>OX101822.2:0-2583289 GCA_944452925.2 Chrysolina oricalcia | reverse complement strand
ACGAGTCAAAGTTTGCATTCGGATGTTTCGAATATCAGATGATGATCAGTGGTAATTTTATATTGCTGCAATTAAGCCTAATATAATAAAACACGTTATGTAGCAATATTCTTACTGAAGAATGATGCTTAAGTATATGTACAAAAAAATGTTCTATTACGATATTCTATCGCAGTTGATATGTTTTGAAAACACATAAAGAATATTCATTAGTGCTTGAAGGCACCCAATAAGTAGGTAAATAATAATATATCAGTATTATTTGTACAAGCTTTTGTTTAGTTTCACTCACACGTAACAGGTATGGTATCTTACTGTCTAGGTATAACGGGGTCAAAACTTCAGTGGAAATTTTGAGCCAATTTCACTGATCCAATCATCTTTAAATTTGGCAGGTGTCCATTAAATTCATTCAGTACGACATTCACAAGAGAAAAAAACAAGATAGCGAACAGTTTTTGTGATTTATTGTCCAACTATTCATAATGCGAATCTCGAGTAGTTTTGTATTTTTTCAAAATTCGAAATGGCGAATACGATTTTTGATTAGATTCTTTCAAAATTGGTACCTATACAAGGGCTTGTTGTGTTGGAGACCAATACGAACATTCAAGATGGAGGACAAATTTTGTGATTCCGTCCATGATAGATCTAGAATTATTTGGGTAGGACAGTTCAAGGACAATTCAAGGAAAATTCAAGTGTTGGCGGACAGGTGTTCTTTAATTGATGGTTCGATGTTATCAACAATGTATATGGACATATAAGGAGAGTTTCAAAGGAGGTTGTCACCAGAAATCATTCATCTCCTACACGGACCTAAAATACATTTTTTGTTGTACAATATAGTTATTTGTGTATTTAGAGCGCGAGGAGCGCGGTAATCTTTGGAGAGCGGCAATGGCACTTTGTTTTCGAAATAAACATGTTTTTTTTCTTCAAACGCAGCTTTTAAACATAGAAACGATTGACAATTCAGTCAACATAGGCACCTAACATTACCCATGAGAAAATAAACACTCAATAGTTATCCCAAATGAATAAGCTAACCAAATATCCAATAATTCACATCTCTAACAAAACAAGATAACTTGCTTGAAAAAAAAAAGTATGTCGAGATCGAATCACAGGCCTTCAGCTTGATAGCAGCTACGCTCTCAACACCACCACAGTTCCTAAGAGTGTTATGAATTTATTGTCTATACTAAACATCATGCAAGAATAGGTTCGTTTTCAACGAAAGCTATGGAGATCGACCGTTTCTTCAATATTTTCGCACTAGAGCGAAAAAGCTGTCACAAAACATTTCTGAAAAAACATCAGCTTTGCGTTGAGATCTAAAAGCGTCAAAGGCTACCTACTTTGGTAAGCGGTTGTAGAAAAAAATATAGTTTAGACCATGCACGATCATCGGGGAGATGGAAATATTTATGGTTTTACGCAGTGTCCACATACAGTGCCTAAAGTGATACTTTTCAGGACACGTAAGTGAAAAAATCAAATATGCGTAAAGTTATGTTTTACGCATCGTTCATATAATTCCAAAAGACAGTATTTTGCGTCAGATTTTACTCGAAAGTCATCAAATGAAAACTTCATAGAATAAAATATACTCAACAATTGCTACAATTTTCCAATATAATAACAGGCGTAGAAATAAAATTTTACATACATTTTCATAAAGTTCATAAAGAGCTTTTTTGTACTCACGTGTTTCCACGCTCATAAAAAAGTCCTAATTTACGAATTTTTGTATCATATATAAATAATCATTTCATCTTCTTTATATGAGTTTTCTGTGCGTATTGGTCATGAAGTCATAAAGTTTCATTTTTAATAAGGATATCCACTTTTAGAGGTTATTTCGAACGATCGACTGAAACTTCAAATTCAGTCGCAGATAATATCAGTACCTAATTTCGAAAAAAAAACCCTTATTAGGTTTTACAACTTTGACTTCATCGTAAATAAATAAACTTGAAAAAAAAAACATTTTAGAGAAAAGTTTCTATTTAAATGTACTAAAAAGAAGAAAATAAATTTTAAAGTGAATAAACGCATCATTTTGTTACATTATAAAATTTTAAATGATATAAAAGCTTGTCGCGAGAAGTATATATGTAATTCTTATAGTATATAAAATTCAAAAATTACCTCAAGATTTATTCACACGACAAGCTTTTATATCATTTGAAATTTTATAATGTAACAAAATTATGGGTTTTTCGCTTTAGTGCATTTAAATAAAATCTTTTATCTGAAAAGGTTTTTTAAGTTTATTTATTTATGTTTTTGGTTTTCTGTGAATATGTTTCTTAGTTATCATTTCAATCAATGCGCCATGGTTGCACGGTCGCTTGCCTGTTAATTTACCGTTGGAAATTTTTCCTAATTTCTACGTATTCTCTAAATAGCTTTAGAGGGGGGCAGAGGGGTGATTTTTTTTAAAACCGTTTTGTTCAATGGCCAGATAATTTTCACTATTTTTACGGATTTTTTTTATTTCTATTCCGCGAGTTTTCCTATTTTTTTGTGACAGGAAAGGAGGGCGAACCCCCCGATTTATTTTTGTTTTCATCATTATTTTCCATCTCCGAAACTGTTGAAAAATTTTCCGAATTCCTTTGCGTTCTCTACCTAGGTTTTGGGGGGGTGGGGGAAGGGGAGGCGAAATTTTTTAAAACATAATTTCCGACGGTCAGATATTTTTCACTATTTTTACAGATTTTTCCGATTATAATTTCGCGTTTTTTCCATTTTTTTATTCGAGAAAAGAGGGAGGCGAGTACCCCCTGCTCTTGCTGTAATTTTTGACGTCCAAATCCGTCAAAAAAACGTCCGAAAACCTTCGCGTTCTCTATCTAGCTTTCGGAGGACGGGGGGGGGGGGGACAATTTCTTTTTATAAACCATAACATTCGATTGTCAGATATTTTTCACGATTTTTAGAGATTTTTCCTATTTTAATTTCACGAGTTAGTTTTCCAACTTTTCGAGAGAAGGGGGCATCCCCCCTCCCTACTTATTTTTTTCGTTGTTATTTCTGACGTCCAAATCCGTCAATAAAACTTCCGAAACCCTACGCGTTCTCTATCTAACTTTCGGGGGGCAGGGGGGACAATTTCTTCGACATTAATGTTTTGTCATCGGAACTGAACCAACACGAAAAATTTCAATTCCATAGAATAAGAGGAAGTGGTTCTAATTCAGCTTGCAAGATTTGTACCCATCTAACACACACAGAGCAAGTTAAATAAAAGCTTTCAATAAAAACAGAAAATAATATGGTAACTGTCGGAAAATGGCATTATCACCTTCATAACTTGAAACCAATCATCGGTTGTCATCAAGAACGTTGGACATCTTCCCCAAACATTAGTCAAGAGAAAAAACCCTGAAAATATCTATGTGAATTCGAAAACTGACTGAGACCTAACAACACAAAAACAATGAAATGCCAAACACCACGAAAGTTCGCTACTTTGCTCTCTCGTTTACTTGCAAGTGGCAGGTGGAACGGACACTGAGCCAATCAAAAACACGAAATAATGTCCATTCATTATTCACTTTACGCGATTACTACGACACTTTCCATCTCATTCGTTGGTCTCCTTTTTGGGGGCAATCGTGCTGGCGCCATCTACTAATAAACCCCATCGTCATCCAATAATAATCCCATAAGGTTGACTGACTATACTTCTTTAGACAATGCTTATGGGATTATGATTGGATCAAAATGGATGCGACATGTAGATGGCGACAGTGAGCTCGCATCTAAGTCATGTCGTAACTTCAGTGATCTGGCCTCCAAGTCATGTCGTAACTTGATTAAAACAATGGAAAAGCATTAAAATCAGGGTTTTTTGAAGGAACCTGCATTAAAATGACGTCAAATATTCATGTTTGTAACTAATCACGCTAGATGACACTCGCATTTGTGTCCAATACCTTTTCCACAGGCATTGACCAACTATGTTCTATTTAAACAATGGTAGTATCATAGACGAAAGTTTCTTTACATTATTTTCCAGTCAAAAACAAAATAGTTATGCAAGACAACCGTGGCAATGCCTTCGTAGATGCACCTATTAATTTCAGCTTTCATATTCATCAAACTACAATGATCAAAACAAGCACTATATTTTTGACAGTTTTTTTTTTTTTTTTTTATTTAGACATAATCGCATCAACCTCATGGTTATTAGCGAGTCGTACATAATGTTCATAATTTTGTTACAATACCTATATGTTTAAGAAAATTCATAACATTTGAAATATTACAGTTTTTGCCAATAATGTTAAACAAATCTGGAGGGAAGTTACAGTTCTTTCGCTGCCTAAAATACTTTGGACATTCGGTAAAAATGTGTTGGATGGTCAGTTTTGTTTCACATATCTCACACATTGGCTCGTCCGTACGGTTCAGTAAATAACTGTGAGTCAGATTGGTGTGACCTAAGCGTAGCCGATTGATGATTACTTGATGTTTTCGGATCTTCGTTTCGTCAGGCCACGGTTTCACGTCATATTTTATTGTTCTTAATTTTGCATTAGACACTTGCCACTGATTTTGCCAATTCTGGGTTGTTGCTGTTTTCAACACTGATTTGATGTCTGTAGATACTACTGTCATCATTGGTTCGGAATTCGCAGAGGTAATTGCACTACGAGCACATTCGTCGGCTTTTTCATTGCCCTGAATTCCAATATGCGATGGAATCCAAATAAAACAAACTTGTTTTTCGCGTTGCTGGATTATATGGAGTTCTTGCTTTATTTTCTGAGCAATAGGATTTTTGGGATATAAACACTTCAGTTTGTATATAGAGCTGAGTGAATCTGTTAAAATGACATATTTCTCTCCACCTGTCGCATTAATATAGACTAACGCACGATAAATGGCATAAAGTTCTGCGGTGAATATGCTGGTCGTTGACGAAAGCTTGTAGGAGAAGGAATCGGATGGTGTTACTATTGCAGCTCCTACTCCTGCGTTAGTTTTTGAGGCGTCTGTATAGATTTTTGTGTAATCGGAGTGGTTGGAAATTATTTGGTTCAGTTTATTTTTGATGACCTGGCTGTTGGTACTGAGTTTGTCGAACTGACAGTTTTGACAGTTGATCACCACTATACTGTTTCGCACCTAAATTCTGAGCGCCATCTAGTGGAAATACATTTAAGGATTAACTCTTCGGTGTACTGTCACCGACTTAACCTTTGTCGGTGTGTACTGTAGTAATAATATAGAGTTTTAGTTGAGGAAAAATGTGTTTTGAAATGAACAAAGTGTGGACACTTACACCCTATAATAGTTACTTTAGCATTAAATCCAGCAATTTTTTCATTAGAGTTCCTGCCGCCACCATATTTTGACGGAGCGTTCATGATTGAGAAAAATGAAAAATTTCATCTACAGAAAAATATTACCGAGCGTTGGGGGCGAGTTGGGCTCGGCAATTTTTTTATTAGAGGTCCTGCCGCTTCCATATTTCGGCAGAGCGTTCATGATTGAGAATTATGAAAGACAATCGACAAAAAAAATTACCAAACGTTGGGAAGAGTTGGGTTCTGCTTTTTGTTCATAAGGTGTCTTGTCACCACCATATTTCGTCAAAGCTATCATGATTGAAAATAATGAAAGATTCCATCAACAGAAAAAAAAATTGTGGACACCTACACCCTAGTTACTTTAGCATTAAATCCAGCAATTTTTTCATTAGAGTTCCTGCCGCCACCATATTTTGTCAGAGTGTTCATGATTGAGAAAAATGAAAATTTCATCTACAGAATAGTACCTATATTCTGTAACAAGGTTAGAATGAAAATTCGATGCAAGTGGAAAGTTCCGAGCGCGAGCCGAAGGCGAGCTTGAGGAACCACGAGCATCACGAATTTTCATTCTAACCGAGTAGCAGACTATATTTTCTCCACGATCAAAGATAGGAAACGTGACAGCAATAATTTTGACACTTACTCAAATTTTGCCACTACGATGACTATCAACTGCGTCAAGGCTAATGTTAGTATTGCTAACCAGTGTGAGAATATTATTCTATCACAAGAGAGAGAATCTAACAAGTGCGGAAAGTAGTATTAAAGGTCCTGCCGTCACCATATTACGTCAGAGCGTTCATGATTGAGAAAAATGAAAGATTCCATATACAGAAATAAACTACTGAGCGTTGGAGGAGAGTTGGGCTCAGCAATTTTTTTATTGAAAGTCCTGCCGCCACCATATTTTGTCAGAGCGTTCATGCTTGAGAATGATGAAAGGTTCCATCGACAGAAAAAAATACTGAGCGTTGGGGGAGAGTTGGGCTCAGCAATTTTTTCATTAAAGGTCCTGCCGCCACCATATTACGTCAGAGTGAGAATAATGAAAGACTCCATCGACAGAAAAATGTTACCAAGCGTTGGGGGAGAGTTGGGCTCAGCAATTTTTTTATTAAAGGTCCTGCTGCCACCATATTTTGTCAGAGCGTTCATGATTGAGAATTATGAAAGGTTCCATCAATAGAGAAAAAAATACTGAGCGTTGGGGGAGAGTTGGGTTCAGCAATTTTTTTATTAAAGGTCCTGCCGTCACCATATTACGTCAGAGCGTTCATGAGTGAGAATAATGAAAGACTCCATCGACATAAAAAAATTACCGAGCGTTGGGGGCGAGTTGGGCTCAGCAATTTTTTTATTAGAGGTCCAACCACCACCATATTTCGTCAGAGCTTTCTTGATTGAGAATGATGAAAGATTCCATAGACAGAAACAAAATACTGAGCATTGGGGGAAAGTTGGGCTCAGCAATTTTTGTATTAAAGGTCCTGCCGCCACCATATTTTGTCAGAGCGTTCATGATTGACAATGATGAAAGGTTCCATGGACAGAGAAAAAAATACTGAGCGTTGGGGGAGAGTTGGGCTCAGCAATTTTTTTATTAAAGTTCCTGCCGTCACCATATTACGTCAGAGCGTTCATGAGTGAGAATAATGAAAGACTCCATCGACAGAAAAAAATTACCGAGCGTTGGGGGAGAGTTGGGCTCAGAAATTTTTTTATTAAAGGTCATGCCACCACCATATTTTGTCAGAGCGTTCATGATTGACAATGACGAAAGGTTCCATCGACAGAGAAAAAAATACTGAGCGTTAGGGGAGAGTTGGGCTTAGCAATTTTTGTATTAAAGGTCCTGCCGTCACTATATTACGTCAGAGCGTTCATGATTGGGAAAAATGAAAGATTCCATATACAGAAATAAAATACTGAGCGTTGGAGGAGAGTTGGGCTCAGCAATTTTTTTATTGAAAGTCCTGCCGCCACCATATTTTGTCAGAGCGTTCATGCTTGAGAATGATGAAAGGTTCCATCGACAGAAAAAAAATACTGAGCTTTGGGGTAGACTTGGACTCAGCAATTTTTTCATTAAAGCTCCTGCCGCCACCATATTACGTCAGAGTGAGAATAATGAAAGACTCCATCGACAGAAAAATGTTACCAAGCGTTGGGGGAGAGTTGGGCTCAGAAATTTTTCTATTAGAGACCCTGCCGCCACCATATATCGCCAGAGCGTTCATGATTGAGAATAATGGAACAGTCCGCCGAGAGAAAAAACCGTGTCAAAATTGAAAGAAAAATACAAAGCGGTTTCAGAGAAAACCTGTTTTGTTTACAAAAATTCAACACCCTCTGTATATCCGTTGCGAACAGATGTTCTTATGAAGAATTGTTCGTAAAATCATCCAAGGTTTATCGCCCTTTTGGATCAGCATTCAGTATTGATACATCCTGTAGACAAGATCATTCATTAACATTTTCCTTTTTTCTGGTTTAACTTCATATTCTTACTGTTTTTAAGTTGTGTTGTTCGTTCAAATTGAGGTTTTCCGTTTTCCATACAAAAATCTATTCAATTTGATCAAATTCCACAGCTTTTTACAAATGTTGATTTTTCTGCTTGAATTTCAGACCAATAATCATCATTATTTTTGTTGCAGATAACGCAGTCGCTCTTAAACCCCCGAATGAGATAGAAACATGGGGGGAGTTTTTCAATAGAATTCTAATGCAATGCTGGGAATTCACCAAGCACATTGCCAAGGAAGTGGCAGAAAAAATTTGGGATTTCATCAAAAGGTTCGAAGACAAAGTAATTCAGATCATCGATAGGGAAATATCAAACATCACCGAGACTGCTGTCAGGGCATTCTTGTTGCGCCTTTTCCAGGCTGCGTTACTACCCTAATGGCATGGAATTGAAAAGGGCAGAATGTTTTTTACATTTTAAATAACTGTATTTTCGAGATTAATGTATTTCTGAAACTGAACTGGCATTTTCTTTTATATATTATGTAAACTAGGAACAATCCGAACAATCCTTAAAGTTTTGAAGTGGGTTGGTAAACTTGAAAAAATGGTGTCCATCAAGTTTGCTTTTTCAAATGCTAGTAAATCCTTGATGAAATTTTCATATGGAAGGATAATTTCCACTTTTAAAGTACCCTACACGATAGGAATTGAGGCAAAATTATCGGGGGTAATACCACGAGTGCTTACAATACTATCGATAGTAATTCTGTCAGAAATCAACGAGATCAAATTGCTTGGTAACACCACCAGTCCTTTATGACGAGTGGTGTTACCTCAAAGCAATTTGATTGGGTTTAAGATTTCTGACAGAATTATAAATAGTACTATGATCACAAGTAGTATTTATTGAGATAATTTCACGAACCAACAAAGTAAAAAAAGTTCCATTGTCGTGAATTCTTCAGTAGTTATATACAGGGTGTCCGGTAAACCTTGTACAATATTGAAACTGGTGATAGACCAGGTCATGACTGTTCAGAATATCGGAATTTCACCTCAGTAAAAATATCACCGTTTTCGAGATAATGGGCATTTTAACCTTTCAGCGGTCGCCCGCGGACTCTGACTCCGCAATATCAAAAATTTTGATATAATTGTCGGACGTGGCAACGCCGCCCGCTGCGTCGTTTAGTAGTCTCCTAAAATAGGCTAATAAATATCAGTGTGCAGTTGCAGGTCAGTGCGTGCAGTTATTTGAATAATATTCCTGTTTGCCGACTGACAGTCCGCGTGCGACCGTTCTTGTACTCATTTTTTATCTGAACCGTGTAATAAGTTCTTATCGGTTTTTATAATTTTGTTAAAAGTAAGTATTTTTTGTGAAATATTGAGATGACAATAATTGTATTCACATTTTATTTAAGTGTGTTCGTGGGAAAAGGATCAAAAGTATTTGGAAAATCTTATGTCTGAATGCTTGGATGAAGACAATATAGTAGAAGTTGATTTGGATCAGGAGTCTGATAGTTCAGAAATAGATGATGTTGAAGAACAGCTGATCGATAGTGACACTGAGCAGGACGTTACCGATTCCGAGGATCGTGAGGATAATGATGAATTTTCGGAGGGGACGTTTGTCGGAAAAAACGAAACAACAATTTGGTCTAAACATCCAATACCAAGACACGGAAGAACTAGGAAAGAGAACCTAATGAAGCATTTACCAGGTGTAAAACAAGCAGTAAAAAACTTGAAAAGTGCATCAGGAATTTGGGCTCATTTTTTTTCCGATGCAATTTTGAAGATAATTGTAGATTGCACGAATCAACACATACAAGCTAAACGTCCAAATTATCAGCGAGAAAGGGATGCCAAAAATACTGACTTGGTAGAAATCAAAGCTTGGATAGGACTTCTTTATTTAACCGGAGTTTTGAAGTCCAGTCGACTAAATCTTGAAGATCTGTGGTGCAAAAATGGTACCGGAATAGAGGTATTTCGACTCACGATGTCGCAGCAAAGGTTTCGTTTTTTATTACAACATGTAAGATTTGATGATTCTACTACACGTGACGAACGTAAGCAGTACGATAAACTTGCTCCAATAAGAACAGTTTTTGAGAGTTTCGTCGCTAACTGTAAAACTGCTTACATTCCATTTGAGAATGTAACGATTGATGAAAAACTCGAGGCATTCCGAGGAAACTGCAATTTTCGTCAATACATTCCCAACAAGCCAGCCAAATATGGGATAAAGATTTTTGCATTGGTTGATTCCAAGACATTTTATACACTAAATATGGAAGTGTACGCCGGCAAGCAACCACAGGGTCCTTTTGCAGTTAGTAATTCGCCAAAAGATGTTGTTGCTAGACTGTGCGAAACAATAAAGGGAACTGGTAGAAACATTACCGTTGACAATTGGTTTACCAGCTTAGAGCTGCTTGAAAATTTGCGGAAAAATTTTAATTTGACTCTCTTAGGCACAATAAGGAAAAACAAAAAAGAGCTGCCACAACAATTCGCAAAACCTTCAACTCGTCCTCCTCTTTCAAGCATGTTTGCCTTTCAAAAACACGTTACCTTGGTGTCCTATATTCCCAAGAAGGGCAAAAACGTTTTATTGGTATCAGGAATCCATTATGATGACGAGATTGATAAAGTGACCAATAAGCCAGAAATAATTATGGAATATAACCGAGCTAAAGGAGGGGTCGATTCCGTAGATAAGTTATGTGCAGCTTATGATGTTTCGCGAAACACTCGACGCTGGCCAATGGTCATTTTTTATTCCTTGATCAATGTTGCAGGAATAAACACTTTTATTATACATTCAACAAATAATTCAACGTGGAACACCCGAAGACGAAAATTTGTCTATGACTTAAGCTTCCAGTTGATTGAACACCATCTTCGAAGACGTCTTGCCGACAATATTCCAAACGTCATCAAGAATCAAATAAGAAGAATTTTAGCGGAGCCACCACCACCACCAAGACCTCAAGTCGCCGCTGATAGGCGTGGTCGTTGTGCCTATTGCGATAGGAGAAAAAACAGGCCTATGCGATTTACATGCGTAAACTGTGAAAAGTTTGTTTGCTTGGAACACTCTTTGAATATTTGTCAGGAATGTTCGGTTATTTATGATGACAGTGATTGAAATAGTTTAAACTTATCTTAGTTTGTTTTTTCCACATGTATTATAAGTAAAATAAACGTTTAGCAAAATACATAAATAATAAACGTTTAGCAAAATACTTAAATGTTTGTAAATATATTTTAATCGTTCGCGGACTGAGAATCCGCGCGCGACCGTTTTTGTCATAAAATAGAGCGCGACCTCCGAAAGGTTAAGAATTTCTGGACAAATCGCTATCTAACCTTGGATTTTTGAGTGCCATGTATACAAATTGGGACGAATCCAAATATCTCTGCTGCTGAAGATTACTGATGAGTGATGCTTCTAGACGTACAGAACAGTTTTTCAGAAAGTGAAAACAATTTTCAAGAAATGGGGGTAAAATGACAGATTTGAGTTTAATCATTTTTTTTTTAAAGTTTGACATTATTATCTGAAAGAAACGTAACCAATAGGAAGTGGACATTCATTTCAAAAGAATGCTCATTTTGTCCAGACTTTACCATGGTATAAAACAAACTATAATTATTTTTGGAAGAAGTGATTTTCATTGGTTTAATCTAGGCTTCCATCAACTCTTATTCGAGAAAAAAAAAGGAATCTACCCAAACACCAAAACTACGTCACAATCATACTCGACGCGCTTTTCGCCAACAAAGTAAGCATCTTCAGGAGCTAAAAGTAAGCTTTTAAGATTGTGACGTAGTTTTGGTGTTTGGGTATTTTATTTTTTTCTTGAATTGTATTCACACCAAAGGTTCCAAAATATTCATTTATTTGATCAACTTTTATACACATGCACCCAAAAATTATTTTATTTAGATTTTATCAAGATAAAATGTGGAAATAATCATTAATAATGAAGAATAGACTACTTGGTAGCATTAAATAGTATGTCAATAAAATTAACTTTTCATGTAATTAGTCCTAATAAAATTATCGAAATGAAATGTCGATTATCCGACATGGCACCGATTAATACGAATTCTTGTGATAAATGTCGCAATTGTCCAACTTCCAGATTCCAACGAAGTTTTAGAGACCGACAGATATACAGGGTTTAACCAAATAAGTGCAAATTTTTTTAAGAGATGAATCCTTGTCGAAAATTAAAAACTTTTGTTTGAACAACTTGTGACTTCTGAAGTAGTTTTTTGAAATTATTCCGCTTGTTTCATTCAGTGGTATTTATTTCTTTGTCATGCCGTACATACGTTATACTCCCCAAGAATATGCGCATATGCACTACATTTATGGTGAATGTGGAGGTAGTGCTACTGCTGCAGCAGCGCTTTATGCAGAACTATTTCCGATTGCACAATGTCGCACATAGAATCGCTGATTTGGGGGCTATAACTTTTAACGCATTTGAAAAGGTTCTTCTTGAAAATATGTCGTCTCTGCGTATGGGTGGATGGAAAATAACATTTTTGTAATATTATTCAGTGCGATGTTGAATAATCGTTATTGTGGTTTATAGTGTGTGTTGATTCAAAAAAACGTTGAATTAATATTTATTTCAATACATCTCATTGAATGCTTCTAAGCAGTTGGTTCGTTATTACTCATAATTATTTAATCATTTCATCTTGATAGGATAAAAATAAAAGACATTACTGACAAAGTCTAATGGAGTTGATTTTAGCTCAGAATAACGTCACACTCTAATATTATCGAAATTCTACTCCTTCTAAAAATAATATACCATAGTAGAGCCTGGACGAAATGGGCATTCTTTTGTAATGAATATCCAGTTCCACTTAGTTAGATTTTTTCAAACAATAATGTCAAACTGTCGTCAAAAAAATTGGTGAAACTCAAATCTGTCATTTTACCCTCATTTCTTGAAAAATTGTATCGTTTTCTGAAAAACTGTTTCGTATACATCTCAAAGCATCACTCATCAGTAATCTTCAGCAGCAAAAATATTTGAATTCGTCACAATTTCTATACATGGCATTCAAAAATCCAAGGTGAGGTAGTGATTTTCCAGAAATTAAAAAAATGCTCATTTTCTCGAAAACAGTGAGATTTTTACTAAGGTAAAATTCCGATATTCTGAACAGTCATGACCTGGTCTATCACCAGTTCAAATATTGAACAAGGTTTACCGGACACCCTGTATAATGCCTGATAGACATGACGTCTGTCAGACTGACATTCATATTAGTAGCAAGATGATATTCTGTGGAAAACTTCTCGTCATCTATACAACTGAAAAATTGCTTGGGTTTTATCAGAACGTCCGAGGTCTGCGATCAAAAACTCATCTCATTTATAACAATATAGCCCAAAATGACTTTGATTTGATATGTTTGACAGAGACTTGGTTGAATCCTGGCATTCTGAATTCCGAAATTGTTAACGATCAGTACATCGTTTATAGGAAAGACCGAAATCTCGATCTCACAACTGCAACTCACGATTTCATGTTGAGCCTTTGGATCTCAACTTTATAACCGAATCTCTTCCCGATATTGATATCATTGGTGCGAAAATCATTTTCTACAATTCTTCTTTTTATTTAATTAACATCTACATACCACCGAATACATCTTTGGATTCTTACGATGATGTCTTTGAAGCCATATGCAGTCTTCAATGCTCACTGAATGATGACACTAATTTAATAGTAATTGGAGATTTCAATATTCCTGATTATGTTTCTCTCTTCGGTACCAATTCACATAATAATAAATTAATCAATTCTTTAGAAAATTTTTTGAATTTTTTAGGCCTTACCCAACAAAATGAATCTCGTACCATCAACAATAGAATCTTAGATAGTATGTAGTAGACTTCAATAAACATTCAACAGTCATTATTTCCGCTGGTTCCCATTGACGTGCATCACCCCCCCGCTGGAATTTTCTCTGAAATTCTTTCCGAAACCAAAAAAATTTGTAACAAATAGCTTAAAAAAATTCAACTTCAAAAAATCTAATTTTCCTGCACTTTATGATGAGCTTTTGAAAATAAATTGGAATTTTTTGGATTACAATTTATTAAATAACATCTTCACAGAAGATGTTCCTAAAACCACTGGTAGAAAACTATCCTACCCACCGTGGTTTACAGGTGATATCATAAGGATTTTGAAAGCAAAAAGTAGTTATTTGAAAAAATATAAATCAGGGGGTGATGCGGAACACCTCGAAAAATACAAAGCTCTTCGCAGAGACTTAAAAAAAGATACTTCCATTGCTCATACTAATTATATTCGTAAAACTGAAAATAACTTAGCAAATGAGCCATCTAAGTTTTGGGCGCATGTGAATAATCTTCGTGATAATTCATCTATTCCTAGTTCTTTGAATTATAAAGATGACCAATTAACTGACCCCCAACAAGTAGTCGATGGCTTTGCTTTTTTTTTTAATCTGCCTACATTGAGTCGTCGAAGTATCGGCAATCTGAAACAAACGATTTTACTAATATACCAACCTTATCTGTACCCAAAATCACTGAAAATGACGTACTGAAGTCGCTGAAGAAATGCAAATCAAAAATGACAACAGGTCCCGATGGCATTCCATCGTTTCTCTTGAAAGACTGTGCTTTAATATTCGCTAAACCACTATCTACTATTTTCAACTTGGCTCTGGCATCACTTCGTTTTCCCAATACATGGCAAGATGGTAAAATTTGCCCTGTCTTCAAGAAAGGTGACAAAAATATGGTTGAGAATTACAGACCGATTGTTATACTATGTAACTTCAGTAAATTGTTCGAAATGGTCTTATATGTTTTATATGTCAGATCGTAGAAAATCAGCATGGTTTCATTAAGAGGCGATCAACTACAAGTAATTTAACATGCGTCACATGCCCTGGACAAGTCCTCTCAAGTCGATGTCATTTACACAGATTTTTCCAAGGCCTTTGATAGACTTGATCACGGTATACTTCTTAGAAAACTCTCATCATTTGGCTTGACCAACAGCTTCATTCTTTTTCTGGAGTCTTATCTGAGCGGATAGCGTTTGATGGTTCAGTACCATGGTTTCAGCTCTGTAGAAATAAAGTTATCTTCTGGTGTCCATCAAGGATCTGTACTTGGTCCATTATTATTCATAATTTTTATAAATGACATTTTTATGGGCATTGTCTCGAAAATCCTCCTATATGCAGATGACTGTAAACTGTTTCGTCAGATCACCTCTCTGGGTGATAGTTGCTGTCTTCAGAACGACATAAATATATTGAATGAATGGTGCGAAGTCAATTCCTTACCTCTGAATATGACAAAGTGTAATGTCGTCACCTATACTCGTAAAAAAACACCAATTGAATCCACCTACACCGTAAATGGCCATCATCTACAGAAAGTGGCAGAGTTCATAGATCTAGGAATAGTATGCAAAGTTAACATTTTCACATCACGTAAGTACCATTGCTAAAAGCGGTTTAAAAATACTTGGTTCCATTATTAGAAATACTTGTTAATATTTTGGTTCGAATGATTATTGCAATGGAATGATTACTCTGAATAGCACAAACATCGTCCATAGGTAGATATTAGAATATCTATGGACGATGGCACAGACCAAGTACGTTTATGTTCCTATTTAACCTAGAACCTACAGGATATAATTTATCATTCCACATTATTTTTAATTTTCTTTTTGCGTATGGCGATAATCTGTTTTGTTATTTGAAGAATAATAATTGGCGGCTTTTTATAACGCCTTTTTATAACGCCGAGGAATGAAAATAAAATATCACAGTAGTAGCAACTGTTATCAAGTGACGTATGGTTTCCATAACCAAGTTTTCAATTTTTGGCTTTCATTTTGCTTCCACGGCCTACTCGGTGAATTTCAATAATATTTTTTTCTGATCTAGTTTCTGGTTAGATACCAACTTGTGATATGTCATTAGAAACGGAATTGAATGCTGAATAAAGCGAAAAGAAAAAAAAAAATAGGGTTTCCATTTAAAATAAGAAAGTTGATGTTACTTCCGGTCAGACCGGAAGTTAACTTCGACATGTCAATATGCTCAAATTCTAGCTCTTATGTCATTATATCGACGCTCCAAATTTCACAAACCTACTTCATACAATAACTGAGATATTCCGTAGGCAATACTTCCGTAGCCACCCGGTATGCGTATACAAAAACACATGGTGACAATTTTTTTCATAAAAACGTCTGTCTCACCTTCTAGACGATTGTTTCTGACAGCATATTATTTTTCAATACATTGGCGTACCCACAGTGAACCTTTCCTACGATGATAACATTGGCGAATAATACAAATATCTCGATTAAACGTAGTTTTCATTAAAACTTCAACAACACTTTATCGACCCTCAATTTCAGTACACCGATGAGGGGGTTGACAACACAATGTTGATATATTGGATGGAAGTGTTCCTCCTTGAAATAAAAATCGACGGATCCTAACTTTATAGTACGGTGGTGAATAATACAGTGAGTACAAAAAGTGTGCAAAAACCAGAACCCAGTAAATATAAAAAAAATCTAAAACACTTCTTTAGAGAATTTGAAGGCCTTTTCAATGATGTGCGATTTCGATATTGAAATAACCTGCTACCAGAATGGATGCATTCGAAGAAATAACTATAGATGAATACAATTAGTGTTTAAACCGCAATTGGAAAATATTATCAGGAATTTTCACCGGCAAAACTTCGAAGGATCCGAGATGAAACAAACAACAATTGAATCGCATTAGGTAGTTGCATAATTAATCTTCGGCTTCGCACTTGGCCATATATAATAATTGTGGGATGAATCCTAATAAAGGTGACCATCCTATTGTACTCGTACAATTAAACTCATCAGCAAGGCATGACAGTGTTATTACCCATAGTGGAATAATGAGTTCTAATGAAAATAATTTGACATCATCCTGGTGTTTCTAATTATACCCCGAAATCTTTATTCATAGGTATATAAAGACGCAACTGCATTACTCGATATATCACATCGTGCAATTGTTCTGTGCGCTATCTGAGTCAAGATGAATAAGGTCGTGATTGTTTTGTTTGTTGCGATCGCAGCTGTTGCGATTTCGAAGGTGAGATTTTCGTTTTTAGTTGTTTCGATGGGTTGGTCAATTGAAAGGAAAGCAAGTTCCTTCCATTGTTGATTCTGGTATGCCCAAAATATAAATTTAATTAATAAACTGACAATACTCAAAGAATATCTTTGAGAGGGTTAATTTGAAAACGCTTCACCCCGTATAGTTCAGCCCTTGAGGGTCATCCCTGAAAAAAGGTAGTCAGAAACGGTTTTTTTTCGTGGTTGATGAAGGGTTGTATGAGTGTTCAAATATAAAAATAATCAGATGTATATTCTTCAAGTATTAAATGGATGAAAATGATTTTTTCCTTCATTTTTGGGCATTTTTGATCATTGTCACCATATAAACGAACGCATATTATGGTGTTGTTTTATTTCGGTATTGAAGTCTAACCTTTACTCAATTAAACGTTTTTCTCTTTTTTCCTCTCGATGTTTCCTTTTTTTGTGAATAGTTTCACAAGAATGTGTTGTTTTTGCAAAATGGATTTCCTTGCTTTATTCAGTTCGATATGGGACAGAGAGAGAGAGAATATACTTTATTGTCTTAAGAATCTTGTTGACAAAGTTTCAATCAAGCTATTATAAAGTCAGTTTGTCCATATTTGTCTAAAAATATGTAATAATAATAATAATAATAATTTTATTTCCATATGACAATAACATTGAATTGGAATAGTCAAGGGTAATTTAACAAGACCTTGATAAATAGTCAACTATTTTTATTGCATCTAAATTTCGACTGTATTTTATAATAATTTAACGAGGCATTATTTTGGTATTAATAATCTGATGAGAGCCCGAGAGCGAAGCTCGAGGGCTTTCATCTCTGATTATTAATGCCAAAATAATGTCGGGTAACATTAATAAATACAAGAGAAATTTAGCAGCAATAAAATAGTCGACAATTAATCAAGGTCGTGTTATATTTGTGAAGATTATTTCTTGAATCTACTTCTTTATATCAGTCATATGAATGAATGAAAATTAAACAATTTGGAATAATTTATTCAAAATATCAAGAACAAAGCACAAAATCTAAACAAAAACAGCACCATCTTTATAATTTATCAATTAAAATTAAAAACACAATTATTGTATGTGACATTTCCACCATGCGTAATTTGTGACATTTGTTCAGCTTTTGAAGAACTTGCAGTATTAACCGTAGAAGGTCCACATTCATTCTCTTATACAGCTTCAACACGATTGATTTTATTTGACGTTTAATATGTATTTATTTAGAGTACTGTCAGATGCTCAGGCTCCTTGATATGAGTATCAAGCTGAATAGTCGGTGACTATTGTGCATCATGTAAATAGTCGCTAATAGAGCGTGTTGATTGGTCCTGTCAAACAGGAAACAAACGTATGATTGGTTGATGACTGATATTTAATAGACGAAAGAAATAATCAGTAAATATATACAGGGTGTCAATTTGAAAACTTCCCACCCTTAATATCTTCCTTCCAGTAAACAATATGAGTAATCGAAAAAACAGGTCAATTTTATTGTCAAGGGGGACACTTTCACGGACTATTTGTAGCCCTCGTGGTTCAACCCCCTAGGAGGGGTAGATGTTACCCTTAGAATTTTAAATGGGAAGGGGGGTCAAGTGGCACATCATTTTGATGGGCGTTCAATTCTTGTTCCAATGGTACCCTGACTTATTATTTTGTGATGAGCATTTTCCGAAAAATTGCGTTCTAAACTAACAGAAGTAATTATTAGAACGCCTATACTGAGATGCATTATTGTATTGACTCCCTTTAATAAAAATGGTTAGAAGAGTAGGTGGCACCGCTCCAACCCTTGAATGACAGGAATAAATTTATTACGCATGGGATTTTTTATTTGGTGGTTATTTTCCTTCTACACAATAAAATTTAATTTGCGAGAAAGACATTTCCAACATAAAATCTACTTACGCTTATCTTATTAGCTGTTCGAAATGTTGTCCATTTTGCTCTAAACAGTAATACAGTCTGTTTTCGAACTCCCCTCTAACATTACGGAAAACTTCACTAGGAATTGACCGGCATGCTGCTGTAATTCGTCTTTTAAGTTCGTCAATAATATCAGAAGGTTGTGTTTTATAAACAACGGATTTAAGATGCCCCCAAAGAAAGAAATCTAAGGGTGTTAAATCCGGTGATCTCGGAGGCCATTCAACTGCTCCCCTTCTGCCAATCCATCTACCCGGAAATCTCTCGTTTAACCACTGTCGGACGGGAAGAAAATAATGAGGTGGAGCACCGTCCTGCTGGAAATGTAACAGATCCTCCTGCAAAAGTTCATTACCTTCTGCATCAATTTGAGTTTCTAGCTCGTGAGTTATAAGAGGATCGATAGTCTCTTCAAGCATATCAAGGTACAGATTGCCAGTCAAGTTTTCTTCCAGAAATAATGGACCAAGAATGGCATTTCCAAGAATACCAGCCCAAACATTAACTTTTTGTGGGTGTTGTGTATGCCCTTCCCGAAAAATATGTGGGTTTTCGTCACTCCAATAGCGACAATTTTGTCTATTAACATTGTCAATCAGAAAAAATGAACACTCATCGCTGAAACAGATGTTTAACAGAAGATTAGGGATGGTATTGACTCGATGAGACATGATTTCACAAAACTCTATTCTTCTATCATAATCATCCTCGTGGAGCTCTTGAAGAATCTGCATTTTATATGGATGAAATTTATGCATTTTCAATGCTTTTCTTATAGTCTCGCGTGACATTCCCGTCTGTTCTGATACTGATCGTAAGGAGCTCGTGGGCTCTGCAGCAAATGTTCCCAAAACTTCAATTTGAGCTGCTTCATTTAGTACTCTGGGGTTATTTCTTTTTTTATTTTTCACTGAACCAGTTTCGTAAAACTTATTCACCAAATCAAGCACATACCGGTGACTTACATTACAATTTGGATGTCTTTCGTTAAAAAGACATGCCGCCCTTCGTGCGCATTTTCCAACTTCTCCATAAATTACAATCATTTCAATTCTGTCTTGAAGAATGTAAACCATTTTTACACTTTTATACACTTATTAAAGTAATTCCTAAACAGCCCAACAGGTACAACGGTATTCACAATACTACCACATAGTTCAAATTTGCTAACCAATTTTTTGCCGGAAAACAGAAACTTTTTACAGCAGAAGTAGCAAAAAAGGAAGGCTATCTGTACAATTTCTGCGATGACACTTAAAAATTCAGCATTTAATAAACACAACTTTACTACCATCTACGTTTTACTATTAGACTACTTTTTTATGTAAAGTGTTTGGAGCTAATGGCTAATGTTACCCCTAATACAGGGTTGGAACGGTACCACCTAATATTCTAACCAGTTCTGGCCAAACCATGCATCTCAGTATAGGCGTTCTAATAATACTTCTGTTAGTTTAGAACGCAATTTTTCGGAAAATGCTCATCACAAAATAATAAGTCAGGGTACCATTGGAACAAGAATTGAACGCCCATCAAAATGATGTGCCACTTGACCCCCCTTCCCATTTAAAATTCTAAGGGTAACATCTACCCCTCCTAGGAGGTTGAACCACGAGGGCTACAAATAGTTCGTGAAAGTGTCCCCCTTGACAATAAAATTGACCTGTTTTTTCGATTACTCATATTGTTTACTGGAAGGAAGATATTAAGGGTGGGAAGTTTTCAAATTGACACCCTGTATATACATATGTACGGAACAGAAAATCACATGACAACATGAATTTTCAAACATTTAAAATAAGGAAATTAGTTTGTATGTATAAAAACATATAAGTCGTTCAAAATACACGTAAAATAAACTAGTTTCACTTAACCCATATAGTCAATTCACATAAATATAAAAAATATAAGTCGTTCAAAAATACATTCAAAATAAAATGAAAATTTAAAATCACGTTATTAAATATAATTTTTTTAAATTATCAATCAAAGTATACTTTATTGCACAAATAATTATATTCGCATTGACAAAGCATAGTGTTAGGTCACAATTGGTAACATACCGGGTGTCAACAAATCTATTATGCAAGTCATAACTTCTAGAATATTAGGTTTGTCAGATCTGGTATAGGTAAATCGTATATAAAAAGTAGAGTTTTCGAATATTTTTATTTTTCTGGTCACTTCCGGTTTTACCGAAAATGGCTCTGGTTTTTTATTTTGAAATGGAACACCCTGCATATTGTTACATTTTTGGATTTCTTAGACAATTCTGGATGAGAATGTGACATTTTAAAAAGTCTTTAGGTACGCATACTTAATTTTTTTAGAGTCACTTTTAAGATGGCATCTAGGTGGCCATGATCGGACGTAAACTAATCTAAGGACCTCAGGTGATGGCAGAAAATTACAATCGCAAAGTTTTAGTGACTAGTATGATAGATATGAATAAGACAAGTTGGCAAAATTACATTTTTGTGTCTATTATTTTTCTAATGGCGACCATTTTTTGACAAGCACTTTCCGAATAAAGTTTTGACGAATCTAACGCTACTCATTTGCGATTGGATTAAAATAAGAACATAAATTAAATATTACTGAGGAAAGTATTGGATAATACTTTATTTACTTTTTTCAAGTGTGCCATGGAAGGGAATGATATATAATATTATTCAATTATGTTTGTCAAGTCTTCTTTGGAAAACAGAACACTCACTTCGGTAATGATAGTGACATAAGCTTTATGACCAGACAGTAATAGTTATTTATGTAAAAAGGGCGTGAATAATAGCTCGATGAGAGCTAGTTTGAATACTTAGGGGCAATCATAAGTTGAATATTAACAATTATTTTGTGTGATTACTCATATATAATTCTATTTTGTAGGAATTTGAGTTTTCTAGGTATACATATAGCGCCAAATATACAAGGCAATTCAAATTCGAGGAGATACGTCGAAGCTTAAATTGGGGCAAAGTTGCGTATTCTGGTGCTTAACAAAATACTGTTTTGAAACTTGGATAATTCCGAGTATTTCCGGAAATATCGGGAAAAAACTGAAAATCGGAATTTTCGTTTTTACTTTTTTCTATCGTTATTTGACAACATAGCTCAAAACCAAAAGTACATTTTCAATGATACTTTTTTTCAGCTACACATGTTTATGTTCAGATTTACTCTGTTATGGGCGCCATATTGTTTTTTATACAGAAAAATAGTGATTCTCATTCTGATTTCATTGATGTATAATTTGTTATGATTTGCACTTCTGAAACCAACGATAGTAAAAAAAACAACTTCATCTGAGATGGTCATGACTCCATCGAAAATTTTTGTTTAATAAACACTAGTTGTCAGAACTCATTATACATCATAAGTTTGCACAAATACTTCAGTCGAAATGTCCTCATTCTCAAATGAAGAAAAACGAGATATGTTGAAACTTTATCATAAATTTGATAGGAATAGTACGAAAACAACACAAATTTATTTTGAATTATATTCGGAAAGACAACAGCCGGATAGAACATTATTCGTAATTTTGGGCAAACACTCAGCTGAGTACGGTGCGTTTCAAAAAACAAGAATGAAATCATGAGTTTGTAAAAAATGCCCAAAAAGTATTACAACAAGTGTTCGAAATGATGGCCTTCCTCTTGAATACATAACCGAGCTCGTCTCAAATTAAGAACATCCCTAACAATATCCCTTCTTCTGATAGACCTGAATTGCGTGATGATATTGTCTCTAAGTTCATCTACTGTGTCATATTCTTGCTCTCCATAGATTCTGTTCTTTAAAGTGCCCCTCAAGAAAATATCAAAAACTGTAAGGTCTGGTGACCTTGCCGGCCACTTTACTGGTCCAGAACTTCCTAACCACCTATTAGGAAATCTTTGGTGTAAATATTCGCAAACTGCTCTTTCATTGTGTGGAGGATCCCCGTCATGCTGAAACCAGCAGCTGTTATAATTACCAAGGGTAAACGTATCCATATATTCTTCGAATTCGTTTCTTAAGAACCGAAGATAGGTTTCCCCGTTCAAAGTATTAGAGAAGAAATGAGGTCCAAGTAATCGGTCGTCATAAATTCCATCCCACACATTCAAACGAAACCGAACTTGTGGTCTGATTTCTCTGAAGTGTCGTGGATTATTTTCACTCCAAATGTGCTCATTATTTCTATTAAAAACACCACAGTTCGAAAAAGTACTTTCGTCGGTCCAAATAATGTTTTTCAAGAAGTTTGTAGGGTCTACCCTATGCGAGAGCCAGCTACAAAATTCCATCCTTCTCTCAGGATCACCTAGATGTAATTTTTGTGAAATATGTATCTTATAACATTTCAAACCACTTTTTTTGAATTCCCTCCAAACGCTCGTCTGTGGCACATCCATTTCTGCCGAGACTTGATGTGTTGATTAGGAAGGATCTGCATTTATCTAAAAAAGTACCAAAAATAATTATACTTCTTCGAATATGGAATGAACAATTATTTTACCTCGGCTAATAAGTTACGTGTAATATTTTGTTCCAGTCTGCTTCCATATTTCATTCTTGGTTTTTGAAACGCACCGTACTCAGCCAAGTGTTTGTCCAAAATTCAGAATAATGTTCTATCCGGCTGTTGTCTTTCCGGATATAATTCAAAATAAATGTGTGCTGTTTTCGTACTATTCATATCAAATTTATAATAAAGTTTCAACATATCTCGTTTTTCTTCATTTGAGAATGAGGACATTTCGACTGAAGTATTTGTGTAACTAGTGTTTATTAAACAAAATTTTTCGATGGAGTCATGACCATCTCAGATGAAGTTGTTTTTTTTTCAATATCTGTGGTTTCAGAAGTGCAAATCATAACAAATTATACATCAATGAAATCAGAATGAGAATCACTATTTTTCTGTATAAAAAACCCATAACAGAAAAAAAAGTTGATGATGAACATCTGAACTTGAAAACGTGTAGCTGAAAAAAAGTATCAATGAAAATGTACTTTTGGTTTTGAGCTATGTATGTTGTCAAATAACGATAGAAAAAAGTAAAAACGAAAATTCCGATTTTCAGTTTTTTCTCGGAATTATCCAAGTTTCAAAACAGTATTTTGTTAAGCACCAGAATACGCAATTTTGCCCCAATTTAAGCTTCGACGTATCTCCTGTAGTTTAGGAGATCACAATGGTGGGGGTAGAATTTGAATTGCCCTGTATTTTGAAATACAGTTGCTAGTAAAACTAGTAAAGTACAAGTGCTTCATCGATATACTGTAAATTGGTCTCCAAACTCATATTCAAACTGAAAGTATTCTCAATGAATACTTGTTCTTATAGAGAAGAGGATGTTTGTAAAGCAGCTTTCCATAAGGAATAATTATATTCAAGAAAAGAGGGATTATCCCATCCTTAACATAGGTAACTGTACCAACAACATTATTAATATAATATTTTAATATCCAGGCTCATGGCTTTGATAATGAAGATTATGAATAATAATAATACTAATGAAAGTACTTTATTTGGCTAATGACCATAGCAGTCGATGACAAAACACAAAAAAAAAAAGTACTTTATTGAACATAAATTACAAAATAATGCTCAAAGGGCTATTGACCGAGGTCCTTCTGCCCATGTTTAGATTAAGGGTCTTGTTACAATGCATGTGGAAAAAAACTAAAACTCAAAATTGTGTGAAAAGTTAATTTTTTATTCTCCTTGCAAGTCTGTCTATGATAGATTATGAATAAATGTTGTTAAATGAGTATTTCTTCATTGAACTGAATTGTTTCGTGGTAGGTCTTGAATTGACGTGTAAATATGGGCAATTTGAGAACATTATTAACTTTACGGCTCGCGGGCCATAATGGGCCCGCGGGCGCTAAAGTATCACTTTACGACTGTAAAACCGGGTGGTAAAGTGTACTTTACCGCCCGCTAGTGCATAAAAGGTTCTTAATTTTCCTAAAATTTCTCTTTATTTTTTTGTCAAAATAATGTATACTCAAAGTGAAAAAGTGAATGTTATTAATATTTGGAGAATGTCATAGAAATTCAACGAAAGCTGCTGAGTTGTATGCTCAGAGATATCCCAATGGGCAACATGCAGCCCATCAGTATTTAAAGTTTGTTGAGAATCGTTTTAGGCAAGAAGGAGGTCGGAGGCCGAACAGAGGTTCATCATAAATGAGGAGACTGAGATTAACGTTCTTGCCATGGTTATGTTGATAAAACAGTTTCTTTAAGAGAAATTATAGTCAAGAAATGCAGATAAGTCACGAAAAAGCACAGATATCGAGCGTTTGAATATCAGTTACATCATCATTTGTATGGTGAGGATGGCGATAGACTGTTTTCGAAAAGTGCTTACAATAGCGAATAAATTATTATCCATTGCACACTTGACAAAAGTAAAATAGAGCATTATCCACTATTTTTCTAGGTGATATTTAATTTATGTTCTTATTTTTAATCCCATCGCGAATGAATTAGTATCGTTAGATTCGAAAAGTGCTTGTCAAAGAATGGTCGCCATTTGAAAAATAATAGTCAGACACGAAACTGGACCTAAGACGGATCCTCGAGGAACTCCTAATGAGGTTGGTAGCGGATCACTGATAGTACCACTAATTTCCACGCTTTGCATTCGTTCAGATGAATAATCTTGAATTATATTGAATGCATATAAATATTGATGGAAATGTTTGATTCTACAAAGTCTTAAGTTACCTACATCAATTCTGATATGAGCTATGATATATGACACTACATATTGATCATGTATGTAAAAAAATAAACAGTGGGTACTATGCTCTCCTTCAACTGAGAAATATTCTCAGTTTACCACAATTACTGAATTTATATTATTATTGTTTAAATAGAAGTACTAACTTCTATATAAACAATGATATTATGCTATTGTATACTCTCATATTTCATACAACATAATACTATGGGGTTGCGCCACAAATGCAAATCGAATTTTCATATCGCAGAAAAGAATTATGAGACTAATTTTCAACTTGAAACCAACTGACACCTGCAAGCCTTACTTCCGCCAAAATAATATCTCAGTATACATATACCATAGTATTCTATATGTGAGGAAAAATTTGTGTAAATATCTGAGAAATTCTGATAATCATAATCATTCAACTAGAAATGCCAAATTACTGCAGATTCCTAAGCACACATCCAAGTTATATGAAAAAAGCCCATCTTACATGGGCATAAAAATCTATAACCATTTACCGAAGGATTTTCAAGATGAAGACAATTTTTTTGCATTCCAAAAGGAAACTGAGAATGTTTCTCGATGAAGGAAGTTTCTATAATATAAACGAATATGTATCCCTTGATACGAAACGACTGTGATTTTAAATTTTTTAATGATTACATGTTTAATGTGATCTGAATGTTCCTGGCAACGTTTCTATACCATTTGTATTTTATGACTTGTCACTATAGTGATCTTAAAGATGAATAAACTATCTATTGCAGCCTCTGTCCGACGACGAACACGAGCGCCTGCGCAAACTGAACCAGGAGTGCGCCAAAACATCCGGAGTGGACGAGGAAACCCTGGAGAAGCTCGAGAAAGACGTGGAATACCCGGAGAGCGACAAGATGAAGGTCCACGCCAAGTGCTTCATGACCGGACTCGGAGTCATGGACGATGCGGGGAAAATCGACGCCGAGGCCATGACCAGCAGCTTGAAGCTGATCGTTCCCGATGGAAAGGAGACTGACATCGTGGAGAAATGCAACGTGGAAAAAGAGAGTGCCGAGGAAACTGCCTGGGAGATGGGAAGGTGCGTTCAAGTGGAGTTGCACGCACTGGGGGTGTAATGGAGCAGATTCGTGGCTAGCTTGCTGAGTACCAAATTGACGATTCGATATAGTCTGATGCCTAATGGATGTATTTTTCTTTAATAAAGTGTACTAGTTTTCATGCTTAGTTTTTGTTTCATTCAATGATTATTTTATCTAGGTTTTTCTCAATATCTCAAGGGAACTAAAAATCAATTGTGTACAGGCTATGCGGCCTCACAAACACTTTGACCTTTTAGATTCAATTCAATTTCAATTCAATTTATTTCTGGTCCATCGAGCTGAATAGCTATAGGACAAGTCAGATTGTACAGAAAATTGACAACACAGCAAACATTCACAAGAACATAAATATATAAAAAATATATCTATTACAGTATAAAATTGTCGAAGTAATCCTTCAGGCTATAGGGACAGAGGTTGAGAAGTGTTTTTATTTTATTTTTGGAAAGTAGCAGGCTATCGATGATTTTTATTTCTTTTGGAAGAACATTATAAACTCGTAGCCCCAAGATATCTGGTGATTTTTGGGATAATGTGAGACGAACGTTTGGGATATGAAAATTATTTTTTTCCTAGTGTCATGGTTATGCATTGATTCATTCGTGGTTGATTTTTTCCTCTGTCTGTGAACATAGATCAAGAGTTCATATATTCAAATTCAAAAAAATTAAAAAATTTAGTCAGTCTCTCTTCCGATACATTGTTTATGAAACACATTATAAGGGCAGCAGAAGGAGGAATAAAGAGATAAATAAGATACATCTTACGAGGCAAAATAATCTGCATGTGTGTAAGGGATATACAAACTAATTAACATGAAGCGAATAGTAAGTAGGTAATTAATATAGAATATACAGGGTGATTCGTAATTCGATGTAAATATTTCAAGGGCGTATTTTTGGGATCAAAATAAGACTTTTTCTTCGAATCAACATGTGTCCTAAAATGCACCCCCTCCGAGCTACAGCCCCTGTAAGTTAGGAAAAAAAAAACAAGATTATCTAAAACTGTGACTATAATAACGAATCGAATCTTCTGAAAATTGGTATATCCCTATTTTTTTGGGCACTACAGTTTTGGGGGAGTTGGAGGGGGTTCCACACCTTTATTGGCCCAATTTTTATGTTCAAAAAGAGAAACTCCGAATTCGAATAGCATAATCTTATTGGCCATAAAAAAAAACTAAGAATTCGATCTCTTGCATTTTTGTCGTACAACCAACTGTTTGCCGGAAAATCGTAATCAACGAAAGTGGGGTATTTTCACAATATCAAACTAACAAAACATGTATTAGCTAATTTATTCAAAATTCGATGTGAATATTTCAAAAACGTATTGTTGGGATCAAAATAAGACTTTTTCTTCAAATCAACATGTGTCCTAAAATGCACCCCCTCCGAGCTACAGCCCCTGTAATTTAGGAAAAAAAACGAGATTAACTAAAACTGTAGCTCGGAGGGGGTGCATTTTAGGACACATGTTGATTTGAAGAAAAAGTCTTATTTTGATCCCAACAATACGTTTTTGAAATATTCACATCGAATTTTGAATAAATTAGCTAATACATGTTTTGTTAGTTTGATATTGTGAAAATACCCCCCTTTCGTTGATTACGATTTTCCGGCAAACGGTTGGTTGGTTTTATTGTTGGAAACGTCCGCCGTTAGCTACAATGCATGCAGCAATTGTACGAGGAAAAAACATTATTTAAACAACATCGAGTAAAGAAGGTCGCTAGGGTAGTCATTTCTTTTCTGCAGAATGCATCGTAGGAATCTTTTTTAGACAACCTCAAGAGGTTGTAGATAGGTTCTGGATACTCCACCCCAACCAATTATGCCATAGCTCAGATGGGACTCCACTAAACTTTTATAAAGAATGATTTTCTGTTTATGATTGAGCATGTTTGTGATTCTTTTGAATTTGTAGAGTATACAGCGTAGTTTTTTAACTAAGTAGTCCATGTGGTGGTTCCATCTAAGATGGCTATCCAGAAATTTGTGGGTTTGATAGCCGCTCTATCGGAAATTTGTAATTCATATTTTGGAAGGGATATTTCAAAACTACTCAGTGGTAAATAATGTGTTTTATCAAAGTTGATTGATAAGAGTCTGTAGTCGAACCACGAAATAATTTGATCTAGATCGTGTTCTAGTTTCCGTTTTAGGTCAAACCAGTTGTTGTCTTCGCAAAACAATACGGTGTCATCAGCAAAACTCATAATGTTGGAGTTGGTATTCAGTAAAAAAATATTGTTTAAATAGATATTAAATAGGATCGGCCCTAACACCATCCCTTGAGGCACACCACGTAGAATAGTTTTCTCTCCACTTTCATGATCGCCTATTCTTACCCTTTGCTTCCTGTTCAGTAAATAACTCTTGAAAAGTTCATTAGTTATGCCTCTTATTCCAAGATCTTCTAAGAGAGTCAACAATATATTGTGGTCAACGGTATCAAAGGCTTTCCTTAGGTCTATGAAAACAGCAATCGAAGGTTTTGATTTATCCAAACACTGTGTAAGTATTTTTATTGGATCTTGAGCTGACTTATTCTCCCTGAAGCCGTATTGTGATTCTGACATCAGCTGGTGTTTTTCCAGGAACGTATTCAATCTCTTTTGGATGACCTTTTCTAATATTTTGGCAAGGGTTGTTATGAGAGATATCGGTCTATAGTTAGCTACATCACTTTTTTGTCCACTTTTATATATAGGTGTTATTATTGCTGTTTTGAAGGCTGTAGGAAAATACCCCGCTCTAACGACATATTGATTAAATATGTAAGTGGTTTCGAAATACTACTAGACACTAGTTTTAGAGTTTCTGCTCTGATTTCGTCATAACCAGGCGCTTTTTTGTTTTTAAGTTGGGATATAATATTTTTTATTTCCTCTTCAGTTGCTGGTTTTAGAAATATGGAATGGTTACATTTACGTTTTATTTCGGAGTAACTTACATTTCTGTTTATATAATATATAATTTGCTAATTTCTCACCTATAAAAATAAAATAATCGTTGAAATTATCTGCTATTTTAGGTGGATCTTTGATTGTTTCGTTGTTTTTTGTTTTTATTATATTTATAGGTATTGGTTCTTGTTCAGTTATTATTTCATTGACAGTTTTCCAAAGTGTTTTAGAGTTATTTTCTCCTCTCTCAATTCGATCCCTGTAGTATTTCGTTTTGGCCTCTTCAATTGTTTTTCCAAGATTTTTTTTATAATTTCGATACTCATCTTGTAGATCTGTATTGTTTGGATTTAATGCACAAAAAGTATTACAACGAGTGTTCGAAATGATGGCCTTCCTCTTGAATACATAACCGAGCTCGTCGTCTCAAATTAAGAACAGCCCTAACAATATCCCTTCTTCTGATAGACCTGAATTGCGTGATGATATTGTCTCTAAGTTCATCTACTGTGTCATATTCTTGCTCTCCATAGATTGTGTTCTTTAAAGTGCCCCACAAGAAAGTATCCAAAACTGTAAGGCCAGGCGACCTTGCCGATCACCTCACTGGTCCAGAATTTCCTAACCACCTATTAGGAAATCTTTGGTGTAAATATTCGCAAACTGCTCTTTTATTGTGTGGAGGAGCCCCGTCATGCTAAAACCAGCAGCTGTTATAATTAACAAGGGGAAACGTATCCATATATTCTTCGAATTCGTTTCTTAAGAACCCCGTTCAAAGTATTAGAGAAGAAATGAGGTCCAAGTATTCGGTCGTCACAAATTCCAGCCCACACATTCAAACGAAACCGAACTTGTGGTCTGACTTCTCTGATGTGTCGTAGATTATTTTCACTCCAAATGTGCTCATTATTTCTATTAAAAACACCACAGTTCGAAAAAGTACTTCCGTTGGTCCAAATAATGTTTTTCAAGAAGTTTGTAGGGTCTACCCTATTCGGGAGCCAGCTTCGAAGTTCCATCCTTCTCTCAGGATCACCTGGATGTAATTTTTGTGAAATATGTATCTTATAACATTTCAAACCACTTTTTTTGGATTCCCTCCAAACGCTCGTCTGTGGCACATCCATTTCTGCCGAGACTTGATGTGTTTGTTGATTTGGAAGGATCTGCATTTATTTAAAAAAGTACCAAAAATAATTATACTTCTTCGAATATGGAATGAACAATTATTTTACCTCGGCTAATAAGTTACGTCTAATATTTTGTTCCATTCTGCTTCCATATTTCATTCTTGGTTTTTGAAACGCACCGTACTCAGCCAAGTGTTTGTCCAAAATTCCGAATAATGTTCTATCCGGCTGTTGTCTTTCCGGATACAATTCAAAATAAATTTGTGCTGTTTTCGTACTATTCCTATCAAATTCATAATAAAGTTTCAACATATCTCGTTTTTCTTCATTTGAGAATGAGGACATTTCGACTGAGGTATTTGTGCAAACTTATGATGTTTAATGAGTTCTGACAACTAGTGTTTATTAAACAAAATTTTTCGATGGAGTCATGACCATCTCGGATGAAGTTGTTTTTTTTTAATATCTGTGGTTTCAGAAGTGCAAATCATAACAAATTATACATCAATGAAATCAGAATGAGAATCACTATTTTTCTGCATAAAAAACAATATGGCACCCATAACAGAAAAAAAAAGTTGATGATGAATGCCAGAAGACGAAACGTCGGATTGTAAATCTGAACATGAAAACGTGTAGCTGAAAAAAAGTATCAATGAAAATGTACTTTTGGTTTTGAGCTATGTTGTCAAATACCGTCAAGTGGGGTAACTTCGGACAGTACAGGTAATTTCGGACAATCCGACGTAAAATCAAATTTACTTGCATTGCCATCTCGTAATGGGTGGCTGAACATGTGTATCCTTGTAAATGTGTTCACTGTAATACAAACTTTGAATCAAGTTGAAAATCCGTTGAAGTGGTCTTGTTATTTTGTCGTACGGGTGAGTTTAATAAAATATATAAATAAAAAATTCATACAAATCACGATTTATAACTAGTACAGACATTTAGCCCTGGTGAAATAGATTAAAATAACAATTTGCCGTCCTGGACTGAGGTATAATCTACATTCTGGCCAAATTTGAGGTTATTATTTTATTCACCAACGATAATATAATTTTTTTTATAAATAATGGTTCTTTTGTAGGGTAAATTCGGACACTTACAAAATGGTCAGAAACTACAGAAGAATATTGGGAGGGAGGCCGTATAAGTGTTATAGTGCCGAAAAAATTGATTTAGCGGTGAGAGACGTTGAACGAAGCAAGTTGAGTATACGGGGGGCGGCCGAAAAGTATGGTGTGTCAAAATCAACAAGTTGAGAATGTTGATTTGCATAATATGTCATAATAAGTTTTTTTTTATATATTTTTTTATTTTAGAATCATTTGTTGTGTTATGTTTTTGTTTCATGTAGAAATTTGTATTTTCTGAACAATAAAAGTGTTTTAAAAATATCCAAACACGTTTTTTTATTTAAATTTTCCATTTAAAACCTCTGAAATATGATTATTTTAGTAGTTTTGGTGTCCGAACTTACTAAACACGCGAGATAACTTCAATTCACCTGTGCGGGGAACTTCGGACACTATTTATTCAAATAAAAAAAAATACTTAGCCTCATTTTGAAACTTCTTTACATGATAATTTTTTCATAATTTTTTCAATTTTGTCTTTTTTGTATTGGGAAGAAAACCTTATAATTCGTCCAAAGTTACACCACTTGACGGTAACGATAGAAAAAAATAAAAACGAAAATTTCGATTTTCAGTTTTTTCCCGATATTTCCGGAAATACTCGGAATTTTCCAAGTTTCAAAACAGTATTTTGTTAAGCACCAGAATACGCAACTTTGCGTCAATTTAAGCTTCGACGTATCTCCTGTAGTTTAGGAGATCCCAATGGTGGGGGTCGAATTTGAATTGCCCTGAATATATGCTATATATAAATAAATGATATCTATCTATCTATATATGGAATTCAGCAAAAATATGGAAAATGTATGTTGTTTCCAACTACGATAGTGAAAATTTTAAAAATCTGGGGGGAAAGTCAAAAAGTGATTAAAAAACCAGTTAATATGCTGTTTTTGAAATTTTCTAGGCGTTTATCTCGAGAACAAGGAATGGTGCCATCACGGAATTCAGCAGAAAAATTAAAAAGTACATACTCATTCCATCTACAATAGTGAAAATAAAAAAAATCCAAAGTTCAATTTCGAATAAGAGTTCAAGAATCAAATCGATGCATAACACCCATAGCAAAATTCGAATTTTTGACACCCTGTACATTAAAAACTGGTAAGACGATCGATATGTAAATTGGAATACGTAATGGGTGCTATTCTCGAATCATTCGACTTCCAATTCGTATGCGAATAAAAGAGACAAATATACATATTTCAGGTGTATCAGTGTGAAACAGTAAATCCAATTCCATCCGTACAAACTCGAGAATAGGACCCCAGGATCTACACTATATCGGAATTTGAGCAAAATTAGCAGAAAGCCATTTTACTTACCTAGTAAATCTGATGGCCCGAGAAAGTGGTAGGAATCGCACGTAAAAAGGTAGACCTCGTTAATCCTTGGCTAGCACAAGTTTGGACTTCTGAAGGTTGCCGTTCGTAAGGGGAAGACTGGTTAACAGAAAACAGAATTTTATACAAAACAACAATTTTAAAACAATTACGATCATTTATTTACATTCTTTGGTGATTAGTGATTTTTGTCAAAACGTAAATTTTGGACTTCTGCGCTTTGTACGCCAAACGGAAGAAAACTCCTGATAAATCGAGATGAAAACAATGATTAGTTGAAAAGCATTTGTTACATAATTAATCATCGTACTTGGCCATGTATAACTAATCTCGATAAAAATGAACATCGCGCTGCAAACGTTCAATTATTCTCCCCAGCAAGGCATACAGTATCATTACTGATCACAGAATAATGAGGTCTAATGAAAATAATTAGATTTCATCCTGGTGTTTCGAATTATAGCCCAAAATCTTTTTTCGTATAAAAGACACCGTCTCAGATTTGACAATCAATTTTAACACATTGTTGGTCGTGTAGTTATTATTATTCTCCGTGTCGCTTTTTCATTTAGGATGAACAAAGTTGTTATTGTTTTGTTTGTGGCGGTCGCTGCTGTTGCGATTTCGAAGGTGAGATTTTTCTCTTTTGTTGTTTTGTAAGGTTGTACAGAATTAAAAAAGAAAGCGGACTGCTTACAACGTCGAGATTGGCGCTCCCAAAAATAATCAATCATCATCATCAGAACCTGCGTGGATATTTTTCATTAATCCCCGCATGTACAGACCAGTAACTCTAATATCTAATATTTCAAAAATAATTGAAAAAATTATCAAATCTCGGTTAACATCATTTTTTAAAACAAATAACGTGATTCATGACAGACATTATGGGTTTCAAGAAGGAAAATCAACAGAAGACGCAATTCTAAAACTAACATCGGAAATCTATGATGCTCTTGATAAAAAATTACCAAACCTCTGCGTTTTCATTGATCTCTCTAAAGCTTTCGATACTGTCTGCCATGAAAAACTATTGAACAAACTAGAAAAACACGGCATAAGAGGAAACGCACATAGCATTCTAAAGAGCTACTTATCGAATAGATCACAACAGGTAAGTATAAATGGAGTAATCAGCGATATAAAAAGGGTCAAATACGGTGTCCCCCAAGAAACTGTTTTGGGGCCTTTATTGTTCACTATATACATGAACAACTTATTTCAGTTGGATTTGAAGGGCAAGGTCATCAGCTTTGCTGATGATACAGCAATTATTTTCAAAGGTGAGGAATGGAGTTCGTTGAAAAGTGCTGCAGAATATGATAAGAGAAAAATAAAAAAATGGTTTCAAAATAATTTACTTACCCTCAATATAGAGAAAACCAAATATTTGCCATTCTCTTCATACGAAAGCGGCCTACCTGACCTAGGTCCGTTACTAATAGACCAAGATACAGCTATCCCAGAAGCTGAATCAATCAAATATTTGGGAGTGATCGTGGATAGACACATGCGGTGGGATTGCCATACTACCAGTCTAACCAATAAAGTGCGGGGATTGTTAACGCGACTAAAATACCTCAGAGGATTTTTAGAAATCCCCCAACTCAAAATAATAGATTATTCATTGATTCAGAGCCAACTTCAGTATGGTATTCTGGGATGGGGAGGATCATGAGGATAATTTTCCGCAGAGATATTAGATATTCTAGTGACGCCCTTTTCAAAGAGAGTCAAGTAAACGACATCAGGCAAATCTTTGTGATGAAAATACTCCTCAATATTAAAAGTAAAAAAATTATATTGAAATTCAGTGATCATAAGTACGAAATCAGGAAAAAGAATGAGAAATCTGTTTTATTGAAATGTGAAAAAACTATAGGACAACGAAGTTGCAATTTTTTGAGTACGAAATTATATAATATTCTACCAATTCATATTAAAAACGTCAAAAGTAGTGCAAAATTTAAAGTAGAATTAAAACAATGGATTCTACAAACGAATCGATATGTTTTTCACAACATCATCAACAATACTTTTAAAGGATAAAAAAGAAATGAAATTAAAAACAGAAAATACTGAAACGAGACAAAACTCACCATTATTGTGACTTAATAACCGGACATGACTATTAATTTCAAAAGAACATCGCCAAAGATTGCTTTGTACAAACTCTGTGATTTTTCACCGCTTATTTGTGAATTGTTAAATTCCTTATAAATTTTTTATGAAAATATAAACTCTTATTATTATGACATATGCACCCCAAATATTGGAAGGAAATGATTATGCATCATGATTAAAACGTCATTGATCAGGATTTTTGTATTTTGTCTTGATACTAGATACTATATTTGGTTATATTATTTTTAAATTTCTATTACTATTATTATTGTATTTACACTATTTTAGATTTAATTACTTCCTAAGTCACATACAAGCGATAGTTCCATACTTAAGCTTCATGATTTTCTTCTTGTTTATTCGCTGTGTTTTTGTATTATTTTTCTTGTATTAACATGAATAAACATTATTATTATTATTATATTATGTCCAATCTTCGGAAATACAAAATAGTTGTCAAATTTTCACTGAAATTTTGATGACTTAACTAGGCGTTCAATTTCGATGAAAATTTCACACCTCTACTTTTTAACCAATAGGATGCTTTAATTTTGACTAGTTACCATGGAAACTAAAAAATATTCCGGGAATTTTTTCGTGGCGCCACGATATTTAAGTGGAAATTTTTTGACTGTTGAAAAGGTAAACAACCTATAAAGTTTCATTAATCAGAAAACACAAATTTGTTTAATTATTATGCATTACCAATTTATATTTCAAAAAACGTAGGATCTACAAACATAGTAAGATTTAAATGTTGCTTGAATTCTAACCCATCCTCTCTTCTTAGTGGTGAATAGGAAGGTGACGAATTAATTAGATATCTGTGTTTTAAGACATATATGTAATATTTTGAAACAATTTTGTTCAAATCTCTTTTACGCAAAAGCCATATCTACTTGACATCTGCAGCAGACTTTCTTGGATTTTCGTAAACAAACCATTCGACTCTAACACTTCCTGGTTGCAATCTTCCATTAAATTCGTTAAATATATTAATTTTTGATGACATATTTGCACTTGACTCAACTCTTTGCAGTATTTACATAAATTGTACTTTTCAAAGCATTTCATTTTCCCCAAATTGTTTAACGCAAATGCTTACAAGAAATGTTTTGCATAAGAAAATCTTTGTTTGCTGGTTTACTATAAAGTAACTGAATGTAATTTACCAATATAAACCTCATATGTCAAAAGCATGGCTGCCTATATCACGGCCACCTACTGCAACAAACCTTGTTAATATTATATTTTTTACATTACAAGTGTTATGGATTACTATAACAAAAAATACATTTCTACCTAAATTATGAAAGGGCGATAGACTGATCTAATACCCATCTGAGTTTTAGCATTTGGCGTAACTAAAGTTGGTAATAACTTGTTTGATTGATGATCTATTTATTTTGTGGAAGTTCATGATGAAATAAGAAAAGGAAGAAAAAATATAACTTTTGTCCAGTTTCCACTAACACTTTACTACTTTATTACGACCGGTTTCGGCTTTTACACCATTTTCAATAACTACAGATTTCATCAAGTTCGTGAATATTTATACATAATGTTATATTTTCAAAGTCTACTTCACTCAAAAATAATTTATTTAACGAAATACAATGATACAATAACACAATACTCTAATTTACATAACAATCACGGAACTAGGTATTTATATTCGACTTTCACTTCACTGACTGCCCGTCTGTCTGCTGCGTCGTTCTTTTTATATTAATTGTTGACTTCTCCGAATGCTCTGGAATTCTCCATCGAATTGTCCGGATCCATCGAATCATCCAGATTCTTCTTGGTGCATAGCGTATCGAAGGTCATATGCAGCCTGCGTGAGTGTTCAGGCCCGGCATCGCCCACAGCTTCGCCACAATAAGAAAGTAATTATAGAAAGGTTGGGTTTAGATTACCTAACTGATGTTTCAAAACAAGTTGGGAAAATACTTGGAATCTACCTGATGAGTCAATCTAATTTTTCTAAAAGGGTTCATACAGTCAGTGGGTCCAACTTTGTTATCAAAAGTCATAAATTCAGAAGTGGAGAGCTACATAATTCTAACTGGTCATTGAGGGTTTCAAAATTGGGGTTTTTAATAAATTTGTTTATTTCCAAGGCTTCCAACAAGTTCATTTCTCTTCCTTTATTGCAAGTATGAAGGATTTTCATGTTATTTTTATTTATTGTATGATTTGTTTCTTGCAAATGTCTATATATAGCTGATTTTTTATCTGATAACACATGTTCACGGTACCTTATTTCAAAATTTCTTCCCGTTTGTCCTGAATAAGCTGCTGTACAATCACCACATTCCAGTCTATATATACCTGATTTTTTCCATTTATCCTTTTTGGGTTTTGCATTGAATAGTATATTCCCTAAATTACTTCTACTAGTGAATGAAGTTATTATATTAAATTTTGAAAAATAGTTTTTAATATTTTCTGAGAGTTTTCCCGAGTAGCTTATACTAGCATATTTTGTATCTCCTTTTTTTTCTTTGTCTTTTTTTTTATCAATGATCAGGAATGAATTATATCCAAATCAAATAGGACCCAAAGGAGATAAAAAATATGCTAGTATAAGCTACTCGGGAAAACTCTCAGAAAATATTGAAAACTCTTTTTCAAAATTTAATATAATAACTTCATTAACTAGTAGGATTAATTTAGGGAATATACTATTCAATGCAAAACCCAAAAAGGATAAATGAAAAAATCAGGTAAATATAGACTGGAATGTGGTGATTGTACAGCAGCTTATTCAGGACAAACGGGAAGAAATTTTGAAATAAGGTACCGTGAACATGTGTTATCAGATAAAAAATCAGCTATATATAGACATTTGCAAGAAACGAATCATACAATAAATAAAAATAACATGAAAATCCTTCATACGTGCAATAAAGGAAGAGAAATGAACTTGTTGGAAGCCTTGGAAATAAACAAATTGAATAAAAAACCCAATTTTGATACCCCCAATGATCAGTTAGAATTTTGTAGCTCTCCACTTCTGAATTTATGACTTTTGATAACAAAGTTGGATCCACCGATTGTATGAACCCCTGTTAGATAAATTAGATTGACTCATCAGGTAGATTCCAGGTATTTTCCCAACTTGTTTTGAAACATCAGTTAGGTAATTTAAACCCAACCTTTATTTAATTACTTTCTTATGTATAAATATTCACGAACTTGATGAAATCTGTAGTTATTGAAAATGGTGTAAAAGCCGAAACCGGTCGTAGTAAAGTAGTAAAGTGTTAGTGGAAACTGGACAAAAGTTATATTTTTTCTTCCTTTTCTTATTTCAAAGTTGGTAATATTTTTTATTTAACGAATCATGGTGTACTTGACAAGTAGTGAAATTAATTTAAAATGTCAGATTAGATTAATAATTTTTTTCCATATTATGGTATGAAATTTTCTTACCGAATACCACGCAAGCTTGAATTATTCCTGGAAATTCTCTTTCGGGCACGAATATTTTAAGAAAATTACCCCTCGTCGCTTCGCGACTCGGGATAATTTTCAAAATATTCGTGCCCTCAAAAAAATTTCCGGAGATAATTCAGGCTCTTCTGTTATTATAAGTGATAATTTCCCTCATATTATATAAACCAACCAAATGCCATCATTTTTTTAATAAAAACCAATGAGAAAAGGACTTTTTCTACAACCACACTCCAAAACATGCTTTTCTGCATAGTTTTACGTTCGCAAACATGATTATTTCTCACAATAATTGAAATTTCTGTGCCAAAATTTTTCAGTACCTAATTTCTAAGCAATACAGTTGTCGTGACAGCAAGGTGAAAGTATATTTTGAAAATTCTGCATTTCGAAGGGATATTCGATCAGGCAACTTCAAGAATGAATAGACAAAGGCTATTGGTTTATATAATATGAGGGAAATTGTCGTACAAATTCATAATATTCTGAACAAAAATCATAGACATCACTACTGCTGTCTCAAATACCCACATACACACTATCCATTGCTAGGCAACGGAGCAATATCTATCGAATCATTTGAATGTCAACAAACGTCAAGCATAAAATATTTGTAAAATATTCTTGTCCCGTCATATTTTAATGAGATTGAACCAAAATGGATAGCGACAGTTCTGAAGTTGAAAATACTCCGCCAGAACTAAGAGAACAAGTTAATTCATTGTCACTGAATTTACTACCTTCAACTTCAAGAGGAAAATATAAGAATGAGTCACTGACATTTCATTCCGTCTTATAGAATAGTATTATTTTTAGCAAAAAGTGTGTTGTAGAAAAAGTATAGTGTGTAACACGAGCAGAAATGCAATTTCTCACTCGAGCAAGCTCTCGTGGTATTTCTAAGCAACACAGTTTTCGCGATAGTAAGGTGAAAGTATTTTTTGAAAATTCAGCATTTATTCGGGATATTACTACTGAAAAGTTACAACAGCTTCGGTACAAAAACACTGGTACCAAATATTCAGGTTGAGTGTAAGAGAGTACTTTCTCATCTGGTACAGTACTGTACCATCATTACTACAAATGAAAGCAGTTATTAACTTATTGGAAATATGAACAGGATGTTCATAAAGTCAGTTGTTGAAGAATCTGCGACTGAAAGTTATACTTTAATCGCTATTTTCCATCGTACAAGATAAGCTCTCTTGGAAGGGATTCATGTTGTAAAGAAAAACATTCTCAAATGAAAATTGAACCAATACATGACTCCTCTGGAACTGGAAAAAAAACTACATAAATGGAAGTAACTTTTTGTAATATCTAACAGAAAACAACTACTTCCCCGGCTAAAGCCTCGCTGGACATTGAACTACATCTGATAGATATTGTGAAAGACCCTATATAACTTGAGATGATGAACCCTTTACTCCCATAAACACCCACTACGTAGGCTTATTATGGCAAGTACCTGTCAGAAAACAACTACTCCCCTGGCTAAGACCACGACGGGTATTGAATTAAATCTAACAGCTACTTGTGCAACGTTCCTCAAAGCATCAGAGGACGCAATTGCAAGTGCCCTCTATGACCAACCAGCAGAATTATGTTTTGATTTGGACAGGGTGACCACCTGCAGACTAGTTTCGAGGTTGTTGCCTCTCATCAGTGCAAGGGCAGGTCAACACAGACGGCACTGAAGCCATCTGTTCCCCGTCCAAACCAATACACACTCCGCTGATTAGTCAATTCTGGTTCACGAGATGAAAGCAGTTTCTAGGCCGCTCCACTTAGCGAGCAGAGGAAGAACACTCCGAATCTCCGGGTTAAGAGATTTAATCGAAAAAGACAGAAATCTTTGGGAGATCGTTTGCTAACGAACAGTCGTTACCGACCGATGATGAACCCTTTACTCCCATAAACACCCACTACGTAGGCTTATTATGGCAAGTACCTGTTGCAAGAGGGCACTTGCAATTGCGTCCTCTGATGCTTTGAGGAACGTTGCACAAGTAGCTGTTAGATTTATTTCAATACCCGTCGTGGTCTTAGCCAGGAGAGTAGTTGTTTTCTGACAGGTACTTGCCATAATAAGCCTACGTAGTGGGTGTTTATGGGAGTAAAGGGTTCATCATCGGTCGGTAACGACTGTTCGTTAGCTAATATGGTTTTGTCTGCAAGTTTAAACTGAAGCATACAATTAAAATGTCTTGCTACAAGACCTGTAAATATAGTCATGATCCGGGTCTCATTGTATTAACGAATACATATACAATGCCTTTGAGGGAATTGGTAATATATGAGGTGTTCCTCAAGGATCAATAATAGGACCCATTTCATTTATCCTGTAAATAAATGATATTGCACAGAGTTTTCCACCACTTTGATATTTTGTTCGCTGATAACACCAGTCTACTCAATTCCAATATATACAATATCAGTAAAAACGTCTGAAACCGTACTGAATAATATTTTTGATTGGTTTTCAGGAAATAAATTGATGGTAAACCTTTAAAAAACATTCAGCATGTTAATTCACCCCAACATTAGAATTGAACAAGTTGATATTAACACAAGAGATGGAGTCTTGAAACAAGTTACAAACACAACATTTTTAGGATACTGGATTGACGAAAGGTTGGATTGGAAGATGCATGTTTCAATAATGAATCGAAAATTATCTAGCGCAATATATACAATTTATATCATCAGAATTTATGTGGGTTTCAATGTGGCAAAATTTATACATTATGCCTATTTTCAAAGTAACCTTTTTTATGGCATTGAATTTTGGGGAAACTCGGTTGATAGTCCATCTTTCTTTATTTTACAGAAAAAGGCTCTACGATCAGAATCACGCGGAATGCATTTTTTTAATCAGAAATTATTTACAATGACTAATCTTGATATATATTTAAAAACTCTTCATCAATCACCCGAAAGGACCTTGGTTATCAAGTTTGAAAAACAATCAGATAAATGTTTCAATAATCATGTATATTACAATTTGATCGAGTTTTTCGACGATCGTTTTCTTTATTATACTTCAATATTTGTATGCCAATATAGGTATACCCTAAATTATTTTATTTTGGGCGAAATGCAGTTTTACTTTGAAATGTTATTATGGAAAAAATTCCATACCGTAGATGACTCTCCATAAGTGAAAAGTATGTATTTATTGTAGCAGAAAATCCGAGTTCACGAGATATGACATTTATTGCAAAGCAACTACAAGACAACTTTTTTCAGAGCCGTAATATGTTTCTCAAATTTTAGATTACTGTCAATATATACAGGGTGTCCGGTAAACCTTGTACAATATTGAAACTGGTGATAGACCAGGTCATGACTATTCAGAATATTGGAATTTCATCTCAGTAAAAATATCACCGTTTTCGAGATAATGGGCATTTTAAGAATTTCTGGAAAATCGATACCTAACCTTGGATTTTTGAGTGCCATGTAACCAAATTGAGACGAATTCAAATATCTTTGCTGCTGAAGATTACTGATGAGTGATGCTTTTAGACTTACATAACAGTTTTTCAGAAAGTGAAAAAAATGTTCAAGAAATGAGGGTAATATGACAGATTTGTGTTGCATCAATTTTTTTTTAAAAAGTTTGACATTATTGTCTGAAAGAAACATAACCAAATGGAAGTGTACATTCATTTCAAAAGAATGCTCATTTTGTCCAGACTCTACCATGGTATAAAATAAACTATAATTATTTTTGGAGGCAGTGATTTCCATTGAATTAGGAGTGGTTTTATTCTAGGCTTCCATCAAGTTTTATACTTACGCCCAAAAATTATTTGATTTCTATTTTATCAAGATAAAATGATATGAAATGATTATTAATAATAAAGAATGGATTGCTTGGTAGCATTAAATAGTATGTCAATAAAATTAACTGTTCATGTAATTAAGCCCAATTAAATTATCGAAATGAATTGTCGATTATCCGACATGGAACCGATTACTACGAATTCTTGTGATAAATGTAGCAATTGTCCAACATCCAGATTCCACCGAAGTTTCAGAGACCGACAGATATACAGGGTGTAAACAAAATTTGTTAGGAGGTGAATCCTTGTCGAAAATTAAAAACTTTTCTAACTCCTGTGTTGTGTCCGCAGAAGCAATAGTTTCTTAATGAAAAAATGAAATACAGCATTGTGCATGAACATATCTTTTGTGAATAGAATTGAAAAAATCCTGTAGGGGGCTGTCACATTTTGTTTGAACAACTTGTGACTTCTGTCGTAGTTTTTTGAAATTATTCCGCGTGTTCCATTCAGTGGTTTTTATTTCTTTGTCATGCCGTACACACGTTTTACTCCCCGAGAATATGCGCATATGCACTACATTTATGGTGAATGTGGAGGTAGTGATACTGCTGCAGCAGCGCTTTATGCAGAACGATATCTGATTGCACAATGCCGCTCAGAGAATCGCTGATTTGGGGGCTATAACATATCGCATTTGAAAAGGTTCTTCTTGAAAAGATGTCGTTTCTTCGTACGATTGGATGGAAAATAACATTTTTATAATATCATTCAGTGCGATGTTGAATAATCGTTGTTGTGGTTTATAGTCTATGTTGATTCAAAAAACCTTGTATTAGTATTTACTTCTTTACATCTCATTGAATGCTTCTAAGCAGGTGATTCGTTATTACTCATAATTATTTAATCCTGTCATCTTGATAGGATGAGAGTAAAAGATATTACTGATAGAGTCTAATGGAGTTAATTTTAACTCAGAATAACATCAAACTCTAATATAATCGAAATTCTACTCCTTCCAACAATAATTATTATTGTGTTTTATACCATGGTAGAGTCTGTACCAAATGAGCATTCTTTTGTAATGAATATCCACTTCCACTTGGTTATGTTTTTTTTTCAAAAAATAATGTCAAACTTTTATTAAAAAAATTGGTGAAATTCATATCTGGCATTTTACCCACATTTCTTGAAAAATTGTATCGTTTTCTGAAAAACTGTTTCGAACGTCTGGAAGCATCACTCATCAGTAATCTTCGGCAGCAAAGATATTTCAATTGGTCCCAATTTGTAGACATGGCAGTCAAAACTCCAAGATGAGGTTGTGATTTTCCAGAAATTTTGAAAATGCTTATTATCTCGAAAACAGTGAAATTTTTACTAAGGTGAAATTCCGATTTTCTGAACAGTCACGACCTGGTCTATCACCAGTTTCAATATTGTACAAGGTTTACCGGACACCCTGTATATACCGAGGAATTTGGTAATAGATTTACTCTCAATCACCCGACTTCCTAATGTGATCTTCTCCATCCCACTTAAATGACACCAGATTTGTTTTAGAAACATTTAATGACAACATATATGAGTCACACCAGTTTTCTATTTTATCTAAATCTGAGTGGATGTATCGAGTCAAAGAGTCTTCATTTCACCAAAATATCGTGGTGTCATCAGCAAATAAGGTGAATGCTCCAGATATATCGAGTTTAGCCATATCGTTAATATAAAGAAGAAATAAAATTAGGCCTAATACTGAACCCTGGGGAAACACGCGAATAATTTTTCTACTTTCAGAAGTTTTATGGTTCAACAATATTTTCTGATTTCATTGAAAATATGAACAGGATGTTCATAAAGTCAGTTGTGGAATCATCTGCGACTGAAAGTTGGAATTTAGTCGCTATTTTCCATCGTACAAGATACTCTTGGAAGGGATTCATGTTGTAAAGAGAAACATTCTCAATTGAAAATTGAATCAATACATGACTCCTCTGGAAATGGAAAAACCTACGATAAAATTGAAGTTACTTTTTTGTATCTAACAGAAAACAACTACTTCCCCGGCAAAAGCCGCGCTGGACATTGAACTACATCTGATAGATATTGAGAAAGACCCTATATAACTTGAGAGAAAAAATCTGAAAGTGAAAATTTGCATTTTCATTCAGATAGTTGATTATTTATTAAATGTCCAGTTTCCATTGGAGATTCTTATCTATGAATGAGATAAGGGAGAATGTTATTCAGAAGTATCACTCACAGAAAATCGCTCATTCCATTGATGCCTGAATAATTGCATCTCTTTCGCTAGGCTTCCAATACATTTTGGTCGACAAAAATCTATTTCACTCTTCTAAGATCATCAGGGAAATAGTCCAACAATTCCTCATTACAGTGTGAAATTGCTTCTGAAGAGTATGTTTTCCAATTCTTCCGACCTCCCTGATGATCTTAGAAGAGTGAAATGGATTTTTGTCGACCAAAATGAATTGGAGGCCTAGCAATTACAGTCGTTATCAAGTGTATAATGAATTATACACGTGATTAAAAATTGCAGAGAATTGAATTTTTCTTTGTTCTTTTTTAGACAATGAAAGTCCAGAATAACCTTACTCAATCTAAGGCTGTTTCACAGAGTCCATAATGAGAGAGTTTCTGCAACAGGAGTTCATGATCCACACAATAGAATGCCTTAGAAAGGTCCAGAAACACTGCCGCAGCCACTTCCTTAATATTTAAGGTGGTGTAAAATTTCTCAAGAAAATTGAAAATGGCATCAGTCGTATTTTTATTAGACTGAAAGCCAAACTGTTCTGGGGCTAAAATTTTATGTCTTTCCAAAAAACCCATTATCCTGCGTTTTACTAATTTTTCGATAATTTTGGATAACAACAAGAAGGGAAGACATGATGAGTTTTTTGCTATCACTAGGCTTGAAGAGCTTCATCTGGCAATTGTAACAGCAACTTCGCAGATAGGTTGTCTTCACCAGCGGAATTTTTGTTTTTTATATCTTTTAATGCCAAAATCAACTCACTCAAATCTGTTTCATACAAAAACAAGGACTCTATAGGAGACCTCACATTTTTTAAATAATTCAAAGGGTCAACTGTTGGCATAATATCATTGGTGAGTTTTGAGGCTATTGAACAACAATAATTATTTAACTGGTTGAGGTTTATTCCCATAATAATAATATATTGACTCTGGAACTCCTTCATTTCAGCCTCTGTCTGACGAGGCACAGGAGAAACTCCACAAACTGAACCAGGAATGCGCGAAGACATCAGGACTAGACGAGGAAACCATCAAGAAGTTCAAGGATGACGTCGACTTCCCTGAAGACGACAAAATCAAGGTACACGCCAAATGCTTCATGGAGGCACTCGGGGTTATGGACGATGAAGGCAATATCGACGCAGAAGCCATGGCAAAGGGCTTGAAAGAAATCGTTCCCGATGGACAGGAGAAGGAAATCGTTGAGAAATGCAACATTGTAAAGGAAAACGCGGAAGATACTGCCTTCGAAATGGGAAAGTGCGTGCATACAGAAATAAAGGCACTGGGGGTGTTGTAGGGTTGATTTATGGGTTACCTGTTGAATGTTGAATTGACGATTGCACAGACTCTAATGGATGTATTTTATTTCTTTAATAAAGTAGATGAACTAGTTATCATTCTCAGTTTTATGTTTTATTTACTGTGGGTAGATGAAAACTTTGTATTTCTAGATCGAAAAAAGTCAAACTAGGTGTGCCCCAGGGCTCTGTTCTAGGGCCGTTGCTGATGGCACTAGCATATAATAATAATAATAATAATAGTAAACTTTATTCGCGTTAATTAAATTAAATATAGAGAAAAAATCGGCTAAAATACATCTTGAGTAAAGAAAGAAGAGTGATAAGTGCTAAAGCACTTGTTTCACAAATATACAAACAATAAAAATTGTATAAAAATGTGTAAGTAAGAGTATGCACAATTTTCATAATGAATAACAGTAATAAATAAATAAAAAATCAGACACACACCTATACACGCATATACAAATAATAAAGTTAAAATGTTCATTGTGATTCAATATAAAATTATAAACATCAACAAGCAGATATATGAGCTGGGTATATAGAGTTGATAAAAATGGGTAAAAGTCAGAAATAAATATAAAAGTAAACAATAGAAAATTAAGAACAATATAGAATGGTATAAAAACATTTTAGTGAAATTATTAAAAATGTATTCAAAATAGTGGTAAGCAAATAAAAGAACCAGTCACACCCCTATACACACATATACAATATAAATATAAAATGTTCATTGCGAATCAATATAAAATTATGAGCAAGCATATTTTTATTTTATTTAATGAATTATTTCTTTAAAATTTTTCAGTCATTAAAGAAAGAACGAATCATATTTCTTGGATTTTCGTTTATGAACTCTCTCAATCGTAGTTTAAATTTTCTTTTCATATTTATACATTTTAATTCATCAGGGATGCTATTATATAACTTGGGTGCTGAGTAGAGGAACATTCTCTGTGTTGTAGCTTTGACCATTAACGGTGGTATATAATGATTTTTTTTTCGTGTATTGTAATTGTGGGTAGGTAGTTGGTTAAGATGCTTTGAGTCGTGGTACTTTAGGCATGTGATGAGGAAGTGTAATTGTCTAACGTCCAAGATTTTTAATTCAGAATAAAGTAAGTCAGATGAGTATCTGGAGTTTTTGGAAAATATTAGTTTTGTGAATCTCCTCTGTAGTACTTCCAACTGATTTAGATGAGTTTTCAATGCTCCACCCATGCCAGAAATTCATAGCGGATATGACTCTCTACTAAAGAGTGATACAAAGTTTTCATTTGATTGAAAGGTAAGTTGTCTTTGAGCTCTTTGAATTTATACAATATACATCTCAACTTTTTCACTACATACATTATGTGTGAGTCCCATTTCATATGACAATCAATGATCACGCCCAAGTATTTGATTTCTTTCACAGGTTCTATAGAAAAATGTGCATTGTCCATGTTTATATCAAGTTTGCCGAGACTAGGCAGGCCACGAGAGTTACTGAATGGTAAATAATTTGTTTTTTCTATGTTGATCGTAAGTAATTTATATTCAAACCATTTTTTTATCGAATGAAAATCAGATTCTGCTTTTTGTTTCAGATTTTCCCAGTTATCAGACCCATAAAAAATTGCCGTGTCGTCAGCAAATCCGAAAATTTCTCCATTACTATCGAGTGAGAACAGTCCATTTATATAAATGTTGAATAAAATGGGTCCTAGGACTGTTCCTTGCGGCACACCATAGTCAATTTTTTCGGCATCGCTAACCACACCATCAACACTTACAGCCTGAGTTCTATCGCTCAAGTAGCTTTTGAAGAGTTCTAAGCAAATGCCTCTAACACCAACGTCTTCCAATGAATGTAAGAGTAGATCATGGCTAACGGTGTCGAAAGCTTTTGACAAATCTACGAATATGCACAGACATGGAAAGCTTTCATTCCGAGCCTCCGTTATTCTCGATATTAAAGCTAAAATTGCATCCTGGGTTGATATATTTTCCTTGAAACCTAATTGATTCTTAGAAATTATGTTAAATTTGTTCAGACAAGAACTTAATCTGTTTTTTAAAATCTTCTCAAATATTTTAGAAAGATGGGTTATTAGAGATATCGGTCAGTAATTGCCTACTTTCCGTGTATTCCCTTTTTTATGAAGACCAAGCTATAGAGTTTTTCCCCCACAAAAACGCTTTGCGGAATTTATTTAAACAAGCAATAGTGAAAAAAATTACTAAATTTTTGTTTTTTTGGAAATATTTCAAAGATTATTCAAGGAATCGTTTTACAGTCAATGAAACTTTTGTAGAGACATATTAAACCTACAAAATGGATTTTCATACGACCGGATCGATGCATTTTCCACTGAAATCCGGGAAAACTTCAAAAAAGAGAGCATTTTTAAAAAAATTATAATTTGTATAAATCTGAAGCTGGACAAACAATATTTCGGAAACTTATAGATAATAATATGTGATTGAACTATGTGCAAGATTTTTCTTTTCGATGTGTAGTTTTCGCACAATTTTGATTCTACTGAAAATATGAACTGGATGTTCATGAAATCGGATGTGGAATCATCTGCGACTGAAAGAGAAACCTTACTAGCTATTTTCCATCGTTCAAGATAACCTCTCATGGAAGGTATTGAAAAAGGGAAACATTTTCAATCGAAAATTGAGTAGGTAAAAATGGAAGTTACTTTTTTGTAATATCTAACAGACAACAACACTTCCCCGGCTGAAGCCACGCTGTACATTGAACTACATCTGATAGATATTTTGAAAAGAACCTAAGTTAAAAAAAAGAAATCTGAGAGTGAAAATTTGCATTTTTTTTCAGATAGCTGATTATTTCTCAAATGTCCAGTTTATATTTGAGATTCATATGTATATAAATAAGATAAGGGATAGTGTTTGGTAAAACATTGAGAAACGAATTTGAAAAAAAAATTTTGGAAATTACGTATTTTGGACTATTCTACAAAAAATCCAATTAAAACCTTTGGCGGTCTCTTCAATTTTCGAAAATATAGGGCCATTTTCTTGAGAAACTTCACCATTTGACCGATCGAATTTCTGTGTTTTATGTGATTTCAATAACAGAAATTCTATCTGTCAAATGGTGACGTTTCTCTACAAAATGGCCGTATATCTTCGAAAATAGACGAAACAGTAAAAAAATTCACTTTTTGGAAATTCAGATGCTCAATATAACCGAAGTTTCATCATTATTTTTTTACCTAAATCTTGTCATGGCTATAGCAAGTTGATTTCATTGAGAATATGAACAGAATGTTCTTAAAATCAGATGTGGAATCATATGCGACTGAATAACAAACTTTAGTCGCTATTTTCCTTCGTTCAAGATAACCTCTTGGAAGGTATTCATGTTGAAAAGGGAGAAATTTCTCGAAATTATCTATTAGTAACTTATGACTGAACCAGTTGAAGGTGCTTCCCAAATCATGTCCAAATTAAGAGGAAAATGTTTCCATTACTTTTGTACAGTCTTGACACACAATGAGAACAATATTGGCCTAAGAACAGTTCCTTGTGTCACTCCATAAGATGTATATATTTTTCACCGATTATAATTTAACCATTTGTTACCGATTGTTTACGAACTGTTTGGTAGTTTTTGAAAGTGATATTTCTGTTATACAAGATTCCTCCAAGGCCTCGAATATCTGAAGTATCTGAAAGTATCCACAGTATCAAAGGCTTTGGCAAAATCTAGAAAAACACTAACTGTTACCTTTCTAGTATCAATGCAGTGACATATTTCGCAAATGTGTTGTTTTATAGTAACTAAAATCTCTATTCCCAATTTGAAACTTGAAGGGAAATATTGAGAAAATGACATGTGATTAGTTTTTATAATATGAGAGATATTGTCAGTAATAAAATGAAGAATTTTCCTTGCTGTCACGAAAACTGTGTTGCAGAAACATCACGAGAGCTTGCTTGAGTGGTGTTTTATATAGCAGCATAGTTTTAGTGACAGGCAAGATGACAGTATTTTGGAAATTCTGCATTTTGAAGAGATATTCGATCAGACAATTTCAAGAATGACTAGACGAAACTGAATTATATCCGTTTTAAAAACGGTTCATTTTGCGTTTTTGGCGTCTTTTTTTCCAGGAAGTTTGCTTGAAAATATTTGAAATTGATTCAAATAGGGAACGTAATTTACCACTATTATAGTTTGTACACTTCACACATTGCCTGAACTTCAACATTTAAAAAGCTGGTTTGGCGTGCAGGAGAAAAACCCAACAAATCATCTTCCGCAGTATACCGTGCTATATAATTATGTCATTTTACTGAATCACCATCAAAACAAATGTTACGATCATTTCCTAAATCAATTTATATAAAAAAACAAAGGTCTCAATGCGAAGATGATAGCTGATAACGGTCATTAGCAGAAAAAAAAACGCATTAGGGCAAGATTAAATCTGCAAAAAAACGTATAAAACTGATGGTTACTGTTATTGATGTGTTACTGAAACTTGACAATTACTATAATCGTAATATTAAAATTCCAATTCAAAAATGGGGAGTTCTTTGGTATTCCTGCTCTGTCTGATTGTGTTTGCTCAGGTAAGTAACGGCTCATGATTTATAAATACATAGAATAGAATAGAAATTTATTTGACCAAGTTACAATTATGTTTTTGGCAAGTCAATGAGGTACAAAACGTTATTTGAAAGTCATTTAAATATACTAGGCATAAGATGTCTGGAGGACTGCTTATTGCTAATATCCTATGATGAAATTCTTCATCGTATCCAATCCCAACACGAATCTGGAAATGGTATCAGAAAATCTTGATGTCACAGTCTCCGAATCCACAAAATTTCTTGGCACCTTTCTTGATGCATCACTATCGTTTCACGAGTGTATAAGTCAAAGTTGCAAAAAAGTTAGTAGTGGATACTTAGCTATTTTACAATTAAAAAATATACTCCCCCAAACACAGCTGCTGAATATATATTACGTAATGGTATACCCTCATCTAACCTACAACATAATAATTTGGGGCAATTCCACTTCAGTTAATAGACTATTCCTTCTACAAAAAGGGGTTATCATGCTTATCTTTGGATTACAACGCAGGGATACATGTAAACCTTACTTTCAAAACCATGAAATTTTAACAATGCCCTGTGTATATATCTATAAATGTATATTGTTCATCAGACAGAGAATCTCCAGCTACATCAAAAATTCTGACATCCACAGTTACCCAACAAAACATGGTAACAGTCTTAAAACTCCCTACCACAGGACTACTTTTTATGAAAAAGCTCCCTCGTATACAGGCATAAAGTTCTATAATAGATTGCCAAATAGTATTAAAGATGAGCAAAGCATCATTACTTTCAAGAAATATGTGAAGAAATATTTAATAACGAAGTCCTTCTATACTGTTCAAGAGTTTTTTAATATGTGACTTTGTTCATTGAAATAACTGTATTTTTCTAAATCTGTTCCTATTATGTGATTTATAATTTTTTATTTTTGTTTTTATCTTATACAGTGTATATACAGTGCGGCTTTTTTTAGTCCCCCCTGTTAACTTTTGAACAGTTCGACGTACAGATTTGAAAAAGAAACCGTTTGGAGGGTTTTACCAATACTACTTTTTGGTACAAAAAATATAGTGATTGCTCAACAGGAGGCGCGGAGGGGGAACACCAACTCAAAAATTTTAAATGGCATGGGGGGTTAAGTGTCACATCATTGAATTCTCTTCACAACCGTCTAATTTTTTTTTTAATTTGGTCAATATTTTTTTTGCAAATAAAATTCGAAATATCAAACATAAATGCGGATCTGAAAACTATTCATACCTCGATAAATTCGAACGGTTTGTTGTGGAATAATGAAACCAAAAACATTTCGAAGGGTATTACCGATACTACTTTTTGAGAGAAGAAATATTGCAATTACTCGACAGATGGCGCTGGGGGAACATTAATTCGAAAATTTCGAAAGGCATAAAAATTTCTCAACAAAATTCGAAAACATTTAGATGGTTGAGAAGAGAATTTAATTCTCTTTTCAACGATGTGACACTTGACCCCTATGCCATTTAAAAATTTTGAGTTGATGTGTCTCCCCGCGCCCCCTGTCGTGCAATCACCATGTTTTTTATTTTAAAAAGTATTATCGGTGAAACCCTCCAAACGGTTTTTTTTCATTTTTGTACGTCAAATCGTTCAAAAGTTAACAGGGGGGGGACTAAAAAAAGCCGCACTGTATATGTGTTTGTATGTGTATTATTGTATATATGCTTATATACGTATATACGTATATATATGCCTATATTTTTACTAGTTGAAAAACTGATATTTGTATATTTCTATATATTACCACTCTCTGTTGACCTTTCCAATTTCATGTAAAAATGATCCTACTGGAATAATTTTTATTATTATTATTATTATTAGACAATAGGAAAAGTTGGGTCGAAAATCCATCAGAAAACAACTACTTTCCTGGCTAATGCCACGACGAACATTGAATTACATCTGATGAAATTTCCGTGCAGAGTTCCTACAAGGTTATCTCTGCAATTGCTTGTTGCATAGGAATGTTCATCGAAACATTCGGACCACCTATATATCGATTTCGTGGTGTTGCCCCTCATCAGTATAGTCTAGCAGTCAATAACTGATGACTGCAACGAATGAATCGACAACCAAACCCATTTCAAGACCGAAACTGAGATCGCGCCCGAACAGTGGATAACTCAAAACTGCGAGCGCCATCTCAACGCCGGCCACCCTACTAGGCAATACCCATGAACCATGATCGTCAAGACCGTATAAAACGGAAATGAAATCTGTAGTTCATAATGAGCTTATGACATGAGGCATAAGATGTCCGGAGGACTGCTCATTGCTAATATCCTATACAATAGGAGAAGTTGTTTAAATATACACCTAAAATATCACAAATAGACATAACATTATTTAAAACCGAAGCAAGAACATGACTTATTGTCGAAATTGGAGTCACGACACAAGATTGAGAAGTGGGGGCGCTCTCAGATATTCGTCGATGGACTAAAAACAGTGGAACAGTACGTGTCCTTTTAGTTTTAATTTGAAACAATTGTAATTGAGCATCTTGAATTTTTTTTGACAATGGTCCTTGTAACCAGCACCAGCAATGATTCTTATTGCTATTTTCTGCATTTTAAAGACTTAACATGAGTGAACAGAGTTTCCCCATAACAGTATGCCGCAATTAATATGTGTGTGGAAGAAAGAGAAATAACACGACCGTACAGTGTTGTCGCAGAGTTGATTTTTCAAATTGCGCAAAAGAAATACTGAACTTGATAATTTATGACATAACTGTTCTATATTTGATGACCATGATAGTCTATCATCGATAAGTACTCCGAGAAGCTTGACACTCTTTTCATTGCCCACAATGCCTTTATTGAAAATCAGTTTTTGAGTTTTACTGTAGTTTAATTTGAGGTTATTTTCATTAAACCAGCCGTGGTATTTTTAAAAGACTATCTGCATGAGTAGAAGAGTGTATTAATGTCGTGTCATCGGCATAAGCAACGCATTTATTAGGGTACATAAAGTGAAAGAGATCGCTCACGTAGCCAATGAAGAGTGACGGGCCAAGAACTGATCCCTTTAGATATCAAAATATTCTACAATATGGCGATGTAAAAGATAACTGAACTCTCTTTTCCAGGCTCAATTATTAACAGAAAGGCAGAAGCAGATCAGAGAGTTCAACAAACATGGGGGGTACCCATTAGATCATTTTCATTGTTGATTTTAACAATTTTAACAATTTTTGACAATTTTTGTCAATTTTTGACAATTTTACCAATTTTAACAATTTCAACAGTTTTTGACAAATTTAAATTTTTCCACCTATTCAACATTTTTAACAATTCTAAAAATAATATAGTCATAAATGACTAATGACCATAGCAGTCGATGCCAAAACTCCAAAGAAAAAAAAATATAGTCTTCATTTTCAGTTCGGCAATTTGATTTTATCCTGTCAAAAACGGTTCACTTTAGATATAAAAATACTCCACAATGGGGCGATGTAAAAATAAATGGACTCTCTTTTCCATGCTCAATTATTAACAGAAGAGCAGAAAGAAGCACAAGATCACAGAGTTCAACAAAGAATGGGGGATACCCATTAGATCATTTTCATTTTATATTTCCCTCACTATTCCATTTACTTGATAATTTCAACTATTTTGACGATTTTAACAATTTCAATTTCAACAATTTTAACAGTTCAAACAATTTCAACAGTTTTAACAATTTTAACAATTTTAGCAATTTTAACAATTTTAATAATTTTAACAGTTTTAACAATTTTAATAGTTTTAACAATTTAACAGTTTTAACAGTTTCAACAATTTAACAACGAATCACTTAGATCATTTTCATTTTATATTTCCCTCACTATTCTATTTACTTGATAATTTTAACAATTTTATCAATTTCAGCAATGTTAACAATTTCAACTATTTTGGCGATTTTAATAATTTCAATTTCAACAATTTTAACAGTTCAAACAATTTTAACAGTTTTAACAATTTTAACAATTTTAACAGTTTTAACAATTTTAACAATTTTAAAATTTTAACAGTTTTAACAATTTTAATAGTTTTAACAATTTTAACAGTTTCAACAGCTTCAACAATTTAACAACGAATGAATCACTTTAGATATCAAAATTCTCTACAATGGGGCGATGCAAAAAATAAATGAACTCTTTTTTCCAGGCTCAATTGTTAACAGAAGAGCAAAAGCAGAAGATCAGAGAATTGAACAAAGAATGCATGAAAGAGACCCACGTTGACTTAGAAGTAGTAATGAAGGCTGCCAAGGGCGAATTCTTAGAAGACGAGAAGTTGAAGAAGCAGATCCTTTGCTTCAACAAAAAAGTCAAGGTTCAAAATGAGGACGGATCGATTAACATGGACGGCGCCAGAGCTAGGCTGATGAGTATCCTCAAGGACGAGAAGAAAACTGAAGAAGTTTTGAAGAAATGTGTGATAGAGAAGGACACGCCCGAGAAAACGGCGTTTGATGCATCTAAATGTTTGTACAAACTTTCGCCAGACGAGAAAGTTTTTGAACGATGATGTATTTTTTGATTCTTGACTGAATTTGTTGAAATAAATGTGACAAAACGCGATGAAACTATCGAATTTAATTTTTTTCCACAGAATCCACCAGGAACTGTTACTTTTGTTTCAAATGGAACACCCTGTATTTTATTACAGTTTTTAATTCCCCAGTGGATTTTAGACCCACTTTGTTAAACAATGCCTTGACCCAAATTTGTTAGTTTTTGAGATATTAGTTTTCTGAAAAATTTGACAGTTACAGCATTATTCCGAAAAAATCATAACTCATAGACAGTACAAGTTGGAAATGTGAAATTTCACAGAATCACACCTCAAGCATCAAGTCATGAACAGGTCTATCGAATTTCCAAAACTAATTTACAGGGTGATAAAAATTTCCACCTGAATCATTACATCGAGAATACAGATGAAACACTATTTTTGCAAATGGAATCCATGCACTATTCTGAGTAAGGTTATTCTGGACTTTCATTGTCTAAAAAAGAACAAAGAAAAATTCAATTCTCTGCAATTTTTAATCACGACGTTTCAACTGTTAAAATCTACAGTCGTTATCAAGTGTATAATGCGACAATCTCAAGGATACTTCTTATATATGCTGTGGATAATTTTGTGTCATTATCATAGGGGTAATTTGGCGGTATTCAGGTAAACTTGTTAATTACAGTGCCAGGTCCCTCCGGTACAGCATTGTTAATTCTTATCGCAATTTCAATTGATCCATGCCACTAATTAAGGGTTTCCACACATTACGAATTTCTATGCTAGCATGACAAAAGACTTCATAATATATGCACTCTCTTTAAACTTCCTTCTATACCAGCCCTCTTCTTTATGGATGACTTCGGCTTCAGTCCATTTTATGTTGTGTTGGGTCGTCCAGACATGATCCGCTATTCCTGACTTTGATGTTTCTCCTCGTTGAGTGTTTCTCTTGTGTTCAGCGAGTCTAACGCTAAGTGGTCTCTTAGTTTCTCCAAGATAAGCTTCGCCGCATTCACAAGGGATGCGGTAGATGCAGTTTTTGGAGTCAATGTCAGCGTTACGTGGTCTGGTCTTTGTGAGATGGCTGCGAATAGTGTTACCTGACTTGAAACATGTCCGTATTTTGTATTTCGTCCCAATTCGCTTTATTCTTTCCGATAGACCTCTAACATACGGAACGCACAGGGTGGTTTGTGTCGGCTCATCTGGTTTCTTGTTCTTATCCCCCCTGCGAGCTAGAACCTCTTCTATATGTTTTTTGGGGTACCCATTTCGACGCAGATCTTTCTTGATATTGTCCAATTCGATGGTAAGACTTTTTTCTGTGTTACATAGGTTGTAGGCACGGTCCACCAGCGATCGAACAACCCCTCTCTTTGTAGCACCATGATGGTTCGATTCGAAGTTCAGGTATTGTCCGGTATGAGTCGGCTTTCTGTATACTGATGTTTGGCACTTATCATTGTTCTTTTGAACTTTCACGTCTAGAAAAGGTAAACCGTCTTGCGTCTCCTTTTCCATCGTGAAGTTTATGGACTTTCTGATGTTATTCAGATGTTCCAAAAAGACGTCAAGGTCCTCGTCTCCGTGGTTCCATATGACAAACATGTCGTCAACATATCTCAACCACATCTGAGGTTTCTTATGGGCTGTCTCTGTAGCAAAAGTTTCAAACCATTTCATATAGATGTTTGCTACCAAGGGCGATAATGGGGATCCCATCGGTAGTCCGTCTTCCTGGGAGAAAAAACGGTCTTTTTCTTGAAAATAACAATTTCGCAGGCAACATTCTAGCAGGTCCATAATGCCACGTACTGGTAGGTTCGTCCTGTTCTTCAGCTCTGTGTCTTCTTGCAGATTTTTCCGAATAATTTGCAAGGCCTCTTCTACCGGGACGTTGGTGTAGAGACTTTCCACGTCAATACTGACGAATTGGTCTCCTGGTGCTACTCTGACCCCTTCCAGGATCTCTACAAAGTGCCTGGAGTTCTTCACGAACTTCGAGGTATTGCCTTGCAGTGGTTGGATAATCGCCAGTAGGAACTTGGCTAGATTGTAGGTAGCTGAGTCTCTGGAGCTGGTTATCGGTCTCAATGGAACTTCTGCCTTGTGGATTTTTGGTAGTCCATAAAGGTGCGGTGGCTTGCTGTGGTGTGGTGTCAGTATTGATCTTTCTCTATCTGAGAAAAATTGTTCGTACTTTTTTAGCGTCTGGTACACCTTTCTTTCTATCGTTGCAGTGGGATCTTTAGCCAATCGTTTGTATTCACCTTTACCGAGTACCTCCTCGATTTTTCTCTCATAGAGGTTACTGTCCATGACGACCGTTGCGTTTCCTTTGTCCGCAGGCAGAATCTTTATTGTGTTGTCTTTCTTCAGATTGTTCAGTGCTCTCTGTTCTTCCCGGCTGATATTGTTTTTCAGATGTGGCTCTTTTTCCATTTCACCTTCCACCTGAAATTAATATTCTATTCTATTGTTTTTGGATGCTACGGAAAATACATTATCATATTCATGAAGAATATGTTTATCACATGTCTACCACATGTCACCTCAATATGTTTGGGCCAGTTGAAACCTAGCATTTTGGTATTTGTGGAAAAACGAGTATTGACTAAACTGTCGATCTCAATGCAGTTGGGTGTCTGTAAATTTGATTGCGCAAATTTGAAGTGAATACTTCTTGTTTTGTCTTCATTGATACATAACCTTTTTTTTAACCACTAACATACTTTTTTATAGGCCTCTTTCGCGTATGTCCTCAAGCGTTTTTCCGCTATCAAAATATTAGTATGGTATGTTGAATAACATGGAAGATTTAAAAATTCAAACATGTCGTTAATGCAAATGACGCATAGGGTGGGACCTAATACCAAGCCTTGTGGAACACGAACTCTAACACAAACTAAGTCAGATTAGGTCAGGTAATATTCGGTATGTGCCATGTTGAATGGAAGTAGGTGAAAATTGTGAATTGTCTAGGAGCTGTATTTGTACAAAAAGTCTTGTGGCTTGCCGATATGTTGAAAACGATGGGATGAGAGCTGATATATGCTGACCAAGCCTGTAGGAAAAAAGTTGAGGAAGACCAAGTTCAAGATATAGAACTTAATCTACCTTATAGTTATCTGTCCCATATTATTGTATTGTACGATATCGGTTTTATGTTGAGTTGAAAATAAATAAAAATAATTTACGGTTTCTTCAGAGTTAAATATCGAATTATTCCAAGTGTTTTCCGTCTCACTTCAGTGAGTTATTCTTTTCACACGAGTATTTATTGTTCAAATACACCTTCAGAAAAAGTTGTAAGTCAAATCGATTTCAAGGTGCGATAGTCAACAATTTTAAAAGATCAACAATAAACGTGTTCAGATATAAATAAACAGGAAGATTTATTTTGCAGATGATTGCTTAGTTCTCCGCACAATAGTAATAAAATTTATAAGTAAACAGTTATGGCTATTATGATAAATAAAGAGGAAATAAAATATTCCAATTTACACAAAAAATATATACTTGTAACGTGCTTACAATTGTTTCGACACACGGTGTCATCATCTGAGCGAGTTATCAACTAAAGAAACGTCAAAATCACCTTCTTAAATATTAAAATAACATGCATGAAATTTCACTAATGACAATTGCAGGTATGAAATTTCCTAATGACATATAGCTTGGATTAGGGAGCATTTGAGTAGTTACTAGTGAGATAATTAATTATGGGTGAATTGTACAGGTCAATTTGGTCATTGAGAACTAAATTGCTATTGTTACGTAAATGTTTCTTGATTTCTATGGATTCTAATATGTTTAATTTTTGACCTTTAGGTTGAATATGCAAAATTTCAGGATTTTGTGTGAAGTTATGGTTATTGTCAATAAGGTGGTTGGCATAGTTTGAGTCCTGTTTATTTAATCTGTAACTTCTCAAATGCTCACCGAATCTTTGATTAAAACTACGGCCTGTCTGGCCTATATATAATGCATTTCAATCCTCACACTCAAGTTTGTAAACCCCCGACTTCTTGAATTTATCCCGTACATACTTTGCGTTGTTAATAAAAGAATATAAGTTATTGTTGGTTTTGAATGCAACATTTATATTCCGTTTCTGAAGGAAACGGGATATTTTGTTCGTATGCTGACCAAGATATGTTAGACATGCAAAACGTTGATCGGTTTTTACTTTGATATGCGGGTATAGTAAATTTAGAGTTTTCTTGTTTTGTTTTTGTTTTAGCAGTCTATCTATAATTGATGTTTCATATCCATTATTTACGGCGATTTGTTTAATTCTGTTTAACTCACACTTGAAATCTAAATCGCTTTGAGGTATATTTACCAGTCTATGAATCATAGAATGATATGCTGCTAGTTTGTGTGATTGTGGGTGCATGGAGTGTTTATGTATTGTAGTGTCTGTATGTGTGGGTTTGTGATATATATATATATACAAATCGCCGTAAATAATGGATATGAAACATCAATTATAGATAGACTGCTTAAACAAAAGCAAAACAAGAAAACTCTAAATTTAATATACCCGCATATCAAAGTAAAAACCGATCAACGTTTTGCATGTCTAACATATCTTGGTCAGCATACGAACAAAATATCCCGTTTCCTTCAGAAACGGAATATAAATGTTGCATTCAAAACCAACAATAACTTATATTCTTTTATTAACAACGCAAAGTATGTACGGGATAAATTCAAGAAGTCGGGGGTTTACAAACTTGAGTGTAAGGATTGCAATGCATTATATATAGGCCAGACAGGCCGTAGTTTTAATCAAAGATTCGGTGAGCATTTGAGAAGTTACAGATTAAATAAACAGGACTCAAACTATGCCAACCACCTTATTGACAATAACCATAACTTCACACAAAATCCTGAAATTTTGCATATTCAACCTAAAGGTCAAAAATTAAACATATTAGAATCCATAGAAATCAAGAAACATTTACGTAACAATAGCAATTTAGTTCTCAATGACCAAATTGACCTGTACAATTCACCTATAATTAATTATCTCACTAGTAACTACTCAAATGCTCCCTAATCCAAGCTATATGTCATTAGGAAATTTCATACCTGCAATTGTCATTAGTGAAATTTCATGCATGTTATTTTAATATTTAAGAAGGTGATTTTGACGTTTCTTTAGTTGATAACTCGCTCAGATGATGACACCGTGTGTCGAAACAATTGTAAGCACGTTACAAGTATATATTTTTTTGTGTAAATTGGAAGATTTTATTTCCTCTTTATTTATCATTCATGATGAATTTACACATATTAAATGCCACCACGATAGAACATATGGCTATTATGTTTGATTATCTTTGCACAAAGCATAGAGCACGGAAAATTTAAAGAAACAACAATAACGTTTAAGAGAAATGAATCACAAGTTATCACATGTAGCTTTGGTGATGTCAAAACAAAATCTCAATGGCAGATTTGATACGGAAAAAGTTGGTGGCTTATACAGGGTCCTGCAACAAGGGCGCGGTCTTTCATATCTCCATTATGGTAGTAGATAGATGGATGATCTTGATTACTGTAATGTCCTGGCACTGGCTATAGGTACGTTTCACAGAATAGCAATTCTTCTTCTTTATACACTAAGATAGAATGTTAGGTTAGGTGAGCTCACTCTCTGTTCTACAATTCCTGTCAAGGCCGATTCAGATACAAGGGTGCCCACGCAGGGTTTTTGATGCACGTGCGATTTACACGCATATGTATTTTTGACGCTTGTGCCTGAAAACTGCACGACCATTCACATACGTGTCTTTCACGTGCGTTTCTATCTCAAGGTAATATTTCATTTGGTTCTGTAATAATGTTGTCAATCCTGGAAGAATGAATTTTGAGTTTTTCAAATTATTCCGCACTATATTTCACTGAATCTGAATCTTTTATCCTTGGTTTATTTATATCAACCTTATTTCATCCTATAACATATTTTTTCTACAAACGTCAAAAAATGACAAGGTTCGCGCATTGACAACAGTATGCGAAGTGGCACTTTTTTTCATTTTCATTCGTTACCATGACACCGTGCGCGAAATAATGTGCGAAATATATTTCGCACACTGCATGTAAACTATATGGGATTTTCATATTCTAACCTATATGGTCCTCAACTCCTCAATCAAGCAAAAAACAAGAAATCGTTTATTTATTAATGTAGAACAATAATTAAGGCTTTCAAATTGTGAGAGATATTTTTCTGGCTTTATTTGCTTCACACCACTCTTTGAATTGCTGATATGCATTTTCATACTGCCGCCTCGATTTCTCCGGTAAAAGGTTGGAAATTACGGAATTGGCCGCATATATCAAGTTAGGTGGGGTACTGCTTAGTTTATCGTCGCTCGAAATTTCCTTCTTTTACAATAATAAATATCACGCACGAAATTGACGCGAATAAAAAGTCACTCCAAAATAATTATCAAGAACTGTCACTTTGAAATAATTGTCAACAAATGCCATTTTATTTCCATAGTTACAGTAATTACTTGATTTGGAAAAATTATTTAAGCCAGTTCAATACTATTTTTCACAGTTATTACTTATTTTAGAACAATATTTTTGACGTTTGTAGAAAAAATTTTGTTTGCATCTCATGCGCGAAATACTTTGGTAATCTCGACAATTTTTTTTAACTCGGCTGCGTCTCGTTAAAAAAAATCAGTTCTCGATCACCAAAGTAGCATTTCGCGCACTAGATACAAAAATAACTATTTTCTACATTCATGCAGAAAGCAAAACTTTATTGAACTATATTCAGTGGAAAAAGAAGTTCTTTATTGCACTAGTGCAATACAGTTTTTATTGCACTCTTCTGTCATTCTACTTCAACGTGCTGTCATCATGACAAACATAAACGTTTAAACCTACTACATATTTAGCAGATATTCTGTGAGATTGGCAATAGGTACTTCACTACGAAATATTCATATTGAAAATTGCACCAATTGTTCATTCACTTTCAACATTGAGGGTAAAAATAAAGTTTGAGTTAAATTGTTCGTAACGTATTAGTTCCTGTTTCAATGCAAATCGATATTAATAATAAAGTATTCAAGTTGCGCTTTTCATTTTCCTACACCTAGTGCCGCACCTCAATAAATCATTTTTTGCTTTTTGCATGAACGTAGAAAAAATGTTGTATGCAACTCATGCAAAAATTGTTTATTGCACTTGTTGCATAAATAACTATTATGGATACCTCAACTACTACAAAAAAATATTTATATATAATTTGGAAGTCTGTAATTATTTCATTTATGGAGCTGTATCTTTATTAATGGGAAATGAAAGGAGATAGTGGGTTAGACCATGATTGAAAGGATATACAGAATTTTAAACTTGAATGATGATGTGGGATATGATATGATCCTGAAAGTTTCAAAAATTCTATCAGAATGAATGGACATACCTACCTTTCAAAAGTCAGGTACTTTAACGAGTAGAGTTGCTGATAGAAAAAAAATCACCCATTCAGAGGCACTATTTCAGCTTGTGAATAGGCTTACACCTATATCCCACCATTACCTAGAGTTTGAACTACTCTTTCAGAGTCAGTCACTCCACAATCTCTGCAATAATTCCAGATGTATAATAATAATAAGTTGTATTTATTTGTGCTCAACAAAAAATACACAGGGCAAATGGGCGAAGTCTAGTCATGACTAGACGAATCTAGTCAATTCCTACTCAACTCAACCCTTCGATGCAATGTATTATAAATACTCTAAACAATGGTTTTTGAAAGATTTGTATAATTTTTCTTTTTGCATTTTCATACAGTTTCCCTAAATATTTCATCTTTTCCTATACAAATATGGAATATATACCCAAGTAGCACACCTATATTGGTATAATATTGGTTCAATATTGTGAACATATTGGCGAAATATTGGAAATGCAATATTGGTGAGAAAAAAAATGTGAACATTCGGCGATATTAGTCCAATATTACTTGAATAATATTGGCAAAATATTCTTGAAGTAATATTGGCCTCAAAATGTTCGGCGATATTGGTACAATATCGCTGATACAATATTCTGACAATATTGGCACAATATTTAAAAGTTATATTGTCGAGAAGTAGTATGTGAATATTTTGCGATATTGGTCGAATATTGTTTGAATATTTTAGAAATAGTTTTGGTGGAATATTCTTGAAGCAATAATGGCCTCAAAATATTTATTGATATTGGTACAATATTTATCGATATTGGTACAATTTCATTTGGATATATTGGTGGATGTCAATATACCTTAGTAAATTATTAAATATCCTTTAGTTGATGAAGGTGACACCAGAGTCTGTCTTTTGATCGCCATAACCACCGAGTGAGCTGTCTTGAAAACAAGGTAAAGAAAGTATTTAATATACTTTCGTAGGTTTTAGAAGATGTTGTATATGTAGAGCCATCTAGCGGATGTTTATCTAAGTTTGATCATGATATAATTTCAATATGTTTCATTGAATATTCGGCCAATATTCAAATTTCATCTCAATCTAGGTATAGGAAACAATATGAAGACAATATTGTTTTAACGATATCGATAAATATTATTGAACCAATATTGACCCAATATTAATTCATAAGATTTGTTGAATATTGGCGAAATGATATTCAACCAATGTGTAATCACACTTGGAGATACAATATAGTTTTTATTCCTAGAATCGATATCAGGGGAATATTGGTATTGCGATATTTATTGTAGATGTTAAAAACGATGTGAAGACAATATTGTTTTATCGATATTGGTAAATATCATTGAACCAATATTGACTCAATATGAGTTATTACAATTTGTCAAATAAAGTGGAAATGATATTCAACCAATATTCTAACAAACTTGGAAATACAATATAGTTTTTTTCCCTATAATCGATATGACTGGAATATTTGGATTGCAATATGTATTCTAGATGTGGAAAACAATATATAACCAATATTGTATTATCGATATTGGTAGAAATTATTCAACCAATATTGACCCAATATTTCGTGTGATAATCTACATTCAAAACTAGTTCAACCAATATACCACCAATGTTATTAATATAATATTGTTTTTTGAATATTCATCCATATTGGACCAATATTAAATTTTCATGTACAATATATCTATATTGGCCCAATATGTAACCAAGATTCAGCCGATATGTTGTGCTACCTGGGTACATACAGAAAATATTGCAGAAAAGGATCACAACTTAAAAGTATCATTGTATCAACCGAACTGCAACGTAATCAAGTATTGTGTTGCATGGGAATGTTCATCGAAACATTCGGACCACCTATATATCGATTTCGGAGTGTTGCTCCTCATCAGTATAGGGTAACCAAGGGCAACCAAGCAATTGCAGAGATATCCTTGTAGGAACTCTGCACGGAAATTTCATCAGATGTAATTCAATGTTCGTCGTGGCATTAGCCAGGAAAGTAGTTGTTTTCTGATGGATTTTCGACCCAACTTTTCCTATTGTATAGGATATTAGCAATGAGCAGTCCTCCGGACATCTTGTGCCTAAAGTCATAAGCTCATTGTGAATTGCAGTTTTCTTTTCCGTTTCATATACGGTCTTGACGATCGTGACATGGGTATTGCTTTGGTTGGGCTTCCGGCACTGGGATGGCGCTAGCAGTTTGGAGTTAATCCACTGTGCGGGCGCGGTCTCAGTTTCGGTCTGTAAATGGGTTTGGCTGTCGATTCATTCGTTGCAGTCATTAGTTATTGACTGCTAGACCTACCCTATACTGATGAGGAGCAACACTCTGAAATTGATATATAGGTGGTCCGAATGTTTCGATGAACATTCCCATGCAACCAAGCAATTGCAGAGATATCCTTGTAGGGAACTCTGCACGGAAATTTCATCAGATGTAATTCAATGTTCGTCGTGGCATTAGCCAGGAAAGTAGTTGTAGACCCAACTTTTCCTATTGTATAGGATATTAGCAATGAGCAGTCCTCCGGACATCTTATGCCTAAAGTCATAAGCTCATTGTGAATTGCAGTTTTCTTTTCCTTTACATATTTTTGTATTTTGATGAGGGCACAAATGGGAGAATTTCAGATGGTGTGTTCTGTAGAAGCCCAAGTTCCTGAACCAATATCACTACCACTTCCATAATATGTGACCATCGAGATGCAGCCCTTGATAATAAATGTCATGAAACCATTTCCTTATCGAAACAAGTTGGTAAAAATATTTTCTCCTGCAGCTTCAGTAGGACTTGAAGGGTAGTTGTGAATTCCAAATGCCTTTGAAATTCTGAACAATAGAAGGAGAATTTATAAACAAATGATAATTTTAATTCCCGATACAGTTGTAAAAATTAACACTTTGTTTATTATTTATTAGCCTTTTTTAAATCTTTATTACTTTCCCAAGTTCATTATTGCCAACAACGGAAAAGTAGGGATATTTCATCAAAAACGCATCTATGTTGAGAAATCACCAGATCATGTGCATGCTCACCCCGCGTTTTTGACGCAAGCTGGCAGGCACAGATGTGAACGTCGACAGGCATGCATTTCTCATGCAGGGTCAAAAACCTGCATGGGCACCCATGTATCTGAATAGGCCTTAACGTGTAACACTGTACTTGTAATCTGGTGATTGGGTCATATTTTAATAAAAGTATCATCGGTCTTCGTTAGTATTATCATATTAATTTCAATACACGACAATTATTTGGCGACGAGAGAAAAATTTTGATTACAACGCAATATTATTTTGACGAAGATGTCCAATCCAGGGGGTAATACAGCAGGCCAACAAACCCCAATGATTACGGTGGTAAATACAGGCAATGTATCTTCCTTGGCAGTTTTTAAACAAGGGGATGACTTCGAGGTGGCCGTGGTGGTAGAGCGTTCGCCTTTGGAGCGAAGGGTCGATGGTTCAAAGCCTCGCACGGTCATCGGTCTCGTGCATGGCATCACACGTTAAAAGGTAAGGGCTGCATCTTCCCTAGCTCACACAAGTCTCTCGAAGACTTACGAGGGTTGGGCGTAGGGGTGCAATATTTGAGGAACGTTTGGAGCAGTATTTGTCGGCTAACATAGTGGAGGGTGAAAGGAAAGTTGCAGTCCTGCTCACCTTGTCAAGTGAGGAGGTTTATAAAGTTCTGAAGGACCTATGCAATCCTGATAAACCCAAAAGTCAAGATTTTGACACGGTAATGCAGTTGTTAGGTACACATTTTAAGCTCAGGCTGTCTGTGTATCCTAGAAGAATAATGTTTGATTCACTACGGCAAGAGCAGGAGTCTGTGAACAACTGGTACTTACGAATTAAGAATGCAGCATCACAGTGTGATTTTGGTGACAAGTTAATGTACAGGGTACAAGATAAGTTTGTTGTCGGTATGAAGTCTGGCCCTATATTGAATCGACTATGTGAAGAAAGTCCAACAAGGGAATTTAAAGATCTTTTAGAAATCGCTTTAAATAAAGAAGCCTCAATGCTGCAGCAGAGGAAGCATGGAGTAGAAGTGAACAGAGTTCAGAAATTGCATGGAAAAAACCTGAACAGAAAAGAAGTAAGGAAGGAAGAGGAAGTTATCGTTGAAAAGCGCCTAGATATTAAAAGTAATTTTTGCAATAAAACTAATCATGTATTCAGAAACTGTAAGTATAAAAAATTTACTTGTAAAAAGTGTGGAAAAAAGGGACACATAGCGGCAGCTTGTAAGATTAAAGTAGAAAGAAGTAATTTGGTCGAAGAAGAGGATGAATCTCTTCCATTATTTAACGTTGTAGATCTTGAGCATATTAACTTTGTGAAACCTCTATGTGTACCTGTTTTGATGTTTCCCATCGTTGAGTCCACTCCTAAAATAGGGAATTGCTAACCACGCCTGGACAAAACACCGCCGAATTCTTTGGGACGAAGCTAGTGTTCTTCATAGAGAGGAACATTGGTTCAAACGGAAATTTATAGAAACCACCTATATAGAAGCCAATAGTGCCTTCAGTCAACCAAGCGTGGAAATTAAAAACGTATGGAAACCGCTCATGGACCGTTTTGGAGGGAGAAAAAGCGCGAAACCACGCGCGCCACAAGACCGCGCGTAATTACACTGTAATTACACTTTAATTATAGATCTATGAAAGGTCGCGTAGCATCTGATTTTGTCATTATTCACCAGAAGACGATTGCGGATTCAAGCAATTGAAACGTTGTGAAAAATTTGAAAGAGATAGAAATCTTTCAATCATTAAGATGATGGACGTCCGAAATATAAGTAATCTTTCTAGAACTCTCAATAACAATTTTTCTTTATTCAATAATACTCCTAAATTTAACTCTGACATCAAAATTTCCAAAAATATTAACAATAAAATATCTGAAAATCAACTTGTGGTTACCAAGGCTGACAAAGGTAATTGCATAGTTATTCTTGATAGAACTGATTACATTAACAAAGTTTTGCAATTTTTAAATACAGATAGTTTCTCTAAATTAACTTGTGATTACACCAATAGATTTTTCAGCAACATGAAGTCTACTTTGAATAATTGTATCGATACTATTAAATTCTACAATTCTTCCAAATATAAACTCACCCCTATGAACCCGGCCACCCCATTGCTTTATGGTTTACCCAAAATTCACAAAGATGATATTCCTATTAGACCTGTAGTCTCTTATTGCAACTCCCCTGCTGCCAAGTTAGCATCTTGGTTAAATTCCATTATCAAAAACATTTCCAATTTCAATAACCCTCTCTCATTGTTAAATTCTTTTGATCTCACTCAAAAAATCAAAGACGTGGTTGTGCCACCCAATTCTCTTTTGTTGTCTTTTGATGTTGTAAATTTGTTTCCCAGTATTCCTCCCGAAGACTGCATTAGGTTAGTAAGGGACTTATTATTCAAATCAGATGTTTTATCTTTCCATGTCCTCAATATATGTTCTCTACTGAACACGGTTTTGCAACAGAACTTTTTCCAGTTTAATAATGATTTCTACTCTCAAATTTCTGGCCTAGCTATGGGTAGCAATTTATCCCCCCTTCTTGCGGAAATTTTCATGGCTGATATAGAACATAACCTCAAATTGTTCCCACTATTTAACCAAATCATGTTTTGGTACAGATATGTTGACGATTGCATTGTACTTTTCAATGGCAATACTCATGAAGTAAACCTTTTATTAGATTTTCTAAATTCTTTACACCCATCGATACGTTTTACTATGGAGTTATCTAAAGATAATTCTATTCCGTTCTTGGATTTATTGATTAACATTAAAGATTCTAAACTCGATTTTTCAATTTACAGAAAACCTACCCACACAGACTCAGTCATCCCCTTCTCTTCGTTTCATCCTTACTCACACAAATTCGCAGCATTTAACTCTCTCTTTCATAGATTATTTAACATTCCTATGTCACCCGAAAATTTCAACAAGGAACTGAACATTATTAGGCAAATAGGCCACAATAATGGTTTCCCTTTCCATTTAATTAATAGTATCTACAATAAACATAGATTAAAATCTCTTAACCGTAGTTTAACTTCTATTTCGAATTCCAACAAATATTGCTCTATTCCCTACTTAGGGAAAGTTTCACTTGATATTTCAAATATTTTTAAAAGGTTCGGTAATGACATTAATGTCTCGTTTTACACTACAGATTCTATTTCCAAAGTGTTAGTTAATACTAAAGATAAAGTTCCTATTTCTCACAAGTCAGGTGTTTACAGAATCTCTTGCTCTCAACCAGATTGTCCTGCCCAATATGTAGGACAAAGTGGTAGGAAAATAAAAACAAGAGTTCTGGAACATGTCAAACTCATTGAGAGCTCTAGAAACCCACATATAGTTGATTATAATACTAAAAGTTCTTTCTCCAACCATATTCTTAACTACAACCATAATTTTGACATAAATTCAGATTTAGATATTCTACATGTTTGCCAAAAAGGTGCCTTACTTAATTTCCTTGAAATCTTGGAAATTAACTCGGCCATCAACAATCCTAATATCTTTTCCCTCAATGAACAAACACAGTTTGATTGCAAAAAGTTCTTTAATTCTCTCAATTTTCTAAAAAACTAGATTCTTGTTCCTGCCTTGGTTCTCCACAAATTAGATAGAACAAATATTGTATCTTCATCGCTTATAAGTTGGTGTACAATAGCTGTTCTGTCTGCTCTGTGGTGTGGGTTGTTCTACTTCTGTTCGTTCGCGGACGACGGACGTTCCTTCGTGGAGTGTACTGTAGCAGCGGGTTTGTCTCTGTCCCACTGGTCCTTCATTTCGACACAAGTACTATCACACTTTCTGTGTGGTCATGAGGGATTTGTTCGATAGTACTAAACCCGATTTGTCTACTTCTGTGAGGATGTTCGACCTTCGTGTGACGATTGGTAGGTGGGTTTCTCACTCCATGGTGTGGATTAGAGTAGCTATTCTGTGGTAATTCTTTCAGTTCCTTAATTTTCCATTGTATGGATTCTCCTCTTGTTATTGCTACAGTCGGTTGGCTTGAGATCCTCTTGCTTGGAATAGTATCGTTGGAATTTTCCTTCTCTTGTTCTGTGAGTGATGTTCTCGTTCCACCGTTCTGTGTCAATTTTGACATGGGAGCATACATGACAGTGGTTCCGGCTGTGCTGTCAGCTGTCACTTGCCGTTCTGTTTAGTCAATAACAATAATCACGTGTATTGATTTTATAATTTTGATCGATGATTAAGTCATTTATTTCCCCTATAGGATTAAGGGGGCCCAAGGCCTTACAGCCTCCCCTACCTATACTTAGTTTTGTGGTTTTCGTCAAAACAATTTTGGTGGTTCTAACACCACAAATAATTAACCATGTGGTTATTTAACTATATTTAATACTAATTATTTTTTAAACAATTAGATATATACTTATTTCACAACATTAATTTTCTTCTCCATGTAAGTAATCTTATATTGACCTTGTTTGTCTTTAGTACATAGTCTTTCTTCTATTGTAGAATTCTCTTGAATAGCTGATGATGGTCCTATATAGGATCGAAACATGTACTACTTCTACTTTTGGACGGCTATCTGATTGATAGCGGTCAGTCACCGTTTTACCATCCTATTGAACTAGATGGGAAATTAAATTGTGGAGACGACTTTGCGTTTTACTGATTTGTATATCCATACCACTCCACTTTGAGATATAATGGACACAGGTTATAAGTAATCAAGTTACTACATCGTCTAAAACATTCAAACAGATGGATGATGGTTTCAGCAAATGAAAGAATAGGTTTTCCATTTAGAAAAATGTGAGACATACGTATCATACAAAAATGAAAAAATTGTTTGGCCACGTTATATGAAATGAACATAATTGAAACGAGAATCAGTCGTCTCAAGTGGATATCGTCGAAAAAGGGGGTTCATTAAGATTATGGCGAAGGAATAGGAAGCCCACTAAGATGTCGGAATCCCCAGATCCCGAGGTAGAAGATTTGGGGATCTCGAGAAGTATGGACCGTAATTCTCATATCTTCCCACAGAATAAACTTTTTAACAATTATGTTTCTGTTCAAATCTTGATTCATGTTTCACTAGGACTCATTACCCTTAACTAAAAAAACAAAATTCACTGTAGTAAATCTTTGAACACTAGCAAGAATTGATATTAAACTTTGAGGAACCGCTCAATTATTTTTAATTATCAACTACCGAACATAACAAAAACAATACCATCAAAAATATAATATGGGATAAGTTCAAGGCGAATTCATTTCTCGTTTGAACAAAAACAACATTGAGGAACAGGTTTTCGCGAGTTCATTGTCTTTTTCTAAATAAACTTAAACTTAAGCCGTGCCTGCGGTGACTCAGCAGGTTCACGATGATTTGCAAGTTATTAAACTGATAGCGGACTAGAAGTTCTTTGCATTAATTAAATTGAGTGTTCAGTCCTAATGAATGGAAATATCCATGCGATGGAATAAATTTTACTGTCATTGATTTTCTTGGTCAATGTTGAGTGTTTTCTTTATGTCGCCAGAATTGGAATCCTACTGGTTGGTAAATGGTTCGTACCCATAAGGTTTCATGATTTTCATATACAATGTGAAATACTATACCGAGTTGAACATTTTAGCTATTTATGTACCAAGTGCGTTATATATATTCACCCGAGGGCCTTTGGCCCGAGGGATGAATGTTGTCCGATGGGCGTTAGGATCTAGTAACGCTTGTGGTGCATGCAAGATTTTATTTTTCACGAAAAACGACGTTGTTTACTTCATAAATTTCTTCTCATAGTATTTACTGCGTTCTGTTCGGCAACTGAGCACAAGTGAGCTTCTATGCAATTGCCATGGAAACATTGAAGAGGTTGCTAAGGGTTGTTTATTTAATAAAATAACGCTGCTTTTTTGTAAGAATTGACAAGCTTGTTAGTGGAGGAAACTAAAAACGGTTGTGTTCGTAATAATTATGGAGATCCCACAGTATGTGACGCTCAAAGCTGAAAAAGCGTTAGAAAATTTACTGCCTGTGAAATCCAAATACTTATACGAGAAGGAGTATGACCATTTTTTGAAATGGAAAGATGAAAACAGAGTGAATACCGTAAATGAAACTGTCTTAATGGCGTACTTCCAGGAACTGGTGAGTTAATATCATAAAAAATATTGATATTTTTTATTTATTTTACATTATTTCAGTCAGAAAAATATAGTGCAAATACTCTACGGACCAAATATTCACAGCTGATATCAACATTGATTGTTAAAGAAAACATCAATATATCAGTATTTAGTCAACTGATGGCCTTTCTGAAAGTTAAATCAAAACTATACATTCCTAAAAAGTCAAAGGTGTTGGACCCTAATAGCACACCATGTCCCAGGGACGTCCCTATTTGGTACAAATCATGTCCGAATGTCCGGGACTTAAAATCATTGTCCTTGGGACGTCCGATTCAGTGCATTTTCATGAATTTCCCCTTAGGACTTCCTACGGATGTCCCAATCGGTACATCGTATAAAATGTCTCTGCGAGGACGTCTTTGGGATGTCCTGGGTCGGATATATTTTGGAATGTTTCCTAGTACATCCATTGGACGTCCTTGTTAGTAAGTATTCTGGCATGTCTTTGAAAGGACGTCCCATGGTTTTCCTGGTACGGGAAATTTAGGAACACCCCGCATGAATGAATATTGGACGTCCCAATTGGTTAATCCTAGAATATCTCCCTGCGAGGACTTCCTTGGGATGTCCTGGTTCGGATATATTTTGTAGAATTTTCTAGAATATCCATTGGATGTCCTGGTTGGCATGTATTTGGCATGTCTTCGAAAGGACTTCCTATGGTGGTCCTGGTACAGAGACATTCTGGAACGTCCTTGATGGATGTACAGTGCATCCCATTTTGGGTGAGACAGCCAGGTTTCTCGCTTGTTATTTAAGATAGAGCCTTGCGGTTTTCACGTTCCTGTCCTTTTTTTTTGTGAAACTCAAGTTGGCCTAATCAGATTTTGCATAACTGTTTCCGTTTATGAGATACAGGGCGATTTTGGAAATTAATACTTTTCGGACCCCTTCTTTATCTCCGAAGTTATTAGAAATAATGCTGAGCTAAAAACTACATCTGATACAGAATTCTGCGTAGAATCCAGTGGCGTACTTATTTTTTTTTTCGGGGTATGGTTTTGAAGATACGACGCAAACCTATATTTTTTTCAATGGAACACCCTGTATTTTATTACTTCGTTGAATTCGCTATTTTTTTCCCTTCAAAATTATGTATAACACTATATAGGTAGGATGTTCAGAAATGCTATAAAACACTAAAACATCACTTAATGATAATGTTTTGTTAGTGGGCCATGGATTTCCCATATAAAAGAAGAATTAATTGAATAATTTTCATTTGTGTTTTTTTTATAGGAGAGTAAGCAAATAAAGACACTAACACGAAAAACAAAACGTAGGTACCTACCTAATAGCAAAAAATAAATAATATAACAATTCATAATACAAATTAGATACAAAAGAATTACCCAATAAAATATTTATCATTAATAAAAATTTTCAACATTACATAATATCTTACTGATTAAACTGTTCAAATTGCTGTCCATTTTCCCTAATACATAATTGACAAACTTTTTCAATTCGCCTGAGTGCATTTAATATTATAAAAGGGCGGTTTTGTAAATTTCGGAAAGCTGCCGCTGTTGATGCACGAAGTTCTTCGGGACTGTTGTGTCTGTTACTGTATATTTTATTTTTCAAATAGCCCCACAAGAAAAAGTCTAATATAGACAGATCAGGTGACCTTGGAGGCCACCTGATGGGTCCATGAGTTCCAATCCAACAACCCTGAAAATTATTTTCCAAAAACCGCCCGATCAATCTTGAATTATGGGCAGGGGCGCCGTCCTGTTGGAAATGTATGGAATGAAGAAAGGCGAGGGGAACATCTTCCAGTAGTTCCGGTAACACGTCTTCTAAAATTGTCAAGTACCTAGTTGCGGTAAGAGATCCTTCAAAAATGCGGTATATGATTTTTGTCCCCAATATGAAACATTCCACATTAAAACCAAATCTACCCTGTTGTTGTCGTTCAAAAATCAAGTGCTGGTTTTCATCATACCAATGCATTGTAATTTGCCTGTTAAATATACCAGCACTGCTTATATGTGATTCGTCTGACCAAATAACTTTTTTTGCGAAATCAACGTCTCTCCGAGCATGGTTCAAAAACCAATTGCAGAAATTCACACGTCTTGCTGCATCACCAGGATATAAGTGTTAGACAATATTGACTTTGTAGGGTTTTAACTTATACTTTTTTAAAATTCTGTGTACCCGTGATCTGGAAATAGCAGTATCATTCTCTAATTTTGCACAAGAAGTCTGATGATAGGCATGAACGCTAGCTAACACATTTATTTCATCTACTTCTTGATTCTCTTTATTATATACCTTGGGTCGAGGTTTAGAATATGCACCATAATTCAGTAAATTATACTTTAGTCTGAATATAGTTGATGCCTCTCAGGATATCTGAAAGTTTTTAAATCACGATGTAAGGAAATGTCTTGTGGTAAAATTCTCGACGTCATACCTGTTCAAATAAAGTTCCAAAGCTTCGCCAACGTTTTCATTGGATTGATTCAAACATTGTATAATGTCATATTTTTCATTGTTTTGAAAAACCAAATCTCTTCCAGCCATTATCAGTTCTCAATCAACAAATTCACAAACAATTATTTCTACAATACTCAATATTCCTTCAAACCCAAACACGATAAAACACAATAATAATTCGTAGCGATGACAGCTAGATCAGATTTTTTTTTTTTTTCTCTTCAATGCCTATTTGATAAAACAATGCTTCCAAATGCATAGTAGCCATAATAACAACAAGGATGTTCGTATCATCCATGACCTACTAATGTTAATAATCAAAAGTAATAATCCTCTTATTGAAACTTGGAAAATCCATGGCTTACTAACGAAAAATTATGATTATGTGATGTTTTAGTGTTTTTTAGCATTTCTGAACATCCTACCTATATAGTGTTATACATAATTTTGAAGGGAAAAAAATAGCAAATTCAACGAAGTAATAAAATACAGGGTGTTCCATTGAAAAAAATATAGGTTTGCGTCGTATCTTCAAAACCATACCCCGAAAAAAAAAAAATAAGTACGCCACTGGATTCTACGCAGAATTCTGTATCAGATGTAGTTTTTAGCTCAGCATTATTTCTAATAACTTCGGAGATAAAGAAGGGGTCCGAAAAGTATTAATTTCCAAAATCGCCCTGTATCTCATAAACGGAAACAGTTATGCAAAATCTGATTAGGCCAACTTGAGTTTCACAAAAAAAAAGGACAGGAACGTGAAAACCGCAAGGCTCTATCTTAAATAACAAGCGATAAACCTGGCTGTCTCACCCAAAATGGGATGCACTGTACATCGAACGTCATCCCAATCAGTGAATTTCAGAAAACGTCCCTGTGAGGACTTCCTTGGGATGTCCTGGATTGAACACTTTTCGGAATGTTTCCTAGGTGCATCCATCCAAAGATGAAGGATGGATGATCATAAAAATTAAACAAAATTCGAAAACAGTTACAATAATTAGGCCTCCATGTGTACCCAGTACCCGTGTATACATCCCAGCTAGTGGTTTTACAGAAGAGGTATAAAATGGATCGCATACTTACAATAGGGCTGAACATTAAAGCGAAAACAACCCATCTGAAATAAAACCCTTTTCACTATCATTATGGTCATCAGGGGCCATATTCTCGAGTTTATGCGTATGCCAATTCAATTCACTGTTTCACAACAATGAAAATAAAAAATTTATGTTTGTCTCTCTTGTTCGTATACGGATTGAAACCGAACAATTCCTCATGTTTGGATTCCGTGCATAAAGTTGTTTTCTGTGTTTTGTGTTCTGTGTTCAAGTGAAGTGTTGACGAATTGACAGACAATTGTTGAGTATTTACCAGCTATGGCGGCTTTTCTATCGTCTTTTGTGATTAATTAGTTTAGTGACTGTTTTGTAAGTTATTTTGTGTTCAATCAGTGTAGTTATATCTATAAATGAAAATAAAAGTTTTGTTATACTATTCAATAGTTATTACTAACCTATTCAACACTGTTTTGAAAAAGGTGTTTCCGTAAGACAACTAGAGTTGTGTGTATCCTTTAAACATGTACAAAACCGAATTGAATGACTCTGAGAGAGTGCTGAGCTTACAGTAAGTGCATCTGGTTCCATCCAAATTGGTATCTCCAGTAGGTAATCCACAACAATATCATAATCTTAGTCTTGAAAGAGATAAAGGAACAAACACATCTGATAATTCTGCACATCCTAAGGACGTCCCAGATGTACTTTCGATTGATGTAATTCGGAGACGTCCAATGAACATCCCAGGTGGATGTCGATTGAATATCCTTATAGAACGTCCAATTTTGGTGAGAAGTCGAAACATTGGTACTTCCCACGGATGTCCAATGGACGTCCGCGGTACCAATACTGCACGTCCTAAGGACGTACCAATATTAATAATAATAATAATAATAATCGTCTTTATTTCTTAAAACAAAAACAATACAAAAAATCAGTGGCTGATCACTAGTGGGCGAGATTTAGCCTAAGCTACTCTTCCATCCAACCCCATAACGATCTTTATCCCGAAGTGTTAATGCGAATACGCTAAAAAATTTACAGCCAGTTGAAAAAACAAAAAAGAACAAGAAGGAACTGTGAACCAAATGAGGAAAACTCTAAAGGTTATCCAAAAGTTTTTGTCTGAACCATGATTTGAACGCATTTCTGCTAAGGTGTATGACGTCAGGAGGTAAGGAATTGATCAATTTAATGGAGTTGTATGTGAAACCTTTTTGAAAGAGAGCTGTTGAGTGTTGGGGCATTGTTATGGTGTTTTTATTTCTGATGTTGACAGAATGCATTTGCGAACGGGGCATAAGTTTAGTTTTTATATTTTCAGGGCCTTCCAACATTACTTTATGTAGATAAGTGGCCAGATGGAATATCCTACGATTCTCCATGTTGAGCCACTTGAGCTCCTTCAATTTATGACTTACGTGATCAAATTTACGAAGCCCAAAAATGAATCGAACACAATAGTTTTGAAATTTTTGTATTTTGTTTCTATAGTCAGCATTAAGGAAAGGACCATAGAGAAAATCGCAGTACGTAAACTGGGATAAAACTAAGCTCTCCACCAACTGTATTTTCAACTTACTGTTCAGAATCTCCCTATTGGAATATAAAATTTTTAGAGAAGTAAACGTTCTTTTGAGTAGATTATTTGTATGATTTTTAAAACCGAGATCATCATCTAATATCAAACCTAGATTTTTTACTGAGTGCTCAACACTCACCTGCTTACCGTCAATATTAACCGTAAAATTTGATTTAATGTAATCATATTGGTTACGAGGGGAAAAAATTAGTATTTTTGACTTTGAAGAATTCAATTTCAAATTATGTGCCGAACTTTTAGCAAAAACAGTGTTAAGATCACGATTGAGACAAATTTGGGCTTGTTGAAGATTATCCAAGGGAAATTTGATGACAATCTGTGTATCGTCAGCATATGCACACACCCTACAAGTATCTATAGATTTCAGTATATCAGCAGTATAAATAATAAACAATAAAGGACCGAGGATGCTGCCCTGTGGTACCCCTGTAGTAATATTCACATAACCCGTCCTAAAGACGTCCAAGATGTACTTTCGATTGATGTAATTCGGGGACGTTTGATTAACATCCTAGGTGGATGTCCATTGGATATCCTTATAGAACGTCCAATTTTGGTGAGAAGTCGAGACATTGGTGCTTCCCACGGATGTCCAATGGACGTCCGCGGTACCAAATCTGCACATCCTAAGGACGTCCCGAATGTCCTGAGAGGATGTCCTATGGATTACCACTTCATGGTGTTATTAGGGGAAAGTGGACGAGTATTACTTTTCATAGGAAAAGCTCCAGATGATACTTTTCTGATACATAAAGTTGTTCTGGTAATGAGCGTATTTGCAGGCCTAAGACGTGATGAAATGGTCAAGATGACAATTGATGTCATTGAAGACAGAGGAGCCGTTTTACTGATCATGGTACCAGAAACCAAGACCTGCACCTCAAAGAGTTTCACCATTGTTGAATCAAGCGAAATAGGAGCCTTGAACTTAGTTAAAAAGTACATTGTACTACGACCAAAAAGATATAAACAACGTAGTTTTTTTTAACCTACAGAAATAATAAATGCATTGAGTTACCTGTAGGTAAAAATACTCTCAGAAGTGTTCCTTCTATCATAGCTAAATACCTTGATTTGGAAAACCCTAGAGGTTTCACCGGACAATGTCTACGCCGAACGTCGTCAACGCTTCTTGTTCAAGGTGGTGCTTCCTTTGAAACACTAAAATTACATGGAAAATGGAAGAGTAGTGCGGTAGCGGGGAGCTATATTGAAGAAAGTATCTTCTCGAAGAACAGAATTGCTACAATGATAGCTCATTCCGTTTCCAAAAACGAAAATGTTAACGTTCCGAACGAAGCCGAATGCACATTGAGGAGTTCATCATCGGTCAACTCACATAACTTCAAACTTGGTACTAATTTTTCAGGGACATTTGAAAATTGTAATTTCTATTCGTGAGAAAACAATTAGTCCCTTTTTTATGTATAGTTATAAATAAAACTTTTCTTACTAATTAATTTATTGAACAACAAAAAAAACATTTAGCGGGCGTTATGATTCATGATGCCCTCCGTAACGCCCCGGTCGTTATGGGTCTGTTAATAGCAACCGTTGCCAACGTATTATAAAGCAATAATGGACAAGCGAAAAATAAAGTAATTAACTTACCTCAGTCATTAAGTATTTGAAGTTTAAAGAAAGTGTGTATCTCATCGGAAGAAAACATTTTAGACTTTTGACTTTTGCAACCATCAGAATTTCGTTTCAAAATAAAAAGTAACTTGGGATATCTACAGATATCGATGAAGTGGTTCTCAAAATTGAATACGTGGACCATAGCGTAGATGAGAAAATTTATTGACAACCATCCAAAAAACGCGAACAGTACAGTTCTCGAAAATGAATATACGTGATTTTCAACTTTCCGATACATGAATTTTTGCATTTATTTCTTCACATCTCATTCAGATTTTACTGGTATTAAATCCAAAGAGGTTTTTCCAGCTTGATTTGCTATTTCTGGTGGTGTAATTGGAAACTCTTAATCACTTTCCGAATCAGAAATCATGATAACTTAAAAAACTGGCAATGCTGTCAGTGCAAACACAATCTAATCGAACTAATAGAACCAGCAGATTTTATGCCCATCTATGTATAACAATGCCTATACCGAAATTTGTTAGTATTGGAGATATTAATTTTTTTCTGAAAAATTTGACAGTTACAGCACCACTACGAAAAAATCTTAATTCATGGAAATGTGAAATTTCTCAGAATCACAGTTGAAGCATCAAGTCATGAACAGGCCCATCAGGTTTTCAGAAATAATTTACAGGATGGTCAAAATTTCAACCTAAAAACATCACATCGACAAAACTTATGAAACATGATTTTTTCAAATTTTTGTAAAAAAAAAAAAAATTGTAAAATTTGTTTTTACGAAACTCCCAGGTTTTCGGAGGAAACCCCTCAAAAGCAGAGCCTGTGCGAGCAAGGGAGATCCGGGACCTACAGTTTAAATAAAAGTGGAATCCGAACCACTTCAGCTCAGTGACACACGACCGGGGATCGAACACTAAATATCTTCAATGACAATATTTACTAATTCACCTCGTCCCAAGGCATCTGATATTCCCAATATCAAAACTATACCTCCTATGTAAATGACATTTCTTAACAATATCCTTCAAGAATATGTATTTTTGGTGAAGGTAAGTTTTGTGGAATCCACCTCAAAAATGTAGTGTTGCTTACGTAGTTTTCCCTCTGAACACTGAAAATTTGAGAGGGTTTCAAATTCTTTTCAAGTTATGTTCTTTAAACCTTGAAAATCGATCATTTTGAAACACGATTTTTTGAGTAAAAAATCTCAAAAAATTCCTCCTTTTCCACGAATTTTTCAATTTGGTAATCACTTATTGATACTTATGCTGTGCATTTTATTGTATAGTAAGAAAACGTTCTCTGCGGATTGACAGTTGACATACATTGGGTTTGCTGTGCTGTGAATCTCTTCTACAATAAATTATTAAAATTATTTTATGATTTGATTTGTGGACTGATACAAGTGAATGCAACTCTACACTAGATCGCAGAATAAAAAGGTGAGATGTTTACTTATTATTAGAATGTAGGTTCATGTTTCATCTTGGTTATATTTCATGGGGGTTTTATGACCGTAAAACTTGTTGTTAAACACGCCTTATGAAACAAAATCTTCACCCAATATTAATGGTTTTATACACTTCACTGAAATATGCCACTAACTAATAAGGAATATGAATCAAGTCTAATTATTACTTTAAACCTATCGTTTACTTCCAAAAATTCTAGTTGGAAGTATCAATACACTCGCTACAGCACTGTAGCCGTCCCTTGCCCAAACAAAGCTCTGTTTCTGGGCGCTCACACAAGGGAAAATATTAATACCTGAAAATTTTTTAGTGGTATTTGGATTGAACCAGCCTGAGATCACAAAGTATCTCAACAGGGCACTACCAGCATCCATCAGATGCGTTATTTGACTACCTATAAATACTGTGCACTCCAGATTGTGTCAACTTTCCGAGTCTGAAACCATGCTGAAATTGACCCGTTTACATTTATTGAATATGGCAGAAGTTCATGAAAGTAATATTCAAATATTGTTGCTAAAACAGATAGGACACTGTATTAGACCTAGCTATAGTTGGAAATAATTTCACGTTTTTTTTTGTGGATGGGAACAACTTTGCTCGCATTCATAATACATTATTTGAGGCTAACCTTTTGAATTGAACTGTTTTATAAATAAGGCGCATAGACCGTGTTTTTTTTTAAGGTTTATTTTATCGATTTTCAAAAAGATCAAATTTGTTAATTGTTCACCATGCTGGGCGTTAAGGGATATTGTTTCTATCAAGATAATAAAATAGTTCAATTGCATTAAGTTATTTACATTCTACATTATTTTTATTATTTGTTTTTTTTTCAGAGGCTGTTCTAAAGACCTTTCCAATCACTAAGAAAGAATTCGAAATGCATGTAAGAGATTGGCTGCGACATGCTAAACAGAGGAAAGAGAGGGAGGAAAAAAATAAGTCAAAAAAGTGATTTTTTGACTTTTATTTACATTAAATAATTTGTTTTTCTTTGAAATATACAGTGCATGGCACACATGAAGTCCACACCATCTGGAAGTTTTCCTCAATATTGGATATAACGTACTGCAATTTGACTTTTCAGTTAGTTTATTATTTTTTGCTTGAAAAATTTATGCTACTAAGCCCAAAAGTTCACCTGCCATATGTAACGCTGAACGTGTCAAATTTGATATTTTGAAAAATGTCGAGGAAAGAGTTGTTCAACGTTTGTTTAAAAGTGGTTGACAATGCTTCACTTTGAGTAAGGTTATTCTGGACTTCCATTGTCTAAAAAAGAACAAAGAAAAATTCAATTCTCTGCAATTTTTAATCACGACGTTTCAACTGTTAATTTAAGTGTAGATTTAAGTGTATAACGCATTATACACTTGATAACGACTGAAACGGCGAGATTAAAAATTGCAGAGAATTGAATTTTTCTTTCTTCTTTTTTAGACAATGAAAGTCCAGAATAACCTTACTCAAGAGTTTTTCAATTTTGTTTTTTTCAAATTTTTCTCAACTTCCTCTCTGCCGATTGACAAAACTCGAACTCCGCTATTTTGATGGATGCGAGACCTACACGCAATATGTCTGGGTCAGAAAATTATTTTATTGGTCTCTATAGCCGAAGAAAGAATAAGCTGAACTCCAGAAATTTCTCTTTCTTGATGCAAAGTTCTAGTTTTTCTAATTTGATGTAAAACTTTTTTGGATTCAACTGCATTACATTGAATTTGACGAACTAGGAGAACTTCTCATCAAGTAAAGAGAATTATTGCTTTTTATTCAAGCTACAGGTCGATACAATTATTTTCTGGAAATATTTAATGTGGTTCTGGCATCCATAAAAAATTCTGAATTTCCATCCACACTTAGTTCTCAAACAAAAACTAACTGCAAAATCTCAAAATTCAGTTACATATATATCTATTATTAAATGGAATATTCATATGGTGCGGATTTTATGTGTGACACAGTATAAGAAATTAATTATTTTTTTTTTATAAGAATTTGTTGTTTATTTGTTATAGAATAATATTTGTTTTATTTGTATTTTTGATTTTATTTTTGTGAGAGTATTGTTTTTATGCAAAATATACGTTTTTCATGTTGAGTATGGTTTTCATTTGATATATCGACATTCTTTACATATTGGAAATTGACACACCTGCCTTTCTTATATCAAGACACTCACTTATATAGGAACATATCTGATCAAACATATTCCTTTATGTGAGGGTGTTCATATAAGCAGACAATTAAGTGCATCAATGATCGAAGCTGGAAGAATCACAAGAGTGAAAAGTATATCAATTTGGAATTTCTATGGAATTTTACAATGCAGACATAAATATGTTATCACTGTAACTTCCCACAGCATTCCTTGAGTGAACTCGCATAAATGTCATACAAAGAAATTCCGTCGAACATGGAAGTGTAATGCAAAATAATGTTAGTTTCAGTAAGATACAGGAACTCACAAAGTGGATATTTTTTAACATTCCGTTGAACTTCTAAAAAATGGTTTGTTGTAACGTTTCATGGATTTACGTGGGATCTTCAGTGTCGCGGACATTCGAAAGTCGCCAGGAATTACTGGGTACAGTTTTTTTAACATCGCATTGGAAGTTGTATTCCTGTTGTTAATTATTCGCAACTTCCCAGGGATAAACTCTGGTTTGCTGGGTTATCAATTTGAATTTATTTATTGATTGATTATTTATTGATTGAGTCTGTTTTTCAAGTGTAAAATAAGTTTTGAAGATATTTTTGAAAGTTTTACGCTTTCGTTCACTAGTTTCATAAAAGCTTGTTAACATTAATTTTTTTGCGTTTATTTTATACTCCAACATATCACACGTCGGTAGTTTAAATAATTAGGAGAAAAAACACGTCAAACCTACTTATTCTATTTTTTTCATCGTCACCTGCGTCAATCAGAATAATTAACATAACCGCTCCAAATATATTTGAAATTATATTTAATATAAGGTAATTTGAAGTTCATTGGCCCCATTGAAGATCTGAGAACCATTTTGGTATGTTGCCAAATGCTCAGATCTTATCGAGTGCATATCATGACATTGATCAAAAAACCGATAAGATTTAAGCAAGGGCTATCATCTTTCTCTTCAGAATTTAAAGCTGTATGTAGTCATCCCCAGACGAATTACGGAGTAATTAATATTATTGTTTGTCTACAATAAGCACTTGCAATTGAGTCTTCTTGGAAGAACGTTGCACAAATATCTGTCAGATCTAGTTCAATATCCGTCGTGGCAGTAGCCAGGAAAGTAGTTGTTTTCTGTCAGATTTTTGCCTCATATTTTCCACTTTGTGGAAATATTTAGAGAGAAGTGTACTTCGACGTTGCCGATTTTATTAACATTTATTTGTCGATTTTATTCATATTTATTTTTACTCTCCGGCAAAACTTTCGGAACTTGTTCGAACTATTCTGCTTAATCTAATTTACATGATAGTAATGTGGTGCGAACAGATTTGCAATCATACGGATTGAATGTATTTAAAAAAATATATATTTGCAGTCTAATCTAAAGTTACTTCATTTCCAGTGTTTTCTAATTTCATTATAGCCCCCATATAGCCCTCAAATATTCAAATTCTCAACTATTTCCACTGGATCACCATCTATTTCAATATCAAAATCCATTGAACTGTGTTTATATTTCTTTGGTTTGCTGATGTTCAGCTTAAGCTTGCTGATGTTGAGAAAGTTGGATATTTTCTTTAGTGACATTGATCTTAGAGATTACTCTTGGTACTATTACATCACTTATATTCAGACATAGAATTAACAGAATAGCTCCTAGCACACTTCCTCCTTCTCTTCCAGTAGAATGGTGTTCTACCAGCCCATTTTCTTGAAGCGAACAGCAGTAAATCTGTCATTTAACCACTGTCGAAGTGGTTAAATGGGCGAAATGACAGATTTCCTGACATATCTTAGTTAGGAATATAAGTGATGTCCCAAATACCAATTTTAGTTTTGTAATAGTCTCGTGTCCCTATTGCATTTTACTTTGGTGGACCTACTGCATTATACGTGACGGGTACCTATTGCATTTAAGGGTAGTGTATCCAATGCATTTCACGTGACGCATACTTATTGCATTTTAGTGTCGTGTACCTTTTGCATTTTACTCTGGTGTACCCATTGCATTTCACGTGACGCGTACCTATTGCACTTTAGTGTCGTGACCCCGTCGCATTTTACTCTAGTCTACCCATTGCATTCACCACTACTTTGATTTATTTATTACCGTTTAAAGGCATTTGACATTTCATTACTTCCGTTTAGTTTTATGATGGTCAAAGACAAGATAATTTGAATATTTTCATGATCTCTTAAACTGATAAGGTTCTGCATTCATCAACACCAAACACTACAGTTTTCAAATGCTGTGATTATTGCCTATTCAAAATTGATCTGTCGGAAATCGTGAATTTTCACAAATAAATCATGATTCTATCCAGTACAAACTCATTGAATTTTACTGACATGCCCCAATTGAATTTTACTGATCCGTCTCTATTGAACTATCGTGACCCTAGTGGCTTTTACTGACAGGTCTTCATTGAAGTTTACTGACGTGTCTCTATTGGGTTTTGCTGGCACGATCCCACTGAACTTTATAGACTTTTTCCTATTGTATTTTACGTGACGCGTACCTATTGCATTTTAGTGTCGTGTCCCTATTGCATTTCACGAGACGCGTACCTAATGCACTTTAGTGTCGTGACGTTATTGAATTTTATTCGTGTACCCATTGCATGACACGTAACTATTGCATTTTAGTATCGTGTCTCTTTTGAATTTTACTGAAGTGCCCCTATTGTATTTTACTTTACATTAAAGAAGGGTGAATTCGAATGGCATTTAAATTGTTGCTTATATATTTGCATTGAACTTTTTTCAGAATTTGATTTTATATCGCTTTGACAAAACTGAATGATTTTGGACACAGAGGGAGGAATATTTTTTACCTGACGTGATACTTAATTGCCTGAACCGGCCCTGCTTCTCATAAAGTATATTATTCACGGTGCATGTACAGTCATATCATTTCACCTTGTTATGTAAGTGTTTAGATTTGTTATTAATTGTTTTATTTATAACTAATTTATCCTTGATCTTGAAAAAACAAAACAACCGCAAGAAGTTTCAACATGTAATAATAAATGTCGAAGCTATAGAGTTACGTGTAATTTGAATAAAATTTATAAGTTTTCTCATGGGATTTCCGTTTGGCATAAAATTCAGTGAATATATTTCCTTGAATGTAGTTTGAATTTTAAATGAAATGAATTTTTTGTTGAACAACCATCCTCTTGTTAGCTGGATATCAATTTTTTTGTTGAAGAAAGATTTGCTTCCCAAGTTTGAGAGGAACATGGTATTCATAGCTGAGACTTGTATTACAAACTAAAAGTTGAATTTACGTTCTCTTCAGTTCTTCAATAAAAATTACGACACTGCAAGGATATTTAAGAAGGAAATACTCGTCAGATGTTTATCAAACTTCCTCTGCAATGATTGGAATAATGTTTAATTCAATGACTATAACCCGAAAAATTATTCAGGGTTTTATTTTTTTCAAATTTCTTTGTTGAAGGTAATGATGATAATAAGAATGAATTCATTCAGCAGTTAATGATATGACATATCAACATGTACCATTTTTTAATGGTACATTAAAATTTTTGCATAGTATGATCATGGTGACATTCAATTCGTTGTCATGTCAGAAAGTTCAAGGAAAGATCCCAAAAGGGACTGAAAAAAATTGCAAAATTTATAAAAAATTAAGTGAAAAAAAGTAGGGCTTTGGTTTTTTTTTGAATACCTCGAAAAATTTTAAAGATTTTTGAAATATTAGAAACGATCTGAAAAGATCAGCAAATTTACTGAAAAAAAGTTATAACTCCCAACACTGTGCCTCCAATATTTATAATTTTTACACATCCCTGAAAACAGAGCCAAAAATACCGAGGAATGAAAAAATCCGCGTTTGAAAAATTTTAATCCTAATTTTTCCATAAATTATACATTTGTTAATTAACAAATTTTTCTAAACTGATTATTATATAAAAATCCCGATAATTATTGAACTAAAACGCTAGGATTTTTTTTCAAGTTATTCTTAGTAGGCTTACAAATAGATAACCTTTGCAAAAATTGTAAAATTTTGATTTTTCACTTTTTTATTAACGATTGAAAATTGAAAAAGTGATTTTTTTTTAAATATCTTGAATGTTTCGATTTCTAAGGGTTCAAATCTGTATAGAAATACATTTTTTTAAATAATTCGCTGATTTCCTAAATTTCAAAATGTATGTCATTCAAATCTTCATATCACAGATACCGGGTGACATAGCAGACATGTAGCAGACTGTAGTTTTTTTATTTGAAGAGAAGAAGATTTGAAATTTGCAGAAGTTACGTAATCAATGATATCGCTTCATTTGAATCTAACGACAACATTTTTCAACTACCTGTTTGATCGGCAGTAACTTCAATTTTTTTTTTTGAATGACACCCTGTATATTTATCCAGCTCATCTTATTTGTCTTGGAATTCTCTATTCAACCGTGTATCACAAAGTGGCATTCGTTTCTCGATTCACAGATGAATTGCATTTCATTGAAAAACATCAAGTTGGCTGTTACCCGAATTCGATAATCTTTCGATGCTTGGTAGGCTTGGAAATCCAAATAGTATCAGTTAAACGATATAATTTCAGTTTTTTCCATACCTGATCACTTTCTACAGATTGTCAATAATTTCTTTAATAAAAAGAAAAAACATCTGAAAATAACTCACGATATTGCGAAAATTGAGATAGGAACATGTTTTTTCAATTTGGACACTTGTGAAGGAACTATCTGTCTTTCTCTTTGGCCATGTAGCTATATCATGATCTTTCCATTTTGAAACATATAATTAAAATTGTTCCCCTGATCCACCAATTCACAAGTCTATTAGTCTAGATATTTGCAATAATATTTTGCCTAGTAGGCGGTGTACACAGAATGTTTTGTGTTTGACAGGTAAACATCATTTGATTTTTGATGTTTTGGCCATAGTACATGCAGATCCGACGATATCACTGAGACAAATTGAGAACGAAATCGGCGTGAATCGAGAGACTGCTAGAAGAGTTTTGAAAAGAGCTGATCTTCTACTCTAGCGAAATAATTATCAGGTGGATGGCGTCTTTCCGGAAATCTTTCGACAAACAATTGTTCAGCCTGTCTACAATTTCTCTTGCACTCTCCGAATATCAACAACATATCAACCTTTTCGTTCTTTGAATACATGTTTAGTATCTAATTGAACGATGCAATTTCAATCAGCATAAAACTGACGGAGATAATCATAGCAATCAAATGATGTTTACCTGTCAAACACAAAACATTTTGTGTACACCGCCTACTAGGCGATTGTATTATTGCAAATATCTAGACTAATAGACTTGTGAATTGGTGGATAAGGGGAACAATTTTAATTTTATGTTTCCAAATGGAAAGATCATGGCCAAAGAGAAAAGCAGATAGTTTCTTCACAAGTATCCAAATTGAAAAAAATATGTTCTTATCCCAGTTTTCGCAATATCGTGAGTTATTTTCAGATGTTTTTTCTTTTTATTAAAGAAATTATTGACAATCTGTAGGAAGTGATCAGGTATGGAAAAACTGAAATTATATCGTTTAACTAATACTCTTTGGATTTCCAAGCCTACCAAGCATCGAAAGATTATCGAATTCGGGTAACAGCCAACTTGAAGTTTTTCAATAAAATGCAATTCATCTGCGAATCGGGAAAGGAATGCCACTTTGTGATACACGGTTGAATAGTGAATTTCAAGATAAATAAGATAGGCTAGATAAATATACAGGGTGTCATTAAAAAAAAAGAAGTTGGAGTTTCTGCCGATCAAACAGGTAGTTGAAAAAAGTTGTCGTTAGATTCAAATGAAGCGCTATCATTGATTACGTAACTTCTGCAAATTTCAAATTTTTATCTCTTCAAATGAAAAAACTACAGGCTGCTACATGTCTGCTGTGTCACCCGATATATCGAAATATATATTTTTTTAATTTTTACATATCGTTTTTCGCCTGTATTTGTAGTAATGAAAATTCGGATTTCAGAAGTGTTCTCCCACAGACATTTTACGTCACTGACACAATCCGACAACATTGGAATCGTGGAGGCATTTTTCGATTGTCATTGTATTATCAGTACTGTCAAGTCACTACTGTCATTTAATGTACGATCTGTCAGAGCTCTTACTGTTGATGAAAAAGGCATTAAAGGCATATTATATTTACTATAAAGGGTGGCAAATTTCCACTGCTAGCATAATAAAAGTATTTCTCCAGTTTCACAAGTTGTAAAAGTAATCTAATAACAATTTCACGACAAGAACAACATATACAATGTCCGCAAATGTCAGCGGTTCCACTGTTGTCAGATTCATATCAGTACCATCAACTTAGGTCAACAAAAAATACTAGAATCTAGTGAAGACATTCTACGTCACAGGAGTATACATGTTCTAATTTTTTCTGTTTCGAAGGCTCTAATTTTTTTATAACTGAATGTTGAGTTGAATCTTTCACAAGGTGGGGTGCTGATGCAAAATGGTTTCTAAAAATAATATTTATTCAGTTAGATTTTGGAGTTTTAGGAAAATAGCGAATTCACCAACGTTGTTTGAAAAATTGTTATAAACAAATTCACTATTTATGAACAAATCAATTTTTTTTGTAGTACATTTATTGAAAATTATGATTTTAGAGCAAAGATAGAACCTTAATTTCAATATTCAGCCGCAAATAACGCTTGTTAATTAACAAACGCATTTTTTAGCAACAAATATTTTTTTTAAGAATTCGTTTTTCTTTAAAAATCATAACTATCATCAATAAATATATTGCCAAAAAATGTTTTCATTTGCTCATAAACAATGTATTCGTTTATACCAAGTTTTTAAACAATGGAAGTAAAAAACAAAAAAAATATTCGTCTTTAAACCCTTAGAAATCCAAACAGTTATGATATAAAAAAAACAAAAATTATTGACTTCTTTTAATTTTTTTATTTTCAATTGTTAATAAAAAAGTTGAAAATAAAAACGGTTATCTATTTGTAAGCCTGTTGAAAATAACTTCACTAAGTCGAAAAAATCCTAGCGTTTAGTTTAGTTATTGGTAACAGTGGTTGGTCGATAATTTGTTTCCATTTTCCGCTTTGAAAATTGGAGTTGTTATTGATTCTTTCCATTGATTTGGGATAAAGCCAAGCCAAAAATATGAATTTATAATATGACAAAGTGGATCTATATAATAACTTGAACATTTTTTAGAATTATTCTTCAGACTCGATATTATATTCGAAAAATCGGTATTAGATAGATAGATGGTATTCAAACTAAAAATAAAGTTACTTGTCCAGGAATTCTTTCAATGAATACGGCTCAATGTCATGTGCGACATTCTTTAATATTCAAGGGTAAATTGTTATAAAATTTAATAGATGCATAATGTGGACTTTCTCTGTAATTGTAAGTCTATGCTTAGGAACAATAAAATTGGTTTTCTGTCTCGTGGAATATTCATGTCTGTGTGTATCTTCTTCTAAATTTGATTTATTATTATAGACAAAAATTACACAAACATATATGTAAATGGCATATACGGTAAGCATTTTGTTGAATTTGAAGGTACCACGACAAGAATCTGTATATTTCATATTCAACATGGTCTTCAAGATGCGTTTTTGCATGATGAAAATAAGTTCTAGTTGTGTACTCCCTCCCCATACTAATATTCCATATTTCAGAAAAGGATAAACAGTCCCGTAATATGCGGTCTTCAGTGCTTCGAAATTCAAGTGTTTTTTCAAAACTCTAATTGCATAACATTTACTTGCTAGTTTTTTTGAGAGATATTCAATATGTATCTCATAATTTAGTTTGTCATCTATATAGATTCCTAACAGTTTTGTACTGGTTGAAAAAGACAATCTATCGCTTTCGAGCTGAACATATTCCGGAATAGTAATATTTTTGTGAACACTTTTAAAAAGTATGCAGTCTGTTTTAGAGGTGTTTAATAATAATTTGTTAGTACTAAAGTAGGTAGATACTGTTGAAACGTTGTTTGATATCGAGTCTTCCAGATTAAGTTGCCTGTTGATGGGTAAAATGATATTGGAATCATCTGCATAACTCACAATTGTAGTACTTGATTGTTTAAAAATTTCTGAAAAATCATTAACACATACAATGAATAGTAAAGGACCTAGAACACTTTCCTGTGGTACGCCTTTTTTGATTTCAGTAAAACCTGAGAAGAACTCAGTATTTTGTTTCCTAATACATACTTTTTATTTGTTTAGTTACAGGATGTAGAAAAAGTGAATATTTGAGATGATTTTGATTTGCAGATGATGCAGTAGTATTTTCAGGACCTGTAATTTCATCTGCCACAAAAACGGCGTTGAATTAGTTCGGCTCTTTCTTTAACGGAATTAATAACCCGTCAGATAGTGAATTTAGGTGCCCCATTTTCGAATAGGGTTGAAAAGTGAATTGATGTTGAGTAAAATGGAGGAAATTGGAGGGAGAAAATTCGATTTTCCAGAACAGAAATAAAAGGAGTATGTTGCCCATATTTTCACGCGTGACATTATGTTTTTCTGTCTAGTGACGATGTAAGTTTTCATAGTTTCGATGGGAAAATCTGTCAAAATCTTGATTGTTCTTTATAATATTACACCCGCATTTTAACCCTATAGCCATCAAACAAACCCTTTGGTATTCTGAAGCCAGGTTCTATTAATTAATAATTAGGTGAACACGGCTTGCGTGAAAATATGGGCAACATACTCTATTTATTTCTGTTCTGGAAAGTCGAATTTTCCATGTTCTCCCCAGGAGCCACTCCTAAATTTCCCTCCATTTTACTCATTTCGATGTACTTTTCAACCATATTCGAAGCTCGTATGAGAAAAGGGGGCACCTAAATCTGTCACTGTCTGACGGTCTATAAGTGTATTTCTAGCTTTCTTGGTTTGTAATTTGTGATATAATAATAATAACTGTTTTTAGCTGCATCTATCTTACCTTCATAATAGTTTTCTTTTGTTGATTGATTGGGTTATTCAAAAAAAGTTTTCTTCGATATCATTCTATGCATTTTTGATGTTTTTTATTGCAATGTTGTTTTCAAATATTTTTTTCAAATAGTCGATGAGAATGAAAATGAAATCTCAAAAACTGTAAAATATTACTTGTAAATTTTACAGTATCACATTGATGAGTGAACGTTTTATACAAATAAATATACAGGGTCGCTGATATATATGGAAACGGTCGATTAGCTCTTAAAGTAAGATAGCTAGCAAAAAATGTTGAGATACAAAACGATAAAATGTATTTTTTAATGAATGTCTAGGATATTTGAAATTTCATGAAACAATAGTTATGCCAGGAGAAAAAGAGAGAAAACAAGTTTTAATAAACAACAAATTTTTCTTTGGACTTCTATTTAATAAGGTGCTCAAAGTGTTTACCATTTACCTCCTGACAGTAATGAACTCGCTGAACAAAATTTTGTAGTGAATCTAAAACCATGTGAGGAGGAATGGTAGAAATTTCATGCCTTATTCTTTCTTGCAACTCTTCGATATTTGGCGGCCTATTTTTGTAGACTACATTTTTTATGTGACCCCATAACAAAATTCAAGTGGGGTCATATCGGGAGACCTAGCTGGCCATTCAATTGATCCCCTGCGCCCAATCCATTTATCAGGAAAAGTTTCAACTAGATATGCCCGTACCACACGTCCAAAATGTGGAGAAGCCCCATCTTGTTGAAACCATATTTGTTCTGCCAGCAAATTGGGATTGTTATTTTCGGGAATAATCGTCTAAGCTCAATAATATGCTGTTGTAAAAGTGACAAATATCGTTCAGAGGTCAAATTTCCGTTAATAAAATAAGGTCCTATGACGTGTCCACCAATAATGCCACACCAGACATTTATTTTTTGTTGAGCCGTTGAGTGTGAACTTCCTCAATCCAATGTGGATTTTGGTCTGACCAATACCTATAGTTGTGTTGATTTACGTGCCCGTTTAAACAAAATGTAGATTCGTCAGAAAACAATATGTGGTTGACAAAGTTGACATTTTCATTTAATTTATCCATAATAACTTCACAGAACTCGATTCTACGATCAAAATCGTCTTCACTCAATTCTTGTACCAAATGAATTTTATATGGATGGAATTTTTGCAGTTTGCAAATTTTTTGAATGGAATATCGACTCATGTTATGATTCAAAGCCCTCTGTTGTGCTGAATTTATTGGATTATCCACCACATCTAACATGACATTCAAAGAATTTTATTAATTTGTAACGCTTTCTGGTCTTCCACTTTTTGGTCGATCTTTGACACCTCCATTTTCATGAAAACGCTGCAATGTTTTTGAAACGATTGATTTAGAAATGGGTTCCCAATTGGGATGCAATTCATTAAAAATATCCACTACTTGGTCTCAACTTCGTCTTCTATCACCGTATCCTATGATCATTAAAATTTCAATACGCTCAGTATCAGATAAACGTGCCATTTTTGAGCGAAAATTATTTACACTAAATGTATTTTTGACATGTGTTGTCAAAATCATCACTGTTAGACAAAAGAACGACGCGGCGTTGTTATGGAGCTGGAAACTTTCAAAGGTAACTTGATGGACTATGAACTTAATGGACTGAAATATTTTTGGATAATTTATTAGAAACTTATTTTCAAAATTCGATATCTCGAAAACTGTTGAATTTAGGAAATGATGTGCTGAAAAATGTTGTTCAGAATTTTGAGAAAAATTGAAATGTGAAGTAATATACAAGGTGTCCCATTAGAGAAAAAGCAACATAATTTTTCGTTAATATGATGGATTTTGAAAAACCCTAGAACTTTTGTATCCCAACATTTTTCGCTAGCTATCTTACTTTAAGAGATAATCGACCGTTTCCATATATATCAGCGACCCTGTACTGTATTTGAGACTTTATATTTATAAGGTAATATTGATTCCAAACATATTTATCCAAGGGAAATCTTCACTTCAGTTCAATATGTTATTTATCAAAAAATGCACTATAATTGGGGAAACTAAACTTGCTTATTGTTGGAAAAAATTACCAGAATTTTAAAATTTGAATCACTGAATATGCCAAACCGGGGAATGTTGACGTATTGGCAATTTTGGATCATGAATTCAAGACCGATTTAATTCTGAATTTCATAGTATGTTTCACAATAATATTATCTGAGACTTTTTTCAGACCGCTCGTTGTCTCACACCCAGCTCGAGCCAGACGTTTCTGCAGACATTTGGTACACCAGACCCAGAATCCTGCGAATCCTTGACCGAGATCCTGCCCTGATTTTGCACACTTCGTTGCACTTTGCGTACACTGCGTTGATTCATCGGAAGAACCAGATTTAAACCGATGGTGGGGCTGAAAAAGAATTGAAAACAAGTCGTCGGGTACCACGCAAGTTCCATTAGTTTGACTATAAAAAGGGTACCACCTTGCACTTTGCATACACACGATTAAAAGATAATCCAGTCTGCGTCTGTGGTTGTGTTAATTTTTCTTACCGGCGAAAATGAAGTATCTCGTGGCTTTTGTTGTGGTCGTTGCTGTTAGCTTCGTGCAGGTAATATAATAATAATGTCTTTATTGATCTCAATCAACTCAATAACAATACTCCACACAACACAATAATATTCCTCAGGTTTTAGAGTATAATCATTATTATTATCTCGTTTATTAGTAGTAGATATTTGGACCATCGAACAAAATTTGTAATAATACTAATAATCTTTATTTTCCTTTTTTGACAAAGTTATAAAATTTGTTTGGGAGTCGGAGATAACAAAATATTACTGAAAAAGACAATAGAACTACATATACTTATCCACATAAATTCTTCAAAACAATAATAACAATAATTTTCAACAAGAAAATCCCTCAGTTTTCGTTTGAAAATACAAGGTTTTGGATTTCTTTATAATATCGAGTAGCAAATTATAAAAAAAGCAAATGGCCTATACTACATTTTATAAGATAGTTCTGAAATGAAAACCCCAGTTTTCGTTCGAGAAAAATCGTTTTGAGGATTTTTTTTAAACAAGAAATAGTGAAAAAATTTACAATTTTTTTGTTTTTTCGAGAATATCTCTAAACGTATTGGAGGAATCGTTCTACAATGAAACTATTGTAAAGAATTATAAAACCTTCAAAATTGTTTTTTATACGACCAGATCGGTTTTCCCGGATTTTCTCATTGGAAAATGCACCAATCCGGTCGTATGAAAAGCCATTTTGTAGGTTCTATAAATCTCTACAAAAGTTCCGTAGACTGTTAAAGGATTCTTTGAATAATCTCTGAGATATTTCCAAAAAACCAAAAAAGTTGTAATTTTTTTACTATTGCTTGTTTAAAAAATTCCACAAGGCGATTTTGCTTGGGCGAAAACTGGGGTTTTCATCAACGAACTATCTTATAAAAATTAGTATAGAGTATAGGCCATTTGCGTCTTTCATTTTGTGGGAAAAAACCTCTATAGCTTTGTCTACAAGTAGATGTTCATACCATCGAAACAAAATTTATAATAATAATAATTGCAATTTATTCACGACCTTTCTGATGATGACTGTAGAGTAGTTTTTGGGATTTAGGTCTCAGATTAAAGAAAACGATATTTCTTAAAAGCCGACGTTTCGTCAATTTATTTTGACATCTTCAGGGCACTGTAAGATTAATGGGAATGTTACAATTTTATAAACAGTAACAGAAACCAACTATCATGGTAGACAACCTTATTATTTTTTAACACAGAAAACTCCTCTTATGTAAGTAGAAATACTATTTTCTTTATAAAAAAGTTTATTGATTATCCGTCACCTTAACAATATTCAGTTGTTGTTTCTGGAATAATAATAGTATATAATGTCCAAAAAGAGAAGAAATTACTTTATATAATTATATTAGTAATTGTTTTTTTCTGTTACTCTTTATGAAATTGTAACATTTCCATTTATCTTACAGTGCCCTGAAGATGTCAAAATAAATTGACGAAACGTCGGCTTTTAAGAAATATCGTTTTCTTTAATCTGAGACCTAAATCCCAAAAACTACTCTACAGTAATAATAATTTTAATTTTTTGACAAAATTTGTATAGAAGTCGGAGTTAATAAAATATTCCTGAAAAAGAGACTAGAACTACCTACTTATCCTCATGAATTCTTCAAAACAATAATAACTATTTTCAACAAGAAAAATGTTTACTTTCAAGATATACAAGGATTTGGATTGTTTTTATAATATCTGGTAGCAAATTTTAAACACGTGGATCAGGAGATTCCAAAGCTAATTTGGTTTTTATTAATAGTACCTACAAACACATTGTTTTTTGTCTTGTGTCAATATTATGCTTATATTTATGTAGTACTGTATATATATATATATATATAAAAAAGTATAAATAGAAAAGTTATTGGGTATAGCCCTCAAATTGTTATGCAACCGTAGACACGTGTTTCGAGCCTAAGCTCTCATCAGGACGGTAAAATCAAGTGCGAAGATGTACAACACTTGGATGTAAAAATAGAAACAAAGGAAGTCAACAACAGGAAGCCAACCACACGTGTCTACGGTTGCATTACAATTTGAGGGCTATACCCCATAACTTTTCTATTTAAACTTTTATATATTTCCCCTTGATAAATCCATCCTGATTTATATATATATATATATATATATATATATATATATATATATATATATATATAGAAGAATCCTTTAAAATTCGGGTATGCAGTCAACAAGGGTATGGAAAATAAGTGTACTCTTATTTCTATTCAAGCTTTCGAGTCATTTATTGGCTCTTCATCAGGAACTGAAAGTGAGGTTATAAATCCCTTTCACTCGCCGTACTTTATGAAATATCATGTCACAACGGACAACACTCTTGATACAATATTAAAATGATAAAACTTTTCAAACTATGATTAAAAATGATCAAGGTAGATTAAAATAACTAAGAAACACAATTTAAAATTACACCAGGGCTCTTATAGAGGCCATGTTGAATTAAAAAAATTAAAAAAATTAAAAATCATAGCGAATACCTACATTCGTTTCTATTCTATTTCCTCCCTGTTTTTTTTCTTACTTGTCCACTATATACACTACATTCTTTGAGTATTCATCTGTTCAGTATAACAGTATCGAAATTTATTTTCAACGATACGAAATGATAACAATTAGGACAAAAAAAGGCCATTTTCTTGTTGCCATTGTTGTTGCCATTTCCGCACTGAAGGAATTTATGCTTAAAGATTGTTGACATGTATTTTTAACCTACATTTTAAAAAAAGTTTCATCCAAATACGTTGATTTTCAATAATTTTGCAGCGGCTCATATATTTATTTCGCTATTTGATTTCTAGATTTCGAAAAATTCCAAAATCATCACAAGAGCTATATTTCATAACAAGACAAATGGGAAATTTTATTCGTGAATTAGGTCTAAATAACAATTTTCCGAAATACATTTTTTTTCCGAATCATAATTATGTTTGAGAAAATGTATACTCTAAATGCTCAATTTTCTATTCTAACATATACAGGGTGTCCGGTAAACCTTGTACAATATTGAAACTGGTGATAGACCAGGTCATGACTGTTCATAATATCAGAATTTTACCTCAGTAAAAATATCACCGTTTCGAGATAATGGGCATTTTAGGAATTTCTGGAAAATCGCTACCTAACCTTGGATTTTTGAGTGCTATGTATACAAATTGAGACGAATTCAAATATCTTTGCTGCTGAAGATTACTAATGAGTGATGCTTTTAGACGTACGAAACAGTTTTTCAGAAAGTGAAAATTGTTTTCAAGAAATGAGAGTAAAATGACAGATTTGAGTTTCACCAATTTTTTTAACAACAGTTTGACATTATTGTTTGAAACAAACGTAACCAAGTGGAAGTGGACATTCATTTCAAAAGAATACTCATTTTATCCAGACTCTACCATGGTATAAAACAAACTATAATTATTTTTGGAGGAAGTGATTTCCATTGAATTAGGCGTGGTTTTATTCTAGGCTTCCATCAACTTTTATAATTATTCCCAAAAATTATTTTATTTCGATTTAATCAAGATATAATGTGGAAATGATTATTAATAATAAGGAATAGACAACTTGGTAGCATTAAATAGTATGTCAATAAAATTTAACTTTTCATGTAGTTAAGCCTAATAAAATTATCGAAATGAAATGTCGATTATCCGACATGAGTAGGAGATTCAAATCTCCTACTGACATGGCACCGATTAATACAAATTCTTGTGATAAATGTCGCAATTGTCCAACATCCAGATTCCAACGAAGTTTCAGAGACTGACAGATATACAGGGTGTAACCAAATAAGTGCAAATTTTTTTAGGAGGTGAATCCTTGTCGAAAATTAAAAACTTTTCTAATTCCTGTGTTGTGTCTGTAGAAGCAATAGTTTCAAAAAATAAAATACTACATTGTGCATGAACGGATCTTCTGTGATGAATATAATTGAAAAAATCTAGTTTTGTTTTTTGTTTTTGTTTGAACAACTTGTGACTTCTATCGTAGTTTTTTGAAATTATTCCGCTTGTTTCATTCAGTGGTATTTATTTCTTTGTCATGCCATACACACGTTATACTCCCCGAGAACATGCGCATATGCTCTACGTTAATGGTGAATGTGGAGGTAGTGCTACTGCTGCATCAGCGCTTTATACAGAACGATATCCGATTGCACAATGCCGCTCAGAGAATCGCTGATATGGGGGCTATAACCTATAACGCATTTGAAAAGGTTCTTCTTGAAAAAATGTCATCTCTGAGTACGAGTGGATGGAAAATGATATTTTTGTAATATTATTCAGTGCGATATTGAATAATCGTTATTGTGGTTTATAGTGTATGCTGATTCAAAAAACCGTTGAATTACTATTTACTTGGAGAATGGAGTTGATTTTAGCTCAGAATAACATCACACTCTAATATAATCGAAATTCTACTCATTCCAAAAATAATTATCGTATGTTTTATACCATGGTAGAGTCTGAACAAAATGGGCATTCTTTTGTAATGAATATCCACTTCCACTTGGTTATGTTTTTTTCAAACAACAATGTCAAACTGTTGTTAAAAAAATTGGTGAAACTCAAATCTGGCATTTTACCCTCATTTCTTGAAAAAACTGTATCGATTTCTGGAAAACTGTTTTGTATATCTAGAAGCATCACTCATCAGTAATCTTCAGCAGCAAAGATATTTGAATTGATCCCAATTCGTAGACAGGGCACTCAAAAATCCAAGATGAGGTAGTGATTTCCCCGAAATTTAAAAAATAATCATTATCTCGAAAACGGTGAGATTTTTACTAAGGTAATATTCCGATATTCTGAATAGTCATGAACTGGTCTATCACCAGTTCCAATATTGTACAAGGTTTACCGGACACCCTGTATATATATATACATAAACACGTTTTTTCTATACAATGTTTTATTATAAACGAAAAATAAACTATACTATTAGAAAGTTCAGATTTCGTACTTGAAAATAGAGTATTTGAAATTCCAACTTAAGATCTCGTAAGTAGGTACGTATCAGATTATAATGAAATTCGCCCGGTTCTAAAAAAATAAGTCCTCACGCGGCTGACCAGGCATCCCGTGCGTAGGTAGTATGCAAAAGTTCCGAAATTTTTGGCGGACAAACTATAACTCTGACAAAAAAAAGTGGATGATTTCTTTTTGGTAAAAAAAAACTTTTCCTACAAGATCGTTTTTTTTTACTTTTCATTATATCTAATCCCAAAATATTCTAGGAATTTGAAAATAAAAATATATTTCGAAATTTTTTTTGACCTTAGGAAATCGATTGACTAGTGAACTATCTCTTATATTAACCAATATACTCTTAACTAAGTATTTAAAAAAATCAGCGAGATTGCTAATTACTTGTTCTCGTGACCTCCGCCAACTGGACTATGATTGCTTTAGAACCAAAAAGAAAATATATCTACACATCCTGTAACGTTATAACAAGTTGAAACAAAGTGGAATTCAATCAAAAATACTCCAAACCCAAAGCATTATGAAACAATGTGTTATTCACACAATCGAAACCAACTTGTGAATCTCAATCGATTTAGATCTGCCTTGTGGAACTCCCGAAAAGACCACAATGTCTTTTCGGGAGTTCCACAAGGTTCACGTCTTGGCCCTTTGTTGTTCTCGGCGTTCACTGATGATTTGATAGGGTGCTTTTAACATTCAAATATACTCCTATACGCATAATATACAAAAATTTACTGAAGTTTCGTGTTATTTTCAGGCTCAAAACGCAGAACAGACTGAAAAACTGAAGAAACACCACGAAGAGTGCGCGAAAGAAGTCCCCGTCGACCAACAGCTGGTGACCAAAGCTAGAAACGGCGAGTTCACCGACAACCAAGCCCTGAAGGAGTACTTCTTCTGCGTCGCCAAAAAGTCCGAGTTCATCAACGAGAAGGGAGAGCTGAGAAAGGACGTCTTGTTGAGAAAGACTATGGCAGCCGTTGGAGAAGAGCTCGCTACCAAGGTGGTAGAAGCGTGCGCAGTGCAGCAGAAAGACGGGCCCGAGACCACGTACCATATTCTCAAATGCTATCGCGAGAAGAGCGCCCCCAAAGTTATCAGTCTCTTTTAGTTTGTAGTTGTGTTATCGAGAATATGTCATTAAAGTGATTTGTTATTAACTACAAAAACTCTTTAATTCATTCTTTCGTTTACTCATTTTTCAGCGTCCATGCAAACAACAAAACTGAAAGTGCGTAAAGTAACTTTTTCGCACAAGTGCGCCAAAAAATCACTTGTGCGTAAAATCATCAACTGTGCGTAAAGTTATTTTTCACACACTGTTCATACATTTATGCATTTTTGAAAAATACAGTACTTTGCGTCAAATATAACTCGGAAGACTTTATTTAATAATTCGACGACAATTCATATCATTAAACATTCAAATTAATGCTAACGAACAGTCGTTGCCGACCGATGATGAACCCTTTACTCCCATAAACACCTAACTATGTAGGCTTATTATGGCAAGAACCTGTCAGAAAACAACTACTCCCCTGGCTAAGACCACGACGGGTATTGAATTAAATCTAACAGCTACTTGTGCAACGTTCCTCAAAACATCTGAGGACGCAATTGCAAGTGCCCTCTATGACCAACCAGCAGAATTATGTTTTGATTTGGACGGGGTGACCACCTGCAGACTAGTTTCGAGGTTTTTGCCTCTCATCAGTGCAAGGGCAGGTCAACACAGACAGCACTGAAGCCATCTGTTCCCTGTCCAAACCAATACACACTCCGCTGATTAGTCAATTCTGGTTCACGAGATGAAAGCAGTTTCTAGGCCGCTCCACCTAGCGAGCAGAGTAGTCGTGAACCAGAATTGACTAATCAGCGGAGTGTGTATTGGTTTGGACACGGAACAGATGGCTTCAGTGCTGTCTGTGTTGACCTGCCCTTGCACTGATGAGAGGCAACAACCTCGAAACTAGTCTGCAGGTGGTCACCCCGTCCAAATCAAAACATAATTCTGCTGGTTGGTCATAGAGGGCACTTGCAATTGCGTCCTCAGATGTTTTGAGGAACGTTGCACAAGTAGCTGTTAGATTTAATTCAATACCCGTCGTGGTCTTAGCCAGGGGAGTAGTTGTTTTCTGACAGGTTCTTGCCATAATAAGCCTACATAGTTAGGTGTTTATGGGAGTAAAGGGTTCATCATCGGTCGGCAACGACTGTTCGTTAGCAAACGATCTCCCAAAGATTTCTGTCTTCTTCATTCAAATTAATGATATAATTGCTACAATTTGGCAATATAATAACTGTCGAAGAAAAAACTTTGTATGAAACACTTTCGTAAAGGGTTTCTTTGTACTCGCGTGTTTGTTGAACTCGGCTGCGCCTCATTCAACAAACTTCACGCTCATACAAGAAAGTCCTACTTTACGAACTTGTATCATAAATAGCTATTGTAGTGTAATTATGTACTGAAATATTTCATTATAATATTTATTTATGGTACCAGTGTGTAATGTTGAAATTAAGTCACGCGAGAAAGATTTATACCACGAGACCGTCCGGCAACAAGTTGGAACCTACTTTATGTGAAAAGATCCAAGTGATTTATTGAAAGTGGTAAAATCTATTGATGAAAGTACAGATCGACAAGCATAAGGATGCCTCTGAGATGCGCAAACGATAGAAAGCGTGAGTAGATGTGCGACAAAGATCGACTACTGTTTAATAAGGCAGAACGATTGAGCTCCTGCCCCACTCCAGGGTTGTGTCTACTGCGCAACCAATTCTCGGAGGCATCCTTACGCTTGTCGATCAGTACCAAGCGCCATTTCCATAATAATTATTGTAAAATTCTTATAAATGATTCGACTCTATCAAGTCATTATTCAATACCATAATTTGGCGCTTGGTACCTCTTAGTTAAATGCTATCCAATCATTTGATTATTTGATAAGTAAGTGTTAGATTCTTGACTATAAATAGTATGTAATTTAAAATTAATGATGGATTATTAAAATTAGGATGCAGGTACCTGCTTTTATTTGGCAATAGTGATTTTGTGTTAGGATGTTAATTTTCGAGGTTGAAGATTGAGAAGAAATTAAGACATAAAGACTTGCATACCTTAGATCTCTCATTGAAATATTTCAGACAAAATTACAAGTTTTTTGACAACTAAGGGTGAATTTAGTCAACTTTATCATAAGCATTATCATAAACATAGCGGTAACATCAAAGGTTTTTAGCATAAACTTAACATTGTTGTATAAATGGCGCCATTTGATATAACAGATTCAACTTTCGCTTTTGACATATATTTAGCACAATTTAAAAATAGTGTTGACTAAATGCACCTTAATAACAATAAACAATGGTTGCTATGTATTTGAAAACTAGCAAATGTTTACTATTATAACATTATATATGTACCATGCGATAATGGGCAAAGCCTTCTAGTCAGTCACAGCGCCTCTCGCGGGCAAAAAGAAAATGGTATTTTGCTTTGTCGAACTCATTTGTTTTAATTTAATTGATACTCTTCGAAGAAGAAGACTTTCCGAACTTTGTTCGATTTGATTGATGTTTTTATTGAATATTTAATTATATCTGCTTTTTACATACTCAAACGTCAACAAGGCTATTAACTGCAAGAAACTCGTCACTGCACAGCCAACTATGATGGTGTTACAGAATATCTACAATTTGTATATTCCAAAATGTGTTGAAAATGTCACTGGAACTATAAACGTTTCAAAGTGCACCCGAAGTCGCTCGTATTAACTTCAGTTCCCTTCGGATGACTTCGGACGCACTTTGAAGCGTTTTGATCAACTTTCAGTGACATTTTTAACACATTTTCCACCTCTCAGGTGAAAATCCAAAATATACAAATTGTAGATATTGATCTCTACTTCCAGATGCTGTTCACAGAATTCGAATACGACGATTTCCCTTAAATCGGCGCATCTTACCAGATGTGCACTTAAATTGTTTATAACGCGATTGTGCAAAAACTACACATCGGACAGAAAACATCTTGAGCACAGTTGCATAACATATTATTATCTATCAGTTTCCGCAATATTGTCGGTCCAGCTTCAGATTTATAAAAATTATAAATATTTGAAAAATATCTCCTTTTCGAGGTTTTCCCGGATTTTCTCCGGTCGCATACAAATCCATTTTGTAGGTTTTATAAATTTCTACAAAAGTTCCATTGACTGTAAAACGATTCCTTGAATAATCTTTGAGATATTTCCAAAGAACCATAAAAATTGTAATTTTTTTCACTAATGCTTGTTTAAAAAATACCACAAAACGAAAATAAATAAATCGTTTCTGATGAGTGGGTGACCACGAAAGAGCTGTCAAAGGTTGGAACTCTCGGAATCAAATCGAAAAAAATACTCTATTTTCACTAATAAATTATTGATAGTTATAATACATTTTTTGTGATTATAGTTGATTGATTATGGTTATGATGAATTGATTGTTCATGTTTATAATAATACTTTTAATGCTTCGTGAAATAGTCTAAAACATTCCACTCGTAATTGAATGTATCATATCAATCTGTATTTTATTTCTGAACTCAACTGAATTGTATCGGACTCGTGTTTTCTCGAAGCAATTCAGTTTCGTTCAGAAATGAATCGACAGACTTATCGCGAAAATTCAATCACTTGTGGTATTACTACTGATAATACTTATCATTAAATATTCATATCATTAAACATTCACATTAATGATATAATTGCTACAATTTGGCAATGTAATAGCTGTCGAAGAAAAAACTTTGTATGAAACACTTTCGTAAAGGGCTTTTTTGTTGAACTCGGCTGCGCCTCATTCAACAAACTTCACACTCATACAAAAAAGTCCTACTTCACGAACTTGTATCATAAATAGCTATTCTGTGCCCTTTTCTACGAAGGCGTAGAAGGGCCACGGTTTTTTCCCATTTTTAATCCCGACTTCTATCTCGGGATCTCGATATCCCGACATCTAAGTCGGGATTTTGGCTATGATCTTTGAAGTCAACTTTAGTCGTCAGCCGTCACGCATTCGAGGTTGTGAACTTATTAGTGTATTTGGTTCCTTTCGTCAGGAAAAGTAGAAAAATAATGGCTGATTTAGAGATAGAAGTCGGGATCCCGACTTAGATGTCGGCATCTCGAGATCACGAGATAGAAGTCGGGATCCCGACTTAGATGTCGGGATCGCGAGATAGAAGTCGGGATTCCGACTTAGATGTCGGGATCTCTAGATCTCGAGATAGAAGTCGGGATCCCGACTTAGATGTCGGGATCTCGAGATCCCGAGATAGAAGTCGGAATCCCGACGAATCCCGACTTAGATGTCGGGATCTCGAGATCCCGAGATAGAATCCCGACTTAGATGTCGGGATCTCGAGATCCCGAGATAGAAGTCGGGATTAAAAATATGAAAAAACCGTGGCCCTTCTACGCCTTCGTACTTTTCCATACTCCATTTTCAACAGTCTATGCAAACTTTTGCAGATATTTATCATGCTCTTTTTAAATTCTAGTTGATCCTGATGATAATAGATAGATAGATAGAAAATTTAATCCATAAAAAATGAGCACATGAAAATGGCTATTGGACAAGTCAAAACTAATTAAAGTTATATAACATACAATACACTGATCAGGTACCTATCCTTATAGATTACAATACAAATACAATATAAATACACAAGAATAGTAAAAATTTTTTTCAGTCAATTTGAAATATTCATAAAACTCCGTTATTGTGTAAGAACTTATATCTAGAAGTAACTTACATGACTTTTTTTACTTTTTTTTAAAACAGTGAACTGTGTTAGTATTTTTTATGGGATCCGGAAGAACCTCATACAATCTCAGACCTAAAATTTTGTATGATTTCATACAAAGTGTGAGGTGAGTACTAGGGATATGAAAATCATTTTTTGTTCTCGTATTATATTCGTGGAGGATTTGTAAAAGAATTTCTATTTTTGTGAACAAAAACTAAGAGTTCCAGAATGAAAAGTCCAACTAGAGGCAATATTTCGAGTTTCTTGAAAAGGCTACGACATGAGAATGTTGACGATACTCCTGCGATTGCTCTTATTATTCGTTTTTGGGAAATAAATACATCTTGTACTCCTGTTGTGTTCCCCCAAAGCAGTATTCCATGTGATATTCTCGACTGGATCTGACCAAAGTAATATTGTTTCAGACCTCGATTGTCCAGAACATTTTTTAGAACCCTGATTTGGTAACAATTTGAGTTCAAATATTTACTTAGTTTACTGCAGTGAGTACTGAAAGAGATATTGTTGTTCATATTTATACCTAAAAACGTGGTACTTTTGTGAGTTTCTACTTTGATAGTTACAGTTAGATTCGGAAGGTTATGATTTTGAGAGGTGTGAAAAATCAAATTGGTAGTTTTTGTGGGATTCAAAATTAAAGAATTATAACTTAACCAAGAACATAAGGTGGACGTTGTACGGTTTATTTTGTCTTGCATTTCTGATTCATTTTTACCAGTGAATAATAATGTGGCGTCGTCAGCATACATACATATAAATGCATCTAAAGTAATAGATGGTAATTCGTTGATATACAATAGAAACAATATTGGACCCAGAATTGATCCTTGAGGAACCCCAATATTGTTTTGCAGAGTATTTGAAAAATATGAAGATTTGGTATTTTTATCGACGTAATTGATTTTCACATTTTGGTTTCGATCTGCCAGATATGACTGGAACCATTGATGTGGTATTCCCCTAATACCTACCTGATATAATTTGTTCAACAATTATTTATGATTGACACAGTCGAAGGCCCGACTGAGGTCACAGAAAACTCCCAACGGAGTTTCACCTGCTTCAATAGAATTGAGGATTAGTAGAGCGTCCTGCTCGAAAACCGTGTTGCTCTTCGTGTAAAATTTTATGTCGATCAAGGAATTTGAGAAGTTGTGCCAACATTGCATATTCAAATGTTTTTGAAATAGCAGGAGGTATTGTTATTGAGCGATAGTTTTCCATGCTTTCAGAATTTTCTTTTTTGAAAACAGGAAAAACAGTAGCATTGAGCATTGAGTCGAGATGGAAAAATACCTTGACTTATTATATGTGTCAACGGTTTGATAATAAAGGGAGCTATTTTTTTAATGAAATTACTAGAGATTCCGTCCGTTCCATGAGTGTTTGTTTTTTATAGTGTGTATGATAGAGGCAATCTCTTCTTCAGTTATGTTAGATATAAACATGCTATTGGATATGTTTCTACCATTAATATTGTAATCAGATCTATTTAAACATTTAATATTATTTATGACTGTACGAGGAGCCTCAATGAAATATTTATTGAAAGAGTTGGCAAGTACAAGAGGATCATCTATCGAAGTATTGTTTATCTCGATGGATATATTTTTGTGGCACACAGATTTTCCAGTCAGTTTTGAAATAAAATTCCATGTGGATTTGTTGATATTATCTGATGAATACATTTTATTCAAATATAATGCACTCTTAGTTTTTTTACTAATAAATTATGTTGCTTCTTGCAGTCATTGTAGTGTTTTCTGAGATTTGAATAATTTTTCTGAATATGGTATAACTTCTTCAGATTATTACTCGAAGATCTGATATCGTTATTTACCCATTCTTTACAGTTTTGTTTTGTGATCTTTACTGGCTTCATTGGACATGTTGTGTTAAAATAATGAATGAGAGTGTCATGAAAACTATTGAATTGCATTTCTACTTCAGAAATGTGATAAATATCATCCCAGGTTTCCTTTGACAGTACAGAAATCATACTTTCATTGTTTTCATCATTTATGTTTCTCCTGAAAACGTGAATAGGTACTGATTTTTTATGGGAACCTAAATTTGAGAAAAGAACAGTACGATGATCTGATATATTATTATCCCATCATTGACCGAAAAATTAGTATAGATCTGATCTATAACAGTTTCCACAGTACTCACTCTCGTAGGCTCTTGTATTCTGGCAATGAGTTTATATGATGTTAGTAAGTGAGAAAAAAATTTTTATCCTTAGAACTCATTGAGTGAATGTTGAAATCTCCGGTGAGGATTATAAAAAAAATGGAATCGAAGATATAGTCCAAAAGTTGATTTAAATTATCTGCAAAAATGGAGAAAACTCCATTTGGTGAACGGTAACAAGCGAGAACCGCAATATTTTTTTAGATATGTCATTTTTCCATACTAAACCAGCGATTTCAATATTTTTTTCATTACAATAATGTCTGAATCCCTACTAATTCTATGATCAGGGCTGGTCCTTCAGACAGTCAACGAGTTTTTAATAAAGTGCGCACAAACGCGATGTACAAAGATCAGGGTTTGATTTTTATTCATCACAAATTGCTCTATTTAATGAGTACCTTCGTGTTGATTCCTTCCAACAACTTGTTTTCATCCAGTGGTAGGGTGCAAAAAAAATTGAAAACAAATCGATATCTCTGCAGGCTATAAAAAGGGAATCAACATGACATTTTGCATTAACAAGTTTGTTCATGTAACTATTTGTTGATTTTCCATACGAACAAATAAGCGAAAATGAAGTTTCTGGTGGTATTTGTTATGGTAGTTGCTGTAAGCTCCGTAAAGGTAATATTTTTCTCTTTCGTTTGGTTTGGTAATCGTATGTTATATCACAAGACTTATAAACGTAATCGATTAATCTATCAAAATATTTTGTGCATGATTTTGCTTGGAAAACAGTTGAATGTACAATAATTTAATTTTGAATTTTATTTTGAAATTTTTGTGCATGAAATTATTTATCAAAAAGCACAATCATGCAAAAGATATACACAAGATTATTTCTTGAATGAGGTAGATTAAAACCAACAACAGAGAATTTTATTGATAATGAACACCGTCATTTTCTAACAATTTCTTTACATTGAGAAAATTTAGATGATTGAAACATCTGCTGGCATTGAGATATAGACTTTTTTCGTATAAGATTGTATTATGTTTCACAGGCAATAGCTCAATTTTTCATCTAACTTACTAGTGATGTTCACTTCGGGTTTCAACAATCATGTCTTTATTTCTATTTAGGTGTCTATGAATTTGCTTGCGCAAAGGACCCCGTACGAAAACAAAAGGTAAATTGGCTCTTGGTCAAATCGGCTGAAAATAGTTAAAAAAGTCTTTTTTCGGGATTTTTATTCTAGCACTATCCCAGAACCAACAAGCTATATTTTGGCAAGATTTAGTCTTTCTTAGCTGATGAAAACGTGTTTCATTTCTTGATGACTTTCTCTATTTGGAATATGAATTTTTAAAATTTTCAATTATACCCCTATAATGAAAAAAATTCGCTGGTCGATTTTTACCACAAAAGAATATTTATTAGTGCTGTTGATTGAATAAAAGATAAGGTAACTTTCTGATGAATTCAGTTGTTTAATATTACCTTTCATTCAGATACAATTTTTGTTAGGCCATTTACAATATTGAATACAAAAGGGCCCAATTTTTTATTGGGTCTTATCCTATTTAGCCTGTACTATATGCATTTTCAATGTTTACCATATTATGACATATGGGTATATTACTGTCGATTGAACAAAACTTGAGGGAACCTTTCGATAAATTAAATTCTATTACAAAACTTTTTCAGATCAATTGTTCGATACTTTAAACAGTGCAAACTACACTCAACAACTAGATTGCATCAATACATGCAAACTCAAGAACGTATTATAATTAACGAATTCAAAAACCACATACGAGGATATATTGAAAAATTCTTAGCCTGCTATAGAACCAAACAAAATTTCAATGTCAAAATATTTTATTACGCAACATATTCTCCTCTTAATTGGATACATTTATTACAGCAAACCTGCAACGTCTCTAGACCTTTCAAAAAATGTTTCTTCTTTCTCTGCAAACCAGACCTCCACAGCTTTTATTACCTCCTCGTTGGAAGAAAATTTACGACCTTTAAAACTTTTTTTCAGTTGAGGAAAGGATGATAGTCGGACGGAGCCAAATCTGGTGAATAAGGGGGTGTTCTAGTAATTCAAACATGAGATTTGTGTATAGGGGCGTTGTCCTGCAAAAATAAAACACCTTTGGATAGCTTTCCGCGTCATTTCTTTCTGATTTTCTCCCGTAGAGTGGTCAGTAATGTCGAATAGTAATCGCCAGTTATTGTTCTACCCTTGTCCAAAAAATCAATCATGATTACTCCATGGCAATCCCAAAAAACTGAAGCAAGAACTTTTCCAGCAGAATTTTGGACACGAAACTTCTTAGGTCTTGGAGAACCGGAGTGTCGCCATTCCATCGATTGTTGCTTTGTTTCTGGATAGTAGAAATGTACCCAAGTCTCATCCATAGTAACAATTCGGTTTGAGAAGTCTACATTGTTTTCAAATCGAGCACAGATCGAACCTGATGCTACTACCCTTGCACGCTTTTGGTCAACATTCAAACATTTGGGGATCCATTTTGCAGCAATTTTTCTCATGTCCAAATTGACGTGAACTATATGATGAACGCGTTCGTATGAAATATTCAGTGCTTCAGATATCCGTTTTAGCCAAATTCGATGGTCTGTTAAAATCATGTCATGAACTGAATCGATATTTTCGGGGACTGACACAGAACTGGCCTTCCCGATCGGTCATCATCTTCAATGGAAAATTTACCTCTTTTGAATCTTGCAGTCCAATTTTTCACGGTCGCAAACGAAGGACATTAATCACCAAGGGTATTAAGCATATCTTCTTAAATCTGCTCTCCTCTTAACCGTTTTAAATACAGGTACTTGATGATGGCTCGATACTCCAGTTTTTCGATTTTCACAATTTCGGTGGACATATTTTTTCATTTAATTTATTGCGTAACTCTGGTTTACTTTTTTGACGCCAAACTTTACACTGACACTTCTAATACGTTATTGTTCGTTGCTATGGTAACGCAATATTTTGTTTATGCAGGGAACTGGTCTAGGCTAACTAGATATCAATACATCCTCGTATATCGTAATACCGTAAACTTTAGAAACAAATATCTTAGAAACGCAACATGCAAAGTTGACAAACCTTTCACATATTATAGTCAACATTTTCAAAATAGTGTTAGTAAAATTAGGTCCAAATTAACAGAATGGTTTTTGAGATTTTCATTAGAAACATTGTAGATGACCTAAAAAAAATTGTAACGTACCCTGAATTTGAATGAAAGGTAATATCAAACAACTGGATTCATTAGAAAGTTACCTCATATTTTGTTCAATCAACACTCGCATCAAATAATTTTTTTGTATTAAAAAACGATGTTTATAGTGTTTTCAGTGTAGGGGTATAATCCAAAATTATAAAAACTCGTATTTCAAACACAGAGAGTTATCAAGAAACAAAACACCTTTATGTCGCCTAGAATAGACTGAAACTATAATGTCCTACCGAAATATTAGTCACTGGTTCTGAAATAGTGCTAGAAAAAAAATCTCAAAAAACGACTTTTTTTTCTATGTCCCGTATACAACCTAATGCACTATCATTCATAACATTATATTTGGACATGTTAAAGAGTTCTGATAAATACATTTTCATCCTGAATCAGTCTTTGACCGCTTATATCTTAGAAACGACACATTCAAATTCATTTAAACTCACACATTTTTCTAAAGACCCATCCTACTATAACATTATAAAATATCAGCCAATTTGACCGAAAGTCATTTTTCCATATGTTTTCGTGCGGGATCCTTTGGAGTGAATGCGTGTTCATCGATACACAACTGTTTGGAATGGAGAAATAAGGACAAAATCTTTGATGAAAATGCGTTTATGAAAAATGAGTTTTTACTGACAAGTTGACAGTGACGAATTGACGAAAGTTTTTCAACAATAATCTCAACGTACAATATTTTTCAATCATTTCTAACATCTCCAACCTTTGGTAATTTTTAGAATTACAAAACATCAATACATGACTGAAAAATAATAATATTTCCTATAATAAAGGACCATGATAAATTCTTTCACTCATTAATATATCACTATGCAAAACGTTTCGGCACTTTCACAACCCGTCCACATCTCGTCGTTCTCGGCTGCGGCTCCAACGGCTCCTTTGGTTGATGTGAACTGGAAAGGTTGGGTTCCATACTATGGTCCACTTGTGTTTTTCTTGGCTGCTTCTCTAAATGCTGTTGTGGTTGATGTGCACTGGATAGGTCTGGTTCCACTCTGGGTCAATTTGTTTATTCACAGTTTCGTTCCTTCTTGGTTCAACTACATAATCAGAAGAAGAAACTTCAAGTGGGTACAAACGTTGAAATGGTCTGCATAACTCTCCCCCATCAGATACTTTAATTTTTGCCACTCTTGAAATCGTATCTTCACCAGGGTAAGTCTCGATTACTCTTGCAAGTGGCCAATTCAACCGCTTGGTATTATCCACCTCAACTATAACAATACCCCCAGGTCGAATTGTACTGGTTTTTCTATGGCCATGATGAACTAGTTCTGCTAGGTATTCCTTCCTGAACCTTCCCCTCAAATTATCCCTTACAGTCTGCAGATATCTATATGTCTCTTCAACAGGTATTTTCTATCGATATGCTTGGTATGCCATGCAAAAACTGTAATGGACTGAGGGGAATCAATTCATCATGATTTGAAAAATACGTCAAGGGTCTACACCTTTTCCAATTGTAGTTCAAAAAGCGTCAAGTTGATTTCAAAAAATATCAATTGTATTTCAAATTAGTCAACGTAATTTCAAAAAGTATTGAATGTATTTCAAAATTATCAATTCAATTCCAAAATGCGTCAATTGTATTTCAAATTAGTCAATTTAATTTCAAAATGTATCAAATGTATTTCAAAATTATCAATTGAATTTCAAATTAATCAATTTAATTTCAAAAAATTCCATTTCAATTTCAAAATCCATCATTTCAATTTCAAATGTAATCATTTTTATTTCAAAATCAGTCATCAACAATGTAATATGTTATATATGCTTATATAAGTTATTGTCCAACAGGCATATCTTCCAACGCTAAAGCCGGTCCGTGAAACGTCGACGAGTGTTGTACCGCACGAGCGCAATCACCTCCTGCAATCGTATTTTTGGCTTCGTCTACAATATTTTCCAAGTAAACCAATCTTTGTTCTATTACTCCAGGAGCAGCTACATCTGGAATTCTCATGGTATTCTTCACAAAGGTTTTTATCTTGGACCAAATTGTCTCTATCGGGTTTAACATTGGAGAGTACGGTGCTAATTTCAAGAGAGTAACTGCAGTGCCATTTAAGGCCGTTGCCAACCTAGCATGACATGGAGCATTATCGCAAACTATCACTAAATCAACAAGTTGATTTCCCTCGTTCTCCCATTGTTGCATGAGTTATAGAATCCACTCATTAGCAGCACCTGCATTAAAAGAGCCACGACGGCGGTGCATTGCAACGACGCCTGCTGCCGAGATGCCTCCAATTAAACGAATATTTGGCCCCCTTGCGGCTGGAAGCAATTGTACTGCTCTATTACCAACCCGAGAGCGACCTCTACAACGACGACAAAATAAATTGAAGTTTGTTTCATCAATCCATACTATTTGTTTGCCCTGTTGGATATAGTCATTGGGAGTACGAACATAATGTGCCCTCAACATTTTATTCTCATTGCTATTCATTGTAACAGGCTGCTTATGTACTTGTTTCAAAGTGAAAAGTCTACCCTCTAAGTAGTTACCCAAAGTGGAAAGGCAGATTCTCACATTGAACTCTCCTGACACTTTTTCTCTCAAACTTTTTAATGTCTGCGAACAATCTTCTTCGACCCATTCAATGATTCTGTCTACCTGCTGTTCCGAAAGAATCCTTGGTTTCTTTCCTCCTTTTTGGAACATGTGGTCCCGACCTGATTTGATCCATTCGTAGGCCGTCTGGAAATTAATATTTAATGTTGATGCCAATCTGACCCAATCCTCACCTTTATTTGCACAAGCAACAATTCTCTTCCTATCTGGATCTAAGTGCTTCTTGTAAATCTTTCTAGCATATGGTTCGTTACCCTCCAGGACGACCCTACATAAAGGGCATCTTGCATCCGCTGTGTTGATAATTACTTCTGAACAAGTTACGTGAAAAAAGTGATTGCAAGGAAGAACTTTCAGCACGTTACCTCTCAACATTGAGATTCGGCAGATAGCACAATTGTCTTTCAAATTCATTCTCTCGAAATCTCGAATTAAATAATTACAGGAATCAATAAATGAAGTCAAAATGACAGGAACCATAAGCGTTTCGATAACACAGGGTGAATGAAAATATCAACTAACACCCATCTAACATCTGCCCGTGCTTTTTCAGTTTTGAAATTCAAATGATGCATTATGAAATACATTTGATATTTTTTGAAATACAAATGACTATTTTGGAATTTGAAGTGTTAGTTTTTGAAATTGAATTGATAATTTTCAAATACAATTGATGCTTTTTGAAATCCAAATGACTAATTTGAAATACAATTGACGCATTTTGAAATTGAATTGATAATTTTGAAATACATCTGATGCTTTTTGAAATTAAATTGACTAATTTGAAATGCAATTGATACTTTTTGAAATTCAAATGACTATTTGGAAATACAATTGACCGTTTTCGAACTAAAATTGGAAAAGGTGTAGAATTAATGACTTCACAGTCACATAAAATGGTCATCAGTTCTTCATGAGTCACACAAGCTTTACCCAAATTTCTTCTGAGGAGCTCTTTGGTGATTCTTACCAACCGCTCCCACCATCCTCCCCACCATGGTGCCGTGGGAACATTGAAGATCCATTTGATCCTTTCAACTGAAGAAAATGCCAAAATTTCGTCCCAATCCACTCTCTTCAAATAATTATTAACGCCAACAAAACTCTTCCCATTATCTGAATAAATGGTAGAAATTCTTCCTCTTCTCGCTATAAACCTCCGTAATGCAAGAAGAAAGGCATCAGTCGAAAGTGAGGTGACAAGTTCAAAATGGACTGCTCTGTAAACAGCACAAGTAAATAACAATATCCACGCTTTAGCGTCACCTTTCAAATAAAGGGGGCAAATCAAAGGTAGTGAGGGCATTGTGGAGAAATAAGGACAAAATCTTTGATGAAAATGCGTTTGTGAAAAATGAGTTTTTACTGACAAGTTGACAGTGACGAATTGACAAAAGTTTTTCAACAATAATCTCAATATTTTTCAATCATTTCTAACAACAACCTATTCGTCTAACCCATTAAAATACTTTTTCATAGGCCTCTTTCGTTTAGCTAATAGTGTCCTCAAGCGTTTTGCCTGTTATCAATTCATTAGTACCGTCTGCTTCTGATGCTGTTAAATAACATGGAAAATGTACAAATTCAAATATGCCGTTATTGTAACTAACGACTAGGGTGGGACCTAACACTGAGCCTTGTGTAACACAGTCTCTAACACAAACTGAGTTAGATTCCTCATCGTTCAATGTAAACCTTCGATGCATCCAATGACAGAAGTGTTGAGAAAAACCGCTCAAAGTTTCTTGTTTTTTCAGGCCCTGACCTCATCACAACTAGAACGCCTGATACCAAACTATGCCGGCTGCGCTAGGGAAATCACCATCGACCCAGAGCTGATCAGAAAAGCTAGACATGGCGAATACACCGACAGCCAACCCATGAAGGAGTACCTCTACTGCGTTGGCAAAAGGTCGGGCATCGTCGACGAAGCTGGGGACATCCTGAAGGACGCCTTGCTGGAATGGACCGCAGAGGCCGTCGGAGAAGAGCTCGCTGCTGAGCTCATCGGCGCATGCGCAGTGGAGAAGAAGACGGGGCATGATACTACGTATCGCGTGGTTAAGTGCATCCATGACCACAGTGGATCCACGGTTGTTAATATTATTTAGTTTTTAGTTCTGTCATTGAAAATATACCATTAAAGGTGATTTGTTGATGACAACCATTTTTCTTTAATTTTCTTCATTTGTATGTTTATCAATGTACACTGATGGGAGTGAACAGTAGTGGACTGTAATTTGTGATTGATTTTGGATAATCCAACCTTCTGACAACTGTTCTATTTGAAAAAAAGTGCGAAAGAATGAGAAAAAAGTAGTAATCAAAATTTGAATCGACTACTAATCATTATGTTATCCGCAATAGTAGTTACAGTTACTCCTATTTTCCTTAAGGGTGGCGTCATGTACGATTATTTACCAGTTGATTTCAGATCGACAAATCAATTGAGAAAATTTGTCAAAAACTTCTCTCTTAGAGACCCTACTATAGTCCGGAAATTAAAGGCGCTGAGTAATAAATCTTCATTCAGTATGCAAAATCCATACAGGGAGGCTCGTGCAAATTTTGAGGTAGAACGTTTATAAAAGCAGCAAACAACTGTTTAGGTAGTGGAGTTGAAGAACTGCAACTAATCAAAATTACAGGACATAACAGCTCATCTTCTATCAAACCATATCTTCAAATGGATCCCACTCATCGTCTGGATATAATTAACGAAATGAGAAACATGTATGATATTCAGGGTTATTCAGGTGACCATTGAAAACGAGGCAACATTGATTAATTGCCAACTACTTTTCAATGCATGTTTTCAACGTTGAGCAAAGTAACCTATTCAGGTGACCACTCATTCCCAACGATGACTCTTTTTCAACGTTGAAATAACAATGGGGTTGATGTTGGCTATTTTATTCACGGAACACCTAAATTATGCTTTGGCGCTAACTTCATGTTGACTTTTTTGGAATTTGTTTTTGTTTACGATTCGTTTCGTTTTACAAATATACGTGAGCTACTTGAAAAAAAAAAATACATTTTGAGAATGGGTAAATTAAACCTATTAAACCCTTGGAATGACCCCCAAAAAAAAATCAGAAATACGGGAAAATGACTGAGGAATTAAACGCCACTGGCGATGGCCCCACTTGTAGCAGTCATGACTGGAAAAAGGTGAGTGAATTATAATGATCTGTGTGGTATGAAGAGAATATATTTTTATTACTCCCATATTACAGGTATTTCGTGAGTGGAAAAGTGCTGTCAGTAAAAGGGCTAGGGAGAAAAAAGAACTGACTAGCCTGGAGAAAAAGATCTTATAGCTAACGGGATCAGTGGCTGTGGCAGGTTTTGAACTGCCTGAAGCTGGAAGAAATTAGGGAAGCTGGTGTATCAGATACTGAAGGAGTAACTGCAGCTGCTGCTGAATTTGTACTTGCAGATGAGGCAACAATGTGTGAAACTGAGGAAAGACTATCTGAAAATGAGGATATTTCGGTGATTCAAGTGGAGGCACCAACAGTTCCACAAAAACAGAAAAATGCCCCAAAATCCTCTGCTCACTGCATATCAAGATGGACAGGAGGTGGAAAGAAAAGGACTGGAAAATATTGCCAGAGCACTTGATAATTGTGGCCAGTAGTATTCATAGATTTTGTGATATTTACGAGAGGGTTCATCTAAACTAACTTTCATTTTAAATGAAGCTCTGTGAGGATCAATACCTGAAATGTGTTTGTTGTATATCATAAGGAGAATAGAGACTTTATTATTTATATCTGAATTTGTTTTAAAATTATTCACAAGAATAACGACTAGTTTGTACCAGAATTTGATTTCAATACATGTTTTTGAAAATCAATGAACTTGTTTCATTTTTGAAGCGAAATCTAAAAAAACCAGTGCAGAGCAATACAAAGTATACCTCCAATACTTAGAAAAATTCAAAGTGGGGGGAAAAATTCTGGATGACGAATTTGCTAAAATGTGTAATGAATTAAACACTTTGAAGGGACCAATGAGAAATCAAAAAGAATGGCATAAGGTACAGCAGGAGAATTTTGGTCATTTTGGTTTGTCTCTTCAATAGACTTTTCTGGAATGGACTAGTGAAACCATAAAAAAGCTAGACAAATATTCAGGTACCTACAAGAAATAGGTATAATATATAATAGGAATACCTAACTTGGAAAATTGGCTACTAAGTATTCTGAATAAGTTGATAATCATTGGCATGAAAATTACTGAACTTGGTACACAAGCCAGAAAGAAAGCAGAAATCAACTTTTGTTATAGGATCAAAATATAGGGAAACAGTGAAGTGGAAAAGTAAAGTATCATATAAGTTTATTTGATTTACATATAACTTTTTTTTACAGGAATGACAAAAATAAATTCTGTTAAACAAGAATATTTACTTTCAATTTGTTAGAGATAAATAATTCCTCCCTCACTCCTTGAGGTAAGTGAGGTTCCAGAGTCTCGATCAACTGACTCACCATGTCCCTTGATAGGCGATACACAAAATTGATTCTCATTCATATTTAAAGGATCGCTTTGATCCCTCAATTCCTTCCTCAAAACTCTGTTCTGTAATGTGAATATGGAAGGATAACTTAGCTAGACATCCCTAAGATAAATATAAAGCTATTTATTATTATTATTTGATTTATTCCAAAAATAAGAATTATTTTTGTGAAAACTTTTTCTTTACCTTTCTTCATCATCATTGGCAACATTCATTTAGCAGAATAAAACCATTATTCGCCATTTTACTGACAAACAACGTTGAATAGCTGATAGCAAGTACCAAATCTACTTGCCAAATAACCAACAGTGTTTGTACAAGAGGTTGATAAAAATTCAATACATGTTGGTCACCTGAATAGGAAAATTAAAACAACGTTGAAAAATAAACAATTCTGATTTCCAGTGAACGTTGTTTTGTTTTCAATGGTCACCCGAATAGGAAATTTTAGTCAACGTTGAAAAGTTGGCAATAATTGATCGACAGTCAATGTTGTTCCGTTTTCAATGGTCACCTGAATAACCCTGATTAAAACAACTATACCAATCTGTATGCCTCTGTTCCAGCTTCATCTGCCCAATCGTCTTAAATACCAATGTCTCATCTAATATGAGTAGCAATGAAAAACAAACATATGCGGCCTACATAAATTGCAATTTTTATTACAACTGTACAGATACAAAATAAAAATAAAAATTTTCTCAATGTACTTATAATAAAGAAATTGTTAGAAAATGTTGGTGTTCAATAAAATTCTTTGTTTGTTTTAATCTACCTCATTCAAGAATAGTATATTGTGCAACAAGTGCAGAAAAGTGCTAATTTCTCACGAGTTTGAAAAAGTTGCGGCACGAGCGCAAGCGAGTGCTGCAATTCAAACGAGTGAGAAATTGCATTTCTGCTCGTGTTACACACTATACCTTTTCTACACCACCCTTTTTGCTAAAAATAATATTATACTATAAGACGGAATGAAATGTCAGTGACTCATTCCTATATTTTCCTCTTCAAGTTGAAGGTAGTAAATTCAATGATAATGAATTAACTTGTTCTCTTAGTTCTGGCGGAATATTTTCAATTTCAGAACTGTCGCTATCCATTTTAGTTCAATCTCATTTTACGAATATTTTATGATTGACGTTTGTTGACATTCAAATGATTCGATAGATGTTGCTCCGTTGCCTAGCAATGGATAGTGTGTATGTGGGTATTTGAGACAGCAGTAGTGATGTCTATGATTTTTGTTCAGAATATTATGAATTTGTACGACAATATCCCTCATATTATATAAACCAATAGACTTTGTCTATTCATTCTTGAAGTTGCCTGATCGAATATACCTTCGAAATGCAGAATTTTCAAAATATGCTTTCACCTTGCTGTCACGAAAACTGTATTGCTTAGAAATTAGGTACTGAAAAATTTTGGCACAGAAATGTCACTTTGTGGCACAGAAATGTCACTTTGCGGCACACTAATGTCAAATTTCAATTATTGTGAGAAATAATCATGTTTGCGAACGTAAAACTATGCAGAAAAGCATGTTTTGGAGTGTGGTTGTAGAAAAATAATCTTGTCGTATATCACACGACCTATAAATTTTAACTATCAAAATATTTTTTGCATGATTGTGCTTTTTGATAAATAATTTCATGCACAATACATTTGAAAAAAAACCAGTAAGATGTGTATTTTGGAAGTTGAAAACGTAAAATGCAGTCACTACTGCACTGTGAGAAAAATAAGAGGTACTTTGTCTAAATTGAAGTACCTAAGGAATTTTTTGGACGCCAGACATTTCAGAACTCTGTATTTTGCTTTAGTTCAATCCCAACTCACATACGGAATAGTAGGCTGGGAAGGAGTGAATGACTGCTACCTGAAAAATCTACTTGTCGTACAAAACTGGATTTTGAGAATAATTTTGAATAAAGGAAAAACATACTCAAGCGACAGTGTGTATAAAGAAGTATCTGTTTTGGACATAAGACAATTGTTTCGCTTGAGTATATTAAACCGACTGGCAAGAGAAACACTGCCACCATGGACCAACGACGAAGAAATTAAAAGTACCATAATCAACATCTCATCAAAACCCCTGACTCAAGTAGAGGAGACCTGCTGGAAAAAGGATTGAACTTCGCAGTTGCACCAAAAACGATACCTATCCTGGACATCGTGAGCTCGGTAGAGTCAACAAGCAACAGAATGAACCCTGTCCAGGCAGAAGAATTTAGATGGAAAGTGAAAGAGGTTTTGGAGAAGGAGCGAATCCCTGGAGAACAGAAGGCCCTGAAAACCCTGCAAATGGACTCCACCGTTAAAATTCTCCCTGCAGACAAAGGAAATGACACAGTCATCATGGACACCCAGACGTATGATGACAAGTTAGAAGCAGTACTCGAAACAGGAAACTACAAACTGTTACAGAAGGATGCAACATCTTCGATAGAAAGGAAAATCTACAGTACTCTATCAAAGTACAAAACCTTTATTCCAGACAAAGAACGGACACATTTGACGCCACATTATAGTAAACCTCCTCATCTCTACGGTCTTCCGAAAATTCACAAACCCGACATGCCATTAAGACCAATCACCAGCTCCCGTAACTCACCGACCTATAACCTGGCAAAATACCTCCTACCGATACTACAACCCTTACAGGGTACTAGCAGTTCGTTCGTCAAGAATTCTAAACACTTCGTGGACATTATCAAAGATGTTGAATTAGGGCCTGGAGATCGTTTTATCAGCTTTGACGTGGAGAGCCTTACACCAATGTCCCCATAGAAGAATCCCTTAACAACATCAAGAGGAAACTGGAAGAAGACATCCAGCTTCATGAAAGGACTGACCTCCCCGTACAAGCGATATTGGAACTACTGCAGTGCTGCCTACACAACTCATACTTTCAAGAAAAGAGCCGTTTCTTCTCCCAAGTTGATGGACTGCCGATGGGATCTTCTCTATCTCCAGTAATCGCCAACATATATATGGAGTGGTTCGAGGAATTGGCTATCAGAGGGCAAAATTCAAACCAAAACTATGGCTAAGATACGTAGACGACACCTTCATCATTTGGAACCATGGAGATGAACACCTTGGGGAATTCTTCGCCAGAATGAATAACATGAGGGATTCAATCAAATTCACAATGGAAAAGGAAACTAACAGTACCCTATCGTTTCTCGATGTGAAAGCTGAAAGAACAGACACTGGAATCATCACCTCTGTTTACAGGAAGAAGACACACACAGGACAGTACCTCAACTACGGCTCTAATCACCCAAACTCCACAAAGAGGGGAATCGTAAGAACGTTGGTGGAGAGAGCAATGTCTATTTGCAACAACCAGGAGTCATTGGAGGCGGAAATTAACCACATCAAAAAGGACCTACGCCGAAACGGATACTCCGAGAAGCTCATAGGAGAAGTTCGGAAACAATTCGAAAAGACCAAGACAACCGAAGAAAGACCACAAAACCCTGTTCTCATTCTTCCCTATATCAGGGGTATCTCCGAGAAGATCAGAAGGATCGGAAATAAATACAAAATCAAGAGTTGCTTTCAATCCGGCAGTACCTTACGAAGCTTCCTTACCAAGACGAAACCTGAGAACACAACAGAATCCAGTAAAAACTGTATTTACTAAGTCCCATGTGAATGTGGAGATTCCTATATCGGAGAGAACAAGAGGCCATTATCAGTAAGAATAGCCGAACACAAAAAGTGGACTCAACGAGGAGAAACATCAAAATCGGGAATTGCTGACCACGCCTGGACAAAACACCACCGAATTCTCTGGGACGAAGCTAGTGTTCTTCATAGAGAGGAACATTGGTTGAACATTGGTTCAAACGGAAATTTATGGAAACCACCTACATAGAAGCCAATGGTGCCTTCAGTCAACCAAGCGTGGAAATTAAAAACGTATGGAAACCGCTCATGGACCGTTTTGGAGGGAGAAAAAGCGCGAAACCACGCGCGCCTCAAGACCGCGCGTAATTACACTTAATTAAAGACCTATAAAAGGTCGCGAAGCATCTGATTTTGTCACTATTCACCAGAAGACGATTGCGGATTCAAGCAATTGAAACGTTGTGAAAAAATTTGAAAGAGATAGAAATCTTTCAACCATTAAGATGATGGACGTCCGAAATATAAGTAATCTATATTAAACAACATAAAAAAAGGAAATATTCAGCTAGAGCAAGTTACTCACACCCACAACACAAGAAACAAAACAAACCTCCTGAATGCTCCTCGCTGTGCAAATTGGACAAAAAATGCATCGTATCTCGGACCGCGACTCTATCAGATTTTACTACAAACGATAAAAACAATCAGAAACCAAAATACGTTTGAAAATAAAATAAAAAAATGGATTTCAGACACAGGAAGATTGTTTTTTCGAGACTTTGTTGGTCAGAATGTTCTCAACTAATTTTTTTTTTGGTGTTTTGTCATCGACTGCTATGGTCATTAGCCACGTGTTCTGGATAGGCCTTGTTACTAACTCCATGCGCCACCTTACATGGAAATAACTTTTACGGAAAATTTCAAGTCCAGAGTTCCGTCCTCAGGGTGGAGCGATTGGAGCGGCCGCTCTAGGCCTCGCGCTCAGGAAGGCCTCGTGCCGCGAAATCTCACTCGCGCCGCGAGGCCCAGCTGGCGCTTAAAAATAATTAAAAAGTTTTGGATGAATGAAAATATTATTTTGAAAGAAAGTTTGTTTTTGTAGAGGATATTTGTTTCTTGACAAAGGTTTTTGGTAATTTTAACCTTCCACAGTCTGAAAATGAAAAGATCAATTTACCCCGACAAGTTAGTGCGTTTAGAAGACTGTTGTCTTGTTATTTAATTTTGTCAATGACATATCGTGTGATGAATTTTCCAATTTGAAAAATTCAAATAGAGTTCAAATTAACTCAAAATCCTTCTCTTTTTCAAAAAACGTTGACGTTTCGGAGACTATATCTACCTCCGTTGAAACTCGCTGAAAATCAATTTTCGATAGGTTTGGAGATGAAAAGATCTGTTTTTGACAAAGTCAAATGAAATCTTCCACGACATTGTTTATGGTGACATTTGCTATCTCGATACATATAGGGTGTCTGGTATCAATCAGTCACTATTTTGTTATTTCTCCACTCTTCTCTGAGAAGAGGTAACCATGTGCTGTTCATTTCGAATGAGTTGGTTGAAAAACAGTTCGTCGATAATAGAATGCAGGCAGTTTCTTTCAACTTTCTCCTTTTTTGATTTGATTCTCTCATTAGAATATTTGTGTCATTTCATTTCATCACATGATCGCCATCAGATGTGAGAATTTGTTCGGATGTTTTGGAACCAGTTATTTTTCGATTTTTTATATAATTTGTATGTTCTTCCTTTCGCACAGTCAATGGTCTTGATGACAGTGAATCGTGCAAGACTCACCCCAGACCAGCCACGAGATTTCAATAATTAATCCCGGTCAAATTAAATTAAAAAACCCCAGCCGCAACTGGGGCTCGAACTTCGGACCTTTCGACCCAAAGTCGGACGCTCCAACCACTGCGCCACGCCCCGACATGTTCTCAAGTAATTATTTAGATTTAGATAACAATCAATAACAAAATCGTTCCTGAGAAGTTAATATTAATATTTGATTTATTATTAGTTATTTAAGTAACAAGGTATGTAAAGACGTGTTAACATTCGAGGTGAGCGAGTACGAGTCGAGGCAAAGCCGAGGCTTGTCGCTTGCCGAGGATGATAACAGTCGATACATTCCGTGTTACTTATTACGTTTTTCCCGCTGCTTGTTGACATTTCTCAGAATTTGCCTGAATTGAAGTTTGTTTTCTTACCCTTCCTTCATGATTATTCGTTCGCTATTTCATTCTAAGTTGCTTGTGCGTGTAACTAAGTTACCGAATAAGCAGACAACAATAATATTCAAAAGGTCTCATAACCTAAAAATTGATATGAATGAAGCTGAAGGTATTACTTGTCAAAGTCAAAGTCATTATTACCCTAGGCATGTAAATGACACTATTAAGTTCCGTTGTCAAGATGAATTAGTAAACGAATGATATAGGCCATTTACCTGTTTTGTTGCTAAGCATGTATGGACTATTTACAGTGTCGGCAGCGGGAAAAAGTGTTTTATCATCGTTTTATTGAGTGTTTTTCATTTTACTATTCTATATATTCACTCATAATCTACATGCTATTATTAATAACATCTAGCCCATCACTAACAAGCGGTAATCACCTTACTGATTCCCGTTTTTATTTGTTTGAGCGATTTCACAGTTCTGATTTCATGTACAAATTATTTATGGTTTAACAAATAAACATTATTATTATTATTATTATTATTATTATTATTATTATTATTATTATTATTATTATTATTATTATTATTATTATTATTATTATTATTATTATTATTATTATTATTATTACTTATAGATAGATAGAAAATTTAATCCATAAAAAATGAGCTCATGAAAATGGCTATTGGACAAGTCAAAGGCTAAAACTAATTAAAGTTATATAACATACAATACACTGATCAGGTACCTATACTATACAATACAAATACAATATAAATACACAAGTATAGTACAATTTTTTTTTCAGTCAATTTGAAATATTCATAAAATTCCGTTATTGTGTAAGGACTTATATCTAGAAGTAACTTACATGACTTTTTTTGAAACAGTGAACTGTGTTAGTATTTTTAATGGGATCCGGAAGAATATCATACAATCTCAGACCTAATATTTTGTATGATTTCATACAAAGTGTGAGGTGAGTACTAGGGATATAAAAATCATTTTTTGTTCTCGTATTATATTCGTGGAGGATTTGATTTCTTGTAAAAGAATTTCTATTTTTGTGAACAAAAACTAAGAGTTCCAGAATGAAAAGTCCAACTAGAGGCAATATTTCGAGTTTATATGAAAATAACTAAGAAATAATGAGATCAGAGAAGAATGATGGAGCCGACATCCCATCCTCAACATTAGCCCGTACCAACTGCATTGTTGATTTGAAATTTCAATAATCTGGCTTATGGCCTTAAAAATGTAGATTATGAATAAATGTTGTTTAATGAGTATTCAAATTCAAGACGTTGTTTTCTAACTTCTGAATGTTGGCTGCGTTGAAACCGTTATTTTGTCTTATCTGTATTTGACTGCTTTAATTTCTCTATCTAGATTATTAGTAGACAAAGGTAAAGAGAATGCTCTGTATAACATTGGATTGTATTCTGCTGATTTATGACTATCGAGATGAAAATAATCACTTGGGATCGTAGCAACAAATAATGAAAAAATAATTCATAATTTTGAGTTCACAATGTGTTCAGGAAACCGAGCTTTTCCATACCATTAGGTTTAGTGAGATATGTGAAAATGGCATGGAAAAATAAATGCTTTGTAATCTACTTTGCTAATACGGAAGATTGCTTCATTGAGTTTATTGCAAACAAAATTGATATCCTGAACAAAATTCAGACGTTCATCAGAGTTCCCAAGAATTCTTCTATCATAACTATTTCCTCACTGAAGACTATTTCCTCTGGTATATTATCTTTTCTGTTGAAGATCATATACCGGGTGACACAGCAGACATGTAGCAGCCTGTAGTTTTTTTATTTGAATAGCTGAAGATTTGAAATTTGCAGAAATTACGTAATCAATGATAGCGCTTCATTTGAATCTAACGACAACTTTTTTCAATTACCTGTTTGATTGGCAATAACTCCAACTTCTTTTTTTTTAATGACACCCTGTATATTTATCCAGCCCATCTTATTTGTCTTGAAATTCTCTATTCAACCGTGTATCATGAAGTGGCAATCGTTTCTCGATTCGCAGATGAATTGCATTTCATTGAAAAACATCAAGTTGGCTGTTACCCGAATTCGATAATCTTTCGATGCTTGGTAGGCTTGGAAATCCAAAGAGTATCAGTTAAACGATATAATTTTAGTTTTTTCCATACCTGATCACTTTCTACAGATTGTCAATGATTTATTCAATAAAAAGAAAAAACATCTGAAAATAACTCACGATATTGCGACAACTGAGATAGGAACATGTTTTTTTCAATTTGGCTTCTTGTGAAGAAACTATCTGTCTTTCTCTTTGGCCGTGTAGCCATATCATGATCTTTCCATTTGGAAACATAAAATTAAAATTATTCCCCTGATCCACCAATTCACAAGCCTATTAGTCTAGATATTTGCAATATTTTGTCTAGTAGGCGGTGTACACAGAATGTTTTGTGTTTGATAGGTAAACATCAATTGATTGTACTGATTATCTCCGTCAGCTTTGTGCTGATTAAAATTGCATCGTTTAATTAGATACTAAATATGTATTCAAAGAATAAAAAGGTCGAAATGTTGTTGATATTCGGAGAGTGCAAGAGAAATTGTAGACATAGATTTTCGGAAAGACGCCATCCGCCTAATAATTATTTCGCTAAAGTAGAAGAGCAGTTCAGAAGAGAACCGGAAAATCAAAACAATCTTCAATACATTGTCGACAAGGAAATGGAAGTAAACGTTTTGGCCATAGTACATGCAGATCCGACGATATCACTGAGACAAATTGAGGACGAAATCGGAGTGAATCGAGAGACCACTAGAAGAATTTTGAAAAGAACTGCTCTGAACTGCTCTTCTACTCTAAGGAAATAATTATCAGGTGGATGGCGTCTTCCGGAAATCTTTCGACATACAATTGTTCAGCATGTCTACAATTTCTCTTGCACACTTCGAATATCAACAACATATCGACCATTTTGTTCTTTGAATACATATTTAATATCTAATTAAACGATGCAATTTCAATCAGCATAAAACTGACGGAGACAATCATTGCAATCAAATGATGTTTACCTGTCAAACACAAAACATTTTGTGTATACCGCCTACTTGGCAAAATATTATTGCAAATATCTAGACTAATAGACTTGTGAATTGGTGGATCAGGGGAACAATTTTAATTTTATGTTTCCAAATGGAAAGATCATGATATGGCTACATGGCCAAAGAGAAAGGCAGATAGTTTCTTCACAAGTAGCCAAATTGAAAAAAATATGTTCCCATCTCAGTTTTCGCAATATCGTGAGTTATTTTCAGATGTTTCTTCTTTTTATTGAAGAAATTATTGACAATCTGTAGGAAGTGATCAGGTTTGGAAAAAACTAAAATTATATCGTTTAACTGATACTCTTTGGATTTCCAAGCCTACCAAGCATCGAAAGATTATCGAATTCGGGTAACAGCCAACTTGATAGTTTTCAATAAAATGCAATTCATCTGCGAATTAAGAAACGGATGCCACTATGTGATACACGGTTGAATAGTGAATTTTAAGACAAATAAGATAGGCTAGATAAATATACAGGGTGTTATTAAAAAAAAAGAAGTTGGAGTTACTGCCGATCAAACAGGTAGTTGAAAAAAGTTGTCGTTAGATACAAATGAAGCGCTATCATTGATCACGTAACTTCTGCAAATTTCAAATTTTTATCTCTTCAAATAAAAAAACTACAGGCTGCTACATGTCTGCTGTGTCACCCGGTATACTGACTTCGTATATCACAATCAAAAGTAATGGAAAAAGCAATCCCCATACAGTTCAGTCACTACATGGAGAAATTGAATTTATTTGATATCCATCAATATGAATTTAGAAGATGAAGAAGCATAATAGATCAACTAATAACATTCTTGAAGCTTTTGAAGAAGACAAACTATGTTTACCCATCTTATGTGCCTATCATAAAAAAAAACCCCTGGAGAATTTGGAATGGCGTGAATTAAGAAGTCTTCCTACAAACAGTATCGCAAAAGTGGAACACAAATGCATTATAATAATAACAGTATAAGTCACGAACGTCCAATCAAAAGGGGGGTACCACAAGGATCCATACTGGGCCCTTTCCTGTTTCTACTTTATGGAAATGATGAACCTTCAAATATGTCATTGAAACGTGAGTTACTGACGATTCTCAATGCGGATGAAACTTTCCTTTCTCTTCATGTTTATAAAAGTAGTGATGTTGATGAAATTTCAGCAGATGCTACAGCCCATGCCAAAGCGTGGTGTGATTATAATAAATTTATTTTTAATTAGACTAAAACAGAGACATGTTTATTTTCAAATTATCATAATGCCCATCACAATGATTTTGACTTCAGTTGAATTTCTAGGAATATCATGATCCATCTCTTACTTGGAGTACACATATCAGTAATATCTGTGGACAATTGGCTTTAACTGTGTGCCAAGAAGCAGCCTTAACATCACACTATGCGATGTAATGAGCTAGGAGTTACAGTATTGAAGAAATACAATTTTCACAAAATTACAACAATATTTGAGTTTCCAAAAAGCTGCTGTACGTAGCATTGTAAGACTAACTATGATGATCATTGCAATATTTAAAATTTGTTATAATAATAATAATAATAATAATAATGAAAATCTTTATTGACCTTTGGTTGCCATATGAAATGAATAAGGTACGTCAGTTGAAAAATAAATGAAATTGGTGTATATAGTACAATACAAAAAAAAAACAGAAAATAACGCTAACATGACAATGACATGACATTATAATTGATATAAATAAAATATTCAAGAGAAATCCAATATATCAGCTGCTGGACATATGTTCCAAGAATTCGTCTATTGAATAGGACACGTTATTAACCAAATATCTGTTTGAAAACTTTTTAGTGATCCGTGATTTTTGAAACATTGTGGTAATTTATTATAAATGAAGGAACCAGCATAGACAGGTGATTTCTTGTAGTTGGTATGATTGCAGTGTGGTTGGTGTAAGTTCTGGGCATTTCGAGTATTATAGCTATGTATATCACTGCTTTTTATTTGTTTTGCCAAAAATGAAAGACAAGAGTTTGTATACATATATTGACGAAAGGGTTAAAATACTGTTGTTTCTGATAAGTCTGAGGATGCGCTTTTGCATGGTAAATATGCGAGAGCATTCTGAGGCTTGACTCCAGATGATTATGTTTTGACTCACTATAGAGTAAACTTGAGCATAATAAACTTCAATAAGGGAATGCAACATGAAGTATGCTTTGTTTACAGATATTTTCTGCGTGTTCTTTAAAATTAAGGTGACTGTCAATAAATGTTCCAAGAAATCGTGTAGTTCCCAATGCCTTTATCATTATATTTTTGGATATATTAATGGATCAATTCTGCAATGATTGCATTGTGTACTTCTTAATGTTCTGTTTTGAGACGTTTTCTTTGTCACACTGTATACTCTGTAATGTCAAACAAGGAAACTATCTCTCTATAATCGAGGTATCATCAGGAAACAACTGGTATGTGGTATGTGGCAATCTTTCATGTATTCAGGCAAGTCATTGACGAATAGCACAAACAATGATGGACCCAAAACCGAGCCGTGAAAGACACCTATTCGAAGGTGTCATTATAGGCTGGTTGATTGAGTGATAAGTAGAGGCAGCAGATAAAGGACCCCACACTTTTCTTATGTAAAGTGGCGACCGGTCAAATTTTCTGAAAGTTTGGTATGTTGTTGTACCCGACTCAGTAACCAAAAGTGTCAACGGTCCCAACCCAATCCGATGACTAGTTTTCTAGATACGGGGAAAATTGCCCAGATTTTCGGATTTATTTTTCATTTATTAAAAGTTAGATTGGATTTCTGTTGCATGCAGACATTTACTACATGTTCTAGTAATGGAATTAGTGGATACGTATGATTAAAAATATTTTTATTTACAAGGTGATTCACGAATGTATGACGGTAGTTTTTTGCCAAAATTTACTTTTTCTACTGTGACGTCAGGAAGGCATATTTTTGAAACGTTCTCTTCGATATAGTATTGTGACGAAAAAATATTGCACAGTACATATTTTTTATACAGGGTGTTTCACAGAGAGAACCACTAGACAAAATTATTTTCTTTTGGGATTAATTCGAAACCCTGTATTTATGGATTGATTTTTGGGAACAGTTATACCACAAACATATGTGTGTCTCTAATATCCAAAATATTCAAGGTGGTTTATTCATAGGAATGTATTCCATTTTGGGAAAAGTACAAAAAACTTGAACAACCTACATTCAAAAATTTCCTTGGTCAAATGTAACTATTTTCTCACTATATATTGATTTTCATACCATCTTCAGAGGTATGAATTCTGAATTCGATACTATGACCAGTTTTCGAGATGCAGGGCGTAAAAGTGGAAAATTACTGATTTTATCAGTTTTTTCTTCAAATTGAAAAGCCGCATTGATTTTATGTTGCGCCTATGAGTTTAATATGAGTTTCTGTAAGATGTACATGGAAAAGTTCAGCTAAAAATATTTACAGTTACAGTGTTATTCACGAATAAATCACAACAGGTTTTTGCAAATACTCAAAATTCTACAGTTCCATCACAGATAAGTTATTCCATGAAGTTAATACCTAGTCGTTTACAATTTTGAGTCTGAAATGATTACTTTTCATACAGGGTGAGCCATACAGCCAACCATATCAAAAATAATTATGCTTTGAAATAATTGAAATGAGAACTTTTTTAGTGAATATTGAGTAACTGAGTAACATTACATCAAGTAAGCATAACCGTAAGAATTTTAAATATACAAGGTGATTTAGTTATATTCACCTACCAAAAATATACATCTCTGTTCGATATAAGTTATCGACAAGCAAAAATGATAATACGAAGATTTTTCATTTATTCAACACTTTATAAACAAATATAATTCAACATTTATGATTCTTTTATGATATAGGTACAATATCTACGAAGCATTTTGTTCCTGATCAGCATCAGAGTGCTGGTAACGGAACAGTATATAACTCGCTCTACACGTATATTGTGAAGTACCTACCTATACAAATCGGTTCGAATTATACCTACACAAGAAGATGGATAATTATCATCTCTTTGGAGGTGATAGCGCAGTGGGTAAGCGCGCTCATAAAGTTACCCAAAATTCACTAAAAAAGTTCTCATTACTTCAAAGCATGATTATTTTTGGTATGGTTGGCTAAATGGCTCACCGTGTATGAAAAGTAATCATTTCAGACTCAAAATTGTAAACGATTAGGTAATAACTTCATGGAATAATTTATTTGTGACGAAACTGTGGAATTTTGAGTATTTGCAAAAACCTATTGTGATTTATTCGTGAATAACCCTGTAACAGTAAATATTTTTAGCTGATCCTTTCAATGTACATTTGACCGAATCTCATATTAAACTCATAGGCGTAACATAAAATCAATCCAGCTTCTCAATTTGAAGAAAAAACTGATAAAATCAGTAATTTTCCACTTTAACGCCCTGTATCTCGAAAACTGGTCATAGTATCGGATTCAGAATTCATACCTCTGAAGATGGTATGAAAATCAATATATAGTGAGAAAATAATTACATTTGACCCAGGAAATTTTTGAATACAGGTTGTTCATGTTTTTTGTACTTTTTCCAAAATAGAATACCTTCCTATGAATAAACTATCTTGAATATTTTGGAGATTAGAGACACACATAGGTTTGTAGTATTACTTTTCCCAAAAATCAATCCATAAATACAGGGTTTTGAATTAATCCTAAAAGAAAATAATTTTGTTTAGTGGTTCTCTCTATGAAACACCCTGTATAAAATATATGTACTGTGCAATATTTTCTCGCCACAATACTACAACGAAGAGAACGTTTAAAAAATATGCCTCCCTGACGTCACAGTAGAAAAAGTTAATTTTGGCAAAAAACTACCGTCATACATTCGTGAATCACCTTATAAATATAAATATTTTTACTCATACGTATCCACTAATTTCATAACTAGAATATGTAGTAAATGTCTGTATGCAACAGAAATCTGATCTAACTTTTAACAAATAAAAAATAAATCTGAACATCTGGGCAATTTTCTACTTTAACACCCCGTATTTAGAAAACTAGCCATCGGATTGGGTTGAGCCCATTGACACTTTTGGTTACTGAGTCGGGTACAACAACATACCAAACTTTCAGAAAATTTGACCGGTCGCCACTTTATATAAGAAAAGTGCGGGGTCCTTTGGCTGTTTGGTACTAGAGAACTTGAACCACATCACACCAAAATCTTTTGGATCAAAACTCTCTTCGTGTCGGCAGTAAAGTTCCCCAAGGAAGACACAGTTGCAAGTGCATCTCGTCTTAAGCAGAAGAGATTTTCTTTCAGTTGGAACACACTAGTGTTTCAGAGATTTGGCCTCAAATCAGTGTTAGGGGAAGTCGAACAAGTTTTAAACTATTTCTTGAACTTCGTTCATCCTGAGAAATCCTTGACCAAAATCCAGTCCCGGTCTTTGTACTTCGCTTAGTTATTCACACTTCATTAGGAGTGTGCTGATTCACGCAAAAAACAGATTTTAATTAGTAGTTGGAAGTAGAATAGTTGGAAAACGATAAGGGGAAATTCACCGGTTTCCTTGGGATGGGTATAAATATAGAAGCAACCTTCCAATTCGCATATTCAATTGTCTGTGATTGTGTTGATTTTTAATAGGAGCAAATATGAAGTTTCTTGTGGTACTGTTTGTGGTCATTGCTGTTAGCTTTGTACAGGTAAAATTCATCAGTTTCATTTTGGGGTACGAGAATAATTATAGTACAGGGTGTCAATTTGAAAACTTCCCACTCTTAAAGTCTCTCATCTGGTAAATAATACGAAAAATTGGCATGTCACGTAATTTTGTTTTTTAAAGGGGGACACTTGCAATTCGTATTTGTAGTCTTCGTGGTTAAACACTCTCGGAAGAAAATCTTAAACGAAGAGGGAGTTCAAGTGGCACAACGTTTTGAAGCGCGTTTGAATATCATTCCAAAATTTTTTTTTTGATTACTTCCATTTTAATATGAATAATTGAAAGAATAAACTCCGGGTGATACAATTTCCATTGGGAAAGTCGCCTCTTAAAATTAATATACAAAAATAATCTAATAATATAATTTCGAAGGTAGTTAATTTGCGTTTATTAATAGGTTGTTTTCCATGTTTTTACATCTGGAATACTCCACAGATGTGGTAAACTTCTACTATACTTCTGAACAGTGACAAAAAGGCCTATCAGGAAATTTCCGACTTGGGCTTTTAGTAGGAATTGTTCAATGTCTTGTTGTTGATCTGCAGAGTGACCAAAAAATCACCCAATCCATAGCGCACTTATTTGAAGTGCGATTTTGAATTAAAAAATTTGTAAAATTTGTCAAAATCGAAGTCAATATACACTTAATGTCAGAAGTTTTTCAACTTATCGACAAATCTTTTCAACTCTAAATGAAAATATAAATTCACATCATTATTTATTACAAACTATAATGGTGAAAGTCTCCCCTATCTGAATGGATCTTTGAACGACAGGACATGTTTCCAATTTGCTTGTGTGCATCTAGAGTAAAACTTGGCATATATTCATAACATCTATATAAAACATAACATCTAAAATAATTTTCAGTAGGGAAAAAAGGAGAAAGGAATGGATAACAATCGGATTAGTAAAATCAATACAAACAAAAAATGAGATGTATCATGAGTTATCGAAAAACCCCAATAACAAAACTCTAGATACCGAATACAAACAATATAAAAATAAGCTGGGACAATTGGTCAAAAAAACAAAAAATGATTTCTATAAAGCAAAAATATCACAGAATCAAAATTCAGCAAAATCGCTATGGGAAAAAGTAAATAAAATTTGTGGAAAAAATAAATCAAATACGAATATTGAAAAAATCAAACCGGAAAATGGCTTAATTTCAACTGATGAGAAAAATTCCCGGCAATAATTCAAGCACTTGGGAGATTACAAGTGAAAATTGCTATTATCTCGGAATTCTGGCTATTTAGGTATAGGAACATGATATATCAATTCGAAGGGAATTTAGTCATCTTTCTGGATATTTCATAATATACAGGATGTTCCATTTAAAAAAAACGCACTTTCAACCCTTTTCGTATCTAGCAGTAAGATCATGAATTTTGAACGACCCTGTATATGGCAGAACAAACTTCTCTATACAGAATCAATGTACATGATCTTGATGAACTATACACAAAATTGTAACTTCTTAAGAATCCAAATACCGCAGAGATAAACATTCAATTCGAGCTATGTTTTGGATAAAAAATATGGAAAATAACCAATATCTCAAAAACCGTTAGAGATAGGTATAGGGGAGTATGAGGCAGAAATAATCAGAAAGGAATGACAAGTTAAAAAATGCGGTAATATACAGGGTGACCCATTTGAAATAACAAAAATGCTGCTACTTTCTGGTATAAGCGGCAACGCAGCATTGCTGAAAATATTTTAGATCGATAGACCAAGAGCAACTACTTGAGAAACCAAATTTTCAGAATGATCCTATGTCCCGTTCTCCGTAAACGTCTAAGGTACCATCGACCGTGACCCACCCTGTATATATATAACTATTGACATTCTATGATTTTTTACCAATAAGTATATCACGCACAAGCTTGTAAGCTTCAGTGATTTCTCATGTTTATTTTTCATCAACGTTATATTTGTGCACTGTATTTGTAATTTTTTGAAATAGACATTATTATTATTATTCGTTCATGACGATAATTTTGCTTTCACTTGAACACATGGTATACTCTCCTTGTAGCTACGTGGTCCGACAGATGACTGAACAAGATATATTTTTCGTATCTAAATTATATGTAATTCAAAGTTTTTTCAAAGGAATACAATATAATTACTCTTAAATGTTTCTCACACTCACACAAAATTTTTCTTGAGTTCATTGTTGTACGAGTTGATTTTCGCGTTCTGTTCTTGCTTTTTGTTTCATTAGAATCGTACAATATTTAACAATAATTTGTTCATTTTGCACTTTCTAAAAATTGTAACTTCTAACATACATGAAAATGCAAAATGAGAATATCGTAGCTACTGATCCACCAAAAATAAAATAACAAAACATGTCATTAGTTATTTCAATTATTTGGAACATTTTAGAGTATAGGTGGTATACCTAATCTTGTTAGTATGTTAACGATTTAATTTTTCATATTGAGAGATTTCTCCCATACTTTTGGGATATTCTCCTCAATGCATCAATAATGTCGTCATAATTCAGACCATATAGTAAATTTCATTTAGTGTGCAATAGTAGAAATGCGTTCTGTTTTTCCTGTCCCAATAAAGAACTCAATCTGATCACATTGATTTTCCTTTCACTAAAACTCCTCTTGCAAAAACATTGTTTATTTCAGATTTCTTAGAAAATTTTATAATTCATAAAAGTGCCTGCCTCCTCCCAAACTCAAAGTGCATTATCAAAGTAAGCCGTGTATGACTGTGTTCTTAGACCTCGCAATGGCCTTTGATACCGTGAGTCACCCTATATTGTTATCATCTTTAGAAAACATGGGAATAAGAAATGATTGCCTCAAACTCTTCAAAATATATCTAGAAGAACGAAAACAATGTGTAAAGATCAATGGAGAAATGAGTAGTTACAAGACTATAGAATATGGTGTTCCACAGGGAACAGTACTGGGACCGATACTATTCTCCATTTACATCAATGGAGTATTTTCTTTGCCAACAAAAGGCAAAATAATTAGCTTCGCAGATGATACTGCAATATTTTATAAGGGTGAAGATTGGGATGAAGCCAAAAGCAATGCAGATCTCAATATTATAAGAGATTGGTTTAATAGCAAACTATTATCCATTAATTTCAAGAAATCGTTCTTCTTACCCTTTTCCAACAGAAAATCATCATTGCCACGTTTCACACAAATCAATATTGGAAACAACATCAAGCTTGATTCTGTTACCAAAATAAAATATCTTGGGATCATCCTAGACAGCCATCTAAAATGTACATATAGATTATATATTGCGGAAATTGCGATTTGTATTGTACAAATACCGGCAACTCAAAGATATCCTAGATCTGAAGAAAAAAAAATCATCTATCACAGCCTAGTAGAGAGTCACATTACATATGGTATCTTGGGATGGGGAGGGGTGGCAAAAACGTTCCTTCATCCTCTCGAAATCATCCAAAAGCGGTTCTTGAAATTGATGTTGAATAAGGAATGGAGATATCCAAGCGATCTGCTGTACCAAGAATCGCAAATCCATGATGTTAGACTGTTATTCTATAAAAATGTGAATATTCGTCAACACCAGAATAAAAACATGTTAATCGTTCTCACCCATGACTATAATACTAGGAAAAAGAAGACAAATTTTAAAACCAATTGTATCTAAAACAATAGGGCAAAAGAGTTATAACTATCTAGGCCCCAAACTCTTCATTACTCTACTTCCCACTATTCGATTCGAAAATTCTACCAGAATATTCAAATAAAAAGTGATTGAGTATATAAAATCTGTCACAAGATCGGATATACATGAATTGATAGACTGAAATATAATTCAAATAGCCCTTAAAATCAGTGCGGTGCAATAGTATTGTACTTCTATGTATATTTTTAAATGGTCTAGTATCTAATTCCAAACTATTTTAACATTATAATATTTTACAGTTTGAAATTTCATAATTAAATTTTATCTCAAATTCTTTACAATTTTTTTTTTACAATTTTTACTGAATAAAGACACCAAAGTCTATGAGACTTTATATTTGTAATATTCGTTTCGTGTATTTGTTATTTAATATACCTAGTTAGTTTTAAACTTAGACTTTACAATGTGTTTGCCATCCTCACAAACAGGTGTGAGCCTCTGTGAGTTTTATTGTTATATTGAACATATCCGTTTTATTCCGTTTGAGTATGTGTATATATATATAATCTGTCTTGATATTTGTATATATAATTTGTTTTATGTATGTATGTTTTAAAATTAATATTGAAAGTGTATTCACTATCCTCACAAACAGGTGTGAGCCTCTGTGAGTTTCTGTTGTTTATTTTGAACATATGTCCACTTTATTTTATTTGATGTATTTACTTTCTACAAAATAAACTTCTATTCTATTCTATTCTATTATCCAAATTTTAATTATCTAACTTCGTATACGAGGGAGGTAAAAAAATTAAAGTGGCTCTAGAGAAAAGTACCTTTATTTCTCAAAATACACGTAAAAGTTTTAATTTAGGGTGTATTCCAAATTTGTTTCCTACTAAGTTTTGCCCAACTGTCATCTAGAAAATTGCATCAATCTTAGTGCTGACGAAACCTCATTTCTTGTAGCCATTGAGAAAAAATCAGGCAATTTTGTAAACAGCTACAACAAAAGACACCTGCAATTCAAAATCAACAGGTCTCCCTAGTAAATAGCAGCCATAAGTGATCTTTTATTTTCAAAACGAAGCCCTAGAGTGAACAAAAAATTTGTTTTGGAAAATATTGGTCAACTAGTAAACATAATTTTCTTGACATTTTTGATTTACCAGTTATTGTTATAATTGCTACACGCCTTAAGTCCAACAAAAAAAAATTGAAATTGTCTTAATACTCAACTATCAAATTCAGCGAGAAGCAACGTTGGCAAAATCTGGATCAGTTGAGAACGAACGTGAAATTACACACAAAGGAAATGTTACTGTGGTTGACGTTGATCATATTCAACATAGTCTTCAAGATACGTTTCAGCATGATGAAAATACCCCATACAAATAATCCATATTTCAGTCGAGGATAAACAGTCTCATGATATGCCTTTTTTTGTATATAGCCTTTCAACTGACTTTTCAAAACTCTAATTGCATGAAGCTTCTTGCTATATATTTTCAATACGTATCTCATAATTTAGGTTGTCATCTATAGACATCCTAACAATGTTGTACTAGTTGAAAAAGATAATTTATCGTTTCTGAGCTGAGCACACTCCGAAATGGTAATATTTTTGTTTACAGTTTTCAAAATCGTGCAGTCTGTTTTAGAGGTATTCAATAATAACGGGTAAATTGATACTTGAATCATCTGCAGAACTCACAACTATAGTACATTTATGAGAAATAATTGATATATACTGAAGAGTAAAGGGCCCAGCACACTTCCCTGAAGTACGCCTATTTTGATTTGAGTACAAACATGAGAAAATGTATTTTATTGCTGGCCCACCTATCCTCGCTCGGACCATTGGTGCTAGGCTAATGAAGTTATTGGACACTTTAAGTGCTACTCTTTGAAATTATTTTCGAGTGTACAGGGTGCACCATAAATCCGTAGGCCAACATTTGGTATTTTTTTAAAATGCATTACCCTGTATATTCGTTCATTTTTAGAATCTGCTTCAGATGAGCTTCACAAATTATTTTTATTTTAGGAATCGGATGCAACGTTGCCAAGACATTCACATTTTATTAGAATTTAACGAAAAATCGTAGACGAGGAAAAAAATTCAAAAGAGGTCAACGAGAGAATATGGGTATGCAAGTACCCAAGCTATGCATCATAACATGCATAATAGTGGAAGGCCACTGTGCACCCTGTGCTCTGTGCTCTGAAATGATCGAACTATGCTGAAACTAATTTTTTTAATGGAACACCCTGTATATAGATTCGTATTCTGAGAGCTCATCTAATGAGCTGTAACAGAACTTATAGGTTTCAGTGTCCTAGCTTATAAATTTCATTACAAGGTGCCACCACTGGTATCATATCTCACTTTAAAATTCAAACACTTTTTGTAAAATCTTTTTCGAGTCGCCAGGACAGATAAAGAAATTGGTCGGTTTACGTTTGGTTGCTTCGTGTTCGCAAATACTACCAATTGTGTTAATTTGAGAGCCAAGTGGGGAATCTCCACATTTTCGTTATACGAAAATCCAAAGTGTCCCTGGTTTCAGATTTTCAACATTTGGTTGTTAAAAGCAATTTTTCTACTCGTCGAATCCCAATAAACGTTTCTGCTTGAAGTCCTTCGCATTTCATTCGCCCAGAACCTACAAATCCTGTACAGAGCTATTCAATGGAACCATATGGACTATGGTCTAATAATACTTTTTATAGGTAAATAACGACACAATTGAAAACACGTTATTCAATTTAACAATTTTATTCAAAACTAGCAACAAACATATTAAATCAATCTGACTATATTGAATTCGAAAGATATTTAATTCCAAAAGATGTTAGAAATGCCTTCCATTCTGCTGAATACACTTTTGTGCTCGTTCTTTTATTGATTTTGAACTCTCGACAACATTTCTGGTGTAATAAAGGCAAAACTTTCCCTTATTCTCAAGTTCATATTTTCTTTTGTAGTTACTGGTTTACTTTTGACATATCCCTATAGGAAGAAATCGCAAGGTGTCAAGTCTGGTGACCTCGCAGGCCAGCGTACTGTACCACCTCCACCAATCTATCTGTCTTGAAATTGCTCATTCAACCATTGGCGAATAGATTCCACAAAATGAACTGGTGCACCGTCGAGTTGAAACCACATATTATTCAACACGTTGAAGCAGCACTCTCAAATAGTTTTGAAGTGAATCTAAAACCACTCTTCCATTCACTACGCCATCGAAAAAGTAGGGGCCGATAACATAGCTATATATAATACCTCCCCAAACATTTAGAGACCATCTGTCTTGAAAAGTGGTTCATGGTGATTCTAGTCTGAAGAATAATGATAAATATGACGATTAACCGCTTCATTTTTATGGAATGTTGATTCATCGGAGTAAAGTAATTTTCTTGAAAAATGTCTCTCAGTGTTCATCATATTTATTAACCACCGACAATGTACTATACCACGATTGAAATCCTGTGGTAAAAGTTCCTGATGTAATTGAATACGAAACGGATGAAATTTATTCTTCTTCAAAATCCGTTGTATTGTAGTTCTTGAAATGCCTACATATTGGCTTAATTCTCTGCTACTAATATTTGGGTTTTCCACCACAGCCGTCAAAACCATCAATTCATTATCTTCAATAAGAATAGAAGCTGGTCTCTTGTGTTTTAAATAATTCATTAAACCACTGTTATTGAATCTCTCTGCTAGATTTTCGAGATAGTCAACTATGGGATGTCTTCTTTGTGGATATCGTTGGGTATACACTCTACTTGCCAAAAGACACTCACCCCAAATATACAATATTTAAATAATTTCTTCCTTTATTGAACTGTACGATACTTAATAATCTCATCTCATTGAAACATATATCTACTAACTACTAGATATATGCATTGAAACTCTCCGTTGAAGTAACTGGCACGATGCCTATTTGTTTTCAGTGACTCATTTCTCTGATCTCAACAGAGTTCTTGAAAATCCTTCATATTATTCAGATAATAAGGAATGCTGAGAAAATTCGATATCTCTGTGTCTGAAAATTCAGAACGGAAAATGTTCACGCCAGTACTAAATAATTGTAAACCATCAGATGCAGTTGAAATATAAGAAAGTAATTACTCTCGTTATGCAATCTACTGAATAAAAACTGAAAAATCGAACGAGAAAATGTCTTCAACAGAAAAACTTTCCAATAAATCTCTTTCTAATTCAATATATTCCAGATATTCAGATTGATTTAATTTGTTTGTTGGTAGTTGTAAATAAAATTGTTAGGACGAATAACGTGTTTTCAATTGTGTCATTATTCACCTATTAAAAGTATTATTAGACCATAGTTGATATGGTACCATTGAATAGGCCATTAGATTAGCTCTCAGAATATGAATCTATATACAAAGTGTTCTATTTGAAAAAAATGAGTTTTAGCAAGTTGAAAATAGCAAAGTTCGATCATTGTTTCAGAGCACCCTGTGTATTCCAGGGGCATTCCAATATTATGTATGTTTTGGTGCATAGCTTGGGTACTTGCATACGCATATTCTCTCGTCGACTTCCTATAATAAGGTTTTTTTGCATTTTTTCCTCGTCCACGATTTTTCGTTAAATTCTAATAAAATGTGAATATCTTGGCAACATTGCATCCGATTTCTAAAAATAAAAATGATTTGTGAAGCCCATCTGAAGCAGATTCTGAAAATGAAAGAATATAGAGGGTGGTGAATTAATTTTTTTTCCAAATGTTGGCCCACGGATTTATGGTGCACCCTGTACACTCGAAAATAATTTCAAAGACTACCACTTGAAGTGTCCATTAACTTCTGATCAGATTTGTTCCTCAATTTTCATAAGCCTAGCAGCAATGGTCCGAGCGAGGATAGGTGGGCCACCCTTTATGTCTTTGAACTCTAATTGGGTTCAAATAAATCCCTGAACACGTTACCATACCAAAGGTCCTTATTCTTTTCAGGCCCAGAACTCAGAACAAGCCGAAAAACTGAACAAACATTACGCCGATTGCTCGAAAGAAGTCACCGTCGACCAAGAGTTGGTAAACAAAGGTAAAAATGGCGAGTACACCGACAACCAAGGCCTGAAGGACTTCCTCTTCTGCGTTGCCAAAAAGTCGGGATTCATCAATGACGCTGGGGTCATCCAGAAAGACGTCTTGTTGAAAAAGACATCAGAAGCCGTCGGAGAAGAACTCGCTAAGAAGGTTGTTACCGCATGCGCAGTAGAGAAGAAGGACGGGCCTGAGACCACGTTCCATGTGGTGAAATGCTTCCGAGAGAAGAGTGCACCCAACTATGTCAACATTATGTAGTTGTTAGTTTTGTTGTAGAAAATGTACACCATTAAAGTGATTTGTTGATATCATCTCCAATTTTTTTTTCTACAACCGCTTACCAAAGTTCAATGATAATAATGTTTTACTGACCAAAGAGTCAATTGACAAAGTGAGTATGAGTGTGGATTTATGCAGCATCAAGTAGCAAAGAACATTCATCGTACTTTCATCGTACTTTCATCGTACTTTCAGCTTTTATTGGCAGGAATGTCTTACCTCTCATCATTTCACCCCTGACCTATCTGATAAATATTTCCTTCTGTGAGGGTCAATTCCCGAACATTATAAAGATAGGCAAAGTCGTTCCTATCTATAAAAAAGGCAATCGAGAAATAATATCCAATTATAGGCCGATTACGATACCGTCTACCTTCTCAAAAATATTCGAATACTCTTTTCTATATCGCCTGATGAATTTCGTTGATACAAACGGGATCATCTCCAAAAATCAACATGGGTTCAGACGTGGAAAATCGACGATAACAGCAGTTCACAGTTTCTATAGTCAAATTACATCTTTGATTGACTCTGGCGAGTGCCCTGTTGGGATATTCTGTGATCTCAGCAGGGCGTTCGACTGTGTCAATCACGACATTTTGATAAACAGATTGGCCAGTTATGATATTAAAGACAATGCTCTTCTATGGGTCATTAGCTTTTTAAGAAACCGTAAACAGTGCGTATGCCTCAGAAGTAAACAAAAAGATGAAATAATTGTTACTAAATCCAACCTTGTGGATATTGATATAGGTGTTCCACAAGGTTCCATTCTAGGCCCAGTGTTATTTCTATTATATGTGAATAGTATAAATGAACTAGGTAAAGATATTAACGTCACTATGTATGCAGACGATATATCTGTCCTTGTTGTGGATAAATCTGATGAGATCCTTGAAAGAAAATGCAACGAAGCGATTCAGTCCTTGGCATCTTGGTCGTTTGAAAACTCCCTTTTTTTCAATATCGAGAAGACACAGTATCTTAGGTTTCACAATAGTCAACGAGTTTGCTATAAACCTAATCTTGTCGTTAATGATGTGCCCATATCTCGTACAGCTACACATGTTAAATTTTTGGGAATGAACATTGACGAACACTTAAACTGGAAAATCCATTGTACGAACCTAACTTCCATTCTGCATTCACAATGAAAAATTTACAAACAGTTCTCACATACAATCAATTGCAGATGGTGTATTATGCACAAGTAGAAAGTCGTCTTCGATATGGTATTTGTTTCTGGGGTTGGTCCACTATGACTGATGATGTGTTTATAGCACAGAAGAAAATAATGAGATGCATTGCAAGTGTGTCTAGTACCACCAGCTGTAAAGACCTATTTATTAGTCACAAAATATTGACACTTCCTTCTTTATATTTATATGAACTATGTCTCCATATATTTAGGAATGAGGAAACATTTATTAAGAACTCTGAGGTTCATCAAATGAACACTCGTAATCGAAAACTATTTTATGTACCATACAGTAAAAATGTTGTTGAATTCAATTCTCCAGATAACAATTGCTTGAGGGCTTTCAACAAGCTACCACAGGAACTCAAGGAGTGTTCTTCACTACCCACTTTCAAAAGAAAACTCAAGGAATTCTTAATTGTGAAATGTTTTTATTCAACAAAAGATTATTTTACTAATTAGCGAATATTTTACTGTTAAAAGTTTGTTTGTCTCATAAAAATTCATGTTGTCATGTGATTTTCTGTTCCGTACATATGTATATATATATATATATATATATATATATATATATATATATATATGTATTTACTGACTATTCCAATTCAATGTTATTGTCATATGGAAATAAAATTATTATTTTTATTATCTTGCCATCTTGCATTCTCCAAAGGTGTTGTCGTTTTCACAGACTGACTTCTGCCAGTTAAGTATGATTTGAAAGTTTTATGAGCCATGCCACCGACGCCATAGTGACTCAGCTTTCGGGGCAGTATTCCGTGGTTTTCTTTGAACATTTTCAGATCTCAGCATAAGTTGACGTTCCCGCTCTAGAGCTCAATTTTAGGACCTGTGCTTTTAATACTTTTGTACATTGAAAGCTCTTTTGGTGATAATTATCATACTTCATTTGCAGATGATTTTTCTTTCGTTATTTTGGCAAATAGCTTGAGAGCAAGTGTACTGAATTTATGACCAATATTTCAGATTCCTTTAACGATAACTGTTTAATTTTTAACAAACAGAAAACAGATGTTATTAGAATCCATACTAGTCAAAAACATAGATGGTTTGAACTGTAGTATAAATAATATTAAAAAAAATATTCACAACTCTTTAAGATTCTTGGGCATTACCTTAGATAAAAACATGGCTTAAAAAGATCGGTGTGAAAAATTGACATCGATTCCTTGATTTTTTTTTCATACATTTGAGAAATAAATCAACGCATTGATTTCTAATACGCAAAAGTTGAGTCTAGATTACGTTATAGCATTTGTTTCTGGGGTAATGCTACATCCATTTCATAGGTATTTATTGCACAGAAGAACATTATCAGATGTAGGTATAGCAGAAGCTTATAGAATCTGTTGGCCCAATATAACATTTTTACACTAAGCAGTCTTTAAATCTTTGAGCTATGTATATTACATACGCATTTAAAAATGAGCTACAGTTTTCACTCCATGAATACTTTCATAATGATTACACTAGACAAAAGTCAATTTCGTGTACCTTTGAGAAGAATAATAGTTATTTATGTACCAAGGGTATAAATAGATGTTTATGCCCTGAGGGCGACGTTTTAGGAACGAGGTCCTCTGGCCTGAGGGTTTGTAAGTCTCCCGAGGGTATACACATCTGTTTAGGCCCGCGGTACATACATAACTTTATTTTTCACTTGTATATTATTTGTTTATTCTACCTTAGATACGGTTACTATAAATACACTCATAACGCCCTAGGGCGTTATAAGCGGGCGTTATGGAACATAACGCCCGCTCATTGTACGAGGAGAAATGAAGCAAAAGCTGAAAAGAAATTATTTATTTGGGAAAATTTTCATACTATTACAAGCAACAACTCAACAAACAACAACGAACTAAGTCTTACCTAATTAAAATTAAAAGTGCAATTTTCAAATTTCTTCTTCGGATTTTTTCGAAACTTTAGAAGAGAAAACTTGACTACTAGTACTTGGTAGTTCTTTCATAAGAGAACTGCTAGGCAATTCATGAGAATCTGTAACCGAATTTACTATCATTGTTGACACTTTGTTTTTAGAGAACATGCTCTGTTCTATGTAACCTTCCGCCACAGATGCACTCTTTCATTTTCCGTGCATTTTTAAAGTTTCATACGTTGCACCAGCCTCAGTTAAAAGAGTTGCCGAAGTCTTTCTGAAACAATGTCCAGTATATTCATTTGCATTATCCAATTTTAAGTATTTGGCAATCATCGAAGGCATACTTCCTATGGTATTTTTGCCAACAGGTTGGTCGGTGCACCGACCGTTTCGGTACGTAAGGAAAAATCTGAGATCCTTGACTCCACTGGTTCTTAAGGATATATATTTTCTGACCAACCTCAAAGCCCCTATTTTTTCTTCCTCTACAATACTGATTCCTTTTGAAATACCAGTTTTAGTTTCGGGTATTTTAACAAGTAAACAGCTACCCTTATCTTCTATATCGTTTATAGACATTTTCACAAGTTCATCTCTCCTTGGTCCCCCAAAAACACCCATTATTAGAACTACTTTTTGTAATAGATGAATTTCATCCGAAGCTTCACTGATAAATGTAAGAACTTGATCTGCTGTCAAAACCTTGGATTTTTTCGGAATATATCCTTTAGATTTCATCTTTAAAAACGCTATCAGTCGGGAAAAATGGGAAATATTGGTATTTTCATTGACTATCAGTGTAGATTTTAAAATAGAATATTTCGTCCACAATGACGTTGGAGAAAATTTTTCGGACTGAAATAAAAAAATCAATCAAACACATGAACTAAATAAAATAACATACCAATTCTTGAAAGTACGCCAATAACACGGTCTCATCTATGGCAATAATTTTATTGTTCAACTTCCATTGATTAAATACTTCATAATCCTTGTCGTATTCGAGTCTGGATTTCTCCGGCAATAAATTATTCGCAGCTGTGGCTGCGTTTTCTATGATATTCTTGGGTAAATTCGTAATAATTTCCATTAATTTCTATAAAACTACGCAAAGAAAGCAGCATTGACATTTACTAAATACCGGGTAGCTACGGAAGTATTGCCTACGAAATATCTCAGTTATTGTATGAAGTAGGTTTGTGAAATTTGGAGCGTCGATATAATGACATAAGAGCTAGAATTTGATATATTGACATATTGACATGTCGGAGTTAACTTCCGAAATTCACCGAGTAGGCCGTGGAAGCAAAATGAAAGCCAAAAATTGAAAAGTTGGCTATGGAAACCATACGTCACTTGATAACAGTTGCTACTACTGTGATATTTTATTTTCATTCGTCGGCGTTATAAAAAGCCGCCAAAAAAAATATTGGAAAAATTGGGAAAAAAACAATACTCCGTAGGTCCATAACTTAAATAGGAACATACAACTTTTTCTTGCCTGTACTATTCAGCATAACCATTCCTTTCTAATGATATAATAGAAAATAATTTTTTGAACTGAGATACCGAAAAATCCAATTATTATTCTTCAAATAACAAAACAGATTATCGCTATACGCAAAAATAAAATTAAAAATAATGTGGACTGATAAATTATATCCTGTAGATTCTAGGTTAAATAGGAACATAAACGTACTTGGTCTGTGCCATCGTCCATAGATATTCTAATATCTACCTATGGACGATGTTTGTGCTATTGAGAATAATCATTCCATTGCAATAATCATTCGAACCAAAATATTAACAAGTAGGCTGGTTAAGATGTATTTTGGAATGAAACAAAAAAGAAATGAGAGCTGTCACGAACGCTGCTATCCATATTATTTTGACGTTCGAAGTAGTGTTTTTGATTCTGCCATTTTAAAAGGGTTTGGAAATCGAAATCAGTTAGTGGAATATTCAAAAAATGCCCCGTTATTCACGAACCGAACAAATTGACATGCTTCTCATTTATGGTGAATGTTTAAAAAATTCTTATGCCGCTGAACGATTGTATTTAGAGCGATATCCAGGGAGGCAGCAACCGTCAAGAAGGTATTTCCAGTGGCTTGAAGAAAAATTAAGAACTGAGCATGATGTTCACGAAGACCAAGAAGCATTTGTTATTAATGAGGAAACTGATATTAATGTATTAGCTTTAGTACAATATGATAGCACAATTTCCTCAAGGCAGATTGGCGCCGAATTAGCTATGAGTAAGGACTCTGCTAGGAAAATTTTGAAAAAACATCTATTGAAATCCTTCAAGTATCAGTTGCATCAACATTTGTATGAAAATGACGGTGAAAGGCGCCTGGAATATTGTAATTGGTTTCTTCGACAAAATGCTGAGAATCACCTATTTAACTATTATATCTTGTTTACGGACGAGTCAAGATTTACCAACAATAGATTATTTAACAGGAATAATACAAGGTAGGTACTGTACTTTATTTGGATTATTGTCGATAGTCGAAGTGTAAAGTGCTAAAAGTGTGAACGGTCTTTTGTTCCAGGTACTGGGCGACAGCAAACGAGCACCGGTTTCGACAAGGCGGCTTCCAGGAGAGATTTGGTGTGAATGTTTGGGCAGGAATAGTTGGAACTCATATTGTTGGCCCCATTCTTTTTCAAGGCCAACTAACCGGAGAGAGATACTTTAATTTTTTAACGAATGAAATTTCGGAATTCATTAACAACCTACCAGCGGAAATAACTGAGATAATGTACTTCCAGCAAGATGGCGCCCCTCCGCATAATTCAAGCATAGCGAGAAATTATCTTCAAAATCGCTTTCAAGAGAGACTTATAACAACCCATGGTCCAGTCAGGTGGCCACCAAGGTCACCTGATCTTACTCCGTGCGACTTTTTTCTATGGGGGCATCTTAAAAATAGGGTGTATTTCACACAGCCTACAACTCTACATGAGCTAGAAGTAAAAATTCGTAGAGCTTTCCAAGATATCACGCCCCAAATGTTGAGAAACGTTTTACATGAAAATATCACCAGAGTCAATAAATGTATTGACGCTGAGGGAATGCATTTCGAACATTTGTTTTGAATTTATTTTATCTTTTATCCTATCAATTTGAATTTTTTTTTCGATAAATCTGTTTTTTCGTTATTTGAAGAATAATAATTGGATTTTTTGGTATTTCATTTCAAAAAATTACTTTCTATTATATCATTAGAAAGGAATGGTTATGCTGAATAGTACAGGCAAGAAAAAGTTGTGTTCCTATTTAAGTTATGGACCTACAGAGTATTGTTTTTTTCCCAATTTTTCCAATATTTTTTTTGGCGGCTTTTTATAACGCCGACGAATGAAAATAAAATATCACAGTAGTATCAACTGTTATCAAGTGACGTATGGTTTCCATAGCCAACTTTTCAATTTTTGGCTTTCATTTTGCTTCCACGGCCAACTCGGTGAATTTCAATAATAATTTTTTTCTGATCTAGTTTCTGGTTAGATACCAACTTGTGATATGTCATTAGAAAGGGAATTGAATGCTGAATAAAGCGAAAAGAAAAAAAATAGGGTTTCCATTCAAAATAAGAAAGTTGATGTTACTTCCGGTCAGACCGGAAGTTAACTTCGACATGTCAATATGCTCAAATTCTAGCTCTTATGTCATTATATCGACGCTCCAAATTTCACAAACCTACTTCATACAATAACTGAGATATTCCGTAGACAATACTTCCGTAGCCACCCGGTATAATGATGACAGCAATATTCAACAAACGTCAAAATATCAACAAATGCCATGCCTACTATGAGAAGAAAAATGGAAAGAAAATGCTAGGAGCAATGAACCGATTTTAAAATCGATTTTTAATTATAATAAATTTTTTTTTTTCGTGAAAAATAAAATCTTGTATGCACCACGAGCGTTACTAGATCCTAACGCCCATCGGGCAACATTCATCCCTCGGGCCAAAGGCCCTTGGGCCGAATGTTACCCTCCGGGCGTTAGGATCTATATAACTATTATGCCAAACTAGTTCGTTATTGCAATCCAATCTCAATACAAATCAGTATTTTAAAAAATTAATAACACTGCCATTTTATCATAGTAGACAATATCGTTGCTAGGTGAATGTTGACAAACGTAAATGTCATAAAATCACAATAATTTTTATATGTGTCAAAGTTAGAAGTCAAAATGAACAAAGATTTTGGAATTCCTGAAGATATTATTTATCTTTATACCTGTGCGGGCCATAAAGTGAACTTTATGCCCGCACGGGCATAAAGTACGACATTAGATAGGTAACTAAGCAATAAAAACACAATAATGAACTAGTATGACATAAAATAATATACTGTTCACCACATCATATGGGTTTGAAACTGTTTAACAAACTACCAGACTGCGTAAAATCAATCTTAGCTATTAATTCTTTCAACTGAAAATTGTTTATATATTGAATTCTTGTTGTGAAAACTGTTTGTTCTTAGTGCATTTTCGTTGTAAAAACTGTTTCTGTATTCTATCAACACTGTTGTATAAATATTACTTCTTTATATGACGTTTCCAATACAATGTATATTTGTCAAAAAAGAAATGAAAGGAATTGATGAATTGATTAGTTTACAACTTATACAGGCCGTTTCTTTTATCATGTGGTAACATTGCTATATTCTAAACCGTAACAGATACGAAGACGATTAAACGGGAGAAAAGGTAACTATTGTGGAGAACAGTACAAAGGTCAAAGAAAATTTACAGGGCGTCTCGCCCTTCCCGAGTTATACAGGGAAAACCAAAAATGCTGTTATTTGTTTTTTACGAATAGAACTGTTATTTCTGAAAATATAAAAAAATTTATAAGGAAAGTTTTAATGTATTCTAAATGTACTATAAAAATGTAACAATGAATCTTTGATTAAAAGTTTCGTGTCAACACGGCCACCATCAACATTTCTTTTTCAAATACGGACCTGTCTATTTTAGTACAAATATTGATAAAGCGATAAAATCACAATTCAGTGGTATATCACACTTGATATTTTTATAACGTTTCATTTAAAATAACTAGCATCCTCAGTGACAACAATTTCTAATTACGGTCCTGTCGTTAGTTCTTTTGTAAATTATTTTGATTTCTTCAAAACCTATTCAACTATTGGCATACTTCAGACTTCACCCAATAATTTCGATAAGAAGATACCCCAACACAAGGAACATTCGTATTTTTCCTTCTTGGGCATTTTTGTATTACAGAAATCCTTGTTTCAAGGCTGATTTCTTCTGAATCAATTATCATACTGAATATTTCTATAATTCTCAATCCTGGAAGTAACGAAAATATTAGTTTTTGGTCAAAATACGACTATTGTGTGATATGGTACAATTAAATAGCATCTCACTTCATTTACCATTTTTAAACAAGTAGGCTTTGCTTGGTTTCTATGGCAGGACAAATAAATGAGTTGTTGATACGTGTTAAGAACTGTCAGTCGTTTATACAATCAGTCATATCAAAGATGTATTCAAATGACGAAAGGACTGATATGCTATTTGCTTATGCAAAATCAAATAGAAATCATCTTTTGGCAAAAAATATGTATGGTGAGCTATACCCAAATCGTCGTATTCCAAACATTCAAATGACGATTAGAAATAAATTTGAGAGACTGTGGTGCATTTGATAGAAATAAAACTAGAAAATGTGTTGTTACTGGAAGTATGAGGAACCAAATAAATGTTTTAGGTAGGCAAATATTACTTCATAAAGATTAACAAAGTGACGAAAATATTTTTTTTCAATTAAGGATTGGTCAGTTACAAAAATATTTCTAATCAAGATTGTTCTTTACGAGAAATTGCCCACGAACTAGGGATTTCTGTAAAATCTACCAGAAATATTTTGAAAAAGAACAAATACAAATGCTACAGGATACGCAAAGTTCATCACCTCAATGAAAGGGATTACGGAAGGAGAGTACGATTTGCGATGTGGTTGAGACGTAGAAATAGGGAAGTTGGAAATATTTGTAATAAAATAATATGGACGGACGAATCAAAATTCACCAACAATGGTTGGTTTAACAGAAACATCCATTATAGGTGGAATAATACAAATGAACATTTACATAGAGAAACCAATTTCCAGGAAAGGTTCGGAATAAATGTTTGGTTGGGAATTTTGGGAACAAACATACTAGGTCCTTTCTTTTACGACGAGCTTTTGAATGGTGGAATGTATTTACATTTTTTATCCAATGAGTTTGATGGCTACTTAGATGAATTGCCACTGAACATCCGCCGTGAAATACAATATTTTCAACAAGACGGTGCCCCTCCCCATAATGCAGCAATAGTAAGGGAACATTTAGATGCAATATTCCCAAGAAAATGGATTGGAAACAATGGACCAATTGCCTGGCCAGCTCGATCCCCAGACCTGACTCCTTTAGATTCTTTTGTCTGAGAATACATAAAGGATAAAGTTTTTTCGATAACTAGTACAGATATCGACCATCTCAAACAAAAAATAAGAGATGCATGTAATAGCATTACACCCATCATGCTAGAAAATTGCCACAGAAATTGTATGGACAGACAACTTATGTGCATTCAACAAAGAGGTCGGCAATTCGAGCATTTAATGTAGGTTATCATGAAGAATTCATTTTCTGTATTGGTTTTATTTTCACTCAAAAATTCAATATGAAATAAATTATTTTCTGTTTGTTTGATTTCTTCTACTCTTAAGTAAGTTCATTTCCGAGGTAAATTGCTATCGTTCGTCTCTGAAACTACAGATATCTTTTATTATAGTGTAAACATAATTTTAATAGATACATTTATATAAAGCGTCAATGATAATTTTTATATCGGAGAGTTAGGTTTTGTGGAATCCATAAACGACCTAACGACAGGACCGTAATTAAAAATTGTTGTCACTGATGATGTTAGTTATTTTAAATGAAACGTTATAAAAATATCAAGTGTGATGTACCACTGAATTGTGATTTTATCGCTTTATCAATATTTGTACTAAAACAGACTGGTCCGCATTTGAAAAGAAATGTTGATGGTGGCCGTGTTGACACGAAACGTTTAATCAAAGATTCATTGTTACATTATTATAGTACATTTAGAATACATTAAAACTTTCATTTTCCATTTTTTTATATTTTCAGAAATAACAATTCTATTCGTAAAAAACAAATAACAGCATTTTTAGTTTTCCCTGTATAACTCGGGAAGGGCGAGACTCCCTGTAAATTTTCTTTGACCATTTTACTGTTCTCCACAATAGTTACCTTTTCTCCTATTTAATCGTCTTCGTATCTGTTACGGTTTAGAATATAGCAATGTTACCACATGATAAAAGAAACGGCCTGTATATTATATCACAACTTCTGGCGGAAGTTGTCCATTTGGGAAAAAACCTAATGAATGAGTTCTAGTAAACAACAATTAATTTTTCTCATTAGGCAACAAATTAAGCATTTATAATGTGACCTTTCCACACTTTAAACTAAATATAACCTTTTTTATTTATTGTTTTCAAATCAGAATATAAAAACATTTCCGGGAATAGCTAATTATGGTTATACTCGTCATTATCTATTACTTCAATAGTACATATTTTCAGTATGATGATATAATAGTATATGATGTGCCAAGTGGTGTGCACAGCAAACTGCATCCAAGCAGATAAGTTGTTCTCATAGCTGGTGTCAGTTTTTAGAACTTGTGGTATGTACTTCACTTTTTTGTTGACTACGAATTTTCTCTAAAGGTTGCTAATAATTGAAGAAACTACCACTCAGAACCAAAATCAGTCTTTATACATTGAAATATATGTCTATAGTATACCCTCATGCACAAAAATTTCATTTCGTCGGCAAAACTATCATTTTGTTGACGTGTCCCAAAATTTATGACTTTAGTGTGGAATTTTCCTAAAATTATTCAGTGACTGCAAATTTAGAGTTTTGCACTTTGAAAATGATGCAAAAGATTACGATTTTTCCTTATTGATCGACTACACTTGAGAAATTTTTTAGAAATTAGTCAATTTTAGGTTATTTCTTAATGCACTTCATCAAAATACCAAGACTGGTGCCTATATTTTTGAAAAGGAAAAGAAGTATTAGACAGGGAACAGGTGGAAAATGTTATTGAGGTTTCAATTTTGAGAAAAATCGCATTTGAAACACGAAAACACTCAAAATGGTGAAATGGGGATGCAGTTTAGGGGTTGAATACGGTTTTTTGCCATTTGCGGCAAAAGTGACCTTTTAGAGGAGAATGATTTGTAGATAATGGAAAAATCGAAAACTTTTTTTGAAAAATGTTTTGACATAACCTCAAATTAACCGTCAAAATGACCCGATTTTTCAGTATTTAATTTTTTTCTCACGTATAAATGATTTAATTGAGATGGAAATTTGTTGAAATGTGTCTCTTTTCTTTTCGAAAAAGCATTATTTGTTCGCAATTCAGAAAACGACTTCAAGATATGTACATTTTTTGAAGAATATACCATTATCTTCCACGAACAATTGTCTTGATGTTTTTTTGTATTTCGCAGGTCTAAAAGTGATCATTTTAATTGTTAAAATGTCTACTTTAAATTGTCTAAATGTAACTTGGTAGTATATTGATCGTTAAATCGCTTAAAATTGCGAAAAACCGACAGCAAGCCCCTCTGAATAATGATTTTCTCAATATTTTCAATGATTTTCGAAAGTTGTAAGAAAGGATGAAAAAGATAATAATAAATTATTTTTGTAGTGTAATTACGTATTCAAATATTAAATTATAAATAGTTTAATATGAATTATAAGTTCGGAGTTTGAACCCTAGTTGGCGCTTGGATTTTTAAAATTCAATTTAACAGATTAAATTATCAAAATCTCGTGGCTCGACTATGGTGAATCCTGCACGATTCACTGATGCGTTCAATTTAACAGTGCTGATCCTAAGGTGGCGTATGGAGTTAGTAACAAGGCCTACCCAGAAAACATGGTTAATGAAAAAATGCAGAAAGTCGATATTTATTGAAAATAATGAGAAAATCATAAGTCAGAGAGACCTTTTATTTCAATTTTCATTTCAACAATTAAAATAATCACGTATAGACATTCGAAATTCCAAAAAGTATCAAGACAATTGTTTGTGAAAGATAAGGCTATTTTTTTCGAAAAAGATATATAATTCTAAAACTAGTTGTCTTCCGAATTGCAAAAAAATCTTGTTCATTTGACACCTAAAAAAGTACTGTTTGAAAGTGGTTGACAATGTTTCACTTTGAGTAAGGTTATTCTGGACTTTCATTGTCTAAAAAAGAACAAAGAAAAATTCAATTCTCTGCAATTTTTAATCACGACGTTTCAACTGTTGAAATCTACAGTCGTTATCAAGTGTATAATGCGACAATCTCAAGGATACTTCTTATATATGCTGTGGATAATTTTGTGTCATTATCCTAGGGGTAATTTGGCGGTATTCAGGTAAGCTTGTTAATTACTGTGCCAGGTCCCTCCGGTACAGCATTGTTAATTCTTATCGCAATTTCAATTGATCCATGCCACTAATTAAGGGTTTCCACACATTACGGATTTCTATGCTGGCCTGACTAAAGACTTTGTTGTTCATAATATATGCACTCTCTTTAAACTTCCTTCTATACCAGCCCTCTTCTTTATGGATGACTTCGGCTTCAGTCCATTTTATGTTGTGTTGGGTCGTCCAGACATGATCCGCTATTCCTGACTTTGATGTTTCTCCTCGTTGAGTGTTTCTCTTGTGTTCAGCGAGTCTAACGCTAAGTGGTCTCTTAGTTTCTCCAAGGATAAAGTAACTCAACACTTTCGTACCTTCAGAGACTTTTCTAAATTTCACTATGATTATTTCTGTAATGACCTTTTGTCAATTAACTGGGGCGTGATATATACAATGGATAATATTGATGATATTCTTGATTTTTGGAATACAAATATGATACGTTTATTTGATATTCATGCGCCATCCAGAACTGCGAGAATAAGTAAACCCCCGGCGCCTTGGCTAACTTATAATTTGAAACTCATGATGAAAACTAAAGAGAAGGCCTTTGCTAAATATAAAAAAAATAAATCAGATGCATCTTGGAATTATTATAAGGAACTAAGGAATATTGTTAATATGGCAGTGAAATCAGAAAAGAGGGCTTACCTTCAATATAAGTCAAATTCTAACCCTAGCGAATTCTGGAAAGCTTTGGAATATCTCAACATCAAACCAAAAAAAAATGTAGCTCATAATCTTAAGAACGCTAATGTGTTCAATGATTATTTCATTGATAGTATCCCAGATACAACTAATGTTATTGATTTAGAATTGCTGAGCATATACGAACATGTTAACGTCATTGAGAATGATCGATTCTATTTTCATCCAACTAATATCAAGGAAGTCGAAAAAGTTATTAATTCTTTCAGATCTAATGGGAAAGGGAGTGATGATATCAATTTGAAAATGTTACTTCTGGTATTCCCTTATCTCAGTGAAGTCCTGACTTACATAGTTAATTTTTGCTTAATGCATGGTGTATTTCCTGCTGCTTGGAAGCTTTCTCACATTATTCCGGTTCCAAAAAATAATCGTCCCACTGAAATTTCACACTTCAGGCCAATAAGTATATTGCCTACGCTATCTAAAATACTAGAAAAAATTATTTTTTGCCAGTTGAAACTATTTGTAGAGAACAATAACATATTAGCGGTTACACAATCCGGTTTTCGTGGTGACCACGGAACAACTACCGCCCTTGCTCATGTAACTGACGATCTATTCAGAGCACTAGACTCTAAATTAAATAGTGTGTTGGTTCTATTGGACTTCAGTAAGGCCTTCGATACTATCAACCATGAACTCCTGTGTAAAAAAATGAAATTTTTTGGTATCAGTGAAGGCGTTGCTGAGTTTTTTAGGAATTACCTGAGTAATCGTTCCCAAAAAACATTGCTTGATGGTAATTTGGTCTCATCCAGTAGGAGAATTACGCGAGGGGTACCCCAAGGGAGTATTCTAGGGCCACTTCTGTTCTCTATTTACACTGCGGATTTTCCACAAAATATCGAGTTTTGTACTACCCATCAGTATGCGGATGACACGCAATTGTACTTATCATTTTCAATAAATGATGTGCATGTTGCTTGCGAAAGAATTAACTCTGATTTGAGCTACATTTCTGCACTTTCAAATGTGCATGACCTTATTCTTAATGAAAACAAAACGCAACTAATGATTTTTGGAAAAGATAAAGGGGCTCTTGCTGATAGCCCGCTATTTGAAATCAAGATCAACGATTCAATATTGGTAGCAGTTGACAAATGTAAAAATCTGGGCCTTCATATGGACAATGAATTAAAATTCTCTGGACATGTTAATTCTCTAATACAGAAAGCCTATGGAAAACTAAAACTGCTCTATATGCACCGTGACGTGTTGAGTACCGGTTTAAAATTGAAACTCTGTGACTCTCTGATTTTATCATCTTTGGCGTACTGTAATGTGGTTTATTGGCCTGCTCTGATCTACAGAGATAAAAAAAGCTTACAAAAAATACAGAACTCGTGCATTAGATATGGTTATGGCCTTCGGAAATTTGACCACATTAGTAATATGTTTCGTAGGTCAAATTGGCTTAATCTTGATGAAAGATTCACCCTCCACTTGGCTTGTCTTATCTATAAGATTAATCAGATTCGTACCCCGAGATATCTCTATTCAAAACTGGTTAAAGGATCTCAGACCCACAATCGACCTACTAGAACTTGTAATTTATACAATATACCTGTCCACTCCACCGCTACGTTTCAAAAATCCTTCTCATATGTTGCAGTAAAAATATTTAACTCTGTTCCTGAATTCATAAAAAACAAAAATACACTTTTTTCCTTCCGAGAACATATGAAATCCCACCTACTCTCCTTGAGAAATAATTAGTCGTGTTGTTGGAGTATTTTGTTTATGGTGTTATTTCCACATTTTTGTTTAGTAATTTTTGAATTGTAATTTCTATTTTAGTTTGAAAAACAAATTTGTAATTTTTTGTTGTAGCTATAATTATCTTTTGTATCTATTGTGAGGTCTCTCAGCTGGTTGGTATTTTGGGGGGGTTATGTGGAAGAACAACTATGTTGAACATCGCCTCCCAAGAGTAATCGTCTTGTTAAATATTGTATTTGTAAAGAAAAAATAAAGACCCATTATTATTATTATTATTATTATAAGCTTCGCCGCATTCACAAGGGATGCGGTAGATGCAGTTTTTGGAGTCAATGTCAGCGTTACGTGGTCTGGTCTTTGTGAGATGGCTGCGAATAGTGTTACCTGCATTGAAACATGTCCGTATTTTGTATTTCGACCCAATTCGCTGTATTCTTTCCGATAGACCTCTAACATACGGAACGCACAGGGTGGTTTGTGTCGGCTCATCTGGTTTCTTGTTCTTATCCCCCCTGCGAGCTAGAACCTCTTCTATATGTTTTTTGGGGTACCCATTTCGTCGCAGATCATTCTTGATATTGTCCAATTCGATGGTAAGACTTTTATCTGTGTTACATAGGTTGTAGGCACGGTCCACCAGCGATCGAACAACCCCTCTCTTTGTAGCACCATGATGGTTCGATTCGAAGTTCAGGTATTGTCCGGTATGAGTCGGCTTTCTGTATACTGATGTTTGGCACTTATCATTGTTCCTTTGAACTTTCACGTCTAGAAAAGGTAAACCATCTTGCGTCTCCTTTTCCATCGTGAAGTTTATGGACTTTCATGTTATTCAGATGTTCCAAAAAGACGTCAAGGTCCTCGTCTCCGTGGTTCCATATGACCTGGGGGACCTGGCACAGTAATTAACAAGCTTACCTGAATACCGCCAAATTACCCCTAGGCTAATGACACAAAATTATCCACAGCATATATAAGAAGTATCCTTGAGATTGTCGCATTATACACTTGATAACGACTGTAGATTTCAACAGTTGAAACGTCGTGATTAAAAATTGCAGAGAATTGAATTTTTCTTTGTTCTTTTTTAGACAATGAGAGTCCAGAATAACCTTACTAAAAAAGTACTATTACAACAATATGAAAATGAAAATAAGTCATTTTGAGGTCGTACACAAAGTTACTCATGATTCAAGTGTTTGTTCGAACGATTTCTTATTGCTGAGATAGATCTCTAATACTCTAATGAAAGTTGATCAAGTCCACTTGGGCCAATTTCAAATGGATACCATTATAGATATCTTCGCATCTTTCAAAACATTAAAAAAAACTGATTTACATCCGCAAGAGTTGAACGTATTCCGTTTCTTCATTGTATTTGAAAGACCGGTAATCGATCATAGCACACCGGGCAATTAATGTCAACAACCAGGGACGGACTTCTGCTATATACGATATTCAAAATTTGATTTTTTCAACTGTTCAGGTAGAGAGTTGGTGCTTCCTGAGAATAAATTTTCAATTGCTAGTTGATTTACAACAATAGCAATAACCTGAAAACATCAGATGTGGTTCGTGAATGAGAATTGAATACAGTGTTCTTGAAAGAGTTGGCAACATATAATTTATTTCGAAATGAGACTTGGGTGGGCGTTAAGTTTTACTTCAAAAAAATTTTTTTTCAAGCTGAAGTAGGCTTAAAAAAGAATTATTTGTTTGACTTTCAATGTGAAAAACTGTTTCTATCACATGTTTCTATTGATATGGCCAAAGAAGAACGCGCACATAAAGACATACAAAAAAGAAAAAATGTGAGGATTGACGAAGAGATAAAATGAATTTTTTAAATCATGCAGCAAAAAATCAATTGATGCACATCTGATGACGAGCTACAAGAACAATAAGGAATAATTAATAAAAAGATAGCCAATATAAAAATCAAGAAAATCCAATAATAATGGTAATGGTAAGTGTGGATAGAAACTGATGCGCTGCTACCTGATTAGATCTTCTTCTATCTCAAGGTGTTCTCGTTTACAGCAGCCCCTCAAGCCTCAATTCCTTGAGGAATTTTGGGATTTTGAGGAGGTTTATTCGTGGTATTTCTTCCACCATCAACTGGTGTTATCCCAGTATATCCAATCCCTTGTGATGTACAGCATAACAATCAATATATGGTGGGGTCTTTCTGGATGTTCCCCACAGAATCTGCAGGTGCTGTCCTCCTCTAAGCTTCGCTTCCTTAGGTGTTCTTTGAGTGTGCAGTGCCCCCTCAGAAATCCTGTGATTATCTTTAGACTAGTTTTGCTGAGGTTAATCAGTGACTTCGATCTTGCTCGGTTGAAATTGCCGAGGAGATCTTTGGCCTGCCTTAGCCCTGGAAGTCTTTACCAGTATGTTGCTCCCATTGCTTCTTCAGTTTTATTGAGTTCTTGGAAGTAAGATTTTCCAAGTCCGCAGAATGGTTCTGGCCCGATCAGTGGCGTTGATGCCCCTATTCGTGCCTGGGTGTCTGCTTATTCATTGCCCTCCTCTTCAACGTGCCCCGGTACCCAGAGGAGGATCACCTAGTTGTTCCTGCCTAGATTATTGAGTTTGTCTAGGCATTCCTAGAATTGCGATTTCCTTGTTCCGGTATTTCCTGTCGAGGTGGAACTGAATGCACCTTTCTATGGCGTGAATTTCCACCTGAAAAATGCTGCGGATCTGGCCCAAATATTCCGTATTTGGTGCGAGGCCAAAAGACTCCTGCTCCAGTTCCGTCGAGAGTTTTGGACCCGTCCGTAAACCATGTTATGGTATTCTTTCCCAGTACTCCATTCTTTCTTGGTTTTTAATTCCGTTCAAAAAACTTTCTCAAAACTGAATTTCGACAAATATAAATTCATGTCTCCACCTTTTCAAGTAGTAAATCAGAAACGGTAAATTTCAGAATGCGTGAATTGTAATTCAGAAATGTAATTTGTATTTCAGAAAGTATAAATTGAAATTCAGAATAGTAAAGTGAATTTCAGAATGCGTGAATTGCAATTCAGAAAGGTGAATTTAATTTCAGAATGTGGTAATTGAAATTCAGAATTTTTAATTCAGAAACAGTAATTTGTAAATCAGAAAACATTTAGATTCCAAAAATATATGATTCGCTAATCTTTTATATGTATAAAGAAATAATCCATTAAAATATGAAACGTTATAATACACGACCATGTATAACGCATGACGAAGATATATTTCAATAAAAAGTTTTTCACAGCAGATTTTCCTTAGGAACATAGAACCCTCATCAATTGATATGAACTTTATTTAATTTATACGAATATCTCAATTCGTTCGTCCTCTCAAAAATATAATTGTGAAGAATTAGCGTCCTACTTCCATATCGCGCAGAGCTACAATAGCAGCTGCATGAAATGTATGCTGTGTAACCCTTGCGCAATCTCCTCCAACTGTTCTATTCTTCATCTCTTCAAAGATATACAAGCCTCTGTTAACCAACTCCAATTGATGAAAATTAGGCATTCGAAACAACGTGATACTTAATATTCAATGATGAATGAAGACGAATTATTATTATTATTATATTTGACCACAATTCAATAGAATTCAACTTTATAAATAAATACATACATATCGATGGTGTGCGGATTGGCATCCTTCGATTAAAAATTCGTAGGAAAATTTTTGGTCTCATAATTACCCACTTTCATCTCAAGTCATGGATTGGCAATATTCACTATGTTGAGGAAGTTTTTATGTACATAATTCACAGATTGCCACCTCTGATTTACAAGTTACGCTTTCTGAAAATCAATTCACATATTCTGAATTTCAATTCACAGTTCTAAATTTCAATTTACATACTCTGAAATTCAATATACCTTTCTGAATTAAACTTCACGTATTCTGAAATTCAATTCACTATTCTGAATTTCAATTCACACATTCTGAAATTCAATTCACCTGTCTGAATTACTACGAACACATTCTGAAATTCAATTTACACATTCTGAAATTCAGTTCACCTTTCTGAATTTCAATGAACACATTCTGAAATTCAATTCACTATTCTGAATTTCAGTTCACACATTCTGATTTACATCTTGAAAAGGTGTAGACGAGCAGAAGGAACTGGCAGGTTTATTTTTTGTCTCAACTGCTGCTTTTGATACTGTTAATTCAAAATTTCTTAAAGAGGAATTAAATAAATTAGTTATAAGAGGTAAACTGTCAGAATGGATAGTTTCATATCTACAAAATAGGCGTATCGCAGTGAACATAGGTTCAGAGACTTCCGTGGAAATGGAATTGAATGTCGGGGTAGGGCAAGCTTCAATACTTGGTCCTCTACTCTTCTTTAACTTTGTAATATCTCTTACGATATTATATATAAATGTTTAGTATAAATACTCAATAAGAAGGAAGTCGTGGGATTTTAGGAGTTTCAGAACAAAAGAAAATATTACTTATTGAAAAAGAACTGTTGATATTCACTTAAATATCGAACAATATTAACATTGCCTCAACCTAAGGCATAACAATACTTATAATTAATGAAAGATAAGGGAAAATGAAGCGAATGATGAATAATTGATTATTTCTAAGTAGATAGATCTGACTAATATCTAAGTTATTTTTTTTAAAGTCCACTATTATTCATTACTCTAGATAACTATGCGAATCCCGATTGAAACTAATAAGGTAGTTGAAGTTCTCCATAAATAGTAACCTTCCTAGGTTCACTTGCTTAGGTCTATTAGTACATAGAAAGATCTCACCAGCTTTCAGTTAGGGCAATGTGTAGAAAGACCCTCTGACCAAGAAACAACAAGGACTTTCCAATTCCTCCCACAAACTGGACTGAACTGCTTTCAACAGTTACGTTTTCCTTTTATTGCTGATTTGACAATTTTCATTTGCTAAACTTTAGTTTAAGATTTGAACCACGTCTCCGCAAAAAGGGATAAATCTGATATAAAATATAGCATGATATGTTTTCAAACAGTTAAAGTAATATTACTCACCGTGGTTATGTGAATCTTTATCTTTTTCTCCTGAAGTTCTGATAGAAATTAATTCAGTAGTGATCAAATTTTGACAAACGTCAATCTGACATTTAATGACTTGATCGCTCAACAAAGTTTCGAAACAAGAAATTGAATACATGTTTTGCTGTTACAACTTCATCAAGGACTTACCACAAATACTGGTTGTACGTGACCGTCATATGTCCAATGATAACGTATGGCTCTATAGTCTGGTGGAGCAAGGGACATAAAAAAATGGCCATTGCTAAACTCAACAGACTACAGAGACAAGCGTGCCTGGCGATTACTGGAAGCATTCGTTCCACACCAACGGCAGCAATGGAAGTCCTCCTTGAATTGCTTCCTCTCCACATAGTTCTGGAGAGAGAGGCAAGATGGGCAACATACAGACTTTACCAAGCGGCCATTAGTCTACCGCAGGCATGTGTCATGAGAGGCAGCGGCATGCTGGAGGGCATAATAGCTCACAACATTCTAGGAATGCCCTCAGACATCATGCCTAAAACTATCAACCTTCACACGTCCTACACTGTGGTCTTTCCCGAAAGAGAAGACTGGGTCCGGAATGAAACCAACCTATGTAGGGCAAATGAACGTTGGTTCACCGATGGTTCCAAAACTCAGGAAGGCGTCGGAGCCGGAATATATGGGATGAACCCAGTAGTGAAACGCTCGTTCAGTATGGGCAAACTAGCTACGATATTTCAGGCAGAGGTATATGCAATTGAAATGTGTGCCAGGGAGCTGGAAAATCGACACCACACACGAAACACAATAAAAATATTTTCAGATAGTCAAGCAGCACTTAAAGCGCTTGAATCCAACTGCTTTAAATCTAGAGCAGTATGGAACTGCAGAGACACCTTAAACCGACTGGCGCAACGCAACAACGTTACCCTAGTCTGGATACCAGGTCACACAGGCCTAGAAGGAAACGAAATAGCGGACGCCCTAGCAAAAGGGGGGGCCGAAACAACGTTCACTGGACCAGAACCGGTAATCGGTTTAGCATATAGCACTGCCAAGAATGTCATAACAGCTTGGGCAGACAATAAAAGACTCGAGTACTGGCGTAGTCTACCGGGCCTAGCCCATTCCAAAGTTTTTATTGCTTGTACAAGGAAAAAACAGGACTCTGACAAACTGCTAGAACTCAGCAGAGCGCATCTCAGAGTTATAGTAGGTTTGCTTACTGGCCACTGCAAACTCAAACATCACATACATAAAATCGGACTTGCACAAGATGCAGAGTGCCGGCTATGCATGGAGAAAGATGAAACGGCTGAACACATTCTGTGTACATGCCCTGCAGCGGCCAGAACCAGATTCTCAATATTTGGCGATACGACAGTAAGGCCAGAAAACCTGGTAAATTGTTCTCCCAATGCATTCCTCAATTTCGTCAAGAGATTGGATATGCTGGGAGAAATATAACCATAGGGTGAGCCACAATAGGCCATTGGCCGCAGTGGAGGGCCTGATACGGGCCCACTCACGTTCAAACCTAACCCTAACACCTAACCTACCACAAATTGTATCTTTAAAAAATTTATACATGATACGTCAATAATTATTCCTGCCAAAAATTTAATAGAACTAGAGACTGAAGCAGATATGTTAATCAAGCATTTCAAATCGTGGAGCCTTAAGAAATCTTTGACCAAGAATGTAAATAAAACAGTTTGTTTTTATGCTTTTCTCATTGACCAAAACAAATATCCTGTCAAAGATAAGTAACATAGAAACCAGCGACCAAGTAAAATTTCTTGGAACAGCAATCGATAGTAATCTAAAGTTCTATCGCGAAATAGACTCAGTGTGCTCCAAGCTTGCTAAAAATACGTTTGCCATTCTGAACTCGAAGAAAGGAATCAATCTTGAGTTATAATATTGTCAGGGCGATATTATAATGTTTGAAAAATATTCGTAGTTTGTTATGGTTTCAGATAAAACACTTGAAATACTTAACGGAATTTGTTTAGAAATAAGGAATGAGAGATAATAATAATAATAATAAAATTTATTCCAGTAGGATCATTTTTACACGAAATTGGAAAGGTCAACAGAGAGTGGTAATATATGGAAATATACAAATATCAGTTCTACAACTAGTAAAAATATAGGCATATATTTACGTATATAAGCCTATATACAAAAATACACATACACACACACACACATATATATATATATATATATATATATACTGTATAAGATAAAAACAAAAATAAAAAATTATAAATCACATAATAGGAACAGATTTAGAAAAATACAGTTATTTCAATGAACAATGTCACATATTAAAAAACTCTTGAACAGTATAGAAGGACTTCGTTATTAAATATTTCTTCAAATATTTCTTGAAAGTAATGAGGCTTTGCTCATCTTTAATACTATTTGGCAATCTATTATAGAACTTTATGCCTGTATACGAGGGAGCTTTTTTATAAAAAGTAGTCCTGTGGAGTTTTAAGACTGTTACCATGTCGTGTTGGGTAACTGTGGATGTCAGAATTTTTGATGTAGCTGGAGATTCTCTGTCTGATGAACAATATACATTTATATATATATATATATATATATATATATATATATATATATATATATATATAGGAGAGAGGTAGTCTTTGCTGACAGACATATTAACAAGGGCTTATGATTTCGATAATGATTATTTTATAAAGGATTCCTTTGACGTCTCCAAAAGATTTAACAAAATGCAACTCCCGGACAATTATGTCCTAGCTAGTCTAGACGTTGTCTCATTATTTAGTAATGTATACTTAGAAGCATGCATTAGAGCAGTTGATAAAAACTGGCATCGCGTTGGCCCCATCTGTAAGATCCAAAAACAAACCTTTTTTGATTTAATAACATTTCTTTTTGATAATACAGTGTTCTCATTCAATAATAAAATATATAAACAAACTTTTGGTACCCCAATGGGGGCAAAAATTAGTCCCATTCTTGCTTGCCATGTAATGGATGACATTTTAGATACAGTTATTAGTGTTCTTCCCTTCAATTTATTTTTTATAAAGAAATATGTTGATGACATCATACTCTCGTTACCTGCGGAGGGTATTGCAGATGTAGTTGACATATTTAACAGTTATGACCCCTACATACAGTTTACGTTGGAATGTGAAAACGTTGAATGTAGTGTTCCTTTCTTGGACATGAAACTCATACGTGCACAGAACAATAGTATTCTCATCGATTGGTACAGGAAACCCATGAGTTCTGGTAGATACATGAATTACTTGTCGTACCACAAGGAATCTATCAAAGTGAACCTCGTCAAACAAATGAAACAACGAGTCCTCAACATTTCTGATAGTACCCTCTGGAAAAGAAAAAAAAAAAAAGGAAAAAAAAAACTTGGGTATTTTGTACAATCTATTTCGTAACAATTCTTATCCTCATTATCTTTTGAAAAAAATTTTATATAGCTCAACAATGGAGACTCCCTCAGATAATATCAACAATACAGGTGTTTTGGATGTTGCAGTTGGTGACAATGCGGACCATGTAGCCAATACTTTTTATGCATCTCTTCCATATATAACGAATATGACTCCAAAACTCACTAGAATCTTTAATTCTTTCAATAATATTAAAATTGCAAACAAAACTAGTTTAACTATCAACTCTCTTTTCACAAAAGTGAAGGACAGAACTCCTTTAACTCATCAATCACATGTAGTTTATTGTATTCCTTGCTCCAATTGCTCGAATGAATATATAGGACAAACCAATAGGTTGTTGAAGGACAGAATTTGTTCACATAAGAGTGATTGTAGATTGCACCCAGAGAGATGTGCACTTAGTAATCATGTTCAAAATGAAGGTCACAACATGAACTTTGAGGCTGCAAAAATCTTAGCCAAAGAATCTAATAAATATAAAAGAACCTTTCTGGAGATGACCTTCATCTCACAGTCATCCTCTTGTTTGAACAAGAAAACTGACATAAAACACTTAAGTGAAATATATTCATTTTTATTGCATTTGGACAATCAGAAACATAATGTCAGAGAGCTTAACTCTCAATCCATATTATAATTATTAAACATTTTATCTTTTAAATTTCTATTAAAGACTGACCACCTAAAACGGTATTATAATATTATAATATTATAATATTTCAAAATTTCCTTTCTAAAAACCAATTTTAATAAACGTTCTTCAATTTTGAATACTTATCTGGAAATATATAAAAAAAATTTTTGTAACAGTCATATGTCATATTCATGATACAATGTCTATTCTATTTGTTCCAAGCTTGATGTACACTTTTCTCGTTCTGAGTTGCTTAATCTGTAAAATTTCACATTTCAGTACAGTTCCATGCAGGAACGTACCTAAACAAACTTCACATTGTATACATAACCTCAAATAAATTTGCTGTCTTTTTCACGCCTGCCTCTCAACCGGTGTGACATCGGTATGATATCCATTTTAATAAATTTCAATAGAATTAGATTTTATACACAACTGAGTTGGTAATAATGTGTGATGATTACCTTTAAGATTATCTCACAACTTGTTTTTTAATATGTTCAATTACTGTACACGTCTTTTTATATCATCTGTTGCAACCAATCTCATCTACACGTAAGTAGTTTAGAATCCACTTTTGTCAATTGTTTTCACTATAGTTAAAACATTATTGTAGCTTTCCCTGATGATGACAATAATACTTGTCGAAATATTGGAATAAAGTGTTATAAGAGTATACTTCTTGCATGCTGCTCACCCAACAAGTTCCCTATATATATATATATATATATATATAAAGTAAGGTTTACATGTATCCCTGCGTTGTAATCCAAAGATAAGCCTGATCCCTTTTTTGTAGAAGGAATAGTCTATTAACTGAAGTGGAATTGCCCCAAATTATTATGTTGTAGGTTAGATGAGGGTATAGCATTGCGTGATATATATTCGGCAGCTGTGTTTGGGGGAGTATATTTTTTAATTGTAAAATAGCAAAGTATCCATTACTAACTTTTTTGCAACTTTGACTTATACACTCGTGAAACGATAGTGATGCATCAAGAAAGGTGCCAAGAAATTTTGTGGATTCGGAGACAGTGACATCAAGATTTTCTGATACCATTTCCAGATTCATGTTGGGATACGATGAATAATTTCATCAAAACAGTTTTCCTACAATTTAATATTAAGTGATAATTCATTGAATTTATTGTGCAGGTGGATCAATTTAGATGAGAGTTCTTCAGAGGTATTTCCGTGGGTTGCCAATGACACATCACCTGCATATTAAACAATCCAGTCCGTCCTCATAAAAGATGGCAAATCGTTGATAAACATTAAGAATATAAGTGGCCCCAATACTGAACCCTGAGGAACCCCTAAATTAATTGCAGATTCCATTGAAGGGTGTGGCCTAATTTAACAATGATTTTACGGTGAGTTAGGTATGACAAAATCCAAGCAAGTGTGTTCCCACGAAATACCATAACATATAGTTTCGTTTCAACAAAGCTCAGATTCAGACAATCAAAAGCTTTAGTGAGGTCGAAGAAAAGAGCTCCAAAAAATTTCTTATCGTCAAGGTATTTATATAAGTATTCTACAAATTCATACACTGCAGTTTCTGTCGACCTGCCGGGATAGAAACCACTCTGACTTTTGATATTATTTGATATTTATCTAGAAATTTTATTATCCTTTTATGCATGGCTTTCTCAATCACTTTGGCAAATACACAGGAAACAGTTATCTGCCTATAGTTGTCAATGGATAACGGATCATCTTTTTCATAAATAGGGGTGACTAGTCCTAGTTTCAAGTCTTGGGGATATTTTCCTACTTCAACAGACAAATTTATCAATTTCGCTAAAGGTTCAGCAATATAGCAAGCAATACTCTTAACGATTTTAGTTGAAATACAATCCACCCCCATAGAATTAGTGTTTTTTAAATCATTTATTATTTCAACTATCTCTATTGCTTCTACAGGACTGAAAAAGAAAGAGCTGTCATTATTTATAACGATAACGACTAGCACTTGAGAGGGTTGAACTTCTCTTGTGTGAAATAGATTTTTCAGCATTCAATATTAGAGCTTCAAGGCGTTTAAACGTGTACATAATTTTTAATTGTTTTCCAAAGGTGTTAATATATAGTGAAAGTTACAGTCCACTTATTTATTTATTTAAATCGACAAGAGAAAATACCTAGTCAGATTGCTCACACGATCAGTTCACTGATCAATCAAATATAATAATATGGTGCCAATCCACCGAAATTAAAAGAATGTTTTTACTACAGAAAAGAAATTTTTTATATTGACTTATATAACAGTCCCGATAGAAAATCTTCACTATCACAGCTCAAGACTACTTGAAAAATTCCATAATCCAACCCTGTAATATTCTGTAGTAGGTGATGCTATGGAATCACGGTCAGATCGCGTTTTTTTTTGTTTTGGACCCGCCTGAAGCGCCAACGGGTTGAATGTTAAAAATTATCGAATAGATCTAAGTCTAAACGTAGCAAACGAAGCTCACATTATTTTCTTTCAGTTTTTTGCAAAGTCATCAGGCTCAGCTTCCTCTTGACAGCTCCGTTACTATTTCGGCGTGGCGATTAATATACAGGTAGGCGCTGTTGTCAAATGAAGAGTTGTTATTTTTTATAGGTGTCGTTCATTTTTCTACGAACGTTCTGGTTTTCATATATTTTTCCATATATAATATCACTGTCACAATAATATACTCTCATTAAATATTTCTTCTGGTTTCCACTATAGGAAAAATCCTGTAATGATCGGATAGATTGTAGATAGCACTTCGACCTAATAGATCTTTTATGCATAACTATTAATCTATTCGACGCTCAGAATTCCGAGACTTCGTATGAAGTTTATCAGTTTCCTGGTGTAAAATCGACCTCTACTCCAGAAATCAGTCAGGTTCGGTCTGGGGTACACCAGGGTTCCACTGTGGGGCCAGACTTGTTTCTTCTTTATAATAACAATATAAGTGAAGAAATATTTAATCTCCATTTACTGCGTATACAGATGACACATCACTACTGATTTCTCATGATAATACAAAATCTCTCATATGTATAGAGCAAGATCCCAGGGCCGTCAGACGTTACTTATTTTTAAAGGAACGAAATGTGTACGATTGAGTAGTGTTAGTATGTACTATGTTCGCATGCCTACCTGCTAGCTTGTCCAGATGATCATTCTTCAGATATTAGGGAATCAAGGTACGTAGAAACACTACTCATTTAGTTAAATTGCCAGTCTACAGATTTATTTCTGTAAACCATGGTGGATCAGTGGACACAGTATCTAGCTACCACCCCGAAACTCCGAGTTCAAGTCGCGGCTCCAACATTTTTTTTTTCTTTTTTTTTAACCCAGCACACACATCACAGTAGGGTTAGACATCTCGGTTGGGAACGATTTTTGTTCAAAAAGAAATTGAAAAGAAAACAGAATTTTGGTAAATAAAAGATTTTCTTATGAGTAAAATCCCAGGGCCTTCAGACATAACTTATTCTTGAAAAGATGAAAACTTAGATTCTGAGTGGTGTCTCATGTACTTTTAATACCTGCGTGCTTGTGGAGATCGCTCTGTGACACCTGGGCAGGTACCAGGAGAGAAAGGTAACTAAAAATAAGAGTTACTTAACTTAAATTTGTGTGGCTGATTTTTATGTATAACTTGTTGATTATCATTCTGAAGTAATTTGTGGAGCTTTAAAGTTCTGGTCTATGGAAAGTGTATGACACTTTTGAAATTACTTAAGAGTGATATTCTACAAAACACACATATATATATATATATATATATATATATATATATATATATATATATATATATATATATATAAATCAGCCATACAAATTCAAGTTAGGTATCTGCCCAGGTGTCACAGAGCGAACTACACAAGCACGCAGGTATTGAAAATACATGAGATACCACTCAGAACCTTTATCGTTTCAAAAATAAGTTATGTCTGAAGGCCCTAGGATTGTACTCATAAGGAAATCCCAACAAAATCTTTTATTTACCAAAATTCTGTTTTCTTTTAAATTTCTTTTTGAACAAAAATCGTCCCAGAGTCGAAGCCGTTTCCAACCGAGATGGCTAACCTTAGTGTGATGCGTATGCTGGGTTTAAAAAAAAGTTGGAGACGTGATTTGAACCAGGAGTTCCGGGGTAGTAGCTAGTTACTATGTCCACTGATCCACCATGGGATATAGAAATAATTCTGTAGACTGGCAATTCAACTAAATGAGTAGTGTTTTTACGTACCTTGATTCCCTACTATCTGAAGAATGGTCATTTGGCCAAGCTTGCAGGTAGGCATGCGAACATAGTACATACTAACACTTCTCAATCGTACATATTTCGTTCGTTTCAAAATAAGTAATGTCTGACGGCCCTGGGATCTTGGACATCTCGTGATTGCAACTTCCATACGTAATTCAATGAGCAGAACTTATTTTTCAATACAACAAAAACTCAAGGAATATTTCCAACAAGAATGAAAACAGCTCTAGTATCTCCTATTTTTTAAAAAGGAAACTCTGAAAATCTAGAAAACTACCGTCCCATAACAATCCCATCCGTTATCTCGAAAATTTTTGAGTATTCTATTTTGGATCAATTATTAAACTATTTGGATAAAAACTCTATAGTTCTGAACAACCAGCATGGTTTCCGCTCTGGTCGTTCCACAGTCACCGCAATTCATGATTTCTACGGAAAAATATTGGATTCTATGGAGGCAGGCGAGAGCTCGGTTGGAATATTTTGTGATTTCAGCCGGGCTTTTGACTGTGTCCAGCATGAACTCTTGATGGATAAACTTTATCAATATGGAATTCGCGGAAAACTCTACGAATGGTTTTTCTCCTACCTGAACGGACGGCTTCAGCAGGTTAAGATTATTCACAAAAAGGATAATGTGAAAACAGAGCACATTTCTAGCCTACTTTCTAGTAGAATAGGGGTCCCCCAAGGGTCTGTGCTGGGCCCTATATTATTTATCATTTATATCAATGAATTACCTCTAGTGCTCCAAGATGCGTATACTTGTCTTTATGCGGACGATTCCACGCTTTTATTCACAGACAAATCCTCAGCTCAAATACAAGATAAAATTAACTCCTGTTGCAAGTCACTCTGCAAGTGGTCTTACGAACACTCATTGTTCTTAAATGCTTCCAAAACCAGTCATGTGAACTTCCACACGAGGCAAAATTATAAAATCACAAATTTAGATATAGAAATAAATAACGAAACAATAGATAAACAGGAATGTATTACTTTCTTAGGTGTCAAATTGGACCAGAATTTATCATTCAATACTCACTGTGAAGCACTAGCTAAAACATTGAACACTAAATGTTATCAGTTAAGATCTCTAAAATCCATTTTGGATATTCATGGAATGTTACTCTTCTACTTTGGTGAAATTCAATGTAGAATTACTTATGGAATAATCATTTGGGGAAACTCGTGTAGCGTTCAGAATGTTTTTGTAGCCCAAAAGAGAATTGTGCGATGTTTAGCAAATGTCCCATATGGAACCTCATGTAGGGAATTGTTCAAACGTTATAGAATACTCCCATTTTATGGGTTATATATATATATATGAACTCTTGATCTACGTTCACAGACAGAGGGAAAAATCAACCACGAATGAATCCATACATAACCATGACACTAGGAAAAAAAATGATTTTCATATCCCAAACGTTCGTCTCACATTATCCCAAAAAACACCAGATATCTTGGGGCTACGAGTTTATAATGTTCTTCCAAAAGAAATAAAAAAGATCGATAGCCTGCTACTTTTCAAAAATAAAATCAAACTACTTCTCCTCAACCTCTGTCCCTATAGCATGAAGGATTACTTCGACAATTTCATACTGTGATAGATATATTTTTTATATATTTATGTTCTTGTGAATGTTTGCTGTATTGTCAATTTTCTGTAATTTTATTACAAAATTTTATTTGTACAACCTGACTTGTCCTATAGCTATTCAGCTCGATGGACCAAAAATAAATTGAATTGAAATTGAATTGAATTGAATTGAACTGATAGGTTTTCATAATAACCAAAGCAAAATTGAAGGCCTTGAATTGAATATTAATAACACAAGTCTACGCAGTATCAACTGTGTAGTAAATACTTTAGGAATAAGTTTAGACCAGTGTCTCAATTGGAATTCAGTTTGTAAATCAATAATTTCTAAATTGGGCACAGTTGATTGAATGTGCCAATACCTGAAATCTTGGAATACATAGCGTGATTTACGTAGGTCGTGCATTAGAAGTTTTTCAACTTGCAGTTGGACTAGAAACATGGAATTTGGTATGCTGTCATAATTGATCATGTGCGTTTCACCTCGAATGTTTTTAGTCCTACAACTATACAAGGTATGCCAAAAGTCGGTACCAACTTTCTTATTTTGAATGAAAACCTAATTTTTTTGTCATGGTTCGATTGGTCTTCTGATTATGACTTCAGTTAAGCTGAGTTATGTTAACTTATCTATTACAGTTTTTGAGATATGTTCATTTTTCTGAAAAACATTACCGCTGTAGTAGTTTATGAAAACATGTGTAGCCTGCAAACCGTTCAAAATTAGGACGCCAAATTTATGGAGTAGTTAGCTGGTAGTCCAGGCTAACACCTGATGTCCCATCGACGGTCCCATTTTGTACCATATGGGCGCAGCCGATTTTCGAATGTCGCATTATAAAATTGTCAAAAATTCGAAATTTTCAAATGGCACCTACCATTTCTTTTTCAACCATTCAAAAGAAAATTGAATTAAGCATGAGTTATTTCAGCATTTTCTATACCCAAGTTCAACCTCTATTGAGTTATTCAATAAAAATCAAGAAATGCCTTATCCTGCCGAATGCTTCTGTGTTTATTCAAGTATGCCATGAAAACAAAAAACAAATGTAAATAAGGAGGTGATATTCTGTCAAAGTGAAAACGAGTGTGCTAATTCTAAAATAAAATTGATTCGATTAAGGAAAATCATCCAAACGAAGTTGTGTTTGAAAATACAAGAGCACGACGGATTCTTAGACAACACAATTTGGACTAATGAGGCAAAGTTTTGTCAGCAGGGAGTTTACACTAGCCGCAATCGACATTTTCGAGCTTCTGAAAATCCACATATGGTAAAATTTCGAATAAATGTGTTTTGTTTAGTAATGAACCAAGAGGTGCGCTATTTTATGTATGATGAAAATTTGAATAGTGTCAGATACGTAGAAATGCTTCAAAAGTAGAAACATTTCTTGACAATTTGCCACTGGCTAGAGCTACAGGTTCATGGTACCAAATTGATGAGGCTTCGTCCCACAATACACGAACTGTGTATACCAAATTGACATCCATGTTCGAGCACCGTTGGTGAGAAAATCGAGGACCCTTTCTGTTGCCTGCAAGATCTCCAGATCTTACCCCTTTAGATTTTTATATTTGGGGTAGGGTAAAAGTTTCGATCTATCCTTCACCAGTTCACAAAATAGATGAGTTGAGACTTAGAATAATACAGACTTTTGACAGTCTCGATTTCAACAAAATCAGACGTGCTACGCAATCTATTTTAAGTAGAATAATAGAATGTTTGAACAACAATGGTGGCCATACTGAATATTTACGCTAAAGTTCTGTCAATATAGTGCAATATTTTTGATTAAATTATTACAATTTTATTTTGTTTCCATGGCAATAACACAAAGAATCATTCAGCAAGATAAAACATTTCTGGCTTTTTATTCAATAACTCGATAGAGTTTGAACTTGCGTATAGGGAAAGCTGAAATAACTCATCCTAAAATTCATTTTTTTTTAATGGTTGAAAAAGAAATGGTAGGTGCCATTTGAAAAATTTGAGTTTTTAACAATTTTATAATACAACATTCGAAAATCGCTTGCGCCCATATGGTACAAAATGGGACCGTCGATAGGACATCATGTGTTAGCCTGGACTACCAGCTAACTGCTCCATAAATTTGGTTTCCTAATTTTGAACGGTTTGCGGGCTACACGTGTTTTCGTAAACTACTACAGCGGTAATTTTTTTCAGAAAAATTGACATACCTCAAAAACTGTAATAGATGAGTTAACATAACTCAGGTTGTCTAAAGTTATAATCATAAGGCCAATCTAACCATCACAAAAAAAATTAGGTTTCCATTTAAAATAAGAAAGTTGGTACTGACTTTTGGAATACCATGTATGGCTGTAGGACTAAAAACATTTGAGGTGGAACGCACATGATCAATCATGACAGCATACCAAATATCAAGTTTCTGGTCCAATTGCAAGTTGAAAAACTTATTAAATAATAATAATAAATAAAATATTATCGTCAAACTAGAATTGCCATAAAAACACAGTTCAAAGAGTATATCGCTCGTGTTAGATATATGAGAACAGTGATTTGATAACACAAAATTGATAGTACAAGAACATGACCAAAGACTACTTCAAATTCTGGAAATAAGGAACTGTCAGAATAGTAAAATGCGCTTAAGGCCTTTCCAAGTGGTATAAAGTACTGCAGACAGATTGATTCCTGATTGTTGACATAGTATTTTGAGGATTTCTCTTTTCCACAGTATAAAAATAAAAAAAATCTAGGAGATATGTACAAGTGTAGTCAAGAAATAAATGTTTTCTACAAATCCAAACTTTCAATCAATGCATGTGATTGTTTACATCAATTGAGTATCCTCCTGATGATGATAACTTTGATAGCGAAACGTACGCTGAGTATATTAACAAACTGCTTTAGTGAAGTTTAGACATTCATCCCCGACACAGTGTCATGATTTAAATGGGTATATAAAAATGTATTGAACTTTTCTTCTTTTCCTTCCCTATAAAATATTTTATTGTTTCTGGAATGACTTATTCATCTTTTAAAAAGACTTTCTAAATTTTGTAGAAGATTATTAACTCGTCCACATCCCAACATAACCACTTCGAAAAAGATGTCATATTATATGAGTACCTATTGAAGATTTGGCAACATAGTCCAGCGTTTGAACCTTTGATGGATTCGCAAATCTCCCTCCAATTTCTAATCTGCATATCAGATGGGTTTGATCCATTATTTGGGCATGTATAAAACGGCTAGTTCATCGAGTGTAAGGCACAGTGAAAGAAAAGAAGCATCATGATATCCATCGTATTATTTGTGGCCTTAGTTGCTGGTTGTTTGGTAAGATTCAGTATTTTTTATTTCATAACTTTTCAATTTTCATTGACATTACCAAGTGTTTATTGAAAACTTTGGTGTAGATACAATTCAATCCACATCTTCTGATTATACCTTTTGTTTTTGAATAAAAAAATTTGATTTGGTCTGCTTCATGGCATTCATTACTTTTCTTTTTATTTTTTGTCGAAATTTTTCAAAAATGCATCACAAAGTTTTTTCCTCGATTAGGCTTATTATATATTTGTCGAGTTTTAGACCATCGTTACTCGAAATTTCAAGTTATATTCTTTCTGACGAGCTTCATCCATTTTCCATTTGGTGATTCAAGAAAAGTAGTAATTTTCATTATGTGTTAGAAATAACATTTTTCTACTGACGTAACTAAAATGGCATTTAATGTGATTGTGATTAAACTCTAATCACAATTTTTAAATACATGATTATTGTTACTGTTAGATTTCAATAGTCAATAAACCACCTTAGTTCGTGGTAGGTCTATTAAAATGGTCTCGATGGATTAAAAAACTATTTATAATAATAATGATAATAAATTGACTTTATTGTTCATCATTAACATAAAATATAAAATACAAAACATTATGTAACATGAAAGATATTGAAGAAATGAAGAGGCTTCAGAGTGTCAGCAAGTGCTATTTTTCAACTCAACCATAAACTTAAGACTAATTTAGAAAATAGAAAAAAATTTAGAGAAAACGTGATTGTGAATATCTTAATTACGTTCTTTATGAATATTAGTTTTAAAGAAGACAAAAGAAATGTATAGAGTCTACAAAATAGCGATCTGATCTCTTCTGAAATACGAATTCAATCTTTTTTAAAAACTGTTTATATACCGAATGATTTGTCAAGAAATTGAAAAAATCATCTAAAAAAAATTAAGTTGTGTAGTTTTAATATAATTTCGTAAAATAATTCACTAAACTTCTCTAGATACTCGTTTATTGAAATTTAGTTAATAAAATGTTTACATAATAAATATACTAATTTTTAAAGTCAATCTCTAGGAAATGATTGGAAGATAAGATTGTTGAGAGTATATGGAAAAATAATTTGATGAGTTTTATAGTGTTGCCAACTAAAATATTATCAACTACTCGAATTTAAAGTTTTAAATTTTTTTTTTAAAGATCTGATAGTATTGCAAAATTCTACAGAACAATTGCAACTTCTTAGACGGATCTTTCAGATTTTTAAATATACTCTAAAGGGTGATCAAAATATTTACCTAAAAATTACATCAACAAAACTGATAAAATACCGTGTCATAATTGTATTGATTGATGAATGTGAAATTTCAAACCGAGCCAGTTGAAAGAAATATATAGCTACGTTAATTTAAGTTTGAAAAAATATCTAAATAACGAAAATAATAAAGGGAGATTACCAAATACTCAGCAAGAAATGTTTGCAAGCTAAGTTTATTCAAAGTAATGAAACGATAGAAGGATTTGAAACTGGGTTTCTATTATTCGAAATATGTTTGAATGTAATAATGAAATAACAAACTTTATACTGTCTAAATTCAATCCAAAATAAACTCGACATAATAAGAATGTACATTCAATATATTTAAAAATAAGGTAAAATATTTGACCAAGACATGTCGGTTTGAATTTCCCATCACATAGTTTCACAGGAACAGACAAAGCAGCTACACATATTTGTGTTTTCATTAAAAAAAAACTAACTATTGAGTAGAAACAACTAGACATTCATTTACCAATTATTGCAAAGAATGCACAGTAGCAAAATAAAATTACGGTAAAAAAAAACAGGATGACCATATCGACTCATAACAAGAAGATTCAAGTTAATTTTTTCAAAATATCTTTAATGTTTTTCGGTGCAAAATTCTTCAACCATATCCAAGCTGACCTTAGAGAAATAAAAAACCGCAAGACTTTCAAAATATAAGTGAAAAGGTTCATATTAAAGAACCATGAGGAATTCCGGTTGATATAAACCGACAAACCTCTGTGCCTCCGTTGGTTCTTCCTCATTATTATTTGATTTGAAAAAATATATATTATGTACTCTATATTATTGAATACGTACTGCAAATTTGAAAGCTTATGTATAGTTGCGGAAATGAATGAAATTTCCGCTCCTGAACCAGATGCTGCTACAAAACAGCAATCAAAATAACAGTTATTTTGTAATAAATAAAAATTATATAATAAATGAAAAAAATACTTTTACTTGTTTTACCATTTCTTCATAAGTTGGTGTATTCGGGTTGTTTTGGTATTATTTGAAATGGAACTTGTATCGATAACATTATCAATATTGATTTTTTTATTGCAGGCTGGTCCACTGACGTACGAGAAAAAACAAGAACTCTTCTCGTACCACCAAGACTGTGTAGCCAAATCTGGAGTGGCTGAAAAGCTGATATATCATGCGAAACAAGGAACGTGGTCCGAGGACCCCAAATTCAAGGACTACTCGTTCTGTCTCTCTCAGAAGTTCGGATTCCAGAACGAAGCAGGAGAGTTCCAGAGGGACGTGATCAGAAGTAAACTCAATCACTTTTCAAAGAATGCCACCGTCATTGACACTGTCATGGAGAGCTGTGTTGTACAAAAGGAGACCCCTGTAGAATCTGCTTACTATTTCTCCAAGTGCAAATACGGTCTCCTCCATGGAGATGGACCAATTTTCTATGTGAGTTCTTTTCTATATTACAAAAAAAAATTAAACAACAGTTCAAGAGTGTTAATTTTGATCTGAAACCACAATTATTCATTGAACTGATCTGAGGTTTTAAGTATCGTCTGTTTCCAATTTTGGATTCCCAAATTTTCGAAGACAGTGGAACAAATCTGTTTTTCATTGAAGTAATTTTCGTGATATGGTCATGTATTGATTCTCAAGAAGAGAAAAAAAGTTGAATTCAATTCTTTACTTAATTATACTTTTTTTTATAACACTTCACTAGTGCCACAATAAAATTCTTCCTAGAAAGATGTACAGATTTAACTTAAATTGTGGCACTTTGTCATCAATATTTTTAATATTCCAGATCATCAAGATATCCCCAAAACAAAAAGAAAACTTCCTCAGCATCAAAAAAGACTGCGTAGCACAAACTGGGGTGAAATCTGCCCTCGTAGAAGACGTCGAAAAGGAAATTTTCAGTGAAGACCCCTTGTTCAAACAGTACACTTACTGTTACTCCAAGAAAATCCGTTTCCAAGATGAAAATGGAAAAATCGATGACAACGCCTTCCGAGGAAACCTGAAGGAATTGGTGGAAAACTATAGCGATATCGAGAAGCTAGTCAGCACTTGTTCGGCCGAAAAAGATACTCCGGAAAACACAGCCTTGGAGTTCTTCAAGTGTTTCAAACGGAATTCATACTGCCACTTTCTTACTGTAAGTTGATTAATTTTGAATGCCCTGTATATGAAGTATTTTGCAAACGGGTGGGACATCTAGCGGTCTGTTGTACTGCTAAAAAACTTCTGCTTTTGTCGAAAACATTTGTATGAACTCAGCTTTTTAATTTCATCATTAGCTGTTTGTTTGTCTTCATCATTACTATTATTATAGCTACTCTCTTCTTTACAGGGCTCATCTTGAACCAACGCAGGATCCATCTGATGAAAAGTCAGTCAAAGGCTTGCTGTTCACAAACTTTTTCCACGAGAAGTACCTTTAGGCAGTTTTATGCTGTTTAAAATCGATTGTTTATTTATTGAAAGATTATTTATTTAACTAATTCCGAATAAATACACAGTATTATCTACAAACTTGTTTCATTCCTATTTTTTTTCAGAATGCTACGAATTGTTTGTTCTGAATTATTAACAGAAGCTCTGAAATGTTAATTGGAACACAAACTTTTTCGTGTTCAGAGAAAATGACTTCTTTCATGAATTATGATTTTAAAATTATCATTAGAAATGAAAATGGTTACTATCTTTCTATTCTAAGTGAATGATTGAATCACAGCTCAGATGATGTACTTTTGGATGATAGAAAGATAGTCTTTCTTCGTTCATGTGTACAATACATAGTACACAAACGGGTGTGGAACATGTCAATAATATAAATAAGAAAGTAATATTTCTTCGAAATAATCGCTTGAAATGAAGTAGTTGTTTTTATTTCGATTTTACACATATATCTCAAATTTGAACGTTCTATTGCAACTCTCACTTTTTGCCATGTTTTTATAATTACAAAATTTCTAGAATATCAAAAAATTCATAAGTTCCACAAAACAGTTGTATACCAGTAGCTCTAATATGCGATTAACTGTCAATTACAAATCAACATCAAAAATATGTTCTTTTCTAGAAAATGAGAATTGATGCTAAAAACTTCTGTTAATTTTGATGTAAAGTTGAAGGATCTTCAAGCTTGAGATAGAAATTCATTTAGGTCATAATTCATAACATCATAAAAATTCTTTACGTATCTAACCAAAGTTTCCGAATTTTTATGGCACAAATCCCAAATATAATTATTATTGGTCCGGCTATGAAAATGTCTTTCTGCAATTCTGAAAAAGTGAGATTGTATACATATACATTTCCGAATGGTCTGCTCTAAATGGTAAATATCATTAAATGACCTGTGCTTGTATTTTTGCTGCTTCAGATAACCCTACATGAAAAAATCCAGTGGGATTAGGCCAGGATAACGAGGAGGCCAAAATGTTCCCAATTATTACCAAACATTTTACCTCTAAACGTTTCACCAAGAAAATATGGAATTGTGAAGAGGATATCAAAGTCCCTTACTTTCAAAGTATTGAAGAATTTCGGCTTGTAAACCTTAGAATTCTCAATACATTGCTCTCGCTTTCATTTAAAAAATACTGGACTTGCTGTGCTGTTTTTTATGTGGCGTTTTGAAATTAGTTAAAACTGACCCAGTACTTCAAATTTTGTCACAGTCGCGCGACTGCTGTATATATATTTCTGGGTGTCTTGTATTGAAAGCATCAGCTACTTTCTACACAAATTTTTTTTTTGTAAAGATAACATTATTACGTTTTTCTTATTCAAACGTATATTGAACCAAGATTGTAATTGTCAAACAATGTAAGTTTGGTTTGACATTGGTATCATTCCAATACTGAAAGAATCCATTTGAATGAATTCCTAGTCTCAAGGCTTGACGATACGTCCACTATGCATTAAACATAACAAACATTTTTAGAAGTTTTTCTCATTTTCTAAAAACGTATTTCAGTTGATAAATCCTATTTAAAATTCAGTAGCTTATTAGAGCTACTGGTATAAAACAGTTTTGTTGAACTTATAAAAAATTTAGCAGACATTCGGGAAATTCAATTTACTGTTCTGAATTTCAATCTATACATTCTGAAATACATATCACATTCCTGAATTGCAACTCAGGAATTCCGAAATTCAGTTTACTTTTCTGAATTTCAATTTATACATTCTGAAATACAAATCACCTTCCTGAATTACAATTCCAGATATCTGAAATTCAATTTCCCATTCTGAATTTCAATCTATACATTCTGAAATACAAATCAGCTCCTGAATTACAATTCATGCATTCTGAAATTCAATTTATCATTCTGAATTGCAATCTATACATTCTGAAATACAAATCACCTTCCCGAATTACAATTCAGGGTTTCTGAACTTCAATGTACCATTCTCTTTTCTGGGATTTTAACCACTGGAAATTATGACAGTTGCTACCCTTTTTTTCTTTTCTTTTTTTTTATGGGGATTGCAAAATAAAAGTGCCGGAACCCAGAAAGGGAATAAGCACAGTACCACGGCTACGCTTCAGCGAGATGGGGGTGGTTCTTTATAGAAAACGAACTATAGTTTTATCGATTTTTGCTTGGTAAGGTTAGTAGGCGGAATAGGGCGCCATGCAATTTTTTTATATAAATAGATATGAATTTTTATATAAATTATCTGTTGTTAAATGAGAAATTACAAAAACTAACAAGAAGTATTTGTGAAGAAATTTACTAAGTTTTTCCAAGGAAGAAATGACAAGTTTCCATACAAAAAAAAAATAATAATAATAATACTAATAAGATCCAAAAGGTTATTTCTTTTCGGTACCGAAAATATATACTTAGAAATTATAAACCTTGTACTTATATCATCTAATGTCCAAAAGAAGAAATAAATAACTCTTTTGAACAAAACTACAAAATAGCTAGGTGTGTACGAGTTTTCATGATTCCAAAAGAAACAGTGAACAATGCAATCCAGATGAGGCCAAAAATATAAATTTAAATACGTTTGTCGGTTTGTACACCCCAAAAATAGGTAAATAAAGGTAATAATAATAGAAAGAATGCACCTGGTTATTCCAACTGTCACCATGAATCCTCCCGGTATGATTGGCTGGTATCGGGGTTTACATAAACGGGAAAAACCAATTTCTCTTTGTTTCCAAAATCAAAACTATCTAGTTGGCGGAACGGGTATGATTTTATTTTATTCACAGCAAGTACCAGTACCATAGGTTTCCAGTTCCTTTATTCCGAGAAGAATCTCAGGTATTGCAAACTGCCTAAAAGATCATAGAAACGATATTTCAATACTTGAAGAAAGATGAAAAGTCGCATACATTCTTCAGACTAACATTCGTGCAACATTTATTCTTACAAAAAAAGTATATTCATAAAACAGTAATCGATAAAGTTGAAAATCGAGTTATGATTAGGAGAAATAATAAAAAGTATACGAACCTCGAAAGAATTCCAGAGGCAATGGAAAAACACACAGTAAAATCCACCCGCAAAAACCTTTTCGAGATCGCCGTTTTTACGGAGTTTCATTTGCTCGAAACAATATACAGGATAACCCATAGAATAGATATCCAAACTAGGTTACTGATTTATGAAATAAAACGTAACACAGTGTTGAGATTAAAACATGACAATTTAACGATAGGACGTTCGCTAGGCATATGGAAGATTCATTTTCCGTTTTCAGAAAAAAATTGTTATTTTAAATCTGCCGTTTATGGAATTTTAACACAATACCATTCTGACGTTCTGAAACGGTTGAAATAAGGGCGCGATCGTGTAAAAAAACACTCGTAACCCGAAAAAAAATTCCATAAGCCAGTCAGCTGTTGAGTTAAATTTTCGTCCGGATAATTTTGTGAATTTTTCTTTTTTCGTTTTCCGGCAAACTTTCTTGATTATGGCATTCGAACAGCTTATCGGCTTGTGGGACTTTTTTTTTCGAATTCCTAAGATTTTAAATTTTATTGTGTCGATTGCCATAAGCGAGAAAATGCATAAGCAACCTAGTAATTTTTACCAGATCCGCGTCCTTATTTTTCACACCCTTTCAGTATGTCCAAATCTTATACCGGGTGATTCTCCAAGGTGGCTCACCCCTATAACTTTTTTATTATTGAAGATAGAAAAACGAAATTTGGGGGTTGTGTATTATAGTTCAATTTACATTTTTTGACATATTAACTTGCTTTATCGTACTTCCGGTTCGACCGGAAATGAGCATAACTTTCGATTTTTAAATGGGACATCCTATATATTTTTACTTATTTCGATCGAGAATGACATTCTAAATCCAACAACACCTCACTTGTCAATATTTGACAAATGAAGTAATTTTTATTTCAATTTTCATTTTTTGATCTAGAATGCCATGGATCGTGTAAATCGCTTCATTCTTGATCAAGTAACATGGGAAAAATACGACTTTGAGGCTTTTGACTTCACAGTCGTTGAAAGAATTATTCAAAAGTCTCAAATATGAATTTTTCCAGTTAACGTGAATTTTTCAAATGGAAAGGGGGTGGCTCGTCGGCTTTTTGTGAAAGATCATTTTCTTACGAATAATTTGATACCACACACTTTCACTTTATTTTCACTATTTCTGTGAGCGATTGCAAGAAGCGACCATACCCAATTACAAATAATACGTATTCGGTATGCACTGAGTCCTGTTATTCTAGTTATTCGTGACAAACAATTGAAGCTGTTGCTAGGACTATACCTAAACAAATAGGCCAATGAATATGCTGTCACTTTCAAAAATTCTTTTGTTGCATAGTTCATAATTTGATATGGAAAATTATACTAGAAACGAGAAAATTGACATGTTGCTAATTTACGGAGAAGCAAAAAAGAATGCATCTGATGCAGCTCGAATTTATGCTCAGAGATTCCCTAATCGTCGCCATCCCACTCGGCACTATTTTCCAAAACTGGAAAAGAAAATGCGAAATGAACCAGAAGAAAATGCCAATAAATTCATCGTCAGTGAAGAAAAAGAAGTAGACGTGTTGGCCTATGTTGAAGTGAATTGTACGGCGTCAATTCGCCAAATTGTTTCTGAGTGTGATATAAGTTATTCGTCCGTTTGGAGAATTCTCCACAAATATAATTATCGATCATTCAAGTACCAACTACACCAACATCTTTACGATAACGATCACAACCGAAGATTAACTTATTGCAACTGGTTTTTGACTAAATACAGAGAAGATGTACGTTTTCCATTTAAAATTATTTATTCAGATGAAACTCGATTCACCAACTTGGGTCTGTTTAATCGGAATAATAAAAGGTACTGGTCACAAACAAATTTACATCTCATGCAAGAAGGAAATTTTCAAGAGCGATTTGGTTTCAATTGCTGGATGGGTATTATCGGAGGAAAACTTTTAGGCCCAATAATTTTCGACGGACAACTTACTGGGGAAAAATATCTGCAGTTCCTTAGAAATCAAATAAATGATTTCATTGAAGATTTGCCACTAGCTACCCAAGTTGATATCTATTTTCAACAAGATGGAGCGCCACCTCACAATTCCCAAATCGTAAGAAAACATCTGAATGACACCTTCCCAGAAAAGTGGATTGGCACCAATGGACCTATTCAGTGGCCTGCGAGGTACATTCTTGAGATGTCATATTTTTTTATAATGTATTATTTCTTTTTCATATTCTAGATCACCAGATCTCACTCCACTAGATTTTTTTCTCTGGGGAACAATTAAAAATCAGGTTTATAATACAACATCAGCTACTCGTGAAGAACTGGAGTATAAAGTAAGGGTGGCATTCCAGAACGTTACTGCGGAACAGCTAAACAATGTGGTGCGCGCAACAATTGATAAAGTTGAACTTTGCCGTGATCAAGGAGGGGGTCATTTTGAAAATTTAGAAACTTAATGGACTAATGGTGATATTTGCGTCTTTTAAACAATTCTTAAAACGACTGTGAATTCAATTGTTTGTCACGAATAACTAGAATAACAGGACTTAGTGCATAAGTATACCGAATACGTATTATTTGTTATTGGGTATAATCGCTTGTTGCAATCGTTCACAGATATAGTGAAAATAAAGTGAAAGTGTGGGGTATCAAATTATTCGTAAGAAAATGATCTTTCACAAAAAGCCGACGAGCCACCCCCTTTCCATTTGAAAAATTCACGTTAACTGGAAAAATTCATATTTGAGACTTTTGAATAATTCTTACAGCGACTGTGAATTCAAAAGCCTCAAAGTCGTACTTTTCCCATGTTACTTGATCAAGAATGAGGCGATTCACACGATCCATGGCATTCTAGATCGAAAAATAAAAATTGAAATAAAAATTACTTCATTTGTCAAATATTGACAAGTGAGGTGTTGTTGGATTTAGAATGTCATTCTCGATCGAAATAAGTAAAAATATATAGGATGTCCCATTTAAAAATCGAAAGTTATGCTCATTTCCGGTCGAACCGGAAGTACGATAAAGCAAGTTAATATGTCAAAAAATGTAAATTGAACTATAATACACAACCCCCAAATTTCGTTTTTCTATCTTCAATAATAAAAAAGTTATAGGGGTGAGCCACCTTGGAGAATCACCCGGTAGATATGGTTTTTCACTATTAGATATACAGAGTGGGGCACCCCATACGGCACGGTCCCTGTGAACCAAACCATTATTTTATTCGGGAATCCCCCCATTTCATTATATGTATATTGATTGAGGCTACAAAAGGAAATTATTTTGGAGTCTACTGGGTAGCTCAAGAAAGGGTGACATATCAAAGTTGTGTTTTTTTAAATGGAACACCCTGTATTTCGTAACACTTTTGAATAGGTCAGGAAAAAATAATGTGATTTCATAAAAGGTACTATGTACCTAACTATAACCGTTCTCAAGTAATTGATTTTTGTATGAAAATGCTAGATACAATTGGAAACTAAATAACATTGTATAGAAATCATCCTTTCGAATTCTGACCATGCATGAAAGAGGTTTTGGGCTATTGATTTCGATAAAACTCGTTTCTCAATATTATACAGAATGTTCAAAAAACATTGTAACTTTTTTACAATTTCGGACAAAGATAACTTTGTTATTTCAATAGGAACCCCCTGTATTTTTTTGCTGTGAAGAATAGAAAATTTGATTATCTTTCATTTCATATTGTGGTTCCCTATACCTAACCTAAATAGTTTTTCAAATATTGGCTTTTTCAAATAGTACTTCTTATTTCAATGCAATTTTTGAATCAAGATAGCTTTGGAACGACATTTATTCTTCTTGTTGAAAGAATTCTTATTGACAGTTGTTGTGTTTTACGTTATTCGAAACATTTACTGAATTATTACCGTCGAAAATGAAAACGTATCCCATTCAAGAGCGGATAGATATGATTTTAGCGATTGGTGAGTGTGAAGATAATTGCCTTTTGGCGTCGAGGGCGTATGCCTAAAAATATCCAGACCGGAATCATCCAAACAAGTTGGATTTCAAACGATTGCCACATGAATTTCGAAGGACTGGAACTTTAGCTTATGAAAAGGCAAATAGACCAAAACCTATCAATGGAAATGAGGAGAATGAATTTCTTATTATGAGATCTATCATAGAAAACCCTCATACGAGTCAACGTAAGATCGAGAAAGATACAGAGATAAGCAGACGGAGCATTTCTAGGGTAATAAAAAATACAAATTTCACCCGTACCGTATTCAGATGCACCAGGAATTATATGAAATAGACTTCCATCGACGAATCGAGTTTTGTCCATGGGTTCTGGACAAGTTTAGTGAGGATGGACATTTTTTGGATTTCATTTTATTTTCTGATGAATCTACTTTTTATAACAACGGCTTAGTGAACAGACACAACTTCCATTATTATAGTGATGTGAATCCTCACTTTTTCCGCTCTCTGGATCACCAGAATAGATGGTCTGTTAACGTGTGGGGAGGAATTATAGGTACACAAGTTATAGGACCACACTTTTTTGATGGACACTTGAATGGTCAATTTTTTTTGCAATTTTTACGAGATGATATGCCTGAGCTTCTGGAGAATGTGCCGCTAAATATCAGACAACGGTTATGGTTATAATTGGATGGAGCTCCGGCACATTTCAAATTCAGTGTCAGACAGTTTTTGAATGTGCTTTCCGAATAAATGGATTGGTAGGGGAGGACCACAAAATTGGCAAGCGAGATTGACTTTCCTCGATTTTTTCCTATAGGGATACTTGAATAATGATGTTCATGATACTCCTCCAACCACATTGGAAAATATGAAGGAGATAATAAGTGCTGCTTTTTGAAGAGTGACGCCTCAAATATTATTAAATGTTAAGCAGTCTTTCAAAGAGACAGTGGCTCTTTGTATTCAACAGGATGGTCGTCATTTCGAGCACCTACTTTGATTTGAATACATTTTTGTTTCATATTTTGTTGATGCTTCAGTTGAATGATAAAAAAATTGTGCAGTCTGTTTAATGAACTATTGTTATTGTTGTTATTTCCGTCAACCGATTGCACCCCTACTGTCAGAGTATGAATGTAAATGACTTACTGACTTAATTTTAGTGAACAGTAACTATTTTCGATGAAGTGAAGTATTACAACTGTCAATAAGAATTCTGTGAGCAAATAAAATAAATGTCGTTTCAAAGCTATGTTGATTCAAAAAATGCACTGAAATAAGAACTATTATCAAAAAAGCTAATTTCTAAAAACTTATTCAGTTTAGGTATAGGGAACCACAATATGAAATTGAAGATAATCAAATTTTCTATTACTCAGAGCTAAAAAATACAGGGGGTTCCTTTTGAAATAACAAAGTTATCTTTATTCGAAATTATAAAAAAAGTGCCAATGATTTTTGAACATTCTGTATAATATTGAGAAACGGCTTTTATCGAAATCAATAGCCCAAAACCTCTTTTATGCATGGTCAGAATTCGAAGGGATGATTTCTATACATTTCAATGTTATTTAGTTTCCAATTGTATCTAGCATTTTCATAAAAAAATCAATAACTCGAGAACGGTTAAATTTAGGTACATAGTACCTTATTTCAAATCATATTATTTTATCCTGACCTATTCAAAAGTGTAACAAAATACAGGGTGTTCCATTGAAAAAAAAACACAACTTTGATATGTCACTTTGATTTGTCAGACTCCAAACTATTTTTTTTTTTTAGCCTTAATCGATATACATATAATGAAATGGAGAGATGCCCGAAAAAATAAATGATGTGGCTCACAGGTACCGTGTCGTATAGGGTGCCTCACCCTGTATGTTATTGTGTTGACATGCCATAAACGAGAGATTAAAAAAAAATATTTTTTTCCGCAAACACAAAATTATTCTTTCATATGTCTAGCACACGTCCGATCGCTAAATTTTCAATTTATTAGCTCAACACTGACATAATTTTCAGTGGTTAAAATCCCAGAAAAGAGACAATCAGTCGGCAAAATCTGTCATTATATGCCGGTATATTTCTGATTTACTACGTGAAAAGGTGTAGTGATGCTGTGAATTCACGGTCAGATCTTGTTTTGCCTTAGACCCGCCTAAAGCGTCAACAAGTTCAGTGTCAACAAACTTCAGAGAGATCTAAGTCTAAAGGTAGGAAACGAAGTTCCAATTATCAAATTTCTTTCAGTATTTGCACAGTCATCAGGATCTGCTAACACATGACAGCCCCGTTACTATTTCGGCTAGGAGATTATTAAACTGGTGGGCGCTGTTGTCAGATCATTACCAAATGAAAAGTAGTTATTTTTATATCGGTGTCGTTTCTTCTCCTTCGAAAGTTCATGTTTTAGCGATTTCAATAATAATATCACTGTGGTAAAAATACATTATCAGTGGATTTTTGATATTTTTGAATTTAGAACAATAAACTATTTTGATTTAGCATCTGTCATTCCACGAGTCACGAGTCAAATCTCAAGGAACTAATGGATGCAATAAATCAAGTAAAAAACAATACTTCCAGTGGTGTTGCCAATATTTCCAAATAAATCTTAAAAAATTTGCCAATTTCCGTTCTCGAATTGCTGTTCCACCTTATGATTCTTTTGCCAGTGGAATATTCTCCGATTTCCTGAAAATAAGTATAGTGATCCCTCTTTATGAAGGTGGTGACCCCACCAATCCATCCAATTTTCGACCACGGGAAAATCAATCGAAAAATTGGTGAAAAATAGTTTGATGAACTTCTTGGCTCTCCACAATATTCCACATCGTCAGTGGTTTGGTTTTTGACCTAGCAAAAGTACCGGAGATGCTATTTTTAACCTTTAAAGAATGTATAATCAAATCTAAATTCGAAAGAAGTACTTGGTGATCTGTTAAAAGCACTGTTCTTACATTCTTTCGAAAGATAGTATTGTGCGTCAGATTTTCCTTGGAAGTCATCATTTGATAATAGAGCGAAAATTGAAAACTTCGTAAGATTAAACATGCAATTGCTACAATTTGTCAATACAGTAACTGTCGTAGAAAAAAAAATGAATGAACATTTTCGTGATGAGCTTTTATGTACTCGCGCACTTCAGCTCATACAAAAAAGTCCTATTTTACAAATTTGTATCATAAGTAACTATTTTGAATTCTAATTAGTTTTCATACTCCCCTTTCAAAACTGGTAATTTTATTTTTGTCAATAAAACATTGTATAGGGGATCTTGCACGTTGTACTGGCGCGGATATATTGTTTTAAGCACGTGCTTTCTTAAATATTCCATGAAATACCCAATGACAATATGTTTGTTCGAATATGGTTCTCTCTCTTTTGATTGGTTGACTGAATCTGCATAATCACACTCCTGTTCAATATTTGTGTGGAAAGAAACTCGAGTTGTTATCTATACGTAATTCAGCAAAACTTTCAAGATTGTTTAGTTTGAATTTCAAAGATTCACGATTCATTAAATAGTATCAAGAAACTCACGAGATTGGGATTGAAGGGAATGATGATAGAAAATTGTAATAGTTTTCTCCAATGGCTTGCTCACAATCTCCTAATGGATCAAATGTCACCAAGGAATATCTACGATGTTTATCTTCAATGATTTATCTTGAATTCCTGGCATTGAGTACACATTTACTGTAACTTCTACATCTCTTATACGAATTCAAACATTTTTATTTTGTGTTAAAATATGGGTACTCATTTTTTATTTTCATTGTATATTTTCCTTTTTTTTGAGGTTGGGTTTCATAGCTGAACTCCTCCTTTTTATCATAATTATGAATGTGAATGGTCAGTTCCCGGAAGAACTAAAAACTGGACTGGTTACTCCTATCTATAAAAACAAAGATCCCCTGTGTATGGATAACTATAGACAGATAACTGTTTCAAATGTGATTGGTAAAGTTGTTGAAAAGTCTGCTTATAATAGAATGATTAATTATTTGGATAATCACAATATTGTAACAAAATGTCAAAACGGGTTTTACCCTGGGAGATCAACAGAAGGGGCTGTTTATGAATTTGTCGAATTTATATATAAAGAACTTGATAATAAGAAAACTGTTGGGGCATTATTCTTTGATCTCACTAAGGCCTTTGATAGCCTAAATTTAGATTTTGTTGAAGAAAAACTATACGCTTTGGGATTTCGTGGAAACGTGTTGACTTGGCTGATGTCATACTTAAGATATAGGAAAATAGCAGTCAAAATAAATCAAACTCAGTCAAATGAGGCAATTGTTAATCTGGGTGTTCCTCAGGGTTCTGTGCTGGGTCCACTTATATTTATATTGTATATTAATGACCCACCATCATTTATGGAAGCGAAGCGAAGCAGATGATGTTTCGTTTGCAACCTGTGGCAACTATCCCGAAGAACTGGCAGATAATTTAAATTTACTTTATAATAAATTTACTGAATGGTGTCTGAACAATCATTTAATTCTGAATCATGGGAAAACGGTTCTAATGAAATTTAACATAACATATGATCCCAACACGTCTTTTGAAATAAACACTGAAAATATTAACATTACGTCTTCCGAGACAACAAAATTCCTTGGAACTTTTCTTGACTCATCACTTTCTTTTCAGACATGTACTAATCATATTTCTAAGAAGATATGTAGCAGTTACTATGCAATCTTACAACTCAAAAATATATTCTCCCAACAACAACTAATGAATATCTACTATGCGATGACATACTCGCACTTATCTTATAATGTTATAATATGGGGAAACTCTAGATTTTCAATAAAATTGTTTATTTTACAAAAAAAAATAATACGTCTCATCTTTGGTATTCATAAGCGAACTTCCTGTAAAGGCTTCTTTCAAGAAAACAAAATTTTAACTCTCCCCTGTATTTATATCTATAAAACAATCCTATTCGTTAAAAATAATTTAAATGACTTTATTAAAAGTGCTGACAAACATAACTATAAGACAAGGCATGGTAATCTTCTTCGAATACCGCCTCATCGGACAACTTTCTATGAAAAGAGTCCATCTTATACAGGTATACAGTTGTTTAATAAACTACCAATCACTATAAGAGAAATCCAAAATCTCAATGTATTTAAAAAATCTCTCAAAGATCTCCTGCTGCAATACTCATTCTATAGTCTGAATGAATTTCTGGAATGTAGTTTTTAATACCTTTTTACTATTTATATATTTACCTATGTATAACAACATATTTTATGTACTTATTATATTTTCTCTATTGACTTTTCCAATATCGTGTAAATGATCTGAATGGAATAAAATATTATTTATTTATTTATTTATTTATTAACTTGGCTCTGTATTGATTTTTTTTCTCAACATGAATAGAGACATATCATTATTATTATTATAATTCAATTGCGTATTTCATTACCACCCGCTCTCAAGGACAAAACATGTTTGAGAATTGCTGTTTTTCTGGTGTAGTAAAATTATTAATTGCATCGGTAGACTTTTTTTTTTAAAGTAAAAATTGTCTGTCTTGGTACAAATTCGAAAAAATGTTGACAGCAACAGCATTCAGATTTTTTCACCTCATTAAGATGAGTTTCGCTGTTGCCATAATTATTCAACACAGAACAATAAATCCAATTGTAAATGATTAGAATGAAAGATAAATTTTGAACAATCTGTTTTCACGATAGAGAAAATCCTGCAGAGATCGGATAACATCGAGAAAACCAAGCAGGAAAGCAGGCAAGAATTCTTGTTCCTCTTCTATTTCTGGAGGCTGTATGTATCTGGAAACTACTTCAGCAACGAGTTTAAGACTTTGCCTGAAACCTCCAGCAAAGAGTGATGATAAAAAGTCTGTAGATTGATCGCATCAGGTCAATTTAGGTGATAATAATAATAATCCTCCCTCATAATCACTCGAAGAGTGTACCCAAACGCATAGCCTGTGCGGGTAGAGGACGGCTATTATTATTATTTGCCTTGGCCGTGAAACATGTATCGTGAAGCATCGGCAAAAAAAGTATTCATGGAAAAGAAACAAATTGCCAATTTTTTTTGCAGTGTTCCAGTGAAATAAACAGTTTATGAGCTAGACAAAACAAATTATTTATATGGATATAATAAAATAAATTCTGTGTTTGGAAGTTGTATCCCGCACATGGAAACATTATTCCAGTCCAGGTAAGATCTGTGTCTTGTAGTCTCAAGCCCTTTGTTTCCGAGTGTTCCAGTACCTGAAACCTTGGATTATGGGCAAATTCAAATTTTAACAATTTTATACTTTTTATATTATATTTTAAATACTATAATTTCTAGGGATTTCTAGGGATTTATAAACGGTTCATGAAATTGCAAGAAGTGTATTGGTAAAACTAGAAGGGCCAAGAAAACACAATTCAACGAGTGTAATGCTCGAGTTAGATATATGAGATCAAAGAAATCAATCCGTGATTGAACAACACAAGTTCAAGATTGATTTGAAAGATACATGACCAAAAACTACGAGGATATATTGAAAAATTCTTAGCCTACTCTAGAACCAAACAAAATTTCAATGTCAAAATATTTCATTACTCAACATAATCTCCTCTTAATTGGATACATCCATTACAGCGAACCTGCAACGTCTCTAGACCTTTCAAAAAAATGTTTCTTATTGCTCTGCAAACCAGACCTCCTCCTCGTTGGAAGAAAATGTACGACCTTTTAAACTTTTTTCAGTTGAGGAAAGAGATGATAGTCGGACGGAGCCAAATCTGGTGAATAAGGGGGATGTTCTAGTAATTCAAACCCTAAATCACGAATTTTTTGCATGGCAACATGAGATTTGTGTGCAGGGGCGTTGTCCTGCAAAAACAAAACACCTTTGGATAGCTTTCCGCGTCTTTTCTCTTCAATTTTTTCCCGTAGAGTGGTCAGTAATGTCGAATAGTAATCTCCAGTTATTGTTCTACCCTTATCCAAAAAATCAATCATGACTACTCCATGGCAACCCCAAAAAACTGAAGCAAGAACGTTTCCAGCAGACTTTTGGACACGAAACTTCTTAGGTCTTGGAGAACCGGAGTGTCGCCATTCCATCGATTGTTGCTTTGTTTCTGGATCGTAGAAATGTACCCAAGTCTCATCCATAATAACAATTCGGTTTAAGAAGTCTACTTCGTTTTCAAATCGAGCACAGATCGAACGCGATGCTACTACCCTTGCACGCTTTTGGTCAACATTCAAACATTTGGGGATCCATTTTGCAGCAATTTTTCTCATGTCCAAATTGACGTGAACTATATGATAAACGCGTTCGTATGAAATATTCAGTGCTTCAGATATCCGTTTTAGCCCAATTCGACGGTCTGTTAAAATCATGTCATGAACTGCATCGATATTTTCGGGGACTGACACAGAAATTGGCCTTCCCGATCGGTCATCATCGGTTCAATGGAAAATTTAGCTCTTTTGAAGCTTGCAGTCCAATTTTTCACGGTCGCATACGAAGGACATTGATCACCAAGGGTATTTAGCATTTCTTCGTAAATCTGCTTACCTCTTAACCCTTTTAAATACAGGTACTTGATGATGGCTCGATACTCCAATTTTTCGATTTTCACAATTTCGGTTGACATATTTTTTCTTACAATATACAGGCCGTTTCTTTTATCATGTGGTAACATTGCTATATTCTAAACCGTAACAGATACGAAGACGATTAAATGGGAGAAAAGGTAACTATTGTGGAGAACAGTACAATGGTCAAAGAAAATTTACAGGGAGTCTCGCCCTTCCCGAGTTATACAGGGAAAACTAAAAATGCTGTTATTTGTTTTTTACGAATAGAATTGTTATTTCTGAAAATATAAAAAAATGGAAAAGGAAAGTTTTAATGTATTCTAAATGTACTATCAAAATGTAACAATGAATCTTTGATTAAACGTTTTGTGTCAACACGGCCACCATCAACATTTCTTTTCAAATACTGACCTGTCTGTTTTAGTACAAATATTGATAAAGCGATAAAATCACAATTCAGTGGTACATCACACTTGATATTTTTATAACGTTTCATTTAAAATAACTGACATCATCAGTGACAACAATTTTTAATTACGATCCTGTCGTTAGGTCGTTTATGGATTCCACAAAACCTAACTCTCCGATATAAAAATTATCAGTGACGCTTTGAATAAATGTATCTATTAAAATTATGTTTACACTATAATAAAAGATATCTGTAGTTTCAGAGACGAACGATAGCAATTTACCTCGGAAATAAACTTACGTAAGAGTAGAAGAAATCAAACAAACAGAAAACAATTTATTTCATATTGAATTTTTGAGTGAAAATAAAACCAATACAGAAAATGAATTCTTCATGACAACCTACATTGAATGCTCGAATTGCCGACCTCTTTGTTGAATGCACATAAGTTGTCTGTCCATACAATTTCTGTGACAATTTTCTAGCATGATGGGTGTAATGCTATTACATCTCTTATTTTTTGTTTGAGATGGTCGATATCTGTACTAGTTGTCGAAAAAACTTTATCCTTTATGTATCCCCAGACAAAAAAATCTAAAGGAGTCAGGTCTGGGGATCGAACTGGCCAGGCAATTGGTCCATTGTTTCCAATCCATTTTCATGTGAATATTGCATCTAAATGTTCCCTTACTATTGCTGCATTATGGGAAGGAGCACCGTCTTGTTGGAAATATTGTATTTCACGGCGGATGTTCAGTGGCAATTCATCTAAGTAGCCATCAAACTCATTGGATAAAAAATGTAAATACATTCCACCATTCAAATGCTCGTCGTAAAAGAAAGGACCTAGTATGTTTGTTCCCAAAATTCCCAACCAAACATTTATTCCGAACCTTTCCTGGAAATTGGTTTCTCTATGTAAATGTTCATTTGTATTATTCCACCTATAATGGACGTTTCTGTTGAACCAACCATTGTTGGTGAATTTTGATTCGTCCGTCCATATTATATTATTACAAATATTTCCAACTATTTCTACGTCTCAACCACATCGCAAATCGTACTCTCCTTCCGTAATCCCTTTCATTGAGGTGATGAACTTTGCGTATCCTGTAGTATTTGTATTTGTTCTTTTTCAAAATATTTCTGGTAGATTTTACAGAAATCCCTAGTTCGTGGGCAATTTCTCGTAAAGAACAATCTTGATTAGAAATATTTTTGTAACTGACCAATCCTAAATTGAAAAAAAATATTTTCGTCACTTTGTTAATCTTTATGAAGTAATATTTGCTTACCCAAAACATTTATTTGGTTCCGCATACTTCCAGTAACAACACATTTTCTAGTTTTATTTCTATCAAATGCACCACAGTCTCTCAAATTTCTTTCTAATCGTCTAAACATTTGAATGTTTGGAATACGACGATTTGGGTATAGCTCACCATACATATTTTTTGCCAAAAGAGGATTTCTATTTGATTTTGCATAAGCAAATAGCATATCAGTCCTTTCGTCATTTGAATACATCTTTGATATGACTGAGTGTATAAACGACTGTCAGTTCTTAACACGTATCAACAACTCATTTATTTGTCCTGCCATAGAAACCAAGCAAAGCCTACTTGTTTAAAAATGGTAAATGAAGTGAGACGCTATTTAATTGTACCATATCACACAATAGTCGTATTTTGACAAAAAACTAATATTTTCGATACTTCCAGGATTGAGAATTATAGAAATATTCAGTATGATAATTGATTCAGAAGAAATCAGCCTTGAAACAAGGATTTCTGTAATACAAAAATGCCCAAGAAGGAAAAATACGAATGTTCGTTGTGTTGGGGTATCTTCTTATCGAAATTATTGGGTGAATTCTGAAGTATGCCAATAGTTGAATAGGTTTTGAAGAAATCAAAATAATTTACAAAAGAACTAACGACAGGACCGTAATTAAAAATTGTTGTCACTGAGGATGCTAGTTATTTTAAATGAAACGTTATAAAAATATCAAGTGTGATATACCACTGAATTGTGATTTTATCGCTTTATCAATATTTGTACTAAAATAGACAGGTCCGTATTTGAAAAAGAAATGTTGATGGTGGCCGTGTTGACACGAAACGTTTAATCAAAGATTCATTGTTACATTTTCATAGTACATTTAGAATACATTAAAACTTTCCTTATACATTTTTTATATTTTCAGAAATAACAGTTCTATTCGTAAAAAACAAATAACAGCATTTTTGGTTTTCCCTGTATAACTCGGGAAGGGCGAGACTCCCTGTAAATTTTCTTTGACCATTGTACTGTTCTCCACAATAGTTACCTTTTCTCCCGTTTAATCGTCTTCGTATCTGTTACGGTTTAGAATATAGCAAAGTTACCACATGATAAAAGAAACGGCCTGTATTGCGTAACTCTGGTTTACTTTTTTGACGACAAACTTTACACTGACACTTCTAATAAGTTATTGTTCGTTGCTATGGAAACGCAATATTTTGTTTATGCAGGGAACTGGTTTAGGCTAACTAGATATCAATCGTACTCGATGAATTTGAGAATCCGGAAATAACGATAATATGAATACGTCTATGAAGCCCTATGCCATGTATTTATGAAATTAATAGGTAGAACTTTCTGAAAGTGGAATCATATTTGATTCTTCAAATCAATTGGAAATCGCCTTGATGATGTTAACTTTGATAGCGAAACGTACGTTGAGTATTTTAATAAACTGTTTTGGGGAAGTGAAGACATTCTACCTTGATGAAGTACGATGTTTTAAGTGATTATACAAAAAATTACTGAACTTTACTTCTTTACTTTTCTACAAAATATTTGATTATTACTAGAATTAATTACAATTTTCTAAACAATTCTTGACTTGTTCAAATCTCAATATATTTTTAAATAACAACTTCAAAAAAGATGTGAGATTGTATTAGTAACTATTTAGAACTTGAAGATTTGGCAACATAGTCTCGCATTTGAACTTACGATGGATTTGCAAATCTCCCTCCAATTATTAATCTGCATATCAGATGGGTTTGATCTATTATTTGGGCATGTATAAAACGGCTAGTTCATCGAGTGTAAGGCACAGTGAAAGAAAAGAAGCATCATGATATCCATCGTATTATTTGTGGCCTTAGTTGCTGGCTGTTTGGTAAGATTCAGTATTTTTTATTTCATCACTTTGCAATTTTGGTCCAGTTCACCAAGTGACTTATGCGTATATTGAAACCATTGGTGAAGAAACAATTCGATCCATTTTTCCTGATTAAGTTGATTTTGTTTGTTAGAAGTGTTTCGAGTAAAATTGGTGCAGTTTTGATATTTGGTGATTTTTCATGTTTATGAATACAAAAGAGATTATGTTTATTTTATGGCATTCAATATAGTTTTGTTATTTATTTTCGAAATTGTTCAGAAAGGCATTTCAATGGTGTTTTCCTGGTTGGTATTATACAGAGCTATTCAAATTCGTTTCTGTACATGGGGATCTCGTAAACGATAAGAGATAGAGCGTCGGCAAAGTTGCGTATTTTAGAGACCTATTCAATGATGTGAAAAAATCGAATTTAGCTATTTTGGTTCTGGAGATATACAGGAAAAACCAAAAAATCCCAAATTATTTTATTGCCTGTATCTTCTTTATTCGCAGACATATTGAAAATCTGTCCACATTTTGCTATTGGCACTTGATGTAGGCGATCAGAATATATCCAGGAATCTTTTATACAGGGTGTCATCTGACTTGGGCCACCCTCATCTTTGAATTTATAAATACGGACCTGTATCTTTTGTTGTAGTTTTTGGATCGTCGACATTCACTTCATACTGAGGAAATAAATTTAAATTTATATTTCGGGATGTTTCGGTAATATTTTATTATAATTGGGTGAATTATTCCCTTTTAAATTACGGTCCTGGAAATTGGTTGACTGAGTTAAATAAAAACACAATAGTAACTTTCACGACTCCCCATGTACCATAGTGTTTTTCGAGAATATTTTTTTCATTTTTAAGAGTCAATTCATATTTCTTCACATTTTCATGCTGTTTGAGAGTTTTCTACAATGAACTTCGAATAAGATTATCTGAAACATATCTACAACAAAAGTAGATTATATGTATTTTGATAAGCTGAAAAAAAATTATAGCAATAATTACATCCGAAACGAACACTATAATTGTAATGAAGTAATTTATATACACAAAAAAATTAATGGCGCAATAAATGTTCGAATTGGAGTCCTTCCCTTTCGAGACTCTTTTGAACTCGTTTTTTCATATTATTTATTGCCCTCAATACACTTCTTTGCTGCATTGTTGCAAAAGCATTCAAAATCCTCAATCTCAAGTCTAAAACATTTTCTATCTCTCCGCCTGCGTAAATCCTATTTTTCAATATCTCCCGTAGAAAATAGTCCAAAATAGTAAGATTTGGTGATCTTGCAGGCCATCTTTTTGGTCCATTATTTGCTATCCATCTGTTGTTGAATGTGGTATTCAGAAACTGATTAACCTCTCTTGTACAATGAGGACGAGCTCCATCATGTTGAAACCAGATTCCATTCAACCTACCTATTGGAATATCTTCGAGGTATTCATTGAAGGTGGTCCTAAAGAATAGCAAATAACGTTCGCCATTCAATGTCTCCTGGAAAATATATGGCCCAAGAATTTTATTATCAACAATTCCTGCCCATACATTAAATCCAAATCGCACTTGAGGACGAACTTCTCTGAAATTATTTTCATTGGTCTGAGACCAGACATGTTCATTATTTCTATTGAATACACCGCAATTTGTGAAACGACTCGTATTCTTATTCAAAAAATTCCTATCTCTTATGACTTGTCTACGCAACCAGTTGCAGAAATTTCTTATTCTTTCGGGATCTCTTGGATATAATTTATGAACCGTTTTAATTTTGTAACATTTAAAATTATGCTTCCTGAGAGTGCGCCAAACTGTCGTTTGTGGCAAATTCAATTCATCTGCAATTTGTACCGATGATTTCGTTGAATTTTCATCTAAAATTCAGTGATATTTCTGAGAGTATATTAAAATTTAAAAAAAAACTTCCTTTTTCAACAATTCTCTCCCCTATTTCGGCTGGAGTTCTGTTACCATAACTTTTGCGAGGCTTATGAAATGATCCAAATTCGCTGAGGTTTTTGTCTAATTTCTGGAACAAAGTTTCATGCGGTTGACGCCTTTTGGGATAAATTTCCATATACCGTTGGGCTGTAGCATAATTGTTTCTGTGGTATTCATAATAAATTTTCATCATTTTCATCATGTCCCGTTTTTCTTCAGCGGAAAACATCATTGTCAGGGGTAATATAATAAGTGGTATGATTATTACCAATAATTTTTTGGAATATTAATGAATTGCAATCCCAAAGCTGAAAATACAACGAGTCCGCAAAGATGAAAGAAATACTCTCGAAAAACACTATGGTACATGAGGAAAAGTGAAAGTTGCTATTGTGTTTTTATTTACCTTAGTCAACCCATTTCCAGGGCCGTAATTTAAAAGAGAATAATTCACCCAATTATAATAAAATATTACCGAAACGTCTCTAAATATAAAATTAAATTGAATTTCTCAGTATGAAGTGAACGTCGACGATCCAAAAACTGTAACAAAAAATACAGGACCGTATTTAAAAATTCAAAGATGAGGGCGGCCCAAGTCAGATGACACCCCGTATAAAAGATTCATGGACATATTCTGATAGCCCACATCAAGTGCCAATAGCAAAGTGTGGACAGATTTTCAGTATGTCTGCGAATAAAGAAGATACAGGCAAAAAAATAATTTGTGATTTTTTTGTTTTTCCTGTATATCTCCAGAACCAAAATAGCGAAATTCGATTTTATAACATCATTGAATAGGTCTCTAAAATACGCAACTTTGCCACAATTCAACCGACACTCTATTTCTTATCGTTTACGAGATCCCCATGTACAGAAACGAATTTGAATAGCCCTGTATATTTGATAAGATTCAGACAATCGTTAGTCAAAATTTTTAAATCTTATTTATCGGTGATTTTTTCATTTATAGATTTTTGTTGGTATTTTTTCATTTGTGTAAGAAAAAAAATCTACTCTTATAACTGTATTGGCAGTGACTGCACGAAAATGTACTACAATAATTGATTCATAAGCTGTGTTTAATTCAAATTTTTGAAAAAACCTCCATTTTGAAATACAGCACCATGGTTACTGTTTCATGGATTAGAAACCTGCCTTACAGACTAGGTCTCAGTCTTTCAATTGAAACTGTCATGACGACATTAAGAAAAATCATCTTAAAAAAATTAAAATTTTGGAAAACTGACAATGAGATAATCGAAAATATTCAAGATAATTCAAAAATAATTTCGCTTTGGTTAAACAATCATAAGATTACTATGAATATTGATAAAGATTCCTTCATGTTTTTGCCCGAAACAAAATCCAGACATATCGCGAAATCTTTAGTTTTCTACAGGAAAAAGATAAAATTATCAGAAACAAGAAAATTTTTGAAATTATACATTAATAAACAACTTTCTTTCTTTGAAATTTTACACAAACTAAATTGAATAAATTGAACTGAAATTCGTCATTTTTTGATATTTCAAAGAAATGTAAACTCAAATTTTGAGCAAAATATCAACTATTTATAGATATTTTTCGAAAAAAATATCTATAAATAGTTGATATTCTGCTCAAAAATTGATTTTACATTTCTTTGAAATATCTAAAAATGACGAATTTCAGTTCAATTTATTCAAAATTACAATATTTAATATCAGTATGGGGTTCTGCCAATTCTACTACTTTGCGTCCACTTACATCTTTGCAGAACAAAAGTATTAAATGTAAAGTATTAAAATATTTGGAAATTTACTGTTTAAACAATTTGAAAATATGTATATTTATATACATCTTTGGATGGATTTAGCGAGGGGCAATATATGAAAATATATACAAAAATGTTATTGGGTATAACCCTCAAATTGTTGTCGGAAAAAATCAATTTTATATAATGGAATTTTGATATTCAATAATATAGCAAGTAATTGAAATGTCATACCAAAAAATCATTCCGAATTACAAGTTTAAAGAAATACAAGTTTGTTGTTTATTGTATTAGTTATTGATTCAGGTCCCTATTATAAACATGTTCATTGGGGTCAAAAAGATAATTATAAATTATTTAACGCGTTCACTAGTTCCTAAAAGGACTTTTATAACACCTGTTTATGATATCCTATTTTCTAAAGTGTGTGAGAATAATTTTATTGAAAACTATATCATTAATATCGGAAAAATTAATGACTTATTATTTTAATGTTGATCAAAAAAAGGGTATTTCAAAATGAATATTGGTTAAGAATATATGCAGAACTATACAAAACTAGAAGTTGATGAGTTTTATGATGTGGCCAACTAAAAAATATCAACTATCAGACGTCTCTCGTTAGGTTGGCTTGTCCACTTCATGTTGTAATATCTATAGTTGAACTCAATAGTTTTCAAGATATTTCTATTTTTGAAAAATCTAATGGTCACAGCTTCACTGCTATAAAATCAAAACTCATACTCCGGATCAGCTGAAAATGCAAAATTCTACACGAAAACTACTGTAATTTTCAGTCATAGAGGAATCTTTCGAATTTTCAAATATGCTTCACAGGCTGATCAAAATACCTACTTCGAAATGACATCGCTAAAACTATCATATTCTATATTTCAAAATACAATTGAATTTTGTAAAAAGTCAAAGAATGCTTGCTGAATTATTTGTATAATTATCTCCATTCACCTTTCGAAAAATCATATATGAATAATGAGAAGAATGAGCAGAGTTTACCAAATTCGCAGAAGCAAGTTGTTAAAGATTGAATGTATTCAAAATAATTACCAAATAAGTGAAGTATAATTGGGATTCTATTATTCCAAATCCGTTCGAATGTAATATTCAAAGAAAAACTTTGTACTCTTCAAAATTTGTGAAAAATGAAATATACTCAATACCCTATAACAATGAACATCCAGTGGCCCCTTTCGGAGTTACATTTCGAAGTGAGGTGGAATATTTATACAGGGTGTTTCTTAAGTAGGTGTAGAAAATTCAGTAGCGTGTTGCTGACATCAGAATAAGAAGAAAAGTTCCCATAAACATATGTCCGCAAGTTAATCGTTTCTGAGATACAGAGTGTCAAAGTTGAATTCTTATTTTTATTTTTTGTGAATAATTTCAAAATAATTTTGATATTTGGGTAAAGTTTGGTATCTGGGAATATTTATTATTTAGTTTGTGTAAAATATATATTCTTGCGAGCAACTGTTTTCGACTTATTGAGATTTGAAATAATCGATGCAAGTGATTTTGAATGACAAGATTTTCAAATTTAAAATAAATTCAATTAGAAATTAGTTTTTTCACAATTAACATAAAATTTGATTTTGTCATTGAAAAATCATCTCAGATACCAAACTTTACTCGAATATCACAAATATTTTGGAATTTATTCACAAAAAATCAAATATAAGAATTAAACTTTGACACTCTGTATCTTAGAAACGAAAAACTTGCGGACATGTGTTTATGGGAACTTTTTTTCTTATTTCGACATCAGTAACATGCTCCTGAAGTTTTTACACATACTTAGGAAACACCCTGTATAGGGAATGTGGGTTTGAATGTCGAATCACGTAGTCTTATATTACCAGAAAAAGCAACTACAAATTTCTGTATGATTTTTGAAAATTAAATTCTTGAATGAGACGAAATACTAATTGGCCTTCAAATGTTCTCATACACTATTGTTTCTTTTACCATGTCGTTATATGTCTGTGTATTCTTGTTATTTTGATATTCTTCAAAATGAAACTGTTTATCTATATCATTATCACCATTCACCGTTCCATTACAGGCTGGCCCATTGACGTACGAGAAAAAACAAGAACTCTTCTCGTACCACCAAGACTGTGTGGCCAAATCTGGAGTGGCTGAAAAGCTGATATATCATGCGAAACAAGGAACGTGGTCCGAGGACCCCAAATTCAAGGACTACTCGTTCTGTCTCTCTCAGAAGTTCGGATTCCAGAACGAAGCAGGAGAGTTCCAGAGGGACGTGATCAGAAGTAAACTCAATCACTTTTCAAAGAATGCCACCGTCATTGACACTGTCATGGAGAGCTGTGTTGTACAAAAGGAGACCCCTGTAGAATCTGCTTACTATTTCTCCAAGTGCAAATACGGTCTCCTCCATGGAGATGGGCCAATTTTCTACGTAAGTTCTTTTTTACATCTAAACAAAGTTTTTTTTTAGACAACAGTTCTAGAGTGAGAATTTTGTTCGAATCCACAATAATTCTTTGAACTGATCTGAGGTTTTCAGTATCATCTATTTCCAATTTTGGATTTTTCAACTTTTCGAAGGCAGTGGACCAAATTTGTTTTTCATTGAAGTGATATTCATGATATGGTCTTGTATTGCTTCTCAAGTAGAGAAGAATAGAATATTCTGTTACAAGGTTAGAAAGAAAATTCGATGCGAGTGAGTTCCGAGCGCGAGCCGAAGGCGAGCGTGGGGAACCACGAGCATCACGAATTTTCATTCTAACCGAGTAGCAGACTATACTTTCTCCACGATCAAAGATATTAAATATATTTTTGAACGGAAACGAACAAAAGATAATTTATATATTACAGAACTCAATCACAATACATTATATTATGTAAACACTCAATATTTCAAGAAACATTCTACTTTGTATTGATTGTTGAAGATTTTCATTTTTCCGATAATTCACCAAAAACCGCAATCAAAATATTTTCTGAAAAGGAATCCGTTTGCTTTGTTTGTTTCCAATCCATGAACAGTTTGGAATATTTTTCATATTCATTCTTTGATTTTTTTGGTAGTAAAATTTCCAGTATATTATTTGCACTCTTCGTAATTTCAGGTGGTGTAATTTCACACTCTGATTCTGAATCACTGGATACATTCATGATACTTTTTATATTTTCGACTGGAAACGTGGCAATAATTTTGACACTTACTCAAATTTTGCCACTACGATGACAATCAACTACGTCAAGGCTAATGTTATTATTGCTAACCAGTGTGAGAACATTATTCTATCACAAGAGAGAGAATGTAAATACATTTAAATTGCATGGGGGCAGAGGTATTGCAGAATATTTCTTCAATCTCTAGAGAGAGAATTCCAGCATTCTGTAATCAAATTTGATATCAGAATTGTCAAATTCTGTGATGATCGTGGAGAAAGGTTCTTTACGTGTGTCAACAAATGCGTGCACTCGGATAGTTGGAAGTTAGGACGCCATGCATCTTCCGGCTAGCTCAGACCGCCTATCCGAAGTACAGCATCGTCGCAAAAATCCCAGCAACTCCGGAGCTCTTCATTTATTTGGAGAACCAGCAAGAACGTGTCTGACTTACGAATTCTTTTTGGATTTGTTGGTGTTGCCAACCAACGAGGTTCCATTAATTCGCATGCCAGGCCGAAGATCACTAAAACCAGAAATACTATTTACACTTGACTTTACTATACACTACTGAGCCATCCAGAAGTGAGGGCTTCTCTCCTGGGAATTGTCCGAGCCCTCGGGCGGCTCCTGGATGACTGCCTAAAACACCACCACCATGCACCCCCTAAGGTTGAGGCCCGGAAGGATGAACTCCCCAGCACTCATACGTACTCGAAAGCTCACACCCCCTATCCACCACCCCCGCTCGTTAAAGCGGTTCCTCATCCTGATGACTGGCGATCAGCAGAATAAAATCTGACCGTTTGATATGGAGTGCCCAGCCAATTCTCGGCTTGAAGCTCCCTTATATCTGACATGAGTTGACATTTAAACAATGACTTTACTTTACTTTACTGTGCATGGTGCCCCCCTGAAACTGGCTGAAGGCCTGAAAAAACTCTCGGCTGAGGGCCGAGTGCTGTGTGCTGAGTTAACTGAAATTGAAATTACTACTTGGTCGGTTCTTCGTGGATCTGAAACATAAAAGCATGATTAATCGTGATTTGGTGCCTGTTGAAGTAGGCGTTGGCGTCGCCGAAGGTCTCGCCTCCGCCGTACTTCTTCAGGGGTGTCGTTGTCTCCTTGGTTTACTGGACGTCTGTATTTGTCTCTGTCTCTGTCGTCTTGCTCACATCTGTTCTCGTGGAGCTCCGTGAGCAGCGGGTTCGTGTGGGTCTCTACTCTGTCTAGAGTAGTCCCCACATGTTGTCTGATCAGTCTGTCGATATAGTCCGGGTGGATGTTTAAGTCTCGATATATGAACCTGTTGGGCATATATTGTGGTGCGTCTGTTGCCGTCCTCAGGCAGACGTTGAAGAAGGCCTGTATCCTCTGCCTATAACTGTTCGCGCACTGCCCCCAAGCAGTGGATGCGTACAATATGATAGGCAGAAGAATTGTCTTGATGAGGCGTAGTTTCAACTCGAGTGCCATGTTGCTCCTACGTCCGATGAGTGGGTACAGCTTATTCCTTGCGGCTTTCGCTATAGCTAATCTGTGGGAGACGTGCCTCTGAAACGTGAGTTTCTTGTCCAGGGTTACTCCTAGGTAAACGGCTTCGTCTACCCAAGGAATTCTCTCGTCGTTCATAGTAACATGGCCCTCGGGTGTCCTACGTCGCCTCGTGAACAGTATGGCCTTGCTTTTGTCTGCATTGATTCCGATCTTCCAACGATTGAACCACGGTTCCAGCTTGTTTATCTGAAGTTGCAGCTTCGATGTTATTCCTCTCTCATGAGATGACTCAGCAAAGATTGCCGTGTCATCTGCATAGAGAGCAAGTTTGGTCATGGGGCCTAAAACAGCCATTTGAGCCTTTATTTATACCATTGCCGAACATTTAAGTCGGCCAATGGTATCGCAAAAGTGCTGGTAGGCGGAGCCTATTAGAGCTCTCGCCTCCAGATATACTCTCCGAGTATTTTTCCAAAATTCAAAATAGTAGTATTTCTGTCACTTCATGACACGTGTTAGTTATACTGTTCTATAACCTGTACCACAATAAAAGTCTTCCTAGAAAGATGTTTTGATTTAACTCGAATCGTGGTCCTTTGTCATCAATATTTTCAATATTCCAGATCATCAAGATTTCCCCAAAACAAAAAGAAAACATCCTCAGCATCAAAAAAGACTGCGTAGCATCAACTGGGGTGAAATCTGCCCTCGTAGAAGACTTGGAAAAGGAAATTTTCAGCGAAGACCCTTTGCTCAAACAGTACGCTTATTGCTACTCCAAGAAAATACGTTTCCAAGATGAAAATGGAAAAATCGACGACAACGCATTCCGAGGAAACCTGAAGGAATTGGTGGAAAACTATAGCGATATCGAGAAGCTAGTCAGCACTTGTTCGGCGGAAAAGGACACTCCGGAAAACACTGCAGTGGAGTTCTTGAAGTGCTTCAAACGCAATTCATATTTCCACTTCCTTACTGTAAGTTGAATAATTTTTATTTCCATGTATTTGAAAGGATTTGCACCTGGTTTTTCTTGGGGGGGGGGGGCTAGTATAGACCATCTGCGGCTGACGTCACAATATTCAAGGTCAGTTGCTTGGAGGATAAACAATGATAGCGGGTGTATGTTTTACATGTGTTTTGGTTCTAGTTGAAGGAGTTAAAGCTTTCGATTTCGTTATACAATGCCTCATTTCACGGAAGTGAAGCTAGCCACATTCACAAAATACACTGAGAAAAATATATCGCAAACGAAATAAATTATTATCTCTGTTAATACGCGTTGTACATGTATTTTGAAGACATGAAATCAATTAAGGGGTCAAATTTGATTGGGCAGTTGTGGAATAGCAGTATATCATCCCCTTTTCCACCACCCGGATGGCCTGACAAACTGCTATTTCACAACTCCCCATCAAATTCGTCCCCTAGATTGATTTCCCGTCTTCAAATTACATGTACAACGCGTATTAACAGAGATTATGATCTATTCTCTATATCCTTTTCCACCCCCCCGGACGGCCTGACAAACTACAATTTCACAACACCTCCATCAAATCTGTCCCCTAGATCAATTTCCCGCCTTCAACATGCATGTACAACGCGTAGCAACAGAGATAATGGTTTATTTTCTAATTTCACCTTTTTTTCACCCCCCGGACGGCCTGACAAACTGCTAATTCACAATTCCCCTATAAAATTCGACCCCTATATTGATTTCCCCTCCTCAAAATACATGTACAATGCGTACCAACAGATATAATGGTTTATTTTTTAATTTCACCCCTTATTCACCCCTTGGGCGGCCTGATTAACTGCTATTTCACAACTCCTCTATCAAATTCGACCCCCAGATTGATTTTCCGTCTTCAAAATATATGTACAATGCGTACCAACAAAGATAACGGTTTATTTTCTGATTTCACCCCTTTTTCATCCCCCGTCCGGCCTAACAAACCGACTCCTAGATTGATTTTCCTTCTTCAAATTACATGTACAACGCGTATTAACAGAGATAATGATTTATTCTCTATATCCTCACCTTTTCCACCCCCGGACGGCCTGACAAACTACAATTTCACAACGCCTTCATCAAATTCGTCCCCTAGATTGATTTCTTGTCTTCAAAATGCATGTACAACGCGTACCAACAGAAATAATGGTTTATTTTCTAATTTCACCTCTTTTTACCCCCCGGGCGGCCTGACAAACTGCTAATTTACAATTCCTATATCAAATTCGAACCCTAGATTGATTTCCCGTCTTCAAAATACATGTACAACGCGTACCAACAGAGATAATAGTTCATTTTCTAATTTCACCCCTTTTTCACCCCCCGGGCGGCCTGACAAACTGCTAATTTACAACTCCCCTATCAAATTCATCCCCTAGATTGATTTCCCGTCTTCAAATTACATGTACAACGCGTATTAACAGAGATAATCATTTATTCTCTATATCCTTCCCTTTTCCACCCCCTGACAAACTATAATTTCACTACGCCTTTATCAAATTCGTCCCCTAGCTTGATTTCCTGTCTTTAAAATGCTTGTACAACGCATACCAACAGAGATAATGATTTATTTTCTAATTTCACCCCTTTTTCACCCTCCAGACGGCCTGACAAACTACTATTCCACAACTTCCCAATCAAATTTGACCCCTAGAAACATTCTCTTTAAAACATGAATCCCTTCCAAGAGAGGTTATCTTGTACGATGGAAAATAGCGACTAAATTCCAACTTTCTGTCGCAGATGATTCCACAACTGACTTTATGAACATCCTGTTCATATTTTCAATGAAATCAACTGTAGTACTGTTGAAACATTTCACCTTATATCCAAACTTATGGATATTTCCGTCGTTTCAATTTCTTCGTCTTCATTTGAAATTATTATAGCTACTTTCTTCCTTACAGGGATCATCTTGAACTAATGTGGGATCCATCTGGTGAAATGGCGGCCAAAGGGTTGCTGTTCCGAAACTTTTTTGACGAGAAGTGCCTATAGACAGTTTTATGCTGTTTTAAATTGAAAGTTTATTTATTGAAAGATTATTTATTTAACTGATTCCAAATAAATACACAGTATTTTCTACGAACTTGTTTCATTCCTATATTCATCTTCACCAATATGCTTCGATTAGTTTATTATTAATTGTCAATAAGAGCTATGAGATAAAAATTCATAGTACAGATACAATAATTTTTTCATGAAAAGTGAAGTAGAAATTCTTCATTCAAAAGCTTGAAAACTCCTCTTCCCATGATAACTACGAAACAAATAGCAAATTAAATACAAAGAACCAGTTTTTTTCTTGTAGCCCCTTCAACTGTTCTTTATCAATTACCTACTGTTTCTTTAAAGGAATTTTTCCTGACGAGTTGAATCGATCAAAGTGATAGAAGTCATTCGATTTGTAATGTCATATAGAAAGTTTGAGGAAAGGTCCCAAAAGGGGCCGAACAAATTTGCCAAAGTAATCAATAGTTGGTGAAAAAAAAAGTGTGGCGTTGTTTTCTTTGATATCTCGAAAAATATTGAAAATTATCGAAATTTCAAAAAAGATCTGAAAAGATGAGCAAAGCAGAAAAAAAGTTTCTACTTCCGAAACTGTACCTTCAATATTTATAATTTTTACAGAGCCCTGAAAATAAATAATTTTTTTAATATCTTGAATGTTTCGACATCTAATATTTTTAATTTTTTACCACTATTGTTTAAAAAATTGTTTATGAACAAATCAAAATTTGAAATTTGAAATTCACGCTATATACGTAAAATTTCATGCTGATTCCAAAAATATATGTTTTGTACATCTCAGATTCAAGATGTAGCCAAAAAGGAGAATAAAACGACGAAAATTCAGAAATTTTGGGGGTTCAATTTGAGAACGGTGAGAGATAGACCAATTCTGCAAACGCCAATCGATACAAAATGGTCGAATTAGTATATGGTGTGAATTTCAGCCTATCGAAAAATTGAAAATTACTCGGAAAATGTTGTAAGAATTCACGAAAATAAAAAAATAGTCAGATTCACTTGAAATTCACGCCATATAAGTAAAATTTCATGCTGATTCCAAAAATATATGTTTTGTATTTCTCAGATTGAAGATGTAGCCAAAAAGGAGATTAAAACGTCGAAAATTCAGAAAATGCAGGGGTTCAATTCAATTAATTTTTAGAGCTGCTGAAGCGTACAGGGCGAGCAATACGAACAGAAATATCATTATTTCCGAAACTACTACGAGTTCGAGAATGAAATCGATAGAGTGGTTTTTACAACAAAAAATATACAGAGTGATGAAATTTCAAGCCGTGGTAGAGCGTACAGGGTGAGCTAGAAGGAGAAACCTGAACAGAATTATTATCGTTTTCGAAACCACTACGAGATCGAGGATGAAATTGATAGAGTGGTTTTAACAACAAAAAATATACATTGTGATGAAATTTCAAGCCGTGGTAGAGCGTACAGGGTGAGCTAGAAGGAGAAACCTGAACAGAATTATTATTATTTCCGAAACTACTACGAGTTCGAGAAGGAAATCGATAGAGTGGTTTTAACAATACAAAATATACGTTGTGATGAAATCTCATGCCATGTTAAAGCGTACAGGGTGAGCTGTAAGGAGAAACCTGAACAGAATTACTATCGTTTTCGAAACTACAACGAGTTCGAGGATGAAATTGATAGAGTGGTTTTAGCAACAAAAAATATACATTCATGCCGTGCTAAAGCGTACAGGGCGAGCTATAAGGAGAAACCTGAACAGACTTATATTATATCCGAAACTACTACGAGTTTGAGAATGAAATCGGTGGTTTTTACTACAAAAAACATACAGTGTGATGAAATCTCATGCCGTGCTAAAGCATACAGGGCGAGCTGTAGGGAGAAACCTGAACAGAATTATTATTATTTCCGAAACTACTACGAGTTCGAGAAGGAAATCGATAGAGTGGTTTTAACAATAAAAAATATACGTTGTCAAGAAATCTCATGCCATGCTAAAGCGTACAGGGTGAGCTATAAGGAGAAACCTGAACAGAATTATTATCGTTTTCGAAACTACTACGAGTTCGAGGATCAAATTGATAAAGTGGTTTTAGCAACAAAAAATATACATTCTGATGGAATTTCATGCCGTGCTGAAGCGTACAGGGCGAGCTATAAGGAGAAACCTGAACAGAATTATTGTTATTTTCGAAACTACTACGAGTTTGAGAATGGAGTGGTTTTTAGAACAGAAAACATACACTGTGATGAAATAATAATAATTCTGTTCATATAGCTCGCCCTATATGCTTTAGCACGTCACGAAATTTCATCACACTGTATATTTTTTGTTGTAGAAACCGCTCTATCAATTCCATTTTCAAACTCGTAGTAGTTTCGGAAATAATAATAATTCTGTTCAAGTATTGCTCGCCTTGTACGCTTCAGCAGCTCTAAAAATGTTATCAGAGTGTTCAATACTAATTGCTTATGTCATTCTTTTAATTTTGTTTTCGAAACGTAGTAGTTATGGAAATAATGAAAATTATATGAGTTATCTCTCATTATGGTTCGCTCCGTACGCTTTGGTGGTGCTATTTTTTCCAAAGATTTTGTCAACGCACTTTTAGGATTCATTTGCAACTTCCGACATTTCCGTCACACGGTATATTGAAATAATCCGTTGAAAACAAACCCCTTGTATATCCTTATTTTACATAAATATTCGCTGTCTGTACAGATCGTTGTAAAGTTTATTCTGCACATTCCCTATTTCATAATCAAGGAGACTGAAATTTAACAAGGAGGGTTTTATAAGCTCTAGCCAATCAGAAACTTGTAGCATCAACGCGTCATAGTGACGTACTTGTATATGAGTACAGAGTCGAACTCGAACCAAGCAACAAAACTGTCAGCAGTAACTCTCATATACCAAGAGCTAGTCCGTCACTGTCTATAGAGAACGGCGGCCATGACACGTCCTAATACGTCACATTTCGTCACAAATGTTCTTTCATCTCTTTCTACTAGTGTCCTCATTGTCTTATGGGAATCGAACACTCCTTGTTAAATTTCAGTATTCTTGTTTCATAATCAGCCCCAGGATTCCTGAGAAATTTGGCAACACTGCCCAGAAATTCAGCTCTATCCCAACTTCGACAGCCACCACGTCATAAACTGTAAACAGTATAGTGTGGATAACTCCACACTGATTGCTGAAACTTGGATATTACATAAGCGCAGAAACTCTCGGAATCCCAGGTTGAAGTACTTCTGTGGCCGCATGGCTACAAACTCCCTAAGATCTACAATGACGAAGCAGGAAACTTTTTTATCTACTTTATTAAAGAAATATAATACATCCATTTACAGTTTGTGCAATCGCTAATTCAGTACCAAAAAATCCGCAATCTCCCTTATTAAGCCCTGTTCGCGACTATTTCAACATAAGCACACTTTCCTAGCACGAAGGCGTCTTTCCCAGCAGTTTGTTTGTCAGCGACGCATTTCTTGATGATATCCGTCTCCTTTCCGGGAACGATCGATTTCAAGATGGCGGTGAAAGCTTCCGTGTTGACTTTTCCTTCGGCGTCTATAATGCCTACTCCTGTGAAGAGGCACTTGGACATTACCTTCATTTTGTCGTCTTCAGGGTATGCCGTGTAAGCCTCGATCTTGGCCAGGAGGGCTTGGTCTGTTATTCCTGCAAGCTTTCCGCATTCCTGGTTCAGTTTGTGGAATTTCTCTTGTTGTTCGTCTGATTTAGCCTGGAACGAATAGAATAGAATGTATTTGACCAAGTTACAGTAATGTTTTTGGCAAGTCAAACAGGTACAAAATGTCAATTAAAACTGATTGAAATTCATTAAAATGCATTAAAATTCATTAAAATTCGTTAAAATTCATTAAAATTCATTAAAATTCATTGAAATTAATTGAAGTTCATTGAATTTCATTGAAATTCATTGAAATTATTTGAAATTCATTGAAATCAATCAAAATTCATTGAAATTTCTCAAAAATCCATTAAAATTCATAGAAATTCATTAAAATTCATTAAAATTTCTTAAAAATTCATGAAAATTTCTTGAAATTTAATAAAATTCATTGAAATTCGTTTAAATTCGTTAAAATATCAACTTAACATATCACGCACATACACAATTTTCACAATGGATACAAGAACATGTATTGTCAAGATACATTATTTAGAAGTGGGGGTGCTTTAAGATATTAATTTATAGATAAAAACAGTGGAACAGCATGTGTCGTTTCAAAATCAATTTAAATTCATTAAAATTCATTAAAATTCATTGAAATTCATTGAAATTCATGAATTTTTTTTGAAATTCAGTAAAATTCATTAAAATTAGTTGTAACTCGTTAAAATATCAACTTAACATATCACGCACATACAAAATTTTCAAAATGGATACAAGAACCTGTATTGTCAAGATACATTATTGAGAAGTGGGGTTGCTCTAAGATATCAATTTATAGATAAAAACAGTGGAACAGTATATGTCGTTTCAAAATCAATTGAAATTCATTAAAATTCTTTAAAATTCATTAAAATCCGTTAAGATTAATTAAAATACATTAAAATTCATTGAAGTTCATTGAAATTCATTAAAATTCATTAAAATTCATTAAAATTTCTTAATAATCCATTAAAATTCATTGAAATTCAGTAAAATTCATTAAAATTCATTGAAATTCAGTAAAATTCATTAAAATTTGTTAAAATTCGTTAAAATATCAACCTAAAATATCACGCACCTACAAAATTTTCAGAATTGATACAAGAACATGTATTGTCAAGATACATTGATGAGAAGTGGGGGTGCTTTAAGATATAAATTTATAGATAACGGTAGAACAGTATGTGTCGTTTTAATTTGATAAAATTGTAATTCAGCACCTTGAATTCTTGAGGATTTACGTTCGTGAATTCATCTGAGATTTGATGAGCCTATATCGGTAAGGCCAAAATTTGTTGATAATCGTAAAAATCAGAGTTGGCACAAAAAATACTGTAATTTTTGTGAATCTCTTGAAGATTATCATAAATAAATAGGGAAGGAACAGGCATTATAGAGAAATCTTTGCAGATTCGTTGAGGTCCAAGATTTCTGGCTAAGTTAGCACATGATAAGTGCCGTCTATTATAATATCAATTTCATTCTAGACTTATTTTTTATTTCCACCGAAAATAAGAACATTGGTTTTCGAATAGCTGATATTGAGAAAATGTTGTTCAGAATTTTGTACAAGTTTGTCAAGTTCTTCGTTGATAATATTTTTAGCCAAATGCAGTTCTGAATGTAAAAAGGAATATTTGATTTGTGAATCGTCAGCATACATGTATGACCCACTATGTTCTAGAACATCTACAATGTTACAAGTATACAAGAAAAAAGTAATGGTTTCAGAATAGATCCTTGTAGAACACCGCACTTTGTAGTCATCAGAGAAGAATTGCCAAACGTAGTCACCACATAATGTGATCTATCTGATAAGTAGCTAGTTAAAATTTTACAGAACTATATGAGTAGCTAACAAAATGCAAATGGCACAAAAAAATCTGAATTCCCTCCAAAAAAGTTATATTTGACTGATTTGAAACGTAATTGCTTACCATATTTTAGGAATGATGAAAAACCATAATAAACTGCGTAATACAGAGGCTTTTTGGAATTCGAGGTCACGTAATTTTTATTGAAATTGTATTTCTTGAAATCCAAATTAATTTTTAAACATTGTGGTCACTGTTAGATGCAAAAAAATGAATCTTTCAAGTTCATGTTCACATAAGGCACCAAATGATCTTTTGATAAATCTATACCTACTTTTTCAGAAAAATACCTCAATTTCAATTCGCATTATTATATAAGGTACAAATTGAATATCATAAATATTTCAATGAATAGAATGAGACACATTTGTAACTCTGTTTCTATTGAAGGTAACTTGAATCAATGCGGAATATGCATAATTTTTTTTTATTTGTTCAATCAATTTTTTACTTCGTTACAACATAGTGAAAAATATAAATACGGTTGAAAGTCTCGGAAATAATTTTTAAAATAAAATGTAAAATACCGATTGAATTTGACCTATTTGAACGCCTCCATTTTCGCGCGCTGTGGATGACGTCACTTGGCGCTATCAGTGTTGTTCTTCTTCAGTGTCGTTCGTTGAGGCGTACTCTGATTGCTCTACTTGCTTGAAGTTGATATTTTATAACAGAGTAAGAAAAATGCAGTACAAGTGTTAGAGAGAGAGATATATGTGAAAGTGATCTCGATCAACCAGAGCAGTCTTCAATGAACAAGCCTTTCTATTGACAGTTATTAATTAGGTTAGGGATTTGCAGTTTTAATCGCTATTACGATAATAGAAAATGCTAAAAAACCATTTTATAGGTATTGTCTAGTACCGGAATGCCAAAACACAATTATAAGTACACCAAGTAAAGTATTTTTTCTATTCCAAGAGATGCTAAAATACGTAAACAATGGTGTAAGGTTATGAGAAGAGGCGAAGTATCTCCAATATCACATTTACATTGTTGTGAAGATCATTTCAATGTGAGTACATTGTATTTCGATAGTTAACATGAAGTGAGTTGATCAGAAGTAAGTTTTGTATGCATACATGTTTTGTATATACCTGCCTCACCTAAATTACAGAAAGAAAACTATCATTCGATAAACTATTACTGCTTATCAGTTCAGGTATTGTCGGATTGTGCTTTGACAAAACCGCTTTCAGTCATTGCTCTTGATAATTTACAATCGTCACTAGACCAAAATCGAACTATGTGACGGAAAACACTACAAATATATAAATAAAAACAAATATTCTATGAAAGACGACTAGCGCAGTATGAATATCAACTCAGATAAATTTCATAACGTGCCATGTGATGTCATTCTTCGTTTCGACCAATGATGATGCGTTTCGCAAATTTGAATTCCGCGCGCATTTTATGCACTTTTTGAATAAAGTTTTATGGAGTTAAATACAAACAAAATGATAAACTAATGGTTTAGGTGTATTTTCAAGAAAATAAAGTATATGAGGTAAAAGAATCAAGTAAATTTAAATCACTTGCATATTCCCTATTCAAATAATATTCAATAAAAAATAATTATACAACTTAACTGATGAAAGCAGATGATCGATTTGAAAATGAAAATATTTTAAAATACCGTATTCGATCAGAAGAATTAAAGAAATTATTGCACTTCAAAAATAAAGGTTGCATTCAAAAATCAAAATATTACGAGAAAGCATTTTTACCAGGACGAAGGAAAACCTATTGAAAATTCAGATCAATTGTCAATGGATTTCTTTGACTTGACTTTGAAAAAAATGCTAGATGGGTCAGACCATCAAACGATCACTGTTATGAGTTGACAAAAACAAACTTTTGGGTCAGCTTTTCAATCGTACAATTCTATTAATTTATCAGTTCTAAAATGGAGTTTTATAACTTTCTCATGAATTAAATTTGTTTTTTGTTATGTTTTGTTGTTTGGACCTACAAATATATAGAAAATTCATTTAGATTTTTGGAATATGGTAAATTTCTATTCACTTTATATGAAAAACTATGCATGTAAAAGAAAATACTATTCTTTTTGTTTGTAGGTCCATGGATTTTTCAGATATATAAACTTGATGCAGTAGCTGATTGTCAAAAAGTTATAGTAGCAAACTATTTGATTTTTCTATTTATAAATTTCGGTTTCTTGGAGTGCCTGAAGCGGCAAAATTAATTTGACAAATCGTTGGTTTTCCAAAATGTTTTCGACTTTTTACCACAATAAACAAAGGAAGTAAAAACATTTGAACAGAAAAACTCCATTAGCTGAGGTTCCCACGACTACTGAAAATCACTCTGTAGACTCTTAAGTAAAAGCTTTTTCCACTCTGTCCATGTTTAAAAATTTTCAATGACCAACAATAATATAGGTGAATTGTGATTTTTCTTGGGAACAGGAATGAACGAAATAAAGTACCTCATTGTTTTGTAGGATTGATCGACTTTCAATGACATCAATAATTATAATGAACATTTCACACCTCTACTTATTAACCAATAAGATGCCTTAATTTTGACTAGTCACCATGGCAACTAAAAAAATTTTCGGAATTTTTTTCGTGGCGCCACTATATTTAAGTGGAAATTTTTTGACAGTTGAAAAGGTAAACATATGATCTACAACCATTAAATATTGTAGATTATTTCTTTCGTCTATTAAATATCAGTCATCAACCAATCATACGTTTGTTTCCTGTTTGACAGGACCAATCAACACGCTCTATTAGCGACTATTTACATGATGCACAATAGTCACCGACTATTCAGCATGATACTCATATCAAGGAGCCTGAGCATCTGACAGTACTCTAAATAAATACATATTAAACGTCAAATAAAATCAATCGTGTTGAAGCTGTATAAGAGAATGAATGTGGACCTTCTACGGTTAATACTGCAAGTTCTTCAAAAGCTGAACAAATGTCACAAATTACGCATGGTGGAAATGTCACATACAATAATTGTGTTTTTAATTTCAATTGATAAATTATAAAGATGGTGATGTTTTTGTTTAGATTTTGTGCTTTGTTCTTGATATTTTGAATAAATTATTCCAAATTGTTTAATTTTCATTCATTCATATGACTGATATAAAGAAGTAGATTCAAGAAAGAATCTTCACAAATATAACACGACCTTGATTAATTGTCGACTATTTTATTGCTGCTAAATTTCTCTTGTATTTATTAATTTTACTCGACATTATTTTGGCATTAATAATCAGAGATGAAAGCCCTCGAGCTTCGCTCTCGGGCTCTCATCAGATTATTAATGCCAAAATAATGTCTCGTTAAATTATTATAAAATACAGTCGAAATTTAGATGCAATAAACATAGTCGACTATTTATCAAGGTCTTGTTATATTACCCTTGATATACCTGTGAATAATGGAAAATTTCTATAAGAATTAACATTATTATTTATTATTCGCTATAAAGTTTCATTAAACAGAAAACACAAATTTGTTTAATTATTATGCATTTACAATTTATATTTCGTGAAATTGTCTGATCGAATATTCCTTCAAAATGCAGAATTTTCAAAATAGTTTCACCTTACCAGTCGCTCAAACTGTGTTGCTGTACAAAACACCACTCGAGCAAGCTCTCGTGGTGTTTCTAAGCAACACAGTTTTCGTGACAGCAAGGTGAAAGTAATTTTTGAAAATTGAGCTTTATGTCGGGATATTACTACTCGAAACGTGAGAGGACTTATCTAGAAAAGTTGAATGTGAAACGGAATGCTCACAATCTCGAAGGAAACAAAAATAGACATCACTGAGTACTTACTTGTCCCAAGACATTGGCAATGAACACTAAGCAGACAACGATGTAAACCTTCATTTTTGCGTTACGAAAGAATCAGTCACTACTGAACAAGATATACTTAGATTACAAGTAATGATGTTACTTCAGAGGATTTTAAGTTCTGAGCACTCCAGCCGAATTGCATTCAATTTATACAAGAAAGCTGCAAGGATCATTCATTTTAATCTATGACGATAGCGGATATTAAGTAATATTTATCTCGTCAAAAGATATGTTGTAAACCTTGAGTGTGAATACTTTTTTACCTGACAAAATTTGACATGCCGAAAATGATGATAAATGATACAAACGAGATATTAGAAATTTTTATGGACTTGGCAAATTACCTTTGATTTCAATTGTCATGAGTTGATGATTTAGTCGTCTTCGAAACAGCCTGTGGCATTGAAACTGAACCTGAAGTGTTTGATTAATTCAGATAATAAAAAACGTAATGCAATAAGAGGCAGTTGTGAAAGTGTATCCAAAAAAAAAAAACAAGTGCCTACTGAATTTGAAGACACAAGATACAAATAGTTATTTGTTTTACTAGGCATAAAAGCACAAGATTTAATGCCGCGGCTGGTGTGGGCCAAGGTGTGGGCCAAGGCATTAAATCTGCTTTTCTGCCGTGTGAACATATAATTTTTTCTTCAAATTTGTTCCAATTCCACGCAAAATCGACTTTTTCATATTTAAATTGCGTTTCATTATCAATATCCAAATAACTAAATTATTTTATCAAAGGTAACTGGGCCCTGCGTTACTATGTTTACCGCTGACGTTTGTTGAATATGTTTGTTTACTGTTTACTTTGTCATTGTCAATTTTGAAAAGTTGTCATGTTAGAAATAGATTTACTGCAATGCGAGGATGAATTGATGCAATTAACACCACCTGAGATAAGAGACCAGGCGCGAGATGTGGAATTTAACCTTTTACCGGAAAAATCAAGAACTGTATATGAACTCACATACAGCAGATTCATGGAATATAGACAGAAGAAAAATATAGGATCTCACTGAAAATGTGCTGATTGTCTATTTTTCCGATATTTCAAAGAAATTGAACGAACTTTTTCTGCCTAGGCAGTAAAAGTGGACTTTTTCTGCCTAGGCATTAAAAGTTCAACTTCTAAGCCTGCCAAGTGTCATTAAAAGGCCGCTTTTAATGTCATTTGGAGAAAAAAATATTTTACTCACTCTGACAAAAAACTATTTACACAACCACTCCTTAATTCCTTTAATTCAGTCGGGTTTAGGTACTATCTGAAATAATTTGATGGTTCTGCTGAATAGTAAGGGATTTTTCAACAATGCTTGTGTCTTGATCAAGAATTACCTCCAAATCGACAAGGATTTAGGTCGGATTATTTTCTTTTGGTTTACTTATAGAGATGAAGAACCTTCGCCAAAATTTAGAAAGCTCTAGACGCAACCTTCGCAGCTTTTCTTGAATCTCTAGAAACACACGGAAACTGTCTTCGTTGAAAGGAGCTCGTAGCTGAACTTTTCTTGAGTCAGTAATCTGAAGAAAAAAAATTTAATTCAAGGAAAATCTATACAAGATAGTAGGGAACGTGATTAATTTACAGCGTTTACAAGACTATTGTCTTGAATGAAATGAAAAAAAATTCACGAACAATGAAGAAAAAAAAAATTCTATATTTATATACCACTTCTATTTGTAACTAACGTTACTGCAGTTTCATCATATATGGATATTATCAAACGAATTATATAACCTGAAATAATGAATAACAGTCCTTAAATCCCCTGAATTTTTTTTATCGAAAAATGGAAAATAAAATTTTTCGCATAATTCGATTTCCTTCTATATGGAATATTGAATTTCTCGACTTTGTTCGCCTGAGAATATTTCTTGTAGAATATTTCCTTTTGAATCCGAAACTGTATTTGTTTCTCTTATTAGATTGCTAAATAATCTAGAAAATGTCTGTATTATATTGTGTGATGGGTGCAATTTTCCGTCAAAAAAATCACCCATTTTCAGTCACTTCTTTGTCTAATTTATTTTTTGAGGTGATATTCAGAATCAGCTCGTCAAGTTACGTCTGAGGAAAGTTTTCAATTTTTCGAAAATTGGAAAATAAAATCTTTCGTCAATTTCGACTCCCTTCTATTATATTGCATTTTTCGAATTTGATCGCCTGGTAATATTTCAAAAATGCAGAATTCCGCGAATAATCCGTTAAAGAGATGTTTGCGATTTTTCTTAGAATGGAAAATAAAAGTTTTCGCAAAAGAATATTGCATTTTTCGACTTTGATCGCCTGGAAATATTTCAAAAATGCGGAATCCCACGAGTATTACTTCATCTTATAGAAAATTTCCATCTTAGTCTGAAAATGTACCTGTTTTTATAATCAGACGGCTAATGTATTTAGAAAATGTGAGTTTTGTGGATGGATGCATTCTTTTGTCGGAAAAATTGCCCTTTTCCAGTTACCTCTTTGTTGAATTTACTCTGAAGTACGTGAGAGGGAAGTTTTTCGAAAAATTTTAAAAAATTTCTCAAAGTTAAATTTCCTTCTATATAGAATATTACATTTTTCGACTTTGATCGCCTAGGAATATTTCAAAAATGCAGAATCCATCGAATATTATCTTATAGAAATTTTCCTTTTGAATCTGAAAATGTACTTGTTTTTCTAATCATAAGGCTAATATATCGAAAACTTTTTATTTATAATCTATTATACAAAATAATTAAATATAAAAATATAAAAATATAAAACAACAACAAAAATTAATTGGCGCTCCGGGGCGACTTGATTGATTCCAGTGGCGCATTTGCTTTTTCAGCTGCAGGAAAACCCGGCAAAACCTGCAGCACCACATCATCTGAAGATCTTGATCTGCCAATGTCATCTCTCTCATAAAATAAAATGTAGGGTGTCTCCAGAGGCAATAAACACAAGATATCGTCAGAGCATTTAGAAACAAAACTATCGTCAAACTTGAACCAGTCCGTTCCATCTTTCGCCAATGCGTAATAATGGCCACATTCAAAGCCGGAACCACAGTGAACAATGACTGCATGAAGATTATAATTGTGGTCTGCTAGATTGAGGGGTTCATCTATTTTCAATCTTCGTATAAGTTTGGTGCCTCCGCCAGATGTTGAGTCATGTTTGAAGAGCATCAGTGTTATTATCAGATTGACTGGTGCCTCAGTTATACTCGTTGTCTTATCAGTCAATTTGGCGCAGTTGATCATCACCAGTTAAAAGTTCTATTTTCATATGATGAAACAGCAAGCTCCGCACGGACTGGCTATCAGACATATCAGGAAATGCTAGTTGAAGCTCCAGAAAGTCACATACTTTTTTACTGTCTCTGAAACATGTACCACAACATAAACTAGTGAGGGTTTTTCTAGCGAAAGATCTAGAAACACAAGACGAGATAAGCTGTACGGAACCATTTCATCCAGAACGGTCGAGACTACTGATTTTGTCATTTTCCTGCTCACGAAGAGTATTCAATAAGAATCCTAAGAATTCGGAACAATCCTCTTGTTGTCCTAACGAGTATCTAGTAGACTTCAAAGACTCCAGGGAATCGCAATTGCATAAACAGGGATTTGAGATTGGTGAATAAGTAGGAAACGTTCTCGTTCATTGTTAAAATCTCGTTCTTGAAATTCTTCGTCATGAATAATACTTGTAAAATGCTATTCATGTAGCAAGTGCTTCCCAAATTATCTAATCCAATCTTATTAACAAGATTCGTAGGGAAGCTGGTCAGACTCTGCATCGCATCCATTTCGTAAGGCTTAATAATTATTCAGAAAATGTCAGTTTTGTGGATGGATGCATTTTTTTTGGAGGCAAAATCGCTCTATTCCAGTTACTACTTTGAGGAATTCAATTTTTGAGCTGATATTTTGCATCGGCTCGTTTAATTACGTCAGAGGAGAGTTTGCGATTTTTCCACTAATGGAAAATAAAAATTTTCTGAAAATTCGATTTCCTTCTATATAGAATATTGCATTTTTCGACTTTGATCACCTGGGAATATTTCAAAAATGGAGAAACTCGCGAATATATCACTTCATCTTATAGAAAATTTTCTTCTCAATCCTAAAATGTTCATGATTTTTCAATCAAAAAGCTTATTCAGTCAAAAAATGTCAGATTGTGGATGGATGCAATTTTTTGGCGGAAAAATCTCTCTTTTTCAGTAACCTCTTTAAGGAATTCAATTTTTGAGGTGATATTCTGCATCAGCTTGTTGAATTACGTCAGAGAAGAGTTATGGATTTTTCAAAAAAAAGAAAATGAAAATTTTCTCAAAATTCGATTTTCTTTTTTTTTTTTTTTTTTTTTCTTTGGTGTTCTGGCATCGACTGCTATGGTCATTAGCCACTCGATATATAGAATATTGCATTTCTCAACTTTGATCACCTGGGAATATTTCAAAAACGGAGAATCCCGCGAGTATTACTTCATCTTATAGAAAATTCCCTTCTAGATCCGAAAATGTACTTGTTTATCATAATGCTAATTTATTTGGAAAATGACTGTTTTGTGGATGGGTGCATTTTTTCGCCCCAAACATCACCCTTTTTTTAGTTACCACTTTAGTTACCGAATTAAATTTTTGAGGTGATATTTTGCATCAGCTTGTTGAATTACGTCAGAGGACAGTTATGGATTTTTAGAAAAATAGAAAATGAAAATTTTCTGAAATCGTTCAAGAATGCCCACTTTCTCGGAGCAACTTCAGGCCTCAAAATACGCTAATTTAGTATTTTAGTCCGTTGCTAAGCAACGAACTTTCCTGGACCGTTTTCGGACCTAAACGGTACGGGAAAGTACTTTTTCGGAAACCATCCGGAAAGTGTTCACTTCCCAGACACTTTTTCTTTGGGAAAGTAGTACTTCCCGGCCTAGTCCGGGAAGTACGTACTTCCCGGACTAGGCCATGAAGTGCTCGAATTTTAATACAAATATTAATATAAATAAGAATTAGAATGTTTCTGTTGGTACCTATCTTCTGTTCGAATTTCAATATATAATACAAATAAGAACTGAAATGTTCGAAATATTCAAATTTGGAATCGTTTCATACGGTTAACAGATGGGTGAAAGTCGACCTCTCTTCGTCTCTTAGACTAAATGCGTCTCATTGATTTGTTATTCTACATGATACGGGAAAATTTCTGCCTGCTTATTTACATTTTAGACAGTTATTGAATTCACGAAAACAATATGTACAATTCCTTAGTTTTTGATAATGCTGATTGCGATTTCAGAAAAAATAGTATGTGTACCTCGTGGTAAAAGCACATTCCCAGACTTCAATGCTTGTTGGCCTCGGCTTAACGCCTCGGCCAACAATTTACATTGTCGTCCGGGAATGTATTGCTTTTACTACTAGAGACACAATATACTATTTTCTCAAAATTCGATTTTCTTCTATATAAAATATTGCATTTTTCGACTTTGATCGCCTGGGAATATTTCGAAAAAGCAGAATCCAAAGAATATTAATTCATCTTATATAAAATTTCCTTCTTAATCCAAAAATGTACATCTTTTTCTAATCAGAAGGCTTATTCATTCAGAAAATGTCAGTTTTGTGGATGGGTGCATTTTTTGGCGGAAAAATCGCTCTTTTCCAGTTACCTACCACTTTGCCGAATTCAATTTTTGAGGTGATATTTCGCATCAGCTTGTTGAATTACGTCAGAGGACAGTTATGGATTTATCGAAAAAAAGAAAATGAAAATTTTCTCAAAATTCGATTTCCTTCTATACAGGGTGATTCAAAAGTACTTTGACAAACTTCAGGAGGTGATTCCTCACAATATTCTAATATGAATTGTCCAAATAAATATATGTCCGGAAACGCTTCGTTTCCAAGATACAGGGTGTTGAAGTTATATTTTTATTTTGGTTTTTTTCAAAGAGGTTTTTGAGGTGTCGATTTCGAACCTGATGTTATTATTTCTCTTACTCGTAGGTGGCGCCACCTACACGTCTTTTTCTTTTTTGAAGATTCATAACTTTTTTGAGCGTACTTCTAGCACATTTTTCAGTAAAAAAATCGATTCCTCTATCATATCTACGTAAAAAGCTACCCTTGTTAAAAGTCGCTGTAAGCAACCGTTTTCTAAATATTTGGAATTGAAAATTTCAAGTCAATTATTTGATAATCGATGCATGTTGAAGTTATTACCAATATTTTGCATTTTTCACAAGAATGCTTTGGAAAAGAATTTGACGTTTAAGTAAGTAGGTTTGGTAATTACATATTTTGTGACAGTTAAACGTTTTGTTGAAGTTTCCGTAAGTAGAAGTAGAAAACACTAATTTTGAAAAAATGGATTATTTAAACAATAATGCTAATTTAGCCGATATGCATTTCGTTTATGGCCTTGCGGATGGCAATGCGCGCGAAGCAAGATGTATTTACCAGGAGCGATTTTCTAATCGAGTACTGCCTTCAGCTCCAACATTTGCTAGTCTCCACCGTCGTTTGGCAGAAACAGGTAGCTTTAAGAGGGCAGCTGATATTATTGGAAGACCACGAGCAGTCCGAACTCCAGAATTGGAGGAAGCTGTTTTGAACGCTCTCGAGGAGAATCCAGAAACAAGTACAAGAATAATTGCTGAAGCTGTCAATTCTACTCAGTCCACAGTTTGGAGGATTATCCACGATCAACAGTTTTATCCATACCATATTCAAAGGGTACAAGCTCTTTTGCCACGAGACTTTCCCCAACGCATTACTATGTGTCAGAGGTTTTTCACGGACGAGTCAAACTTTTCCCGAAATGCTATCACAAACTTTCATAACAACCATGTTAGGGCTCTCGAAAATCCGCATGCAGTTAGTGAAAGGCATTATCAGTATCAATTTTCTGTAAATTTATGGGCGGCAATAATTGATAATTACTTGATTGGTCCTTTCTTTCTTCCGCTCCGACTGAATGGCGCAACTTACAGACCCTTTTTAGAAAATGAATTGCCGGGACTACTTCAGAATGTACCCTTAGAAATTCGTATCCGCATGTGGTTTATGCATGATGGGGCTCCGGCCCATTTTAGCGTTGTAGCCAGGGAATTCCTTAACACAGTCTATCCAAATCGATGGATCGGTAGGGGTGTAGAAGAACCTAACCAGCCGTGGGCACCAAAGTCCCCAGATCTAAACCCGATAGATTTTTATTTTTGAGGACATTTGAAGTCACTAGTTTATAAAACTCCAGTAGCGAACGAGGAAGATCTTAGAAACCGAATAGTAGACGCATGTGAAACAATAAGGATCACAAAAATTTTTGAGCGGGTACGAAATTCAATGACTAGACGACTGACTGCCTGTATCTTCGCTGAAGGTGGACACTTTCAACAATTTATTTCAATACAATTTAGTTTCGTTTATTTTAGTTTATTCTACATATTCAAAATTTCCTGAAATAAAATTTTGACATTTCTTGCAAATTTTATTACTATAAATTATTACTATTGAATTATTATTATTAAATTACTATTTCGCTTAAGGATGTCATAAAGGAACGTACCCAACAGTAATGACCTCTTCAAGCGAGTAAAAAGTAATAGAATACAAAAAAACCAAAACTGCTTACTTAAACGTCAAATTAATGCAAATGCAAATGCAAAATAAAGGTAATAATTATTATTACATGCATAGATTATCAAATAATCCACTTGAAATTTTCAAGTCCTAATATCTAGAAAACGGTTGCTTACAGCGACTTGTAACAAGGGTAGCTTTTTTACGTAGATATGATAGAGGAATCGATTTATTTACTGAAAAATGTGGTAGAAGAACACTCAAAAAAGTTATGAATCTTCAAAAAAGAAAAAGACGTGTTGGTGGCGCCCCCTACGAGTACGAGCAATAATAACATCAGGTTCGAATTCGACACCTCAAAAACCTCTTATTACCAAGTTTCGTTTAATTAAGTTCAGTATTTCAAAAGTTATTTGAAACAAACGAAAATAAAAATAATACTTCTACACCCTATATCTTGGAAACGAAGCGTTTCCGGACATATATTTATTTGGACAATTCATATTAGAATTTTGTGAGGAATCACCTCTTGAACTTTGTCAAAGTACTTTTGAATCACCCTGTATAGAATATTGCATTTTCGACTTTGATCGCCTGGGAATATTTCAAAAATGCAGAATTTCACGAGTACCACTTCATATTATAGAAAATATCCTTCTGAATTCGAAAACGTACTTGTTTTCCAATCCTAGATACTTTTCCTTGGCTCTCACCATGCATGATGCTCTCTGATTATTATAGGACATTTCTTTTCATGGGAGTTTCATAAATATCTGCCAACAGTAAGAGAAACAAAAACTAAACATGTAAGCTATTTTATCTATTTTATTAAAGAAATATAATAAGTACATCCATTTAGAGTTTGTACAAACTTCGCAGTTATAATATTTTCCATTAACCCCTTGCAGCGTTGATTTCTGTATAAATGCACTTTCCTAGTACGAAGGTGTCTGTACCAACGTTGCATGTCTTCACAATACCACTCTCCTTTCCGGGAACGATCATTTTCAAGACGTCGGACATTGCTGCAGCGTCGATTTTTCCTCCGTCGTCTATAATACCCACTCCTTTCATCAGGCACTCGTTGTGGACTTTCATTTTGTCATCTTCAGGGAATGCGCGGTAAGCCTCGATTTTCGGCAATATTGCCGCGTCCATTCCAGATTTCTTTCCACATTCCAGGTTCAGATCGTGGAACAGCTTCTGTTGTTCGTCGGATGTGGGCTGGAATCAAAGAGTTTGAGAATCAGATGATTATGATAGTAATAATAAATGTATCGTGTTTATTGCTTGGTGTACAAAATAGGCGTAGTTTAGCCAAAGGCTACTCTTGCACTTAACCAAAGATGTACAATACATCAAACAAATAAATGTTACGAAATTGAAAGAAATAAGAGATGTACTTTTGACGTTTCATGTATAAGAAACGTTGATACTGAATGTAAGTCAGATATTTGTTTTTGCGATATTATTGAGACAGTACAGACATAAATTATCTTTGTTACCTATTGAAAAAACGGTATGGCAGAAGTATCACACTTTTCTGGGACCAAAATTTTTCAAAGAGCAAGGAAACGCACTAGTAAGCTTTATAGCAAAAAAACAGAGCATATTATAGACTTGCATGAGGTTCTAATAATATAGTCTGCAAGGAAAATTATTTTAATGCAGTTATATTGCCAAAATCTTTCCATTACCTTATATAAAGTTTAATATTTTAAGTTTGTTTGATGTCCAAAGCTTCTATGATTATAATAACTTTTGTTTTATTTTCAATTGTTTAATATTAATAATTTTCAGATTTATATATTTTCATATTTTAACATAATTGAAGAATGTTACGAGGATATATTGAAAAATTTTTAGCCTACTATAGAACCAAACAAAATTTCAATGTCAAAATATTTTATTATTCAACATATTCTCCTCTTAATTGGATACATTTATTACAGCAGACCTGCAACGTCCCTAGACCTTTCAAAAAAAAATGTTTCATCTTGCTCTGCAAACCAGACCTCCACAGCTTTTATTACCTCCTCGTCGGAAGGAAATTTACGACCTTTTAGACTTTTTTTCAGTTGAGGAAAGAGATGATAGTCGGACGGAGCCAAATTTGGTGAATAAGGGGTGTGTTCTAGTAATTCAAACCCTAAATCACGAATTTTTTGCATGGCAACATGAGATTTGTGTGCAGGGGCGTTGTCCTGCAAAAGCAAAACAGCTTTGGATAGCTTTCCGCGTCTTTCCTCTTTGTTTTTTTCCGTAGAATGGTCAGTAATGTCGAATAGTAATCTCCAGTTATTGTTCTACCCTTATCAAAAAAATCAATCATGATTGCTCCATGGCAATCCCAAAAAACTGAAGCAAGAACTTTTCAAGCAGATTTTTGGACACGAAACTTCTTAGGATTTGGAGAACCGGAGTGTCGCCATTCCATCGATTGTTGCTTTGTTTCTGGATCATACAAATGTACCCGTCTCATCCATAGTAACAATTCGGTTTAAGAAGTTTTCAAATCGAGCACAGATCGAACGCGATGCTACTACCCTTGCACACTTTTGGTCAACATTCAAACATTTGGGGATAATTCTTCTTGCCTACATGCGCCTGCCAAACCAAAAATCTTAGCGACTTTTACATGAAGATAAATTTCGTCAGGTGCTTCATTTATAAACTTAAAAATTTCTTCTTTCAAGAAAATCTTAGCCTTTTTTGATCTAAATCCAATGTTTTGTGTTTTTATATATGCCGTGACCTTGAAAAACTTGCTTATCAATTACACTTTTAAACATTGAGTACCTGGACCAAAGAGTATTCTTTAAAAGTTTAATTCACTTCTTCTGGCACCAGTTTTCAAACAAAATATACTCCTTTTCACACCTATGACGGGATTTTGATGGTAGTAGATCCAAGCTTGCAGTTCTAGCCGCTTACAAAACTGACTCTGACAAATCTTCGTCTGAAGAATCCATGAAAAATTATCTTACTAGAACAAGCTGCGACGGTAAAATTTGTTTTGACAAGGTAGTTTATGTTTTCTTTGTTGCTACGCTGATTCAAAGTGACAAATAAAAAATGTCAGATGTTTATTACTATTCGACATTCATTTGATGAGGCGTATACCAGGGCCATTAAAAAAATTAATGAAATATACTTTTCTTTTCATTAAAAACTAAGTATAGCAGAATTCTAATAAACTTTATGTTTCATTCATTTTTCAAACTACAACCATACAAATACATATTTTGTATATTCAAATTTCAGTATAGTCTCCAGAAACTTAACAAACTCACTTTTCCGTGCGGAACAGTGACTCTTTCAACACTAAAATTAGTGCGGAAAAGTGGACTTTTCCGCACGAAAATCAGAAAAAAATATATCTTTGAAAAGAGAAGCTAATTCTGGTCGTTCTCATCTTATTGAGAATTCCATGATGAGGAAGAATATATGAAATTTCATCATGTAATAATGAGAGTTCAACTTTTGACATATGCCCCAATTCATATTATTTATTATTGAAATTTTTGCACATTTGATATTGTTTTGGAATTCTGTATACTTTATTTTCTGATGAGAAAAACTGAAAAATCGCCTTTTGCTTGGAAAATGTATTGGATATTGTTCAAGAGGATATTGGACAATGTCCATTTCAAAACGACTGATAGTTCATTTAGAAATTATTTGACATTCCTGTTTTTCTACTGTAAAAATTGTTTGAGCAATTGTATAAACAAGTTCCCAGACATTTCCCAACTGATTTTGCACTTCTGAATTGACAATGAGATTAAGAAACACGATGGAAAACGTCTTTTGTATTGATTTTAAGGTTTTAGTGAAAATGAATTCACGTTTTAGTAATATTCAGTGTAAAATAAAATATAAATTAAGACTTGGATTAGGATGTCTTATTTGTAGAAATTTATTGCAAATGTCAAATTTTACTATTGATAAAATTCTTTGTTGGTGGCTTTAATTTAGGTTATTCAGAAAATAATCTAGCCGTTTACCAGTCGACCTGTAAATTTGAATGAGTATAACAATAGTAATTTACGTAACAATTCCAGAAAATACTGTTTATTTGGACGAGTAGACCAAATTCTAGGACGAGCGTTAGCGAATCCTGGAAGTCTGCTAGTCAAAAAAATCTGTTTTCGGACGTGTTGCGTACAATATTTTTTCGGCAACCATGAAGAATAACAAATCAATGCGACGCATTTAGTCTAAGAGACGAAGAGAGGTCGACCCATCTGTTAACCGGTGCAAATTTTTGAAACTCACTGTATATAGTCATGACCACTTTTTCATATGCAACCCATTTTAGGCGTTTTCATCTATTTTTGTAACTGAAAAAAGAGTATGTCTACCTCTCTTCGTCTCTTAGACGAAATGCGTTTCATTGATTTGTTATTCTACATGGTTGCCGAAAAAATAGTGTACTCAACACGTCCGAAATTATTTTTTTTTGGACTCGTTGACTTCCAGGACTCGCTGACGCTCGTCCCAGAATTTGGTCTACTCGTCCAAAAAAACAGTATTTTCTGGACTTAGCAAATAGTTTCTGTAACAATAACTTTGAAATAAATACCACAGCTTCACATCTTCATGTTATTATTAAATCATTGCACACATTCACTATTTTCCGAGCAAAATCATATTCAAAATATTTTGATGTTTCAATCGATTCAATGTATAGGTTTTGTGATATAATAATAATGATACTCCCTCATGAACACTCGAAGTGTGTACCCAAAGGCATAGCCTGTGCCGGTAGAGGACGGCTATGATTATTATTTACCGTGATTATAATGAAGAAGTGACAGAAACTATGTAAAAAAGTTGAAAATGTGAAACAAATGTAGTACATTTTCATAGACAACAGAGGTACTCACCTTTCCCAGGACATTGGCGATAAACACAAAGCAGATAACCACGAAAATATTCATTTTTGCTGCAGCTACTTATGAGTTCACGACGAAGTTTTGTTGGAAGACTAGAATTTTGTACCAATCCAACCAAATTGCGTTCATTTTATATACACCAGAAATCTGCATCGTTCACTCGTTTTAATTGTGGCTACACCAATATTGAAATTGTAATTGTTAATGTTAACGTGAATAGAGTAATTACCTTTAATTTTCTCAGAAATTATGATGATCGCGGAAATTAAGTAATAATAACGCTCCGAAAGATTTGTACAAAACCTTGAGACTAAATATGCCTGCCTAATTCGATAAATGAACTAAACAAGAGTGTAAGATACTTTGTATGCTGGCATCATAATGACACCGTCATGTCATTGTATTTGAGTGACAATGAAGCTCAAAAAGTCCCAGTACCATAATGAAATTCAAATATGAATGTTCAGCGTGAATAAACTTCATAATAAAAAATGCAATCAATCAATCAATCAATATACTTTACAGTCAAAGAAAAATATTCTTATTGACAAATCGTTCCATAACCTAAAGTGAGTATGTGTTAAAATTTGACTAATTGTTTTAAAGAGAAACATTCTCAATTGAAAATTGAATCAATACATGACTCGGTAAAGGTAAAGTTTTCGGGCTCATTCTCCAAAAAAAAAAGAAAAAGTGAAACTTACGTAGTTTTGTCTCCTGAACACGAATCTGAAAGAATTTTGTGGGGGTCTCAATTACTTTAGGAGTTATAGCCATTTCAAAGTCGAAAATTGTAGATTTTCAGACACGAATTTTGCAGTCAAAATTTGCACAAAATGCCCCCTTCTTTTTGTTGACACTGTCATTAAACACTAATCTATCCATATTTGACAGTTTCAACAAAAAGAAGGGGGCATTTTGTGCAAATTTTGACTGCAAAATTCGTGTCTGAAAATCTACAATTTTCGACTTTAAAATGGCTATAACTCCTAAAGTAATTGAGACCCCCACAAAATTCAGGAGAATTCAGGAGAATTCAGGAGACAAAACTACGTAAGTTTCATTTTTTCTTTTTTTTTTGGAGAATGAGCCCGATAACTTTACCTTTACCCATGACTCCTCTGGAAATGGAAAAAAACCCTACGATAAAATTGAAGTTACTTTTTTGTAATATCTAACAGAAAACAACTACTTCCCCGGCAAAAGCCACGCTGGACATTGAACTACATCTGATAGATATTGAGAAAGACCCTATGTAACATGAGAGAAAAAATCTGAAATTGAAAATTTGCATTTTCATTCAGATAGTTGATTATTTATTAAATGTCCAGTTTCCATTGGAGATGCTTATCTATGAATGAGATAAGGGAGAATGTTATTCAGGAGTATCACTCACAGAAAATCGCTCATTTCATTGACGCGTGAATTGCATCTCTTTCGCTAGGCTTCCAATACATTTTGGTCGACAAAAATCTATTTCACTCTTCTAAGATCATCAGGGAGGTCGGAAGAATTGGAAAACATACTATTCAGAAGCAATTTCACACTGTAATGAGGAATTGTTGGACTGTACAAACCAACATAATTATTCTTTCATCTCTTCAGTTATTGAAACCAGTCTATCTGATCACTACACAACTTCCTTATGTATCCGCAACGTTAGTAAAAATAACATAGTTTCCCGAAGCAAACGCGAAAACATCACCATTAAAAAATTTAACCATAACAAATTGGAGAACATGCTAACCAATGAAACATGGGCCGACGTTTTACAATGCGAAGATTCCCAAAATTCATATAATAATTTTATTAACAAATTGATGCAATATATGAACCAAGCAACTGAACATCATTTCATATCAAAAAATAAAAACTTTAAACTAAAACCTTGGATCATTCAAGGATTGATAAACTCGATAAAAAAGAGAGACAGAATGAAAAAAAGGTTGAAGGAAAACTACTCAGACCAGTTGAAAAACGAATTTACTCAATATAGAAATAAACTGAATAAATTAATCAAAACAACTAAAAATCAATATTACAAACAGAAGCTGAAGGATAACTCAAGTAACTATAAAAAGACGTGGGAAATAATCAATGAAATCTCGAATAAAACGGTAAAAAGAGATACAATCAGTTCTATAAAAATGTCAGGTTTAAATGGGGAAGTTTTACCTAACAACAAGGCGAAAGCCAACGCTTTTAATAATCATTTTGTAAACGTCGGAAAAGAGATGGCTAAAACTATTAATAAGCCTGATAACCTCCCCGAAGACCTTCTGAATGACAAATCTATAGGACCAACGATACTGTTGGAACCAGTTACGGAAAACGAAATATTCAACATTATCTCCAACATGAAAACTAATTGTGCTCCAGGGCCCGACGACATACCAGCGAAGTTGATAAAAATTATGTGTAAGTACATTGTGAATGTTTTAGTAAATATTATAAATAAAATATTCAAAACGGGTATTATTCCAGTGCAGTGGAAGGAATCACAAGTAACTCCAGTTCATAAAGCAGGGAGTAAAAACCATTTTCATAATTACAGACCAATCTCTGTAATAAATAATTTTGCAAAAATTTTTGAGCACACTTTGAAAAATCGTTTAGTAATTTTTTTCGAATTTCATCATGTGATAACAAAAAAACAATTTGGTTTCATCAATAAATCGAACACAGAAAAAGCAGTTATTCATTTTGCAAAAACTATCACAGACTCTTTGGAAAACTCCGATAAGTGCTTAGCAGTTTTTTTAGACTTGGCTAAGGCTTTCGACACGATTTCACATGACGATCTAATGGACAAACTGTATAGGTACGGTATTCGTGGACCAATATTTAACATTCTGCAAAATTATTTATCGCACAGAAAGCAAACCGTCAAAATTGGCAGTGATCTTAGTTCCTTTAATGAAATTACTGTTGGTATGCCACAAGGCACAGTATTGGGGCCCATTTTGTTTCTAGTATACATAAATATTATTGGTTGTATTAAATCTGTTGATAACCTTATATCATATGCTGACGACACGGCGATTATCTTTTCTGGCAAAACATGGCAACAAGTATATCAAGCGACAGAAAATGGTTTGAGGGATATCCAGATATGGTTGAACTATAATCTCCTCAGTTTGAATTTAAATAAAACCAAATTCGTTTGTTTCACACTCCTGAAAAACGATCAACCAATCGAAAATATCCTAAAAATACATACATTCGAATGCCCACAGAGACATCAATGTGATTGTCCTACAATAAAAAAAGAATCAAAACTAAAATATCTTGGTGTAGTGCTTGATCAGCATATGAGATGGGACGAACATGCCGTATATGTTACAAAGCGACTCCGCCAGCTAACTCACAAACTATACAATTTAAGAGAAATCTTAACCACAAAAAATCTGATGACGGTATACAGATCTTTAGCAGAATCAGTTATTAGATACTGTATCTCCGTGTGGGGTGGCATATTCGACTGCAATCTGTACAGTCTTCAAGCCATGCAAAACACAATAATTAAAATTATTTTTCGAAAAAAGAAACTATATTCAACAGAACAGCTCTATAAAGAAACCAAATTGTATAACATAAGATGTCTATATATTTATCACTGCCTTATTTGGATGTATAGCAAAATATATTTACTACTGCAAAAATACTAAAAATACTAGATCCACTGAAAATTTAAATGTAATTTTTCCAGTATTCAAAAAAACTCATACCCAACGAACAATTTTCTACTTCGGTCCCAAGTTTTACAACACACTAGTTCGCAGTTAACGTTAACTACATGTCACTGGTGAAGTTACTCTGAAAAAGAAATATATGCAATGGATACAAAAAAAAAAAAACGTTTTCATGTCTGGATGAAGATATACATACATATGTATATACGTGTGTAAGTAATGAGTAAATCTCCAAATCATGTATAATGAAAATGAATACCATAAAGATAGGAATGGTCCTTGCCACATCAACCATTTCGATTATCCAAATTTAAGGAGAGAGGAAGGAGAGGTTTAAAAGGAAAAAAAAATCGATTCCTACTAGAATTCCAATTCTAAATGATAGTGATGTATAATCCAATTGAAACTGTTATGTTTAATTGTATACCATTCATACTGAATACCGAATGACATCCCGAATTAATCCAAAGGGCTGCACAAAACAAGCGCCTCGAGCGCTTAGGTGAACCCTTCGGATTATGAAAGGAAATCCTTATCAAATTGTAGTATATGTATTTGTTAATTCAATAAATCAATAAAAATTTTAAAAAAATCAAAAAATTTCTTGTGCGGTGAAACCTGTGCGGAAAACCTGTCATGGGTATGGCATGTTGATTTCATTGAAAATATGAACAGGATGTTCATAAAGTCAGTGGTGGAATCATCTGCGACTGAAAGTTGGAATTTAGTCGCTGTTTTCCATCGTACAAGATTACGTCTCTTGGAAGGGATTCATGTTTTAAAGAGAAACATTCTCAATTGAAAGTAGAATCAATACATGACTCCTCTGGAAATGGAAAAAAACTCTTCGATAAAATTGAAGTTACTTTTTTGTGATATCTAACAGAAAACAACTACTTCCCCAGCAAAAGCTACGCTGGACATTGAACTACATCTGATAGATATTGAGAAAGACCCTATATAACTTGAGAGAAAAAATTTGCATTTTCACTTTCAGATATTGAGAAAGACCCTATATAACTTGAGAGAAAAAATCTGAAAGTGAAAATGCAAATTTTTTCTCTCAAGTTATATAGGGTCTTTCTCAATATCTATCAGATGTAGTTCAATGTCCAGAGTGGCTTTTGCTGGGGAAGTAGTTGTTTTCTGTTAGATATCACAAAAAAGTAACTTCAATTTTATCGAAGAGTTTTTTTCCATTTCCAGAGGAGTCATGTATTGATTCAATTTTCAATTGAGAATGTTTCTCTTTAAAACATAAATCCCTTCCAAGAGAGGTAATCTTGTACGGTGGAAAACAGCGACTAAATTCCAACTTTCAGTCTCAGATGATTCCACAACTGACTTTATGAACATACTGTTCATATTTTCAATGAAATCAACTTGACTAATTGTGTTATATCGAGTACATAAAACAAGTTGACAAATACAATTTTTTTATAACAGTGCTATCACAATACTAGAAAGTGCGCATCAACGTTGAGCAAGAGTATTTCTTTGACTTTTTCTCGAAGAATACCATATCTCAGGTGTGATTCGATCAAAGAAAAATATGTCACCTCACTCACTGTCAGACCCAGTTCTTCATAAACAACTCTCACTGCAAAGCACCCTAGGGCCAGCTTCCTTTTGAGATTTTTGATGTGAAAATGAAATCATGGAGTATTTTCGATTTCAACGCCATGAAATTTGGTAAAGGGTTCATTCTGTATAGAGAAGTTTGTTCTGCGTTATACAGGGTCGTTCAAAATTCATGATCTTACTGCTAGAAACGAAAAGGGTTGAAAGTGCGTTTTTTTAAATGGAACATCCTGTATATTATGAAATATCCTGAAAGATGACTGAATTCCCTTCGAATTGATATATCATGTTCCTATACCTAAATAGCCAGAATTCCGAGATAATAGCAATTTTCACTTGCAATCTCCCAAGTGCTTGAATTATTGCCGGAAATTTTTCGAGTCCATGAATTTTCTTTGAAACGTGCGTGACCTAGCTAAAGTCACCACTATCCAAGACCACATAATGAATCTTTCCTATACATTTTACAAATATCACATTCCCAAGAGTTCACTCACCAAGGAAATAAGAAATAAGAGTAAGGGCACACCACAATGAGCCCCGCAAACACGGCGGGCTCATTTACCAAAAACTGGACTTGTTCCATGAACGCCAAGACTAAGCACCAAGTCACCTCTATAGAGGACTAAGACCAGAACTCGGTTTTTTGCCGAAAACTTTTTCCGGGAATCCACATAACACCCCTCACAAATCACACTTCTAAAATCTGATCAATCTGACAATCAACCCCTGTATTAGCATAGCGGGAAACAGGGTATACTAATACCATGATGTAGGAAGGTAAAATCTGAGTAACACCCGTCAACACCAGCGGTGGTGCCTCACCTGTTCCTCTTGAGGAGCCGAGGAGACGCTACATTCGGGACAACGCCGACCCCTGGCAACAGGGGTCGACGGAGCCCCCCACCCCAGCACTCCCTCACAACCTGCGGGATCCCTATCTGCCCACGGAGGTGGGCGGAAAATATCAAACAGAGTTATGTTGTACACAGATTTCACCGAAATGCAACGTAAATAGTTAAATATCTGAATATACATGTTTTTGAGCTCAGCGGTAGTGTTGCGGCCTATGAGTCGCTAGGTCGATGGTTCAATCCACGATAAGAACATAACTTATTATTATTTTACATATCAATATTTCAGTGGTTATAAATAGTTCAGGTGAAACCATCGTTAGTTATTTCTTATGAATTGTTGGATGATTTTCATTTCTCGGTGTGAAATTTTCTTACCGAATCCCCCTCGTGCTTGAACTAATTGCCGTAAATTTATCTCGTACATGAATTTTCTTTGAAAATTCATATACTCGAAAAATTTCCGGCAATAATTCAAGCACTTGGGAGATTACAAGTGAAAATTGGTATTATCTCGGAATTCTGGCTATTTAGGTATAGGAACATAATATATCAATTCGAAGGGAATTTAGTCATCTTTCAGGATATTTCATAACATACAGGATGTTCCATTTAAAAAAAACGCACTTTCAACCCTTTTCGTATCTAGCAGTAAGATCATGAATTTTGAACGACCCTGTATAACGCAGAACAAACTTCTCTATACAGAATCAGTGTACATGATCTTGATGAACTAAACACAAAATTGCAACTTCCTAAGAATCCAAATACCGCAGAAATAAACATTCAATTCGACCTATGTTTTGGATAAAAAATATGGAAAATAACCAATATCTCAAAAACCGTTAGAGATAGGTATAGGGGAGAATGAGGCAGAAATAATCAGAAAGGAATGACAAGTTCAAAAATGCGGTAATATACAGGGTGACCCATTTGAAATAACAAAGATGTTGCTACTTTCTGGGATAAGCGGCAACGCTGCATTGCTGAAAATATTTTAGATCGATAGACCAAGAGCAACTACTTGAGAAACCAAATTTTCAGAATGATCCTATGTCCCGTTCTCCGTAAACGTCTAAGGTACCATCGACCGTGACCCACCCTGTATATCAGACGATGTAAATTCACACTCACAGTTGTACAAAAAATGTTGTTTGTATTTCGTGTATAAAATTCGTGTTTTCATGGCACATTCGAGAAAATGTTTAGCCTCGGCTAAAAATTAATACACATTTTACCGAGGCCAAGTTTTTTATTCTGCACCTCATTCAAAAAAGTACAGACATACGTTAGTAATACACAATAATAATAATTTTGCATTTATTCCATTAAGATCATAATCACATGATATTGAATAGGTCAGAGGGCATAATCGTGTATAAATTAATTTCCGTTATGGAAATTATTAAATCTTGAAAACAAATTGTCTAAACATAAACAGTAAAGTGGTGGTGTATCACAAAATATTGAAACTGAAAAAATGTAAATACAGTAGTTACAATAAAAATAAAACGTACATAAATTGAAATTCACTCTTTGTCCTATTCTCATTAAGACTTTCTAATTAGAAATATTCTCAAGTCATTTTAATAGTTATTTATGTACCAAGGGTATAAATAGATGTTTATGCCCTTAGGGCGACGTTTTACGAACCCGAGGGCCTCTGGCCTGAGGGTTTGTAAGTCTCCCGAGGGTATACACATCTGTTTGGGCCCGCGGTACATACATAACTTTATGTCATACTAGTTCGTTATTGCAATCCAATCTCGATACAAATCAGTATTTAAAAAAATCCGGTTTGAATCAATAAAATTGCCATTTCACCATAGTAGACACTATCGTTGCTAGGTGAATGTTGACAAACTTAAATGTCATAAAATCACAATAATTTCTATATGTGTCAAAGTTAGAAGTCAAAATGAACGAAGATTTTGGAATTCCTGACGGAATTATTTCTCTTTATGCCCGCGCGGGCCATAAAGTGAACTTTATGCCCGAACGGGCATAAAGTACTACATTAGATAGTTGGAAACAAAGCAATAAAAACACAATAATGAACTAGTATGACATAAAAAATATAATATACTCGTTCCTGCTTCATTTCATAGCATAGCTTGTTTTACATTTGAATTCCTGCATATGAGGGAGCTTTTTCATAAAAATCTGTTTTGTGATATGGAATCTGTAGGAGATTACCATGTCTAGGTATGTATTTATGGCTATTCGAATCGAATATGCGTTTTAATTGAAATAAAGCCAAAATATATTTTTCTGTAATAATTACAGGTACTTTAAAAGTATTTACAATTACAAAGTACTTTTTCAGCAAAGTAACTAATTACAATTACAGAGAACCTTCTAAAAAAGGATCTGATTACAGTACATGTATTAAAATTAGGAATTACTAATTACTTCTTTTGTAATTACTTTTCGGATAAAACAATAAATTATGAAAAAAGTAAGGGACCGTAACATTTACAATTCTTTAATAACTAAAATTGTTCAACTAAATGGATTAAAAATCAAGTAAATTTTTAAATGTAAGCACATTAATAAAAAGGAATAAGTAGGGTCATTTATAAAAAATGGAATACGCCACTTGAAAATAATAAAATATTTAATAGTTTTCACTCGGAACTCAAAAGTTTGGGTACTTTTAAATTATATCCATACCGCATGAATCGGACGTCATAGGCCTGGGCCGTTTGGTCAAAGAGATAAAAAAGTTAACTGTTTAACACCAATTTCTTTTTTTTACATTCGGATATCAACTATTGTCAAAAAGCGCTTCATACATTATTGTATAGATTTCAAACAGGGAAATGTTATAAAAATTGACTAACTATTTTCAAAATATCATGAGCTGAAAACTACTGATTTTTGGGCAAGGTATTAGACCCTTTTAAATGAGAGTGCACAATATTATGTAAAAAAATGATTGGTGTAAAATTATTAATACTTTTTACTCTTCATGCAGGTTTATGGTCTGGTTATAATTCAAAGTAGGTTCTTTTATATTGTCACTTTCCATTATAACCAGATTTTCAAAATGAGTGTAAGACAACGCATTTCTCCTGTGAGTGTTGAGCATTGTGGTCCTGAAGAGGAAAGTTCACACCGGAAATTTCTAGTTTTCAGAACACGTGTACCTCGTAAATAAAACAGACATAAAAGTAATTGTAATTAAAGAAACTAATTGTAACTGAAAAAGTAATTGTACTTATACGAAGTAATTGTACTTACATTATTTGAATAACAATTACAAATTACAATAATTTCACAGATTATGCTGCAATTACAATTCCAAATTACTTCAAGAAAAGAAGTACTCGAATACGATTACCAATTACACAAAAAAGTGTAATTATTAATTACTTTTCAACAAGGATTTACCCAGCTCTGCCAGAAGTAAATGAAACATAAACTAAACAAGGAAACAACTGTATCTACTTTATTGGAAATATATAATACATCCATTTAGAGTTTGTAAAAACTTTGCAAATTAAATCTCTCCCATTAGCCTCTTGCTGCGTTTATTTCCGAGAAAACGCACTTTCCCAGAGCAAAGTGGTCTTTACCAACGTTGCATTTCTTCACAATTTCATCCTCCTTTCCGGGAACGATCATTTTCAGAACGGCGGACAAAGCTGCTGCGTCGATGTTTCCTCCTTCATCTATTACAGCCACTCCTTCCAAGAGGCACTCGTTTTGGATTTTCATTTTGTCGTCTTCAGGGAAAGCTCGGTAAGCCTCGATCTCCGCCAGTGTTGCCTGGTCTATTCCGGATTTCATTCCGCAAATCAGGTTCAGATCGTGGAATAGCTTCTGTTGTTCGTCTGTTGTGGGCTGGAATGAACGAGTTGAAAAATCAGATGATTATTGTGAATTTTGGGAGTTATAACAGATATGATAAAAAATAATAAATATAAAAATTTTCCAATAGTTTTGCAGTAAAAAAAATCTCTAGAGCTTACAAACAAAATTTCACATATTAATATTCTATCTTCATTTTGATGTTTCAAACCTCTTTCCCAGCATAGACCCAGAAGATTATCTGATGTTAGTTAGATTTCCACAAAGTGGGAAATATGAGGAAAAAATCTGACGGAAAACAACTGCTTCCCTGGCTAATGTCACGACGGATATTGAACTACATCTGACAGATATTTTCCACTTATTTTCCACTGAGAGAAGGGTAATTCGACTTTGTCGATTTTATTCTTATCATTTAAACTTAGTCTTCTTCAAAAGCTGTTTTATTTTTTCGCCATCACACATACGTTTGAAATTATAAGCGAAAAACAAAAAAAGTTGGAAAATTCTCTGATTTTTGCTAATATTTCAAAACACACCAGGAAATTTCATTAAATAACTCCAAATTTGGATTCACCATCCCAACAGACACAGGAAACAATGCTCAAACCAACTATTGGAACTTTTACAACGTGAGACTACAGTTTGCGTAAGATAATTGTATGAACTTGAATCAGTGTTTGAATCTAGCTGTCCAAGGCTTTGTTACGTTCATTTGGTATATAATTATAGAATTATAATATGTTGAGTACCGTATCATTAACAGGTGCTATTATAGTCACCTGAAAGGGATTTGTTGTTTTGAATTTTAACAAGTTTGATTTGTTTTGCTGAATCATTTTTAGGATAAAAAAAATATAAAAGTTTGAGATCTGCTGGATGACGGGGAAAATAAATTGGAGTCGAAAAAATGGAGAAGGGCGGAACGGGGTGAACTTTTAGGGGTTAAAAGCAATATTTCACGGTTTTTCGAAAATTGCAACGAAAGTGGACCTCTCATCGAAAAAAGTTGAATAGCAAAGTTGTTGATAATAAAAAGGTCTAGAACAGTTTCTTTGTTGAAGCCTCTACTTTTGCTCAAATATTGATTCAGTCATGGTCAAACATTTCATGAAAACGTGGTTTATTGACATTAAATATAATAAATGAACTATCAACATTAAAAGAGTCGATTTATAAACATTTATATTAATTATTTTAAGATTTTGAATTTGTAGTTTAATGATTTTTTCTTATCCATAACAACATTAACAACGGATATCTACAGGGCTAAATTCAGATGATATTTTACTTTTGCCACTCCTTGGAAGGAATAGGGTTAATAAATGCAAATTATTCAAGATGGGTAGAATAAAAATTTTGGAGGGAAATTGTCCGGTAGTTAACAACAGATTTCATTACACCATTTCAGCAAGCCTAATTTTTTTGTGTGTGTTTTGAAGCTTGTGGCACGAGCCTGAAGGGCGAGGGCTGCAAACACACGAGTGAGAAAAAGTACTTTCGCCACATGTTTCACACTATACTTTTTCTACAACTGCAAAAATTAAAAAAATACAAATAATGAACCTCAATATTTATTTTTTCCTACAACTGCACAACTACAATAACATTAAAGGGTCCTACCTATTGACAGATAAATAATTTTGTCGTATGCCAATTCATAATTTTTTCTTGAAATTTTCGGCAACAAATCCAACGTTACTTACTTTTGCAGCTTTTTCCAATATCTCTGGCGGAGATCATTATCAAAATCGTCGCTATTGTCAGTATACATATTATTTATTATGAGTAAGTATGTCTTATTGAAATAATATTCAATAGAAATTGCGATTGTTCTGAAAGCATGAATGAAAACTATCTGAAGAGTTTAAAATACTTCTATAATCTGACAGTTCCGATAACTATCTAAAAATGAATAGCAGCCAACTATCTAGCCAACTAGTTTTTGTCGGTTTTTGTTGATTGTGGACAAAGTGCCGTGAGAAAAAATATTTCTCACAGTATGAGCAATACATCGTTTTGAAATTACGTTAGCTCTAAGAAATACGCTGCTTTTCATAGCAGTTGCAGGAAAAGTATATTATGAGTTTTGCTATAGTTCAAAGCTAGGAACCAATTCGAAATTTGAGCCCTCATATTTGTGTATACTGTTGACAGTGAATGAATGATATATCCATTATTGTATCAACCGAATCAAATGAAGAGAATGTAGCATTTGGAGAGTTGCAAGCAATCTCACTAATATAAATTAGGAATAGAGTCAGTCCCATTACAGAGCCTTGTAGCACTCCTCATTGAACCGTAGCCAAACTCGACTCGAAGTGTATCAGCTGGTTTTCCGCTTGTTTTTTGATTCGCACGCACATATTTATTACCCTTTTTGAAAATCGGTATTGTGATAGCCGGTTTAATTTTTTTTGGAAAAATGTCTGTATTCATTGATATACATATCAAAGATTCTGAAACATCTTTTGTATTAATTTAAAGCTTGATGAAAATCAATTCACGTTTTAGTAATGTTTCGTGTGATAAAATTGAAATAAAATATTGAGTTTAGATTATGATTTCATGTTTGAAAAAAAATTTTGGAAAATATTAAATATTGTTATCAATAATAGTATATTGTGCAACAAATGGGGAAAGTTCAACTTTTCTCACAAGTGTGGAAGTTTGTGGCACGAGCCTGAAGGGCGTGTATCGCAAACACACGAGTGAGAAAAAGTACTTTTCCTACATGTTTCAAACTATACTTTTTCTACAACTGCAAAAAATTAAAAAATACAAGTAATATACCTCAATATTTATTTTTTCCTACAACTGCACAACTACAATAACATTAAAGTGTCCTACCTCTTGACAGATTAAATCATTTGTTCGTATGCCAATTCATAATTTTTTTTTTAAATTTCCGGCAACAAATCCAACGTTACCTTCGCAGCTTTTTCCAATATCTCTGGTGGAGTTTTATTATCAAAATCGTCACTATTGTCAGTATCCATATTATTTATTATGAGTAAGTATGTCTTATTGAAATAATATTCAATAAAAATTGCGATTTTTATGAAAGCACGAATGAAAACAATCTGAAGAGTTTAAAAAACTTCTATAATGTGACAGTTCTGATAACTATCTAAAAATGAACAGCAGTCAACTACCTAGCCAACTAGTTTCTGTCGATTTTTGTAGATTGTGGGCAAAGTGCCATAAGAAAAAATATTTCTCACAGTATGAGCAATACATCGTTTTAAAATTACGTTAGCTCTGAGAAATACGCTACTTTTCATAGCAGTTGCAAGAAAAGTATATCATGAGTTTTGCTATAGTTCAAAGCTAGGAACCAATCCGAAATTTGAGTCCTCATATTTGTGTATACTGTTGACAGTGAATGAATGATGTTTCCATGATTGTATCAACCGCAAATGAAGAGAATGTAGCATTTGGAGAGTTGCAAGCAATCTCACTAATATGAATTAGGAATAGAGTCAGTCCCATTACAGAGCCTTGTAGCACTCCTCATTGAACCGTAGCCAAACTCGACTCGAAGTGTATCGAAGTGTGGTTTTCCGCTTGTTTTTTGATTCGCACGCACATATTTATTACCCTTTTTGAAAATCGGTATTGTGATAGCCGGTTTAATTTTTTTTTGGAAAAATGTCTGTATTCATTGATATACATATCAATAAAATTCTTTGTTGTTAGCTTTAATCAAAGTCATTCAGAAAATAATCTAGCCGTATGTCACTCTACCAATAAATTTAACTAGGAAAACTGGAAAATATTATTTTGAATGATAGCAATTTTTGGCAAATAGTTTCATGCACAATCTATGTATTAATTTTTCTATTTTCCAAGCAAAGTCATACTCATAATATTTTGATAGTTCAATCGATTGAATGTATAGGTTTGGTGATATGATATATGATTATAAAGATGAAGAAAATATCTTAAAAATTTGGATATGGAACTAATGACAACAGAAATGTAGTTCCTTAGGTACTTACCTTTCCCAGAACATTGGCAATAAACGCAAAGCAGATAACAACGAAAATCTTCATTTTTGCTTAGAGATTTCACGAAAGAATCAGTCTCTACTGAGCAAGATCAATATTTGAAGTAACTAAGATTCGTTGGAAGACTAGAATTTTTGACCGTTCCAACCAATTGCATTCAATTTATACCAGAAATTGTCATCGATAACTCATTTTAATTGAAGGTAAATGCACCAATATTGAAATGATAATTGTTATTTTAAACATGAAAAGGGTAATTATCTATACTTTTCAGAGAATATATGATGATAGGGGAAATTAAGTAATTTTAACGCTCCAGAAGATATGTAAAAAACCTTGATACTGATGAGTACTTTTTTATCTGATTTTTTCTCTAACTCCTCCTTTGGAAATTGGTTTTCCCCCTTGTTTTAGGGTTGGAAATAGCACTTTCTCTTCCTAAAAATCAAATGGAGTTTGGCATAAATATATCCATTTTTAAAATATATTTTCCTCATATTTAATTTTTCAACAAATACGTTAACAAACATTAACAAATTTGGGACCCATTGAAAAAATTTTAAGCACAGTTTATAACATTGCTGGGGGTATTTAGAGACGATCCTAATAACCGCCCCTAATTTCTTAAAAAATAGGTAATAACTTTACTGTATATGTGTCAAAATTATTTGTATCATGAAGACTCAATATTTGACCCATATCTATATCTTCCTTCGATGAAATTGTAGAAAGTAGCATGTCCATTATAATGGACACTGTGACTTGGGTAGAAAAAATAAGGGTTCTCAAAATATTGTTTTAACAAAAAAATAAACATTAATGCAGGTATTACCATTGTATTATATGGAAATTAAGAAAACAGTTCCGATGATCCCTCACAAAACACAAATGAACATTATATTTCCTAAAGAAAATTCGCGATTCGCCCTTACACTTACACCATTTTCACCCTCAACAATCTTCTGTACATCTTCTATTACTTCAGATGTTTCTGTCTCCATATTTCGTAACGTATCTTCAACAATTCAATCATCGTGGTTAAAATCTGACAGGTTTAACTATATTGTCATCTGCATTATCATCATCATCTGACATTTCTAGAATTATTGAATCATCTTTGTTCAGAACTTGCTCTTCTGTAGCAGGTTTCATCCAACGTTTTTGTTTCACTTGCAGACGAATTATCTTCCATTTTACTTGTATCCCAAAAAAAACAAGAATAGTTCAAATTATGACTAAGTCACATTGTCCATTTCAATGGATATCAAATTTAGACAGAAGCGCTCATATGCTTCGACATAAAAATTACAAAAACATATTAAACAGCCTAAAATACAACATCTACTTACCAATCGAATAAAAATATACAACAAGATTATGTTCTGTCCACAATTTTTATTATTTCTTACTCACTTCTGAATGTTCATCAGAAAATATCTATTCCAGAAACGACACTGGTCGATACGTATGCATGTTTCCACACAGGGAAACTGTGATTTGTATAATATTTGCGAAATAAAAGTTGTGAAGGAAATCGATGTCCATTGTAATGGACAGGATGACTGAAAGGGTTAATTGCTGCTTTGAACACTGTCGCTTGCAATCTTTTTTAGCAAGAATCTACCTTTTTTGTCATGGCATTGCATGGCATGGCATGGCCATGTGCATTTCCCAAACATTTTATACTGGAGGTTTTTTTATTATTTTTTTAGGTTCTATGATAATAATAATAAATTCTTCATTTTTCATTTCCTTTTGATGCTTGTTGTAAATATAAGATACTTTTATCTACACCCATACTATGATAATACACTTATATGCCCATAACCCGTTTCATTTATGATACAGATTTTTCATAACGATACAGATTTTTGAACAATAAAAACCATAATTTTTCATTGGTATCAATAAATTTGGCCATTTTGGGAAGAAATCGAATCTGCCTGATCGGAATTTATATACAGGGCATTGTTTTCGAAGGAGATCTGCAACCGTATTAGTTGATGCTGGTGGTGATATTACTGCAATAAAACGTCATGGTGGCTGGAAATCCAATTCAGTGGCGGTTGGCTACATTGAAAAGTCGGTTCAGAATAAAATCAGCATTTCCAATACAATATTGAACACTATTGAGACTAGCAATAATGAAATAAATGTAAATATTCCTTCCACTTTCATTTTAGTGAGATCTGGAATGAACTTTTCAAACTGCACTATAAATAATCTTAATATTTTTAAGAAATCGGATCAATTACCATTATCATGTTTATTACAATTTTGTAGAATTTTTTATAGAAATACGAGTAATTAGTGTTATTCTGTCCAATACAAATATGAATATAATATTTATAGTTCTTCATTATTTATCAGGTGTAAAAAAATTAGCGTATGCAACTCTCATGTAATACACTTAAATAAACCATATGAAACTCGCCTTCGGCTCATTTCGTATCCCGGTTAATGCTCTTGTATTAATAACCATCATTACATGATTGTTGCATAATATGCTGTTAATTCATTATAAAAGAACCACGCACACACCTTATGGGAAAAAGTATTTCGGTGAAAATGGCTGAATTTTTGATATGTTGTAGCTGGAACCATTCTGAGTAAAAGTCTCCATTGGCCCAACTCGATCGTATGACTAGATTCGTCGCTAGAGGGTGCAAAATCATGAATTTTGTGATTTTTGGAGAAATTCAGCTGAATGAAAAAATATCAATATCCCAGTTATATTCAATATTGTGTGCGACTGGAAATTGCTAATGTTCGCGGGAAATATTTTTCCATAAAACAGAGAAAAATACGCCGTTATTTTTATACAGGGTAGTCAACAATATACTCAATTCTTCAGTGATTGAATTCGCCTACGAGGTTGAAAGTTGATTGAGTTTATGATTGATGATCAATCAGAATGGTTTGACGATCGAACAAAATATAATGAAGCGATGAATACCGAGTGTTTGGAATAAGATAGGGTTCATGTTTTATGTACATTTAATTACTCCAAATCTCGAATTTTATTAATTTTGAGTGAATTCAGATAATTGAAAAACATTTTCATTATTTGTAATCGATATAAAACTGATGTTCAACTGAGATTTACTAAGATCGTGAATGATTATCTATAAAACAAAAAAAAGTATTTTCTACATGGTAGTTTCCAATATAATCAATTTTTAGGTGGCTAAATCCACCTTCGAGACTATGAGATGATTAAGTTAATTATTATTGATGATCGATCAGAATAGAAGTTGATCTCTCAAACAAACAAAATGCAAGTGAATTTCATAGTGTTTCACACAAGGAAGTCTCCATTCAATTTGAATAATAATAATCATGACTTCGTCCTCAACCTAACTATGTCGTAACCTAAAGGTTCAGAGATAGAGGGCACCAAATGATTAATTTTGTGTTTTCTTGGATTTAGCAAGCTATAAAATACGAATATATTTTGTGAGTCACTCAAAGAAATATATCTGATACTCCGAGGAAATTGAGTATATTTCCGTCGAATTTATGTTCGAACTGTTTGACCCATCTGAATTCAAGGATAATTCATTCATAGGCAGTATCCTTCGATTATAAAACCTAGAGGAACTTATATTGTTTTGGTTGGTTTCCGGGTTTTGCCGTGGTCTTCTTTGGTTTAAATCTCCAAACGTTTCAACTGCAACTGCGGCAAAGAAGACCACGGCAAAACCCGGAAACCAACCAAAACATTGACGCCAGCCGTGAAAGCCTACATTCCTACTGAACTTATATTGTTTATAATTTGTTGGATATCTTATAATTCGGTGACATTATGGTAGTATTTTTTTCTGGTACAGATGGTGACTATCTCCGTCTTTACTATTTCCACTCTGTGAGAATTGAGATAAGCTGTTTTGAAAAAGTTATTTGGGATTATTCATATTTACCTATGCTTGGTCTACAAACGGGCACATGTAAACTCGGCCGCTTGAGGATTTTTAATTTTCTCAATCAAAGGATATCCCAAAATACGGTATGTAATCTCGGCCGATACCAATCCTGGGTTCATCTTCATTATTTAGTATAATCGAACCAGATCGAACTAACCTTGCGTAGACAATTTAATGCGTGGAAATTGAATACACACATTTTGTAAGAAAGTAATTATTTAGTATAATCGAAACAGAACTAACCTTACTTAGACATTTGAATGCGTGGCTGTTTGCGACTCCACTTCATCTCGCCAATTTTCAACTCTTCAAAACATGTTAATTATAGTTATATAGGTATTATAGGCGGCCGAGTTTACATACCCGAAAAAAGGTACAAAAGTTTGGACGGCCGAGATTACATATTCGTTAGTGAACATTATCTGATAATCGGCCCAGTTTACAGTCGCCCATAATGTTGTAAAGTACCCTATAGAAAGACAGTTTCGTTTTCTTTTGTATTATAGACAAATCATGCACGGATCTTGGTAACGCTCAGTTGAACAACAGTTTTATATCGATTACAAATAATGAAAATGTTCTTCAATTATCTGAATTCACTAAAAATTAATAAAATTCGTGATTTGGAGTAATTAAATATACTTAAAACATGAACTCTATCTTATTCCAAACACTCTGTATTGATAGCTTCATTATGTTTTGATCGATCGTCATACCATTCTGATTGATCCTCAATCATAAACTCAATCAACTTTCAACCTCGTAGGCGAATTCAATCACTGAAGAATTGACTAAATTGTTGACTACCCTGTATAAAATAACGGCGTATTTTTTCTTTGCTTTATGGAAAAATATTTCTCGCGAACATTAGGAATTCCCAGTCGCACACAATATTGAATATAACTGAGATATTGATATTTTTTCATGGAGCAGAATTTCTCAAAAAATTACAACATTCATGATTTGGCGCCCTCTAGCGCCGAATCTTGTCATACGATCGAGTTGGGCAAATGGAGACTTTTACTAAGAATGGCTTCAGCTACAACATATAAAGAATTCAGCCATTTTCACCGAAAGACTTTTTCCCTCAAGGTGTGTACGTGGTCCTTTTCTTTCTAGTATAGTAAGCTGCTATCTGATAGTTTTTGAATGCTGCATAGACTGTACTCGTAATCAATTCATCAAAAGCAGAATCAGTGATTCAAGGAGTAGCACAAGGGTCAATCTTAGGGCCCATTCTCTTCATAATCTATACGAACGACTTGCTAGCTAACATTGACGTATTTAGTGCTACAATATATGCAGATGTGAAAGGTAAAACTGTTGGAGAAATAGAATATCAATCACAGCTCACATTGACAGAGGTCAATTTATGGTTTTCAGGAAATGTTCTCCTACAAAATACTGTGTAAACTCAACACCTGTTGATGTCACCGTTACGGGAAACCCAATAAAGTTTCTAGGTTGATGTTAGATAATAATCTTAACCGGACAGCTCTTATTTCTACTCTGAGCAAGAGGTTGTGTACAGCTATATACACCATGAGAAGAATCAAATCTGTATCGACTCACCAAGCAGCAAAAGTAGCATACCTACTATGCTAACTTTCATAGCATACGGTATACTCCTATAGGGGACTGCCTCCGGAGCAAAAAATTTTTTTTTACTCCAAAAAAAGCTATCAGAGTATTATTTGGCCTGAAATACAGAGAATCATGCAGGAATTTCTTTAAATCTGAAATTATAATGACAGTGCCAAGCATATATACGAGGATATAATGATAATTTCTTAGCCTACTATAGAACCAAACAAAATTTCAATGTCAAAGTATTTTATTACTCAACCTCTTAATTGGATACATTTATTACAGCGAACCTGCAACGTCTCTGGACCTTTAAAAAAAAAATTTCTTCTTGCTTTGCAAACCAGACCTCCAAAGCTTTTATCACCTCCTCGTTGGAAGAAAATTTACGACCTTTTAAACTTTTTTTCAGTCGAGGAAAGAGATGATAGTCAGACGGGGCCAAATCTGGTGAATAAGGGGGGTGTTCTTGTAATTCAAACCCCAAAGCACGAATTTTTTGCATGGCAACATGAGATTTGTGTGCAGGGGCGTTGTCCTGCAAAAACAAAACACCTTTGGATAGCTTTCAACGTCTGTTCTCTTTAATTTTTTCCCGTAGAGTGGTCAGTCCCAGGTAGCACATCATATCGGCTGAATATATATTGTAAATGAAAAATCAATATTGGTCCAATATGGGTGAATATTCAAAAAACAATTTTATATTAATAATATTGGTGGAATATTGGTTGAACTAGTTTTGAAAGTAGATTATCACATAAAATATTGGGTCAATATTGGTTGAATAATTTCTACCAATATCGATAATACAATTGTAATTATTTGTAATAGATGTAGACCTAACAATCCTTTCCGGTAGTGGTTGGTTTGTGCTTCGATATAATTGGACTGTAGATGATCCTGCGTGATTCAAATCGAATACCAGAAATTTGAGAAATTGACAGCCAAGTCGCACATCATAACTTTTAATAAACATTCAATCTGGTTACATCAGCAAAAAGGACCACCTGTCCACAAGACAGGAAGGATATCAACAAGCAGTGCCGATGACACAAAATGATGATACGTATTTGTATAAATACCTTACAGGAAAACTCAGCTCTTGCAAGACAATGTACATTTAACTTGTCAAGTTTGACAACGGAAGATACCAAATTCAGCTTTACCGCTTTTTGGAGATATATTTGCGTGGATCTTGAAACATTAACTCCACAAACTCTATTTATGGATTCAGGAACATATATTATGCTTTTCTGTTGCAATTTATAAACGTTTTCTCATCAAATACAGTGCAGTTTTTTAAACGTAAAAAGGAAGCGTCAGAATATTTGCATTCTATCAACAAGACATAAATTTGACACCCGCACACTTGATTCCGCTATAAAAGCCCAGGCATACAATTGAGCAGGATTGGCTTTAAACAATTTTATAGGACCTTTTCCAACAACAATATTGGTTATATATTGTTTTCCACATCTAGAATAAATATTGCAATCCAAATGTTCCAGTCATATCGATTATAGAAAAAAAAACTATATTGTATTTCCAAGTTTGATAGCATATTGGTTGAATATGATTTTCACTTTATTTGACAAATTGTAATAACTCATATTGAGTCAATATTGATTGAATGATATTTACCAATATCGATAAAACAATATTGTCTTCACATCGTTTTCAACATCTAGAATAAATATTGCAATCACAATATTCCCCTCATATCGATTCTAGGAATAAAAACTATATTGTCCCTCCAATTGTGATTACACATTGGTTGAATATCATTTCGCCAATATTCAACAAATCTTATTAATTAATATTGGGTCAATATTGGTTCAATAATATTTATCGATATCGTTAAAACAATATTGTCTTCATATTGTTTCCTACATCTAGATTGAGATGAAATTTGAATATTGGCCGAATATTCAATGAAACATTAAATTATCATGATCAAACCTGGATAAAAATCCACTAGGAGGCTCTACATATGGAACGTCTTCTAAAACCTACGAAAGTATGTTAAATACTTCCCATTACTTGTTTTCAAGACAGCACTCAGTGGTTGGCGATCAAAAGGCAGACTCTGGTGTTACCTTCATCAACTAGAAGACATTTAATAATTTACGAAGGTATATTGACATCCTCCAATATATCCAAATGATATTGTACCAATATCGATAAATATTTTGAGGCTATTATTGCTTCAAGAATATTTCACCAAAACTATTTTTGAAATATTTATACAATATTCGACCAATATCGCAAAATGTTTCACATTTTATATCGCAAAATGTTCACATTTTACTTCTCGACAATATAACTTTTGAATATTGTGCCAATATTGTCAGAATATTGTATCAGCGATATTGTACCAATATCGCCGAATATTTTGAGGCAAATATTAGTTCGAGAATATTTCGCCAATATTATTCAAGTAATATTGGACCAATATCGCCGAATGTTCACATTTTTTTCTCGCCAATATTGCATTTCAAATATTTCGCCAATATGTTCACAATATTGTACCAATATTTTACCAATATAGGTGTGCTACTTGGGGTACCTCCTTTGAAGAGTGGAGTCCAATTTTTCACGGTCGCATACGAAGGACATTGATCACCAAGGGTATTGCATATCTTCGTAAATCTGCTCACCTCTTAACCCTTTCAAATACAGGTACTTGATGATGGCTCGATACTCCAATTTTTCGATTTTCACAATTTCGGTGGACATATATATTTTTTAAATTTATTGCGTAACTCTGGTTTACTTTTTTGACGTCAAACTTTACACTGACACTTCTAATAAGTTATTGTTCGTTGCTATGGTAAAGCAATATTTTGTTTATGCAGGGAACTATATATCAATACATCCTCGTATTCACGTTCCTGGAATACGTCCATCTAAATAGAGATCGATTTATTATGAATTCAGAAAGCCACTCCTATTCTACAAGATTTGGAAACGACCTCAGAATCCCACTTCATCGGTTGGAAAAGACTCAACAAGGAAATGAATATTGTGGACCGAAACTGTATAATAAAATACCTCCAATATTGAGAAAAAAGTTTCAGTGCATTGACAAAATCACACTTACTGAACCTGTGATGCTGCTCCATTGATGAATTCTTGAATATTTGATGAATATATACGAACAGTTTTATGAACATAAATTGATTAGGTGTAAGTTTTAAAGTGTTTCATGTTCGTTATTGGTGGTCAATGTCTTAAACAACCAAAATTTTTTACTATTTTATTTTGTTATTGTCATTAGTCCTAATTTCATGACGTTTCTTGTAAAAATAGCATTTACAATGAATAAATTTATCTATCTATCTATCTATACTACTACGAAAACTGGTGTTCTTGTATTTTAAAGACTGTCAAACAAAAACCATTATTATTATTGTAATATTATTATATTGATTATATATACTGAGAAATAGAAACAAATACGGTTTTATTTTCGCTACACCCTATTTCACCCTTGTTTTCCTCGTACTAGCCCATAAAAACATCTGTCCATATCCAGGGCGGTCTGGGCAGGATCGCTTTTCTGAACTGCGCAGCTATCTATCATCTGCTGCGCATTTCCAGACGGGGGAAGCACCGACTTGAGCGTAGACAATATAAGGTCCATCTGCAAGTTGCCTTCCTCGTCCTGGAATCCCAGCCCTTGGTGGATGCAGAGCAGGTGGTTGCCTAGCACGGGGTCGTCGGGGAACTTTCCAGTGACCACCCCCATGGCAACGCTTTCCGGGATTCCCGTTTTCGCTTGGCATTCTCGATGGTAGCGCATGACAGCTGTCATTTGGGTTGGGGACATTATCTGAAAAGAGCAACGAGATTTTGATTCATTATTATCAAAAAGTATTGAGAACATCATGAATCGAAGAGTAATGGATTGCCATGATAAATTAACTCCTATATTTCTTTATTTATTTATTTATTCAAGAACGGTATTTATAAACAGAGCATATTTATGGAAAACAACATAGCCATAGTAAACCAGTCAACAAAAAAAAAATTGTAGAATCACTGAAAATTATGATCATGGTGTCATTCGACTCGAAATGTCATGTAGAAAGTTTGGGTAAATGTCTCAGAAAGGGCCGAAAAAAATTGCAAAAGTTATAATAATAATAATAATAATAATAATAATAATAATAATAATAATAATAATAATAATACACGATTCTCGGACCCAATAATCACTCACCCTACGGACGTAGGGAGTGGTTATTGGGGTTAACGACACCAGCGCGCCCTCCGGATGGGTCGGAGCACCGGAGACAGGGCCTGACTGGTACACTCCTAAGGAGAAAAAAAAAAAAAAAAAAAAAAAAAAAAAAAAAAAAAAAAAAAAAAAAAAAAAATAATAATAATAATAATAATAATAATAATAATAATAATAATAATAATAATAATAATAATAATAATAATAATAATAATAATAATAATAATAATAATAATAATAATAATAATAATAATAATAATAATAATAATAATAATAATAATAATAATAATAATAATAATAATAATAATAATAATAATAATAATAATAATAATAATAATAATAATAATAATAATAATAATAATAATAATAATAATAATAATAGGCGAGATGAATATCGTTCGGAAAGAGGAGGAAAAACGGACTAAATATCGAGATCTTCTCTTTGAACTCCGCAGGTTGTATCCGGACCATTCTGTCAAAATGGTGGTTCTGATTATAGGAGTCCTTGGTGGAATGATGGACACACTGCTCTCTAATTTGAAGTTGATACCGGCCTGCCGTAATATGGCACAAATCCTAGCCGCTCGAATGCAGAAGGCCGTCATCCTTGGTTCCCTTCGTCTGCTCAGAACACATGACTCTCGGACCCAATAATCACTCACCCTACGGATGTAGGGAGTGGTTATTGAGGTAAACGACACCAGCGCGTCCTCAGGATGGGTCGGAGCACCGGAGACAGGACCTGACTGGTACACTCTTAAAGGAAAAAATAATAATAATAATAATAATAATAATAATAATAATAATAATAATAATAATAATAATAATAATAATAATAATAATAATAATAATAATAATAATAATAATAATAATAATAATAATAATAATAATAATAATAATAATAATAATAATAATAATAATAATAATAATAATAATAATAATAATAATAATAATAATAATAATAATAATAATAATAATAATAATAATAATAATAATAATAAGACAGAAAAGTTAAAACAATTTATAAATATACACGTATGGATATAACGTACAGAAAATTAATAAAAATATGAATAAGTCTGATTGACAAACATCAATATATCAACAAAAAAATTTCGACAATACAGGTAAGAGGCTTATATAACATACAGAATACAGATTACATTACACATAAAAATACATAAAATATATTCAAATGCAATAAAAGCAAGTAGTTCAATAAAAAATAAGAAAATATTAAAATATACGTACAGACCTATATATACAATTAGTTAAAATCTGTATCTCCCAAATATTCACTTATTGAGTAGTACGCTATTTTCAGTAAGATATTTTTGACTACAAATTTGAATTTATTCGAAGGAAGATCTTTGTAACAATTTGGTAGGTGATTAAATAAGGTTATTGCCATGTATTTTGGACAAAGTTCTGTTTTCTGGAGTCGGTGGCTCGGAACTTCCAGTATTGTAGAATTTCTTGTGTGATATCTACTGTTTCCCAGCGCTCTGAAAGAGGCAAGCTCTGTTTTGGCATATATCAGGATATGCAAGATGTACAAAGAATGGAAAGTCAGGATTTTCAGTTGTACAAAGATATTCTTACAACTTACTCTCCTGCCAACTCCAACGATATTTCTAACGGATCTTTTCTGGAGTTTGAGAACCCTATCGGCCTCACGGGATATTCCCCATACTATGACCCCATATGCCATGACTGACTGAAAGTGTGCAAAATATAATATAATCAATACCGATTGCTCGACGGTCTTCCTGAGTTGGTACAGGAGATAACACTTTGGAGCTAGTTTTTTGCACATGGAGCCCAAGGAACCTCATAGTAGACGCTGTTACAAAACGGTTTCTCAGGGGTTTCGTGTTGGGCTCTCAGAGGAAGAAAAAACGCAGAAGAACAGGTGATGGGTTTATTTCGTCAGTAGAGTGTTGACAATAAGTGGGCTAGAATAAATTAAATTACAGTTAGCTACGTAAACTTATTATAACATGTATTAAAAGTTACAATGTCCAACAACATGGACAGAAGTAGTAGAAGGAAAGTTACCTACCTAGAATAAATTACAGGCACAGAAAAATATATTCCCATAGGGATATATTGATTACTTTTAACCACGAGTAATTAACCAGAGCCTCACTCAAAGCACTAGAACATGGCTCGCAAAGGGAAAAGAAGAACTCTTGACTCTACCTTGAAGAGGCAAGCACGCAGTTTTTACTTCACAGCGAGTTCAAAAAACGTAAAGAAAAAACAATGAAGGTAGGATGGGAGTTATACGTGAATCCGTTGACCCCTGATATCAATAAACGATAGGCAACCCACGTTGACGACGTTTATTGTGGTCATCTATCCCATGGGTGTATTGGGACCTTTATTTTGATTCATAAAACTCAGTGGCGGCGACCGTTGTCTCCCGACAAAAGCTACAAACCCGACCGACAAATCTTACTGTTAAATTTGGCATCTCTACAACGCTTGCGTGATAGATCTGCCGTCAGAACTTAGAAATAGGCTGTGATCGAATTTATTATTGGACTTACTAAATCTCATAAATTTCGTCTTTCCCATGTTCAAAACTAATTTATTTGATGAGAACCATTTTTCCGATATTTTGATTTCTTCATTGGCCTTTAAGACTGTTTGCTCTACATTGCTCCCTGTAGTTATGTGGGAGGTGTCATCTGCATACATTATAAAACTCTCATTAGTAATGTCGTTCACATATAACAGATATAATAGAGGACCTAAAACAGAGCCCTGGGGTACCCCTATATCATTTATTGCTTTTAACGAAGTATGATTGTTTGCTTGTACATATTGTATCCTTTTTGTGAGATAACTTTTTAGCCAATCATGTACCTTTCCCCTGAAACCATACAGTTCTAGTTTTGCTAGGAGAATTTCATGGTTGACAAGATCGAATGCATTGCTCAGATCCAAAAAGGTACAAACCACCTTGTTACCTTTGTCTAACTCCTCCAAGTTTATTCACAAGCGTCACCATTGCATTCGAAGTGGATTTGCCTTTTTGAAACCCAAATTTATAAAATTATAATTTATAAACAATTAAGTGAAAAAAAGTGAGACTTTGGTGTTTTTAATATATCGATAAAGTTTAAAGAGTTTCGAAATATTAATGAATATCTGAAAAAATCAGCAAACTTGATGGCAAAAAAGTTCGGCTCCCGAAAATGTACCTCCAATATTCACAATTTTTTGGACAAAAACGGTAAATCATTTTAACATATTAAATATGAATATTAAGGAATCAAAAAATAATTCCTGTACGTCAATTAACAATAATCCGCAGTCAAATTTTTTTTATCCCCATTTCTTCATATATTATGCATTTGCTAATTAACAAATCTTTCTAAACTGAATATTAACATAAAAACCAAGATAATTATTAAACTAAAACCCTAGGATTTTTTTCACTTAGTGAAGTTATTCTTAATAGGCTTACAGATAAATAACCGATGCAAAATTTGTAAAACTTTAATTTATTAATATTTTATTAACAAATTTTTTTTTTAAAGTATCTAATTTTTTTTAATATCTTGAATGTTCTCAGGGTTCAAAGCTACACAAAAATACATTTTGTTTAAATTTTACCACCATTGTTTAAAAAATTGTTATAAATTGTTTATGAGCAAATACATTTTTTTGTCATAATCTATTATTTACGTAAATTATGATTTTTGAAGAAGAAACGATTCTTTAAAAAAATATAGTCGTTGCTGAAAAATTTTTATCTATATTTTTTATTTTTTCATTTTCAATTGTTAATAGAAAGGTAGAAAATCAAAATTTTACAATTTTTGTAACGTAAGCCTATTCACAAAGGGAAAAAACAGTTTTTGTTTACTAATTATCGCGATTTTTATGTTAACATTTCAGTTTCTCTTTTCTGGGCTTTTAACCACTGAAAATGATGTCAGTATTGGGCTCGAAAGATGAAAATGCATTTGGAAGATTAATTTTCCGTTTGCAGATTTTTTTTTAATCTCTCGTTTATGACATGTCAACACAGTAACACATATAATAACCTAATAGTGAAAAACCAAAGCCATAAGATTTAGACGAATTGAAAGGGAGGGTTTTTCACTATTAGATTGTTATATGGAATGATGTTAACAATAGTTATTTGTATGCTTAGGCCGCGAAATACCTTTTTAACGTACCAAAGATAATCTTGAGGTCGTTAAAAAGTTTCGCGGCCATGGCATACACACTATTTTTCGTGCAATCGTTAAAATTATTAAAATAGATAGTTGTAAATAAATATATTATTGCTCTAAAATCAACAGCAGTTCAATTTATTTAACAATATCACCGTGTGCTATGGAAATGATATGTTTCAATATATACAAAATATTTTAACAGTTCTTGTCAAAACGCAAAATGTCTGATACTGATAGCGATATTTCAGTACCTTCCACTCCTCCTGAACTCAAAAGCGTTGTAAATTCGGCGCTTTCTGTTTTAATACCCGAAAAATCTAAACGGCAGTACGAAAAATGTTACGGCGAGTTTAAAGATTGGTGTGACAAACAGAATGTTAAGACGATATCTGAAAACATTTTTGAAAGTGACGTTTGGTTTCGCGGCCGTTGCTATGGGTAACGGCCGCGAAATTAAATTTCGCGGACTGTGCTGAGAACGCGAAATACTGACTTCGCGTGCGATTGCAAGAAAAATGTTTTTGTTTAATAATTATCGCGATTTTTATGTTAACATTTCAGTTTCTCTTTTCTGGGTTTACCCACTGAAAATGATGTCAGTATTGGGCTCAAAAGATGAAAATGCATTTGGAAGATTAATTTTCCGTTCGCAGATTTTTTTTTAATCTCTCATATATGGCATGTCAACACAGTAACACATATAATAACCTAATAGTGAAAAACCAAAGCCTTAAGATTTGAACGACTTGAAAGGGTTTTTCACTATTAGATTGTTATATGGAATGATGTTAAATAAATATCTCCTATAATTGGTATTTTGTTCAAAATTCGACATAACATTCCTTTCAAATATCTAAGAATGTGTAAGGTTACTCTGGACTTTCATTGTCTAAAGTGTGATGTTGGTTGTTGACTATACTGACTTGTTATGTTGTAAATTGTAAAAATAAACTTGGTTTTTCAAAAATGTCTTTTTAATTCTCCTCGTTGTTTATATAACAAAACTGGTAACAAGTAACAAACTTTTCCAACCCTAGCCTACTTCAAAATCATGACAAGTGACATAATAGAGGGAAATTCAAAATCATAAAACTACATAAAGAAGAACAAAGCAAAATTCAATTCTTTGCAATTTTATTCAAGACGTTTCAACTGTTAAAATCTACAGTCGTTATCAAGTGTATATACACTTATATACACTTGATAATGACTACAGATTACAACAGATGAAACGTCGTGAATAAAATTGCAGAGAATTCAATTTTCACCAGGTTACATTTTCGAAATATTTTTAAATATTTATTTATATCACACATACGATTTACTTTCTTGATTTTTAACTTTTGGCTCCACCTTGTTCAATAGTGTCTCGGAATCTGACAAAACTATTCCGATTTTGATGAGTTATTTCTCTAAATTTCGGTTATTGAAAGTACGATTACCTTTATAGATTGAAAATTGGAAATATTTAAATACTCATTTCCTGATTTCTAATCTTGTGTTTGTAAAAAGTTACAACTGATTTCAAATGTCTTAATGAGATTATATTTATTTTCGTCATATCGTATCTGAAATCGAAAATTGTTACTAGATAGACGTTAATATTGTTCTTATTAATATTCTGAAGTCACAAACATTACATCAGGGGTGCCACAAGGATCGCACTTGGGCCCCCTCATGTTTCTAATTTACAACAATAACATATCTGTTAGCTTTGAGTACTGCAAATATCTAGCATATGCGGATGATTTTAAAATATTCCTTGAAATATTTCTGATTGCGCCAAATTTCAAAGTGATCTGAATAGGTTTGAGACTTACTGCAAGGAAAACAACCAATTCTTGGATTCTGACATTACATTACATTTACAAGAAACAAGAACGTATTTGAAGGTCAATATACTCTAAATGGAATTTTCTTGAAACGATGCAGCCAGATAAGAGACTAAGGAGTCACGTATGATGGCAAACTTTTATATTCGATATTCATATCAATAATGTAATAAAAGACTCTCTTAGGATGTTACATTATTTCATGAGACAAACTAAATCACTATTAAACCCTCAGACTTATTAGCTAAATATTATGTGCATACGTATTTAGTAAGCTCAATTCTGCTTCTTCTATTTGGAATCCTCAGTATAATGTTTACGTTGACCGACTCGAGAATGTTCAGAATAAGTTCCTGAAATACTTTCGAAACACACACTCCTTCTACATCCCTCAACACTATTTTTAACAAGTATGAAATATTATCGTAAGAAAATCGTAGAATTATGAACGATGTATTGAATAACTCACCAATCATTGCATATGACATAATACTGTACATCATTCAAAATATTCAAAAAATGGATCAAACATATTTTTCTGAATGTTGATCCTAATGTGATATGAAACTTGTGAACTCTGTTAAGCTTATTGTTAATTGTTTAAATGTTAAAAATTTTACTGGATTTTGCAGTTCCTTTATGAAGTGAATTGAATATTATTATTATGTCAAAATTGATGTTTATTTATAATGTGATATCTGTGCATGAATATTAAGTGGATACTGTTTTGGGCTTTTGCCTGTTGTATCCTAAACATAAAAATGAATAAATAAATTATATTCTTAACACATTACCTATTATTTTGCAATAATATTTTATTGTCATCCATGTCTGAGTTTGAAGTTTTGAAGTAGGTTTAAAATCTATTGCAAATTGACATTATAACTCATTATGAGTAGGGTTATTCTGGACTTTCATTGTCTAAAAAAGAACAAAGAAAAATTCAATTCTCTTCAATTTTTAATCACGACGTTTCAACTGTTAAAATCTACTTCTTATATATGCTGTGGATAATTACAAAATAAATAATAATAATAATAATAATAATAACGTTTATTCAGTACGAAATATAACAAGGTACAATAATAAGAATAAGAATTGTGATAACAATTTGCTAAAACAATAATTGTACAATAATCTATAAAAATTGCATTTCTGGAATAAACAAGTAAACCACTAAGGCTAAGAAGCCAGCGCGTGGGTGTGAAATGTTTTAACATAATACAATTTAGTAGAAATATAATACATGTAAAGGGTCATATTCAGTTTCAGATAATAATAATAACAATGACAATAATGACAATGATGATAATAAATACAATAATGACAAAATAACAACAAAAATGATAATAATAGTATTCAAGGAACAATACAATACGATTTAGTAATAGTACAACAATAATATATATATATATATATATACACATATATATATATGATATTTAACAACAAAATAAAGGGTCATATTCATTTTCAGATAATGATAATATTCAACGAGCAATTTATTGAAAGTTTGACAGTTGTATTGGAACATAACGACAATGGAACTCCTGTTTCTCAATAAATATTAGCACAAGAAATTTTGTTAGGGTCTACTAGAATGTGTATTATTTTTCTTTCTGTTTTGTGAAGGTACAGTTTTATATTTTTTTTGAACAATACAACTGTGACTGAATCTTTGATATTCTTAGGAATATTATTGAAAATTCTCGTGCTCAGATAAGTATATCCTCTCTGACCAATAGTTTTAGATGAAAACTCAGTGCGCACCATGTTTTCTTTTTTTGCTCTTGTGTTATAGTTGTGGTCAATATTTCTTAAACTATTTTTGTTTTTGTATTGATCTACAGCTACACGTAGAAAGTAAATTTGTCTGAGGTCTAATATTTTACTTTCTGAATAAAGTAAGGTCGATGAATACGTTCGACACTTATTGAAACAAATCTTCAGGAATTTTTTCTGTAAAATATCTAGAAAAGTTAAGTAACTGCTGGCAACACCTCCCCAACCTAAGATCCCATAAGATAATCTAGATTCGACTAATGCATGGTAAAGGATTTTCATTTGGTGAGTATTTAATATGTTTTTAATGTATAAAATTTAAAAATTATACTCCTCAAAGTACCTACAGTTTTTTTTATGTGAACATCCCATCTAATATGCATGTCAATGTAGACACCTAAATACTTAACAAATTCTGAACACTTTAATTGAATAATATCATCAGCATTATTTATTTCCAGGTGATTGAAGTTGGGAAGGTGAGATGAGTAACAAGCAAAGGGTAGATATGATGTTTTATCCAAGTTCATTGTTAATTTTTTTTGATTGAAACAATCTATAATCTTACTCATGTCATCTTCGACTTTCTTTTTCAGGTTTTCCCAGGATGTATCTTCATAGAATATTTCCGTGTCATCTGCAAAACTAATGATTTCTCCATTGGTTTGTGAGGTGAGTATGTTATTCATGTAAATGATAAAGAATACCGGTCCCAATACTGTCCCTTGCGGCACCCCATATTGTACTGTTCTTTCATCACTTAGAGCATTTTCGATTCTTACACGTTGCTTTCTGTTATCCAGGTAGTTTTCAAATAATTTATGTACATTCCCCCTGAATCCTAGATCTCGCAAATCCTCCAAGAGCTGTGAATGGTCAACAGTATCGAAGGCTTTTGCGAGATCCAAAAAAACCGCTAGGGAATGTTTCTTCCTGTCCAGGCTATTGTAGATTTTAGATGTTAGTGAACGAATCGCGTCATTGGTAGATTTTCCTTCAGTGAATCCGAATTGTTTTTCGGATAAAAGTTTATTTTTATCAAGGTAACTGACTATTCTGACCTTCAAGAGTTTTTCGAATATTTTTGCGATGTTACTGATTAAAGTAATGGGTCGGTAGTTGTGAATTTCATCATTTTTGCCACTTTTGAATAACGGTTTTATTATTCCGAGTTTTAGTGCTTCAGGCCATTCTCCATATTCGATTATTTTATTTATTAAAAATGTGAGTGGTTCTGAAATTTCGTTTCTGATTTCTTTCAGTAACTTTGCCCTTATTCCATCAAATCCGGGAGCTTTTTTGTCTTTCAAGTTATTTATAGTTGTGATTAATTCATTTTGTGTTACAATACAAAATACAAATACAAAATACGGACATGTTTCAAGTCAGGTGACACTATTCGCAGCCATCTCACAAAGACCAGACCACGTAACGCTGATATTGACTCCAAAAACTGCATCTACCGCATCCCTTGTGAATGCGGAGCTTATCTTGGAGAAACTAAGAGACCACTTAGCGTTAGACTCGCTGAACACAAGAGAAATACTCAACGAGGAGAAACATCAAAGTCAGGAATAGCGGATCATGTCTGGACGACCCAACACAACATAAAATGGACTGAAGCCGAAGTCATCCATAAAGAAGAGGGCTGGTATAGAAGGAAGTTTAAAGAGAGTGCATATATTATGAACAACAAAGTCTTTAGTCAAGCTAGCATAGAAATCCGTAATGTGTGGAAACCCTTAATTAGTGGCATGGATCAATTGAAATTGCGATAAGAATTAACAAAGCTGTACCGGAGGGACCTGGCACAGTATTTTTTTTTTCAATTTCAATTTCAATTTATTCCATTTCAATATTTACAGATATTCAATATAAGTAGTGAACATTATAGAGTTGTAAAACTAGCTGATTATGAATAATAATGGATTCACGTCGAAGAAAAACTTTTGTTGTTTCAATCACAGTCAGTGGAAACTATAAGTAGACATATTATTCGACTATAAATTTTGAACATCTGATATAGACTTATCTTAGAGTAGAGGTTGGATGTTTCACCTAAGCACTATGGTGCTTGTATTGTGTTTTGCATCCAACTTCATAATGGAGTCGAAGTTTATACATTTTATTCATAATTTATCTATTCTTACAGAGAGAGTAATACATTTTTAGTGTTTCGGTATATCACATACAGGGTGTCAATTTGAAAACTTCCCACCCTTAATATCTTCCTTCCAGTAAACAATATGAGTAATCGAAAAAACAGGTCAATTTTATTGTCAAGGGGGACACTTTCACGGACTATTTGTAGCCCTCGTGGTTCAACCCCCTAGGAGGGGTAGATGTTACCCTTAGAATTTTAAATGGGAAGGGGGGTCAAGTGGCACATCATTTTGATGGGCGTTCTAAACTAACAGAAGTAATTATTAGAACGCCTATACTGGGATGCATTATTGTATTGACTCCCTTTAATAAAAATGGTTAGAAGAGTAGGTGGCACCGCTCCAACCCTTGAATGACAGGAATAAATTTATTACGCATGGGATTTTTTATTTGGTGGTTATTTTCCTTCTACACAATAAAATTTAATTTGCGAGAAAGACATTTCCAACATAAAATCTACTTACGCTTATCTTATTAGCTGTTCGAAATGTTGTCCATTTTGCTCTAAACAGTAATACTGTCTGTTTTCGAACTCCCCTCTAACATTACGGAAAACTTCACTAGGAATTGACTGGCATGCTGCTGTAATTCGTCTTTTAAGTTCGTCAATATCAGAAGGTTGTGTTTTATTAACAACGGATTCAAGATGCCCCCAAAGAAAGAAATCTAAGGGTGTTAAATCCGGTGATCTCGGAGGCCATTCAACTTCTCCCCTTCTGCCAATCCATCTACCCGGAAATCAAATTTGCTAACCAATTTTTTGCCGGAAAACAGAAACTTTTTACAGCAGAAGTAGCAAAAAAGGAAGGCTATCTGTACAATTTCTGCGATGACACTTAAAAATTCAGCATTTAATAAACTCAACTTTACTACCATCTACGTTTTACTATCAGACTACTTTTTAATGTAAAGTGTTTGGAGCTAATGGCTAATGTTACCCCTAATACAGGGTTGGAACGGTACCACCTAATATTCTAACCAGTTCTGGCCAAACCATGCATCTCAGTATAGGCGTTCTAATAATTACTTCTGTTAGTTTAGAACGCAATTTTTCGGAAAATGCTCATCACAAAATAATAAGTCAGGGTACCATTGGAACAAGAATTGAACGCCCATCAAAATGATGTGCCACTTGACCCCCCTTCCCATTTAAAATTCTAAGGGTAACATCTACCCCTCCTAGGGGGTTGAACCACGAGGGCTACAAATAGTCCGTGAAAGTGTCCCCCTTGTCAATAAAATTGACCTGTTTTTTCGATTACTCATATTGTTTACTGGAAGGAAGATATTAAGGGTGGGAAGTTTTCAAATTGACACCCTGTATATGTTTTGGATAATGTTGTCAAAGGAAATGTAAACTGTTTTCTTTCATTTCGAATAATTTCTTCAATGAGTGCTTGGTTTTCTACAATAAATGTTTTTACAGAATTTTTGTATATTTTAATTTTAGTGATTTTTTTATATTCTTTGGGTAGGGCGGTAAAAAGTTTTGGGGCAAAATAAGTGACGAATCTTTGTGTGTGAGTTTTTCTGAAAAATGGTGGATTGATGATTGAGTTTTCAGCCGCTCTAGTTGATTTTCTAATAGAGTCTGAGTGGTGGAGTTGCTTATTATTGTAAATCCATATTAAGCATCCATAAGAATAAAGGCTTCTTATATTTAATAGTTTAGTTTCTTCAAAGAGTCTGGTTGTAGAAAATGTTTTTGTTTTATTCAGCATTATTTTTATTATGAAATTCTGTAAAGTTTGAAGGCAAATGAAGTTTGTGTAGAATAATCCTCCCCATGCGGTTATGCAATACCGTAGAATGGATTCTACCAGCGAATAATAAATCATAAATAAATTTTTTCTTGATAGTATATCTCTCAGTGCATAAAATTTGTGGGTTAGTAGTCTAAATTTTTTTGACAGATATATACAATGTTCATTCCACCTGAAGTGTTGGTCAATGATTACCCCTAGGTATTTAATTTTGTTTGTTTTTTGATTATGGAACAGGAACATGTTTCATTTAGGATGCAATTTTTTATATGTATCTTCAAGTATTCCTTTGTGGGTTGTTCACTAGTCAACAAGGTAAAGGTGATAAATTTGGTTTTTGTTACATTCAGACTCAATAGGTTGGCATCTAGCCATAGTTTTATATCCTTCATACCATTTTCTGCTGTTGCATATACTGTTGACCAGGAATCTCCAGTGTATATCAGGGCGGTATCGTCTGCATATGAGATCAGGTGACCCGATAAGTTCTTTATTCGACACAGATTGTTGATATAGACAAGAAACAGGATTGGGGCCAGTACTGTCCCCTGTGGTACACCACATGTAATTTTCTGGGGGTTACTCAAAACATTACCTATTTTGACACTCTGCGTTCTCTGTGATAAATAATCTAGCAAAACATTCATGGTCGGACCACGTATTCCATATTGGTAAAGTTTATCGAAGAGTATTTCGTGTGACACCGTGTCGAATGCCTTGGCCAGGTCAAGGAATATGGCAATGCATTTTTCAGATCTGTCCAGGGTCTCTACACAGTGTCTCGTGAAATCTAGTACCGCATTTTCAGTGATTGAATTATTGATAAAACCAAATTGCCTTTCATTTATAATTTTATGTGCATTGAAGAATTCAATTAGACGTATCTTTATTATGAGGTGCCGTTTGGGTAAAAAGTCTTTTTGCAAATATAAAAATGTTGTGTCAATATATTTATTAGTTGGAGCATTATTTATTATTTTGCTTGCCGATATATTTATTTTTGATCAAACACAATATATTTACGTTTCAAGTGTTTCAAATATATAAAAATGTGAGTTCCCATATTTTTATAAATTCGATCTATTTTATGTCCTCAAGAGATGGCGCTACCTACGCGATTTGTTAAAGCTTGAGGGCATGGCAACATGGCAACCGGGAAGAGTCATTAGTACCTAAAGTGGATAACAGATGTCAGTAGCACAGCAGCTATCTACTTTTCAGTTCTATGTTCTGTTCTGTGACTGGGATTCAGACATTCCGAATTGTCAGCTCCGAGTAACCCGAGGTAGCTCCTGATGTGATCTCAGATCTCTATTTAGTTTAGTTCAGGGGTAACAAGTGGGTAAAACAAGCTCTCAATTGGTAAGGTGGTAGGGTAGTTTCATGTTTATTTTTACTGAAATCATCATTAATTTATGTATTTTTTTTTAATTAACAATAAAAAATTGTCTCTGAGAATACAATATAACTTATGACTTTTGTCCGTATTCTTGCAGTTTTTCACTGCACAATAGGTACTTTACTTTCAGAAGTAAGGAATATTTGTATCAGTAAAAAAAGTAACCAAGATATTCCTAAGTTTTATCAGTGACAGCAGGGCTCTTCAGAAGATTTTGGGACTTCTGCTTTATTTTATGTGAATCTGCTAAACTAAAACTATGTTTGAAACTTTGAAAACATTACCAATGACGGCAATTACATAAAAATTGACTTTTGACATGTGTCACTAGTTCAATAGGTGCATCGGACCTAATTTTCATGGAGTTTTTGGAATATTGTAACTATTTAGACTCCACCTATTGGCCATACCCGTAAGAATGCCAAGGCCTTCTAGGATTCAGTAATCAGTTACATTCGGCCGCCATCTATTAGCTAATTCATGTACTTGACTTCGCCCTGTTGCCAAATACTGTACCAAATCGCGTTGGTGCGCCATCTCTTGGCGATATAAAATAGATCGAATTTATAAATATATGGGAATTCACGTTTTTGTATATTTGGAATACACCTGAAACGTAAATATATTGTGTTTGATCAAAAATAAATATATTGACAAGCAAAATAAAAAATATTGCTCCAACTAATAAATATATTGACACAAATTTTCATATATTTGCAAAAAGACTTTTTACCCAAACGGCGCCTCATACTTTATACTATGTTCAAATATTTTTGCAAAATTATTTATCACAGATATAGGCCCATAGTTACCCAACACATTCTTTTCCCCGGATTTATATATCGGTGTGATGATGGATTGTTTCCATTGTTCTGGCATTTTTCCTTTTTCGTATACTATATTGATTATATGGATTAGTGGTTTGATTATAAAGATATGGATACATTTGATGATTTTTGTTTGAATACTATCAGGACCGGGTGAACAGTTATTTTTGAGCTTAGATATTATATCAATTATTTCATTTGCTGTGATTGGTTTCAAAAATAGTGTAGGTTCCAAGTGAGCGTCGTTTAGAAAGTTGGGGGTCAAGTTTTGGTTTTTGTCGATATTCTCCCTCATGTTTACACCAATGGTTGCGAAGTATTGGTTGAAAACGTCGGCTTTCTTGTTGTTGTCTGTTATTATTTCTCCATCAGAGTTTTTAACCGATATTTCGCTTATTGTGATTTTTGTTTTTTTTTTATTTGTTATTTCATTGATAGTTTGCCAGGTTTTTTTTGCAATTTCTATCGGCTTCATCTAGTTTTTTACCGTAATAATCATTTTTAGTTTTCTTTAATAATTTTCCGAGTGAGTTTCTAAAGTTTATATATTCTTTTTTCAATTCCTCTGTAAACCTTTTTGTGAGAGCTTTTTTCATCTTATCCCTTTTTTGGATTGATTGAATAAGACCGTTTGTGATCCATGGTTTTATTTGTGTTTTTCTCTGTTGGAGATTTTGTATGTTTTCGTAGCTGAGTTTATATAATATTTCAATTTGTTAGTGAATTGATTATATGCGGACTGTGCATCAAGAATGTTTATTATTTCTTCCCATGATTCATTTTTGATTAGTTCAAGTAATTTTTTATAATTCGTTTTTTTGTTCAATTTTTTCACGGTATTGATTTATTGATAGGTATGTTGTGAAATGATCAGATAGGCTTGTCTCGATTATTGCTGGGGTAAAAGATGTCTGTGAGGTGTTTTTTTTTACTTATGAAAATATGATCAATTATTGTGCTAGTATGTTCATTGACTCTGATGGGGGAGTTTATATATGAGATAAATCCGCTTTCAGTTAGTATATTCAGATATTTATTCACTTTGTTAGAGAGTTTATTCATCAAATTCATGTTGATATCTCCTGCAAAAATTTCGATTTCTTTTTTTCTAATATTGTAATTCGTCTAGGAATGTATCGGTGTCTATAGATGGTGGTTTGTAAGAAGTCGTTATTCCTATTTCACCATTTGCGGTTGCCAGAGCAAGTCTCAGTAAATTAACAAGCTTACCTGAATACTGCCAAATTACCCCTAGGCTAATGACACAAAATTAGCCACAGCATATATAAGAAGTATCCTTGAGATTGTCGCATTATACCTACACTTGATAACGACTGTAGATTTTAACAGTTGAAACGTCGTGATTAAAAATTGCAGAGAATTGAATTTTTCTTTGTTCTTTTTTAGACAATGAAAGTCCAGAATAACCTTACTCAAAGTGAAACATTCTCAACCACTTTCAAACAATTACTCATTATATTATCATTATTAACATATTATTTAATAATATTGCATTGTCATCCAGTTTTGAGCTATTTTCCAAGTTTTAAGTTCCTAGCTCATTGGAAAGTTATTTTATAATCGATTCTCGAACCGCAAAAAAGTAGTTAATAAAAACATGGTAATTAAAAATTTAGGTAATTATCCTACAAAGTTTTGTGAACGATTGACAATCAGTGAAGTGAAGTGAGTTGAAGCATCTAGAAGACGACAGTGTTATAGCTGCCCAATATTTCTATAGAAATTCGAGAAAAAAATAATAGGATACTTACCTGTCCCAGAACATTGGTAGTGAACGTTACAAAGATTATAATGTGAACGTTCATTTCAACTTTTTTTTTCGCTAGGTCACAAAAAAACATTACTTGCTGTTCAAGATATGAGTATCAAGTAACTACTCCCTGGAGAGGATTATGCATATATTCATAGGGAATTTGGAACTATTCCAAGTGGTAATTTTTTTGTCATTACCAAAAGAACAGTATTTTATTTCTATAGCAAGCTATAATTTTCGAGCGCTTCAACCATGATGAATTCAAATCATAACAATTTTTTGTTAATTGTTACTTATTTGTACATCAACATTAACATATGGACGTTGATTATATAACGATGAAAAAATATTATTGCAGTTTTCACAAAAACTAATGCCGCCGAGATTATTCCCAGTCACGATACTTTTTGGCGAAAAAACATTAATGTATTTTTTTGTTTCGTAAGTGTGCCATCAACATCCAGAATTGCAATATATTTAATATGAAATTGTTAGTACAAGATAAGGTTGTCCACCATAGGGGTATATCTGAAACGGTTGTAGAGACAGTATCGTTTTGATGGAAGAAAAGTTTCGTAACAGAAAGGACATCTATGGGAAAATGAAAATATTTCTTATTTTCGAATTAGTTCGGGAAATAAGAGTTTTTTATCATTATTTTTTCCTGGTCCTGCTCTAACGATACCAGAACTGGATCAAAATAAAAAGTACTTCTATACAGAAACTTTGTATAACCTTTCTTGTTCACCAGTATGCCTAACAGGCTGGTAAATCAACAGAACTTGCCCTCAATAACCTTGTCTCAGGAATAAGCGACGCCCTGGAACGCCAGGAAATAGCAGTCGCTGCATTCTTGGACATAGAAGGAGCATTTATCAATGCACTACCTCACTCTCTATGAGGCCACTGTCTCTAGAGGGATTGAACCGATACTATGTGACTGGATAAGAACTATGCTTCACAACAGAACGATAACGACCTCTCTACAGGGGGAAAGTGTCAGCTTCAAGCCAGCCAGGGGCTGTCCCCAGGGGGGTCCTCTCCCCGCTGTTATGGTCACTGCTGGTGGATGATCTGCTGGCCATTCTCTCGCTTTGGGAGGTTGATCTGCAAGCATATGCTGACGATCTGGTCCTAGTAGTAAACGATAAAACCGAAGAAACGATCTCCTACGTCCTTCAGGATATATTGGATACCATATATAAATGGTGTGAGAGGGAGGAAATGTCCATTAACCCCCACAAAATGATCATAGTACCATTCACCAGGAAAAGGAAGCTGGAACATTTAATACCTCCTTCCATCAATGGTGTAACAATTCCTTTTGCGAGTGAAGCAAAATATCTGGGAATAACCCTGGATAAAAAACTTAATTGGAATTTGCACTTAGAAAAGACTATCCGGAAGGCTAGTCTTTCATTATGGACATGCCGCAGAATATGTGGCAAAACAAGGGGCATGTCACCAAAACACGTATACTGGTTGTACGTGACCATCATACGTCCAATGATAACGTATGGCTCTATAGTCTGGTGGAGCAAGGGACATAAAAAAATGGCCATTGCTAAACTTAACGGACTACAGAGACAAGCGTGCCTGGCGATTACTGGAAGCATTCGCTCCACGCCAACGGCAGCAATGGAAGTCCTCCTTGGATTACTTCCTCTCCACATAGTTCTGGAGAGAGAGGCAAGATGGGCAACATACAGACTTTATCAAGTGGCCATTAGTCTACCGCAGGCATGTGTCATGAGAGGCAGCGGCATGCTGGAGGGCATAATAGCTCACAACATGCTAGGAATGCCCTCAGACATCATGCCTAAAACTATCAACCTTCACACGTCCTACACTGTGGTCTTTCCTGAAAGAGAAGACTGGGTCCGGAATGAAACCAACCTATGTAGGGCAAATGAACGTTGGTTCACCGATGGTTCCAAAACTCAGGAAGGCGTCGGAGCCGGAATATATGGGACAAACCCAGTAGTGAAACGCTCGTTCAGTATGGACAAACTAGCTACGATATTTCAGGCAGAGGTATATGCCATTGAAATGTGTGCCAGGGAGCTGGAAAATCGACACCACACACGAAAAACAATAAAAATATTTTCAGATAGTCAAGCAGCACTTAAAGCGCTTGAATCCAACTGCTTTAAATCTAGGGCAGTATGGAACTGCAGAGACACCTTAAACCGACTGGCGCAACGCAACAACGTTACCCTAGTCTGGATACCAGGTCACACAGGCCTAGAAGGAAAAGAAATAGCGGACGCCCTAGCAAAAGGGGGAGCCGAAACAACATTCACTGGACCTGAACCGGTAATCGGTTTAGCATATAGCACTGCCAAGAATGTCATAACAGCTTGGGCAGACAATAAAAGACTCGAGTACTGGCGTAGTCTACCGGGCCTAGCCCATTCCAAAGCATTTATTGCTTGTACAAGGAAAAAACAGGACTCTGACAAATTGCTAGAACTCAGCAGAGCGCATCTCAGAGTTATAGTAGGTTTGCTTACTGGCCACTGCAAACTCAAACATCACATGCATAAAATCGAAATTGCACAAGATGCAGAGTGCCGGCTATGCATGGAGGATGATGAAACGGCTAAACACATTGTGTGTACATTCCCTGCAGCGGCCAGAACCAGATTCTCAATATTTGGCGATACGACAGTAAGGCCAGAAAACCTGGTAAATTGTTCTCCCAATGCATTTCATAATTTCGTCAAGAGATTGGATATGCTGGGAGAAATATAACCATAGGGTGAGCCACAATAGGCCATTGGCCGCAGTGGAGAGCCTGATACGGGCCCACTCACGTTCAAACCTAACATTTCGTTATCAAGCAACCATCATCAACTTAACTTTTTCTATTCTTCGATTTTTGGAAGAATACTTCTGAAGCATTTTTTTTCAGATTTCAATGTTGTATGACTTATGTCGGTTTCAGATCCATTTTAGCCATCATCACGAATTTTTTAAGAGATTTTCACTAATCATTCAACACTTCAACCAAAACTTTTTTTCCTGTTATAAAAATTTTATTTTCGAATTCAGGCCCGTAATCGAAAATATTTTCAAAAGTTCTAGATGATCTAACACATAAAGAAACTGCAATTTTTTAATCAACCATCGAGTATAAGAGAAGTGACAAGCTTACTGCTAACTACCGAGGTTATCAATCATCCAACATGTATTAATTGAAAAAAATATATGTTTGAGTTTTCTCTACTATGAAGTTCAATTATTGGGAAGGTTATAATACATCGGTACTTATTTGGTAACTAATACAAGTTAATTACATTATTTTATAATTTTTAATGTGATTTTAGTTTTTAAACTACATATTTTTATTTTTATATTTTTCTCGGTCCTACACAGTTCATAAACACAGCATTTACTAATACTTTTTTTCCTCATTATTATTACTATAAATTTCTTGTACTGTCGTCGGTCTTTAATATTTGTGCCGAATTTTAGATTATTATAATCACAATCACGGCATTTACTAATAGCTATAACATCATCATTATTTCCTCATCATTAAAGTTCTCATCATTATTATAATTACATTAATATTATGAAATTCTTGTATTGTGTTCGTTCCTTGATGTGTGCCAAATTTTAGATTATTCGGACGTTTGGAAGTAGGTGAAAATTTAATTTACATATTCACATTACTATTATTATTACATTTTCATTATGAAATTCTTGTACTATCATCGATCTTTAATATATGTGCCAAATATCACTCACATTTTCATAATTACAGCATATACTAATAGCTACATCATCATTTTATCATCATTGAGATTCTCATTATTATTACATTAATATTATGAAATTCTTTTATTGTCGTCGGTACTTGAATGTGTGCCAACTTTTAGATTCTTTGGACGATTGGAAGTGAAAATTGAATTTATATATTCACATCATTATTATTATTATTTTCATATTTTTATCATGAAATTCTTCCATCATCATCGATCCTTGAAATGTGTGCCAAATTTCAGATTTTTTAGATGGTCGGAAGTAAATGAAAATTAACTTCCAAGAATTTGTTACATTTTTGTTAGTTAACTAGTTTGTTACTACGTTAGTTTGTTAGTGTGCTACTTTGTTACTGCTAGTTTGAATTATTACATTCTTATCATGAAATTGTTTTATTATCATCGATCCTTATAATGTTTGTCAAATTCCAGATTTCTCAGAAGGTCGGAAGTAACTAAAACTTCCAGGATTTTATTACATTGTTTGTTAGTTGGTTTGTTAGTACGTTAGTTTCTCAGTTTGTTAGTGTGTTAGTTTGTTACTCTGTTAGTTTGAATTATTACATTCTTATCATGAAATTAGTTTATTATCATCGATCCTTAGAATGTGTGTCGAATTCCAGACTTTTCAAAACATCGGAAGTAAGTAAAAATTAACTTCCAATATCTTAATACATTGTTAGTTTGTTTGTTACTCTGTTAGTTTGTTAGTTTGAATTATTACATTCTTATCATGAAATTGTTTTATAATCATCGATCCTTATGTTTGTCAAATTCCATATTTTTCAGAAGGTCGAAAGTAACTAAAACTTCCAGGATTTTATTACATTGTTTGTTAGTTGGTTTGTTAGTACGTTAGTTTCTCAGTTTGTTAGTGTGTTAGTTTGTTACTCTGTTAGTTTGAATTATTACATTCTTATCATGAAATTAGTTTATTATCATCGATCCTTAGAATGTGTGTCGAATTCCAGACTTTTCAAAACATCGGAAGTAAGTAAAAATTAACTTCCAATATCTTAATACATTGTTAGTTTGTTTGTTACTCTGTTAGTTTGTTAGTTTGAATTATTACATTCTTATCATGAAATTGTTTTATAATCATCGATCCTTATGTTTGTCAAATTCCATATTTTTCAGAAGGTCGGAAGTAACTAAAACTTCCAGGATTTTATTACATTGTTTGTTAGTTGGTTTGTTAGTACGTTAGTTTCTCAGTTTGTTAGTGTGTTAGTTTGTTACTCTGTTAGTTTGAATTATTACATTCTTATCATGAAATTAGTTTATTATCATCGATCCTTATAATGTGTGTCGAATTCCAGACTTTTCAAAACATCGGAAGTAAGTAAAAATTAACTTCCAATATCTTATTACATTGTTAGTTTGTTAGATTGTTGGTGTGTTAGTTTGTTACTCTGTTAGTTTGTTAGTTTGAATTATTACATTCTTATCATGAAATTCATTTATTATCATCGATCCTTGGAATGTTTGTCAAATTCCAGATTTTTCAGAAGGTCGGAAGTAACTAAAACATAACTTCCAGGAATTTATTTCATTGTCTGTTAGGTAGTTGGTTTGTTAGTACTTTAGTTTCTTAATTTGTTACTTTGTTATTCTGTTAGTTCGTTATTTTGAATTATTACATTCTTATCATGAAATTCTTTTGTTATCATCGATCCTTGAAAATTTACTTCCAAAATCTCATTACATTGTTGTTAGTTAGCTTGTTAGATTGTTGATGAGTTAACGTGTTAGCTTGTTACTTTGTTACTCTGTTAGTTGGTTAATTTCAATTATTACATTCTCATCATGAAATTCTTATATAATCAATAATCATCGATCCTTGAAATGTGTGCCAAGTTTCAGATTTTTCAGAAGGTCGGAAGTAAGAAAAACTTAGCTTCCAAAATTTTTACATTGTCTATCAGTTATTTGGTTTGTTAGTACGTTAGTTTGTTACTTTGTTAATCTGTTAGTTTGAATTATTAAATTCTTATTATTATCGATCCTTGAAATGTGTGTCAAATTCCAGATTTTTCCGAATTTCGGAAGTAAGTAAAAATTAACTTCCAAGATTTTATTACATTGTTTGTTAGTTAGTTGGTTTGTTAGTACGTTAGTTTCTTAGTGTGATAGTTTGTTACTCTATAAGTTGGTTACTCTATTAGTTTGTTACTTTGTTACTCTATTAGTTAAATTCGACATGGTCGATTTTATTCATATCACTCTCTTAGTTTGTTCCTTTGTTTATTTGTTTGTTAGTTTGTTAGATTATTATTTTGTTTGTTGTTAGTTACGAGTAAACCTCATAAAAGCGTGTTTATTAAAAGTATAGAAACTTGAGGATCTTCACAATTTATTTTTTCAAATTCTGAATATCCTCAATTCTTTACTATTTGATTCAATCGGACGAATACGATTCGAACCATTTGAGAGTGAATTTGGATTCGAAATTCAGGGCTAGAAACACTGAATATTTGAAAGTTTTATTGAAAAGTAGTACAAAAATACAGATACAGTTACATATTACAGATTCCGCTGGTCTTCATATAAAAAATAAAAATCGTCACAACCACCAATCCCACAGGTCTCAAGTATCGCTACTACCACCCCCTTTACTCGAATGTTTCAGCTGCTCCTCCAAGAACACCACCCTCCTCCTGAGCTGCGCGTTCTCCTCGACCAAACTGCCGCTGTCATACCCCTCATGGTTCAGATCCTTCCTGATCTGGGTGAAGCAGTCCTCCAGCTTGATGAATTCCTTGACCTGCGCCATGTGCATGTCCAGCAGTAAACTCCTCAGCTGGTAGGTGGTGTGAGTCGCCTGATACTTGATGTCTCCCTTCAGCTCATTGAGCATACCTGTTGGAAGGAACTGAGGTGAATTGTCGTGGAAAAAATGTTGGGGTCATAAACAATGACTTGCAAAGAATTTGCAATTTCTTGCAAACGTCTACACATAAGCCTACGATGTTCCAAGAGATGTGAAACTTCAGTAATAATGATAATAATAATGAAGGTTTTTATTGACAAGACATTATATATTTTTTACATGATTTTGTAGATATGAGGGTTGCTATTTATGTATTGAGAATGAAGGACTAAAACAACGATTGGGGTGTAGAAACTTCTTTATTGTTTTTCAAAATACTCTCCTTTCAAATCTACACGTTTTTGCATTCGATTAAACCAATTGGCAAAGCAGTTTTTCCACTCCGAAGTAGGTATCTCAAAAACATGGTTTTTGAATGCATAAACAGCGTCTTGTGGCGTCGAAAAGCGTTGAACACGTAATTTGTTCTTCACTTGAGGGAACAAATAGAAATCATTGGGTGCTAAATCAGGGCTGTACGGCGGATGACCTATCAATTCAAAGTTTTGAGTGCTCAAATAGCGGGTTGTTTGAGCCGATGTGTGTGAGCTCGCAGTGTCATGATGGAGAATTATCCTTCGTTGACGGTTCGTTTTCCTTATTTCATTGATGACTTCTGGAAAACAAATAGTAGTGTACCCAGAGTTTACCGTTCTACGTTGCTCTAAAGGCACTGTTGCCACATGACCGTTTATACCGAAGAAACTGGCCACCATTTGCTTCGAAGTGCTGCGAGCACGAACAACTTTTGTTGGATTTTGAAAGACCCATACAGTCGACTGCTGTCTAGTTTCGGTCTCATAACAATAAATTCAAGATTCGTCACCTGTATATATGTTATAAACCGCATTTGATGCACCGCGGTCATTTTGTAATCATTTCCTTGCACCAATTTACACGAGTCTTTTTTTGATCGATTGCCAAATTGTGCGGTCCAACAAGAAAAAATCTTTCTAACTGCCAAATATTCATGCAATATCTTACGTATACTTGTCATAATAATAACTGTGGCCTTGGATGGTGCTTCATCAGCAAAAATAGCAGTAAGTTGATCGGCACACTGCTGTTGAGATAATCCATGTCGAAAATCGTAAAAAATCATGGCACAAAAATGTTCACGATTTAGCTCCACTTTTTGGACGAGATAAAATTTTCAAATGTCTATTAACAATACAAATAGCGTATGTATGACAAAAAGTTATGATTACGTGTACTGTCAAAAATGTCGAACTTTGCGATAGCGCAGTTGAAGCGCGCCCAGCAACACCAGTGTTGCCAATTCTCAATACATAAATAGCAACCCTCGTATAATAATTGTGTCTCGTCAAATGGGTTCAAACTAGAGAGAGAGAGAGAGAGAAATATGCTTTATTGTCCAAGAAGTTGTTCTCATTGACAAAGCTTTTTCCTTAAGAATAACCTTAAGTATAAAAAATAAACAATAGTAACACCAACAAGTAAGAGTCTACAAGAGACGTCATCAGTTTAAGAAAGAAAAAATAATTGGTGATACAAGTATTTGCTCTTCCTCTCAACAATGAAAGACCCGAACGTTTGACTTGCGAAAGAACGAATCCAGGTGAAAAATAAATAATAATAATAATAATAATAATAAAAAAACATATACAAAACACATATTAATCAATTCTTGCATTACAGAGAGTTCAGAAATAGAGTGATCTTTTTACGCAATCCATGTCAAAAGCTGTTTCAAAAGGTCTTGTTCAATTCTTTTTTTCATGTTTGATATTGCCAATTTTTATATATACAGTGTGACCGCTTCACTTCTCTAAATAATATGGGAAACTTTTTTAGTACTGAATTTACGAATAAAAGTTATTCTTTATGAAAAGTTCTGCATGATCTGAAACCTAAAATACGTATATCAGATAACAATTTTTTCAAGCCGTATAGGAGGGGCTGTCAAAAAATGTGAAATTTTCTCAATAGTAAATAAAGTACCTTTATTTTTAACAAAATTGAAAATTGTTAGTGAGAAAAGTTGATAAGAGTGAAAAACTACGTTCAGATATTCGATTATACCAATCTACAATGAAAAGTGGGGTTTTCTTGTTTTTCACACCTTTTTTTCAGTTTGTTTTATAGGAGCAACTTTTTATTATAAAATTGACTTAAGAGAGTACCTTTAAGACTGAAGATAGAGCAAAATGGATAAAGAAAATGTTACTGGGAGAAATTAAATATTGTATCTACGTTTAGACTTTAGTACGATTGTTAAAAAGTAAACATTAAACAAAAATCATTTAAAAAATAACTGTCCTTGACCATTAATACATGCATTTTATTATGGATTCCGGGATACAAACATTTATCAGTTATTTTTTTCAATACTTGACGTTATATATTGCACTAATAGCTATTTATGCAACAAGTGCAAAAAGTGAATGTTTATTGCACTCGATGTAAAATTGTCCGACGAGGCCGTTAGGCCGAGTTGGACAACACGTCGAGTGCAATAAACAATTTTTGCACGAGTTGCATACAACATTTTTTCTACGTTCATGCAAAAAGCAAAAAATGATTTATTGAGGTGCGGCACTAGGTGTAGGAAAATGAAAAGCGCAACTTGAATACTTTATTATTAATATCGATTTGCATTGAAACAGGAACTAATACATCAAAACATAATTCTGCTGGTTGGTCATAGAGGGCACTTGCAATTGCGTCCTCTGATGTTTTGAGGAACGTTGCACAAGTAGCTGTTAGATTTAATTCAATACCCGTCGTGGTCTTAGCCAGGGGAGTAGTTGTTTTCTGACAGGTTCTTGCCATAATAAGCCTACATAGTTAGGTGTTTATGGGAGTAAAGGGTTCATCATCGGTCGGTAACGACTGTTCGTTAGCAAACGATCTCCCAAAGATTTCTGTCTTCTAGGAACTAATACGTTACGAACAATTTAACTCAAACTTTATTTTTACCCTCAATGTTGAAAGTGAATGAACAATTAGTGCAATTTTCAATATGAATATTTCGTAGTGAAGTACTTTTTGACTGACGTTTCTATAACCAAAATTGCATTATAAAAATCAAAATCATAGTAGCCGTGAGCGCGTATGTCATCACTAGGTGTGGTCATAGTACAGACAGTGTGCTCTATGCAGGTTTAGAACAAAGCGGATCGGATTTGATTATGGAGTTATTCTCGGGAAGGCATTGTTTGTTTAACTCTTGCTGCTAACAATAATACAAAATAATATAAAATATGTTACTGTTTGAAACCTATTGCCAATCTCATAGAATATCTGCTAAATATGTAGTCGGTTTAAACGTTTATGTTTGTCATGATGACAGCACGTTGAAGTAGAATGACAGATGAGTGCAATAAAAACTTTATTGCACTAGTGCAATAAAGAACTTCTTTTTCCACTGAATATAGTTCAATAAAGTTTTGCTTTTTGCATGAATGTAGAAAAAATAATTTAATTACAAATAGTATATACTAACTCTTGCCTCTCACTGATCATTATTTTGGCATTTTAATACGTGGCAACCATCTGTCACTTGAAAGATTAGAAAATGTAATTTTTATTAAGTCAGCAAGTGGATACATATTCATTTAATTATCAAACATGCCATTGAAATTGAATATGATGAAATTGATTCATTGTTGACGACAATTACAAAACGTTTAGAGATGCTGCAGCAATTTTTAACACAAGACCCTAAGAAAAATATTAATTTCACAACAGTAGAGAACATGTACTGAATGCAAGAGTTGAGAGTCTTAGTAATAACGAAATTCTTCTATTCCACTCGTATGTATTGACTGAAAAACTTTATAGATTAGGAATACGAGGTAATGCTAACAGTGGATTGAATCATATCTAAATGAGAGAAAACAAACAGTAGTAATCAATCATTTCAAATCTGAAGAAGCTCATGTGAGAATTGGAGTGCCTCAGGGATCCATTTAAGGTCCGTTACTCTTTATATTATTCATGAATGACATAGAGGAAACCTGTAAGACTCCAAATCTTGTAGTAGCATACGCAGATGACACAAATTTTTGTGTCAATGGAAAATCTCAGGACTCTGTCTCCAAAGCAAATTCGAGTGCAGAAGAATTTCATCAGTATTGTCTGAGCAACGGCCTTATAATCAATAACAAAAAAACTGTCTTCATGTACCCAGGATTCAATCCCAGCAGAGGCAATTAAAGCCTGCCTCTTCTGGCCACCCGTGCCTTAGTCAAATCCATAATTGACCCCTGGAGTATACTTTTCTCCAACTGAAGCTGCCCGGAGCAAGTGGACCTTCACACGTTAACCAGAGGTGGCGCCCGGGAAAATCCGTAACCTGGACTCGGCGCCAAAGTGACCAGTAAAGCACAAAAGGGCTTTACATCAGACATATTCCAGACTCACGGTTGGACAAGACTCTTATACTTACCAACAAATAAAATTATATAACAAATTTGTAAATCTTGTCGGAAATGTAGAGAGTAAAAAGAATTTTAGAAATATGTTAAACAACGCATTTTATTCCACAGATGAATTTTTAAAAATGTGACTTGACATAATTGTATTATAATCTTATTATTTTCTATTTATATTTTTTATCTATTTTATGTATTGTCTATTATACACCATTTTCTGATTTTGACTAGTCCGATAAGCTTTTGTATATAATGTATATTTATGTTCTGTACAAGAGTTTCAGTGATGAATAATAAATTTGTATTTGTATTTGTTAATACAGATGTGCCCCAGGGTTCCATTTTGGGCCTCTCTTGAGATTTCCGAAAAAATTGTATCTGATATTATTGAAAGACTCTGGAAAAATGTGGAAATAAAGCCATTTATTATTATTAAAAAATGGAATAAAATTTGCAACCTCCACAGATAACGGGAAAATAGTCTCATTGAAAAAAGGCAGTTTTTTCATTGTTAGAAATAATATAAAATTTTCTCAAATTCAACTGATGACTAGAAACTGATGTCGAATCATGGATTCATTCATTCACATTATTATGTTTGATTTTGTTAAAATAGTTTCAGAGAACTACCCAAAAATATAAATCGAAAAGTGTCAAATCTTGTGAACGAGGGATTCATTCAACAGGACCATTGATAGCAATTTATGTTACGAAAAATAGTGAAACAATGAACATTTACAATAAATAATGACACTCTCTATTCAACTATTCAATTAAATGATATTTGAACTTGATTCACCCTATGTAGAGTACCTGCCGAACTGAAAAAAAATTCTTCTAATAACTCTCTCATTTTCAAGTTATCAAGAAAAGTTATAGACGCTTTTTTGTTCAGAATGTGATCATGAATCGAAATGCATTTTATGAAATATTTTGAGATCGCGACCGCGTCTCCAATTCGAACCAGTTTGCAAATTAATAAATGATGATCGATCGAATTTAATGCCCGTGTCAAATCAAAGTACAAGGTGAAATTTAATTATTTGATAGATTGATGTTTTATTCATTTTGTGGAAGTCATGGTGAGTGATTGAATAAAGAACTACTCACAAGTTTTGTCTAATTTCCACTGTATATTGGTTCATTTGTTTAGACCGATTTCTGCTTTTACAAAATTATCAAGTAACTGAAAGAAAGTGACACTGAATCTGATGTTCAACACCTTGAGTGCCACAGCGGTCTTTGAGACAGACCCCTACGATACTTTCCTGTGGTGCCATAGCGATCAATTTAAATGTTAATCAATGTTTTCGAATTACGTGGACATTAAATATTAGTAGCAAGGAAATATCCAAGCCAGTCAATTCATACGAGTCGCATATTGTTTTTGTTTTAAATTGTTTTAAATTGTTTTTTCCGTTAACCAGCTGTCGTCCCCTTACGAACGGCAGCCCTCAAAAGTCGAAACTTGTGCGAGCCAAGGATTAACGAGGTCTTACCTTTTTACGTGCGATTCCTAGCACGATCCGAGGAGAATATCGAAAGGAGGTCCGTAGGTCACCCATCCAAACCACGGCCACGCATAGCATTGCTTGGCTTCAGATATCGGTGAACCGGCGCTCTCCGTTCGAGCTATCCCCGTGAGATTCATCGCCGTATCACGTTAGAAAATCAGAGGACACAATAATGAAATGATTGTAGTGCTATCGGTCTCATTACGATTTGAAGCAGTTTAAATATATTTTCTCAGCTGATTTTCCTTTCTGCTCAGATCACATGGGTAGAAAGTTGAAGAACACAACACCTCTTTGCATTTATCGGTCATTGTGCTGGAGTTAGAAAATGGGAGAATCGAAAAATGACGAAATTTAAATGTTAATCAATGTTTTCGAATTACGTGGACATTGAATATTAGTAGCAAAGAAAATATCCATGCCAGTCAGTTCATACGAGTCGAATATGATGTGACTCATCGCCGTATCACCATTTTAAATGATTGTGCTGGAGTTAGAATGTCAGAGGACACAATAATTAAATAATTATAGTGCTATCGGTCTCATCACGATTTGAAGCCGTTTAAAAATATTTTCACAGCTGATTTTCTTTGCTGCTCAGATCACATGGGTGGAAAATTGAAGAATACATCACTTCTTTGCATTTATCGATCATTGTGCTGGAGTTAGAAAATGAGAGAATCGGTAAATTGCTAAATTTGAACGTTAATCAATGTTTTCGAGTTACGTGGACATTAAATATTTGTACCATCATGCCAGTCAATTCATACGAGTCGAGTATGATGTGATTCACTATTTTAAATGATTGTGCTGGAGTTAGAAAATCAGAGGACACAATAATGAGTTAATTGTAGTGCTATATGTCTCATCACGTTTTGAAGCCTTTCAAAAATATTTTCTCAGCTGATATTCCTTGCTTCTCAGATCACATGGGTGGGAAATTGAAGAATACATCACCTCTTTGCATTTATCGGTCATTGTGCTGAAGTTAGAATATGGGAGAATCTAAAATGGCGAAATTTAAATGTTAATCAATGTTTTCGAATTACGAGGACATTAAATATTAGTAGCAAGGAAATATCTATGCCAGTCAATTCATACGAGTCTAATATGATGTGATTCATCGCCGTATCACTATTTTAAATAATTGTGCTGGAGTTAGAAAATCAGATAACACAATAATGAAATAATTGTAGTGGTATCGGTCTCATCACGTTTTGAAGCCGTTTAAAAATATTTTCTCAGCTGGTTTTCGTTGCTGCTCAGATCACATGTGTAGAAAATTGAAGAAAACATCACCTCTTTGCATTTATCGGTCATTGTGCTGGAGTAAGAAAATGGGAGAATCGGAAAATTGCGAAATTTCAATGGTAATCAAAGTTTTCGATTCAGTTATATGCACAATAAAATGAATTCAAGGAAAATTGTAACGTAACGGCTGTGCTATCTTAAGCGTTGAGCTAGCACAACCCCTTTTTCTATGGAACCACTTGAATTAAAAAATTAGGAGATATGTTAGAAGATAGTAATTAATCAGTTGAAAAATGCGGCACTAGTTTTTTTTCACTGTGCTGAAACGGCTGTGCTAGCTCAACATACGATACCCAAAAGGCCTTCGTGATTGTAAATGTCAACCAGATGTGTATTTTCTATCTATCTATCATTTTCAAACCCTGGTATATAAGAGCAAAAATTTTCGATTTTTCCCATTTTGAAAAGTGCCGTCAGACTCATTTGCCAATGTCGTAAATTAGCCAGACTTATATATGATTACAGTTCATAATTGTATCAATCTGTGTGCTAAATTTCAAGCCTGGAAAAATAAAAGGGTTACGGATCCACAAAATCGGTCAACTTTTTGAATCCGTAATTTTTTAGCCAGACTCACTTTCCGCTATCTGAGATAAACCAGACTGCTAATTTCATAAACTTTATGTTCCACTTTAGTAAATGTAAAATATTTATGACTGGGAAAATAAGTGAACTTGTACTTCATTTTTATTTTTGGAATCTACAAAACTCAACTCAAAAATTGTTTTTTTTTGTCACTAAGAGAACAGATTAAAAGATTTACACCAACTGGACGAATAAGCACAAAAAATGCACTATCTCCTGGACTGTAAGAGCAGTTTTTGCTATTGTGTTGTTTGATCAAACAATATTCGAGTTCAGTGATGTTGAAAATACTATATTTGTCGCGATGGAATGAAAATATAGACCAGAACTAGTAAATCAGTGTTTTTTTTAACCATCAATAAATTCAGAAGAAAATATTTGATGACACTACTTGGCAGAAGCCCATTAAACTAATAATAAAATGGATTAAGCAATCCAGACTTCTGCATTTAACCTATACAATAGGTATACCTACTTATACTTATACCTATTGTATAGGTTAAATGCAGAAGTCTGGATTGCTTAATCCATTTTATTATTCCATCAATAAATGACTGAGATATAGATTATTTAAATTTAGGTATTTTAGCGCGGAACGTCTTTGGTCTCCGACTCGTCTGTGACGTCACGCCACATGTCTGAGATCGCCACACCACAAATAATTACGTGTCAGATCCTTAGCCGCGCCAAGGAACACATATGTAGCACTTTTAGGCCCAATCAAGTCACGCCTCATTAGTTTGCACCACTTCTTCCTTTAATTCATGTCATTTGGTACATGAAAAAACAATTGATTGGGGTTTTCAATTGTCGTACTTTTACACATAGGAACAATACAATATTTGTTATTTTTTAATTTCAGCCATCGTGTAACGAACAATACACGACACGAACGGCGCAAGTGATTGTACACCGACAAATTTGTAAGCACTGCGAACACCAGTCGCCTCGTTCATATGGCGTGACGTCACACACAGAGCGCTGCGTACTCTAAAAATATTCTTCCAAGCGCAACTTCAAAGTCCCACAACTTTTTCATTTCTAGAGATATTTCAATGATTCTTTCACATTTTTGTTTCATTTTACTTAAATTTTCAGAATTAAGTCCATTAAGTTTACCAAGTTCATCGCTTGATTGAAAATTGAGGGACGCCACAGTACCTTTAAGTTCCTCCTTGACTATGGCGCGTACTTCGCTAGAACTAGCGAGGCTGCCACCACCCAACACTCCATTGTGGACGATGGGAGAAACCGCTGCGTTGGTGTTGACATTCAACAGCTTCGGGGTTGAAGCAAACTGGTTCTCCTTGAAGTCCCCAAGCTCCCTTTTGCTGGTCTTCGGCAAACTAGGCGAAGGCATGTCCGCGATGCTAGGCAACCTATCACCAATCTGGAAGAAGCTGTCGTCCTGCTTCATAGATTCCGTGGTATTGCCCTTGTCCAGCCCAAGTGCAGCCATGAAGGAGTCTCCACCTTCCATGGACACCATAGATTTACTTCCCTCGTCAGTCGAGTCGGCTGTGGGGATAAACAGCCCGAATAAATCGCTGGTCCTGCCACTCCTGCTGTTTCTGTTCGCTTCGGAGGTGGGTACAGGGGTTATACTGTCCGTGGAGATGCTGCAGGAGCTAGAGTTCCCGGTGTCGTGCACGTTCTGGAAAGCCAAGTGCTTGACGGCGCTTTTGTGGGCTTGGAACGAGTGCATGGGCTCCTGGATGTTTCTGGAGTCGTAGATGTAGACCCTGCCGTTCTGCGAGCCCATCACGAAGTAGGTCCCGTCCGGGGAAAAGTCCACAGCCGTCACGCTGTTCTCCACGGCTACGCTAGCGATACACTTGTTGTCGACGATGTCATAGAAGTTGAACTGCCTGTCAGAGCCAGCGGTGACTATCAGGTCACTATTGACAGGCGAGAAGGCCACGGCGTTGACGGGGGCCTTGTGGGCTTCGGCAAAGAACTTGCTTCTACTGATGTTGATGTCCCAAACGACGACGATGCCTTCGTTGCTGCCTCCCAGCACCAGCTGCCTCTTGGACTGGTTGGTCTTCAGGCAGGTGATCGAGCTGGACTTGGGCACCCTCAAGATGCTCGGTGGACTGTTGGTGACGTTTCCGTACACCAGCACCTCCCCGTTCTTGCACCCCGCCACGCAATGCGTGTCTTTGGCCGTGAAGTCCAGGTGCGTTACGTGGCTGGAGGCCCTGGGGAACCTCTTCTTCGTGCACCTGGACTTGACGTCGTATATGACCACCAAGCCGCTCTTGGAGCCCATGGCCACGTTTTTCTTGGTGGTGTTCTGGAAGCACGCGCAGGTGGGTTCTTCGATGTCCTGGATGGTTTTTAGCAGTTTCAGCTGGTCCTTGATGCTGACTATTTCCGTGACGCCGGACTGGGGGACGAGGACCAGCCAGCTGCCGTCTTTGCTCCAGGAAATGCTTCGGAGGGGGCCCTCGACTTTGGATCCGGGTTGGTAGTTGTGGACGACGTTTCCGGAGGGGAATTCGTGGAATTTGATGGTGGTGGAGGCTGACGCTACGTACATGGCTGGAACGAAATTTGGATTTAAAAGAAATAATAATAATAAACGACCCCACACCATCCTTATAGAAAAATGCTTGCGGGCAAATTCCCTGCATTTTTGGCATGTTGTAGATTTTGACTTCGTCGGCGAAAGTGTCGACGGACTCAAAAAAATTTGCAGTCTAGTTTTCGAGATACGGGGTGTCAAAGATAAAAGGTGAAGATTTCTGCTTACAATTTTGAACAATTCCAAAATTTGACAAAACGATTTAGTCTAAGTAATAGGGAAAAGTTGGTGCAAAAATTATTATCCGAAAAAAAAATGAGCGTATGGGAAATTGGAATGAGTTTCTATTTTATGCGACTCGATCGTGATTACCGAACATAACCTAAAAAATTGGCAAAGTTTCGAGAAGCGGTTTTTTGTTGATAACTAAACAACTAGGTACAGCTCCGATCGAAAAAAGTCAAATTAGGAAATTGTAGGTATTAAAAAGATCTATCAATTGAATGACTTATAATTTTTTTTTCGATATCATTAATACTTTTCGAGTTATATCCGAAAAACCGTGAAAAATCGAATGAAAAAGAAATTTACACAAAGAAAGTTGTAAAAATCAAAAAAATATACAAAATCGTTAGATCCACTCAAAATTTTCACTATCTGCGTGAAATTTTTCGCTGATTCCGAAAATATACGAATTGTTTATGCTCAGATATAAGATTTAGTCGGAAAAGGGCATGAGAGGTCGGAAAAGGGCATGAGAGGTCGAAAAATTTAAACTGCTGATGTTCTGTAATTAGCCTATTAAATCTTCAATTGAATAGAAATCGATTTGAAACTCAGTACACATCTATAAAAAGATTCAGTTTCACGAAATTCAGTACAAAAATCAAAAATAAAATAGCGGAAAGAAGCCCCTTTCAACTAGATTTGAACTGATCAACTCGAGAACGGTTAGAGATAGAGCAATTCTGCGAACGGCACTCGATTCAGAATTGGTGAATTAGTATATACTGTGATTTTAAATTCAATCGAATGAAAAAGAAATTTACTCAAAGAAAGTTGTAAAAATAAAAAAAAAATACAAAATCGTTAGATCCACTCAAAATTTTCACTATTTGCGTGAAATTTTTCGCTGATTCCGAAAATATACGAATTGTTTATGCTCAGATACAAGATTTAGTCGGAAAAGGGCATGAGAGGTCGAAAATTTGAAATTGCTGACGTTCTGTAATTAGCCTATTAAACCTTCAATTGGATAGGAATCGATTTGAAACTCAGTATACATCTATAAAAAGATTCAGTTTAACGAAATTCAGTCCAAAAAAAAAAAAAAAATAGCGAAAAGAAGCCCCTTTCAACTAGATTTGAACTTTTCAACTTGAGAACGGTTAGAGATAGAGCAATTCTGCGAACGGCAATCGATTCAGAATTGTCGAGTTAGTATATACTATGATTTTGAATTCAATCGAATGGAAAAGAAATATACTCAAAGAAAGTTGTAAGGGGTAGACCTCTAAAAATCAAGAAAAATACAAAATCGTTAGAACCACTCAAAATTTCCACTATTTGCGTGAAATTTTGCGCTGATTCTGAAAATATATGATTTGTGTATGCTCAGATATAAGATTTAGCCGAAAAAGGGCATGAGATGTAGAAAATTTGAAATTGCTGACGTTCTTTGCTGACGTTCTGTAATTAGACTATTAAACCTTCAATTGAATAGGAATCGATTTAAAATTCAGTATACTTCTATAAAAAATTTCAGTATCATGAAATTCAGTTAAAAAATCTGAAAAAAAAAGTATTTGGCAGAAAGAAATCCCTTTCAATTAGATTTGAAATTTCAACTCGAGAACGGTTAGAGATAGAGGAATTCTGCAAACGCCAATCGATGCAGAATTGTGGAATTAGTACATATTACTATGAATTTCAATTCGATCAAAGAAAAAAAAAATTACTAGAAAAAAAATTGCAACTTTCCAACTCGAGAACGGTCAGAGATAGAGCAATTCTGCGAACTGTGATTTTAAATTCAATCGACGGAAAGAGAAAATCTAATCAAAAAAAGTTGTAAGGTGTAGGTAGACCCCTAAAAATCACGAAAAATACAAAATCGTCAGATCCACTCAAAATTTTCACCATTTGCGTGAAATTTTGCGCTGATTCCAAAAATATATGATTGGTATATGCTCATATATAAGATTTAGCCGGCAAAGGGCATGAGAGGTCGAAAATTTGAAATTGATGACGTTCTGTAATTAGCCTATTAAACTTTCATTTCAATAGGAATCCTATGACATGCCAAAAAAAGTATTTTTTTGAAAAATTGATAGGTATTGATCATTTTTCAAAAATATATGAAGTTTTCTCAAAAAAGATGCTCTTTCAATATGGCTACAATAACAATTCATGGCTTGTTTGCTTCTGTAAGAGTTGTTCTTTCATATTATCGAATAAGTATATCGATTTATTTAATTTTAAGGGTCAAAGAATGACTTTAAAAAAATTGCACAATTTTTTTACACGTTTTTTCTAAATACATTGCTTAATATTGTTTTTATATGAATGACTTTTATGAAAATGGATTCCTAGCATGATTTCGCGCATTCAAAAAAAAAAATTGAACTCCTACGATCTCTAGGAGCCGAGATATTTTTTTATTTCAAAAGAATCTGGAAGACGCAATAATCATCATACAGCAGTCACCTTCATGGATATTAAGGTTGAATACCTGTATTTTCAAAGAAAAAATACTAGGATATGTCTAGTTCATTTGCAGCATTATAAATTGAAATTGAAAACTTATTTCGTGCGTTCAAAGTGGCTTGCGCTTGAAAAATATTGTGTATCCGTTTGTACTTAATTTGAGATAGGTCGTCGAGAAAAACACGAATATCATATTCACAAAATGATAAAATAACTCTATTATATACAAAACATTAGGGAAATTATTACAGAAAAAATATTCATATATTATATTGATACAGATTCACCAATTTTCCTTTTTTTAATTGGAGGATTGTCCAATGAATCATTTGGCTCTTCTACTTTTTCTTCATCTCCTTCTTCCATATTGTGTGTGAGCAGACTATCCATGAAGTTGGGCAATTCTTCATCTATTTCGATGATAGGCGTCTCAAAATTTTCAGATCCACTTAAATCACAATGTGTGCAAACTCTCAAACATTCTAATAATTGTTTCCTGCAGTCACATGTTTTTGTTTTGCAACCACTGATACAACTGCATGAATTTTTTTTCAATATCTTGTCTTGTTCACGTACGTTTTCTTTTGAAATTGATTCAATGACGACTTTTCAATAACACTGTCAGGACGAAAGTGTCAACGGAATGTGTATCCCCAAAGCGCCACCCGCTAAAATTGCATCAATTAATAATACTGCAAATGAACTAGACATATCCTGGTATTTTTTTATTAAAAATATAGTTATTCAACCTCAATATCCATGGAGGTGACTGCTGTACGATGATTATTGCGCCTTCCAGATTTTTTTGAAATAAAAAAATTATATCGTCTCCTAGTGATCGTAGGAATTAATTTTTTTTTAATGCGTAAAATCATGCTAGAAATCTGTTTTCATAAAAGTCATTTCTACAAAAACAAAATTAAGAAATTTATGTAAAAATTGTGCATTTTTTTAAAGTAATTTTTTGACACTTTATATTGTTGTTGTTGTTATTTCCGTCAACCGATTGCACCCCTACGCGCAACCCTCGGAAGTCTTCTAGAGTCTTGTGTGAGCTAAGGAAGACGCAGCCCTTACCTTTTAACGTGTGATGCCATGCACGAGACCGGTGAATCGGTGGATCGAACCTAGACCCCACGCTTGCGAGGCGTACGCTTTTAGCAGCCGACCACCACGGCCCATTTATATTAAAAAAAATCAATATACTTATTCGATAATATGAAAGTACAACTCTTACAGAAAAAAAAGAGCTCTGAATCGTTACTGTATCATCATACCACGAGCAAGAGTAGCCATATTGAGAGAGCGTCTTTTTTGAGAAAACTTCATATATTTTGAAAAACAATCAATATTTATCAATTTTTCATAAAAATACTTTTTTGGCTTGCTATAGGCTACACAAAACTGTAAGTAACAATTTTCAATATCTTACAATTAACGAGTTAAAGAAAACCCGATTTTTCACAGTTTTCCGATTTAACTCGATAAGTATCAATGATATCAAAAAATTATAACCCATTTAATTGATAGATCTTTTCAACACCTACAATTTCCTTATTCAACTTCTCTTGATCGGAGCAGTAGTTTTTTATTATCAACAAAAAAAATGATTCAAATATGCAGGGATCACTATAAAAGTAGTAGAGAAGCTGCCAAAATTTTCAATCAGAGGCATCCATACTAAAACGTTCATAATTCTACTGTGTCAAGAGTTTTGAGTAAATTCAGAGAAACAGGTTCTGTCGATAATTTATACAGAGTTTCTCATAAAAAGACCGTTGCAAATGAAGAAAATGCTTTAAATGTCTTATTAGCAGTTCGAGAATCCGCAAGAGTCAACAAGGCAACTAGCTGTTAAAACAAGCGTCTAGTAGGCGAATTTTGAAAAAGAATAATTTCTAGCTTAGTCGACCCAGATTTGTGCAAATTTTGAAAGACTTATGGCCGATTTCACCAACTGATTCTTAAAGTTAGGAAATACCTAAATCGAATTAAGGAACGCCCAAATGCAATTTGCGTTTCACCACACCTTGAGTAATGCTTAAGAGTGATAGCAAATTGTATTTTCTATCACTTTTAATCATTACTTTAACGCTTGGTGAAACGTAAATTGTACTTGGGCGTTCCTAAATCCGATTTAGGTATTTCCTACCTTTAGGAATTAGTTGGTGAAATCGGCCATTAGATTACGATTATAGGTTACATTGTTGTACCTGGCTTTGAAATTTAATTGAAGATAATAGAAATTTTCTTAGAAATGTTTTATTCACGAATGAAGCCACATTTACTTCCAATGGACATATTAGCTCTCAAAATTATACCGGGTGATTCTCCAAGGTGGCTCACCCCTATAACTTTTTTATTATTGAAGATAGAAAAACGAAATTTGGGGGTTGTGTATTATAGTTCAATTTACATTTTTTGACATATTAACTTGCTTTATCGTACTTCCGGTTCGACCGGAAATGAGCATAACTTTCGATTTTTAAATGGGACATCCTATATATTTTTACTTATTTCGATCGAGAATGACATTCTAAATCCAACAACACCTCACTTGTCAATATTTGACAAATGAAGTAATTTTTATTTCAATTTTTATTTTTCGATCTAGAATGCCATGGATCGTGTGAATCGCCTCATTCTTGATCAAGTAACATGGGAAAAGTACGACTTTGAGGCTTTTGAATTCACAGTCGCTGTAAGAATTATTCAAAAGTCTCAAATATGAATTTTTCCAGTTAACGTGAATTTTTCAAATGGAAAGGGGGTGGCTCGTCGGCTTTTTGTGAAAGATCATTTTCTTACGAATAATTTGATACCCCACACTTTCACTTTATTTTCACTATATCTGTGAACGATTGCAAGAAGCGATCATACCCAATAACAAATAATACGTATTCGGTATACTTATGCACTAAGTCCTGTTATTCTAGTTATTCGTGACAAACAATTGAATTCACAGTCGTTTTAAGAATTGTTTAAAAGACGCAAATATCACCATTAGTCCATTAAGTTTCTAAATTTTCAAAATGACCCCCTCCTTGATCACGGCAAAGTTCAACTTTATCAATTGTTGCGCGCACCACATTGTTTAGCTGTTCCGCAGTAACGTTCTGGAATGCCACCCTTACTTTATACTCCAGTTCTTCACGAGTAGCTGATGTTGTATTATAAACCTGATTTTTAATTGTTCCCCAGAGAAAAAAATCTAGTGGAGTGAGATCTGGTGATCTAGAATATGAAAAAGAAATAATACATTATAAAAAAATATGACATCTCAAGAATGTACCTCGCAGGCCACTGAATAGGTCCATTGGTGCCAATCCACTTTTCTGGGAAGGTGTCATTCAGATGTTCTCTTACGATTTGGGAATTGTGAGGTGGCGCTCCATCTTGTTGAAAATAGATATCAACTTGGGTAGCTAGTGGCAAATCTTCAATGAAATCATTTATTTGATTTCTAAGGAACTGCAGATATTTTTCCCCAGTAAGTTGTCCGTCGAAAATTATTGGGCCTAAAAGTTTTCCTCCGATAATACCCATCCAGCAATTGAAACCAAATCGCTCTTGAAAATTTCCTTCTTGCATGAGATGTAAATTTGTTTGTGACCAGTACCTTTTATTATTCCGATTAAACAGACCCAAGTTGGTGAATCGAGTTTCATCTGAATAAATAATTTTAAATGGAAAACGTACATCTTCTCTGTATTTAGTCAAAAACCAGTTGCAATAAGTTAATCTTCGGTTGTGATCGTTATCGTAAAGATGTTGGTGTAGTTGGTACTTGAATGATCGATAATTATATTTGTGGAGAATTCTCCAAACGGACGAATAACTTATATCACACTCAGAAACAATTTGGCGAATTGACGCCGTACAATTCACTTCAACATAGGCCAACACGTCTACTTCTTTTTCTTCACTGACGATGAATTTATTGGCATTTTCTTCTGGTTCATTTCGCATTTTCTTTTCCAGTTTTGGAAAATAGTGCCGAGTGGGATGGCGACGATTAGGGAATCTCTGAGCATAAATTCGAGCTGCATCAGATGCATTCTTTTTTGCTTCTCCGTAAATTAGCAACATGTCAATTTTCTCGTTTCTAGTATAATTTTCCATATCAAATTATGAACTATGCAACAAAAGAATTTTTGAAAGTGACAGCATATTCATTGGCCTATTTGTTTAGGTATAGTCCTAGCAACAGCTTCAATTGTTTGTCACGAATAACTAGAATAACAGGACTCAGTGCATACCGAATACGTATTATTTGTAATTGGGTATGGTCGCTTCTTGCAATCGCTCACAGAAATAGTGAAAATAAAGTGAAAGTGTGTGGTATCAAATTATTCGTAAGAAAATGATCTTTCACAAAAAGCCGACGAGCCACCCCCTTTCCATTTGAAAAATTCACATTAACTGGAAAAATTCATATTTGAGACTTTTGAATAATTCTTTCAACGACTGTGAAGTCAAAAGCCTCAAAGTCGTATTTTTCCCATGTTACTTGATCAAGAATGAAGCGATTTACACGATCCATGGCATTCTAGATCAAAAAATGAAAATTGAAATAAAAATTACTTCATTTGTCAAATATTGACAAGTGAGGTGTTGTTGGATTTAGAATGTCATTCTCGATCGAAATAAGTAAAAATATATAGGATGTCCCATTTAAAAATCGAAAGTTATGCTCATTTCCGGTCGAACCGGAAGTACGATAAAGCAAGTTAATATGTCAAAAAATGTAAATTGAACTATAATACACAACCCCCAAATTTCGTTTTTCTATCTTCAATAATAAAAAAGTTATAGGGGTGAGCCACCTTGGAGAATCACCCGGTAGGTGGTGGGCAACCGATCATCCCCATTTCGTTGTGCAATGCAAAGACCAATATTATTTTGAAGTTGATGTTTGGTGCTGGACATTTCAATCAAAAATCATTTTGCCATTTTTTAGACAAAACCTCAATTATCAAAGTTATTCAAATTTTTTAAAAACGGAATTGTCCGAGATCATAGATATCCGCTTTCTTAGCGAATTAAACTGTATTTTCAATAGGATGGCGCTTCAATTCACTCAACCCCAGAAGTCAGGATATCGTTGGATAGTGAATTTGGTGAAAAATGGATTGGGCACCCATTCAGTTACTCCTTGGTCAGCTAGTGACCTGACCTCACCCCTCTAGATTTTCCTTGGGGGATACTTGAAAAATAGTGTTTACAAGCCATTTGGAACAGTGTATGTTGCAAAATGTTCGCAGAAAAATGACGTCTAGGACAATGTTATGTATATAGAGTTTAGGTGATATTTTTGTCTAATGATTACAATTGAAATTAAGTTAATCAAGGATGATGTTGACTATGATCTGCTAATTAGTATAGGATTTTAGCCCGCAGTGTTCTTTTTGAATTTTTAAGTTTGTTTTGGTACCTAGAATGAAAAATGATTTGTTTCGTTTAAAACTTTATAAAAAAAATCATTTGGCGGAAATGAAAATGAGAATATTTTTTTAGGAAATATTAATAATGAAGTAGCTGAATTAGAAAATCCAAGTTTTCACGTTGAACTAGGAAAATTTTTGAAATTTTGCACTACCGTTTGGGAACAAACACAAAAGGCTCAATCTTACTGATTACGTAAGTTTATAATGATCCCTAAAAAAATCATATCATGGAATATTTTGAGAATACCACTGTCCATTTTTGTTCATCTTAAGCTTCGAGATGGCCATGAAAAATGTTACTAAGTTGCCTGAATTCGTAGCGTCATAATAACAAAGTTGGCATTGGCGCCGATTTAATTATTGTTTTTTTGTGAGATAAGTGATCGCTGAGATGTTTCCCGAGGCTATCAATTTATAGGTAAGTTGTGTGGATACGAGACCATATATTTAATGAATACTGTCTCTCGATTACACTTTTTAATTGCAATAAAGCAAAAAACCCACCATTTCCATTTCTACTGATGAGGTCGATGTAATTTTTAAAAGAGTAGGTGGAACTAGGAACAGTGGCGGCGATAAGGGGCCCGCAGAGCCCGCCGTGCGGGGTGGGGGGTAGCTCCACAAGGGGCCCCTTCGACCTCTTTGCCAAAACTTTCTAATTCTAATTGTTTGTCAACATTTACTTTAATTTGCAAAAAACTAGCTGACAGAGCGGAAGCAAACTCCTTGCAAAAGAGTATGAGTAATATGATTTCATGTTACTCCTTGTATACCAAAGCAAAATTTTGGAAAATATGAACTTGATGTCTAAACTGCTACAAAATTCTACTGTTGATCTGGGCCGAGCATGCGAGATTTTGAGCTCCACAATAGATAATTTTAATAGCTTTAGAGACGATTTCGAAACATTGCATGCAGAAGCTTCCAATTTGGTGACATCGTGGGACATTCAGCCAACATTGACATCTAAGCGCCAAAGAAAGGTCAAGACATTCTTTGATGAACTCGCAAATGACACTAGAATAGAAGAGGTTCTAAAGAGATTCAAAATTAAAGTCCTCCACGATTTATCAGTATGAACGAAGTAATGAGCTACTTTTCATTTTTAATTCCAGCCTGTTTCGTTAAACTATCTACAGGAGTATTTATGGATCATGTTAAAATAATACTGAAAAAATACGGAAATGACTTCTCGCATAAGTTATCTACGCAATTAATAAACTCGAAAACTGTATTTTCAAATAAAATTCGAAAAAATAAAACAATCTATGAATTCGACCTTTCTAAGCACAAAGGACGTATCTGGATTCTTTCCATAATTTCAATTTCACTTTCTACATGTTCCCTATGACTGGCAGGATCTCATCGTTTATTGTCTTCCAAAACGTCAGTAAAAAACGACGTATATTCCAAAAATACCTGAAAATCTAAGCTTTATAGGCGTAATTGACTGCCTCAATATCTCTGGTCATTCTTGACCCCTTTGGGCTTAGGACTGCAGAATTGGCCACATATTTTATATCAGAAACTAAATGTATTTTGAGCAGTTTCCGGATATTTGTTCGTTGTTTCAACTTTTTTTGACATTACCGGTAACATTGCTTCTGCCGAAAGAACATTTTCAAAGTTGAAGTTGATAAAAACTTATTTATGTAGTATAATGTGCGAAGTGAGACTTAGTGCATTGGGTATAATAATAAGTATTAAGGTACGGTTCCTTCCATGCGGCCGTCGTGCACGGCGGCCGCAGTGCGTCAGCCGGATGCATCAGCCGGTCGATCTCATGGTTTCTTCCATGCGGATGTCGCGTACGGCGGACGGAGCCGCTAGTACTACTTCCCAGTAGTTGAAGTGAAGATCGATGATCTCTCAGACTTTATTTGTTATTTGAAGAAAATGACGATGAGGTAATCGTGCAGTTAATCGAGTTGGAAAAGAGCAAGGCGAATATAAATCCAATATTAAAAAAAGGCATGAAGAGGGGTAACAAAACACATTAATTAATCGACATCTGCTTGATTTACGGAGTATTTCAGATTGGACAAGACGCAGTTTGAGTACATCTTCAACTCAATAAAAGATAATGTGAAATCTGAGTCATACAACCGAGTTTGGTACCTAATAACCACAGAGAAAAACGGAAACTCTCTCACGGCTGCGGCTACACTGCTTCTGGAGCAGTACCGTCGCAATGATCGCAGTCGTTCACGACTGACGTGTGCGGCCGCCGCTTGGAAGGAAACATGTACATTCAAAAACACGTGTAGCAGTAGGTTGCGGCGGCCGCATGGAAGGAACCGTACCTTTATTGAACATGAACGTGCTCGTAATCTTGATTTGGAACAGTTGGTCGATATATTTTTAATACAAAAACATAGCCGTTTCGGCAATTTAACAGTGCTCTCCTAAACTTCATATTCCTCAATCTACGGATGGCTTCACTAGCACCAGACAGATTTTTGCGATGGTAAGATTTTATATTCAAATCACCTAGCAAATAATGGCATTTACATTATCCAGAGTGGCAATAAAGCCATATACCGGATATTGCTAATTTCTTTGGAAAATATTTCAATATAAATAATATAATATAATAAAGTATATTGTGTATTATTATATGGAATAATGTCCCATTATGTCTGGTATTTCCAGATTTTATTGCCACATGTATGAATATCCTAACAAAATTTTGTGGGGGGGGGGGGGCGAATCCTTATCGCCGCCACTGACTAGGAAACATAGTCAAGAACATCTCATCGTGATTTGGTTGTGCTGGGATCAGTGTAACATATAAAAACTGTTCTGTTGTTGCAAACGTTTCATATTTCATTTAATACTTCATCAGGGCTCTGTAACAGACGGTAAAGTTTACAAGTCAAATTTATGCTTGCCACAATTAGACTGGTGCCTAAAATTTTTGTGAAAAAAATGGTAACAGGCAAGGACCAGGGGGAAATGTTGTTGAGGTTGCAATTTCAGGGAAACAATATTTATGCACTCAAAATGGTGAACTGGAGATGCAGTTTAGGGGTTCAATACGGTTTTTGCGATTTGCATGGGAACTTGACCTTCTAGCGGAAAATGTTCAATGGAAGAGTTGTAGATAATAAAGAAATAAAAAACTTTTTTATTCAACACTTTTCGGCATAACTTCAAATTAACCGTCAAAATGGCGAAATAGTAATTTACGTAACTGTTTTCGGACGTGCTGCGTACACTATTTTTTCGGCAACCATGTAGAATAACAAATCAATGAGACGCATTTAGTCCAAGAGACGAAGAGAGGTAGACCTTCACCCATCTGTTAACCGGATGAAACATACTTTTTATGAAATTACATAAATAGACGAATACGCCTGAAATGGGTTGGCTATCAAAAGGTGGTCATGACTATATACAGTGAGTTTAAAAAAATTGCAACATATGGAAACTGTTTTATTATCGATTTTTCAGAAAATTTTATTCTCCATAAAAATTGGTGCATTACGGAATACTTGTATTCGAGTTATCAAAATTCTAAATTTCCAAACGGTGTACAGGGGGAAACAAAAAATAGAATACTGATAATAATAATAATAATGATAATAATAATAATAGTATGGCAGAAATCTTAGCAGCGCGAATGCAGAAGGCCGTTATCCTTGGTTCGCTCCTCTACTCAGGGCACATGATTCTCGGACCAAATAGTCACTCACCCTACGGACGTAGGGAGTGGTTATTGGGGTTAACGACACCAGCGCGCCCTCCGGATGTATCGGAGCACCGGAGACAGGGCCTGACTGGTACATTCCCAACGGGGAAAAAAAAATAATAATAAATGGTCTTTATTTTACTTGGCGGAGTTTAGTTTAGTTTAATAAATAATCATTTAGCATTATGCACAATATGGTGGTTATTGAAGTATCGGTAACTTGTTACTTTCATAACGGTAAAGAACAAATATTTGTGAGAAAATGAAATAAAAATAATTATATGAGATATATGTGTGATCATTGTTTACAAGTTAGGGTTTCCCTAAGTTTGGTTTTAAATTAATGTAGTGACAGTTGTTCGATATCGTCGCCAATTGAGTTATACATGACTGCAGCGTGGCACGAAAAGGAACGTTCGAAGAAAGAGTGTTGAGGTATTGTTAGTAGTTGCCGATTTCTAACAATAATTTGGTGAATCTGATGTCTGGGTATTAGTTTCTCCAGTAAGTAGGGAGGGGTTTTTGTTATCATGAGTTCGTGAACGAAGCATGCCAAATGTAGATCTCTTCTATGGTGCATTTTCAGCCAGCCAATTTCATTAATATATTGTGTGACGTGGGTTCTGGATGATAGTCCAAATATCATTCTGATACATGAGTTCTGAACTTTTTGTATCCGAGATGATGTTATGAGATCCATTCAAGGGCCATGGACTACATCACAGTAATTGAACAATGATAATATTAGGGCATCGCAGAGATTTGTTTTTATCTTTCTGTTCAAATAATGTATATTCGAGTATAGATTTTTCATGATACCGTAAGATTTTCTTATAAGCAGAGCAACATGATTTTTAAATTTAAAATTTTCGTCTATTTTCATGCCAAAAATTTTAATTTCTTTTTCGAATTCAATAACATGTTGCTCCACCATCAAAGACATGTTGTCTATGACCCTCTGTCGATTTTTGTCTTTACCAAAGACAATAGCAGCTGACTTATTTGGGTTCAAAACCAAGCTGTGATTATTCGATATCTCTACAAGTTTTCTGATGTCTTCATTGAGTTCATTCTCTAGACTTAGAAAAGTTGTTCTACTTCAGATGATATATATATATATATAGATTTGTGTCATCAGTGTATGTATGAATTGGCATGTGGTCGATTACCTGTTTAAAATCGGAGATCAAGAAAATGTTTGTTGCAACGATATTAAACGCAACTTTGAAATTTTGAAAACATTATTTTCAACAAGGTAAAACATTAGTAATGATAATTAATAGGCATAGTAAAAATTATCAATTGAAGTGATCTTTTTTGAATTTAAATGTTTATTAGAAAACTGTACAAATTGATTGGAACACATGAGATCCTACTAAAAATAATCGCGGTAACCCATGGTTCAAAACAAATGAGTGTTAACAATAAACATTATTATTATTATTATTATTATTATGAATTAATATCAACGAAACAATGTATGCACTAAACGCATCCAAATCTCAAAAGCAATAAAACAATGTTTTTAAACTGATTTGACTGTGGTGCAAATTTTTTTTGTCTTAATTTTATTATAACTTAACAATTAACAAATGAAAATAAATTAGAACTGATAATATTTGAAATGTAGAAAAAAATATAATTGATTATCTGTAAACAAAATTATCGGCGCGTCTCTGATGTATGTCCTCCTTCTCGTTCTAAGCATCTAATTGTCCGATCATAAAATTCACTAAGAGTAGATGGCAATACACTTGCTGGTATATTTCTGCAATGAAGTCGTACCGAATTTTCAAGCTCCTCAACATTATTGAATGGTCGATCCTTGTGAACTTTTTACTTTAAATATCCCCATGAAAAAATCTAATGGGGTTAGATCTGGCGAACGAGGAGGCCACAGTGGATCGGTATTTCGTCCTAACCATTTATCACCAAATTCCATATTTGACCATTCAGGAACAATTGCAGCAGAATGAGCAATGTACAAACCATAATTTATTTATGTCGTTCTCGTAAATTCATATTATCCAAAAAATCCGTCAGTTCATTTTCCAAAAACTGTAAATAGGTATCACCAGTTAGGTTATGGTAAAAAACGACCATTTTAATTTGTCGTTGATAATACTGCACCACGTGTTTGTTTTTTGGTGGGTAATACTGGTTTTTGTCAATATCAAAATTTGGATTTTCGACGGACCACCACCTACAATTTTGTGACCTACCCTGTATGCTGTTTGACTTTCAACCATTTTAGGTGCACCTGATACGATTAACGAACATGCACCAACTTTCGGCAATATTTGTATTTTGGCAGTGCGAATAATAAAAAAAAACATTCAAATGGCCACACTGTATATTTTTTGACGTCTACAACAGCCTATCGTTTCAATAAAATTTCTACTGTTTTAGCAAAATATCACATTTTGATTTATCACCACATATGACCGTTTGTAATAATACTATAATGAATTTATAAATTTATGTCTACTGCCATCTATGAGCTCGTAGCTAGAATCAAGAGATGCAGTCTGTTATAGAGAAAGGGGTCTAAGGCTGCCAACTATCGATGAATAGCTTAAATAAAAGATGCTGCCATCTATCGATGAATAGCTTAAATGGGAGGTGCAACGTCGAAGATAAAGAAGTTGTCTAGTTCAGTCCACTTGAAACGAGTGACGTGTCGACTACAAATCGGTGTTGTCAATGTACTCCCAATAGCTCCAAACATGTGACAAACTTTCGACACCAAAGCGATAAGAAACATACAATAGGAATCGTTTGAATGTTGCAGAGAAAAAAGCAAATGGGAAAAATAATGTGGGAGCACTAATGCAACCTGGTCTTCAGATAAACTTTTGAAATTCACAAAGAATTCTATTTCCTGTCATGTCCTTGGTGAGATTTTATAGTTTGTGAGTTGGCAACATCGCGGTTATCATTATCAACTTGACAATTCAGAATTGTGTTTTCATTTCGGCCACGTTAAAAATATAGAAATTATAAACACAGTCAAATTTGCCCCAATCAATAAATAATCAAGTAAGTACAATGTAAATTTAGTGTTATGCTTGGTAATGGTATAAGTTTGGGATAAAATAATACTGTATTGTACTTGGAAATAACTGGGATATAGGTTAGGTTTTTTCCCTGAATTCTACCCGAAAAGTAGTGGGCTTTTCTGCATTTGAGCATTAGAACTACTTTAGCAAACGCCGGTAGTCGGTATACTAACAGCAAATGTATTTATTTGAAACTTTTAACAATAATAAACTCCATGTCTTTCTATAGGTGAGCTTGAAGTACTTAGAAGTGATGTTCTCTCACAGTTTCTTATACTGATTCTCAGTAATCTCAGTCATTACTTTCCACTTCGATGGGCAGTATGGTCACATCAATTTAAATGATAAACCTAACCCATAAATACCGTTATGATTACAAATGTCATTTTATAACTTTTGTTCAAAAAGGGCCTTGAAGCAATAAGAATTAAAGAACCTACCTTTTTTTTGAAAATTCACATTGATTTTTAAATAACACTTATGTTTTAACCTAAGTTAATGCAACTTTCTTCCAAAATCTTTTCAAACTATCACAGTACCGAAGTTAATTGACATTTGCACTACTGGTGCCATCTTTGGGTAGGTTGAGACACTAACATGACCACCATTCGATTAACACATGTTGCCAAATCTGTTACAAAATCGATATTACCATTAGAAATTAGTTAAGTGATGAACTAATGATAATAATACCATTGTTTATATAGAAGATAGTCAACCTTATGGGATTATAATTGGATAAAAATGGATGCGACATGTAGATGGCGATAGTGAGCTCGCATCTAAGTCATGTCGTAACTTGATTGAAATAATGGGACAGCATTAAAATCAGGGTTTTTTGAAGAAACCTGCATTAAAATGACGTCAAATATTCATGTTTGTAACTGGTCACGCTAGATGACACTCGCGTTTGTGTTCAACACCAATTACACAGGCATTGACTATCTTACTTCTATATAAACAATGATAATACTAATAGTAGGCAAAAGTAATGATGTGTATTTATTCTGTTATATTTTTCACAGGATGGTGACTGATGTACATCTAGCTGTTCTGTCCAACGCTTTGGGGATTGCACTTTTCCTTTTGGTGGTTCTGTTTCACTATATCAACGCAAATTATTCAAGACAATGAAGAAAACGTAGCTGTTTCATCTGTTCATCCATTTATCTATGCTAAGTGTAATAATGTTTCACTATTTTGTAAATAAATAATTTTTTTCACGTGATCTTTGTTACAACTACGAGGCACAATGTTTTTGTATTAGTTGGTCGGTAGGTCCTATCTCAAAAATTGTTTTTGATACCGAGGTACACATTTATAGAAATGGAATTAAACAAAACTGCCGGGGGATGAAAATTTAGTGACAAAAATATTTCGAGAACGACATCTATGAAGGTAAATCCCAACAAGATAGTCGAAAATCTACCTAGTTGATTTTTGAACAATCCGCTAGTCATGTAGGCAATGGTTATATTACATTACTTTGCCATCCACCCAAAGGGTGCAATGGGTATCAAAACGCATTTTTATGTCTGGTATCATGGTATGGTTTAATTTCAATTTGACATCGTTTAATGAATATTTAGTTTTTGATGCGACATCTATAGGGGAATAGCCAAACACCGCATTAGAAATTCTGGTTGATTTTTAAAGAAACCGATGATTATGTGGAGGATTGCTACAATCGACTGCTTTAGTAATTGCCTAATAGATGCCGCTGCAGCTGTGAAAATGCAACTCCATGACCATTGCATTGTCTAAAGAAGTATTAGACAATGACCATTGTTTAAAAAGAAATTCTGTTTAAATAATATATATTATTAAAAACAGCCGAAATGATCTGTTCAAAACAGTGTCTTCTTTAGGCAATGATTTTAGTTCTCCATAAGTGAATATTTGAAATGTATCGACTGCTGCGACATCTATGGAAGAGTAGTAACGAATAGTCGTTACCGACCGATGATGAACTCCTCACTCCCATATACACCCACTAAGTAGGCTGATTATGGCAAGTACCTGTCAGAAAACAACTACTCCCCTGGCTAAGACCACGACGATTATTGAATTAAATCTACCAGATATTTGTGCAACGTTCCTCAAAAGTGTAGTCCAACTTGCTATTTGGATAGTCACTGTTTCACCTAAAGAAACCGCTATTGAAATAATTTTCAATTCGTAGTTGCTTCATCACCTTCCAAATAGGTGGCAGCATCTGTATCAAAACGGAATCACCGCCAATAAATGATTTGAAGCCATTTGAAAAGAAAAAACCCTATAAATGGCATTCTTCTTTTTGATTTATCCTTCCGTAATTCCGTAATTTCCGTACTTCTGATTACTTATATTTCGGACGTCCATCATCTTAGTGGTTGAAAGATTTCTATCTCTTTCAAATTTTTCACAACGTTTCAATTGCTTGAATCCGCAATCGTCTTCTGGTGAATATTGACAAAATCAGATGCTACGCGACCTTTTATGGGTCCATAATTAAAGTGTAATTACGGTGTAATTACGCGCGGTCTTGTGTTGCGCGTGGTTTCGCGCTTATTCTCCCTCCAAAACGGTCCATGAGCGGTTTTTAATTTCCACGCTTTGTTGACTGAAGGCACTATTGGCTTCTATATAGGTGGTTTCCATAAATTTCCGTTTGAACCAATGTTCCTCTCTATGAAGAACACTAGCTTTGTCCCAGAGAATTCGGTGGTGTTTTGTCCAGGCGTGGTCAGCAAATCGCGATTTTGATGTTTCCCTTCGTTGAGTCCACTTTTTGTGTTCGGTTATTCTTACTGATAATGGCCTCTTGGTCTCTCCGATATAGGAATCTCCACATTCACATGGGATTTTGTAAATACAGTTTTTACAGGATTCTGTTGTGTTCTCTGGTTTCGTCTTGGTGAGGAAGCTTCGTAAGGTACTGCCGGATTGAAAGCAACTCCTGATGTTGTATTTATTTCCGATCCTTCTGATCTTCTTGGAGATACCCCTGATTTAGGGAAGAATGAGAACAGGGTTTTGTGGTCTTTCTTCGGTTGTCTTGGTCTTTTCGAGTTGTTTCCGAACTTCTCCTATGAGTTTCTCGGAGTATCCGTTTCGGCGTTGGTCCTTTTTGATGTGGTTAATTTCCGCCTCCAATGACTCCTGGTTGTTGCAAATAGACATTGCTCTCTCCACCAACGTTCTTACGATTCCCCTCTTTGTGGAGTTTGGGTGATTAGAGCCGTAGTTGAGGTACTGTCCTGTGTGTGTCTTCTTCCTGTAAACAGAGGTGAGGATTCCAGTGTCTGTTCTTTCAGCTTTCACATCGAGAAACGATAGGGTACTGTTAGTTTCCTTTTCCATTGTGAATTCAAGGAAGCACTGGATTGGAAAATAAATTGAAAATACAAAAAACTATGAAAATTTATTTCAGCTAATATCATGAATAATTTCAACTCAAGTTGGATGCTTGAAAGCTCGAGATTTTTTTTCTAGAACGATTCATGTCGAAATACGCAACTTCATTTAATTTAAATCATTTGAAGAGATTAACATGCTATTTCTACGAGTATTTCTGGTTGTATTACCTTAGTGCACTTTCCACAATGGGGGTGCATAAAAAAGTGAGCCAGAAGCATTTTCCTTACCATCAAAGAAAAGCCCTTCCATATTGACATTAATTTTCTGAGGCGATTCTGTGTATGTTTAGTACTTTTTGTAGGAATCTAGAACTCATAAGAAGACAAACATTGAGAAAAAATAAATTTTACATAATGGAAATTTGATATTCAATAATATACCCAATAATTTAAAAAATATCGTACAATAAGATCGTTTCAAATTTCAAAGAAGTACTTATTACAATGATACTTTTAAAAAAACTGATGCAAACATTTTCAACTTGAAATTTTGTTGTTTATTGTATTAGTTATAGATTTAGGTCCCTATTATAAACATTTATGTTTCTTGGGGTCAATAAAGATTATTATTATTATAATATAAGCGGTGTGGTAGAAAGTTGTATCATTCGCCATGCATGCTTACGCAGACACAGTATTGGTACTGCGCTAGGTTTCAAATTATTCTATTGTCGTTTTTACATGAATCTTCAGGAGGAAAATGTCTGCCACAAATTACAATTTTCTCACTCAAATGTTCTGCCGGGGTTTCTTCTTAAAAACAATAACCAAAAATCATGCCTTTTTTGTCAAGCTAAAATAATATTTAAGGCATTCAAGCGATTTTGAGCAGAGCATATAGGTACATAAAAAATTTCATTATCCACCAAAAATGATTTATTTCACGTATTTTTCCTTTACACAACAGTTCGTTGTTTATTTTTAGGAAGAAACGGCTTTATTAGAAATTGTCTTTAAAGGAATAAGATTAAAGCAAATTCACGAAAGATTAAAGAATAATCAATGACAACAAACACCACACAAAATGACAAGAAAAAATCTGAAATTTTAATAACCGACATCTGACAAAAGACACTAAGATCTGACAAAAGTGACAGATCTTAGTGACAAGTCTTCCTGTTGATGAAAAAGCACTGTTGCACGGTCATTATAGGGTCATTATAGCATAGGGTACATTATTGTTTTAAATAAATTTCATTCGCTCCTAAAATTCGGAGTAATCTATCTCTGAAAGGTTCTTTTCGGTTTTAAAAAATCCTAAATGCGCTGTCAAATTTCTCTCTTTTAAATGACATGTGTTTTATTGCCTCATAACAAAAAACTCTGAATCGGAACACCAAATTATTTTCAAACTTGGCAACGATCTACCCAAACTACACTGATGACGCGCATGCGCACATCGTAAACGGGTCGTATACGAGGCATGCTTTTCGCCGTGAAAATTGGCGGGATTATCATTCTAGAGTAAGTATATAATATATATTTCTATGGTTGGTTCTTTTGCATAGAAAGCTCAATCAAGTTTTCAATTATTTTATCAATTTTTTTTGCCAGTATGAAAAGCATGGAAGAGCCCACCCGCTTTAGTCCCTCTAACGCAATTTTCCAGTCGAGCTGTCCAAAAACGCCGTTAATTGTTTGTCGATACGTAATCTTGGTTGGCGATGGCAGGTGCTTTCACGCAGTAGGCTTCGCGGGCACGTGGCGAGCCGCACTGCTAATTATTTATTAGCATACCAATTAATGGACCAGCTGTCGCAGCCTCTTTACGCCGGTCACGTGGTCCGCTCGCCATTCGTACGGATTCCGCCTACTAATCGCTTATCTGGACGATATCTTAATTCGAATCCGACTGAGGCTCGATTATCCAGGTCGTACGTACGTAAATTGAAGACTTATTCTTGTTCGAAATACTGCGGGTATTCATTGAAAAAAACAGCACTTTTTTAAAGAAACTTGGACCGTTTGGATTTTATTGAAAATATGAATGTCAGTTCTGAAAGACAAACTTTAGTCGCAATTTTCCATCGTACAACCTCTCTTGGAAGGGATTCATGTTGTAAAGGGAAACATTCTCAATTATCAAGAACATGAATTCCTTCCAAGAGATCTTGTACAATGGAAAATAGCGACTAAAGTTTATCTATCAGCCGCAGTTGATTCCACAACTGACTTTATGAACATACTGTTCATATTTTCAATGAAATCAACATGCCATACCCATGGCAGGTTTTATGTCAGAAAAATATTTTCAAAGTGTCACTGCACAAGAAACAGTCCAACAGTTCCATCATTACAGAGGTCTTCCGACCTCCCTGATGATTTTAGAAGAGTGAAATAGATTTTTGTCGACCAAAATCTATTGGAGGCCTAGCGAAAGAGATGCAATTCTCGCATCAATGAAATGAGCGATTTTCTGTGAGTGATACTCCTGAATAACATTCTCCCTTATTTTATTTATAGAGAAGAATCTCCAATGGGAACTGGACATTTAATAAATAATCGACTATCTGAATGAAAATGCAAACTTTCACTTCCAGATTTTTTCTCTCATGTTATATAGGGTCTTTCACAATATCTATCAGATGCAGTTCAATGTCCAGCGTGGCTTTAGCCGGGGAAGTAGTTGTTTTCTGTCCTCAACAATGAAGAATGTTTGATATACAGGGTCCTGCAACAGTGCGTCAGGCTTTCATAGCACCCATACCATAGATCGATTTTGTTCGAATGTAAACCCAAACTGATGACGAAGGCGTATTACAAGAAAATATTTTCAGATATACAAAGTGTTTCATAAGTGTGTGGCAAATTGAAGTTGAATTTTTTCAAATAGAATACCCTGTATTTTTTTCCATATTCAGAATCACCCTAATGACCTTAACTTATGACCGCAATATTAGTCTTTGGCAGGTTCGGTTATAAATTATTAAAAAAAAATATACCTACTTTACACCTCCCAATTCAAAAATTCATATGTTGTGTGAATTAACCATTTCACTGTAAATTAATTGATAATTTCATTTGGGACGGTTATAGGATGCTACCGTATCATTTTTGAAGGTCAACATTATACAGGGTCTTCAAAAAAATGTTTGAACTTCGAGAAATTGGAATCGAATTTTCTCAGATTTTGCAAATGGAACACTCTGTACATTTTTCGATGGATCGACGTAGAATTGAAAACAAACATTTTGTATTGTGATATATTGCTCATTTCTAGCCGTTTTGAAGATATTTATGGAAACTAAGACTCGAGTGGCGCAAAATCGTTAATTATTTGAAATAAATCGAAAAGATCGAAATATTACGAATTATAAACTGAAAATCAATGTTTGAAATATGCCATTTCATGTATCAACATAAATAATTTGTACTGTAGGGGTTTTACCAACAATTTTCCGAAGAAAATAATCTTTTACAACATTTCAAAATATTTCATATTTATTTCTTTTTCCTTCTTAAATTCAAAGGTCTTTTGTCCGACTATAAATGTTTTTATTGGGAAATATTCCAAGCCTACGATGCGAATTTTGCCAGCCAGCAATTAGTTTTATGACGACGCTTTCGTTAGCCGGATAATTTGGAAATTTGGAATGACGTAGGCTGGGTTTTCCTTTATTTCTGACCTGCAATGAAAAGATGGAGTTCAAAAGATGAGAAAAGATAGTTGGTTATACTTCAGTTCTCAAGCCGCGATGTTCTCCGTTTTTCGAGCTCACCGACTATCATTTATCTGGTCGAGTTCCAGAGTCATTTATGTAACATGTGTAAATATATCGTTATGGTTACTTATTAGCTGCTGTGTTCGTTATTTGATTACAACAACTCACCCGTCACCCACGACAGTACTATGGAACGCACTCTCGTTGTTTGTGACTTTTCGGATTTCAATTCTCATGATGATGTCAAATGCATCTAGTGTGTCAATGCTATTCACATAATTTAAGGATTCTTCTGTTCATTAGATTTGACAAATTACCAAAATGAATTTTGATAAAGATGAGCTAATTGATAAGGTTTTTGTATTAGGGGATAGTGGAAGAAATTGTCTTCTGGCTAATAAAATGTATGCTACCCTTTATCCTGAGAGAAGACATCTGGAAGGAAGAAGCTTCAGGAGATTGCTTGAAAGATTTGTTGAAACTGGCAATGTGACGAATAAAAGGGAAGGAAGAAGTAAACCTGTCACCAACGAGGAAAACGAATTGGCGATGTTACTGATCATCCTCATATCAGCCAAAAAAAATATCGGGAAGGAATTAGGTATTAGCGAGAGATCTGTACAAAGTATTCTGAAAAAACATCGTTTTCACCCCTACCACATTCAGTTGCATCAAGCGCTCAACGATACTGATTTTCAACGTCGCATTGAACTTTGCGATTGGGCAAGATATAAAATACAAACTATCATTTTTACTCTACGGAAAATTCACGATTTTTCAAATAAATAGACCACCAGCACCAATGGTCATTGAATGTGTGGGGTGGAATAATTGGCAATACTGTAATAGGGTTACATTTTTTCAACGGGCATCTCAATGGACCTATGTACCTGGATTTCCTAAGGAATATACTGGTGGATTTACCCCGATGTACTAGAAACAGAATGTGGCTTCAGCAAAATGGAGCTCCAGCACAGACTGTACAGGATCACCTCCAAGATACTTTCCCTAACAGATGGACTGGATGAAATGGACCCATCAGGTGGCCGGCTAGATCACCTGATCTAACTAAACTCGACTTCTTCTTGTGGGGACATGTGAAGCAAACAGTTTACAATGATCCACCAACAACTCCTATGAATATGCAACAAAGAAATTAAAATGTATTTGACACTATTACACCTGATACGTTTGCAGAAGTTGAAATGTCTTTCCGGAAAATAATCAGGTTGTGTATAGAACAGGGTGAAAGACAATTTGAACATTTAATTTAGTTTCCAGTCCGTCATAGTTTGTTTTTTTCGATTCATTTGAAATAAAATAAGGATTTCACACCACCCGAGTTTTATAAATAACTAAAAAACGGCTAGAAATGTGCAATATATAATAATCCAAAAAACGATTTGTATTTCAATTCTACGTAGATTCATCAAAAAATATACAGAGTATTCCATTTGCAAAATCTGGGAAAATTCGATTTCAAATTCTCGAAGTTCAAACATTTATTCTGAAGACCCTGTATGATGCCGATCTTCAAAAATGATTTGGTTGTATCCTATAACCACCCCAAAAGGAATTATCACTTAATGTACAGTGAAATGGTTAATTCACACAACATACGAATTTTTCAATTTGGAGGTGTGAAGTGAAATTTTGAGAAAAAATACTTCATGTCCGAACCTGCCAAAGACTGGTGCTAATATTGCTTTCTTCACTCATCATCTCTTGAAAACTAGTCTGTCGATTTTTTTGTGCCCATAATAATCACAAGTCAAAATCTACAATATACCAAAAATTCAGGGAAGTCAAGAAAGTCATTTTCCATAAGGATAGCGCAGGGTCCTTTATTTGATTTTGGAACTATTTGATGCCGAAAGATTGAAGTATTAGATTTGCCGCAAAATTCATATGGAAGTTTGCAGAAATTGTTTCACACTGTTCAATCTACACTAGCTGTTGAAATAAAAACATGCCAAATGCCAAATCCAAAATATGGTGACTTGGTTGAATGATATTGGAATATATACGTCAGACAACCCACCCCAGTTCCTATACATCCTCAAAAATAGGTATATAAATAGTTTTAAAGAGAATACTTGGCCATACTGTTTTCAGGTAGACTATAACAGAGGAGATATTGAATAAATACAGGTTAAAGGAATTCAACAATTTCTATAGCAAGTACTGCTTACGAAACTGTTTGGTGAATTGTATGTAAACAGGGAAATTGGTAGAATATATTAGCCACCTCACATCCCAGACCTGAACCCTATAGATTTTTGTTTGTTTGTTCGAATAAAAACCGATATCTCTAAGATTTGAATTCACACCTTGGCAGGGCTACAGGTAGCAAGTTATCGAAAAGGTTGAAAGAGTCACACAATATAAACTCCACCAGCGTGTTTTTGAGTGTATGAAACGAATAATTTATAATTGAAGGTGGGTACATTGAACAATGATTTTCTTGAAATTTATTTTTAAAGAAAAGTACTATGGGTTTTATTATACAGGCAGAACTATATTTTTATTGTTGAGTAAACATACAATACAAAAATTTCAATACATGTTCTCTTGAAACATTACATCAACTCTATGAAGCAACAGAGGGTGTTGAACTATGCGTTACAAAAGTACCATCATCACTTACTTTGATCATTTCTGCAAAATTGGCACACACAACTTCATAATTTTCACCAATCATTATTCCTTCCTTCTTTTCTAGCATTCTCCAATTTCTCTCCTAAAATTTGATTCTCTTTCCTGAGCTTCAGGTTCTCCTCAAACAGCCTTTCAGTGTAGTACCCATCGTTGGTTGGATTCTTTCCTATTTTCACCTGGTTTATATAATTTATGATTTGTTTATTGAATTCCTCCTGCTTGATAGAATCCCTGACATAAACCATTTGCATGTTCAACAACAAACTCCTGAGCTGGAAAATGGTATGAGTCCCTTGGTACCGAATTTCTGCCTGCAGCTTTTCTTCCAGCTCCTTGAATCTTCCTGTTGGAAACACCTGAAGTGAATTGTTTTGTAGACAAGTTGGTCAAATGGTCAAATAAAAGTTATCTCCAACGATTTCAGTTTACAAACAACGTCACGGTGGCTGGAAATTTTGGCAGTGAAAAAGCGTCTTTTTTTCACGGTAAAAAAAGACTTTTCCGTGCAATCGCACGCGAAGTCAGTATTTCGCGATCTCAGCACAGTCCGCGAAATTTAATTTCGCGGCCGTTACCCATAGCAACGGCCGCGAAACCAAACGTCACTTTCAAAAATGTTTTCTGACATCGTCTTAACATTCTGTTTGTCACACCAATCTTTAAACTCGCCGTAACATTTTTCGTACTGCCGTTTAGATTTTTCGGGTATTAAAACGGAAAGCGCCGAATTTACAACGCTTTTGAGTTCAGGAGGAGTGGAAGGTACTGAAATATCGCTATCAGTATCAGACATTTTGCGTTTTGACAAGAACTGTCAAAATATTTTGTATATATTGAAACATATCATTTCCATAGCACACGGTGATATTGTTAAATAATTTGAACTGCTGTTGATTTTAGAGCAATAATATATTTATTTACAACTATCTATTTTAATAATTTTAACGATTGCACGAAAAATAGTGTGTATGCCATGGCCGCGAAACTTTTTAACGACCTCAAGATTATCTTGCCTCGGCCGCAAGCGGACTCGGCGATAACTGTTCTTTCGGTACGTTAAAAAGGTATTTCGCGGCCTTAGCATACAAATAACTATTTTTGACACATTCGATAAATTCTTTGACAGTTGTACTTGTAATTTTGTTATTTTGTTATTTTGTTATTTTGTTATTTTGTTATTTTGTTATTTTTTTATTTTGTTATTTTGTTATTTTGTTATTTTGTTATTTTGTTATTTTGTTATTTTGTTATTTTGTTATTTTGTTATTTTGTTATTTTGTTATTTTGTTATTTTGTTATTTTGTTATTTTGTTATTTTGTTATTTTGTTATTTTGTTATTTTGTTATTTTGTTATTTTGTTATTTTGTTATTTTGTTATTTTGTTATTTTGTTATTTTGTTATTTTGTTATTTTGTTATTTTGTTATTTTGTTATTTTGTTATTTTGATATTTTGTTATTTTGTTACTTTGTTATTTTGTTATTTTGTTATTTTGTTATTTTGTTATTTTGTTATTTTGTTAATTTGTTATTTTCTTATTTTATAATTTTGTTATTTGGTAATTTAATAATTTTGGATGCCTAATAAATAATAATAATTGTTATTTTAGAATTATTAAATTGAATACATCAACGATACCTTCAAGCTCCTTCTTGACTACATCAAGCTCCTCCTTGACAACAGCGCGCACTCCAAAACTGCTGGCGAAGTTCCCCAGCATCCTCTTGTCCACAACGGGGGATACATCTGTATTGATGTCCAGACTCAGCCGCTTTGGGGTGGAAGCAACTCGATTCTCCTTGAACCCCCCAGTCAGCCTCCTGGTCGCCGTCGCCAAACCGGGGGATGGTACATCCGCGATGCTGGACAGCCTGCTTCTGAATTGGGGGACGCCATCTTCTTGCTTCATAGACTCGATGGTGCTGCTCTTGTCGAGCCCCAGAGCAGCCATGAAGGAATCCCCGCCCTCCATGGATCCGACCGATCTCGCATCTTCCTCGGCTGATTCAATGTTGGGGACAAACCCCAGTGGCACACCTGTGGGGAAATATCCCACCTGTTTATTATACTTCATACAAGTAAATTATGAATTATGTCAATATTTCACGTATTTCAATTTATACTATTATTTTGTAACATCTGTAAACAGGGTGTTAGTGAATAATTGCAAAAAATTTCAGAGGGTGATTCTGTATGAAAAAATAATGACATTTGCTTTGCAACTTTTGCCAGCTAATGCTTCGTTTTCCGGAATACGGGGTGTTGAAGTTTTACTTAAAAACTTACTATTTATTTATTGCTCTGAAACTGGTCGAGACATGCAAATGAAATTTGGTCGGTTTTAAGAAGTAGTTATTGCGGATTTTCTGACATGCAATAAAAAAATTTATATTCATCATTGGCGCGCATACGGGTAATGATCTACATTTTTTCAGAAAAAATTAAACGCCACTGAGATATGTCAAACTAACAATCATTTTTGGATTCTTCGTTCAATTTGTGACAAAAAATCTCTCTTGCCTTTTTTTTGTGTGGGCGCCGTTTTTATGCAAAAAAATAAGACATCTTAACGCGTATTTTTTATTCCTTTAACACATCATCTAATAGCGACGCTAGTAGGCTACTGTCAACATTCTTAAATACGAATATATCAACAAAATGAAAATTAATATTAATAAGTAATTAAATTTTTCTTTATCGAAACGAATGGAAATTTATACAAATGCGGAATTGTCAGACATGCATTTTGTCTATGGTCGAAGTGATGGAAATGGTCGGCAAGCTTGACGATTGTATGCTGAGTTTCATCCAGGACGTAGGATAACCCATCATACAATATTAGCTCGTCTCCACCAACGTTTGCGCGAAAATGGTACATTTAAGAAACAAACGGCTGACTGCGGGTTCCCTCGAGAAGTACGAACTGTGCAACTGAAAGAAGCAGTTCTCGAGTTCATTGCGGAGTCACCTGAACAAGTACTCGAAAAATTGCCAACATATTGAATGTAAGTAACTTCACCGTATTTAAAATTCTTAAAGAACAGCAATTGTATCCGTTCCATATTCAACACGTGCAAGCTCTACTACCTAGAGACTTTCTTCCGCGTCTAGTTTTTTGTCTTTGGATTCTTCATCAAATCGCTCAAATTCCAAATTTTTAAAAGACGTTTTGTTTACTGACGAAGCTAATTTTGGACGACAGTGTATACGAAATTTCCACAACAGTCACTTCTGGTCTGAGGAAAATCCACATGGAATCTTTGAAGCTCATTTTCAGCATCAGTTTTCGGTAAATGTAGGGCTTGGGGTAATTGATGATCATTTAGAAGGTACATATTTCTTCCCACAACGACTAACAGGAAGAGTTACCTGTTCATCTTGAAGCAATCCCACTACAGCTGAGACAACACTTATGGGTCATGCATGATGTTGCACCAGCCCATTTCAGCATTAGTGTACGTAATCACTTTGGTGCAGTATATCCAAATCGTTGGATAGGTAGGGAGGTACGGAACACCGGCCTGCTCGATCGCCAGATTTAAATCCTCTGGATTTTTGCATTTGGGGTTTTCTCAAGTCGTTAGTTTATTCCACTCCCATCGAAAATGTTGAAGACCTGATGAATCGAATTATAGCCGGCAGTGATACAATAAGAAATACACCAGGAATATTTGCGCGAATACGACAATCAATGAGGCTGAGAATTGAATCTTGTATCACGTCTGAGGGAGGTCATTTGGATTTTGATTAATTTTAATTTTCATAATTGGTGTGTTATGTTACTTTTTAATTTTTGCTACTGATAAATATTTGTTTTTAACTTTTAAATTATTTTATTTTTGTGTTGTTCGTTGTTACTTTAGGACCTGAAGTACCGAAGTTTGAATATATTAATTATAATTTATAATAATTATGATATGAATTATTATTATGAATAAATAATTTTCGAACAGCAGCATACTTTAGTCAATTACTGTTACATTCAGTTACAGAGACAGTTACAGGATTGTGGAGATATCAATTAATTTTAATTAAAAATACCAATTATTTATTATGGATAAACGTTTTTTCCGTGAATGGTTAATATGTTTCTATTTTTTAGAATTTTGTTTGTAATAAAAATAATTGTATAGCTGGAAAGTTGTATAAAAATATCGTCGTCCAGGAAAATTTTTATTGGCCATTATTCTGAACTGAGATAACTTATGATCTATCAATAAAGAACCCTGCACCATTCTTATGGAAAATGGGTCCCGGTGAAATTCTATGAAAAAAAAAGGAAAATTTCATCAGAAAAACTGTCACTCTTTGACTCACCCTGTACAAAATGTTGAATTTATCAATTTTGACATTTTCAAACGATGAGCATTTTAGTGTGTTACTTGGTTTGGTCACTTCACTTTATAGGGTTGATTGAGAATTTCATTTTGAATAATGCTGGACTCACCCTGTATCCAACAATATGTTACATCTAAAACCAGTCTAAAAGTATTGCTTCATGGCCAAGGAATATAATAATAATAATAAACGCTTTTATTAGTAGAAGCAGAGAAAAACATTTTTATTTAAGATGTTTTCCTGAAAGCAATATTACTTTGAAGAAATGGCCAACTTTGAACCCTGTATCTCGAAAACTAGCCATAGGATTGAGTTGGGCCCATGGACACTTTTGATCAGCTTGACTGAACTACATCATATCAAAAATTCATCGAATTTCACCGTGACACATTTTCCATAAGAATGGTGTGGGGCTCTTTTCAAAATTCAAAAGTGCTTGATGCTCGAAATTTCTAAGCACTTTTCGAAAGTGCTCAGTGCTCGCCAGCACTTAATTATTGACAGTGCTTAATGACGAGTGCTCTCGAGCAGTTATTTGAGAGCTTAGTGATCAGTGCCTGCAATGCAAGCACTCTCTGTCAGTGCTAGGAACAACTCTGATATCTATATTGATTCTATATGAAACCCAGATCCAGCCAATATGAGGTGTTACCTGGGAAGAGACCAGATAGGCTGGTAGTACTGCTCCCATTTCCATTCCCTTCGGTGGAAGGTATCGGCGTAACACTATCCGAGGAGATGCTACAAGGACTGGAGTTCCCAGTGACCTGCACGTGCTGGAACGCCAGGTGTCTGATAGCGCTTGCATGGGCTTGGAAAGAATGCACTGGCACCTGGATGTTTCTGGAGTCGTAGGTGTGCACCTTGCCATTCTGCGAAGCCATAACGAAGTGGGTGCCATCCGGGGAGAAATCCACTGCTGTTATACTGTTCTCCACTGCTACGCTGGCGATGCAATTGTTGTCGAGGATGTCATAGAAGGAAAACTGCCTGTCAGAGCCAGCAGAGACAATCAAGTCGGTGTTGACTGGTGAAAAGGCCACGGCGTTGACTGGAGCCTTGTGGGCTTCCGCGAAGAACTTGCGCTTGCTGACGTTGATGTCCCACACCACCACCACCCCTTCATTGCTGCCACCGAGTACCAGCTGTCTCTTGGCCTGATTGGTCTTCAGGCAGTTTATCGTGCTGGACTTTGGCACTTTTAAGACGCTTGGTGGGCTGTTGGTGATGTTTCCGTACACCAGCACCTCTCCGTTCAAGCACCCGGCAATGCAATGGGTGTCTTTGGCGGTGAAGTCTAGGAGAACTATCTGGCTGGAGGCCCTAGGGAACCTTTTCCTCACGCACCTAGACTTGACATCGTAGATAACCACAAGTCCGCTCTGGGATCCTAGAGCAACGTTTTTCTTGGTGGTTTTCTGGAAGCACGCGCAAGTGGGTTCTTCGATGTCCTGGATAGTTTTTAGCAGCTTCAGTTGGTCCTTGATGGCCACTATTTCTGTGACGCCGGAATGGGGTACCAGGACCAACCAGGTTCCGTCTCTGCTCCAGGAGATGCTTCGGATGGGACCCTCGACTTTGGAGGTGGGTTGGTAGTTGATGACCACGTTTCTGGAGGTGAAATCGTGGATTTTGATGGTGGTGGAGGCTGAAGCGTACATTGCTGAAACATATTTTGAGGATAATTTTGAGTTTTTTCAAGTATCAATAGTCTGGGGAATATTTTACAAAAACAAAAGATTAGGGACTTGGAAAAATTTTCACATTTTTTCTAAGAACACCAAAAACTCAAAAACAAAACGAGATACGAGAAAATGTAAATCAACAGCTTCATTGTACTCAAACATGTCTACAAAAAGTGTTCATGAATTTTATCATATCTTGGAAAATAAACAGAATATTTAATTTTTAATTATTGAAACAACAAAAACTGAAAGATGGCGAAAGATTATCAATCAAATTTCACAATGTGTCTTCCATGATCATCTCATAAAAGTCTACAAAAAATGTACAAGCATTTTTTCCTTTTCCATTTTTTCCATAATATCAATTAAAAAAAAAACGAAAAATTAGGGAATATATATCTACAAAATGTTTCCAGAAAATTTTTCGTATATAAAAATTTACCTGTTTCATGATATTTCATTTGTATTCATATTTACGTAGAAGATGAATTTATCCGTTACTTTAGGACCTCACTGTATACAAATACAGTAAAGACCTACAATTTTCCAAAATAATGATGGGAAAATAATTTTAATGAAAAATGAATTAATTTCTCCTAGCCCCATACAGATTATCCACCCCAGAGAGAGTGTCATAAACATTTTTTGTGATTGTAAAATTTCAGTACCTGCGGAAATACTTATAAGAAAAACATTAGGCGTATACAGGGTGTTTCTTAAGTACGTGTAGAAACTTTAGGAGTATGTTGCTGACGTCGAAATACGAAAAAAGTTCCCATATACACAAGTCCGCAAGTTATTCGTTTCGAAGATACAGAGTGTCAAAGTTTAATTCTTATACTTGTTTTTTGTAAATAAATTCCAAAATATTTGTGATTAATTTTTGGTATCTGGGATGATTTTTCAATGACAAATTCGAATTTCATGTTGATTGCGAAAAACTGAATTCTGATTGAATTTATTTAAAATTTAAAAATCTTTAATTCTCAATAATTCGTAAACAGTTACTCTCAGTGACCTCTACCAAGAATATATTTTTTACACAAACTGAATAATGAACATTCCCAGACACCAAACTACCCAAATATCAAAATTATTTTGAAATTATTCACAAAAATATAAAAATAAGAATTCAACTTTGACACTCTGTATCTCAGAAACGAATAACTTGCTGATATATGTTTATACGAACTTTTCTTCTTATATTGATGTCAGCAACACGCTCCTAAATTTTCTACACGTACTTAAGAAACACTCTGTACAATAAGTAATTCATTGATGCATGAATTGTTCATCTAAGTCACTAACAATTATATTAACAGCAGATAATAAAAACTGTTGTGTCAATTTTCTATTACTCCCTATACTCCCTTGCTATTATTATTAATAATAATAATCTTCATATATCTTTTAAGATCATCACATGATATTGGACAACTGAAAAATTATATACGAGGATATATTGAAAAATTTTAAGGATACTATAAAACCAAACAAAATTTCAATGTCAAAATATTTTATTACTCAACATAATCTCCTCTTAATTGGATACATTCATTACAGCGAACCTGCAACGTCTCTGGACCTTTCAAACAAAATGTTTCTTCTTGCTTTGCAAACCAGACCTCCACAGCTTTCATTACCTCCTCGTTGGAAGAAAATTTACGACCTTTTAAACTTTTTTTCAGTTGAGGAAAGAGATGATAGTCGGACGGAGACAAATCTGGTGAATAAGGGGGGTGTTCTAGTCATTCAAACCCTAAATCACGAATTTTTTGCATGGCAACATGAGATTTGTGTGCAGGGGCGTTGTCCTGCAAAACAAAACACCTTTGGAAAGCTTTTCGCGTATTTTCTCTTTAATTTTTTCCCGTAGAGTGGTCAGTAATGTCGAATAGTAATCTCCAGTTGTTGTTCTAACCTTATCCAAAAAATCAATCATGATTACTCCATGGCAATCCCTAAAAACTGAAGCAAGAACTTTTCCAGCAGATTTTTGGACACGAAACTTCTTAGGTCTTGGAGAACCGGAGTGTCGCCATTCCATCGACTGTTGCTTTGTTTCAGAATCGTAGAAATATACCCAAGTCTCATCCATAGTAATAATTCGGTTTTAGAAGTCTACATCGTTTTCAAATCGAGCACAGATCGAACGCTATGCTACTACCCTTGCACGGTTTTGGTCAACATTCAAACATCTGGGAATCCATTTTGCAGCAATTTTTCTCATGTCCAAATTGACGTGAACTATATGATGAACTCGTTCGTATGAAATATCCAGTGCTTCAGATATCCGTTTTAGCCCAATTCGACGGTCTGTTAAAATCATGTCATGAACTGCATCGATATTTTCGGGGACTGACACAGAAACTGGCCTTCTCGATCGGTCATCATCATCAATGGAAAATTTACCTCTTGAAGTTTGCAATCCAATTTTTCACGGTCGCATACGAAGGACATATCTTTGTAACTCTGCTTACCTCTTAACCCTTTTAAATACAGGTACCTGATGATGGCTCCATACTCCAATTTTTCGATTTTCACAATTTCGGTAGACATATTTTTTCTTTCAATTTATTTCGTAACTCTGGTTTACTTTTGGTCAAACTTTACAATTACACTTCTAATAAGTTATTGTGCGTTGCTATGGTAACGCAATATTTTGTTTATGCAGGGAACTGGTCTAGGCTAACTAGATATCAATACATCCTCGTATAGAAAAGTACACAAATATCGTTAAACATATCGTCTATACAAATAAGCTCAACGGTTTAGGCGTTTGGCCGATGGACACACAATTTGAGTTTTTTTTCCGATTTACAGACTGAGTGGAATAGAATCAATTCCCATCAAAATATCAAGTTAGAATTTTTTGACGATCACAATAATTTTTCCCTACTTGGTCGCGAGAAATCACAAAATAGAAGACCTACACCCAGTATTTCAATAAGACCGTCCCTGGCGACACTTGCGCTCTATTACGCAAACTCATAGGTTGGTGTATCTGCCGTAGGCTGACCACGTTATTTTGAACCAATTGGCGTTCTACTGTTCATTATATTTCTATGGAGAGCATATAACACATTAATTAATTGCTCCACTGTAAATATATTTTTTAGCTGTAAAATTGCATAATAATTATACTATTGAGTCTCCTACAGACCTGATCAACATGTGTATTCCAGTTCATATTTGCATCTAAATTTGAGCCCAGAAATTTTATTGAATTGGAAAATAATATGTATTTGTTGTTAACTTGCAGAGAATGATCAGTTAACACCTCGGTCTCATAGACCGAGGTTGAGGTTGATACACCAGGCCCACTCGGTCTATGGGACCGAGCCAATTGAACTGTTCTTGAAGCCATCGGTCTAAATTATTGTCGATAATATCGCGAAAACAGACCGAGACTGCTTCAGTAACAAGTTTGCGTTGCAAATTGTTCTCATTCGACGCACAGACCGAGTCGGCGTGGCAGACAAATCAGTAAAAACAACGAATTTTTGGAAGATGAATACTGAACTCAGAGTCTCAATTTCCGAAAAATTCAACAATATACTATCTTCTGTAGGCTGTACCTCCATAGAGTCCATAATGGTTTCTGGGACAAAATTTTCGATTTTGCTTCGGCTCTGATACCGAAAATGAAAAAATGAGCACGGCAGTCAACGTGTTAAAATTTTCGTACGGGAGTGAAATTATAGACACAATTTGTTATCAAAAATAACATTAAAGGAATTGTTAATGTGTTGTGTTAATGTTACTACACCAATCGGTGATTTCTTTCTACAAAATATTAATTTTCTGAACAAATTCTTCTGGGGTTTTAGCATCAAAGCAATTTTCTTATCATCTGCATACAAAAAAATGTGCTCAGTTTTCAAATGTTTTAGTAAATATTTGATATATAAAAGAAAAATCGAGGAACCTAAAACTGATCATTGGGGAACCTCCAAATTATATATTGCTTGCGCCCCACTTTTTTCACTTTAAATCTTACAAATACTTTCGTAGTAATTAAAATTTAGTCATACATTTTCAGGACAATCTGTATAGGGCTATTACTCGTTTATTTCGAATCCAAAATGTTGCTTGTGTTCCTGTTTTTAATGTATGGACGTCTATAATGCTTCAGAAACTGGATATAGTAATAAAGTTCTTTGTCTTTGTCAAACATCTGTTTAACAATTTTCAACTCATTTACTTACCCTGTATTTTATCCTCGTTAATATTCGAAATACTAGGTTATTGAAAGGAGCCTTCCTCCTGAATCACCGTTACAGCCCAAATCTAATTTACCAAATTTCACCTGCTCTTGAGATATAATTGGTAGGATTTTATTAAATTTAGAATCAAAGGCAAAGGTGAGTATAAAACATACCTGATATTTCAGCTTCTTGAGTTGCTTCTATAGCTGGAAATAGTTTGAACAATGTTTCAATAGTATATACATTGGGATTGAGGGACATATTCGATTATTAAAACAGTGTTGTCAATGTTATTTCAAACATTAGATTTTATTTTAAATACAAAACTGTTAAAAATAAAAATTATTATTATTATTTGGATTTGATCTGTCATTTCAAGGATTCGTATTAGGGTCATATTATTTCTTGAAGTATTGTTATAACCAAAAATATAGCTCAAAAATGAAAAAGAGTGACGTTGAGATGATGTATCAAGTCTCTGAAATGGATTTCCTTTTGAAGAAAATTGTTTTAATGCATTTAAGAGATTTATATTTGAAGAAGACAGAAATCTTTGGGAGATCGTTTGCTAACGAATAGTCGTTACCGACCGATGATGAACCCTTTACTCCCATAAACACCTAACTATGTAGGCTTATTATGGCAAGAACCTGTCAGAAAACAACTACTCCCCTGGCTAAGACCGCGACGGGTATTGAATTAAATCTAACAGCTACTTGTGCAACGTTCCTCAAAACATCAGAGGACGCAATTGCAAGTGCCCTCTATGACCAACCAGCAGAATTATGTTTTGATTTGGACGGGGTGACCACCTGCAGACTAGTTTCGAGGTTGTTGCCTCTCATCAGTGCAAGGGCAGGTAAACACAGACAGCACTGAAGCCATCTGTTCCCCGTCCAAACCAATACACACTCCGCTGATTAGTCAATTCTGGTTCACGAGATGAAAGCAGTTTCTAGGCCGCTCCACCTAGCGAGCAGTGGAAGACACTCCGAATCTCCGGGTTGAGAGATTTAATCGAAGAAGACAGAAATCTTTGGGAGATCGTTTGCTAACGAACAGTCGTTACCGACCGATGATGAACCCTTCACTCCCATAAACACCTACTACGTAAGTTTATTATGGCAAGTACCTGTCAGAAAACAACTACTCCCCTGGCTAAGACCACGACGGATATTGAATTAAATCTAACAGCTACTTGTGCAACGTTCCTCAAAACATCAGAGGACGCAATTGCAAGTGCCCTCTATGACCAACTAGCAGAATTATGTTTTGATTTGGACGGGGTGACCACCTGCAGACTAGTTTCGAGGTTGTTGCCATAATAAGCCTACATAGTTAGGTGTTTATGGGAGTAAAGGGTTCATCATCGGTCGGTAACGACTGTTCGTTAGCAAACGATCTCCCAAAGATTTCTGTCTTCTTCGATTAAATCTCTCAACCCGGAGATTCGGAGTGTCTTCCTCTGCTCGCTAGGTGGAGCGGCCTAGAAACTGCTTTCATCTCGTGAACCAGAATTGACTAATCAGCGGAGTGTGTATTGGTTTGGACGGGGAACAGATGGCTTCAGTGCTGTCTGTGTTGACCTGCCCTTGCACTGATGAGAGGCAACAACCTCGAAACTAGTCTGCAGGTGGTCACCCCGTCCAAATCAAAACATAATTCTGCTGGTTGGTCATAGAGGGCACTTGCAATTGCGTCCTCTGATGTTTTGAGGAACGTTGCACAAGTAGCTGTTAGATTTAATTCAATACCCGTCATGGTCTTAGCCAGGGGAGTAGTTGTTTTCTGACAGGTTCTTGCCATAATAAGCCTACATAGTTAGGTGTTTATGGGAGTAAAGGGTTCATCATCGGTCGGTAACGACTGTTCGTTAGATTTATATTTATTAAACAAAAATTTAAAAAAAATGCTGATATAATAATATGACAGTTAGGAAATTCAGGAAAATTTTCGTTCTAATAGGTAGTTACGCAAAACACCAGTGAGATTAAAAAGTCTTTCAAGACTACAAACTACTTTCACTACCCACTTTTCGAAAAAACTTCATTTTATCATCAAATATTTCTTGTAATATTATAGACAGGAAATAATATTTTGTGAGTTGACAACACAGCGGTATTCGTTGAAAAACTGACAATTCCAAATCGTTAATGTTTTCATTACTCGTTAGAGATAAGTTTTTGTGAAGTAAATAAGGTATAGTCCTGGAGCCGATACAAAAAATAAATAAAAACATTGACACTTTATATATCTTCATTGTGTCTCGTTAGAAATCTTCTTTATATGCGAAAATCCTTTTCGAAAATTGAATTGTACGAGGATGTATTGATATCTAGTTAGCCTAGATCAGTTCCCTGCATAAACAACATATTGTGTTACCATAGCAACGAACAATAACTTATTAGAAGTGTCAGTGTAAAGTTTGACGTCAAAAAAGTAAACCAGAGTTATGCAATGAATTGAAAGAAAAAATATATCCACCGAAATTGTGAAAATCGAAAAATTGAAGTATCGAGCCACCATCAAGTACCTGTATTTAAAAAGGTAAGCAGATTTACGAAGTTATGCTTAATACCCTTGGTGATCAATGTCCTTTGTATGCGACCGTGAAAAATTGAACTGCAAGCCTCAAAAGAGGTACATTTTCCATAGAAGATGATGACCGATCGGAAAAGCCAGTTTCTGTGCCAGTCCCCGAAAATATCGATGCAGTTCGTGACATGATTTTAACAGACCGTCGAATTGGGCTAAAACGGATATCTGAAGCACTGAATATTTCATACGAACGCCTTCATCATATAGTTCACGTCAATTTGGACATGAGAAAAATTGCTGCAAAATGGATCCCCAAATGTTTGAATGTTGACCAAAAGCGTGCAAGGGTAGTAGCATCGCGTTCGATATGTGCTCGATTTGAAAACGATGTAGACTTCTTAAGCCGAATTGTTACTATGGATGAGACTTGGGTACATTTCTACGATCCAGAAACAAAGCAACAATCGATGGAATGGCGACACTCCGGTTCTCCAAGACCTAAGAAGTTTCGTGTCCAAAAATCTGCTGGAAAAGTTCTTGCTTCAGTTTTTTGGGATTGCCATGGAGTAATCTTGATTGATTTTTTGGATATGGGTAGAACAATAATTGGAGATTACTATTCGACATTACTGACCACTCTACGGGAAAAAAATAAAGAGAAAAGACGCGGAAAGCTATCCAAAGGTGTTTTGTTTTTACAGGACAACGCTCCTGCACACAAATCTCATGTTGCCATGCAAACAATTCGTGATTTAGGGTTTGAAATACTAGAACACCCCCCTTATTCACCAGATTTGGCTCCGTCCGACTATCATCTCTTTCCTCAACTGAAAAAAAGTTTAAGAGGTCGTAAATTTTCTTCCAACGAGGAGGTAATAAAAGCTGAGGAGGTCTGGTTTGCAGACCAAGAAGAAACATTTTTTTTGAAAGGTCTAGAGACGTTGCAGGTTCGCTGTAATAAATGTATCCAATTAAGAGGAGAATATGTTGAGTAATAAAATATTTTGACATTGAAATTTTGTTTGGTTCTATAAATAGTAGGCTAATAATTTTTCAATATATCCTCGTATAATGCTTATTCAATTAAATACAATTTAATGTTACACAGAGCGTTCTCGTTACCTTTGTCTGCTGATATTCTATATAGAGAAATTAAAACAATTGCACAGTCAGAAAATAACATCTCAAATTTTCGTACAAGCAAAGGTCAAACAATTAGGAAACAAGAGATACCGTTGCCAAACCTGGATCTGGTATGGAATTCTATGGACTGATAATGGGGTCTTCGTGGTGGTGAAGTTATCTTGAAAATCCGTTAGAAAGTGTAACAAAAAATCTGCCGATAGGCTTAGTTAACTTTAAATTTATTTAATTATTGAATAAGTTTGATATAACAAAAAGGTAGATAACGGTATCTGCACTATTACATAAACAATAATAATGAAAGGAAATTTAATAATATAAAGGTGAAATAATAAAGGATACTACAAATATTAAAAATATTAAATAGAAGGAACTAAAACTTAAACGTGTTACAATATTTAGGTAGCCAACGTACTATTTCAAGAAATGTTTCAGACATTTTTAATTTGTTGCATACTTTTTGAATGACACTGTATATTTGAAGGTAATACATACAGAATTATTTTGCAGACTAGAGTTTCGATGTTCATATACAAGAATTAGAGAACAAATCAGCACCTCAACTCATAAAAACTATTTTCTAAAGAAAAAGAAACAAAATAAATTATATCAACGTGCATGGCATCACACGTTAAAAGGTAAGGGCTGCGTCTTCCCAAGCTCACACAAGTCTCTCGAAGACTTCCGAGGGTTGCGCGTAGGGGTGCAATCGGTTGACGGAAGTAACAACATCAACAACAACAACAACAATCAAAAAAAGAAAAAAATATTGGTAACTCAGCCTTTCAACATAATTTTTTCACCAACGCCAAACAAGTTCGTAATCGCTCAGATCGAAAATGCCTGGTCCACAAAAAGTCGAGTAAAAACCCAAACGGCCATGGACACAAAAGTTGTTCAATAACATTACTTAAACCTCATTATATCTTTTGTAAAATCATATGGTTAAAAAGGCATTCTGCTAACGAAACGGTCCAAACAACCATATGTTCGATAATAACCATAACAAAACGGATATAAATTAAGGGAAATTTGGGAGAAATTAGCACTTTGCCTACTGCTTCTTGAAAGCACTCACTTCACATGTCGCCTTGCCAGTGGAGTACGCAAAAAAAAATTTAGGTAGGGCATTGGCTAGAGAACAGGTGGAGTTCGGTTTTTGATTCCATTGCCAAAATAGCATTACAAATTTCTCCAAAATGTGTGGCCTTACGCTAAGTACAAAAAATTATATGAATTTTAATTCCTAGGCGATTTCCAATTCAAATATTCCAACGATCTGCTTTCTTCAGTTCGTAAAATAAGGCATGGAGTAAAAAACCGCTCAGATACATCGATTCCATAATTTCCATAACTATAATTTCTCTCACCCGGTAGGTATAAGAACGAAACCCATAATATTTTAAAGATCTGCCCTTTATTTTAATTGTAGGTACTGATAGAAGGGTATAAGAATTGGTAACGAACAAGAATCGTAGTAGTAGGTACTCTGTATCACTGGAACCTTTGGTGTGAATACAATTCAAGAAAAAGAATCTACCCAAACACCAAAACTACGTCACAATCACACTCTACGCGCGTTTCGCCAACAAAGTTAGCATCTTCAGGAGCTAAAAGCTTACTGAGTACAGTAGATAGATAGATAGATAAATATGTTTATTAATCCTTAGAGATTATTAGCATGACATAGGATAGGTCAATATAAATATAGATGTAAATATAAATACAAATATACAGAAATAAATAAATAATATGATTGGGACATACACAAAATTAGTCGATATCTGAGACATGAAAACAGTGCTACTTAGAATTACAAAGAGGTGTATAAATAAAAATTACACATATATATATATATATATATATATATATATATATATATATATATATATATATATGTATATATATATAATTAGAAGAGTTATTGGGTATAACCCTCAAATTGTCCTGCAACCGTAGACACGTGTTTCGAGCTTAAGCTCTCATCAGTACGGTAAAATCAAGTGCGAAGATGTACAACACTTGGATGTAAAAATAGAAACAAAGGAAGTCAACAACAGGAAGCCAACCACACATTTGTGGCTTCGGTTAGAAGACCTTGTGCTTACAAGGCAACAACTAACGTCGCCACGGAGGCAGCTATAGCTACCAGCGTGACAATCCTACCCAGGAAAATACAAATAAGGATGGATTTAGCGAGGAGCAATATATGAAAATATAAGTAGAAAAGTTATTGGGTATAACCCTCAAATTTTTCTGCAACCGTAGACACGTGTTTCGAGCTTAAGCTCTCATCAGTACGGTAAAATCAAGTGAGAAGATGTACAACACTTGGATGTAAAAATAGAAACAAAGGAAGTCAACAACAGAAAGCCAACCACACATTTGTGGCTTCGGTTAGAAGACCTTGTGCTTACAAGGCAACAACTAACGTCGCCACGGAGGCAGCTATAGCTACCAGCGTGACAATCCTACCCAGGAAAATACAAATAAGGTTGGATTTAGCGAGGGGCAATATATGAAAATATAAGTAGAAAAGTTATTGGGTATAACCCTCAAATTGTTCTGCAACCGTAGACACTGATGAGAGCTTAAGCTCGAAACACATACCAAATTTTGATTATGCAACCGACCGACTAATATAACTTGTCCTGTATATACCCTGATGATTTTATTGTAACGCCACTGTCAATGGCCAAGGTGGCCAATCGGCATACCTCGCAGGTATTTGAGGATTCCGTGAGGTTCACCTGCCGATCAGCTGCTTCGCCGACCAAATAAAAAAAACGGCATTCGGAAATAATAAATGCTCTCGCTTCAAGAAAGTCCCCGCATGCCATTATTTTTTCACAAAATTGAGCAATATACGTTAAAGAGGATGTTAAACGGGTGTTTTCGCTGAAGTAGCTGCAGTTCCGGTCAACTTTCGTGTTTTCGAGTGGAGAATTGAACAATCAAGAAGACAGAAACGCTTGTTATCTATATTTATTATTATTGAAGTATAGTGTCGTCTGTGTGTCCATTAGTCTACGAGAAGTTGAGTGTCTGTGACACTCTCACGTAATTAAAAAGGTTTCAACCGATTTGGCTGGAAAGAACTACTACTTCTACATCAGTGTTGCCAGGTTAAAATCTGAAAAATTCCCATGACCAAGCAAGAAAAATCCCCATTTCGCCACTATTCTTGTTTTATCACTAGTATCGTGAAAATTAGGCTTACTTTTGACGTTACCCCCCATGTACTTATTGAGGAATTTTTCGATATACATATATATATATATATATATATATATATATATATATATATATATATATATATATATATAAAAGTGAAAATAGAGAATATTTCGTTTTAATTCCGAGAGTTCCAACCTTTGACAGCTGTTTCGTGCTAACGCACTCATCAGAAAGGATTTATGGAGCTCTCGAAATCAAAACGAATCCACTCAAGAATTAGTACCGTGAAGGCAACACAGATATAACAGAAAGTTATTTATGACATCTACAGTCACTAGTTGAAACTTAATTTGACACGAACCAAGGAATCCAAAGTAGAGGTTTGTATACAAATTGACAGGCAGCCAACAAAGCGTTGTTCTGATGAGTGCGTGAGCACGAAACAGCTGTCAAAGGTTGGAACTCTCGGAATTAAAACGAAATATACTCTATTTTCACTTAGATTCTGCTTGCGTTCCTCATAACGTACTAGAAACTTGATCGAACCTTGGGTTGGTCAGAACAACGAATTGTTGGCTGCCTGTCAATTTGTAGACAAATCTCTACTTTGGATTCCTTGGTTCGTGTCAAATTAAGTTTCAACTAGTAACTGTAGATGTCATAAGTAACTTTCTATTATATCTGTATTGCCTTCACGGTACTAATTCTTGAGTGGATTCGTTTTGATTTCGAGAGCTCCATAAATCCTTTCTGATGAGTGCGTGAGCACGAAACAGCTGTCAAAGGTTGGAACTCTCGGAATTGAAACGAATTATACTCTATTTTCACGTAGATTCTGCTTGCGTTCCTCATAACGTACTAGAAACTTGATTGAACTTTGGGTTGGTCAGAACAACAAATTGTTGGCTGCCTGTCAATTTGTAGACAAACCTCTACTTTGGATTCCTTGGTTCGTGTCAAATTAAGTTTCAACTAGTGACTGTAGATGTCATAAGTAACTTTCTATATACACAGGGTGTTTCATAATAAATGCGCAGGACTTCAGGATATGATAGGTCGTCCAAAAATATGAAAAAAAGTCTCTATTAACTTACCATCTTAAATGCACCATTTTCGAGATACAGGGTGTTGAAATTAAAAAAAAATTAATAGTTTTTTGAGAATATCTCTGGAACCGTTTATCGCACAGAAAACAGATTTTGTAGGCATTTTCTACTCATAATAAGCTATGTTTTGTGCAGATTTTTTATTTTTTTAAATTCATAATAGGTGAAGATTTTGAAGGGATAGTGGGTGTTTTTTTCTCCAATTTCTACGCCACTAAAAAAAGTATAATTTAAAGCCGCCTATATTAACCGCCAATGTTTTCTACACAAAAAACGTACTCTCGGTCATAAGCTCTAAAGTTGACCGTTTTCAAGAAAAATCAACTTTCATGTTGAAAAACATAGTAAATTTTTTTAAATAATTTTTTTCCTAATTATACAAAATTTATTTAAACGTTAGAACAAGTAACAAAACCAAACATTGACTTCTTTAATGCAAAATAAAAAATAAAAAAAACAATAACAATCATACTCAGTTGAATTGTTGGAAATGTCCGCCGTTAGCTTCAATGCACGCAGCTATTTTTCGAGGAAAAAACATTATTTAAACAACATGAAAGTTGATTTTTCTTGAAAACGGTCAACTTTACAGCTCATGACCAAGAATACCTTTTTTCTGTAGAACATTCGCGGTTCATATAGGAGGCTCAAAACTGTAATTTTTCCATTGGCGTAGAAGTTGGAGAAAAAAACACCCACTACCCCTTCAAAATTTTCACCAATTATGAATTTGAAAAAATAAAAAATCTGCACAAAACATAGATTATTATGAGTGGAAAATGCCTACGGAATCTGTTTTCTGTGCGATAAACGGTTCCAGAGATATTCGCAAAAAACGATTATTTTTTTTAAATTTCAACACCCTCTCGAAAATGGTGCATTTTAGAGGGTAAGTTAATATACACTTTTTTTCATATTTTTGGACGAGCTATCACATCCTGAAGTCCTGCGCATTTATTATGAAACACCCTGTATATATATTTTAATCCCCATGTGGTCTGTATAAAAACAAGGAATACTTAAATAAATAAATAAATAAAAAATCAATAGAAAATATAAAAAATGTGCAAAGATAAAAACTAAAGTAAATAATCAAAAAACCTTATGAAATAAACCATCATTTTGTATACATGTGATTTCTCATTATGTTTATCGAGTCCTTTAGTGCTTCTGAACCAATACATTTTACTGTTGATGTTGATATTCCAAATAATTTAGCAAAATCAATGAACATTTTTGAAATTGTAGCCCTAGCTCCAATAAAAAGTTCTATCACGTGAATTTCACCATTAACTTTGAATTTTTCTTTGAAATAAGGAATGGTTGGTTCATAAATAGCCTTTTTTCCTTGTTCACGTCTATTGGCTGATTTTTATTATTTACGTAGCGTATTCTAGGATCAATTATGAATGCGTTGTCATGTTTTCGATCTCTTGCTATTATATCTCTTGATTTCGGATAGACAGTTCGGTTTTAGAGAAAAAATCTCAACTCAAGATGCAATACTAGCTCTCACAAATGAAGTTGCTTCAGCTCTAAATGAGAACAAGCCAAATTTATGCGTTTTCATTGACCTATCGAAAGCCTTCGATACGGTTGACCATGAATTGCTCTTACAATCCATGGAAGAGATCGGAATTAGAGGCAGTCCTCAAAAATTATTCAAAAGTTATCTCAGTAGACGATTACAGTGTGTTAAAGTAGGCAATGTATTAAGCAACTCCCTACCGCTTGAAACTGGAGTACCCCAAGGTACTGTTTTGGGGCCCCTATTATTTAACATTTACGTTAACGGCCTGTTTTCCCTAGAGAGTAAGGGAAAAATCTTAGGATTTGCAGACGATACAGCCATATTTTACAAAGCAGACTCCTGGCAAGAACTGAAGAATATTGTGGAATCTGATTTTGATGTAATAAAGAACTGGCTAGGATATAGGCTGTTAACTGTCAACCTCGAAAAAACTTATTACTTACCATTCAGCTGCAATAAAACTAACAAAGCACCGTTCAATAGCCTGAAAATAGGGCAGCATTACATTCTCCCGGAAAAAAAAGTTAAATACTTAGGCGTGGTAATAGACTCACACCTCAGATGGGATGCCCATATAAGCTATATCTGTAATAAGTTACGATGTATTCTGTACAAATTAAAATTCATAAAAAAAATCGTGTCACTCCGCCACATGAAAGTACTGTACCACTCCCTCGTAGAAAGTCACATCCGTTATGGGATAGCTTGCTGGGGAGGAGCCCTCAATACTCATATTCGTTCTCTTGAGATAATACAAAAAAGAATACTGAAAGTGATTTTATCCAAATCACCCCTTTTTTCATCTGACAGCTTATTTTTGGAAGCCAATGTTCTGGATATCCGTCAAATGTTTTATTGTAATATCATAATCACTTATCATCGGAATAAACATTTTCTACTGCCCACCCATATTTATAACACACGACAAAAAAATCAACACATTGTTCCTCAAGTCCGAAAACTAATATGCCAACGATCTTACAGTTATCAAGCACCCAAACTATATAATACTATTCCAGAGGAACTGCATGATATAAATGCACTCAGTTTGTTCAAAAAAGCCCTTAAATCCTTCGTGACTAGTCAGACAAGGCAGACGATCGCTGATATTATTGATGGGAGAAACTTTTAATGATTCAGAGGGTTATACCCTTTCACAAATCTTGCATTCTTACATTTATTTATATTCATTTGTTTCAGTAGAACAGAATGGATGTAGATGTAGTTTTGTATTAAAATAAATATCGTATCTTCATCCTTATCTTCATCCTTTTACTTATTTATTTGATTTTCCACTCGTCGAAAATGTGTAATTCATTACAACAGAGTGGCTTAATCACCACTTATCTTAACCAACTAATTTATACAAACCTGATTTCTATTTGAAATATTTTATTGTTGTTATTAACAGGTATATCCTGTATTTTACATTTTAATATTTTAATACTAACAATTTTATACTTTATTGTCGATTGTAAATTACTAACCCTTGTTATATATAAGTATCTTAAATAGTTATTATTTGTACGCATATTACTTTACATTTTAATGCTGAAACAAGTGCTCTTGCACTTATCGGCTTTGTTGCTTTGTTCACGTTACCATTTTGAATTAAGATATTTTGTGATATTATGTGAATAAAGATTATTATTATTATTATTATTATATCAATCCTTCGATTACATTCGTTTTCAGCGACACACTTAATTTCTTCATATCTTCAAATTTTGTAGTTAGTTCCATGGCTAATACAAGTCGAATTTTATTATGTCTTGTATATCTGAGAAGTTGTCCGAATTGGCATGATCCCAAGACGGCTTCGTATACAGCTATTTGCACCGGTTCAACTTAAGGTTACCTTACGACTTAAGTGGACCTTACATTACGATTTTGGTTTTCACCTCTATTTGAGGACAACATAAGCCTTAGTCAAGATAAGCCTCACATTTTTCAAGCTTAGGTTCCACTTAACGACCTAACCTCACTTTTTTACACGAAATATTTTCCTATTTCCTTGATGTTTAAAGTTTTTCGAGCACTTTTTCCTGGATTTTGCTGATGTGATTGCATTTTCGTGGGTATCTGATTGTATCAGGTTTGAAACAAATTGTCACGTAAAATATTAGATGATGACGACCTAGAATTTGAAAAAATAATTTTATGATGTGCCTATACAAGTGTACGTGAGGGTACATCATTTGCATGTTTGGCGAACTTACATTTTTTCCGCGATTTAGTGCGACCAAACCTACAGTGAAAGTATAAAAAAAAATTCAGATTCAACACTGTACCTATATCCTAATACAAAATGCCTAATGGTATATTGTTAATTTATATTACTTACGAACTCAAAATTAATCTGTTGCTTTGTACTGGAGGAATGGAACGGCGAGTCATTACAATTTTTCTTATTCATCCAAATTTGTTAACAACATTTTCATGTAAACATTTTGGATGGATACTATTTTTTACTTCAGGTAGGTCAGGTTAGGCTGGATAATAAACTATTACTACTATTATGTGCACGCAGCTCTCTAGGCGATATTGTGGCTAGTTTTCCGGTCGAGACAAATTTTTCAAATCACATGCTATCCTCCCACCAGCCTGTCATATTAGACAAAACTGAAAACTTTGTTTACCGTCTCGTCGTTGATTACGTGATCATTTTTGCGCTGTTGCCAAACATATCTAATACTCAACTAAGGTTCAGGCCAGGAGTCAACGGTGCAAAGCATCTTTACCTTAAGGTGTACCTTAAGCTGATCCTCCACTTAGCTTAGTTTGTTATTAAGGAGAACCGGTGCAAATAGCTGTTAATGCAAGATAATGCGCGACCGCAGTGGCACGAGTAGTTAATGAATATTTGGACGAAGTGGATATTGAACGAATAGTTTGGCCAGCTTGCAGACCTGATCTCAATCCAATTGAGCTTCTCTGGGACCAAATTCAAAGGCGCACTCGTCGCCGACCTGCTTTACCAGACACCCTTCATAATCTGCGAATTGAAGAATTTGATGCCATTCCACAAGAATATCTTACAAACCTTATTGATTCGATGCAACATCGACTGAATAAGTAATTTTGGCGCGGGTAGGCCACACTAGATATTAGCCCTTTGAAATGAGTTAATTGTTGTTTAAATTTTGATGTGTTTGTTAGTTTTCTGATTAAACTCACGTTTATTTGTTGTATTTTCGCAGCTTCGTCCGAGGAGTTCGCTTCAAAACAGTATATCTCCAGTAAAAACATAAATAATGTCGTGATTAAAAAAACAAAATGTTCAGAAAAGATCAGGGTTCAATGAAATTTCAATTGACATCAGCTGCTATAGTTGTTGCACTCCACAGGGTGTTTCAAATTTTGAAGAAGAAACTTCGTCTCATTGTTGCACCCCCTATATGCCCAAATAGAAATCTGAATAAAAATTTCTGACATGGCATCGTTATTAAGGAATTATTCTACAATTAAAAAAATATATATAAAAATCAAAGGAGCGGTTCGGGAGGAAGCCAACTTTGAATTTAAGGCCAGTTTTTAGTTGCCGGTTTTCTTTGCGGGTGAGTGTATTTAAAGAGATTGGAACTATTAGACCCCACCCATTGGCCGTACCCGTAAGAAGGCCAAATCCTTCTGGGATTCAGTGACCCTAGGTCCAATACCTTTTCCACAGGCATTGACTATCTTACTTCTATTTGAACAATGATTCTACTATGAGTTATGCTTGGAGCTATAATCGATGCACTTTATACTTAAAAGTTCTATAATAAAAATAATAATAAAGTAAAGTTTTTTTCTGTGCTCGATGTTCAATCTAATCAGCCATGGTCGTGCAAATGTTTTTTTTTAATCCGAATCGACTTGTTGGAATATCAAGTACACGAATTAATGGAAGAACTGATGAAAAGCCATTCCCGCCCCGAGAAAAACCCACCCCCGTACAATTATCCGCGAAGTTCGTTATCCAAATGATCAACGAAAAGCAGCGGAATTTACAAGAAGAAATCCCGTATCCTAATTACTGATTTACGAGCCGCCCCTTCCCGCCCCTCGCCCGCGCATAATTTACCCCTTGCCGTTTCCCGGCTTTTGATTCGGCTCTCTTGAATGCAATTTGATTAGGAGATAACGCGGAAGAGAATTTGAATTTCTATAGAAATGAATTTCTGGCGACTTCCTCTTCAACTGATAAAGACGTGTTCCTTCATTAATGGAGGATTTTCCTGAAATAATGCTGGTTTTGCGCGTTTTAATCAACTTTCGCGCGACACGCCTTCGCAGTTTTGAATCCCAAATCGGTTTCTACAGGGTGTAGCCTAGTCAACGTGTACGATTTTTTTTAAATTTTATGTACAACAAGACAGTTGCAAGATGTGCGCAGGTATTTTCATCTTGAATTCATTTCATAAAATTAGTTATATGGCTAATTACAAAAAGCTATAATTCTTACATATGTGACCTACAGGGATTTATTTTTTGTGTGAAAACTGGGAATAGGCAAGTGGTCTCATATCATAGTAACACAGTAGCTTTAAATAGGACCAATTTCGGAGGTCTACCACCTTCATCAGTGTCGCTTTGCGTCAGCTCTGGAAGTACAAGGATACCTATTTGTTCAAATATATTAAACACTTTTAGTCCGGGAGCCAGTGACAGATTTCCATGAACAAGTTCCTCTCAAGCGAAAATTAGTGGAATGCATCAGAGAGTTATATTATAAAGCTTCGTGAACGTCAGCTGCGGTTCCGTGGGGGGGATGAGCGGTGGTAGCCTCCCACCCACAAAGAAAAAGAAATGTATTAAATGTTGTTTTCCTACCTGAAAACATGTTAAATTATCGCTAAAGCAATATCTTGAAAAAAGAAAATATCAGCTGACTATAGCATGGTGTATTATAGGACAGCTAGTTGGTCGAACATAAAAAAAATTGTACCTTTTATGATTTCCTCTCAAATAAAATTTTACCTTATATTCGGGTTGAGTCAATTTAACATGTTTCCGGCAAGGAGGCCAGAATTGAATATATTTTTTTTCTTCGTGCGTAGGAAGCTACTGTGCTGATCATCCCCCCCACCAATGGAATCGCAGCTGACGTTCACGAATTTTTATAATACGACTCTCTGATGCATTCCACTAAATATCGCTTGAGAGGAAATGACTGACTAAATTTTTACCGGGCTTCTGGACTATTTGATGTTGTACAGCATGTAGCATATAAATTATTAGGAAATGAATATTTTGAAAAAAAAAATTATCCCAATTTCTTTGAATGTTATCATAAAAATCCCGATAATTATTGAACAAAATCCTAGGATTTTTGTTCACTTAGTGAATCTATTCTCAATAAGCTTACAAAAAGAGAACCGTTGCAAAAATTGTAAAAATTTTATTTTCCACATTTTTATTAACAGTTGAATATAAAAAATATTAAAAAAAGTAAATAAAATTAAAATTAAATAAATTTTTGAAAGGAATCGTTTTTTCTTTGAATATCACAATTTTCATCAATAAACATATAATGAGATTTTTTTTTGATTTGCTCATAAAAACAATGTATTGTTCATAACAATTTTTTAAACAATGGTGGTAAAAAAAATACTATGTAGCTGTCTACCCTCAGATATCGAAACATTCAAGATATTGAAAAAGATGTATCATTTAAGTTTCCTATTTTTTAAATTTGTGTTAATAAAAAAGTGGAAAATCAAAATTTTATAATTTTTGCATCTATTTGTAAGTCTATTAAGATTAACTTCACTAAGTGAAAAAAATCCTAGGGTTTTTCAATAATTATCGGGGTTCTTATGTTAACATTCAGTTTAGAAAAAGTTGTTAATTAACAAATGCATAAATTATGGAGAAATTGGTATAATTTTTTTAACCACGGATTATTGTTAACTGATGTATCCCAATAGTACATGTATTTTTTAATTGCTACCCGTTTTTGGCACTATTTTCAGGGCTCTGTAAAAATAATAAATATTGGAGGTACAGTTTCGGGAGTCTGAACTTTTTTTCAGCAGATTTGCTGAGTTCTTCAGATGTTTTTTAATAATTTGAAAATCTTTAATATTTCTCGAGATATTCAAAAAAACCAAAGCCCCACTTTTTTTCACCTAATTGTTTTTTTCGGCCCCTTTTCAGAACTTTTCCCAAACTTCTTACATGACATTACGAATCGAATAACACCATAACCATAATTTTCGGTGAATATAAAAACCTTGAGTTCGCAACAATAATTCCTAAGGTACATCAAAAGAATTCAGCAGTTTAGAAAAAAGATTAAACGATTCATGAATTTCACAAAGTCAGCTTCTCAAAACGTCCTGTCCATCCTGTACATTCGTCCCTCAAAACCGTCTGTTATGTCATTACCACATAGTCTTTCATCCCTACAACTCCTAATAATACAAATAGGTTTTTATTACCTTGCCGAAATAGGGGAAAATCAGAAGCAAACTTTTATCCAGTAGGCCTATACAATAGCGTCCAACAATCGCACAACTACAATACGTTTGTGGCGATATTTACAAGCACAGAAACAGTCTAAGCTCCGAGAACCAACGAAAGCAGGTGGTATTGCCGCTTAGACTGTGCTTTACCTTACGAATACGGTTTATTATCCTTTGAAACGTGTGTTATCCTTTTTTCGAACCGGGAATTATCCAGGTGTTCAACTCCAATGGTAGAGGGTCGGCGAACGAGACAAGTATCTATTTTAGTACTTCATAAATCGGCCACCCCACGTGACTGCTTTATATTATGTCAATTGGCTGTCACAAATACGGTCTGTGTCATGCAAATTTCCTTTCAACTAGTTCCAAATAAGGGTTTGCATTTATGGGCTACAGCTCGACTACCGTAAGGGTGGATGTGATGCGGTTAGAAATATCTTTGCATTGACTGTACAGATTGAACTAAATAAACGTGAAAAAAAACTTTTTTTAAAATTAGGCTTTATTTATAAACTTTTGAAATAAAACGGAAGAAATAATAAGGATTGTATGAAAACCAAAGAACTTGCACACACTTGTCCATTATTGCTCTATAATACTTGGCAGCTATTAACACACTCATAATGACCGAGGCATTATAGAGGGCATTACGGAAAAATATAGCTATACAGGGTGGGCCAATGGAAACTTTCCACCCCAATTTGTAGGATTTAAAATAAAAATTTTTGGGAAACGCTCAAACACGTTGATATTTGATATAAGGGGAAACTGATTTTCAGTTTTTTTCACCCCCGTAGCTTCAACCCTGTAGCTGGGGGATCAACAACAAAATTTGAATAGGGAAAAAGGGTCGTGTCATACCTATTTTTGAAGGTCTCATTAATTTCTTCATGACCCTATGATTTGGCCATACTATTTTCATTGATAACGAAATGATAGGTTGTCAAAATCTTGGAAATAGACTATTGTTTTCGTAATAAAATACCAAATAATTAAAGTTTCAAGTTTAATACTCAGGTGTACAAGTCAAATTTATTTTATTGAAAATTCGACGTGCCCACCTGATTATTGAACTTGTAAGTCTAATTATTTGGTATTTTTATTAAGGAGATAGTCTATTTCAAAGATTTTGACAAGCTGTTATTTCGTGGTCAATGAAAATCATAAGGCAAAATCATGGGGTCATGAAGAACTTAATGAGACCTATAAAAAGAGGTATGGGACGATCCCTTTTCCCCATTAAAATTTTGATGGTTTTCACCCCCTAGCTACAGGGTTAAAGCTACGGGGTTGAGAAAAAAACTGAAAATTAGTTCCCCCTCAAATCAAATATCGATGTGTTCTAGCGTTTTCCATAATTTTCATTTATATCCTACAAATTAGGGTGGAAAGTTTCCATTGGCCCACCCTGTATATGCAGTGTATATAAGTGTGTTACATAGACCCTAACACCCGGTGGATTGTGCGTATGAAATGAAGAAATCAGACGGAAATTACTGCGTAATTAGAACAATGTGGAATACTGTATCCAAAATTTCGCAAGAAAAATATTTTTGTGTCTGGTGCTTTGGCATCGACTGCTATGGTCATTAGCTATGTATTCTGGTAGGGCTTGTTACTAACTTTTTATATGTATTATAAAATTGTGTTAGACCCATTCAAAGATGTGACATTTCAAGCGGCTAGAAACTCTAAAAAAGCTGAACGCAAGCAACTGCAGAGTAATTTAGATAAAAGAAGACGAAGTTCTATAGCATTTAGTAAAGAAGTCACAAATTGGCAGAACAGTGGGTTGAAAATACTCCAAGAGACCTCAGGAAAAACTGTTAATATCGCCGTTTTACATAGAAAATCTGAACGTGTGTCCTGTGAAATTGTTGAAAAAGCTCCAAGAAAAACGAAACAAACATATTCCTTTAGATAGATTGTTTCTAACACCAAATCCGTTTTGGAAAAAGAAAAATGCGAAGTGATGGTACAAAAATGTGTCCATTGGTTTGAACAAAATTTCAAAGTGGACCAGAATTTCTGAAGAACAAATTGGTCTTGATCTGAAAAATTAAATAACTAATTACTCACTATTTATAATATTGCCAAAGCAACCAAGTTTTCGTTCAATATAAAAGTTAATTCGATAAAATAAAGACCTCTTGTGGTATTACCCTGGAAAAACCGATTTTTAAATAGGTTCATTATTCCTTGCATTTCCTCTCTACTTTTCTTCTTACTGTTGATATTTTGTTGAATATTGTTGTCAGTGTTTAATTATATTTAGTGAACTGTCATTGCTGTTTTGTGTCATATACCTCTTATAAAAGTAATGGAAATAAATACCAAAAAATATCAAAGAAAATTCAGCCAAAACAACCGAAATATATTGCTGGAAAAATTAAAACTCTTGTACGACAAAGATTACGAAATATTTTCTATTTATTATATTTTCTCTATGTATTAGAGTTATTTCAATTTTGTCTTTGCACTCAGCATTGTGAAAAAATGTGATTCTCTAATTGGGTAATGAATTTCACCATGCAAACACTCACAGTTAGGAAATGCAAAATTGTTTACTTCTTAATATGTCAATATCTCGAAGATTAGGTGATTTCAGCAATTCATAGACTGAAAATGTGTCTATGAATTGCTAATATGATGAAATTATTCCTATAATTCATATAGATAAACGTTAATAAGTACAAACTTTACTTTTCCTGTACATATTTTTGGAGGTACCTTAATGAAAAGGTGTAGGCAGTGGCAATATAGGGAAATATTTTTTAGAAAATGTCAATAAACAAGTTTGTGCACGAAAACTAAAATGTTTGGCAATGGAATAGGACATGTGGAAATTTAAGGATTGAGAGATTGATTATTTAGGTTTCTGAATGTTTTTGTGGTTCAATTTTTATTCATCTTAAAACATAATGTAAATTAGGACTACCTTTCAAGGTATTATGAAAGATATTGTAAACGTACAGATTTATATTACTTATGTATTTAGCATTAGTTGAATCAACTACTTCAATTACTACCTGTCATTGTCTTATACTGATAGTTATTATGGACAACATACAGAATAAAATATCAAATTTGCATAAAAAACTAGTAGAAATTTAAACCATTATCAAGAAACATCTATAAACTAGTTCGAATATTAAATTGGATTTAATTTCGCATTGAAATTTTTTAATAGTAATATGAGGGAGGTGTATATGAGATACTAGTACTCTTTATAAGACTAGAACCACATAAAAATATATATTTGTTTGTTTTGTTGCGTAGGCGGCTGTGATTTCAAATTTGGGTACTGTTTCCAAATTTCAAACAACTTTTTGAAATAAACTTTTTCAATAATGTCGAAAATAAGGATCAAAATTTATATTTTTTGTTCTCCCCTTAGACCGTTGAAAACCCAAATCCAAGTTTGCCGCAGTTCACCAAATTTTATCAAGAATAAAATTGTCTGACAAATGGATAATCTGGTGCACACTTTTCGAAACTCCTTGTATTATCGATATTCGGAGATTAAACCAGTTTTCAGTTGACTCATAACTTGAAGCACTTCGGTTCCTGATAATAATAATAATAATAATAATAATGATAATGTTTATTTCACTTGTTAAAAAGTACAAAGAGAAAATATCCATAAGTACAATAACAAGGAGTACGTCAATGTATAAATCTAACCTATGAAGATGAAATATGTGAGTAATATAAAATACCTGATATAAGGAAAGTGTATAACAGAGAACTATTAAAAAATAAAATCTAGGATTAATCAAAATATATGTACATGACAAGTTCGTTGAAATATATCGACCTAGCAATATAAAAATAAAATTCACCGAGGGCATATTTCAAGGAGATTTAAGTAAATAAATTCTTCATATCTTAGGATTAGTCAAAATTATATGTACATGACAAGACCAAATAAAATTATAGTCCTAGGAATATATTAATAAAATTCTTCGAGGGTGTAGCAATTTTTTTCGATAAGGGCAGTTTTCAGCCTTGATTTGAAAACATTTAGATTAGGTGCGCTTTTGATATGGTCATCCAGTTTATTATAAAGTTTTGGCCCGAGATAAAGATGGCTCTTATGGTATACTGCGGTTCGATGCATATTTGGAATTAAGTGATGTAGGAGAAATACAAATTGAATTATTTTTGGTTTCTTCTTTTGGTGAGTTTTTTCCAATTTTTATGAAGGCGTTATTGAAAATATTAGCTTTTTGTTCATCATTGGTAATTACATTGTTTTTGGCATCTTCAATTCGATTAATTTCATTATTTTTGCACGAGCCAAACATTTCATTGATGTAACTCCACAATTTTGTGGCATCGTTCCCATTTTCGTATCTACTTATAAATATATTGATTCGTAATTCATAATAACCATTTAGCTGATTATTATTATTATCGTAAGTTTTATATTCCTGTTTTAGTTCCTCTTTGTCAGGATCCATTACAACCTAATTGTGGGTATAATTTTTTGTTAGCTGATTTGATTAGATAAATCAGAGAATCCTCTCGATTTCATCTGGGATCATCCGCAAATGTAGCAAAGTTTTCTTCTGTATATCAATATCTCTGAAATCGTTTACGTATAGAAAAAACCTATTGGCCCCAGCATTGATCCCTGTAGAACACCACTGTTTATATTAGCTTTCGCCGAATATGTTCAAGTTTTCACATTCTGACACTGTTGAATATGATTCTAAGCAAGTTACATACGCAGCTTCCTCTCTTACAGTCATCGAGCTGTAACAAGAGAAGAAATGCAATACAAAATATCTGAAGAGGTTATTCAGTGTTCCTTTCATACCGGAGCAACAATGAGGCAACTTCAGCTCTTGGGGTTGATTTCTAACACTTTTTTGCGGACGTTCCCAGTGAACATATGTTAAAAGGACGTGTAAAGAGATTTTATTACATTTTTGATTTGTTACCCAACATTAAGATCGGTCCTTTGTAGCAGCAAAAATATTGATAGTTTATTTCCATTTTGAGTCACGTCGGTGACATTTTGTGGTTTTGATGAATTGTCGTTGGTTGTTCTCTTTACCTGCGCAGATGAAAAGTCCATTAAGACGTTCTGGTCGATTGGCTTTGGATATTTGGAAAAATGAGGTGTAAATTGCAATGAGACGTGTATTGATTGAGTTAGAGAGCTTCAATGGTTGCATTTAGACTTGCATCAGCAACTGTCGAGTCTTTTTTTAGAATAATTGCCAACTGTCACGCTGTAGACTATTTTTCATACTGGTAATGTGATTCAAAGTATTGAATAATGCCTATATGATTTTAAAATTGAGAGTGCATTGAAGTGTTTAATTCAATGACACACACGCTTTGCTGGTGGTCTGAAAAAACTATTTACACATATTTCGCTACAAAATCTAAAAAAAAAATTCAAATTCTAACACATCTTAGAGGCGAACACAATTGGGCGGGATTCCGTGAGCCATAGAATTCTACTTTTCATCAAATAAGTGAGGTGTCATTATGGTTGAATTCACGGGAGAGACAGAGACATAACTGTCGACGTAATCCCACCCCAGTAGCTTCCATAAAATGCTTGTGTTTCAGTTAGTAAATATAAAATTTGGACACTATTTTGTTGTGCTCACTTTTGGATTGACTGTCAAAAAAGAATGATAATTATATTCTTAACTACAGTAAAAAGATTTTTTTCCGAAGAGAACTAGAAGCATCCTCACCTATCTCTGTTGGGCAAAGCAATACACTGTGATAGATTTTGATATCATCAATTTTCTTATAAAACTTGCGTGAAGGATAATTCTTTTGGTCATTTCAGCCTTAAAATTTTGTTTCTCAGTGTTTTCTCAGCCAGAATGAAAATATTTTCTGGCACTTCTTTGATCTGACTTTTTTTGACGTTTTAATTTTTTACCAATTCATATGAAGAACTGGGGCTTTTATAATACAGAAATTTATTTTGTTCTTAATTGTTTCTGCGGATTGTTTATCCATTGCAGTTATAATTATTTCTAGTTGATTTGGTTTGTTGCCAATTCATTTTCCTCCGTTTCAACAACTGTTGTGTGAGGTATTTTGAAATTTTTACTACCATCTTCAACCACTGTGATAATTTTATCAATTTTCTTATCCATCTTCATAAAAATTGACGAAATATAGAGTCTATAGCCCCAGAAGTACTGGCAGATATTCCAGAAGTACGAACCAAAATAATATTAAAAACATCAACTAATTTTGTTCGAAATATTCGGGTACAAAGTGCGTCAAACCTAAAAGTTTCGATAATTAAAAAAAAGATATCAAGTAATACCCAAATCCATTTTGAGGTTATCTGGAGAAACGAAAATATCATATTAGCCAGTCTCATCAACCCCAACATCAAAAGTTGGAACGGCAACCACACAAGTGTGATACATCATTGGAAAGCTCTTCGAAAAAGGTTTTCAGTGGCCTTTAACAGTTGCGCTACGGCACTTCTGAATGTTACAGATCGCAGATTTCGAGCAATTGATTTCGGCATGATTTCTGTTTTGGTTCTTCTGGATTTTTCGAAAGCCCTCGATACACTAAATCATGCTGCTCTTAAATACATTTTGAGATATATCTAGATGGCAGGAAACAAAGGGTGCTTCTAAATAACAGACTTTCGAACAATAAAGATCTGACATGTGGCGTGCCACAGGGATCCATTTTGGGACCTATCCTTTAGAAACTGTGTTTGTTGAATACAAAGGACACAAATCGCTCGAATTTACTCCAACTAGTGGCGCTCCTCAAGGAAGTAATCTAGCTCCTCTTCTATTCTCTTTGTTTATAAATGATATCAATTCAAATATTTCTAGTAACATATTGCTCTTTGCTGACGATTTGAAGATTTACAGACCTATTGAAACAATAGAGAACTGTCTTATTCTGCAGAAGGAAATTAATTCGATACATGAATGGTGCATACTAAACAAGGTTCCACTGAATATTCAAAAATGTAAATTCATGAAATACACCCTTAAACACAACAATATACAGTTTGACTATGCAATAAATGACATCACCCAAGTAGCACACCTATATTGGTAAAATATTGGTACGATATTGTGAACATATTGGCGAAATATTTTAAATGCAATATTGGCGAGAAACAAAATGTGAACATTCGGCGATATTGGTCCAATATTACTTGAATAATATTGGCGAAATATTCTCGAACTAATATTGGCCTCAAAATATTCGGAGACATTGGTACAATATCGCTGATACAATATTCTGACAATATTGGCACAATATTCAAAAGTTATATTGTCGAGAAGGAAAATGTGAACATTTTGCGATATTGGTCGAATATTGTTCAAATATTTCAAAAATAGTTTTGGTGAAATATTCTGCAATAATGGCCTCAAAATACTTATCGATATTGGTACAATATCATTTGAATATATTGATGGATGTCAATATACTTTGGTAAATTATTAAATGCTTTTTAGTTGATGAAGGCGACACCAGTCTGCTTTTTGATCGCCATAACCACTGAGTGAGCTGTCTTGAAAACAAGTTATGGGAAGAATTTAATATACTTTCGAAGGTTTTAGAAGACGTTCCATATGTAGAGCCACCTAGCGGATTTTTATCCAGGTTTGATCATGACATAATTTTAAAATGTTTCATTGAATATTCGGCCAATATTCAAATTCCATCTCAATCTAGATGTGGGAAACAATATGAAGACAATATTATTTTAACGATATCGATAAATATTATTGAACCAATACTGACCCAATATTGATTAATAAGATTTGTTGAATATTGGCGAAATGATATTCAACCAATGTGTAATCACACTTGGAGATACAATATAGTTTTTATTCCTGGAATCGATATGAGGGGAATATTGGGATTGCAATATTTATTCTAGATGTTAAAAACGATGTGAAGGCAATATTGTTTTATCGATATTGGTAAATATCATTCAACCAATATTGACTCAATATGAGTTATTACAATTTGTCAAATAAAGTGGAAATGATTTTCAACCAATATGCTATCAAACTTGGAAATACAGTATAGTTTTTTTCCCTATAATCGATATGAAAGGAATATTTGGATTGCAATATTTATTCTAGATGTGGAAAACAATGTAGAAACAATATTGTATTATCGATATCGGTAGAAATTATTCAACCAATATTGACCCAATGTTTCATTATTAATATAATATTGTTTTTTGAGTATTCACTCGTATTGGACCAATATCGATTTTTCATTTAACTATATTGGTCCAACATGGAACCAAGATTCAGCCGATATGATGTGCTACCTGGGCATATTAGAACAAAGTTCAGAAACTAAAGATTTGGGCAAAAAAATGCTAAGACTTATCTTCAGGACGTGTAAAGACTTTCAAAATCAAGAATATTTCATAACACTTTTTAATGCATATGTCCGATCCCGTCTGGAATATGGCTCCCTAATCTGGTCACCTATATACAATGTGCATATACAACAACTCGAATCTTGTCAACGAGTTTTTATGAAATACATGGCATACAAACTGGATGGAGTATACCCATCCCAAGGAATTGATAATAGAGTGCTGCTAAATAGATTCTCTCTCTTATCCTTAGAAAACAGAAGAACATATTATGCTTGTATTTTCATATATAAATTGATTCATAATCTGATAGACTGCCCAGATTTGTCATCTCAACTAGATTTTCACGTACCAAGACTAAGTAGTAGAAATTAAATTTGTTACTATTTGCCTCTACCAAGAATCAATTTTTTAATAAAATCCCCAGTTTATAGCATCTGTAAAATTTATAACAGTTTCTATTCTGAATGTGATATTTTTGTTGTTCCATTTGGATGCTTCAAGTATATAATTCGTAACAAGTTAAATAATATGCAAATCTAATTACAACCTCTCCTCATCCTATAAAGGTAAAATATCTACACTGTGTTCAACTCTCTACACACTGCCAATCAATTAGCATTCTACAATGATATTATTTTATTATTGTTTGTATGTGTATTATACAGGGTGTCCCAACGAAAACTTTCTACCCGGATTTACTGGGAAATGACAAATTATTTTCGGAAACGCGAAAACAGGTCGATTTTAATTTCTAGGGGGACACATGTTAGTAATGGATTTAGTCGAGCAACTTCATCCCCCTGACGGGGGCGGCTACCCTCTTGCGAATCATCATAGGGAACGTGGGTCGAGTGATACATCATCTTAAAGCTCTCTTTATTCTCTATCCAAACGTCTATAATTTTTTCAAAATCGAATGAATGGTAATTGAAATTAGTGTTGTTGACAGGATCAATGTAAATAGTCAATATCTTACCTGTTCCTATTCAAATTCAATTTAAGAACTATTTTAAGACTCAATGAGTGGACAGATAGACAATGGCAACATCCCATCCGGTCAGGTAACCCAGTCACCCCACCAAAAACGAAAACAAATTAGTCAAAACAAAGTAAGTAGCCAGGCTGGGACTATTAATTGCGAAGATCTTTCAACCAAGTATCAGTTTTATGTCGCTATTCGCGAATACAACATTACAAGCGGAAGATGCCCACCCCAATTGTAAGCGAAACGTCCAAAGGAACCTCCTCCACAGAGTTGAACCGACAACGGCACTGAAGCCCGGAAACTATATTTCTTAGTTTTTGTTCTGTTGACTTTTTCTAGACAAAAAATACCTGTTTTTTATGCGTGTATGTTCTCAGCATGAATTCACAGTTCGCATGATTCTTATGGAAATATCATTTGATTCGTATTCTGTGAGTTAAGTTTCTGCCTGACAATGGTTTACGCATTAGAAGAACGAATTGAGTTAGTGAAACTTTACTACAAAAATGATGATTGTCTAAGAGCTGCAGCTAGAATTTTCAATACAAGGCATCCACGGAAAAATGCATCTCATACCTATGTTCAAACGTTGATTGAGAAATTCGAAAGAACTGGGTCTGTGGGAAACCAGAAACATCATCCTGAACGTCTGATAAGGAACGAGGCTGTTGAGGTAGCGGTTTTGGGACACGTGGCTATGGATCCTACTCAAAGTATTCGAAGCTTGGCTGACGCGTCAGGTGTAGCGCGATCGTTTATTCAGAGAATTCTCAAGTCACATCGATTCCATCCATACAAACTAAAACTTGTACATGAACTGAACGAAGACGATTTTGACAGACGTCAACAGTTTTGTGAGGAAATGTCTGAGCGTCTTAGAACAAATCCCAATTTGCTCTTCAATATTTGTTTTTCAGACGAGAGTACATTTTTTGTTAATAGAAACGTAAATCATCACAATTGCCGCTACTGGAGCGATACCAATCCCAGGTTAATACGTGAGGTCCACACACAAACTCCGCAGAAGTTGAATGTTTGGTGTGGTATTTTTGGCAAAAATATTATTGGACCACTTTTTATAGATGATAATTTGAACGGACAAATGTATTTACATCTTCTTGAGAATGCCATCGATCCCATGATAACGGATATTATCGAAAACGATGGAGATTATTCGGAAGACAACCTCCATTTTCAACAAGATGGAGCACCACCTCACTATGCAGTGGCGGTTAGAAACTTTCTGGATGAACGATATACCAATCATTGGATAGGGCGACGAGGACCAATTGAGTGTCCAGCTAGATCACCGGACCTCAACCCGTTGGATTATTTTTTATGGGGGCACCTCAAAAGCAAAGTTTTTGCCACTCCGCCAGAGTCACTAGAGGATCTACGTGGTCGAATTGTAAACGAGTGCGGCAGAATAACTCCAGAAGTATTGGAAAACGTTCGTAATAGTTTCGAAAGTAGACTTTATCATTGTATGGAGGTAGGAGGGGCTCATTTCGAGCAATTAATAAATTGAATTTCGATAAGAACAGGACCGATATTGATTATTTAAATTAAACCTATTACCACACTAATCTCAATTACCAGTCATTCGATTTTGAAAAAATATAAACGTTTGGATAGAGAATGACGAGAGCTTTAGATGTATCACTCGACCCAAGTTCACTATGATGATTCGCAATGGGGTAGCCGCCCCTGTCAGGGGGATGAAGTTGCGTGACTAAATTCATCACTGACATGTGTCCCCCTAGAAATCAAAATCGACGTGTTTCAGCGTTTCCGAAAATAATTTGTCATTTCCCAGTAAATCCGTGTGGAAAGTTTTCGTTGGGACACCCTTTATATTATTCCATTATTCTACTAATTTTATATACTATCTTATTCTTATACTTAATTAATTGCTGTAAACCATTTTATGTTTGTCTTGTAATTGGGATTACTCCTGTTAGACAATAAACCCCCTTTTTTTCATCTGCTATTGCAATTAGCTGTCTGAAAATCAATGGGGACTTTGACAGATTTAAGAAAATATCTTAAAATTGCTGCCTTTCTTTGATTCGTAACACATGTAGTGCCATCGTACTCGGAAAACACATTGACAAATTGTTGTAATCCGCAAAGAATATTCATTAAAATAAATGACATTCTTGTTCAGTTCTGTGAAGTTGTTCGGATGGTTTGTTCCTTACGATTCGAGAAACATATCTTAGAATGTTTATGTGAAAGTATCTGGAAACCAAAAATTTTCTACAGCTCTCGTGCATCGCAAAAAGTTATTGTAAAAAAATGAAAAATCATCGGAAGACGATTTGTGCGGCACAAAAATGTTAAGGTCAAGTATTAGTTGATTGTTCGAAATATTAAATTTTTGGTACGACTTAATAATTAGTATTAACATTGTTGTACCCGCAAAAATCGTCTACCGATGATTTTTCTGATATTTTCTTTGGGAAATTTATTGAATACCTCTTTGGCAGCCGTTAATTAATTGTTTGAAAATCATTACATTTTGACACGTGGATTTTAACACTTTAACAGAAATGTCTGCCATTTTTCTTTTCGATGGAATTTTTAATAAAAAAAAATCTATTGAAGTACATGGCAGACATTAGTTGGTGGCGATTGGAAATTTGTGCTATTCATAATTTTTTACATAAACAAAATGGCAGACATTCGTTTATACGACATCTGGAGATGACGCTAGCTGCCGGTCTATAGTCTCTATTTTTAAGAAAACATTTTCTTTTTTATGATCAATTACTTTTTATCTTATTACTTTCACTTGTTTTCCCGAATTGAATTGATACATTTTTCCTTCTTTCTCTCTGTGATAGTCAGTGTTTTGACATGTTTTGTGTCCAGTTTGTGAAGTTTTTATTGTATAGTGTGTTCTATTTTTAGTCCTTGATTCCTATAGAATTTTTGTTGGTGTTTTCTAATTTAAAAATTATATTTTGTTTCTTTTGTTGTGGGATGTGGTTTTCTTTTAGGTTGTTTTGTCTGTGAATCTGGTTGTCCTGTTCGTTATGATTGCCTTGGAACAACTTTGCAGCGGAAAGCTCTTTCAATCTAACCCTGCTGAATGTTTCGGTTGGCTTCTTGTTTGAAGTAGCTAAAATAAGCTATACAGATAAAGTAAAGTATAATTACCCTTTTCTACTAACTTTTTGACTTCGAAGTTTATATCATAACACTATACTATATACCAGAAACAGAGTAGGGCCTAGCAATGTGCCTTGTGGGACACCGGCGGATCTCACTTGTTACGAATCATCAAGACAAATATTCCCAATGATCACGTACTCTGAGGACTTCGTCATCAATTGTTTTGTTTATTCCAGAACGAACCCATCGAGGCCATTAGAGCCGTAACAGTTATTTCCCCCCCGAGCAGCGCTCCCGGCTCATTTTACGACCGCAACTCCAAACGCCTATTTCCCACGGAAAGCGCCCTTTTTCGAAAATTAAGACCGGCGAAATAAAATATGTATTAATATAAAAAAGTGTAATGGGAACACGACATCGAGGCCACGCCCCTCCATCTTTATGCGGCCAATAACTTTCGATGGAGCCTTTGTTGCGGATATATGCATGTTTCGCGGTCACAATTTAGACGGAAAACGAAGGAAAATTCGAGAGAATTTCCACTGAATAATTCCATTATGGGCAACAAAGTGCATGTTGTCTTTTATTATCTCTGAATAACGAGCGGCGGTAAATTTATCAAAAGTTTTTATTTAATCACACCGGTGGGTCGTCGCGATAGCGTGCGGGGTCTTCTGTTATTTATGATGTATTGCGCCGGTTGCATACAGGGGAAACCGAAAGATATGGATGTGTTGCAAATAATTTATCGGGTATTATGTCACATGGAAATAATGAAAATTTTACTTCGCAGTTAGTTTGTGCTTGAAACATAAGTGAAAAACAGCCTTAGTAAAAGGCCAATGAAAAATGTTGCTCTGTTTCCAATTTTATACGTTTGCTCCAAATTTGGACTCTCCACTGTCATTTCGACTTTTTCCAATTTTTTTAATTTTTTTAATCTTTCGCCCTACCGATTCGAACGAAACATGATTCAAATTTCATAATTTTGATGAATTCGAGACTTCAATGTCATATCTTGCTCCAAAAACACCCACATTGGCCTGTTACCAGAAAATAAAATGAATGCACCTTCAGAAATTCGTCTTTGTTGTTGCAAAGTTCATCTAGTTTTTTCATTCCATCGTTAAACTGATTTGGATTTTCAATGTGTGGACCGTGGCTGCCATGCTCAACATAAGGGCTATAAACTTAGGATGGGCCCTATCACCGACGACAGTTTCGTTTGAAGCAGTACTAATTACACGAAGATCTTGCCCCAGTATAAACTCATTAGGGAATCCGGTTTCGACATCTAGCAGCATCTCTATTCCATTTTTAACCCTTTACGTATTCAGTATATTCCATTTTTCAGGTGATTGAACAGCTTATTGACTTCCCCATCACTCACAAGCCAATATTCCACTAGGTTGCTGAACATAACGTGAAAACCCACAACAGATAATGGACGTTTCATAATGTAACGTGAATTCGAATTTCATGGTTTACCTTGAATTCGAATACTTTAATATGTCTAGAATTCGATTTCATGCCATTTTATGAACTTAACCAACGTGTGTGTCACTGTTTTACTAAAATCCTTGTTGACAGGGATGCTCACACCTTCTCACCGTTCCTTGTATTCTTTATCTTATAGGTAATGGAAGTTTCATAATATGACGTGAATTCGAAAATCATCGGAGATGGTCCATTACAAACAGGAGGTGAACTAGGAAGGTGAACAAACTTTCAGTCTAACTCCACCAAAAATAATATTTATTGTAGAAATCACGCAGTACCATCAGACTAACATCAAGTAGATACTATGTAGTCGGAAGACTTACATCGAAGATGTTTTGAAGGATTAATCCTTCATCTTCAACAAAATACGGGTTGGTTACAAGTTGATCTAAACTACTCAACACTAATTTCGTCGCACCCCAAAATTTTGACCATATTAAAATCTGAATAACTTTTTTCTGCATTGAACAATTTGAATTCCGTAAACACTGTTCGCTAGCCCAGTCCTTCAGCTATAATCTTGTACTTCTTCAAAACATAAGGTTTTCCGCATAAAATCGCTACAGGGTATTATCTGAAACTGTGCAAAATTTCTGAATTTTCAAAAGGATCCCAAATGAAGAAAACATTTTTTTTTAAATTTGACAGCAGTGGCATGAAGATGAACTCATTACCTCAAGATATTTTTCGAATTGTCTTATTATCTCTTTTGTTTACAGAGTGATCTCAAAAAATTAACTTTTTGGTTTTGCAGTCATAACTTTTTTCCTCGTCAACCGATTTTCAAAATCTCCGGCTCATTTCGAAGCTGAAACTTTAGATGAAGAGATATGAAGATCAGAATAGACTCAAGATGAAGATTGAAGATCAAGGGTTTCTTCAAAGGTGACCTAAATCTGAAACACCCTCAAAATCCGGTTGGGAGGAGAATTAAATGAAAATCAACTTGTTTTCGGAATGATCATCCATTCTGAATACGTTCTGATATTTCTTACTGTCAATAGTCAAGAATTGTGCATGAAAAAACCCAATTGAAACGGCAGGATTTTGAAAAAAAAAATAATAAAATCAACCCATTGTTCGCCTGAAATGCATGGCCCGTAACCAAGATAACAAGAATCACAATCAATGACTGACAAGCTAGGTTAGACGTCAATTTTGATTCGTTTGCAAAACAAAATTATCATATCGATGCCGCATCTAACGCCCGACCAGCTGGAACTGATTCCACGAATGACGGAACAAGAATTATCTACCCTCCAAATTGCCAATCTGCTTGGAACAACAGTTAGGTCCGTCCAAAGGGCTCACGTCCGAGCTTACGCTGGGGATATTCAGTATCGCCCTAGGAGGCCAAGAAGGGGTACAAGAAGAACAACTCCCGCTCAACATCGCCTTATGGGAAGATTGGTACGGCAGACTCGGACTTCAACCGTCCCCAAAATTCGTCGTGAATTGATCGATGCTACGGGAATTCAGGTTTCAAGTCAGACAATCCGACAATCCACGATCTTGGATAACACGCAAGGAAACGAGCTGCCTGCCCCTTACTGAAACCTGTACATCGAGCAGCAAGACGATTATGGGGGGAAGAACATCAAAACTGGGGAATAGCAGAGTGGAATAGGTGTATGTTTACGGATGAGAGTAGGTTCAACTTGTTTCGAAAGGATGGTCGTGTGTTGGTTTGTAGAGGGAGGAATGAAAGGTTTTTGGAAGGACATATAGAGGCGAGGGTGGCTTTTGGAGGTGGAGGAGTGACTGTGTGGAGTGGAATATCGATGATTGGGAGGAGTGAATTGGTGATTCTGAGAGGAGAGAGTATGAACGGTGAGAGTATAGAGATTTATGTATGAGAGAAATCGTGGTTCCTTACGCCGCGAATATCGGCAACAACTTTCTTCTCGTTGATGACAATGCGAGACCGCGTAGGGCTCACATTGTCAACGAGTTTATGAGGGATCAAGGTATTGAGCGAATGAACTAGCCGCCTTTCTCTCCGGATATGAATCCGATGGAACATGTCTGGAGTCGTATGAAATTGAAATTGAAAGAAAGGGAAGGGTGAATGGAAAATTTGGATGACTTGGTGAATGCGGTACAGCAAGAATGGACAGCTGTACCACAGGAGTTCATTGATAGTCTGATAGACTGCATGCCGGAAAGGGTCAATGAAGTAATTGCCAAAAGGGGAGGGCCCACTTAAAACTGAATATCATAAATATTTTTCAATTCTAATGTTATCCAAGTTATTTTCTCTTTGTTGTTGTTCAATAAAAACTCAATAAAACTTGTTTTCTTGTTCTTGCTTACTAACACGATGAATGCTTCACGATTGAGAAAAAAACCGCTATTGTGGAATGAGCCTCAGGGTCAGGCTTGTCAGTCACTGAATGTGATTCTTGTTACCTTGGTTACGGGCCATGCATTTCAGGCGAACAATGGGTTGATTTTATTATTTTTTTTTTTTCAAAATCTTGCCATTACAATTGGGTTTTTTCATGCACAATTCTTGACCACTGACAGCAAGAAAGATCTGGACGTATTCAAAATGGATGATCATTCCGAAAACAAGTTGATTTTCATTTAATTCTCCTCCCAACCGGATTTTGAGGGTGTTTCAGATTTAGGTCACCTTTGAGGAATCCCTTGATTTTTAATCTTCATCTTGAGTCTATTCTGATCTTCTTGTCTCTTCATCTAAAGTTTCAGCTTCGAAATGAGCCGGAGATTTTGAAAATCGGTTGACGAGGAAAAAAGTTATGACTGCAAAACCAAAAAGTAAATTTTTTGAGATCACCCTGTAAACAAAAGAGATAATGAGACAATTCGAAAAATATCTTGAGGTAATGAGTTCATCGTCATGCCACTGCTGTCAAATTCGAAAAAAAAAATGTTTTCTTCATTTGGGATCCTTTTGAAAATTCAGAAATTTTGCACAGTTTCAGATAATACCCTGTAGCGATTTTATGCGGAAAACCTTATGTTTTGAAGAAGTACGAGATTATAGCTGAAGGACTGGGCTAGCGAACAGTATTTACGGAATTCAAATTGTTCAATGCAGAAAAAAGTTATTCAGATTTTAATAGGGTCAAAATTTTGGGGTGCGACGAAATTAGTGTTGAGTAGTTTAAATAAAAGCAAAAAGGGTTACAGGAGAGTTGGGAATTACATTAATTACTCGCATCTAGAACGGGGTCTAAAAGTGTTTGGGACAACAACATAATATTAAATATACTGGAGTTTTATCACGACTCCAAACTGCAATTTCAACACCCCGAAACGTGTTTCAATCACCAAGTTATCATCTTCAAGAGGAGGATTAAAATTAGAAACAGGTTCATGGAACAAGACTTTGAATCTAACAACTAGGAAGTAACAATAGGTTATGATGAATAAGAGACAAAATGTCCCGACAGGACAGCTCATTGCAATTATCGTTTACAATGAGACTATTTGAGTAGAAAATCCATCAGAAAACAACTACTTTCCTGGCTAATACCACGACCAACGACGTTGAATTACAAGGCTTTCTCTGAATCTCTGCTGCAATTGCTTATGGCATGGAAATGTTCATCGAAACAGTTTCAAATATCACACAAACTTCTGCGTCTATGCTGGGGAAAAGGTTTGAAACATCAAAAGAGACTAAGATGCAATCAGGAGAAATATTAGTATGTGAAATTCTGAATTTTTTACCGCAAAACGATTGGAAAGATTCATTATTAAGGGAAGTATAGAGTTGAACCATTGTTTATATAGAAGTAAGATAGTTAGTCAATGCCTGTGTAATTGGTGTTGGACGCAAACGCGAGTGTCATCTAGCGTGATTAGTTACAAACATGAATATTTGACGTCATTTTAATGCAGGTTTCTTCAAAAAACCCTGATTTTAATGCTGTCCTATTGTTTCAATCAAGTTACGACATGACTTGGAGGCCAGATCACTGAAGTTACGACATGACTTGGATGCGAGCTCACTATCGCCATCTACATGTCGCATCCATTTTAATCCAATTATAATCCCATAAGGTTGACTAACTATGTTCTATATAAACAATGGTTGAACCTACTATCTAATTTAGACCAAGTAACAATTTTACGACAGTTTCTATTTATTTAGGTTTTAAAAATGCTTTAATATGTTCAATGAATCCACATCGGATTTAAAGTACGTATAACCTTGAGATAAACTAAAAGTTCTTGAAGACCACTTATTCCTAAAAAAATTATTTAATGCACTCTTTAAATCAAAATAAAAATGCTATTTGCTCTTAAACTGGTTTTATGTTACTCTCAACTTTTTTAAAACTAATTTGATATTGTGAAAGGCTTTCGCGGCCATCGTCACTTACATGGTGGTTCTTCGGGTTGTAAGGCCGACGTGTGTTTAGAGAAGAACTCGACGTTTCGCCAACACGAGTGGTTAGCATTTTCAAGAGTTATTTTAAAAATTTTCGCTTTCTGTAGTCGCTGTCAAATGCTTGACATTTGACAGCATTTGACAGCGACTACAGAAAGCGAAAATTTTTAAAATAACTCTTGAAAATGCTAACCACTCGTGTTGGCGAAACGTCGAGTTCTTCTCTAAACACACGTCGGCCTTACAACCCGAAGAACCACCATGTAATTTGATATTATTTATAGTTAAATAGCAAGTTGGTTTTAAAACAATCCGTTCTGCGAAAAATAGTACGAATGCAGTTTTATGGAGTACTCTTGATGTATTCTTTAAAATCCATTAGGAAAACTATTTTATCCTGAGACTATACATTCAATATAATACCACATTAAATCCAAAAAACATATTTTTTACCTTTTAAAGAGTACATTAAGAGTATTATAATGTTTAAAGTTTTGTTGGTTTTAAAAGGAAACGCAAACAGACTCCTGCGAGAGTCATTGCATTTAAAGTGGTAAATAAAACGCTGTTTTGAAGCTTGTGAGATTTAAAACATTTAATAAATGATCATTTAGTTTCAATCTAGATCACGCCATGTTTTACTGCAATAAAGACTCCGCCATTTTGGACATTTTCAATAGTAAACAGAAAGAATATCAATATTCAAATAATTGCGTCTTGGTCTTCTTAAAAAACTGAAGAACGGTGTGTTGAAATATGCCATTTAATTAAAAAAATGCAGTTAGATACCTTGATGTAAAATAAAATTTGATGATATTTTTTAAATAAGAGATACATTGAATAAGTGGCGCTCGAGTTATATTGAAGTATTTTTTACATTTTATGAGAAAATTGCCATTCCTTGGTGAATTTTTCATCAGAAATGCTTAGTATATGTGTGCGATTTGAAATATTGCCACTCTGTCAGCCATTATACAGACTTGAAAGTTGTAGAGTGTTAGTAAACAAAATAAAATAAATTATTTTTAAGTTAATTTAGTCCGCTGAAAATACATTTTAAGAGCAAAACGTCAGATAATAAGTTTTAAATTATGCCTTGAAGAACTCTTTAAGAATATAGAATTAAAACTTAATGGTTTCAATACAGTTTTAAAATTTAGTCTTGAAGGCCTTTCTAGCATAGACACTTTTTGGCTAGAAGTTGCTTTATGATGTTCTCAGGATTGTCTTGAAGAACACTTGATTTTATTTGAAATTTTATTGCGATCTTTAAAGCGATCTTGAAGATCGGAATAGGAGCGTTAATGTTACTTGGGACTGAACTGATGGTAATATTATTTTAGTGATTTTCAGGTGAGCCGTATAATCTTGGAGTATAGGGGTTCATTCTAGAAAGAAAATATTTTAATTCATGCAACAAGTGTTTACATCTGACAACTAGGAATAAGTATGGTATATCTTGAACTCGAATAATTTTTTGATATGGTTTTATGCTGGAGGTGTCAGAAAAATCATATGTTTTACGTTGGAATATAGTGTCTTTTCACCTCTCTTGCGTTTACTGCCCTCTGGCAACATACCACTTATGCGGGAGGACAAGTGACACTTGAATAGCTACTATGCCATAGCAGATGGAAAGTCGAAAATTAGAAATAAATAAAAAAGTGGATTTAGCGGGACTCGAACCCGGGACCTCTTGAGTTCCGGCCAAGTGCCATAAACTTAATTTCGTTATAGAATTTAATCACGAACGTAAAACTACTACCTCATTTTTACCAGCAATATTTTATATTAACAAATATTAATTTTACTAAGTCGTAGCCGTACTTTTCGAGCCCGCCATCATCGAGACCGAAACAAACGAGGCGAGGTGGCCGAGCGGCCACCCACACCCTTGGACCAATTGAGTAATGACCGGAAACATGGCGAATTAAAACTCATGAGAGTTGCTATGAAATTTAATAACAATTATTCGAGCAGTTTAGATTAATACCTTTCCTGCGTCGTTTTGTGCAACGGACGGCCGGCCATAATCAAGCGTAATTATCGTGAATCTAGAGACGTAGGTATGGTATACCTACGAAAACAATCGGTGGAATGGAATTTTTCCAGAGCCGCAGAATTCGGGTTATTTCACGGTCTGCGGTATTGGCATGGGCGTACGATGATGGGTTTGTATACATGTTATTGTCTTTCCGAAGGCACATTTCCAGATGTCTTCAAATTCACTAAAATAATTACTATTATCAAAAATAAAGGCGACAAAGACGATGCAGACAACTACCGACCAATATCTATAATTCCCATATTTGAAAAACATTTGAAATCATAGTGAAACATTCTTTAGCTCCTACCTTAAACATAGAATGCAGTCAGTGTACATCAATGATGTTTCTTCTAAGTATCATCATATAAGCCATGGTGTACCACAGAGCTCCGTATTGGGTCTGCTCCTTTTTATTATATACATGAATGATATTTTCCACACTATATTTCCAGGCTTTTGTGTGTGCTACGCTGACGATACTACTTTCAATCAATCCCACAAAAATATATCTGCATTGAACGAAATCTCAACTAAGTTGACAGTCAAGCGGAATTCTGGTTCAGAGCAAACAATCTAAACATCAACAAGATCAAATCTCAAAAGATGATCTGCTCCTCAAGCAGAAAGATATGTGGATCGGAATCTGTCAAGCTGCTTGGTATGACAGTTGATGATGCTTGAGTTGGCAAACTCATATCGATACCCTGCAAAAAAATATCCACTCAGCTATTCCTGTTTAGGCGCCTTAAAAATACAATGAACCATTCTAGCCTTCTATCGTTATATAACGCTCTTTTCCACTCTCATTTTAAATACGGAATTATCTTATGGGAGAATTTGTCTCACTCTGTAGAGCTTTCCGACTTCAAAAACGTGGTATATGTTTGAAAGCTGATGTTCACCACCAGAACTCTTCAAGGAAGTGGGATTTATATGTTCTCCTTCTATTTATATCTATTAAGGTCTCACTGGTAGTAGTAGTAGTTCTTTGGGGAGGCCGCAACCGCAGCCAGGCAAGTAGGCCCTCATGGACCCTTTTTGCCATCCCCTGTGCTCCACTTATCTACTATCCTCCTAGTTTTCCTTTTCGAACCTTTGTGACCTCCTAATGAATGTCAGTATGTCCGACCACTCCAAGTTGATTAGTTCCTCTTGTTGGAGTTTGTCAACTCCGAAGGTCCCAAATCTTAGCCTCCCGTATGCCTCACACTCGCCGAGGAAGTGAGATGAAGTTTCTTCGTCTTCTTCGCATTTTCGGCAAGTGGGACTGTCTTCTATACCTATAAGTGATAGGTGTCTGCCTAACTTGTTATGTCCTGTTAGTATTCCTATAAGGAGGCGTAGTACTTGGCGATTTCTGCCTAAGAGCTATATCGTCCTTAACTTATTGGAGCCGGCCACGAAGTCTTTCGACTGCCTGCAGCTGGCGTTATCCCTCGAAAGTTTATTCAGCTCTTCTTCTGCCCACTCGTCGAGGACTGAAGAGGTTTGGCTTCTTGCGATGCCTAGTACAGGCTCCGGTCCACAGAATGGCGCTGCGGATCCGGATCTGGCAAGTCCATCTGCCACCTCGTTTCCGCGGACCCCTCTGTGTCCCGGGACCCATACCAGCTGAACTTCCTTCGTTTCAGCTAGCTTCTCGAGTGCATCTCCGCATTTCTGTACAAGCGCTGAGTTTGGTTTAGGATGGCAGACGGCTCTGAGCGCTGCCTGACTATCCGAGCAGATATAAATTCTCTGTTCGGATCCATCTTTCACCTCTCCTCTCGTAGCTACTGATAGGATGGCGAACACTTCAGCTTGAAAAACTGTTTTATATCTGCCCAAAGCGTAGCTCTCTCGTACTTCTTTTCCCTCCAGGTAGAATCCGGCACCCGAAGCCTGTTTGTCAGTCAGACGCGAACCGTCCGTGTAAAATGTTAGGCTTCCTGTGTTTCCTTCCCAATGTTCTCTGCTCGGAATAGTAAGAGTAAACTCTCTATTCCATCGCAGTCTGTCTTGTGCGCTTTTCACTCTGAGGGCAGAGATAGGGATCTCCTGTTCCGCCCACTTCGCGATTTCCGCATGACCTATCATCGCTCCTTCGTTCACCCAGACTCCCGAGTCCCGCATCCTCAAATGGGCTGCCATTGTTTCCTTCTTGATCCAGACTGGAAGCGGTGGCAGCCTCAGCAGTACCTCCAACACTGCGGTTGGAGTCGTTCTCATTGCGCCCGTTATTACCAAACAGGCCAACCTCTGAACCTTGGTGAGTTTTCGGCCTATTGTGCTACCCTGTGCGCCTGGCCACCACACGGCTGACCCATAATGGATCTTTGGTCTTACGACTGCCGTGTACAGCCAGCGCATGATCTCTGTTCATATAATACATGTCCGCTAGTTATACGTTTCTGAGATACAGGAAAAATCGATGTCTCGATTATTTTTGTTTAAAAAAGATATTCTTGGTAGAGGTCGCTGCGAACAACAGTTTTTGAGTTACTGGGATCATTTAGAATATCATTTTTAAACTCAAAAATTTTGGGAAAATTAGCTTTTCCACTTAAAAACGTGATACAGGTAGGTACCTACCTACGTACAAAAAAGTTATGATATTTGAAATGACTGAAAAGTCACATATATGTGGCGCCACCCCCACGAAAGATACAAACTAACATCAAATTTGATATAGCTATTGAAAAATACTCACAGATTCCAAAAGGAACTGGAATATCACAATTATTTTGGAATTTATTCACAAAAAACAAAAATGAGAATTCAGGTTGAAAACTCTGTATCTCAGAAACGAATTACTTGCGGATATATGTATACGGAAACTTTTCTTCTTATTTTGACGTCAGCAACATGCTCCTCAATTTCCTACACGTACTTAAGAAACATCCTGTGTAACAAATATACACTCACACTTATATTATGATAGAATATCTCAGTTGAAATGGATTTTAGTTGATTTTTGAAACGTATATCATTGTTTGATTCTTCAGAAAAAAGTAGGAGCAACGTGCTTGTTCATATATTCACATTAATTGGACCATCTGACTATTTTCGCCGTTCTAGTATAGTAAAACAGTTTTTGAGGCATTCAATATCATACCAGTTTTGAAAGACCATTCTCCAAATAATTCAACCTTTCTTGTTGCTCTTGAAGATTATTACCATATGCTGCAAATGATATATCATATGCGTATAATATTAGGCAATCAGTATTCATGTACTTGGGAATATCGTTGATGAAAATGAGAAATAACACTGGCCCCAGTATTGATCCCTGTGGAACTCCAAGATCCACAAAATACGTTTTTGTTTCGGTTACATTCATTCTAATGAAAATTTTCCTATTTTCTCAGTTATCAAGTGAAATCTTCGAGGGTTGTATACGCAACTAAATCAGCTCTCAAAGCACTTTTAAATACAGTAATTGGATTCGAAACAAATCAAGTCTTCCCCCAATCTACAGCCATGTGCATTATTCAGCATAGGCCGTTGTCGTCGAATTTTTTCGGGCAGCAATTTTATGCAAGAAGGTTTTGGTAAATTACAACCCAAAGCGAATAAATTTGGAATTAATCAAGAGTTGGGATCAACTCCTTTTGCATGTCTGGCCACTCTAATCGTCTGCGATTGTATTCTTTTAAATTCGTTTCGAATGAGGAGCAGTTTCTGTGTCTTTCAAACTTGCTGATTTTTTCCGAAATTACTATAATTTGCTATCAATTATAGAACGACTGTGGGTTATAATCGAGTTTGGCACGACGAGAAATATAATAGCTTTAAATAATATTAGAGGTACCATTTTACACAGCGAGGATTGAAACCATTCCTAAATTCTAGGTTAGGTTAGATAATAATATATTTTCTTCATCAGAAGGGATGAGTAATATAAATTTTGATTTTATAGTATATTTTAAGTCAATGGAAGGAAAATAAAATTTCCTCGAAAAAGGTTGTGAGAAAAATACAGAATCGTCAGATCCACTATAGACGTAAAATTTCACTATAATTCAGAATAGTATATTCTGTAAAAAGGTTAGAATGAAAATTCGATGCGAGTGGAAAGTTCCGAGCGCGAGCCGAAGGCGAGCGTGAGGAACCGAGCATCACGAATTTTCATTCTAACCGAGTTGCAGACTATACTTTATCCACGATCGAAGATTGAATTAATATTTTTGAATGGAAACGAACGGTACGGGAAAGTACTTTCCCGTACAGAAAACGATCCGAGAAATTTTTTGCCGGCTTTTTTACATTTTAGACAGTTATTGAACTCACGCAAACAATATGTAGTATTCCTTAGTTTTTGATAATGCTGATTGCGATTTCAGAAAAAATAGTATGTGTACCTCGTAGTAAAAGCACATTCCCAGACTTTAATGCTTGTTGGCCTCGGCTTAACGGCTCGGCCAACAATTTACATTGTCGCCCGGGAATGTATTGCTTTTATACTACTAGATACACAATATACTAATCTGTAAAGGAATCCGTTTGATTTGTTTGTTTCCAATCCATGAACAGTTTGTAATATTTTTCATATTCATTCTTTGATATTTTTGGTAGCAAACTTTCTAGTATATTATTTGAACTCTGTGATTTCAGGTGGTGTATTTTCACACTCTGATTCTGAATCACTGGATACATTCATGATACTTTTTATATGTTCGAATGGAAACGTGACAGCAATAATTTTGACACTTACTCAAATTTTGCCACTACGATGACAATCAACTGCGTCAAGGCTAATGTCATTATTGCTAACCAGTGTGAGAATATTATTCTATCACAAGAGAGAGAATGTAAATACATTTGAATTGCATTGGGGCAGAGGTGTTGCAGAATATTTATTCAATCTCAAGAGAGAGAATTCCAGCATTCTGTAATCAAATTTGATTTCAGAATTGGCAAATTCTGTGATGATCGTGAAGAAAATATATTAGATGTGCAGTCGCAATTGATTGAGACTGAAAAGGGGATAAAAAGGTCGAAAATTCAAATTTGAAAAAACCTATGAACCTATGAATTGATTAAATCAGAACCGATTTGAATTTTGGTGTGAATATACAAAGAACATTAAATTTTACGAAACTGAGTAGGAAAATCTCAAAGAAAAAATTGACGGGAAACAAACCCCTTGAATTGATCTTTTCAATTCGGGAACGGTTGATAGAGCAATTCTGCGAAAGCTAATCGCATTAGAATTTTCGAATCAGTGTATACTATATATTTTAATTCCTTTCATTGAAGGAAAACAAATTCACTCTAAAAAAATGGAAAAGGGATCATCGAAATTGCAGAAGTTCCATAAAAGGCCAATGGAAACTTGAATTGAATCGATTTCAATTTCGGTGTCATATTACAAAAAAGATTAGATATTAGGACACTGTGTCTAAAAAACAAAAAATGTGGCTTGAGAAAAACCTCTTCAAACTCGAATTGATCTTTACAGTTCGGGAACCGTTGAAGAAATCTTTAATAAAATCGGAATAAATTTTACATCCAGTGTGAATAAATAAAAAGATTGAATTTTACGAAAACAAAATTAATAACAAATAGTTATTTTTGTATCTAGTGCGCGAAATGCTACTTTGGTGATCGAGAACAGAAAAATAGTCGAGATTACCAAAGTATTTCGCGCATGAGATGCAAACAAAATTTTTTCTACAAACGTCAAAAATATTGTTCTAAAATAAGTAATAACTATGAAAAATAGTATTGAACTGGCTTAAATAATTTTTCCAAATCAAGTAATTACTGTAACTATGGAAATAAAATGGCATTTGTTGACAATTATTTCAAAGTGACAGTTCTTGATAATTATTTTGGAGTGACTTTCTATTCGCGTCAATTTCGTGCGTGATATTTATTATTGTAAAAGAATGGAAATTTCGAGCGACGATGAACTAAGCAGTACCCCACCTAACTTGATAGATGCGGCCAATTCCGTAATTTCCAACCTTTTACCGGAGAAATCGAGGCGGCAGTATGAAAATGCATATCAGCAATTTAAAGAGTGGTGTGAAGCAAGTAAAGCCAGAAAAATATCTCTCACAATTTGAAAGCCTTAATTATTGTTCTACATTAATAAATAAACGATTTCTTGTTTTTTGCTTGATTGAGGAGTTGAGGACCATATAGGTTAGAATATGAAAATCCCATATAGTTTACATGCAGTGTGCGAAATATATTTCGCACATTACTTCGCGCACGGTGTCATGGTAACGAATGAAAATGAAAAAAAGTGCCACTTCGCATACTGTTGTCAATGCGCGAACCTTGTCATTTTTTGACGTTTGTAGAAAAAGTAATTTTTGTGCACTTGTTCAATCATAACCGTATATTTCCCTCATATAAAATTTCTCATAAAAGGAATGCAATTATCGAAAAATTACAGATGAAAATTTCGTACCTCATCGCTTTTTTAGCCAATCAAAAAATTGATTTTTGTTTAGTTGCCATGACAACTCAAAAAATTTCCGGAAATAGGAATAGGAAATAGGAATTACAATTTTCAAATGTTCCTGAAAAATTAGTACCAAGATTGGTGAGTTGACCGATGATGAACTCCTCAATGTGCATTCGGTTTCGTTCGGAACGTTAACATTTTCTTTTTCGGAAACGGTGTGAGCTATCATTGTAGTAATTTTGTTCTTCGAGGAGATACTTTCTTCAGTATAGCTCTCCGCTATACCGTACTAATCTTCCATTTTCCATATGATTTTAGTGTTTCAAAGGAAGCACCACCTTGAACCGGAAGCGTTGACGACGTTCGGCAGGTTTTCCAAATTAAGGTATTTCGCTATGATAGAAGGAACACTTTCTATAGTTGATTTCATTGAAAATATGAACAGGATGTTCATAAAGTCAGTTGTGGAATCATCTGCGACTGAAAGTTGGAATTTAGTCGCTGTTTTCCATCGTACAAGATAACCTCTCTTGGAAGGGGTTCATGTTTTAAAGAGAAACATTCTCAATTGAAAATTGAATCAATATATAACTCATCGGGAAATGGAAAAACCTACGATAAAATTGAAGTTACTTTTTTGTAATATCTAACAGAAAACAACTACTTCCCCGGCTAAAGCCACGCTGGACATTGAACTACATCTGATAGATATTGAGAAAGACTCTATACCGGGTGGCTACGGAAGTATTGCCTACGGAATATCTCAGTTATTGTATGAAGTAGGTTTGTGAAATTTGGAGCGTCGATATAATGACATAAGAGCTAGAATTTGAGCATATTGACATGTCGAAGTTAACTTCCGGTCTGACCGGAAGTAACATCAACTTTCTTATTTTAAATGGAAACCCTATTTTTTTTTTCGCTTTATTCAGCATTCAATTCCCTTCCTAATGACATATCACAAGTTGGTATCTAACCAGAAACTAGATCAGAAAAAAATTATTATTGAAATTCACCGAGTAGGCCGTGGAAGCAAAATGAAAGCCAAAAATTGAAAAGTTGGCTATGGAAACCATACGTCACTTGATAACAGTTGCTACTACTGAGATATTTTATTTTCATTAGTAGGCGTTATAAAAAGCAGCCAAAAAAAATATTGGAAAAATTGGGAAAAAACAATACTCTGTAGGTCCATAACTTAAATAGGAACATACAACTTTTTCTTGCCTGTACTATTCAGCATAACCATTCCTTTCTAATGATATAATAGAAAGTAATTTTTTGAAATGAAATACCAAAAAATCCAATTATTATTCTTCAAATAACGAAAAAACAGATTTATCGAAAAAAAAAATTCAAATTGATAGGATTAAAGATAAAATAAATTCAAAACAAATGTTCGAAATGCATTCCCTCAGCGTCAATACATTTATTGACTTTTGTGATATTTTCATGTAAAACGTTTCTCAACATTTGGGGCGTGATATCTTGGAAAGCTCTACGAATTTTTACTTCTAGCTCATGTAGAGTTGTAGGCTGTGTGGAATACACCCTATTTTTAAGATGCCCCCATAGAAAAAAATCGCACGGAGTAAGATCAGGTGACCTTGGTGGCCACCAGACTGGACCATGGGTTGTTATAAGTCTCTCTTGAAAGCGATTTTGAAGATAATTTCTTGCTATTCTTGAATTATGCGGAGGGGCGCCATCTTGCTGGAAGTACATTCTCTCAGTTATTTCCGCTGGTAGGTTGTTAATGAATTCCGAAATTTCATTCGTTAAAAAATTAAAGTATCTCTCTCCGGTTAGTTGGCCTTGGAAAAGGATGGGGCCAACAATATGAGTTCCAACTATTCCTGCCCAAACATTCACACCAAATCTCTCCTGGAAGCCGCCTTGTCGAAACCGGTGCTCGTTTGCTATCGCCCAGTACCTGGAACAAAAGACCGTTCACACTTTTAGCACTTTACACTTCGACTATCGACAATAATCCAAATAAAGTACAGTACCTACCTTGTATTATTCCTGTTAAATAATCCATTGTTGGTAAATCTTGACTCGTCCGTAAACAAGATATAATAGTTAAATAGGTGATTCTCAGCATTTTGTCGAAGAAACCAATTACAATATTCCAGGCGCCTTTCACCGTCATTTTCAAACAAATGTTGATGCAACTGATACTTGTAGGATTTCAATCGATGTTTTTTCAAAATTTTCCTAGCAGAGTCCTTACTTATAGCTAATTCGGCGCCAATCTGCCTTGAGGAAATTGTGCTATCATATTGTACTAAAGCTAATACATTAATTTCAGTTTCCTCATTAATGACAAATGCTTCTTGGTCTTCGTGAACATCAGGCTCAGTTCTTAATTTTTCTTCAAGCCACTGGAAATACCTTCTTGACGGTTGCTGCCTCCCTGGATATCGCTCTAAATACAATCATTCAGCGGCATAAGAATTTTTTAAACATTCACCATAAATGAGAAGCATGTCAATTTGTTCGGTTCGTGAGTAACGGGGCATTTTTTGAATATTCCACTAACTGATTTCGATTTCCAAAGCCTCTTAAAATGGCAGAATCAAAAACACTACTTCGAACGTCAAAATAATATGGATAGCAGCGTTCGTGACAGCTCTCATTTCTTTTTTGTTTCATTCCAAAATACATCTTAATCAGCCTACTTGTTAATATTTTGGTTCGAATGATTATTGCAATGGAATGATTATTCTGAGTAGCACAAACATCGTCCATAGGTAGATATTAGAATATCTATGGACGATGGCACAAACCAAGTATGTTCCTATTTAACCTAGAACCTACAGGATATAATTTATCATTCCACATTATTTTTAATTTTATTTTTGCGTATGGCGATAATCTGTTTTGTTATTTGAAGAATAATAATTGGATTTTTCGGTATCTCAGTTCAAAAAATTATTTTCTATCATATCATTAGAAAGGAATGGTTATGCTGAATGGTACAGGCAAGAAAAAGTTGTATGTTCCTATTTAAGTTATGGACCTACAGAGTATTGTTTTTTCCCCAATTTTTCCATTTTTTTTGGCGGCTTTTTATAACGCCGACGAATGAAAATAAAATATCACAGTAGTAGCAACTGTTATCAAGTGACGTATGGTTTCCATAGCCAACTTTTCAATTCTTGGCTTTCATTTTGCTTCCACGGCCTACTCGGTGAATTTCAATAATAATTTTTTTCTGATCTAGTTTCTGGTTAGATACCAACTTGTGATATGTCATTAGAAAGGGAATTGAATGCTGAATAAAGCGAAAAGATAAAAATTAGGGTTTCCATTTAAAATAAGAAAGTTGATGTTACTTTCGGTCAGACCGGAAGTTAACTTCGACATGTCAATATGCTCAAATTCTAGCTCTTATGTCATTATATCGACGCTCCAAATTTCACAAACCTACTTCATACAATAACTGAGATATTCCGTAGGCAACACTGCCGTAGCCATCCGGTATAACTTGAGAGAAAAAATCTGAAAGTGAAAATTTGCATTTTCATTCAGATAGTTGATTATTTATTAAATGTCCAGTTTCCATTGGAGATTCTTATCTATGAATGAGATAAGGGAGAATATTATTCAGAAGTATCACTCATTCCATTGATGCGTGAATAGCATCTCTTTCGAAAATTTAATCGCGATTAAACAGCTCTTGTGAAATAATCACTTATTTTAACAAAATATATTCGAAAAATAGTGGTGTCTGTCTGGTCTATTTCATCATGAATGAAATAATCGCTAACATTTTTTCCGAATGGCCGAGCTGTAACGATTATTTTCATCAATCACTCTATTAACAATTTTTCATTACACTTAACCACCTGTTACCACTTGTCATTGAACTGCTTAAATTTTCTGGTGCCTTGATATCCAAAGACAAGTGAAATTACAATTTTTATCAGGCTTCTTACGATTAACACTTATTATCCAGAGTAATTTCAAGTATCGAATTTGTTATCTAAATTTCACCAAGCGATTTTTTCATGTCCTGTGAATCTTTATCTAGCAGGTATATATTTACAATGAGGGGCCTCTAGCCGCTGTATTATCTGACGGCAATTATAGCAATTATTGCATTCGCAGGCGAGCGTTATCATAGGCAAAGCTAGTCTTTCGAAAGTTGAATACGGGGGTCAGAAGAGAAGTTTGGGTTTTTCCTTTACTGATTTTTTTCGACCGCAGAAAAAGTAGTATGAACAGTACTATTATCAGCTAAACTGTCTACTAATAATAAAAATAATATTGGTAATAATAGTAATATCGTTTGAAAAGAGGAACATTAGGGAATTACACTGCAGATGATAAAAAAATCACTTTTTACTTGAAAAAGTGATCTTATCTGTATAATTGTAATAAAATTTTGAGTTGCTGTAATATTTTTGTTGGTAAATTCAAAATAAAATTGAAATAAATAAATGAATTGTACACGGAAAAAAATGGTCCAAGTAAAAAGTTTTCCTGACTTTTTTTCGATTGTGGTAAGAAAATTAATACCTATATTAAAAAAAAAAAACGTTCTGTCTCTAAAAAATTGAGTTTTCTGAACGCAGGAACTTGTAGCTATAATATTGTTTACATACAGCAAGTGCTTCAAACATTAGATAATTCACTTTGTATAATGTCAGGTCAACATTTTAGCAGCGCTGAAAAAGTGTATATTCATATTTATCTACTTTGTGTTTCTGAAAAGTATATCATAAGAACAGATTCTCGTGTTACATGCATAATACAACAGTTTATTTGCAGTAGAGCTAGGTGTTCCTACGATAATGAAACTGGTCACCTACTTGTTGATATGCGACCAGTTCGGGATCAATCGGTAGTAACCGTTGCAATTCCAATTCCAGCATTTGAGTTAGTAGTTGTATGTGGACGTGTTACATCGTGTGCCAGAATTATACTATTATTACTGTTGTGAGTTGTGGGGATAGTGTTAGTTTGATTTATGTATATTTACTTCTTGGTATGTAGAATGTGGATATTTACCTAACATTTCTAGAGTATTGACATTTTATGTGTAACAGAATCAGAAGAATTTTCCAAAAGACTGAATAAATAAAAATATAAAAAATTAACATATTTTCATTTAATTTCTTCATTATCTTATATTTCCAATTTTCAGAACATACTAATTCTACATTGATTACTTATATTTCGGACGTCCATCATCTTAATGGTTGAAAGATTTCTATCTCTTTCAAATTTTTTCACAACGTTTCAATTGCTTGAATCCGCAATCTTCTTCTGGTGAATAGTGACAAAATCAGATGCTTCGCGACCTTTTATAGGTCTTTAATTAAGTGTAATTACGCGCGGTCTTGAGGCGCGCGTGGTTTCGCGCTTTTTCTCCCTCCAAAACGGTCCATGAGCGGTTTCCATACGTTTTTAATTTCCACGCTTGGTTGACTGAAGGCACCATTGGCTTCTATGTAGGTGGTTTCCATAAATTTCCGTTTGAACCAATTTTCCTCTCTATGAAGAACACTAGCTTCGTCCCAGAGAATTCGGTGGTGTTTTGTCCAGGCGTGGTCAGCAATTCCCGATTTTGATGTTTCCCCTCATTGAGTCCACTACGGCTCTAATCACCCAAACTCCACAAAGAGGGGAATCGTAAGAACGTTGGTGGAAAGAGCATTGTCTATTTGCAACAACCAGGAGTCATTGGAGGCGGAAATTAACCAAATAAAAAAGGACCTACGCCGAAACGGATACTCCGAGAAGATCATAGGAGAAGTTCGGAAACAACTCGAAAAGACCAAGACAACCGAAGAAAGACCACAAAACCCCGTTCTCATTCTTCCCTATATCAGGGGTATCTCCGAGAAGATCAGAAGGATCGGAAATAAATACAACATCAAGAGTTGCTTTCAATCCGGCAGTACCTTACGAAGCTTCCTCACCAAGACGAAACCAGAGAACATAACAGAATCCAGCAAAAACTGTATTTACAAAGTCCCATGTGAATGTGGAGATTCCTATATCGGAGAGACCAAGAGGCCATTATCAGTAAGAATAGCCGAACACAAAAAGTGGACTCAACGAGGGGAAACATCAAAATCGGGAATTGCTGACCACGCCTGGACAAAACACCACCGAATTCTCTGGGACGAAGCTAGTGTTCTTCATAGAGAGGAACATTGGTTCAAACGGAAATTTATGGAAACCACCTACATAGAAGCCAATGGTGCCTTCAGTCAACCAAGCGTGGAAATTAAAAACGTATGGAAACCGCTCATGGACCGTTTTGGAGGGAGAAAAAGCGCGAAACCACGCGCGCCTCAAGACCGCGCGTAATTACACTTAATTAAAGACCTATAAAAGGTCGCGAAGCATCTGATTTTGTCACTATTCACCAGAAGACGATTGCGGATTCAAGCAATTGAAACGTTGTGAAAAAATTTGAAAGAGATAGAAATCTTTCAACCATTAAGATGATGGACGTCCGAAATATAAGTAATCAAGTTACTACATCGTCTAAAACATTCAAACAATTCTACATTGTTATGCATAACTTGAATTTGTTATGATCATAATGAGGAAAGACATTAGCTTGCCTGCCTGTTCATTCACTCATACTGATGAATACAAACAGATTTAACAAAGTTCCGAAATTTTTAATTATGAAACAGGTTGTACTGGGTGATCCAGTAAGGGTATGGCCAGAGGCGATGATTTGGTTAAAAGAACCGTCAAAATCTTTTAAACTTTTTTCCACATCAACTCATAGTTCACGAAAAAATGTTGACATGGAACTGCAATCTCTTTCTCCAGTTTTTCTTGAGTAGTGTATTTTGCTAGCCTGTATATGCCATGCAAGTATGTTTTTTTTAATGGTATAAACTGAATCATTGCTACCTTGGTGCAACCGAACCTTTCATATCATTTTAAATTCAAGAATGAAATAAATGTATTGAAAATAAGGCTTTTAAAAAACAAATGATCCTTCTTTGAAGAACTAATAAGTCCGTTGTATCCTGATACCAAAGATGGAATGAAAGCTATTAAAGGTAAGACAATAAACTACCCAAAAGTGAGTAATTTAATAAGGCCAAGTAAACTAAAATTACTATAATAATCTAAAAATGTTGCTGCAGAAGAATACTGTATAGTAGCAACTAATATATTTTTCAGTAGATTTAAGTATATGAGTTATTTGAGAGTAAATCATTCTTCATCAATGGTAAATTTACTTGTCACTAGTAGTTATCAAACTGAGCACCAACTGCAAATAAAACGTAGACTGAGGCTCATAAAATGAAAAGTTTGCTTCTAGTAAAGAGTTTAATATCTTTAGGTTACATTGCGTTCCTGAAATTACATCAATAACAGCAAGTGATCAAATTCAGGAATCTAATTTTTCTTGTGGCTAATAAAGCGTGTAAGTGCTTGTCTCATATAGTATACAAATTTTCACTTGGTGGTATGCAAATTTTTCTTGCTACTATTAATTTTTTTTCCCGTGTAATTTGGCTGGCCCTGGCCTGGCTAGATACATACACTTTCCATAGTGTGTTCTCACCTCTTACCTTTTCTTTTTCAGCTACCTGCTCACTCGACTTCCGAGATATGAAGAAATTTCAATCTCAGGTGGAATTCCAGAAATAGAAAGTTTTCTAGATATAAGACTTTGAATGTCAATAATTAATAATTTCAAAAATAAATATTGGAAACTTCAAAAGTAAATATGGTTTTTATTTCAACAGTAACGAGAAAATACTCATAATGTGAAAACTTGGTCATTTGGAATCATTTTCCAACTCTCAACTACCTAACCTGCTCTAAATAATTTATATGCATTAAATCATTGTTTTCCTATTCAACTGGGATACAGTTTCGTCTCCTTAATGATAGCCACTGCCTTCACGGATTTGTCATGTGAGACTGATGCATAAAATGCAAGTCAACATAACCTTACTAATTTATGATGAATATTGACTCAAATGAAAGTCTTTGTGATTGTGAATATTCTTAAAGCTATAAATAACAGTAATGAGAGTTTTTAATAGTTAATAAATAGTTTTTATGCACTTTGTAGTTTATTAAATGGGGGAAAAGTTTAGTTCAACGCGGAATTTAAAAGTGAATTCAAAGTCTGGAGACTAGGGTATTTTAAAGTGCACTGATTGATTGTCTTGAAGATTTTCTTCATTGCAAGAGCATAAAATATCTTTTATGGGAGTTTCCTTGCTATCTGCTGCTTTTGACGAAGGATATCTGCTTTCCAGGAAACAGTATACTGAAAAAAAATAGGGCTTTGTTTGTGTGCCTTTCATTTACAATAAATAAAGAAAAGAAAATTTTATTTTGTATTAGGTAATTTTATTTAATATTAATAAACGCGATAATATAATTGACTAATAAAATATAAATAGATTGTTTGAGGTCGATATGTTTATAATTAACAATATAAATTTATTCCTAATGAAATCATTTGTTGGGTGATTTTACTAAATATTTATTCGTTATTGATTTTAAGTTTATTTAAAATGAATAAGTCATAGTACCAGATGATGAATATTCACTGAAAATACTGCGCTGACCATTATTATAAAATCTCCGCGATAGGTGCCGTTGTTGGGCTCGCTGATGGGCCACGTGTCACGTCGTACGACGGGGTTTCGTGTTTCGTCGTTTGTCGTTGAGTTGAGTTGTGCGCCATTTGGGTTGTGTAGGTTAATTCGCATGTTGTAATTATTTATTTTTGTGTGATTGAAGTGTAATTCAAAATCAAACAATTTCTTCATAGATATAGAAGACACAATAACACTAGTTTAATAATTATTAGAAACATGGTTTGTGCATCTATTCTCTAATATAATACAATCATAGATTCTGTTGCAAAAGTTTCAAGTAACGCATCAGTTCATCAAGACTGTCTCTTGCCATAATGGACCATGTTCGTGAGCTGGAAAAGTTTTTGAAAGACAACAGTTTTATGGAATTAATGAATATATTTTAAGGTAATTTTGTATAAACGGTAAATTGATTCCAATTTCTTCCATATCGATTTTTCGATTTCAGAAGGCTCATATTGCGCCCCTATTGGTTTATTGATAAAGGACAATATTTTTAATAAATATTCTTTATTTATTTGGAAAAAATGCTGAGATTTTTTATTTACAAATGTTCATTTTCAAAAAATAAAACATATCAATGGTAAAAATGTGTTTATGAGTTGTTAATAAAATATATGATATTAATAAATATTCTTTATTCATTATAAATACTATTATATTTACTGTTAATAAATCTGTAGTGAGACCTATGTTTATTTTAAATGAATTTGAATTGACTGTTAATGAGGTATATTTAAATAAATTGAATGCATCATTTGTTTCTAATAAACAAACGTTTATTCCGCAATATTCGAATAAATAATTTATTAGGTGTTGATTAATTTAGTCAACTATGAATAAACTGTTTTTTCAGTATAGTGAGTTTCTTTGTAGCTCAGGATCTGCGGTTTTGTTTTCTTTATATTCAAGTTTTTATCGTAGATTTTTCCTTTTTGTATCAGTTTTTGAAAAATTTACAACAGTTTTTTCCAAAAAGTACCGGCATCCACCTCCGCTTATTGATTCCCCCCGTTCCTTTTTTTCCCTTTTTCTTTTTTATCAGGGCGTTATTTTAGACCGAAAACACTGCACTTTTGATGTGTTATTTTATTCATCACTTTGCACTTTTAATTTCTTATAACTGCTTAACTTATTTACAAAAATATGTTTTGGTCAAACATCCTTAATTATTTTTTAAAGAGAAACATTCTCAATTGAAAATTGAATCAATACATGACTCCTCTGGAAATGGAAAAACCATACGATAAAATTGAAGTTACTTTTTTGTAATATCTAACAGAAAACAACTACTTCCCCGGCTAAAGCCACGCTGGACGTTGAGCTACATCTGATAGATATTGAGAAAGACCCTATATAACTTGAAGAAAAAAATTTGAAAGTGAAAATTTTCAATTGAGAATGTTTCTCTTTAAACATGAATCCCTTCCAAGAGAGGTTATGTTGTACGATGGAAAATAGCGACTAAATTCCAACTTTCAGTCGCAGATGATTCCACAACTGACTTTATGAACATCCTGTTCATATTTTCAATGAAATTATCCTTAATTCTATTCTATTCTATTATAACCTGTCAATTTGTTTTTTATTGCTTTCTCTATAATTTCAGCTATTGCTGATGTTATGAATATTAGGTTTTTTTTTAATACGGGTATTACAACTGTTTCTATTTTTCAATTAATCGGACAATATCCCAGTTTCAAAATTTGTGTTCATCGTATCATTTATCATAACAAACGGATACCAAGTTCAACAGTTACGGGTTACTTTGAGCTTACCAGAAAGGATACATAGTACTGATTCAGAAATTATAAGAACTACTTCCAAAAGTCAGTTTATTATAATAATTTCCAGATATCAGACTGAAATATATTAATTCACCAGAGCCATAATCCAGTCGTGGAGAATTCTGAAATAAAAGGTGATTAGATATTGCAAAGATAACCTTACGTAGAATTTACCGAAGCTGCCTCCGTGGTAATTGGAAGTCCAAAGGGTTCATCGCTTGGATAATCCTTCGGTTGATTCACATTGAGCAATGCAGAATTCCAGTTGTGGTGGCGAATATATTCCATAGTTAGAGGAATGAATAGCAAATTCATCTGGGTTATGAATAATAATAATAGTTAGGTAACCTCACTTTGTTTGACAGCTCAGTGTACATTTGAACTAATTTCGTTCTCTGTTTGGACAGCCAGTACTCTCAACCTAGAATTTAAGGAGAGCCATTGAAAGTAACTAGAGGGGAGAGGGATTTTTAAGGTAGAAAAAAGGGTATTCTCGAGGCGTTCTTTTTTTAGCGACCTAGGAAGGTTGGAAAACGTGTCTCGCGATTTGGCGGATTTTCTTGAGAAAACCTTGGTAATTGTTGGGAAATAATAGTCAAAGGAAGGTCCACTGTCTGTTCCTAAGGGGATTTGCTCACAGTTACCAAAATTTCATTTAAAATCACTCACCTGAGTAGATACTCGAGGCCACTCCATATCGAGGTATGTTATGTTCATTATTATACCAGAACCCAGCTAAACTACCGTTTAAACTCATACAATAGCTCCATTTCCATTGCAGGGCCTTTTTGTTTAATTAGGGTTATTCCATTTCCCATACCGGGTACAGCACAAGTTCCTCATTCTCGGAAGCAGTATTTCTTCCAGCGCAGCGTAGAGATTGGCTATTCTCCTGAGACGCTGATGCTAGTGCGAGAGATGATAACAGAGGGACCAACCTCACTTCATCTTGTTGCTAAGTGGTAGATCTATGCTGAGTAGAGGCCAAACCTAATTTGATTGTAGTACGCTGCATGATTTCCACTGCTTGCCATCTCGCCAGGAGCCTCTTAATCAAGTGAGCTGTATCTTTCCTTCTAATTTCAAGTTACCTCCAACGTATGGCCTGATGCCGACCTTTTAGATGCTAAAACCAAGTGAACTATAGTATTTTATTCATGAATTGCTCATAATCATTACTTACCTTTACGCTAGTTGTGCACCTTAGGTATCGAAACTCAAAGGGGAATTCTTGTAGCTTTTGTAGTGCTTTACCTTAGTCCAGCCCTGCTTGGCTTGTAGAATGGGCTTGAGTAGAACGTTTATTTATTGCTGGTTATCTACCTGCACACTCCGTACAACAACTAGTCAGTGCTATCTCGTTTGAATTATTTTGCTCTCTTGGTAAGCACTTGATATACACCTTGTTTGATTCACCCACACCCTGGTCAATCCTATTAGTACGAGAAATGGCTTTTCACCATCAAAATAACTAGAAGCCATAATAATATATGGAAGTTCCAGAAAGTATTGCTACCCCATCTTCTGAACTCCATAATTTTAAAAATTTACATTATATACTGCTTTAAGCGCAGTTTCAACAACATATCGAACCCCCTCGTACATTTTGATTTATGCATTACATTCATTCCATTTTGTTAGGCCATTATAATGATAAAACATTCAAAGTGCATATTAATTGTCACACAACGTCGAAAAAAAATGACTGTTCCACCGGTGACCCTAATGAAAATAATGACACATGTGGGTAATTACATGGCGGTTCCCGAGCGAGATAAGGAGCACCGGAATACAAGAAAAAAATGGTGAAATTGGCGAAACACTCGACATTGGAAATAGAAAATGAGATACGAGAATTAACGCTCCCATAGGTGTTATTAGAGCGGTTTTTTTTTTCAAGGAAATGGGGGACGCGCACTGAATTTCTCAATTCGTCACGTAGAGGTGATTATTTCAGTAGCTGATACCAACTGACATGAATATATTCAAATATCCCTTCCAAACAATAATAGGTAGTTCTACAACGCAAAATATGCAGCAGATATTTTACAGTATTCATCAATTCGAAGAGAAAACTCATTAATATTGGAGTGCCACAAGGTTCCGTCTTGGGACCTATTCCATTCTTACTTTATTCCAACGATCTGGATGAATTCTTGCAAACGTAACAATATATTCAAATCATTTCATATAGATGTTTGCTACCAAGGGCGATAATGGGGATCCCATCGGTAGTCCGTCTTCCTGGGAGAAAAAGCGGTCTTTTTCTTGAAAGTAACAATTTCGCAGGCAACATTCTAGCAGGTCCATAATGCCACGTACTGGTAGGTTCGTCCTGTTCTTCAGCTCTGTGTCTTCTTGCAGATTTTTCCGAATAATTTGCAAGGCCTCTTCCGGGACGTTGGTGTAGAGACTGTCCACGTCAAAACTGACGAATTGGTGTCCTGGTACTACTCTGACCCCTTCCAGGATCTCTACAAAGTGCCTGGAGTTCTTCACGAACGTCGAGGTATTGCCTTGCAGTGGTTGGATAATCGGCAGTAGGAACTTGGCTAGATTGTAGGTAGCTGAGTCTCTGGAGCTGGTTATCGACTCAGCTACCTACAATCTAGCCAAGTTTCTACTGCCGATTATCCAACCACTGCAAGGCAATACCTCGACGTTTGTGAAGAACTCCAGGCACTTTGTAGAGATCCTGGAAGGGGTCAGAGTAGTACCAGGACACCAAATCGTCAGTTTTGACGTGGAAAGTCTCTACACCAACGTCCCGGTAGAAGAGGCCTTGCAAATTATTCGGAAAAATCTGCAAGAAGACACAGAGCTGAAGAACAGGACGAACCTACCAGTACGTGGACAGTTGAAACGTCGTAATAAAAAATTGCAGAGAATTTTTCTTTGTTATTTTTTAGACAATGAGAGAATAACCTTACTCAAAGTGAAACATTGTCAACCACTTTCAAAAAAGCAATAAATAGGCATCTACAAATATAATTTGAAGAAGATTTTACAACTTTCTCAAAATATTGTAGATGTCTTATTAAATATTAACTTTATTAACTTATTTTGTTTTTTGATTATAGTAGTATATTTCGATTTGCAATTTTTTCGTTTATGAATGTAACAGAAAATCTTACGTTTTTTGAGTAATCAAAGTGTAAAGGACCCCGCAAACTCCTTATGGAATTTGGGTCCCGGTGGATTTTTTTGAATTTTTGGTATGATGTAGTCCATGTAATTCTCAACCAATGTTACCATAGCGCCAACCCAAAAAAATGAGCAGTTTTGCAGCTAGGGGGCGTTGAAATCACCCCTTGCGCAGATTAGACTATTTGTTTTTGAGCCCGGTAACAATATTTTCACTTGTTTCATCATTCCTAATGTTGCACAATATTGTGCTGTTTTATAAAAAAAATTCTTACCCCCTCCCCTTTTTCCCTCAACTCCTATTACAGAACGCAAAAAAAATATTTCTCGAGTTCCTTCAAATGTATCGTCGAATGTTTAAATATGCCTAAATAAGGAAAATTGCAGTTTTTTATGATTATCCCCCCAAATGACACATAACGAAAAAAGTTCGGTGGATTTTTCTGAATTTTTGATATGATGCAGTTCAAGTTATTTTGAATAGAAATAAATCGGGTGACAAACCCCAAAAATTAACAGTTTTGATGCTACGGGGCGTTGAAATCATACCTTGCTCAGAATATACTATACATTATTATAGGCGGAAACAATATCTCTACGTATTTTTGTTTTATTTTATGAAGAACAATTGTGTAAACTTTTATAAATTGAAAATCTAAAACCTCCCCCTTACCCCCAACCCCTATTTCAAAATACGAAAAAAAATAATTCAGGCACCACCTCAAATTCAAATTGTGGATGTCTAATTTTTATTTATTTTTAAGATATGCGCCCAGTTGATTGATATTCAAAAATCATGAACTACGCCCTACTAAGAAGTCAGCAAACTCCATCAATATTTTTCTGAAGGGAGGGAATGGTGATATTAAACAACTGTACGATTTCCTCAATTTGAGCTGATTAAAACATTTATTTTGATAAAGCATTTACAAGTAGTCGGGAATAAATTTTTTCGTGTTTTAAATTAAGGGTAGGGGGTAAGGGGGAGGTTTTAGATTTTCATTTCATGAAAAATTACAGAATTGATCAGCATAATCTAAACTAAAATACGTAGAGCTATTATTTCCGCCTATAATAATGAATAGTCCATTCTGAGCAAAGTATGATTTCGACGCCCCCTAGCATCAAAACAATTAATTTTTGAAGTTTGTCACCCAATTTATTTCTATTCTATATCAAAAATTCAGAAAAATCCACCGAAATTTTTTCGTTTTGTGTTATTTGGGGGGAGGGGGGATAATCATAAAAAACTGCTATTTCCCTTATTTAGGCATATTTAAACATTCGACGATACATTTGAAGGCACTCGAGAAATATTTTTTTTGCGTTCCGTAATAGGAGTTGGGGGGAAAAGGGGAGGGGGTAAGAATTTTTTTTATAAAACAGTACAATATTGTGCAACATTAGCAACAATGAAAAAAGTGAAAATATTATTACCGGGTTCAAAAATAAATAGTCTAATCTGCGCAAGGGGTGATTTCAACGCCCCCTAGCAGCAAAACTGTTCAATTCTTTGGGTTGGCGCAATGGTAACATTGGTTGAGAATAACATGGACTACATCATACCAAAAATTCAAAAAAATCCCCCCGGACCCATATTCCATAAGGAGTTTGCGGGGTCCTTTTAATAAATAGCTCAAAATTGAACATAATGATTAAAACAAAAAATTTCAAATTCGAGTTTTTTTCGATTTAATGCATTTTCTGAGAACATTTACCATAGTAATTTATATTTTTCAATACACCATCAGGAAGTAGAGATTTCAACGAACAAAACGCATATCGACTTTTTGAAAAAAACCTGATATTTTAACGCGATAATTTTCGATTGAAAATTGGGATGCTTTTTTAAAATTAAGTCAAAATAAGGATAAAAAATAAATATTTTGAGTCAAATGAATTACAGTATATCTGGGACATGAAAAAGGCAAGTTTTCACCAAATTTGGTGGAAAAAATTTTTTTTTTTGAAAAAGATAAAAATAAAAATCCAAAAGCTTGGTTATTTGAATTTTCCACATAAATTTTGAGGTTATGTGAAAAAATTGAGTAGGTATATAAAAGTTGTAAATCTTTTCATTACCTACAACTTCGCCTTTTAATTTTTTTTCATAGAACTTGTAATTTTGCCGGAAATCGAGAGAAACCATTTTTTTACACTTAAAAACTCACTCCCTCCCAATTCCCGAACTCAGATCGCTCGTAATTTATTTTTCCTCTCATTTTCATTATATTCCCCTCCTTTTCCAATGGGTTTCATCCTACTATATATTTTTTTTAACTTTTCACCATTTTAAAAGGCTTCAGCTCTGGTCTATTAGGGAGTCTGACAAGAATTGCCTTTCGGTATTGGAAATGAAAATAATGAATTTCATAGAAAACCCTCATTCGAGTCAGTGTAAGATCGAGAAAGATAAGCAGACTCAACATTTCTACGGTAATATAGAATTATAAATTTCTCCCGTACCGTATTGAGATGCACCATGAATTATATTTCTCGTTTTCATAATTTCATAAACCAACTGAAAACCCCGGCATTCCTTGAGGCCGACCTTCACATGTCCAATTCTCAAGAATGTTGCGAAAGAAACCGTACCCTTCATGGTCTAAAAGGTACACATGGGAAAAAGGCGGATCGCCATTCCCCCATGCTGAATGCAAACCTAGAATTACTTACATCCTCGAAAGTAATTTCAATTTTTACGTTGGGCCCTCGCTAAGTCCAGCTAAGCTTACAGGCAAAATGTATAATGTGCAGGAGTGGACTGGCCAAAAGGTGTAGTTGAATTATTCGGGTTACATTTCTGTTCATAAAAAACATGACAATCATATAAAAAATATGTTAATAGTAATAATATTTAATTAAAGAATGCTACAAATAATTACAGAAAATAATTACAACGTCAGTTACAAAGATGACATTTCCAAGATGTTTTTGAAACAATCTTCAAAACAGTTAGGTTTTAGATCTGATTATATTTTTGAAGCTTTTTTAAAGTTGGCTGTTAATAGCAGAAGTACTGTTAAAAAATTATTATCATTATTACAAAGGGATTTTTCAGTAAATCAAGTAAGGTCGTGCCTCATGTTATATCCGTTTTACTAAATAAGTGCCCGATTTTTAAACAATTACTTCAAACTGTGAAAAATTGTACACTTTTAATATTTTAATATTGAAACAATGATCTAAAGAACTCCCTTTAAGTTTGCAGTTAACTAGTGAAAATGAAAAGAATGTTAATTCGATTATTTCACTTATGCTAAAATAGCGTGTTATGATTGGTTGAAATTTTTGTGTTGATTGTAGTTCGGCTCTTGATTGGCTACTGGATATGTATATGATGTGTTTTCGATTTTGTAGTTCGATTCCTGATTGGTTATTATCAAAACAAAAACTTACCACTAGCAAGCTGCTATAATGACACAACTCCAAACTTTGACCAACACTAAATAAGCACTCCCTATTAATTCACATCAACTTCACAATTTTCGACAAATTTTGCATACTCGTTGATTAATCAAATCACTAAATCAAAATGTTATCAAAACATAACCTCGAGCGAGAAACAGTAGACTAGACATGCAATGACGAAACTACGAATGACGCGCTCTGTCATTGATAACTGAAATAGAGGGATGTTTGAAATATCAAGTAAATATTTTGTTAGTTGCATAATTTCAGAACTAAATGCGGGATTAATGTTCCTAGTTAAATTGAATAGTAAATAAATAAAAATGGTTTCGATTTTATTCATGAAATAATCTTAACAAATACAACTCGTGTTATCGGCGATTATCGTTAATTCCTTCTAGGTTTCGAATCAAATTATGTTGCTTTAGGCAACCACACTCGCGCAAGCGCTCGTGTGGTTGCCGAGCAACATAATTTGATTCTCAAATTCAAAGGAATTGGTATTTCGATAATCACCGATACACTTGTGGTATTACCTACGATAATTTCACTTGACTTGGACAAACACAGATCTCATTTTCTTAACGAAAGTTTTGAGTTTTGATATCGGAAGCAGGTATAATTTTTAAAACGTCAACTCTTTTTTGAAAAACAGAATTATTTATTCATGTAGAGTCACCTACCGCCGTTATAATTAATATGAGTAATAACATTTTTAAGGTGTACACAATATAGACACTGGTGTGAAATGGCAACATCATATCAACCATGCATGTAAAAAAATCTAGTAGTTTTTGTGCTCTGCTCCAGCTAAAAAAAGTTTTGTATGTTAATAACTCAGATCAATAAGTAAACATAGATGGGACCGATGCTACGTAAACATCATATTCACTGAATCGAAGACAACTTTGTTTATTTACGTACACCTCTCATCCCTAATGTTTTCAAACATTGACGCCCTGTTGTCAAATTGGTGAAATAATATGATTTTGGTAGGAACCTACCAATAAATGCATAATCAATCATATTTTATATTCAGATGTATTATTCTACAAATTCTAGAGAAATTTTTATGTCCAGAAAGGTGTGAAAAAATTACCAAAACGGAAGATATATGTCGTTTTGAACTAATGAAATTTTAGGCGCTGTGAAAATTTCGAGCGGTTACTAGAATTATTTTACTCTTGGCATCACAGCTTGTGACACCGGCCGTGGCGGCCATTGTACCTTGTCGTTCTGTGTTGATGAAGTGTTGTTAAAACTTTCCTGTGTGTTTTCGCGGTTTTTGTCCTGCTTAAACAACTTAAAGTTACATTTGGAATAGTTTTCAAAATAGTGCAGTGGTTTAGTGATGCACAATGTCGAAATACTGCTTTGTTTGCAAAATAAATTATAGTAAACAAACATTCCACAGGTGAGGCTCCAGTGGCGTCGAATGCACGATGCAAATCATGCAATCAAACGTATTCGTCAAATATAATATTGGAGGACAAAGAAACTCATTCAAAATTACAGGTATGAAAAGCCTATGGCAAAGTGGTGAATTCCTCAATGTTTGTTATAAATATCTGTAAGCAGGGGGAAAAACATTGAGGCTGATGAAAGGAAAATTTAATTTTTTTGTGAGGACAATTAATGATATACCAAAGGACTGAAAGAACGATTCTCAAGAAAGCTCAGTACATGAGGATTTCAACACTTGGTATTTATTGATTTTTCAAAAGATACCTGACACTTTCTACTTTGTCAGTTCCGCTTATTGATAATTCATGGTATATTCGGATTTTGAAGAAAATTTGAAGTATTGCCTTTACCAAGGCATAACTATGGTTTGATAAAGGCTCCTCTTCAAAGAAATTATTTCCAAAAATTTTAAGCAAGTCCTTTGGTATATCATTAATTGTCCTCATGCACTGTTAGAATTTTAACAATATCAATATTATTGGCAAATAAATTCAATTTTCCTTTCATAAACCTCAATGTTTTCCCCCTGCTTACAAATATTTATAACAAACATTGAGGCATTCACCATTTTGGCATAGGCTTTTCTTATCTGTAATTTTGAATGAGTTTCTTTGTCCACCAATATTATATTTGACGAATACGTTTGATTGCATGATTTGCATCGTGCATTCGACGCCACTGGATCCTCGCCTGTGGAATGTTTGTTTACTATCATTTGTTTTGCAAACAAAGCAGTATTTCGACATTGTGTCTCACTAAACCACTGCACTATTTTGAAAAATATTCCAAATGTAACTTTAAGTTGTTTAAGCAGGACAAAAATCACGAAAACACACAGGAAAGTTTTAACAACACTTCATCAACACAAAACACTTGCACTTGCAATTGTGTATTCTGATGGTTTGAGGAACGTTGCACAAGTATCTGTTAGATTTAATTCAATCCCCGTCATGGTCTTAGTCAGGAGAGTAGTTGTTTTCTTATAGGTACTTGCCATATGAATGAACTGGTTCAAAATTTAGGAAGGATCATACTCAACAGAATAAACAATTTTTACAAATTCTGACCCCCTTAAAAAACCACGGCACTGTGCTAGAGGTGTTTTGTTTTGGTTCGAATGTCAAAAACCCGAAACAAAACAGTTTCCGCAAGAATTATCTTCGGTTCAGTGAATATGATGTTTACGTAGCATCGGGCCCATCTATGTTTACTTATTGATCTGAGGTTAATAATCTCATCGATGTTTATTATGCGATAGTGAACTCTGTACTTTCCTACAATGCCCTCCTGTGCTAAAAAGTGAATACGTCACCAAAAATCAGTAAGTTTTCCCGGTGCGCCACAACAAATAATAATGATAGCCGTCCTCTACCCGCACAGGCCATGTTCGAGTGTTTATGAGGAAGTATTATTATAGTTGGACAGAAACATAGCAGCTATCTGGATCCAAAAATTTGGGAAATATTGTCTGAAAAAATAAAAACCATTGAAAATATTGAAAATTACAAACGCGAAAGAAATGATTACAGAAATGAAATTCAAAATCTATTCAAACAATCCTAAAATGTTGATGAATGAAAAAGAGAAAAAACATTGATATTAACTTACCAAACTTACATTTTGTATCTACCGGATTCTACAAAAATTATTTTTATTACATTCATTATATGTCTCAGGTTAGGGTTACATCAAACACAAGCTATACTTTTGTATTGCTTTCTCCATGGCATTGTTCATTTACATATTTGTATTCCTACTATTGTATTGAAATTTAGTAAATAAACATTACTACTATTATACATACATATACATTAGATATGGAATCTTATATTACATTATTTCTCAGAAAACTGGTAAATGGCTTAGTTTCAATTGTTTTAGTGTCTATTAAAAGAGGTTCTTGCATGCTGCTCCATCTTGTAAGAAAAAACCCGGATCTGTCAAAAAGTGAAACCATGGAAAGACATTTTTTTCGAAGGTGCCAGTAGAGTGTCCAGATTAAAACATTTACGATATCAAAACAAGGGAATCATGCTACAAGAATAACGAAAATATTCAACATGACCACAATAAGAATTTGTTCATAAATCCCAAAACAGAATCAATAATAGGAAAATTGGTTGTAACATAGACGAAAGGAGAAGAGGATACAATAAAAGGTAGGAAAACCTTGTGAGGCCCTTTTGAGGCGCTCACAGTTATGTCTTCAAAATGTTGAGGGCCAAACTAAGGACGTCTCTAGGTTACCAGAATTCACGTGCAAATAACGTCTCAGAACATCCATATAAAGTCGTTTGGGACGTTTAGAGTATGTTATGAGAAACACTTGAGGATGTATTCGAAGATGTCTCCTGGATGTCACCAAAAACTTTGGAGTCGTTCAAAATAATGTCATAAAAATGTGTTGGGCCAACCTGAGGACGTCCCTAGGCTTGTCACTACGTTACTGTTATCTACTCTTTGGTCGTTCTGGAATTTTTTCCATCATTCGGAACAAATATTCACTACTTTTATAAACTTTATGACAAACTTCATTCATCAGGTACAAAATGATAGGAAATAAAAATGTGTTCTGGTACAAACAAAGCATAATATATGTCATATAAAAGTAAATAAAGGAAGCGAAGATTCTGTTTATAAGTGTGTAAAGTTTATTTATTGCAAAGTGCTTTCGAGTTGTGCTGACTGAAGATAATTGAATTGAAAAATTGCAAGTGAAGTTTGAGGTTATGAAATTCAGAAATTCAGGAAATTGATAATGAGTACTTACTAGTCAGGCAACACGAAGTATCAAAATTTGTAAAAACACTGCTTGTTCAAATAAAATAAATAATTAAGCCTAAGGACTAACGAGAAGATACGTTGGAGCTTGAAACCATGTGGGTATGTCAAATGAATGAAAGACAACTTGTGACAGAGTGTGTCAAGTCTAGTGTCAATGAGAAAATAATGGTACCGAAGAGTGATCCAAAATAAGTTTTGAAATTTTGTGAGAACAGCAAACATCCATTTTTTTATTGGTATTAGTAATCCTTTGATGAAGGGGAAAGATGTCTCTTTACAAGTTTACTTGGGTATTTAAGCAGTGATCATTATTGGAAAGTTTCCTGGAAGTCTCCAGTTCTTCAAACAAATCCAATCCGAGGAAATTTTTCTTGTCAATAATATGTAAACATTTTTAATTTCTGTTTGTGCTAAAGTTTTGATTATAAATTTTGAATTGATTGCCAAATGCAGATCTGTCTGGTCTTTTTGAGTGTTCGATCATTCGGGTAATAAGGGGTCTACAAGTTCTATCAATGTAGGAGGCAGAGCAATCAGAACAGGCAGCTTATAGACTCCGTTTCTTTTTAATTTTTTAATTTTGTCTTTAGAATTGACTAAATAGTTACTCAAATCGTTGTAAGATGCAAAGGAAACTTCAGTACCAGGTATAGTGACTTCTACTAATTTGGAAATGTGATATGTCCAAACATATATATTTTTATTCAAAGAATATTTCAAACTAATTCACCTCAATTATTACACTTTCCAGTTCCCTCCATTTGAATATCACTTATTCAAAGGAATTATCGAGAAGGTAAAATGTACCATAAAATGTCACACTGGATGACAATTAAATTGATGAATCCTTGTTAGTATTGATTGAAAGTTTGTTTGTGTGGTAGAAAATTTGTTTCTTGATACGTTCTTTTGGGTATTTCAACATTGCACAGTTTATATATTTTTGAAAAGGTTAACTTTTCGAGAAAAGAGAAACTGTGGGTGGTTAAAATAGCCAAAATGCATGTTCAGCAATCAACTGACTCATTCATATACCGTGACCCATCCAGTTTAGTGCCCACTCCGGCCCTGGCGACTAATAAGATCAGGGGTTTAGGATTTCAGCGGGGGGTAGACACAAGAATGACATGATGATGGCAGCACCCCGTGAAATCCAACTTAGAACCCCTCTAAAAGGATTGTTTTTTTCGAAACATCAAGCTTAACTGCAACATCTGTCGAATTTTGACTGCGAACTGCTATTACTATTGTCCGGTGAATCGGTAATTTTTAAGATTTGCCTCTATTAACTCGCTAACGGTGTAGGAATATGTATAGGGCGATGCAGATGTTGGGGTAATCAAATCGAGAGTGGATATTATTGGTAAACGATGTGTAATAATATGGTTATGATTTTTTTTCCAATGTTATGTAACAGGCCACTTCTCATGTGGCATTTCAGTTTCACTATGACAGTTTCTAAAGCTAGCATTTTTGTGAAATGAATAGTTAATGGTGGGGAGGTACCTACATTACGAGGATATGTAAAATTGGCTCACCTTGAAACTCAACTAGCAACCACTAAGCTCAATTTTTTTTTCAGTATTACATATTATACAGTGTGACCCACTTATGACCGGAGCACACTAATAAAATCTACATTTTCCAACCGACTGGAATGATTTTTTTCATTGGGTAGACATTAAAAAAGTCTACTAGTGCACCAAATTTCGTGAATAAATTTCCATTTCCAGGGCCAACTAATCTGATTTTTCAAGATCTAAAATACAAAAAACATTACTAGCGATTCAAAAAAAAAAAATTCAACTACACCACTGTATTGGCGATATTTTCAAATGGTTCATGTGTAAATTTCGTTGAAATGCGCCAATCAATAAAAAAGTTATAAGGGAATAAAATTTGAAAAATATGCCGTTTAATCAACCCACCAAAATTCAATTTCAAAACTCTTATCTCATATATTTATTTATTTATCAACAGACTTCGATGAAATTAGTCCAGTGATATTTCGAGATTCCCTGAATCCGGTGGTGTAGTCGAAGTTCTGATAAAAGTTTTGAAATTGAACTGTTGGGTTGATTAAACGGTATATTTTTCAAATTTCATTTCATCATAACTTTTTTATTGATTGACGCATTTCAACGTTATTTACATAAGAACCATTTGAAAATGACGCAAATCTAGTGGTGTAGAATTTTTCTAAAAAAATCGCTAGTAATTTTTTTAGATTTTTCACCTTGAAAAATCAGATTAGTTGGCCCTGGAAATGGAGATTTATTCATGAAAGTTGGTGTCTACCAAATGTCTACCAAATGAAAAAAATAACATTGGAATCGGTTGAAAACTGTGGATTTCATAAGGGTGCTCCAGTCTTGAGTGGGTCACACTGTATATTGACAGTAGTCACAGTGTATAAGTGAATACTTCTTTTATGGACGTCAGTTTTGAAAGTAACGGATGCAAATATTTGACTGTTTTTACTTTGGAAACCACTCAACATAAAACTGGATCTTGATGTCAAATTATTTGATTTTGAGTTGAAGGAATGCCATCAATTTATTCATTCACACAGAAATATTATTGTTGATCGGGAAACCATAATACTTGAAGAGAACTCGATGAAGTACCTGGGTATAACTTTTGATAGGCACCTAGGATGGGACTTACAAGCAAAACATATTTGTAAAAAGCTAAGAGGTTTTCTTTCACGTCTATATCCAGAATAGAAAGGTATTCTGGATATAGTCCATAGAAACCATTTATTTTTCCCCAATTCAGTTTCAACTTTCATACGGGATCCTTGGTTGGGGAGGTATAAATAACTGTCAATTGAATAATATTGTCACGAAAATGAATTATCAGAATTATATAGAGAGTCAACTTTTTGACACGAGACAACTCTTTTGTCTCAAAATTACCTATACTCAGCATTAACCAAAAATAAATTAAAATTTCTCCCTTTGAACATGAAACTTTCAGTGCCTACATGTGAGAAAATCCTAATGCAACGTAGTATTGAATCCCTGAGACCAAAATTTTACAACATCCTACTAGATTACTTGAAATCGATCGAAAATTTCATCTCGAAATGATTATTAACAAATAACAGGTGGTCACTCTCAAGTAGGTACTGAATAAGCTCAACTCTCTTCTCAACTTCATCATAAGATCATCATTTGATATTTTTAAATTAAAATATTCGATTACGTGTATGTTTATGGTTACTTGTTATTTTTGTATTCAATTGTATATTTTTACGTTCCTTTAACTTTGAAAGTTTTATTTTTATATTGAATGAACAAAATTTTTACAGTTTTATATTAGTGGTTTTATCTGTTTCATGCATTTTTTATGTATATACGTTTTAATTCATATCATAACTTCAAGTCTACTTGTAAGAATTGGTTCAAATTTATTTCATTTTTCATTTTTCAAAATATGGATTAACCAGAAGAACTGTCTACTTTTCATGTTATCTCTTCACATTCAACAAAGACAAATTTTATGCATATGAATAACTTTTTAAACACTATCACGTACAAGCTGTACCTAATACAGCTTCAGTGATTATCCTGTTTATCCATTTATAAAAAAAAAACACCTGTCACACAGTTGAAATTCCATGAAGGAATATTATTGTTGTTGATTTTGTTGAAAATATGAACAGAATGTTCATAAAACTGCGACTGAAAGACAAACTTTAGTCGCACGAGAGCCCGAGAAAAAATCCGGATAATAATTTTCTACTTTATCGAACTCAGGTGTAGTATACGAAAGATTATTTTTTGATGCCCCAATCATAAACACGTTCTCTATACAGTGTGGCTATGTTTTAGCTCTCCTCCCCTTTGCTAACATTTGAACTATTTTTCGATAAAACATGCAACAAAAACCTGTTTTACTAGTTTCACACATATTAATCTTTGAAACAAAACGCATTGAGGTTACCCGATAAAGAGGGTTTGCGGCAAATAAATTAAAAAAATGTAAATGGCACAGGGCTCTAATTACATATCGTTGAGAAAAAAAATACAATTCTCTTTCAAACCATTTAATTTTTATAAATTTTCGTTACTATACATTTTCACAATTTCGATCTCTCAGTCCCCAGCGCCATCTGTCGAGTAATTGCAATGTATCTCTTCTCAAAAGTAATATAATACGATCAAAAATATTTTTTGTCCCATTGCTCCAAATCAAACTGTTCAAATTTATAGAGATAAGATCCGCACTTATACTTGATATTTCTAGTGTATATGGTAAAGAAATATCAACAAAGTCCAAAACAATTCAGATAGTTGAAATGAGAATTGAATTCTATTTTCAACGATGTGTCAATAGACCCCCCATGCCATTTGAAATTTTTAAATTGATGCCCCCTCTATCAAGCCGTGACAATGACTTTAATTTCAAAAAGCAGCATGATACCATTCAAAACGGTTTTTGTTTCAAGTTTGTACGTCGAACCGTTCAAAAGTTAACACAGGGGGTGGGGAAGGGGTAAAAAAGGCATACTGTATAATATTTTTATGTCAACAAATTATGGTAACATTTCGTTGACTTTCTTACAGATTTCGACGATGTATTAAACCGATCTAGATTGATTTTTCACTTTTCATAAAAACTGATGACAGATGTCAAATCAACAGTAGCAGTTGTCACATAATAAAAATAAAATTCCACAAAAAATCACCCCGGGATTTTTACTGATAATGGCCTCTTGGTCTCTCCGATATAGGAATCTCCACATTCACATGGGACTTTGTAAACACAGTTTTTGCTGGATTCTGTTGTGTTCTCTGGTTTCGTCTTGGTGAGGAAGCTTCGTAAGGTACTGCCGGATTGAAAGCAACTCTTGATGTATTTATTTCCGATCATTCTGATCTTCTCCGAGATACCCCTGATATAGGGAAGAATGAGAACGGGGTTTTGTGGTCTTTTATCGGTTGTCTTGGTCTTTTCTAGTTGTTTCCGAACTTCTCCTATGAGTTTCGCGGAGTATCCGTTTCGGCGTTGGTCCTTTTTGATGTGGTTAATTTCCGCCTGCAATGACTCCTGGTTGTTGCAAATAGACATTGGTCTCTCCACCAACGTTCTTACGATTCCCCTCTTTGTGGAGTTTGGGTGATTAGAGCCATAGTTGCGGTACTGTCTTGTGTGTGTCTTCTTCCTGTAAACAGAGGTGAGGACTCCAGTGCCTGTTCTTTCAGCTATCATATCGAGAAACGATAGGGTACTATTAGTTTTCTTTTCCATTGTGAATTTGATTGAATCCCTCATGTTATTCATTCTGGCGAAGAATTCCCCAAGGTATTCATCTCCATGGTTCCAAATGATAAAGGTGTCGTCTACGTATCTTAGCCATAGTTTTGGTTTGTAATTTGCTTCTCTGATAGCCAATTCCTCGAACCACTCCATGTATATGTTGGCGATTACTGGAGAGAGAGAGAAGATCCCATCGGCAGTCCATCAACTTGGGAGAAGAAACGGCTCTTCTTGAAAGTATGAGTTGTGTAGGCAGCACTGCAATAGTTCCAATATCGCTTGTACGGGGAGGTCAGTCCTTTCATGAAGCTGGATGTCTTCTTCCAGTTTCCTCTTGATGATGTTATGGGATTCTTCTATGGGGACATTGGTGTAAAGGCTCTCCACGTCAAAGCTGATGAAACGATCTTCAGGCCCTAGTTTAACATCTTTGATAATGTCCACGAAGTGTTTAGAATTCTTGACGAACGAACTGCTAGTACCCTGTAAGGGTTGTAGTATCGGTAGGAGGTATTTCGCCAGGTTATAGGTCGGTGAGTTACAGGAGCTGGTGATTGGTCTTAATGGCATGTCGGGTTTGTGAATTTTCGGAAGACCGTAGAGATGAGGAGGTTTACTGTAATGTGGCGTCAAATGTGTCCGTTCTTTGTCTGGAATAAAGGATTTGTACTTCGTCAGAGTACTGTAGATTTTCCATTCTATCGAAGATGTTGTATCCTTCTGTAAGAGTTTGTAGTTTCATGTTTCGAGTACTGCTTCTAACTTGTCATCATACGTCTGGGTGTCCATGATGACTGAAACCGCTCATGGACGCTTTTGGAGGGAGAAAAAGCGCGAAACCACGCGCGCCATAAGACCACGCGTAATTACACCGTAATTACACTTTAATTATAGACCTATAAAAGGTCGCGTAGCATCTGATTTTGTCATTATTCACCAGAAGACGATTGCGGATTCAAGCAATTGAAACGTTGTGAAAAATTTGAAAGAGATAAAAATCTTTCAACCATTAAGATGATGGACGTCCAAAATATAAGTAATCAAGTTACTACATCGTCTAAAACATTCAAACAAAGAATATTTTGGCTTAAGTTTTAAATACGAGACATTTCAGAATGAAACGCTTCGTTGATGATGTTTATATATTACTTTGGTTACGTATCCCAACAATGGATTGAAGAGGCGCACTTTGCATGTTAATATTTCAAATTCTGACGTATTTTCGTTTCCTTATGTCAAAATATTTGTCTAGAAATCCTATCGAAAATGGAGTTTTCACTGATAAAAATCAATATTAGGTCATTCAAACGATTGAAAAATTATTGTTTTTATAAACTGTTGCCAAGAATTGTAAGAATCCCTAAAAAACGAAATCACGAAAACCAGTATGGAGGACGAAAATTTAATCGCCATTAAGCAGCTCTTGTGAAATAATATTTAAACAAAATATATTCGAAAAATAGTGGTTTCTGATTGGTCTATTCATCAGTGAAATTAAGAATGTTTCTGTTACTCTACTTCTTCGCTATTTCTCATACAAGACCAGCTGGAATGACAAAAATTTCAAGAAAGTATAAATATGTCATTTCCGAAAATCCTCTCTGAATACATATTCCCATCAATGACTTCATACAAAACAGCCCCAAAATAAAAAACGTGAAATATATAGGCCTATTATGCATTCCTCCGGTTTCTCCTCTCAAACCAAACCCCAATATGACAGCTCCGACAATTGCATTCCATCTTTATGTGTGTGAATTGAATCATTTCAATCCAAGATCTCGCGTAGTTCTAACGAACCACAGAAAGTCGTCCGGGGACTTTTATTTGCAGCCCTTTGTCATTCTAGGTTCGGTCCATTAAAGGAATCCACGTTTAACCCTTCCTCATTAGGGCCATTCGGATGCATTTAGCCGGAAAAATGGGATGTTTTTTATTACCTTTGTGTTTACGAATGCTGTTTATTTTCACAAGCAAATTCCTGCTTTTTCCCGTAGTATAAAAGAGTGTGTTGATACAGGTGTTACTCAGGGTTCTGTATTAGGACCACTTTTATTTTTGATATTTGTGAACGACCTTCCAGAGTATATAACAGAAGGCCAAATTTGTGTGTGTGCTGATGATACTTCCGTGATAATCGAGGCATCAACCAAATCAAAACTGGATCTCAAATTAGAAAAAATCATTAAAAAATTTGAATCTCAGTGCCAAAAAAATTCAGTCATGGTAAACAGGTCTAAATCGGTATGTGTATATTTTTCCAACACAATCAACAGGATAACTCCTACAAGACAAAAAATGGAAATCAAAGACAGCACAAAATTTATAGGAACTGTTATAGATAACAACTTAAATTTCACAATGGAGAAAGACAATATACAGGGCAATTCAAATTCGACCCCCACCATTGGGATCTCCTAAACTACAGGAGATACGTCGAAGCTTAAATTGGGGCAAAGTTGCGTATTCTGGTGCTTAACAAAATACTGTTTTGGAAAATTCCGAGTGTTTCCGGAAATTTCGGGAAAAAACTGAAAATCGGAATTTTCGTTTTAAATTTTTTTCTATCGTTATTTGACAACACGTTTTCATGTTCAGATTTACTATCCGACGTTTCGTCTTCTGGCATTTATCATCAACTTTTTTTTCTGTTATGGGCGCCATATTGTTTTTTTATGTAGAAAAATAGTGATTTTCATTCTGATTTCATTGATGTTATGATTTGCACTTCTGATATCACAGATATTAAAAAACCAACTTCATCTGAGGTGGTCATGAGTCCATCGAAAAATTTTGTTTAATAAACACTAGTTGTCAGAACTCATTAAACATCATAAGTTTGCACAAATACTTCAGTCGAAATGTCCTCAGTCTCAAATGAAGAAAAACGAGATATGTTGAAACTTTATTATAAATTCGATAGGAATAGTACGAAAACAACACAAATTTAGTTTGAATTATATCCGGAAAGACAGCCGGATAGAACATTATTCGGAATTTTTGCAAACACTTGGCTAGGTACGGTGCGTTTCAAAAAAAAATAATGAAATCATGAGCTTGTAAAAAATGCACAAAAAGTATTACAACAAGTGTTCGAAATGATGGCCTTCCTTTTGAATACATAACCGAGCTCGTCGTCTCAAATTAAGAACAGCCCTAACAATATCCCTTCTTCTGATAGACCTGAATTGCGTGATGATATTGTCTCTAAGTTCATCTACTGTGTCATATTCTTGCTCTCCAGAGATTCTGTTCTTTAAAGTATCCAAAACTGTAAGGTCAGGTGACCTTGCCGGCCACCTCACTGGTCCAGAATTTCCTAACCACCTATTCTTTGGAAATCTTTGTTGTAAATATTCGCATACTGCTCTTTTATTGTGTGGAGGAGCCCCGTCATGCTGAAACCAGTAGCTGTTATAATTAACAAGGGGAAACGTATCCATATATTCTTCGAATTCGTTTCTTAAGAACCGAAGGTAGGTTTCCCCGTTCAAAGTATTGGAGAAGAAATGAGGTCCAAGTATTCGGTCGTCATCAATTCCAGCCCACACATTCAAACGAAACCGAACTTGTGGTCTGACTTCTCTGAAGTGTCGTGGATTATTTTCACTCCAAATGTGCTCATTATTTCTATTAAAAACACCACAGTTCGAAAAAGTACTTTCGTCGGTCCAAATAATGTTTTTCAAGAAGTTTGTAGGGTCTACCCTACTCGAGAGCCAGCTACAAAATTCCATCCTTCTCTCAGGATCACCTGGATGTAATTTTTGTGAAATATGTATCTTATAACATTTCAAACCACTTTTCTTGAATTCCCTCCAAACGCTCGTCTGTGGCACATCCATTTCAGCCGAGACTTGATGTGTTGATTTGGAAGGATCTGCATTTATCTAAAAAAGTACCAAAAATAACACCAACACCAGAAATCTTTAGCAAACCCACTCTCTTTGAGTCTGTGATATATGTCGTCAATACGCTTGCATTTTTCACAAATATTGGATGCTGTAAGTTTGGTTTATGTAATTTTGCCTGTACTGGAAAAATATCATTGAGTGTCTTAGGAGCTGCAGCTCTCCAATCATAGCAGATATATTTATTTAAACAGTTTTCCCAAATTATCGACCAATATTTCTATGGAAATTTTCCTCGATATGTGATACTTTCCGATTCCATAATACTTTTGTACAAAACGCCAGAGGTTACTTTTGCTGTTTCTTCAATTTCAAGTTCTATAAAACTATGAAGATACCGAAATTTTCACTAAACTCCCCCAGCATATAAAGAGCTTAAAATCTTATCATTTAGAAAAGCATTAAAAGATCACTCAGTGCAAAATGTTTCTATAACTTTGTAGAATTCATGCAATAAATAGCCACCAAAGGTAATATTTCCACTCAGAATTGAATAATAGGTAGTTTCGCACTTTTTTTGATCCATGTGTACATCAAAAAACTTTGATTTATTTTGTAATTTTCAATAATATTTTTACTGTGTAATTTTATAAGTAGGTATATATTATCTATTGATGATACAAGTTCGTAAAGTAGTATTTTTTGTATGAGCGTGAAGTTCAACAAACACACGAGTACAAAAAAGCCCTTTCCGAAAGTGCTTCATACAATGTTCATACAATGTTTTTTCTTCGACAGTTATTATATTGCGAAATTGTATTATCATGTATAATACAACAAGTGCCGATAAAATTGCCGATTATTCTTCGACTTCACTTGACGAGTTATCATAAAATTTGGAAATACAACGAGTGCGTAGCACGAGTTGTATTACCTAAAATTTTATGATAACGAGTAATTGTGAAGGAGGAGAATAATCAGGAAAATTTTATTGGCACGAGTTGTATTTTATATGAGAATTTCACAAAATTTGCTTTTTTTTTAGTAATAATAATTGGAACTAGAATTATTTATTTCAACTCATTCGGATACATAGATAATTACAATTCATTACAATTGAAATTTTGAACATTGAAAGTACAATTCTGGAACACTATTTTTGAATTTGTTTGCTCATTTTTCGTCTCATTAGAGCTGCTGCAAGAGTAGACGTTTTTGTTGGCATCGCTGAATGAAGAACTTGAACTCGCTCTCATTTTAGTGACGATTTCAGAGTGTCTTTTTGGCTGCATGTTCATATAGGATTGTAAAGAACTGGAACTGCTGTGTCCTGTGAACTTCATCATTTCTTGTTCAGACACTTCAGCTTGGGTGAGTAACAGCGGTAGACCTATGACTGTGATTGCTGAATTTTTTGTTCTGAATATCCAAACCCATTTTCTGACATGTTTCTTTAGTCCATTTTGACATAGAGTTTATTCCAATAGGACAATTTTTGTACAAACCAATACTGTCAGGATCTTTCCATCTAGGATTCGGAGTTAGGAAAAAGCGGTCGGACGTGATATGTCCAGGGCGTTTTTCCATCACTTTGTGGAATATGCGAACAGGGCAAATATCGGGGTCCTCAGTATTTTTTATTAACCATTTGCTTGAAGTACATGATTTTGACCCACCTTGATTGGTTTTGTTAAATATGGGATTATATTCAATACATCCAGTCGGCCGTCCAACATTATCCTTTTCCACTATAAAAAAACTAACCTTCGAGTAACATCCTTCATTGCCCCTCCAAGCAAGTTCTTTGGGTGCAATGAAAAAAAATTTCTTGATGAGTCCCTCCGGATTGTTTTCTTTCCAATATCTCAGTAATCTCATATTTTCCTCAATTGTAAAAGCAGTTGAACTCGTTTTCCTCTTTTCGACATCCCCTTGAAGTAATTTTCTCTTCGCATCTCTTGCATCACGGGCTGATCTAAATTCTATGTCAGCAAATGGATTCATTTTCACATTATAATCATTATAAAACTTGTCTTGGAGCAGTTTTGCGACAACATTCCAATTGAATTTTATAACAGTTTCTTTATATTCACTGCCATCCTGCTTCTTCATATTGAAGGCATAATCTTTCAATATATTCGCAATTTCTACTGGGGTAGTTTCCTTTTCGACAACATAATTCCTATTTCGGCAAAAGTCCATAAATTGTTTCCAAGCATAATCTTTAGATTTCCTTGTATTTTTTGGCGTATTCTGTGCAATTGCCAAATTAATTTTGATATTTGTAGCAGTTCCCCATCTATTGGATTCCATTTCTTTTTCGAATTACCGAATAATATTCCGAAAGCGAAACGATATTCAAACGTCAGTTATGCTTCAGAATTTCCGTTACCATGGAAATCCAGATAGTGGTATAATCGTATATTAATTCGCTGCAGGAGAAAATAATCAACAAAGCTTCAACCTCATTGGATGTGTTTTGTCATTAGGAACAATTTCATTGGTTTTTTGACAGTTGCGTGAAATTCTCAAATAAAGACATCCGAGTCATATTTGACGCAAAATACTGTATTTTTCAAAAATGCATAAATGAACGAAGAGTTGGTAATAAATTACTTTACCTACGGCCACTATGGAAAATAGGCGAAAACACACGACGCGCAGCCTCAGTAAATAGCTCGTTGCGCACGGTAAACAAATCGCACAGTTTCCGTAATCAAAACGCACAGTTTGAAATAATTCTGGAAGTAAGTCATGATGGCACAATCACTCATCAACACCGTACTCGTAACAACTGTCAAAATGAAAATGATACAAACAAACTTTATGAAAGACAACAAAGTTTTTTGGTTTTAATAATTATAAGATACATATTATCCAAAAAAGAATATGTCAAGTGATAGTGAAAACGAAAATTTAACTCCTCCCAACGTCATGGCAATGGCAGATATGGCAACTAATGATTTACTGCCAAGTTAATCGCGCGAACGCTATGAAAATTGTTATAGTATAAATATAGAAGCCTATTCCAAGCTAATAGCGCTATTAAAAAGGAAATCGGATGGCTTTAGAAGCAAAAAATCTAAAATTTTGACAGCCAAAAATATTCAAGATTTCCTCGAAAGGGCTCCTGGCAATCAGTACTTGTTTATGAAGGTAAAATATGTCCACTAATACTAAACTACTCAACACTAATTTCGTCGCACCCCAAAATTTTGACCATATTAAAATCTGAATAACTTTTTTCTGCATTGAACAATTTAAATTCTGTAAACACTGTTCGCTAGCCCAGTCCTTCAGCTATAATCTCGTACTTCTTCAAAACATGACGTTTTCCGCATAAAATCGCTACAGGGTATTATCTGAAACTATGCAAAATTTCTGAATTTTCAAAAGGATCCCAAATGAAGAAATTTTTTTCAAATTTGACAGCAGTGGCATGAAGATGAACTCATTACCTCAAGACATTTTTCGGATTGTCTTATTATCTCTTTTGTGTACAGGGTGATCTCAAAATATTAACTTTTTGGTTTTGCAGTCATTACTTTTTTTCTCGTCAACCGATTTTCAAAATCTCCGGCTCATTTTGAAGCTGAAACTTTAGATGAAGAGATAAGAAGATCAGAATAGACTCAAGACGAAGATTGAAGATCAAGGGTTTTCTCAAAAGTGACCTAAATCTGAAACACCCTCAAAATCCGGTTGGGAGGAGAATTAAATGAAAATCAACTTGTTTTCGGAATGATCATCCGTTCTGAATACGTCCAGATCTTTCTTGCTGTCAGTAGTCAAGAATTGTGCATGAAAAAACCCAATTGTAACGGCAGGATTTTGAAAAAAAAATTATAAAATCAACCCATTGTTCGCCTGAAATGTATAGCCCGTAACCAAGGTAACAAGAATCACATATAGTGACTGACAAGCCTGACCAGCTGAGACTCATTCCACAATAGCGGTTTTTTTCTCAATCGTGAAGCATTAATCGTGTTAGTAAGCAAGAACAAGAAAACAAGTTTTATTGAGTTTTTATTGAACAACAACAAAGAGAAAATAACTTGGATAACATTAGAATTGAAAAATATTTATGATATTCAGTATTTAGTGCCCTCCCCCCTTTTTGGTAATTACTTCATTGACCCTTTCCGGCATGCTGTCTATCAGACTATCAATGAATTCCTGTGGTACAGCTGTCCATTCTTGCTGTACCGCATTTACCAAGTCATCCAAATTTTCCATTCGCCCTTCCCTTTCTTTCAATTTCATACGACTCCAGACATGTTCCATCGGATTCATATCAGGAGATAAAGGCGGCCAGTTCATTCGCTCAATACCGTGATCCCTCAAAAACTCGTTGACAATGTGAGCCCTATACGGTCTCGCATTGTCATCAACGAGAAGAAAGTTGTTGCCGATATTTTCGGCGTAAGGGACCACGATTTCTCTCATACATAAATCTCTATACCTCTCACCGTTCATACTCTCTCCTCTCAGAATCACCAATTCACTCCTCCCATTCATCGATATTCCACACCACACAGTCACTCCTCCACCTCCAAAAGCCACCCTCACCTCCATATTTCCTTCCAAAAACCTTTCATTCCCTCCTCTCCAAACCAACACACGACCATCCTTTCGAAACAAGTTGAACCTACTCTCATCTGTAAACATACACCTATTCCACTCTGCTATTCCCCAGTTTTGATGTTCTTCCCCCCATAATCGTCTTGCTGCTCGATGTACAGGTTTCAGTAAGGGGCAGGCAGCTCGTCTTCTTGCGTGTAATCCAAGATCGTGGATCTGGCGTCGTGTCGGATTGTCTGACTTAAAACCTGAATTCCCGTAGCATCGATCAATTCACGACGAATATTGGGGGCGGTTGAAGTCCGAGTCCGCCGTACCAATCTTCCAATAAGGCGGTCTTGAGCGGGAGTTGTTCTTCTTCTTGTACCCCTTCTTGGCCCCCTAGGTCGATACTGAATATCCCCATTGTTAGCTCGGACGTGGGCCCTTTGGACGGATCTAACTGTTGTTCCAAGCAGATTGGCAATTTGGAGGGTAGATAATCCTTGTTCCGTCATTGGTGGAATCAGTTCCAGCTGGTCGGGCGTTAGATGCGGCATCGATATGATAATTTTTTTTGCAAACGAATCACAATTGACGTCTAACCTAGCTTGTCAGTCATTGATTGTGATTCTTGTTACCTTGGTTACGGGCCATGCATTTCAGGCAAACAATGGCTTGATTTTATTTTATTTTTTCAAAATCTTGCCGTTACAATTGGGTTTTTTCATGCACAATTCTTGACTACTGACAGCAAGAAAGATCTGGACGTATTCAGAATGGATGATCATTCCGAAAACAGGTTGATTTTCATTTAATTCTCCTCCCAACCGGATTTTGAGGGTGTTTCAGATTTAGGTCACCTTTGAGGAAACCCTTGATCTTCAATTTTCATCTTGAGTCTATTCTGATCTTCATATCTCTTCATCTAAAGTTTCAGCTTCAAAATGAGCCGGAAAAGTTATGACTGCAAAACCAAAAAGTTAATTTTTTGAGATCACCCTGTAAACAAAACAGATAATAAGACAATTCGAAAAATATCTTGAGGTAATGAGTTCATCTTCATGCCACTGCTGTCAAATTTGAAAAAAAATTCTTCATTTGGGATCCCTTTGAAAATTCTGAAATTTTGCACAGTTTCTGATAATACCCTGTAGCGATTTTATGCGGAAAACCTTATGTTTTGAAGAAGTACGAGATTATAGCTGAAGGACTGGGCTAGCGAACAGTATTTACAGAATTCAAATTGTTCAATGCAGAAAAAAGTTATTCAGATTTTAATAGGGTCAAAAATTTGGGGTGCGACGAAATTAGTAGTTTATTTTCCACACTTCAGTAATTTTTATTTTTAGACTGTTGTTATAATTGGCGTAAGTGGTGCAAGCCGAAAACGGGAACTGAGAAATATGAAAGTTGAAGATGTTGAGGACACAGAAAAATCGTTCATTATTAAAATTCCAAATACAAAAACCAAAATTCATCGTTCTTTTGATAATTTTGTGAAATTTTTCGAAATAAAATTATGAAAAAAAACTAAAGATGCAATAAAATACAGAGTATCCCATTTGAAAAAATGAAATACTCTGTCATATGTCCAGACTTTTTTGGCTGTAGGTAAAGTATAGTACGTAATGCGTGTTGTAAAGCAATTCCCTTCCCTTCCCTTCGTGCGTAATATGCTTTTTACAACACTTGTAACGTAATATACTATTACGCACAGTTCATGATTTTACGCATAAAGTATTACTTTACGCACTGTCAGCAGTGCGTAAAAGCTTACTTTACGCACTGTCGTAGAAAAAAACTTTAATTTGTCCTGTAATTCAGTATATCAGTATTTTTATGTGTTCTTTATTTGTAATTTTTATATGTGAGAACGTGTCAGTTTTCACCGAATCTGCCTTGACGAAACCTACTGAATGTGTTTTTTGGTAAATAAGGAATATTATTATTATTATTATTATAAACGCATAGAGTAACTAGAAATCAACAAAACTGATGCAAAAAAATCATGAATCCAAAAGCTGTTCAATAAACTTTCTAAACAATAACGTACACCGTAATTAACTAATTTACTTTTGAAGAAGCGATGTCGAATTTCCCAATGATTTTGTTTCATTAGTTGTGTCAGTCACAGGCTACTTGATGTAATAGAATCTTGTTTTATTACCAAAAACTGCTTCAATTTTAGAAAAATCTAACGTGATTTATCAAGTCATTAACGGGAGTTTCTTCGAAACCTATCAGTGTGAGGAATGAAATTAATCGTTATTGAGACAAAAGAATTGAAAATAAACAGGGTGACCGATTTGAAACTCGTAATTTTATGTCATTTCCGGTGAAACCGGGAGTTGCATAAACATGAGTCACTTGTCAAAAAATGCGGATCCTCCAAATTTCATTCTAGTTTCTTTATAAACAAAAAGTTATACATAAACTAAACACAAGAGGGCCAAGAACTTACCCTTGGGGTATGTCACTTCCGGTGAAACCGGGAGTTGCATAAACATGAGTCACTTGTCAAAAATTCAGTCACTTGTCAAAAAATGCGGATCCTCCAAATTTCATTCTAGTTTCTTTATAAACAAAAAGTTATACATCTACAACTAAACAAAAGAGGGCCAAGAACTTACCCTTGGGGTACACTATATTCCACTAATTTCAAATAGCAATTGATATTATTTATTTTGACAGGTTACCAAACCTCAATATGACAGCTCCGACAATTGCATTCCATCTTTATGTGTGTGAATTGAAGAATTGAATCATTTCAATCCGTAGTTCTAACGAACCACAGAAAGTCGTCCGGGCACTTTTATATGTAGCCCTTTGTCATTCTATGTTCGGTCCATTAAAGGAATCCACGTTTAACCCTTTCTCATTAGGGCCATTCGGATGCATTTAGCCGGAAAAATGGGATGTTTTTTATTACCTTTGTGTTTACGAATATGCTGTTTATTGTCACGAACAAATTCCTGCTTTTCCCCGTAGTACAAAATCGGAAACATCTTTGTGTTGGCGATTATGTTTTTTATTCAATGAAAAAGTTGTATTTCGTGTAAATTTTATTAAATTTGCAATGCATCTATTCAGAAACCAAATGTCCACTTGGATTGTGGATCTCTTCAAAGACAGCTTCCTGTATTTGTCTGCAAATTCTACCATCCTGTAGTCACTAAGGTGAAATTTGTTAAAGCTCTATACACGTAACTGTTCGATTAAACCGTAAAGTTGTATTTCGTGTACATTTTATTTTATCTCTCTGAAGAGATCCACAATCCAGGTGGATTTTGATTTCTGAATAGATGCATAGCAAATGTAATAAAATGTACACGAAAAACAAATTTTTCATTTTATTGAACAGTTACGTATACAGCTTCAACAAATTTCACAATTATGCTATTTACTGGCCGTATTAATTTTTTTTTTATTTAATGAAAGTCGCATCAACCGCTCGGGTTATTAGCAACGGCACAATACAGTAAGTTCAATCAGATATGTACAAATTGATTTATATATGCTGGAGAAGGTAAACATCGTTGAGAAAAGCCAATAATTGTTCCGTATCAGAATTCTCACTAAGTATGTCTTTCATTGTGTGTGGGATGTGATGAGGTAGCCTATCGTTGTAATATAGAACACACTCAGTTAAAATATGTTTAACACTTAGGTCTGTAGCACACACTTCACATCTTGGTTTATCTCCACCCGTTAAGAGGTATCCATGAGTTAGGCGGGTATGTCCCAGTCGCAATCGTGTCAGGATGACTTGATGTCTTCTACTTTTCGGAAAATATTTCCATGGATGCACCGATGTTTTCACTTCTGCTAGCTTTGAAGTGGAACTATTCCATTGATGTTGCCAGTTGTTGAAGATCGATTGTTTGTAGAAAGATTTCAGATCAGTATGGCATATTTTAGGTTCAGTAGCAGTTAATGGATTTGAGATGGCTGCTTTTGCCAACTGATCTGCTCTTTCATTTCCTGGGATGCCTACATGAGATGGAACCCACATGAATCTGATCACTGCGTGGTTTTGGTTTAGTAAAAAGAGCTCTCGTTTGATAGAATTGATAATGTATTAAATTGAATCAAACATACTTGCGTTAAAAAACTTTGGAAGATGACATTAGATATTTCTCAAAATGTAAGATCTTTCGAGATTAAAATAAGATATACAATTTTCTCGAATAATTCAAAATTCTGTCCCCTTTTACCAATTTGGATATCGAACAGATAAGTCAACAGAACTAGCCACCATACAGTTTACTCAGACTTTCTATGGACATCAAGAAAGTAGAATCCTTGACGCTAGACAACTATACTATAAAGAAATAGCAATTAAGTGGTACAAAAATAAAACTTTTTTATATTTGTTTGTTGTTGTTGCATAGTAAACTTTTCTTTTTGATGTTTTTACTGGTAGACTTTCTTAAATGTACAAATTAACTTCTCTGTTCAAATTTAAAAAAAAATCTCTTGTTTACACATTTATCACTTTTTATATACATATACACATTTGTTATTGTTACATCGTAAACTCTTTTCATATTTTTACTGGTAGACTTATACAAACCATAAATGAAGGTTAAACTTTATTGCATAAGGACAATGAGACCCACGAGCAAGGAAACTTTTGTGGGTATTCGTTTGTTTTTGCACAATCATTTTTAACTGATATGGTTTTGATTATGATGTAGAAAAGTATTGTACAGGAATAAACTATTATTATTATTATTATTATCTAGATAAAGGCAGGAAATTTGATGCTGTTTGTTTGACCTGACTGCAGTATTTGTCTGTGTAAAACACCAATTTATTTTTGAGAAACTATCAAGTCTTGTGATCAGGGGAATCTACTGAATTGGATAGAACCATGTACACACAACAGAAATATTAGTGTTTCTATAGAAGAGGTAATGTCAGTCGAAGAGTGTGTTAAAACAGGGTTCCTCAGGGTTCTGTATCAGGGCCACATTTATTTTTGGTATTTGTGAACGACCTTCCAGAGTATACAGTGTGTCCAAGATAAGAATGAACAGCATGGGGATATCGGAAACGGTAAGAGATACGTGGTCGATTAAATGAAAGAAAAGTAGCGCATTTATGTGCCCAACAATATGTCATTCAGAAAGTTTCAATATTCAGAGTAGTTACGGAGATATCCGAGAAAAACCGAAATTTGAGAATTTGGTTTTTATTTTCTCCTAGGTTTATTTTCGAAGGAAATGTAAAACAAATAGCACTTTGTAATGGCCACTTTTTAAGGACTACCTCATAACGTAAACAGAATTTTTCTGCGACGTTTCGTCTTTTAGAAAACATCATCAACTTTTTATTTTTATATGGGCCGAAACTAAAGTATACCCTGTATACGACTCCGGTTTTAATTGTGAATATAGCAACGTATCACACAGTATGGTTTCAGAACCATTTCTCGCGTAAAATGAAATTTAGTGTTTACTTAACCAGTTTTTCTTCAATTTAAGATAGGCGCTGGAAAAAATGTCATATTTTGATACATGAAGTAAATTAATTAGTCTTATTTATACAACTATAAATTTTAACTTACCACTTGCCAGAATTTTTGCGTTGTTGAATACAAAGATAAGTCGAAATATCAAAAGTTTAGTTTAAAAATGTAATTGTAATGTAATAACAAGGAGCTAATATGTATTACAGGAAAATAAACATAAACATAAACAATTGTTTAAATAACCCGCCGTTATTTTCTAAGGACAAGTACGCTCTTCTCACAGACGAATTTAAAACTTGGGTTAACATATTCGGAAAAATATTTTTAAAGGATGCTGTAACCGATCTTAGCAAATCTTCATTTTGAAAATTATGATTAGAGTACACTTGATTCTTGATATATTCCCAAAGGAAAAAGTCTAGTGGGGTTAGGTCGGGGGACCTTGCAGACCAGGATGTATCACTATGAGTACCAATCCACTCTCCTGGGAAGCGACGGTTCAAATAATCACGAACAATTCTAGAGTTAGGTGCTGGAGCACCATCTTGTTGAAACCAGCAGCTGTGAGTAACCGCTAATGGCAAATTATCTAGAGCGTCTTCCATATCATTTACTAACAAATTTATGTACCGCTCTGCTGTTAAATTGTTTTGGTAGATAAAAGGCCCCAATTACATTCGTACCGAGAATTCTAACCCACATGTTAAAACCGAAACGATGTTGATGTCTGGACACTTTGTGTACACGCGGATCTTGTTGTGACAAATAATGAACATTCCGCCTATTAAAAATACCATTGTTGGTGAAAATACTTCCATCAGACCAAATTATTTTGAAAGGGATATTTTCGTCGTCTTGGCATTTTCTAGTGTACCATTCACAAAAGGTTCTTCGCCTTGCATCGTCACCTGGTCTGAGTCCATGACAAATCCTAAATATATATGGATGATGTTTATTTTTTCTTAAAATGAAGTAAGCGGTGGATTTGGCTACTCCGGTATTATCTTCAGTGGTGCGAGGGGATATCTCAGGATTTTCGACAACGGCCTGTAACACATCACGCTGACTTCCTTCATTAGATAGCTTTTGTCGGGAAACCACAGGTTTTTTAAATGATCCGTATTCTTTTAGATTGAAAACTAACAGTCTGAATATTGATTTACCAGGTTGTCTCCTCTCTGGATACTTACGCACGTTCAGCATCAACACAATTTCTTTGGCACAAAATGTAATCACTATATTTCATTTTGCGCGAGAAATGGTTCTGGAATCATATTGAGTGATACGTTGCTGTATTCACAATGAAAAATGGAGTCGTATACAGGATATACTTTAATTTCGGCCCATATAAAAATAAAAAGTTGATGATGTTTCCTAAAAGACGAAACGTCGCAGAACAATTCTGCTTACGTTATCAGGTAGTCCTTAAAAAGTGGCCATGACAAAGTGCTATTTGTTTTACATTTCCTTTGAAAATAAACCTAAAAACGAAATTCTCAAATTTCGGTTTTTCTCGGATATCTCCGTAACCACTCGGAATATTGAAACTTTCTAAATGGCATTTTGTTGGGCACATAAATGCGCTACTTTTCTATAATTGAATCGACCCCGTATCTCTTACCGTTTCCGATATCCCCATGCTGTTCATTCTTAACTTAGACACACTGTATAACTGAATGCCAGATTTTTTTGTGCGCTGATGTTACTTCCGTGATAATCGAGGCATCAACCATAACAGAACTGGAACTCAAAAATAGAAAAAGTCATTAAAAAATTTGAATCTTTGTGTCAACATAATAACTTGTCGGTAAACAGGTCCAAATCGGTATGTGTGTAGTTTTTCAACACAAACAGTATGATAACTCCTACAAGACAAAGGATAGAAATCAAAGACAGCACAAAATTTATAGGAACTATTATAGATAACTTAAACTTCACACTGGAACTTAAAGAAGGAAGTAGATACAATAAATCTAATAACAGCTTATTGCTCCTTGGCATATTCAGTAATAAAGGCACAACATTGTCGTCTGGGGGCTCTGGGGCCAATCAGCGGATATTTCTAGAGTCTTCACTATGCAAAAAAGGAGAATAAGAATATTCTTCAACATGGGCAACAATATTCATGTAGAACAGTTTTAAAAAATAACCAAATACTCACCCTAAAGAGCATCTACATCATGTTATATGTACAAAAATGAAAATTACTTTACCAAAAAAATAAACGTGCACAATGGGATGAAGTAAGTGGTGTAGAAAATTCAGGAATGTATTCAGGAAGAAGGCAGCAATTTTGAGCAAATGAGCAACACAACACCTGATGTGTTATTTCGTTAGTTAGTGTATAGCCAAGTTCCTACTGGAATTCCTCAAGGAACAGCAGTGAACCCAGTACCATTTTTGATTTACATAAATGTGACTCTATGACCTGAGCGTTGAAGGATGAAAAGTTTCTACATTGATACCGACGATTTTTAAACATGGCTAACTGGTGATCAAATATCCAAAATTAATAACCGAACTTCACCTTTTCCTAACATTATAAGCTTTCAGCACTAACCCATTGTCAACTGATTTTATTTTCTTGACTGTTCTCGTAGGAAATTTTTTCACCAGCTGAGTGTGAGAATTGAAAAAACTCCTAACTCGGGGCTACCGTTATCAATAAAATCATTGCTCACAGGCCCACAATGAGTCCCATACCGGTCCAGAGCAACACCTCGTATAATTCCTAGAAAAACTAACAAAATAAAGTGTACCTTTCACAAACACATTTCGTAATGGCGCAAAGCTGTTCGGTATTTCTCTATTCTATTTGATCCGTTCTCAGCGTATGTGTGTTGGCTTTCTAGTCTCGTTACAATAGAGGCAATAAAATTTTATCTGTTCCAAATAAAAGCGGTACACAATTCACGTCCTCATCTAAGAGAAACACTTTACCACCGAATGCGAAGACTTCCATTCCCAATAAAAAAATATCAGAGAATAGGGGAGGATACGGGATTTTATGGCAGATTTTTATCTGGTGTTCGATATTCGCAATACATGATGGGCGAATACTGTTTTTTGTTAATACTGTCTTTCAAGAACAGAGGCGCTGGATATGAGACAATTTGTCGGCAGAAATCAATTTACAACTTTGTGGATGAGAGTAGTAATAATATAATAACAAATTTATTCACCACAAGTAAACAAATATAATCAATTGTAGACACACATATGGTAAATAGAAATAATAATAATACTATGTCTCGTAATTTTTCATGGAAAATACAATAAAATAAATTTTAATTCGAGGGGCGGTGTTCAACATGGTTGCTCTTCCATACAAATGGCCCAGAAATAAATAAAAAGCTTTTTTAAATCTTGTGAGATTTAAAACATTTATTAATGAACAATTAGTTTTAATCTAGATCACGCCATGTTTTACTGCAATGAAGACATTTGCATGGACATTTTCAATAGTAAACGAAAAGAATATTATTATTCAAATAATTGCGTCTTGGATCTTCTTAAAAAACTGAAGAACGGTGTTGAAATATGCCATTTATTAAAAAAAATGCATTTAAATGCTTAGATGCAAAATAAAATTTTAGATTTTTTTTGTAATATTTTTTAAATAAGAGAATAATGCATTAAATTAGTGGCGCTCGAGTTATGTTGAAGTATTTCATTACATTTTATCAGAAAAGTGCCAGTCGTTGGTGAATTTTTCACTTTCGATGGAATAGCGACACTCCGGTTCTCCATAAGACCTAAGAAGTTTCGTGTCCAAAAATCTGCTGGAAAAGTTCTTGCTTCAGTTTTTTGGGATTGCTATGGAGTAATCATGATTGATACTTTGGATAAGGGTAGAACAATAACTTCAAAGAGAAAAGACCCGGAAAGCTATCCAAAGGTGTTTTTTTTTGCAGGACAACACAAATCTCATGTTGCCATGCAAAAAATTCGTGATTTAGGGTTTGAATTACTAGAACACCCCCCTTATTCACCAGATTTGGCTCCGTCCGACTATCATCTCTTTCCTCAACTGAAAAAAAGTTTAAAAGGTCGTAAATTTTCTTCCAACAGGAGATGATAAAAGCTGTGGAGATCTGGTTTCCAGAGCAATAAGAATTTTTTTTGAAAGGTCTAGAGACGTTGCAGGTTCGCTGTAATAAATGTATCCAATTAAGAGGAGAATATGTTCAGTAATAAAATATTTTGACATTGAAAATTCGTTTGGTTCTATAGTTGGTTTGTATAGTTCTACCAAGATTGATATCCTTACCACACACTGAGTTAGTGGATATTTCATTGCATGTGAAACTTCACCACCAACTCTTATATTAGAGTTACAATAAGATTTTGTTGTGAAAATTGCAGAGAACTTGAATCAGTAAACATTTCATGTGGAAGTTGACCACCAACTCTCATATTGAAGTTATAGTAAGATATTTATTTGAAATTTGCAACAATTTCATTTTTATAAGTTTTACGAAGGAAGATTGTAGAGACTTTCCATTTGAAAACTGAAAAAAACATATTTTCAGTAAACCTACATTAAGTTTGCAAAGATACATTACAAATGTAAAAAACATTCAAACTTGCTTATGTTTTGTAATTTACAATGTTCAGTAGGAACATAGATTCTGGACCTACTTGGAAGTTTCAAGTATTACATGAATCTGTCTATTTTCAAGATATGACATTGGCTAGGATTAGGATAGAAAGTTATCCCCAAATCCCAAAACACGAGCAATCGGATGCTGCCATACCCTGTATGCATTTCCTAGCGTATATTTTGAGACCATTTCGTCCATTTCCACACTCTATAGTCACTCAGTACATCTTCAACTTTATCGTTTCTTATGGGAGATTTTCAACGGTTTATACCGGTTGCTCAATATTTTCTTGACCAATCCAAATTTCCATTTCTTAGCGCCTCAACGTTCACCTCGAATTTTTATTGCCGAAAACGAACCAGAGAACTTCGGAACAGAAGGGTGGAGACAGGTACAAACAAGTTCGCGTTTTTCTAACGAGAATATTACCAGTTTAGTGTCAACGCCGGCTCATCTCGGATTTCTGCGGTTTCGGATGAAGCCATGCGAATGAGGGCCTTTGTCGTCTTTGTGGAGTTGAATAAACGATGCCCAATATCACGACTCGGGGATTAGTCCGTGGGCCGACCTGGATTTCGTATACAATATACACAAAACTGATCATAATAATATTAAACAAAGACCAAATATTTCCCCAATAAGATTAAAAACGCTCAAAATAAAACAGAAGAGATATGGAACATAATTTTCACAAAGAGTTAGGAAAATGTAATCATCTTGTGACGGAGCACAACTTCGAAAAAGCTTTTTTTCATCCATTTCAAAAATAAGGAGTCATCTGGGGTAGATGAACTCTACAATTACCATAAAGAATATATAGACCAAGCCACAGATGTTTTATCCCCCACAAAATAAAAGTCGAAAATGACATTCACTCATTTTTATAAAACAGTTCGTTAATGAAAACCCCAGTTTTAGCTCAAGCAAAATCGCTTTGTGGGATTTTTTAAACAAGCAACAGTGAACAAAACTACAACTTTTTTTTTTAAATATCTCAAAGATTATTCAAGGAATCGTTTCACAGTCAATGAATGTTTTGTAGAGATTTATAAAACCTACAGAAATGATTCTAATACGACCGGATCGGTGCATTTCCACTGATAATTTAATTCATGCACTAAAAATGCCATATGTTGCGGTGTCTTGTCATTATGACAGCGAAAAAAGTTTGCCCTAACTTTTCCAGCGACAAAACGGAACATAAGTTTTGAAAGCATGACAACCAGCAATGTAAAAAAAATTCTGATGACGTTATGTCAATTTTTTTCAAACTTGCGTTGTCAGAAAAGTGGAAATGTCGCGATTTGGGCAGTCTTTGAGTGGAGAAATTGAAGAAGCCATCAGTAATACGAGGATTCTTATCCTACTATTTTTTTTTCCTTCCTCGGATGCTGGTCCTTTCACCAGCTACACCTCAGCCTCTTGGGCTTTTTGTGTTTTCCGTGTTTGTTTTACAGCACCCACTCCATAACTCTGGTCCCCTGTACCAGTCTGTACAGGTTCTTCACCGGTTAGCTGTTGTATTCTTCGGGAGTTAAATTGGGTTTCCCGAAAATTGCCTGTCTCTTGCGGTCTAATGCCTCGCATTCTGACAGTATATGTTTGGCTGTTTCTGTCCCTTTACCACATTGTCTGCAGGAAAGTTCTCCGTTGTACAGACCCATTTTGTGCAGGTGTTTTCTCATTGGACTGTGACCAGTGAGAAGACCCGTTATTGTTCTAACTTGATTCCTGCTCAGCTTGAGTAGTTCTTCAGTTTTGTGTTTTGACGGTTCTTTAATGTATGTTTTCCCGTGGTGCATGAGGGGGGCTTCGTGCCACCTCTCCTTTTGTTTTCGCTTGACCCAGTCCCGAATGCATCCTCGAATCTTAGCCTACTATAGAACCAAACAAAATTTCAATGTCAAAATATTTTATTACTCAATATATTCTCCTCTTAATTGGATGCATTTATTACAGCGAACCTGCAAATCAAATATTTCTTCTTGCTATGCAAACCAGACCTCCACAGCTATTATTACCTCCTCGTTGGAAGAAAATTTACGACCTTTTAAACTTTTTTTCAGTTGAGGAAGGAGATGATAGTCGGACGGAGCCAAATCTGCTGAATAAGGGGGGTGTTCTAGTAATTCAAACCCTTAATCACGAATTTTTCTCTTTAATTTTTTCCCGTAGAGTGGTCAGTAATGTCGAATAGTAATCTCCAGTTATTGTTCTACCCTTATCCAAAAAATCAATCATTACTCCATGGCAATCCCAAAAAACTGAAGCAAGAACTTTTCCAGCAGATTTTTGGACTCGAAACTTCTTAGGTTTTGGAGAACCGGAGTGTCGCCATTCTATCGATTGTTGCTTTGTTTCTGGATCGTAGAAATGAACCCAAGTCTCATCCATAGTAACAATTCGGTTTAAGAAGTCTACATCGTTTTCAAATCGAGCATAGATCGAACGCGATGCTACTACCCTTGCACGCTTTTGGTCAACATTCAAACATTTGGGGATCCATTTTGCAGCAATTTTTATCATGTTCAAATTGAAGTGATATATATATATATATATATATATATATATATATATATATATATATATATAAGTAGAAAAGTTTTTGGGTATAACCCTCAAAATGTTATGCAACCGTAGACACGTGTTTCGAGCTTAAGCTCTCATCAGTACGGTAAAATCAAGTGCGTAGATGTACAACACTTGGATGTAAAAATAGAAACAAAGGAAGTCAACAACAGGAAGCCAACCACACATTTGTGGCTTCGGTTAGAAGACCTTGTGCTTACAAGGCAACAACTAACGTCGCCACGGAGGTAGCTATAGCTACCAGCGTGACAATCCTACCCAGGAAAATACAAATAAAGATGGATTTAGCGAGGGGCAATATATGAAAATATAAGTAGAAAAGTTATTGGGTATAACCCTCAAAATGTTATGCAACCGTAGACACGTGTTTCGAGCTTAAGCTCTCATCAGTACGGTAAAATCAAGTGCGTAGATGTACAACACTTGGATGTAAAAATAGAAACAAAGGAAGTCAACAACAGGAAGCCAACCACACATTTGTGGCTTCGGTTAGAAGATCCAAGTGTTGTACATCTACGCACTTGATTTTACCGTACTGATGAGAGCTTAAGCTCGAAACACGTGTCTACGGTTGCATAACATTTTGAGGGTTATACCCAATAACTTTTCTACTTATATTTTCATATATTGCCCCTCGCTAAATCCATCTTTATTTGTATTTTCCTAGGTAGGATTGTCACGCTGGTAGCTATAGCTACCTCCGTGGCGACGTTAGTTGTTGCCTTGTAAGCACAAGGTCTTCTAACCGAAGCCACAAATGTGTGGTTGGCTTCCTGTTGTTGACTTCCTTTGTTTCTATTTTTACATCCAAGTGTTGTACATCTTCGCACTTGATTTTACCGTACTGATGAGAGCTTAAGCTCGAAACACGTGTCTACGGTTGCATAACATTTTGAGGGTTATACCCAATAACTTTTCTACTTATATTTTCATATATTGCCCCTCGCTAAATCCATCTTTATTTATATATATATATATATATATATATATATATATATATATGATGAACGCGTTCGTATGAAATGTTCAGCGCATCAGATATCCGTTTTAGCCCAATTCGACGGTCTGTTAAAATCATGTCATGAACTGCATCGATATTTTCGGGGACTGACACAGAAACTGGCCTTCTCGATCGGTCATCATACACTGAACTGGCTCTCAGTTTCTAAACGCCTATACATTTTCGCTATGATTTTTATTTACAAGCTTGTTAAGGAATTACTACCCCCATACTTTAGGGAGTTTGTAACTATGAATTATGAGATTCATGACCATGATACTCGTAACAGTAACAACTTCTATATAGTAAGAACAGATCCAGCATTGGGCAGGAATAGTTTATTCTTCAAAGGATTAAATGAATATAAAAAATTGCCAAATTGTATAAAAAATGCTAATAACATTCAGAATTTTAAACAGAATCTTTTGAGTCATATTAGGAGTTGATTTTTACGGTTTTAATATTATAATTATACTACTTGTTTTTTTTAGTAATATTAACAGAATATTAACAGAACAGAATTAACAGAATTGTACTGACTAAAAATTTTGAATTACTTGATATATATGTAGGTATACATTAACTTTTAGCCACTTTACAGCATTTTATATTCTCATCTTTTATCTTTTAGTACTTGTATGTTTATTTCATGTATACATTTTTATTATTGTGTAATTGTGTTTGTAAATTAGGTTCTTCTACTGAATAAAGATCTACTACTACTATCATCTTCAATGGAAAATTTACCACTTTTGAAGATTGCAGTCCAATTTTTCACGGTCGCATACGAAGGACATTGATCACCAAGGGTATTAAGTATACCTTCGTAAATCTGGTCATCTCTTAACCCTTTTAAATACAGGTACTTGATGATGGCTCGATACTCCAATTTTTCGATTTTCACAATTTCGGTGGACATATTTTTTTTTAAAATTTATTGCGAAACTCTGGTTTACTTTTTTGACGTCAAACTTTACACTGACACTTCTAATAAGTTTTTGTGCGTTGCTATGGTAACGCAATATTTTGTTTATGCAGGGAACTGGTCTAGGTTAACTAGATATCAATACATCCTCGTATATACCATGTGTACTGTATTATTGTGTGATAGTTATGGGTTTTCTTACACAGCTTTTATTTTTATTTTGTTTTTACTTTTTAATATTGTTTATTTTATTATGCTGTCGTTTTCCCTGTTCTATTTTCACTTTGGTTCTATTCATACAGAACAAGTGAACGTAGTTTATTAATTTATACACATTTTATATTTTTTCCGCCGACCTGTTTAATATGCTTCAATGCAAACGAAATCTACCATTAATGACCCCTATTGATGCTCAATTTTTCATTAATGATCGATTTCTCTGTAAATGCATGATTTTGCGCGTTGCATGGCAACCACACATCAACGAATTCAGATTTTATGTGCGCTGTAAAATTTTGACACATAATTTTCCAATCTAAATAATGAATAATGAAGATAATTTCACGTTGACACCGCCAGATGTTGCGGAAACCGCTAAAGTGGTAGCTTTAAGTCTATTGCCTGATAAAAGCAGAAAACTCTATGAAAAATTAGTTATTTTCATTATTATGTATAGCAAGTAATTTTGGAAAATGTAGCAAATACTCAACTCATCAATACGCGACATTTTATACATGGGCTCCGTAGCGCAGAGGTGAAATGCGAGTGAACGGAGACAATCCGGAAGTATAGATCGGGGGTTCGAATCCTGAACCACGAAAATTTCTCAACTTTTTTTTTTATTTTTTTTCATACTATCATTAGATCGACGGAAAAGTATGGTAATCAACTCCTATATTAAAATGCGATTAATGATCTCGAACTTTGGTGCATTTTATTGTAGGCAGAAATGTTCTACTAGTAGAGTTAGAATTTCACATATCTATTTTTTGACACCAAATATATCTACTTTCTCTACTTTCGCTACGATCAAATTTGAGGGTAGCAAAAGTAGATAATTGGTTGAAAAATGAAAATTCCTAAATCGCAGCAGAAATTGACACTGTTGACATTGACAGTAGTTTGAGACATATTATGGACTTTAATTTCTGTACATTTCAGTTTGGTTTTATTCTGAAGCTAAAAACACTTCATTTACACATATTAAAACGATTTTGGAAGTGAACAGCCTCTAGTTAAAATGAATGAGTGTTATGGACGTGAGTAAAGTTATAGATGGAAATGTTCAAATACGTATAGGTCGTATAACGACTTTTATTGATATAATAAAGAAGGTGGGTTCACATTGATTCTCACTTCATTGAAAACCTCTGTTAAACCTTCTTTTTAAAAGCATATCCTAAACAAATATACAAATGGATACCAAAAAAGAAGATACGATGATCCTGAAAGTATAGTGAAAGTTCAAAAACATCAGTGGGATGATATAGAAACATTGTGTCAAATCGATTTATATATGATGAATTGAGAAAATTGTCCAGATAAATGTGAAAGAAATATTTTTCAGTTTCTATTTGTTCCCAACCTACAAATATGCTATCTTTTTTTAAAGATAATTCCGGCTTATTTGCTACTTCACTCAAAGCTGCCTCGAAAGTGGAAGGTGTGAAGGTTTAGGAATCACTTCTTCATAATTATTTTTACATTCTGAAAAAGTTTTCTGAGTGAAAATTATTCAAGGAATTCGCATATATGATAAGTTTATTGCACTTGAAATATTCCCGCCTAGATCTAATCCTCGAATAGATATAATACTACTCGCGCCTTCTTCCATTGTGTATTTCGGATGTGGCAGTTATTGATGAGAGCAAATTATTCATATTGAATGTATCATTTATAATAATAAAAACTATCAGTTTCAAACTTTTTACAGATATTTAGGAAATTTTAGAAATATCTGACTTATATTGGAAACCCTGAAATTGCGTTTTTATGATACTCTAATACTTCTACTAGTAGATGTAAACCCTAATGGTCAATGAAACGCGGCGTTTAACGCGCTCTCTTCGCTCGTTAAAATATCTCGATCATTAATCGCTTTCATTAATACCCTAGTTGATTAAATAACTATATCTGACTCATACCGAATTCTGTGATACTTATGGTTCACTTAGAAATGCAATCGATTTACTTTTCAAAATGTATTTGAATGTTTTTGAAAAAAATCCAACAAAAACCACATTTGGACACTTTCATTCAAGGTATCATAAATTATGAATATTCGCACATGAGTGCATAGGAATGTAAGGCCTGATTTGTATGTACATAAAATTAACATATAATAGATACAAGATAGCAAAAAACCGTATTACTCATAATTTCGCGAATCACAGGTGCCACTAAATTGATTGTTCCACTAAGGAACTTCCAAGAAAAGGCACTTTCTGTGTTAATTTCTTACCAAGAAAGCAACACAAAAGCTTATGTTTTATTGAACTTTTGTTGATAACAGATCTGTAAATAATGTTCAGTTTTATCTCGTAATATCCAAGCACATGGTTTGTTGGCTGATAATTATTCGAAAATCACCTCGAAATTCATTATAATGATTGAAATAAAACAATAGTTCATTATGATACAAGTTAGAAATGTAAGACTTTTTTATTTGAGCGAGTACATAAAAGCTCTTTACAAAATTGTATCACACAAAGTTCTAAAGCCGTATACAGACCAAGTTCAAATGCAAACCAACGCCAACTCGATCAAATGTGATCTTTTGGCTTGGGATTGGAAATCATTTCTTGTTGTCGTCCACATCGGATTTTCAGTTAAGAACTGGACACTGTTGGTTGTGGATCGGTCATTTTGCGCGAGAAGGCATTTGAATTTAGTTCGGTGCATGTAGAGCTAGTAATGAAATGAGGATGAATGAGGAAGATTCATCAGCAAATGTGGGTTTTTTAGTATTACATTCTTTAATCACAAAAAAGCAGAAAAACGGCAGCCTAGGCATTGGTGGGTGACAACGCCTTTTGAAAACCGATATTCCTTTAGTGGAAGTCACTTATTAGACGATCTTCAAGGTGAAGATGGTAGACATATTAGAAATTTTTGCAGAATGACACCAGATATTTTAAAAACATTATTTTTTCTGGTGAAGCCAAAAATTGAAAAGCAGAATAGGGTAAATGCGCCAATAGTCGGCCACTTAAGAGTAAATCATAGGTTTGCGATGGCTCCGTAGGTGGATATTAACATATAAATTAATAAAAAAAATTGAGGGACAGAATAAGTCCTTATAATCATAAATTTACATATTAGAAATTCATAGAGTGTCCACATTATTTTGAAAAAATTAGTATTTACAAAAAATACACTTTTGCTAGTTCTCGGCCACGAGATCCCACTTCTCAGCCTACTAGTGCGCCAGTTCTCGGCCACCTTCCCAGTTGTCGACTAGTTTAATGACTTTTCTCGGCCATTAATCTTATACTCCCCATCAATAAGGCCGATATTAGTGTATTCTCCAATTGACAATGGAAATGTGCAACGCAGATATGAGTTTATTTAAAATACAAAAAATAAAATATAAACAAAAACAAAAGTAAAATATAAAAACGCAAAAATAATGTTTCTCCTTAAAAAATTAAAAATCATATCACACAAAATAAGGAACTATAGTTAACTGAAAATGTCTGGAGCCCAGGGTTTATGTATTTGCGATCACACACAATGTTCGCAGATGTATTCCTTTTTGGCAGCTTCAATATACGGTATATTAGAAAGATTGGTACACCTCAGGTGGTACCATCTTATGCAGTTGTCGCAGCCGATATTTTTTTCTCCCTCGTCCTCAGTATCGCTAATCAGTTCATCTTCACACTTCCGACATTTCTGCTTTGGTTTTTTATGTTTCTTCATAGATTTCAACTTTGCTTGTCTTTCAGCAAGTTTCATATTTCAAAATGTGCCTTTTTTCAGTAGATCTCAACTGATTCCTATTTGCCTTAATTTTCTTGACTGGGGCCATCTGAAAAAAAAAATTATGGAGTCTACTTCTAAATATTTGTAAAATAAAGATTGTGCAAAGTTACGCTCATTTTAGAAGCAAACATTGTTATTGTTAAAACCGGCTGCACCCCTACGAACAACCCTCAGGAGTCTTCGAGAGACTTGTGCGAGCTAGGGAGGACGAGACCCTTAACTTTTAACGTGTGATATCATGCACGGGACCGGTGACTACCCTCAACCATTGGATTATATGGCGAAGGTCTTACCAGCGCGCCACCACGGCACATTGTTTCAATTCAATAAAAAAAGTTAATAAAAAAGTATTAACATATAGATGAATAGTACTGGCCGAGAACAGGCGTTTATAAAGCTAGTTGTCGACCGCATGATTTCTATAGAAATATATGCTGGCCGATAACTGGCTCACATTAAACCTATTCTCGGCCACATAAAAAGCAACCTATCAGAATTCCTCAATATAAAACATTTTGGTGGCCGTAAACTGGCTATAGTATTACCGTCAGTAGTACCTTTAAAAAGGACAGAACGATAAGTGTCCACAGCATTCGATATTGAAATTGAGGGACCACGAATAGACACCTTATTATTCCAGTTCTTGGCCACCCTGACCGAAAACTGGAAAATCGTTGTTTGGAGACTCCAGTGCACCGGCCACCGCTTAATACAAAGAAAAAATCATTAATATTCAGTTTTTTACATTAAAATAAAAGTTTAACACGTCCAGGCACCTTCTAAATAAAAAAAATTCAGAATATCTAGCGAAATTAGACAGAAACTTACCGTTGAAAAAGTTATGTTCCAATATTTTTTTCCAACAGAGCAACGCCCGGCCAACGATCACTTCGACCACCGTGAATAGAACTGACAAGAAATTAATAATTTTATTTTCAGGACGGGTAAATCTAACGGAAAATGGAGGGAAAACTGTAACCGAAAGTTTGGCAGCATTTTCAAATTTAAAGACTGGTTATTTTTCTTATTATTCCATGAAAACGATGAAAACAGCCGACAACTGGAAGTGGCCGGTAAACTGGCGCAATCACCCTACAACAATAATTCACGTCTTACTCCATTGAATACTTGCCAACGACTGAAAGTGAAAACTTTCAAAACTCTCGTCCAGATCAAATCAGACATCTCTTTGATGTCACGCTAGGCGAAAGAACTCAGGCCAACGCCAACGGTTGCCTTGGCATGCATTGAAATGCGTTCGCCACCGCCGTACACACCGATTTCAACGCAACCAATTATCTGTCAACATGTGCCTTGGTGTGCGTTGGAGCGTCGGTCTGTACGCGGCTCAAGATAGTTGTATTGACAAATTTTAGCACTTGTTGAATGTTTTATCATATTAATATAAAGTGTTCAATTTTCGTACTGATAAAAGCTGACCATTTTGTATGTTTTCAAATAGAGGTAACCGGGTAGTTGTTATCTATATTGAATGATGATGATGAGTTAATGTATTTTTATGCGAATAAAGAGTTTAATGAACGCGAACTACTTACTGATACTTAATACTTCAATTGAGAGTCAACATTATGCAGAAGTGGTGAACGCCAAAATACATTGCCGCAGACTTTGCAGAATTTTATATCTTGGAGGAAACTGTCAGTAACCAGTCAGTGAACATGTCAAATGTAGAAGATGTAATAGATATGGGGATGATGCAGCCTTTAAGTACGTACGAGGAAGTATTGACATCTAGTTAGTCTAGACCAGCATAAACAAAATATTGCGTTACCATAGCAACGAACAATAATTTATTAGAAGTGTCAGTGTAAAGTTTGACGTCAAAAAAGTTAACCAGAGTTACGCAATAAATTCAAAGAAAAAATATGTCCACCGAAATTGTGAAAATAGAAAAATTGGAGCATCGAGCCATCATCAAGTACCTGTATTTAAAAGGGTTAAGAGGTAAGCAGATTTACGAAGATATGCTTAGTACCCATGGTGATCAATGTCCTTCGTATGCGACCGTGAAAAATTGGACTGCATGCTTCAAAAGATGTAAATTTTCCATTCAGTCCCCGAAAATATCGATGTAGTTTATGACATGATTTTAACAGACCTTCGAATTGGGCTAAAACGGATATCTGAAGCACTGAATATTTCATACGAACGCGTTCATCATATAGTTCACGTCAATTTGGACATGAGAAAAATTGCTGTAAAATGGATCCCCAAATGTTTGAATGTTTACAACACATAATTATTTGATTTAATTTACAGAATAGGTTATTTTGTATCCATTCTTCCTTCAACCACTGGCTTCTACCAAAAATCGTCTGGCAACGTTGTGTCAATCATCAATCAATCAATCAATCAATCAATCATCTTTATTTCTTCAGGTTTATACAAATAAACATAGAAATGCGTCAGATACGTCATAAAATTATACATTACATATGTCCTTATAATATACTAACATTAAAAATAAACATAACAATACAAAATCGAATTGCTCATACATACAGATTAAAAAGAATATTTAACACTACATAGGATATTTTATATACAGGGTGTCAATTTGAAAACTTCCTACCCTTAATATCTTCCTTCCAGTAAACAATATGAATAATCGAAAAAACAGGTCAATTTTATTGTCAAGGGGGACACTTTCACGGACTATTTGTAGCCCTCGTGGTTCAACCCCCTAGGAGAAGTAGATGTTACCCTTAGAATTTTAAATGGGAAGGGGGGTCCAGTGGCACATCACTTTGATGGGCGTTCAATTCTTGTTCCAATGGTACCCTGACTTATTATTTTGTGATGAGCATTTTCCGAAAAATTGCGTTCTAAACTAACAGAAGTAATTATTAGAACGCCTATACTGAGATGCATTATTGTATTGGCTCCCTTTAATAAAAATGGTTAGAAGAGTAGGTGGCACCGCTCCAACCCTTGAATGACAGGAATAAATTTATTACGCATGGGATTTTTTATTTGGTGGTTATTTTCCTTCTACACAATAAAATTTAATTTGCGAGAAAGACATTTCCAACATAAAATCTACTTACGCTTATCTTATTAGCTGTTCGAAATGTTGTCCATTTTGCTCTAAACAGTAATACAGTCTGTTTTCGAACTCCCCTCTAACATTACGGAAAACTTCACTAGGAATTGACCGGCATGCTGCTGTAATTCGTCTTTTAAGTTCGTCAATATCAGAAGGTTGTGTTTTATAAACAACGGATTTAAGATGCCCCCAAAGAAAGAAATCAAAGGGTGTTAAATCCGGTGATCTCGGAGGCCATTCAACTGCTCCCCTTCTGCCAATCCATCTACCCGGAAATCTCTCGTTTAACCACTGTAGGACGGAAAGAAAATAATGAGGTGGAGCACCGTCCTGCTGTAAATGTAACAGATCCTCCTGCAAAAGTTCATTACCTTCTGCATCAATTTGAGTTTCTAGCTCGTGAGTTATAAGAGGATCGATAGTCTCTTCAAGCATATCAAGGTACAGATTGCCAGTCAAGTTTTCTTCCAGAAATAATGGACCAAGAATGGCATTTCCAAGAATACCAGCCCAAATATTAACTTTTTGTGGGTGTTGTGTATGCCCTTCCCGAAAAATATGTGGGTTTTCGTCACTCCAATAGCGACAATTTTGTCTATTAACATTGCCATTCAGAAAAAATGAACACTCATCGCTGAAACAGATGTTTAACAGAAGATTAGGGATGGTATTGACTCGATGAGACATGATTTCACAAAACTCTATTCTTCTGTCATAATCATCCTCGTGGAGCTCTTGAAGAATCTGCATTTTATATGGATGAAATTTATGCATTTTCAATGCTTTTCTTATAGTCTCGCGTGACATTCCCGTCTGTTCTGATAAGGAGCTCGTGGGCTCTGCAGCAAATGTTCCCAAAACTTCAATTTGAGCTGCTTCATTTAGTACTCTGGGGTTATTTCTTTTTTTATTTGTCACTGAACCAGTTTCGTAAAACTTATTCACCAAATCAAGCACATACCGGTGACTTACGATACAATTTGGATGTCTTTCGTTAAAAAGACATGCCGCCCTTCGTGCGCACTTTCTAACTTCGCCATAAATTACAATCATTTCAATTCTGTCTTGAAGAATGTAAACCATTTTTACACTTTTATACACTTATTAAAGTAATTCCTAAACAGCCTAACAGGTACAACGGTTTTCACAATACTACCACATAGTTCAAATTTGCTAACCAATCTTTTGCCGGAAAACAGAAACTTTTTACAGCAGAAGTAGCAAAAAAGGAAGGCTATCTGTACAATTTCTGCGATGACACTTAACAATTCAGCATTTAATAAACACAACTTTACTACCATCTACGTTTTACTATTAGACTACTTTTTTATGTAAAGTATTTGGAGCTAATGGCTAATGTTACCCCTAATAAAGGGTTGGAACGGTACCACCTAATATTCTAACCAGTTCTGGCCAAACCATGCATCTCAGTATAGGCGTTCTAATAATTACTTCTGTTAGTTTAGAACGCAATTTTTCGGAAAATGCTTATCAAAAAATAAAAGTCAGGGTACCATTGGAACAAGAATTGAACGCCCATCAAAATGATGTGCCACTTGACCCCCCTTCCCATTTAAAATTCTAAGGGTAACATCTACCCCTCCTAGGGGGTTGAACCACGAGGGCTACAAATAGTCCTTGAAAGTGTCCCCCTTGACAATAAAATTGACCTGTTTTTTCGATTACTCATATTGTTTACTGGAAGGAAGATATTAAGGGTGGGAAGTTTTCAAATTGACACCCTGTATACATATAAACATAGGTATTGGATTTTTCAGCAAAAAAGATTTTACCCCATTTTTTAATGAGTTCAGACTTGTGAGGTTTCTAATGTCGATAGGAAGATTATTATATAATTTTATAGACATAATAGCCGCGTTTCATTGACCACTAGAGTTTACATCTACTAGTAGAAGAAGTAGAGTATCATAAAAAATGCAATTTCAGGGTTTCCAATAGAAGTAAGATAATTCTAAAATTTCCTAAATATCTGTAAAAAGTTTGAAACTCATAGTTTTCATTATGATAAATGATACATTCAATATGAATAATTTGCTTTCATTAACAACTGCCACAGCCGAAAACACAATGGAAGAAGTCGCGAGTAGTATTATTTCTATTCGAGGATTAGATCTAGGTGGGAATATTTCAAGTGCAATAAACTTATCATATATGCGAATTCCTTGAATAATTTTTACTCAGGAAACTTTTTCAGAATGTAAAAATCATTATGAAGAAGTGATTCCTAAACTTCACACCTTCCACTTTCGAGGCAGCTTTGAGTGAAGTAGCAAATAAGCATGAATTATCTTTAAAAACTGATAGCACATTTGTAGGTTTGGAACAAATAGGAACTGAAAAATATTTCTTTAATATTTATCTGGACAATTTCATACATAAATCGATTTGACACAATGTTTCTTTATCATCCCAATGATGTTTTTGAACTTTCGCTACTTTCAGGGTCATCATCTACTTTTTTGGTATCCATTTGTGTATTTGTTTAGGGTATGATTTTAAAATGAAGGTTTAACAGAGGTTTTCAATGAATTGAGAATCAATGTGAACCCACCTTCTTTATTATATCAATAAAAGTCGTTGTACAACCTATACGTATTTGAACATTTCCATCTATAACTTTACTCACATCCATAACACTCATATTCATTTTAACTAGAGGCTGTTCACTTCCAAAATCGTTTTAATGTGTGTAAATGAAGTTTTTTGAGCTTCAAAATAAAACCAAACTGAAATGTAACAGAAATTAAAGTCAATAATATGTTTCAAACTACTTTCAATGTCAATAGTGTCAATTTATGCTACGACTCAGGAATTTTCATTTTTCAACCAATTATCTACTTTTGCTACCCTCAAATTTGATCGTAGCGAAAGTAGAGAAAGTAGATATATTTGGTGTCAAATTCTACTTCTACGAGACGAGCATTTCTGTCTACAATAAAACGCACCAAATGTGAGGACCTCTTGAAACAGTAGATGAGTAATGAAGTGGAATCGACAACATCTGATTTTCGCGTAAATTATATCCTGTTACTAGACTCAAATCTTTTCTGCTTGTTAAATTTTCATTGTGTGACTTCACGTAAGATACACAATTAAACATATATAATGAGATGACTGTTAAAATTTTTAGATTTGAGAATATATCCCTACATGAGTCTCTGGGACCATTGAAAGTCATAACTCTGAGAATTTTCTTTTGGAGTACTAATACTTCATTGATTCTGGTTGAATTCCCATAGCACATGATGCAAAAAATGATGGTGGAGTGGACATATGCGTAGTAGTAATTGAGTAAGATGTTCAGAGTAACAGTTTTTCTAAGATTCCATAAAACATTACAGTGACTAGATAGCTTCTTAGTTATATACACGTCCAGCCATGTCAAACTTAAAGTCACTGGTGGGCTAAAAGCATGAAGACCATAGACTAGGTGGGCCGCAAAACCTAATCTTAAAGAAGACAAACTACTGAAAATCTTAACGAAAAAAAGTACTATTATGTTAGAAGTATATTTATTAAATTTCCAATAAAAAGGACATTACAAAAACTTACAAACATTAACTTCTTTTGCCAGATATTTGACATCTTTTGTCTTCAATTAAGTTGTCTATTTGTGGCGTGAATTTATCGGCGGAAATAACTTTTAAAACTGCGTCCAAGTGTGCGTCCGTCAATCGCGATCTTGCGGGAGATTTGTTTCCTTTCATCAAAGAAAATAATTGTTCACACTTATAGGTACTTCCAAACATTGACAGGATTTTACAGGCAAGTTTTCTCATTTCTTGGTATTGAAAAGGCAAGTACTTCGAAAGTACCAACACTATCAAATTTTTCTTTTAAATGGGTTTGACACTGAATCTCAATCACTTCCATCTGCAAGTGAGGGGGAACTTTATCAATATCGATAGTGAAAAGACCAGTAAATAAAGAAAAATTGTTTTCTTGGGACTTAAAATCCTGAAAACGCTTTTCAAATTCTGACAGAAGGCTTCCCATTTTCTCTGTATACATTTTGTATGATATTGGGCCACTTGTACTTTCCTGATACGCCTTGCAAGTCGGAAAATGTGACAGATTATCCACCGCTAACTGGTTTTTCCTCAGCATCATCTTACACTTGAAAGCTTTAACATGATCATGCATATCTGTTATAACTTGACGTGGTCCTTGCAATTTCGTATTTAAGTCCGACAAGTGTTTTGTGATGTCTACCATAAATGAAAGATCTTGTAAAAAAGGTAAGTCGGATAATAAGCTGACATCTTGTTCTTTCACTTCCATGAAAAGGCGTATTTCTTCTTTGAGTTTCCAAAACCGATCGAGAACCATAGAACACGAAAGCCATCGCACTTCTGCATAATAAGGTAAACCAGTGTACTCACTTTCTAAATCACGTAAAAACGCAGAAAACTGTCGCTGATTCAAGCCACGTGACCTTATGAAGTTTATCATTTTTTTCACTGACTTAAAACGCTTTCCAACTTGATCACATTTGAGCATAAAACTTCTTGGTGGATTATGCAATGAACATGATGAAAATCTGGTTTGTCACTGCCCGTTTCTCTGACATTTGTTTGTAATATTTTAATGAAGCCATTATTTACTCCAGTCATTGAAGGAGCTCCGTCTGTTGCAACGGAATACAGTTTTGACAAATCTAAATTGTACTTTTGCAGAAGTCCATAAACAGCATTGAAAATATCCTCCCCAGTTGTTGTATCATGCAATGGTACTAATTCCAGTAATTCTTCATAAACGTTGATATCTCTATCAACAGCACGAAGAAAAACAGCGAGTTGCGCCACACCACACACATCTGTACTTTCGTCACTGGCAATAGAAAATGCAATGAAAGAGTCTGATTTTGTTTTTATCTGTTCGCTTATATTGGCAGCCAACTCGGTAACTCTTTCAGCGACAGTATTCCGGGACAAGGATATATTTTGAAAAGCCTTCACGCTCCCGGGACTTACAATTTCCGCGGCCTTTACAAGGCACTCTTTGCTTTGCTTTGCGATCAACTCCGACAGTACGTAGCTCGCTTGAACGGCAGATTCATTTTCTTGCTTTGGACGTGTAAACATAAGCTGTTGATCTTTTAACCGTGATTTTAACTCTTTTAACTTTTCGTTTCTAATCATGCCTGTATACTTGTCAAACTTAGTTTTATGACTATCATAGTGACGTTTTAAATTATATAATTTTGGGACACCGACTGTACTGTTACAAATCAAGCAAATAATTTTGTCTTTCACTTCACAGCAAAAAAACTCTAATTCCCACTTTTCTTGAAAGATACGATGCTCATCTCCAAGTTTCCTCTTACTTCCACTTGGTTTTGAAACAGACATGTTAAAAACTTTATCCGAAATAAATAACAATAAGTACTGTTACGTGTTGTAACAATAAGTACGCAACTAAACTCGCAATTCTATCGCAACTGACTCATAACTGACTGAACAACTGAACTCAATCGAGCGGTATTGGCTTATATAGGGATTGTGATTTCTCGACAGTTCTTTCCAGAATGTTCAGGTAGCGTCATCTGTGTTCTCGCGCGATAGAACTTTCCGGAACAAGCCAGGCTTTTAGGTTGAGCGCGCATCTTAGTTCATCATCACAGTACTTTATTTTCGGTTTTTAACAGGCTCGCGGGCCGCATTACATGGCTGTTTTCAAAATTGATTCGGGGCCGCAGGAAAATGCTCAGTTGGCCGCATGCGGCCCGCGGGCCGCATGTTTGACATGGCTGCTCTACGTGATGACCTCAAGTGAGGTGTGAGTCGATTTGCACCCCAACGGTTCTCTCGAGAGACTGTGATCACATGCGTTCGAGAATACCGATTTCTAGCGCGAGAACATTGCAGGCGATGTGAACAGTCACATCCAGTGATGGAAGCGTTCCGTTCTCCTGAACTCGAGAATTGGGGTCCAGCTCAGTGACTGGCGTCCGGGGATCGATCCCGGGCCGCCTGGGTGGAAGGCAAACGCTCTGACACCACAACCACTTCGCTATGTAGATTGTGCGCATTAGATGATATTGCTAGGAGTCCTATTCTAACCAGTAGTAAGTCGATTTGGAGTTTAAACTGGCCATAAGGGATTAAAAAGACACGGTGGTACGAAATCTTCTGCAGAAGTGTTGTTTTTCCGGTTTCTTCTCTCTCATATATCTAATTCTGGCATTTGAATCAGTTTCGGCTCCGTCGCTTGTAGTTCTATCCACCCTGTACATCGCGAAATACCCGAGCATGGGTGTTCACCGAGTGGAGCGACGACAATTTAGCCGGAACGGAAACGGATGCGGTCGGGTCTGGAGACAGGTGCGAATTCGTCCAACTCGCTGGCTTGCCAGGGACACGGGCTGGTACTAGTGGTACCGCCGCCGGTACTCGCTCCTATTTCTGCCCGGGTACAGTTACAATTACACAATTCGCCGACGACGTAAAAAATAAACGAACTGTCGACGACGATGAATGGACAAATCATCATCTGCTCGACTTCTGTCGTGGCACACTTGGCGAGTCGGATGGATTAGAGAAAACCGTTGGGCCGGGGAAGGTGAATGGTTTCGAGTTTGGGACGGAAATTACAGTATCGTGGTTCCAGCTGATCGATACGGAGGCGTAGAATTGCCAACAACAAGATTTAGAAAAAAATTGGAATTGTCACTTCAAAGTGACATTTGCCACTTTGAAATGACAATTGTCACTTTGAACTGACAATAGACCATTCCAGAACACGTGACTTTGACAGGTCGGCAATTTTTGCTGAGGGGCACAAAACATTTGTTTTTGTTAGTGGATTATTGCAATAATGTCGCTGTCGCGGAGTTCATATTTTGCAACACTATCGGGATATGTTCTTGAACGATATTTGAAGAAAACTGAAGCGATAAATAATATTGATCAGTACACTCTTCCAATTAGTGAATATTTGACGCACCAAACTGATTTACCCACTGTGACCTTGCTGGAATCTATAGCTTATTTAGTAGAGACTCATAGCTACTACACAACGAAGCAGTTGAAAGCTATAGAAAGCTTGAAGGCCCATGAAAATTACAGCTCAGGGGCAATTCTGAAAATCATGGCGAAGAAAGTCAATGGCGCTTTCGTTATTTTAAGCAAGGTAAGACATTTCTCAGATGCTAAATTTTATTAGTATTCAATCGACAATCTATATCAGAGTTGAAAAACTAATCATAATTATTCATTGCAGGTTCGTCATTCACAAAAATGAGGGAGACACTTTTGGCAGTCTGGATAATTATTTAAGATGATGGAAGGGCTTGGCGAAGTGTGTAGCCATGTTGCTACTGTGTTATTTGGCCTGCATGCTAAACCTAGTGTTGCGGATGGAAGCTCCATGTCTTGCACAGATAAGTTATTGACATGGCCAGTTCCTCCTATGAAAAATGTGGAGATGATGATGAATCGTGATATGGATTGGGGTAGAAAGGTTAAGCCGATATCCAGTTCCCAGCAACCCCATATACCATCAATGAATGAAGAAGAAAGAAGGGTACTGCTCACAAAGCTTGCCAACATTGGCATTTATTCAGCAAAGAGCCGTTTAACAGAACCGCTAGCTTCTGAGATAGCGAATAAAACAAAGGAAATAGAGTTACCAACTATACTGTATTCCAAATAACAATGCAGTGCTGGAAGCTCGAGCTTCACGCTAATTGGATGAAATCCAAGCCAGTATCACATAGAGTAATAACATATGTAATCCAGTTATATTTGTTTTGGTAGATTTACACTTCTGACTTCTGCCAATATCATAGACCTCAAAAAAGTAATGTCAAAGCCAGGGCGAAATAGAAACCAAATTGACGTAGGTAATTTATCGATTTATAAATCAACGAGTGGGACAGATTCTTCCATAGTTCGAGGTGTTGGTGGATAACTTTTGGTGAGGTTATGTTTAGGTATGACCGTACAAACGTATTACCTTTTTCAAGTTTCTAAAAGAGATTGTTAGTACATCTGTACAATTACATCCCACAGGAGAAATGAATGAGATATCAGTCCCAATTCGAATTACTCAGCTCTTCTAATGAATTGGGACATTGACGGACTGACGGTAACTTCAAGAGTTGACGGATGAAAAATATATAGGAAACTGAGATATTTATTTTGTAACCGTAAAAAACATTTTCGTCAAATCATTAATAAGACGTACCTACCTATTATTATTCCAGAAAGCTGCTGTCCGAAAGTATAGTAACTTTTTCAAATTTGGCGCTTTCCTTGGCAGCAACAAAAATCTAGCTGTGTGAGTTTTCCTCACTGATCACGGCGTCACCTACTGTATTCTTTTTTGGAATGAAGTATAGCTGTAAATAAAATAATAATTGTAATTTCCCTTTAATTATAAATTTTTCATAAGGTCCGTTTTCTATTTATTTTTTCTAACGTCTTCAACAAATGAGAAATGTTTGAACCATCAGTATTGCTATCAAAAATGATAATATTCAGCTGCTTAGGTAATACAATCATATTACCAAATTTAACGATGCACAATATATTCAATAGATAGCAAAATGATTGAAATTCAATGATAATGAAAATGAATGTACAACAACTCAGAATAAAAGTCAAAATATACCTTATTGATATATACTGGTTGGTGTATAATACATAGGTAGATGTAATTATATCACAATATCACAGGAATACAAATTTCAGAAGTCAAAAAGTATTTTGTATTCAGAATAGTTCAAGATTACAAAAACAAATTGCACATTAACATTTCCTAACAAAGAAGTATTTGTGATGGACACATATTTATTATCGCACTACAAACAACTACAATTTTATCCAATGCACTCATATTATCTTCGCTACCATCGATACAGGATTGGTTTCAAGGGAGATCATGAATTTTTTCTTCAAATAGCCCAATATTCTCTCCACATGAACCACTAATGAAATATCTGGAACATACACGACCATTTCTCAGCTCCGTTTCTGATGAAGGACCTCGTTTCAAAGTCCTTATCCATGCATTACCTCGATTTGTTACAACGGCAGGAAATATGAAGAATGATACATTGTTCCTTGTCGCATAGTGCACTTGGAAACCAATCAAAACGCTGGTATTTACAATGATAAAGACAGATTATTTGAGTTGGACTAGAAAACTTTCCAGTGAGTTTGCAATCACAAATACAATCTAAACGAATATTACACTCTATTTTATTTATCACAAAAACAATATATTTTGATCAATGTAAAGTTACACAAACTAACGTAGTCTTAGAATCAAACAAATCAATCGTTTTAATTGCAATATACAGACCGGCATCAACTGATCCTGAAAATTTTGTTTCTGGCCTGAAGCAATATCTCCAGCAAACGAAAAAAATTGCATGCGAATGTCATATTATTGTAGGTGATATGAATATTAATCTAAATGATGAAAACGAACTAATTTATGAGTACATGAACATTTTAAGTGAATTTAATTTTATATCAACTATCAATAAAAATACACGAGAACACGGTAACTCAGGGAGCTGCATAGACCATATTTTTGTTAAGCATCCCAATATAAATCTGAATGAAATGTGCACCACCAGTATAGTTGACACAAACGTGACAGATCATAATGCAACCATTTTATGCCTCTCAGTAATAAATGTGGTAGCCCTCTCCAGAAAAAAAGATTAAAAAATTCATAAATTATAAAACGATAAAACAAACGTTAATTGATTATGATTGTAATGAATACTATCAACTAGAAAGTATCCATGACCAAACAACCTATCTCATAAAAAATCTAACAGAACTAATCCAACAAAATACTCACACGATCAGGTTACGAAGGAATTACACAAAACGAAAGCTATGGATAACAGGATTAGTCAATTCTATTAAAAAAAAATCAGTTACATCGTCAATATATAAAAGATCCTAATAATATTAATTCAAGGAATGCATATTTGGAATATCGTCAGCTCACTGACAAACTGATAAAAAAGCAAAATACTCATACTATAAAGATCAGATAACTAGTAATAAAAACAGCTCAAAAAATGTATGGAAAGTAGTATCAGAATTAACCGGGTCAAAACAAAAAAAAGATATTACTGAAATTAAAACAAACGGTGGGAAAATAACAAAGAGTAAAGAAGAGATTGCCAACTTATTCAATGACTACTTTGCAAAAGTAGGTGAAAATTTGGCAGACAAAATAAAAAAACCCAACTCAGGAAAACCATCAAGAAACCCTCTACCAAACTCCATATACCTCGAACCAGTCGATTGAAAAGAAATAATAGAAACAATAGAAGGCCTGAAAGTAAAAAAATCACCTGGATTTGATCAACTCCAAACTGAAACTTTAAAAAAGTTGGCTGAATTCATTGTAGATCCTCTAGTTTTCTTGATAAATAATATTTTTAACTCAGGTATTTGTCCAGATGAATTTAAAGTAGCAGTTGTCACACCAATCTTTAAAAAAGGAGATAGAAAAACAATAATGAACTATAGACTGATATCAGTAATTTCTGGAATGGCAAAAATATTTGAAAAATGTCAAAAAAAAGATTACAGAAATTCGTTAATAAATATGATATCATATCTAACAAACAATTTGGGTTCCGTGAGTCCCTATCCACAGGTGATGCAACAGCTACACTATTAGGTGATATTTACAAGGCAGTAGATGATGGTAAACCAACATTATGTGTCTTCCTGGATCTAGCCAAGGCCTTCGACACTGTTAATCATCGACAGCTGTTGGAGGCCTTGGAAGACTTGGGGTTAAGAGGTACAACACTAAAGCTATTAGAAAGCTATTTAGAAAATAGAAAACAGGTCGTGAAAATAGAAAGAAAACTCAGCGGTGAGAGACAATTGAAATATGGTGTTCCCCAAGGCACGGTCCTGGGGCCCCTATTATTTTCGATTTACTTACCATGAACAGTATAGGTAAAGTAATATGTTTTGCGGACGACACAGCCTAAAAGAGATCGTGGAAACAGACTTACGAGATATTATGAACTGGTTCAGGTATAAATTACTAACCATCAACGTGGATAAACTTATTATATGCCATTCTGTAGTTATAAAAATGGGTTGCCAATTTATAAAACTATTCAGATTGAAAATGACAATACTACAGTTGAAATACAATCAACAACAAATATTAAATACATCGGAATTACTATGGACTCCCACTTAAAATGGGATAGCCATGTCTCAAATGTCATGAATACTCTGAGAAGTATGTTGCCAAAATTCAAGTATCTGAGAACAATTTTGGACATTTCTAGTCTCAAAATTATTTATTATTCACTAGTTGAGTCTCGTCTCCAATACGCAATCCTAAGCTGGGGAGGGGTTATGAACACACACTTGAAAAAACTAAAAAAATTTAAAATAATATATAGCAAACCATACACCTACTCGTCAGACCGACTATTCTCGGAACTCAGAGTAATGGATATAAGTCAGCTTTACTATTATAACATTACAATATATTTACACAAAAACAGATCTAGTCTGAAACAAATAGACCATAGTTACAGAACACGCAGTAAAAGCAAAAATCTAGTACAGACAACCCTCTTTAAAAAACCATAGGTCAGAGATGCCACTTTCACCTGTCACAAAAAATTTACAACTCTTTGCCAGAAATGTACAAAACATATTTGATACGAATAAATTCGACTCAGCTCATCAAGAAGATTTTCTAAATCTACCTACATTCCACCAAAAGAGAAATAATTCATAACTTAGTCGATAGTTAGTTAGTAGTATAGGAATTAGTTAGATAAATATAGTAATTACAATATTGAACTATACAATAACAAATTACGCACCGAAACGGATATAAACAAATTGATATAAATTTTTGAAAATGTCCATGCTCGACCACACTTGGTTCTAATGGGACATCTTCAAGTTTGTTCAATTATATCTATATGCTTCACTCTACACTTTATATACACTGCACCGCAAAATTAACGCATAATCATAAAAATCGAAAAATTGACGTTATAAATTTTTTTAAGCCTCACGTTAATGGATTAAAATTTATATTTGGAATATCTTGAATATGCTGTCACAGATTGTGAGATTCAGAAAGCACAAGAAATAAAAGTACGGCACATAGAAAAAAATAGCCAAAATTTTATTTTTGAAATGGAAATATAACAAAAAATTACGATACCTAATAACGTGTATTGCCTCCCCTTGCCCTGATTACTGCTGAACATCTTCTAGGCATACTCAAAAATTAGATTTCTGATTGCATCTTGGTCCGTCTGCTCCCATATGTCCATCAGCCTTAATGAAAGTTCATTTAAGTTCCTAGGTGGAGGCATTAATGCTCTAACCCTACGACCCATATTGTCCCACAAATGTTCAATCGGGTTAAGGTCAGGACTTCTCGCTGGCCAACGTAAAGTTGCAATTTCAACTTCCTGGAGGTAATTTTGTACTACTCTGGCCACATGCGGGCGTGCATTATCATGCATTAATAAAAAGTCTTCTCCTACAAAGGGGGCATATGGTATCACATGCGGTTGTAAAATGTCTGTGATGTATCGGTCAGCTGTCAGACGACCTCCCTGAATTACAACCAACTCCGTGCGGGCCCCCAAACTAATGCCAGCCCATACCATAACTGATCCTCCACCGTAGCTTACTGTTCCGACAATGTTACACTGGGCGTATCGCTCACCAGGACGTCGATACACTCTCCTACGGCGGTCATCACTAAGAAGACAAAATCTTGATTCGTCGCATTCACGTTCACCCCAGTTTTGGTGTTCTTGTGTAAACTGAAGACGCTGCCTTCGATGGTCTGCGGTTAGAAGGGGGCCGGTTGCGGCTCGATAGGGATTAAGATCGGCTTCTGCCAACCGTCTTCGAACTGTATCTTGACTAATACGGTAATTATACCTATGGGAAAAATCTTGCTGCAGTGCAGTGCTGGAAACAAATCGACTTCGTAAAGCAGTCAATCGCAAAAATCGATCTTGGTTCGCCGTTGTCACCCTTGGTCGTCCTTGTCCAGGTCTTCTTTGGTTACTACCGGTCTCCCGAAATCGTACCAGTGCTCTGGATACAGTGGATTGTGTCACCCCAAGTCGACGTACCACTTCAACTTGTGGCAATCCTTCCACCAGTGCTATGGCAGCAGCACATTCCTCCGGCGATAAATTCCTGCTCGCACGTACGTTCTGGGCCATTTCACCATACTAAACCTAAACGTTGCCAATACAAGAGGAGAAAGCTAAGTAAACCACATAAATGATTGAATTTCACTTGTTCAGATTTCTGGTTATTTATCATTTTCTCAATATTGTAAAGAAATACTGTTTTTAAAGTACCCAACACAAAAAGAGTACCTGAAAACATTGAAAAGAAATACTTCTGATCTATTAGCGTCGGTTTAAAAATTTTTACCAAGTCGATTTTTCGATTTGGATTATTATGCGTTAATTTTGCGGAGCAGTGTATTATATTCTTATAAATCATTGTAAAATCAAATTATGGAATTTGAACTTTGTAATTGAAATTTGAAACTTTGAATAAACTTATTATTATTATTATCTTATTTCTGTTATCACCAGATACTGTCAATCACGTAAGTCAAAACTATTCTCAAATTTTTATATTAACACATCAGCAATTACAAATATTACAATGAACTTGAAACGTAAACAAACTTTTCGTGCAATCGCACGCGAAGTCAGTATTTCGCGTTCTCAGCACAGTCCGCGAAATTTAATTTCGCGGCCGTTACCCATAGCAACGGCCGCGAAACCAAACGTCACTTTCAAAAATGTTTTCAGACATCGTCTTAACATTCTGTTTGTCACACCAATCTTTAAACTCGCCGTAACATTTTTCGTACTGCCGTTTAGATTTTTCGGGTATTAAAACGGAAAGCGCCGAATTTACAACGCTTTTGAGTTCAGGAGGAGTGGAAGGTACTGAAATATCGCTATCAGTATCAGACATTTTGCGTTTTGACAAGAACTGTCAAAATATTTTGTATATATTGAAACATATCATTTCCATAGCACACGGTGATATTGTTAAATAAATTGAACTGCTGTTGATTTTAGAGCAATAATATATTTATTTACAACTATCTATTTTAATAATTTTAACGATTGCACGAAAAATAGTGTGTATGCCATGGCCGCGAAACTTTTTAACGACCTCATGATTATCTTGCCTCGGCCGCAAGCGGCCTCGGCGATAACTGTTCTTTTGGTACGTTAAAAAGGTATTTCGCGGCCTTAGCATACAAATAACTATTGTGTGCCCCTCAGCAAACTTGGCCGACCTGTCAGTAACGTCATTCTGGAATGGTCTATTGTAACTATTGTAACTTTGAACAATTGTCACGTTGAACTCACAATTGTCACTTTGAACTTACAATTGTCACTTTACACTACACTCACAGTGTTTTTGTTGATTAATATCTTATTTTACAGCTCGAAGAACCCTGCTGAATACTCCACCAAGGCTCGATAATTGATTATTCAATAAAATCAATGAAAGATATGTTTGTTTATCTTAAAACAAAGTTTGGTTATACACAACTGTCGAAGTAAATTTTGATTTTGAATTCTTCTTCGCATTTCATAGATGGTTCTTCTTCTTATTTTTTAATTGGTTTGCCAATAATAATAATAATAATAATAATAATAATAATAATAATAATAATAATAATAATAATAATAATAATAATAATAATAATAATAATAATAATAATAATAATAATAATAATAATAATAATAATAATAATAATAATAATAATAATAATAATAATAATAATAATAATAATAATGCCCATCTTATGCGGTCTCAGCCTATATCCACAGGCATAACGCGGCGCTACGAGTGTTGTACTACCACCTACGACACTCGTACGGTATAGACGAGACACCGGTGTTGCCTTATGCTCCGGGGGATATTGAGTCCGTGGTGGAGAATGAGAGATGCCGAATCTATTGGAACTACTCATTCCCCACCCTCAGGCAAATACAAGCCAATAAGCCTGATGTTGTCCTCCTCGACCACCAAAGTAGAACGATATTCGTCATGGAGTTTTCCGCTCCAGGCGAAATGAATATCGTTCGAAAAGAGGAGGAAAAACGGACTAAATATCGAGATCTTCTCTTTGAACTCCGCAGGTTATATCCGGACCATTCTGTCAAAATGGTGGTTCTGATCATAGGAGTCCTTGGTGGAATGATGGACACACTGCTCTCCAACTTGAAGATAATACCTGCTTGCCGTAATATGGCAGAAATCTTAGCAGCAAGAATGCAGAAGGCCGTCATCCTTGGTTCGCTCCGTCTACTCAGGGCACATGATTCTCGGACCCAATAGTCACTCACCCTACGGACGTAGGGAGTGGTTATTGGGGTTAACGACACCAGCGCGCCCTCCGGATGTATCGGAGCACCGGAGACAGGGCCTGACTGGTACATTCCCAACGGGAAAAAAAAAAAAAAAAAAAAAAATAATAATAATAATAATAATAATAATAATAATAATAATAATAATAATAATAAATCTTTATTAAATCCTTTCAGATCACAATATGATATAGGATACGTCAGTAAAATCAGATAAAATCATCCAATGAAAAAAGAAAATATGTATAAATAAATTATCCACGTTAACACAAATCGATCACAAGTAAATATGTATAAACAAATTATCCACGGTAGCACAAATCTATCACAAGTAAATATGTATAATCAAATTATCCACGGTAACACAAAACGATCACAAGTAAATATGTATAAACAAATTATCCATGGTAACACAAAATTTTCACATTTTTAAAAACTTTGTTAAAATAAAACAAAATCGGTTCACTGAACATCTTACTAATTAAAACAACCAGTTGAGTTAGAATTAGATTGGTCTCACCTACCAAGATATTCATCAACACTGTAAAAACAACTCTTGAGGAGGAATTCTTTGAGTTTGGTTTTGAAACTTTTTTCTATTGTATCATCTCTTATATCTACAGGAAGATTATTGAAAAATGTCACTCCTGCATGGGATGGACAATTTTCAAACGATTTGGTTTTATGCTTTTGGGCTCTAACGATTTTCCCGTGTCTGGTGGGATAAGTGTGCATATCTGAGTTTCGATTATAATTGTTTATATTCTTTTTCATTGACAACACGCATTTATATATATAAATACAGGGTAGACACATAATTCTGTAATCAATAAAATATTGTTTACAGGAATCTCTATAGCCCAGATTAAATATCAAACGTATGACCCTTTTTTGTGAAACAAATATTTTATTCACACTGGTAGAGCAACCCCACAAAGCAATATTGTATGAAATATGAGAATGTACAATTGCATAATATACATTAAGGAGTTGATCTAGATTCAGAGTTGATTTCAATTGTCTTATTGCGTAGTATCCACTATTGACCTTTTTACTTACATTGCTTATACTTGATTCGAACCTCATTCTACTATCAATATAAGTACCAAGAAATCTAGTGCTAATTGACGATTCGATATATTCGTTGCCAACCTTCACACGAAAATTATTAATTTTTCTTTCATTTCTGAACAAGAACTGCATGAGAACTGTTTTACTAGAGTTCACGATCAGAGAGTTTTTGTAACATCAGGTAGTAAATTCATCAGACAGCTCATTTAGCTTCTGTTGCAGTTCTGCAGGATTGTCAGAATCAGCTGCAAGTGTAGTATCATCAGCGTATAAAACAACATGTTCTGTACTCACATGTTTTGGCATGTCATTAATATAGAGTAGGAAAATAAGTGGTCCCAAAATGGAACCTTGTGGGACTCCTAGATCCGTGTGGAATGGTGAAGAATGGCAGTCTTCTAATTTTACATGTATTTTTCTGTGAGACAAATATGATACTATCCAAGAAAGGAAATTACCCCTGAAACCGATTGAGTACAGCTTACTCTGAATAATTTTGGGATCAATGATATCAAATGCTTTCGATAAGTCGAAGAATAGTGCACCAACGTATCGCCCTCTATCAAGTGACTCATATACATAATTGAAAAAGACTGATGATGCACCCTCCGTCGACTTACCTGGGCAGAATCCGTGTTGGACCTGAGAGATGATGTTGAATTGATCCAAAAATGATTGTATTTTCATATAAACACATCTCTCGAATGTTTTACATATTACCGTGGGTACTGTTATTGGCCTATAGTTTTCGATTGAAGTTGGATCATCTTTTTTATGCAGTGGTGTTACCAAACCAACTTTCAGTTTGTCGGGAAATTCTCCCATTTCTACAGATCTATTCAGTATGAATGACAGTGGCTCACTTATAAGAGTTCTGATCTTTTTCAGAAGTTTTGTTGGTATGCAATCTATTCCCATAGAATTTGTATTTTTGAGTGATAAGATAATTTCACAAATATCACTCGGATGGACAGGTGTAAAAAAGAAAGTTTGAGGCACATACATAGTTGTAAATTCGTTGAAATTTGTTGAACCAAAATATGTGTTGATAGCATACGGTGCTATGGTTGAAAAATATTCTCCAAAAGCGTTAACAATTTCATTTTCATCTCTAATACATTCATCATTTAGTGAGATCTCGATATTCATATCTCGTTTAGTTTTACCTGTTTTTTGCCTAACCATGTTCCAAATTTTCTTTTGTTTTTGCTGTGAGGTTTTATTTTGAAAACAACTCTGGTGAAACATGCATTTAGCTTCATGTAATTCATGCCTATACAATTTTTTTGAGGTATTATAGTGCTCTCGGAGGTTGCTGTTGTCTGCATTAGTGGTTAGCCAAAATAGTTGTTTCAAATTATTTCCCATAGTGATTATTTCTTGTGTAACCCATTGTTTATTTTGTTTCATTCCCAAATCAAGAGTTCTTTTCATAAGAGAATTTACCCAGTTCAAAATGACAATTGGCAGTTCAAAGTGACAATTTCCATTTCAAAGTGACAATTGCCTGTTCAAAGTGACAATTTCCTGTTCAAAGTGACAATTTCGTGTACAAAGTGACTATTCGTAGATCGATACCCGAAAAGTAGAAAATGAAAACTTTCCAGAAAAGGTATCAACCTCGCCAGTATCTGAACTCACTCAAAAATAGCAATGACGTTCATGAGCAATCATTCATTGACCTATGGTAATTTCTGATGACTAAGTCGGTTCCTTATCGGAATTTTTACGCTTTTTGAACTCTAATTGGACGAAATTCTTTGAAAATTGGTTGATTACATTTTACTTTCTGAAATGTAAATGGGTACCTAGTACCCATTTGTGTCATATTTCCAATTATGAATGATGTTTCAAATTTTCTTCAAACAAATGCGTTTTTTTTGACAACCAAAACTGGACATTTAATAAATAATCAAGTATCTGAATGAAAATGCAAATTTTCTTTCACAGTATCTATCAATGGCACAGAATAGAGATAGAGTTGGAATGTTACGGTTTTGTGTTCTAAACACAAAACAATAGACTGACCCAAAGTATGTTTACAAAATAACGCTGTCATACCGCAAAATAGAACAACTGATAACTGTCATTGGCTTAAGGTTAGTTCAACAACTAAAAAAACTATATAAAGAAAATATTACTAAATCTAAATTGGAATATAATAATAAAAGGTTATGCAACACTAATAATATCTCTAAAGAAACTTGGAGGATAATCAATGAAACAAAAATTAGGTCCTTTGTTAGATCTCCTACGGAAATTATTGATAATGAGAAAAGAATCACAAAAAAAGATTCAATTGTTAACCATTTCAACGATTTTTTATGAAAGTTGAAAATATCAAACCTGATATGAAAGATATTGTACTGGCCCCGTTCTCAGATTCTTCCACACCATACGAAATAAAAAGCACCATGGATAAAACATCACAAAAACCTTCTCCAGGCATTGATGAAATTCATGGTAAAGCTGTGAAATTGGTGATTGATATAATTTCGTTTCTACTCTCTCATGTTATAGATCTCACATTTTGTGAAGGGAAATATCCTTGTGATTTGAAACTATCCAAGTAAATTCCAATGTATAAAAATAAAGGATCTGGAAAGCGTTGAGTAACTACCGTAATATTTGTCTTCAATCACAGTTTGCAAAGGTCATTGACTACATATAACATACGATTGAAAGACTACCTAGAAAAAACTTCTGGTGGCAGATTGTCAACATGGTTTTAGAAACGAAAGGACAACTGAATCTGCAATAAAAGAACTATGTCAAGTCTATGAATGTCTGAATCAGAAAAAAAATCCTATTGCACTGTACTTTGACTTAAGTCGCGCATTTGCCACAGTTGATCACAACTTACTTCTTTAAAAGCTGTACCGCAGCGGTGTTAGAGTTGTGGCCAATGATTGGGCAAAATCGTATTTTCAAGAGAGGACACAGATGGTTATGTTAGAAATGGTCAAATCAGATCCGTCAAGGGTTACAATGGGAGTTCCTCAAGGATCAGTCCTGGGTCCTTTATTTTTTGTTATATTCATGAATGATATCAAATACTCTTCTCCAAACAAAATGATTATCTATGCTGATGATACACACCAACTTATAGCCGAAAATGATTTAGAAACATCAGTAACTAAGGCTAGTGAATGTGCCCAGGAATTCTTAGTTGGTGTAATACAGAGAAACATTCTCAATAGAAAATTGAATCAATTCATGACTCCTCTGGAAATGGAAAAACTTTACGATAAAATTGAAGTTACTTTTTTGTAATATCTAACAGAAAACAACTACTTCCCCGGCTAAAGTCACGCTGGACATTGAACTACATCTGATAGATATTAAGAAATACCCTATATTATTAATAAATACATCTAAAACGCAATATATGTTATTCTTACCAAAATATGTCGAGTCCCTTGATCAAAATAGATCATATGAGCATCAAACGAGTATTCGAAACTAAATTTCTAGGTATTACAGTGGATCGAAAGCTAACATGGGAAGCACATGTAAATAACATTGTATCAAGATTAAGTAGTGTTTGTTTTATAATTAGACAGCTAAAGAATATGGTATCTCTGCATGTGCTCAAAATGGCCTATCATGGGTTAGTGCAATCTGTATTAACCTATGGTCTGATTTTCTGGGGAAACTCAAGTCATGCCTCTAGGGCTTTTAGCATGCAAAAAAAGATAGTCAAATGCCTGGTGGGTGCCCACCCTCATCAAAGCTGTCGACAAATCTTTTTTGACTTATCACTTCTCACCGTCCCATGTCAACAGTGCGGCTTTTTTAAGACCCCACCCCTGTTAACTTTTGAACGGTTCGACGTACAAACATGAATAGAAAACTGTTTGGAGGGTTTCACCGATACTACCTTTTGAAACAAAAAATATGGTGATTGCTCGACAGGGGGCGCGGGGGGGGCACATCAATTCAAAATTTTTAAATGGCATGGGGGGTCGAGTGTCACTTCGTTGAAAAGAGAATTCAATTCTCTTTACAACCATCAATTTTTTTTTGAATTTCGGTAATTTTTTTTTGCAATTCAAATTCGAAATATCAAATATAAATGTGGATCTGAAAACTAGACATAGCTTGATAAATTTGAACGGTTTGTTGTGGAATAATGAAACCAAAAACATTGCAAAGGGTATTATTGATACTACTTTTTGAGAGAAGAAATATTGCAATTACAGTACAGATGGCTCTGGGGGCACATCAACTAGAAAATTTCGATAGGCATAAAAATTGAAATTGGGAAAAAATTTCTCAACTAAATTCAAAAATATTTAGATGCTTGTAAAGAGAATTGAATTCTCTTTTCAACAATGTGACACTCGACTCCCCATGCTATTTAAAAAATTTGAGTTGATGTGTCTTCCCGCGCCCCCATATTTTTTGTTTCAAAAAGTATTAGTAGTGAAACCCTCCAAACGATTTTTTTTTTCATGTTTGTACGTCGAACCGTTCAAAAGTTAACTGGGGGGGGGGCTAAAAAAAGCCGCACTGTATACATATTTTCATTCATACTGAAAATAAAAAAGGAAGATTCAAATCTGTTAAGAAACAATATGGTTCACAACTATGACACCCGTCGTAGAAATGACCTCCGTATGCCATTTTCACGATTTGGAGTTTCACAAAATTCGCACTTTCACCAAGGTGTAATATGTTACAACCGTGCTGTTGGTACTCTTGGAAATATTAGCAGTTTTAATTTGTTTAAATCAAGACTTCTCAATTATTTGAATGCTAATTCTTTTTATTCAATGAAGGAATTCTTAGAATGTTAATTGTGATTGTAATTTCAAAGTTTTATTTTTTTTTATCGTCTTTAAGACATGTGTGTATGTCTGATAACTGTTTGACTAGTCTGATAAGCTTTGTACTATCAATGTACAAAACTTCAATGATGAATAAATAATAAAAAAAATGTCTGCTCGAACTAGAAGGTTACATGATAATGGTCATGTTATAATTTTGAAACAGTGACGTATAGAGTGGAAAGTTTATGTCAATGACAGAATAGATAATTTCTGATCTTATTGTATTGAAACAGGATAGAATATTCTTTAACAAGGTTGGAATGAAAATTCGATGCTCGTGGAAAGTTCCGAACGCGAGCCGAAGGCGAGCGTGAGGAACCACGAGCATCACGAATTTTCATTCTAACCGAGTAGCAGACTATGGGTGGTATGATTAAAAAGAGTATTTGCTTGTACTTCAAGTAATAGCTTTTACTTCCTAGTATTTTGTGGAGTATAATGTTTTACATAAAGTAAATTCTTCGATGGGAAGTGTTGACTTAGGTTAGAAGTATAAACTACAAGTAAATACTAAGACGTGATTAACCTCAAATTGGTTCGATTGTTGGTGTTTGTTCTGTGGTACTTAATAATCATGAGTGAGAGTAATGATAGCGTTGAACCAAGTGCCGAGGTTGCTGAAAATGTGGAAGTAGATTTTCAGATAGCATTCGTTATTTTGTTAGAAGATTGTAAAATACTTTCTGACAAACGGCAAACTCCAGAAATGAAAGCAGAAAAAGAGAAAGCAGCTGAATCACTCACTGAGGCGTATACCAAGAATACCCAAGAAAATACCTCCATTTTCGTTAAATTTGATAAAGCTGCTCCCCTCGTCTCAATATGATTTCCTAAAAACTTTCTAGCTATCCGTTCAACATTGTTTTTATTGAACCTGAAAGTACAGAGCTTAATAGTAGCAATCTAGCTAAATTAATTAAATTACCGAAATAATTCTCTATATTGAACATCCCCATGCGTTCTACGTTCACACATTTCCCTCTTTTTCCTACCATAATTCATAAAAAAAGCCGTAACACCTTTTCAATTGAAGTTATGAAGTTAGTCTATGAGTAGCTTCTTAAAAACTACACCAAACACTCCCAAATGGAGGAAATACTTTAGTAATTACTGCAGTATTAACTTCTATATATCGAAGTAAATAAAGCAAAGTATAGAGTAATTAATAATAGTATAATAATATAATTTATTTCGTTTGTTGAAAGGTACAGTTGTACAATAACAAAGAAAACGTCTAGAATATAGAATAAATGTAAATTAAATTTGAAACAAAAATACCAGTAGAGACATTGATCAAGTGAAAATAACCGATTAAGATTTTACATACGAATTATGAGAGAAATTCGTCTACAGAGTAGATATTCTTATTTATTAAATGGATTTTCAATGATTTCTTGAATAAACTTAAATTAGAGGCACTTTTAATATTCTGATCTAATTTATTGTAGACCTTGCAGCCAAGAAACAGGTGGCTTTTCTGAAACTTTATTGTACGGTGTTGGCCTGGAACAAGCATATTTCTAGATCTTGTTTCGTTCAGATGGTTTTCTCCATTACGAGCAAACTTATCTCTGTTCTGATAGACAAAAATACACAGCTCATATACATACAGGCCTGCTACAGTCAAAATTTTTAAACTTTTGAAAGTGTCTCTACATGAGGCCCTCCATCCTAGACCTTCCAATATCCTAATTGCCATTTTTTGTAAAACAAAAACTCTTTCCCATGAAGCAGATGAACCCCAGTTAAGTATCCCATACCTCAAATGGCTATTGATGTTGGCATAATATAGACTTAACAATATATATTTGCTACAGTGATAGGAAATAAATCGCAATGCATAGCAGTTCTTACGTAGTTTTGCACAGAGACTATCAATATGTGTTTCCCAGCTCCATTTATTATCAATATTGACACCCAGTAATTTAGTTGTCTCTGATGCATCTACTCTTATATCCTCATTTTCAAAGATAGAGGGGGTTTCGGTTTGATTGCTCAGGGATAAATTAACTAACACTGTTTTTTGTACATTTAAAGTTAGGTGGTTTTTTGCCGACCACAAAATAACATCCCTTTGTGATACTATAATATTTGTATCGTCAGCATACGTGATCACTTGGATCGTTGACAGGTTCTGTAAAAAATGAATGAGATCATTTGCATATATGAGAAACAGAGGGGGGCCCAATATGGAACCTTGAGGCACACCCTGTTTAATGAGTAGGGAAGGGCTCTGTGTGTTTTGCATATCAACACTTTGCTAGTAGTACTTACTTAAGTGTTACTTCAAGTATTATGTGGAGTAAATACTTTGATTTTTTGAAGTGAAAACTACAACATGGAGCATTAACTTGAAGTAAAAGCAAATACTCTTTTTAATCAGACCACCCTATATTTTCTCCACGATCAAAGATAGGAAACGCGACAGCAATAATTTTGACACTTACTCAAATTTTGCCACTATGATGACAATCAACTGCGTCAAGGCTAATGTTATTATTGCTAACCAGTGTGAGAATATTATTCTATCACAAGAGAGAGAATGTAAATACATTTAAATTGCATGGGGCAGAGGTGTTGCAGAATACTTCTTCATTCCCAAGAGAGAGAATTCCAGCATTCTGTAATCAAATTTGATTTCAGAATGGGCAAATTCTGTGATGATCGTGGAGAAAGGGTTTTCTTAATCAAAATAAACCAGTAACAATTGTGTCATCCTTCCACCTGCTCTGTCTCATGATATTATTCTTACAACTCTCCAAAGGCCATAAACCCATAACTCAAAAAACGCTATGTTTTAGAACGTCCGTACACTCTGTAGGCCAAGATGGCCATAAACGAAAAAATAACAGGTTCAATGTAATTTTTTAGACCTTGAACGATAACAATATCAATTAGGAATATTGTATTTGCGATGGGGAATTGCATAATTATAGGTTTTGCGTTTAATTTGCATTTCAAATAGGTTGTTACGTAATCTTACCGAGAATTAAATTTATTCTTCCTGACACTGCTCGTTGGGCAATTTAAATAGTTTTCCACAGTCAAACACGACATCGACATGGAAAATCGCTATATAAAGAATTGTAGGAACTATTTGATGGGTGAGAAAGGTCTTTATTGATTTATTGATATTTATTTATTTATTTATTTATTGAATAATCTCCATACAGGCCTGACGACCTAATTACATGGATAGTATTTCTGCAAATAACATATATTCACACATGTGAACTGAACTATGAAACTAAATATTATACATTATATGAATGATTGGTGGTTTTGGAGGGGGTGAACACTCAACAATATATTATATACACATATATATCATACAGAAATATTATTAATATGATCAAATACTATATTACGAAATTGATCGTATGATAAATTCCAATCCAATGATATTAGAGAATTGATGTTATTGGCTGCGCGAAGTATGTTTACGAGGGGAGCTCTTGTGGTAGTTGAAACTAAAGGGATATGAAACATTGATTTTGTTCGAGTGCGTCGTGAAGGGACATTAAATGATATTAAGGACAAAATTTCTGGAGAATTTATTTGGTTATTGATTATTTTGTACAGAAATAGCATCAGTGATAAATTTCTTCTACTTTCCAGAGAAGTAATCCTAAATTCTTCACGGAGTTGGCTGGATCTGATAGTAGTATAGTCTGGTGAGATGTGGTATTTTTTGTAATACAAGTATCTTAGTAATTTATTTTGAGTTTTTTCCAATCTTCCGAGTACTGTTTGACATTCACCATGCCAAATGATACAAGCAAACTCCAATTTTGGACGTACTAGTGAATGAAAAAGTATTTTGATCGTCCGTATGCTGAAAGAAGACGTCTGTCTTATTATAAATCCCAGCATTTTATTTGCCGATTTGACTATAGTTTCAATGTGCTTAGAGAATGATAATTTATTATTATATTTGACACCAAGATCTTTCACCTCCGTACATCTCCTCAATGATTCAACATTCATTTTGTAATCAAAATCGATGGGGTATTTTTGCCGTGTTATTGTAATGACAGAGCATTTACTTATATTAAAGTTTAATTTAAATTTTACGCTCCACTCAAATATACTATTGATATCTTTCTGAAGCGCTACACAGTCTCTAACTGTTTGAACTTGTTTGAAAATTTTCAGATCATCAGCAAAAAGTAGACACTTGGAGTATTTAATCACTGTTGGAAGATCATTGATAAATAAAAGAAAGAGCAATGGGCCCAAGTTAGATCCCTGTGGTACCCCTGAGGCTGCTAGAAACTTACCAGAAGTGTTTCCATTATGTTTTATTATACAGTATCGATCTCTCAAATAATTTGTGAATATTTTCAACATATTTGTTGATAAGCCATGTTTGTTGAGTTTTTGTAATAGACAGTCGTGATTCACTTGATCGAATGCTTTGCTAAAGTCTGTAAATATAGTGTCAAGTTGTTGTGTTTTTTCCAAAGTTTCATTCGCATAATTGGTAAATATAAACAAGTTAGTGTTTATCGATTTTTTAGCCATAAAACCATGTTGTTGTTCGGCAATAACATTTTCTACATGACCATACAATTTGCAGTAAATGACCTGTTCAAAAAGTTTAGAGGGTGAGCACATGATGGAAATACTTCTGTAATTTTCCAAATCCCATTTATTACCGGATTTATGAATTGGAGTACAGATAGAAGTTTTCCACAAAGTTGGGAAATTTGAAGTTTTTAGGATTAAATTGAATAAATGTAATAGGGGAGTTTTCAGCCACTCTTGACAACCTTTTATTACATATGGTGGTATACCATCCACACCGGCAGATTTTTTTGGTTTAAGCTTTTTCACAGCTGAGGTGAAGTCGGATTCGCTAATAAATTGTATATCGAGAGTATCATTGACGCAGCTTGAACCATTTTCAAAGTTAACGCGGTATTTTGAACATTCCGGACTATAGACACTGGCAAAATACTCTGCAAATTTTTCAGCAGTGTCCTTACTTGATATAGGATTTCCTCTGAACTTGAAAGCGTCCCTGTTGGTACTACTCTTCCTTTTGGTATTAACATAATTCCAAAAGCAATTCATATCAGAAATAGAGTTCTCTTCTATTTCTTTGATATGTTTCCTGTGTTCAATTCTTATGAGAGATTTTAATTTTCTTCTTGTTTCTATGTATTTATTATTGTAATAGTCAGACACTTCCTTCAACTTTTTATAACAGTTCTTTTCTTTAAACACTTCTTTTATTTCCTTCGTGTACCAACCAGGGTATTTTCTATATTCTTTATATAATACAAATTTAGGAACGCATTTATCAAATATACTATCAACAGTATCGTAAAAATTTTTCAATGCAATATTTACATCTGTCTGGTTGATAACGTTTTCCCAACTGGTTTCCCTAAATAACTCGCTCATAAGTAAGAAATTTGCTTTTTTGAAGTTACGTGGAAAATTGCATGAGGAATTACTGACATTTTCAGTCATTTCGTAAGGTATGGTAATCTTTATGTCTAATGCTGGATGGAAAATGTCTTCTTTTACAAGTGGAAGTGGTTCTCTTTTAACTTCACATAAATTGTGATCAGAAGTTATTACTAGATCTAATGTCTTACCTTGATCATTGGTTACATGATTGAATAAAGAAAAGCAATTGAAATTCATGAAATCATACAACGCACTCAAATTTTGATTTGAGTCATTGAGATTTGTAAATTGGCCTTTAATTTCTGGCAAATTGAAATCTCCGAGAATATATACTTCACTTGGGTCATCAATGTGATTTTGCAAAAAATCAAAACATGCTGTATATACGTTCACAGAACTCTTCGGTGGAATATAAACACATGCAATAACGCGTTTAATGTTGTTTTTTATTCTGATTTGAGCAATAAGTGCCTCAAAATTAGAACAGTTCTTTGCCACTTTCAAAACCTTAAACCTTTTATGTAATGCTATAAATACTCCCCCGCCTCTTGTTTTCTGTGTGAACTCAAAATCTCTATCTGCTCTCAGTAAATTATATGTATCTAAATCAAGTAGTTCCCCGTCCGCAACACTGTCTCCCAACCAAGTCTCAACAGCCGTAATAACATCATAATCAGCTTCTAAAATATGTCTATACATTACCTCGGTTTTGGTGTTCAACCCCCTACAATTTTGGTAGTAAACATTCAATTCTTTCATTCTATTTAGAAACTCCTGAATGTAAACAATTTATAATAGTGGAAATAAGTAAGATTTGAAAAACAAGCATATCTTAAAGAAATATGTCATATCTACAACTATTTGGCGTATGATAAAAAACGCAAATGAACAAAAAGTGGTGCACAAAGAAATTATCTTGAATTGGGAAATATGGATAGTCCAACCACTACGATTAAATTCTGAGCTCTTCTTTGTGCTGAATTAGTTTGACTCCATTATTATGCTTCACATATAAACGTCCTCCTCTGGTCCAGGCATCACATATTCCATATCTCTCCTTTGCTAATTGTAATAATTTGTATCTTTTTTCTGTCAAATCCTCGTTGACGAAGATTCCCGTATTTTTCAGTAGTTTTCTTGCATACATAATTTCATTGCGTTTCAAGTACGACACAAACTCAACTAATACGGTTCTCGATTTCCCAGTTGAAGATTTTCCGATTCTGTGGATGTTACTAATATCTGCTACTGTACATTTTACTTTCATGGTTGTATTTATAATGTTTGTTACAATTGACATTAATTTTTCGTTTTCACATTCATTTATACCAACAAATCTCAGTATCTTCTTTTTCTGATTTTGTTCTAGTTGATCTATTTTTTTCTCTACCTCCAGAACCTTTTCTTCATTTTTCTCCACAGCTTTTTCCAGAGCACAGAACCTATCGCATAGTATATTCAGCCTTGATTCTAGTTTCTCAATTTTTTTATCAATCTGTTCTTCGATTTTGGAAAGGAATTTTGCACATACCTTGCTAATTATATTTTCCATGGCATTCTCATCCATTTGCTGCTGTTGGCTTGAACTGCGTGTGCTGATCATCCCCGCTATTTGATCGACTCGGTAGTACTACAATCTTTGAGGTATTATGTAGATGAATTTATACAAATGCGATTTCCACAATCTAAGGCACTAGTTGTTCCTTGTTTTATTGTTGTTAACTTCTGAATTCCACTGTAACACTATAAAATTAATCGAAAGGGCAGGAGCTCTATTAGTAGGTGTTCACACGTGAACGATCATTTCTCGATTTCGGATCAAGTAAACCTGGTTAGCAGGAAAGATTTAAAACAAGTGGCCCCGTTAGTGTGGGGCCTACTCACGAAAAAAATTGTTCAAGTAAAACATTTTTCTGACTTTTTTTCAATAATGATAAAAAATTAATAACTATATTTAAAAAATAGTTATATTTGTATTAAGTGCGTTATCTTTGCCTTAGTTCCGCTCTGATAAAAAACACGGATGATCATCAGAAACTACGGGGCAAGAGAGAACGGCGAGAGGTAACAGACACGCAAGAAACTGGCAGGCAAGGTTGTGAAAATACAACAAATTCATAAAAAAAGCGCTGGAGACTAAACAATTGATTGACACAACACTCAGAAATGTGTTCTCGGATAACACTCAGTATCCTGCAACTGATGAGGACTTGTACAAACTACACAGCAAAACGATTAGATCTTTACAAACTTCATTTAATCACGACATATTTTGCTAACACAGTAGCTTCTTCAAGTGAATATACAAGCTAAATAATCATTTATATACCCCTTTGATTAATAAGAACTACATTGCTTCTTTTTTTTTCTGATCCATTGTTTTAAATTTTTTCAGTCAGCATTGGTTCTTCCTGTGATTCATTTATATCTTGCTTGGTTTTCTTCTTTCAACAGCAGCTTCTATTTGTTGAGTTTCTTCAATAGTTTCCCTCTCTGCCATTTTCTTCTTCTTTTTGGGAGTTATCCCAGATTCTGTAAAAATGTAGTCAGTAAGTACATTGTACAATTATTAATGTATGTAATTTTGAAGAGCACATTTGGGAAGAGAAAAGATTCTGCTGATCTGGGAGAAGCAATCGACCATGAGGCAACGAAACTTACCCTCCACTTTCACCTTCTCTGCCTTACTCTTCTTTTTCTTCTTCTTTTTAGGGGATTCTTCTTCCTTCACCTCATCCTCAAAAATTTTTGTCTAAAAAAAATATATCTTCAAAATAACTAAATAATACTTCTCTTTTCCATACATGTTATCTTTAACGTTATCAATACTTCCAATACAATTTCACAGCATCCAGTGGTCTCTGCGTGTATATAGAAACGATTTGTTGGCACGCTGCGTGTTTGCTCGTAGTTGCTTCAATTTCAAGTTATTTTCAAGAAGATAGATATTGATTATGATAGCGGTAGTGACACCAGATATATCTGAGAAAGCAAATGCAGTAGTAGCTAATATGTTACCGGCAAAATTCAAATTAATATTTGAGAAAACATATGACCAATTTCGTGAATGGTGCGACAAGAAACATGTAAAAAGGTTTCTGAAAATGTGCTTATATGCTGTTTTCAGGAGAATTCAAAGATTATAAAACCTCCTATGGAGTGTCTACTTAATGTTGAAAAGTACATTGAATGTTAGGGAGTTTTTTTTTATTGGAATTAACGTGTCTCGACAACAAAGGCCATTGACACATGATCAGCAACAATATGTGTGTGGATAAAACTATTCAGTGTGCTAATATGCTAATATGCACTGGATGGAATCTATACATTGTAAAGTAATATTATCAAATATTATCATACATATAAAGCAATATCTTTAAGAAAGAGAACAGTATTTTTTATTTTGTATGAATCAGTTAGCATTTCTGCTAGGTTTCCATCGATGTGATATTTTCTACGGTTTCTGACGAAATGTGCGCAATCGATCAGGATATACTTCACAGTGATTGGGACATTGCAGGTTGTACAAAATGGAGGGTCTTCAGAGGCCATCAGGTGTCCATGGGTTACTCGAGTATGTCCAATTCTTAGTCTGCGCACGATTATCTTTTCTTTTCTTTGAAGATTAGGTAATTGAAGTGGAGCTGTTGTCGGCCGAATCTCATGAAGTTTGATGGTATTTTAATTCCATTGGGTTTGCCAGGACATTCGGACAGTGTGTTTGAAAAATGTTTTCAGATCAGTTGGTAACTGTATGTTTCCGGTTGTTAAACTTGCAGATAATGCACCCTTGGCTGCATCGTCAGCAAATTCATTCCCAGTCATTCCCACGTGTGATGGGGTCCATATTAGTGTCACAGACACCCCCATTGTAGCAAGATCGTTGGAAATATCATGTATAGTTTGTACCAGTGGGTGGTCTGTGAATATATATTTGATGGACTGAATAGAGGCTAGCGAATCTGTGCAGATTGCAACGTTCCGATGTTCTGGTGTTATAGAATTCAGGGCCAAGAAAATTGCAAACAGTTCGCCTGTATGGACTGTGGCAGAGATTGGAAGTAAAAATTGTTTGAGCATTCTGTCAGTGTATGTAGCTGAGCAACCAACAGCCAGTTGGCCTTTAGAAGCATCAGTAAACAGAATATTATCGAAAGAATTCGAATTGATCAACTCTAGAAAAGATTGTCTCGAGAGGAGTTCGTTGGTTTAGCATTTGCGATATGACGTGAGTGAGAGGTTAAGGCTCCAAGACAAATTCTCATGGAGGTATTTTGAATGGAGTCGAGGGATTTTAGGTCGGATTTAGACGCTGACATATATATAAAGCTACCATAATCCAGTCGTGAACGAATTAGAGATCTGTAAATTTTGAGCAAGACATCTTCTTCTACACCCCATTGTTGGCACGATAATGTTTTCAGGACGTTCATTCTCAGAAAACAGTCAGTCTTGGTATTCTTGATATGCTGTTTCCAACTAAGTCTTCTGTCAATAGTAAGTCCTAATATCTTATGTTGATCCACGACTGAGAGGTCAGTACCATTAATTGATACTCTCGGGATCTGAATGCTGGTAGATCGTCTTGTAAATTTAATTATTTTAGATTTTGCAGCACAAAGTTCGAAGCCTGTCTTGAGAGACCACTGGGACAGCTGATCTACAACGTTCTATATCACTCTGGTAGTAGAAAGAGTTTCTTTTCCGTGGCAATAGATGATTAACTCATCTGCGTACAACATATATTTCACAGGAGGATGAATTTTCTTGCCAATATCGTTGAAAAAAGTAGGGCTCAGAACGGATCCCTGTGGAACGCCTTTTTCTTGTTTGTATACCGAGGAGGTTTTTCCATTAGCAAATACTTTGAAGGTTCGGTTTTGCAGAAAATTTTCAATAAATTAATACATGTTGCCTGTGATATCGCATTCTTTAAGTTTTGCTAAGATATTCGTACACGGTATCGAAAGCGTTTTTTAAATCAAACGCCGCTGCAATCACGTCCTGTTTATTTTGGAAAGCTGTGATGATGTGCGTTTGTAACAGTAAAAGGTTATCTGCAGTACTGCGATTTGATCTGAAACCTGATTGGGCTGAGTCTAAGATTTTATGCTTTTGGAGGTACCAGAGGAGTCTTCTGTTCAGTATTTTTTCTAGTAACTCAAACATTGTACATGTAAGTGAGATTGAACAATATGAAGAAGGATCAGTTGGAAGCTTGTCGTGCTTACGAATAGGAAGCACAATCGAATCACGCCATAAGTTAGGAAATTTCTTAAGGAGACTATTGATATAAGGAGTTTTCCAAAATTGGTCTTGCTCATTAAGAACAAAAGCGTCGGAGACCGAGGAAAGAAATCTAAAGTTTTATCAAGGGATGATAACAATAAATTTATTCAAGATGCTGATAACGAAACAAATTTACTTTAGAAGGTACAGATATAATAATAATAATAAAAAATCGTCTTTATTCATCAGATGCAGAAACAAATAAAAAATATATTTAAATATATAATATAAATAAATATATAAAATGATAATATGAAATTACCTTAATACCTAATCTGCAAATATGAAAGGCGGAGTATCAGCAAAATGCTGTTTTTCAACTCAACCCGAAAAGTACCTAAATAATGGTGGATCAGTGATCGTACATAAAAAAGAAAACAACAAAAATTTAGTTTCAATAATAAATAAATATAGTAACAATTGTGTCATCCTTCCACCTGCTCTGTCTCATGATATTATTCTTACAACTCTCCAAAGGCCATAAACCCATAACTCAAAAACGCTATGTTTTAGAACGTCCGTACACTCTGTAGGCCAAGATGGCCATAAACGAAAAAATAACAGGTTCAATGTAATTTTTTAGACCTTGAACGATAACAATATCAATTAGGAATATTGTATTTGCGATGGGGAATTGCATAAGTATAGGTTTTGCGTTTAATTTGCATTTCAAATAGGTTGTTACGTAATCTTACCGAGAATTAAATTTATTCTTCCTGACACTGCTCGTTGGGCAATTTAAATAGTTTTCCACAGTCAAACACGACATCGACATGGAAAATCGCTATATAAAGAATTGTAGGAACTATTTCACGGATGGGTGAGAAAGGTCTTTATTGATTTATTGATATCGGATCAAGTAAACCTGGTTAGCAGGAAAGATTTAAAACAAGTGGCCCCGTTAGTGTGGGGCCTACTCACGAAAAAAATTGTTCAAGTAAAACATTTTTCTGACTTTTTTTCAATAATGATAAAAAATTAATAACTATATTTAAAAAATAGTTATATTTGTATTAAGTGCGTTATCTTTGCCTTAGTTCCGCTCTGATAAAAAACACGGATGATCATCAGAAACTACGGGGCAAGAGGGAACGGCGAGAGGTAACAGACACGCAAGAAACTGGCAGGCAAGGTTGTGAAAATACAACAAATTCATAAAAAAAGCGCTGGAGACTAAACAATTGATTGACACAACACTCAGAAATGTGTTCTCAGATAACACTCAGTATCCTGCAACTGATGAGGACTTGTACAAACCACACAGATAATCGATTAGATCTTTACAAACTTCATTTAATCACGACATATTTTGCTAACACAGTAGCTTCTTCAAGTGAATATACAAGCTAAATAATCATTTATATATCCTTTGATTAATAAGAACTACATTGCTGCTTATTTCTTTTTCTGAGCCATTGTTTTCAATTTTTTCAGTCAGCATAGGTTCATCCTGTGATTCATTTATATCTTGCTTGGTTTTCTTCTTTCAACAGCAGCTTCTATTTGTTGAGTTTCTTCAATAGTTTTCCTCTCTGCCATTTTCTTCTTCTTTTTGGGAGTTATCCCAGATTCTGTAAAAATGTAGTCAGTAAGTACATTGTACAATTATTAATGTACATAATTTTGAAGAGCACATTTGGGAAGAGAAAAGATTTATCTGATCTGGGAGAAGCAATCGACCATGAGGCAACGAAACTTACCCTCCACTTTCACCTTCTCTGCCTTACTCTTCTTTTTCTTCTTCTTTTTAGGGGATTCTTCTTCCTTCACCTCATCCTCAAAAATTTTTGTCTAAAAAAAATATATCTTCAAAATAACTAAATAATACTTCTCTTTTCCATACATGTTATCTTTAACGTTATCAATACTTCCAATACAATTTCACAGCATCCAGTGGTCTCTGCGTGTATATAGAAACGATTTGTTGGCACGCCGCGTGTTTGCTCGTAGTTGCTTCAATTTCAAGTTATTTTCAAGAAGATAGATATTGATTATGATAGCGGTAGTGACACCAGATATATCTGAGAAAGCAAATGCAGTAGTAGCTAATATGTTACCGGCCAAATTCAAGTTAATATTTGAGAAAACATATGACCAATTTCGTGAATGGTGCGACAAGAAACATGTAAAAAGGTTTCTGAAAATGTGCTTATATGCTGTTTTCAGGATAATTCAAAGATTATAAAACCTCCTATGGAGTGTCTACTCAATGTTGAAAAGTACATTGAATGTTAGGGAGTTTTTTTTTATTGGAATTAACGTGTCTCGACAACAAAGGCCATTGACACATGATCAGCAACAATATGTGTGTGGATAAACACTATTCAGTGTGCTAATATGCTAATATGCACTGGATGGAATCTATACATTGTAAAGTAATATTATCAAATATTATCATACATATAAAGCAATATCTTTAAGAAAGAGAACAGTATTTTTTATTTTGTATGAATCAGTTAGCATTTCTGCTAGGTTTCCATCGATGTGATATTTTCTACGGTTTCTGACGAAATGTGCGCAATCGATTAGGATATACTTCACAGTGATTGGGACATTGCAGGTTGTACAAAATGGAGGGTCTTCAGAGGCCATCAGGTGTCCATGGGTTACTCGAGTATGTCCAATTCTTAGTCTGCGCACGATTATCTTTTCTTTTCTTTGAAAATTAGGTAATTGAAGTGGAGCTGTTGTCGGCCGAATCTCATGAAGTTTGATGGTATTTTCATTCCATTGGGTTTGCCAGGACATTCGGACAGTGTGTTTGAAAAATGTTTTCAGATCAGTTGGTAACTGTATGTTTTCGGTTGTTAAACTTGCAGATAATGCACCCTTGGCTGCATCGTCAGCAAATTCATTCCCAGTCATTCCCCCCGTGTGATGGGGTCCATATTAGTGTCACAGACACCCCCATTGTAGCAAGATCGTTGGAAATATCATGTATAGTTTGTACCAGTGGGTGGTCTGTGAATATATATTTGATGGACTGAATAGAGGCTAGCGAATCTGTGCAGATTGCAACGTTCCGATGTTCCGGTGTTATAGAATTCAGGGCCAAGAAAATTGCAAACAGTTCGCCTGTATGGACTGTGGCAGAGATTGGAAGTAAAAATTGTTTGAGCATTCTGTCAGTGTATGTAGCTGAGCAACCAACAGCCAGTTGGCCTTTAGAAGCATCAGTAAACAGAATATTATCGAAAGAATTCGAATTGATCAACTCTAGGAAAGATTGTCTCGAGAGGAGTTCGTTGGTTTAGCATTTGCGATATGACGTGAGTGAGAGGTTAAGGCTCCAAGACAAATTCTCATGGAGGTATTTTGAATGGAGTCGAGGGATTTTAGGTCGGATTTAGACGCTGACATATATATAAAGCTACCATAATCCAGTCGTGAACGAATTAGAGATCTGTAAATTTTGAGCAAGACATCTTCTTCTACACCCCATTGTTGGCACGATAATGTTTTCAGGACGTTCATTCTCAGAAAACAGTCAGTCTTGGTATTCTTGATATGCTGTTTCCAACTAAGTCTTCTGTCAATAGTAAGTCCTAATATCTTATGTTGATCCTCGACTGAGAGGTCAGTACCATTAATTGATACTCTCGGGATCTGAATGCTGGTAGATCGTCTTGTAAATTTAATTATTTTAGATTTTGCAGCACAAAATTCGAAGCCTGTCTTGAGAGACCACTGGGACAGCTGATCTACAACGTTCTATATCACTCTGGTAGTAGAAAGAGTTTCTTTTCCGTGGCAATAGATGATTAAGTCATCTGCGTACAACATATATTTCACAGGAGGATGAATTTTCTTGCCAATATCGTTGAAAAAAGTAGGGCTCAGAACGGATCCCTGTGGAACGCCTTTTTCTTGTTTGTATACCGAGGAGGTTTTTCCATTAGCAAATACTTTGAAGGTTCGGTTTTGCAGAAAATTTTCAATAAATTAATACATGTTGCCTGTGATATCGCATTCTTTAAGTTTTGCTAAGATATTCGTACACGGTATCGAAAGCGTTTTTTAAATCAAACGCCGCTGCAATCACGTCCTGTTTATTTTGGAAAGCTGTGATGATGTGCGTTTGTAACAGTAAAAGGTTATCTGCAGTACTGCGATTTGATCTGAAACCTGATTGGGCTGAGTCCAAGATTTTATGCTTTTGGAGGTACCAGAGGAGTCTTCTGTTCAGTATTTTTTCTAGTAACTCAAACATTGTACATGTAAGTGAGATTGAACGATATGAAGAAGGATCAGTTGGAAGCTTGTCGTGCTTACGAATAGGAAGCACAATCGAATCACGCCATAAGTTAGGAAATTTCTTAAGGAGACTATTGATATAAGGAGTTTTCCAAAATTGGTCTTGCTCATTAAGAACAAAAGCGTAGGAGACCGAGGAAAGAAATCTAAAGTTTTATCAAGGGATGATAACAATAAATTTATTCAAGATGCTGATAACGAAACAAATTTACTTCAGAAGGTACAGATATAATAATAATAATAAAAAATCGTCTTTATTCATCAGATGCAGAAACAAATAAAAAATATATTTAATAACATATAAATAAATATATAAAATGATAATATGAAATTACCTTAATACCTAATCTGCAAATATGAAAGGCGGAGTATCAGCAGAATGCTGTTTTTCAACTCAACCCGAAAAGTACCTAAATAATGGTGGATCAGTGATCGTACATAAAAAAGAAAACAACAAAAATTTAGTTTCAATAATAAATAAATATAGCATGAAAATATGACAATAGTGTTTGGAGCAGTGGTCAGGTGGCAGTACTAGTTTCAGAAATGAAATATTATAAAGATCTACCTGGATAGAATGATAATCTTCAATCTCTTCTTGAAATTATTGAGAGTGTAAGATCTAAACTCCCTAGGAAGTGAATTATAATGTTTACATGCATTATATGAAAAGCAACGTTTGAAAATTGATGTATTATGTTTTGGAATGACTAAAGTAGACTTGTTGCGATTTGAAAATTGGTTGATATGTGAGAAAGTTTTCAATCTTTTGTGGAGATATTCCCGTAAACCAGTTTTCAGAACTTTGTGCACTTGAGTTAGTAAATGCACATATCTCAATTGTTCTAAGCTCAACCAACCAGAAGCACGCGGATATGTGGTCATATTTCCTTACTCCAAATGAAAATCTCAAGCATGAGTTTTGAATTCGTTGCAAGCGATGGGAGTCTGTTTTTACTAAAGCAGGGCCATAGATACTATCACAATAAGATAATTTCGAGAAAATTAGGGACTCGCATAATTTCAGTTTTAGTTTAGTAATATAATCATAATTTCGTAAGATTAGTAGTAATTCCAATATTTTTCATTTGTAGGTTGTCCTAATTTTGGGTATCAGCGGTGCTTGTCGCCGAGAAGAATCATTACATATAACTATAGGTGCCATTGAAGATGCTGGATCTATATTGATTTTTAAAATACCTGATACGAAGACCTATTGCACAAGAACGTTTACTGTTTCAAATTCTGATTATATTGAGATATACTGCAAGTATAGAGCAGTACGGCCGCCTCATACAAAAAGTATTAGATTATTTTTGAAATATTCGAGAAGAAAATGTATTAACCAACATGTGGGGATAAATAAAATAGGAGACATTCCCAGCTTGATTGCAAAATGGCTTGGAAATGACATAATAATAATAATAATATTTTCTTTTCTTTAAGACATGCATAAACACGTGTGGAATTTGCCAGAAATTAGAACTAAAACTGAAAACTAAGAAAGAAAATCTAGGCAGCTGACCAAATCATCATCAACATAGTGATCAAATATTTAAAAATTCTTCCAAAGAGTGAAATCCACCTCTAAGAAGGTAGACATTGTTTGAATCCTATCAAAGTAAGATATGATTTAATGTTGGGCGGAAGTTTATTGAACAACCTCTTACAGTAGGTGACCTAAATAAAATGTTAGTCCTTGAAAATGGCACATGCAGGTCATTTTGCTGCCTTGTGTTGAAAGAATGTACTTCTTTATTAGTCTTAAAAGAGTTTAAGTTATAAAATATAAAAACACACAATTCAAATATATACAAACATGGTAAATATAAAATTTCATAGGTTTTAAAAAAGTCTCGACAACTAGTGGTACGAGAGACGCCAGCGATACGACGAATAATTTTTTTCTGCGAGAACACATCATTAAAACAATTGGATGACCCCCAAAAACAAACTCCGTATCTTAGTCGAGATTCTGCCTTAGCAAAATATAGCATAATTAATTGTTTCTCTGTCAAACCAGATTTCATGTTTCAGAGTAGGTAGCTGACAGAGTTAAGTTTTGCAATTACTGTCTCACAATGTCTCCTTCAATCTAGACTCTCATCAATGTGTAGGCCCAGGAACCTTACATACGATACATTTTTCAAAACTTCATTATTTTAACCTAGGCTTAATTATTGAATTGTATTGGTTTATTATTGTATTTTCTTTATGTTGTATTTTTTGTTTTTTTCCAAGGTTGAGTGGTAGAAAGCACTTGTCTGACCCCTGTAGCTCAGGCAAAAGCTAACTCTGCCTTTTGGTAGATCTGTATACTTTATTGTCAATGTTTGTTTTCTTCTGCTTCTACCAATAAAAGCGTTTATTATCATTATTATTATTATTATTATAAAATTTAAATGAACGGTAGGCACTTGTTTTTGCTTGTTATGAAAATGTATTGACTGAGTTTTTTCTGCATTTAGATGAAGTGAGTTCATGCAGAACCAGTCATACAAACTAGAAAAAACTTCATTACAACTATTTTCAAGGAAATACTTGGGTTTTTTCGAAATAAATATGGACGTATCGTCCGCATACAACGTGAAATGTATACACATATATAAGAAACAATGTTGGGCCCACTACTGACCCTTGAGGAACACCTACACTGATGTCAAAACAATCCGAATTACAGGTAGTCACTGATTGGTCAGTCACCCCTGATAGACTAACGTACTGGCGACGTGAGTGCAGATTAGATTTTATCCATTCCAGGGCAGGCCCCTGAACACCTGTCTTAATTAGTTTATTCATTAGGGTGTTATGCCCTGCTGAGATCGCAAAATATACCATACATGTATAAGAGCTGCACAGGTCACTGTTTTAGGAGAAGCTCTGTAACTCTTCTGGACAATGCAGGGGATAACATCAGTTGAATTGGTTATTTGTTACTAGATGCATTTGAATCTCATTTTAATCTTATAAAGTTTTTTAACGGAAGTTTGTTTGAAACCTAATAGTGTGCATTATCAAATCAATCTTTATAAAATGCTATTTTTTCCTAACCAGACAAGTCATCATCTTGCCATTTTACAAAAATCAGAAATAGAAATTTAGGAATTTAATTTAACATAGCTATATTTTGACCAAAAACAGTAAAGTAATATACAGTGTGTCCCACTTTGAGCAGCCACACCCTCATATTTCGTTAAGCATGAAATAATTCGAAATTTTCTTTGACTCAAGTTGTAGTACTCGGAAATACCTACCTTTATGTTTACGTAACCTTTGTATATCCATTTTCCACGGCTAACTACGACCAAATGAAATGTGAAAAATTGGGAAAAATATACTAGGCATTTTTTTATCGCAAAAATAACACCAAATTCTGTTTCAGAACACCTTAAAACCCCCAAATCTCAATGCTTGAATCATTTGAATATACAGGGTATCATCTGTAGCTGGTAGCATAATCAACTCTAATCCATAAATAATGTTAGGAAAATTTCCAAAATGTCTTCTTTTGTCACAGAATTCCCAAAAATATTTAATTAATACAAATAGCCAAATATCACTTTTCCAAGGCTAACTCTGATCAGAATGAATGATACCCTGTATATTCAAATGATTCAAGCAATGAGATTTGGGGGTTTTAAGATGTTCTGAAACAGAATCTGGTGTTATTTTTGCGATAAAAAAATGCCTAGTATGTTTTTCCCAATTTTTCACTTTTCATTTGGTCGTAGTTAGCCGTGGAAAATGGATATACAAAGGTTCCGTAAACATAAAAGTAGGTATTTCCGAGTACTACAACTTGAGTCAAAGAATGTTTCGAATTATTTCATGCTCAACGAAATATGAGGGTGTGGCTGCTCAAAGTGGGACACACTGTATAAGTATGTCAAAGTTTTAGGTAGAAAAATTTGGAATAAAAAATAAATTTGATAATAAAACAAAAAATTAGGTACAAAAAGTGAAAGGTGGCACATGGTTTGGTGGCACATGGTTTCATTCTGTATGTCAGGTGGAGACGAAAAAAATTAAAATATACTGGGTGTATTATTTAAAAATCAAAAGTATAAGTCACTTCTGGTGAAATCGAAATTTGCATGAAGCTGAGATACTTACCAAAAACTGCAGTTTTATATCGTATACATCATCCAAATTTCATTCCTTTATCTCCAGAAACAAAAAGTTTTGTGAGCGAGCAACTTTCCGCGAACACCCGTTATAGGACGAAACTGCAGTAACGTCAGTTACAAAAACAGATGCTATAAAAATATAAAAAGTTTACTCACTCATTTTTTATTCAATTAAATATTTGACCCAGTACCAAATGAAACGCCACTGTTTTCCCACCAAACGCCCCCTTTTCCCCCCGCGCGCGCTAATGCCTATTTAAGCAAAAATTGCTCGAAATATTCCGCATAGCCTTAGACTGCGTGACTCCATCGCACTTGTTAAATAATTTATCAGACATGAAATATTTATGTGCATTATCTTATCATGCCGTATTTTGTTCTCTCTCGTTTAGTTCCTTGTAAAGACCGATAATTGAAAATAGCAATTAACTTTCTCCTCGTGGAACTAATTCTCCTACGGATATGGCTGATAATTTGCAGGAGGATCGAGTGGGATTCGTTCCATAAGTGGAGTAGATTGACACAGCTCTCGGGTACCTTTCCACTGGCTCAAAAGATGGTTTTGCTGTTATCGGGACAGATCCGGCCCCGTAACTTTTGCGGCCTCATCTTCATTTTTTTAATAATGTAAAAGTTCAAGTGATCCTTATTCACCAAACCAGTATTACAGTAGTGAAGGTGGGGAAGGTCAAAGAACAAAGACGTTGACAATTATGAGGTTATATTCTGTTTTAATGGGTTTTTCACCTCATATAAACAATGCGGAGGGCTAACTCTTATTGCGGAGGCAAAGGTCGTGGTACGATTGTTGGTGAATGAACCCAAAGATATTCCTAGAAATTAAATTTATGGCAAAGAGAATGAAATAGCTAAATAATAGTTGTCATTTTGACGCCATCTACAGAAATTCTGATAAAGTATTTCATTCTCAAAGCCAGTCTCTGTAGGCAGACACTGAAAGAAAAAATACTCCACACATACAAATAAAACAACTGCTGCAAAAAATAGTATTTAATAAATTATACATTTTTTAAGCCAATTTCAGAGCTTGACGAGAACTTGAAAATTCTATAAATAATGATTGTAATCAGGTTGTGCGAAGAAAATTTTGTTCTTTGAACTATACTGTTCGTTATTAAAATGGTCCTACGAACTTACATATTTTTGATGTACGAGGGCTGACAATAAAGTAAGGTCTCCAACGCTGCAACTTCGCCGGATCACGCGCTAGGCGAAATCTGGCAACACCGCCGTGTTCCTTGGTTCCCCCACTACCACTTTGCTGCTGGGTGAGGCTTCCCCGACCGCTCAGTCTTGGCTGAGCAGCCGTCAACGATGGAGGTACCACTCGCGTCAGCGTCCAAGTGCGAATTGCGTTCTGTAATACGTTTTTTTAGTGCGAAAAAGGTGACACCTATTGAAATCCATCGTCAACTAGTTGAAGTTTACGGGGAAAAGTGTATGGACATAAAAAACGTGCGTAAGTGGAGCCGCGAGTTCAATTCCGGGCGCACTAATGTTCACGACGAGGAGAGAAGTGGCCGACCGTCGGTCTCGGATGCGATTGTTCAAGCAGTGGAGGCAGAAATGCTCAAAAACCGCCGTGCGACAATTAGGGACTTGGAAGAGAAGCTTGGAGGAGTGTGTAGCAGCGAAACAATCCGTCATATCCTTGTGAACAAGTTGCAGTACCACAAAGTTTCTGCCCGATGGGTGCCGAAACAGCTGACCGAAGACCACATGAAGCGGCGCGTGGAATGTGCGACCAAAGTTGTGGCCCGTTTTGAAGAGGAAGGCGATGATTTTTTGGAAGGGTTTGTTACGGGGGATGAAACGTGGGCTCATCACTACACACCCGAAACAAAGGAGTCGTCCAAACAATGGCGCCATAGCGATTCTCCGATACCCAAAAAGTTTAAGGCGACACTGTCAGCCGGCAAGGTGATGGCTACGGTGGTTTGGGATCGCCACGGGGTATTGTTGGTGGATTTCATGCCAAGGGGAACCACTATCAATGCAGCAAGGTACTGTGAGACCCTGGAAAAGCTTCGTCGTGCCATAAAAAACAAACGCCCGGGATTGCTGAGCAAAGGAGTGAAATTTCACCACGACAACGCGCGCCCGCACACAGCCAACGTTACCCTTGACCTGCTCAAGACATTTGGCTGGGAAATCATCGATCACCCTCCCTATAGTCCCGACGTGGCCCCCAGTGACTACCACATGTTCCCCGCCCTGAAAAAACATCTCGGAGGGAAGAAGTTTGATAGTGACGCGGAGGTTCAGAAAGAGGTCAACACCTGGCTGCGCGAGGCGGACGGAGAGTGGTATTCTGCCGGCATAGACAAGTTCATCGTGCGGATGCGCAAGGTGTTGGAAAAAAATGGCGATTATGTAGAAAAGTAGCCAAGACCTTGGCCTTTCCAACGGTGTATCGCTTTTTGTAAATAAATGTCATTTTCTATGAAAAAAAAAATTGGAGACCTTACTTTATTGTCAGCCCTCGTATTATTGGGTTAAATGCATTTAAACCTTACATGCTATTCCTGACCAATAGGTTATAATACTCCTGATAGAAACAACCAAACTCTTTTCCTGTGAATATACATCTTATATTTCAAGCTACTCGGGTTCCTTGGTTCTCATATTCAATAACCACAGCAAGCTTTTGAATCCACCACCTGGTTCTGGACACCTGATTGAGTGTGTAATTCAGCGAGTTATCATCTACATTTGTTCAGTATTCTACTATTCTGGCAATCGGCCACCAACATTAATCGCTCTTCCAATGGCGAGTAGTGAAAATTCATATTATCAACTTCATTGGGGAGTCTTGGAGTATTTCAGCATGAATACTCTCAGAGTTTTCAGTTTTTAAACTGTTCAGTTTTCAAAAATATTCATCTTTAAATAAGTGATAATAAGCTCTGGCAGAACTTTTTTTTGTGTTTCGGCACATAAAAGAGAAAAGCGAAACTTTTATACAACATGTCCCATGACGCAATTTGAAAAATCATGAAAATTCATTGGAAATAAAATAATTTTAAAAGCATTATAAATGACAAAAATATGCATTCCAATGAATTCTTTGAATAAATAGTTACCTATTAATAAAAGTTAACGGTAGACACTAATTGGAGGATTTTCAAAAATAAAAATAAAACCATCAGTGAGTTCTTTAAGTGAGACCAGACGCAAAATTTAATTCGACAGTTGGATATAACCAAACTTAGTTTTAAAATAAACACATATATTTTATTGATTTTATTCAATAATTAATTATCCAGCCTTGGTGGGGTATTCAGCAGGGTTCTTCGAGCTGTAAAATAAGATATTAATCAACAAAAGCACTGTGAGTCTTATTCCTGAACTCATAACTCAGTTAGTATTTGGTTCATATTGCCGTGCTCTACAGTAAAAATGCAGAAAATGAACGTTTGTAGAAATACAACCGTTATACCATTCAGGGTGCCACCTGCAAATTATTGCAGGGGTGGATCTCATCCCTTGGGACCGCACCTGACTGGTACACCCGCCCGCCGATACGTCGGAAGGGCAGGAAAGGACCCCCGTAGCCTGGACGATCGATCTCCCTTTTCTCCCCTTGAAATACTTAGGGGAACAATATAGAATTTTTTCTGTTACCTATTTATATTTCATTTGTACAAATTGTTGCGTACCTATTTTATACACAAGCTGAATTTAACGATTTTAACCTTTTTTGAGTTTGAATAGTATAACAGTGTAGTAGAACAAATATTAGATGCCTACTTCACCGCAAGTAACTTGATAGGGCTTTCACAACGTGGTCAAAGTTTATTGAAAAAGAATCAGTTGGATTATTCTGCAACAATACAGAATAAACTCGGGGGAAACAATTCTGGTTGCGCAATAGATTTGCTCTTAAACTCACATAGTTGTCGAATGCACTAAAAAGTATTCAGTTTCCAGAAGTATACACATTTTTCGTATTTAGTTTTTCATCGAAACATTTACAGGGCCTCTGCAAGAAACTGCATGAAGAACTATTAATTTTTACATGAAATGTGCTTGAAAACAAATCATAATTGCTTTTTCCTAAACAGCTTGCTTTGAAAAAAATACATTTGGCGACACTGGAATATCATAAACATAACCTGAAATCTTCCTAATTTCTACAGTTTTCAACTTTTCGATCATTTATTTGCCGTTTATGACGCCAACGTCAATGTGAGTTTTATTTGTGTTATTTGTGGATATTTTGTATTGTTCGACTGTAGTTTCGTTATTATTGACTTTAAATTATCACTACATTTATATCAAGAATTGTTCATTACTATTGCGTGTGTAATATGAATTTTAAGCACGACAAAAAACTCCGTTTTTTTCGTTTTCCAAAGGATGAAGAACGGTAAAGTGGTTACATATACAACTCTTGTACTCAAAAAAGTTTTCTTTGCAGGTTTGCAGAACGGAAAGCAAGTCTTCAACTGGAGAAACTTCTCCACAGTGCTCAGTAGGTACTGTTACAATCAGATCACATTTTGATGAATGTTTCAGTCAAATTCACACCACTTACACAGAAATTGTCATTGTGCTCCCCCCACCAAAAGAAACTGAAAACCAGAAGGATAAACAAATATACAATTTTTACACAAAAAAATCAAACTGAATTTAAACGGTTTTTCCGATTTTCCCGGAAAATTTGAGGTTATGTGGAAAAATGTTTAACATGGAGTTGTAGGTCTTTTTATTGCTAATAACTTTTTTCATTATCTTTTTTTAGAAGGAGGTCAATTTTCGCTGCAAATCATGAGAACCCATATTTACCCCCGAAAGTTCAACTTCTTTCGCCCTTTTATAATGATCAAATTCTCATTTATATCCTTGTATATTCTTTGTACCTATTAGAGTAACATGAAATTGATATTCTCGAAAGGTTTCAACTATTAATTTCAATAATTTTAATAAATGAATATAAGTTTAGTACAAAAATTTAAAAAAAAAAAATGAATTTTGAATATATATTTTTAAATTTTTTTGCGTTTTCTGGAAAACATTTCAATAGTTGTGCTACTCTTTTATTACATAATCTGAAAGTAGACACTTCAACAAAAAAAAAACTAGCAACTGGCGAGCTTGAAAAGACGAATTTTACCGGTGAAACTTTTCAGTTGAAAATGAGTTCGTTTTTTTGGAATTTGTCTAAAAAAAAGGAAAAATCTGTATTTCGCTATAAAAAAAAATCACAGCTCTCTTAAAATCTGATAAGTCAAATTTCCACCAAATTTCGTGAAAAAAAAAAATATTTGCGCGAGAAAAAAAATTAAAACTGATAAATTGGTTTTTCTGATTTTCCTGGAAAATTTGAGGTTGTGAGGAAAGTTGTTGATCGCAAAAGTTGTAGATATTTTTATTATCATCAACTTTGCCAGTCAACTTTTTTCGATAGGAGGTCAAGTTTTGTTGCATTTCGCGAAAAACCGTAAAACCACTTTCAACCTCTAAAAGTTCACCCTGTTCCACCCTTCACAAAATAATTTTTCCAGTCACTCGAACAGTATTTTGCTCCTCTACCAGTGGGTCTTATGGTGTTGATTTTTTTTCAGGCTTTTATTTTTTTTGGCGTCCATTAGCACTGATCTATCAGTCAATTAATTCTCTTTTTTTGAATTTGTTATATTTTCACAAATTTCCCACTTTCTTGCGTGTTCGATGCCTCTTGCCCTCTCCTCTTACCCCTTAGTTTCTGCTGATCATTCGTGTTTTTATCATAGCGGAATTTGCACTAAAGCAAAGATAACGTGGTATCATCCAAGGACGGAGTAAGGTTACCTGGCTTATCGTCATCTGCGGTTGTGTCGTGTTATGTGGGTTAAAAATAAAGGAATTCACTGATAATGCGATTTGTAATAAAGCGGAAGGTTTTCTCAAGGATAATTCGTGACATCAACTGGAAGACACTTTTCATTGTTTTATTATTATTATATTATTCTTATTTATAATACTTAAGAGCTTAAGACTGCCCATCTGCAGAAATTTTACTGATAGAAACTATCTCCAAACCTTCGGTATGGCTTTATTGGACCTAGTGTGACATCGTTTTCCTTTGCGAGTTTTCTTGGATAATTTTTTTGGACAAGTGCTTCAAAATTACCGATAATTTTCCATGAAAGCATGTTGTCCAAAACCTGCATGAGTTTATTTCCATATTTTGTCGAAAGAGCCCGACTCCGAAGGAGGAGGGCTCTTTTACCAAATATGAAAATAACCGAATACAGTTTTTTTACTGACAACATGCTTGAATGGAAAATTATCAGGTTTATTTTGATGCACGAGTGTAATTTGGTAGAATATTTCCGGAGTTAAAACAAAAATGTATGTGCTGAGTTTGAAATTCAACATTGTATTTTTTGGTTTGCTCTTGGTGATTTTTTCTTGAATTACAGTTATCGAATCATTCCCGAAACGTGACATTTCAACGACGTTTAAAATTCAGTATTTATGCCTGTCAAGATGACAAATGTACATTTTAACAATCGTTACTATAGATACACGGACTGAGCGGGTAATTTTCGATACCTACCGAGTAATTTTCAGCCTGAAAATATCCCGCCGGGAATTTTTCGCTGTAATTGATCGAAAATGTCCCGCTTCATATGGGATTTTTAACATACATGGAAATATTCCTCTGAATTTTCAGAAATACGTCATTTTGACGAAACATATAGAATGTATGTATTGTTATGATATGTAATTTCTAGGGATCGACCGATATAGAAATTTTAGCCGATATCGATAATCGGCCGATACCGATATTTCAAATACCGATATACCGATATATCGGTCTATCGGCCGTTAATTTTTTTCCATCGTTGTTCGTACAGTTGTACTAACATAGCTGAAACCGTAAAACATGTACGTCCATAATTCGACAATGGGATATAAATTCAGAAGAGGCTAAGGAAATTCATAAATTAATTGGTGAAATAAATGATATAGCTACCGACAATCAACTATTTTCCATTTGTTCGGATACTGGTTTTACACGCTTATTAAAAAAAGAATTTCCTTTATATTCCATACCATCAGACAAATATTTCCGTGAAACTGTATTGCCAGACATTTTTCAAAAGTGCAAATCTCGTGTACAGAAAATAATAGATGATCAGATGATCGGAAAAATCAGATATATGGACTTGTCAACACAACAATTATATCTTCTTTTATATCATTGACGGCTCATTTTTGGAATAAAAATGTATCTAGTCACCGAGAGTCATTTGTTCTAGCTTGTAGAGGTTTTCCAGGCACCCATACAGGTGACACCATATCTGAGATGCTTCAAGATCTATTAGACCAATGGAAATTGAAAAAAAAGCCAAATTCACCTCTTGTTGGCAGATAACGTCTCCAATATGAAAAACGGTATCGTCGGCGCTATAATGAAATATCAGGGTTGTTTTGTTCACACTTTACAATTAACAATAAAAGACTCCGATTGCCAAAGGTCAGTAATAGATGTCATTGCCAAAGCAAGGAGAATTGTGACTCATTTCAATCACTCTGCAACTACTTGTGATAAACTCAAAAAGCTACAAGAACAAATAAATGTCCCAACAAAAAAACTTATCCAAGATATACAAACCAGATGGAACTCAACCTATTACATGCTGGAACGATTACTAGAACAAAAAAATGTTATCAGTATTTATATCTTGGATAATCCAGATTTTACAGACCTAACATCCCACCAATGGGATTTGGTTCAAAAGCTTATCAAACTTTTACAACCCTTTGAGGAAATAACTAAACTCTCAAGTAACAGGGAGTGTTGCATATCAGAGGTGATACCCCTAGTTAAAACATTAGATTCGTACTTAAGCAACCGTTCAAAAAGTGCCATATTTTCTGGTGTAGACACATTGAGGAGTGATCTACAAAAAAACTTGGAAAAACGGTTCAACCATATTTTTACTGAAGAAGGTTTTACGCTGGCCACGTTGTTGGATCCACCTTTCAATAACAGTTTTTTTGACAATGAAGGCGGACCAATCTATGAAATATTAAAAAGAAAAATTACTGTTGAAGAGGGAGGCAGCGGCATAATCGACACTATTACGGATGGTGAAAGTGATGGGGAGGACAATATGCCACTAGTAAAATTGCTAGCTATGGAAATGGATTCAGGTGCATCAAAGACTGTGCGTGATTTATTTTGGGAATCTTACGAACATTTTGCTGGTGAAGGCACATCAGGAAGTTCGAAGCGAAAACGAAAACAAAGGTCTGCTTTTGTTGAGGTACTGGATGATGAAATTAAATTAAATCAAAGTCATCCAATAATTTCCAGAAATGAAAATCCCGTTCAGTGGTGGAACGACAATAAATTAAGATTTCCCAATCTTTTTCCGCAGGCTGCCATATACCTGTCTGCACCAGCTGGAAGTGTCCCCAGCGAACAAGTTTTCTCTGAAGCTGGTAATATTTATGATGCAAAACGTAGCAGGCTAACTCCTGATAGGGCAGAAAGCTTATTGTTTTTGCATCACAACCTACCAAAACTAAATTATCAGTACTAATCAGATATTTTTGTATTTTAGTAAGGTGAAATAATTTTAACTTATAGTTGCAATCCGCATAGGGTTTTATTTTATTAATTTTTAATTACTAGTCAAAGAATTTAGTTGATTTTACGTTACATACTTTTTATTGGCAATAAAGATGTATTTTTGTTGAAAGTGTAGTTTTTTCATTCATTTTTCAAATTGAATTTTTTCCCAACAAAAAAATATATCGGTCTATCGGTTTTTGATATCGGCCGATACGATAATAGGCCAATGAGGCCGATATCACCGATAGACCGATATAAATATCGGTATCGGTCGATCCCTAGTAATTTCATAAAACTAGAGTTAAATAAATGAGTAAGTGATAAAAATTGTATGAAAACATGCCATATTGTTTTCGTTTTACCTGAACTTGGTTACTTTTTTTTAAACCATAGCCATATCCAATTATGTAGTAGCATCAGAAAGGTAGCAGATGAGTTTCTTTCACAGTTCGATTAGTCTGAATAAGAACATCCAATATCCAGTACATATTTGTAAAGATAAATCGAAATTAGAAAATGACAGTTAAAGCAATAGAATCCAGAAAAAAAACAAATTCAATAATTTTTGAAAAAAACTTAGTGATACACACAGTTCTCAATGTAGAAATGAACAACAGTACATGATAGATAGATGACAAAATTTGAAAGAAATGAACAAAATTAAATTTGAAATCAAACTTGGAGAAAAGAATTTCAAAATATGACAAAACAAGCGATCAAAAACTCAGTTACAATAATAAAAATCACAAATTGTTGATGATGTGATAAATTTAGAAAATTAGTCGTTTTAAAAAGTTATAAGTTATCAAAATCAAGAAGTGCTAGAGTGAAAGTGAAAAGTGAGGCGGTTACTAAGGAGTTCGTTAGAAAACAAGTGAAGGAGAGCAAGAAATAATTTTAAAGAGCCAGTTTAAGAAAATTTCATGAATAGTTTAAGAATAATCCCGAAAGTGAAGAATTGAAGGTACGAAATTAAGTAAGCAACTAGAAAAGCCAGTATTCTCGGATACAGCAAAAAGTAATTCAATTCAAAAGATCGAAATACCCCTAAGAAGACCAGCAGCGACAAAAGACTCCAATAAAACCAGGTATAGACCCTTATTTGAAGTTTTGAACAGTGGATAACTAATAACGTTCTAATTTGAACATTTATTCACAAACAGTTCAACATAACCCTATTGTTTTAAAACAATTAATAATCATAGTGAAGTTGACTTCAAGTGAGTAGAACAGACATTTCATACTGAACTCACATATTTAAAGTGATAAATCATATAGAAAAGCTTAGAAATATTAATTTCGATAGGTTAAGGTAGGTTTCTCCTAGATTAGGTAGATGTGCCTATAAGTATTGAGTAATAGAGTTTCTTATTTTTCGTGAAATTTGAATATAATCAATAAAGAGTGATTGATTTGGAGATGATGATTTACAAATACATACAAAGGACCACGCACGTTTCTTGTGGACAATGGCTTTTCGTGAATTTGTCCGAATTTGGTATGGTGTAGATCTGGATGCACTGATCAAAAGTGTCCATTGCCAAAAACTCCAAAAATGGACAGTTTTCGAGATATGGCTCTATCAATTAATTTTTTTTGCATTTTTTGGATTTTGACACATAATCAGTTCACTCTCATACTTAGGAAAAACCGTGTTTCAATGATTTCACTGCAGGAATCGATTACAAAATAATTATTTCTTCGTTTCAGATACTGCCATTTGAAGAAATTATTATACACTGCTCGTCACTGACGATGTAACTGGACTATTATTTTCAATTTCTATAGTCCTGTTTTTGTAGAAACAAAACCTTCTGAATTGCTCAAGGTATCACAGAGTCACACATATTCAATACCTTTCGATACGGGCACTAGAAAAATAATATTCGATACACACTATAGGAACTGAATTTGAGATACTTTTTTTTAAAATAGTTTCCTAGTCGTCAAACGAAATAGAGGTAAATGCAAAATGAGCATATAGAAAATCGTTCATAATGTTTGCTGACGACATAAATACTCGTTGCGAATGCGGTTTGTTTATACCGAGTATTAAATATCAATAGAAACAATGGAATACATACCTAATAATCATTTCTAATCGCTAATCGAACCGTTAAGACAAACGGATCCGTGAAAATGTCTGAATATTTGATATGATGTGGATTTCGATGTACTGATCAAGTGTTTATTGCTACAGACTACAAAAATGGACAGTTTTCAAGATATGGCCGTATCAATATCTGATTTTTTTCGTTTTCTAGATTGTGGCCCATAATCGCTTAGCTCTTATACCCAACAAAAACGAAATTCTATCGATTTCTGCACAGGAATTGACTGAAAAACAGTTGTATTTCATTTCAGATACATTCATTTGGAGAAATTAGCATACACTGCTCGTCACTGGCGATGTAGCTTGGCTATTATTTTCAACTTTTGTATTTCCGTGTTCGTAGAAACAAAAACTCTTGAATTGTTCTAGTTCTAACAAACATACATATATCCAACACAATTCAATTGTGGCATTTGAAAAAATAATATGCGATACACTCTCTAAATATGATTTGAATTTTTTTTGAAATATTCTCCTGGCCATCAGGAAAATAGTGGAAAATGCAAAATGAGAAACTAGAAAATCGTATTCATAATGTACGCTGACCTATCGATATAATTTTTGTGAAGAATCAATATGTTTGTTGAAGTGAACACGGTTAAGTAACTGTGGTGCAATCTGTACATTAACAAATTCAATATTTTTCTAATGAAATGTCAACTATTGTTGACCTCCCACTCATAAATTGTTCAACTGAAAAAGCTATTGCCTATACCGAATAAAAAATTCAGACAATTTTACGAATCCGTTTGCCTTAACAGTTCAATTAACAGTAACAGTGGTAATGATTTTTGGGTATGTATTTCCTTGGTACTATTGATATTCAACACTCGGTATAAACAAACTGCATTCATCTCGTTAGCGTACATTATAAATACGATTTTCTAGTTTCTCATTTTGCATTTTCCACTATTTTCCTGATGGCCAGGAGAATATTTCAAAAAAATTCAAATCGTATTTAAAGTGTGTATCGCATATTATTTTTTCAAATGCCACAATTGAATTGTGTTCGATATAAGTATGTTTGTTAGAACTAGAACAATTCAAGAGTTTTTGATTCTACGAACACGGAAATACAAGAACTGAAAATAATAGCCATAAGCTACATCGCCAGTGACGAGCAGTGTATGCTAATTTCTCCAAATGAATGTATCAGAAATGAAATACAACTGTTTTTCAGTCAATTCCTGCGCAGAAATTTATAGAATTCCGTTTTTGTTGGGTATAAGAGCTAAGCGATTATGGGCCACAATCTAGAAAACGAAAAAAAGTCAGATATTGATACGGCCATATCTTGAAAACTGTCCATTTTTGTAGTCTATAGCAATAGACACTTGTTCAGTGCATCGAAATCCACATCATATCAAATATTCAGACATTTTTACGGATCCGTTTGCCTTAACGGTTCGATTAGCGATTAGAAATGATTATTGGGTATGTATTCCGTTGTTTCTATTGATATTTAACACTCGGTATGAACAAACTGCATTCGATACGAGTATTTATGTCGTCAGCAAACATTATGAACAATTTTTTATATGCTCATTTTGCATTTACCTCTATTTCTTTGACGACTAGGAAACTATTTAAAAAAAGAAAGTATCTCAGATTCAGTTCCTATAGTGTGTATCGAATATTATTTTTCTAGTGCACCTATCGAAAGTTATTGAATATATGTGACTCTGTGATACCTTGAGCAATTCAGAAGTTTTTGTTTCTACAAAAACTGGACTATAGAAGCTGAAAATAATAGTCCAGTTACATCGTCAGTGACGAGCAGTGTATAATACTTTCTTCAAATGGCAGTATCTGAAAAGAAGAAAGAATTATTTTTAAATCGATTCCTGCAGAGAAATCATTGAAACTCGGTTTTTCCTAAGTATGAGAGTGAACTGATTATGTGTCAAAATCCAAAAAATGCAAAAAAAATTACATTGATAGAGCCATATCTCGAAAACTGTCCATTTATGGAGTTTTTGGCAATGGACACTTTTGATCAGTGCATCCAGATCTACACCATACCAAAAATTCGGACAAATTCACGAAAAGCCATTTTCCATAAGAAACGTGCGTGGTCCTTTGACATACATCGAGTAGAAGGTGCAAAAGAGTAAGGTAAAAGAAAATTACTGCAAAGCATATTGAAGATGCATTTTAGAATGAAAATATCATATCAACAAAATGAATAAAAATACATTCATATCATAATAACAAACTGCTTTTTTTCAAATTGAATAGTTTAAAAATTTGAATTGAAACCTGAAAATAAAGTTCTCAGATGAAAATATGGGTCAAAAACTGCTATAGGAAAATGTATTAATAACCAACTGATTTTCTCAAAATCAACTTTTCGTATTGTCTGACAAAGATAATTTTCCGATTTTTCTAGTCTGACGCGTCAAACAGGTCGATTTCACGAGAACAAAAAAAAGTGTAGAATTGCTTGTGAGGCCGCATAGACTTTACGACCGCCTTACAATCTAATCTAAATGTATGTTTCATATATTTTCATGTTTACTAGATTTATAGTAAAAAAACTGCTGAATTTGCTATTGGCATGACATACTGCGATTCTGAAATCTTTTAATGCCAACTTCATATCATCAGACAGAGTAATGGTTTGAAATAAACAATTCCTAGAAAGCACTGATTAAATATTTGATAATATATAATGGATGTTTAATCGCCTTACATTAAAATGAATATAAAATGTATCAAATCACTGGTTTGTTTCGAGAATAGTATAAATATAATTGAAACGTTTACTAATGGTGCGTTTTATTGTAGGCAGAAATGTTCTACTAGTAGAGTTAGAATTTGACATATCTGTTTTTTTGACACCAAATATATCTACTTTGTTGAAGAAGGAAAATTCCTAAATCGTTGCAGAAATTGACACTATATTGACATTGAAAGTAGTTTGAAACTATGGACTTAATAGACCAAAAGCCACCAATACGAAACCCTCCCCCCTCCGTGGGAATTTATGACTTATACTTTTTTTTGTTGGTAGTACCTACTGGATGAAGAATTGAATTGTTTGCCTCTCTTAAATTACAGCATATTCCGGAAAATAAAGAAAAACTGAAGACTTAAAAAAAATTGTTTTGTTTAAGTTTAATTTTACAAAAGGGTAGGTACATTAGTTACCATGTTTTTTTATGAACTTATTTGGTATTCATTTAAGGTCTAATGATGAAAAGAAAAATTAAAAAATTTCAACAGCATATGATTTTATAATATCTTTTATAATCAAATGTCATTTTCTTCATCCTCGTATATTATGTCGTCTAAGTTTTGTACTTCTGGTTCATCTTCATCTTCAAATTCGTCTGCCTCGAAGGTTTCTGGAACGTCAAGCAGTTCGAGTGGCAACGGATCTCCTTTAATCCAATCGAATTTGAGTTCACCATTTTCCAATTTCCACACATTTCCCACTGGAGTTGGTGTGGAGGGTTTAGCTACATGTGCGTTATTCCATAAGTAATATTGGTAGTTGACACGTTTTATGTGGTTTTCTAATGACGTTTTGCATGGAGGAAGTAGACTTAAATCCATACCTTGATTGTTGGGCAGAGAAAATGCAGTTGTGGGAGAATACTTTTGTATTTAAAATTATTATTATTTATTTTTCCGGTATATGCTGTAATTCGCAAGTGGCAAACACCTAAAATCTTAAAGTACATGTCAATACAAACAAAAAAATGTATGTGTCGAAAATTCCCACGGGGGGGGGGGTGGGTGGGTATACAACAGCCTCCGCTCTATAATTTCTGTTCATTTCAGTTTGGTTATATTTTGAAGCTCAAAAAACTCCATTTACTAACATTAAAACGACTTTTGTAGTGAACAGCCTCTAGTTAAAATAAATATGAGTGTTACGGACGTGAGTAAAGTTATAGAAAATGTTTAAATACGTATAGGTTGTACAACAAGTTTTATTTATATAATAAAGAAGGTGATTCTCAATTCATTGAAAACCTTTGTTGAACCTTCATTTTAAAATCATATCCTGCCGTCCTAAGAAAAAACGCAGTAAGTGCAAAAAAGTCGAAAATCGGTATTTTATCTCTACGTATGTATTCGAATGCGCTAAATTCAAATTTGCAAGAAAAAATGAAGTATGTACTGAGGCTGATGAGATATCGACGTAGAAGTAATCACAGTAAGTGCAGAAATTGTTCCTTTTGTACCTTAAAATATAGTATCTGCACCTGAGTAAGAAAGAAGGCAGTATCTGAATGTAGATACTGTATTTTAACTTACAATTCGTAGATACTGCATTTTAACTTATGTGACCTGCGTGTAAAGACAAGAATCCACAAGTGAATCATTTCAACCTACCGAGCTAACAGCTCAGTTGTTTCCATCGATAAAAGAAAGTAGTTTCATTTTCAATACGCCGAAATGTATGGAAGTAGATCAGCAGAAATAATGTCGATGGTGCATCAAAAAACATACAAAAAGTAGAAGTTTTGCAGCACAAAGCAGAAGCACCTCTATGCACCCGATCGGCGTGGGTATCACCCCAATAAAGCTAATATTGACAGAGATCAATTACATTTGCACATTGAGTCCATCTTGGCCACGAACAGTGTGAACATTGTGAGACGTATGGTTTACGCAATGCAGATTCGCACATAATTCCAAAGTCGCTACAAAAAAACATGCTGATATGATATTTGATAAAAAAACACCCTGTATATATCAGCAGAAGATAATTCTGTTACCTCGTATGGACTTCTTCAAGGCAGTTATTTTCATTACACGCCTCACATCTTACAAGGACAGTTTGGTACCGGTGGGAAGAGTGCAGAAATCTCGAGGACCATGTATTTGTTACGAAGCAATAACTTCTTTAAAAAAGAAGGATATTATAAGCACCTCTAATCAATTATCTTGCATAATAGAGATACCCAAAATGTAAAGATTTGGCTGGATAATTGTTTCGCTCATAACAAAAACTGTTGTATGTTCAGTTTTTTCATCATATTGTGAATTATAGCCTGGTCACTTGAAACTCTGGAATCAGAACCAGAACACACTTTTATGAATGCCGACTGGTTTCACCTCCAGGTTGAATCAAGTTTATAGGATAAAAACAAAACATATGATTTCCTGAACTGTGGATTGAGTTTCAAAATCAAATTCAGTTGATGTAAACAGTTCCGTAACAGAACATTAATTGAATTTCATCAAAAATGCTTCAATGAAAACGATTGAACCCACTGCGAGTGTGGAAGAAGGTATCGAGAAAACCAAAAAAGAAGCTTTACTGAAAGTAGTAGAATTGAAGGACAAAACTCGCTTTTATTAGTTCTAGAATAACCACCCTGTCAAAAAAAAAAATTATTTTACTTCAGAAATTTCATTTTTGTGTTCTTACTGTTAATATTTTCTTATGTGATACCTATATTTCGTATCAGATTGCTTTTACTTACCAAAGCGGCATAATAGTTGTGATTTCAGTTGTTTAATAGTAACAAATAATGAATTGAAAATTATGAAAAACACATACTGTTTCATGATTATCAAGAAATGAATTGTTTTATAAATTAAAACATAGTAAGTGTTTCAAGGAATTCACTTACTACGTTTTATTTTATGTGAAAGGATCAATCTTATGAACATAATCACAGTAACTGATTTATTTTTTGAAATATTCTTCGAATTATTTAGATATTCACAGGAAATTAGAACTGGGACTATAATACTTACTCGAACAAAATTTCATGAATTTAGGTTTACTGAAACGACTTTTATTGGCTTAACAACTTAATCATGTGTTTACTGCCATTTTACTATTTTGCACTTACTGCGTTTTTCCTTTGCACGGCAGTATAGAAATGGGTACCAAAAAAGAAGAGGATGACCCAGAAAGTAGCGAAAGTCCAAAAACATCAGTGGGATGATATAGAAACATTGTATCAAATCGATATATGTATGATGAATAGAGAAAAATTGTCCAGATAAATATCAAAAAATATTTTTTCAGTTCCTATTTGTTTCCAACCTACAAATTATGCTCTCATTTATCAACGATAATTCCGGCTTATTCGCTAGTTCACTCAAAGCTGCCTTGAAAGTTGAAGGTGTGAAGGTTTAGGAATCACTTCATAATAATTTTTACATTCTGAAAAATTTTCTGAGTCAAAATTATACAAGGAATTCACAGATATGATAACAAGTTTATTATTGCACTTGAGACATTCCCGCCTAGATCTAATCTTCGAATAGATATAATACTACTCGCGCCTTCTTCCATGCATTATCTATTTGGGCTGTGGACGCTGTCGTAGTTGTTAAAGCAAGCAAATTATTCAATTTGAATGTATTATTTGTAATAATGAAAACTATAAGTTTCAAACTTTTTACAGATATTTAAAAAAATTAGAATTATCTGACTTCTATTGGTCACCCTGAAATTACGTTTTTATGATTCTCTACTTCTACTAGCAGATGTAAACTCTAGTGGTCAATAAAACGCGGCTTAAATTGTGGAGGGATTTTACGTGACTTACATGATGATGATGATTTACCGGCTTTCTTAAGAGTGGCTGGCATTCTTAAGAGTGATTTTGATAGTAGTTGTCAGCTACTCAGTTAACTGACAACTGCTTGACATTCGAGGTAAAAAAGAACCCAAATATATCCTAATCCGAAGTTAAGGTTCATTTAGGGTGGATTTAGTCAAGTTTAGCACAAGCATTATTACAAACATAACGGCAACATCAAAGGTTTTTAGCAAAAACTTAACATCGTTGTATAAATGGCGCCATATAACAGATTTTACCTTTAGACCTTTAGTCAACATAATTTTTAAATTGTGCTTAAATATATGTTGACCGAAAGTTGAATCTGTTATATCAAATGGCGCCATTTACACAACAATGTTAAGATTATGCTAAAAACCTTCGATGTTACCGTTATGTTTATGATAAGGCTTGTGCTAAAGCTGACTAAATCCACCCTTATTCACTTCAATTTTTGAATAGTATCCAAAACCATATGTTTTCAACTTTTAAAGTTAATACGTGAAAAACCCTAAGCCAAAGTTATATTTTTAAAATACATGTTCTCGTTTTCTTTTTTTATTTGTATGGTTCTGTTAGATTAAAAAACTAAAACGTAATTATTGAAATTATGTATTGACTCATAATTTGAAATATGTACATACATACATTTTTCTGCCTCGTATTAACATTGATAAGTGCAATAATTTTCAAACTAAGTCAATTTAGGAGTTGTACTTTTCACATATACAGATGACATCCTATATATTTCTTAGGAATTGAGATCTGGTAGTTTCAGAGTGTTCTGTTCCAGAGTCTGATGTTAGTTTAGTGGTAAAAGGGTCCATAATATGTTTTCCCAATTTTTCAATTTTCAGTTGGTCATCATAGTTAGCCATGAAAAAGTGATTCTTGGTTACTTTCTGTAGTAAAAATGGAAACATTTATGGGCACTTTGTGACAAAAAAAGACATTTTAAAATCAACCGAGCATTATGGATGACTAAGAGTTGGTGACATTGCCATCTACATATGACACCTTGTATATTTCAATGAATCAACATTGGTTCTGGGGTTCTGGAACATTCCAAAACCATCAGTTCAGGTTAATTTTTCAATAAAAATGTTTCCCAATTTTTCACTATTCAGGTGGTCACAGTTCGCCATGGAAACGTAATATTTGGCTATTTTTTGCAGTATTAATTGAATATTTTTGTGTATTTTGTAAAAAAGAAGAAATTTTGAAACTTAAGTAATTATTACTAATGAAAAACAGATAATCATATTGCTAGCAACAAATGACACCCTGTACTCTGAAACAGAATTTGATGTTGATTTTGCGATGAAAAAGTCTTTAATATTTTCCCCCCTTTTTAGTTTTACAATTGGTCAAAGTTGACCGTGGAAAATGGATATACGAATCTTTCATCAACATAAAAGTATTTCTGAGTACTATGATTTAAAAAAAAATCTATTTTTTTTATTCTCGATGAAATATGAGGGTGTGGCTGATCAAAGTGGGACACACTGTATAAGTTTTTATTAACGATGTAGAAAAACTCAGTCATCTCCACAATTTTAATCTCAACCTTAAAAGTTATGTATCAGGTGGAACAGCGACAATTATCTGTCAGTTGAGCGGTATTATTTAGAGTAGGCAGTACATATTTCGAACCTAAATATGTTCATCTTCAGCTAATTTGAATTCTACAATAAAGGAAGAAATTATCACTAAAGGTAATCTAGTACAATATAGTAGGTATTACTTACATGGAGAAGAAAAAATTGTTATATTAAATTATATGTAGAAAGAGTAAAAAAGGGTAAAAAAGTGTATGTGTTACCACATTGTACCAATAAAGGTTTACATAGTGGACAACATACTTGTTTTAATTTAAGGAGGAGGTGTTGGCTTAGAGCCTATATGCCCCTTTTTTCAAAAAGGGGGAATAAATAAAGGCTTCAACATATGAACAAAAAGGTATACAATATTTGGTAAGTGACTACTGACTGTTCGAGACTTCGAGTACTCAACACCAAAATGAGAAATGACAATGAAATTAACATGAGGAGGGGAGATCATCTGTCAGTCAAACTTCAATTCGACATTGACATGGAACAACGACTCGAGAGTCGACAACCAACATCACAGAACACAATGAGAGAATAACAGAAATCCATCATCACACCGCAATCTGAGTAGGTAGAATTCGTGTCATCTATCCGTGCCAATAACGTGTTACAAAAGTCTCAAGAGTAGTAAAACAATTTATATTTGTTTGAGTATTTATTGAAAATTAAGATAGTCATAGAACTTTTTTCAGTCAGACTGTACTTGTTCATTAAGAAATAAGAAATAACCTTGGGGTTATTAATGGCGGAATTGATTTCAAAAATTTTAAGAAGATTAAGTAAAGGGCCTTTTTGGCAAACATATAAATTATCTAAATCGGTATCAATATCAAATCTATGATTGTAATTAAGAATATGGTTTGCGAACGAACTTTTTGTGTTATATTCATCTATATGTGTGGGTTTCTAGAGCTCTCAATTAGTTTAACGTGTTCCAAAACTCTAGTTTTAATTTTCCTGCCACTTTGTCCAACATATTGAGTAGGACAATCTGGCTGTGAACGAGAAATTCTATAAACACCTGATTTATGGGAAATGGGTACTTTATCTTTAGTGTTGACTAACAATTTTGAAATGGAATCCATAGTGTAGAAAGAGACATTAATATCGTTATCGAACCGTCTAAAAATATTTGAAATATAAAGTGATACTTCACCTAAGTAAGGAATAGAGCAATATTTATTGGAATTGTTAACTGGGATTAAACTGCGATTAAGAGATTTGGTTCTGTTTGTGATAGATTCTATTAATTAAATACGAAGGATAACCATTATTGTGGCCTATTTGTTCAACTCTTTGTTGAAATTTTCTGGTGACATTGGAATATTAAATAGTCTATGAAAAAGTGAATTAAACGCTGCAAATTTGTGTGAATAAGGATAGCAAGATGAAAACGGGATTAATGAATCTGTGTAAGTGGGTTTTCTGTAAATTGAAAATTCAAGTGTAGAGTCATTGATGTTAATCAATAAATCCAGGAAAGGAAGAGAATTGTCTATCGCTAACTCCATTGTAAATCGTATAGACGGGTGTAAGGAATTTAGGCTATCTAATAGAAGGTTTACTTCTTGGTGATTGCCATTGAAGAGTACTATGCAATCATCAACATATCTATGCCAAAACATTATTTTGTTGAATAGAGTGAAAACTTTGAGGTAATGTTCTAATTCAGCCATAAAAAGGGGCATATAGGCTCTAAGCCTCCACTTCCTCCTTAAATCAAAACAAGTATGTTGTCCACTATGTAAACCTTTATTGGTGACAGATACACTCTTTTTACCCTTTCTTACTCTTTCTACATATAATTTAATATAATAATTTTTTCTTCTCCATGTAAGTAATAGCTACTATATTGTACTAGATTTACCTTTAGTGATAATTTCTTCCTTTATTGTAGAATTGAAGATGACTATTTAGGTTCGAAACATGTACTAGCTACTCTAAATAATACCGCTCAACTGACAGATAGTTGTCGTTCCACGTGATGCATAACTATTAAGGTTGAGATTAAAATTGTGGAGATGACTTTGAGATTTTCTGCATCGTAAATCCACACCACTCCACTTCGAGATACAATGGACTTCTATAGGGTTTACTGGGAAATGACAAATTATTTTCGGAAACGCTGAAACACGTCGATTGGTCCTCGTCGCCCTATCCAATGATTGGTATATCGATCATCCAGAAAGTTTCTAACCGCCACTGCATAGTGAGGTGGTGCTCCATTTTGTTGAAAATGGAGGTTGTCTTCCGAATAATCTCCATCGTTTTCGATAATATCCGTTATCATGGGATCGATGGCATTCTCAAGAAGATGTAAATACATTTGTCCTTTCAATTTATCATCTATAAAAAGTGGTCCAATAATATTTTTGCCAAAAATACCGCACCAAACATTCAAGTTCTGCGGAGTTTGTGTGTGGACCTCACGTATTAACCTGGGATTGGTATCGCTCCAGTAGCGGCAATTGTGACGATTTACGTTTCCATTAACAAAAAATGTACTCTCGTCTGAAAAACAAATATTGAAGAGCAAATTGGGATTTGTTCTCAGACGCTCAGACATTTCCTCACAAAACTGTTGACGTCTGTCAAAATCGTCTTCGTTCAGTTCATGTACAAGTTTTAGTTTGTATGGATGGAATCGATGTGACTTGAGAATTCTCTGAATACTCGATCGCGCTACACCTGACGCGTCAGCCAAGCTTCGAATACTTTGAGTAGGATCCATAGCCACGTGTCCCAAAACCGCTACCTCAACAGCCTCGTTCCTTATCAGACGTTCAGGATGATGTTTCTGGTTTCCCACAGACCCAGTTCTTTCAAATTTCTCAATCAACGTTTGAACATAGGTATGAGATGCATTTTTCCCTGGATGCCTTGTATTGAAAATTCTAGCTGCAGCTCTTAGACAATCATCATTTTTGTAGTAAAGTTTCACTAACTCAATTCGTTCTTCTAATGCGTAAACCATTGTCAGGCAGAAATTTAACTCACAGAATACGAATCAAATGATATTTCCATAAGAATCATGCGAAATGTTAATTCATGCTGAGAACATACTCGCAGGAGAACCATAAAAACAGGTATTTTTTGTCTATGAAAAAGTCAACAGAACAAAAACTAAGAAATATGGTTTCCGGGCTTCAGTGCCGTGGTCGGTTCACCTCTGTGGAGGAGGTTCCTTTGGACGTTTCGCTCACAATTGGGGTGGGCATCTTCCGCTTGTAATGTTGTATTCGCGAATAGCGACATAAAACTGATACTTGGTTGAAAGATCTTCGCAATTAATAGTCCCAGCCTGGCTACTTACTTTGTTTTGACTAATTTGTTTTAGTTTTTCGTGGGGTGACTGGGTTACCTGACCGGATGGGATGTTGCCATTGTCTATCTGTCCACTCATTGAGTCTTAAAATAGTTCATAAATTGAATTTGAATAGGAACAGGTAAGATATTGACTATTTACATTGAACCTGTCAACAACACTAATTTCAATTACCATTCTGTCGATTTTAAAAAAAATTATAGACGTTTGGATAGAGAATAAAGAGAGCTTTAAGATGATGTATCACTCGACCCACGTTCCCTATAATGATTCGCAAGGGGGTAGCCGCCCCCGTCAGGGGGATGAAGTTGCTCGACTAAATCCATTACTAACATGTGTCCCCCTAGAAATTAAAATCGACCTGTTTTCGCGTTTCCGAAAATAATTTGTCATTTCCCAGTAAATCCGGGTGGAAAGTTTTCGTTGGGACACCCTGTATATTCACTGTATAAGGTTTAGAAGAAAAAGGTTTAAAATTGTTATACTATAGATCGATTAATAGAGAAGTTTTCGATATTTGGTGGAAATTTAAAATAGAGTAGCAAACATTAACCTAATTCGTGAAATTTACAATATTTTATTATCCATAGCATAGTAGGTGTTGTTATTCCATAGCTTGTAAGAAAAATAATATCCGCTTATCTCTTTCCGGAGTTACTAACGGAAGTGATTTCATAACCTCCTTGTACACATTGTCGCCACGATATATCCGTATTCTCTAAAAAAATCACATAGATATGGACGTAATTTTCTTACCGAAATTAGGGTCGCCTTATCAGACTATTACTACAACGTTAAAGGTAATTACAGTAATAAAAAGGCAATCAGCGCAGTAATTTTCCGAAAAGTGTATCAAGTCGACCGAAAGTGAGTAACAACCGTGAAAAAAGGATCAAATTCGATAATTATTATAATGGTTCGTTTTTTACGATCGTCGATGTGATAAAGAAAAGATTAGGAAAATTCCTAAAAAGGGGTAATTTTTACGCAGGTGCGTTATTAGTGAATAATTTCAGTAGAAAAGTAGAAAAGAAAACAGTAATCTGCAAGTTCACACAATTGACTTTCCAAATTTTTGTGGCTAATGACATAAATATAAAGGCTAGTAGGGCGGCCAGTGCAAAATCTATTGTTCAATTAAGTTTAGTTAAGTAAAACTTTTACAGAAAAGTTAATAATTGTTTAATTTTCTTTTTTTGTAACCTAATCTACTATACAGTTGGTGAAATATATTTTTTTTCCAAAACAGGCAGAGTATACAGACACTCTGTCAGTTCGTTGTAGTTAAACACAGAATAGGCCATGGAATTCATGTCAAGCACAGTAATCGTGACTTTTGAAGTTACCTGACCAAAAATTATCTAAATAAAATTATTGTGTTGTGAAATTTAAGAATGGAACGTTTCATGCAAGATTTATAAAAAAGTCAGTGAAATTTAAATGTCGGAACTTAAAATTTGTAACGGATTTATAACAAGAATGCGGGCCAGAAATGTATAAGCCAAATTTGTTTGGGATCATTAAACATCATTCGCTTTTGGTGCAATACATTTGCTGGAATATTTCTGCAGTGAAGTCGTTACGAATTTTCAAGATACTCAACATTATTAAATTTTCTATTCTTGTGAACCTTTTGCTTTAAATATCTACATAAAAAATGTTATGGGGTGAGATCTGGCGAACGAGGAGGCCACCGTTGATCGGTATTCCGTCCTAACCATTTAACCATTCAGAAACAATTGTAGCAGCATGAGCACGGCATCTATCATGTACAAACCAAAAGTTACGTCGTTCTTGTAAAGACATGTCATCACCAAAAATACCAGTCAGCGGTTTTCCAAAAACAGACCGTTTTTTACACCCGTATAATCAGAAGTTTCTTGGATCTTATACGGTTTTCAACAACTGCCTGAAGTTTTGCTACGTTTATTTGTATAAGGTAGTGTTGGGGAATAAGGCCCGGCCGTAAATAAGGCCTACTGTCTTTTTCCTTGAAGACTGGCAAATTTTTTCAAATCTGTCAACATGGTTAGTTTCATCATCCGAGTGGTAAAGCTTTATTGAAAGATCGTTGACTTCAATTCGCCAATAACAACTCTAGGTGATTGTGCAGTTTTAGGCTGCACAGATTATAAGTTTGCAAATAGGTTAGACTTCTTTTTAAATTCAACCTATTTTACCTGAAGAAAAAATAGTTCTCCATCAGTTACTATAACATTGGTACTATCTTTCGAACTGAGAGAAAAATTAAAAGAATTGTTCATTTTTTTGGAAATTGCATGTTTGAGAAAAAGTGCTCGCCCGGTAATAAGGCCCTACCAACGGTCGCGTAATAAGGCCCGCGGGTAATATGCGAAAGTGTCTAGAATGTGGAACTTGGTTACACGAAACTTGCATAGGACTGACGACTGAAGATGTTGAGGATTTTTAATGTAGGGAATGTTCTTAAAATTTAGTCAATCAGTTTTTTTTTAATAATTTACTTTCCTTGTTTGAGTTATGTTAAGTTTATCACTTTTTTTAAGAAATTAATTTTTATTTTTGTTTTTTCTTATACACTTGATAACGACTGTAGATTTTAACAGTTGAAACGTCGTGATTAAAAATTGCAGAGAATTGAATTTTTCTTTGTTCTTTTTTAGACAATGAAAGTCCAGAATAACCTTACTCAAAGTGGAACATTGTCAACCACTTTCAAACAAACGTTCTCTATGTTTGTTTGTAAGAAACTATTACACTATAAAAATGTCTTCTATGTGGATATATTTGCAGAATAAACATTATTATTATATATTATTATCATTATTTCAGTAGGATTTCATGTTTGACTTTTAATTTGTCCAGTTTTATAATAAACTTTTGAAATAATAAAAAAATCACTGTGAATAAGATTTCTTTCTAATATCCCTTGAATCATTACTAATGTTTTACATTGTTGAAAATAATTTTTGTGAAATCGTTGCAACAAACATGAATTTTGCGATTCTCTAAAAAAAACAAACAAGTTAATTTCACAAATATGCTTCTATTTGAACAAAGTGATGCGCAATTGATTTGATGGTGATTGATGTATAAAAGTGTTATGGTGAATAATAATAGTAATAGTAATAATAATTATAATTTTATTCACAAAAAGATTGGTACAGGGTTGAATTTGACAAATACAACATGGTTGTGAATAAAGAATATACCACGAAGCAGTAGACACTGCCTGTTTGTGGATGTATTCATCAGTGGTTTATATAAAAAACTATGCTAGATTAAGTAACTCAATAATATGTAAAATAAATCATTTAAGAAATATAGATTTGTACATTGATATAAGAGTTTCAGGTTGTTAAAGTTGCTATAACAGTAAAGTGAAAGGGAATTTAAATTCTATACTATACTATTCTTATGAGACTAATGTAGGGTCTACCAATATTGCTTGTAAAATTAACTTATGAGAATATCTCAAAGAGAGAGGTATATTAAAAATGTAACAATACAACATGTAAATCAAATCAAATCAAATTTTATTGAGTCCTTTTCCTATTCACAAAAAAACATATTGGACGGGTCATGAAAACATCTTGGATACAGATGTAAGGGGTATATAAAAGATATAACAGAGTAAAAAAGATAATACTGAACATAGACAAGAATTAAATGATATGTAAACGAATTATGCGGCGCTGAGCGAGGTAAGTTTAAATAATAAAGTACGCAGTGATATCAATGAGCGTTGATATAACTTTCGAACTCTTCTACAGAGTAAAAGCATTCTTTTATAAGGAGTTTTTTAATTTGGCATTTGAAAACTTCTAAACATTTCGAGCTCTTCAAAAAATAAGGAAGTTTGTTGAAGAGGTAACTATACCTGCAGAGATTGGTGATTTTTTTTGGAAAGAGTGTTTTGCTATGTTTATTAATATATTATTTTTATTTCTGGTATTGTGGTCGTGAGTATCACAATGTTTGATAAAATTATTTTTGTTGATATAAATGTATGACATTAGTTTCATTATGTATATGGATGGTGCCGTGAGAATACTATAATTTCTGAAAGTATCTTTGCAGGATGCTCTGTAGGATAGTCCGAAAATACGCCGAATGATTCGTTTTTGCAAAATAAATACACGTTTCATGTCAGAGGCTTGGCCCCATACAACAATAGTGTATGATATAGCTGAATATGCAAAGGCATAGTATACATTCAAAAGAGATTCTACGTCAAGCATATTTTTCATAGTCGAAATCACATAGTAGCATTTATTCAGCTTGCTGCATATGCTGTATATTTGCTTTTCCCAAGAGAGATTGCTGTCTAACATCGTGCCTAGAAATTTGGTAAATTTGGATAATTCAAATGACCGCCCCTCAAATGAGATGTGTTTGATTGTGGGTGTTCTGTACTTGTTGTAGAACTCAATTCCCACTGTTTTGTTGTGGTTGATAATGAGCCTGTTTTTGAAACACCAGTCTTTGAATTATTTCAATAGAGTATCGATTTTTTAATTAATATTGTTTTAGAATCACCCCAAGGTGCGTAGAATTAATTAAAAAAACTTGGAGATAACAAAATATAAGATGTAAGATGTGAAAATGTAAAATAAAAAACAAAAAAAATGTAAGGGTGAAGGACTGTACAAATGTAAAAATGATGGAGTGTTAAAAACGTTAGAATTCTTGATTGTCTAAAAGTAAAAAATGTGTTTGTAGATGTAGATATGATGTTCAAAAGTGAGAGTTTTTATTATAAAATGTAGAATATAAAAATGTACCTATGATAAGTATAGAGATGTAGAGTTTGAATGGTGAAAAGTTTGAAAGTATAACAAGGTAGAATTATGGGAATATTCTTTTATTCATTTTATGTATCAATGAGTTCATGAATTATTTGCCTAGGATTTTCGAGTAAAACTTTTTTTATTTGTGATTTGAATTTTTTCCTTTGTTTCTCGTTTTTCAGTCTCTCTGGTAATGCATTGAAAACCTTTGATCCTAGATAAGTATAAGTCCTCTGGCATATCGATTTGTGAACGAATGGGATTTGGTAGAGGTTACATCCACTGGTATTCTACTGATGATATTTTCTAATCAATTCTTGTTTATTCATAAACTGATTCGTTGCTAGGCTCAAGAAGTATATTTGCTTTTTGTCCATTATTTTGGTTTCTAGATAAACAAGTTCTGTGGGATAACGTGTTGGCTTTTTATATATTATTTTTATTACTCTTTTCTGAATAACTTCGATTTTTTTCAAGTGAACATTCGTTCCTGCTCCCCAATCGATAATTCTATATTTTAAGAGGGGTTCGAAGAGCGTATAGTACAGCATTTTTAATTAGTTTTCTTCGAGTATTCTTGAAACTTGTTTCATCTTATACGCCACGCATCTTAGTTTCTTAAGGAGAAAGTTAATTTGTTGGTCCTATTTCAGGTGACTGTCTATTTTTATCTCTAAATATGTCATGGAGTTCAAGCAAATTATATGAAAATTATCTTGCAAACTGATTTCACTGTAGTTGGGAAGTTGAGAACTATAACTGCAGAAATGCACATGGAACGTTTTCTGTACATTAATTGATAATAGTCTATTATCAATCCATCTCTTGATGAGAGGGAGATCAGATTCTACTTTCATTTTTAATTGCGACCATGATTCTTTTTCATATAAGATGGCCGTGTCATCAGCGAAACTTATGATGTTTCCTTCCGATTCCACCAAGAATAAGCTGTTCAGGTATATTGTGAAGAGAACTGGCCCCAACACCGTTCCTTGTGGTACTCCACATCCTACAATTTTCTTGCTGCTGTATGAGTTTTGGATTTTTACTTGCTATGTTCTGTTTGTAAGGTATTATTCGAAGAGGATACTGCAATGCTTGCAGTTACTATCACAAAATAATCACGCAGACTGAACCAGCTTATCTATACAATAAAATTAAGTTCCGGACAGATATTCATAGCCTGAATCTACGATTTAGGAACCAGCTGACACCTCCTCGGCATTATACTTCTCATTAACGTGGTTCGCTTTCGTTTTTCATTACTTTGCTATACAACCGGCTTCCTAACGAGCTGAAGGACTTGTCTATATTTATTTAAAAAAAAGTTATTTGTTAATGGATAAAATTCCAAATATTTCTGGATTGAAATGTTAAATTTATCTAAAAATAATCTTATCTAACATTCATCCACTTGGATCTCTGCTATTATTGTTATTATTATTGTTGTTGTTACTGTTATTATTCTATACCCACCCCTTGATATAACATATACTATCATAATAATTTAATGTGATTATTTTGATATTTTTTAATATACTTATTTTGTATTGTGTATATATGTACTTCTGTAAACATATATACACTTTTTACGGTTGGATGGAAGAGCAACGTCTGATCGTGGTATTCTATATAACATGGTCATACATTGAATCCTGCCATTTGATAGGATTTTGTATTTTTTATTCTGTATTGTAATTTTAACTGTTATAGATATTCCTATCAATAAAATCTATTATTATTATTATCAAAAGTGATTGTGCTGTACCTCTAGCACCTATGCTTTCGAGAGTTTCTAGTAGGATCTGATGGTTTACGGTATCAAAAGCCTTTGTCAAGTCCAGGAATATTCCGATATGTGGTTTTTTATTATCAACTGCCTTATATATCTTTTTGGTCAGGTGAAGAATGGCATCTTGTGTTGATTTTCCTTCTTGCAATCCATACTGTGAGTTTGATATGACTGCACACTTCTTTAAAAAGTTGGTTAACCTATTTTTAAAGATTTTTCCTAAAATTTTACTGAAGCTAGAAATCAATGCAATTGGACGGTAATTTGTTCTTTATGTTCGTTCTCCATTTTTAAATATAGGTATGACAGTTGAATTTTTGAAAAGTGTGGGAAACTGTCCTAATCTCAGTGAGTTACGAGGATGTATTGATATATAGTTAGCCTAGACCAGTTCCCTGCATAAACAAAATATTGCGTTATATTGCATCAAACAATAACTTATTAGAAGTGTCAGTGTAAAGTTTGACGTCAAAAAAGTAAACCAGAGTTACGCAATAAATTAAATGAAAAAATATAACCACCGAAATTGTGAAAATCGAAAAATTGTAGTATCGAGCCATCATCAAGTACCTGTATTTAAAAGGGTTAAGAGGTTAGCAGATTTACGAAGATATGCTTAATACCGTTGGTGATCAATGTCCTTCGTATGCGACCGTGAAAAATTGAACTGCAAGCTTCAAAAGATGTAAATTTTCCATTGAAGATGAAGAAGAAAATATCGATGCAGTTCATGACATGATTTTAACAGACCGTCGAATTGGGCTAAAACGGATATCTGAAGCACTGAATATTTCACACGAACGCGTTCATCATATAGTTCACGTCAATTTGGACATGAGAAAAATTGCTGCAAAATGGATCCCCAAATGGTTGAATGTTGACCAAAAGCGAGCAAGGGTAGTAGCATCGCTTTCGATCTGTGCTCGATTTGAAAACGATGTAGACTTCTTAAACCGAATTGTTACTATGGATGAGACTTGGGTACATTTCTACGATCCAGAAACAAAGCAACAATCGATGGAATGGCGACACTCCGGTTCTCCAAGACTTAAGAAGTTTCGTGTCCAAAAATCTGCTGGAAAAGTTCTTGCTTCAGTTTATTGGAATTGCTATGGAGTAATGATTGCTTTTTTGGATAAGGGTAGAACAATAACTGGAGATTACTATTCGACATTACTGACCGCTGTACGGGAAAACATTAAAGAGAAAAATTCGTGATTAAGGGTTTGAATTACTAGAACACCCCCCTTATTCACCAGATTTGGCTCCGTCCGACTATCATCTCTTTCCTCAATTGAAAAAAAAGTTTGAATGGTCGTAAATTTTCTTCCAACGAGGAGGTAATAAAAGCTGTGGAGGTCTGGTTTGCAGAGAAAGAAGAAATATTTTTTTGAAAAGTCTAGAGACGTTGCAGGTTCGCTGTAATAAATGTATCCAATTAAGAGGAGAATATGTTGAGTAATAAAATATTTTTACATTGAAATTTTGTTTCGTTTTACAGTAGGCTAAGAATTTTTCAATATATCCTCGTATTTATAATGTGTGTTAGTGGCTTTATGATTTGTGGTATGATAGCTTTTATTAATTCTGATTTTATACCTCCAGGGCTTGGAGATCTGTTTTTTTTTAAGTCCCAGTATTGTGTTTATAACTTCTATTTCTTTAGCTGGAAACAGGAAAATTGAATTTTGAATTATGATTTTCTTTTCTTTATAATTTTTATCTAGTTTGATACCTTTCGACAATTTTTTGCGTATTTTTACGAAAAGTTTCCGCAATACTCTCAGATTGTTCAATTAACTTGCCTTCCACATTTATTTGGGATATGGAGCTATTATTTTTTGTGGGTTTGAGGAGTTCATTTATTGTTTTCCATGTGTTCTTTGAGTTTCCACATTTTTCCAAACTGGTTTTGTAATAATGAATTTTAGCATTTTCTATTTGTTTTTTAAGTGTATTTTTATACTTGTATTCATTTTTTATTATTTCATTGTTTGGATGTTGTTTCAGGTTTTTGTATAGTTTATTTTTCTCGTTCATGGATTTGACTAACGAATTCGTTATCCATTCCTTTTTCCTAAATTGTTGTTTATTTTCCTACTCTTTTCTGGGGATTTGAGGATTAAAAAAAAAAAAAAAATTTAAAGTTATTGATGTTAACAAAAACAGTCTTTAGGAGGCAATGTTTCGGTATCTGGACATAACTTTTAACTGTAAATAACTTTTTCAATTTAACATTTTGCTGAATTTTCCCAAATAAGGGTACTTTACTCATGTACAATTTTTATATTTTTTGGCCTGTCTTGTATTCATTTTGAGTTGCAACCATTCTAAGGGCAATATGATTATCGAACATGCACCAACTTCCGTTAATATTTGTATTTTGTTGTACAACTTAAAAAAAAAATCCCATACGTATTAGCCTGGATAGGTAATTTGTGGACACAGAGATGGTAACTCATAATTCCTACTTAGTCAGAATTCCGAAATAGTAAATCGGAATTAGCAAATTCCGACTTGGTAAGTCGGATTCCCGAAATAGTAAGTCAGATTTACAAAAAATAATTATTGTAGCCCTTCTATACCTCCCTAAAATCCGTCACCTATCCAAAACAATCTTACCGAAACATCGAACAAACGCTCGCCGTCTGCTGCTGCCCCCTACCGCCAGAAACCTCAACAGCGCTTCTGAAAGTGGGGAGCGAGAATCGACTCTCATTCCAAGTTCTTGCTCGATCCGAACCATTCAGTGTACACAGCGAAGCGATAGAGAAAAGTTGGCAGGCCTGGCGTCGAATCGATCTAAAGTGCGACGATTTACGTAGTTGTTAATTGTTATAAACAAAGTTGTTGAGGGAGATTTGCAACAAGAAAGTATTCAGGAGCGGTTGGAGGTCCATTTTGAGCTAATTGTTTGGGGGAAAAACATAGTTTTTAGGACTGTTTTGATGACAATTTTTGAAGAATTGGAAGAACTAAGTGACTCTATGTATTTGGTGGCATCCCCTTCACAAAAGTTGCTGTAAAGCCCTTGTAGAGGCGAAATAAACAAAATAGCTGCATACAAGTGTCAGCGGAGATACCATCAGCTGGACGGAAAACACGGTCCCTGTCTGCGCATGCGCAGCCCCACTCTGACGCCTTGGAGGGGATAACAGCTGAGAACAGATACAAATCCAAAACACCAAGTTGGACTTGTCAGTTTGCTCACTGCTGCTACATAGTTAACGACGAATATGCTAAGACTAGTCGGGTGCCACAGCACTTGAGAACTTAGTTAGATTTTGGGACAAAACGCAGTGACTTGAACTTGAAGTGAGGTGTTGTGAGATTTTCCGCAATTTTGGATATGGTGCCTCAAAACATGGACGCAGCCAGATCTGATAGCCTGCTTTTTGGCTCGCAGTTGGTCGACAAAAATTCGTCGACCCCCTACTCTGATGCGACTCAGGTAGGTGTTTTTTTTCGAATATTTTGGTGTTAGTGGATAGTTGCGTGGAAATTTTGGATGGAGTTTTTCCTTGTCGTGGTGGTTTGCCAGATAGGCGGTGAGAGTTTTGGTACAAAATCAAAATATTTTTCGGTTTTAGAATTTTCCTTTAAACCCACACTGAATAATACTGATTTTATTTTCAACGTCAAGGAATTGAAATGGTTTAAGTGATACATATGAATTGATTGATTCTCTTTTGATAATATCTGAAACATCATATCAGAAAAATTTTGTTTTTCCTGCAGCAAGACATTGAAGTATAATGAGATGTCTTTATTTTCCTTTGATAGAAAACTATAGTGGAGTTCTGAAGTTTATTCACTGGCTTATTTAACAATATTAAAATGTTTCTATCCTTCAGATTTTGAAGGTAATTCTTCAAAATCAACAAAATTCAGGATGTAAAATACAAATATAAATTGAAATATCTAGGTAGGTAATATGATAACATTCAAATTAACTAGATACCAATACATTCCTTACTGCACTAGTCATTGAAGTTTTGTGGAAACTCCATAATTGAAAATAAGATTAAAAACAGGAAAACGAAAATTTCACAAATTTAAATTAGTAATTCAACTGAAACACCTCAAAACGATATTTTCCTACCACCCTAAGTATACGAAAATCACAAATAATACACTCTTGAGTTAGCTACTTCAAAAATGATCAATATCACACTAGATTTGAAAAGTAAACTTCAGATACTTACGTGATACCTATGTGTAATGAAATGTCTTTATTTTTCTTTGACAGAAAACTCGAGTAGAGTGAAGTTTACTAACTATACCCTTCTGATTTTGAACTTCAAGATCAAAAAATTCAGGAACGTAAAATACGAATACAAATTGAAATATTCTGGTTAGATTCAAATGAACTATAAATTTCTTGCTGCCTAATCATTGAAGTAGGTGATTCTGTTAGTTTTGTGGAAAATCCTAGTTGAAAAAAGGAGTTAAAATAGGAAAACGAAATTGTTGAAAAGGGAAACATTCTCAAAATTAAACCAAACACGACTCCTCTGGAAATGGATAAAACCTACGATAATAATTAGGTTTCTTTTTTGTAATATCTAATAGAAAAACTGCTTTCCCGGCTAAAGCCACGCTGGACATTGAATTACATCTGAGAGGACATCAATAATAAAATGTTCCTACCCTTCAGATTTTGAAGGTGATTCTTCCAAATCAAAAAATTCGTGAAATACAAATATTATAATAATATCCAAATTAACTATAAATTTATTGTTGCACTGGTCATTGAATTAGGTTAATCCCATTTTGTGGAAAATCCCATTTAAAAGATGGGGTCAAAAACATGAAAACGAAAGTTTTTATTTCACAAACTGGAATTGATTAATACAACTAAGAAACGAAAAAATAATATTTTCCTAGGACCATATGCGAAAATCACAAATACTTAGTACACTTTTTAGTTACTTCAAAAATGACCAATAGCACCATAGAATTGAAAAGTAAAACTTTAGAGTGATATGTGTATTAAGATGTAAGATTTGTTTTCTTAATTATAGGGACCAAAAAGGCACGAAACAAGTGTCAAAATTGGATATGTGCATATTTAGAGTTGTGACTAAATTTTAAAATCAGAATGCACGAAACAAGTAGCAAAATTGGATATGTGTAGAGTAGTGACTAGATTTTAAAATCAGAAGGACCCTGAAAAGTACAGTAGATTCAGGAGAAGATCTAAACCCTCTGTAAAGACATAGGGTTTGAAAATATTCCACAGAAGAATATATTGATGATTCTGTTTGTTAAACTGATTGGATATTGCCAAAAAATTTCAGCAGTACTTCAAAAGGGGTGGTCACTTATCAGTTGTCATTTTAGTTTTATTTGTAAAATTCTCAAATTAAATTAATAATCTAACAATTTTTTTTGAGATTGCGCTTCGATCTGTGGTCCTAGAAAAAATTCACACTCTTGAGATTATCGCACGTTCGACAATATTCTCCCACTAGTGTGAAATGGGTCACTTTTCACACTAGTATCGTGGTATAACATTTTTCAAAAGTTATTAATGCAATAGCTGTGAATAATTGAAATAGTTTTGAAACTGATAATATGAAATACAAGAAAATACTCAGAAATAAATTATTATTTAATTAAAACTATGGACTTTGATGATTACCAATTTTTTCCAAGTTCTGTCAAAATAACAAGAGTTGTTCATTTACTATTCATTGCACAAAATAACCTCAATTTAATGATATATTTTCAACGTTGGGTTCAGAAAAAACGCATTGATAAATGCTTACATTAAGAAATTATCCAATGACGTTTTCGTGTGCACTCAGCAAATGCATATATTATGATAGTGATAAGTATTGAATCAATAGAAGTGTTTGAGAATGATTGAGCTGTCACTCAAGTATTGATTAGCGAATTACTAGTAGAGTAGTCACCTCAATTAACATGCAGTTACGGAAAAGTTTTGAAAAAATGCATAAAATGATGGGAATAAAAGATATAGTAAAGATAGGTACCCACCAGCTCCTCCTTATTTCTGTATTTTACTGCCAAAACCCACTCAATATGCAAGTTTTCTCAAAATACTTCTTCAACGTTTTATGAGTGATTGAATAAAAATCGAATTTGCTGAAAACACAAATTTTTAGGTGTTATATCTGTGTAGACAGGTCTTTAGCGAATAATGGAGGTGGTAAAGGCACTAAAACTATACCACGAAGAATATCAACTTTTACCAAATAAAAAATCTACTGGTTTAGATGACATTCCAATTAACGTTATCAAGCAATGTAAAGAGATAATCGCTCCAATACTCACTTATATTTTAAATAGTTCTATAACACAAGGCACATTTCCAACAAGCCTTAAAACAGCCTCCATAATTTCATTATTTAAAAAGGATGACCCTAGTAACAGAAAACTACAGACCAATAGCAATATTGAGTGTTTTTTCCAAAATTATAGAAAAACTTGTTTTTAAAAGAGTTGAGTATTACTTGAGTTCATTCAAACTACTTACAAATTGCCAACACGGTTTTAGAAAAGGGTTTTCAACTGAAACTAGTCTAGTTGATTATAACGAATATATTAACAAACAATTAGATAGTGGTAATCACGTTGTGTCTGTTTTATTTGACTTGACCAAAGCTTTCGATACGGTTGATAAATCTTTTGTTTCTGATAAGTTGAATGCATTAGGCATACGTGGTTGTCTTAATGATTGGTTTCTCTCCTACCTAGAAAACAGAAAAATTGTCGTGAAAATTGACGACGTTATCTCCAAAGAATATGATATTGATATTGGTACCCCACAAGGCAGTGTTCTTGGGCCCCTAATTTTTTTATTATACATTAATGACCTACCTCATTATATAACACAAGCTGAAGTGTTTATGTATGCAGATGATACATGCATGGTTATAACTGATCATTCGGAACAGAATCTTCTAAAAAAAATTGACAATACTTTTATTGAATTTGAAAACTGGTGTTCTAGAAATAGGATTATTATAAATTTTAAGAAAACTGTATGTATCGAATATTGCAGCTTGTATAAAACACCTTTGAAATGTTTAATTGCATTCAATGAGTCCATTATTGAAACCTCTAAATCGGTGAAATTTTTGGGAACAACGTTTGACAGTAATTTCACATGGGAGAAACAAATTGATGGTGTCTGTTAAAAAATTAATCAATGTTATTATTTATTGACCGTACTCAAATCCATGCTAGACAGAAACACCCTCTTGAACGTATACTATGCTTATGCTTACTCTGCTATCACCTACAGTGTCATAATCTGGGGGTCAGGGACGTGATGTGCAAAGAGTTTTTGTTTTACAGAAACGAATTCTGAGGTTAATTTTCAATCTACCCTATACCTAGATCTTCATGTCGCGAAACTTTCAAACGCCTTAAAATCTTGACAGTCTCTTCAATATATTTACTAAAATTGCTCAGTTGCATCTACATCAATAGAAAGATAAACTAATGAGAAACAGTGACATCCACAATTACGATACAAGACACGAAAACAATTTTGTTTTAGAAAGAAGAAATCACTCGTTTAGTCAAAAAGCTGCGAATAATTGTGGCATTCGATATTATAATAAACTTCCGGCTATCATTAAGGATAGTGAATCCTAAAGTATATTCAAGAGACGATTAAAGAAGATCCTTCATGAAGAATGCTTTTACAATTTGAAAGAGTTTGAAAGTTACGTTGGTAACAATTAGGAGATGCACTCTTCTAGCAATATTTAAATGCTATTTTTATTATTTACTGTGTATTGTTTTTATTATTAGGTATGTATTAAGTGTTTATACGTCTGTATATTTTATGTAAGTAACCACTCCCATATATATTTCTATGGCTGGTAAAATACGACAATATCGGCAATACTATAAGGTCCTCCAGTCTCAGTGCTAAAGTATTAAGAACAATCATAGCAGTCATATCAAGAGATCCTTTTCTCATCATGTCTCAAACAAAATTATTTCCAGTTTGATAACAAAATCCAGTTTTTTTCAAAAGGTTTAATCATGGGAAATCCTTTAATTCCCTTACTAGCAGAAATTTTCATGGACAACCTAGAGAATTTGATCTATAACATACTTCAATGAAGTGATACGAGGATGAAGTTTTGGTATTTGGTATGTTTCTAGGGAATGTAATCCCGGATCGGGATCAGTGTATCGGGATTTCGGGATCAACATTTTTCGATCCCGGGATCCGGGGATTGATTCCGGGATCCATTCTTCACAGGAAAAACTGTTGAAACTTGAAAATTGAATAACAATCCGTATGTAAATGAAAAATAAAACTTGAAACTTAATAAAATGAAATGGAAATTTCTGGGTTGCTAAAAAAGAAATGTAAACAAAGAAATTTATATTTAGTCTTGGTTCTGGAAGTAACTCCTCAGGAATAGAAACGTATCCAGATAATCATCACTCAATCTGCTCCTTACTTTAGTGCACAATGTGCCAGCAGCAGAAAATGCTCTTTCTGATTCGACACTAGCTGGTCGAATTTTTGATAGGAGATTGAATGGTGTCGAAACATTTTTCCCCTTTTCTCCATTCTCATAAAGAACCATTTCTTTTTTAATAATATTGACTGAACCGATGCCGCCGGGACCATCTTTTTCATTTCGCAGCTGGTTGTTCTTCTCCAATTCCTCCTCTAATCTTTGTTTCAATGAGTTAGAAACCTCATTATTCTTTAATTCTGATAGAGGTATGTTGTCATCTCGATCCTCGGTTTCATTTTCGACATTTTGTTTTTTGAACTGCCTAAGGAATTCGACGATGAATTGTCTAATAGTTGCCTTTTTACGTAGTTCAGGAATATCAGGAATATTACGATTATTTAAACACGAAAAGACACCAGATGTGATTGATCGACGTTCTTTTATTCTCCTGATTAAGGATTCTTCTGCAGCTCCACTGAATGGTGTTCTCACCTTTGAAAAATAGCCTTTTTTTAGATCCGGAAAATCCCGGGATTGACTTTACACAATCCCAAGAATTTTTTATTCCGGGATCCCGGAATCCCGGGATCCGAATCCCGGGATTACATTCCCTATATGTTTCACAGGCACCAATAGACAATTAGATATTTTTCATTGATGTATTAATAAAGTTCACAAAAATATAAAGTTCACAATCGAAGAAGAAAATTCAAACTTAATACATGTTTTGGACGACAACAAGTAAAATAGACAAAAAGTTTGATTTTTCAATGAACCACTAACGTTCCCATACTGATATTTCCATACACTGCGACATTATTCATCCTTTTCAACAAAAAGTCACAGCTTATGAGCTTATAAGCATAATCCATAGATAGATAGATAAGTAAATTTGCCCCTTTCAACAGACAATTTTAATGCAGAACTTACATAAAACAAAAAGCAGTAATCAACGAGTAATACTTAATAGTTGAAATACTTTCTAGTAAACTCTACTATAGAGCTATTCCCAAAGTTTTTTTCCTATCACAAAAACAGAGAATAAAAATTACAAAGCTTTGACCTACATCGTGTAACGTTTTTTTTTACTTTATTCAAAGAATGTTTTACAAAAGAAATCACTTGATTTAATTAATGTTACTTTTGTCTAGTATTCTATCAACATATAAATTAACAAAGAACGTGTTTTCAGTATTGAAAAGGCTATGGAATGTACTTTCGTATAGTCACCAATTATATTCTAATAAATAATAGATTGAAGATCTTAGCTTGTCATTTTCCTTCTGATCCAATTCAGATGTCAACATACATGATATTCAATACCTTCTATTTGAAATTGTATCGAACTGGTCGTCTGAAATCGACTCTGGCACTCTATGGAATTCCACCAATTATAGAAGTAAACGTTGAAAATGATATTCGTTAGCTTTTAGTTATAAGTTATAACACATCGAGTTTAGCTGCTTTATCTCTTCATGCAATGGATAATAGTCTATATGGATATTGCTCTGGGAATTTGAACCACACAACTCTAACAATAGTTTGTGGTTCTAACAAATTTCATCCAAATAATGTAATAATAATTTTCTTCCAAAATAAATCGATTAGATTTTGGACTGTAAAATATTTTCAATTAGCTTTGTTTTCTTTTTCCGCTTCATTTTGTTTTCCTCACCAAGAGAATATGCATGGTTACTAACTCGACAGTTCGAAACATATTTGGTAAAGCCATCAGTAGGATAAGGATATTCACCTATTCGAAAAGCACCGACAATTTGTAAACGTCACGATGACAACTTGAATGTCATAATGACAGAAGCTCAAAGTTATTATACAGTATGATGAATTCAAAATCCATAAATACCTTGCAATCGGACAAGCAAGAAAAAAGGAATACAAGATATAAGAATTGCATAGGAAACAGATTAGGTTGGAAAAATTATTTAAGATTCTAAAGAAGCTAGCAAAGCCACACACGAATTTCGACTCGGGATGGGTTACATAATTTTAGGCTCATTTTAGGCTAATTTATTACCATATTCCCGAATTTTTTGCTCTCCTCCTTCATAGAAAAATCCGTGGCTTTGCTAGCTTCGGCCGAACTCAGCAGAGCCATACTTCAAAAATAAACAAAAATGTAATTTGATATAGCCAAATTGTAGAGCCTATTTTAGGCTAATTTATTACCCTATTTATATTTTTTTTACTCTTTTCCTTCATAGAAAAATCTGTGGCTTCGCTAGCTTCGGCCGACCTCAGCAGAGCCATTTTTGTAAAAGCAACTTTTTCAAAGATTCGAAATAGTAATGTTCAAGGAACAAATTTAGGCTAATTAATTACCCTAGTTTCATATTTTTTGCTCCTCGCGTTCTCGAAAAAAACTTGATTTATTGACTAACGCATAAGCGATGATGTGATTATTCCAAACTATAATTATATGACAATTTGACATATCGAAACGATGATTACTATCGAATGATCGATGAATAGCCAATATTGAATTTTTTTAACCAACGTTTTTTAAAACAAACCTATGGCTTTGCTAGCTTCGGGTGAACTCAGCAGAGCCATTTTTGTAAAAACAGCATTTTCCAAAGATTCGCAATAGTAATATTCTAGGAACAAATTTAGGCTAATTAATTACCCTAGTTTCATATTTTTTGCTCCTCGCGTTTTCGAAAAAAAACAGGATTTATTGACTAACATATAGGCGATGATGTGATTATTCCAAACTATAATTATTTGACAATTTGACATGTCGAAACGATGATTACTATCGAATGATCGATGAATAGCCAATATTGAATTTTTTTGATCAACGTTTTTTAAAACAAACCTGTTGCTTTGCTAGCTTCGGGTGAACTCAGCAGAGCCATTTTTGAAACACAACATTTTCTAAAGATTCGAAATAGTAATATTCTAGGAACAAATTTAGGCTAATTAATTACCCTAGTTTCATATTTTTTGCTCCTCGCGTTTTCGAAAAAAACTGGATTTATTGATTAACGCATAGGCGATGATGTGATTATTCCAAACTATAATTATTTGACAATTTGACATGTCGAAACGATGATTACCATCGAATGATCGATGAATAGCCAATAATGAAATTTTTTATCAACGTTTTTTAAAACAAATTGTGGCTTTGCTTGCTTCGGGCGAACTCAGCGGAGCCATTTTTGCAAATACAACATTTTTCAAAGATTCGTCTCTTGGGACATAGAGATTTAATTTAGTGAAACCTCCGGTATTACTTTTATCAAGAAATGTCCGAGAAATTATTATAAGTAGTTTGGAAAAATCTATATCATCGCCTATGCGAGATTCAATAAATCCTGTTTTTTTTCGAATTTGCGAATGGCAAATAATATGAAACTAGGGAAATTAACTAGCCCAAAAATAGTCCTGGAGTATTACTATTTCGAATCTTTGAAAAATGTTTTATTTGCAGAAATGGCTCCGCTGAGTTCGCCCGAAGCCAGCTAAGCCACAATTTGTTTTAAAAAAAGGTTGATCAAAAATATTGAATATTGGTTATTCATCGATGATTCGATGGTAATCATCGTTTCGACATGTCAAATTGTCAAATAATTATAGTTTGGAATAATCACATCATCGCCTATGCGTTAGTCAATAAATCCAGTTTTTTTCCAAAACGCGAGGAGCAAAAAATATGAAACTAGGGTAATTAATTAGCCTAAATTTGTTCCTAGAATATTACTATGGCGAATCTTTGAAAAATGTTGTTTTTACAAAAATGGCTCTGCTGAGTTCACCCGAAGCTAGCAAAGCCACAGGTTTGTTTTAAAAAACGTTGATAAAAAAATTTCATTATTGGCTATTCATCGATCATTCGATGGTAATCATCGTTTCGACATGTCAAATTGTCAAATAATTATAGTTTGGAATAATCACATCATCGCCTATGCGTTAATCAATAAATCCAGTTTTTTTCGAAAACGCGAGGAGCAAAAAATATGAAACTAGGGTAATTAATTAGCCTAAATTTGTTCCTAGAATATTACTATGGCGAATCTTTGAAAAATGTTGTTTTTACAAAAATGGCTCTGCTGAGTTCACCCGAAGCTAGCAAAGCCACAGGTTTGTTTTAAAAAACGTTGATAAAAAAATTTCATTATTGGCTATTCATCGATCATTCGATGGTAATCATCGTTTCGGCATGTCAAATAGTCTGAAAATTATAGTCTGAAATAATCACATCATCGCCTATGCGATTGTCAATAAATCAAGTTTTTTTCGAAAACACGAGGAAAAAAAAATATGAAACTTGGGTAATTAATTATCCTAAAAATATTCCTATAATATCACCATTTCGAATCGCTGAAAAATGTTGTGTTTTAAAAATGGCTTTGCTGAGTTCGGCCGAAGCTAGCAAAGCCGATTTTTCTATGAAGGAAAAGAGTAAAAAAAATATGAATAGGGTAATAAATTAGCCTAAAATAGGCTCTACAATTTTGCTATATCAAATTACATTTTTGTTTATTTTTGAAGTATGGCTCTGCTGAGTTCGGCCGAAGCTAGCAAAGCCACGGATTTTTCTATGAAGGAGGAGAGCAAAAAATTCGGGAATATGGTAATAAATTAGCCTAAAATGAGCCTAAAATTATGTAACCCATCCCGAGTCGAAATTCGTGTGTGGCTTTGCTAGCTTCTTTAGAATTTATTTAAGCCAGTTCAATACTATTTTTCATAGTTATTACTTATTTTAGAACAATATTTTTGACGTTTGTAGAAAAAATTTTGTTTGCATCTCATGCGCGAAATACTTTGGTAATCTCGACTATTTTTTTTAACTCGGCTGCGCCTCGTTAAAAAAATCAGTTCTCGATCACCAAAGTAGCATTTCGCGCACTAGATACAAAAATAACTATTATTGATAGTGTATTTTGATTATTTCCTTAACAATATCGGTTTTTGTTCGACCAGTTCAGTAGTAAAAAAAAATGTTCCTTTTCCTGCAACATGACATAAAAAAATATTAATTGTGGGTATAAGGAGATGTCTTTATTTTTCCTCGATAGAAAACTCTAGTAAAGTGAATTTTATCCACTATTTGAGCGTAGGTATATTTTTTATGAGTGTTGTTTTGTACTTACCTATGTTCCCATCACTAAATTTATTAGATCAAAACACCTTGCTCAGAGCTTATCCCGCTTCCCAAATCGTTTCGCTTCAATTTCATGCAGCCCACGTCATTTCACAGTCTAAAATTAGCAGTCAAAATGAATCCGGAAATATTAACAGCAAAAGTCAAGGACAGGATTTATTTTATGGTGTGCTTTGGATCCGCCGGCATAACAATTTTACCAACTAGTTGATGTTGTCGTTTGTCAATGTCATCTGGGACTCACCTACGATGTTATAAAAAAATGGTTCGATGCTTCAGCTGTGGCATATTGCGTTGTGTTTTTGGCGTACGTGTATTTGTTATCTGCGGTTCAAAGGAGGTTTTTAACTTTTATTCTGAATGGCAAAATATGCAAACAGTTTATTTCGGTAGAAACAATTACGTAGAAATACCGATGTTTATGAGAAATTGTGCTCAGTGTTTATTTTATATAGTCTCAGTTGGATCGTGCTTGGAAGTCTAGAATGGGAAAATAACTGCGATGTTTATCATTTCGAAAGAAATATTTGTATATTTTATTACTACAGTATAGTATTTATTCCATAATAAAACCCGTGGAAATCTACAAATTTTATAAAGTACTTGCAGTAAGTGATACGACAACAACATAACAAAAACGACATGGGTGAGTTATCTACCGTATTAAGAAGATTATTTCACAAATTGTGAAAGGCTTTCGCGGCCATCGTTGAATGAATGATGGTTTTTCGGGTTTTTAGGCCGACGTTTATTTAGAGAAAAACTCGACGTTTCGCCAACACGAGCGGTTGGCATTTTCAAGAGAAATGTTTACAGTTTCGATCACTGAACAAGTTCACTCACTATTAATTCATATCAACTTCACAATTTTCGACAAATTTTGCATACTCGTTGATTAATCAAATCACTAAATCAAAATTTTATCAAAACATAACCTCGAGCGAGAAGCAGTAGACTAGACATGCCATGACGAAACTACGAATGACGCGCTCTGTCATTGGTTACTGAAATAGAGGGATGTTTGAAATATCAAGTAAATGTTTTGTTAGTTGCATAATTTCAGAACTAAATGCGGGAAAAATGTTCGTAGTTAAATTGAATAGTAAATAAATAAAAATGGTTTCGATTTTATTCATGAAATAATCTTAACAAATACAACTCGTGTTATCGGCGATTATCGTTAATTCCTTCTCGGTTTCGAATCAAATTATGTTGCTTTAGGCAACCACACTCGCGCAAGCTCTCGTGTGGTTGCCAAGCAACATAATTTGATTCTTAAATTCAAAGGAATTGCTATTTCGATAATCACCGATACACTTGTGGTATTACCTACGATAATTTCACTCGTCGTATGAAACCCTCCTTTTCTGCAATATTAGGACCAATAAGGGACGTATGACTCGTTCTAAAGGACTCGTGGTGTTACCAAGCAATTTGATCTTGTTGATTTCTGACAGAATTACTATCGATACTATGGCGACCACTCGTGGTATCACTCCCTATAATTTCCTTTATATTATATAAGTAAACCAATTATTCCATAATTTCTTGAATTCAAACCAATCAGAAAAGGACTTTTTTCGGCAACCATCCGAGAAATGTTCACTTCCCGGACACTTTTTCTTTGGGAAAGTAGCACTTCCCAGTCCGGCCTAGTCCGGGAAGTACGTACTTCCTGGACTAGGCCCGGAAGTGCTCGAATTTTATTACAAATATTAATATAAATAAGAATTAGAATGTTTCTGTTGATACCTATCTTCTGTTCGAATTTCAATATATAATACAGATAAGAACTGAAAATTTCGAAATATTCAAATTTGGAATCGTTTCATCCGGTTAACAGATGGGTGAAAGTCATGAACTAAAAGCTACACCAGCATTTATGGCACACTCCAAAAAAACTATTTCATAATTTTGTACACATTTATTACAAATTTGCGTCCCAACCAAAAAAATTTTTACAGTCCCCGTTTTCCAGGAAATGGGCGTGGGCTAACTTTTAAGTAAAGCTGCACCACACATTCTGTATTTTGAAAAAATACGCAATTATTGATGATCAAATAGCTGCTAACATTTCTTACACATTTATTACAAATCATTGACGTATTGAAAATTCCAAAATTTTCATCCCCTAGGGGTTGAATAACCCTTATAGATAGAAAATTCCCTAGTAAATATAGATCCCAACGTGGCCGGTGCCAGAATTGTTCACAAGATGGTTTATAATTTTTGTACAAACTCTCGAAGTGTTAAGAATTACAGAATGAAGGGCCCCCAAGGGATGGAACACCTCAAAACTTCTCAAAATTCATATTACATTATCTATTGCGGTATTGCGCGAATTGCTAATATTGTCCACAAAACTATTTAAAAATGATTAGAATCTATCGACGCCGACGTGTTGAAAATTTCAGAATGATGATTTCCATGGGGTAGAACACCCCACACTGCGCATAAAAATCCGCAACAAGCCATATTTCATCGAGTTTCAGAATTTATTACAGTGTGTCACAAGCTTCTGATGCATTTTTTTTGGAGCGAATGGATTATATCAACCATAGAAATTGAAATTGTGAATAGTGGGTTGTGTTAATAAATTTTTGTGTTGAGATATGATAGGAAATCCGACGTGAACTGTATTTCACCGAGTATTAGAATTCTTTACAGTATCCCACACGCTTCTACTGCCTATCATCAGTTTCTCATGGAAAATATCAACCATGGAAATCAATATTTTGAAGAGTCCGCTAAGTTAATAAATTTTTGTTTTGCGATACGATAGGAAATCCGACGTGCACTGTATTTCATCGAGAATAAGAATTAGTTACGGTGTCCCACGCGGTTCTACTGCATGTCTTCAGTTGCTCCTGGACAATATCAACCATGTAGATTAATATTTTGAAAAGTGGGCTGTGTTAATACATTTTTGTGTTGCGTTATGATACGAAATCCGACGTGAACTGTACTTCATCGAGTATTAGAATTCTTTACAGTATCCCGCACGCTTTTAATCTTGTCTTTAGTTGCTCATGGACGATATCAACCATGTATGTATATATATATATATATATATATATATATATATATATATATATATATATATATATATATATATATATGAAGAGTGGGCTATGTTAATAAATTTTTGTGTTGCGATTATGATAGGAAATCCGACGTGAAATGTATTTCATCGAGTATTAGAATTCTTTACAGTATCCCACACGGTTCTACTGTGTCTTTAGTTGCTTATGGATATCGATATTCTGAAGAGTGGGCTGTGTTAATAAATTTGTGTGTTGCGATATGATTGGAAATTCAACTTGAACTGTATTTCATCGAGTATTAGAATTTTTTACAGTATCTCACATGCTTCTGCTGCGCTGCTTGTCTTTAGTTGCTCCTAGAGAATATTAACCATGGAATGCAATATTTCGAAGAGTGAGCTATGTTAATAAATTGTTGTGTTGCGATATGATAGGAAATCTGACGTGAACTGTATTTCATCGAGTATTAGAATTCTTTACAGAATCCCACACGGTTCTGCTGTGTGTCTTCAGTTGCTCATGGACAATATCAACCATTGATATAGATATTTTGAAGAGTGGGCCATGTTAATAAATTTTTGTGTTGCGATATGATAGGAAATCTGACGTGAACTGTATTTCATCGAGTATTAGAATTCTTTACAGTATTCCAAACGGTTCTGCTGTGTGTCTTCAGTTGCTCATGGACAATATCAACCATTGATATCAATATTTTGAAGAATGGGCTATGTTAATGAATTTTTGTGTTGAGATATGATAGGAAATTTGACGTGAACTGTATTTCATCGAGTATTAGAATTATTTACAGTATCCCACACGGTTCTGCTGTGTGTCTTCAGTTGCTCATGGACAATATCAACCATTGATATCAATATTTCGAAGAGTGAGCTATGTTAATAAATTTTTGTGTTGCGATATGATAGGAAATCTGACGTGAACTGTATTTCATCGAGTATTAGAATTCTTTACAGTATCCCACACGGTTCTGCTGTGTGTTTTCAGTTGCTCATGGACAATATCAACCATTGATATCAATATTTTGAAGAGTGGGCTATGTTAATAAATTTTTGTGTTGCGATATGATAGGAAATCCAACGTAAACGTATTTCATCGAGTATTAATTACAATTCCTTACAGTATCCCAAACGCTTCTACTGCGTGTCTTTTGATACGTATGAATAGACGTATAATAATGTTCTGACGTATCGACCAGTAAATACTTTTTTGCAACAATTATCACTTTCACAAAAAACACGTGGAGCCTATTAATGAGCGATCATCCCCTTAGAGAATATTTTTTTTAACGGTATAATATGAAAATCTGAAATAGTTTACTTTGCAGTGCATTGAATTAAGTTTATGCGCTGAGTGGGGTGTTCAACCCCATGGAAATCATCATGCTGAAATTTTCAATTATTTTTCATCGAAAGATTCTAATTATTTTTAAATAGTTTTGTGGAAAATTTTGGCGATACGCGCAATGTGATAGATAATGTGAGAATTTTGGAGGTGTTCAGCCCCTTGTGGGCCCTTTATTAGGTAATTTTTAACACTTAGATAGTTTGTACAAAAATTATAAACAATATTGTGAACAATTCTGGCACCCACCACGTTGGAATCTATATTTATCAGGAAATTTTCTTTCTATAAGGGTTATTTAACCCCTAGGGGATGAAAATTTTGGAATTTTCAATACGTCAACGATTTGTAATAAATGTGTAAGAAATGTTAGCAGCCATTTGATCATCAATAATTGCGAATTTTTTCAAAATACACAATGTGTAGTGCAGCTTTACTCAAAAGTTAGCCCACGCCCTTTTCCTGGAAAACGTGGAATGTAAAAAAAAATTTGGTTGAGACGCAAATTTGTAATAAATGTGTACAAAATTATGTAATAGATTTCTTTGAAGTGTGCCATAAATGCTGGTGCAGCTTTAAGTTCATGTGAAAGTCGACCTCTCTTCGTCTCCTAGACTAAATGTGTCTCATTGATTTGTTATTCTACATGGTTGCCGAAAAAATAGTGTACGCAACATGTCCGCAAACAGTTTTTTTGGACTCGCAGACTTCCAGGACTTTCGGGGAAAAATGGCATCAAATTTCTGCTGGATGTTTCTGTAGGGGAATCACAAGACGCAATAAAGAACTTTTAATAGGAATTAGGTGACCCTCCAAATCTAGGTATCTAAGTTATTCTTGTAAATTTCTCAGATCTGTCATTGACAAAAATTGCATCAGGTAATACGTCGATGAAACCACAATAAGTTTATAAAACCATACACTCAGTTGACATTTATTATAGAAATGTAAGTGAGGAGTAATTATATTTGACAAATTCAAATTGGAATTTGTTGAATTTGTAATGATGTATATATTCAATCGACTTTTCAAAAAGAGGAAAACCCTCTTAAATATGTCGTCATCCCAATCGAACCTCGAGTAACTCGAGGTTTCGAAGGTATTTTGAATATGAAGGTGGTATACAAAACTACAAGTATTGGGTACTCCCAAATATTTAACAGATGAAAAAGAAAAGTCGGGGATTTATGAAATATGCTGTAAGGACTGCTAGAAAAAGTATTTGGGTCAAACCCGAAGGGCCATGAAAGTACGGTTCAGAGAACACATTGCTCATATCCGATATTCAAGACCCGAAAAATCGAGTGTGGCCCAACCCGCCCAACATGCTTTGGATCACGACCACCGATTTGATGTCACAAGTTCAAAATCAATCAGACAGGTTCATGGCCATAGACTTCTCGATACATTAGAGAGTCTGGAAATTGCCAAGTTTAAAAATAGTGTGAATGCTGATAAGGGTCCTATCCCTTACAGCCCATTATTCAAGTTCGTAGTACATTGAATTCATTTTTCTTTCCTTTTCACAATACATTCATAAGTTATTGTTTTTCCAAGAAATTTTTGTCATCATATCCAAACCAAGTAGGATAACATAAACATTAATTCAGTTCAGGTAAATTACTAGAATAAGTAAACAACAAAAGTAGACAAATTTGATAATGAGTGCGGATGGCCCTCAGATAAATAGTAGGTAGAGTAGGTAGATTCGAAATGTTAGATAATTAAGAAATAGTGGTATAAATAGAAGTAATTTAGGATAAATGGTCTCTAGTAAGAATTTAGCTCCTGATGATGCTAACTTTGTTGGCGAAACGCGTGTCGAGTGTGATTGTGAAGTAGTTTTGGTGTTTCGGTAGTTTCTTTTTCTTGAATTGAAACTTATTCAATAACTTCAGATGTGGATGGGAATGTTTATGAGTTAGTCCAAAGATTACTTGGAGAGATTGAAAATGTGTGTCAGAGATTTCTTAGAAAACTTGCTAGTCGTGAATCGTAATAGCCAATTCGTGATTGTATGCAAATTTGTGTTTTCCTTTGAACTTCAGAATTCGATGTATAAGCAATAACGATAGAGGTAACGTATGAATCAATGAGAGGTGATAAAATTCTCTGAATCTATACAGTGTTCTGAAATTCTCAGTGCTTTCTTTGGAGATATTTCTAAGGCGTCGTATGTGAAATAATTGTATATTGAAGTATATAAGTGGATGAAAAGGTCTTTCAAACCCTCGCGATTTTTATTTTGACTGCAGTGGGAGTGTGGTGAGGCATCGAATACTTCGAAATTGTGAAATGTCTCTCCGTAAACTGAACGAGATTTTTTGAGCAACAAAGCCGTTTTAAAAAAGGTAATTTACTGATAATTGCATTCAAAAGTTAAATAATTTGTATGAACAGATGAATTACCTGACAGCATCCTTCAAATTTAAACTATTTCATAAATGTTACCAATCTGATATTTCTGATATTATTTATTAATATTAAATCCAATTTTTTCCAATAAAAAACTACAAAAAATGCCAAATAGAAAAAATAACATATGAAAGTCCTATTTAAACACGATGAGGCGTGCTTGAAAAAGGTAAAATGGGGCACCAATAAAAAAATAATGTTCTTCTTTTCAATAACAGTTTAAATATTTCATCATCTGTTTCTGCTATTGAGTAAACACGCGAAACCTGAACATCAAGCAGTCTGAATCTTCCAAAACAAACCCATTTAACACGAAAATAACCCAATAACTCAACTCCCGACTCCGCGTATTTTCCCTTTCAAGATTTTTCATTCTACAGTCGACATTAAGAAGTTCGGAATAATGACTGTTGTTTAAGTTTGCCCCGAATGTGTTTTTTCGCGAGCGGGGAGTATATTTATCTACACAGCTTATCTCCCACCAGGAAGTTGCAGCGGAGTTCTCCGGAGTTCTTTAATATTCCACGTGCGATTCCCTCTTGTACACTTCCGGAAAGATTGCCTTGCTTTTATGAGCATACATAAAGCCTGGATGATGAGGAGATGCTAAGAAATTAATTTTCGACAACTTTCATCCAAAATTGTGACACGCAAACATATACTCATGAAGTATTCCTTGTGTCAAATCCAGCAACACATTCAATACGAAAAAGATATTTATTTGTATACAGTGAGCACGTAAAGGTTGGAACAAATTCGTTAAACGCTTGATACGTCGATTTTATTTTTCGTTGGCGCATTTTTTGGCCAACTTATATTTTTGCTGACGTCATCCCTGTTCAAGTTATGCCGTCATCATAATTTTTTTCAAATGGCAATACCGTATTTTGATAATACCTTCAAAAAGAACGCATTTTTCTGTGTATGGATGTCATATTTTTTCTTATGTTACATAACCGCATGTTAGAGAAATAAATGATATTTCATTATTGACAATAATGTAATGTTATGTCTGTTAACGTAAACTTTTGACTTGAGGTATCCTCACAAAAAAAAATTAGTGGGGTTAGATCAGGAGATCTAGCTGGAAACTCTAAAAATCCTGTGATCGAAATAATCTTCATTAAGTTGATGAATTACTTTCACTTCATATGGGTGCCACTTATTCTTTTTTAGTCATTTTGAAACAGACATTTGACACATTGATTGCTCCGAAGCAACTAGACACTGACTGTACGTAAATATGTTTCTAAAATTCCGCTTAACAATAATAGTTAGCTATCAAATAATTGTGGTATAAATAAGTTATCGACACCATGCAAAAAGCGAAAAATGACGCAAAGATATTTTAATGATTTCAGGTTATGGGGATAAGACTAGTACGCAAGCTGAGGTTTGTGATTTATTTAACTATAAATATCCCGATAGACCTATTACACGTTGGACAGCGATCAAAGTCGAAGCAAAATTTAGAAATTTTGACGATGTAGGTGATAATTATACGAAAGGTCGTCCAGGCGTTACGGAAGATCAACAATTGGATGTATTACTATCATTTCAAGAAAATACTCATATGTATCATGAACTTAATGAAGATGATTTCGATAGTAGTCGATGATTTTTAGAATGGCCAGCTAGATCTCATGATCTAACCCCACTAGATTTTTTGTGGGGATCCCTTAAGTGAAAAGTTTACGTTAACAGATCGAATATTACATTACTATGAATAATGAAATGTCTTTTATTTCTCGAACATAAGGTTATGTAACATAAGAAAAAATATGACAATTCATACGCAGAAAAATGCGTTCTTTTTGAAAGTATTATCAAAATAGGGTAATGCCATTTAAAAAAATATATAATGACGTCATAACTCAAACAGTGATTACGTCATCAAGTATATGATTAGATCAAAAAATGCGCAACTGAAAAATAAAATCGACGTGTCTGAGCTTATTTCTCCTAATGGCCATATTAAGCGTTTAACGAATTTGTTCCAACCTTTACGTGCTCACTGTATATTGGAAACTTTGATGTGAATACAATTTAAATTCATGTAAAATGGATGTTCCTGTAGGAGATTCACAGGTCAGACTAAAGAACTTTTAATGGGAATTTGGTGTCCTCCAAATCTAGGTTTGTAATTTTTTTTGTAAATTTCTCAGATCTGTCATAGATAAAAATTTCAGGTAATACGTCGATAGAAACACAATATGTCTATGAAATCATAAACTCAGTTGAAATTTATTATTAAAATGTAAGTAAGGAGTAAATTATAGTTCACAAATTCAAATTTGAATATGATGAATTTGTAATGATGAATAATTATATTCGATCTACTATTTAAATGAAACTTTATTCAATAAGTTCAAATGTTGATGTGAATGTTTATGAGATAGTTTCAAATGTAAGGAGAAGTGTGGTTAATGTAATCATGGGGCAAGTGTAATCAGGCACTCTCTAACTTTTGTGTTATCGTTTTTGATTTTTTTTTGTATAAAATTTGAAAGTAGACCCCTTTTTTGTCTTTATTTGATATTTGTTTTCCTTTCCAAAGTCCTGAAGTTCAAATTAATAGTTATTTTATAGATCACCTGTATTTTCACTTGTTATGCAAGTATCAAAAGCAATTTTCAATTTTATATTGCTAATTATAAGTTAATGAGATTTTAGTATTTTGCTTCCTTGTCTTCCTTAGATTATGTTCAACAAGGAATCCGATTCTGCTGTCAGATTTCGATTTAAATGACAAAAAGCAAAATGATTACACTCACCCCACTTCACCCTACCTGAATTTACTTCAGTTTGTAATTTTGGACTGCCACTCTTAACGTTCACTGGACCTGAACCGGTAATCGGTTTAGCATATAGCACTGCTAAGAAAGTCATAACAGCTTGGGCAGACAATAAAAGACTCGAGTACTGGCGTAGTCTACCGGGCCTAGCCCATTCCAAAGCATTTATTGCTTGTGCAAGCAAAAAACAAGACTTTGACAAACTGCTAGAACTCAGCAGAGCGCATCTCAGAGTTATAGTAGGTTTGCTTACTGGCCACTGCAAACTCAAATACCACATGCATAAAATCGGACTTGCACAAGATGCAGAGTGCCGGCTATGCATGGAGGATGATGAAACGGCTGAACACATTCTGTGTACATGCCCTGCAGCGGCCAGAACCAGATTCTCAATATTTGGCGATACGACAGTAAGGCCAGAAAACCTGGTAAATTGTTCTCCCAATGCATTCCTCAATTTCGTCAAGAGATTGGATATGCTGGGAGAAATATAACCATAGGGTGAGCCACAATAGGCCATTGGCCGCAGTGGAGGGCCTGATACGGGCCCACTCACGTTCAAACCTAACCTAACCTAACTCTTAACGTCAGTGACTATCAAAGCAAGAAATTATGATATATCTAAAGATATTGGTGGAAAGATTAATTTTGTGGAAGAAATTCGCTTCTTCACATGGTTTTTTGAGTAATATTTTCAAGGACCATTCAAATAATGTTTCGTTAAAACTTACCAGGATGGTCCTAGGGTATGATAGATGGGTTGATGATGTGTTTGTCATTTGGAATCAGAGTAGAAATGACTTGATCATTTTCTTACATCACAATAATAAACAAGAGCTGACGATACCATACACTTCAGAAGATGGAAAAGATATTTTGTTAAAACATCTCGAGTCATACAACTATTTATCGAAAATAAATTACAAGCCAACAGATATTTCCAAAATAACATTTAAGTTAAGCTGGTTCAGCCGTTTCAGCACTTGTACAGTATTTTTTTCAACAAGCTATTACATCTGACTTCCACTTCAATATGTCAACTGAGTTTATGATGTTATAAACTCATATTCTTTTCGACGTATTACCTGATAAAAATTTCAATTGGGAAAGGGCTATCGAACAAAATAACGGATTTAGAAACGTAGATTTGGAGGGACACCAAATACCCATTGAAAGTTCTTCAGTATGCCCTGTAAAACCCCCCACAGAAATATCAAGCCGGATAATTTTTACATGAATATAATCCGCAGCCATTTTTTCCCTGAATCGTTTTTAAATTATATTCCTACCACAGCTTCCACTATTACAAAAAATATCTCTTTCGTGCAATCCTATTACAACCCTAAGCTTCATACTTTAAATCATTCTTAATGTATTTTCATCAACTTATTTGCTGTGGGATACCTCGGGGAGCCCTGATGGGCCTGTATGTTAATCGCAGTAGAATTAGAGCTCAAGGGTTGGAAGGTTGGATTGAGACACCTCATAATTCACTAAGATTACTCTCTTTAATTTATTCGCTTGAATTTATCGACACTTGTATGTCGAAAATGGTCCGTAAAGGACACTCTCAAACTGGGGCATACCTGTTGGAACTTGTATTTCATTATTTCACAATAAGACCGAGCTATTTCCTGCAATGAGATCATCTATAAAATTACCAACTGAAAGATAAGATAAGCCTAGAAAATTGCATTATATAGCGAACGCACTTGGCATTTGTTTTGTATCAGCTGTTCGCCACACCGCATTACTCATAAATCCTAGCGAAGAAAAAACTAAGCTCGTTACTAGTCAAGGTTAAAACGCTAGCATATTAATTTCCTGGGTTGAAAATTAGAAAAGCTTGCTTTCGATAGTCTTTACGTTTCTACGCTGCAATAGAGATGGTTCGATCACTCGCTGTGACTCAGTTGGCCTTGGACGAGCCATGCACCTCGAAACAGCTGATTGTCGTCACTTACGCTGGCTTGTGTGACATGTGTGGAACAAACGAACGAGTGTAGAACTCATTCCAGGGCCAGCTGTGGTTTATAGGGAGATGCTCGGTTGAAACGGGAAATGTAGGAAGTTACCGACATCTGGCGGGTGATTTCATGAACTGGGAAAGAGGGACGGATGTGAAATGGCCCGCAAATACGTTTACCGTGGTTCGTTTCGAGAATTTCAACTGTCGTTGTTTTATCAAGTCGGCGTGTTTTCACAAAAAAGCCAAATTGTTGTATGGCCGATTACTTCTTTATAATTTTGGTGATAATAATAATAATTCATTCAATAAGTAGACATTTTAACATTATGCAGTGTGTCCCATTTAAGATTGAAGCACCCCTATAAACTCCATAGTTTTCAATCCATTAGACTTTTTTTTTTCAATTGTTAGATGTTCAAAAAGTCTCTAGGGTAGCAAATTTTATAAATTAGTCTTAATTATCAATATTGATAGCCCGGGAAATACTTGAAAAAAACGTCAAATATGGGACAGAATTTTTTTTCTAAAAGCACCACAGTCTTGAAAACTAAACGAGGCATTTCCAAAAAAGTAATGAACAATTTCGAAAAATAAACGAGATATTTTTTTTAATAAAACCTCCAAAGACTCAAAGATAGCGACAAATTTTCAATTTTCACAAGATACCTTTTTTGATCACTTCTTGAAAATCTACAAAATATGTCTGTGAAATTTTTCCATAATATCGATAGTCCGGGAAATATTTGAAAAAAAACGAAAAAGAAGGAACATAAAAATTTACTTTTTTTTCTTCTAAAAACACCAAAGTCTCAAAAACTTAGCTAGATATAAAAAACGTAAATGAATAATTCAGCTGTACTCAAATAAATCTATAAATAGTTGAGAAATAAACGGAATTTTAAATTTTTTCATAAAACCTCCAAAAACTCAAAAGATTGCGACAGATTTCCAAACTTCACAAGATGCCTTTATTGATCAACTCTTGAAACTCTACAAAAAGGCAATGAATTTTTTCCCATAATATCGGTAGTCCCGGAACTATTTGAAAAAAAAAAACGAAAAATGAGGTACAGAAAAATTTCTCCTTTTCTTTTCTTATTACAACAAAATCTCGAAAACTGAACGAGATATCAAAAATTCAACTATACTTATTTTTCAAAGTCAAAATCTAAAATGAAATTATCGATTTTTTTAGAAAACATCTGACTACACCAATGGATTAATGATAATTTCAATTGGCTCATGTCAAAATTCCGTACGAATGCGTCCATTAGTAAAAAAGTTATAAGTGAATAAAATTTAAAAAATATGCGGTTTTATCAACCCACAATTCCAATTTCAGAAGTTTCATCGAAATTCTGACTACAGCACTGGATTCAGGAAGTCTCAAAATATCACTTTTCATAATTATATCGATACCTTTTTATAAATAAAAAAAATAAGGGAATAAAATTTGAAAAATATGTTGTTTAATGGATTCGGGATAATTTTTAGCAAAATATAATTCAGATCATTTTATTCATAACAGCATATTTTTCGAAATGTATTCCCATATACATTTTTTATTAATGACATTTCTACGTAATTTTAACATAAACCTTTTGAATACCTCTCGAATACAGTGGTGTAGTCAGATTTGAGGTAAAAAATCGATAGATTTTTTTTAAATTTTTGGTCGTGAAAAACAAGAATAGTTGACTTTGAAAATGAAGACTAATTCATGAAATTTGGTGACCTAGTAGACTTTTTCTACCTAACACTGTTTATAAAATTTCCAGCTCAACAAGTCTATGAATCTTTGAAACGTGCCTGGTGCGTTGGCAGTACCAAACGGCATCACTAAAATACCATTTTGGTCCTATTGGCTGGAAAGAAAACAAAAATAGCAATTTACTCACAGTTGTACACTTCTTTCGACATCAGATATCCAAATCTGTTTTGGAGAAAAGTTATACTGAGCGTTTTGGCAAATATTGCTTTCGTCTAAAAACGAAATTAGTCTTTTCAGAACAGGTAAATATAATAAAAGTAAATATTCTTCGCTTCATTCAGTACTTTTTTTAGCCTCATAACGCGTTTTCACTACCCTGCCATTTAATTTCACATCAAAAAAGGGCACAACTGCGTTCAAAAGAGCACGCAGGCGAAAAATTGGCGTCCTCCAGCAAAGAAGGTAGAAGGTTTAATACCGTTCTTTCTCTATATAATGCAGGTATATGCTTAGGGGAGTAAATTTGAGTTTCATCAAATGGATTTTTTAATAAATCTTCTTTGATGTCGCTTATTTCCTACGCTATAGGAGCTGATATATTGCCAGAGATTTCATTACGGGATTTCAATTGGTTGCGGAAGATTTCATATAGGAAAGGAAAATTCAAGGGTCTGTAGAAAGGGAAATCCACTGTGTTTGGGATTTATTCAAATTTTATATTACCTTCAGGTTAAAGCTCTTTGAATGTAGGAAATTGCAAAACCTATACACTTGACAGAATCCTTCATAAAGTCGTTGTCATATAATGTAGTGAATGATCATAACATAACCTGTAACGTTTACGAAAAACTAGAGAATATGTTGTAGCAGGTCTCAAATACAGAATAAATTAAATGAAGTCTGACCGAAAAATTTTATATTTACCTAGTTATATAGATGTAAGTCGATGACGTTTTTAAAAATTCGCATTTTGATTCTCGTCTCTCGAAATGTTGTTATTATTTTCTTATTTATTCGGGAGAAAAGTCTTGTAGTGTTTGTTCTATTTGGAACGTTCAAGTTGATAATTTCAAGAATATCTGTACAAATAATTTTTCCATTCAGAAGTTAATGAACAAAAATTCAATCACCATTATTTTTTATTTTCTAAGGTCTAGCTAAAGAAATTGTAGTATATTTTCATGCTCATGTTTTTGCTGTACCATGGTTTTGAATGAAAAATTCTCGAAAGTTCATTTTGGACTCTTTTCCAAAGCTTTGCATTGACTTACAAAATCAAGATTCGATTCAACGATGTTAAAAAAAGTTCATTTGTCCATAGAATAATAATTCAAAGTTCTCAACAGAGATGACATTTTTTATTTCTTCTGAAGAAACTGATGAAACAACATTTATTTGTATTCATGTAAAGATGGTTGATATTGCACCAAGTAATGAGGTTGTTCAACTACTCTTGCAAAAAACCTGATCTTTGATTAACGATATTTGTTTGAAAGGCGTCAAATCAAAAGCAAATAAAATGTATTCTGAAAGGAAAACATAAATATTTTTATTTTTAATTGAATACAATGAGTCCTTTCATCTGCTGAAACTTTGGAGTAACCATGGTAGACATACCTCGACATTAACACTTTCGCGGACACGTAAAATTTTTTGGGACACTCCCTGGGTCACCTATTTTTTCATTATTTCATTTATCACAGAGCTTAGCAACTACCCAACTCAAGCTTCATAGTCATGTAAAGAATGGCTGGAAACAATGTTTTTGATACAAACATGTTCCAAATCAGCACAATAATGATTTCTTACGTCCATACAAATCTAAACGCAATAATGAAAAAACAACATATAAGTAACTAACCAAATAGAAATAAAAGAACGCTCCTTTGTGGGACACAACTCCGTCACAACTGAACAAACTGTATTAGACACCTGTGTGCACATGCAGTCGTGATGTCATGAAGTAACTGATTGCCAATTCGTGGTAAATTGACAATAAATACAAAATATCCATCTCCAGGGACAATTCTCTGCTAAGTGAGTTACTCAGTGGGGCACAAACCAACTTTTAATAAGTGAGTCCATGCAAATAACGACTCTGATCGAAGACTTGACCAGCAGGGTTAGTTAAATAATGTCTGCATATGCAGTCACGTCCCTATATGTCCGTCTGCAAAAGCAGACTTGTCCGCGAATGTGTTAAAAGGTTGGATCAAGACTTGGTTTTAAATTTGTATCAAACGAGTTCATTCATGATAAATCGTATATATATATATATATATATATATAAGTTATTTGTCAAATCTTGAAGTTGAATGATATAAATTTCATTATTTAACCATTAGAGCATATCGCTTCTTCGTTGGAATGTACTTTAGATAAACGAACACTAAATAAACAACTCATTTTCATCACGTAGACTTCCTAAAAAAGGTACTTTTTGAAAAAAGTTATGTTATGCATGGAGAGCCACAAGGATCAGCTTTAGGACCCATATTATTTTGAATATATGTCAATCACCTTTAAAATTTGAGCATTTCTGGTAAATTCACTCTATTTGCCGACGATACGACGATACTGTGGAACAACAAAAACTAAGATAACTCACACAACGTAATATCTACTCTACTGACACGAAAATAGTTATTTATGTACCAAGGACGAAAAACTGTCTATTATAGTCGAGCCTGCAAATTGATAGCCGCGGCGCAGCCGAGGATAGCAAGCAGGCGAGATAGTAGACAGTTTTTCGCCGAGGTGCATATTACATTTTTTCGTCGACCTCTACATACCTTTATGAAAGTAAGTACTCGCATGTTTGCTGGCCTCAGCTACGTCCAACTCTTCGAACTGCAGACTCGATCATAATTTTAATGAATATAAACAAAATGTATTTGAAGTGTAACAACTCTCTATTTCAATTATACTACAAAATTAAATCAATCTCGAAGATGAATATTGAACGCACAGTTTGTGCAATTATTGATATTAATTCCTGCTGTCGAAGAAGATGCAAGAGACAAGTTTTGATTTTGGGTACTTGTTGATGCAACTTCAGATGCAGGTGCTCCAACAGCACCATTTCCAAAACGTCTCTCTTGAAGTGCTTTACCTGAAATCTAGCGGATTTCGTAAATAATTAATTTGACAACAGCAAATGACAGTTATTGTCACAGGCGCCTATGTATTAATTAAAACGTGGATTTACGAAAATGACTCAATCGCCGCTCTCGTACCGTGCCGTATCATAGTGACCACAGCGGACGAAAAGAGTTTGCGGACGAAAAGTGTTTGCGGACGAAAAGTACTTGCCTTCAAAAATAGTCGATTTTTCGTCCGGAAATTAGTACGTAAAATGACATTTTTTGCAGAGGTCGACGAAAATAGTATATTACGTATCAAGTGTTGTAAAAAGCATATTACGCACGAATGGAAAAATTGCGCACGAGCCGCGTAGCGGTGAGTGCGGTAATTACATGAGTGCGTAATTGCTTTACAACACGTAATACGTACTATACTTTTTCTACGACTCTTATATACTGGATGGTGCGTTTGATTAAGCTTTAAGTAATAAAAAAATGAAGGTAACTAACGCAGTTTATGGTTTAATTTCCAACAACAACAAATTAAATCTAAGAAAATACAATTTTGTACTATATAGCATAGAAATGATGAACAGAGCGAGGAGGGTTTAAATGTTTTGGTCAATATATTAAAATAGGCGAGCAATACATTTTCGGAGTACGTACTCACGTGGTTATCCATACTCCATTCCATAAATTTTTGATAGGCTTTTTCATATCTATCCTTTGATTTTTGCGGCAGAATATTCTCCATAGCAGAAGCAGCCTGAAGAACAATTTCCGGTGGCGTTGCGCTCATTTCATTATCGGAGTTGCTCATATTTGTAGATATAAAATTAAAGATCGGATTATAATTTATGAAGTATCGATTTGAACTTCAAATCTCAAAAAGTGACAATGTCACTGTCAAATATTTAAAACGCAAGACAGATAAATGTCACGATTTGAGTGGTTCAAGAGGCAACTTGATTGTTACCTATTATACTAGCCATCATATCATGACGCACAGTTGTGCGTTTTTATTCTTTACGCACAGTTGTGCGTAAGAATGGATTTACTTATAGAGTGAACTGTTTGTAAAACAATGTTTACTAACATAGGAGTAGAAAAAAATCATTACGTCAACGTTTCTCAATTAATTGTTAGATTTGGCTAATTTTTGGAATAATGGGAGCTTGTCGGAGAGAAGAATTATGGAAAGATGAAACAACCCACGTTGAGCAAGTGAATACAACAGCAACACCAGCGCATATTCCCGACACTAAAACAAAAAATTAGCGCCAATTTGTGAATTGAAACAATACGAATTTGTTGTTTTAATATGAGTTCGTAGATAAAGTATAGTATGTAAAACGGTTATACACTCTTTCAGACACTCGTGACTAAACGGACTGGCAACATTATACTATCAGCATTGTGATTCTGGCAGTGTTTTTTTCCGCATTATTGCGATTTCTGCCTTACTCATTACCTGACAACAGGTGGATATTTATATCAAGTAATCAAATACTGTATAGGAGTGACACATTGTCTAGTAATTTCAAAGATAAACGGAGAGATTATATTGAAATTTGCGGTCGTCATTTCTATTTTGGTAGTGCGGTGTTTTTCGTTGATGGTGGGTTCATATAGAGCAATCGTTGTTTGGAATATATTTCAATTGGGGCTATTTCAATGCTAGAATTGGTAAGTCGGAACTTTAATATAAAAATTTCAACTACCCACCCTTTAGTTTGTTTGGCATATACATCCCTTACTTCGGTCCCCAATTATTTTTATCATTCTCATAAATTGTTTATCAAACTTAATCTGTTTATTTGATAAAATTTTTCGCTTGCTCATTGTGAGATTGTTTTGTTTTCCACTCGATTATATTTCGTTTGGTAATTACCTTGACACGCCTAAAACCGTTTCCAAAACTTTGTAATGATGGAATTCTAACCCAAATTATGCAAAGCGAATCCTTAGGTACTCAGAAGACGGTAAAAAATTAAAATAACTACCGTTCCCACAGACAGGTAGGTGGGTAGCGAGATATTTGATGTGGGTCAGACAAGGCATCTCCGTTTTGGTCTTGTGGGCTTGGATTCGGCGGTTTTCTTATTTTATATCCGAGGTTTTTGTACCGGACAGGTATCGATTCCTGAGAGGTAGTTTTCATAAGCGATTGCGATCTGAATAAGATTGAATTTCATTGGTTTGACATTGATAAATATTTCTAACTAGGAGGAAATGGTTGAATGAAGTTACCGCTGCTGTATTACTTCAGGGAAATTCTTCGACAATGGCACCTTATTTAGAACGCCTTTAGAATAAAAATTGTTCCTTATAATAACAACAATAATGAATTTATTCAGTAAGATCATCAAAGACGATATAGAATAAGTCAATACAAAAGATATAATAGTACAATAAATACAGTTTGTCTTTACAAAAATAAATAAATTGCCGTATATAAAGCGTTGTCATAGAAATTATAAATACATGCAAACACAAACATATAAATATATATACACATATACATTCGTATTGTATAATATCATAGATTATCATTTATATATTCAGTAAAAGGATAATATGATTTATCTAAGAGCAACTCATAGATTCTATGTTTATATTGTTTTACAGGCAAATTCTTGCATGCTTTTGGTAATTTGTTAAGAACTTTTATGGCCATAAGTCGAGGACATGTTTTGGTTACTGTCAATCTGTGTGTTGACACTTCCAGCTGTTGCAAGTTCCTAGTGATACGGTTTGTGTTACTATTGAGACTGAAAACTTGTTATACCTGATATAACATATTGCAATAACTCATAAATTTATGTACTTGAGGGTTAAGATTCGGAGACTTCGAAAAATGTTCCTACAACTGGTTCTACCTACTCCTGCAATGTATCAGTCAGCCCCTTTATTTCTAAAATCCTGAGGCAATGACCAGATGCTCCATATTCCACAACTCTATAAGAAATAATAGAGTGAAAATGAGCCTGATAGCAGATTAATAGTAAATATCTACTTACACTGCACCGCAGTTGTTGAATACAATAAGGAACTGAGGCAATTTTTTTACAAACAACATTTTTATGATTGTGCCATTTCAAGTTTTCGACATTTTTAAGCTCAAAATTTTTGTCTCCTGTTGTTGAATCCATTCATGCATTTTACTAACAAACTGTGATCGAAATTAGTCCTTGAAAAATTGAAACGTAAAATTATATAAGAAACATTTTTGAGCTTTCCTCTCTCTCTCTCTCTCTGTATTTGGCTGGTCGTTGCTTCCTTCAAACAGGCGCATTTGACCAAGCCCTGCTGCGAGAAACCCGTTCTCATCCGGCCTTTAACCGGCGTAGACAGCAAGGTTTCATCAGGGGAATGCAGTTGTCTTGCTCTAGGCAATACTGCATCCCATATTTTACACTTTTTGATTTTTATTTAACAAAACACTTCTATATAATCTGTCAAATGCACGTCTTTAAGACTGCGGACATCACACACATCAACCTGACTTCCAACACAAGACCGCCGTCTGATCTCAACCACTGCCGGAAGTCGAATTGAGCTTTCCTAATTTGTTCAGATGCTTTATCAAATGTTGACGTGATAGTTTTTTCTGTTATTAACAATGATGTGTCATCAGCATACATTACTAATTGAGCATAATAAAAGTCATTGGCATAATATTAAATATAAGAGTGGGCCCAATAAGGTCTAGGTACTGACTTTTTACCATTTATCTCTACATAGTGATTTATGTAATAACTGTTGAACCATTCATGGGCTACTTCCCTCATACCATATTTGGAGTTTTGCAAGGAGAATTTCATGGTCAACCAGGTAACAAGCTTTATTCAGGTTTAAGAAAATTCCAAAAGCCTTTTTTCCTTCATTCAAATTTTTGTACAAACTACTAAGAAATATCGTGACAGCTGGCATGTAGATATTCCTTATGAAAAATACACTGGTTTGTGTTAAATTAATTCCATTTAACAAAAAATTTTACCACTTAATCTGAAACATATTTTTCGTAGATTTTTGTACTTGAAAGTGAAATTGGTCCGTTTTATGCCTAGTCTTATGAATTGGAACAATTTTGCACACCTTTAGGCATTCTGGAAAATTTCGTTCTCCTAAGGAACAAATATTTAGGTTTGTGCTTATGCCATCATCTCCTACAAATTTTGGGTTACTTAGGTTGCTGACAATATCTATTATATAATACTTAGTAGCAGGAATGAGATAGAAAGAATAGGCATCATTATATTCAAGTGAAGGGTCCAGTGGAAAAACGATGAGGTTCCACTTTTTGAAAAGTTGAGAAAAACGAAATCTAATCGTTTTTCCATTGCGCTGCCTACTTTCGAGTGCAGTTTTTTATGGAATGTCAGTCTTTGTTCCCTGTAAGGTTTGGTATGTTGATACTTCGTGCTATAAGCTAACAGATGCCGATAAAATGTCGATTTCGGGAAAAATGGAACCTCATCGTTTTTCTACTGGACCCTTCAAGGGTTATAACACTTTTGCTAGCAGAACAACCTGGTGATAAATCATCTACGGAAGCTGCCATAAATTCATCAACTAATTTGTCAATTGCCCGGTATATCTTTTCTCCAAAACAGATTCGGATTTCTAATGCCCAAAGATGTGTAAAACTTGAAATTAATTGCTATTTGTTTGTAATAGTTCCAGCTAATATGGCCAAACACGACTACACACTTAATATTTTACGAATGCCGTTTGGTCTCGCCAACGCTCCAGGCACGTTTCAAAGATTCATAGACTCGCATTAAGCAGTTAAAATAAAAATCGATGCAGAAACTTCATACAACCCGCTGCATTTCCCAACACAATCCAATTAGCGCATCCAAGGTCGCCGCAATAAAAATTAATAAAACTGTTAATGAGCCATTGAATCCTCTACGTGTGTAATCTTCGCTTTCGATTTCGTCGTAATGACGAGTATCTTCCACGCAACCACTCCGTTTAGAGGTTTCCGTAATTGGCGCTCACGATAATTCATTATTTTTTCATAATTTTCGCCGCGAGAGGCACTGGTGCATGCCCGATCGGCACAATTATCGAAGTCGGCCAAGGCAGCGTGTTAGGAAACGTTGCCTTAAATCGAGCGGTTTGGTAATTCTGAAAAGAATGGACGTATTCTCGCTTCATCGTGCGGAATATAGATTAGAAGAAATGAAGGTAGTTTTGTAGATGCACGTTTAGATTAAGCACCATCACTATCCTCCCGAGAGGTGAACATATTTCCCAAAAACAACGACAGAAAATAATGAGTCACTTGAGTCAATTTTGGGTGCTGTGTCAGTCTCTCGCCCCAGGGGTTGAAATGATTCAAATCCGTTGATTTAAATAACGTGATTTTTTTTCAATTTAAATCATGATAAAAATCACAACTTATGATATTTTATAAATAAGAAAAAATTAATACTTTGTGTTTTAATTGATAGTTTATTTATTATATAAAAAATACTGTTCCTAATTGTTGTTTACCTTAGTTAATCGAAGTGCTTGTACAAAAAACTAATTTTAAAGCTTTTTCCGCTCCTAACCATTTTCTGAGTTTGGGATGTATTGAAACAAATGTTGAGAAAATTCTCTCAACTGATGAGGAAGGAGCAGCAACACAAAATAATTGTTCAATTATGGAGAATTCTCTTTGGACCATGGACACATTTTGTTGCGATCTCCACCAATCTATGGGTTTTACATTCTGAAGAATATCATCTTGGAACATAATATTAGTGAAAGTTTCTGATGTAGCAAGGAACTTTGATGATCCACTACTTGGATATCATTCTTTAGCTGCTTTCAAAGAAACATTTTTTTCACTTTCTGTCAGTGAATGCTATTTTGGTGGGTCAAACAATATATCAAATTTGGATATTTATTATTTATTAATTTTTTTTTGATATAGAGAATACCAAAAGTAGAAGCATTCATTTGTAACACGTTCACGACGACGTGTACCACCGGTGGTACATTCCGATTCTTCCCTGCAGCCGTCATGTACCACCGGTGGTACACTGTTATGAATAATTTCTAGGCGTTCTGAAATTCAGCGTTTATAAAATAGGTGTTAGATATCCGGGTAGCGGCTGTAGGAATAGTAAAAGAAGAATAGTGTATCATCGTTCGCTCACCCGTTCACGCATATGGGTATAAGGGAAAACAAACATTCAAAAAAATGCTCTGAAACTTTTGCGATGGGGTGTCTCATACCACGTTTGGTATATCCAAACAAAGGCTCAAAACATGAAAAAAACTCAAAATTGGTGATGGTAATCTTTATTTATCGTGAAAATATAAAAATAATATCTAAAATTTTGGCCACCCCTGGTACACGACGCCCCCAAAGCAGAGTTTGGTATCAGGGTCATCGTGTACCACCTGAGGTACTTTCAAAATACGGCTCGAAATATAAAAAAAAACTCGAAATTAGTAATAGTTATCTTTATTCATCATAATAATATAAAAACAGTATAAAAAAATCGTGTCCACCGGTGGTACACGACGCCCCCAAGGCAGAAATATGCATCAGGGGCGTCGTGTACCACCGGAGGTACATTTAAAAAAATGCTAAAAATATAAAAAAACTCAAAATGGTAGTTACTAAAGCATTTACTCACCATAGGAATACAAAAACAATATAAAAAACAAAAAATAAAAATTTGTCCCGGATACTGATTTCCGGATTTACCGGTCGTCGCGAACGTGTTACAAAACAACCAAAAGTGAACACCCCCTTCGGCGTTATCACAAGTGAGCAAATGTTTTTCCATGCGGGAAGGAATTCCTTGCATTTATTTCTTACATTTCTTGCATTTAGCCCATTTCCCAGTATCACTGGCTTCATCTGCCAATTCAAATTTTAGCCACACTGCACTTTTAGTTTTGGGCATATTGTTTATTTCTATTTTGATCAAATGCACTTTGCACCTACTACGGCTACAACGTGAACTGCGTTTGTTAATACCAACAGAAAAGCAGACACACGAGACCGCACCTAGTAAGGGGATTCACACATCAAATAAATGGGATTCCCCGACAATTAACATACCGAATGATTAGGGAGTTCCCACACCGATCTCTCTTGAATTTATGACGACATTTCAACCTATTCAACATAGTAATTTATACTGAGTGATATATCCATGATATCAACGAATAAATATTACGATATATATCAATGATATTTATATGATATATATCGAGTGATATATATCGGTGAGCCCTGATCTATTGCGACAGAGATAGGTTTGAGTATTGATAATATTGTCAGTTTCTTTTTTGTACTCCTCAGCTATTTTGAAAAGTATGGGCAATGACTCAACGAAAACTTTGAAACAGTCGACAAGCGAATTCCATCTGATATCATTTGGCAAAACTAGGTTTTAGCCTCCTTGTTTGGCATATGCTGCAGGGACAAAATGGTTGTTACGCTTGTATATGGCAACATATACAACATGTTACCGATTTTCATATCCTAGCATAGTGAATGAGAAGTTTGCCTGAAAGTATCTGGAAGAATATGAGAAAAATATTTGGACCAAAGAAAGTGAGGGAAGATTATAAAATACTGATAAAAAATTACATAAATATTAAACTAAATGAATAGAAGATATCGAAAATGATAAAATCTGTCATGATTTGTGATATGGCCACATACCTTCATTTGAATGAAAATTGAAAATGGGAAACCAGAAAGGAGTTCTAGTGGAAGACCAACAATATGTTGGGAATACCAACCAAGAAAAATGGAGAATACAGGATGGAAACCAAAATATATAATAGTAAAAACAGAAACAGAGACGAAAAAAAACATACTAAAACTTCTATATGCAAGAGAAAAGAAATGGTGTACTTACAAAACAAAAATCTATCAGTACATTCTGAAGAGTGGTCACATTCCTACATAATAATAAATATTGTGGTCGATGTAATATGTTGGCCATTCAGGTGAAAAATCTCAGTCCGATAAAATCTCTTTATAAACATCTACTTCGAAACACTCTTTCAGGCAATCCACATTTTACACTTTATCCGAAAAAAACGTGACTCAATACATTTTTGATCTAGGTATTTTTCAGAATGGCAACTTCAAGCCCACTCTACTTACAGTATCTTGAATAGTACTTTTAACAGTTTATTTACCTGTGAAACAAATTGAAGACAATAGTTGCTCGTAGTTGATTTTCCCACTCGTTAGGATCACATCCTTAGATGATTATCCCTAACAGTAGATTGAGTACCATAATTGGAAGAGAGCTTCCGAATTCAACTTGATGCCATCAACACAGAGATTCATTGTATTTCATTATAATTTGCTTGAGACTGGTGTCATTCCATAAAAAAATCCCGATTTTTTTTGTCTCTTGATCCAGCGATCTAGTATTTGTTGTGTAGTTCTCAATCACAAAATAGTGCCAGCTACTTTCAAAATAAAGTCACCATAAGTACTGCCTGGCGTTATTGCAATATCTCTCATTCAATATTCTTATTCTATTGTCATTCTCAAAACGCTTCTTTCTTAATTCGATTTCCTGCCGTTACCATATAATTTTCCCATGAAGTAGACCCCCCCGCGGGCAAGCCACTGTCACGCTACGTTTCACAATTTCGTTCCCGTTCTCATCCAATATTCTGCGGTAATGTATTTCGAAGATAATTTATTTTGATAGGATTCTCCTTTAATGGGCTTTAATATACCTAATATAGAACAAACTAATGATGTAACGTTTTTTTTTCACGAAATGGATATATAAATCATCAATTATCTCCTTAGAAACGCATCTCTCATCTAGCCTACTACGAAAAAAAGTCGAATCGTGAGATATTTCGCCCGTTAATCAACTTTTGAGTCATATCTGGCTGTGAGATGGTTATAAATGGTGCTATCGCTCTTCAATTGTTTTCGTGGCAACCACGATTTGTACTCGACGATGCAGCTGTCAGAAACTTTGAGTGAGCGAAGTGAACGGGAACTTGAAATTGAAAATCATCGTCGCTCAACTGTTCAACAGACGTTTAGAGGGATTTATCTTATCGAATCTTGAGAGTGCTCGTGCCAAAGAGATATTTGCTACTAGTTGGCAATTGTTCGGCGGGATAAAATAAGAATGTGATGTTATCGTTATGATATGTAGTTGATCGGGTTTCAAGTGGTTTATGAATCTGAAGATGTTATTGAGAATGTTGGAGATGATGGTGAAAGTGAGCTCAACGAAAGATGTTTTACAATTTTGGACACGACAGGTATAGGTCGTATCTTACCGCAAGACCTGGAATATGCTTTTGATAAGTTTCCGTTGGACACTGTGCCCAATTGCTGGTTTCAAAAAGATTGTGCACCAGCTCAGAATGCCATAGCTGTTCGCCAATACCTCTCTGAGCGATTTCCAACAAAATGGCACTCAGTAATACACCTTGTCCAGCAAGGTCACCAGACCTAACACATCTAGACTTTTTTTGTGGATCCATTCTTTAAATCGTGAAATGTGCTGGTACTGAAAACTTCTATTGAACAAAGTTTTCACCTAGTCACCTTTTCACCTAGTAAACCGATTGCTCGGTGATTTTTTCGTTAAGTAAACTCTCTCATCCTGTTATATTAGTCTACAAGTTAGATACTGCTATACACAATGCTTGTAAGACATAGCAAGTAGATAAGTCCATTCAGAATGGGCCGTTGTGTTAGTTATGGTAGAGCGGTCACAGGGCTCGTGCATGGAATCACAAGTTAAAAGATAAGGGCCGTGTCTTTCTTAGCTCGCACAAGTCTCACGAAGACCTCTGAATTTTTTTTAGAGATGATTGTACCGCACCAGTCCCATGAGTGATTGCGTCTATTTACAAGCATCTCTTCCGATTCACCAGGATGCCCTTGGGCTTGCAGTATTCGCCATGTTGTTTTCAGCGAATCGTAGACTACCTCGGAGTAGACCTGGAACCCTATTTATTTGTCTATTTAGATGATATAATTTTTTCAACACCAGATTTTTCCGCTATGGGTGTCAAGTTAGTCTGTAAGTTAGTTAAATTTCTAACACTTTTATCACAAATCAATGACCCCCAAGGGGTTTAATACCCCTTATTCATAGAAAATTCACTGAAAAACATGGATGGCCAATGACAGAAAAGTTCACAAGGGGTTAAACTTCCACATTTTTATCACATCATCTAGAATATTGTGCGTATTGCCAGAATTTTCCATAAAACTGTTTAAAATTCATTACAAACTATGGACGTTTTGAAAAATTCAGAATCATGATTTCTATGGAGTTGAACAACGTCCATACAGCGAATAAACTTCTCAATTCTCCTAGAGTTCTTTAGATTGTACTGCCCCAATCCCACAAGTGCTTGCGTCTATTTTTAAGCATCAATCAAAATGTAGCTATGGCTGAAGTGTTTTGCCATTTTCAATGAACCTGCGTTAGCTGAAGTGGTGGCTAAACTTCATTGGTCCAAGACTGCTTCCACAGTTCCTGGATGCCCCTCGGCTTGCAAAATCCGCCATCTTCTCTTCAGCGAATCGTAAATTTGGGATTTCATGTGTGATTATTGTGAGATTGTTGTTTCGTTCTTTGCCTTTGAGTATGTCTATACATTGTGAGTGTTAGTGTATTGGTTGGTTATATCTATCTTTTTTCAAAGTGTATGAATTCCAAAAAGAAAAAAGCGGAAGAACGTAGAATGGTGATTTAAATACAATCTGAACTTTAAACCAACCAGTTTAGTTAAATTCAGGTATAGTTCAGTCAGTATTCTTCTTAGAAAGTAGGATTATGCCTCTATTGAAGTTAAGCCGATTTACAATCTGGTAAATTGTTAATGTCCGTTGTAAGTTCAATCTTAGGGTGTCAAATTTGAATGGTACCTTCAATTTGGTACCAAATCGGAACTATTCAAACGCTTTTATGGATAGAAGATGCCAATATACCAAGTGTGGGATTACCAGTAAGCTAAAATAATATTGAACTCGTTTACAAAAGAAACAGAAGCAGTTCTGTTCAAAACCATCGACGTACAGGATAACCGCAACACGCTGTACACCGTACGGATGCAGAGTCATTATGTGGAGTTCAGGAACTCGTATACAACATAGCACGGCAGTACATATCGAAGTGAAGGTTACCCGTACCCGAGCAAGAATAAAAGTATAATTTTTACCACGATCTAGTAGTCCATGAACTGCGTGACCTGCTGCGATCTCTCTGTTAGTCGTTCGGTTGTTTCTCGAGGGCTCGGGGCACTCTTGATTTATTCTCGAAACCAGTTTTTGCAGCGCGAGAGGATATATTACCAGTGTAGTTATTAGATATTTTATATTCTGCTTTTGTTGCACGTTCAGTGTGAGATGGAGATGATAAACGGGAGGTGGTTTTATGAGGTTGCGTGCACTTCTCTCTCGGGTTTTGGGCTCGTTTCGATGCGTGGGAGAGTGTCACAATAGCGTCGGGAAATTGGGGCCGTGCTTTGAATTGGTTTCGGAGCTGATCGTCTCTCATACTTATTCAGCTTCGATGCCTGCTTTGAGACAAATACAAATACAACTAAATCATTCACTTGTCATAAACACTTTACCAGTGAACAAATTGATTTCCTATTATCCGATTTACCAGGTACCTACGTTTAACTAGCTTGGCCGATTTTCCCAATTTGTAATTGATTGGAAATCCTTAGGATAATGTTTCGGTGGTTTTATTTGCGGGTTTCGAGATGAAACAACCTCTCTTCCTGAGAAGGTTTGGTCTGGGATCTTTCAGTTAGAACCGGTCAGTCACAATCATTCAACCAACAGGCACAGGTCATTTTTCGACTTCAAAACTTTCGGTCATATTTCAACTAAAACCTCACAACTACATAGTGTCTTGGCTGAGATTAATCGTTATTTCAATAAAGATATTTATCAAACGTGACCTCAAGTGTCCGGCTATGCCACATCAGTTGAAAGTTACCCACGAAAAATACAAAATAGGTGATACAGTCCTGAAAAACCCGATATTGCCAAACACCTTTCTTACTTATTCAGCTTCAATGCCTGCTCTGCGACATACACTTTTGAAATCAATCATTTACTTGTCTGGTTCAAGTTCATCAGCTGTATTTGTATCTCAAACGTTTTCGGTTTGTCGATAAGTTGAAAAACTTATGACATAAATGCATATTTTGACTTTGACTTTGATCTGTTCCTTGTAATACTTAATTAGCTTCACAGGGACAGGTGTTTCCATCGAAATATCGAATATAAAAGTTGAAGATCATGTTTTCGTTACTCGTGTTCCTTGAACCGTGTTTTCATGGATCTTCTAATCTGACCAATGTACTTTTGTAGCCATACTTGCAACTAATTTGATAAATCCCAGGCTATTTAATTCTTCAGTTCTGTTTTTTGGGACAGTTATCCCGAAAGACTTCACATAAATTTCTTTTTCAGAATTTACAAAATATTCGAAACATCGAGTTTGTGTTCGTATTTTTGAGAGTTTCACCTTTTTGAAGAGTTGATTTCTTCTAGGTACTTCACAAATCTACGTTTCCTTATTCTCTCACTGAATCCATACAGAGTAACTATTCATCTCAGTTATAAATATTTTCTTGTTGAGTGGAAACAACAAGAGTCGATTTGCTAGAAAATGACGATCATATCTTGGATATCTCTTCATTGGACGAGAATATCTTCCCAGATACTTGAAAATGGTGTAAAAGCCGAAACCGGTCGTAATAAAGTAGTACAGCGTTAGTGGAAACTGGACAAAAGTTATATTTTTTCTTCCTTTTCTTATTTCATCATGAATTTCCACAAAATAAATAGATCATCAATCAAACAAGTTCCCAGATAGTGGTTTTTCATGTTTTGAAAGAAAAGTCACAGGGGGACAAATCAGGAGAATATAGTGGATGCGCCTCTAACTCGTAACTCAAATCGTACATTTTTCGTTACAGGAAAGGAAGCTTATTTTCGGAAAAATATTCATATCGATCGCACCGCCATCCATCGCAAGAGCATCGAATTTACAATCTATCCTCGTTTAAGGAGCCGTCCTGGAGAAATCATGAAATGAACTATTTCCCAACTGGGGATACATTCGGCAACAGCGCATCCTGTGTTTTTCAGCCGACTGCATAATTTTCATTATATTTCGATGCTTTTTAACGGGCGATGTTCGTTAGGGAAAATGTGCGCTCTGTTGGTTAGTAATTCTCCATTAACTCAGCTGCTGCCAATCGGATGCAGACTTTTTGGGGAACTTTTTTCGACGGCAGATACGAATACAAAACTAGACGGAGCGGCAGGGAAACTCGATAATATCCACGAGCTTGCATCGTAGATAATTGCAATAACAGCAAGGGGTTGCTCCTCATATTTCAACCCTCCGCTTCGAGTCTGATCGGGCATGTTCAAGGGACAAACTCACGTACACATGGGTTTCCAAGGATCCATTTGGGTTGGTGTCGGCGTATTGGAAAACCTCTATAATCCAGGAATACATTTGATTTTATGTGGTCATATCAATTTCGATACGTTCAAAAGCAATCGCTTTGTTTCTTTGCGTACTTTACTCTTAAAGTTCAATCTCACCCCTTTGGTGAAATGGCCAACTCAAGTTTCTCAGGTATTCTGTAAGTCTATTGATCAAATATTTATCCATTTTAAGAATGGAGGAATATTTTGTGTTTTGGATAAATAAATATCAGATCACAGAACAATATTATTGGAACTGGATGAAAGCAAATCCAAAAAAAATCATAAAAATAAAACTTAGACAAGAAATTTCTGCAAAAAAAATATCACAAATTTTTGGAACTGTTTGTTTGGTAGCTGAGAACTGGTCAGAACTTTATTCAATCCGTAACTTTCAATGCTTTCATGCACTTTTATAAAAGGTTTTTATATAAATTTGATGTCGTTTTTCCAAAAAATTGACGGATAGAAATAATAAATGGGTGGACAATGAGGTGACTTCTTCTAGCCTTTAGTTGAAATATCTGTTTGTAGTGCAGATGTCTCATCCAACATTGATTACTGTTCATAAAGAGGCAAAGAAAATTCATAGTACACTATTAGAAGAAAAACGATAAAAACATTCAAAATGCAGAAAACATCACGCGTGCTTTGTGGCAGATTACTAATGAACTGAAAAAAACCAGCATCAAATAAAAATATATCGCTCAATACTGATGGTCATATAGTAGACAATACATTTTTTGGATCTAAAAATCAGTTCAACAATAACACTATATTCCTGTATCCATATACAGAGAACGAACTTCACTCATTATTGAAAAAGAAGAGATCAGCCGGTCTAGACGAAGTTCCGTCATTTGTATTTAAGAGTGTTATCGATGTTATTATCAAACCCTTAACATATTTAATTAATATATCCTTCGAGTCTGGTGCCTTTCCAGAGAAAACAAAAACAGGAAAACTTGTTCCTCTTTTCAAGAAAAAGATTCAATTATGCTGGAAAACTACCGACCAGTAACAGTACTGTATGGTTTTTTCAATTTTTTTCAATATACTTTCTTCCTTAGGCTGTGAAATTCCTAGAAAGGTATCAAGTTGTAAGCAAAAATTAACATGTAGGTCATATGGATTACGCTGATAATCTTTGGTCGTAACTGAACCGGATACAAAAAATTGAAAGCAAAATATAAAGACACCATTGAGCAAAATTCTTCAGTGGACGCGATTTCTTTCACAATGTAGATAAAACACAAATGATTAGGATTGGGAATCGTCAGAGAGTTGTGGAAAATTTGCAGACTTCAATAGAGTCAGTGAAAATTTGAGGAATTCATGTTGATGAATATTTGAATTGGAAACCTTAGTGCCAGCAACTGATTTCAAGGTTGCGTTCACTGAAATATATGTTCTTCGATATACTTACTGTATTGGGGAAACATGAGCTTCTGAATTTATACTATCCTCAAATAGACTAAAATATGGCATTTCCATCTATTAGGGTAGTTCCACACTTGCTCGCGATATTTACATCAATTTTGAGGTGTATTTTCCAAATAACACGAATGGGCACTTTCAAAAATATTTTCAAGTCATTTCATATTTTGACAGTACCGAATAGACAGATAAATATTTGAATTATGCCTATATATGTTTTTCAGAACCAAAGTGAATTCTTCCTGAATGTGAATATTCACGAAAATATTATAAGAAAAAAAGAAGACAGAACAGAATTGAACATTTCTTCATTAGTCGCGTTCGGTATTATGATCTCAGAGTTGAGCAGATTTTAGTCACGTGGCCACATATTAATCCAATAAATCGGTAATAAAAGAACGAAATGGACGTAGGTTTGACTTTGACATGCTGTTAACCAATAACCACATTGAAATTTGAATCGACTTTTTCATGAAGAATCTTTAAGTTTGAAATTTAAACCTTTTGAGGATGTCAATAATGAATATACAAAAAACAATGCTAGTTTTTGTTACGGAAAATCAAAATATTATTTTTGATGAGATAACCATAACCTCACAATTCCAAATTAATCGTACTCGTCTGCTAAAATTCTCCAAGCAAACAAATCGATCTCGGACTGGATAGATTTGAAAAAGATTGACCTGCCCTACAATCGGTTGCAATAAACGAACGATGCAGACTAATCTGAGCAGTCGGACGTAAAAACCGAACGCGCTTATTAGCACCTAATTTTATTCGACCATGTTTTTTTAATCGTCGAATCATTCGAGTTCAAAAACGATTCTATAAATTTTGAGGAAACAAATTATCTATAGTTTGATGGAGATCATAATTTTGGCCAATAATTTCGGTACTAAACTTGACACCAAAGACGTTTTCCAGAGTCGATGGGAACGTGGTCTTATGGAAAAAAATGTTAATTCAAGGAAAATCTATACACTTGTTGCTCAAATTCCTAGAACGCTCCTGGAGGCTAAATTCCTAGGAGAGTCCTTCTCAATTTGAAATTGAATTGTCCAAAATTGTTTTTTCCTTCAACCAGCTGTCGCCCCCTTACGATCGGCAGCTCTCAGAAGTCGAAACATGTGCGAGCCCAGGATGAACGAGGCTTTTTACGTGCGATTCGAGCACTTTCTCGGGCCATCAGAAAAATGTCTGCAGTCGCTAGGGTTTGAACCTTCGAATGACAGAGTGATTGAAAATATCGGCGGTTATATTTGTTCTCGATTTTCAAATCAAAAGATTATGAACGATATCGTAACGGATTGTAACGCAGTTTTTTGCATCATCATGCGACATCCTCCTGGGGATCTCATCAAAATTCACGCTAATGCGTGCGAACTATCCAAGAGCCGAGAAAATGTGCAAATCGGTACAGAGCGAGGCCATACCGAACAATACTTCCTAAATATGGCCGGTTGGCCTTTCACGATAGCGAATCGGATTTGCGCAAGTACGGAAATCTTGCGAAACTTTGTCCTCACGTTCTCTTTCCACCAAGGACCGACGTACGTGACGATCTTTGAATCTATACCGACGGAGGAACAAGTAAGAACACGTGCGTAAATGATTAATCGATGTGGCTGATTATGCATTGGTTTTGCCTTATTTCTATGCTGGTTGATAGTGGGTACGACTCGTATTGATGTTATTCGCATTATTATACAGAGCGGAACTGGTCCCGTAATCCGCCGAGATACATGAAATGGTCAACGATTTTCTGTACAGAAATCTGTGAAACAGACATTTATTAATAATAATATGATAGTAATAAATGTAACATATAATTTATTGCGTAATAATCATAATGAAATGCGGCCCCTAAACACACACTGAAACTTTTAGCTTATGTCCAAAAAAGGGCCATTAGTCTCGTTGGTGATGCTGATCTTACAAGCTCACTCACTTCTCTGGAACACCGCTAAAAGGTTGGCGGTCTGTCTCTGTTTTACAAATATTTTAATGAACGATGCTCTTATGAAATATCAATCAATCAATTGTTCCACCGTTAGCGGTCCCATCGAGACTGACCCATCTAGGTCAGTCTTCACATCCCTTTGTCGTCACTTTGGAGACATGCCGAACATCTCTTTCCCAATGAATGTAGAAAAATTCATATATTAAATATATACAAAATTATGTGTAAAATATAGCTTTTTGAATCCAAAAGTATACATAAACGTAGAACATATTGTACACTACAGTGGACAGAAGAATCAAAAGTATAATGAGAATTGTGGAAACAATATCCTGCCGACTGCGCCACGTGAAATGAGTAAATTCTTGGACTTTCAATTATTTGATAGTCAAAGACAAAATCGATTCTTGAAATTCTTTACTTATTCATCCCCATCCAACTTCCTGGCAGCAACATCATACAACAAGTGAGTAATTTTTTGGATTCTCCGCTCAACTAGGTAAAGATTGGTACTGGAAGCTGAAGCGATCACGGTTCGAACTCGATTTGTCTTCCTTCTTTTGGACATCAGGAGAAGAATATATTTTCCCAACTAATTCTTCTTTATTATTCACTATCTCACTCTTGTGATATTTTTGTCTCATCCCATATTTTTTGTTTTGAAACAAGATTATTCTTATTCTCCCCTTCATCTATTCCTTCATATTCTTCATTTTCTTAGTTAACAATATTTCTAAGTATTTCATTGTTCTGATTTAATTCTTTTTCCTTTTCTACTTGTTTTTATCGCGGCATATTTTTACTTGCTAGTTACTTTCCTTTTCCATCCGCTGTATATTCTTTATTATTTTTGATTTTGTTAATTGCTATTCTATTGGATGATTTTTTATTTCTGTTACTGTATTTTAGATACTTTTTTACTTTTCAGTTTTTTGTATTGGATCTCTCCTTTATTACATTCTTCTCTATTATTCCCAGTCTCATTCTCATAGCATTTTTCTTATGCCATATTTTGTGTTTTAAAATCAACATTCACCTTATACTTTCTTCCCTTCACCCATTCCATTATATTCTTCATTTTCTTGGTTCACTAATATTTCTTCTTCATTGTTCTTCTTTGTTCTTTGTTGTAATGACGATATTTATTATGTGTATGTTGTGTTTATTTTATGATCACAATGTATGTAACTGCCGTTTGTATGATGTTGCTGTCAAGAAGAATGCCGGGAAAGAATAAACAGTTTTAAGAATTTATTGATTTTGTCTTTTACTATCAAATAATTCAAAGTCCAGGAAATTACTTATTTCACATGGCGCAGTCGGTAGGATGTTTCTCAAATTTTCGAATGCTTTCTGTTGTTCTGTACTACAAAATAAATAAATTCAACACCTTTTTTCAACAGATAACCTGAGCACTTTCTCCAACATCAATGTTGGATAAAGTGTCTTGTATAAAAAAGGTACTGATGTTACTAGAAATTTTTTTATACAGGGCTCTCTCTCCAACAATGTTGGTCTCTAATTCCATGACGCTTTCGACCAAAGCCTGCTACGATTATCGATCTCCACCCATTTCTCAATTTCCTCTAAACAAGCCGTTTCGAAAATAAACCCGGGCAATTTAAATTTCCGAATGTTTGATGAATATCTCATGACACTTCGAAACTTCACCGGCGCTTCTAAAACTTCCACGAAAAGGATATTAAAGCGGCGAAGTAGATTCGTTTGTTTGTTTTCTGCAAGTTATAACTCGGAACTTGTGTAATGCACGTTTAATTCCCGTTTTATCGCCGTCGATCAGGCGGGAGGGAAATGAGAGGATCGGGGAGATCAGTGTGGTGCTGGAGATGTTTGCGTACACCCCAGATCAACGAAGGTTACTGTTTGTGGTGAATAATTTGCTGACTTGTTGTATTGAATATCAATATTTACATAAGGTAAAGTACAAAAATCAAATGGACTAAGGTCCGGAGATCTTGGAGGCCGTTCCATAGAACCAGGCCTACCCTGAACCCATCTGGTGGGGAATACTTGGTCAAAATACCTTCTACCATCCTGCTGGAACCTGAGGTACCTTGAACCATTTACGGTTTCTAACAAACATCAATTTCTTAAGACATTGATCAGTCGAGATTTATTTAGTTATAGAAACTCGGTAAATATTTCAACTGGTTGAGTCCTACTCAGATGGTTTTCAAAAACAAACCAAAACTATGCCAGATATTTCGAAACACAGGGAAAAGATAAGAATAGGAGATGCATGTAGTCCGAAATATAAGTTGATCTGAAGATTTTGTATTTTTCGTGATTTTTTAAGTAAATTTGTTCTTTTTTCTCGTGCTTTTCTGTATATGCATATCAAATTTAAAACCAAATCCGATATTTTATTCTATTTTCTGGCTGAATCTCATATCTAAACATATACAAGTCATTATTTTCGAAATTAACAGGGAATTTTAACTATATAGTCCGAAATTTGAGTATATCTAAGGATTTTGTATTTTTAGATTTGTTGGAGGTGAAATAGTATTGAAGAGATTATAGGAAACTGAATTGTAAGAATTGGACGAACTGCATCATTGATGGAAGAGAAAATATGTACTTATATGTCTAAAGTTATTAACGAAGATTTATTTTGGAAATAAAACTTGGGTCAAATAATCAACTGAGAAGATCAACATATTTCTAAGAATTTTTTATTTTTTTTATTTACAAAAATCGCATCAACCCAATGGGTTATTAGCGGAGGAAAAGGTATTTCTTAGAATTGATTCATGTACATTTACTTTCTTCAAACACAAAAGCCTATGTAGATATTCGGATCCAATTTGTTAATTCAAATGAAGTACTTCCTCCAAGTCTAAACAGGGATATTTGTCCACTCGAAAATGTTGAAAACCACTATAATAAATTGAGAAATAGAAATTAAATAAAACTGCCTGCTCGATTTTTGCGACCTGCAGTATTGTCATTGTCAGTATTGGTTTATACTAATAATTCTGAATTCTCTAGAATGACTTTGTCAAGTTCAGTTTTTGGTTCTAAAATAAACATCTTTCGTTAGGAGTAATCAAATTATTTCCTTTTATAATATAAATATTTTCCTAAAAAACCACAGATTTAACAAAAAGCACCAATTTTGAAAGAGTTACATAACACCTTCATCCACTCGTATCTTCAATTATCAGTTGCAATATGACTTTGGAACGTTATTTCAAAGTTTGTACAGGTGATGTATCTAAATATAAGGCGCATAGCATGCGAAGAAGAATAGAACCTCTCGTTTTGTTCTTGTGGAGGCCATAACTTGAGAACTTAAGAGAGAATTTAATTCTCCTTTTATCGCATCCCTATAAAACGACGCTAGAATGGCGCTTTTTTTCAATAAAACGATCGTTGACAAGGCTGAGAGAGACAAATAAAGTTGGCTTTTATACATTATGCTGTTTTGAAACAATATTTTGATAACCTACTTAGGTGGCTTTATTGCCGGTATAAACGTAAAACTGGATGGGGGAGTTCTTGACTGCTTGCTTTGGGACATAAAGGCACTTGGCACTCATTTTATTGATACCTCTCGTAAAGGATACCTACAGAGCAGGTGCTACGACAAAAATGAGAAATTGGTGTACACAGAGTTGAAAAACTCTAACCCAACAAACCTATGGCATGTCGAATCAATGTAAACAAGAAAGTGTTCGGAATTGTCTCACACAACCAGAGAAAAACATTGAGAATTTTTTTATAAATGTGTTTTTTCTAGTCTCGATCAACATTTACAATAATAATTAGCACTGTTACTAAGACCTATAGAGTTTCGCAAAGTTATTTTCATTATACCTATCTGAGAACACTATATTTACATGCTTATTTAGCATACTGAAAAAGGTTTTTTTCCGTGCGCCCGCACGGAAAACTTTTTCGTGCGCATGGGTATTGCTTAGTTGGGCGGCCGGCGCTGGGATGGCGCTCGCAGTTTGGAGTTATCCACTGTGCGGGCGCGATCTCAGTTTCGGTCTTGAAATGGATTTGGTTGTCGATTCATTCGTTGCAGTCATTAGTTATTGACTGCTAGACCTACCCTATACTGATGAGGGGCAACACCCCGAAATCGATATATAGGTGGTCCGAATGTTTCGATGAACATTCCCATGCAACAAGCAATTGCAGAGATAACCTTGTAGGAACTCTGCGCGGAAATTTCATCAGATGTAATTCAATGTTCGTCGTGGCATTAGCCAGGAAAGTAGTTGTTTTCTGATGGATTTTCGACCCAACTTTTCCTATTGTATAGGATACTAGCAATTCATATTAGAATTCAAGAAACAAGTGCATTTTTGCAAACTATGCTCAAATTCGGGATAAAAAATTCTTTCTTGAAAAGATCATATCGTGGTATGTGCAGTCTACTTAAAACCACTCAAATTTGGTTCATACATTCATTAAAATTCGATCCTATGGTTTTTGATTGTATAACTGTTTGTCGGACTCTCTTCTGATTTGGAAAAGGGTTGAATTTGTTAACGTAGGCAATATCGCTTTTATTATCTGGGTGTAGATGATATTTGCAAATAAAATTAAATTTACGGATCATTATCATACCTTCTTGGTCCCAAATGGCTTCAGGCCATTCAGGGTCGAATTGGAAATATTTACATAATTGGTATTATCGCCAAAATTTTTTAATCATTTCCCGATGCATTAGGCAAGACGATTAAATACCATATAAACAGCTGCAAATGATTAAAAAAAAATGCTATAGATCGAAAAAATAAAATACTTATAAGTTATTCAAGTGATCGTCAACTGTCTCTCCTCCATTACCAAACGTAATCTAAGTCAACTAGTCGAATTTTCCAGCATCTCTGCACCAGTTCCATAATCCCCTCAAATGTGGCGGGAGCATCACATAATCCAAACGGAAGGACTCTGAATTGGAAATAGCCCATTCACTTCTTTCCCTCTTCAGATTTCGTTCCAACATCAATATTCTGATACCCACTTTGTATGCAGTATCGCTCTTGCAGGAGACTTCTAGTTGTACGCTCTTATTATCTAAACAACGCACGAAACAGCAGGAAGTGATAGCCTGTATCTTTCGAAGAAGGTCACTTGTGCTGATAAACCTTGCATTTTATTTGCATTTTTTTGTTGACTGACCTTCTACGTGACATCAAGAAGAGTTTTCCGCGATATGGTTCTACGTTGTTATCGTGTGTGTTGATATAGACGCAGGGCCCTTATGATTCATTTCACTGAAAACTATGGAAATATGAATGATTGGCTGGTTGGTTGGTTAAAAACTGACGATCGAGATACCGAGTTTACCTTGGAGGATTCCCTTAACACAGACCAGCTGCGGTCTATTGTTTTGTTCTGTTGTCAGTGGTTCCTCTTTAAATAGGTCTGGGATTTCCACCAGGTTTAGTAGTCTATTTACCAGGTAATTCGGATTCATGCCTGATCCACACTCCACGGTTTCTCTATTTATTCCCTTGGTGTGTAGGCGTTATCTAAGGCCACAGTGTCCGGTTAGTAAGCCGGTAATTGTGCCTATCTTAGATCTGTAGAGGTTGAGGGTGTCAGTGATTGGCTTTGGTGCTGTGCTGTGTCGATGTCTTTCGATTTGATCCCGATATTTTTGGTGTTTTGATATCTTCCACTCATTGATTAGGTTTCCGCATCGGGTTTTGCTAATTTCAAACGCTGGTTCTGGGCCTGTGAATGGTAATTCAGGTGCTTATTTGCAAGTTGGTCTTCTTTTTCATTGCCTGCAATTCCCATGTCTAGGACCTTGTTGTGCTTTGACAGCTCATTGAGGCTCCAAAGGCATTCCCAAACTTGCTTTGACTTCATCTGTATTGAATTCAGAGCTTGTATTGCGCTCTGGTTGTCAGATAGAATGTAGATGTGTTTTTTTTTGTATCCACTGTCTAGATTAATCTGTATGCAACTGTCTCGCTTGGAATACTGTGGTGTTGTTGCCAAGTGGGACTATTACGTTTCTTTTTGGTCGCACCCAATATATTTCTGCTTCTGTTTCAACATCTGTTTTTGAACCATCTGTATGCCAGATTATGATTCCAGATGATAGTGATTCTACTCCTGAGTCCCATTCGTTTAACTTTAGCTGTGTTCTGAATGGTATTTCTTGTGAGTATTGGGGTAGCATGTAGTCACTTGAAATATAAAAGATAGCATGTTTATCATGGTAGCAACGATTTCATCAAATTACAAACACATTATTTCTTTCACCTTCTAACCAAAAATCGAGTTGTGATAACAGAATGGAAAAGTTCATGTATTTAAAAACTCTTCGATGGGAACACAAAAGTTACAATTTCGAAACTAGAATAATTGTGTTCTGTACTATAAAAAGATACAGCATGGTAATTCACCTCTCAGTAGAAAAAGCGAGACCACCGAACAGCTTTTGACAGATGATTCCTAGCAAGACAATTCACGTGGCAACACCGCGTTTCCGTATAATCGATAGACAATTCAGTATTGAGATTAGAGTTGGCCGTGGACGGCTGAGCGGGTAATAGCGCCCTCTGGCGGGCGCTGGTAACGCATTATTGCAGTATTAATTACACCAACGACTGGACTAACTGCTATGCCCTAATCCGAATTATCCGAACCAAATGAAGTGTTATCTGGGCTGTTGCAGGCATTCGCAAATGAGATTCGAATTTTTACAGAGGGAAAAGTCATTGAGTACAAATAGTATTTTTCCCTCTACCACACTAGTATTTACAGATAACCAAGTTACCTCCATCAGGAATACTACACTAGTCATGGATAGAGACCAGATACGAGGATATATTGAAAAATTCTTAGCCTACAATAGAACCAAACAAAATTTCAATGTCAAAATATTTTATTACTCAACATATTCTCCTCTTAATTGGATACATTTATTACAGCGAACCTGCAACGTCTCTAGACCTTTAAAAAAAATGTTTCTTCTTGCTTTGCAAACCAGACCTCCACAGTTTTTATTACCTCCACGTTGGAAGAAAATTTACGACCTTTTAAACTTTTTTTCAGTTGAGGAAAGAGATGATAGTCGAACGGAGCCAAATCTGGTGAATAAGGGGGGTGTTCTAGTAATTCAAACCCCAAATTACGAATGTTTTGCATGGCAACATGAGATTTGTGTGCAGGAGCGTTGTCCTGCAAAAACAAAACACCTTTGGATAGCTTTCCGCGTCTTTTCTCTTTCATTTTTTCCCGTAGAGTGGTCAGTAATGTCGAATAGTAATCTCCAGTTATTGTTCTACCCTTATCCAAAAAATCAATCATGATTACTCCATGGCAATTCCAAAGAACTTTTCCAGCAGATTTTTGGACACGAAACTTCTTAGGTCTAGGAGAACCGGAGTGTCGCCATTGTTAAAAATTTGTTAAAATTGTTATTTCCGTCAACCGATTGCACCCCTACGCGCAACCCTCGGAAGTCTTCGATAGACTTGTGTGAGCTAGGGAAGACGCAGCCCTTACCTTTTAACGTGTGATGCCATGCACGAGACCGGTGAATCGGTGGATCGAACCCACGACCCCACGCTTGCGAGGCGAACGCTTTACCAGCCGACCACCACGGCCCATCGATTGTTGCTTTGTTTCTGGATCGTAGAAATGTACCCAAGTCTCATCCATAGTAACAATTCGGTTTAAAAAGTCTACATCGTTTTCACATCGAGCACAGATCGAACGCGATGCTAATCCTTGCACCGTTTTGGTCGACATTCAAACATTTGGGGATCCATCAGGTTCAAATTGACGTGAACTATACGATGAACGCGTTCGTATGAAATATTCAGTGCTTCAGATATCCGTTTTAGCCCAATTCGACGGTCTGTTAAAATCATGTCATGAACTGCATCGATATTTTCGAGGACTGACACAGAAACTGCCCTTCCCGATCGGTCATCATCTTGAATGGAAAATTTACTTCATTTGAAGCTTGCACTCCAATTTTTCACGGTCGCATACGAAGGACATTGATCACCAAGGGTATTAAGCATATCTTCGTAAATCTGCTTACCTCCTTAACCCTTTTAAATACAGGTACTTGATGATGGGTCGATACTCCAACTTTTCGATTTTCACAATTTCGGTGGACATTTTTTTTATTTTAATTTATTGCGTAACTCTGGTTTACTTTTTTTACGTCAAACTTTACACTGACACTTCTAATAAGTTATTGTTCGTTGCTATGGTAACGCAATATTTTGTTATGCAGGGAACTGGTCTAGGCCAACTAGATATCAATACATCCTCGTATTTATCAACGCTTCTTGATAATATTTGAGGTGAACAAGTCTACCCAAAGCAACTTCTCCATTTTCGCGATTTTTTATCAGTGAGATGGATTCTGGGTTGGATAATCTATCAATGTTTACACCAAACTACGTTTTGAGTTCAAACGGATATCCATCAGATTGTTTTTACACACGATTCACACTTTTCAGAACAGACTGTTGAGAGATTCGTGACTTCATATTAAAATACAGAAATGAATGACAGATCTATTTTCATAACACTTTCTGGATTTATTTAACCACTATTGTAAATGCAAGTGAACATATTATTATATAGGAAACTACTCGTCAATTTTGGCGACATTGATACTTTCGGTGGTACAAAATTCAATCTTAAGTAAAAGTTTAGTTAGTTATTTCCATTCCATTTATCATAAAATAAACCAATCAGAAACCACCATTTTTTACTTTGGTTTTGTCGTTTATCACTTAATTTCACAATTTTTGGCAACATTTTGTAATAAACCATTAATTTTTTAATCATTTGAATGACATAATTCATTTTTGATACAATTCTCATACAAATACTTTGTTATTAGATGATGACGTCAGAATTTAAATGTTTACATGCAAACTTTGACATAACAGCTACTTCAATGCATTTTCTTGGGAATCCCAAAAATATTAAATTTAGAATTTGTTGATTTTATTGAAAAAATGGACAGGATGTTCATGAAATCAGATGAAAAATCATCTGTGACTGAAAGACAAACTTGAGTCACTATTTCCAAACGTTCAAGTAAACCTCCTGTAAGGTACCTATTCGTGTTGAAAAGGGAAACATTCTCAAACATTGTTTAAAAAAAAAATTTAGAAAATGTCAAATCATATTATCAATAAAATTCTTTATGTTGGCTTCAATCTAAGTTATTCAGGAAATAATCTTGCACTCAATCCATAAATATAAATGGATTAAACTCTAAAAATATTTTTCCATGATTTTGTATTTTGACAAATAGTTTCATGCACATTTATTGTACATTTAACTATTTTCCAAGCAAAATTATGCTCAAAATATTTTGAGAGTTCATTCGATTGAATTCATATATCTTATGATATATTATATGAATGAACATTGTTAAATTTTTTAACCGAATGTAGTAGAAACACAAATTTTTATGAAATATTTCATCAGACAACCAAAAATGCCAAAACTGTAAAATTTATCATCGGATTGCTATCAGATAGTGCATTCTTCAAAAGCATGTTCTTAAAAGCTCTATTTGAATGGAATCAGTAGAAAACAATATGGCATATTCAACAAAATTAACACAATACTATAATACAAATCATCTGTCATAAAGACATATTGTCAGAGGAGATATAAAGGCCCCGATTACCATGTTTTCTCAGAAAACGTCAGGTATAAGAGATAATCGGGTACTTGTATCTAAGTATGAAAACGGACCTTTCATCAAAGACAGGTGCTCCTTAGGAATAAAGGTACAAAACCTTTTTATCTTCTACAGTGTTTGTTTCTATGTTCAGCCTTTATCTTCATTTCGCGAATATTTTTGAACCATGTTGAATAGCAAGTCCAACGCCCTCTAGTTACCAATACAGATATTTGCATAAGTTAACTACGTTATGAATATCACTTCATGGACAAAACTAGAGAGATGTAGGATGAGAACATAAGAGACTGCAAAAAATTAGAAACTTCAACAATATCATGATATTCATAGCTTGATATTTTCGATTATTTCACTTGATAAATTTAAATTTTTTGAACGATTCCGAACCTTAGACTTTCGACTAATGGAAAATATTAGAATTGTAGAATCTGAAAATCATAAATTTTTTATTAAAATTAATTATCATCAGATGAGAATATGCTTAAATTAATAATATCAAAATAATACACAAGACATCAAACTGAAGATTCGCTAGTGGAGTTTCTTAATATTAACACCCCCAAAATGTATCGATGTTTTCTATAAGAAAATCTGATAATAACGAAAGCGACAGATATTCGTGGAAATAATTACAAAAAATTATAACAGAAAATACGTCGGTCAAACTTTGCGTGCAATGCAAACTTGTTTTAAAGAACACACCACTTGTTGATCCATTCGAGGTGTACAGGTTGACCCAGGTCTAAACAAACGTTTGAGATCTGTTTTTCAGATAAAAAATAGACTCACGCATGAGTCTTGAGTCAGTGGCGCCCCAAAGGGTAATATAATTGATATTAGGACAAATCATTGTACTCCACTTTTTTGTTTGTTCAATTTTTTTCTGCCAATTGAACATTTTTTGTCTCTTTAATGTATTTTCTATCTCGCCTAATTTTTGAGAAAATTTTTAAACTGTTTCCTTGCACCTAACAGGAAAAAGCTTCCCAAGTAAATAATTGATATTAGGACAAATTTATTTATTTTATTAGAAAACGGGATGACAAAAATTTCTCAAGAACTGCTTGAAATGACTACCACTTTTTATGAAACGAACGACATATTCTGCAGTGGCGCGGCACTCTATTGTAGTGATCTTTCGTACTATTTGAACAATTTTTTTTCAGAAGAGTTCCTTCGTAGTTGATGGGCTCAGCATAAACTTTGGTTTTCATTGTACCCCAAAAATCCATAGGGGTCAAGTCTGGAGATCGTGCAGGACAAAGAGTTTTGACACCCTGTATCTCAAAAACGAAGCAAATTAGGAAACATGATTATAGGAAACAAAAATTTTATTTATGCCTAAAAAACCGAGCCTAAACATTTGGCGCCATACAATTATCTTGTTTTCGCGAGTGCGTCTGAAAATTGTCCTACAAATTAATCAGGTATGCAGGAGCCATGCCGAGCACGAACCACGGCAAAAATCAAAATTGAGAATTCAGAGAGGAGTCCGAAAAAACATGCAAACTCATCGAATTGTGCGTGAGACAAATGCCAATCGTCTAGCAGTGGCGGCGCTCCGCGTGATTGGAATATTTCGATTGTTTTCGACGCGGTTCAGTGATTCATTTCAAGAGATCTAGTCGGCCGGTCGGCATCGAGCTCTATTGTTTCGTATTTCGATGACTTTTGTCGGTAATGAAGGTGGTTTCTGAATGGGAATGAACCACGAGTGGATTTGAACTCTTGGCCGGGTGATTTATTTCGTTTGAGCAGCGTTTTGGGAAGTAAAACAAATTTGCGGGTCTAAATTATCCATAAGCTAACTGGGATTTTTTTCGAACCTGGTGAAAATACCCCTGAGAAGAGCGTTTTATCACAACTTCATCATTATAATTAAGGAATCTTTATCTTTATTGGTCGCCATAGCAATCAGTAGTAAGTGCACTTAAGGGTTGAAAAAATCATTATTTTTTTTTGAAAAACTGAAAATCACATCAACAAGTTTTTGATATCTAACTGTTCTTAAATTTAATTTTCAATTTATTTATTTATTTAGCATTGCTAATACAAAATCGTTTCATCACATAAATACAGAGATGAAATTGGTTAAGATACGTGAAAATTCAAATAAGATACATCAAAAAACAAACATTAGTAAATATATAAAATGCTAGTTGTCAATTAGAATAGAGCATCAGCTGTAGCGTTAAAAAGATCACTAAACAAATCTGAAAATTCCAAATAGAATTAATTTCATTGAACTACTGGGTTGAATTACTGAAATAGATCATTCAAAATATATTGACGCATATGACCTTTAATACCATTGAATTTAATAAAAGTTATTATAAATTACAATTCCAGCATCCAAAATACTTTTTTTCGTACACATCAGATTAGCTTAACGAACGTTTATGTGCTTTTTGTAGGGTATTATATACAGTGCGGTCCAAAGGTATGGAATAAATTCATTTTTAGCGTTATTATGTATTTTATGAAAAAATCCTGAAACAGGTCAATTTTTATTGGCAATTTGACAATTTACAGTATGAAAATATTACCCCCTTCTTGCACCCCCTCTGAATTAAGAGCACCCCCTCAAAAATTTTAAATGAGAAGGGGGGTCGTGTGGCATCTTGTTCGAAAGGGATTTTCATTATCTGTTCAGCAATACTAAGTTTTTCATATTTGGTGCAACCATAACGAAGACATTTTTTATTAAAATTTAAAAATATTGACACTGTAAATTATGTATCCGTTGAAACAACCTGAAACAGGTCGATTTCTATTCTCAATTTGACAATTTATAGTATGAAAATATCACCCCCTTCTTGCACCCCTTCTGAATTATGAGTACCCCCTCAAAAAATTTGAATGAGAAAGGGGGTTGTGTTGCACCTTTTTCAAAAGGGATTTTCATTCTCTGTTCAGCAATACTGAGAAAATTTATTCTGAATATGTAAAATGTTGATAGACTGAAGGAAATAATGTAACATAATGTTTAGGAAGTATATTTCAATTTGTTTTACAGTTAAATTAAATGTTCAAAATGACCACCATTCACTTCTTGACAATAAGCAAGGCGATCTTGGAATTCTCGTAGAACATTTTGTAGGACCTCAGGGGTTATGTTGTTAATTTCTTCCGATATCCTAGTTTTTAAATCTGCAATATTGTCTGGTCTATTGAAATATACTTTTGATTTTAAATAACCCCATAAAAAGTAATCGAGAGGAGTCAAATCGGGGGATCTAGGCGGCCATTCAATCGTTCCACGTCTGCCAATCCACCTATTGGGAAAAACTTCTGTCAAATAATCTCGAACAATACGTGTGTAATGCGGTGGAGCTCCGTCTTGTTGATACCAAATTGATCTATCTATTCCATTTGGATCATTAACATCGGGAAAAAGTCTTTTTAATGTAGGCACTAAAAATTTCATCAAAAAACCTAGATAAACCTCACCATTAATTGTGCCTTCAAAAAAATAGGGGCCAATAATTTTGTTTTTAATGATACCAGCCCAAACGTTCACTTTTTTGGGATATTGTGTGTGAGCCTCACACATCCAATGAGGATTTTCTCTGCTCCAATATCTACAGTTTTGTCTATTAACCGTTCCATTTAAATAAAAAGTAGCTTCATCAGAAAACACAATTTTGTTTATGAACTGCAAATCTGCTTCGATTCTATCCATCATCAGTTCACAGAATTGTTGCCTTCTATCAGGGTCATCCTCATTTAACTCCTGAACCAACTGAACTTTATAAGGATGGTATTTTTCTTTATGTAAAGCTCTCAATATCGATGATTTACTTACATCATTGTCGGCGGCAAGTTGTCTACTTGTCATATGCGGATTTTCCTCAATCGCTAACAGTACATCTAACTTTTTCTCCTCATCCAATGCAGCATTTCGACCTGGTTTTTGACGAGTTTTTACATGTCCAGTTTCACGGTATTTTGTTTCTATTTTGCTAACTGTAGATTGTGATACGTGTTGACCAGGGTATTTATTATTGAACATTTCACAAACTTCCGTTTGAGTTCGTGTTTTATTACCGCATCCAAGCATAATTAAAATGTCTATTCTTTGAGTTTCGGATAAATGAGCCATAGATGAATCGAATACACACAAAAATATTATTCAATACACCGACGTCTGCCAGCAACTCACAAATATCAAAATAACAGTAGTTTACTAGATTGACATTATATTATTTATGGGTTTTGTGAATAATTTTTTGGTGTCTTCAACGACTTTTTCCTGACTTTTTTAGCAAGACAGATAAGAAAGTATAAATTGTCAAATTGAGAATAGCAATCGACCTGTTTCAGGTTTTTTCAACGGATACATAATTTACAGTGTCAATATTTTTAAATTTTAATAAAAAAATTTCTCAGTTATGGTTGCACCAAATATGAAAAACTTAGTATTGCTGAACAGATAATGAAAATCCCTTTCGAACAAGATGCCACACGACCCCCCTTCTCATTTAAAATTTTTGAGGGGGTGCAAGAAGGGGGTAATATTTTCATACTGTAAATTGTCAAATTGCCAATAAAAATTGACCTGTTTCAGGATTTTTTCATAAAATACATAATAACGCTAAAAATGAATTTATTCGATACCTTTGGACCGCACTGTATGTGTATTTCATTGCAGAACTGAAAATTTGTGGACAAATGTTCTGGCAACATATAATTTATGAGTTTGTGGATAAACCATTTACATGAGAATGCATTTGACCCAAAGTAATATTTGAGATTTTTAATGAAATTGTTCTATTTATAACTTCAAATGCACGACCTAATTCTAGGAAAACCTACACCGAAGATGGTTTCTGTATAGAAACGCTTAGTCCTAAAAATTCCTTTCAGAACAGGAAAACCTTCCACTGTAAATTTGCATCCAGGGCGGCAGAATTGGCACTTTGCCTGCCTAAATGTTAGTAAATCAAAAATATTCGAGGATTTCAACGAGTTTATCAAATGTTTGGAAACAACAGCGCCGGTGCACCGATATCAGAAGCCAAGCAACGGTAAGCGAGGCCAGGGTTTGGATGGGTAACCAACGGACCTCCTTTCGATATTCTCCTCGGATCGTGCTAGGAATCGCACGTAAAAAGGTAAGACCTCGTTAGTCCTTGGCTCGCACAAGTTTCGACTTTTGAGGGCTGCCGTTCGTAAGGGGACGACAGCTGCTTAACGGAAAAAACAATTTTAAAAGAAACAATACCCTTAAGACTCTATCGATGAGCCGCTGCCACGTGGCTGACGTGGTATGCAGCCCAAATGGTAATCGTTCGAATTGGAAAAGTACCCTTTCAGGGACTGGTCCCCTTCTAGGAACTGTGAAGGTGGTATACTGTCGAGAATCATCAGCTACTGGTATCTGCCAGTAGGCCAATTTCAAGTGTAGACTCGACAAGACTTGCATTTTTTGAATATTAGCAGTCTGATAAGCTTGATTTCTGCTTAAAATTTCTGAAGGCTACCTGAAAATCTGCAAATAGTATATCAATATCCATATTTGCATGGAATTGGAACGAAAAAAGACCCTAGCTGGATACATTTAATAGAAATATCCATCCACTGCATTAGTCACAGCCTTCACAACCTTCACAGTATTTCCACTCTAGAGTGTAGGAAAAGAAGAACAATGTCAGAAACAAGGTCTAGATCTTTGACATATTTCATCGTACACACTAGCACTACTAAAACCGAAATCGACGAACAGATTGCCAGAGCACTCTATGTCACAAATACCAGGTTTAACTGTATGGAGCAGCGGAAGTAAGAAAAGCTGGTCAGCTGTTGCCATAAGCGAGAAAATGCATCAGCAACCGAGTATTTTTTTACAAGATCGCGCCCTTATTTTAACCCTGTCAATACGTCCGAATCTTTTGGCTTTGGTTTTTCACTATTAAATTGTTAGTTATTGTGTTAAAATCCCATAAACGAGAAGAAGAAATTAACTTTTATCTTTCTTTACCTATTATTTAAGACATAACCAACTTTCATCTCTTAAGGAAAAGAAAATACGATTATAAGTTAGGACATAAGTGACATAACCTTCGCAAATTATAAAGACCAGTCAAAATTAAATAAAAATCGCAAAGTACTTATTGTTGAGTCTATAAATAATAACATTGAGACCTTTAAAACTATAAATACGTACGACGACGGTATACTAATTGATTCAGTGCATACACTTTTGTATGATAAATCCCAGATTAGGGTCTCAAAAAAGTGTCAACAAAAAGAAGGAGGCATTTTGTACAATTTTTGATCAAGTTTGAAAATGGTCGATTTTCAAGATTCAGAAAGTCATAACTCGAAAAGTATAAGAGACCCCCACAAAATTCTTCCGGATTTGTGTTCGGGAGATAAAACTACGAAAGTAACACTACTTTTTTTTTCGAGAAAAAGACCGATAAACTGAATAAAGCCAGTGCATAAAGGAATCAAAATTCTTGAAGTAAATTTAAGTCTAATGATAGTTGATGAAAGTTACATATTAATGAAATAGCGGTGTGCACAAATACCAAATATTTAAGGTACATTTGTACAGATGAAAAAGCTACAAGAAAAAAAACAAGCAAATGTTTCCTAACAGCCCATTCCCACAGCAAAAAACCGCATTTCCAACTCGAATCGAATCCATTTCCTACAACCAAGTCATAAAAAAGCTGTATCCTCGAAACACAATCTTGTAAATTATGCACTTACAGACTTTCACCACGATATTACAGTTAGCCTATCCCCATCATCTATTACGGATCCTGCAATTGTGAATTTCCAATGAAGTTATCAATAAAGTAGCCTGCTGATGAACTGTAATCCCGCCATCTGTGCTCTAACTACCATTTTCGATTATTTTATTACCCTGAATTGAGTTAATAAAATGATTGCTAATGCTACGCGAGGCGAACGCGAATGATGAACCCAGTGGCGGGGCATTTCGAGGCACTGGCGGATGGAGAAGGGTTTGATAAATCGCGTAATGATGAATTAAATTAAACCATGACAATTGATGGAATGAACAAAGAGCAAATACGGATAGAACTAATTGCTTGGAGAGCCTCTTCTTTGTCTAAGGATTGTTTCTTATTGTTCGACTCAAAGTATAAATCAATTGTATACATACCTTGGACGAATCTCAGAAAATAAGCACACTTACAGTTTTTAATGGTCCTGAACTTGGTGGTGAGACGTATTTTTGGGAAATGATGATTCAATTGAAAAGTTCTTGAGAAGGATGTAGGTAAATTGCTGAAGCCTTCTCAACTTTCTTAAAATCATGCCGTATTTACATAAAACTGGTCCCGATAACACTGAATATGGACTAAACTAGCTATCTTTTAAAAATATAACTGAAGACGAAATATCAGGTGCTTCAAGCTTAGGGCTACGGTTTGTGATGATGGGATTCCTTTTATCTAGCGGCCAAACGACCAGACCAGTGGCGTGGACATCAGAAACTTATCCGAATCGAATGTTTTGATGATGGAGAAGATACAACGATGCCCTTGATTCATCTGTAATGATGAGTGATGGAGATAAATTGCGATATATAAGTTGTGATGGTTGAGTATGATTTCCATAGCCACCTATGTTCAATTGAACAGTCAACTGATTCTCCGTTATTTTCCAACCGATCTTAATTTTTATACACAGGCGCACCACAAATCAAATTCAAAGCTCTTTCAGAAAATTAGTGGAAAAGTACAGGATGTCATTTGGATAAAAGGTCGAAAAATGATTCGGAAACGATTTGAAATTTGGTATTCATTTACCAAAATGATTAAATTTATTTATATTTGTTGAAAAAAACTCCTTTAATTCGATTTAAACCTTTCGATTCGAGAACGGTTAGAGATAGAGCAATTCTGCGGACGCCAATTGATTCAAAATGGTCGAATTAGTATATTTAAGTCATTAGAAGAAAAATAAATTTTTGACTCCATAATAGTTGTAAGGGGTAGACCCCTAAAACTGATCAAAAATGCCGAATTGTCAGAACCACGTGAATTTAACACTGTATACGTAAATTTCAATGCTGATTCCAAAAATACATGATTTGTGAATGCTCAAACTGAAGATTTAGCTGGAAAAGGGAATAGAAGTCCATGAAATCTTTAATCGAATCGGAAAAAATTTGGAATTCGGTATGCATTTACCAAAATGCTTAAATTTCACGAAACCGAGTTAGATAATTTGGTAAATTGAATATTAGGTGAAAAAAAACCGTTGAACTAGATTTGAACTTTTCAATTCGAGAACGGTTAGTGATATATCAATTCTGCGAACGTCAATCGATTCAGAATGGTCGAATTAGTATATTGAGGTCAATAGGAAAAAAAAAATCCAAATTAGCTGTAAAGAAATTGAAAATTTGTAAAAATTGATATTAGGTGGAAACCCCAATCATGAAGATAATGTAATCATACCCCAACAACATGGCTTTCCATAGTATTTCTAGACATTGCAGTATTAGTTCCAGCTTGAGTATTATTGATTTGGAATTGAGAATAACAGTATACATTTTTTCAACTTTAGAATATGTGCTATTTTGAATTTGAACTTATATTGTACATTTTTAACTGTTAGCATGTAAAGGGCTTGTGCCTATTTTTCATGCAGCATGAATACATAGTTCATTATTTCTAATAATAATCAAATATTGTTGAATATAATGCAATTCGATTCGTAAAATCATCAAACCACAATTTGTTTTTGCGAAAAACTCCATCCAATTTGAATCTCATCATCTCGTTCCCAACTAGATGACTAACCATTTTTTCTTATTGTTACAGACAAAGAAGAACAACCCAAACCACATCAAGAGGCCCATGAACGCGTTCATGGTTTGGTCTCAGATCGAACGCAGAAAAATCTGCGAAGTCTCCCCAGACATGCACAACGCAGAAATCTCCAAAAAACTCGGCAAGCGATGGAAACAACTGAACGACGAGCAACGCCAACCCTTCATCGAAGAGGCGGAAAGGCTCCGACAGTTGCACCAGAAAGAGTACCCCGACTACAAGTACCGCCCGAGGAAGAAGAGCACAAAGCCTTCTCCGAAGACGACGCCCAACAAGAAGACCAAGAAGTCCCCGAAAGCGCTGAAGAACGATACGAACAACAACGCCACGGTGAAGGATAAGATCTTCGCCAGGCGCAGTTCGGTTCCGGAGACGGTGGCTTCCAAACTGAAGTTCAGATTGACGAACACTCCTGAGCAGAGCATGTCCAGAGTGGTGGACACCCAGGACCTGCTGAGGCAGAGCATGCCCGCGCAGCTGCCCCAGGTGAGCTTCTTCGCGAAGGTGCCTTCGAGTCCTTCGTGTGAAACTCCAGACTCCCCAGAAAGCGCCACCATCTACGACGACACCTGGGTGAACCAGTTCAGCAACTCCATAGTCAAGGACGAGCCCGAGGACAGGCTCTCGCACACGCAACTCCCCACCACCATCGAGGACCTGGACAGGATCGACGATCTGTTGCCCATAGACGGGATCGACCTGGAGGACTTCAGCTTCGAGACGGCGTCCAACAGTTCGGGTTCGCACCTGGACTTCAACTGTCCCCGCGACATCCCCATGTTCTCGAATATCGACAGCACGTGGGACGATATGCAAAATAATGACTTTATGATACCTTGAAAGAGACGTTGAGACTGTTCATTGAGATTTCTCTGAAAGGAGGCACAATCATTGTTGAATCTTGGGGTCCGTACGTTACACAGCCTCAGTTAAAGTGATGGCCACATCGACAGTTTTTATATTGTTATAAATATTCTTAACCCCGATTATGATCTCATTTCGCGTTTATTATTTTCTTATTTATCGTCGTATGACGTCTTACCGGAGTGTACCAGTTCTTAATGAAGCAGTCATTTTAGATTAGGTGTAGGCAGCGAAAATCTCTTGGATTCGGTCGAGTAGAGCACCTGCTTGGTGCATTAAAGTTGGTTCTGATGGTCCATGATTCTCTGGAAGGAGCACGGCTCACCTTCCAGACCAAACGACATTACTGAACTCGGTTATAACCGTGTAGTTCACCTAACCTTAATAGCAATAACTGCTCTGTACAAAATATTATTATAAAGAACTACCCATATATTCATATACGTGTAAAAACTATTCTTTGAACTTTGCTGACACTTGTGGGTCCAATTGCTTGTACCAACTACGATCTGCAGGTAGGTGCTCTATCGCCACCATTTCTCGGTGTGTTCTGGAAATGATTGGACTTCAATAGTGCCTAGCTCAGTACTTTTGTCGACCGGCGTGCCCGGCGTTAGTTTTCTACATTTTGAACACTGTTGACCTCATAAAATGTCAACAGAACACAAAACAGGCTGTGATTCATCTGTTTGATGACCAATATTTAGTTGTCAAAAGTCCGTGTAGTCTTTAAATGGTTCTGCTGCCGCTTTTCCATTATCAGTGTTGTCGAAATAATAGACCAATATGAGGAACGGAGATTTTCAAAATGTCTGGTGTTTGAATCGTTGAGGTTACTGCGATATCTGTATACTTTCTAATGGTCGTTGATGATCTGTGTTGAGGGCGTTTTGTCCCTTATCCAGACATTTGGTCTGTGAAGTACGTTGGATCCATACTAGAATCACTGACGTTGAAAAATATACAGCTGGGTGGTAATTTCACAGCCCAAGTCGCTCAGAATGCTTCGGCTCAGATTCTACGATTTAATTTTTAGGTTTCCGTATTTTTTATTCGTAAATATTTGTCTGTCCAGAATTGTACTTAAAAGTTGGAACGCAATCAAGCACTGTGGGTGGTAGTAGATATAATTCGAAAGGATCGACAATTTGGTCGATACAAGTCGATATTATAAGTTGTAGGCTAGGGATGTTTGTGCAGCTGTTATCTTGGATCGGTTTTTCAACAGAGTGATACAATATTTTCGCCAGGTGCAATAGAGAGATGCATCTGCTCTTTGTACAGCTTTTCTCACTCCCAGACTTTCGGTTTCACCGGCTTTGTAATAGGCGCAACGTGGATCTCAAATATCGGTCGAGGTTTTGGAAAGTAGTTCCGAAAGATCGGCTGTTTGGGAATCATGCCGAGGGTTTTCGTCGTGTTCTGATACGCTTATCGTACTTTCATTTCGGCTGTTTTGTTGTCAAACCAACGCACAAACAACTGTAAGAAATATTATAAACATTTTTGAAAATTTCAATATTCTAGAGTAGCGAGCAACATCGATATTCTTGTAATGAAAATCATGATATTGGAGGGCGTATGCTCCGTGCTTTCCGTGTACTAGAATTACTATTACTATTAGATGGGACTGTCCGTATATTATATATAAGAGTTTTGAAATTTTGAAATTTTAAGAGGCCTGCCTGTAAAGTATGAATAAAAGTAGAGTTAGTAGGCTGGTCAGAATGAGCAGCGTCTTCAGCCAAACCGAGTCGTTTCTGATGCTGACCAGCTTATTTCGGTGTATTTTTGTACCCAATGATTGTTTATATGCGGGACGGTTGTAGCTTGTTTCAAGACGTACAGTTGACTGATTTAGATGTAGGTTTTTCTAGAGTACCGTGCTTACTGTCACTTTATTTCGCGATCGATCTTTGGTTTTGACGTCGTTTTGGAAGTAAGGACCTTTCAACTGATCTCGCATCTGTACATAATCTGTAAAAATTGCTCATGTAAAAATTGTTTTTGTTGAAAGTACTGTTTATCGCGACAGCGCTGGAAAATCACCATGAACTCTCATTCTGAGTAGGCACAGGTAAAAAGACATCGCGGAAAACTGTCAAGAGACAATCTCAAATAATTTTTGAATCGATGTAGTTTATGACAAAACTTCAATGATGATTTTCACAATATTTTGTTATACTAAATCGCGGTTCTGAACTACAAACTACTATGAAAATCAGCATTAAAGTTTTATCTTAAATGTCAATATCTCAAATATGTCACCTGCTGAAGCACAGTCCAGTTTACTTACATCTGAAACTGGGCCAAGCACAGTCCAGTTTACTCACAGCCGAAACTTAGTCCAGTTTACGTTTTCTGCGATGTCTTTTTTCGTGTAACCACAATTTTCTGAATTTTTGGTGACTTTTCAGACTCTCGCTTATTATGCAATCATTTGCAATAATTATTATTAGATCTCGGAAAGATTTGCGGTTCATTTTCGTGGCATGTTTCAATTCATGAACCAGTGACGCACGGCCATGAGAAGGTCTCAAATCCCTCGACCCTCGGTCACGTCCATGGGCGTGCTGAATAATTTTTCTCGGGGGTCAGTTCGTTATGTATGCCTCTGGTGATACTCATGGGCATGGTGGAGTTGATTTTGATTGAGGGGGGTCCGTGATTGTATGTTGAAATGTTGATTTGTCGCATTGTTGACTTTTTTATTCTGGTGGACGAATTAAGAGATTAAAGTTAGCAATATTTTTGCATATTTACTACCTTGGTGTATCATATTTCCCCGCATTTTTGAATCCCTCATGTATTATATTCATATTACTATATTGAAGTTATTATATAGTGTGTAAATTTTGTATTGTACTTGCTGTTAAATATATTATTATATGGCAAACTGAGTTGTTTCAATTCTTGTCTATATGCATGAAATTCAAGTCATGCAAATTCAAACTATAACTTTGAAAAAATAAACTCTCAACTGAAAAGTCCAAGACTGTAATGAAATATGAAATGTGTTGTATGAAAAGAAAACAGTTATTCATTGAAAAGTTGTATTAAAACACTATAATTCAGATTTGTCTTGCGATACATTTTGAACATTCTGAAGAAGTATTTTTGATTCGCTGTTATAAAGCCCCATTTTCCACTTTTTGGGAGGAACTATGAGCTTTGCAGGTAAGTAAGTTTTTTATTAATATGTAAATTATTTAAGGTAACTGGATATTATTTTACTAGCAACGATCATTACTATAGTAATAACTCCCAATTTAGTATGCAAAATTTATTCAGGGAGGCTCGTGCAAATTTTGATGTAGAACGTTTATAAAAACAGCAAACAACTGTTTCCATCAAACGCTAGGTAGTGCCACCCGGTGCAATATCTATTTGTCAGTTTAGGCCATTGTTAAGGGATTTAAAATTCTTACCAGCCACCTTTCAGTGGTGTATCTTGGGGTTATAATTTCTGATTGAAAATGTAATGCTAAATATTTTATGAAAATATTTAGGTATACGTTAAACATTGCTATAGAATATTATTTCTTAACAATTATTAGGTTAGGTTTGAACGTGAGTGGGCCCGTATCAGGCCCTCCACTGCGGCTGACAATTAGTAGGTAATTAAATTGAAAAAAAAGTGGTGAAGTGTGTATTTTCCCCTATTATAGTATTTTGGATGTTAAAAACGTGAAAAGCAGCATCAGCCGTTAGTGATATAAAAATAACCAAGAAATAATGGGATCAAAGAAGAATGATGTAGCCGACTCAAATTATAACAAAAAATGATTCGCAAACAATCGAAGTTATTTTTAATTTTCAATAAAAAAAACAATAAGTGTAAGTACAGTATTTTCAATAACTATATCATATCAGAGTCGGAAGATAAATTATCTTTATCAAGGTCAATAGTAATTGGATCAGTCAAGTCTTCAAAAATATTGTTGATTTTTCACATGGCATGTTCTATAGCAAAAAAAATTACAGCTACAATCTGAATTCTACAACGATAAATACAAGGAACTTAGAAGGCAAACAAAAACATTCATAAGAAGGGAAGATAGGAAATATATCACCGACTGATTTAACCAATTTAGGAACTCTATAAATAATTAAAGAAATAACAAAACAAATGTAGGTATTTTTTGTTACAATGGAGAGAAAGTATCAAGTGGAAAAACTGCCGAAACTCTTGCCGGCTTTTTACATCTGTTCATTGTCAAGAAAATCTACTTACAAATTAGCATTAAAAGATAACATTAATATCTCCACTGATAAATTTTTATTAGACTCAATAAATGAAGATGATCACAAAGAGGAAATAATAAAACTCAAACCTAAAAACCGGGCAGAGACGGAATGCTACCTTATATACTAAAAGGGCGCTATTAATGGTTAAGCCTTGGGCCATATTTATCATCGCTAGTTTTCCTTAGTTACGAAATACTTCTGTGACTACACCTATTTTCAAATGTGGTAGTAAAATTGAGATAGATAATTACAAAGCAATTTGTGTGAACCATCTAAGCTTTTGGAACAAATTATTTATTCAAAATTGTACAACTTTACAAGTGAATGCAACAACACGGGTTTGTAAGACAACAGCAATCTATTTATACATATATAGCATTAAAGTATTTGAAACCATAGCAAGAAAAGCACTAGGTACAATATTAACTGATGTTCGTAAATCTTTTGATGAAGTTGATCACGACAGTTTATTGACAAAACACAAATTTGGATTGTTAGAGAACTTTTTACGATTCTCAAAAAGTGACTTGGAAAATACATACTTTTATTTTATCTTATTATTTGTTGTAAAGCACAATGCCTCAGGAAAGTTTCATGAAAATTCTGGAGTACCATATGGATCCAATTTAGGACCACTACTGTTTATTCTGTTCATCAGTATTTCAATAATTATTCAGAATTCAGAAATGAATATTTTCAGAAGCACCCTTCTTTTCAATCGATTCAAATGTAAAGAAAATCCCAATTAAATGAGAAAAAACACGTAGAAAGATCATGCACCTCAGCAGGGCACCCGAACCAATAAACAGTGTCTTTAGTTTTTGTGGATTTCCGATAATGCCAAAATTGAAACGAAACAAATGTCGAAAATGGAAAATTTTCTTAATTGAAAATTAAAACAAACATGACTCCTTTGGAAATGGAAAAGAACCTACGATAAGAATAAATTAAAATTTTTGTTATATCTAACAGAAAACAACTACTTCCCCGGCTAAAGCCACGCTGGACATTGAATTACAGCTGATAGATATTGTGAAATGACCCTATACAACCTGAAAGAAAAAACCCGGAAGTGAAAATTTGCATTTTCATTCAGATAGTTGAAATGAAATGATTTTTTTTGTAATATCTGAAAGAAAACAACTACTTCCCCGGCAAAAGCCACGCTGGACATTGAACTACATCTGATAGATATTGATAAAGACCCTATATAACTTGAGAGAAAATCTGAAAGTGAAAATTTGCATTTTCATTCAGATAGTTGAAATGAAATGATTCTTTTTTTTGTAATATCTAACAGAAAAAAACCACTTCCCCGGCTAAAGCCATGCTGGATATTGAACAACATCCGGAAGATATTGTGAAAAGACCCCATATAACTTTTCATTTACATTTTCATTCAGATAGTTGAAATGAAATTAATCTTATTTTGTAATATGTAACAGAAAACAAGTACTTCCCCAGGAAGTAGCCACGCTCGACATTGAACTGCATCGGATAGATATTGTGAAATGACTATATAATCTGAAAGAAAAAATTCAAAAGTGAAAATTTCCATTTTCATTGAAGAAGTTGCCATGAAATTAATATTTTTTTGTAATATCTAACATAATTAAAGCCATGCTGGACATTGAACAACGTCTGATAGATATTGTGAAAAGACCCTAAATAACTGGAAAGAAAAATTCGGTAAGTGAAAATCTGCATTTTCATTCAGATAATTGAAAAAAGAAATCTGAAGGTGAATATTTTCATTTTCATTCAATTAGTTGATCTCAAATGTGTAGACCCAGCAATACTTGTGTCTCCAGCAAATTGAAAATGTGGGATGCAGACATTTGAAGTGACAGAGGTCTATATAAGTACACAACGTAAAATTTCCAAACAATTTTTCTTCACAAGAAGCGACAAAACTTTGCTCAAGAGATCACTGGAAGAATTATATTGAAACATACTTAATTTTTTCTTGGATCTCATGTTCGGTAAATATTGAAAGGGTTTCTAACGAGCAAAATGTTTACCTACTTATGATGAGGTACCAGGGATTTCCGGTAATTGGGACCGAGTTATTTGTTTTTAATTTTATAGCACTTCATAATCGTCCTAAACACACAGAATAGTTCTTGGGTTGACCCTTTCACTGAATCGAAGCTTGTAAACGAATTTTCTGCTTCAGTGAAACAGTGATGGAGAAAAACAAGGAGAGTGATCCGTCCTCTTATTCGGTCATGCATTTATTTCTTTGTACAAGGCTGGGAAGAAAAGTTAGACAATATTTGGAGACATAAAAAAGTGATAGATATTTCATATCATGAAAATTGGACGACATTACCTGACGGAAGACCAATGAATAATATTGAAATATGGATTATTCAATCCAATCTTCCGCATACACCTATAAAATATACAGGGTGATTCAAAAGTACTTTGACAAACTTCAGGAGGTGATTCCTCACAATATTCTAATATGAATTGCCCAAAAAAATATATGTCCGGAAACGCTTCGTTTCCAAGATACAGGGTGTTGAAGTTTTATTTTTATTTTGGTTTTTTTCAAATAACTCTTGAAATACTGAACTTAATTAAACGAAACTTGGTAATAAGAGGTTTTTGAGGTGTCGAATTCGAATCTGATGTTATTATTTCTCTTACTCGTAGGGGGCGCCACCTACACGTCTTTTTCTTTTTTGAAGAGTTATAACTTTTTTGAGCGTACTTCTAGCACATTTTTCAGTAAAAAAATCGATTCCTCTATCATATCTACGTAAAAAAGCTACCTCTGTTAAAAGTCGCTGTGAGCAACCGTTTTCTAAATATTTGGACTTGAAAATTTCAAGTCAATTATTTGATAATCGATGCTTGTTGAAGTTATTACCAATATTTTGCATTTTTCACAAGAATGCTTTGGAATAGAATTTGACGTTTAAGTAAGTAGTTTTGGTAATTACATATTTTGTGACAGTTGAACGTTTTGTTGAAGTTTCCGTAAGTAGAAGTAGAAAACACTAATTTTGAAAAAATGGATTATTTAAACAATAATGCTCATTTAGCCGATATGCATTTCGTTTATGGCCTTGCGGATGGCAATGCGCGCGAAGCAAGACGTATTTACCAGGAGCGATTTCCTAATCGAGTACTGCCTTCAGCTCCAACATTTGCTAGTCTCCACCGTCGTTTGGCAGAAACAGGTAGCTTTAAGAGGGCAGCTGATATTATTGGAAGACCACGAGTAGTCCGAACCCCAGAATTGGAAGAAGCTGTTTTGAACGCTCTCGAGGAGAATCCAGAAACAAGTACAAGAATAATTGCTGAAGCTGTCAATTCTACTCACAGTTTGGAGGATTATCCATGATCAACAGTTTTATGCATACCATATTCAAAGGGTACAAGCTCTTTTGCCACGAGACTTTCCCCAACGCATTACTATGTGTCAGTGGTTTTTGAGAAAATTGGCTGGAAATCCTCAATTTTTAAAATATGTAGGTACTCTTCACGGACGAGTCAAACTTCTCCCGAAATGCTATCACAAACTTTCATAACAACCATGTTTGTGCTCTCGAAAATCCGCATGCAGTTAGTGAAAGGCATTATCAGTATCAATTTTCTGTAAATGTATGGGCGGCAATAATTGATAATTACTTGATAGGTCCTTTCTTTCTTCCGCTCCGACTGAATGGCGCAACTTACAGACACTTTTTAGAAAATGAATTGCCGGGACTACTTGAGAATGTATCCGCATGTGGTTTATGCATGATGGGGCTCCGGCCCATTTTAGCGTTGTAGCCAGGGAATTCCTTAACACAGTCTATCCAAATCGATGGATCGGTAGGGGTGTAGAAAAACCTAACCAGCCGTGGGCACCAAGGTCCGCAGATCTAAACCCGATAGATTTTTATTTTTGGGGACATTTGAAGTCACTAGTTTATAAAACTCCAGTAGCGAACGAGGAAGATCTTAGAAACCGAATAGTAGACGCATGTGAAACAATAAGGAACACACCAATAATTTTTGAGCGTGTACGAGATTCAATGACTAGACGACTGACCGCCTGTATCTTCGCTGAAGGTGGACACTTTCAACAATTTAATTGAATACAATTTAGTTTCGTTTATTTTAGTTTATTCTACATATTCAAAATTTCCTGGAATAAAATGTTGACATTTCTTGCAAATTTTATTACTATTAATTATTACTATTGAATTATCATTATTAAATTACTATTTCGCTTAAGGATGTCATAAAGGAACGTACCCAACAGTAATGACCTCTTCAAGCGAGTAAAAAGTAATAGAATAGGTGGCGCCCCTTACAAAAAAAACAACACTGCTTACTTAAACGTCAAATTAATGCAAATGCAAAATAAAGGTAATAATTATTACATGCATAGATTATCAAATAATCCACTTGAAATTTTCAAGTCCTAATATCTAGAAAACGGTTGCTTACAGCGACTTATAACAAGGGGAGCTCTTTTACGTAGATATGATAGAGGAATCGAATTTTTTACTGAAAAATGTGCTAGAGGAACACTCAATAAAGTTATGAATCTTCAAAAAAGAAAAAGACGTGTTGGTTGCGCCCCCTAAGAGTACGAGCAATAATAACATCAGGTTCGAATTCGACACCTCAAAAACCTCTTATTACCAAGTTTCGTTTAATTAAGTTCAGTATTTCAAGAGTTATTTGAAAAAAAACAAAATAAAAATAAAACTTCAACACCCTGTATCTTGGGAACGAAGCGTTTCCGGACATATATTTATTCGGGCAATTCATATTAGAATATTGTGAGGAATCACCTCCTGAAGTTTGTCAAAGTACTTTTGAATCACCCTGTATATTTGCGTCGATGATTATGCAACAGAGAACAACTACTTCCCCTTAAGATCGTTGAATGATACTTGGCAAAGTTTTCTTTAGGAACTACTATGTAATGTTCTTTATAAATTTCATAACTGAGATTAATAATAATAATAATAATAATGCGTTTATTCCATTAGGACCATGTACATGATATTGGAAACGTCACAATGTATAAACAGAGTATACAAATATACAAATACATGTTAAAGAAAACAAGTTAAAGTGAATACAATAAAATTATAAATGTAAAATGATCAGTTCTGATGATCAAAATATTCCGAAACACTATAAAAGGATTTGTTGATTAAAAAATCTTTTAACATCGATTCGAATTTTCTTTGTCTCTTCTCAATCTTTATAGTAGTGGGAGAGAGTTGAAAAGTTTAATGCCTATATAACAAGGGCTGTTCTCAAATAGAGATGTTCTATGTTTTGGTACTCTAATTAGATCTCCCTGCCTGGTAGGATAATTGTGAATTTGCGAGTTCTTTTCGAACATTTCCAGATGGTTTCCAATAAATAGTATGCGTTTATACATGTAAATACTTGGTAGAGTAAGGATTTTATAACGTTGGAAGTATGTCCTGCACGAGTCTCTTCTCCCAAGACCGAATATGAGTCCAATGACTCTTTTTTGAGAGATGAAAATCCTTTTGGCATGTGATGAATTGCCCCATAGTAGGATATGCGAGAATATATTAATGCATAGTAGACATTCAAAAGCTGTGAAGTTCTCAGTGTGTTTTTCAACTGCAAGATTGCATAATAACCATTGTTGATTTTTTTCGAAATGTAATTTATATTAGTTTCCCAACTCATATTGATATCCAGATGTGATCCCAAGAATTCGGTACTATCAGTCATCTTTATAATATCGTCGTTTATTCTTACTTGGAGCTGAGCATTCATAGGCGTGTGTCTTGAATGAAACTGCATGCATACAGTTTTTTCGGTATTTACTATTGAAAAGTTCCTTATATTTCGATTTGAATAGGGTACTTGCAATCAGCGAAGACTAGTTCTTCCTTCTTCCAATTGAGTAAAATAATCTTTCCAGATTTTGTTGAGAATTCCTTAAATCAACTATGATATAAGTATATATCCAGCACCAACTGTAGGTTCCAAAACGTTTCATTCATTGTTTAACGTACCTAGTTATCTTTTTAGCTCAAATATAATAACATTTTATTGACTAATGTAATAGACTGGGAGATGAGAATGGAAGAAGTCCAGAACTATCTAGAGAGAACCCTTCGAGTATATTGCAACCCTCTTTTCTTTAAATTTAAATAAAAAGGAGCAATGCAGACGGCAGCTCTTCGTCGGTAGGCACTATGGGTTCGTTTATACTTTATAACATAATTATATCATTGAACAGTAACAGAATGGTCACAAAAATAAGAGGGGGCGCCACAGCAACTTTTAATATGTCTATATGTCAAAGAGTACTTACTTGGGAAGTTGTGCAACCGAATAAAGACAATTAGATGTTATACCCAAAACTATAAGAGACTTTTACCATACGATGTTGTCAAGTTGAAAAGTGTTAATCAATAAATAAATAAAACATAAATAAACACACAAACATTTAATATGAATCAATCTTCACTGGTCAGAGTAACAGTTTCTAAAAAATAAGACTGATTCTAATAATATTCAATATTTGGTATCTGTTGAATCTGAGGTTAAAATTGTAAGATTTAATTAGGAAATCAATTTTCCCAGCGCATAGTACTATGTGGTGGTTTACAGATAGTCGTTGAAAGATTTAAACTTCAACCGGAGATAACATCAATATTGAATAATAATAAATAATTAAAATTGAAATTGTAGGATTTCATCCAATATAAAAAATTAGAAAGTGAAACCTGTTCCTCTGGTGACACCAACGTGAAGATTTTTGGACTAGATCCTAGGCCAACCAGGACTGGAGTGATGAAGGAATGGAGTCTACGAAGACTATCAATGAAGAAGGCCTCATCACATTTGACAGCAATTCAACAGTTCATCAAGCAAAACCAGGCATTCTATACTTCGGCAAATCAGCTATACTGGAGCCATAATACCATAAATATCCAACAGAAGGACGTGGGGCTCAACCAAAGCTTGGGAGATACCCAACCAGGCAAGGAAACGTGACAATTCTCTGGGTCAAATTCCTCCGGGTACAACAACAACCCTATAAATGTTTTTTTGGTAAATATCTGTTCTAAACAGTCGTTAGCATGGAAACGATGAAAAGAAAAGTTGGAAAACTCACCTTCCGTGAAGGGTTTTATCTTCTAAAAAAATGTCGGCGTGGTACAAAGTTTTCAAACGCCAAATTGTTCTAAGATAGGCATTTATCAAAAGCCAGGTCTTTGGAGTTGATAGTGAGATGAGTAGAATGGAATATCCACAAAGGATCACTTAACAAATTCAGGATTCGTCAGCCGAACAAAACCAGGAACCCCTGTATGGCTAGACACCTGTAGCTTCTACCAATTCTACTATCTGACCCTTCTCTCAGACGGAAACGATACCCCTCTTGAAGATTTTTCCATCCAGGAAGTTATGTTACCAACATTCAGATATTTCGGTATTTGCATGTTCCATGCTTAACCGACCAATCTGACCACCATAAAAGAATGGTGTGTTTGTTTGTCTCTGATCAGAAACCCCAAAAGCTAAGTTGGCTACACTGATATTTTAACATGACAGTTGACAGCTGACAGTAGAAATATCGGACAGCTGACAAATAGAAAATAAACGCAAACATGAAAACAATCAAAACATTTAGTTTATAATCACTTTAAACCCTAAAGATCAAAACAAAGACAATAATTCGAAGACACTCCTTATGAACCTTCTCAATAACCAGAACTCAGACATACATACGAAGCACTAGTTCGAAGACAACATTGGATGTCAAAGTGAGTAGGATATATTTTCATTCGAAGAAATTCCTTATTCACCTTTAATAATTTTTAGAACAACACTTGCAAAACGTAAAACAGATCACACTTTTCTAGTAAGCAGAAATACAAGCACTACTTGGAAAGCTAGACAAGACCACAACCTATGCAGTTTCAATGAGAACAATTCGAAAAGTAATGATTTATTCTGATGGTGCATCCAGATCTTAATTATTCTCCTCGTAGTGACAACTTGTAAAATGTGAATTGATCATTAAATGTGGTTTTGAATGGAAATTACCATGGGTATGTTGATAAGGTTTCTACGAATGACGTTAGACAACCAACTAGGAACATATGCGTATGTTTTGTTAAGGCTCATTGAAAGTAGGTCACCACAGGGTGAAGTCTACATTGCTTTAAAGCTTTATAAAAAATTAACAAAATGAAGTAGCGAAAATTTACATGCTACAATATAAATATCACGCCGCGAATGAAAAGGATGGATTGTTAGATTCATTGAGAGACAGTTAGAGTTCGAGTTGAGAGACTGGTTTGAAATTAAAAAGTGTGATATAAAATTAGTAGAAGTTGGACAATATGTGTACAAATAAATTAGTTAAAATCGTTTAAACTTTATATTTATTACAATATTCTTCAAATCAACCAGGCTCTGTATGAACATTATACTTTTATTACAAATCCAGTCCTTAATGGCGAAACTATAGTCTAAGAAATCATCCTTATAGCTTCAGATCAATTCCATTCAATTCCAAATTTCATTTCTGTTCTTTTACTATTGATGTGTCTCATTGATTTCTTCATTGATTATAACTCTGCAGTAATTAGGTAGATATTATTGGAAACTCAAGAAAGTTGTTAACAATCAAGTGCAACACCGGGAGGAGGAAGATGAAGATCGAGTGGTTTTTTCCTTTATGAAATTGAAATTATGAAATGCGATTTGCATTTAAATAAGCATAATTCATTACGAATGCAATTAGAACTCAACAGTCATTAAATAAAATTAATTCGTTCGCTAGTGATCATTGCATCAATTCCTGAAATGTCAAGGTTTTTTCTGCAAACACGTGATTTCCAGATTGAAGCAAGCACAAGTGGAATTGAATGAGGTATTGTTTGATAAAGTTCATTCTGATATGGAGAATGATAAAAAAAACTGATTCACTTTTTTTAATATCTTTCAATTTGTCAGCAGGAATCAGCTCAGCACCTTTAACTAATCTATCCGTCATAATTAATTTCATTTAATTTTTTTTAGACACAATACGTCTAGCAGGACTACGCCCAATAACAGGAGTATATAATAATAATTGTAACAAATTAAAGAGAATATAATAGTAACACAAAAGTATAATAATATGATAAGTAAGGTAACAAATTAAAGAGAATGTATAAGTGATTGAAGAGAGTGAAGGTTACTTTATAGAAATGATGATAAAATAAAACACACGAGCAGGAGGGAAAATAAAAAATAAACTGAAAATATAGAAATACCGAAGCTTGTTTGGAATAAGACAATAAAACAGCTTTCTGAATTATTGTTATACCGGGTGGCTACGGAAGTATTGCCTACGGAATATCTCAGTTACTGTATGAAGTAGGTTTGTGAAATTTGGAGCGTCGATATAATGACATAAGAGCTAGAATTTGAGCATATTGACATGTCGAAGTTAACTTCCGGTCTGACCGGAAGTAACATCAACTTTCTTATTTTAAATGGAAACCCTATTTTTTTTCTTTTCGCTTTATTCAGAATTCAATTCCCTTTCTAATGACATATCACAAGTTGGTATCTAACCAGAAACTAGATCATAAAAAAATTATTATTGAAATTCACCGAGTAGGCTGTGGAAGCAAAATGAAAGCCAAAAATTGAAAAGTTGGCTATGGAAACCATACGTCACTTGATAACAGTTGCTACTACTGTGATATTTTATTTTCATTCGTCGGCGTTATAAAAAGCCGCCAAAAAAAATATTGGAAAAATTGGGAAAAAAACAATACTCTGTAGGTCCATAACTTAAATAGGAACATACAACTTTTTCTTACCTGTACTATTCAGCTTAACCATTCCTTTCTAATGATATAATAGAAAATAATTTTTTGAACTGAGATACCGAAAAATCCAATTATTATTCTTCAAATAACAAAACAGATTATCGCCATACGCAAAAATAAAATTAAAAATAATGTGGAATGATAAATTATATCCTGTAGGTTCTAGGTTAAATAGGAACATAAACGTACTTGGTCTGTGCCATCGTCCATAGATATTCTAATATCTACCTATGGACGATGTTTGTGCTATTCAGAATAATCATTTCATTGCAATAATCATTCGAACCAAAATATTAACAAGTAGGCTGATTAAGATGTATTTTGGAATGAAACAAAAAAGAAATGAGAGCTGTCACGAACGCTGCTATCCATATTATTTTGACGTTCGAAGGAGTGTTTTTGATTCTGCCATTTTAAAAGGGTTTGGAAATCGAAATCAGTTAGTGGAATATTAAAAAAATGCCCCGTTATTCACGAACCGAACAAATTGACATGCTTCTCATTTATGGTGAATGTTTAAAAAATTCTTATGCCGCTGAATGATTGTATTTAGAGCGATATCCAGGGAGGCAGCAACCGTCAAGAAGGTATTTCCAGTGGCTTGAAGAAAAATTAAGAACTGAGCCTGATGTTCTCGAAGACCAAGAAGCATTTGTTATTAATGAGGAAACTGAAATTAATGTATTAGCTTTAGTACAATATGATAGCACAATTTCCTCAAGGCAGATTGGCGCCGAATTAGCTATAAATAAGGACTCTGCTAGGAAAATTTTGAAAAAACATCGATTGAAATCCTTCAAGTATCAGTTGCATCAACATTTGTATGAAAATGACGGTGAAAGGCGCCTGGAATATTGTAATTGGTTTCTTCGACAAAATGTTGAGAATCACCTATTTAACTATTATATCTTGTTTACGGACGAGTCAAGATTTACCAACAATGGATTATTCAACAGGAATAATACAAGGTAGGTACTGTACTTTATTTGGATTATTGTCGATAGTCGAAGTGTAAAGTGCTAAAAGTGTGAACGGTCTTTTGTTCCAGGTACTGGGCGATAGCAAACGAGCACCGGTTTCGACAAGACAGCTTCCAGGAGAGATTTGGTGTGAATGTTTGGGCAGGAATAGTTGGAACTCATATTGTTGGCCCCATTCTTTTTCAAGGCCAACTAACCGAAGAGAGATACTTCAATTTTTTAACGAATGAAATTTCGGAATTCATTAACAACCTACCAGCGGAAATAACTGAGAGAATGTACTTCCAGCAAGATGGCACCCCTCCGCATAGTTCAAGAATAGCGAGAAATTATCTTCAAAATCGCTTTCAAGAGAGACTTATAGCAACCCATGGTCCAGTCAGGTGGCCACCAAGGTCACCTGATCTTACTCCGTGCGACTTCTTTCTATGGGGGCATCTTAAAGATAGGGTGTATTCCACACAGCCTACAACTCTACATGAGCTAGAAGTAAAAATTCGTAGAGCTTTCCAAGATATCACGCCCCAAATGTTGAGAAACGTTTTACATGAAAATATCACCACAGTCAATAAATGTATTGACGCTGAGGGAATGCATTTCGAACATTTGTTTTGAATTTATTTTATCTTTAATCCTATCAATTTGAATTTTTTTTTTTTTCGATATATCTGTTTTGTTATTTGATGAATAATAATTGGATTTTTCGGTATCTCATTTCAAAAAATTACTTTCTATTATATCATTAGAAAGGAATGGTTATGCTGAATAGTACAGGCAAGAAAAAGTTGTATGTTCCTATTTAAGTTATGGACCTACAGAGTATTGTTTTTTTCCCAATTTTTCCAATATTTTTTTTGGCGGCTTTTCATAACGCCGACGAATGAAAATAAAATATCACAGTAGTAGCAACTGTTATCAAGTGACGTATGGTTTTCATAGCCAACTTTTCAATTTTTGGCTTTCATTTTGCTTCCACGGCCTACTTGGTGAATTTCAATAATAATTTTTTTCTGATCTAGTTTCTGGTTAGATAGCAACTTGAGATATGTCATTAGAAAGGGAATTGAATGCTGAATAAAGCGAAAAGAAAAAAAAATGGTTTCTATTCAAAATGAGAAAATTGATGTTACTTCCGGTCAGACCGGAAGTTAACTTCGACATGTCAATATGCTCAAATTCTAGCTCTTATGTCATTATATCGACGCTCCAAATTTCACAAACCTACTTCATACAATAACTGAAATATTCCGTAGGCAATACTTCCGTAGCCACCCGGTATAGCATCAAAAGTTCTCGACTTTCGTTTCGGAAATTCTAGACGCATCGCTAACTGATTTTCAGTACCTATGGCATAACCTGGATTTATTCTTAAACATTATTTGAAAGGCAGAGTGCGGAGAACAATAGTAGGGAGCGAGATCAGCTCTGAAAAAATAGTGCAAACGGGAGTTCCCCAAGGAACGATATTAGGGCCTAACCCATAAATAGTATGGCTGAAATAAAAAAACAACTCTGACAGTAAATAAAGCAGTTATGCTGACGACAAAGCAATTGTTTTTACCGGTGAAACATGGGGAGAGACCCATAGAAAAACTGAATCAAACTCATCATCACTTCATAACATTATTTTGCTGAATGTAATTGTCCATATTTAGTGGGTGTAAAAGTTATTAAATATTCAGGTATATCATACAAAATCAGAGATATTCTGTCTATTCTAGATAAACTCTTTTAATGGTATATATTTATATATTGTTGTTATATTGTTGTTTTGATATTGTTTTCTATAATTTAAGTGATTTAATGAAATTGTGATTGAGAATAATACATTGTACCTTATTACCTTTCAGTTTGATGCACAGTCGGTGCGCCACTGTAGAGATGATCCTCTTTTATCTTACGGTGGGTTCAGTTTGGGCTTTTTCTTCTGATCTTGCAGTTGGTATGATTTCAATAAAATGTAAATTGTACACACTGAATGTCAAAATAAATGACACTGGCAATTGGTACACTTGCACCAAATTGCACGCAGGCTGGCCAATATGTGATATTTATTATTGAGGACAGTTGGTATTCTTGATGTGTAAAATTATGAATTTGGAATAAATGTCAAATAAATGAACTTTTATTTTATTGAACTGGTTGATATCAACGCAAGAAATATTTTCTCAATTATCTAAAACTACCTATCCTAACCGAAAACTATCTTATTCTAGATATTGTTCTCATGAACTTTTTAATCTATTACTAAAATTTACTGTCATTTAGTGCGATTTACTTTAATGGTCCATGGTCCTGAGAAATTTCAATGTTCTATGAATGTCTATCTGATTTGGGTTATGTTTATATTTTCAGAAAGTTTGTTTTTATGAACCCTGTATATTACCGCATTTTTGAACTTGTCATTCCTTTCTGATTATTTCTGCTTCATACTCCCCTATACCTATCTCTAACGGTTTTTGATATATTAGTTATTTTCCATATTTTTTATCCAAAACATAGCTCGAATTGAATGTTTATTTCTGCGGTATTTGGATTCTTAGGAAGTTGCAATTTTGTGTTTAGTTCATCAAGATCATGCACATTGATTCTGTATAGAGAAGTTTGTTCTGCGTTATACAGGGTCGTTTAAAATTCATGATCTTACTGCTGGATAGGGAAAGGGTTGAAACTGCGATTTTTTAAATGGAACATTCTGTATATTATGAAATATTCCGAAAGATGACTAAATTCCCTTCGAATTGATATATCATGTTCCTATACCTAACTAGCCAGAATTCCGAGATAATAGCAATTTTCACTTATAATCTCCCAAGTGCTTGAATTATTGCCGGAAATTTTTCGAGTACATGAATTTCCTTTGAAAATTCATGTACGAGACAAATTTACGGCAATTAATTCGGTAAGAAAATTTCACACTGAGAAATGAAAATCATCCAACAATTCATAAGAAAGAACTAAAGATGGTTTCACCTGAACTATTTATAACCACTGAAATATTGATATGTAAAATACTTAACAAAATTTTCATCAATAAATGTGTTTAAATTTGGAACAAAAAAAATGCTAGATGCCAGTGAAATAAGGAGTGTTACAACTATATCTCCAAATACCCGGATTTTGAAATGTTTGGAACCCAATGGTCGGCATTTTGAAAATTTATTGTGAACATTTTCTAATTTTTGACAGATAATTAATGAAATTATGTTGTAATCTTACAAACTTCCTTTTGTTCATTGGTTGTAAATCAGGGTACGTTTCATTGAATTTTCTGCACGTTCTTGCTATAATTCCCTCACATTTTCTATGAAGAATAAACAATTTCATCAGAACTTCGTTTGAATAGTTATTTCCCTCCATTTCAATTATTTTTGAGTCACTTTCGTTAAGAAACACACCACGGTATTATTAATAGTGCACTAATTGTCAAATTTTCATAATGTCATGTACCATCATGACATTTAATAGTCACCTCTTCTGTGTTGATATTACAGAGAAGGGCGGTAAGGTGTCTCTGTAAAGTCAAACCTAGGGAATCATGCAGACATTATTTTGCTGCCAATAAGATTTTAACTGTAGTTGCGTATATTCTTGAAACTGTATGCTTGGTGTACAAACATAAAACGGAGTTTGACTTTGTTTCTTCTCCGTATGCTACCTGTAATAGCATATTTAATATCAGACTTCCCATACCCAACTCAACATTAATCAAGGATTCCATTTTTTATAATGGTGGAAAGCTTTTCAGTCACTTACCAGTAGATATAAGGTCTGCAAATCTGACCAACGTACAATTCAAGAAAGCAGTGAGAAATTTGCTAGCTGATAGACCCTATTATAGCCTACAAGAGTATTTTAATGAATCGTTTTGAAAATACGTGTACTTATTCTATTTTATTTTTTATTGTATTTGTACTTGTTTTATTCTAATTTTTTTGTAATTCATCAGTTTTTATCTATACACCATTAGTTATGTTTATATTTATAATTACTTGCAAATCTTTGTCAATGGGATGCAAAATCTTCTGAAAATAAAGTATATTTGATTTGACCTTAGATGAATATGAGAAAAATAAATCGATTTTTTTTTGAAAATTTTACACCTCACTTTTGTAGCCAATCAAAAAATTCGTTCTTGTTTAGATACCATATCAACCCTAAAAATTTCCGGAAATTTTATCCTCCTGGGTACCCTGGGCGAAATTAATAAGTGGAAATTTTTCTGTCAATTATTTGACATGTGACAAGTTGATATTTTGCTTCAATGTACAAATGGAGGTCTAGTTTTCATATGAAAGGAGATAATTATGTAATTACCAGATATTTGGAATGTGTCTGAAAATATTTTCTCCACGATTATTGTAGAAATTGTCAATTCTGAAATCATATTTCAAAAGAATTTCAAGACACCATTTGTCACAAGTTTTTATCATAAATCCCGTAGCTTAGCGTTAGTGTTGCGGCCTCCCAAGTAGCACACCATTGGTAGAATATTGGTACAATAATGTGATCGGCGAAATATTTGAAATGCAATATTGGCGAGAAAAAAAATGTGAACATTCGGCGATATTGGTCCAATATTATTTGAATAATATTGGCGAAATATTCTTGAACTAATATTGGCCTCAAAATGTTGGGCGATAATGATACAATATCGCTGATATAATATTATGACAATTTTGGCACAATATTCAAAAGCTATATTGTCGAGAAATAATATTTGAACAGTTTGCGATATTGGTTGAATATTGTTTGAATATTTTAGAAATAGTTTTGGTGAAATATTCTTGAAGCAATACTGTCCTCAAAATATTTATCGATATTGGTACAATATCATTTGGATATATTGGTTGATGTCAATATATCTTGGTAAATTAATAAACGTCTTTTAGTTGATGAAGGTGACACCAGAGTCTGCCTTTTGATCGCCATAACCACTGAGTGAGCTGTCTTGAAAACAAGTTATGGGAAGTATTCAATATATTTTCGTAGGTTTTAGAAGACGTTCTATATGTAGAGCCACCTAGCGGATTTTTATCCAGGTTTGATCATGATATAATTTCAATATGTTTCATTGAATATTCGGCCAATTTTCAAATTTAATCTCAATCTAGATGTAGGAAACAATATGAAGACAATACTGTTTTAACGATATCGATAAATATTAGTGAACCAATATTGGCCCAATATTAATTAATAAGATTTGTTGAATATTGGCGAAATGGTATTCAACCTATGTGTAATCACACTTGGAGATACAATATAGTTTTTATTCCTAGAATCGATATTAGGGGAATATTGGGATTGCGATATTTATTCTAGATGTTAATAACGATGTGAAGACAAAATTGTTTTATAGATATTGGTAAATATCATTCAACCAATATTGACTCAATATGAGTTATTACAATTTGTCGAATGAAGTGGAAATGATATTCAACCAATATTCTAAAAAACTTGGAAATACAATATAGTTTTTTCCATTATAATCGATATGACTGGAATATTTGGATTGCAGTTCTTATTCTAGTTGTGGAAAACAATATTTAATCAATATTATATTATCGATATTGGTAGAAATTATTCAACCAATATTGACCCAATATTTCGTGTGATAATCTACATTCAAAACTAGTTCAACCAATATTCCACCAATATTATGAATATAATATTGTTTTTTGAATATTCACTCATATTGAACCAAAATTGATTTTTCATTTACGTTTCGTTGGCCCAATATGGAACCAAGATTCAGCTGATATGATGTTCTACCTGGGATGAGTCGCTAGGTCGATGGTTCTATACACGATTGGAACATAACTTTTTTATTTTTTTTTGTTCGAAATTTAAACACATTTATTGATGAAAATTTTGTAGCATTTTTTAAGTATTTTACATATCAATATTTCAGTGGTTATAAATAGTTCAGGTGAAACCATCGTTAGTTATTTCTTATGAATTGTTGGATGATTTTCATTTCTCGGTGTGAAATTTTCTTTCAAAAAAATTCATATAAGTACTCGAAAAATTTCCGGTAATAATTCAAGCACTTGAGAGATTACAAGTGAAAATTGCTATTATCTCGGAATTCTGTCTATTTAGGTATAGGAACATGATATTTCAATTGGAAGGGAATTTAGTCATATTTCAGGATATGTCTTAATATACAGGATGTTCCATTTAAAAAAAACGCACTTTCAACCCTTTTCGTATCTAGCAGTAAGATCATGAATTTTGAACGACCCTGTATAACGCAGAACAAACTTCTCTATACAGAATCAATGTACATGATCTTGATGAACTAAACACAAAATTGCAACTTCCTAAGAATCCAAATACTGCAGAAATAAACATTCAATTCGAGCTATGTTTTGGACAAAAAATATGGAAAATAACCATATCTCAAAAACCGTTAGAGATAGGTATAGGGGGGTATGAGGCAGAAATAATCAGAAAGGAATGACAAGTTCAAAAATGCGGTAAGATACAGGGTGACCCATTTGAAATAACAAAGATGCTGCTACTTTCTGGTATAAGCGGCAACGCTGCATTGCTGAAAATATTTTACATCGATAGACCAAGAGCAACTACTTGAGAAACCAAATTTTCAGAACGATCCTATTTTCCGTTCTCCGTAAACGTCTAAGGTACTATCGACCGTGACCCACCCTGTATATATACTATATAAATCCTCCTATAGTACATCTGAATAGTACAAGGTCTGCACAAAACTTCCTCACTCATTAATAACCATAACTTGTAATCTTAGTTCATAGCTCGTTCCCGAAGATGTTTGAACACCACCAGATTACAGCCCCATAATCCGGGGAGAGCAGCGCCTGGTGACTCCGATACGCCTCATAAACCGGCTCGAGTCCATATTTGCTAGCTGGTAATTACCCCTAAAGAGCGCACTATGATATTCCATCTATAGCAGGTATTTATTTATCAAGTACCTATCCTACTCCTACATACTCATTAAATATTTCAATTTTCACAGAGCTCGTAAAGGACGGGCCGTAAAATGTGGAAACCGCCCCGGTTGTCGTCAAAGTTGGCGTGGCTCGGCTCAAGACAGTGGGGTAGTTGAGAGTGGGTTCCTAATAGGGGTCTTGGTTCACATAATAATTTCATAGCAGCGCGTTAGATGGAAAAATTGGATGTTGCTATGATCGGGAAACCAGAAATATGATTACGTTATAAACAGAGAGCCCCAATCTCCTTTTTTCCCAATAAATCGGTGTAATGCCTTAGCACGTATCATTAGTCTTTCTTATAAAGTTTCTGTTGTTTCTGCAAGTGTTACTGCATTGTGATCAGTGACAAGAAAATTGGTATCATCTGCATATACTACTATATGTATCTTCGAAAAACTATCAAGATAGTAAAATCATTTGCAAGTATACATCCCTGCGACACTCCTTGTTTACAAGCTAAGGACTGATTGTAAATATCTTGAATAATTTCACTTTGTGACATATCCTGTGGGTATGACCTCATCAAATCCTGAGCTACACCACGGCAGCAATGAAATACCTCCTTGGATTACTTCCTCTCCACATAGTTCTGGAAAGAGAGGCAAGATGGGCAACATACAGACTCTACGAAGCGGCCATTAGTCTACCGCATGCATGTGTCATGAGAAGCAGAAGCATGCTGGAGGGCATAATAGCTCACAACATTCTGGGAATGCCCTCAGACATCATGCCTAAAACTATCAAGCTTCACAATTCCTACACTGTGGTCTTTCCCGAAAGAGAAGACTTTGTCCGGAATAAAACCGACCTATGTAGGGCAAATGAACGTTGGTTGACCAATGGTTCCAAAACTTTGGAAGGCGTCGGAGCCGGAATATATGGGATGAACCCACTAGTGAAACACCCATTGGGTATGGGTAAACCAGCAACGGTATTTCAGGCAGAGGTATTTACCATTGAAATGTGTGCCAGGTAGCTGGAAAATCGACACCACACAAGAATATAATAAAATACTCTCAGATAGTCAAGCAGCACTAAATCTAGAGCAGAGACACCTTAAACCGACTATCGCAAGGCAACAACGTTACCCTAGTTTGGATACCAGGTCACACAGGCCTAGAGTGAAACGAACTAGCAGACGCCCTAGCAAAAGGGTGGGCCGAAACAACGTTCACTGGACCAGAAACGGTAATCGGTTTAGCATATAGCACTGCCAAGAATATCATAACAGCTTGGACAGACAATGAAAAATTTGAGTACTGGTGTAGTCTACCGGATCTAGCCCATTCCAAAGCATTTATTGCTTGTACAAGCAAAAAACAGGACTGTGACAAACTGCTAGAACTCAGAAGAGCGAATCTCAGAGTTATAGTATGTTTGCATACAGGCCACTGCAAACTCAAACATCACATGCATAAAAACATACTTGCACAAAATGCAGAGTACCGGCTATGCATGGAGGATGATGAAACGCCTAAACACATTCTGTGTACATATCCTGCAGCGGCCAGAACCAGATTTTCAATATTTGGCGATACGACAGTAAGGCCAGAAAACCTGGTAAATTGTTCTCTCAATACATTCCTCAATTTCGTCAAGAGATTGGATATACTGGGAGAAATATAACCATAGGGTGAGCCACAATAGGCCATTGGCCGCAGTGGAGGGCCTGATGCGGGCCCACTCACGTTCAAACTATTATTGTGGCCTATTATTGTGGCTCACCCTATGGTTATATTTCTCCCAGTATATCCAATCTCTTGACAAAATTGAGGAATGCATTGGGAGAACAATTCACCATGTTTTCTGACCTTAATATCGTATCGCCAAATATTAAGAATCTGGTTCTAGCCACTGCGGGGCATGTACACAGAATGTGTTTAGCTGTTTAATCATCCTCCATGCATAGCCGACACTCTGCATCTTGTGCCAGACTGATTTTATGCATGTGTTGTTTGAGTTTGCAGTGGCCAGTGAGCAAACCTACTCTAACGCTGAGATGCGCTCTGATGAGCTCTAGCAGTTTGTAACAGTCCTGTTTTTTCCTTGTACAAGCAATAAATGCTTTGGAATGGGCTAGGCCTGCCAGTCCTCGAGTCTTCTATTGTCTATTGACTTTCTTGTCAGTGCTATATGCTTAACCGAATACCGCCGGTTCTGGTTAAGTGAACGTTGTTTCGCCCCCCACTTTTGCTAGGGCGTCCGTTATTTCGTTTCCTTCTAGGCCCGTGTGACCTTGTATCCAGCATAGGGTAACGTTGTTGCGTTGCACTAGTCGGTTCAAGGTGTCTCTGCAGTTCCATACTGCTCTAGATTTGAAGCAGTTGGATCCAAGCGCTTTCGGTGCTGCTTGACTGTCTGAAAATATTTTTATTGATTTTCGTGTGGTGTCGATTTTCCAGCTCCCTTGCACACATTTCAATGGCACATATCTCTGCCTGAAAAATCGTAGCTAGTTTACCCATACTAAATGGGTTGATCACATATATTCCAGCTCCGACGTCTTCCAAAATGTTGGAACCATCGTTAAACCAATGTTCATTTACCATACATAAGTCGGTTTCATTCCGGACCTAGTCTTCTCTTTCGGGAAAGACAAACAGTGTAGGACGTGTGAAGGTTGATAGTTTTAGGTATGATGTCTGAGGGCATTCCCAGAATGTTGTGAGCTATCATGCCCTCCAACGTGCTACTGCTTCTCATGATACATGCCTGCGGTGGACTAATGGCCGCTTGGTAGAGTCTGTATGTTGCCCACCTTGCCTCTCTCTCCAGAATTATGTGGTGAGAAAGTAATCCTAGGAGAGCTTCAATTGCTGCCGTTGTCGTGGAGGTACAACTCCTAGTTTCTAGAAAATGAAAGCCTAACGTTTTCGAATAGTATATTAATTACTTTTTAACGACCCCGCTCGGTAGAATCAGTTGTGATATAGCTCTAATTAGTCGAAAATAGGTTTTGTTACACCCTGTAGATTCCATTGTTTCTCAGGTTTATCAAATGTTGATGGACGTTTCTCAATCGTCACGCCCTGCTGAAAGCCAGCAGCCACGCCACTGTCTGCGGGTTTCGTATTTATCGGCTCTAAAACAAGTAGCAGTAAGATATAAGGTCCCATTAAGATTACACTTTATAATGTACGTGAAGCAGGGTCATTATTTCGACGTTTCGAGGGACCAATTTTAATTCGGGCCGTGGCGGCATCAGAGGAAATTAAATTTGACACAGAAATGGCGGAATTGTCGGAATTGTTCATAATCATAACGAAAGTTTGCTTATCCGCCTCTATCTGTGTATCTCCGCCGCAAATACAACACAGCAGAGATATAAGTTGTTTATGTCTGGGTAACTCTCTATAACGCAATTCCAACTTCTGTTTTAATGGAGGAACGAACTCCCGTGCAGGCCTCCCATTAATTAAACTGCGGAGTTTCGGGTCGTGCACCCCCGGGCGAGAAGGGGGGATTTTTAACGCTGTCACCTTATTTGTCATTCGGCGTGATATGAGAGTTGCTCGTCGAGAGAGCTTATTAGCAACGATATGAAGGATTTTGTGGATAAATTCGCTCATAATTATCAATACTGGGTGAGTGAAAGAAAATTGACTGGTGCCAAAACGAATTTCAAATGCTTAAAATAAAAAAAAAAGTAACAGGCAAGGACCAGGTGGAGAATGTTGTTGGGGTCCCAGATTTAGGGAAAAAAATATTTAAACACGAAAACACTCAAAATGGTGGAATGGGGATGCACTTCAAGGGTGAAAATGGTTTTTTGCGATATGCCGCGAAACGTGACCTCTTAGCTGAAAATGTTCAATGTAAAAGTTGTAGATAATAAAAATATCGAAAACACTTTTCGACATAACCTCAAATTAGCCGTCAAAATAGCGATAAACTTATTTTTCACGAAAATTTGTCAGAATATGTCCTTTTTTAATGTCGAATGATCATGATTTTTTCGCGATTCAAAAGACGACTAGTTTGAGTTATACAGTGTGTCTCACTTCTCATGGAAACACCCCCGTAACAATTGAGATAGAATGATGAAATTCTCAGTACTGATGGAATTGCTAAAAATGCACCTACCACTTGGATGGGGTTGGCCTAAGTGATATACACTGCCAGCCACTCGCGATGCAATAACCCATTTTCCCGGAGAGTTATATTAGGGGGCAAAATTGGCCCAAAATTCCTTCGGATTCGTTTTCAGAATCCCCAAGGTACAATTGGTACAATTGGTACAGATATGTAGATGACATTATAGTTTGTTTTAAAGGTACCAACAGACAGTTAGACACCTTTCATAAATATATTAACACTATTCACCCAAACATTAAATTCACAATAGAAATAGAAGTAGAAAAATCATTAAATTTTTTAGATCTGACAATAGGTAAAACCAACAACAAACACCATTTTTCTATTTTTCATAAACCTTCCCATACTGACATCACCATTCATAATAATTCGATACATCCATATATACATAAAATATCAGCATACCATAGTATGATACATAGATTAGTTAATATTCCTCTTTCTGAAGAAAATTTCTGCAAAGAATTAAATATTGTAAAACAGATAGCAGTCAACAATGGATATCAAGTCAAATTAATAGAGAATATTCTTGCTAAAAAATTACATAGAAAGGCTATCCAAGAAGTGTACCCCACTATGAGGAACCTTGACAATAATTTTAGAACTTTAACATATTCAGGGCCCGTTTCAGAAAAAATAGCGTCATTTTTGAAAAAACAAAATTTAAGAGTAGCATTCAGAACAGATAAGACGTTGGGAAGGTTTATTAAAAATAATAAAGATAAAACACAAAAATTTAAAAAATCAGGAGTTTATAAATTGAATTGTTGATCTTGTTCCAAAGTATATGTAGGCCAGTCTGGTAGACCATTCAAAAGCCGCGTACGTGAGCACCGTATGAATTATGTAAATAATAAAACACATTCAACATATGCCAATCATATTTTGGAAGAAGACCATGACTTCGATGAAAACTTTGAAATCCTTCATGTTGAAAATAAAGGTATTAGACTTAATTATTTAGAATTCTTGGAAATTAATAAATTGAAAAATTCGAATTGTTTACTAAATGATCAATTGGACCTTAATAGTTCCCCTTTGTTAAACCTTTTCAACTAATTAAGTAGTAGATATGTTTTGAGATTTACAGGTACCTTCCTACATTGTATTGTCAATTTTATTTTTATCATAGGCAGCTCCTAATTACCTCAATTGTTAAGAAGGGTATTTAAGTAATGTTCAAGGTAGAATAATTTAATGTATAACATTCGCTTGAAAAAGATACAGTGTATCGAAACATGTCGCGAAGACAATAAATCTGTGGAAATTTAATCGTGTTTACCTTAGTGTCATATAAATAATACGTCTATTTTCGGTTTTCAAAATTATCGTCACTCAAAATATGTATTAATGATATAATAATTTTTATTGATTATTTCGATCAATAATTATATATTCTTTAGGGGGCACATAAATTACGTCTGGCAAAATATGCAATAATACGTAGCTATTTGGTCTCACTATTGATTTTATTGATGAAGATGTATATACGATTATATTTAAAAAAGTTAGATATTTTCATGTATATCTTGATGTCTGCAAATTATTGAAAAGATAATATTTGAAAAAGTATATAAAAAATGTGTTTACATGTAATCTTCAAAGTTATTATCATTCAAATGATACATTCGTGATTATACGGTATTGATCGTTTGATTTGATCAAAAATGCAACCTAATTGAAATGTGTTAAAGCGAACGTTCGACTTAAAATGATTTAATTTTGGTATATCATTTTGTCATGAGTATGACCGATTTCTGAAGTACGTATCGGTTGAGTTCATTCATAACGCATGAGATATCTAATGAAAACCATTATATGACTTATAATTGTAAAGTTGAAAGTTCACCGGGAAATTCGATATTTTCAGGACTGAAATTTTTTCAGGGAAAAACAGTATCTGTAGTAAGTTGGTAGTCCTGATCACGAATCTGAAGGTATTTTGAGCCTATTTTGCTCCCTAGTATGTTTTACCGTAAAAATGAATTGTTCCGTCGCGAGTGGCGGGCAGTGTATATCACTTAGGCCAACCCCATTCAGGCGGTAGGTACATTTTGAGCATTTCCATCAGTACTGAGAGTTTCATCATTCTACCTCAATTATTACGGAAGGTACGGGGGTGTTTCCATGAGAATTGAGACAAATTCGGATTTTTCATGACAGGAATTTTTTCAGGGAAAAAGTGTATCTGTAAAGAGTTGGTCACGAATCTGAAGGAATTTCGAGTCTATTTTGTCCCCTAGTGTGTTTTACCATAAAAATGGGTTGTATCATCACGAGTGGCGGGCAGTGTAGGTATATCACTCAGGCCAACCCCATTCAGGTGGTAGGTGCATTTTGAGCATTTCCATCAGTCCTGAGAGTTTCATCATTTTACCTCTATTGTTACGGAAGATACGGGGGTGTTTCCATGAGAAGTGAGACACACTGTATACACTTTTCGAAAAAAATATCCTCATCTTCCACGAGAATCGAAATCCCTGGGTTGAGAATTAATGAATGTGGTTTTGAAACATTTTGTACAAAGAGAAGATCAGCATTGAGCTTTTTGTATATATCGATTGCATCATTGTTTGAATGATTGATACAGCTGAGTAACATCAGCGTAATGGTGAGATTTGCAGAAACTATCATATGTGTCAAAGCGTGCAGTGTATATGGTATAAAGCGAGAGACCCAATATTGAGCCTTGTGGTACTCCACTTATTACCGATAAGCTGTTTTCTACCACTACACGTTGAAGACGATTTATGATGTAACTATGAATCATTGCTGATGATTTATTCTGTCAAACGTTTTAGAGAATTCAAGAAGAATTATCGAAGTGACTTCATTTTTATCAGTGGCAGAATATCATCAGTCACCCCCAGAAGAGCAGCAGCTCAGCAGTGGTTGGGTTTTAAATCCTGATCGAGTTTCTGGTTTATGTCTAATTTACTCATATGATTCATCATTTGGAAGTTCGTAGCTTTCTCGATCAAGTTTGAAAAAACGGGAAGTAACTCACTGGACTTCAATCTCTAACTATGGTTGGTTTTTCTATAGTAGGAATCGGCACATATGCGCCAATTTCCAAGATGTGGGGCATTTTTTCATTTTCAAAGAACAGTTAATAATATGGGTGAGGAAAGGTATAGATAGATAGATAGATAGATAGATTTTATTTAACCACTTTACATAAGTTATATGTTTGTAGCAAGTCAAGAATTACATATATGTCTGTCTAGACATAGAACGGAAAAGAAATCTGTAGTTCACAATGAGCTTATGACAAGAGGCATAAGATGTCCGGAATACTGCTCATTGCTAATATCCTATACAATAGGAAAAGTTGGATCGAAAATCCATCAGAAAACAACTACTTTCCTGGCTAATGCCACGACGAACATTGAATTACATCTGATGAAATTTCCGTGCAGAGTTCCTACAAGGTTATCTCTGCAATTGCTTGGTTGCATGGGAATGATCATAGAAACATTCGGACCACCTATATATCGATTTCGGAGTGTTGCTCCTCATCAGTATAGGGTAGGTCTAGCAGTCAATAACTAATGACTGCAACGAATGAATCGACGACCATTCCCATTTAAATACCGAAACTGAGATCGCGCCCGCACAGTGGATTAACTCCAAACTGCGAGCGCCATCCCAGCGCCGGAAGTCCAACCAAACAATATCCGTGCTCCACGATCGTCAAGACCGTATATGAAACGGAAAAGAAATCTGTAGTTCACAATGAGCTTATGACAAGAGGCATAAGATGTCCGGAGGACTGCTCATTGCTAATTCGTTGCAGTCATTAGTTATTGACTGCTAGACATAGAAGTTAGATGCTAACATGCGCTAAAACTACAGACCAGCTAGAACATTGAGATTAAAATCGAATTAAATTACGTATATATGTCAATAATAAAAGTTACATTTACCTACATAGAATAGGTTGAAAACAAAACAGTTCCAAATGACAAAAACAAACGGATTAAAATTTACATAACCAACCGGATTAAAATTACATAGGCATGTACAAAAATGTAAAATTACATATGCCTACATATACTAAACGAATGTGGTATATAAATGATTAGGAATTTGGGGTGAGCATCATGAGTTCATGGTTGAATGAGAGGTATTCCTCAATTGAGTAAAAGCATTGTGACAGTAAGTGATTTTTTACCCATTTTTTAAATTGAATAAAATTTAGTGATTTTATAGCAGGTGGTAAAATATTGAAAAATCTGACATTTGGAGAATTTTGCTCCGTGACACACAGTCGGAATGTTCTGAGTTTACTTGCTGCTCTTTTAGCATGGTTGTGGACATCACCATTTTTTGAAAAAAGATCTATATTAGAAAAGGTCTGCAGTAAAGACTGATAGATAAAAACACAAGGGATTGGTAAAATTCGGTATTTCTTGAATAGCGGCTGACAGTGCGCATGGTAGGCTGCACCATCTATGATTCTTAGGGCCTTCTTTTGGAGCCTAAAAACTCTAATAGCGTGTGCAGCGTTACCCCATAGAATGGTACCATAGTTGAGGTGGGAATGAAAGAGAGAGCGGTAGGATGATAGTAATATTGGAATACTCAATATTTTTTTTAGTTGTCTCAATAGAAATAGTTGTGTGGAGAGTTTTCTGCATAATTGGTCAATGTGGGCCGACCATTTTAGCCTGTCGTCTAATACGATACCAAGCACATTGACTGTATTATTAGTGGTTAAGTTTTTATTTATAGAGAAGAAATTATTTTGGGTTTTTTCTTGATTTAGTTTGAAATTATTTGCGCTGAACCGGTATATGCTCTATTTTTTGCTTGCTCAGTAAGATTGTGTAGTGTGATAGGGTTAGAATGAGTTTCAACTAGTGTTGTGTCGTCAGCGAAGCAGATACACCCAGATGGGGCCAAGTAATGGAAAATGTCGTTGAGATAGATAATAAATAATAGTGGTCCCAGCACACTTCCCTGCGGGACTCCGTGGTTTATGTTCTGGAAATCAGAGAAATTGTTTTCGATGGCTACACATTGAATTCTGTTTTCAAGCGAGGATTTTATCAGTTTCAGAGGTACCCCCCGAACACCATAGAAGTTTAATTTATCGAGTAATTTATCATGCGATTTGAACGATAATGAACGAGCAGCATAGTAATAACATTTTGAGGCTGATGTCATCTCATCCAACCACTTTTGTTTTGATTGAGCTGAGATAATTCTAAACGCCATCTTTTGACACCAGAGTGAAGCTGAACGGCATCTTGATATCGGAATCGTGTTTCGATTTTCACATTTTCGGTGGACATATTTTTTCTTATAATGTATTGCGTAACTCTGGTTTACTTTTTTGACGTCAAACTTCACACTGACACTTCTAATAAGTTATTGTTCGTTGCTATGGTAACGCAATATTTTGTTTATGCAGAGAACTGGTCTAGGCTAACTAGATATCAATACATCCTCGTACAGTGACCGCCAAAAAGTATGTACCATATGGGAAAAAATTTTATTATTGAAGTATTGGAAGAAATATTCTGGGGAAAAGTTTGTGCATATCCGATAACCTAAAAATCGATTTTGACACATGTCACGTGATTGCTAGAATGGCGGCAAAATGAAAAAAATTGTAATGCAAAGGCAAAAAAAGGGGTAAGATGGCAAGATATCAAAAAGAGTTATTTGAAAAAGTCACTTAGAATTCAATTTTATACACATAAACGAAGTTTCAAGAGATAATTTAAAAAAATTGAAAATAGCAATTTTTTAAAAATATTTTCCCATCTATTTAAAAATATTATTTTTTTTCTTATGAATAGCTTGACTATACTGAAACATTTGCATTTTAATGATAATGATAAAACTTTCTCATTTTCTCCACACCGGAGGGCACTGTATGTCCTGTCAGTAAAATATTTGTTCCAAGTAATTTTTTTTATTAGTTTTTCCATCCATTCCACTTATACGTATGTTGAAAAAAAATGAGTGTATGATTATGAAGACAAAATAAACAATCGATTGAACGTAAACCATCGACTCTCGAAGGGTAATACGATTACCACGAATGGTAAATAAACTAATCACATAAATAATTGTTAAAAGAGTCGACGTCGAATGTAAATATTGCACCACTGAATATCTGAACCCATTTAACAATTCTATTTACATAAGAGAGCGTTGACATCACTGATTTGAAAATTACATAAAACATGAATAATGCATTAGATCAGTGAAAATTGATACTGGGCGGTCATCTGCGTAGGGATATGTGGATCGCGATGGTAACCGTTTGTTGACACAACTCGTCATTATTATTATCCCCGTCAATTTATCCGATATTTCTGATAGTTCAGTTCATTAGATTATAGGAAATGCATACAATTATGTAACACCCTGTATCAATCAATCAAAGTATACTTTATTGTCTGAAGAAAATGATTCTTATTGACAAAGCGTTACAAATTACAATATGAACATAATGAGAGGGTAAAGTCTTAAGGTGTATAAATAAGAATAAAAGACACTTAGAAGAATAATTAAAAATATTTAAAAACTGATATCCTAATTAGAAATGAGAAGGTGATTATAATTAACTGAATAATTTTGTAAATAAATACACAAGCACATTAAAATTTAGTTAAATACTAGGTATAACAGCTATATTCGTATAGAACTAAGAGTAAACAAGATTGTATGTTTAAATAAAAACGTTGTCAAGTAGAGTACGTTAAAAAGAAGTAAAATGTCACAGTGTCAAATCACATTGTCAAGTTACATTGTCAAATTAATTTACATAGGAACCATATCATCATAATATTCCTGCAAGTTATAATAAGCTTTCTGTAATAGAGCATTTTTCACCTTCTTCCGAAAAATCTTCAGAGAAGTGATGTTTCTATAACTAGCTGGCAGATGGTTATAGATTTTTTTACTTTCATACATGATGGAGTTCATTGTCAGGCTAAATTTAGGTAAGGGTAAGGGAACACAGTCTTCATTCCTTGTTTTATATTTTTTTAATTCAGTAGGTGTTGACCCATATTTTGTGTGGACAAGGTAAACAGTCTCCAAAATAAATAAACAAGAGAGTGATAGGATTTGCTGGCTAATAAAAACTGGTTTACAGTGACAGCCATACTCAGCTTTACACAGGTATCGAATGGCTCTTTTTTGTAGTACAAAAACAGATCGAGATAACTGATCACTGCATAATCACCAGAAGGCAATGCCATACCTCAAGTGTGACTCGACTAGGGAAAAGTAGACCATCCTAGCCGAGGCTAAATTTAATTCCCTCGAAACAATTTTCATCGCGAAGCAGCTAGAGGCTAACTTTTTGCTCAAGCTCGTTACATGCTCATCAAATTTCTTGTTGTTGTTTATAGTTAGGCCTAGAAACTTAGTTTGTGGCTTGTTTGTTATAATCCGGTTATCTAAGTACAAATTCTCAAACTCAAACTTGAAGGTGACTAGGTTTGTTTTTTTTTAATTGAAGCAGAGTAGATTGGAGTCACACCATTGCTTAATATTTTGTAGATCGAGAGTAATTGGCGAAAGAAAATAAGATCGCAGCGCCACCTATAGCAAGACATTGAACTACGAATCACGGACAAAGGTTTTTGACTTTACACGTGTTTATATGGCGTTTTGACCATCTGTACTCCTATTTTCAAACAATTTGTGAAAATTTGTGATTTATCTAACTAAAAAGTGATTGTGTTTCTATTGAAATACTCTAAAGAACGTTTCAGTCAGGTGATTTAAAGGAATTTCATCTCCGATTAGTTTTGAATGCTTCTGCAATTCAAGGTTGCATGGCGTTTTGATGATCTGTTCTTCTATTTTCAAACAAGTTGTGAAAATTTGTGATTTCTTTAACTAAAAAGTTATTGTGTTTCTATTAAAAGACTTGAACGATAGTTTCAGTGTAGTTTACAAATATTTTACGAGTTTTTTGAAGTCATGATTTGTGAGTTTGATCTGATTCATTCTGTTGATTAAGGATATTTCCATACTCGATTTCTGTTTCTGTTCGTATTTTTTTGGTTTATACTGTTGATAGACTGCCAAATATGGGAAAATACCATCCTAGTTGTTTAGTCCCAGGATGCAGGACATATGGCAAGAAGGAAAATGTGGGATATCACAAATTTCCCTAAAAATAAAAGCAAAGTTAAAAAATCACCAATTGGTTCGACCAGATTGAAGAAATTGACCAAAGGAATGCATGGATTTTGAAACTGAAAATTGGCAAGCTAAATAATAGCGAAGTATATGCTTGTTTGACAAAAAGACTGATGAATGAATCAGATCAATAATACAACCTTGAATTGCAGAAGCATTCAAAACTAATCGGAGATGAAATACCTTTGAATCACCTTACTGAAACGTTCTTTAGAGTCTTTCAATAGAAACACAATCACTTTTTAGTCATAGAATTCACAAATTTTCACAAATTGTTTGAAAATAGGAGTACAGATCGTCAAAACGCCATATAAACACGTGTAAAGTCAAAAACCTTTGTCCGTGATTCATAGTTCAAAGTCTTGCTATAGGTGGCGCTGCGATCTTATTTTCTTTCGCCAATTGATTTCTTCAAGTGACTTATGTCTTTGCTGTGCCATAGAATGGTGGTATCATCTGCAAAATAAGTGAATTTTCCTTGGATGCGAATGGTGGCTAGGCCATTTAAATACAATAAAAATAGAATAGGACCAAGAACCGACCCTTGTGGAACGCCCATTGTAACTTTACCACTGTTAGAGTAGGTGTATTTTATTTTTACAACTTGACTCCTTTCTGACAAATACGTGCGGAACCAGTTTAATGTGAGATTTCGGAAACCGTAAAATTGTAGTTTATGCAGTAGTATCTCATGGCTAACACAATCAAATGCCTTAGAGAAGTCACAGAATACTGCCGCTACGGCTTCTCCATTATTCAAAGTGATATATGTATTTTCTAGAAGTGAGAATATAGCATCATTGGTGCTTTTTGAGTTTTGAAATCCAAATTGGACATGGCTTAATATGTCATTACTGGTGAGATGTACCATCATCCTTCTTTTTGTTATGTATGTTACATCTGTTGGATTGTTGGTAGCGTATGACGAACAGCAAGAAGCAATTTATTTCATTAGGGTTTATTATCAACTTGTAACTGACAGTCGATTGACATAAAACTATTCAATCATTCTGACGTTGCCGGAGTATACTGAGAGTACTCTAAAATATATGACACGTCCTTGCTCAAAAAGAAAAAAGAAAATGAAACTCAAATATTCAACTTCTTTGGTGGTCTTACAGAACGGCCACTTCGAGTTGTATAAAAATCATTTGCAATATCAATATTTCTGTTTCGGGGTTCATCTCTCTGCACGTCAATCTTTTTGTCTCTTTCCTTGTCAACTTCACAATGGTCTCGGTTTTGGTGAGAATCAGGAGCCGGTGGTACTGGTATAATATCTTGTATATTTTCCTGGTTATCCAATAAATTGTGGTTTAGTTTTGGAACTGGGTCTTCTCTGAAAGGTCTCAAGTGAACCCTGTTTCGTCTATATTCGCCACCATTATTCTATTATTTTGGATAATGTTGATAATAATGAAATTGGGCGAAAATTCGAGGGATCATCTATTTTCCCACCTTTATACAAGGGGATTACAACCGCTTGTTTCAAGCAGGAAGGGAACTCTCCCATTCTGAAAGAACTGTTGATTGCCTCAACTAGGGTGAGTAAGACATGGTCCGGTAGATTTTGAAAAAAATTTACAGATAAGCCATCCATACCTGATGAGCTCTTGTTTCTTATTTCATTTATAACATATTTTAGCTCAATTATGTTTGTGTCTTCAAGGTGAAAGTTTTGTGCTAACATTGCTAACATACTCTAGATAGTCTAGAGGGTCTACCTGTGGATTAAGATTAGATGTGAGCTTATGGCCTATTGAGCCTATTGAGCAATAGAAGTATAAAATATGATATGAATATGAATGTACCCTGTAACGGCTTGTCCCCAAGATCTCGATCAGTGAAACTTGGTGTGCCTCAGGCAGCAGTACTTGGACCATTCTGTTCTTAATATATGTGAGTGATCTAACAATACATGTAATATAATGTTGTTGAAGAATTCAGCACATGGTGTCAATGGAATAAATTGATCTGGAAAGGCAGTATGTATTTTGCTAAACACGGTTTCCTAGCATGTTAGTGAGAATATCTTGATATGAGGCCAAACTGAGGAATTCTCCCGAATCTTTATAGCAAGAAATTAATTTTGAAGCTAATTTTTATTTTTCATTTTCGAGAAAGTTGACGATCTGCACTCAGCGTTCTATTATCCTGTTTAATACCCTTTCTAGGGTTTTTGGTCTTTCAATACATACAGAAAATTATCACGAAACTGATACTCTTTGTTCGAATAGCCTTCCGCCAAAAAAAGTCCTATCGAATTTACGACTGCTGCAGTTAAAACTGCATAATGCATACTAAAAATGTTTGTCCATATCCATTAATGACTTCCCTCTGCCGATAACGCTGTTATCACAATCCAAGAAAAAATACCAGGTTACCAATGTCAACCCGCAAGGATACTTAACGTAAACTGGCTGATGATGAATATGCATGGCGCAAATATTATCATTTGCTTGTATCTCAATATGCTGGTTGCACGGTATTTGCATAACTTTTTATCTCAACGAGGCGGCCTTGGATTGTGTCATCCGTGCATTGTTTGTTCGACTGTTTTTTCTGCGTGCCGGGCACCGAAATCATTTTTCGCGAGTACACACGGTAAGTGGGTTAAGGAGGTTTGCAGTATCAGCGGGCACCTAGTTTGGTGTCCTTGGTATCACTTTCGAAAAAAGATGGAGCGGCGAGTTTTCATACCGGGTAAATCGAAATAGTTCTCATCAACTCAACTGTTCATGATGTGCAGAAGAGCTTTTGGAAAAACATGGGGACTGAAACCGAAAGCTTTACACCGCGATCATAAGACCCAGAATTACATATTACTTTTGTGGTGGCCCAAGTTGAAACAGAGACAGTCGAAAACCAACCTTGGTAAAATACAGAGGCTCGCCTGTCTGTGTATCACGAGTGGTATGAATAGCACTCCAACCGCTGCTATGGAAATTATCCTAAACCTCCCACCTTTAGACATTACAGTCATGGGTGAGGCGAGGATGAGTGCATACAGACTTAAACAAACAGGTAATTGGATAACCCAACCACAAACTGGGCACACCAAAATCATCCATGAAGTCAACATTACCGAACTGGAAATGATATCAGACTACATGCTACCAGAATACTCGTACGAAAAACCATTCAAAACGCAGCTCAAGTGGAACGAATGGGACTCGGGAGTAGAATCACTATCATCTGGAAACATTATCTGGTACACAGATGGTTCAAAAACAGATGAAGGAACAGGAGCAGGAATATACGGGGTGAGGCCAAAAAGGAACGCAATAGTACCACTTGGTAACAACACCACAGTATTCTAAGCAGAGACACATGCCTTAAATACATGCATACAGATAAATCTAGACCGTGGGTTTGGAAGAAAACACATCTACATTCTATCTCACAGCCAGAGCGCTATAAAAGCTCTGAACTCAATACAGATGAAGTCTAAGCAAGTCTGGGAATGTCTTCAGAGCCTCAATGAACTGTCGAAACGCAACAAGGTTACACTTGTGTGGGTGCCCGGGCATAGGGGAATTGAAGGCAATGAAAAAGCAGACCAATTTGCAAAGAAAGCATCTGAATCACCATTCACAGGTCCAGAACCAGCGTTTGGAATTAGCAAAACCCGATGCGGAAACCTAATCAATGAGTGGAAGAAATCAAAACACCAAACGTATTGGGACCAAATCGAAGGTCATCGACACAGCACAGCAATGGTGGGGCACCTGAGCCAAACACTAACGGCTGACACACTCAACCTTAACAGATCTAAGATACGCACGATCACCGGCTTACTAACCGGACACTGCGGCCTTAGAAAACACCTACACACCATGGGAATAAATAAAGAAACCGTGGACTGTAGACTCTGCGGTGACGAGGAGGAAACAGCCTCTCACATCATCTTCGAATGCGACGCGCTGCTCAACAAGTGCAACAGGATATTCGGACAGATCAACCTAGAAACAGGCATGAATCCGAAACACCTAGTAAATAGACTACCGAACCTGGTGAAAAACACAGGCCTATTTAACTACGAACCCCTGACGACAGAACAATACAATAGACCCCAGCTGGTCTCAGTGTTAAGGGAAACCTCAAGGTAAACCCGCTATCTCGCTCGTCAGCCTTTAACCAACCAACCAACCAACTCATTCGTTGAATCTTTTTTATATATTATTTTTCCGACCAGAAAAAAGTTGTAAGGTACACAGGGGGAAGTGGAACCACGAATTTCAATCCGACTAAACAAGAAAACTCATTACTCAACATCCGTCATATTCAGTGAGCTGATTGCGGATACATTACTTTTAAGTTTGTACCAATATAGAAAATTACCATGATTATCAATTTTTTTCTATGAGTTTTCTCCTGTTCGTCATCATTAGGTTACACTTGCCCCGTTGGTACCGGTAATCTGTGTCCTTTGAGTTATCACATTTTGACAATCTGGTTTTATGATTATCAATTTTTCCATTTTCTATTTGTTTTTAAGTTCATTTTTATAATTGTTGTATTCGTCTTTTAGTATTTCATTGTAAGACTAGAAAATGAAAAGTGATGGAGACCAGCTGTAACATGCACAAAAGACGAAGATAATAACAACGAAGACAGCGATATTAAAAAGGAACAACCAAAATGTTGTTCACTGAAAGAATGAAGGTTCACAAAATATACACAAAGGAAATTATACGACAACGAAGATGTTTTCGGTGTTTTTGTTTTCCTGTAAGGTGTTTCAGCTGCATTGTCGGCAGCTTACATTGTAGATACTCGTGGAACAACTTTTTAATATTCTCATAGTATGCCGTGCGATGATAACTGTCAGTCACTGAAGTGTCCATTCAAAAGCCGGTCCTTAATGAAATTGGCGATACGAGTAAACCACAACATAAATTGCATGCAGCAATGGTGAGTTTTATGATATCGGCAATTTCCTGTGGTTTTTTTAATTAGTATGTGCGGTATATGTATTAGGAAATTATAGCATGGTTTACTGTAAGTATCGAGAAATATGATATGAAAATTACTGAAACATAAGCTGGCTTCGCTGAATATGCTAATTTTAAAGTTTTAAAGCTCGCTCTTCGCGATGTAGGTAGTTATTTGAGACAGTCGTGCTAGGAAACAAACTCATTATTAAATCATCAGAATTCATGATAGTGATTGAGAATTATACAGGATGTCCCAAAACTCAACGTCATCTTTTGGAGGGTTGGTGGTCCAGCTCATGACTGAACAGAATATCACAATATGACCTTAGTAAAATATTGACAGTTCTGGAGATATTGGCACTTTTATGAATTTCGTGTAAATCAAAAACTTTGAACAGTATTTCGAGTGCCACAAGTACAAAACTTCACTGTTTGAGATTGTAATTTCTGTTATGCAACCTTTAATAAGGCTTCTAATGATCAAAATCAAAAATAAAAATATTGGTACAATACCTTTGGAGATCAAAAAACATACTTGCCCGATTCACGAGTTAATTTATTTTATTAGCTCAGGTTAGGTTAGGTTTGAACGTGAGTGGGACTGTATCAGGCCCTCCACTGCCGCCAAGGGCCTATTGTGGCTCACCCTATGGTTATATTTCTCCCAGTATATTCAATCTCTTGACGAAATCGAGGAATGTATTGGGAGAACAATTTACCAGGTTTTCTGGCCGTACTGTCGTATCGCCAAATATTGAGAATCTGGTTCTGGCCGCTGCAGGGCATGTACACAGAATGTGTTTAGCCGTTTCATCATCCTCCATGCATAGCCGGCACTCTGCATCTTGTGCAAGTCCGATTTTATGCATGTGATGTTTGAGTTTGCAGTGGCCAGTAAGCAAACCTACTATAACTCTGAGATGCGCTCTACTGAGTTCTAGCAGTTTGTCAGAGTACTGTTTTTTCCTTGTACAAGCAATTAATGTTTTGGAATGGGCTAGGCCCGGTAGACTACGCTAGTACTCGAGTCTTTTATTGTCTGCCCAAGCTGTTATGACATTCTTAGCAGTGCTATATGCTAAACCGATTACCGGTTCTGGTCCAGTTAACGTTGTTTCAGCCCCCCCTTTTGCTAGGGCGTCCTCTATTTCGTTTCCTTCTAAGCCTGTGTGACCTGGTATCCAGACTAGGGTAACGTTTTTGCGATGCGCCAGTCGGTTTAAGGTGTCTCTGCAGTTCCATACTGCTCTAGATTTAAAGCAGTTGGATTCAAGCGCTTTAAGTGCTGCTTGACTATCTGAAAATATTTTTATTGTTTTTCGTGTGTGGTGTCGATTTTCCAGCTCCCTGGCACACATTTCAATGGCATATATCTCTGTCTGAAATATCGTATCTAGTTTACCCATACTGAACGAGCGTTTCACAACTGGGTTCATCCCATATATTCCGGCTCCGACGCCTTCCTGAGTTTTGGAATCGTCAATGAACCAACGTTCATTTGCCCTACATAGGTTGGTTTCATTCCGTACCTAGTCTTCTCTTTCGGGAAAGACCACAGTGTAGGACGTGTGAAGGTTGATAGTTTTAGGCATGATGTCTGAGGGCATTCCTAGAATGTTGTGAGCTATTATGCCCTCCAGCATGCTGCTGTCTCTCATGACACATGACTGCGGTAGACTAATGGCCGATCGGTAAAGTCTGTATGTTGCACATCTTGCCTCTCTCTCCAGAACTATGTGGAGAGGATTTATTAGCTTACATAGACACTTTATACTCCATTTTCAGTTACGCTTTCGTCGAATTAAATTTTTGAAGTGATATTCAGAATCAGCTCGTTGAGTTATGTCTGAGGGGCATTTTTGATTTTTTCAAAAATGGATAACAAGAATTTTCGCAACATTCGATTTCCTTCAATATGGATTATTGCATTTTTCGACTTCGATCGCCTGGGAATATTTCAAAAATTGGGAATCCCGGGAGTTATTCTTATAGAATTTTTTTCCTAAATCTAAAAATTTATTCGATTTTCAAATCAGATGGCTGATTATTTAGAAAATGTCGATTTTGCATATGCGTGTGTTTTTTCGTTAAAAAAATTTTGCCCTTTTTTAGTTACGCCTTTATCGAATTCTTGTGGTTTTTCGATGAAGAAAAGTTGCCCTTTTTCAGTTACGCCTTTGTTGAATTCAATTTTAGAAGTGATATTCGGAATGAGCTAGTTGAGGTATGTCTGAGGGGCATTTTTGATTTTTCCAGAAATGGATAGTAAAAATTTTCACAAAATTCGATTTCCTTCAATAGATTATTGCATTTTTCGACTTTGATCGCCTGGGAATATTTCAAAACTCCAAAATCCCGCGAGTAGTACTTCATCTTATCAAATATTTTCCTTCTGAATCCGAGAAAGTACTTGTTTTTTTAATCAAAAGGCTGATTCATTTATAAAATATCGATTTTATGGGTAGGTGCATTTTTTCGTCAGAAAAATTGCTCTTTTACAGTTACACCTTTGTCGAATTTGTCGAATTAATTTTTTGAAGTAATATTCAGAATCAGGTCGTTGAGTTGCGTCAGACGAGAATATGCGATTTTTTTTAAATGAAAATGAAAATTTTTGCAAAATTTCCATCTATATAGATTATTGCATTTTTCGACTTTGATCGCCTGGGAATATTTCAAAAATGCGAAATTCCGAGATTATTACATCTCATGGAAAAATTTCTTCTGAATTCGAAAATATACTTGTTTTTCCAATCGAAAGGCTGATTCATTCAGAAAATGTCGAATTTGTGAATGGGTGCATTTTTTCGTCGAAAAAATTGCCCTTTTCCAGATACCCATTTGTCGAATTCAATTTTTGAAGTGATATCCAGAATCAGCTCGTTGAGATACGTAAGAGGAGAAAAATTCGATTTCCTTCTATTTAGATTATTGCATTTTTCGACTTTGGTTCCCTGGGAATATTTCAAAAATGCGCGAGTATTACTTCATCTTATGGAAAATTTCCTTTTAAATCCGAAAATATACTTGTTTTTTCAATCGATAGGCTGATTCATTCAGAAAATGTCGAAGTTGTGGATGTGTAAATTTTTTCGTCGAAAAAATTGCAATATTCGGAATCAACTCGTCAATTACGTTTTAAGGAATCCAAAGTAGAGGTTTGTCTACAAATTGACAATTTGTAGACAAACCTCTATTTTGGATTCCTTGGTTCGTGTCAAATTAAGTTTAAACTAGTGACTGTAGATGTCATAAGATACTTTCTGTTATATCTGTCTTGCCTTCACGGTATTAATTCTTGAGTGGATTCGTTTTGATTTCGAGAGCTCCATAAACCCTTTCTGATGATTGCCTGAGCACGAAACAGCTGTCAAAGGTTGAAACTCTCGGTACTAAAACGAAATATACTCCATTTTCACTTAGATTCTGCTTGCGTTCCTCATAACGTACTAGAAACTTGATTGAACCTTGGGTTGGTCAGAACAACGAATTGTTGGCTGCCTGTCAATTTTAGACAAACCTCTACTTTGGATTCCTTGGTTCGTGTCAAATTAAGTTTCAACTAGTGACTGTAGATGTCATAAGATACTTTCTATAAATATATATATAAATAAGGATGGATTTAGCGAGGGGCAATATATGAAAATATAAGTAAAAAAGTTATTGGGTATAACCCTCAAAAAGTTGTGCAACCGTAGACACGTGTTTCGAGCTTAAGCTCTCTTCAGTACGGTAAAATCAAGTGCGAAGATGTACAACACAAGGTCTTCTTACCGATGCCACAAATGTGTGGTTGGCTTCCTGTTGTTGACTTCCTTTGTTAATATTTTTACTTCCAAGTGTTGTACATTTTCGCACTTGATTTTACCGTACTGAAGAGAGCTTAAGCTCGAAACACGTGTCTACGGTTGCACAACTTTTTGAGGGTTATACCCAATAACTTTTTTACTTATATTTATATATATATATATATATATATATATATATATATATATATATATATATATATATATATAGGATTTTTCCACTCTGATCGCCCGGTAATATTTGAAAAATGCGGAATCCCACAATACTTCATCTTATGGAAAATTCCATTTTGAATCCGAAAATTTTATTGTTTTCTGAATCAGAATGCTGATTTGTTTAGAAAATGTCGATTCTGATGTGGATGGGTGCATTTTTTCGTCTAAAAATTTGTCCTCTTCCATGTTCTTCTTTTTAGAATTATTTATATTTCTGTACACTTTGTTCTTTTCAAATAAAGATTCAAATTATTGTTGTTTTTAGCTAAATATTATTATTCTCCTAATAAGTTACTTCAGTCCATGGTGGCCATAGTGCTTTATCATCATCATCATCTTATCAATTATATAATAAGTTCGTTTATTTCAATGAAATGGATAAAAAGTACATTGAAGATATTTACCAATAAACAGGTAGAACCACAAGCCATAGGCTGTATCCGTGTTGTTCACTAGCATTTCTTCGTTACAAAATACTTATAATCTAACAGGTATTCAAGAAAATCCTGGCATAATAATATTGATATGTTGGTTCCCAGGAGTAACAATAATAATAAGAAAAAAAATCAACACTACTCTAAACATGGTGTTTTCGATTACCAACACAAACATTTCATATACTCAAAAAAATGTGTATTTCAGCATGGAGTGGAATAATAACAGGTTTCAGGAGCTTTCCTGAGCTATTCCACAAGTTGAGGGATGCACAATCAAATTCTCTAGATACACATATTAAAATAACTGCTCATGGCGATTTTCTTCTTCATTGCAACTCCAGAAACTGTCGGTACAATTAATCCAGAAGAAATAAGGCGTGTATTTCATTTGTGATCCTCCGCAGGCCATTCCTGATCGCATCGTGCCTTCTCCATTTTATAGCTTCAAATTAGCTTTTCCTAATTGAAAAAGCGCAAAAAGTACAACACGTTTTCACTTGAGTTATTCCCCGAATTAGATGAGAATAATTCTGCTCGTTTCTTGGAGTTCATTCTCATAATCGGTTTGATGTTCAGGAGACCGAGAACCGTGAGGCGGAGAAGAAGGGGACACTTTGAATCCTGATGGAAATTCCAAGTTAGAATTTCTACGTTTTCTTTAATTAGCCGGGTGGATTTTGTTGTGGTTGGATCGCTCGACAGGCTTGGGAAGTACGGAAATTCGCGTTGAAGTAGTTTTTTTTAATACCAGAGGAACAGTATACAATAGTAAACATTCTAAAACAAATAATTATTTAGCAGTTCGATCTTCCAGTCCATATTGCCCACATTATCGTTGAATATCATTCAAATAGGTAGATTGTAGGTAGCTTGGTTTGAACGTGAGTGGGCCTGTATCAGGCCCTCCACTACGGCTAATGGCCTATTGTGGCTCAGCCTATGGTTATATTTATCCCAGTATCAGGCGCCTGGAAATTTTTTTAATGGGGGAAGGGGAGGAAATAAATTTAGGCGCGAAGCTCAACTAAAAATTAGAAGGGTGAAGGGGGAAAATGGTAAATCTTTGGGTAGAACGGGAAGGGGTGAATAATAAAAAAATCAGGGCACAAATTGCACGGAAAACTTTGGGTAGAGGGAGGGAAATGGGCGGTAAATAATCAGAAACCTGGTCGCGAAGGGCCCTAAAAATTTTGAGGGAGGCGGGGAAGGGGAATATATTCTATATTCCGAGCACCAGGCGTCCCGGAAATTTTGGAAAAGAGGGGAGGGGAGTAAATAATAAAAAATCTGGTGGCGACGCGCCCGGAAACATCTTGAAGGCGAGGGGAAAGGAGGAAAATGGGAAGTTGATAGTAAAATCTGAGGGGAAGGAGCCATGGGTGAACAATAAAAACATTCGGTTGCCAGACGCCTGGTAAATTTCGGAAAGGGAGAGAGGGGAGTAAATAATCGAAAATGTGGGCAGAAGTGCCCGGTAAAACCTTGAGGGGGAAAGTGGGGAAATGGAAAATCATGGGGAAGAAGGAAGGGGGTAAATAATCATAAATCTATTGGAATAAGGAACACAAAGTCATCTCCACATATATTTCAATCAGTAGGGTCAGTCTCCTATTGGTTTAGACATGTTTCGAACATATGTATGTTCATCTTCAGTAATACAATTGATAAAGGAATGTGCCGAAAGAAAACCAAACTAATTGACGAAAAACAACAAGTCAATAACATTTTGAATTTGGGAATCGATAATCTGGTTGCGTCGCGCCCGAAAAATTTTGTGGAAGGCGGGGAGGGAGGAATATAATCCAAATTCGGGGCGTCAGGCGCCAGGGAAATTTTGGAAATGATAGGAAAGAAGTAAATAAAAAATCTGGGCGCGAGGCATCCGAAAAAATCTTGAGGGAAAATGGAAAGTTCATAATGAAATCTTGGGGAAGAAGCGATGGGTAAATAACCAAATCAATTTTGGAAATGAGAGGAAATGGGTGATTAATAAAAAATCTGGGCGCGAGGCGCCCGCAAAATTCTTGAGGGGAAAGGGGGAAAATAGAAAGTTAATAGTGATATTTTGGGGGGTAGAAGCGATAGGTGAATAATTAAAAATTTCGGGCGCCAGGCGTCTGGGAAATTTCGGATAGGGGTAGAGGGGAGTAAGTTATCGAAAATCTGAGCAGAAGCGCCCGTTAAAATCTTGAAGGGGAAAGTGGGGAGATGGGAAATCTTTGGGGAGAAGGGAGGGAGTAAGTAATAAAAAAAATCCGGGCACAAAGCGCACGGAAAATGTTGGGGAGAGGAGGAAAAAATCGCGAGGTGTCCGGAAAATTCTTGAGGGAAAAGGGGGAAAATGGAAAGTTGATAGTGAAATCTTGGGAGGAGAAGCGATTGGGAAATAATCAAAAAATTCGGTCACCAGGTGCCAGGGAAATTTTGGAAACGGAGAGAGGGGAGAAAATAATCGAAAATCTGGGCAGAAGAAAATTTTGAGGGGGGAAGTGGGTAATTGGGAAATCTTTGGGGAGAAGGGAGGGTCTAAATGATAAAAAAGTTCGGGCATAAAGCGCACGGAAAATGTTGGGAGAGGAAAAAATGGGGAATAAATAATCAAAAACCCGGTAGCTACGCGTCCGAAAATTTTTGCAGAAGGCAGGAAGGGAGGAATATAATCCAAATTCTGGGCACCCAGTGCCATGGAAATTTTGGAAATGAGAGGAAAAGAGTAAATGATAAAAAATCTGGGCGCGAGGCAACCGGTAAATTCTTGAAGGAAAAGGGTGAAAATGAAAAGTTAATAGTGAACTCTTGGGATCAAAAAATCAAAAAATTCGGTCACCATGCGCCTGGGAAAATTCGGAAAGGGAAAGATGGGAGTAAATAATCGAAAATCTAGGCCGAAGCGCCCGGTAAAATCTTGAGGGGCAAAGTGGGGAAATGGGAAATCTTGGGGGAGAGAGGAGGGAGTAAAAATTATAAAAACTGGCCAAAGCGCACGGAAAATGTTGGGGTAAGGAGGAAATGGGGGGATAGTAAATAATCAAAAACCTGACGGCAACGCGAACGAAAAATTTTGTGGAAAGCGGGGAGGGAGGAATATAATCCAAATTCTGGGCGCCAGGCGCCGGGAAAATTTTGGAAATGAGAGGAAATGAGTAAATAATAAAAAATCTGGGGGCGAGGCGCCCGTAAAATTCTTGAGGGAAAAGGGGGAAAATGGAAAGTTATTGGTGAAATCTTGGGAGGACAAGTGATTGGTAAATAATCAAAAACTTCGGGCGCCAGGTGCCCGGGAAATTTTGGAAAGGGAGAGATGGGAGTAAATAATCGAAAATCTTGGCAGAAGCTCCAGAGACTGTGACTGTTGGAGGAAACCAAGGCTTTAGTTGAATCGTTTGTGTTTTCCATTTTAAACAAGAATCAATATAGGTATTTTATATTACTATATTATTATATTATTATATTATTATATTATTATATTATTATATTATTATATTATTATATTATTATATTATTATATTATTATATTATTATATTATTATATTATTATATTATTATATTATTATATTATTATATTATTATATTATTATATTATTATATTATATATTTGATTTCAGAAGTTTTATCTAGTTTTATGGAACAGCCACAATGTGATGATGATTTTTGTATGCTTTTCAAACTATTAATGTTGATTTTTGGGATGACGAGTAGAAGTCATAAAATTCGTTTGATTTATTTGTAATATAAGAGGGACATGATATAAATTGTTTTTTTAAATAGACATACTTTTTCAGCATTCAACTATATTGAAAGTAGGTACTGCTGATTTGTTAGCCTTAACGCGGATTTTCAGATAATATCCGTCTCTTTCAAACATCTGCGCCGCATTTCAGATCTCAATAACAGCAACATGCCCCCCAATAAATAAAAACCGAAACGAGTCGTATTGAAGGCCTCTTCGACAGGAAAAAAAAATCGAAATTTACTGCGCTTGGCCGAGCGCGTGAAACCCTATCCTGCAATTCCTGCAACTTTTTAATTGCCAGTCCACACATGCATAATATTAAAAGTGATTTACATGAACTGTAACTGGTATGTAAAATACTACACAAGTCGAGTGCATTGCTCCACATAATGCGCTTTTTTCCTACGAAAGTGACATTACAAAATGCAGCCGTACGATCTGCATAACAATGGAGCGCCAACTTCGTATCGCTCAATGTTCAAATAGCCGTGAAAAATTGTTTTTACTCTGTACATGTCGACTGTAGATATGGCGATTTTCTTAATTGGGGGAATTTATGGCGCGTTCTATCCTGATATGAATCAATTGAATTGCTAAATGCCGAATATCGTCGAGAATAAAAATTCATGAGGCGCTTTTTGCTTTTGGTTGATAGTTCTGCAAGAGAGACATCGTGGCAGCGTCGGATGGTTAATAATAATAATAATAATAATAATAAAAAAGTTTAGTAGCTACGAGACAAGAAATGTTTATACAAAAGGGGAAGTTACAGCAAATAAGCAAAAGCTTTAGTTCCGAAAAACTATTGCTTGTAGGAGGTTTTGTATGAATACGGTGTAATATTGATAAATATAATAGTTAGTAATGAATAGTTAATAAATAACAAGAAATATAGTAAGTAGTGTCATTTACGCCTCCCCATCCTATTATACGAGTACTATAGGTTAACTGTGATTGTACCACGTAGTATAGTACAGTGAAATGTTTAGTGTCAAGATAGTATTTTAGGTATTTAAATCTTGAGAGCAAGCCTTCTAATTTTTTTTACTATATTCTTTATTTGTTGGTTCCATTTAAGATGTCGGTCGACTATGATGCCTTAATATTTTATCGAATCAGCCCAACGGTCCCAGATTTGGTACTCCACTCACGTATGATGTGAATGGCAAATATTTAGTTTTATCCAGATTGAGTGTGAGGGTATTGGATCTAAACCACTTTTCTATTATTTTAAAGTCGTTCTCCGCTAGAGATTTCAATGTGTCACATGATTTTGATTCTTAGAATATCGCTGTGTCGTCAGCAAAGCTAAGGTTCCTTTCTTTTATGTCGAGTTAATTTATAGTGTGAACAAGAGTTGACCTAGCATTGTCCCTTGCGGTATCCCGTAAGTTACTAACATATTACACAACATTAAACGCGTTATTGCATGTGTTTATATTCCACCGAAGAGTTCTGTGAACGTATATACAGCATGTTTTGATTTTTTGCAAAATCACATTGATGACCCAAGTGAAGTATATATTCTCGGAGATTTCAATTTGCCAGAAATTAATGGCCAATTTACAAATCTCAATGACTCAAATCAAAATTTGAGTGCGTTGTATGATTTCATGAATTTCAATTGCTTTTCTTTATTCAATCATGTAACCAATGATCAAGGTAAGACATTAGATCTAGTAATAACTTCTGATCACAATTTATGTGAAGTTAAAAGAGAACCACTTCCACTTGTAAAAGAAGACATTTTCCATCCAGCATTAGACATAAAGATTACCATACCTTACAAAATGACTGAAAATGTCAGTAATTCCTCATGCAATTTTCCACGTAACTTCAAAAAAGCAAATTTCTTACTTATGAGCGAGTTATTTAGGGAAACCAGTTGGGAAAACGTTATCAACCAGACAGATGTAAATATTGCATTGAAAAATTTTTATCAAAGAAATAGAAGAGAACTCTATTTCTGATATGAATTGCTTTTGGAATTATGTTAATACCAAAAGGAAGAGTAGTACCAACAGGGACGCTTTCAAGTTCAGAGGAAATCCTATATCAAGTAAGGACACTGCTGAAAAATTTGCAGAGTATTTTGCCAGTGTCTATAGTCCGGAATGTTCAAAATACCGCGTTAACTTTGAAAATGGTTCAAGCTGCGTCAATGATACTCTCGATATACAATTTATTAGCGAATCCGACTTCACCTCAGCTGTGAAAAAGCTTAAACCAAAAAAATCTGCCGGTGTGGATGGTATACCACCATATGTAATAAAAGGTTGTCAAGAGTGGCTGAAAACTCCCCTATTACATTTATTCAATTTAATCCTAAAAACTTCAAATTTCTCAACTTTGTGGAAAACTTCTATCTGTACTCCAATTCATAAATCCGGTAATAAATGGGATTTGGAAAATTACAGAAGTATTTCCATCATGTGCTCACCCTCTAAACTGTTTGAACAGGTCATTTACTGCAAATTGTATGGTCATGTAGAAAATGTTATTGCCGAACAACAACATGGTTTTATGGCTAAAAAATCGATAAACACTAACTTGTTTATATTTACCAATTATGCGAATGAAACTTTGGAAAAAACACAACAACTTGACACTATATTTACAGACTTTAGCAAAGCATTCGATCAAGTGAATCACGACTGTCTATTACAAAAACTCAACAAACATGGCTTATCAACAAATATGTTGAAAATATTCACAAATTATTTGAGAGATCGATACTGTATAATAAAACATAATGGAAACACTTCTGGTAAGTTTCTAGCAGCCTCAGGGGTACCACAGGGATCTAACTTGGGCCCATTGCTCTTTCTTTTATTTATCAATGATCTTCCAACAGTGATTAAATACTCCAAGTGTCTACTTTTTGCTGATGATCTGAAAATTTTCAAACAAGTTCAAACAGTTAGAGACTGTGTAGCGCTTCAGAAAGATATCAATAGTATATTTGAGTGGAGCGTAAAATTTAAATTAAACTTTAATATAAGTAAATGCTCTGTCATTACAATAACACGGCAAAAATACCCCTTCGATTTTGATTACAAAATGAATGTTGAATCATTGAGGAGATGTACGGAGGTGAAAGATCTTGGTGTCAAATATAATAATAAATTATCATTCTCTAAGCACATTGAAACTATAGTCAAGTCTTCTTTCAGCATACGGACGATCAAAATACTTTTTCATTCACTAGTACGTCCAAAATTGGAGTTTGCTTGTATCATTTGGCATGGTGAATGTCAAACAGTACTCGGAAGATTGGAAAAAACTCAAAATAAATTACTAAGATACCTGTATTACAAAAAATACCACATCTCACCAGACTATACTACTATCAGATCCAGCCAACTCCGTGAAGAATTTAGGATTACTTCTCTGGAAAGTAGAAGAAATTTATCACTGAGGCTATTTCTGTACAAAATAATCAATAACCAAATAAATTCTCCAGAAATTTTGTCCTTAATATCATTTAATGTCCCTTCACGACGCACTCGAACAAAATCAATGTTTCATATCCCTTTAGTTTCAACTATCACAAGAGCTCCCCTCGTAAACATACTTCGCGTAGCCAATAACATCAATTCTCTAATATCATTGGATTGGAATTTATCATACGATCAATTTCGTAATATAGTATTTGATCATATTAATAATATTTCTGTATGATATATATGTGTATATAATATATTGTTGAGTGTTCACCCCCTCCAAAACCACCAATCATTCATATAATGTATGATATTTAGTTTCATAGTTCAGTTCACATGTGTGAATATATGTTATTTGCAGAAATACTATCCATGTAATTAGGTCGTCAGGCCTGTATGGAGATTATTCAATAAATAAATAAATAAATATTGTTGCTCAGTTCACCTCCAATGTCAACCATTTGTTCATGATACTCTCTAGGTAGCTTTTCAGTAGGTTATAGACTTTCCCTCTCTGTCCATAATTATACAATTCATCCAGCAGTTGGGAAAAAGGACCTCCTGGGAAATTTCTAAATGGGACCGTCAAATTGGGCTTTACAGTTCAATAATTTGTTGATTTCAAGAGTGACGTCGCTCGAGTCCAATATTCTTCTTCTTCAACTTTATCGACAGTTTCCTGAGTTGAATGATGAAAAGTTGATTTTCGAGCAAAATTAAGAAAATTATATGCCCCTTTTTTAATACTTCACTCGTTTTATTAGAATCGAACAGTATGTAAGAAAATATTTCTATCATTTTGCACATTTTAGTGTAACCTGTAACATATTATATGCATTCATGAAAATACAAAACAAAATAACAAAAAACAAAACATTTTATTTTATTAGTTATTTTAAATTTTTGGTAAAAACGAAACAATTAATCCTACGTGTTACACCAAAATGAATCGTCTAACCGTCATTCAGTTATTTTTCGAAGTAGACTTTTGTCATTTGGACCGTAGATATAGTTCCTCAAAACCCATAGTTTCCATCAAGAAACAGTTGACTATCACTCGAGAATTTTAAGGGGAACCCTGTAGATATTTAATGCAGGAGATTTTTTTCTAAAATCAATATACAGGGTGTTTCATAATAAATGCGTAGGACTTCAGGATTTGATAGCTCCTCCAAAAATATGAAAAAAAGTTTCTATTAAATTACCCTCTAAAATGCACCATTTTCTAGATACAGGGTGTTGAAATTTTAAAAAAATAATCGTTTTTTGCGAATATCTCTGGAACCGTTTATCGCACAGAAAACAGATTTCGTAGGCATATTCTACTCATAATAAGCTATGTTTTGTGCGGATTTTTTTATTTTTTCAAATTCATGATTGGTGAAGATTTTGAAGGGGTAGTGGGTGTTTTTTTCTCCAACTTCTACGCCACTGGAAAAAGTACAGTTTTGAGCCTCCTATATGAACCGCCAATGTTTTCTACACAAAAAAGGTATTCTTGGTCATAAGCTCTAAAGTTGACCGTTTTCAAGAAAAATCAACTTTCATGTTGTTTAAATAATGTTTTTTCCTCGAAAAATTGCTGCGTGCATTGAAGCTAACGGCGGACATTTCCTACAATTCAACTGAGTATGATTGTAATTGTTTTTTTTATTTTGCAATTAAGAAGTCAACGTTTGGTTTTGTTACTTGTTTTAACGTTTGAATAAATTTTGTATAATTAGGAAAAAAATTATATAAAAATTTACCATGATTTTCAACATGAAAGTTGATTTTTCTTGAAAACAGTCAACTTTATAGCTTATGACCAAGAGTACCGTTTTTGTGTAGAAAACATTGGCGGTTCAAGTAGGTGGTCAAAATCATACTTTTTCCAGTGGCGTAGAAGTTGGAAAAAAAACACCCACTACCCCTTCAAAATTTTCACCAATTATGAATTTGAAAAAATAAAAAATCCGCACAAAACATCCTGAAGTCCTGCGTATTTATTATGAAACACCCTGTACATAGCAGCACTATGACATCACCGATCGAATTTTCGTGAAGTAAGCTGACTAAATAGCAAATAAACGAATACCTCTGATTGGTTTACAGATAAATTCTTGACGCACTACGCCACTTGTTTTTATTTTCAATTAAAAATCAACGAAGGTTGTCTTTTCACACCCAAGGATATGTCTATGGATATATCTTCGACACAAATGTCAAAAGTCAAACGTGAAAAAAAACTGAATGATGCTCTGGCCAATGATTTCGTTGTCACTCGGTATATCCTAAACTATGTACTCTGTTATACAGCCTATTACCTCAGTTTTAGTAACTCACCCTGTATATGGGTTATATTTATATTTAGAAATACCACATAGAAGGTAGATAACATATTATTTATTTATTGATAAACATATATACAGATTAGTACAAGTTAGAATACAGAGCATTATGGATATCACATAGGTAAGTACGCATATTGTAATATAATAATGTTATACATTAAAATTCAGAATTCAGTCAAAAAATAAATACATAAAGGTAGGATTGTAAGAACAAAAACATTCAAAAAGAAAAACTTTTTATATATATATATAAATTGATTTGAATAATTTAAATTTCTAGACGCATTTTGACCCAAGATAAAGACCAAACTATCAAGACCAATTTCAAGACTGAGCCAGTCTCGTCTTGGTCTTGAAACATCAAGACCAATACCAGGACAAAGACTACACTCATTTTTGGAGACCAAGACTGATCAGTCTTGGTCTTGGTCTTGGTCTTGGTCTTGGTCTTGGTCTTGGTCTTGGTCTTGGTCTTGGTCTTGGTCTTGGTCTGGGTCTTGGTCTTGGTCTTGGTCTTGGTCTTGGTCTTGGTCTTGGTCTTGGTCTTGGTCTTGGTCTTGGTCTTGGTCTTGGTCTTGGTCTTGGTCTTGGTCTTGGTCTTGGTCTTGGTCTTGGTCTTGGTCTTGGTCTTGGTCTTGGTCTTGGTCTTGGTCTTGGTCTTGGTCTTGGTCTTGGTCTTGGTCTTGGTCTTGGTCTTGGTCTTGGTCTTGGTCTTGGTCTTGGTCTTGGTCTTGGTCTTGGTCTTGGTCTTGGTCTTGGTCTTGGTCTTGGTCTTGGTCTTGGTCTTGGTCTTGGTCTTGGTCTTGGTCTCGGTCTCGGTCTCGGTCTCGGTCTCGGTCTCGGTCTCGGTCTCGGTCTCGGTCTCGGTCTCGGTCTCGGTCTCGGTCTCGGTCTCGGTCTCGGTCTCGGTCTCGGTCTCGGTCTCGGTCTCGGTCTCGGTCTCGGTCTCGGTCTCGGTCTCGGTCTCGGTCTCGGTCTCGATCTCGGTCTCGGTCTCGGTCTCGGTCTCGGTCTCGGTCTCGGTCTCGGTCTCGGTCTCGGTCTCGGTCTCGGTCTCGGTCTCGGTCTCGGTCTCGGTCTCGGTCTCGGTCTCGGTCTCGGTCTCGGTCTTGGTCATGGTCTCGCGAAGTCCTAACTGAATCTCCCAGACGATCAAGACAGAGAGAAAGTAATCAGGTAAAACCGAGTGCAACTTAACTAAGAGTTAAACAGTTTGAGGGTAAACGTAAAAAGAATAAGAAAATTAACTAAGTAACGTTTATTAAAATTTTCCAAGGGTCGCATCAACAGCGAGAAAGTAATTAAGAAATATGTCGGGACCGCAATTTATTGCCCACCTATCAATCTGGATTTCGCAAAGATTTTAGCTACGCTACCGCACTTTTTAAAGTGACTGATGATCTTCATAAAGCCTCAGATGACAATAACTTATGTATTCTCGTTCTCCTGGATTATTCGAAGACCTTCGACAGATTAAATCATGAAATGCAATTGAACCTTTTACATTCCTTCGTCTGTTCTGTCACCTCTATACATCCACTCAGAAAATATCCATGTCTCAGATCACAATGCGTTACCCTTAATAGTAATAAATCTGAATGCAAGGAAATAAAAAATCGACTACCGCAAGGATCAATTTTAGGTCCACTCATATTCACTTTGTACACTTCGCAATTTCCAAACTGACCGAGTCATACTTCAATACACACATATGCAGATGATACCCAACCTTTTATGAATTTTTCCATAAATGAATTGACACAGGCATGTATAAAAATAAGTCAAGATATAGAGTCTCTACTCGTCCTTTCTAGAAAATACTGCCTCACTATCAACTCAACAACATCCTCTGTAATGCTTTTTGGTTGTCCGTTAGCAAAGAATCTTTGTAAAAATAATATCAACATCAGTTGATGGAAGATGATGTGAAAAATTTGGGTTTGGTATAAATTCTATGTAATTGTTTATAAAATAGTTTCGTAATAGCTGTCACAGACGTTCTTAAGGTCGGTTTAGAAATGGCTTCCTTGGATATGAGTTTCAAAATCTTCAGATGTCCGATCAGATTTCTGTATAAAGATAGGTGCAATGGCGGAAGATTTATTTATTACATTGAATTATCTAATAGAATAACCTTCATCGGTTCAATTCTACACTCAATGAGACATGTAATAGATAATGTAATTTTTTTATCTACATCAATTCATTTAATTGTATTGTACTGAATATTTTAATGAAAAAGTGTTTGCTTCAAGGTAAAATTTGAGCGACAGATATACAAGTAAATCTTAATGGATGAAAGATTAAGGTTAATGTGTAAGGGTATCTCTACAAAGTTAAGTTTGATTATCAGTAATTTTAATATGGATTTTCATGCATTTAATTTTTCTGTCCGATTATAACACTATAGATACTAATAAATAACGCTGTTTTTTAGAAATATGAAGTGTTTGCAGATATTACCTGGAATTGCATAAAGAAAACTAAATCTTCGTGATATATTAATAGTTGTGCTGCCAAGAAATAAATATTGTCTGACGAATTATTTTAGAACTTTTACAGATTTATGGTCGAATTATTCACCCTCTTATTTCAAATTTAAACATGTGTCTCGAGACTATTTCAATGCTTTGTTTAGTCTACTTCGGTTTATTTCATATATTTAATGATTCACTGGTATGATTCAAATTTAAGTTCACCCAATAGAGAAAAAAGAATTGTTGAATTCAGACAAAGTAGAATTTTCAGTGAAAAAGCATTGAGACAAATTCAATCTATCATGAGAACACTCAAATTTGAATAATTTAATAACCACTCCTGACCCTCTCACTATCTTTCAAGAAATCAAAATTAATGAATTTGATGAATGCTTTCCACTGAAATAATTTAAAATAAAGAATTGAAAGCCAGGATTGAAAGTTTCTGCAAAAATGTTTGCAAATACTGGTTTGAAGATAAATGAAACAACGATTTGGTCAGTTACAAGTTTTTTTAAAATAACTTTTGCTTCAAACAATTCCATGTTTCAGATATTAACTCCACCAAGTGAATGGTCCTTCTCAATAATAGGATGTTAGCCATTTTTTGCGCCATACATGTGTTTCATTATGAAACCAGCAAAGGCATTAAATCTGCTTTTCTGCCGTGTGAAACATATAATTTTTTCTTCAAATTTGTTCCAATTCCACGCAAAATCAACTTTTTCATATTTAAATTGCGTTTTATTATCAATATCCAAATAACTAAATTATTTCATCAAAGGTAACTGGGCCCTGCGTTACTATGTTTACCGCTGATGACGTTTGTTGAATATGTTTCTTTACTGTTTACTTTGTCATTGTCAATTTTGAAAAGTTGTCATGTTAGAAATGGATTTACTGCAAAGTGAGGATGAATTGATGCAATTAACACCACCTGAGATAAGAGACCAGGCGCGAGATGTGGAATTTAACCTTCTACCGGAAAAATCAAGAACTGTATATGAACTCACATACAGCAGATTCATGGAATATAGATAGAAGAAAAATATAGGATCTTTCTCTGAAAATGTGCTGATTGTCTATTTTTCCGATCTTTCAAAGAAATTGAACGAACTTTTTCTGCCTAGGCAGTAAAAGTGGACATTGTTTCACAGGAAAATGTTATGCAGTTTTGCAATTCTTCCTCAGTTAGTATTGGTCAACTGTACACCAAATTCGTAAGATATCCCCAAAGTATATAATCAAGACAGTTTGAGTCTGGGGGTCTAGCTGGCAATGACTCGGTTCCACTTGAATGGTTCACTTCACACGTACCAAAATTGAAAACTAAAGCCAAAGCGGTTCTAGAGATATTGGGGAAGAACTGATTTTTTTGGTTAAATTTCAACAGCCTGTATCTTAGAATTACAGCGGTTGCAGACCCATGTTCATATGAAGAATTTTTCTTAAAATTATCCAAGGATTATCGTCCTTTAGGATCAGAATTCAATTAGAAAATATCCTGTATGAAACTAAACTAAACTAATACAGACTTCGACATTTTTACTGGACGCCCTGCGATATCATCAAGACCGATAATATCCTCGCCGAACAAATGACGACCCAATACCCGTCATCAGTCAACGGCAACGTGGTAAACCGATTGTTTTTTCCATTACGCTTAAGTGGTTGTCCGTTCCTTATGAGTGACTGACAAGAGGTCTCCAGTTACAAGACACCTACAAAATTACAAAATCAAGTGTGTGTGTCGCCCATAAAGAGCCAAAAGACATAAAAAACTGAATAGGTAGGAAGGTAAAGTCAACCGAAGTTGCACAGCCAACTCGACTGCGGTCTGTACGAAGCTGCTGTTGCCGGATCTTCAGTGAGACAATAAATATTTGAATTTTAAAATATTAAGGAACTTTCATAATCATACAAATAAGAATCTACAAAATTGTAAAAGGGTAATTCTGAAAAATAATGAAAATTTAATGAGAACAAATATAAATATAAATAAATGAGAATAAATAATAAATACAACAAAAATAATGAGCTTCAAAATCAAGATACTATATGAGCAGGACCCATATAAACATATGCATCTCTGCTCACAACATTTTTTGATGTAATTTGTGACACACAAGAATCATTGTACTCTTGCCATTTATCTGCGTGAGGCTACAGTAAGCCGTGTAGTGTCCAAAATCGGTAGTCCTGCAGTGATTAGACAATGCATAGAGGTTGTATCGATGAGAGGCTACAGTGTCTGCTGCATAGTTAAAAAAATTGTTTTAAAAATTGTTTTTGTGGAGTTTGGGTGAAAGAGGGGAATCGTAAGAACGTTGGTGGAGAGAGCAATGTCTATTTGCAACAACCAGGAGTCATTGGAGGCGGAAATTAACCACATCAAAAAGCCGAAACGGATACTCCGAGAAGCTCATAGGAGAAGTTCGGAAACAACTCGAAAAGACCAAGACAACCAAAGAAAGACCACAAAATCCCGTTCTCATTCTTCCCTATATCAGGGGTATCTCCGAGAAGATCAGAAGGATCGGAAATAAATACAACATCAAGAGTTGCTTTCAATCCGGCAATACCTTACGAAGCTTCCTCACCAAGACGAAACCAGAGAACACAACAGAATCCAGCAAAAACTGTATTAACAAAGTCCCATGTGAATGTGGAGATACCTATGTCGGAGAGACCAAGAGGCCATTATCAGTAAGAATAGCCGAACACAAAAAGTGGACTCAACGAGGGGAAACATCAAAATCGGGAATTGCTGACCACGCCTGGACAAAACACCACCGAATTCTCTGGGACGAAGCTAGTGTTCTTCATAGAGAGGAACATTGGTTCAAACGGAAATTTATGGAAACCACCTACATAGAAGCCAATGGTGGAAATTAAAAACGTATGGAAACCGCTCAAAGGACCGTTTTGGAGGGAGAAAAAGCGCGAAACCACGCGCGCCACAAGACCGCGCGTAATTACACTTTAATTATAGACCTATAAAAGGTCGCGTAGCATCTGATTTTTGTCACTATTCACCAGAAGACGATTGCGGATTCAAGCAATTGAAACGTTGTGAAAAAATTTGAAAGAGATAGAAATCTTTCAACCATTAAGATGATAGACGTCCGAAATATAAGTAATCAAGTTACTACATCGTCTAAAACATTCAAACAAACGTAGGTTTTCCATTATCGTCCAAAGTTTCTTCATTGGTAAAAGAATCCAAACATTTAGCCAGACGTGTTTGTCCTGTTATTTGTGGAATCAGTAAGGAAAGGACCCAGAATGGATCGAATGTCACTGCACAATGACCACAATAGGCACACCTTAAGGTAGATTTCAGTTGGCCAACAAAGATATCTACAATCCTGGAGTTATCCATCATCAGAAATCTTGACCATGACTTTTCAGCTTTTTCAGTGTCACTTAATATATCGTCGATTTCTCTTAATCTGGGTTTACGCCTCTCTGTAATTCGATACCTCATGCAAACCATCCAGTAAAAATAAAGAATTTTTGAGAATGTTGCTGGGTGCAACCGATGAAACGAGGTGCAAATCTTCGAATTTCACTTCTTAATTAGACAATATTGACTACACAGTCTGATGAATCACCTGACCATAGTTTCTTGATCACTATTGCAAAAGCTTTGATTGAATTAAATGGTAATGGTCGTGTTAACATCCTTTGTATAGGCATCATTTCTCAAATACTCCAACAGTCATCTTGTATTGGATAAGCACTGGATAACACTGTTCATAAAGTATTGTAGTAAAAACTCAAGATATCCAAGTGATCTACTTTTTCAAGAATCGGAGGTACTCGACCTTGAACAACTCTACTACTACAATGTCAACATAAAGTACTATACAACAAAACACTCGTCAAACTTACCAACACATACCTATAACACTAGACAAAGACGTAACTACATAATACCGCAAATAACAAAATCACTGCTGAAAACTAGTTTTTCTTACAACGCTCCAAAAATGTTCAATTCTTTACCTGAAACAATCCGCACTATATCCAACTCATTCCAATTCAAGAAACAGCTGAAAATGTTCATGAAGAGATCTAATATACGAGTCTTTTGAAAATGATTATTTCAATCAATATTGAGCAAGAAATCTCCTTGTTATATTTCGCATACATTTTTTATATCTATCCCTTTTCCGTGTGTGTTAAATATGAATACGCCTCAAGGAATATTGTTGTTTTATTACATTTTTACTATATATATATATATATATATATATATATATATATATATATATATTTATCTTTATACCTTTATACCTTTATCTTTATACTTTTACATCCGAATTGTTGTTATAACCGATAACCATTCCAATATATTTGTAGTATTATGTGTCTTAAAATAGTAAATAAATATTATTTTTTATAACATTTTATTTTATGATAATACCTACTGTAGTTCATTAATATTATTTGGAGTTTATAACATTATGGCATCCGTTTGAATCCAATAGTTTTTACTGTATTTAGGCCTAATTTTAATTTAAACTTCCTTTTTCTTATTTATACATATAATCTATAGTGTTTTTATTTATATTCAATAGTATTTTTACTACTTTATTCACTTCATATAGTGTTCTTGTAAGACCGTCTTGTTTTTTTTTTTGAATAAAGTTATATTATGATTATTATTATTATTGTCAATATTTTCAAGTCCATTGAAACCGAAAGTTTTGACGTTGCTGTGTGCTATTGCAACCCTAAAGGTTTTTGTGCCGCATTCACACTCATATTTTCAACTGAGTGGTCTCTGAAATGGTGGTTGTCTTTGTTAGTGGAGCAGCGTGAATTGAAAGGAGATCGTGAGAGATTTGGAGAGGTTGATAAATCTTTCTGCTGAGATTTTTTTCCAAGATGACTATCCTTATTATCCACATAATTTTTGGAACAGATTGAAATCGAATATGACTTGGTAAAAGTAGGATAAACAAATATATCTTCCAAAGAGTGGGATGGCGATATAGTGCCAAAAACAGAAGATGCATTTCCACGTTGTATAGCAAGGCTAATTCTTTGTATCAAAGAAGTGGACTGTTTCTTATTGGTTGCCTGGTATAATCTCGTTTCTAATTCATTGATAAATAACAGAGATTTATGACCAAACACCGAAAGTTTCAACTGCAACTGGATAACTGCAATTTTAACTGGAATAATAATCAGTTCCGAGATATTGATTTTTTGATTGAATATTAATAATGAAGGTGGCTGATATAATGGATATTATTCATGATTGTCCAGATTTGGGACAAATCCTGGTCTTGTCAAATTGATAAGAAGCTGCAATTGAAGAAGCTTCACTCCCTGGCGATTAAAATAAAAATTTTTAGAAAGTATGAATTTATCCAACCATGAAAATCTCGATTCGAGATTATTCTATTCTATTTCGTGGGTGTATGAAGAACACTGTGACTTATAAGGTCTATTGACAACTTTTTCATCTCCAGCCAGCATTAACAGCAGAGTTCCACAGGGATCGGTGCTTGTCCCACTACTTTTTCTTCTTTACGTACGATTTAGCAACTATAGAAATTAGAGGAAAATATACCTTATTCGCAGATGACACCACAATATTGTGGCAATACAAAAATAAAAACGATTCTCATATATGCCTTGACATCAAAAAAATAAAAAGTTGGTGCGATTCTAACAAACCATCCTTGAATATTTTTAAGGCTATTATAATCACTTACCTAGTCATATTATAATATCGAGTGATTATCTAAATCCTAGAAAAATATAACAGGACTTTCTTATTGATAAAAACTACTATAGTCTGGAAGAATTTCATGGGGATGATAATTTTTAATATCTCTACAGTGCTCTGAATTTTGATGTTGTTTTATTGCCATGTATTTTATGTCTGAGATGTATTTTATTTTGTGTTTTTATCGTTTGTGATGTACACTGAGATTGGCAGCATATTTATTGCGTATGCATGTATGTATTTTTGTGAAGATTTTATGTTTATATTAGAGACATACTTTTGTCTATCTATATATTTGCCTTCACTTTTCTAACAGCGGCTTTCATGAAGAATTCCCGTACTAGTGAATATCTCATAGTAGATGTCTTGAAGCTGCATGTCTGATTTTGTCTGCGACTCGTGTAAGTACCTATATTATGGAATAAGAGAAGTAGCCCTAAAGTTGATGCGTTCCTAATCAACAAATAGATATCGGAGTTTTGTAATGCAAAACACACAAAGCTTTTCGCTACTTATTAAACAGGCTGTGCCTCAAGGTTCCATATTTGGCCCCAGTCTATTTCTCGTATATGCAAATGATCTCATTCTTTTCACAGAATCTGTCAAAGATGTAGAGGAGAACATTTGCTGACGACAAAAATATTATAGTATCACAAAAGGATGTCTAATGCCCATATGCACCGTTTTTGCGTTTAATCCGGATCAACTAAAACCGGATTAAGTGATCTTGGTTTGAATTATTTTCTCCGATACATGAATAGTGCGGAATACTTAACCTTAACAACAATTTGGCATCATTGCATAAATCTGTGAAACTTGACGTTTTTATCATCTTACCAAATTTTGAATTCTCAAGAGAATCGCGCAAACAAGATAATTTTGAAAGTTATAAGTATCTGATAACAAAACTGAGCGAACGGTATGAAGATATTAAAAGAGTTCCAAATTTTACCATATTGGAAAAACAGTGTTTGGTTAATTTAATATCTGCCACGGTATTAAAATATGAGAAAACGAATCTAACATCGCTGGATGATACGAAAAATACATGGAAAAATATCGAAAACGAATACAATGCAAGTGGTCCTGATCTATGCTATCGTACTGAAAAAGTCGCACAAAAGATTATTTGAAAATAAGAAAGAGTTGAGAAAAAAATGGCATATGAAAAGAAGTAGATACTTTTGACTGGATGAGGACGATGCCAAAAAATTAGGAAATATGAGGTTGAGGAAACATTAATAAACCAAAAAACCATATTTTAACTAAACTTCTAGCTATCCAAATCTGATACAATTGAAAATTCGGGCAACATTTTTGAAATATGATCAGCCAGTTTCTCTTTGTTTTTTTTATCTATCACATCAGCAAAATATATACATAATTTGATGTTCTAATTGTAGAGTGAAATACAGTTATTTCTCCATCGTGTTTACATTAAATACACTTATATTGAGTATTCATAAAAAGTTTACAGCAGAATTTAGCCAAATATTTAATCGATCTATGGAATATTTACAAACGAGCAAAATAATGATTGATTAAATTCTCTGTACGATTTTGAAGAATACGATTGTTGATATCGTACATATTGGGTAAATCCTCCAATTCGACAATGAGTTCCAATTGGTACTCTCCTAGAATTTCAGGGGGAGGACGAATGCCTTCATTCATACCTGTGGCGATATTATGTAACACTGCTGTGGCTTCGAAGCACATACTCATTATCAAATTCCAGTTCCTCCTCAATTTGCTCAAGAACCAGAGTTGTCTCTTTTCGAATTTCGATCCTCCGAAAGAAACACATATTGACCATGTCATGGAAGTATTCCGCCCGATGATATAATCTCCTAGGAAATCAAAAATTGATAATATTACTAATATCTCTGTCATCCTCCAATAATATTTCATATTGAACTTCCATTGTTCCATTTTTATGGAGGAATACAAAGGTACAATGACAATCAACCGAACTGTCACACGTGCGTTTGTTAAGCTCAAACCTCGAAAATCATTGTATTAAAGTTAATCCCGATCAAATGCGTGTTTTGATACGGTGCATACCAAAAAGTATAGTTAATCGAGTTCAATTTATAATCTCGTTTAAACTACTTCGTTACCAGTCGTTACCTAGCAATAAGCCGTTGAATACACAGAATCGTATTCACTATGTTTCTTCATCGTCATTCAACGATATATCGTTACCAAAACATCGCTGAGGAGACGACACCTATTTGGCTGTCGTAACTGTCAAAAATAATACCTAGCAAAAAAAAATTATTTTCACTAGTCGTTTGCAAAATTTGAATAGGAATCAAATAGAAATGGATCAGTTCGAGCAGGACCATGTAACCCCTCTTTCGTATACACAAAATTCTAACTGTAGTCGCTATCTTCATTCTAGAAACAGTATGTATAGTCAAGAAACATATTAATAACTTTGACACAAATCCTTCCCACTATGCCACTCGCCAAATCAACGTCATCAAGCTTCCACGTCCGGCAACAAATCTCATCAAAGATTCTCTGATTTACAATGGTTGCAAAATGTACAACCACCTCCCAATAGAAATTAGGAAAATCAGTTTGCTTGATAACTTCCGAAAGGGCATAAAACGTGTACTATTGGATTGCCCCTATTATAGTGTTACTGAGTTTTTTAATGACGATCACTAGCAGATTTATATATGTATAGGCTTATTCCTGACTATTTTTAAGAAAAGTTTAACTATTTGTTGTAATTTGTTGATGGGCACTAGAACTACTTGTTGTTACACCTTTATTTATTAATTTTTAACTGATATTATATTTTTAAAGTTTTAATGACGAGCTTTAGAGGATATGTATGTATAGGCTTATTCCTGATAACCTTTTATGTAGATTTTAATAACTTATTGGATTGCATGTTGTTGGATATTTCTAGAGCTGCCTGTTGGTACTGCTATTATTATTTCTTTTTTAAACTGATGACGTTTCTTGAAGACTTACCTGTTAGTGTTACTAATGTATATTTTTTATCTTTTATAATTAAGGTTATTCTTAAGAAACAAGCTTTGTCAACGAGAACAACAACTTCTTTGGACAATAAAGTATATATATATATATATATATATATATATATATATATATATATATATATATATATATATATATACATATATATATATATATATCTCTTTCTCTCGTATTAGAACTGCGAAAAATGTGTTATGATGATTTTTTAAGGTAAATCGGATAACGTATCTGTTATTTCGTAGAGAGTGGAATCGGAGATTCAATTTATAGTTGAAGGATATCAGCAACTCTTTCGAGACTCAAGAAAGATTTTATAATAACCAGAGAAATGGCTTGGGAGTTATTTAACGAAATGAGTAATCAGTTTGCAACGTTCTGCAGGAACGAAAACAAGAAAAAAAAATGTAAATTTCCACCTATTGCACAGTTTTCTTTTAGCATTGCATTTGCCCAAGGCAATTACCAGAAGTCTATGGCAAAAGAAAAATCGTGTGTCATGTCACAGTCTTCTGTAAGCAGGTGTATGAAGTATCAGAAATATTGGTTGATCATTTGGACCCTATATTTATATAAAATTTTCTAAGCTCTCATCAGTACGGTAAAATCAAGTGCGAACACTTGGATGTCAAAATAGAAACAATGGGAGTCAACAACAGGAAGCCAACCACACTTTTGTGGCTTTGGTTACAAGGCAACAACTAACGTCGCCACGTCGCAATATATATTGCCCCTCGCTAAATCCATTCTTATTTGTTTTTTCCTGGGTAGGATTGTCACGCTGGTAGTTATAGCTGCCTCCGTGGCGACGTTAGTTGTTGCCTTGTAACCAAAAGGTCTTCTAACCGAAGCCACAAATGTGTGGTTGGCTTCCTGTTGTTGACTTCCTTTGTTTCTATTTTTACATCCAAGTGTTGTACATCTTCGCACTTGATTTTACCGTACTGATGAGAGCTTAAGCTCGAAACACGTGTCTACGGTTGCACAACATTTTGAGGGTTATACCCAATAACTTTTCTACTTATATTTTCATATATTGCCCCTCGCTAAATCCATCCTTATTTATAAAATTTCCAACAGAGCTGTTCAGTTTGTCTTTCAGGGGGTCCTAAGCTTCTTTGAGAATTTCTGGATTACTTGGTTCATACTTATTTGCAGGAAACCACCAATATTTTTTCATTACAATCAAATATATGGAAAAATTTTGCCTATACTACTTTTTTCACAATTTCATAATATTCACCGATTTACATAGTTGATTCAAATTTCTATCAAATAACTGACAGACGGTTTAAAAATTTTGTTTTCATCCATCACTCAATTACAAAACATGAATTCACGTGTACTACCGTCTCAACAATTCAGGTTTGTCATTATTCATTTGGTTACGACTGAAGCTGTAACGACAGTGTTTACAGAAAACAAATTTCTGAATTGTCGTTTATATTGACGTAATCGTAAATTGAACTACAATCGTTGATCAACGACTCGTTAAATAACGACTTTTTAAAGAATAGACCTGTAAGTCGTGCAGAATCAACAGAAACTGTCTTTAAAAAGTTATTTTTTGGTCTGCCAAAAAACACCTAACTAGCTAGTAAACATCTCTTAGTATATGTCTTAAAGCTGCCTGTCAAAGGACCCCGCACATTTCTTATGGGAAATGGCTTCCCGTGAATTTGGCTGAATTTTTTGTATTTTATAGTTCTTGATGAGCTGATCAAAAGTGTCTATAGTCACAAAGCTCAAAAATGGACAGTTTTCGAGATATGGAGATTTGAAAATGGATTTTTACCATTTTTTGTAGTATTTGGTCATCAATCCGATAGCTCTTATTGATGGGATGTCATTTGAATGTTCGGCGCCCCCAATCCGACTGAGAAATGGTCTTTCTCAGTTATGTTAGGCTCCGCCATCAAACAATTTTCAAAAACTGCTCCACACTGGTTATGAAATCAGGTACTATTTCCAAAATCTTCCATACATCTTTTTATGCTACAAGATAGCGCCAGTATAATTTTAATCATCAAAAAATAACATATGTTGAGTATTTTTTGAAGAGAGACCATAATAACTGATACTGAATATATCTAATGTTCAATAATATCGGGCATGTTTTCCAAAATGTTCATAACAAGGCTCAGCGAGCTTCGATGGAAAAAATGGACAAATCATTATACTGTGTTCACAGAGACAACAAATGTGATCACTATCGATGTCATTTACATGAGATTACATGATTTATTTTTCGCAAAACTCGATACTCTGACAATGGTGTGCCAAGACATTTTCCTCAGGGTGGCTCGTAATGGATGATAGCATCTCACAGCCAAACAAATCCGTGAAAACATCTGCATCTTTGAAACTTTGTAGTACTTTCCAGGTAGAATAGGGAAGTTCAGGTGTTGGAAGCAAACTATGAATGGAACTTTCGATATTTACCTCCGAATTCTTGAAAATACTATTTTTTTATAAATGTTGCATTAGAGTTTACACTTATAATTGAGTATCTACTCATATGATCGTTTGCAAAATGAATGGGTAGATCAATCAAAAACAATGTAATAGTAGGAGTAAAAATCATAATAGTAATGATATTAAATAAAAAACAATAATAATCTATCTTGGCAATCTCAAAAAATCATTTGAAATATTATGAGCGAAGCGGATTAATTTTTCCTTTATATTCTTGAAATGATTTATGACTATGTTATGTTCGTTGAACTAATTATAGTTATATGTTACCAGTAAATCACTTTACCCAAGATCTGACTCATAATATTTTAAATGATTTCTTGAGATTGCTAAGATGGTTTATTTATTTTTTTATATAATATCATTATTATTTTAGTATTATTATGAATGCTACTTTTACTATTATAATGTTTTTTAATGATCTACTCATTCATTTTACCAAAAATCATATGATCAGATAGAATTCATTTATTTGTGTAAACTTTGATGCAACATTTATAAAAAATTATAGTAGTTTCAAGAGTTCGGGGGCAAATATCGGAAGTTCCATCCATAGTTTGCTTCCATCATCTAAACTTCATTATTCTACCTGGAAAGTACTACAAGGTATCAAAGATGCAGACATTTTCACGGATTCGTTTGGCTGTGAGATGCTATCATCCATTTAGAGCCACCCTGAGAAAAATGTCTTGGCACACCATTGTCTGATTATCGAGATTTGTGTGGAATAAATGACATATTATATGTAAATGACATCAATAGTGATCAGAATTATTATCTCTGACGATACATGATTATGATTTTTCCGTTTTCCCCCATTAAAGCACTCTGAGACTCGTTATGAAAGCATAATTGATATTACTGGACATCAGATATATCTAGAATCAGTTATTCCAGAGAATACCCCACACATGTTGTTTTTTGAAAATATGAATCATTCTGGCGTTATCTTGTAGCATGAAAAGTTGGATAGTAGATCTTGGAATTAGTATCTCATTTCATGTCCAGTGTGGAGCAGTGTATAAAAAATTATTGATGACGGTGCCGAATGTAACTGAGAAATACCATTCCTCAGTCGGGTTCTGGGCGCCGAACATTTAAATTCCTTCTCAACAACCAATGAAAGCTTCCCGATTGATGGGCAAATACTACAAAAAATAAAAAAAAATCCATTTTGAAAGCTCCATATCTCGAAAACTGTCAATTTTTGAGGTGTGTGGCTATGAACACTTTTGATCAGCTCATCAAGAACTACAACATACCAAAAATTCAGCCAAATTCACGGAAAGCCATTTCCCATAAGAAATGTGCGGAGTCCTTTTTGCTGCGAATCGTGGAAGTACCTATATCTGAAGCTACCGCGGCCCACTTGGCAACACCGCGCGCCGTGACTCGCCAGCCAAGGTCCTCGGTTCAGCGGCCGTTCTCAGAATTTACCCCGGCCTGCTACGATTCGAGACGTACCCTTGAATCCGACTCTATAATCAATTCGATTGATGTTTTATAATTATTTTCTCGTGGCATTAACGTTGTCGAGGCAGAAATTCTCTCCCGGATATTGGGCGCATTATTTCGAAATGTACGGGAGGGATTATTTCGATTCTGAGAGTCATCGCGAGCCGCTGGGAAAACGCAGTCATTTGTTCGGTACCGGAGCCAATTATTTTCTTGTACTTGAGGATCCAATGCGGTAATGATCGCGAGCGATTCACTTTGTTGTTCCTGGTAACGATCAAGTATGGAAGCGTGAAAGGGCCAAGGATTATTAGTTTTTAGATCCTTTTCAATTTCGAATTTTTTCTTGAAAATTCGACTTCTATCTCGAAGTTTCGACTTTAACTCCTTGAAATTTCAACTGTTATCTCGATATTTTGACTTCTGTCTCGAAATTTTGAATTTTATCTCAAAAATTCGACCTTTATCTCGAAGTTTCGACTATTATATCCTCGAAATTTTGACTGCAATCTCGATATTTTGGCTTCTATCTCGAAATATCGACGTTTATCTCAAAAATTCGACCTTTATCTCGAAGTTTCGACTTTTATCTTCTCGAAATTTTGACTTTTAACCGTAAATTTCGACTTTCATCTCAGAAATTTGACCGTTATCCCGAATTTTCGACTCTTATCTCGTAATTTTGACGACTATCTTGATGTTTTTGAATTTTATCTCGAAATATTGACTTCCACCTCGAAAATTCGACTTTTATCTACCAAATTCGACATTTATTTCGAAGTTTCGGATTTTATCTCCTTGAAATTTCGATTTTTATCTGAAAATTTTAACTTTTATCTCGAAATTTCGAGTTTCATCTCTAATATTCGACGTTCATTTCGAAGTTTCGACTTTTATCTCCCCGAAATTTTAACTGCTACCTCGATATTCCAACTTTTATCTCGAAATTTTGACTCTTATCCCAAAAAATTGATCTCCATTCCGAAGGTCCGCCTTTCATCTCCTCGTAATTTTGACTTCTATCTCGATATATTGAATTTTATTTTGAAATTTTGACTTTCATCCCGAAAATTTGACTTTTAAATAACAAATTTGAAGTCTTCTATCTCCTTGAAATTTCGAATTTTATCTGAAAATTTTGACTTCTATATCGAAATTTCGACTTTTATCTAGAAAATTCGACCTTTCTCTCGAAATTTCGACTTTTATCTCGAAAATTCGACCTCTATCTCCAAGTTTCGACTTTTATCTAATTATGACTTCTCTCGAAAATTTTCTCGTAATTTTGACTTTTATCTCGATATTTTGAATTTTTACTTTCATCTCGAAAATTCGACTTTTATCTAGCATATTCGACTTCTGTTTCGAAGTTACGACTTATATCCTTGAAATTTCAACTTTTATCTGAAAGTTCTGACTTTTATTTCGAAATTTCGACTTTTATTTCGAAAATTCGACCACTATAACGAATTTTAGACTTTTATCTCTTGCAAATTTTGACTGTTATCTATTTTTACATTAATCTCGACTGCCAACTCGAAAACTCCACCTTCATCTCGAAGTTGCGAGTATCTTCTCGAAATTTTGATAATCTGAACTCAACTCGAAATTACGAATTTTATCTCGAAAATTCGACCTTTATCTCGAAGTTTCGACTTATATCTACTCCTAATTTTGACAGTTATTTTACTTAAAAATTTTGAATTTTATCTCGAAAACTGTTTCTCGAAGTTGTGACTTTTATCTCTCCGAAATTTTGACTGTTATATCGATATTCCGACTTTCATATCAAATATTGACTTCAATCTCGAAAATTCGAATTTATCTCGAAGTTTCGACTTTATCTCTTCGTAGTTTTTACTTCTATCTTGATGTTTGAATTTTATCCCAAGATTTTTAATCCAAGATTTTCAATTTCATTTCAAAATCTCGACTCTCATCTAGCAAATTCGACTTCTATCTCGAAGTTTCGAATTTTATCTCCTTGAAATTTCGACTTTTTACTAAATATTTTTAAATTTATCTGACTAATCTCGAATATTAGAACTTTATCTCAAAGTTACGACTTTTATTTCCTAAAAATTTTATCTTTTTATCTAAAAAATCTACCTTTATTTCGAAAATTCGACTTTTATCTGGCAAAATCCTGTTTAATCTCGAAGTTTTTGACGTTTGTCTTTTTGGAATTTATACTTTTTATCTGAAAATTTTGACTTTCACCTGGAAATTTCGACTTTTACCTGAAAATTTCGACTTTTACCGAAAAAAATTGGACATTTATCTCGTAGTTTCGACTTTTATCTCTTCGAAAGTTTGACTTTCAACCTGAAATTTCGATTCTCATCTCAAAAATTTGAACTTTATCTCGAAATTTCGACTCTTATCTCGTCATTTTGATTTCTATCTTGATATTTTGAATTTTATCTCGAAATTTTGACTTCCACCTCGAAAATACGACATTTATCTACCAAATGCTACTTTCATTTCGAAGTTTCTGCTTTCATCTCCTTAAAATTTAGACTTTTCGTCTGAAAATTTTGACATTTATACGACTTTTATCTCGAAATTTAGAACTTCATCTTGGAGTTTCGACTTTTATATCCTCGAAATTTTGACTTTTTATCTCAAAAAATTCTACCTTTATTTCGAAAATTCGACTTTTATGTAGCAAAATCCTCTTTTATCTAGAAAGTTTCGACGTTTGTTTCTTTGGAATTTAGACTTTTTATCTGAAAATTTTTACTTTTATCTAAAATTTTCGACCTTTACCTCAAAAATTAGGCAGTTATCTCGTAGTTTCGACTTTTATCTCCTCGAAATTTAGACTTTCAACCTGAAATTTCGATTCTCATCTCAAAAATTTAAACTTTACTTCGAATATTCGACTCTTATCTGGTAATTTTGACTTTTATCTCGATATTTTGAATGTTATCTCAAAATTTTGACTTCCACCTCGAAAATTCGACTTTTATCTACCAAATTCGACCTTCATTTCGAAGTTTCGGCTTATATCTCCTTGAAATTTCGACTTTTACCCGAAAATTTCAACTTTCATCTCGAAATTTCAACTTTTATCTCTTCGAAATTTCGACTATTATTTCGAAATTTCGACTTTTATCTCGAAATCTTCACTTCTATCTCGAAATGAGGTCTTTCTCTGGTGGATTTGAACTAATATGTTTTGTAAAATGAACAGTTCATGTCAGGAAAATGTTCCACGCAATTTTACCTTGATTTTTTGCAAACGAAATAAATTATATTATTATTATTATTTGTGCTTGGGCCACCGTGTATTCTCTCACATTTCCGTGTGTAGTCCATCACGGCCCAATTTCGCTGACTCTCTGGGCAATTTGAACTAGAACCGTAGAGAAAACGAGCCTTTTCTATCAACAATCTGACTCATTCATTCCAATTTGAATGATATACCCGATCTGAGATCACGCCATTTCGTGTTGCTGCCATTAAATGGGAATGGCGGAGCCGATGGATTAATAATGAATAAAATAACGACGCTTTTACGTGGAAGAATTGGATTTGTTCGAATATGTTCTACGAACACGTTGATGCCAGAGTTTGGAAAACACGCGAAACTTTTCCATTCCCGGGGATTACTTGTGGTTTCCGAATGGAAATTGAGTGAAATTTTTTTTGAATTATTAATATCAGGCCTTTTTCTGGAACCGCAACATGGAAATCGACTTCCATCTCGAAGTCTCAACTTTTATTTCCTCAAAATTTCTACTTTTATCTCAAAATTTCAACTTTCATCTCGAAAATTTGACTTTTATCTCTAAGTTTCAACTTTTATCTCCTCGAAATTTCATCTTTCTTCTAGAAATTTCGACATTATCTCAAAATTATGACTTTCATCTCCTCGGAATTTAGACTTTTATTTTAAAAATTCAACATTTTAATAGAATAAAATAGAATAGAATTTATTCGTACTGCCACAGCAACCACCATAGGTGGATACACGTCAAAATAAAGCTATAAGTTTAAAATACATATAAAAACTATGAATATAAGTCACATGTCAGTAAACAAAAGCAATTCACAATACGAAAGCACCAGTTGCTAATACAAGTACATAAATATCATTTAAAATCAACAACAACAATAATTTCATAGTAAGCTCGATGTATAGTACTCATCGATGCTATAATATGCTCCCTTACCAAGCAATTGTTTCAGGGCATTTTTAAATTTACCTTTTGGCATATCTCTGATTACTTGAGGTAGATGGTTATAAAGCTTGATTCCTGTATAGTTTGCAGATTTTTCAAACTTGGACAAGCTATGTTTTGTTATCATAAGGTCATTGGCATTTCTTGTGAAGTAACCATGGCTGTCAGAATTTTTAGATAGTCTACTTAGGTTGTGCTTGATATGCAATAGAGTCTTCAAAATGTAGATAGATGGTAATGGTAGGATGCAGTTGTCCACAAACACCTGCCTGCAAGTACTACCAAATGGAATATCGAATATTAATCTTATTATACGCTTTTGTTTAACAAGTAGTTTTTTGGCGTTCACAGAATTTTCCCATAAGCAAACATGGTACGTAAGGTGGCTGTAAACTAGTGAGTAGTAAATCTTAATAATAGTGTTCAAATTCAACGTTTTTTTAAGTTGCACAATAGCATAGTATGCGGAGTTGAGTTTCTTACCCAATATGGGAATCCCAACATATAAATTGGTCCACGATAACACCTAGAAACCGTACCTCTGACACACATGCTATACCAGGTATGCAGACAGCAGGCTCACCTTTTTTGCATCTGAAATGCAAGTAAACTGTTTTGCCAAGGTTCAGCTTTATACGATTTTTATCACACCACTCATTAAAAATATCGACAACATATAATATCCTTTTTTGTAGCCCTTCAGAGGTATGTGATGAGACCACTACAGAGGAGTCGTCCGCGTACATTACCATTTGATCGTGGATATTGTCTGGCAAATCATTGACAAATAAGAGAAAAAAAAGTGGCCCCATTACAGATCCCTGCGGAACACCCATATCTATATCATACATATCAGACCTTTCAGTTGAAATTTGCACATAAAAACTTCTTTCAGACAAATAAGAGTCTAATAAGTCCAACATCGATCCCCGTATACCATAAACATACAGTTTATCCTTAAGAAATTCTCTTGTGATGCTATCGAAAGCTCTAGTTAAATCAAAGAAAATACCTGCCACATATAGCCCCTTGTCCAAATAACTATAGACAGTGTCCATGAACTCCAGGGTAGCTCCCTCAGTTGATCTTCCAGGTCGAAAGCCAAATTGATTACTAGCCAAGATTTTATTATTTATGATTATCCTGCTATGATATGCTATGATATGCCCGTTCAAAGATTTTCGAGATTACATTTAGCAGAGAGATTAATCTATAGTTGTCGATACATGTCGGGTCGGCTTTTTTGTGTACTGGGATTAGTTTACTCAATTTTAAGTCTTGTGGAAATACTCCTGTTTGATACGATAAGTTGATTAAGAATGCAAGCGGTTCTGAGATCACATCAATTATATGCTTGATAAGTATAATATTAATACCATCATCACCTACAGATCGTTTATTCCTAATATCCCTAACAATATCTACAATTTCTGACTTGGTCACAGGAACGTAAGCAAAACTGTTTGTTGGCCAATTAGTTGAATAGGTGCATCTGTTAGTATTTTCATTGAAAAAATGTTTTAACTCTCTAGTTTTATCGTTAAAGTTTGCAGCAAAATATTGGGCAAGTGACATACTATCGGTTATTATTTCTTCATTTATGTTTTGTTGAATCTTATTTATTTTCTGCTTTCTACCAACAGTATTGTTGAAATTATTCCAAATTGTTTTCTGTTTGTTATCGCTGTTTGTAATTAGTAGATGATTGTGCTCTTTTTTCTTTTTACGTCTTTTATCTGGAAGTATCGACATTTATCTCTTCGAAATTCTAACTTAGATCTCTTAAATCTCTCCTTTATCTCGAAGTTTCGACTTTGGTCTCAAAATTTCCGAAAATTGAGTGAACATGTTTTTGAATTATTAATATCAGGCATTTTTCTGGAACCGCAACATGGAAATCGACTTCCATCTCGAAGACTTTTAATTCCTCGAAATTTCGACTTTTATATCAAAATTTCATCTTCTATCTCGAAAATTCGACTTTTATCTCGAAGTTTCAACTTTTATCTCCTCTAAATTTCAAGTTTCTTCTCGAAAGTTTGACATTTATCTCACCGAAATTTCAACTTATATCTCGAAGTTTTGTTTTTCATCTTTTGGAAATTTCGCCTTTCATCTCGGAATTTCGACTTTTATCTAAAAATTCCGAATTTTGTTTAGAAATTTTTACTTTTATCTCAAAATTCAGACTTTCATCTCGAAATTTCGAATTCAATTTCGAATTTTATCTCAAGAATTCTATTCTTATCCCGGAGTTTCGTCTTTTGTTTTCTCGAAATATTCACTTTTATCCCAAAATTTTTACTTTCATCTCAAAATCACAACTTTTACCTAGAAATTTTCACTTCTTTCTCAAAAATCCGACTTTTATCTGGAAGTATCGACATTTATCTCCTAAAATTTTTGACGTTTCGAAATTTTGACTCATATCTTGAAATATCAACTTTCATTTCAAAATTTCGACTTTCATCTCGAATTTTCGACTTTATCTCGAAATTTCGACTTTCATCTCAAATTTTCGACTTTTGTCTCGAAATTTCGACTTTCATCTCGAATTTTCAACTTATATCTCGAAATTTCGACATTTATATCGAAATTACGATTTTTATCAAGAAATTTCGACTTCTTTCTCAAAAATTTGACTTTTATCATTAAGGATCGACATATATCTACTCTAAAATTCGACTTATATCTCGAATTTCAGACTTTCATCTCGAAATTTTATTTTTCATTGCGATATTTCGACTTTTACTTCTAACATTTGATTTTTATCTCGAAATTCAACTTTTATCTCGAGGTATCTACATTTATCTCTTCGAAATTTCGACTTGTGTCACGAAATATCGACTTTCATCTCTAAATTTCGTTTTTTGTCTCAAAATTTCAAATGTTAATTCGAATTTTCGAGTTTTCTCTCAAAATTCAGACTTTCATTTCGAAATTCCGAATTAAATCTCAAGATATCATCTTTTATTTAAAAATTTCGACTTTTATCTCAAAAATTCGATTTTTATCTCGAAATGTAGACTTTAAGTATTAATATTTATTTAAAAAATTTGACATTTATCTCAAAGTTTCGACTTTAATCTCTCCGAAACTTCGACTTATATCTCGAAATATCGACTTTCACTTCGAAATCTCGATTTTTATCTCAAAATTTCGAATTTTGTTAACGAATTTCGACTTTTATCTAAAAATTCAGACTTTCATTTTGAAATCTCGATTTCTATCTCAAATTTTCATCTTTAATTTCGAAATTTCTACGGACCCCGCACGGTTCTTATGGAAAATGGGTCCAAGTCGAATTGGCTGAAAATTTAGTATAATGTAGTTTATGACGTCCTGATTAAATGTCTCCATGGGCACAACGAGATCTAATGGACAGTTTTTGAGATACAGGGTGTCAAACATGAAGAGGCAGCGTTGTTACTTGCCTTTACAAAATCAATAATGTGCTAGAAAGAATCTGCACAAATCATAGCTTATTATGATTAGAAAATGCATTCAAAATCTGTTTTTTGTGCGATAAACGGTTCCAGAGATTTTAGAGGGTGAGTTAATAAAAACTTTTTTTCATACTTTTGAACGAGCTATCACATCCGGAAGTCCTGCGCATTTATTATGAAACACCCTGAATACAAATAAAAACAAATTATTGAAAAGGTACTTTATTTAACAATACAAATTAGGAACATTGAACTTACACGAAACAAACTTAAGTTCAATTTTTATTTTCAATATTGTAGTAATAATTTCTATTAAATACACAGCTATTATAAACAATATTACTAGGTTGTATGGCTGTCTGTTGGCACTGGGTAATTTCTGTCGTTATTACTGACGTATTTTGGTTGTTTTCCACTGAATGATCACCTCTCATGGCCTGAATTATATTTTTATGGTGCTCAACATTCATTTGAAGATATGGTTGTATGGACTGGGGATTACTGTGTACGGTAATCTTAATAAGTTGCTGTTCCTGTACACCATTTTTTGCCAAGTTTGATACTGCTGTAGCCCTTGCTGAATGATTTGTGATCTTGTTTTTTTATATATCAATCTATCTATTGTTAGGTCCCCACGATTTTCCATACATTTGTTAAATATTCGTATGGGACACTCGTCAATATTTCTAATGTTTCTTACTAGCCACTTACTGTCAGCCAGTTTCTTTGAACCATCTTGAGTGGTTTTCGTAAAAACGGGATTGTATTCAATCCTTTCAGTAAAATTTCCTTCGTGGTCTAATTCACAAACAAAATGGTCTATCTTTGCTGTAACCCCTTCACCGCCTCTCCAGGCTAGTTCGCGTGAAATAATGTGAAACAATTTTCGCTGTAGACCCACAGGTTCATTTTCATTCCATATTTTAACTATTTTTGTGTATTCATCACTGGTAATTGCAGCTGCACTAGACTTCCTTTTTGTTGGGTCTCTTTGTAGGCTTCTTCGTTTCGCATCCCGTGCAGCTCTTGCTGCTACAAATTCGACATCGGAAAATGGGTTAAATTTGAGTCGAAATTTGGCAAAGCACATTTCTTGGAGCTGCTTAATTCACTGCAGAATTCCACATAACCTGAAATAATAACGAACTCTCTTGCTCAAAATGAATAGTATTCTCCAGGAAATTTTCTCTTACCTTCACAACAGACTCTTCATAAAATTCTGAATTTCTTTTTTTCATGTTGAAGCCCCAATCTTCTAAAATTCTATTCAACTCTTTGACAGTAGTTGATGCCTCGATGTTGTATTTTCTTTCTTTGCAATATTGAAGAAATTGATTCTATTTCTTGTCTTTGATTTTTTTGTATTATCTAGAATTAATTTATCCACCTCTTTTCTTATCGTCTCACAATTTTCTTTACCAAAACGCGACATTTTAATTTTGTATCAATCAATCAATCAATCAATCAATCAATCTTCTTTATTTCCTTTTTCTGACATGGTATACATGTTTTGGAATTGTCAATCAATAAAATTAAAATTAATAATAATATATAAAAAAACTATACATAAAATTATATAAATAAGGATGGATTTAGCGAGGGGCAATATAAGTATGAAAATATAAGTAGAAAAGCTATTGGGTATAACCCTCAAAATGTTCTGCAACACGTGTTTCGAGCTTAAGCTCTCTTCAGTACTACTTCTACTTATAAAATTATATACTTGTATAAATGTAAATGTAAATATAGAATAAGTAAAAAAAACACAGATATCACATTTGAAATACGGACGAGGACAATTTATAAACAGTTCTACATGTTTCTCTGTTAGAAATTCCAGCAATACATCTCAAGATTCGTTTCTGGCCTATGAAGAAAATTTCCCTCGGCTGACGCCTTGTGAAATTTTTAAAAAATTCGCACAATATACAGGGTGTTTCTTAAGTATGTGTAGAAAATTCAGGAGCTTGTTGCTCACATCAAAATAAGAAGGAAAGTTCCTGGAAACATATGTCCGCAAGATATTCGTTTCTGAGATACAGAGTGTCAAAGTTGAATTCTTATTTTTATTTTGTGTGCATAATTTCAAAATAATTTTGATATTTGGGTAAAGTTTGGTATCTGGGAATATTTATTATTTGGTTTGTGAAAAAAATATATTATTGGTAGAGGTCACTACGAGCAACTGCTTTCGAGTTATTGAAATTTGAAATAATCGATGCAAATGATTTTGAATGACAAGATTTTCAAAATTAAAATAAATTCAATTAGAAATTAGTTTTTTTACAATTAACATTAAATTTGATTTTGACATTGAAAAATCATCCCAGATACGAAAATTTATTCGAATATCACAAATATTTTAGAATTTATTCACAAAAAAACAAATATAAGAATTAAACTTTGACACTCTATATCTTAGAAACGACTAACTTGCGAACATGTGTTTATAGGAACTTTTTTTGTTATTTCGACGTCAGCAACATGCTCCTGAAGTTTCTACACGTACTTAAGAAACACCCTGTATAGGAATACATTTCTTGAAAAATATAACAATTGGTTGGTGACGCACCCCATCTGAATCGACATCGCGTCGACCACCCTGGCACTCGAAACAAGACATTCCCCGAAAGGGTGACATTTCAGATCGCTTGTTTACCGTGAAATCTCGCAGCGCCCTTATTTTTCCAACATCCGAGCTCATCAAAGGGTGACTTCTAAAAATAAGCCAATTTAAAATAATCCGATAAACCGGAACGGGGTGAGCCGGGGGCGGGGATCCTAACGAACGCCGGCGGCTGTCTATTTCCGGTTTACACCCGCGCCGGAAGTGCAGTGGTTTGTGTTTACATGGCCGCGCGCCATATGCAAATGGTCGCCATTAAAAATGTTACGACTTGAGGCAGGTCATGGATCGCGTAAACGATCCAATGCCGGAGGAATGTACAGGGCGGTGCGGAATGGGGTGGCGGACGCGATCATCTGCGATGTGCTGGTGTGCTTGCTGATGATGTTGACGTCATTTGCCAATTCAAAGAATACATTCATTGATTGTTACCATTATTTATTTATTTAGAAGTAGACAAACAAGTTAACAAACAAATTATAAATTTAAATCAAGGTTGCACAAACGTAACTGCTTTAAATTGTTGCTGCCGAAAGTATAAACTCAATCAAACTTTAAAATTACTGATGAAACACTCTGTATAATTGCACATTTTTCTATTCCGTGAAGAAATCCATGTAGGTCCACCCAGCATCGAAAACGAATGGTGCTAAATCAATTTTTCATATTTATGACTTGTCAACCTGTACCATTATATATACCGGGTGACCACGGGGTGAGGTACGCCCCCCAATTTTGAGAACACTCATAATGAAACATCCCGTATCTTCGATTCCTTTCGGAATTCTTCAAATCTTTTCATTCGAGTAATCTGATAATTCATCATCTTTCAACATAACAATGTGAAAAGACTATGTTGCTATTTGAGAAATGGCAATTGTGAGCCTTTCTTTATGGGTACTAATCCGTTTTGAGGAAATGTTTGATAATTGATGGGAAATATGGTTGCTGCAATTACATGGGAAGCTCAATTTTCAGCTGTATCTTACCTCGAACCTTCCTCTCGTAAATGCTGACGCCGTTCGTCAGTTGTGATGATTTGAGTTTGATGTTCATGGCCAACTTTGTTCGATTGAACAATCAACTGTATCTCCGCCATTTTTCAACCGATTTTCAATTTTGGAAAACAGTGTTATCACAAATTGCGTGTTCTTCCTGATAATGAAAAAAATTGTACAGGGTGTCATTTGAAAAAAAAAGTTTGGGGTCACTTCCGGTTAAACCGGAAGTGGTGAATTTTTGGTTATGGAGTCAAAATATGCGTATTTGAGTAATATATCGACGTGCCAAATTTGAAACCTGTATCTTCAAAACTATAGAAAAATTGGGGGGCGTACCTCACCTCGTGGTCACCCGGTATATATATATATATATATATATATATATATATACATATATATATATATATATATATATGCAGCGATGTAAAAGGAAACTCTTTTAAGTTTGTCCAAGCTTTCGGAAACTTTTATTCCATCATCAGGGAGACTACAATTGGAATGCAAATTCAAAATTATAAGTACTCACATCTTATTTGAGGATGCTTACATATATGTTCATAACAGTTATTTATAAGAAACATTTTTTTAAAAAAGATTAAGTTTCTGCTAATTGTACATATCAGAAATGCAGTATTTTTAGTTCTTTTTTTAAAAAATACAGAACTGGACGAAATGACAAATTAGTTGTACATAGAGACATACTTCATTTTTTTTTTCAAATGTGACAGTTATTAATTTGACAAGTGACATTATTTTGTTCCGAGACAAATAAACTTCAGTGTAGGTTAGAATTTCTGCGTTCGGTTACTCTGATTTCATGGTGTTTAATGTCAAGAGAAAGTAAAAAAGAATAAATTTCACTCAAATGGCTTATATCTGTTCGTTTATTGATGGGGTTATTCTCTTGAGAGATAAAGGCCATTTCTAAGAAAGATCTTTTTGAAAGATGTGATTCTCTTGCAAGAACTGTTGTTGAAGGGTAGTTCATTCGGTGGTCAAGGTCATTGACATGTTTTGCTAAAGCACATCTTTCAGGATGTAGTCTACTATCACTTTTATGAGAAGTACTTAAACCAGAGAACCCAAATCGTGAAAACACATAAATTATCACGCACTGGTGTAATTCGTTGTGGTGTTCCTCAAGGCTCAGTGCTTGGTCCTATTTTGTTTCTGCTGTATTTCAATGACCTGGCAACCATTACATCAGATGGCTTTTTTACACTTTTTGCAGATGATACAACTATTCTATGGCATGATAACAATATTGACAATCTACACTTAAAAATGGTACGAGATATATCCAAGATAAAAGAATGGTGTGATGCCAATTTACTCTCATTCAACATTAACAAAACCAATTGTCTATCTTATCAGTGTGTCCTTCCACATATTCCTTTAGGAAATGAATTGATAACCAATCTTGATATAACTAAATTTCTTGGGGTCCACATTGACAAACATTTAAATTTTCAACAACATGTCAAGCAGCTAGGAAAAAAACTTGCCTCAGGATGTTATGCAATACGTATAGTGGCCAGGGAATTGGGTATGGTAACGGCTAAAGTGGTTCACCATGCACTGATTGAGTCACACATTCGATATGGAATAGCATTCTGGGGAACTTGTAACAAAGAGAACTTTAACTCAATTTTCGTCATGCAAAAACGAGCCATTCGTTACTTATGTAAAGTAGGACCTAGAGAATCGTGTAGAACTCTGTTCAAAGATAATGCACTTTTAACTCTTCCATCATTGTTTATCCTCGAAACGACTTGTTTGGTTTTTAAAAATAAATCGTTGTATAAAGTCAATGATGGAATCACTCGCCAAAGAAATAATTTAAAACTCCCGATTCCATCTTCTAGTTTGATCAAAAACTCGCTCATCTATAATGCTGCCAAGATATACAATCATCTCCCAATAAACATAAGAAATATTGAAAAATATGATTTGTTTAGGTCTTCTATAAAAACATTTCTCCTTGAACTAGTTATTTACGACATTCAAGATTACTTTCTGATATAATCAAATTAGTGACAATGCTAAGTTGTTAGTCAACCCTTTTATATATTTTAGTAGTCTAACTTTTATTTATATTATTATTAATGTGACTGTGATGTCTGTGACACCTGTATTGTACTGGCTTAACTTTGATTAATATTAGTGTAAACTTTAACTTATTTTACTATTAATGTGACTGTGTAACTATTTTAGTTGTCTAACTTTAATTATTTATAAATATTAATTGACTAGCACAATGTTTTTGCTAAACCTTTTTAAACTGTCTGTGAATGTATGTATATATTTACACAAATACCAGGAAGTATAACTGTGATGCAATAGTTTTTAATGATTTGTTTACCAAACTTAATTCATTTACTTTATATATATATATATACACCCACTAGATATTTTTCACGCTTTATGCTCATTAACGCTTTGTCAATAAGGATACATTTCTTCAGACAATAAAGTATATTTTGATTGATTGATTGATTGATTGATTCTGTAATTTAGTAATCTTTTTGTTTGGCCAATGTAATTTTTTTCACAATCAAGACAAGGAATACTATAAACAACATTTGAAAGTGAGAAAATATAATTTTTGTCCTTTACTTTTGAATATATTTGTCTTATTGAAGTAACTGTTCTATTTGCAATTTTGATATTATCAAACGGTTGTAAAATTCTGGTTAGTTTGGGTGTTAGTTCCTTGATGTAAGGTAATGAAGCATAGAAAATTGAATTTTGATTCAAATCTGCAACAGGTCGTTCATTATGAGAATTCATATTTTGTCTGACACTATTATAAACTTCTGTTAGAAATGGGCTAAACAAGATGTTATTAACTAAAGAAGGTGGATAAGAATTTTGTATGAAAAGTTCTTGAAGTATTTTCAAATTTTTATTATGAAAAGATACGAGGGCTGATTGGTAACTCCGTGACTATTTGAATAAAGAAAAAAAAAATTGGCAAATAAGCGTTTTATTTTTCAACATAATCTCCTTTTAGATCAATACATTTAGTCCAGCGTTTTTCCAGTTTTTTTATTCCTTCCAAATAATAGGTTTTCTCAAGGCCCTCAAAATAGGCGTTTGTTTCGGTTATAACCTCTTCATTCGACCCAAATCTCTTACCACCCAGCCATTTCTTCAGGTTTAGGAAAAGAAAATAGTCGCAAGGGGCTAAATCTGGAGAATATGCTGGATGGGGTAGTAGTTCGTAGCCCAATTTATGAATTTTTGCCATAGTGACTACACACGTGTGCACTCGTGCATTGTCTTGATGAAGCAGCACTTTTTTTTTCGCTAAATATGGTCGTTTTTGCCTCAAATCAATATCGAATCTGTCTAAAAGCTCTGAATAATATTCGCCGTTGATCGTTCTACCCTTCTCTAAGTAATCTATATGAATGACACCGCGTGCATCCCAAAAAACTGTGGCCATAACCTTGTTGGCTGACAGACGCACCTTAGCCTTCTTTGGTGCACGTTCACCAGTTGACACCCACTGTTTTGATTGTTCCTTGGTCTCTGGGGTATTGTGATGGATCCATGTTTCGTCTACGGTTATATAACGGCGTAAAAACTCGCCCGGATTGCGATTGAACTTTGCCAAACACTCCTTTGAAGTGGTCACACGGTTGCGCTTGTGGTCGAGTGTGAGCAATCGCGGCACCCATCTCGCGAATAGCTTCTTCATGTCCAAATATTCATGTAAAATGTGATGTACTCGCTCAGTTGAGATGCCTACAGCCTCAGCTACCTCACGTACTTTTATTCTCCGATCGTCCAATACCATTCCATGGATTTTATCGACGATTTCTGGCGTGATGACCTCTTTTGGGCGACCTGAACGTACGGCGTCACTTGTGCTGGTACGACCACAACGGAACTCAGTAAACCACTTCTTAACCATTGAAATTGATGGTGCAGAGTTCCCATAGTATTTATCAAGTCTTTCCTTGGTTTCAGTTATGGTTTTTTTACGCAAAAAATAATGCTTAATCAACACACGAAATTCACTTTTTTCCATTTTTGTTAAAATTCACGAGGTTGTCTGCTTCTAATTGCTGTCAAACACAAACCAAATGTCGCAGCTTGCTCAAAATTTGACAGTAGTCTATTGAAAGATGGTGGTTGACAACAGCAGTGTTGCATTTAAAGTTACTGCGCGGGAAATTTAAAAAGTCACGGACTTACCAAACAAGCCTCGTATATCAGAAATTTTGAGTACCCTGTCTTTCATTTGTTTCAACAAATTCACTTTCATCGAAAATTTATGATAAGAAAAGAAATTCAAATACCTTCCTGAACTGCATGGTTTTCTATACCAATCAATTAATATTGTGTTATCAATCGATCATATAAGTTTTGTATCAAGGAAAGGTACTGAGAGATATGAATCTTCTGTTTCGATTGTGAATTGTATGTATGGGTAATAACTATTGAAAGTATCCAAAATTTCAGTTATACCATTTTTAGGTAATGCTAAAATTATATCATCCACATATTTTTTGATGGAAAATAAGTTAAAAGAGAGGACTGGTAACACTGTGTCTAGCAATTCATCCATAACATAAGCTGCAAGAATTGGTGAGATTGAAGATCCCATTGGTGTTCCAAAAGTTTGTCTGTAATATTTTCCATTAAATGAAAAATTGTTATTTTCGAAAAGAAATGTTATTAAGTTGGAAAAACAATCTTTTTCAATAGTGCAATGACAGCTGATACGATCCCAATTTTTATCTATCGCTCTAAGGCAAGTATCAAGATAAACATTACTGAAAAGAGAGACAACATCCAAACTGGCCAAAACATAGTTATCAGGTAATTTGATTTTATTGAATTTTTCTGAGAATTCAAAGGAATCTTTGATTGAGTAAATGTTATCTGAATCATAAGCAGTAGTCAAAATATTAGTTAAAAAAGAAGCAATTTGTTCTGTTAGAGAACCTATGCAAGCTATTATCGGTCTCACTGATAAATTTGGTTTGTGAATTTTTGGTAAAGAGTAAAATTTTGGAGAAATGCCATCATAACTAGTAAGCTTTTTTTTAACATTGTCATCTATTTGGTTTTTTTTAAAGAGATTTTATCAAATTATTATATTTTCTCTGTATTTTTGATGTTGGATCATTATTCAGCCCTACATAGGATGTACTATTATTAATGATATCATTAGATAAATCTAGATATTGTTGTTTTTCCATAACAACAGTAACATTACCTTTATCTGACTGAATAAGAATCAAATCTGGATTATCTTTCAAAAACTTTTTTGATTTGTTGTAAAGTTTTCGAAAAATATCATTTTTTTTTTTGATCATCATTAAGTACACAATTGGTAATGACTTTAGTAGCTCTAGCTCTAGTGATATTTCTTTCATTGGTATCACTAATAGAGGAAGTGATATGATCTAAATCTGCAAAAATGTTTTTTATAGGAATGTCTTTTTTTATTACTGGTTCAATACTAAATTTGGTCCCAATGATAAAAATTGTGAAATTTCTGCAGGAATTACTGTATTTGATACGTTTTTTATCCAATTTTGATCACATGCATAAGATCAGTCTTGCACAAGATGCAGAGTGCCGGCTATGCATGGAGGATGATGAAACGGCTAAACACATTCTGTGTACATGCCCTGCAGCGGCCAGAACCAGATTCTCAATATTTGGTGGTACGACAGTAAGGCCAGAAAACCTGGTAAATTGTTCTCCCAATACATTCCTCAATTTCGGTAAGAGATTGGAAATACTGGGAGAAATATAACCATAGGGTGAGCCACAATAGGCCATTGGCCGCAGTGGATGGCCTGATATGGGTCCACTCACATTCAAACCTAAAGGCTTGTAACTCCAAAACCCCAAACTAATCCAATTCAATACTACACCTTTTCCAATTTTAGTTCGAAAACGGTCAATTGTATTTCCAAATAGTCATTTGAATTTCAAAAAGTATCAATTGTATTTCAAATTAGTCAATTTAATTTCAAAAAGCATCAGATGTATTTCAAAATTATCAATTCAATTTCAAAATGCGTCAATTGTATTTCAAATTAGTCATTTGGATTTCAAAAAGCATCAATTGTATTTGAAAATTATCAATTCAATTTCAAAAACTAACACTTCAAATTCCAAAATAGTCATTTGTATTTCAAAAAATATCAAATGTATTTCATAATGCATCATTTGAATTTCAAAACTGAAAAAGCACGGGCAGATGTTAGATGGGTGTTAGTTGATATTTTCATTCACCCTGTGTTATCGAAACGCTTATGGTTCCTGTCATTTTGACTTCATTTATTGATACCTGTAATTATTTAATTCGAGACTTCGAGAGAATGAATTTGAAAGACAATTGTGCTATCTGCCGAATCTCAATGTTGAGAGGTAACGTGCTGAAAGTTCTTCCTTGCAATCACTTTTTTCACGTAACTTGTTCAGAAGTAATTATCAACACAGCGGATGCAAGATGCCCTTTATGTAGGGTCGTCCTGGAGGGTAACGAACCATATGCTAGAAAGATTTACAAGAAGCACTTAGATCCAGATAGGAAGAGAATTGTTGCTTGTGCAAATAAAGGTGAGGATTGGGTCAGATTGGCATCAACATTAAATATTAATTTCCACACGGCCTACGAATGGATCAAATCAGGTCGGGACCACATGTTCCAAAAAGGAGGAAAGAAACCAAGGATTCTTTCGGAACAGCAGGTAGACAGAATCATTGAATGGGTCGAAGAAGATTGTTCGCAGACATTAAAAAGTTTGAGAGAAAAAGTGTCAGGAGAGTTCAATGTGAGAATCTGCCTTTCCACTTTGGGTAACTACTTAGAGGGTAGACTTTTCACTTTGAAACAAGTACATAAGCAGCCTGTTACAATGAATAGCAATGAGACTAAAATGTTGAGGGCACATTATGTTCGTACTCTCAATGACTATATCCAACAGGGCAAACAAATAGTATGGATTGATGAAACAAACTTCAATTTATTTTGTCGTCGTTGTAGAGGTCGCTCTCGGGTTGGTAATAGAGCAGTACAATTGCTTCCAGCCGCAAGGGGGCCAAATATTCATTTAATTGGAGGCATCTCGGCAGCAGGCGTCGTTGCAATGCACCGCCGTCGTGGCTCTTTTAATGCAGGTGCTGCTAATGAGTGGATTCTACAACTCATGCAACAATGGGAGAACGGGGGAAATCAACTTGTTGATTTAGTGATAGTTTGCGATAATGCTCCATGTCATGCTAGGTTGGCAACGGCCTTAAATGGCACTGCAGTTACTCTCTTGAAATTAGCACCGTACTCTCCAATGTTAAACCCGATAGAGACAATTTGGTCCAAGATAAAAACCTTTGTGAAGAATACCATGAGAATTCCAGATGTAGCTGCTCCTGGAGTAATAGAACAAAGATTGGTTTACTTGGAAAATATTGTAGACGAAGCCAAAAATACGATTGCAGGAGGTGATTGCGCTCGTGCGGTACAACACTCGTCGACGTTTCACGGACCGGCTTTAGCGTTGGAAGATATGCCTGTTGGACAATAACTTATATAAGCATATATAACATATTACATTGTTGATGACTGATTTTGAAATAAAAATGATTACATTTGAAATTGAAATGATGGATTTTGAAATTGAAATGGAATTTTTTGAAATTAAATTGATTAATTTGAAATTCAATTGATAATTTTGAAATACATTTGATACATTTTGAAATTAAATTGACTAATTTGAAATACAATTGACGCATTTTGGAATTGAATTGATAATTTTGAAATACATTTGATACATTTTGATATTAAATTGACTAATTTGAAATACAATTGATATTTTTTGAAATAAACTTGACGCTTTTTGAATTACAATTGGAAAAGGTGTAGATTACCAGTTTTAGTCGATAATATCATCCTCATGTTGCTGAAATATAAACAGTCAGGAATGGATCCGCTTGCCACAAAAATCACAACCATGATTCAGCAGAGGTACCTTCTAACTTCACCTTTCAAATCACCTGATACCGATCTCCGTGAACAACAACTATAATTGCGATAAACATTTTTTTCACTATTCACGGATTTGCCTCCAATCGAGTATGACCTCATCCAGCTATAATTTCCGTACAAAAACAATAAATTTTATCTGGTCGAGTTTTTCTAAAACATTAGTCGAACGAATTTATTTTAATGTCGACAAGCCCGTTTGCTGTAAACAATTTTAACACTGTGTGATTAAGCACCTGAATTGGTGATTTGCTGAGTCACGGCTGCAACTGGATTCTGGCCGCAACGAAGGACGGTGTTGCACTGTAAAGTTCATGATATCATGTCGATGTTTCTGACACTGTCTGATTGTACTGTTTTGATCGTAGCAGCGGATTTGTAGAAGTTGATGTGGGTGCAGCAGGGAAATTATCAGACCGTGACCCTGCGCAACGTTTTCTCTGAACATTTCGTCTCGTATATCTCTTAATAATGATTTCGTGATGGCAGCTGTGCTTCCACTTCCAAATGATAGAAAAGATTGAGGAGTTTCTTGGATTTCAGATGCTCAGTTTTGCTTCCAGCACCTGAAGATTTAATTGTTTTATGTTACTCACATAAATCCCAGGTAGCACATCATATCGGCTGAATCTTGGTTTCATATTAGGCCATTATACGAGGATGTATTGATATCTAATTAGCCTAGACCTGTTCCCTGCATAAACAAAATATTGCGTTGCCATAGCAACGAACAATAACTTATTAGAAGTGTCGTTGTAGAGTTTGACGTCAAAAAAGTAAACCAGAGTTAAGCAATGAATTTAAAGAAAAAATATGTCCACCGAAATTGTGAAAATCGAAAAATTGGAGTATCGAGCCATCATCAAGTACCTGTATTTAAAAGAGTTAAGAGGTAAGCAGATTTACGAAGATATGCTTAATACCCTTCGTATGCGACCGTGAAAAATTGGACTGCAAGCTTCAAAAGAGATAAATTTTCCATTGAAGATGATGACCGATCGGAAAGGCCAGTGTCTGTGGCAGTCCCCGAAAATATCGATGCAGTTCAAGACATGATTTTAACAGACCGTCGAATTGGGCTAAAACGGATATCTGAAGCACTGATATTTCATACGAACGCGTTCATCATATAGTTCACGTCAATTTGGACATGAGAAAAATTGCTGCAAAATGGATCCCCAAATGTTTGAACCCGTCTGTTTCAAGACATGAAGTGTTTGAATTCAGGTGCACCACAAACAAGTGTTTGTAGAGAGCACAGAAGAAATGGTCTAAAATGCTACAAAATTAATATTTGCCAAAACTCATACCCAGGTGATTGGAGGTTGACTTACTGTAATTGGGTAATGAATAGAAGTGAATTCCTCCAATTTCTCTCAAACGTTATTTGTACAGATGAAAACACTTTCACTAATTGTGGTATGTTCAATAGAAATGATGAGCACATCTGAAGTCTGAACAATCCCAGATAGTTTAGAGCAGTTAGGCCACTGTTACGGTTCAGTTTGAACGTATGAGCTGGGATTTGTGGAGGTCAAATCTGTGGTCCTTATTTAACTTATCTGGAATTTCTCCGATGCGCTTCAGGCCAGCAAGATCACCTGACCTAACAGTACTTGATACTTCTTTATGGGGAACATTTGAAAACCGGGTTTATGGTCAACAAGAATTCGAAAATGTTGAGGATCTTAGGGGAAGCAAATTTGAACAATATCGGTCAATAAGAAGAAAGGATATATAGTAATTGCCTCTGCAATTTTTTCTTCAAAATTGCTCAGTTTCTTATCAAGAAATTCGAAGTCGTTTTATATAAGAAAAAACTGAAAATTCGCTGTCGTTCCTTTTATGGACAAAAATTAAGAGCAAACAACATCAATGGGAACAAAATCCACGGAAAAATGCAATCCAAAGTGCAAAATGCGTCTTACAGTTCGTTGATCAATGGGAAAATGGGGGTTTTTCCTTTGTATCCATGATGTAAGAGGCAGCAAATATGCTGGCAAAAATATTGGCTCTTTCCTGGACATTTGTGGCTAGTGTTCCATTGAACAATTGTCTATTTGATTCACAACTTCTGACCATGCAGGTATTCCTCAAAGGGACAGTTTTTTATATGTCTTGCTCAGTTTGAATGTCACCTATGATGCAGCTACTTGAGTAGAATTATTGTCGAGAGCTGAAAGTAGTGAGAAATCTGTTACGTTTTATTTCATAAATCAGTAACCTAGTTTGGATATCTATTCTATGGGTTATCCTGTATATTGTTTCGAGCAAATGAAACTCCGTAAAAACGGCGATCTCGAAAAGGTTTTTGCGGGTGGCTATCGTCGCACGGAGAGTATGTGAGGAACTGGCATTTTTATTTAATGAAAAGTGAAACACAGATCGTTCGTTGCTGTTCAGAATAAATAATTTTGGTTGATACAATTATTTATTGTCATTTTGGATTTTTATGACTTCTCTTCACCGATGTTTGATGGTGGATTTGGCATCTAACGAAACAGATCTCATTTAGTTTGTTTGAGATCTTACCTTTTGAAAAAGGGATTTTACTGTGTGTTTTTCCATTGCCTCTGGAATTCTTTCGAGGTTCGTATACTTTTTATTATTTCTCCTAATCATAACTCGATTTTCAACTTTATCGATTACTGTTTTATGAATATACTTTTTTTGTAAGAATATATGTTGCACGAATGTTAGTCTGAAGAATGTATGCGACTTTTCATCTTTCTTCAAGTATTGAAATATCGTTTCTATGATATTTTAGGCAGTTTGCAATACCTGAGATTCTTCTCGGAATAAAGGAACTGGAAACCTATGGTACTGGTAATTGCTGTGAATAAAATAAAATCATACCCGTTCCGCCAACTAGATAGTTTTGATTTTGGAAACAAAGAGAAATTGGCTTTTCCCGTTTATGTAAACCCCGATACCAGCCAATCATACCGGGAGGATTCATGGTGACAGTTGGAATAACCAGGTGCATTCTTTCTATTATTATTACCTTTATTTACCTATTTTTGGGGTGTACAAACCGACAAACGTATTTAAATTTATATTTTTGGCCTCATCTGGATTGCATTGTTCACTGTTTCTTTTGGAATCATGAAAACTCGTACACACCTAGCTATTTTGTAGTTTTGTTCAAAAGAGTTATTTATTTCTTCTTTTGGACATTAGATGATATATGTACAAGGTTTATAATTTCTAAGTATATATTTTCGGTACCGAAAAGAAATAACCTTTTGGATCTTATTAGTATTATTATTATTTTTTTTTTATATGGAAACTTGTCATTTCTTCCTTGGAAAAACTTAGTAAATTTCTTCAGAAATACTTCTTGTTAGTTTTTGTAATTTCTCATTTAACAACAGATAATTTATATAAAAATTCATATCTATTTATATAAAAAAATTGCATGGCGCCCTATTCCGCCTACTAACCTTACCAAGCAAAAATCGATAAAACTATAGTTCGTTTTCTATAAAGAACCACCCCCATCTCGCTGAAGCGTAGCCGTGGTACTGTGCTTATTCCCTTTCTGGGTTTCGGCACTTTTATTTTGCAATCCCCCCCAAAAAAAAAAAGAAAAGAAAAAAAGGGTAGCAAATCAATAAATATCTGGCGTAGTGAATGAAACGAATCATTCAAACAAAGTCGAGATAGAGATACTCGTTTCTCCACACACCACAATGATAAAAATATGAGTCAAATATCTAACAAAAACAACTACTTTCTTTTACTAACATTGAATCACATCACACAACCATTTGTGCAATGTTCCTGAAAGTGGTAACTATAATAGAACATCCTGTTACCTGTCCTGCATTGAAATATCCATCTTATTCAGACCATAAATGCGTTTTTTTTTCTCAGAGTAGGTAATGGTGAATCTAAACTCTTCCTCGCCTTGTTTGGTACTTTTCGGTAGATTGTCATCATCAGAGCATTTCTTCGGGGCCAAATCCAATCTCATGAAACTTCAGAAAATTCAACACTAGAGCCCAAATACACTAGCAAAATAACGACATCCCCAATATTGTAGTTGTATCCTTTACTCCATGATTCATATCGTAATTATTGATACACCTCGAAATTTCTCCGGCCTTGGGTGTATTTTTGGAAAGTAACTGTATCAACATGACCTACCACAACGTAGACAGTGTCTGCCTTTTGCAAATTTAATGTGCTAACTTTCATTGTTGTTTTTAACAGCGTTGTACTAAAAGGATAATGCAATAGCCTTGTAATGAAATCAACCGAACAAATGACAATAAAAACGATGATGAATATGATAATAATGACGTAAGGGACAATGTTTTTCACTCATCATTTGCTGCATACCTTATTGACGTCAGTATTCCAATCGAAGGAGTATTTGAATATTCTATTCAACTATACCCTAGCACTTGCAAAATGATAGTATAGAATACTTTTATGCCAAGGGATCAAAATATATAAGCTTTTGTTTGCATCAACTGATATTTGAATACTAATCCTAAGGAATAATTTGAGCATTTTCGTACTAACATTCAGTGAAAACATACATAATTTACAAAAGACTTGCAAGTGACAAAGGAGTTGACATGAGATGAATGGATTGAGAGAAAAAAAAAACAGAAATAGGCACTTGGTGGAGCTTCATTGAAAGATCTTAGCAACATTGCAACATTGTCAAATTTAAATCACCAATTTTCCTGAAATGTTGGATTTGAAAAAAAGGCTCACTGTCAGCTTGAACTTTCATTTGATGATTTTTTCAAATTTATTGTTACCTTCAAATATATTCTGAATCTAAACCTCTATAATCAAATACCAGATTAAATTAAGATACTCAACCCCAAATTGTTCAAACTAACATAAAATCAAATAATTTTTGCTGAAAAACTGTTTTTATGATATTCAGGAGTATCTGAACTCAAATTTTACACAATGAAATTTTGTCACATTGTCAGGGTCAATACAGTTAGAAGTTGGGGTTCCCTTTTGAGTATTTTTATGTGAAAGTCTTTAATGGACATTTTTTGTAATTTTTTATATATGTTTATATATACGTTTGTGTATGTATGTATTCTATATTTTATATAATCATGTCATTTTTTATATACTTCTTTATTTTGTATTTATTCTTTATATTTTGTTGAACGCCTGACATGCAGCTAATACTTAGGTGAATGAAAAGTTGTCCAATAAATATCTATCCATCTATCTATTCCTACAGCAAATCACGTAATCCTTCAAAGTGATAGATACATAGATAGATATTCTTCATTAGTTATTTCAAAGAAAATATCTTTTCATGTGTAGAACATGTTAACATTTCAAATATTACAAGGTAGGTTCAATAAAATTAAATTTCACAAAATAACATGGCTGTTACAGTCAATGTGAGAAACATATCAGAAATAAAATTATGCATTGAAGAAAAAACCTCAATATCATAAATATTATGAAAGGAATGTTAAATCTTACTACAATGATAATAAAAATGGTGTGTATACATCAAGTGTTTCTGAAAGTAAAATATTAAGGATTATCACTTGAATATTTATATATACACACAGACATACCCATATACATCTATACACTCAATACTCACATATACAGTGTGTCCCACTTTGAGCAGCCACACCCTCATATTTCGTTGAGCATGAAATAATTCGAAATTTTCTTTGACTCAAGTTGTAGTACTCGGAAATACCTACCTTTATGTTTACGTAACCTTTGTATATCCATTTTCCACGGTTAACTACGACCAAATGAAAAGTGAAAAATTGGGAAAAACATACTAGGCATTTTTTTATCGCAAAAATAACACCAGATTCTGTTTCAGAACACCTTAAAACCCCCAAATCTCAATGCTTGAATCATTTGAATATACAGGGTATCATCTGTAGCTGGTAGCATTATCAACTATAATCCATAAATAATGCTTGGAAAATTTCCAAAATGTCTTCTCTTGTCACAGAATTCCCAAAAAATATTTAATTAATACTTTGAAAAATAGCCAAATATCACTTTTCCAAGGCTAACTCCGATCAGAATGAATGATACCCTGTATATTCAAATGATTCAAGCATTGAGATTTGGGGGTTTTAAGATGTTCTGAAACAGAATCTGGTTTTATTTTTGCGATAAAAAAATGCCTAGTATGTTTTTCCCAATTTTTCACTTTTCATTTGGTCGTAGTTAGCCGTGGAAAATGGATATACAAAGGTTACGTAAACATAAAGGTAGGTATTTCCGAGTACTACCACTTGAGTCAAAGAAAATTTCGAATTATTTCATGCTCAACGAAATATGAGGGTGTGGCTGCTCAAAGTGGGACACACTGTATGTATATACACACATTAATATAAATAAAGTCAGATGTATAGAAAATATCAGAGGATAAAACAGTTAGTCTTGAGAAACACAACAAACCACATAATAAAATCAAATAAAATAAATATCACCAGTCTTTCTACTCTAGTGTATCTATGAAATACTCGCCTATTCAATAGTTTGATTTTTTGAAAAGTAAGTTTTTCATTTCAGTTTTCAGCTTCCTTGTGCTGCATCCTTAATGATATTAGTAATTTGTTCTATATATTTATCATTGAATGTTTTTTTGTACATAAATGTGAAGTTGATCCTCATATTCAGAAGACTGATTTTATTTCGAGTATTGTGTCTGTGACTTCTGTCGTAATCTGTGTAAAGTTTCATATTTTCATTTACAAAATAAATATAACTGCATCATAGATCAATACACTGGGTAAACCAAGTATCTGCTTATCCATGATGAATGGCCTACAACTCTCTAACTGGAAAATTGTATTATGTTTTTTTATCAACGCTTTTGTAGTATGGATATCTCTGCGTTGTGGACATATTTTACAAAATTACTTTCAAAGCATATAGCAGTATTTTGATAGCTTTTTCGAAAGTTCACTTACTTATATGACTCTTCCAATCTAGTTTCGAATCAAACATGATCCCAAGCTGACAAAATTATCTTTTTTAGCAAATGAATTGATTTGAGTTTTACTGTTATTCAGATTATGCATTCTAAAATTTTGCTCCAGTATATTCAAAGTTTTCCTTGGTGTTTGGTATCGACTGCTATAGTCATTTTATTGTGTTGTATCCAGAAAATTAGAATTGAATATAATCGATCAGTCATCATCTTACTGAACTATATACTCCCAAATTACTTCAGAAGCATTATTGGTGAGAAGTATGCACAGGGGGCCTAGTACTGATCCTTGAGGTACATCTCAAGAAATCAGTAATTTTCCAGATGTAAAATGACCAACAAATTCAATTCAGTTATCCATTTTATAACGATTGATAACCCTCTAAAGCCACGAACTGACAATTTTTTGGCCAACAGGAGGTCGTCTACACTATCACATGCCTTTGACAGAGCGATATCGGCAGCAGTGGTCACAAGTTTATTATAAAGGGATTCATAATGCCTGATGAGTAGCTCGAATTGTTCATTTATTCTTTCTGAAACCGTTTTGTCCATCACACAAAATATTCTTGGATTATAAAAATTAAGCAATACGGGCCCACTGTCTGACCCTCGTGAATACCAAAAATATAAATTTTTGACATGTTTTCCATTAATTAGAATTTATGTATTTTGAACAAACAATTTTTCTTAATAATGCCAGCCACCAGAGTTTCCAATGACGTTTTCCTTGAAAAATCATAAATCTTATTCTCAAATGACGTTTCGTGACCACCTCTATGCTTATTCAACCCAGAAGAGCCCCTTACCACCATAATTCTCAAGAACACCATTACAGATAAGTATAAATAGCCAGTGAAAGAACTTTCCTTGGTTTTATTTATACTTGAGGAAGTAACAAAACACTTTTTATCGCATAGAAACGTCACAAATCGAATAAAGTAAACCTACGCTGATTATTTTAATGAAAATTATCCAAGGTAATACAACGCCTGGTATCGCCTTTTAGTTCTCGACTTGCCACATTAGTGAGAGCTCATAAAATTTCACAATAATAATGTGCGACCTTACATATAAATGTAAATTATTTTCAATTACACTGTGACTCGCTACCGAATTCATTTTACACTAATAGATAGGGTTGGGTGAGAAACATTTTACTGTAATTTAATAACATTTTTATGATGATGAATGCTACAAAGCAAAAGAGAGGGCACTTCAAACTGAGGTGTTCCACAGGGTTCAGTGATGTGGGTTCAGTATTTATTGTACATATTTATAATAAATTGTCTCCCGGAAATATAAACTCAACATACGGAAAATCAACATGTTTTTTAGCAAACCTTTCCACTTATACTGCTTTTTTTTGAAAATATCATACATTTTATGGAGGCAGGCAAGAGCCCTGCTGGAATTTTTTGTGATCTCAGCAAGGCATTCGACTGTTTCAATCACAATCAGCTAAAAACGAAACTGTACAGGGTGTCCCAAATTCGAGCCTCATCATTGGGATCTCGGAAACCAGAAGAGATACGAGGTCGGTTAAATGGAGGCAAAGTTGCGCAATTTAGTGTTCATTGAAACGCCGCCTTCATATTAGAAAAATTTCGAATACTTCCGAAGATTTTTGGAAACAACCGATTATTCGCGATTTCATTTTTATTTTTTTGTGACTCTATTTGAATAGATATAACAAAACAAATTTCACATTCTCATTGCTACTTTTTCTGTTCTATAAGATGGTATTATCAGATTTTCAAACAGGCGTTTCGTATTTGAGCTGCCATCATCAACTTTGTTTTTTTAAATACGGCCCTAGATTTTTTATTATAGATTTTAAAAGTTTCTAATGTCCCAAAACAAATGATGTATCGCACTTATTCTAAAATTTTATATTAATAGCATTTTTCATAAGAACTCATGAGTTAAAGAGAGACAAAAATTAGATTTTTAATAGAGTTAAAACAAACTTTTTTTGCAATAAGCATAAAACTCAAAAACTAACATAAAAGTGGGTGGTTAATGAATAATATAATTGAAGTGTCATCCCTCAAACTCTAGGCCCTAGGCTATATTTACAAAAATAATTGCATTTTATCAAAGTGGCTGTGCATCGTGCATTCTGGCTATCTTAGTTCATTTGTCAATGTCCTGCTAAGATCTTACCAAAAATCTATTCTCTGTCTCTCTCTAAAACATGAGTTCTTATGGAAAATGCTATTAATATAACCATTTCGAATAAGTGCGATACATCATTTGTTTTGGAACATTAGAAGATTTTAAAATCCATAATAAAAAATCCAGGGCCGTATTTAAAAAAACAAAGTTGATTTTGGCAGCTCAAATACGAAACGTCTGTTTGAAAATCTGATAACACCATCTTGTAGAACAGAAAAAGTAGCAATGAGAATTTGAAATTTGTTTTGTTACATCTATTCAAATAGAGTCACAAAAAATTAAAAATGAAATCGCGAATAATCGGTTTTTTCCAAAAATCTTCGGAAGTATTCGGAATTTTTCAAATATGAAAGCGGCGTTTCAATGAGCACCAAATTGCGCAACTTTGCCTCCATTTAAACGACCTCGTATCTCTTCTGGTTTCCGAGATCCCAATGATGAGGCTCGAATTTGGGACACCCTGTACAGTGTCTCACTTTTCAAGGAAGGACACCCGTAACACCGTAACTTCCGTAATTATCAAGGTAGAATAATGAAACTTTCAGTACTGAAGGAAATTATGGATTAAGTGATATACACTGCCCGCCAGTCGCGATGGAACCAACCATTTTTCTATCGCTTCTGACGGGCAGTGTATATCACTTAGGCCATCACTATCGAACCGGTAGGTACATTTCTATAATTTCCTTCAGTCCTGAGAGTTTCATCATTCTACCTTAATAATTACGGAAGTTGCGTGGGTGCTTCAATGAAAAGTGAGACAAATTCGGATTTTTCAGGACTGAATTTTTTTCAGGAAAAACGATTATCTGTAATAAGTGGAGGGTCCTGATGACGAAGCTGATGGAATTTCGCTTCTATTTTGCCCCCTAATATGATTTACCGTAAAAATGGGTTGTTAAATCGCGACTGGCGGACAGTGTATACCACTTAAGCCATCACCATTGAACCTGTAGGTGCATTTCCATAATGTCCTTCAGTCCTGAGAGTTTCATCATTCTACCTTGATAATTACGGAAGTTACGGGGGTGCTTCCATGAAAAGTGAGATACACTGTATAATAATGGAATACGAGGTGTAACATTAGAATCGATATAACCCATTTTTGGGACAACGTCATCAGTACGTTTGTGTATCAAATATACAATCTTAAAGTGATGGTTAAATCAATTCGGAGTGTAAACCCATAAATGTTGGTGTTCCACAAGGTTCCCTCCTGGGGATTATTTTATTCTTACTTCATTCCAACGATCTGGAAAAAGTCTTGCAAGGTGTTCACGTAACAATGTGTGCAGATGACACGTCCTTGATAATATCACTCATAAACGAAATTAATATTCATCAAGAAATAGAAAAAGCCTTAGAGCTGATGTAGGACCGATACAGTACTAATTATCTGCATTTAAAAGCTCAGAAAATACAAATTATAAGATTTCACAACTATCAAAGGAAGTGTGATCCTGTAAGTATTCAGATAAATGATGACGATAGCTTAGGCGAAACCAATTTTATTGGTATTTTTTTCTGATAAACACATAAGTTGGAAAAGATCCTATCAAAATTCAAAGAAACGATTGAATTTTACATGTTTCATGTTCAGAAGTCTCAAACATTCACTTGAAATTCCTCAGCTAGTGCTAGAATACCATGCACAGTTGATTTCATTGAAAATATGAACAGGATGTTCATAAAGTCAGTTGTGAAATCATCTGCGACTGAAAGTTGGAATTTGGTCGCTATTTTCCATCGTACAAGATAACATCTCTTGGAAGGGATTCATGTTTTAAAGAGAATCATTCTCAATTGAAAATTGAATCAAACATGACTCCTCTGGAAATCGATAAAATTGAAGTTACTATTTTGTAATATCTAACAGAAAACAACTACTTCCCCGGCTAAAGCCACGCTGGACATTGAACTACATCTGACAGATATTGAGAAAGACCCTATATAATTGAGAATGATTCTCTTCAAAACATGAATCCCTTCCAAGAGAGGTTATCTTGTACGATGGAAAATAGCGACCAAATTTCAACTTTCAGTCGCAGATGATTCCACAACTGACTTTATGAACATCCTGTTCATATTTTCAATGAAATCAACATGCCGTACCCATGACAGGTTTTATGTCAGAAAAATATTTTCAAAGTTTCACCGCACAAGAAATAGTCCAACAATTCCTCATTACAGTGTGAAATTGCTTCTGAAGAGTAATGTTTTCCAATTCTTCCGACCTCCCTGATGATCTTAGAAGAGTGAAATAGATTTTTGTCGACCAAAATGTATTGGAGGCCTAGCGAAAGAGATGCAATTCACGCATCAATGGAATGAGCGATTTTCTGTGAGTGATACTTCTGAATAACATTCTACCTTATCTCATTTATAGATAGGAACCTCCAATGGAAACTGGATATTCAATAAATAATCCACTATCTGAATGAAAATGCAAATTTTCACTTTCAGATTTTTTCTTCAAGTTATATAGGGTCTTTCTCAGTATCTATCAGATGTAGTTCAATGTCCAGCGTGGCTTTAGCCGGGGAAGTAGTTGTTTTCTGTTAGATATTACAAAATAGTAACTTCAATTTTATCGATTTCCAGAGGAGTCATGTTTGATTCAATTTTCAATTGAGAATGATTCTCTTTAAACCATGCACAGGTTGTTGCAAGAATTAGGTAAGGAATATGTTTGTAGGGCAACTTTACCTTGGTGACAGATGTTTTTTGTAGTACGGAAAAGAGTAGTAAGAATAGTAGTTGTAGTTCCTAGTTAACATTCTTGTGAAATATTTTGAAACAATTGAGAATATTGACCATGGTATCTGTTGAAACACTGAAAAAACAGTTTATTCATAGTTAACTAAATTAATTAACACCTAATAAATCATTTATTCGAATTTTGCGGAATAAACGTTTATTTATTAGAAACAAATAATGCATTAAAATTATTTAAATATACCTCATTAACAGTCAATTCAAATTTATTTCCAATAAATATAGGTCTCACTTTAGATTAATCAACAGTATATAAAACATTATTTATAATAAATAAAGAATATTTATCAATATTATACAGGGTGAGTCAGAATAAGACCGACAAACTCCGACTAGAGATTCCTTGCCTCATTTTGAGATGAAAAGTTTCTATCAAGGTATGTCCTAAAATGCATCCCATCTGAGATACAGGGTGTCAAAAGTGCGAAAAAAATTTAGATTATTTTTTTTTCTCTTAAACTCATGAAGAAAAAAATTTCAAACTTCAAGGTTTATCAACGTGATAATTGAAGTTATAATTTTCAATTTTCGTAAACCAGTGGCGTAGCTCCGATGGTATGTGGTCATATTTTCCTTCATATTTTCTTTGAACAACTGAATTGACAAATGAGCGTTTGACATCAGTTAGACTCATCCATACTCAACCAAAAAGTCATAACATTCCATTTGCCTAAAAGTGAAGGTTTCTGAGATATTTGCGAAAAACTGAAGATATGTCCTGAGATGAGACATAACATCCTGTGTGCTATAATCGCATGATGCAACTTTATTATAACTTATAGGAATAACTGTCAACCTCCTGAACATTTTTCAATGTTGGGAGTATTCATAACATAGTATACAGGTAAGTCAGAATGAGACCGACAAACTCCGTTTTTTTTATTCGTCATATTATTTGAACAAATTTTCTTTGGACAACTGAATTGATAAAAGAGCGTTTGACATAAGTTAGGCTCATTGATACTCAACCTAAAAGTCATAACATTCTATGTGTCTAAAAGTGAATGTTTCTGAGATAATTGAGAAAAACTGAAGATATGTCCTGAGTATCAACGTAATTTCCTATGTGCAATAATCAAAAAAAAACAAACCCAAACTTCAAATAAATAATACTCCACTCAAATAAGAGTTTAGATCTGAACCAATTTTTGCGAAAAACCGAAGTACTCTTGATTTGTTGAATTTTATGTTGGAGTATCATTTTTAGAGCCTTTTCTAATTGGTTTATCGAGGAAAATTAATCCATTCAGCATATGGTTTTGAAAAATAACAAGAATCAAAAAGTTGTGTATTTTTTATGTATTGATCAAGGTCGACAATTATTCCTATAAGTTATAATGAAGTTGCATCATGCGATTATAGCACACAGGATGTTATGTCTCTTTTCAGGACATATCTTCAGTTTTTTGCAAATATCTCAGAAACCTTCACTTTTAGGTAAATGGAATGTTATGACTTTTAGGTTGAGTATGGATGAGCCTAACTGATGTCAAACGCTCATTCGTCAATTCAGTTGTCCAAAGAAAATATGAAGGAAAATATGTCCACATACCATCGGAACTACGCCACTGGTATACGAAAATTGAAAATTATAACTTCAAATCATCACGTTGATAAACCTTGATTAGTGCACCAAGTTTGAAATTTTTTTCTACAAGGGTTTTAGAGAAAAAAAAATTAATCTAAATTTTTTTCGCACTTTTGACACCCTGTATCTCAGAGGGGATGCATTTTAGGACATACCTTGATATAAACTTTTCATCTCAACATGAGGCAAGGAATCTGTAGTCGGAGTTTGTCGGTCTTATTCTGACTCACCCTGTATATTTCATTGACATTTAATAAACACATTTTTATTATAAATATGTTTCATTTATTGAAAATGAACGTTAGTAAATAAAAAACCTCAGCATTTATTCCAAATAAATAAAGAATATTTATTAAAAATATTGTTTATTATTAATAAACCAATAGGGACACAAGATGAGCCTTCTGAAATCGAAAAATCAAAATGGAAGAAATTAGAATCAATTTACCTTTTAGACAAAATTACCTTAACATATATTTATTAATTCCACAAAACAAACGATTTCATTAGTAATAAATTTATATTGTTAATTATAAACATATGGACCTCAAACAAACTATTTATTTATTATTAGTAAATTATATTATCGCTTTTATTAATATTAAATAAAATTAGCTAATACAAAATAAAATTTTCTTTTTTTTATTAACTGTAAATAAAAGGCACACAAACAAATATTTATTAACTATGAGCCCTTTCTTTTTTTTCAGTGTATTTATTTATAAATACAGACACAAATTTATTCTCACTGGAGATTTTCACTCTGTTTACACGTCAAGAAGAAATTACCGAGTTCCATTTATGAAATATAGATGAGTTTCAGGTAATTCACCTACAATTTTGGATTTTTTTGTTTTCAAACATTTACCTTAAAATATGAAAGAAGCAAATGCTCAAAAAAAATCAGTAGCTCACTGAAACAATTCTCGGTTGAAAAATGTCTTTTTTCAGAAGAACATTTCAATATATAGTTTTAGATTATATTATAATTTTACAGATTATGGGTGTGATTATGTGCATAAATGTTGACTTTTGTATATTTTGATTTTTTATATTCACAGTTTAGGTTCTGACATTTTATTATTGCTGTTCCTATTTCACTCTCACTATACATTTTCATGTCTTGTTGGAAAATAAATTTTATCATTATACAGGATTTTCTTTTGAAAACTTAATTGTCACAAGATTGCAAAATGAAGTTTTAAAAAAATGATCTTCATCAAAGTGGACCAATTATTATATGAAATTCATACCAGAAATTATTCACTTCAGAAAACTGATAACCTTTTTACGAAGTCTCAGAATCCTGGGCCTCCCTAATTCCCTAATTCCTCCCTAATTCCCTTCCTAGGGAATTTAGGGGCATGCACAAAAGATCTGTTAGATGGAAGTGCCTGTGAACTTCCTCTACAATCTACTACCTTCTTATCTTATAAATAGCATGGTCTAAAGAGAAAATATTCAAAGCGACCATACCAAGATGAAATGGTTTAATATACTTTATGGCTGTGGAGTATTAAATTCAGGTGACTCCTAGCATGCGCCTCTTGTATTATTATTTTAAAACTAGTGAGAAAACAATTCAAAGAGTACCCTAATCTCAACTAAAGTCATTGATGAAATGTTGATTGATTACTGCAAAGCAAATAATAGTCGAGTAAGGAAAGGTTACGACCATTTTTCAGAATGTACTAATTTTGATCATGAGAAAAATAATTTGAGGCTATTAAGATCTATTACATGGACATAAACTGGTAAAAACAGATGCATTTTCCATCCCCCGTATTTTCCAGATCTAGTTCCATTCGAATATTGTTGTTTCTTTACCCGAATGTATGATTTTGCTGATCTCCAAGAGTTTTCACAAAGAACCCTAAGTACATTTTGTTTCATTTTCTATATAGACAATCATATTCATTACAACCATCAGTAAATAAGGTCCACCTATTTTCAAGGGAGTTTTTCATATTTTCCATGGTTGTATGAGTGCTGTTTCCTGTATCACATTACATATACATCGAAAATGTTCGCTGAAACACGCGTACTCACGTTACTCACGCATTCGTTGTGCCCGAGTCCCATTATCCTAAAAACCTTTTTGTATAACCCAGGCAAATTCGACAGGAAAACTTCGAGAAGTGAATTGCTGGAAAGTTTGAATGAGGCTTTGTGTTCCCTCAATACTCATAATTATCTGCTCATAAATTAGTTGACAATAGGTAAAAGTATCTGACACAATTAGTAATCTGAGAGAAATCGAATATGGAGTACCTCAGGGAACTGTATTGGGCCCCACTTTTTTCAATCAGTATGTCGATGAATGATTTTCACTCGATTCCCAAGGAACCGTTATAGCGCATGCACCGCCATTTTCTACGACGCGAAAACATGGCATGAATTGAAACATAAAGTTTAAAATGATTTCAGGATTCTGAAAAACTGGTTTGACAGCAAACTACTGACAACCAATATAGACATAACCAACTTCTTACCTTTCAATAGAAACAAAGAAACAACATGAAAGTTCAGGGAGGCACTTTCAGAATTAATGCTGAAGAAAATATAAAACATCCTGGAGTGTTAAAATTCAGAATGTGAGTTCAGGCTATTCACATATCAAATCAGGAGTTCCTTAGCGATCAGTACTCAGCCCAATTTAGTATTTATTGTACTTGAATGTCCTTACAAACTTACCAATAACAGGAAAACTCTCAGGGCGGGGATTAGCGCAGTGGTTAAGCGCTCGCCTGGTAATCGAGAGATTGCAGGTTCGATTCCCAGACGGTGCGATCTTTTTTCATTTTCAGATGTGAAAGTCTGAATGACTGAGGCTCGTGTCGGCTGGGAATAATCCTCCACGATTCACTGTTGCGTTAAAAATTAACAGTGCTGCTCCTAAAGTGGCGTATGGAGTTAGTAACAAGGCCTATCCAGAACACATGGCTAATGACCGTAGCAGTCGATGCCAAAACACCAAGGAAAAAAAAAAAAAAAACAGGAAAACTCACACTATTCTCAGACGATACTACCTTTTTATGGCATGAAAAAAGTATGGACACTCTAAAAACATATCAGAGGAACTCAACGAAGTTAAATCTTGGAGGCGTTCAAATGACATTCAGTTATACAGTGGAAGTTTTTCACTGATTATAAGTTTTTGCCGGAATATTTTAGATCAACAGGTACTATGAAAAAAATTCAGATAGGTGGCAAAGGGATTCCTCAATCCAAAAGCGTACTGTGACATGCAGAAATATTATAATGAAGATTTTCAAAGCGATATGTGTTGTGATTTAGCACTTAGTTTTGTTTTTAACTCGGTGTTTTTCTGTATATTCGTATTATGGCAATTTTTCCGCTGAATCTGATCTAAATGTTACTATAGTTTTGTGACTAATTCTATGTTATTGATACTTTAGAATAACTTATTTGAAATTCATAACATTTAACTTTGAACACTTTGTTACTTTTTCTTACTGTCTATAGGAATAATAAATCTTGAACAATATGGCACAGTTTTAAATTGTTTGATAGTTTGAACTTCAATGAAATATCAAATAAGATGTAGTAGAAACAAGAAAAAATGTAAATTTTCAACTGAATTCTCTCTAGTGTTATTTGGTGTTAGACTGTTCTGATACAGTAGGTAAATAATATATATAGAGAGAATATTGGCTGTATTTTCAATTTTTGCGAGGGAATTTGCTTCTTCAATTCAATTCAATTTATTTTTGGTCCATCGAGCTGAATAGCTATAGGACAAGTCAGGTTTTACATATAAAATTTGGCAATAAAATTACAGAAAATTGACAGCACAGCAAACATTCACAAGAACATAAATATTAAAAAATCTATCTATCACAGTATAAAATTTTCAAAGTAATCCTTCAGGCAAAGGGACAGAGGTTGAGAAGTGTTTTTATTTTATTTTTGAAGAGTAGCAGGATATCGATCTTTTTTATTTCTTTTGGAAGAACATTATTAACTCGTAGCCCCAAGGTATCTGGTGATTTTTGGGATAATGTGAGACGAACGTTTGGGATATGAAAATCTATTTTTTTCCTAGTGTCATGGTTATTGATTCATTCGTGGTCAATTTTTCCCTCTGTCTGTGAACGTAGATCAAGGGTTCATATATATATATATATATATATATATATATATATATATATATATATATATATATATATATATATATATATATATATAGTATGTCCCACTTTGAGCAGCCACACCCTCATATTCGTTGAGCATGAATTAATTCGAAATTTTCTTTGACTCAAGTTGTAGTACTCGGAAATACCTACCTTTGTGTTTACGGAACTTTTGTAAATCCATTTTCCACGGTTAACTACGACCAAATGAAAAGTGAAAAATTGGGAAAAACATACTAGGCATTTTTTATCGCAAAAATAACACCAGACTCTGTTTCAGAACACCTTAAAACCCCCAAATCTCAATGCTTGAATCATTTGAATATACAGGGTATCATCTGTAGCTGGTAGCATTATCAACTCTAATCCATAAATAATGCTTGGAAAATTTCCAAAATGTCTTTTCTTGTCACAGAATTCCCAAAAATATTTAATTAATACTTTGAAAAATAGCCAAATATCACTTTTCCAAGGCTAACTCTGATCAGAATGAATGATACCCTGTATATTCAAAAGATTCAAGCATTGTGATTTGGGGGTTTTAAGATGTTCTGAAACAGAATCTGGAGTTATTTTTGCGATAAAAAAATACTTAGTATGTTTTTCCCAATTTTTCACTTTTCATTTGGTCGTAGTTAGCCGTGGAAAATGGATATACAAAGTTGACGTAAATATAAAGGTAGGTATTTCCGAGTACTACAACTTGAGTCAAGGAAAATTTCGAATTATTTCATGCTCAACGAAATATGAGGGTGTGGCTGCTCAAAGTGGGACACATATATATAACCTATAAAATGGGAGTATTCTAGGCATAGTCTTTTGGGTGGTTCAACCCACTACATTCTGAAAATAAAAAAATAAATAAAAAAATGTAAATTCAAAGGAGGACAAATGAATCAGTTTACCCCGGGAAGTTACTGCCGATATGCACTTCTAACTTGTATTGAAGATAAATATTTTTATATTTCAGACCAAATGAATGTTGGACAACATTATATGTATACATCACCACGTTCAACAGTTTTTATTTATAAAAATATCTTTCAATTATCCATCTAATTTTCTCGGACTATTATAGATTTTATTCGTATTAGAAGTGACAGCTATAATCACCCCTAATCAAACAGGATATTATTTGACTGATATGCCGCATCGAAATAACGGGAATGTGACATAATTGATATTGAATTGATTACATAATCTATGGGGTGGAATATTTGTATCCTTGTCTCTCAAGATTTTCAAGCTCTGCAGTTACATACAAGAATGACGTCTAAAATAGCCCTAGATATTAATGAAATCAGCTTGTCAGTATTCTTCAGCTTGCAATAAGTCGAGGTGACAAAATATTTTCATAGTCAAGCTGTTATTAGGTGAAGGAGGAAATGCTTCTGATAGGAAAATTTGGGCGATTATAATTTTTTTTCAATCTATAATGAGTTATTTCATTTAATATGTTCTTAGCAATTATTGTCCAAAATTGCGAAGTGGCAACATTGCTTTTCAATTCATTTAAACACTGATCATTTTACTCGCTTTTTGCTTCTAGATTCTTGCTTAGCGTTGCTTGCTTCTTGCTTCTCGATCGAGAGAGAATCAAGAAGCGAGAAGCAGCTCTTCGCTTCTTGATTATCTCTCTCCCCACTGCTTGATCCATGATAATCGCTATTCGCTATTCAGATAGATAAATCAAAGAATTTTAGGTTGTACTTCTTTCACATTTTAATTATCTATTTACTTTTCGTTGTTGAAATTTCACCCCTTATTGTAAACGGAAACATTCTCAATTGAAAATTGGAAAATTGGAAAAATCCTACGATGAACTGAAGTTACTTTTTGTAATATCTGGAGCAAACAACTACTTCCCCGGCTGAAGCCACGCTGGACAGTGAACTACATCTGATAGATATGGTGGAAAATCCCTATATAACTTGGGAGAAAAAATCTGAAAGTGAAAATTCGTCTGTTCATTCAGATAGTTGAAATGGAAAGAAGCTATTTTTTGTAATATCTAACAGAAAACAACTACTTCCCCGGCATAAGCCACGCTGGACATTGGAATACATCTGATAGATATTGTGAAAAGAACCTAACTTGTAAGAAAAAATCTGAAAGTGAAAATTTGATTATTTCTTATTTGTCCAGTTTCCATTGGAGATTCATATCTATAAATGAGATGAGGAAGAATGTTATTTAGAAATATCACTCACAGAAAATCGCTCATTTCAGTGATGCGTGAACTGCATCTCTTTAGCTAGGCCTCCAATACATTTTAGTCTTACTTCCTGCTTCTTGCTTTTTGTTTCTCTTTGTCGTTTTTGCGTTTCGTTTTATTGCTTCTTGCTTGCTGCTTTTTGTTTCTTGGTCCTTGCTCCCTACTCCTCGGTCAATATTCGCTATTCGCTCTACGCTCTCCGTTCCTAGATTGTCGCTGCTTGCACCCACTTCTAACTTCTAATTTCTCACATCTCATTTATTATTCATTATTTCCCACTTCTCACTGGTCACTTCTCACTTCTCACTTCACTTCTCACTTCTCACTTCTCGCTTCTCGCTTCTCGCTTCTCGCTTCTCGCTTCTCGCTTCTCGCTTCTCGCTTCTCGCTTCTCGCTTCTCGCTTCTCGCTTCTCGCTTCTCGCTTCTCGCTTCTCGCTTCTCGCTTCTCGCTTCTCGCTTCTCGCTTCTCGCTTCTCGCTTCTCGCTTCTCGCTTCTCGCTTCTCGCTTCTCGCTTCTCGCTTCTCGCTTCTCGCTTCTCGCTTCTCGCTGCTCGCTTCTCGCTTCTCGCTTCTCGCTTCTCGTTTCTCGTTTCTCGCTTCTCGCTTCTCGCTTCTCGCTTCTCGCTTCTCGCTTCTCGCTTCTCGCTTCTCGCTTCTCGCTTCTCGCTTCTCGCTTCTCGCTTCTCGCTTCTCGCTTCTCGCTTCTCGCTTCTCGCTTCTCGCTTCTCGCTTCTCGCTTCTCGCTTCTCGCTTCTCGCTTCTCGCTTCTCGCTTCTCGCTTCTCGCTTCTCGCTTCTCGCTTCTCGCTTCTCGCTTCTCGCTTCTCGCTTCTCGCTTCTCGCTTCTCGCTTCTCGCTTCTCGCTTCTCGCTTCTCGCTTCTCGCTTCTCGCTTCTCGCTTCTCGCTTCTCACTTCTCACTTCTCACTTCTCACTTCTCACTTCTCACTTCTCACTTCTCACTTCTCACTTCTCACTTCTCACTTCTCACTTCTCACTTCTCACTTCTCACTTCTCACTTCTCACTTCTCACTTCTCACTTCTCACTTCTCACTTCTCACTTCTCACTTCTCACTTCTCACTTCTCACTTCTCACTTCTCACTTCTCACTTCTCACTTCTCACTTCTCACTTCTCACTTCTCACTTCTCACTTCTCACTTCTCACTTCTCACTTCTCACTTCTCACTTCTCACTTCTCACTTCTCACTTCTCACTTCTCACTTCTCACTTCTCACTTCTCACTTCTCTCTTCTTACTTCTCACTTCTCACTTCTCACTTCTCACTTCTCACTTCTCACTTCTCACTTCTCACTTCTCATTTCTCATTTTTCACCGTACTTTGCATAGAATAAACTATAATGTTTATGTTCAATTATGGAGGCAGACTGAATTAACAAACTTTAATAAATTGAATGTAATATGATGCCATATGATACAGAAAATGAAGTTTTTGGTGAACTTTTTCTCTTAAATAATTTCCCTATATTGTTACTTGGGTAGGAAGTTTTCGATTTAAACTTCAAGATTTTGATGCTGCTGAGATGGTTACAGAAGTCAGTAATGGTTTCCCTACTTCTGGCAAACGCTGTAAGTGCCCACATGAATGGAACGCTCAATTTTATAGAAATATTTCGATGGAGTTCATCTAAATCCGTTCTTGGGCGTTCGCACGAATCCTTGGAACCGCTGCCAAAAAAATTTAAGTCATTTCTAAATTCGGATGAGTGACCTTGTAAAATGCAAAATGCAGCGGAACATCTGCTCTCCAGCGTTTGTTTTTAGTGGTGCAGTTGGGCACAGGTTAATACTCGAACTTTACGAGGTATTGGCCAGGTCGAATTTTCGAATTTAGAGGACAACTAACTCCGTGGCGCTCTATAAATTGAACCGAACATGAGAATTTGCTATTTGGCCGTTATTTGTAATTTGCGGTTTTGAACAGCTTGAGATGTACTGAGTTATACACATAGTCATGCATTTCAGTAATAATAATGATAATATCTCTAGTTTAAATGTAGAAAGTAGAAAGAATTTCCAAAAATACAGTAGCAAGGAAATACTTGCTTTAAATTATGTACACATAAAATATCGCAATAAACAAATATATATGGCTCTGATAAAATGTCTATAAGAGTGTTGAATATCTTATTTGAGTGTCTTCTCGAATATATCACATGATGAGAAATTGAGTGACAGTGAGAAGGCTCAAGAATCATGGTCAAGATACTTAAGGACGGACAATTCCAAATTTGTAGATAACTTCGTTGGCCAGTTTAAATCTACATTGAAATGTAATTATTATGGTCACTGTTCAGTCTCTTTTGATCCATTTTGGGGATTTATCCCTCTCAATACCACGAAGAGCAGGCCAACTGAAACTTTCAGAATGTTTGGATTCATTCGAAGGGGAAGAAACTTTGGATGATGACGAGAAGCCGACATGTGCGAAGTGCAAAGGAAGAAGAAAATGCACGAAAACCACATCAATTTATAAATTCCCTGAAATTTTAGTAATCCATTTGAAACGGTTTTTTCAACTGAAAGTTTCTGAGGAAAATTGGATGTTGCCATTGATTTTCCTTTAGAGGGATTGGATATGAGTAATTATGCAGCAGAAAACGTAACCTCTTGTCGATATAGTCTATATGCAGTATCTAATCATAGTGGGACTACCTATAGCGGACACTACACAGCCTACTGTAGACATCCTTATGCGAGCACGTGGCATGAATTCAATGATTCACATGTGACCCCAATTTCGTCTAGATCCCTGGTGAGCGGAGATGCCTATGTTCTCTTCTATGAGCGGGAAAGCTCTTAATCGCTGCTTACAGATCATACTTAGTTTTATTTTTGTTTGATTTGTATTTTTCTTGTTTTTATATTGTATTTAATATATTATGTACATGTTCTTATACAGTGTATTTATTTTTTTAATAATAAGTTGAAATTAATGCAGCAATACTTTGCAAAAAATTTCCTGTTGGGTGGAAACATGCCAGTATAATGAATATCTATACCAAAAATCTCTTCACCCACAGAATACAATCATCTTAGACCGTCCAGCACCCTTCCGACTCTCTCTAAGGTTACGTAAATTATAATGATTATCAAATGATTGAATATATTTTTCTAAATAAAATCGTACCAGATACCCAGTCCGGATTTAGTAAACAATTTAGCACTACTATCGCACATGCAAATATCAAACTGCACTCCTTGGATAGGGGATTCATGAGCTGTCCAACTCTTCGTGATTTCAGCAAAGCATTCGACACCATAAATCACGACCTTTCCTTCAAAAAACTGCATTTCTTTGGATTTGATCCTGATGCAGTTGAATTAATTGTGAATTACTTATCCGAGAGTACACAATGTGTTATTTTGACTGAAATAGTGTCGAACGTCTTGCTTGTTCATTATGGAGTTCCTCAAGGTTCTATTTTAGGCCTGCATCTCTTTTTTGTTTATATCTCGGACTTCACGAGTCATTGTGAAATGTTCAACTATGCCGATAATACCCAAGTCGTCCTTGAAATCTATCGTGATAAACTGAATGAAGATACTCTGGAGATCAACAATAACCTCAATAAACTATTTGACATATTTGTTTGTCATAACTTGAAGCTGAATCCCGACAAATAGTCAATTATATATTTTAGTAACTCCAATAAACGGCATTTAGTTGAACAAGCAACGGATTTACAAATAAACAGTACACCAGTACCTACTGTACTGGTGGAGTAAGAATGTGAAAATATTGGACTTTAGTTCGACTTTAATTGAGGTTTAGCAAACACGTGGCAAATCATACTGCAGAACATCAAAATCAAACTTGAATATTTGATTTTTTCTAAAATCTCCTACTGTGACTCCGCTTACGGCATTGCCCTGACCCAAAAATATGACATACGAGGATATATTGAAAAATTCTTAGCCTGCTATAGAACCAAACAAAATTTCAATGTCAATATATTTTACTACTCAACATATTCTCCTCTTAAATGGATACATTTATTACAGCGAACCTGCAACGTCTCTAGACCTTTAAAAAAAAATGTTTCTTCTTGCTCTACAAACCAGACCTCCACAGCTTTTATTACCTCCTCGTTGGAAGAAAATTAACGACCATTTAAACTTTTTTTCAGTTGAGGAAAGAGATGATAGTCGGACGGAGCCAAATCTGGTGAATAAGGGGGGTGTTCTAGTAATTCAAACCCTAAATCAAGGATTTTTTGCATGGCAACATGAGAATTGTGAGCAGGGGCGTTGTCCTGCAAAAACAAAACACTTTTGGATAGCTTTCCGCGTCTTTTCTCTTTGATTTTTTTCCGTAGAGTAGTCAGTAATGTCGAATAGTAATCTCCAGTTATTGTTCTACCCTTATCCAAAAAATCAATCATGATTACTCCATGGCAATCCTAAAAAACGGAGGCAAGAACATTTCTAGTCTACATCGTTTTCAAATCGAGCACAGATCGAACGCGATGCTACTACCCTTGCACGCTTTTGGTCAACATTCAAACATTTGGGGACCCATTTTGCAGCAATTTTTCTCATGCGTTCGTATGAAATATTCAGTGCGTCAGATATCCGTTTTAGCCCAATTCAACGGTCTGTTGAAATCATGTCATGAACTGCATCGATATTTTCGGGGACTGACACAGAAATTGGCTTCCCGATCGGTCATCATCTTCAATGGAAAATTTACCTCTTTTGAAGCTTGCAGTCAATTTTTCACGGTCGCATACGAAGGACATTGATCACCAAGGGTATTAATCATATCTTCGTGAATCTGCTTACCTCTTAACCCTTTTAAATACAGGTACTTGATGATGGCTCGATACTCCAATTTTTCGATTTTCACAATTTCGGTGGACATATTTTTTCTTTTAATGTATTGCGTAACTCTGGTTTACTTTTTTGACGTCAAACTTTACACTGACACTTGTAATAAGTTATTGTTCGTTGCTATGGTTACGCAATATTTTGTTTATGCAGGGAACTGGTCTAGGCTAACTAGATATCAATACATCCTCGTATTGTACAAAATTCATGTGTTAGATTCTATACAGGTTTGCGTAAATATGACCGAATATCAAATAAAATTTCTGAAATAAGATGACTTGATATAAATGATTCCATCACTCTACATTCACTTATAGAATTATCAAGTCAAAACAGCCCCCTACTTTTTCTTGAAGGAAAATAACATAAATACTAGAAGAAACGAACTATTGAAAATCCCCTTTCCTTTTATTTTCACTTTTTAGTGTTTACTTTTTAATTTTTACTTCTTACTCAAACTCTTCTTTCAAGCTACCATTTATTTTCACTGATTAATTTATATTTAAGTTTTCAATATTTTCACTACTTTTTAACTATATATTCATTTTCTAGTTGTAATTTTTATTCAATAATTCCAGAAAAATACCGTGGAGGATCATATAATATGTATGAGACTGACTCTGACTCATTCGGTTGCAGCATATTGTGCAAAAATAAATTTGTTTTCATTTCCTAGGAAATAATAATTAGATTGGTGATAAACGTATCTCAGTTCTCAATCTGAATTCAATTATAATTGATCATTGCAACATTTTCAACAGATTCAATAACTATTTCACACCAATTTTCACCTTTCGTTTTATGGACTTTGTTCTCCCACAACAATCATGGGCAGTACTGGGTACTGTAACGGGATTGGATATAAAGTTCTGAAGTAATTGCATTCTGGGGATCATGTGCAGACACGCTATTCCAAACAATATTCGTAGCCCAGAAACGTGCAGTTAGGTACCTCTCTAAGGCAAAATCGAGAGAAACCTGCAAACCCCTGTTTATAAAATATAAAATATTAACATTAGTGTCAATCTTCATACTCGAAACTGCTTGTCTTATACATAAGAATAGATACAACCTCGAGATTGCTTCTACTTATTATGGAACACGACAACACAACTACAATGGCAAAGGACTCCATCATTTATAATGGTATTAGGCTCTATAACAAATTGCCTATTGCAATGAGGGAATCGGATAATTATAATTCCTTCAGAAAAAAGATAAAAGGTTTACTAATTCAAAAACCCTATTACAACCTTCAAGAATATATGGATGATTCCTCTATTTAACCATTAAGTCTATCTAACCATCCAACTACTCTTGAAAATCTCTCAATTTCTTCTATTTCATTCATTTATGTCAAAAATCATATCAATTTAACATTAACCAACCGCGATCTTATTTAATTACCGACTTACGTTTATATGTATATGTTTGACTTTTTCTTGTGGCTTTACTGCTGTTTGTTGTGAGTAATAATCTTGTTTGTCATTTATTATATAGATATATTTATACAATTAATTAATCTAGGACCATTAACCTGTGGTTAATAGTAGGCACTAGGAACTACTTTGACGAAACTATGTTTACTTTTTTTAACTAATTATATTGTTGTTGTTATTGTTAAAATTGTTATTTCCGTCAACCGATTTCACCCCTACGCGCAACCTTCGGAAGTCTTCGAGAGACTTGTGTGAGCTAAGGAAGACGCAGCCCTTACCTTTTAACGTGTGATGCCATGCACGAGACCGATGACCATGCGAGGCTTTGAACCCTCGACCCTTCGCTCCAAAGGCGAACGTTCTACCAGCATGGCCACCACGGCCCATTATATGTTTAATATCATTGTTACCTCGAGCCAAATGTTATATATATATATATATATATATATATATATATATGTGTTCGGATAGGTTTCCACGGTCAGATATTTGAAAACTAGAAGTTCGGGTTGAACCGCGTCTGGAATTTGTTGAAATTCGACGTTTCGGCTCCGATTTTGGAGCCATTTTCAAGAATAAGAAGGATAGGTATAGTGAGGAAACGTGATTCTACACTGAGGTCTCAGTCTGCCTACTCGTCAGGTATTATCGCGTTAGGATTTTGTGACTTGACGTCGGGGTCTCAATCTGCCTACTCCCCAAGTCTCGTCACTGGCTCTCTCTAAGGTCTCAATCTGCCTACTCCTTCGAGTTCGAAATTGCCAATCCCGACAACTACAATGACAAAGGACTCCATCATTTATAATGGTATTAGGCTCTATAACAAATTGCCTATTGCAATGAGGGAATCGGATAATTATAATTCCTTCAGAAAAAAGATAAAAGGTTTACTAATTCAAAAACCCTATTACAACCTTCAAGAATATATGGATGATTCCTCTATTTAACCATTAAGTCTATCTAACCATCCAACTACTCTTGAAAATCACTCAATTTCTTCTATTTCATTCATTTATGTCAAAAATCATATCAATTTAACATTACCCAACCGCGATCTTATTTAATTACCGACTTACGTTTATATGTATATGTTTGACTTTTTCTTGTGGCTTTACTGCTGTTTGTTGTGAGTAATAATCTTGTTTGTCATTTATTATATAGATATATTTATACAATTAATTAATCTAGGACCATTAACCTGTGGTTAATAGTAGGCACTAGGAACTACTTTGACGAAACTATGTTTACTTTTTTTAACTAATTATATTGTTGTTGTTATTGTTAAAATTGTTATTTCCGTCAACCGATTTCACCCCTACGCGCAACCTTCGGAAGTCTTCGAGAGACTTGTGTGAGCTAAGGAAGACGCAGCCCTTACCTTTTAACGTGTGATGCCATGCACGAGACCGATGACCATGCGAGGCTTTGAACCCTCGACCCTTCGCTCCAAAGGCGAACGTTCTACCAGCACGGCCACCACGGCCCATTATATGTTTAATATCATTGTTACCTCGAGCCAAATGTTATATATATATATATATATATATATATATATATATATATATATATATATATATATATATATATATTGTATTTTATTTAGTTAAGCTTTGTCAATGAGATTTGTAATCTTTGTACAATAAAGCACAGTCAATCAATCAATCAATAGATCAGGTTCTCAGTAGTAGAACAATTTCAAATATACGATCGAAAACTAAAAGAAAATAATGACAGTAACATTTTCCAATTCAACAACCAAATATATCTTTTACATAATTCCTACAAAACCCTCACTTACCTAACACCAGGCAAATGATCGAATTTATTGAATAACAACAATATAATAGGTCTCATTGAAACCCTAAGGCTGTTAGCTCGTTGGATATTAGAAATAGTATACAGCGAAAAATAAACCTTTCAAAAAACCAACGCCGAGTACCAAAACTGTCATCGTGACATTCTATTTCAGACGATAGCAGGTTAATCAACATTTATTGTTGATATTATAATCCGCTACAGTACACTTTAATAAACCATTATAACAAAAAAGTAAAGTCTACATTTTTATTTTACTTTCCAAAAAAAAAATCTTGACATTTCCAACACACCTCTCAACTTACGCAAATTGGAACCACATATTATTTTCTATCAGTTTCCGCAATATTTGTTGACTAACTTTAGATTTATAAAAATTATAAACTTTTTTCGAAGTTTTCCCGGATTTTCTCAGTGGCAAATGCACCGATATGGACGTATGAAAATTCATTTTGTAAGTTTTATAACTAAAGGTCCATCAACTGTATAACGATTCATTAATAACACTAGTCAGCAGTGGATTTGATGCCCTTACTGCAAAAGTGGTTTCGAGTACTTCTATGCCAATAATTCACAAAACTATGGATGGTTTTGGAAGATTGGCTCTGGTTTTTTTAAAATCCCATTTTCATATATTTTTTTTAATCAGTAAAAATGAAAGAGATATAAAAAGTATATTCCTAAATATTAAATGAATGTTGAAAATATGAAAAAAAACATAACATTTATTTCAAACTTCTGAAAAACGCCTTTCAGTAGCTTTTTTATTATATTTTTTTTGGGACAGTAATCTGTCATCATGTGACGGTCCCATCTACCCTGATACCTCTCTTCCATCACTTTTAGATCCTGGTGGAAGCGCTCTCCCTGTTCCTCACTATAATTATCATATTTGCTCTTAAAATTTCAAAGCTTTCTAACATCTTTTGCACAATTTTCCTATAATTTGGTGCTTTAAAGTTTCCTAGAAAATTTTCTACCACTAACACAAAACTTCTTCAAGCTTTACTTTCAGAATTAGTCATAACTTTTATAAACTTTGAATCTTTCATGAATTTCCGGATTTGTGGCCCATCAAATATTTCAGCTTTCAACATTTCCATGCACAGCTTAGGAAATGTCTTACAAATGTATTTAAAGCATTCTCCTCCCATGTCCAATGCTTTGACGAATTGCTTCATAATACCTAATTTGATATGTTGTGGCGGAAAGATGATCTTTTCTCTACTCAGCAATAGCTTCTAGTGCAGTAAAACACATTTTAAACTCGTTTTGCAGCTATCAATGAAGCGCCGCCATTCAGTAGATTTATATTCCTTTAAATCCATGTCTAGAAGTAACTTTGATCTATAATTTCAATAAATAAGTTATTCATTTTCACTAGAATATATATATCACTTTCTTGTGTTCTCTATGCTGTAATAGTGACATTTGGTCCCAATAAGTTCATTTCTTTTAGTCTTGAAGCCAACATTTCTGATGCTTGTTTTGATAAATTCAGGTCTTGTATCAAATCGCTAAGCTAATTTTGAGAAAACAACTGTGGTGCAGAAGTTTCACCTTCATATTCACTTGCACTTGTAGACTGTACTGAATATTGTGAATTTGGCAACATCATAGTTTCCGAGGGTATACGAACTACTTTTGAAGCATAAATAGGTCGATAAAGACCTTCAGTGCTAGACAGGACCTCTTGTTGACTGTACACAGAGAGAAATAAATGTATGTTTTTAACACAATTGTGAATACTTTCAGCACAATTTGTTTCTAAAAAGTTGACAGCACCAATTTGTTAAATTTTCTTCTATAATATTGTGTGAGAGATATTGTGTATAAACGATATACTACAGTGTTGTATTATTCTGAATAATTTTGTTTTAATTTTATACACAAAATAAACAAAATTAATCGGTATGTTGTGTAACGAAAGTCAACAACTTGTGTACTATTTATGCATAAATTGTAATGAATGGCAACAATTTGTGTACCTAGTTTGTACAAATTGTGTGGTTATTTTAAATATAGGATGCAAAAAATGTCAAAAAATTTGTATACTCCGCATACATGAATTGTGTAGGTATATTGTACATATTTGTGTACAAAGCAAGGCCAAATTTTATAGGTACCATTTATAATTTTAAGAAATGATACACTTGAGGCACATAACATCCAAACGAAATAAGTTAAGAATAAGCATCAGTTTCAACCTGCTTTCTTCTTCATATCCTATTCTGTTCAGAAATTATAAGCTTCATTTTCCAGAAGGTTGAAATAAAATTAAATGTTATTCAAATGATGTTTATTTCATCACGAAGAACTGATAACAAAAATAACTGAGCTATAAACTCTAATTACAAATAAAATTATAGAAACACAAAATACCAAACATAACATAACATAAATGAACCATACATTTTGTTATTTTGGAACATGTTGAATAATAATAAAATTTAAAGTAAACTTCGTGTCAAACTATATTTATTCATGTAGGAAGTAGGTACGAGGATGCACCTTTCAAACTGTTAAAAATGATGAAAATGAGTCAGTTTGTAGGTTTCAAGTAATAACAAAAAATAATAGCAATACCAACCTTCAAATATTGGTATCAGTTTGCAAATATTCTAACACTTCCATTTGACACAAAACCACATACACAAGAGGAAATGAAAAAGAATAGAAAGTACACTCAACCAGCTTCGCCCTTCGATCAGTATAAAACAATCGAACAATGATGGACTGGACATTTGGAGTGCCGCGCATGCGTACTTAGTTGAGTTAGACGACGCCTTGGTCAAGTTGTGGCAAATTAAACAATTGTGTTGCATATTAAATAGAAAGTACACAACGGGTGTAAGATGAGTTCAATGCGATGTAGATGTTTTCAATATAAATTGTGTTATGGTAGATGTGCATATTTTTGTGTATTTTTAGGCAATGTGGAAGTGCATGAATACTATACAAATTGACTTGCACAAATATTTATTGAATTTCACAAAACGTGTATGATGAAAAAATGGACAATTGAGTAAAATATCTACACAACTGTGTCTTACACAACGTTGTGCATGAACCTACTGCAGTCTTTTCTCTCTGTGTAAATTTGGATATTGCATGTTTTATTTAGATTGAAACCTATAATGTCTACTAAGCATTCGAAATGATTCTTGTGCTACCAGAATTCAACCCGTTACTTTCTCCTTTCTTCCACAAACGTGAAGACTCAATACAAGATTTACAAAAGTTATGAGGAACCCATGGCTTATCTAGGTTTTCAATATGTATTCCGAAATATTCAGCATAAACTTCCTTAGCAAAGTCTGTGATACTTCGTATCTTGTTGGTTTTCATATAAACATCACAAATATAACAAAAAAGTATATTATAATCAAAGTTCAACATATGAAACAAAGTACAAAGTAACCTCACATTAGCAACTTACCCGAAAGTACACGTGTGTCCTCCAATCTTGTCAATTCACTGAGTTTTCGAATATTTACACTGAGTGAGGGGCACGGGGGCGGGGAGCGAGGTCACGTGATATGTCCATGCGCCAAATCAATGCGCAAAAACCGAATTTTAACAAGATACTAAACACTTTCTAATAATTCGTGTTCTGAAAAGCCATCTTGAAGTGTAAATTATTAAAAATATAAAATATGTCAAAATCATATAAACCAGATCCAATTCAGTACTTTCATGAACATATTCGAAAACTGTGGACTTGAAAACATACAAATCCGCAGAAATATCCAGGGCAACAAAAAAAAAATAGTTTTTTGTAGAGCTGTGTAATCTTTGAGATATTTCCAAAATACCAAAATTTTCATCACCATGGCTTGTTTAGAAAATTCCACAAAGCGATTTTCCTGGGGTGAAAACTGAGGTTTTCATTAACGAACTATCTTATAAAAATTAGTTAGGCGTCTTTTATTTTGTGGAGGAAACACCTCTTGGTGTAAATTGAATCCAACTCTATGAATTTTTTTACAGGATGTATTCGGTTCCCAACAATCTGTTATGAGTTTTTTCGTGTCTGGCAACAAGCCCCAAACTCCCGACCTATTTTCCTTTTTCGTGGAAAACGCTAAATGGAGTTGAACACTATGGTGCGTTCCAAGTTTACCACATAAATCTGCGCGGATGAGTTATTTGTTGGTTTGTTGGAGAACTTATATTTCTAGGGGATTATAAACAATTGCTGGCAGATCCTTCCTCTTACTCTTCTTCTTCTTGATTAAGTTGACTACTTTTACGGAAATTGGTACACAGCATCCCGGTACGGAAAACAGTGGCGTCGATAAAGTACATGCAAAAGTTATTTGATTTAATAGTACGTTTGGCTGATATTCTTCATTTAAGCTATCCCAAGATTCGACTTCCTGCAATGGTGGAGGACAGACGGCGTCCTTAGTTGGAAGTCAAGTAAATGTGTGTGAATGGTAAAATTTGTTGAAAATTAGCAGTATTGTGCATCGTTTATTTATAAGTGTAATGTGAATTTGTCTACTTTTCTAGCTTCCTACGCCGGTATCCAGGCCGGATGACAACGGATTTGTCGGAGCTAGGGGCCATACTGCTATTTAAAACTACTTGAATTTATTTCAAATTACCTGATTTGGAAAAATTGTTTCCGTATGGAGACAGAAATCCAAAAAACTAACTAGAAGAAGAAGAAGAAGCTATCCCAATATTTCTTTTCATCTCTCTTTTGATAACCATTTCACAGCTCTACAATTAATTGAAAAATCCGTAATTATGAATTCAAGGCGGGGACCAAAAGAATAACTTTTCTCCACTATCAACACAGAATTTGCCAATTCTGAAATCAAATTTGTTTACAGAATGCTGGAATTCTCTCTCTTGAGATTGAAGAAATATTCTGCAACACCTCTGCCCTCATGCAATTTAAATGTATTTTTCTACAACTGTCAAAAAAGTGCACTTTTTTGTGTAGTTTTGAGTTCCTAAAGTATATGAATATTTTGATATCAAATTACGATTTCAGTATTACACGGAAAAGCGTTAAAAAAGTACACTTTTTTTAACGGTTGTCTAGACAACAACACTGACAAACTGATTCGAATAACAACGAAATCCTGAATGTGTAATGTGACAGTACTTATTTCAAATTAGTAAATTGCATATCTCACAATCTTTCGAAATTACGAATCAAGTACCTACGAAAATGAAAAGTGATGATGAGTTAAACATTAACATTAACATTAGCCTCGACGCAGTTGATTGTCATCGTAGTGGCAAAATTTGAGTAAGTGTCAAAATTATTGCTGTCACGTTTCCTATCTGTGATCGTGGAGAAAATTCGTGATGCTCGTGGTTCCTCACGCTCGCCTTCGGCTCGCGCTCGGAACTTTCCACTCGCATCGAATTTTCATTCTAACCTTGTCAGAGAATATACTATTCTTGGGACGATCAGTCGCTTTATCTACCCTAGAAATACTACTTCATACTATAATCTACATAATATTAATACCTTAATAACTCAATATGAAAATTAAACCAATTAATATTATTATAATTCTCTAGCGGAAGGGATTTCGAACGAGTGAGCCGTATTAAATATCTTATCTGTGATCGTGGAGAAAATTCGTGATGCTCGTGGTTCCTCACGCTCGCCTTCGGCTCGCGCTCGGAACTTTCCACTCGCATCGAATTTTCATTCTAACCTTGTTAGAGAATATACTATTCTTGGGACGATCAGTCGCTTTATCTACCCTAGAAATACTACTTCATACTATAATCTACATAATATTAATACCTTAATAACTCAATATGAAAATTAAACCAATTAATATTATTATCATTCTCTAGCAGAAGGGATTTCGAACGAGTGAGCCGTATTAAATATTTAGGTATAATCATTGATAAAAACTCAATTTCAAAAAAAAAATTGAATAATAGGCTTTGCATTTAGGATCAGCAAAACAGTAACTCAATACAGTATTTGACAATAAATTGTTATTATATGATAATTTTTTATTGATTAATTTTTTTCTACCTTTTCCAGCTCAATCAGTGACGCCTAAGCAGAGATGATTGTCTCTGTCTCAGGAGGGTTGCACTTGGGATTTTCTTCTCTCTTGATGTCAATTTTGTTATATTATTGTATAGAAAATTCAATAAATCTTAAATGTAACGTTTTTTTTTTGTTTTATTTTTATTCAAGTTTGCAAATTATTATTATTTTTTTCAATAATACTTCAATAATAAAGTTTATTCATTCTTAAATTCAATAAACTCTACTATTCTAAACTCACTTTACCTACTTTAGGAGAAACCGTCCTTAATCTATCAAAATTACTATTTCTCTGCTTTATTCTACTGATCTATTGCTTCAATTTTTATGATTTCAGTACGAAATTGTCTGCCTTTTTCAATTGACGCTAACTGTGAAGTTCTATGACTAAGAATTTCTCAAAACCTATGGTTAGTTGTAAATTGTTTTTGATATATATATATATATATATATATATATATATATATATATATATATATATATATATGTTCCAGTGACTGTAAAACAGTCGAAAACAATCCTTTAGGAACTCACTATACCTTTGTATAGATTGTATGGCATATACAAAGGTATAGTGAGTTCCTAAAGGATTGTTTTCGACTGTTTTACAGTCACTGGAACATTTATTGCTCCTTGAAACAAGTATTCAGCATATATATATATATATATATATATATATATATATATATATATATATATATATATATATATATATATATATATATATATATATATATATATATATATATATATATATATATATATAACGTCTAAGGTACCATCGACCGTGACCCACCCTGTATATATATATATACAGGGTGGGTCACGGTCGATGGTACCTTAGACGTTTACGATATTTTCCACCCACCTCCGTGGGCTGATAGGGATACCGCAGGTTGTGAGGGAGTGCTAGGGTGGGGGGCTCCGTCGACCCCTGTTGCCAGGGGTCGGCCTTGTCCCGAATGTAGTGTCTCCTCGGCTCCTCAAGAGGAACCGGTGAGGCACCATCGCTGGTGTTGACGGGTGTAACTCAGATTTTACCTTCCTACATCATGGTATTAGTATACCCTGTCTCCCGCTATGCTAATACAGGGGTTGATTGTCAGATTGATCATAATTTTTGAAGTGTGATTTGTGAGAGGTGTTATGTGGATTCCCGGAAAAAGTTTTCGGCAAAAAAACGGGTTCTGGTCTTAGTCCTCTATAGAGGTGACTTGGTGCTTAGTCTTGGCGTTCATGGAACATGTCCAGTTTTTGGTAAATGGCCCGCCGTGTTTGCGGGGCTCATTGTGGTGTGCCCTTACTCTTGTTATTTCCCTGGTGAGTGAACTCTTGGGAATGTGATATTTGTAAAATTTATATGAAAGATTCATTATGTGGTCCTGGATAGTGGTGACTTTAGCTAGGTCACGCACGTTTCAAAGAAAATTCATGGACTCGAAAAATTTCCGGCAATAATTCAAGCATTTGGGAGATTACAAGTGAAAATTGCTATTATCTCGGAATTCTGGCTATTTAGGTATAGGAACATGATATATCAATTCGAAGGGAATTTGGTCATATTTCAGGATATTTCATAATATACAGGATGTTCCATTAAAAAAAAAACGCACATTCAACCCTTTTCGTATCTAGCAGTTAGAGATAGGTATAGGGGAGTATGAGGCAGAAATAATCAGAAAGGAATGACAAGTTCAAAAATGCGGTAATATACAGGGTGACCCATTTGAAATAACAAAGATGCTGCTACTTTCTGGTATAAGCGGCAACGCTGCATTGCTGAAAATATTTTAGATCGATAGACCAAGAGCAACTACTCGAGAAACCAAATTTTCAGAATGATTCTATGTCCCGTTCTCCGTAAACGTCTAAGGTACCATCGACCGAGACCCACCCTGTATATTTATATCTTCTCGTTTTGGGTTGTTTATGGACGTTTCACTTAGCAAAAGAATTCAAATAAAGTGTCTGTACAGCTTGGCAAATCTAGCTCTGAATGTGAAATCGTCACGCCTATCGATTCGCGGTAGCAGAAGAACCCAGTACAGTTGTTAATTCAGGAACCTGTGATTTTATATGATAATGTTTGTTTCGTTTGTTTCTCACTGTTTCTTGTTACTTGCACACTTGAAATTTGTTTTTTCTTGTTAAATGCTCTTCTCCTTTCCCAAAAACTACTGGATTCTGATTTTGAACGGAATCTGACAATAATAATTCGTCTACCTTTTTGAAGCAGTCATTTCGAATAATCCCAAACCAACCCAACTCAACCCAAAAGCTCCTATATACCAATTTTGAATGGAATAGTATCAGAAATCTCCTCCAACATTCTGGAGCGGCGCCTTGGTTTTTTCCTTATATAAAAATGTTTTGGAGAATTATCCCCCGAGTGATAAACACAGCTAGTAATAATTGTAAAAGTTATAATATTCCATAGTTTCGTCCGACAGAATGAGTTCATACTGGTTATGTGATACTCTCTCTTTTCCTCACCAGTCGTGTGGGAGGAGAAACTGAGAAGCGCGTCATTTAAAATAAATTCAGTTTCATTTCTGAATGCAGAATTGTAAGTAATAATTCGTTTTCAATGGTCGACGGCTAAACCAAACCCTTATTAGTTGACTTTGATTAAACTGGATATTTCTCATTTCGAATGAAATAAAGCAAGGAAATTCATTTCGCGAAAACAACTTATTTTTGTAAAATTATTCACAAAAAAAGGAAACATCTAGCAGAAAAATGAGAAAGTCGTTTAACTTAGTAAATGATAGACTTCAATATTGAAATGAAACAACATTAAAATATTCGTTCGTTTTGATGGTGGGACTGATCGAAAATGCCCAAAAATTAGGGAAAATATCCTTTTCACTCATTTGAAACTCGAAGAATATCTTTTAAACTATTTTTATCTTCATACAATCATACAACCAATCACCACTCAGAAAAAAAATTGTTTCTGTTTTTTCAGGGATGAAGAGCCTTAAGAGATATTGTGAGATTATTTGTTGATAATCATTCCAAGAAATTCACAAAAAAGTAGGTATTTACAATTGTTTTGCAATAATTGCAAAGCACAAAGTAATACTTCATTTGAAAGTTGAAATACTTCAATTCGACTGTGGTTTCTGATGACTCAATTCCTCCCCGAAATCTCTACTTGAAGACCATCGCTAAAAACTGCGTGTTTCCTTTTTTCAAATTGTGCAATCATTAATTTTTTTTATCAAGGCCCCTGCAACACGACCCATTACCGTCGAATGGAAGCCCATCCACTCTGTCGGCTCCATAAACAACACTTCATGAAAACGGTCGGCCGTCGCGAAACAAAAGCGAAGCGGCGGAGGGTGCTCAGAGTTATGCCCGTGTCGATTAAGCGCGGTTGTTATCAGGTCATTTGCAGTTTGTCAAGCCGGCCGTGGACCGTCTATCAACGGCGAGAGGCCATAACCTTACCTTACGCTTTACGTTTTCAATAGGCGAGCATTTGCATTCGCGGGGAGGCCGTTATCCGAAATAATGACCCCATAAACGATCAGAACAATGAGCGGTAGTGCTTGTATCAGCCCAATGGATTTAGGAGGGATTATCTAGAAGGCGAGTATCCACTTACTCCTAGAGGTGATTCCAAAGATAACAGCGTATTGAAATATTAATGTCTGAAAGTTCTAAACTGGCTAATAAAACATATTGAGTTTCTCTTTTCAATGTCCTAAGTACAGAAATTGGAGAAAATTTGGCACTGGTGCACGTATGCAGAGCTGTGCCAAGCACTGTCAAAAAGTGCTTCGAGTTCTAAGCACTAAGCACTCTTGAAAAGTGCTCTGGAGTCTCGAGCATTAAGCACTTTTTTTTAAGAAGTGCTCGCGATTACTAAGCACTTTCAAAAAGGCGAGACCGTTAAGGTGGGCGTTCAATTTCGTGTTATCCAAGTTCATATTGCATTTGGAAACGGTTTCACTTGGAAAACTCAAATTTGTTAGGTGAACTCACAAAGAATTGGAGTACTTATTGAATATATTGACACTGATTTGATACCAAAATTTGAGATTATTTTGGTCGGCAATTGAAGGAAATGAGTCAAGACTTGCTTGTGTTTTATTTCAAAAGAATGACCCATAAAAACAGTGCAATATTGATTGCACTTTCACGCAGTTTTTCGAGGTATTCTGGGAGAAATGTATTCCTCCGCTTGTCTGGGTGGCAATCTAAACAGCAGATCGCGTGAGAGTTTACTTCCTCGCCCAGTGTTAATCATCGATGGGGTATATCCGGACTCATAATGAGATTCCCACTAAGCATGTAATGTTACACAATATTATGTATGGCATGCTATCGTAAAATGAAAATATAATATTGCTTAAAGCTCAATGCTATATTTAAGTTTTTAACATAACAGAATAAACTACAAACAAGTTGTTTGTAAGTTATAAGGCAAGCTATTGATTGAGTTTCAAGTGCAATGTTACATGATCCATGAAAGTTCATTGTAAATGCAACAATACAGAAACTATCTACGAACAATGTGAGTGCAAGTTACATTTGGAACTATCGAACAAGTTCAAATCGCAATGTTGCACTGAGTTTGAAATTCCATGATATTTACAACCATACTTTAGCTATCTACAAACAATATTGACAGTATTTAGAAAACACAATACACTTTCAATTTTCGATTGCATCATCGCAGAAATATACAAAATGATACGCTAGGACAATTTCAAATGGTAGGTATAAAGAAACTTGAAATAATATTCCATTTATCAGGAATCCAACCAGTTTTGAATTTCCCGGTCTTGATGAGATCCCACCTAACGGGGCGACCAGACAAGCACGCGCCTCGCGCCATTTTGATATTGTAAATTATATTGTTGTTGTGTGTCGTGCCTTTGCGTTAGTTTCGTTTTGGATACTTTCATTCGTTCTTAACCTAGGTACCTAAGTAAAGTACATATTCTTCTGCAATTTTGTTTTTTGATAAGAGTTCACTGAGTGTTGAAACAGATAATGGATAATGCTAATAAATTTAAGGCATCTTCATGTAAGGTAAGGCCAGTGTTTATATAGAAGATAGTCAACCTTATGGGATTATGATTGGATAAAAATGGATGCGACATGTAGATGGCGATAGTGAGCTCGCATCCAAGTCCTGTCGTAACTTCAGTGATTTGGCCTCCAAGTTATGTCGTAACTTGATTAAAACAATGGAAAAGCATTAAAATCAGGTTTTTTTGAAGAAACCTGCATTAAAATGACGTCAAATATTCATGTTTGTAACTAATCCCGCTAGATGACACTCGCGTTTGTGTCCAATACCTTTTCCACATAGACCGTCAGATAGTGACAGATTTAGGTGCCCCATTTTCACATATAAGCCTCGAATAGGGTTGAAAAGTAAGTCGATGTTGAGTAAAATGAAGGGAAATTTACGAGTGGCTCGTGGGGAAAACATAGGGAAAAATCAAAAAGAATTTCCATTAAATTCTCCGACGACAAAATCTACTTTTCCATTCACGCCACTCAAACCATTATGTTTTTCGGTCTAGTGACGATGTAGGTTTCCATAGTTTCGATGGGCTTGCGTGGGAAAACCTGTTAAAATCTCGATTTTTCTTTACAAGATTACAGCCTCATTTTAACCCTTTAGCCACCTTCAACACTCAAGCCTTTGATCTTCTGAAGCCAGGTTATATTAATTAATGATTATGTGAACACGGCTCGCGTTAAAATATGGAAAATCGAATTTTCCATATGTTATCCCCAGGAGCCACTTGTAAATGTCCCTCCATTTTACTCAACATCGATGTACTTCTCAACCCTATTCGAGGCTTGTATGTGAAAATGGGGCACCTAAATCTGTCACTATCTGACGGTCTAACAGGCATTGACTAACTATGTTCTATTTAAACAATGCTAAGGCGATACATCAAATATTATTTTAGGTTAGGATGGTGTGGTATGCTCATTCTGCGTTTATTGCGAATAAATCTGGTAGTAGTGTCAATTTGAAAGGTACTTTTACATTTGTAAATGATGTGGAATACTTTTACATCTCGATTTTAGTTGCAGGTTTTTCAATATATTGGTGGCTTGAATGAAAAGTTTTGTGTTGGAACAAGTCTTGAACGTTTTTTCACAAATCATTGTGCCATGTTTTGCAATTGGATCAACAAAAAAGACAATTTCAGAATCAAAGAGTTGAAATCTAAACAAATTTTAAAATTCGAGTCAGTTCAATTTGAATATAAAGCAAATATGTAAGCACAATAGTGTCATAATCAAGAACAAGTTCAATTGTACATACTATATTGAAATAAGACCATAATTGTTGAGTTGACTAATTATATATTTATTTATAATATGTTTGTTCCAGATGCAGTGAGAAATTCATCTCCATGCATCAGAGATGATGCATTTCAAATAAATGTGATGGCTTGGCTACAATTCTCAAAAACACGTTACTTGTAGGGTTAGGTAGTAGATCGAGATGTCGATATTTAAGCTACACATTCAATTCAATGATTATTTTGTTTCAGGTACCTGATAATGCCAAACAGATTTTTATTTTAAATATAACATTTCAATATGAGTACTTATATGTTTTTTTTTGTGATATTTTAATTAAAGTTTCAATATCAAATTTTTGTCTATTTGATCTACGAGATTTAAATGGACATTCAAATTAATAGGTATAATTTCAGAAGATTTTTTGGGTTGTCACTGCTTGTTTCTAAAAACTAGAAAATGTTGAATCTGATTTCCATAGAGGACACATCAATACTGAATGATCTGTCTCCCATGAAGATTGTATTCATTTTATATCAATATTAGTAGCAAGTAGTGAAAATCCAAAAATTCTTCAATAGCGAACACATCTACTGGAACGTAATTTATGAAATTTTACTGTTATGTTATGGAAAGGAATTGACAAGATTGGTGGTAAGTTGCTGCTATATAAAAATATTGAATATGTTATTTTCCACTAATTTATATTCTATGTTGCGGTAACCTTGCTGCAATTACTAATTATGAAAGATTACACCCATCAATCCATTTCAGTAGTTGCTGCAACATTGACATAAGACGTCATTTTCAATATCACATTTGCAATTTTCTTGTATATTATATGCAATGTTGCAGAAACCTAGCTGGAATAATTGATAATGGCATATACCATTTGTAATATTGCTGAACGTCCGTTTCAGTAGTTGCTGAACCTTTGCATTAAGGTAGCAGAAAACTCTGATTTAACATTACACATTACCATGAAAGGTTACTGAAATATTGAATGAATGTTACTTTTGAGATGAAACTCGTGTGGGATCTGCTGGTTCTCTATCCGAAATGAAAAACCAAGACGTTCTGAAAGACCAAGTTTAATGAAAAATACGTGCTGGTTGTTCAACACCTTGTGAAAGATCACTATCTTGTAGCTAAAAGAATGTTTCATTCTGAATACGTATATCACAATATTGAATCTCTTACTTTCTTACCTAAAAGAATGACCGAATCCCAAACCAATAAATCATCTGTGACAAAATACGTGGGTTATGGAGAAATATTCAGAGTTCATCTACTCTTATCTACAAAGATGCTCTCAATCGCCTGTTCTAATCGAGGTTCACAGCCAAAAAGCACCGTAAAGAACGTGAAATACTGATTTCAGTCAGTCAGAAAAAACTTAATAAATAAAAAAAAGATATAGGATTGCCGTATTTGAATAGTGGAACGTACACCTTAAGGGTATAAAATCATTTATGCAGGCGCTTGTTAAGCTGATTGCATAAATATATATTATTCAAAAATCAAAACAAATGGCCATCATGACGTCACACGTGACGATGAATAATTTATAAAGACAAGATGGAGGTTAGAGAAGTTTATAATGAAATGAAAATGAAAAAAAAAACAATTTTCGAGAATAATAATGATGGAGTGAGTGAAACTACCGTTTCAGCACACTTTGCTTAGTGGGTTAGGTTAGAAGAACTAGTGTCACCCCAATCTCTCAGCGACGAACATCATCAGATAGTCCCAATATGTCGTTCGACCATTCCGTCTAAACTAAATTGCTTTAAGCACTTTCATGAGCACTAAGCACAGTGCTTTGGGACAGCTCAACACTTATCTATGTCACCCGTCAAAACATACCACTGAGACCAATAGTTTGTACCCCAGGCTCGCCAACGTATCACTTGGCGAAAAATTTATCCTCGCTTCTCCTGCCTCATGTGGGAAAATCGAACTCCTACGTCAAGGATTCAACAGACTTCGTTGGGAAAATTGAAGGCATAACGTTTGAGCCGAGCGATATTCTGGTCAGCTTCGTTGTGGTGTCCTTGTTCACCAACGACCCACTTGAAGACTCTCTGTGGGAGCTCACTAACATGTTTTCGAATGACATCGTCGACCTCTTCAAGGCATGTCTCACGGGAAGTTACTTTCAATGGAATGGAAACTTCTATGAGCAAGTGGATGGCGTGGCGATGGAAAGTCCACTCAGCCCAGTGATAGCCAACTTTTTTTTGGAACATTTTGAAGAGAAAGCAATTTATTGATGCTTTTGATTTAAAACCGACCATTTGGATACGTTACGTGGATGACACCACAGCCTTAGGTCGGCAAAAGACAAAAGAGACCCAGTATTTGCAACGGGGGTATCGCAAACCATGCACTTGCGAAAAGGTATAAATCGGAACCACAAAAAGATCCATGCGAACAAAGCTGAAGGAAAATCAGAGGAACTGCAGATTAGGCCAAACGGACAAGTCGGCAGTGGCAGAACACGCGCTCAGTGAAGGAAACCGATTCTGTTTGAGGACGTAAAACTCCTTGCCCCCCAACCAGGGATACCATAGCCGACTTGTACGGGAGGCAATAGAGATCCACAAACACACGGAGAATTTCAACAGAAAAGAAGAAGCTGTGAACTTCAACCGAATATGGAATTCCAAAATAACAAAAGAGAACTACGACATTAATTAATACAGATATCAACGACATCAAGCCGGCAGGTAGAAAGGGGTAAATTAGAGTTAGTGGAAATGTACCAAGTCCAAAAGACTACCTAAGTACAAATTTTATTCTGAATTGTAATTTTCTTTTCATCCACTGTAAAGTAAATTGTTATTTCATTTGTTTGTACTTTTTTTATTATTAACTAATATAATGGAATAGAAGTTTGTTTTGTATAAATAATGCATCAAATAAAATACGAAAACAATCTTCAAAATAAATAACAGAACTCACAGAGGCTTACCTGTTTGTTGGCATAATAAATACATCAAGACCAAGTTAAAATCATTACTAAACATTCAGCGGGGACTAGCGCACACAGTTGTGAAATTAGTATAAAAAATTGTACGTAGTTCTAAGATTTGTAAAAAATTATAGACAGTTGTAATTGAAGATAAATAATAAATTGTAGAATACTATATAAATAATCAAGATTTTCAAATATATGTGCATTAGACATACCATTTTAAAATATACATTGAAATTTTGTTGTGCCTTACTGATTTGAGGGACTATTTGAGTAACATTTCAGTCAATCAATGTATATTCATCCTTGAAACACACTTTTCCAATAGACTGGTAAATTTTTCAGTTTGAATAGTGGAAGGTAGAATCGTTGAAAAGTTTGGGGCCTAGATAGTTGAAACTCTTTTGCCCTATTGTCTCAGATTAAAGCATTTATAACATTCCATGTAGTTTTTGGAGACGCATTAGTAAATTTTGAAGTAAAGAATTTTTCTTTTGCTAGTCTGGAAGTTTTTCTGTTGAACTTATTACAATATTTGTGAAGGTCAGCTACCTCTTGATTTCCTGTATTTTTATTTCTTTTTGAAATGAAATTTGCATCGTAAAATTAGTAGGAAAGGATTGATTGTAAAAAAAAGTTTTTTGGAGCTATTTTTTCAATATGGCGGTGAGAATTCGAAATCTATATACTCATCAGTTTTCAGAACTGCCGGAAAACTTTCCAGGTAACCCCCTGCACCAAATGCAATCTGTGATTTACAGAATCCGAAGCACAGCTATAATAATAAGTATACTATATCAATAATTCTTGTAATCTTTGAGTACCGAAGCAGATTTGAAAATTATCTAATCAGGAAAATTCTAGATCGCCGAAATGATTCACGGGTACCCCAATGAGGCCCACTTAGCTCGCTTTTTCCACGAACCTTTCCGCGCCTCATTTGAATCTTTTATCAATCGTTACGAAAATAACCGGCTAAGTATCGTGTGAAAATCAATAGAATAGAATGAATTTGGAGTGCACAATCGAGCGGAGGCCAATAAACATGATAACGAACATTCAATGTCCTTTTATCGGCTATTTTGAAACAAATACTAGGCCGTATTTACTCGGAGGGATTGAACAGTTTTTTCTATAGATAGACTGATTTGTTGTCAGGCGAGACAGCTTGGGGGCCGGTGGGTAAGGAAGATCGCTATCGGATGTTGTACCTGATACTGTGAAAAATATTATTTGACGAACTTCATCAGTCGAGATTTTCGTCATTATTGATCTAGGAGACTGAAAAAAAAAAATGAGAATGGTGCAATATTCTGGTCTATTCAGAGGAGAATGATGGAGAGACAACAGCAGTAGTATTTTGTGATATAACAAAGGCATTTGATTGCGTTGATCACGAAATAATTTTAAGAAAACTTGAACTGTACGGATGCCAAGGTGTAACTCTCACTTGATTCGCCAGATGGTTGAAACAACAAAACTATAAAAAAAAGGAAATATCGCTAGGAGTTCCGCAAGGAGCTGTGCTCGGACCCATTATCTTCCTGTTATATGTTAACGACCTCCCTAAAACCAAGATTTCTGGTATATTTACTCTCTTGCATACCATACCGTGGAAAAGCAAGAAGACCTGGGAGTTATATATTATAACAGAAGCCATTTCTTACATAAACTCTCGTAAACAATGAATTTGGAGACACTGAAATAGCATAAACATAATCGAGTTACTGAAGTTATCAACTTTTCCATCATTTATTTGCTGTTTTTAACGCCATCGTCATTGTGAGTTTTATTTGTGTTGATTGTTGTTTCGTTATTATTGACTTCAAAAATACAATCACAACAACAAATTGAATATTCGGCAATGTACCATATCGGATAAGAATAATTTTGGTGGCAAATTTTATGTTCTTGCGATGGCATCCCTGTGTGAGGAATCTATTTCAAATCAATCACTGATGGATATTAGATGGCGCCCCATAAAACAGATTGTCGGTAATTTTGAAAACACATTTAAAGGACCCCGCACATTTCTTATGGGAAATGGCTTTCCGTGAATTTGGCTGAATTTTTTGTATTTTGTAGTTCTTCATGAGCTGATCAAAAGTGTCTATAGCCACAAAGCTCAAAAATAGACAGTTTTCGAGATATGGAGATTTGAAAATGGATTTTTTTCATTTTTTGTAGTATTTGGTCATCAATCCGATAGCTCTTATTTCTTGATGGGATGGCATTTGAATGTTCGGCGCCCCCAATCCGACTGAGAAATGGTCTTTATCAGTTATGTTAGGCACCGCCATCAAACAATTTTCATACACTGCTCCACACTGGCTATGAAATCAGGTACTATTCCAAGATATTCCATCCATCTTTTTATGCTACAAGATAGCACCAGTATAATTTTAATTGTCAAAAAACGACATATGTTGGGTATTTTTTGAAGAGAGACCATAATAACTGATACTGAATATATCTAATGTCCAATAATATGGAGCATGTTTTCCAAAATTTTCATAACGAGGCTCAGCGAGCTTCGATGGAAAAAATGGACAAATCATAATACTGTGTTCACAGAGACAACAAATGTGATCACTATCGATGTCATTTACATGAGTTTACGTGATTTATTTCTCGCAAATCTCGATAATCTGACAATGGTGTGCCAAGACATTTTCCTCAGGGTGGCTCGTAATGGATGATAGCATCTCACAGCCAAACAAATCCGTGAAAATGTCTGCATCTTTGATACTTTGAAGTACTTTCCAGGTAGAATAGGGAAGTTCAGGTGTTGGAAGCAAACTATGAATGGAACTTTCGATATTTACCACCGAATTCTTGAAAATACTATTTTTTTATAAATGTTGCATTAGACTTTACACTTATAATTGAGTATCTACTCATATGATCGTTTGCAAAATGAATGGGTAAATCAATCAAAAACAATGTAAAAGTAGGAATAAAAATCATAATAATAATGATATTAAATAAAAAACAATAATAATCTATCTTGGCAATCTCAAAAAAACATTTGAAATATTATGAGCGAAGCGGATTTATTTTTCCTTTAAATTCTTGAAATGATTTATGACTGTATTAGGTTTGTTGATATAATTATAGTTATATGTTACCAGTAAATCACTTTACCCATGATCTGACTCATAATATTTTAAATTATTTCTTGAGATTGCTAAGATAGTTTATTTATTTTTTATATAATACATTATTATTATTAGTATTATTATGAATGCTACTTTTACTATTATAATGTTTTCAAATGATCTACTCATTCATTTTACCAAAAATCATGTGAACAGATAGAATTCATTTATTTGTGTAAACTTTGATGCAACATTTATAAAAAAAATTATAGTAGTTTCAAGAGTTCGGGGGCAAATATCGGAAGTTCCATTCATAGTTTGCTTTCATCATCTAAACTTCCTTGTTCTACCTGGAAAGTACTACAAGGTATCAAAGATGCAGACATTTTCACGGATTCGTTTGGATGTGAGATGCTATCATCCATTTAGAGCCACCCTGAGAACAGTGTCTTGGCACACCATTGTCTGATTATCGCGATTTGTGTGGAATAAATGACATATTATATGTAAATGACATCAATAGTGATCAAAATTATTATCTCTGACGATACATGTTTATGATTTTTTCGTTTTCCCTCATTAAAGCTCTCTGAGACTCAGTGGCGGATTTATAGATTTGCCGCCCGTAGGCTATTCAATTTTTGCCGCCTCTAAATTTTGATATCTTAGTCCACAATCATATCAATTTTCTATCAATAAAATTCCAACTTTATAATTTGTGCTCCATCATCCACGTTACATCAACTTTTCCCATATATTTATTATTATTGAGAACTATGGTACCGTGTTAGATCCTTGATTATTTTTACAGCAAAGAATGATCAAAAAACATTATTTTAAGGAAAAAATATCTCAATTGTATACCACTTTTAAAGTAAGGTAAGGTATGTCTTAAAACTATACAATACTTACAAAATATGAATTAAGCTTACGTAAAAAACATACATTTGGCGAACGTTGATTAACATTTATTATTACACTCACAGTTTAAAAACAATACAATAAATATATCTTTTCTTTATTATTTGTTAGCATTATGATTTAAGTTAAATTATAAAAGCATTACAATACTTTTTTGCGAGACTTTGAATTCGCAAAATCATTTATTATATCGTCGTACGAAATCTTGTTCATTAGCTCTGACTCTTCTCTGCTCTTCTCTGCTCTGACATTTTTTTTTAATATACTTGTTTAACTGGAGAGAAGCCGTTGAATAAAAAATTGCAGCTGAGTATTGTTTTATCTTATTATAATTAATTCATTCCGATTGGCATTTTCTGAAAAAGTTGGCTTTGCGAAAAAGTTATCAAATATACTGATGTAAACATTTAATTTAAATAATTCGTGTACGACATGAGCGCTTAAGGCCTGCTCATTTGGATTTTCCAAACTTTTTCTTACTGCAAATAAAATAATTAACTGATAAAATGTATCAATTTTCTAATGAGCAAATTGTCTCACTTCATATTTTGTGGAGGGAATTTTTTTATTGTCAAGTCACAGTCGTTTAACTATCAGTTATTTGATTAATATGATCTCTATAAGATATTGAACTAGTTTTTTATTTAATAAAAATTAGTCAATTTTAGTCAGTATTTTTATTAGACCATCGATATTATATCGATTGAATTGGGTAAGCAGATCTCATAATTATCAGGTACAAGGAGAAAAAATTATAGCAGTTATCAGTGAAGAATATATGTAAAAATTACTAAATTTCGATTATAATATCGAATCGCGATATTCTAAAAGTTCATAATCATTAATGTATAATTAGTAAAGCGTTTAGGAATTGTTCATGCAGAGATGTTGAAATATTTATTAATTAGCACTGTATATGAGAATATTTCGATTTTTGTTAAATATTTCAATTTCTCTCCAATTTTCGAAATTCGTATTATGTGTGTGTATAATAATTTTTTTTTTTAATTTGTAAACCGAAATAATAAATTTATGAACTAAATTTGCCGCCCCTTAAAATTTGCAGCCCTAGGCTCCAGCCTACTCAGCCTGCTGGTAAATCCGCCACTGCTGAGACTCGTTATGAAAATTTTAGAAAGCATATTTGATATTACTGGACATCAGATATATCTAGAATCAGTTATTCCAGAGAATACCCAACACATGTTGTTTTTGAAAATATGAATCATTCTGGCGTTATCTTGTAGCTTGAAAAGTTGGATAGAAGGTCTTGGAATTAGTACCTCATTTCATGTCCAGTGTGGGGCAGTGTATGAAAAATTATTGATAGCGGTGCCGAATGTAACTGAGAAATACCATTCCTCAGTCGGGTTTTGGGCGCCGAATATTTAAATTCGATCCCAACAACAAATGAAAGCTTCCCGATTGATGGGCAAATACTACAAAAAATTAAAAAAATCCATTTTGAAAGCTCCATATCTCGAAAACTGTCTATTTTTGAGGTTTGTGGCTATGAACACTTTTGATCAGCTCATCAAGAACTACAACATACCAAAAATTCAGCCAAATTCACGAAATGCCATTTCCCATAAGAAATGTGCGGGGTCGTTTGAGAGACTGTGACAGCTCCATTGAACAAATATTTTTTCATTAGAAAAAAGATAGAAAACTGGTATGAGCCGTTTATACACTGAATAATGAAACTGAAAAATATTCAACAGCTTACCCAAAAAGCCGTGGACACGGAATCTGGAACAATTTCCGAAAACTTTCGCTGAGGAATATGTCGTCTTATACAAAAATGCTGAAATAGGGTAAAGTTTTGAATATCTTTCTACACTATAGTGAAGATGAGAGAAAAATGATCGCGAAAGGAAAAATTATGAAACAATGAAAATGAATAAGAGTTATGCGACACATGTCTACATCAATGGTGATGGAACGGTGGCTAAGGGATTCAGGCCGATCTAAGCACATTTTAGCGATTTGGTGGCATCTCCTAGACTTCATGAGAGAAGAAAAAGTCTTTTGTACCAGCTCTTTCCACAAGTATCCTCACACCCGAAAAGGCTAAGTGGCTTTCACTGGAATTTAGTGAATTACTGGCCGTTAGAAGTAATTGAGACAGCTAGCATTGGTTACTCATTTGGAAACAAAAAATTCATAGCAAATTAGCAGTTATTTAAAAACTTTATAAATCAATAAAAATGGTATATCCAGCATAAATATCCTGTGGTGTATGGATTCGTATGGATATAACTAAAAATTAAAAAAAATTATTTTGAAATTCATAAATTTAAATCACAACTTTGGTGAATTGAAATAATAGAGCCTTGGAGAATAGTTCTTTCAGATTTGGCCACAAACGAAGGTGTTGGAAAAATGTTAACGACTGTACTTCAAAACTTGATTTTTGTATGCCGTGTCAAGACCTCCCAAAAGATTACGTGTTGTCATTATTTGAGAGAGTTAGGCTTCATTATACCATTACATTCCTAAATCAGAATATTAAGTCCACAGGTAAACAAAAACTCAATCTGAAGCTTACAATTTTGAAACATGACTAGTTAGGGTATATGAAAAATGGGTTTCAAGGTGGATTCAGCCACTTTTATTGTTTGTAATAATTAGGAATTTGTGTTTTATATTTCACTACAGTTACCCCAAATTTAATTGAGTTCATTTTACGAATTGATCGTTCATCTTCCTAGATCCATATGGGTACCATTGGACTCTACCCGATCTTGCAGACTCCTTGATTTTTATTCAGGATCCAGTCATTGGACAAAATCCATATTGTATAGTGTTCCAGAGAACTTGAAAATTTACAATGACTACAGTGTGGTAATCACTGATACTGTATAAGTGAAATGGTCTTGGCGCACTGTTCCAGAACCCTGGTCAGTAGTTAATCTAGGAGTTCCCCAGGGTTGAGTTTTAGGGCCTCTTATATACTTGATGTTTATAAACGATTTGCCGTCTTTAATGAGCAAGGATTGCATTGGTTTATATTCAGATGATGTGTCATTGGCAACCCACGAAAATACCACTGAGCAACTCTTATCTAAACTGATCCACCTCTACAATAAATTCAATGAATGGTAAACGTATAATCACTTGATATTAAATAGAAAAAATAACTATTTTGATTGAATTCTTCAGTTTATTCAATCCCTACATGAATATGGAAATTGTATCAGCAAGTCTTGACGTCACTGTCTCCCAATCTAGAAATATTTCTTGATGCATCACAATCGTTTATGATTGTTTTAGTCAAAATAGCAAAAAAGTTGGAAGTGGTTATTTTGCTCGTTTATAATTGAAAATTATATTATACCAAATGCACATACAGAGTTAATATTCTAACTCACAGCATAATAATTTGAGGCAGTTCCACTTCAGTCAATAGACTATTTATTCTACAAAAAGACTAATCAGGCTCATCTTTGGTCTACAACGCAGAGATACATGTAAACATCATTTTCAAATCCATAACATTTCAACACTGCCCTGTATTTATATCTACAGATGTATACTGTTAGTTAGATAGATAATATCCAGCTTCACAAAAAATTTTGACTTCCACAGATATCCAAAAAGACACGGCAATAGCCTTAAAATTCCCTACCACAGGACTACATTTCATGAAAATGCTCCCTCGTATGTAGGCATAACGTTTCAGGAAAGATTGCCACATTTCACTGAAGATGAACAAAACATCAACTCTTCTGTAATTTGTAAAATGTTCAAAACAGTACTTAGCAATGAGGTCATTTTATAAAGTTAAAGAGTTTTTAATATGTGAAAGTGTTAAAGCATATAACTGTGTTTTTCTTTATATTGGATATTTTCTTGTCCTTCACATGCATTTTTCATATTTTATATACATTTTCAAAATTTTATATCCTATCTAACTATACTTTTGATAGTTTGAAAGGTTTTTATTAGTATATTTGTGTCAATTACCAATCCCTCTAGACTTTTCCAACATCATATAAAAATGGTCCTACTGGAATAATTTTTTTTGTTCATCGAAGACTGCTGTGGTCATTACCCTTAAAATTTATTATTATTACTATTGCCGGGTTCCTAACGGAAAGATATATGTGGTCTTCAAACTACAATCCGGAGTCAGAATACTGATGAAGTTTCCAAGCTGGGACGAAAGCTTGGTCATGACAATTCCCAGTCATCAAGTACAAAATTTAGAAATCAAATCAAGCTCTGATATTACTATTTTCCTGTAATTCTGCTTCGAATATTCCAAAACGATGGCAAGGATTTTATTTTATTCATTGATTTACTTTCCCTACTTCATTTCATTATTCGAGAATTTCAAACGACTCAATCCTTGTGTACCCCCTATTTATTTTTTCAGTTGCCGGCAAATCGATGGGATTTACAAACTTTCCCCGAACCCAATCTACCTCCAATCTCCAGCCTCAGCGGCGGAAGGAACTCTTTGAATCTCCCATCGAAAAAGTTAGATGAAATATCTCATTACGCCGATAATGAGCCTGAAAATGATGCGGAGATTCGAATAACTCATCAAGTCGTCCATTCCGCCTTCTTTCCAGGGAATATAGGCCAGTCATTTTAGCATTTGAAATAAAAAATGGGGAAAAATTAACAAAACAATGCAAACTTTTACAAATGTGAAATTTTGGTTCGCGATGAAACTGCAAAAATTTGAAAAGAATGTAAAAAGTGCATTTTTTTTTTATTTGACAAAGTTTCCGAAATCTGTGATGGTGGTAAGTTTTATATATTTCCTAGGAAATTACAGTCTACGTTTCCGACCAACTCAAAAAAGTTTATCAATATTTCCATAATAATTCACGTTGAGAATAGTATATTGTAAAACTAGCACGTCATTTCCCACGAGTATGAAGCAAATCATACGAGTGGGAAATGAGCAATCCGTGCAAGTTATACATTATACTTTTTCTACGGGTATAACATATGACAACAGAATTGTGAACTTTAAATTTAATTTTATTAAAAATCTCAAATTACAATTTAATTATTAACAATATTCACAGTTATATTGTTACAGTAATTAAATGTTATATTTGAAGCATCTGTACACGACAATGAAATGTTTGTTGTGCATTTTCCTTGTGCTCCAGAATATATGATCTTGAAGTAGATGGCAGGTTTTCAGAATCATTGATAGAATTCATTATTTTATTGGCGACAACAAATTTAATTTTCATAGACTCGTCAAACTTCCATGTCGTTTCAGTGGGGTGATGTCTTCGCCAGCATCTATAAGGATTGTTGCTGAAGATCTTCTGAAGCAATGATCAGTATACGAGGATGTATTGATATCTAGTTAGCCTAGACCAGTTCCCTGCATAAACAAAATATTACGTTACCATAGCAACGAACAATAACTCATTAGAAGTGTCAGTGTAAAGTTTGACGTCAAAAAGTAAACCAGAGTTACGCAATAGTATATTACGTATCAAGTGTTGTAAAAAGCATATTACGCACGAATGGAAAAATTGCGCACGAGCCGCGTAGCGGTGAGTGCGGTAATTACATGAGTGCGTAATTGCTTTACAACACGTAATACGTACTATACTTTTTCTACGACTCTTATATACTGGATGGTGCGTTTGATTAAGCTTTAAGTAATAAAAAAATGAAGGTAACTAACGCAGTTTATGGTTTAATTTCCAACAACAACAAATTAAATCTAAGAAAATACAATTTTGTACTATATAGCATAGAAATGATGAACAGAGCGAGGAGGGTTTAAATGTTTTGGTCAATATATTAAAATAGGCGAGCAATACATTTTCGGAGTACGTACTCACGTGGTTATCCATACTCCATTCCATAAGTTTTTGATAGGCTTTTTCATATCTATCCTTTGATTTTTGCGGCAGAATATTCTCCATAGCAGAAGCAGCCTGAAGAACAATTTCCGGTGGCGTTGCGCTCATTTCATTATCGGAGTTGCTCATATTTGTAGATATAAAATTAAAGATCGGATTATAATTTATGAAGTATCGATTTGAACTTCAAATCTCAAAAAGTGACAATGTCACTGTCAAATATTTAAAACGCAAGACAGATAAATGTCACGATTTGAGTGGTTCAAGAGGCAACTTGATTGTTACCTATTATACTAGCCATCATATCATGACGCACAGTTGTGCGTTTTTATTCTTTACGCACAGTTGTGCGTAAGAATGGATTTACTTATAGAGTGAACTGTTTGTAAAACAATGTTTACTAACATAGGAGTAGAAAAAGAATATGTCCACCAAAATTGTGAAAATCGAATTATTGGAGTATCAAGCCATCATCAAGTACCTGTGTTTAAAAGGGTTAAGATTTACGAAGATATGCTTAATACCCTTGGTGATCAATGTCCTTCGCATGCGACCGTGAAAAATTGGAATGCAAGCTTCAAAAGATGGAAATTTTCCATTGAAGATGATGACCTATCGGGAAGGCCAGTTTCTGTGTCAGTCCCCGAAAATATCGATGCAGTTCATGAAATGATTTTTACAGACCGTCGAATTGGGCTAAAACGGATATCTGAAGCACTGAATATTTCATACGAACGCGTTCATCATATAGTTCACGTCAATTTGGACATGAGAAAAATTGCTGCACAATGGATCACCAAATGTTTGAATGTTTACCAAAAGCGTGCAAGGGTAGTAGCATCGCGTTCGATCTGTGCTCGATTTGAAAACGATGTAGACTTCTTAAACCGAATTGTTACTATGGATGAGACGGGTACATTTCTACGATCCAGAAACAAAGCAACCATCGATGGAATGGCGACACTCCTGTTCTCCAGGACCTAAGAAGTTTCGTGTCCAAAAATCTGATGGAAAAGTTCTTGCTTCAGTTTTTTGGAACTGCCATGGAGTAATCATGATTGATATTTTGGATAATGGTAGAACAATAACTGGAGATTACTATTCGACATTACTGACCACTCTATGGGAAAATATTAAAGAGAAAAGACAAGGAAAGCTATCCAAAGGTGTTTTGTTTTTGCAGGACAACGCCCCTGCCCACAAATCTCATGTTGCCATGCAAAATATTCGTGATTTAGGGTTTGAATTACTAGAACACCCCCTTTATTGACCAGATTTGGCTCCGTCCGACTATCATCTCTTTCCTCAACTGAAAAATAGTGTAAAAGGTCGTAAATTTTCTTCCAACGAGGAGATAATAAAAGCTGTGGAAGTCTGGAGTGCAGATCAAGAAGAAACATTTTTTTTAAAGGTCTAGAGACGTTGCAGGTTCGCTGTAATAAATGTATCCAATTAAGAGGAGAATATGTTGAGTAATAAAATATTTTTACATTGAAATTTTGTTTGGTTTTATTGTAGGCTAAGCATTTTTCAATATATCCTCGTATAGCTCAGGATTTGGAAGTTTCAAGTATTTAGCTATTCTTGTTTCTGTATGAACAATTTTAATGAGACCAACTCTTTGTATTGTGCATTTAGCTTTTTGATAATTTACGAAAATTTGTACTACGTGTTCAGGACGAAGATCTTTGTATTTCTTATAAATATCACAAAATACACCGGTAATTGTGAAATTTCTAGGCACGTTTGATTTTTTATTGGGTATTTGTATAAGAACTGCCGTTGAATCCAAATTTATACAATTTGTTGTTTTCATTTTATAAAGTTCTTCTCTTCTAGAATCACCCATAATCACCATGATTATTAGAACCTGAAAAATAAAAAATAAATTACCAAATAAAATAAAGTGTGAATCAAACCATCAACCTTCCTACTGTGAAGCGAGCACCTAACCACTGAGCTAACTCACCTTGTCATTATTAAATCTGTACAAATAATATCAATAATAACGTTTGTAGTAACATATTTTTATCAAATAATAAAAAAAATACTGAACGTGTTTATCGAAATACGATCAAGTAAATAAATGTCACCCGGAGCGTTTCTTATGAACTTGTTGACTTCATCTGTGGAGAAAATTTTGGATTTCTTCGGCCTGTAGCCATGTGATTTTCTTTTTAGAAATGCTTTCGATAATTTTCCAATGTCTACAGTTCTGTTCATACTCAGCATGGTCCTTAACAAGGAATATAGCGTCAATAAAGTTGAGAATTTGAATTTTTGAGATAATTCATTGAAGTATGCCAGTAACACAGTTTCTGAATTTGACGCAGTACCCTTTTCCCTTTGCCATTCTGTGAAGGATTTGTAGGCTTTCACATATTTTTCTTTTGATTTTTCTGGAATTAAATTGTCACACACCTGTTTTGTGGCTTCAGTAATTTCTGAGGGAGTCAGTTCTACGTCACTTTCGCTGCTAATCAATTGATTTGAGTTCAAAAATCTAACTATTCAGAGCTGTCAGTATTAATTGCTTGAATTTTGACATTCCATGGGAGACGTGATAAATTGTAAAATAAAAACACAATGACTTAGATAAGATAAGATAAGATCTTTATTTTCCAATAGACAACACAACATTGTATAGGAATAGTCAAAAACTTAAATCTAGGTAAATATAATAACACGAAAAATTTAAAACTTTAGACAAAGTCAAAAATCTGAAACCACAGGTTTGAAATCAAAAATATCAATCTCAATAAGAATTGTCCTAAAAATATTCTAAAACAAACATGCCAACATGTCGGAATAAAAGCAACAAGACAAGACACTACGGTTCTACGATATAAACTCTTCAACACTATAAAGACATTTTTCTAGTAGAAATTCTCGCAATTGTTTCTTGAATGGTTTAATACATTTACTTTCTTTTATATATTTTGGCAATTTATTAAATATCCTGGGCGCCATAGAGGAAGGAGAGTTGAATGATACGCTAAATTTACTAAAAGGTACATGAAGGTCATTTTTGGTTCGGGTATCAAATTGATGTTTGACTTTATTGGTACTGAATGACGTGCCTCTGTTCTCGAATGAGTATACAGAGAGTTCTAAAATAAATAATGAAGGTAGTGTTAAAATTTTATGGTTTTTGAAGACATCCCTGCAACTTGTACGGCTCGATATACCAACGAGAGAACGCAAAACTCGCATTTGGGCAATAAAAACATCGTGTGAGGATACAGATATGCCCCATAGACATATACCATATCGCAATCTACTGTCAGCTTGTGCATAATAGAGTGCAAGTAGTTGATTTATTTCCAATACTTTCCTAGTGGTTCTGAATTGATATGATAATGAATTCATTTTTGATATCAATGATTGACAGTGAATTTTCCAGTCCATACATGAATCAATGTGAAAACCTAGAAACGATATAACGTTACTATTACTTGAGACATATAGCGCTGAAGCCTCATCTGAGCCGAATGTGATATTCTGACACAATTTTTGACGGTTATGAAACCTTATCGATTGTGTTTTTCCAACATTCAGAAACAGCTGATTTGCAGAATACCATTCGTGCAATCTGGAAAAAACTGTGTTGCATTTATCTGTCAAGGCTAGATCGGTTTTATCTGATATGATCACGGATGTATCATCTGCATATAAAGTTAATGATGCCGGTACTGATAAAATACTCAGATCATTGATGAAAAGAATGAACAATACCGGTCCTAAAACTGAGCCCTGTGGCACACCAAGATCAATATCCTTCATTTCACAAATTTTTATTATTCACGGTGATATATTGTTTTCTATATCTCAAGTAATTCGATATCCATTCCAAAGGTAGCCCTCTGATACCATATTTATCTAACTTTTCGAGTAATATTCATTCATTTTGTTATCAGGTAAGGAAATGAAATTGAAGACATACAATGTACCTCATTGTCTAATCAAAAACAGTTAGGAAAGAGCAGTATTGTGTTATGGCCGAAAAAAATTTTAAAAATTGGTGTAAAATAACCAAAAAAAAATAACCAAAAAAACGTAGGTACTAGTTTTCTAAAAAACATATAAAGTTTGCCACCATTACAGATTTCGGGAACTTTGTCAAATAATGAAAAAAAATCTAATTCTTTTCAAATTTGATAAATTTAATATCATTCTGGAAAATTACTTCCTACGTTCCCGACCAATACAAAAAACTTTTGCACTATTTCCATAATCAATGCAAGTTGCACACAAAATTTTGTAATAGAAAAGAACAAAAAAAAATGTTGCCATCATCGGCGTAGCTGGCAGAGTTTCGGCGAGACTTATGACTTTTGACCGTTTATATGCGTTTGCCACTCTTTTAGATTTTTTCGTCAGAGTTATTGAAAAAAGTCCGAAATTGGGGAACGATAGAGGATGACATTTTCTGTGTTTTCTGTCATTTTCCGACTCTTCTACTACATTTTTTGTCTACAAAATAACCATAATTGTTAATAATTTATATTTTCAACAATGTTGCCGACCATGTACTAGGTGCAAATTTTTCTTGTTTCATTGAGCACAGAAGTGCAACTTTTGTGAGAGTTTGCATCTTTTGCTATTTATTTTTTCTCCATTTTTGCTAAAAATGCTTTGCCTAATATAGGAACTCTTTCATCAACCGCGAGAGTTTTGCGGAAGTTTATGAAGTCGAAATAGTATCAGCCCCATCATCTGCGGGGTTTGCTCTTTGGCTGACCCCGTTCGGGGTTGGAAGAGGGCAATTTTTCCATAAAAACTGATAAGAGTACAGTGGCTCCTGCATTTCAACTCCTCGTCGTTTATAGCAGGACGTGATTGATGTGGTAGTCCAGGAGTTGCAGAATAGTTAGTCCAGTAACTTCAGAAAATTTTGTGTATCATTTTGTGAATGATATGGTCAGTAGTAAATGGACAAATTGATATCAATGTCAATTTATTTCATACAGGACAAAGCAGGTTGTACAAATAAAATTTAGTAATATAATCACAGAAAATTGACAACACAGCAAACAGTCACATGAACATATTAAATAGAGAACCTATCACAGTATAAGATTATCGTAGGTAATACCACAAGTGTATCGGTGATTATCGAAATAGCAATTCCTTTGAATTTGAGAATCAAATTATGTTGCCTAAAACAACATAATTTGATTCGAAACCGAGAAGGAATTAACGATAATCGCCGATAACACGAGTTGTATTTGTTAAGATTATTTCATGAATAAAATCGAAACCATTTTTATATATTTACTATTCAATTTAACTAGGAACATTAATCCCGCATTTAGTTCTGAAATTATGCAACTAACAAAACATTTACTTGATATTTCAAACATCCCTCTATTTTAGTTACCAATGACAGAGCGCATCATTCGTAGTTTCGTCATTGCAAGTCTAGTCTACTGCTTCTCGCTCGAGGTTATGTTTTGATAACATTTTGATTTAGAGACTTGATTAATCAACGAGTATGCAAAATTTGTCGAAAATTGTGAAGTTGATATGAATTAATAGTGAGTGCTTATTTAGTTTTGGTCAAAGTTTGGTGTTGTGTCATTATAACAGCTTGCTAGTGGTAAGTTTGTGTTTTGATAATAACCAATCAGGAAAGGCGTTTGATTGTGTGAATCATGAGATACTCCTCCGAAAGCTGGAACTCTATGGTTTTAGAGGTACTGCACTAACTTGGTTCCGTTCGTATTTGGCTGACCGTCGTCAGACAGTGTTGCTAAATGGAACGGGTTCAAGAGAAGACATAGTGAAATGTGGTGTACCACAGGGAGTGGTACTGGGACCACTACTCTTTTTGATATATGTAAATGATTTAACTGAAGTGAACATTAAAGGAAAATTTACAATGTTTGCAGATGACACGGCGATCCTATGTCATAACAAGAATATCACAGAGATTCATAGCCAGTTAAGCGCGGATATAGAGAAAGTGAAAGAGTGGTGTGATGCCAATCTTTTATCTTTCAACATCAGGAAGACAAACATTGTATCATTCAAATGTACTCTAAATGATGTCAGTCTAGCTGATGAAGTTATCCCCAATGTCTCTGACATTAAATTTTTAGGACTACATATCGATAACAAATTAGCATTTGAAGGTCATATTAGTCAAGTGTGCAAGAAACTAGCTTCTGGCTGTTATGCAGTCAGAATTGTATCAAATGAGCTGTGCATGGCAAATGCCAGACAGGTATATTTTTCACTGATAGAGTCACACCTTCGGTATGGCATTTGCTTTTGGGGTATGTGTTCAAAAAACCGATTCAACATGATCTTCTTGCTACAAAAACGGGCAATGAGATATATATGTAAAGCCAAGTCCCGGGACTCTTGTCGTCCACTATTTTTAAAACAAAAAATTTTAACTCTACTTTGTATTTTTATAATGGAAACGGTATGCCTTCTTCATAAAAAATGCACGAACATATTAGATTGCTCCCCCTCATATAGTACCCGTCGCCCTAACCAGATTTCTCTTTTGAAACCTTCATCTGCTCTTACTCAGAAGTCGCTCATCTACCAAAGCAGAAAAATGCCATTTAGAATAAGAGAGATTCGGGATATCAATAGATTTAAAAAAGAAGTGAACAAGCTTTTGGTTGAGAAGGCCTATTATACACTGGAAGAATTCTACCTAGACTCATTAAGTTCAAGTGTCAGTATCTGACTTGTCAAATATTGTGAATATTGTGAGTAGTATAGTATGTATATTTTATTTACAAACCTATAATTATTTTATATTTTATATTGTTAATGTTTACATTTGTTCATCTCATTTTACTATTTTTTATGACCAGACAATGTGATGAATTTGTCTTATATTCTATGTTTATTATATTTTTGACCGTTATGTATGTGTTTTTTTTTTTTTTGTATATTATATGTATATATTTATATGTCTGTATATGTGCTTAGATATGTCTATAACTACATTTTGTAAGTCGACTTCACTGTATGTTTATATATTTCATGTTTATATGAGCGCATTTAAATTATCACCTTCATAATTTATCGCTTTGTCTATGAGATTTATTGTATCTTCTGATAATAAAGTACTTTGATTGATTGATTGATTGATTGATTGGAATCGAACTACAAATTCGTAAACACATCATATACATATCCAGTAGCCAATCAAGAGCCGAACTACAAAATCGAAAACATGATGTTTTCATTTATCAACACAAAAATTTCAACCAATCATAACACGCTATTTTAGCATAAGTGAAATAATCGATGTAATCCACCATACTGTAGGGTCAGATATTGAGTGTGAGTGTTTTTATTTCATTTTTGAAAAGTAGCAGGCTCTCGATGTTTTTTATTCCTTTTGGGAGAACATTATAAAGTCGAAGTCCCAAGATATATGGTGATTTTTGGAATAATGTGAGACCGGCATTAGGGATATGAATGTTTTTTGTGTCATGTTTATAGTATTGATTCATGTTAATTTTCCAATCTGTCTGTGAAAGTAGATCAAGAGTTCATAAATATAATCCATAAAATGGGAATATTCTTTAAGTTTGAATAATTCCATACATGAGATTCCATTTGGGACATTTGCTAAACATCGCACACTTCTCTTTAGGGCTGCAAAAATATTCAGAACGAGATACGAGTTTCCCCAAATGATTATTGCATAAGTAATTCTAAATAGAATTTCACAAGAGAAGAAAATAATAGACAAGTTCAAATTTTTTTTCAATGTTATAAAAGGCATTTATGCTCAAGAAAGTTTTGAGTTTCTTTTCAACTACTCCATTTTCCTTCAGTCTTATTATTAGGCAGCCTATTCCATATGAGGCGCCGTTTGGGTAAAAAGTGTTTTGTAAATATATGAAATTTTATGTCAATATATTTATTAGTTGTGGCAATATTTTTTATTTTGCTTTCCGATATATTTATTTTTGATCAAACGCAATATTTTACGTTTCAAGCGTTCCAAATATATAAAAACGTGAATTCCGATATATTTATAAATTCGATATTTCATGTTGTCAAGTGATGGCGCTACTTACGCGATTTATTACACTCTCGAGAATATAGCTGCTGAATAATATCGCATCCACCAGAAAATATTCTCAGAATACTTTCTCATTAGTTTTGTTGAATAATCATTGGATTATTCAAACTCAAATACCTTCGAACTGAAAAAATTAAAGGGTGTATTGAATCGCGTCGGCAGCGCCATCTCTTGACGACATAAAATATATCGAATTTATAAATATATGGGCATTTACGTTTTAATATATTTGCAACGCTTGAAATTTAAATATATTGTGCTTGGCAGAAAATAAATATATCTGAAAGCAAAATAAAAATATTGCTTCAACTAATAAATATATTGACACAAAATTTTACATATTTGCAAAAACACTTTTTACCCAAACGGCACCTCATAATTCCATATGTTTGCCAAAATATTCTGCAGAATTTTTTGTTATTTCTTAAATCGCATTTTTTTAAATAGTGCCTATGAGATCCTTCCGTATCAAAACAAAATATATTGACACATAATATGTACAAAGAGTTAACCGTTAAGATACAGTTCTTTATAAAAACAGTTCACTATTGAGGTAAATGCAAATCATTGTACTATAATTTTTCTGAGCCATGAATTCTCAAAAATTCAGAAAATTCATTGCTTTGCGCAATCTAGCGCTGAACCTAGTCATACGATTCAATTGGGACAATGACTACTATTTTGGTACGACTCTTCCTAAAACATTTAGAAAATTCAGCCATTTTCACGAATAATTAATAGACTTTTTTCCATTAGAAGTGTGTGAAATCCTTTGGTTTTCAAATTTTGAAAGGCTGCAAATTTCAAATTTCTTGTCCAACTGCAAGCTGAAAAAGTCTCTAATGCGAGGCCTATGTATATCACACATATGATCTAGTAGTGATTTTGATATAGTCACCAGTGAGAAACAAAATAACAACATATGGTCATATCAAGTAATTTCACGAGGAACATTGATCTTAACACTGAAGGCAGCTGTGGAACATGCAGAAATGTCCTTTGTATTGGTTCATTTCGGAGAAGAAGCAATTAAAATTGATATCTTCATTTCCTGTCTATTCAATTACAAGTATACTCCGAAGGAAATCTTTTATATAATATTTGACCATGTCTATTTCTTCAACACCACGCCAGCAAAGTGAGAACTGTGACCTCTAGAATATTTGGCAAGCTTAGGAAACTGGCTATTTCTTTGGAGTAGTTCCAAAAGCGTGTACACCCACAATATTTTTAGATATTTTTTTGTAATCAACGAATACATGTTTGCGAAGAAATGTTATCAGTACTTACTTAAAATTCGTTATTATAAATGTCTAACTCCAATGTTAGTAGTGCAGATTATAGATCGCACATTTTTTATTCCCTTACACCAACCTGCCGAGTGTAATATCTTCTGACATGAGTTCGGATAGTGCAGATGCTTCTGCTTGTATGTCATCTTGTGAAATTACCACAAATGTGGCGTTTACACATTAACTTTGTCCAAAGTTTTACATGGGACAAACACATAGTACTTTGAAGAAGAGAATAACTGATCATATAGTTCTGTGATTAAAAAATAAATAGCTACCATTTTATTAATATGGAACTCTACTTTCTAGGCATGAAACTGAATTTTTAGAAAGTTTAGAGATTAGTGAATGGTATAATAGTTTAGCTTGAGTGGAAGAACATGAGGTCGAGTGGAAGAGCAGGCTTTCTAGAGGTCACTTCGTGTAACCTTTAACTAGACTGAACTCTGCCTTTTGACCAGTCTGTATGAATTTATATATAAGTATTTTGTGTGTATTTTGAAGACTGCCAGTAAAAATCATTATCATTATTATTATTATATAATGATCCACCACTGTGGAATTTGTTTTTAATGCGAGAAGTTATGTCCAGTCACAACATTCTTCCTCCCAAACTACCACTGTGCATCCCCTTTCAATATTAATTTCAGGAATCACCTTCACTTTTGGGATTTTCATCAATTTCCTTCTGTAGATATCAGCAGTTCCAGGAATTGGAAAACTGAAAACGCCAAGGTGATACGTGAGATTGAAATTTATAAATAAATATTAACAACGTGACCTTTCAATGAGAATTATTACACCACAGTTCCAGGAAATATGTTCATATCGAATTTGATAATTGTTTCAAGTATGATTTCATCATTTTTAATTAAATGTTTCGTGATACTTTTATACCCTCACAATGGAAATGTAATCTCTGGTTCAAACGTTCGATTATTTTCGTGATACTATCGGTGTTGTCAGGGCTTCTGAACTCGAGTAATAATAATAATAATATTAAAATAATATCATCACGAAAAATGAGAAATAAAACTTTTTATGTTTTTATACCACTTCTATTTGTAACCAACGTTACTGCAGTTTCGTCCTATATGGACATTATCAAACAATACAATAATCTGAAATAATAACACTTCTTAAATACCCTTAATTCTACCCGAGGCCTGTCTTAATGACTAACGGTCATTAATGACTTTTACCTGGACCTTGTTTATTTGTGACAATGTGACTGGGCTGCCTTAAAAACCGGTGAATAGACCAAATCCAGTTGATCATTCAGTAGGTTACATCCACAATATTTGTGTTTATGAATTTCTAGGGATTCTAAATAATTCAGTTTCCAACCCTTGCTTACATAGTGCAAAATTTCCGTATCGTTCAGACTCGGAAATTTGTGGTTGCATTCCAAGGAATGGTTTGAAAACGTCGAATCATTTTTTCCTAGTCTGAAGGACCTTTCATGTTCAGCGTATCTTTTTGAAAAATTACGTCCATATTGTCCCACATAAACACCGTTACACTCTGGACACTTAAGCTTATAAACTCCAGATTTTTCCATTTTTGCTATTCTATCTTTGGCATTGAAAAGAAAATTAGACAACCTGGCATGCGGCCTGTATGCTACTTCTATATTATTCTTTCTAAAGAATCCCGCAATAGCCTCTGTTCTTCTCCCGAAGTACGTTAAAGTTACAAATTTCTTAGTTTCTGATTGTTTGGCCTGGGGGTATATTAATTTGTGCGAAAATTTAAGACGATGTTTTCTGACTAACTTTTGAATTGTGGCCGCTTGGAAACCATTATTTTGTCCTATCTGTATGATTGTTTTAATTTCTGTATCTAGATTATTAGCAGACAAAGGTAACGAGAACGCTTTATGTAACATTGAATTAGTTGCTGCTAATTTTTGACTATCGGGATGGAAAGAATCACTTGGGATTGTAATGTCCGTGTAGCTCGGTTTTCTGAATCATTGAACTCAAATTTATTATGATTATGTGTGATGGTTAGGTCTAAATTTGATTTGTTCACTGAAATATTCTACATTATGGTCCTTTTTAATTCTATTGATCTCGAAGATCTCCAAAATATTCAGTTTAGGACCTATATTATCACAAATGTGTAAAATATCAAGACCTGAACCAATATCATATCGATATTTTTTATTAAAGACATGGTTAGCAAATACTGGTAAAATTGTTGCCGTAACATCTTCCACAGATTCAACATATGTTGAATACACCAAGGATTATAGTTATAGGCACAGCTTAGATAAATACACAGCTATAAAACTCCCTATGCAGATGTTCGCGCACCTCCCACCGTCGCTGTGAAGTCTATCAAAACAGTGGTGTGTGTTTGGATTTTTTATCTACAAATTTAATCGCTACAGTGCCGTAGTTGTGTCGTGTGTTATTTTGCCGGTGTTTTTACTTTGTATGTTACAAGTTGCAATTCTTTTCCGATCTTTGGTATTGTTGTATTACAGTCATTTGAAGTACTATATAGAGAGATTTCAAAGGAAAAGTTAGACGATTCGCCTTTATATATTTATTTTGAGTCCTATGAGAATTTGAAAGGAAGTTAATTTGGTAATTTAAATGATCCAAATTATACTTTTGTCACTTTCATCAGTGACATTGAAAGCATTTTTCAACTAAAACTAGATACATTCATTTTTAAGCCATTAGTATGCCTTAATCTTTTTAATATAGCAAATACACTTCCTTTTTCACATCCGTGTGACAATTTTCCCAAAGAATTTGTAATAAAATTATGTTTGAGGGTTCGGTTGTACTATATTTTAAAGTATATCAACAAAAATTTCAAGGACCAAAAAATATTAGAAATAAAGTTATTATAAGGCGCAAACAATAATCTGCTGTTTCAATAAAGTGCTTTGGAACTATATTTCTTTGTTTTTTGTTTTACAACTCTGTTGAAACTATAACAACAGAAGCGAAGCGTAAAAAATTATAATTTTATTTTTTAAACACGGGATTTTATACAAATGCACTAGAAAGGAACAAAAAATGTGTTCATTGTTTGACCTAGGACCTAGGTTGTTCTATGAGTAACAAATTCAGAAGCTTTACCCATTATTATTATTATTATCGAGGACTATGGGACAAAATTATTAAATTTGTGTTTTGTCACCAGGTCTTAACAAGTATACAATATTTTAAAGTGGGTAAAAATCGAGTCCAAAGGAGTCGGTTACGAACATACAGGTGAAGCTAATATAAAGCATGTAAAAAAGGCACAGGCACAGGTGATTTTATTGTCATGATACCTAAAATGCTGTTTGAATGGTTTATGTCAATATTGTAAGTTGGGTCCTGTCTATTGCACCGCAATTATTTCGAATCCAGCCCTGACTTTTACAGCGGAACGGCGTCTTCAAGGTTACGGATTTTGTCTTTCAACGAAGGGCTGAGTTTGTTAGCTGTGTATTTATCGAAGCTGTGTTATAGGGTATACCCACAAAAAAGTCTAGTGAAGCTGAATCCGGAGAACGTGCAGGCCAATGTATGGGATAAATCAATCAATTCTTTATTAAAATTAGCTGGGGATAACGGTATGGACAGTAACCTGGAGATTCAGGAGTTGAAAACTGCTCCTTTTTGATTAAAAGGATGGTTGGAATGGGAAGAAATAACAGTGTGTGTTGGTTTTCTTTAAATGGAAGAATCTAAAGTATCATTCAGTTTAGAGATAAGGAAATCAAAGAACGGGAGAGAATCATTGTTAGCAATTTCCATCGTGAAACAAATATAATGGTGTAAGGAATTAAAAAAAAAAGTAAAAGGCTGTTGAGTTCGTCTAAACGTCCACCTTTATTCTCTACGAAAATTCTCGATAGTTGTAGCTAATAAAATGCGCAGGCGTCATTCATGTCGATTTGGTGAGTGCAAAAAACCAATTAATAACAGTTAGTTTTTCAGTCGAACCTCGAGATAATTCGATAAAGTACTCGAAAAAACGTTCGTCCTACAAAATGGATGGTAGGACTGAAGAGTCCCCCACTCCCAACATGTTCCAATGACGTGGTAATAAAAAATCATTAGTACCAGCGGATTTTTTTACCGTTGCTTGGTTAATATTTGTATAATTGAATTGTCATATTGTCCTACAAATTGAATGGTAGGTGTTCCCAGTCCTACGCTCCGAAATTGTCAGTTCCATGGAAAAAAAAATATGTTTCAGTAATAGGCTGAATCTTCGTGAGTAGCCTCTTTCTATTGAGACGCCCAAATTTTTCCTCTACGAAAATACTTGAAAGTGGTAGCTAATAAAATGCGCAGGCGTCAATCATGTCGATTTGGTGAGTGCAATAAAGTCATTAATAACAGTTAGTTTTTCAGTTGAACCTCAAGATAATTCGATAAAGTACTCGAAACAACTTTTGTCCTTCAAAATGGATGGTAGGACTGAAGAGTCCCCCACTCCCAACATGTACCAATGACGTGGTCATAAGAAATCATCAGAACCCAGTGGATTTTTCTACCGTTGCTTGCTTTATATTTGTATAATCAGATGGTCACATTGTCCTAGGTAGGTTTTCACAGTCTTGCGTGCAAAAGCCGTAGTATACAGGGTGCTCCATTATGTTCTTCTACAAACTTCAAATGGCGAATCTTTGACTAATTACAGAATGAAAAGTTCATATGAACATGTGTCCGCAAATATTTCGTTTAGGAGATACATGGTATTGAAGTTGAAATGTTAAATTAAATTATTTTGAATAACTTTTTTAATAAAATTTGGTGAATGGGGTTTATTTGAGGTGGAAATCGAAATTTGCTATCATTTTTTATGTAGAGTTCAGAGGGCGCTGAATACGCTCTCATTCTATATTTTAATTTTCCCTAACTTTTCTTACAGTGAACTTTAGGGACCTTTTGAATCGAAATCTTAATCCCACGCTTTTTCTCAGCAAAAAAGTAGAGTTGTTCAACAACGCTAAGGGCAATCGTTTTTGAGAGATTTGCAATTTTCTGCATCGATGCAGGTTATAGGGTCACCTGGGCGCCAGATGAAGTTGCTCAGAATTTCACAAAATCTGAGTATGTGATGGATCTCGCTAAAAGAAACAACTTTTCATTAAGATACATCAAGAAAATGATTCGTTGTCAAAATACAGAGTGCTAAATATAATATCTTCTATCGAACCGGACTTTTTGAGGCCTCTGGGAACACTGTAGAGCAGATTTTCACAATTTGTCCGACCTCTTTGAAAGTTTTCAATTATAAATTTCAGCTCTTTAGACGACGATGTGGTGTTGTAGGTTTTTCCGGGTTTCCCTGCATCTGTTAAAGCGAATGCGACATCATTTAAGCAGCCCCGGAGGGCAGATTGATTATTTCAACGTTTTTATTTTGTTATTGTTGTTTTCAAAATGTTATAAAAATTATGAACGCTAAACAAAATTTCCCACTTTTTTCATAAAATTTTCACGCAAATTATGATATTTTTGAATTGAACAAACATTTATAAATAGAAAATAAAATTGATTTACGAATAAAAGTATATTAAATTAGCTAAACCACAATTTCAAAGTAATTCGTTATTTTGGATAATTTTTGTAGAACTAGCGATACATACCCGTTTTTTTGTAGGATACTGTATTATTTATGTGAAGAATACACTAATCATCCATGTGTTATCATTGTCCTACAGTTACTAATATTTTTTTTTACCATGGAATTGACAATTTCGGAGCGTAGGACTGGGAACACCTACCATTCAATTTGTAGGACAGTATGGCCACTCAATTATACAAATATTAACCAAGCAACGGTAAAAAAATCCGCTGGTTACCAATGAGTTTTTATGACCACGTCATTGGTACATGTTGGGAGTGGGGGACTCTTCAGTCCTACCATCCATTTTGTAGGACAAAAGATTTTTCGAGTACTTTATCGAATTATCTCGAGGTTCAAGTGAAAAACTAACTGTTAATAATGACTTTTTTTCACTCACCAAATCGACATGATTGACGCCTGCGCTTTTTATCAGCTACCACTATCGATAATTTTCGTAGAGGAAAAAGTTGGGCGTCTCGGCAAAATGAAGCTGCCCAGGAAGATTCAGCAAGTTATTAATCTTAATTGTTGTTGTTAAAATTGTTAATTCCATCAACCGATTGCACCCCTACGCGCAACCCTCGGGAAGACGCAGCCCTTACCTTTTAACGTGTGATGCCATGCTCGAGACCGGTGAATCGAACCTACGACCCCACGCATGCGAGGCGAACGCACTACCAGCCGACCACCACGGCCCATGTTAATAATTTTTGAAAATAGGCGTGGGATCCCGGTCTATTATAGTTATAGTGGTTGCACTCGCTAGCGGTAGCAAAGTTTAACAGCTACTTCAGAAACATTGCTTCAAGGTTGTCTTCTAAAGCTAGAATCATATTTCATTTTTAATTCCAACAAGAAATTTGTAGACGCTAAAAAGCAGTCACGCACTGCTCAGAAATCGTCTCCTGTGCATTGAACTCGAAAGAACAACGAATCTTACCTGTCCCGAAATAATTAGCGTAATGACTCGTTCTCTGTCCATTGAACTAAGCGGTTTTTATATTATTTTGCGACAATTCCGGAGTACTCTACATTCGAACAATGAACGGCATTGTCGGAATTCAGGTGGAACTATTGTTCTTGGATTTCCGTCGTCGAATTTGCATCAAATTAGCTAGAATGGGAATTTTGAGGTACGCATATACCGTTGGAATCCATTGAAAAAAAAGAGATTGAACTACAGACAGAATATTGTTCTCAATTCACACTATTATGGAAGTTATTACTGGATCCAAATGTCAAAGTTTTAATACAAAAATATAATATCATAGAGGCCCTGCTTGAAAAAAGTTGCAAAAACTCGCAAAAATAAATTCAAAATAATCCATAAAAATTGTGAAAAATTATTCGACTGTTGATCACTGGAAATAATAATAATAGCCGTCCTCTACCCGCACAGGCTACACCTTTGGGTACACTCTTACAGCCGTATGCATAGTCAATTCCAGCGACTCGCCGGAGTTTCGCCGCTCGCTACACAAGAACTATAATGCACGGTCGAGCTCCAAAAAAGTGGTACATCGCCAAAATGTGACTTATCGCGTAGTTGTCACATTTTTGGAGCTCGACTGTGCATTATAATCCTTGTGTAGCGAATGGCAAAACTCTGGCGAGTCGCTGGCGAATGACTATGCATACGGCTGATAGAGTGTTCCATTATAGGGTAATTACGGGAGTGATGGACCACCGCCTGAGATGGACCACTCTCCTACTTTCTAACGTAAAAGGAAGAGGGGAGGAATATAGATGTAGACATGTCATCTCTTCGGAACGCTTGGACTTTATTTGAAAGTGGAAATTCCTTCGACATCCGGCTAGCTCAACGGAGTGTGTCCTAAACGCTCCTGAAGACGCAAAATTTATATTTCCAGTAACACTTGGATTTCTTCTTTCTTCTAAAACCCCTTGGTTCTAATACGTAGACAGCAACAAGCGTTATTTTCGAATTCTTTCATATTTGTTGGTGTTACCCAACGAAGTTCCATTTATTGAACAAAGCCAGGCCGTAGATTTATGATAAAAGCTTATTCGGCGGAGACCGTTACTAAAACTTATGAATTACTATTTACAATTACTAATTACAATTAAACCTAAACTAATATATACAATGAGCCGGAGCAGACAACTGACGTCTGCTCACTCCAAGGCTCGGAGGCGAACTGCCTCAATCGCTCGATTTGTCACCCCCACCATGCACCCCCTAAGGTTGAGGCCCGGAACGATGAACTCCCCAGCACTCGTACGTACTCGAAAGCTCACCCCCCCTATCCACCACCCCCGCTCGTTAAAGCGGTTCCTCATCCTGATGACTGGCGATCAGCAGAATAAAATCTGACCGTTTGATATGGAGTGCCCAGCCAATTCTCGGCTTGAAGCTCCCTTATATCTGACATGAGTTGACTTTTAAACAATGACTTTACTTTACTGTGCATGGTGCCTCCCTGAAACTGGCTGAAGGCCTGAAAAAACTCTCGGCTGAGGGCCGAGTGCTGTGTTAACTGAAATTGAAATTACTACTTGGTCGGTTCTTCGTGGTATCTGAAACATAAAAGCATGATTAATCGTAATTTGGTGCCTGTTGAAGTAGACGTTGGCGTCGCCGAAGGTCTCGCCTCCGCCGTACTTCTTCAGGGGTGTCGTTGTCTCCTTGGTTTACTGGACGTCTGTATTTGTCTCTGTCTCTGTCGTCTTGCTCACGTCTGTTCTCGTGGAGCTCCGTGAGAAGCGGGTTTGTGAGGGTCTCCACTCTGTCTAGAGTAGTCCCCACATGTTGTCTGATCAGTCTGTCGATATAGTCCCGGTGGATGTCTAAGTCTCGATATATGAACCTGTTGGGCATATATTGTGGTGCGTCTGTTGCCATCCTCAGGCAGACGTTGAAGAAGGCCTGTATCCTCTGCCTATAACTGTTCGCGCACTGCCCCCAAGCAGTGGATGCGTACAGTATGATAGGCAGAAGAATTGTCTTGATGAGGCGTAGTTTCAACTCGAGTGCCATGTTGCTCCTACGTCCGATGAGTGGGTACAGCTTATGCCTTGCGGCTTTCGCTATAACTAATCTGTGGGAGACGTGCCTCTGAAACGTGAGTTTCTTGTCCAGGGTTACTCCTAGGTAAACGGCTTCGTCTACCCATGGAATTCTCTCGTCGTTCATAGTAACATGGCCCTCGGGTGTCCTACGTCGCCTCGTGAACAGTATGGCCTTGCTTTTGTCTGCATTGATTCCGATCTTCCAACGATTGAACCACGGTTCCAGCTTGTTTATCTGAAGTTGCAGCTTCGATGTTACTCCTCTCTCATGAGATGACTCAGCAAAAATTGCCGTGTCATCTGCATAGAGAGCAAGTTTGGTCATGGGATTGTCCGACATAGGCATGTCTGCAGTGTAGATCGAAAACAGGCTCGATTTGTCACGAAACTGACCTATATTTATAGGAAAGTGTGAACCAATCACACTCTAGATCGTGGAAAATGGCCAAGGGGGCGGAGCCTAATGAAGTTCACTCCTGGCATATACCCTCGCTTAAAATGAAATTATATTTTATTTTGACTTGAGGAGCCGCCGAATATGACAGACACGTACCTAAGCAACAACCAGTCACTGCCGAATAGTTGCGAAGGGAGTGTGTTTCATTTGAAGCTGGGAATATTTGAGTATTTACACGTGGTGAAAAATTTTACCACCAAAATTTGAAGTTGTGATTCTGATCAAATGTATGTATTAAAATTGGATTTTTTTATACAAATTTGAAGCTTATAATTAATTCCTTCTTATATACTCTCTGTTAATACTTTTATGCTCTTGGAAATCCTGAACCGGAGTGGTCCATCTATCCCTTAAATTTGGGATAGTAGGACCAAATCAGATCGGGATAGATGAACCAGTTTTAATTTACATTTTTCAGAATGCCTACAAAATACCAAAGGAAGTTGCGCTCGGACAGAGCTGCTTGGACTGAAGACGACCTCAAGAATGCCATAGCAGCTATAGATACCAAAACAATGGGGGTAAATGCCGCAGCAAAACACTTCAATGTCCCTAAGGCTCTATTGAGGAGGAAAAAATCAGGTAAACTGAAGAAAACGGGGTCATTGGGTCCGTCATCCATACTCGGAGAGGAAAATGAGGCGAAATTGGTAGCCCACATAAAAAAACTACAAAAATTTGGATTTGCCCCAACACGGACGGATGTACGATATATGGCGTTTGCTCTGGCTGAGCAACTGAAGTTGAAACACCGTTTCAAGACAGCCACAAAATTGGCAGGATATGACTGGTTACAACTTTTTCTAAGCCGTCATCCAGATCTCAGCGTAAGAGTTGCTGAAGGTGTTTCAGTAAACCGTTCCACTGCATTATGTCGGACAACTGTAAAAAATTACTTCGACCTGTTAGAAACGATACTGACCACTAATCAGCTTCATGATAAACCTGGCAATATTTTCAATATTGACGAGACTGGCTTGCAAATTAACAATAAGCCAGGGCAAGTTATATCAGCTAAAGGGTATAAAGCTGTAACGTCAATTACGTCAGGTAAGAAAGGTGAAACAATAACTGTTATAGCTTGTTGTAATGGTGAAGGTACATTTCTGCCTCCCTATTGCATTTTAAAGGAAAGAATCTGAAAGACGAATTATATGGTGGAATTAAACATGGGAATATTTTTCGAGGAAATAATAAAATAGAAAAGTACGGAGTACATATTGTTTTCTTCCTTTTTCCATAAAACTTGATTGCGATCGAGAAAAGTGGTGTTGTATGTTGACTGACTATTTAAATTTGAAGAGTTTTAAAAATTCTAACGTAGTTGCAAGTTATGAACCATTGCAACAGCAAGAGTATTAGTAAAAACTAGTTTATGACATTTGGCACCACTGTCTGAGAACAAACCTAAAAAGTTCCATTTTATTGAGAACATAAGTATACAGGGCAAATTTGACCCCCACCATTGGGGTCTCCTAAACTACAGGAGATACGTCGAAGCTTAAATTGGGGCAAAGTTGCGTATTCTGGTGCTTAACAAAATACTATTTTGAAACTTGGAAAATTCATTTATTTTTTTCTATCGTTATTTGACAACAGCTCAAAACCAAAACTACATATTCATTGATACTTTTTTTCAGCTACACGTTTTCATGTTCAGATTTACTATCCGACGTTTCGTCTTCTGGCATTCATCATCAACTTTTGTTTCTTCTGTTATGGGCGCCATATCGTTTTTTTATACAGAAAAATAGTGATTCTCATTCTGAAATCATTGATGTATAAATTGTTATAATTTGCACTTCAGAAACCACAGATATTAAAAAAAAACAACTTCATCTGAAATGGTCATGAATCCATCGAAAAATTTTGTTTAATAAACACTAGTTGTCAGAACTCATTAAATATCATAAGTTTGCACAAATACTTCAGTCGAAATGTCCTCATTCTCAAATGAAGAAAAACGAGATATGTTGAAACTTTATTATAAATTTGATAGGAATAGTACGAAAACAGCACAAATTTATTTTGAATTATAAGTATCCGGAAAGACAACAGCCGGATAGAACATTATTCGGAATTTTGGACAAACACTTGGCTGAATACGGTGTGTTTCAAAAACCAAGAAAGAAATATGGAAGCAGAAAGGAACAAAATATTAGACGTAACTTATTAGCCGAGGTAAAATAATTGTTCATTCCATATTCGAAGAAGTATAATTATTTTTGGTACTTTTTTAGATAAATGCAGATCCTTCCAAATCAACACATCAAGTTTCGGCAGAAATGGATGTGCCATAGCCGAGCGTTTGGAGGGAATTAAAAAAAAGTGGTTTGAAATGTTATAAGATACATATTTCACAAAAATTACATCCAGGTGATCCTGAGAGAAGGATGGAATTTTGTAGCTGGCTCTCGAATAGGGTAGACCCTACAAACTTCTTGAAAAACGTTATTTGGACCGACGAAAGTACTTTTTCGAACAGTGGTGTGTTTAATAGAAATAATGAGCACATTTGGAGTGAAAAAAATCCACGACACTTCAGAGAAGTCAGACCACAAGTTCGGTTTCTTTTGAATGTGTGGGCTGGAATTTATGACGACCTCATTTCTTCTCTAATACTTTGAACGGGGAAACCTATCTTCGGTTCTTAAGAAACGAATTCGAAGAATATATGGATACGTTTCCCCTTGTTAATTATAACAGCTGCTGGTTTCAGCATGACAAGGCTTCTCCACACAATAAAAGAGCAGTTTGCGAATATTTACACCAAAGATTTCCTAATAGGTGGTTAGGAAATTCTGGACCAGTGAGGTGGCCGGATAGGTCACCTGACCTTACAGTTTTGGATACTTTCTTGTGGGGCACTTTAAAGAACAGAATCTATGGAGAGCAAGAATATGACACAGTAGATGAACTTAGAGACAATATTATCTATCACGCAATTCAGGTCTATAAGAAGAAGGGATATTGTTAGGGCTGTTCTTAATTTGAGACGACGAGCTCGGTTATGTATTCAAGAGGAAGGCCATCGTTTCAAACACTTGTTGTAATACTTTTTGTGCATTTTTTACAAGCTCATGATGTCATTCTTGTTTTTTGAAACGCACCGTACTCAGCCAAGTGTTTGCCCAAAACTCCGAATAATGTTCTATCCAGCTGTTGTCTTTCCGAATATAATTCAAAATAAATTTGTGTTGTTTTCGTACTATTCCTATCAAATTTTTAATAAAGTTTCAACACATCTCGTTTTTCTTCATTTGAGAATGAGGTCATTTCGACTGAAGTATTTGTGCAAACTAAAGATGTTTAATGAGTTCTGACAACTAGTGTTTATTAAACAAAATTTTTCGATGGAGTCATGACCATCTCAGATGAAGTTGTTTTTTTTTTAATATCTGTGGTTTCAGAAGTGCAAATCATAACAAATTATACATCAATGAAATCAGAATGTGAATCACTATTTTTCTGTATAAAAAAACAATATGGCGCCCATAACAGAAAAAAAAAAGTTGATAATGAATGCCAGAAGACGAAACGTCGGATAGTAGCTGAAAAAAAAGTATCAATGAAAATGTTCCTTTGGTTTTGAGCTATGTTGTCAAATAACGATAGAAAAAAATAAAAACGAAAACTCCGATTTTCAGTTTTTTCCCGATATTTCCGGAAATACTCGGAATTTTCCAAGTTTCAAAACAGTATTTTGTTAAGCACCAGAATACGCAACTTTGCCCCAATTTAAGCTTCGACGTATCTCCTGTAGTTTAGGAGATCCCAATGGTGGGGGTCAAATTTGAATAGCCCTGTATAGTGATCCCTCAAAATTATTTCAGAACAGAAATAGCAGTGTATTTCAATTATTAAAAAAATATTTACAGAAAATTGCAATTTTTTAAATTATTTCAAATTCTGCATTTTGTCCTGAAATCAAATTATAAACAACTTTTTGGATAACCCTTTTTGCTGTCTTTACAAATCTTGTCCACTTGTAACGAATTTTTCAAAGTTGCCGCCATATTGGTGGTGACGTGAGGCATGTCACAATCGATTATTAGCTTTTTCAATATTCAGAAATGACGCCTTAAAATTATTTTTCATAACTTTGATGATAGATTTTTTCCCAACCACACATTTGTACAAGGTCTTCTAACCGATGCCACAAATGTGTGGTTGGCTTCCTGTTGTTGACTTCCTTTGTTTCTATTTTTACATCCAAGTGTTGTACATCTTCACACTTGATTTTACCGTACTGAAGAGAGCTTAAGCTCGAAACACGTGTCTACGGTTGCACAACTTTTTGAGGGTTATACCCAAAACTTTTTTACTTATATTTTTTATATATATATATATATATATATATATTTACATTTTAACAGAATTGGGTACATCTGTATTTAACTGTCGTTCACTTTTAATGTTTGAACGAAGATTTCATGCCACGCGCGGATTCATTTCCTTGTGGTTTTTTAGTATTTATTCATTAACGTATTATTGTTTTTAAATGTTTATATTTTAACCCAGACTGTGATGATGATGTATGATGATGATGATGAATAAACATATATTATTATATTATTATATTATTATATTATTATATTATTATATTATTATATTATTATATTATTATATTATTATATTATTATATTATTATATTATTATATTATTATATTATTATATTATTATATTATTATATTATTATATTATTATATTATTATATTATTATTAAATAATTTTTCACGTTTGTTTTTTTAAAAGTCCAATAGGGAGAATTTTGTGGAATTTTAACCGCAGCCTGACGATTTTGAAATCAACGCCAGCATATTTGTCGCTTACTACCCACCCACACACATAACCTATGTACATACACGTTGATCAGACATGACATGGGAACGATCTGTACATATCACAAACCGACCGATATTAGCATAATTTCAAAGTCAATTAAAAATGTCATCATCGTCTCCGCAATGTTTACAATCCTTATCAGTTGATGAATCCATTACGCTGCATCGTATGACTTTGGTTACAGTGTGCAGGAAAACAAAAACAATTTCTACGAACCGTTTTTTATCGAACGCACAGCAAAGTTCGTTGACACGTTTCGACAAGTCGGAACCCGCTGGAGGTTCGTCGTTTGTCTTTGGTAATTAAACGCGGCAGGCCGTGGCTCGTGAGTCATCTCGAGAACTGCGATGAGCCATCGCAACTTTCACATCGGTCAGTGCAATATACCTATTAGTTTTTTAATTTTTACTGGATACCTAGACCGGTGGTGATTCACCAGAAGTGTATCAGCAGCGCTGTTGCCGGATCGTAGATTGAACCATTTTTCTAATTGGAAAGACATTTAATTTTTGCATTTCGGTTCAGTAACAAATTGAAAACATTAAAAAATCTACAACCATTTCATGAGTTTCCTTGTAGTTCGAATAATTTTTCAACTAGTAAGCTTTGGAAAACAACGTTTATCATTGTTATTGTTGTTTCCGTCTACCTGTTGCACCCCTACGTGCAACCCTCAGAAGTCTTCGAGAGACTTATGTGAGCTAGGGAAGACACAGCCCTTACGTTTTAACGTGTGATGCCATGCACGAGTCCGATGACCATGCTGGGATTTGAACCGTCGACCCTTCGTTTGAGAGGCGAACGCTCTACCAGCACGGCTACCATTAACATGTTTCCATTTTACTGTAATTGGATAGTAGTTAATTAATAATTGATTGAATGAATGAATACATTTCTCTTTCTAGAATGGACACTGAAGTGACAGACAAAATAGCTTGGCGAAAATAGCGACAGGACAAAATGGCGGCAGACAAAACAGCGATAGGACAAAGAATTTTGTTGTTCTGACCAACCCAAGGTTCAATCAAGTTTCTAGTACGTCATGACGAACGCAAACAGAATCTATGTGAAAGGAGAGTATTTTTCTACTAGATTCCGAGGGATTCAACATCCTTCAACAGCTGTTTCGTAGTTTCCCACTCGTCAGAAAGGTTATGGAAGCTCTCGGAATCAAAACGAATCAACACTTAAATTATTACCTTAAGGCACAGACAATATATTACAAAAAGTAACCCGTGACATCTATAATTACTAGTTGAAACTCAATTTGAAATGAATAATAGAATTCAAAGTTAGATGATTATCTGCTCATTGACATGCAGCCAACAATTTTGTTGTGCTGACCAACCCAAGGTTCAATCAAGTACTAGTACGTTATGAGGAACGCAAACACAACCAAAGTGGAGGGAGAGTATTTTTCGATTTGATTCCGAAGGATCCAACATCCTTCGACAATACTTAATTGATTTCTATAAACACATCTCTGTTTTTGGGTTAAGTGGAAGAATATTTTTGGTTATATCTAGTACATGATCAAAAATAAACTTCGCCCTTTATGGTCAATATGTTGAATCTATGTCACTAAAACCGCATGCAGGTAAACTCTTACTTGGCTATAATAAAGACGATTATTATTATTATTATTATTAATTGTTTCGTTATTTCCCACTTTTCAGGAAGGCGTATAGCCCTCCAGAGGGTATCTACTGAAATGTCCATTTTGTTACCAGGCTATGAGACTTCAATGAAGATTATCAAGAGGCAGCCAAGTTGCTCCAGTGAAATGGATACTTTCAATAAAGTGAGAGATATAATAATCCCAGAAAAAACGAGATAAACCGAAAAAGGGAAAAATTCCTGTTATGGGACTCTAGACAAGATGATTCTAAGTATTCTGATGAAATATTTATATTTTGAACCCTGAGGAACCTTGATGAACGAATTCAAACATTCGTCTCTCGCTATTTCTGCTGTCGCTGTTCTGTCTGTTGCTAGTTTTGTCTGTCGCTATTTTGTCCTATCGCTGTTTTGTCTATCGCTATTTCTGATGTCACTGTTTTGTCTGTTGCTAGTTTTGTGTGTTGCTATTTTGTCCTGTCGCTGTTTTGTTTTATCGCTATTTCTGTTGTCGCTGTTTTGTTCAATCGCTGTTTTGTCTGTCGCTATTTTCTCCTGTCGCTATTTTGACCTCGTTATTTTGCCTGTCGCTTTTATGTTCATCGCTTTTGCGTCCCAGGACCGAATTTTCCTCTTCAACTTCCAGAGTAAGCTATCCGTTTCATTTGGATGGATTGATTTATTCATTTGAACGTTAACATCTTATGCTCTGTGAGAAAGTGGTACCAATTTTGTTATTATTTCGATGATCTATCAATGTCCAATTAAATATTCGAAATTTTGCCTATTTACTTTTACACACAACTTGGTCCTTTCCACTGAGCACCGTATGAATTCTCTCTTCCAAATCGTCTAGCATTGTAGTCTGGCGAGCACAAACTTTGGTTCTAATATGACCTCATATATGAAAATCTAGAGGAGATAGGTCGGAAGATCGTGGAGACCGTCCGACAGGGCCTTTTGTTCCAATCCATTTCTGTTGTCGCTGTTTTGTTCAATCGCTGTTTTGTCTGTCGCTATTTTCTCCTGTCGCTATTTTGACCTCGTTATTTTGCCTGTCGCTTTTATGTTCATCGCTTTTGCGTCCCAGGACCGAATTTTCCTCTTCAACTTCCAGAGTAAGCTATCCGTTTCATTTGGATGGATTGATTTATTCATTTGAACGTTAACATCTTATGCTCTGTGAGAAAGTGGTACCAATTTTGTTATTATTTCGATGATCTATCAATGTCCAATTAAATATTCGAAATTTTGCCTATTTACTTTTACACACAACTTGGTCCTTTCCACTGAGCACCGTATGAATTCTCTCTTCCAAATCGTCTAGCATTGTAGTCTGGCGAGCACAAACTTTGGTTCTAATATGACCTCATATATGAAAATCTAGAGGAGATAGGTCGGAAGATCGTGGAGACCGTCCGACAGGGCCTTTTGTTCCAATCCATTTTTGTCCAAATCAAATACTCCTTTTCAGGATTTCAGGTTAGTTGTTTAATTCCTTTTCTCTATGTTGTCTTTGTTTTAAAGCTCGATCAATTTCTCCTAATTCAGTATTAGAAGAGAAAAATGCACATGATCGTTGGGAAGAAATTACAATATTTCCATACAATTCTTGACAATTTTATTGAATTGAACAAGAAATGTAAGAATATCGGTTGTCACTTCCTTGTTGTAATCTTAAAACGCACACGAACACTTGGCAACGTTGCGTAAAAGAAATATGAAACCGCAAACCACACGTGTGTGTGTTAGAATCGTCCTCATTTTAATTGTTTGCTGGTTGACTCATTTTCAATATTTACTTGTGAAATAATTTTCAAGAGGATTAACTTGAAACCGATATTTGTTGAATAATCTGAGCCTCGGGAATATGGGTTGATATGCCAAGGGCAAGACTACATGGTCGAATTGAGGATTTCGACAGTTTTTGCAATTATTTGCAAACGAATATTCAGCAATAATATTTTCAGCTTCGAGAGAGGGATCCAATTGCCAACATTGAATGAATGGTGAAATGTCATCAAAGATTTCTGAAACTGTCTAATTACAGGAAAATTCACAAATCAAGTATAATATTCCTACAGGGTTCAATCACAATATCTATCAGATTTAGTACATTGTCCAGCGTAGGTTTAGCCAGGAAAGTAGTTGTTTTCTGTTAGATATGACAGAGAAGTCATTTTTTTTGTTAGGTTTGTCTCAATTTTCAATGGAGAATGTTTCCCTTTTCAACATTTATAAATGTTAATCATAGTATTAAAATATGAAAAAATCTAAATTCAAGACATTAAATTAAAACTTCAAAATCAAGACATTAAAATATTAAAACTAGAATAAAATAATAATAAAACCTAGTCAGATGCTGAGGAGCAAGTATGTTGTTTATGATTTCGATTCTATCAGATTGTGTATTATTGTTCTGTCATAAAACTCTATGTAACAATAACAAAGTAACACTAAAAAAAAATTGGTGCCCCGGGGCGGCTTGAATTAACTTGGTGGCAAATTCGCTTTTACAGCTGCAGGGAAATCCGGAAAACCTGCAACACCACATCATCTGAAGAGTTGGAATTGGTTAAATGATAACTCCTAAAGAGGTCCGTCGAATTTTGAATATCTGCTTTCCCGTAAAACAGGGCGTATGGGGTCTCCAGAGGGTCATAAGTCATAACTAAAGAGCTTCAAAGTCAGGATCAAATTTGCAGATGTTTCAAAAATACTTGTTAATACTTGTTATTTTATCTCTATCGGATGCTTTAGCGCAGATTTGGCAATACAGTTGTCTATCATCTGTTTGGTGTTCGCTTCTCAAGTAATGATTGTAGGTTCTGCACGGACTGGATTTCCAAAAGATTGGGGAACACGAGCTCTAATTAAAAAAAAATTACTTAAGTTTCTTCTCTTCATTCTGCATCTGCTGCAACTCAAAACTGTAGGAATTGTCCTTCAAAAAGATGTTTGTACTGAAGAAGTGATAGTAAATGATTCATCAATATCAGGGTTTTCTCAGGAATTGATCAAACTCTTCTCCTGCTCACGGTGTCACAAAAATTCGAAACTGTCTTGTTGTCCTGATGAAAAACTAGTTGGCACAAAAACTTCATGAAATCAACCCTTTCAGCAAATTGAAGTTGGTTGACAATTACTTTGAATCTGGTTTTATTTTTTTCAGATCTTCTAGCTAGTTTCTGTGATATATGAGCGTCATCTTTGGGATATGAATTTTTTCACAAGTGGTACAACCTTGATTGGTTTTCGGCTGGGTCCTGTTATATCACCTGAGATATGGAATTTCACATTCGTACAGAAATAAAATATTTACCTGATATCCATGATTTCGGATAAAATCTTCGGTTTTTCATCATCATCACTTCCAGAAATCATTATTGTGTTATATGCAATGGTATGAGGTGTATTCGGAGAGCACTGCCTCATATTAGGATTCTATATCTTATATGAGTTTCCACTCAAGAATTATATATCTTCATTGCTTTCAGTGGTAGGTAATTCGCTGATTTCGTAAAATTCAAAATGTATATCATTGAAATCTTCTTACCTCAGATATATCGAAATATATATTTGTTTAATTTTTACATATCGTTTTTTGCCTGTATTTAGTTACGAGAATTCGGATTCCAGAAATGTTCTCATGAAGACATTCTACGTCACCGTATCAATCCGACAACGTTGGAATCGTGGAGGCATTTGTCGATTGTCACTATTGTCATTTAAGGTACGATCTGTCAGAACTCTTATTGTTGATGAAAAAAGCATTTTTGATATTATATTCTCTATAGGTCCTTGAAACCATGAATGTGAAAAGTATGTTGTTCTTTCTTTTCCGAACACCAGTTTTAATTCGATCAAAATATTCTTGAGTGTACCAAAATTAGAAACTGTAAAAAAGACTTGGTGCGCCACAGTACACCGAGTGAATATCTCCTTATCAACATCTTCCTGTGTATACTGCTGTGAAGATCACTTCAAAGTGAGTTCTTATTCTTACCTTGGGATGCTACACAACTTTCACAGTCACAATATTTTATTTCATCATTACTTTCATCAATAGTAGCTACAACAAAATATGGTGTGCTCCGTACTTTGTGCTCGGGAATTATACGGCACTTGACGATACCCTCCTTTTTCAGCTTTACATAACCCACAGCATCATCATCATAGCCTGATCTATCAGCCATATAAATCAACATTATAAGTAACTGGGTATTCATGCCATCAGAATGAGTTCCTCATAGAGAGTTCTTACTTCACATCTTTCAATCCATTCATATCCACACTCAAATAGTTTGGATTGGCGAATCAATATATACCTAGTTTACGGGAGGCAAATTTTCAATGCTAGCTTTGAAAATATTTCTCTCCATTTTCAATGACAATAACAACATAAACAATAATGTCAGCATATGGCAGCGGTTCCACTGTTATCTGATTCATATCAGTACCAACAACTTCGGTCAACAAGAAATACTAGAATCTAGTGAAGACATTCTACGTCACAAGAGTACACATATTCGAATTTTTTCCATGTTTCACATGCTCTAATTTTTTTATGACTGAATTTTGGGTTGATTATTTCACAAGGTGGGGAGCTAATGCAAAATAGTTTCTGAAAATAATATTCAGTTTTAGGAAAATAGCGAATTACTCAAAGTTTTGAATTTGTATAAAACAGATTGCAGTTCTTCAATAACGTAGCTTATATGAATGTTCCATTTCTTATGTGAGTCCAGACATACTTCAAGATATTTGATATATTTCACAGATTCCATCCTGAGTGTGTTTCCCTGAGTTTCAACGTCGAGATGTAGAAAAAGACAGCTACCAGCCTATTACAGCTGAAAGATAGGAAGTTGGCTTTTTCTGTGTTGAGTGTTAACAGTCCGCTATCAAACCGGTGCTTCATGAATCTAAAATCAGCTTCGGCTTTATAAAAGTCAACATCATCATATCCTATAACAAATCTTTGACTCTTCAATGAGAATCCAGTTATATAGAGAATAAACAACAGAGGGCCCAAAACTGTTCCCTGCGGTACACTGTAATCAATTTCTCTCTGATCGCTCAGTGATTCACGCCTTTTCATGAGTATTTCAATGAGTTATCTCACGAATCTGTTTTATTTTTCCAATTTTCCTTCCAATAGTTTTCGAATATCATGCTATTTTCTCCGGCTACGAACCCTATAGATCTACACCGCTGTCAGCATACGGAATTACTAACTCTCTGGCGCTTGTAAGAGAGTTGAAAGAATACATTAACGACTATCTCAATTCATATTCATAAGACATTAATAATCCTTAACTGTAAACGGCGCGTTTGATGTCATAAAATATGTAAAAAGTATTTCATAGTGAAAAGTTCTCTGAGTAGTAGTATAAAGCCGATTCAGCGATGGCTTATGAGCACAATTCGGAAAGGTGGAATTATTAAAGGAATCTAAGAGCAATGACTGAATCTGGGGGTTTTCGTTCAGTTGGTTGGTATTCTATAAGTATTCAGTAGGATCAAAACAACTGATATATTGAAAATACCGAAAAGGTCACAGCTCAAAAGACCCAGCACTACACAGTAGTTATACCGGGTGTCCCAGAGTTTTTAGGCCAGCAGATATATCAGTTATGTACACAGATAAATAAAGATTTCTTCAATCAAAAATATACAGGGTGTTTCTTAAGTACGTGTAGAAAATTGAGGAACATGTTGCTGACGTCAAAATAAGAAGAAAAGTTCCCATAAACATATGTCCGCAAGTTAATCGTTTCTGAGATAAAGAGTGTCAAAGTTGAATGCTTACTTTTGTTTTTTTTGAATAAATTTCAAAATAATTGTGATATTCTAGTAAAGTTTGGTATCTGGGAGTATTTCTTAATGACAATATCAAATTTGATGTTAGTTTGTTTCTTTCATAGAGGTTGCGCCACCTACATATATTTTCAGTCATATGCAATGTCATAACATTCTTGGACGTAACTGAATCACGTGTTCTAGTGGAAAAATCGATTTTTGCGTGAAAACAATATTCTTGGTAGAGGTCGCTGCCAGCAACTGTTTTCGAGTTATTGAAATTTGAAATAATCGATGCAAGTGATTTTGAATGACAACATGTTTAAAGTCAAAATTAATCTAATTAGTTAAAGAAAGTTAATTCCATTTCGAAATAGGAATCGAGTGTTATTACAATTTGATACTAATAATAATAACAGTAATTAAGACCAATATAATACTAAAACAGTAAGTTGGAGGTACTAATTGAAGTGATTGTTGAAAATGGCTACCTTGTACCATTATGCAGAAGTTGGCTCGTCGTCTCGAGAACCCACGTACCTACAGTGTACTCGTTTCATTATACCTGGTGTATTTCGGATAGCGTCACATCCAGCAAAAATTCGTTGACGAAGTTCTTCTATTTCTATTGGCACCGTATAAACAAGGGCCTACAAGTAACCCGAAAAAAAATCGACTGGATTTAAATCCGGAGAATTCGTAGGACATAATTGATTTGGAATTTCAGCGCCTCGACCAATCCATCTGCTTCTTAGTAGCTGATTTAAAAATTCATGAATTCACGAACTATAATACAAACCAATATCAAATTTAATATTGTCATTGAAAAATACTGTCAGATATCAAATTCAATTCGAATATCACGATTGTTTCGAAATATATTCACAAAAAACAAAAATAAGAATTCAACTTTGACACTCTGTATCTCAGATACGAATAACTTGCGGACATATGTTTATAGGAACGTTTCTTCTTATTTTGACGTCATAAACATGCTCTTGAATTTTCTACACGTACTTAAGAAACACCCTGTACATACACTTGAATAGAATTATATTCTGAAAAGAATAATTATTTCTAATTGATGAATATACTCCCATTTCAAACGGATTGAGATGTTTGCTTCTTTACATAAATTACCTTGAAATGAATTTGCTTGAAGTGAAATAGTTCTACAGTGCATCCTAGAAAACACTCACATTAACTCATTGTGAAACATAACATAATCCTCTTGACACAAGAATATAATTCCTTGGTAGATATCACTACCCGTGCCACGTGACACATTCAACCAATGAGCAATCAAAGCAGGTGGCGGTTGGAGGTTATGAGGGATGCGTACCTATATGACTGTTAGTTTTGTGCCTTGTGGAAACTGTTTCTATACAATAAAAATGCAATATCGAAAATTGAATTTGGCTCTATGGGCCAGTTGTGAAAATGAGTGAAATATATTTTGGTCTTCTACAGTTTTGTGTCTATTAGCGAATGGCATTGTTTATGTATTCAATCAAACTGCAATATGCGTCACTACTAACGGGTTTTATTGAGAAAACAGTTATCAAACTTAAAACTATTCTCATATAAAACCATTATTTATTCCTAAATTGTTCGTAGTTGTGAATCTTATGCTTTGTTTAATCTATTCAAAGTTGCAAAAATAAAAATGGCCTCCATTCTATATTTTATGATAAGTGCAAAGTGAAAATTGGAACTCCAAGTTGATAGAAGAATAGTATTCATTATTGAAATTGCATTGTTCTTGTCTCAACCTACTCTCATGATTGAACAAAAAAAGTAGCCATTATTGAAGCTAAAATATTCTTGCTTCAACCAACTTATGAAGCAAGTGTTCACTTGTTTCAAAATATTTTTCTTGTAAGTGGCCAAGAGGAATCCGTCGAAAAATGAAACTGATATTTGGTTGGACCTATTCAAGAATACAATCTCTTTGAATCAACGCAATTAAGCGTTGATGCAAAAAATCCTATTTATAAATCAGTGTACTTGGAAAACAGATTTTTAAAAAAAATTGTAGTAAGCCTTTACAAATAGTGCAGCGAAATCAACTCCATGGCAAATTACCAGCGATAAATCACCCCTATTCAGTTTTTTCAATTGCACCCCCCTGTTTGTTGTTGTTCTATTTACAGCCATTTTTATTTCGTATTCAACAATACATATGAAAACAATTCAATTGTGAAAACAGTAAGTCTACAATATTCTCTATAGTCTTTTTGATAACTATGTCTGATGTAACACTCTTCTTAACACCAACTACTAGTGGTGAGTTTAAGAGAATGATAGAAAAAATCTGCTGGTATATTGATGTATTGATGGTATTGATAAAATATGTGAACCACTCTGTCATCTAATAAACGAATTTTTTCCAGGTATTTTCAAGAAATCGAAATCCATACTGATATACAAAAATATAGAGGCAATTAATGAAATAATGAAGTATAGAAATATTTGTACACAAAGTCAATTGGCAAAGATTTTCGTATTGAAAAATCGCGAAAGTCTACCATAACAGCACTTAGTGATTTTTTGAATACTTCTTTAAGTGATAAAGAATCAAACATTGCCACGTACTCTGCTTGCTCTGACAAGAGCACCCGATTCAATCAACCATCACTTACTGGTAGAGAAACTCATTCGAATAAGAGTAAAAGGCTTACCAAATGAATGGATAAGTTCATATTTTGAAAACCATGTACAGGTTATCTTCGTAGGAAACAGCAAATCGAGCACTCTCTGTGTGGCAGTGGGAGTACTACAAGGTTCGATACTTGGACCCATTCTATTTTTAGTATTTATAAATGATTTCATATTATCATGTCCTACCTCAAATCTTGAGGTTATATATGAAGACGACACTACTTTTGTATCATCAGCAAAACAGGTGTCAGAACTGCTAGCTGATGCCAACACTTCAGCGAATGATTTTTTTTACTGCCTAAACCATGGTTTATGTGCAAACTTAAAAAAATCACAAATTATTACCTTTTTACTAAAAAAATACTGAAATCGATTTCAGTTATCTAGATAAATGGAATCATCAATCTATGGAACAGACTGATCATTAAAAATTTTAGGGTCGCTTAGTTGACTTGGGAAAATCATATCGATCACGTTACTAGTGAATTGAGCAGCATGTGTTTCTTAGTACGTCAGTTGAAAAATACCTGAAAAATACTCCTGATTTATTGAGATTAGCATACTTTAGCCTCACTGAATCCGTTCTCTCTTTTGATCCAATATTTTGGGGTTCTTCAACTCATATGCAAAAGCATACATTGCATAGAAAAAAGTCTTGAGGCAAGTAAGTACTACGTGTAAATCAATTTTTGAAAATTTTCAAATATTGACATTCTACTGTTTGTATATGAACCTATCAATAAAACTATGAAAAGACAAGAAACCCATGTAACAAATACACAATTATGGAACCTGCAACTGCAATTACCTGCATCAACCATTTTCGAGACTCTCCGTTGGTCAAAACTCTCATATTTATAGAGGAATTGCTTGTTTTATAAATATATAAAAACTAATAGTAATGGAGCCCTATTTTTTATTTGTTTAGGTACCTATCTATCTGTCTATTATATTTTTAATTGTACCCACTAGTGTTGCAATTTTCTTTCTCCTTTATGAAATTTATTCAGAAATAAATGCTGGTGAAGTGACCGCCGCAATTTTCTGTGACTTCTCGAAGGCCTTCGATTGCGTTAATCACGAAATATTACTCAAAAAACTTCAGCGGTATGGTACAATTGGTTTGAATCGTACCTCTCAGGGAGAAATCAAATGGCGAGAACAGTGGAACTCTCAGAAAGCAAAGAAATTAATTCTGGAGTACCGCAGAGTTCTGAGTTGGGCCCTGTTCTGTTTCTGTTATATCTTAATGACTTCACTATGATAGATATATCTGGCCGTTTCACTCTCTTCGCGGATGATACCACAATATTGTGGAAGGTAAAGAACTCAGCTGAGCTGCATAAAATGATATCATCTGATTTAGAAATAGTGAAAAGTTGGTGTGATGCTAATTTACTATCCTTGAATATCTCGAAAACAAATATAATAACATTTAAATGTCTACTTAATGAACTTGCAATAAACAATGATATCTTGCAAAATAAATTGAACACAAAATTTCTTGGTATATTTATTGATAATCGGCTGAAATTTGATGAACACGTCAGACAACTTACGAGTAAGAGTAACATTTCCTCCAGATGGTATGCGGTAAGGGTGGTTTCTAACGAGTTGGGCTTTCACACAGCAAAAACGGTATACTGCGCTTTAATTGAATCCCAAATACGATATGGGATACCTTTTTGGGGATCATGCAGTGCAACCCTTCTTTCTTCTGTACTGATATTACAGAAAAGGGCTGTAAGGTGTCTCTGTAAAGTCAAATCTAGGGAGTCGTGCAGAAATTATTTCGCTGCCAATAAGATTTTAACCGTCGTTGCGTTATTTATTCTTGAGACTATATGCTTGGTGTACAAACATAAAACAAAGTTTGACTCTGTTTCTTCTCCATATGCTACTCGTAATAGCATATTTAATGTCAAAGTTCCCATACCGCACTCAAATTTAATCAAGGATTCCATATTTTATAATGGTGGTAAATTATTCAATCACTTACCAGTAGATATAAGGTCTGCAGATCTGACCAACGTACAATTCAAGAAAACAGTAAGAAATTTGCTAGCTGATAGACCCTATTATAGCTTACAAGAATATTTTAACGAATCATTTTAATTATACGTGGATCTCATTTTATTTAATTTTTTTTATTGTTTTTGTATTTTGTTTATTGGACTCGTCGTAATATTGACAAGTTGGACAACACGTCGAGTGCAATAAACAATTTTTGCACAGTTGCATACCATATTTTTTCTACGTTCGTGCATGAACCAAAAACTGTTCCATTTACGTGGTACTAAAGTGTAAGAAGACATTCTTTGTTCAAATCTAGCCTCCGAAAGTAATATATGAATATTCAAAGAAACAAATTTTATTTTTATTGAATTGTATTTTCTAGTATTGTTGTGATCCCAGTATGGAATAAATATGATTCACAATAATATAAAATATGCAACTGTTCAAAACTTAATACAATCTCATAGAAAATGGGTTAAATATGGCGTCGATTTGACTTTTATGTTTGTCATGATGACAGAACGCTCTAGCAGAATGACAGATGAGTGCATTAAAGACTTTATTGCACTCTGTGCACTAATTGAACAGTTTTTTCACTAAATACAGTTCAATAAAGTTCTGTTTTTTGCATTATCGTAGAAAAAATATAAAATAAAGTCATGGCAGTTTCACTATAAAATTCGTCAAGATTATAGTATGCATTTTCATTAATTTTCTGAAGTTGTGATACACTTTCTCTTTTCTGTTTTCGGAGGGTATATGATTAAATATTTTTTTGCTTTCGTAGATCAGAGAGTCATTTGCCAAAGTAGATTTTGTATTTGTATATGTATTGAATTGTATTACCCACTTCTCATTATTGCAAAAACGCTATTGTGAAAGTTGCTGAAACATCTGGAATAATTGATTTTTACTTATAATCCAAAAATTTATCCAGAAATAGAATCATTTTCTCCAACGACTTGAACGCTACATGAAACTTGCAATAACATTCACGATTCACGTCAACACGGGCTGAGACGACTGTGAATGTTAATCCAACCCTCGAATAATGAAAATTGAATTTAATAGGCCATAATTAAACGTGCCGTAAAAGAAGCCAGCCTTCAGCCATCCACTTCCTGTTTTAAAACGAGGTTTATGATATCCGAGTGAATTCTACAACATTGTAGTGTGTTCCGAATGGCTCTCGCAGGGGCTGCAAATGGAAACGATCGAGCCCCTTGCTGATGAAATTTTAATCGGCCATAAGAAAATTATATTGTGCACTATGAGGAATGCTAGAAATCCATTTCCCCGTATGTTCAGAAAGGGGTTCATGATGTTTTGAGTGCCTCTGGGACATTGTTACACTTTGTAGTTGAATGTGATTTCATTTCAACCCTTTATAGTATTACTACTATAATAATTCAATGATATTTGTAAAGAGGTATATATTGAATTGACAAAACTTCTCACATCTGACAAATTGAATATGTGACAACAGCCTTCTTTCTTATCAATAATACCTGGTGTCCAAAATAACCAAAACACATTCCGGGTTAGGAAATAAAATAATAATAATAATAATATGTTTATTTCTCTTGTTGAAAAGTACAAAATAGAAGATGACGTCAATGGTACAATAACAAGGAAAATGTCACAATGCTTAATATAAATGTATATACATACACAACACATACATACATATTTATAAAACGAAGATATGTTAGACATAAAAAAAGATGTATGCAGAGGCAAGAATAACTAAAACAACTTCACAGTCTACTAAAACTACTAGTAAAATGGGACTACAAGGGTGCAGCATTTTTTTTAGATAAGAGATGTATTCAATCTCGATTTGAAAATTGTTAGATTTGGTGAGTTCTTAACCGATTCATCTAGCTTATTGAAAAACTTTGGTCCAAGAAAGAGAAAACTTTTTTGGTAAAGGGTGGTTCGGTGCATGTTGGGTATTAACAAGTTTTTAGAGAGAGTCGAGTATTGATGCTGATTAGATGTGAAGTTTGGCCTGTTCTTATAAATATATATGCATAGTTCATAAATATAAATACTCGCAACCGTTAGTATTCGGAGTCCTTTGAATGAATTTCTGCATGATTGCCTCCACCCGATTTCAGCAATGATTCTGATAGCCTCCTTTTGTAGAATGAAAACCCTCTCTGCAGTTGACCCTGTACCCCAGTTCAGTATTCCATACCTTAGATGACAGTGGATGGTTCCGTAGTACAGGTTCAGCAGAACCTCTTTACTACAATGTCTAGACATGAACCTCAATGCGTAACAATTTTTCCTTAATTTAATGCAGACAGTTTCAATATGAGGAGTCCATGTGAGTTTATAGTCCAGCGTGAGACCTAACACCATTGTTGTTGAGCAATTTTCAACATTTAACTCCTCATTCTCAAAAATACTGAAGTCTTCAGGTACATTGTTCAATGAAAATTTCATCAGTTTGGTTTCGGAGATGTTCAATGCCAAGTGATTTTTATTAGCCCAAGTTACCACCCGCTCATAAACACTTTGTGTTTTTTCTGTGAGATCTAACACATTATGATCCTTGATGAGGTGTCATCTGCATAAGCAACTACACAATTTCTGTGAGACTACTGAAGTACTGCATCAGGTCATTGGCGTATATGAGGAAGAGTAAGGTGCCAAGTATTGAACCTTGAGGTACAGAAGGTGAGTCATCACAATACTCTGTTACGTTGTAAATTTAATCTAAACCCGAATGCACTAGTTTAACCAGCCCCTCGTATAAACGTAGAATTTATTTTGTATTTATATCAATAATTAATGAACACCTACCTAATAGCAGATAAAGGATACTTTGATAAGGCACCTGTGCACTAAATTAGCCCAGTAGATTTCGAACACTTGGTATAAACGTGATATTCATTTATTCATTGCTTATTCACACTGTATACTTGATAACAAAAGGAGATTTTGGTCACACAACAGCGATACGTTGGAACTCCTTACTTTATCGTAAACTCTACCTGGAAAACGCATAAAAAGGTATCAGCACTTTGTCGTGAGTAGAAGATGATTCTCAGTACCGTTATTAATTTCAATTTTAGTGGGTATCCATATCAGAAATGGTTCATTCTTTCGCAGCGATTGCCAACTATTGCTGGAATTTTGACCCACAGGTTTGATGTTATGAATGCTTGTAGCTATTCGTAAGACTTGTGAGGGCTCTTTCTTCTATTGCAGAGCATAATACGAGGCTCTTGTATGAATCCTTTCTGGGTAGGAAGTAGAATATCTACAAAAGAGGTAAATGTTTCAAGCTGTACACTGTCTTATGGTAGGAAGTCGTCCCTTGAGTTCAGTGCTTTATTTTGATATCTTGAGTCTTTTAAGTTAGGTATGTAAACAGAAACTTGGCAGCTAACCTGACACTATTGTTCGCTAGGTTATGGGAAGGTCATTCAGTCGTTTCGTTTCGATACCTCACAAGGGTACGTTCGTTTCACGATCCGTGTTGGTTCTGGTGTACTCGACGGTTTTATTGTTCGGTGATGGTTGCATTTCAGCGAATTTGTAACTAATCGTGCTATTTAGGTGTAAATTGTATGTAAATATGTAATTTAGTGATTCGTTAGGAGTTAGTTATTCAATATTGGATTGGTTACTCGTACAAGTTGATATATGGGTGACGGTTAAGTGACATCTACCGGTTAGGTTGGAACTGGCGACCAGAGAAGGCAACAGGGTAGCACACTGCTGTCATCTGGCGTCAAACTTTTGGTCGTCAGGGTCTGTTCTGTGTCTCTCTTTCTTGTGATTCTGGACAGTGAACCACTTTGCTGATTTTGCAGGATTTTATGAAATATTTAATTCATCCGTAATTTGGGAATATTTCTGCAAAGCAGTGTTTGATGATTTTGGGGTGAGCAGTTGGTCTGTTGGAATATTTTTTGGCTCATTCCATTATTAGACTCTTCAAGAGGATTATTGTGGTTATCATCCAGAGTGACCCGAAATCGAGTCCCAGGCACGGTTCATATAAATCGTGGGCCCCTGTATCTCCAAGCGCCCTATAGGATATCTGAGGCAGGCTGAGGCATTTGCTACGGAACGGTCATCATATATTTGTTAAAGAAAACCCCTTGACGAGGGTTTTTTTTTCTTGGGGGCTCGACTGCCTTATTGACAACAACACTCAGACTTGGAGGTTCCCAGATATCAGTGGTCCCTGATTTGGTTTCCCTGCGGCGATATTTCACCATTGGCTGGAAAGTTGACGGTACCAGGAAACTTCTAGAGATAATCCGATGCCTACGACCTCCGTGGGATTACACGCAAGTCTTTGATCAGCTTCTTGCTTAAATAGCTTAAAACTTAACTAGCTTTTGCTTTATTAGCTTGAAAGTCTACTAGCTCATATTATTTTTGCTTTACGAGCTTACATCGTCAGTAATTATTGGTTTTATTAGCTTTAGTTTACTAGCTTAAGACAATTTAGTTACATTGGCTCACATTAAATTTTTCGCTAGCTTATTGCTTTACTAGCTTATGAACATTCTTGCCTACTTGCTGGTAAAGATTACCATTGTTGAGCGGAAATTGAATGCGGTTAACACTTGCTTGATTTCTCGATTTATATATTGCGGCCTGCGCTTGAGCTCTCGCGACGCCCTCGGAACATATTTGGTATTGAACCCTTCGATTTCTGCGCTCCTTGAAATATTGAATGTTGGAACCTGTTTAGGAATTATGAGCGGGGTAGTTTAGCATTACATGCGGTGTTGTTTGCTATGCGGTGTTGATTGCTTTGCGCTTGTAGTTTGCATACCCCTTAATTAATTGGAGTTATTGGAATCCCTAGGTGTTGGCCTGTTACGATAGTGTTCGATTGCTGTGCGCATTGCTTCCCAGTGCTTGTTGTCAATTGTTGCCCTGCTCTCAGAATCTTTAGTTTATAATATTTTTTATTTATCACTTATGAATATATGTATATATATATATATGTGTATATATTTTTAATGTAGACATTTACCAAGCCTAACAATTGAACAGCCGCACTTAGATCTTGTTGTGACGTGACCACAAAAATAAATTGTACTACATCTCAAGTTTGTTTTTCCTTTATCATTTGGTAAGTTGATGGTATAGGTTTAGTATGGTAGGTATTTGTGGGTCGGCAAATTTACCTGGCGCCCAGATCAAGATCCTTCATTAATAATCCGAACTCACCCCATCTCCACTGTAGTGTAGCCGCAAATACCAACTTGACATTTGTTTTGGTCAAGTTTATGTGTCTAGCGTTTAGGTAGGGCACAACTCGTATCTACACCTAAATTGTTAAAATACTATTCTACATTGTATTTTTCTTTGACAATACATATCGATATTAAAATAGTGTGTAATGGATATTTCAATTTAAAGTATATAATCAATACAATCTATATGGTTGAAAAGGTATCACTGTGTAGGAATTCTTCAGTACTATAGAAGGATTTTTTAATAAAAAAAATTTTATTCTAGTTTTGCATGTATTATTTGGTAATGATCTTATCGTCTGTGGCAACTTATTGAAAAAGTTCACAGCCCAAAGGCTGGGTCCATTTTGACATCTTTTTATGTGGCAATAGTTTTTACTCAAGCCATTTCTGTCTATTATTAAGATTATGTATATTCTCTGGACTTTCATATAGCTGAATGGGTAATTTTTCAAATATATGAGATTTTTAGAGGTGAAAGTAAATATATTTTGTGTTACAAATAATTTCCTGCTATCATCTCTACCTATAACTGATATCAGAAAAACATGCTATTCATTGGAAGAGTTTTTGCAAATCAATGAAGATATAAAATGGTGCCACAATGTTGTGTACCGTTCCTATCTTTGCACTTTGAGGTTTGAGGAAACTATTTTATTTTTATGTTTTCCACTAATACTAAGACTGTCCTCAATTGTATGTGCTGTTTCTGTTAGTTTACTTCTAGTTTTGGGGTATTTGTATTTGTTTGTGATCTACACTAAGACTGCCAAGAAAAAAAAGGAGGAATGGTGGCACAAACTAATCCAAATTCTTTTGTTTTCAGAAAAGCCAGAAAAGACTTTGATTTTTATTATTGAGGATTTATAAAAAACGAAGTTTACTGAATAATGTAATGATGTATATGAATAGAAAAATCATACTAGAACTATAATCAAGATGTCCATAGAGAATTGAAAATACTTTTTTCCAATACCATGCACAGAGCTGTAGTTAAACATATATTATATTTAAAAATATCCACACTGTAGTGGTAAGATGACAATTCAAATAAAAACGTGAAAATATTGCTATTGTGTATAAATGAACAAAATAATTTAGGGATTGCTTCCACCCAACAATTGTTTTTTCAGAATAAATTTAAAAGAATTGAGAAAGCGTGCATTTTTTATTTCAGATGATAACTCTTGAAATCTGAGCCTATGATAAAAATAGAGTTTTGAATAAATATTTTGTGAAAATGAGGAATAAGAAAATCTCCAGATCTCATTTCATATATCGGTGATGTTCAAAATTATAGTTTAGTTTAGTAAGTAGTCTGGTATACTTCCATTTCTTATTTTAAATACAAAAATGAGTTTCTGCGACTATACATTTTTTTTACTGATAACCACTGTAGTCTGCTCAACATTGATGTCGTAGGAGTACGTCTATTGCACGAGAGAATTGTGCGCAATGATCTGTTTTGCAATTTTTCGATTCTATATATTTGATTTTGATTCAGTAAATACAAAATAGTGGAGCAATAAGTGAAATGGGGAAGTATAATAGTGTTGTATATAATCATTTTGGTCCATTGGTTGAGATATCTTGAACATCTATACCTATACAGGGTGTTTCATAATAAATGCGCAAGACTTCAGGATGTGATAGCTCGTCCAAATATATGAAAAAAGTTTCTATTAACTTATTCTAAAATTCAACATTTTCGAGATACAGGGTGTTGAAATTTAAAAAAAAGAATCGTTTTTTGCGAATATCTCTGAAACCGTTTATCGCACAGAAAACAGATCTCGTAGGCATTTTCTACTCATAATAAGCTATGTTTTTTGAGGATTTTTTATTTTTTTAAATTTATAATTGGTGCAGATTTTGAAGGGGTAGTGGGTGTTCCTTCTACAACTTCTACGCCACTGGAAAAAGTACAGTTTTGAGCCTCCTATATGAACCGCCAATGTTTTCTACAAAAAAAGGTATTCTTGGTCATAAGCTCTAAAGTTGACCGTTTCCAAGAAAAATCAACTTTCATGTTGTTTAAATAATGTTTTTTCCTCGAAAAATTGCTGCGTGCATTGAATCTAACGCGGACATTTCCAGCAATTCAACTGAGTATGATTGTTATTGTTTTTTTTTATTTTGCAATTAAGAAGTCAACGTTTGGTTTTGTTACTTGTTTTAACGTTTAAATAAATTTTGTATAATTAGGAAAAAAATTATTTAAAAAAATTTACCATGTTTTTCAACATGAAAGTTGATTTTTCTTGAAAACGGTCAACTTTAGAGCTTATGACCAAAAGTATATTTTTTGTGTAGAAAACATTGGCGGTTCAAGTTGGTTGCTCAAAATCATACTTTTTCCAGTGGCGTAGAAGTTGGAGAAAAAAACACCAAATACCCCTTCAAAATTTTCACCAATTATGAATTTGAAACATGAAAAATCCACACAAAACATAGCTTATTATAAGTAGAAAATGCCTACGAATTATGTTTTCTGTGCGATGAACGGTTCCAGAGATATTCGCAAAAAACGAATTTTTTTTTTTAAATTTCAACACCCTTTATCTCGAAAATGGTGCATTTTAGAGGGTAAGTTAATAAAAACTTTTTTCCATATTTTTGGACGAGCTATCACATCCTGAAGTCCTGCGCATTTATTATGAAACACCAAGTAGATAATTTACTTTGAAATGTATTTTTTTTATTAAATAGTCTGCATGTTCGTTGAAAGTAAGTCTACAATCAACTACTACAATACCAAGATATTTAATTTTCTTTCCTTCTCGGTGATTTCATTACAGATTTTTATTTCCATATTCTTTATGAGGAAGTTATTATGATTTCTTTTATTAGCAGTGAGCATGAATTTAGTTTTATCACCATTAATCTTTAGCAGGTTTCCCCAGCACCATTCTTGTATTTGATATATCGAATTTTCAAGAGCTTGAACCAAAAGCACTGAGTCTGATATAGAGATATAAATTGAAGAACCATCAGCAAACACATGCATTTTACAATTTCCTGCTGCTTCAACAGTATCATCAAACTATATGAGGAACAATAAGGGCCCAAGAAAACTTCCTTGTGAAACCCCACAACCATTTTCAACTTCCTCACAGAGTTTATTATTAAATCTTAGATTATGTTTTCTGTCATCCAGATAATTAGCTAGCCATTCCAATGCCTTACTTACTTAAACTTTTGTGGGTATTCGTTTGTTTTTGCACAATCATTTTTAACTGATATGGTTTTAATTACGATGTAGAAAAGTATTGTACAGGAATAAACTATTATTATTACCCTCGAGACCAACACATCCTAATTTAGAAAGTAAGCGATCCTAACAAAAGATCATCTACATAAGAATCATCTTGAATAGTATTCTATTCCTTTGAATGTAGTTACGTCACAAGGCGAAAGACACCGAAGTGAAAAAACAAGTTACTGTCTCTTCCGGATTAGCGCACAACCCTGTACATTTTACTACGTCATTTCTGGCGCCACTCACGAAACCGGTCCCTGTTTATTGAAAACTGTATCAATTTTAATCACTAGGAAATCCTTGCCGACCAACCTTGTGTTATTCATATTCGTTTGGCGAAAAACTTCAGAGAGAAAAAATGAATGTCGCGTTAGTTCCACGCGTGATACTACGCCTACTTTCTGTTTGTTTGTATTCTATTTGTATTCATTAGCTGTCAGTAAAATGAAGCTATAAAATAATTCAAAACAGTACCAGCTATAAAAGAAACACGTTAAAAGTGTGAAAATTTACATTGATCGGCATTTATATTGGAATCAGTAGCGGTCCTAAGAAATGATAAAAATATTATGGTATTTCTCGAAATATACTCTAAACATTTTGTTATGTTGTACCGTTTGAATATTTCGAAATGGTCATGAAACTATCAATTTGTGAGCTTCCGGTAAACAAAATAAAACCAACTGAATGGATTTCAATCTTTTCTAATTTCTGTGGAAATTCAATATTTCATCTAGCAAGCCTTTTTGACGAGCAATCATGTTTCTTTACATTAAAAATTTGCAATTTGTGTATTCAGAGCGCAAAGTGATAGATTTCCGTTAAACAAAGATAGCAACAATGACAACTTGTGCTTATTATACACAAAATATCTATATATACAAACGCAGCTCCTAAATGAATAACTATTCGATACTTGATTACTTATATTTCGGACGTCCATCATCTTAATGGTTGAAAGATTTCTATCTCTTTCAAATTTTTCACAACGTTTCAATTGCTTGAATCCGCTCGTCTTCTGGTGAATAGTGACAAAATTCACCACCATGCACCCCCTAAGGTTGAGGCCCGGAAGGATGAACTCCCCAGCACTCGTACGTACTCGAAAGCTCACCCCCCCTATCCACCACCCCCGCTCGTTAAAGCGGTTCCTCATCCTGATGACTGGCGATCAGCAGAATAAAATCTGACCGTTTGATATGGAGTGCCCAGCCAATTCTCGGCTTGAAGCTCCCTTATATCTGACATGAGTTGACTTTTAAACAATGACTTTACTTTACTGTGCATGGTGCCCCCCTGAAACTGGCTGAAGGCCTGAAAAAACTCTCGGCTGAGGGCCGAGTGCTGTGTGCTGAGTTAACTGAAATTGAAATTACTACTTGGTCGGTTCTTCTTGGTATCTGAAACATAAAGGCATGATTAATCGTGATTTGGTGCCTGTTGAAGTAGACGTTGGCGTCGCCGAAGGTCTCGCCTCCGCCGTACTTCTTCAGGGGTGTCGTTGTCTCCTTGGTTTACTGGACGTCTGTATTTGTCTCTGTCTCTGTCGTCTTGCTCACGTCTGTTCTCGTGGAGCTCCGTGAGCAGCGGGTTCGTGTGGGTCTCTACTCTGTCTAGAGTAGTCCCCACATGTTGTCTGATCAGTCTGTCGATATAGTCTGGGTGGATGTCTTAGTATCGATATATGAACCTGTTGGGCATATATTGTGGTGCGTCTGTTGCCATCCTCAGGCAGACGTTGAAGTGTCAGATGCTACGCGACCTTTTATAGGTCTATAATTAAAGTGTAATTACGCGCGGTCTTGTGGCGCGAGTGGTTTCGCGCTTTTTCTCCCTCCAAAACGGTCCATGAGCGGTTTCCATACGTTTTTAATTTCCACGCTTGGTTGACTGAAGGCACCATTGGCTTCTATGTAGGTGGTTTCCATAAATTTCCGTTTGAACCAATGTTCCTCTCTATGAAGAACACTAGCTTCGATACTTCATTTAACATAGGCATATAATAGGTACTACCTATGCGAAATTCAACATTCAGTAGCAAACCTAAATGTATAAGCTGAAGCTAATGCTAAAAAACCAAAGGACACTCTCAAATTTTTAGAAATCACTAAAAAACTTCATAGAAATGGACTCACCCTGTATACCTTGATTAGGTGCAAAAATTTCGATATTGTATAGTGGATTTGTATAGACCATATCAAGAATCGATGCATAGTTGATTTGGTTTATATAATCGAAAAAACGGCTTCACAATGGCCATTTTAAATTTTGCCTCTTTAAGATTCCTTCCATACCAAACAATTAGCAGAAAAATCCGTGGTTGGCTTCGTATGATTTTTCAAATTTAGCATTTTGTCGTTTTCTTTCACATTTTGAAAGGGCCGTATGAGGCAAAATCTTGCCCGGCAAAATATTTCGTGAATTAGGTCTTACTCATTGCCTCTTTAAGAATCCTTCCAGCTCAAACAATTAGCAGAAAAATCCGCGGTTGGCATCGTATAATTATTCAAAGTTAGCATTTCGTCGTTTTTTTCACATTTTGAAAGGGCCGTATGAGGCAAAATCTTGCCGGCAAAATATTTCGTGAATTAGGTCTTACTCAGAGCCTCTTTAGGAATCCTTCCAGCTCAAACAATTAGCAGAAAAATCCGCGGTTGGCTTCGTATGATTTTTCAAAGTTAGCATTTCGTCGTTTTTTTCACATTTTGAAAGGGCCGTATGAGGCAAAATCTTGCCGGCAAAATATTTCGTGAATTAGGTCTTACCCAGTGCCTCTTTAAGAATCCTTCCAGCTCAAACAATTAGCAGAAAAATCCGCGGTTGGCTTCGTATAATTATTCAAAGTTAGCATTTCGTCGTTTTTTTCACATTTTGAAAGGGCCGTATGAGGCAAAATCTTGCACGGCAAAATATTTCGTGAATTAGGTCTTACCCAGTGCCTCTTTAAGAATCCTTCCAGCTCAAACAATTAGCAGAAAAATCCGCGGTTGGCTTCGTATAATTTTTCAAAGTTGGCAGTTCGTTGTTTTTTTCACATTTTGAAAGGGCCGTATGAGGCAAAATCTTGCCCGGCAAAATATTTCGTGAATTAGGTCTTACTCATTGCGTCTTTAAGAATCCTTCCAGCTCAAACAATTAGCAGAAAAATCTGCGGTTGGCATCGTATAATTATTCAAAGTTAGCATTTCGTCGTTTTTTTCACATTTTGAAAGGGCCGTATGAGGCAAAATCTTGCCGGCAAAATATTTCGTGAATTAGGTCTTACTCAGAGCCTCTTTAGGAATCCTTCCAGCTCAAACAATTAGCAGAAAAATCCGCGGTTGGCTTCGTATGATTTTTCAAAGTTAGCATTTCGTCGTTTTTTTCACATTTTGAAAGGGCCGTATGAGGCAAAATCTTGCCGGCAAAATATTTCGTGAATTAGGTCTTACTCAGAGCCTCTTTAAGAATCCTTCCAGCTCAAACAATTAGCAGAAAAATCCGCGGTTGGCTTCGTATGATTTTTCAAAGTTAGCATTTCGTCGTTTTTTTTCACATTTTGAAAGGGCCGTATGAGGCAAAATCTTGCCCAGCAAAATATTTAGTGAATTAGGTCTTACTCAGTGCCTCTTCAAGAATCCTTCCAGCTCAAACAATTAGCAGAAAAATACGCGGTTGGCTTCGTATGATTTTTCAAAGTTAGCATTTCGTCGTTTTTCTTCACAATTAAATTTTGAAATTTGTGTATTCGTAACGCAAAGTGATAGATTTCCGTTAAACAAATTTGTGCTTGTTATACACAAAATATGTTTTTATAACAAACGCAGCTCCTAAATGAATAAATGTACGATACTTTATTTAACATAGGCATATAATAGGTACTACCTATGCGAAAATCAACACTCAATAGCAAACCTAAATATATAAGCTGAAGCTAATGCTGAAAAACCAAAGGACACTCTCAAATTTTTAGAAATCACTAAAAAAGTTCCTAGACATGGACTTACCCTGTATACCTTGATTGTGTGCAAGAATTTAGATATTCTATAGTGGATTCGTATCGGCCATATCAAGAATCGATGTATAGTTGATTTGGTTTATATAATCGAAAAAATGGCTTTACAATGGCCATTTCAAATTTTGGACAAGTTTATTTCAGCACTCTGTATACTCTAAATTGAATTAGGAGCTTTGACGCAATGGAGACATTTAATCAGCGTCACGAGTTCTACAATTTGTGATAAAATCGAGCAAATTGACCAAAAGCCAATTTCCCATTGAAGCGGTGCATGGTCCTTTGAGATGCTGCAGTGGAGATCGAGCGGTTCTTTAATATTGCCGTTCTAGAGCGGATTGGCTATCACCAAATGACATTTCTCAGAAAACGACAACTTTGCGATGAGATTTGAAATCTTCAAAGGCTACTTTGGTAAGCTGTTGTTTTTGTAGACTTGTCAACAATTTCTCAATTGCTATATTCTGAATTGAAATCAGTGTCGTTTGTAATTAATTATATCGAATATCAAACTCGTGTATAAGATATCATTACCTGTCTCACAGTCAATTACAAGAATATATTTGCGAACTGACGAATAATGGCCAATTATCAAGTTGGTCAATAGAACCAAGGATTTATTTTTGTTTTGTTTTTCATTAAAATTCTTTTCTCAATTTCCGTTGTTAATTTTAGATGTTGTTGGTTGATTACTACGATTCAAATAGTTTTTAGATGTATGTGAGATATTGAGGAGCCTCTTGACTTTTCTCTGCTCTTGATTCAATAATAGATTGAGGAATTTCAAGCACAGTGTGTTGTGGTCCGGTTTAGTTCGTTAAAATATATGGGTTGAGTGAAATACTCAACAAATAACTGGCTTTTTCTCCTATGTTTTGTGGAAAATTCAGTGTTTTCATCTCGATCAACTCGTTTGTGTTCAATTGTGGCTCTGGAGGCATGCACTGCATTCAAGTCGGATCATTCTGAGACAGGAAACATAACCATTTCAGGAAGCTACAACGAGATTTGCTAACAATCTAGTTTTAATTGACCAAGTTGCTTTATATAATTATCATCTTCGACACTTTTCTGGATTGCATTCTATTCAAATAATTTTTTTTAGTGAAATTTGTTTCAATAAAATATGGAATTCGATGAGAATCATTTATTATACCGAAAAAAAATTGGAATGTCAGAATTAACCAAGAAGTTTTAAATGTATCTTAATACATCAATTATCCAGTTACGAGGCCAACTCGACTTAAACCAGTTTTTGAAGAAAATTCTCAGATATTTACGTTTTAGAACTATTTAAAAATGCACGATTCTTACTAAAGTATTGAAGGGGTAGTTCAGAACAGATTTTCAACTAGAAAATGTTACATAGACAAGACTGCCATTCATGACGCGTATATAATCTGTCCTCGAATTGACCTGGGTCGTCTTGGGCTATACGAGGGGAGTTCGAAAAATTACATGGCAAATTAAATCTCTTTGTAATTTTCTTCTACACTATGCTTATGCATCAATTATTTTATAGCTCAGATATTCCAACGTTACAAGAAATAACTCCCTGGTGGAAAAAAAACTCTCAATATCTAAACAATTACTCTTATTTCTACCTATTCTATATCATGGATCACCCTGTAACACGCAGTTATGGTTTGAGTAAATTTTTTCATTGGAAATATTATCACGGTAAACTTTTGAGGTACCCAGACTCAATCACCAGTTATTAAGGAACCACATGTATTGCTGGGGTTGCTCAAAATTTTCAGCCCCCTCTCCGAGTACTTCGAAGAGGTTCGAGAAAAATAAATATTTCGCTTCAAAAAAAACATGTAATTTAGAACATGAAAAGGTATATTTTTACAAAATTTTGCGACAAACATACAATTTTTACACAAGAAAATATCCAAACTGAATCAAAACGGGTTTTCTGATTTTCCCGGAAAATTTGAGGTTATGTTTGAAAATGTTGAAAGCAAAAGTTGTATATTTTTTTATTGCCAACAACTTTTTCCTTCAGTTTTTTTTTGTAGGAGGTTAACTTTCTCTGCAAATCGTGAAAAACCATTTTCACACCCAAAAATTCACCTCCTCGACCTTCTATCATAATCAAATCCTCATTTATGTCCTTGTTCATTCTTTGTATCTATTGAGGTAACATAAAATCATTATTCTCGATAAGTTTCAACTGTTAATTTCAATAATTGTAGTAAATAAAAATGTGTTTAGAACGAAAATTAAAAAAAATTATTTTAAAAAATCGGTTTTGGCGAGCTTGGAAAGACTAATTTTACCAGTGAAATTCTTCAGTTGAAAATAAGGCCGTTTTGTCGGAATTTGTCTAAAAAGAAAATCTGTTTTTTGTCACAAAAAAATTACAGTTCACTCAAAACATAACAAGTTTTAATTCCACCAGATTTCGTGAAAAACAATTAATTTTTGACGAGAAAACAATTAAAAACTGACAAATCGGGTTTTTTAATTTTCCTGGAAATTTTGAGGTAATATGGAGAAATGTGTCAAACAAAAGTTGTAGATATTTTTATTATCAACAACTTCTTTTTAAAATTTTTTTCGATATGAGATCAACTTCCGTTGCCAATCGTGAAAAAACGGGAAATACCACTTTCAACCCCTAAAAGTTCACCCCGCTCTACTCTTATCCATTTTGTCGACTCCAAATAAATTTTTCCCTTATTCGAACAATATTTTTCTACTCTTTCAGTAGGTCTCGTAGTGACAATTTTTTCTCCTTCTTTTATGATTTTTTGGTGTCCATCAGCACTAGTCTACAGTGTGTCCCACGTGTACCATGCTCACCATAGGTATCTTTTTAATGGTAAGAGATAGGAGGTCACTTAAATGACACCAAATGTGTAGTTTTTCAAGGCCAACTAAAATGTGAAAAATCATTTTGATAAAATCTCTTAGTTTTTATTTTATACGCAAATAACAAATTTTTATCATTTTCATGTCTCTTGCAAGTCAATTTTGACCCACTTCTGGTGGTCCTAATAACTTGAAATTTATTGAAATAAAAAATAAAAAATGGCAGCTCCTCTATTATGGCGGACGAGATTTGTGATTATGGTCCGATTCCATTCAAAATTGGTATGTGGGGGTTTTTGACGTCGGAGATCATGATTTTTTTGTTAAAATTTATAAATATTATAAAAAATTTGTAAAAGTTATTCATAACTAAGTTATAGTGAGCTATGACCTACATTTGAAAAATTTTAAACTTTTTAAAAAATTAGGTTAAAATAGGCCATATCTTTAATTTTTTTCAATGACAATTTTGAAAGGTATCGAATGACTCTTAATCCATTAATAAAAAAAAATCTCATGAATTGTCAACTTGAAGGTATCAATACATTTAATTTGCTCAATGGAAAATTATTGATCTTGTCATTTCAATAATATTTGAAATATAAAAGAAAAAGTGATTTATCAAGTTTATTTTTCCTGTTGTATCACACCCTGTAAATTTTGTATTTTTTTTGAAAAATAAACATCATTATTATTATTAGTTATGGTGGCCTCGTTAGCGTTTTTCATACAGCATCCTTTTCAGTCCAACCCAGCACGAACGAAGAACAATTCAATGATTCATCTCGAATCAATATAACAGTCATTAAATTGTCCGATGCCTCCGAGTCTCCCCGCGCCCCCCGCCCCCGTGGATTCGAAAAGAGGTAATTTGTACGCGAAAATTGCACGCGCTCCATAGCAATGCAATTAATTATATTTATTTTTATAATTTTATAGATGTTTCAATGCCATACGATTGCAAAAGTCGAGCCAGTTCACTGACTGCATGCACTGGAGCCCAAACACATAAACATTGTGCTCACCTTTCCACCAGACGGAGATACGCGCTGCATGCGACAGTGCCGTGCTGCTGGGGTAGCTGGGAGGGAGGCTGAACTTAAAAAGTTATAATTGGTCAAAGAATCAGTAGAAATATGGGACAATTTTATAAAAGGATCAAATAAAATAAAACCAACAAAGCGATTTGTACGAATTGACAAAAATTGACTAATTCATTATGTCAATTGACACATTTAATCTGTCAGTTGATATTGTTCCCACGCTCGAGGTCCTGTCCTCCTGAGGGTCTCCTATATTTATTTGCCGTTCATGTTTTTTACTTTGTACTAACTTTTAATTGGTGAATAAATATTATATTATTATTGTTATTATTATTATTATTATTATTATTATTATTATTATTATTATTATTATTATTATTATTATTATTATTATTATTATTTTTTTTTTTTTTTTTTTGTATAGGCATCGACGTCTATGGTCATTAGCCCGACTAATTAGTTTGATACTCTCTCTGCTCCATTATTTTGTACTAAGATTTTATATCTGATTGTAAATATCGATTTCTTTTAGAAATTGTAATAGCCTTCCTTGTGTATCTCGGTTTCCTTTGAGGCATTGTTGTATTTCGGCTGGTATTCCTATTCGTTGTCTTATCACGTCATTAAACGGACATTGTGTTATATGCTGTACTGTTAGCCTGTGTCCACATTGTTCACATCTGGGTTGTCTGACCCCCAAGAGCATGAATGAATTTGTGAGGCGTGTATGACCTATTCTCAGTCTACATAAGACAACTTGGTCTCTTTTATTGCCGATGCAGGGATGTGTATTTTTCCTAACGCTTGGTTTTACTGCTTTCAATTTGGCTTCTGTTCTATCCCATTCTCTTTGCCACATTTCAGTAGTTTTATTTTTCAGGTGGGACTTTATGTCATCGGCTCTAAGTGGAATGTCTTCAAAATTTTCCTGAAGCGCAGCCATTCTAGCTGACTGGTCAACCATTTCATTCCCTGCAATTCCTGTGTGACTAGGAATCCAACAGAATCTTATTATTTTATTTTGGCTTTTCAGCCAGTTGAGTCTTGTCAAAATAATTTTCAACATAGGGTCTCTAGTGAAGGGGTTTTTCAGTGCCTGCAGGGAGCTCAGTGAGTCACTACATATAAGGTATGATCGATGAGGGGTAAATTCAATATATAACAGTGCCTGTAGAATTGCGTAGATCTCTGTAGTGTAGACTGTAGCCTCTTCAGGAAGTGTCCATGCGTAACATGTTCCCAAATGACAGAATGAGCTCCCAGAACCTCTTTCCGTCTTTGATCCATCTGTGTAGATTATCTGACATTCTGGGTTTTCATCGATTATTCTGAAGAATTCCATTAGTATAATGATTCTATTGGTATGTTCTTTGTTGTATTTTAGTAATTCTACGTTAATTGAAGGTGGGTCTATTTTCCAAGGTGCAGTTTCGAACTGGTTGATATCATGTACTCTCGGAAAAGTATAACGAAGAGATGTCAGTAGTTCTTTCAGGCGGACTCCTGCTGGTCTGGTAATTGTAGGACGCCTCTCGTAAATTTCATACTCGTCTTGATTTGGTTCCATTGAGTGGATGGGATGGTTACCATGTGCCCATAGTCTTGAACTGTACGCTGTCATTAATTGATGTCTTCTGTATTTCAAAGGAGTTATGCCTGCATCACAACAGAGTGACAAGTATGGACTTGTGCGGAAGGCACCTAAGGCAATTCTCAAAGCTGAGCATTGTATGGAGTCAAGTATTTTCAATCTCGATGGGCGCGCTGATCCGTATACGAAGCAGCCATAATCAATTTTCGACAATATGAGTGATTTATATAGTCTCAATAGAGTTTCCTGGTCGCACCCCCAACTTATACTAGCAAGAGCTTTGAGAGGATTTAGCATTTTTTTGCATCTTTGAGCCAGATCTTCGATCTGAGGTCCCCATGTTAATTTTTTATCGAATATAAGTCCCAGAAACTTAGTGGATTCTTTACATTGCAGGTCGTGGTCATACAATTTCAGTTTCGGGTCCATGTGGGGAGATCTTAATCTACAAAAGTGCACACAACTCGTTTTACTCACTGAAAATTTCCATCCTAGATGTTTAGCTTTGTGGGAAAGAGTGTCTATAGCTGTTTGTAGGGTATTTTCAATTGCAGTCATTGATGTTGCCGAATAATATATGGTGAGGTCATCTACATACAGACATCTCCCAACATCTGGATTGAGGTCTTCTATAATGCTATTGATTGCAATAGCGAATATTAATACGCTCAATGTGGAACCTTGGGGTACACCGTTCTCTAATATGTGCGGTTGAGAGTAGTATGGTCCATTTCGAACCCGAAATTCTCTGTATTGTAGAAAACTTCTGATGAAAGTAGGTAAACTTCCTCGTAACCCCCATTCATTCAGCTGTTCCAGGACTCCGAATCGCCATGTTGTGTCGAATGCCCTTTCGAGATCAAAAAATACTGCTACAAAGTGGTTTCTCTCTGCGAAACTATTCTGGATTTCTTTTTCTAGGAGAACAAGTTGGTCTGTTGTCGAACGATGGCATCGGAATCCGGCCTGTGCAGCTGATAGGAGTTGATTCGATTCTAGAACCCATCTGAGGCGGTAACTAACCATCTTTTCCATAATTTTACTGGGACAACTGGTAAGTGATATTGGGCGGTAGCTGTTGGGTATTCTTGGATCTTTTCCTGGTTTCAGAACAGGTATGATGATTGCTTGGCGCCATGCTTGTGGATAGAGTCCGCTCGACCAAATTTTGTTGAATATATCCAAGAGCACTTGTTTCGCAGTGAGTGGTAACTGTCTCATAAAATCGTAGACTATATTGTCTGCCCCTGGTGATGAACTTCCTGCTTCATCTAAGGCATGTTCCAGTTCTGTCATAGAAAAGGTTTCGTTATACTCAGATATATTCTGCTCGCTGAAATCAATATTTCTCTCAAGATTTTTCCGGATTATGAGATCATCTTCATCGATATGTTGGGAGCTACTAGCTATTTCAAAATGTTTGGCGATTTTCTCTGCAATATCTGTTTGATCAAAAATTATCTCTCCGTCTATTTCCAGTGCTAGGGTCGTCTGCGCAAATTTTTTTCCCAGGATGGCCCTTATTTTTGTCCATACTTCTGATGAAGGGGTGGACGCCGTTATAGTGGAAACATATTCCTCCCATGATCTTCTTTTGCTTTCATGTAGAGAGCGCCTAGCTCTAGCTCTAGCTCTTTTGAACGCGATGGAGTTTTCTATGGTGGGGAACCTTTTCATAAAATTGAGTGCTCTATGTTTTTCTCTAATAAGTGTTGCAACCTCATCATTCCACCACGGTGTTGTTTTTCTACCTTTTTTTCCGCTAGTTTGAGGAACTGCTATATTAGCAGCTTCTATGATTTTTTCACTGATGAGTTGTGTACTCATGTCAACATTGTCAGTCTCTATCTGCATTTGCATAACATTTTCTTTGTACAGGGGCCAGTCGGCTTTCTCCAATTTCCACTTTCTTGGTAATGATTGCGAGATATGGCGACTAGAAAATTCTATGGTGATTGGGAAATGATCTGTGAGGTGATCACCCAGACATTTCCACTGAATAGAAGGTGCAAGTGTAGGTGAACAAAGAGCCAAATCTAATACTGATAATGAATTAGATCTTAGGTTCACATAGGTTCCTTCTCCAGTATTGAGTATCACAAGATCCATTTCATCGATGAAATTCTCAATGATTCTTCCACGAGTATCAATCCTTTCAGAGCCCCATATTGGATTATGTGCGTTAAAATCACCCACAATCATATAAGGGGGTGGTAGTTGATTTGCGATATTGCTAAGGTCTGCGATATTCCAATTGCCGTCAGGGAGATATATATTGCAAATCGTGAACTCTAGAGGATAAATCACTCTTGCAGCAACAACTTCCATTGTGGACTGAATAGGTATTTGTTGATTCGGGACATTGTCTTTTATGAAGATTGCAACTCCACCTCTTGATCGTTGAATAGGGGTGGCATCTTTTCGTAAGCTTTCGTATCCTCTAAATTTGAAGTTTTCGTTTGGTTTGAGATGTGTTTCCTCCAAACAAATGCAGAAGGGTGCTCTTTCATTTACAATATGTTTCAGTTCTGCGTAATGTAATTTACAACCATTGCAATTCCAATATATTAAATTTTCTAATGCTTCCATTAAGTGTTTTTTGTGGATTTATTAAAATGCACCCTTGTGGACAAAAGGGAGAATTAAATTCTTACGATTGTGATGCAGGTTTCCTTGGTTTACCTGCAGGCCAGCCTTTTTTCTTTTTACTTCCTTTAGAAGACTGAGTGTTACTTGAAATAGCACTAACCTCAGACTCTCCTTCAGAGCTGGGGTTCTCAGTAGTTGACTCATTTCGCTTCCTTTTTGGTTCAGGAAGCGGGGTGGGAACGGAGCTCGAAGAACTCCGTGGGGGAGGGAGAAGGGTTGTTTGGTTTGGGGGATTACTATTGAATAAAGATTCTTTCACGATCCGTATGATCATTGGGGTTATTTTGGATATGATATCATTCATGTTGTTATTTTCAGTTTGTGCAACTTGGGCATATGAAGTACCCTCTCTCGGGGTTCTGATAATTACTTTTTTTCGAGCTTCACGGTATGGTAGTCGTTCTTGCACTTTTACTTTCTGTATAGCTTTTTCAATTTTGAGCTGGGAACAATCTTTAAAATTAGCTGAATGAGGTCCATTACAGTTAACACAAGTCTCTGGTTTTTCACAAGGTGTGTCATTGTGTTGAGGTCTACCACAGATACATATCTGTTCATTTTGGCAACGAGCTGAGATATGGCCAAATTTTTGACATTTGAAGCACCTCATTGGTGCTGGAAAGTAGTCACGAACTTTCAGATTATAAAATGCAGCTTTGATAGTTTTCGGTACGTTTGGTGAGTTAAATGTGAGAATGTGATTGGGCGTATCTGTAACCTCTCCGTTTTTCTTAGTCTGCATTCTCTTTACCGCTATTACTCCTTGATCTTTGAGGCCTTCAACAATTTCTTCGATGCTGCAATTGAGAAAATCTCTACAAAAAACAACTCCTTTGGCGTAATTCAATGAGTTATGTGGTATTACCACGACATCAGCTTCTGCAAATCTCTGTATTTTTTGAAGTCGTATTGACTGTGCTTTCGAACTAGTTTCGACTAATAAACCTTCTTTAACTTTCCTAGTTTCTTTCGTTACTCCAATCAGACCATACATAGTTTTCGAAATCAAAAATGGACTGACCTTGGTGAATTCACCTCCATCTGTCCTCTTGATGAGTAGGAACCGAGGAGTTGGTTCCGTCGTCTCTCCACTCATCGTATTTTTATTTAGTCCTATTTCTTGGGAGATAAGTAACTCCATGTTTGTAGGGTTATTTTTTTCCATTCGATTCCCACGAGTTGGGATGACATATGTTCAACTACGGCAGTGCACCCTTACCGTAGAGGGGGTGTGTGCTTTCGGAGGGTCCCAGGTATCCGAAGTTGAACCGTTCATGATACAATAACGCAGTATCATTCATCCATGGGCACGGTCTAAACCTTTCAGATTGCGGATTTTTAGTCAGGTTTACTCCTGTTGAGCTGTCCTTAGCTTCACTACTCATCTTCGACCTTACCGGCATGGGTGGCCCTACCAGGAGCATTATACTCCGGCCGGCATCGCTCTCAGAGTCACCATAGCTACTGAGCCCCTCCACCACGTCAAGGTCTAACAGCTCCTTGAAGGGGTATTATTATTATTATTATTATTATTATTATTATTATTATTATTATTATTATTATTATTATTATTATTATTATTATTATTATTATTATTATTATTATTATTATTATTATTATTATATTATATATTTAATTTGTGAATTGACATATTTATTCTGTTAATTGACACATTTAGGGCCGGTTTATTTTAATTGGTCGTTTGAGCAAGACGCCGCTTTGAAGAAAATTAAAAGGGTTCTAACAACGCCACCAGTTCTTAAATATTACGATGTTACCAAAGATGTCACATTATCAGTTGAAGGTTCTTAGCTCAGCTCATCGTGTCCTCCTCAATGACCCCAAACAAGGTTCCACCGGCTGGTTCTCTGGTCCAATGAGATTTGTTGCTGCCCACGTTCTTGCAGAAAAGACAACCAAGTGAATCCTGAATTGAAACTAATGAACAAGAGGAAGTTTGTACAATTACATAATAATTTCCTTAACTGTGTGGATCAAAGTTGAAAGCGCATCCAACATTACCAAAACATGTTTCCTTAAATGAAGACGATATTATTAACGTTTTGGCATATTCTTATGCATATCCAGAAGCTTCAGAAAATTAGTTGAGTGTATTTCACATGCTTGAGTCCGACCAATTTTAAAAAATCACGAAATACTTCAGTAAGGACCCCGCACTTTTCTTATGTAAAGTGGCGACCGGTCAAATTTTCTGAGATTTTGGTATGTTGTTGTACCTGACTCAGTTACCAAAAGTGTCAATGGGCCCAACCCAATCCGATGGCTAGTTTTCAAAATTCACTAAAAAAGTTCTCATTTCAATTATTTCAAAGCATAATTATTTTTGGTATGGTTGGCCGTATGTCTCACCCTGTATGAAAAGTGATCATTTCATACTCAAAATTGTAAACAACTAGGTATTAAATTCATGGAATAATTTATCTGTGACGAAACTGTAGAATTTTGAGTATTTGCAAAAACCTATTGTGATTTATTCGTGAATAACCCTGTAACAGTAAATATTTTTAGCTGAACCTTTCCATGTACATTTGACCGAAACTCATATTAAACCCATAGGCGCAACATAAAATCAATACGGCTTTTCAATTTGAAGAAAAAACCGATAAAATCAGTAATTTTCCACTTTAACGCCTTGTATCTCGAAAACTGGTCATAGTATTCATACCTCTGAAGATGGTATAAAAATCAATATATAGTGAGAAAATAGTTACATTTGACCCTGGAAATATTTGAATACAGGTTGTTCATGTTTTTTGTACTTTTCCCAAAATAGTATACCTTCCTATGAATAAACCACCTTGAATATTTTGGAGATTAGAGACACACATATGTTTGTGGTATTACTTTTCCCAAAAATCAATCCATAAATACAGGGTTTCGAATTAATCCTAAAAGAAAATAATTTTGTCTAGTGGTTCTCTCTGTGAAACACCCTGTATAAAAAATATGTACTGTGCAATATTTTCTCGTCAAAATACTTTATCAAAGAAAACGTTTCAAAAATATGCCTCCCTGACGTCACAGCAGAAAAAGTGAATTTTGGCAAAAAACTACAGTCATACATTCGTGAATCACCTTGTAAATATAAATATTTTTAATCATACCTATCCACTAATTTCATTAGTAGAACATGTATTAAACATCTGTATGCAACAGAAATCCGATCTAACTTTTAATAAATAAAAAATAAATCCGAAAATTTGGGCAATTTTCAACTTTAACACCCCGTATTTAGAAAACTAGCCATCGGATTGGGTTGGGCCCATTGACACTTTTGGTAACTGAGTCAGGTACAACAACATACCAAACTTTCAGAAAATTTGACCGGTCGCCACTTTACATAAGAAAAGTGCGGGGTCCTTTGCCAAAATACAATTCCCGACAAATAAAAATAAGACTCTTGATGCTCAGAATGATACATTACCATGCATTCGTATCATGAAATACAACCATTCTGAGCCCCAATTGTTCTATTTTTATTTGTAGGGGAGTGTAGAAGATCTCAAACGTAGAGTGCATTTTTGCGAGTACCATTCGAAACATACACAGGATGATCAAAAATTATTTGGAACAACTCATTGAAATTTACGAGGGATGGGATTTTTTATACAAGGACAAGTGGTTTTGCTAGGGTTTGCCCTTGGTCGTTCACTTTTGCACCATTTCTCTACGATACTCAGTGCATCTTGCAATAGCTCAGAGGTTATTTTGGCAGACACTAACTGTACGAGGACTACTAGGCGGCAGTTATGCGATTGTAAATTCACAACACAGTAATTATTAACTAAAAATATCCAGAAAATTTTTGGAAGCATTGCGATATCAAACATCCTCTTGACAGCTCCAGCTTCACCTGCATCATTACGTAGGTTGCTGTATATTAATAACAATAATTTTCGGACGCATTCGTCTTACGACAGTTTAAAATATCATTTATAATTTCAATTTATCATTAATACCGAAAATAACAGCGTTCAAGTTCAGTGCTGCGTGGACGTGCTTTAATTTCCTGACACTGTTTCAAACTGTTTTTGAATGTCCAATTATGTTTCTTGAAAACACCACCTAAATTATCGCACCCGATTAATCCGCTGGAGAAGTTTCAAGTTTGCGCAGATTTATCGGCGACCTCCTGCCAAATTCGTGAAAGACGTGTTCGCCATTAATATTTGTTTCGCCTCATTGCTAAATGTAATGGGATTTATACAGGGTCGCTGGATACTTAAGTGTTCCCAAAAACTTCTTCATTGCTACGTTTTTACGATTTTTATCCCTTGAATGGATATGAGAGGAATATTGGAATTAGAGTTTTCATTCTAAATGTTGGAAACAATATCAATCAATCAATCACTTCATTAACCTTTCGATATATACATGTATAGGAATTCTCAAAATCATTTACGTAGAAGATTATTTATTGAACAGGTATAGTTTATCCAATCTCAGTTGAATGAGCTGTAAAAACGGATTAACACGTCAATGACTTCGCCTCTTTGAACGTACTTGCCGACCATAGGCGGAGATATTTTCACACGTAAAATATACTCAATCTGGTCTACTGTTTTCTTTATATAGGGAATAATATTTATTTAATTCTCCACGTTCATCCTTCATTCGTTATTACACCATGTGCTATTTTGAACTAACCCCTTTATATTGAGCTGAATGAAGTCATATCCAACTGAGATTGGATAAACTATACTTAGGTAAAATACAATAAAATATTCATGGAAAACAATTAAAAATGCGATTTTATACCCTAAAAGTCACTGGTATTATAAAAAGATTCGTCAACTGAAAGCAATTTGGGTATTTTTTTAACTAGTAAGAGCGAATCACAAGATTTTATTTCCTTAGGAATATTGTTAAAAAAAAATAAAAAACCGGCGATTCACATTCAAGTTTCAATTTAAAATGTGAATCGCCGGATTTTGAAATAGGATCGATAGCGTAGCGGTCTCTCACATGGCCGGAAACCCTGGCTCGAATCCCGGTTGAATTTTTTTTTTAATTCACTGGTTTACTGGTTTGTGTGAATGTGTACTCTATTGGAAACTGTACATTTTCCACAACTCTCGGTCGATTCAGAATCCTAATCAATTGCTTTTTATCGCACCGAACTGTTCAAACGATCTTTCACTTACCAGTCATCAAAAATATATAATGAAGTTTCCAATGAATTGAAATTAAAATCAATAGCAGCCTTCAAATCAGGTCTAAAATTGAAATTACTGGATAATCAAAACCAAATCTGAATTTCTCTGATAACTCCTGCCAATAAATAATATATATATATATATATATATATATATATATATATATATATATATATATATATATATAGATTTTCACTTATTATTATAAATCATATAATAATATCTGCATATTAATATTTTTTTAAAACTTATTTTTATTTTATTAATTCTAACGGTTTGTTACTTCATTATTGTTATTTCTTTTTATTATTTCTCTACCTCGCTTAAGATGAAAAACAGAGACAGTGCTATCTGCAACCACAGATTGTGCTGTCACCTGATCTTCGGCATTTTTCTATCAACCTGGAGTGCTGTGCTCATATTACTCAAAAATGTATTTTATGTTTATCTGGTTGATGAAAATAAAGACCTTTATTATTATTATTATTATCATTGAAAAAGAGATCGCGTCCATTGAAGAATTTTGCTACCTTATCAAAGATATCCCAATATGTGGACAAGTTATTTGAATTGAAATTTGAAAGGGGCCCTTTTCAGATTCTTACCATTCTTATCATTCTTACGAGTTTCCGGTGGAATTGGCTGAAACTGTAGTATTTTATTATCTTCATCATCCTAATCAAATGTTTCTTTGGGCTCAAATCGATGCTATGATTAGTTTTACGACAAAATATCTGTATATGAGCCTCAGAATACGCTTCTTGCCGACAAAATCTCCCCGTAGAGGAAGATTGTACAAAATATGACAGCATACCAAAGAATAATACATATCAATCAGAATTTTCCTTAAGTTTTCTTCAATTTTGGGATGGCAAAAATCCATAATGGAGTTTTTCAAAAGTGTGATGTAGATTTCTTTAACTCCCTATATAACAACGTTTTTAGATTCCAAATGTATTTGGTAATATAATTGATAATGGGATAAATCCCGAAACCGATCGTAAAAATGATATAACTATTGGAAATTTGCAAAAATATTTTTTCATTCATTTCATGAAAGGTAATTTCTACAAAATAAACAAGTTATGAATTACACAAAAATCTGATGTTGATGATTTTCCCACGTTATATTTCATTCTATAGCCCTAAGAATTCAGTTGCCTCTGAATTTTGATGTTCTGTTGAATTTTTTTTCGTACATTTGAGTTGGAGATGAATTGTTTTTTTGGTATTTAGTATCAAATTATTATTATTACACCAGTTATCAAAGGACTTAATAACGCACTTGTTGTTGATTTTATTCAAAATATGAACAGGATATCCATAAAATCAGATGTGGAATCATCTGCGAATGAAAGGCAAACTTTAGTCGCTATTTTCCATTGTTAAAAAAAACCTCTATCGAAAGGGGTTCATATTGAAAAGGGAAACATACTCAATTGAAAATTGAACCAAACATGACTTCTCTGGAAATTAAAAAAAATTATTATAAAAAAGAAGTAACTAGCTAAGCCATGCTGGACATTGAACTACATTCGATAGATATTGTAAAAAGACCCCACATAACTTGAAAAAAAAAATCCGAAAGTTTTGAGATATACTCTCGAGAACCGCTATAAAATCAAAGCATAAAACTATTTCTACTTAAATGCTAGTAGCTCCCCCTAACCGGTAATAAATAAATCACATTGGGTAAAGATAACTGGAAAAAATAAATAGTAATTAAACGTTTCACAAGACTTAGACACCAAATACTTATCACGGGAGTATAGACACTGATTTTACTGACCTCTTTGATCACGAAAAGACGAATGTCAGGCGGGATTGCCAATTGACAGTTGAAATATTTTGGACATTGGATTAAATAGTACCAAAGTTACTTTTTTAGGATAAAATTATTTTTAAATGGTTTATTTTGAGGAGAAACGACTTTATGGCGGCAATATGTGCAGCTAAATAGAATAAAGGTAGGGTAGCCATATTTTATTACAACCAGAGGGAACAACTAGAGAGAGCCTAATTTCAATTCATGTTTCTAGAAATTTTGGTGTGTATGACGGAAAGGAAATACACAATTATTGGTATTCATTTGTATTTAGATAATATAGTACAAATCATTCCGGGAAAGATATGAGTCAAAATATTTTTTTAAATTAGGTATGTGGTATTTTGTTTATTTTCTTAATTTCGCGTTGTTATTGGGGCGCGTTGCAGATTTACCACCTAACTTATGTCATTTTGTCAAAAAAATTTCAGGTTTTGTGCTTGCATTTCAAAATAGCCCTGAGAACCTTCATAGGAGTGGGCCCTCGTAGATTTATAGCAGCTTTAAGGAGGTTTTATGGATGTCGTTACAGCAAAACAGTTGTATCGATGTTGTGACTGTTATGGTCTTCAGAACCTTCTGAGGGCTATCACAAAACTGAAATTGTTACTTGGGTAGGGTCTTTTCACTATATCTTTCAGATGTAGTTCAATATCATCACGCCAGTAGCTGGGGAAGTAGTTGTTTTCTATTAGATATTACAAAAATTGCTTGTTTTCATTTTAACTATCTGGACGAAAATGCAAATTTTCACTTACGAAATTTCACTTTCGAATTATATAGGGTATTCTCACAATATCTATGAGATGTAGTTCAATGTCCAGAGTGGCTATAAAACAAAAATGTTACAAAAAATGAACTTAAATTTTGTCGTGGTTTTTTTTCCATTTCCAGAGGAGTCATGTTCGGTTCTATTTTCAATTAAGAATTCCTCGACCGTCTGTGGTTATGCCACTATTGAAGTATCATCTGCAAACATCGTTACCTGTCAATATAATAATTGAAAAGTCTGGAATGTCATTTACAAAAAGTATGAAAAGTGGTGGTCCTAGTACCGATCCTTGCGGCACACCATTATCTAGAGAGTGGTTTGCAGAATATTCATTGCTAATTTGTACGTGAGGTATTATTAAAAAATAATGAAATTTTTCCCGTCTTACTGCTGAAGTTTCAAAACCGTTTATCTCGCGAACCTCGAACGATAGTTCAAGAAACAAATTCGAACCGAGATGGCTCCCGAAATACCGACAAATACGACGAACAGTGCAACAACTCGTTACAGCAAACAGCCAACAAAAACAAGTGAACTCTGGTACACCCGACCCTAACGAACCGAAAAGTTTAATGGGCCCTGAAACAATCAAGAGTAAATTTGTCGAAAAAATCGTCAGAATCACAATGAAAATCCCATTATTTCACACTGGAGGAAGTCGTTTAAATAGTGAGCGTTCTCTGTATAACGATTGTTAAAATCAGACGTATAATCCAAAAAAGCAGTGCTTAATCTTCTTCGTCTTGGTCGGCTAAGATCGGAGACGCTAATTAAGTGATCAGCTATTTCAGTTCGATGAAAAAGTCGTCCTGGTATGTGATTGCTAGCCTTACATTCCTTGACTGGAAAGGAAGCGTATTTTAATTGCCAAACTTGGAATAAAATCAATGCCATACATTGGATAGATATGAGCTAGATTCAAGAGTTTTATTATAAGCAGTAACAAAACGGATCAAGCATCATTCAGATCCATCAAATTCAGCTCTAGAGAAAATACAGGGTCCTGCAACCGTGCGTCAGGCTTTCATTTCACTCATACCTATCATACAAGTTAACTATTTTGTTCAAATTTAAACTCAAACTGTTGACGAAGGCGCATTACAAGAAAATATTTTCAGAAATTCAAAGTGTTTCATAAGTGTGTGGCAAAATGAAGCTGAATTTATTCAAGTGAAATACCCTGAATTTTTTTCCATATTCAGAATCACCTTAATGACCTTAATTTATGACCGCAATATTAGCACCAGCCTCTGACAGGTTCGGACATATTTTTTTTTTTAAATGTACTTCACACCTCCCAATTCAAAAATTCAGATGTTGTGTGAATTACCCATTTTACTGTTAGTTAAACGATAATTTCATTTGGGATGGTTATGGGATGCTACCGTATCATTTTTGAAGGACGGCATCATACAGGGTCTTCAGAATAAATGTTTGAACTTCGAGAATTTGGAATCGAATTTTCTCAGATTTTGCAAATGGAACACTCTGTATATTTTTCGATGGATCGACGTAGAATTTAAATACAAACTTTTTGTCTTATGATATATTGCTCATTTCTAGCCGTTTTTAGGATATTTATGAAAACTAAAACTCGGGTGGCACAAAATCATTATTAATTTGAAATAAATCGAAAAGATCGAAATATAACGAATTATAAACTGGAAATAAATTTTTGAAATATGCCATTTCTTGTATCAACATCAAATAATTGTACTATGGAACGACCTCTCGTTGTTTGTGACTTTTCGGATTTCAATCCTCATGACTGTCATATGCATCTAGAGTGTCAATGCTATTCACACAATTTAAGGATTCTTCTGTTCTCTGAAATTACATCAATAACACCAAGTGATCAAATTCAGGAATCTAATTTTTCTTCTGGCTAATAAAGCGTGTACTTGTCCCATATAGTATACAAATTTTCACTTGGTGGTATGCAAATTTTACTTGCTACTATGTTATTCTTTCCATTATCCTTATCAAAAGTTCTTATGTGCCCAATTAGATACTTCTAAAGAAAGACAGCCACTCAAAGATATAATTTTGTACCTTTGAATTCGTATAAGTACGACAAAACATGTTTTTGTGTATCTGTGCCTCGTAATGAGTTTTCAGTATGAATTGTAATTTCAGAATCATTTCGTTAGATGATGAATACTCAAATTACTTGAAGACGTACAACAGGGTGTTGACTGAATTCATGGCAAGTTATTCTCAATTCAATACAGCTTGGAAGGGATGGTTGTCCCTCTCTTATAGGTGATGATTCAATAAGAGTGTCCTTCTGATTATGTGGAGCCCAACTAACAATTTGGTACTTTCTAAAAACTGAAAATAAAAAAAAACGAGTACATAGCTTTGTTTCAAAAACATTTCAATGGCGTTCTTACAGCAGCTATAAACACTAAATGGACACAGTTGTTAGGGGCGAAATTTAGGAAAGGAGAACAGTGAATGTGCAATGATGTGTCACGCCTTTAACATACCCAGTAGCTCAGTAGGCGTGGATTCGACAGTAAAAATTGATTTCGATAAGATTGAAATATGGGGTTAATTTTCCGGAGCGCCACGGATTTATCGCTAGTGAAAAATCCGAAACCACCCTGATGGAATGGGACAACCCACTGCACTAATGTTACTAAAATATTAAACAATAGATACCTAAATGGTATAATAATAATATATAAATATGTAGAGGTTTTGTCTTCCCTTACGCTTAGATAACTTGGACCAGAATAAAAGAAATAGTCATGACCCTTACTAATAAAATATATTGTTGTATATTACACAAATATGGTACCACCAATATGGATTCAATAGATTGAGAGTGGTGTACTGTTTAACTAAATAAAATAGTGGACCTCCAGTGAGGGCTATGCCTGTGACGTCACGATAGCTTACAATTATGAATACTGATGCCTTTGGGGCAATCTCTTATGCTAAACTTATCTGATCGTAAGTAGGTTTCCTTCGTAAGACAGTGGGTACGTCTCAATCAATCTAAGTACCAGTACATCTGGGACGAACACCCTCAACGAAGAATACCAACAATGGGGACGAACAACAGATATACAGATGGACAACAGTTGAGCAGGAACAATCACAGTAGTGGAATAGTGGAAAGACAATCACATTAGTGGAACTCCAATAAACGGTAGCAGAGTAGTAGCCAAGCAATAGCCGCAGCGGAGCAGTAGCAAAGTGGTAGCCGCAGCGGAGCACCCCAAAATATACAATACCAGTCTGACTTCTGATTACACTTGTATGGGGCCATAAGTAGAGCCCAAATGAAAATACTAACCTCTATCAAGTGGGAGGGTTCTGATAACAGCTTTGATGGTCGGTTTGCTGTCTAGTAGCGAGTTTCTCGTTCCAGTGGTTTTATACAATGATGAAGTGACTTCTAACCTCAAAAATCCGCAAAGCGAATGGAGATTTCTCAAAAATATATAGCGTCAAAAATCGCAAACAATATGAGAAACTCTCCAGATATGAATTTTCCCAAGATCCATCAACGATGATCAAACTTTAATTGGAAATCTTCAAAATAGGTCAGTCACTCTTCAAGATCAAATAATGAATCCGAACACCGGAAGATATGTCTCAGACGTCAAAGTCAAAACTGTCAATATCTGACAAGGCGCTTTCTTGTTCGTTAGTGTTCGGTGGGATCAGTCCAGAAACTACCTCGAGCTACTTGGAGCCATGAAAAGAACACTTTAACCCTTTCAGTCCCAATTTGTTGCTTTAGTTAAAATAACTTAATTTTTTGATGTGCCAGTAAATAGATAATAGAGAATCAAAAAATAATTATTTATTTATTTTTTGAAGTTGGGGGGTCTTTAGGGGGCTCGGGATATATTTGTCCCAATGGGTTTGAAAGGTGGACATAGATATCCCACTGGTGATAATTATTCTAACAACGCAAAAATAGCTATGGAAAAACGGCTGGACCGGGTGGGGATAATAGAAATAAGGTATATTACCAGTAGGACACAACGCGGGCTGAATTAATAGCACAGAATTCCCTCTGGGCTTCTTTAAACATCTTCTGGGACATATATGACCCATTGGGACTGAAAGGGTTAAGATTCAGTGTTGCCAACTGAACCAAGACGAAAACGCCAGCCTCTCAATCTCAGAACCAAACTCAAACAAACAAACAAAAGGTCAAGTATTCGAATGTGAAGTAGGTACCTCAATGACGCGAGACAGAGATAGAGTAGGCATGTTACGGTTTTGTGTTCTAAGTACAAAACAATAGACTAACTAAAATTATGTTTACCAAACAACGCTGTCATACCGCAAAATAGAACAACTGATAACTGTCATTAGCTTAAGGCAGGTTCATGTCCGCTCGAACTAGTACGGCAAAGGTAAGTACTAATATTCGGAACAAGCTATACATGACAACGATCAAGTTGTCATTTTGATATAGTGGCGTACAGAGTGGAAAGTGTATATCAATGACAGATAATTTCTGATGTTATTGTATTGAAACAGAAAGGGTTTTCTAGTACAAAATAAACCCGTAACACAGTCTTATAAAACGAAACATTTATTTAAAAAAGTTTGTTACGCCTGTGACAGCTATTACAGAATTATTGATTGCGGAGTGAATTTCATTGTGGAAAATATGGTACAGAATATGATATGACATTTTCAAGCGTTGCTGATTTGTTTTTACAGTAAACGTTTCTGAGCACTAGTTTTTCATTTTATAGTTGAGGAATAGAGGTTTTGTATATGTTTTAGTGTTCGCCTTCAGAATGGTCATCGCTAATATACGAATCAATATGGCTCCATGTCATACAACACTTTCCTAACAAGAAAAATTAAAAATGTTACATATTTTTACACCACATTTTACTCTTGCATAGAAGTACATGCACGCCAATGCATTGTATTTAATAATAAGTCAAACACTCGCGGGATATTGGCCATGAGACTGTTTGTGTGTTGCGGGGAAAATAATTGAGATTTCCTCTTTAATGCTGATTCAAACTAAAAATTCCGAAGTGAATAGGGGACAAACATTATTATCAGTTATGAATTTGATTTCGAAATGTTTGAAATTATTCATTATGCAGATTAAGAAGATGTGAGAGTTTCTCTCTAATCATTTTCTGTCGCATTAATTATTCTATAACGGGGTGATGAGAAGGGAACTATGACAGATTTCTAAATTTTGCTAGCATTAATAATAATAGCAATAATAATAAATATACTTTATTGTCAAAAAAATTCCTTCTTGTCGACAAAGCATGATACACTAGAAAGCATTTTGTACATGAAAAAAGAAAAAGGCAAGTGAAAAGATAGAAAGATAGAGTCAAATTTAAAACTTGAACTAAAATTTAAAACTAAAACTAACAATGATAAAATGTAAATTACACTTGTTTGTCAAAACATGATATAAATTAAAACAAATTAACATAAAATATAATGTATACCTGCTCACAGACATGTATATGTACATGCATATATACATATATAAACACATACATACACATACAATGCCATACAATCTATACAAAGGTATAGTGAGTTCCCAAAGGATTGTTTTCGACTGTTTTACAGTCACTGGAACACGTCATCGTTCGCCGGGATGAACACTGCAATCGCTTACAGGATCCACCACGGCAACAGATTAGAGAGCGCTCCAGAAGGACATTTCGGATGCGAAATGGTATATGCTGAATACTTGTTTCATATTGCTCCTTGAAACAAGTATTCAGCAAGTAAGCGATTGCAGTGTTCATCCCGGCGAACGATGACGGGCACCGGGCCCCCGCGTGTATACAACCGTGATAACCTGGACTGCACTGATGACAATATTAAAATCTCCAAGAAAAATATTACTACAATATCAAAATTACATAGTAAAGTGAAAACACCCATTTTAAAATTACAAAAATCAAATGTTATTTATAAAATTCCTTGCATGGACTGTCCTAAGTCATATATTGGTCAGACGTCTAGAACACTGAATGGTCGCATTATTTCACATAAAAGCGACTGTAGACGAAATGTTGATTCATGTGCTTTGGCAGGACATGTTATCTCTAGAGACCACAGGATGGATTATAATAATACCGAAATTTTGAATAGTGAAACTAATCTGTCTAAAAGAATTTTCATGGAAATGGTTCAAATCAATAATGAAGAACAGTCGATGAACAAAAGAACTGACCTGAGTAATCTCAGCAAAATTTATACGTATCTACTTAATTTTGAGAAACATAGGATAAAATCACCCTCTAATCAGAATCTTCCAACTTGATTACTGAAATAAATTAAGTCATTGTCATTCTTACATCAGTCATTTCATTTCACTTCATGTATATTTTATTTTCGTTTTTTGCCAATTTCATTATTCATTCTCACGTTATTATTTCCTACATTTATTGTACAATGCGTATTTTCAGTTGTCCTGAGGAAGGTATCGAATTATACCGAAAGCTTGACAGTATCAAAGAGTTTTCTTTGAAATAGCCCGCAACCCTGACTGCAACCCCACAAATACTACAAACTAATATACAGCCAGTCACGAATTTTCACCTCTATATATATATATATATATATATATATATATATATATATATATATATATATATATATATATAGAAAAACTATTCCAATTTAGAGAAAATAGCACCGATACTAATCAACACACTGAGTTACGTACAAATTGTGGGAGACTATTATTTCTGAAGATTTTAGAAATGGTCTTCATAAAATTCTTGTAAGCTGTAATATGGCCTGGTGTTCAATAGTTCCTTGACAGTTTTCCTGAATATTTTCATATTTATTTGTATACCTCTAATATAGGTAGGTAGGTGATTATACATTTTAACACCATTATAGTACAAGGAATCCTTTACAAGAGATGTGCTGCGAATAGGTAGTTTCAAACTATTAGTACTGTGGCGTGTAGCATAAGTGGATTGAGCATAGCGAAATTTGGAAAAGTGTTTCCCACCAAACATACGGTCTCTAAAATGAACAGAGATATGACTGTCAAAATTTTGTTCTTTTTGAACAATGGCCTACACGAGTCACGAGGTTTAGCATTATAAATATATCGTACTGCTCTTTTTTGAAGTATCTGAACAGAATATAACAGGTCCAAGCTACACACTCCCCAGAACGGTATACCGTACCTTAAATGGGACTCAATTAAGGCGTAATATGCTGTTTTAGCAGTACGGGATCCCAGCTCTTTAGAAATTACCCTCACTGCATAGCACCCGGAGGATACTTTACTCTTGAGATGCTCTACATGTTTATCAAACTTTAATTTTTTGTCTATGAATAGTCCCAAAAATTTGGTACAATCTGATTTTACAATGACTCCGTTATCCAAAGAAAGATTATCAAGTGAGCATCTGAAAGTTACTATATTTGTTTTTTTGATATTAAATGAAAGAAGATTTGAGTCACACCATAACTTTATGTTTTTCACATCGTTAGATATTCTGTCTTCGAGATCTTCTACTGTTTTACTATTCCACAAAATCGTGGTAACATCTGCAAAAAGTGTGAATTTACCAGTCAAGTCGATATTTGTGAGATCATTGACATAAATATCAATAGTTAATCAATTTAATTTTGAGATTGCATTTAAAATTTGCGAACTTTGATTGTTTAGTAGTTATTTTGAATAATATAAGTTGAAAAATGTCTGATTGCAAGTTTTTTTATGATTTCACCGGAGTTAGTAGAAGCTGCGAATGTGGCACAACAAAAATTATCGTCAGCTAAATCATGGAAGATTCACGAAACCGCATAATCAAGATTCAAGGAATAGAAGATGAAAAAGACATTAATTTCTTTCTCGGAAACGATGTTATTGGCTTATTTTTTATAATTTATACAACAACAAAAGATATTAACAGCGTGGTCGAATTAGTCAATAATTTAAATTATGTGCAATCCAATAATAATGTGGGTATTTCAAAATAATTCAAATAAATTACATTTCAGTGTTTTTATAATACTCCCGTTGAAGTTTATTTAATGGCCAAGGTTGTTGTTGCATTAGGGGAAGCAGGAGCTTGTCGAATTTGTGAAAATAGCTCGGTAACTTTAGATTATGTTGAAGATTCGGGAACGTTTTCAATTGTGAAGCTTAAGCAAACAGGTGTAACAAATATGGGTCCTTCGATATTGAAAATGCTATACAAAATATAGTTTTTATATTATTCGATACCAAACAATCTAAAAAGATTAACATGGCTCAATCTGATGTTCGTTAATTTAACATTATTTATTTACCTAACACCTGGTTCAACTGAGCTCGCAGAAATGTTCTTTATTATGTATATCAATGACTCCCAAAAGGTTGTTAAATACCTACGAAAGTGCTGGACGGACATGCTGTGATAAATATTATAATTGTCAGTTCAAACTGGCAATCATACATAATTGCCAGTTCAAAGTGTCAATTACACCTAATTGCCAGTTCAAAGTGGCAATTATACATAATTGCCAGTTCAAACTGTCAATTATACATAATTGTCAGTTCCAAGTGGCATTTATACATATATATATATATATATATATATTTCTACACACCTAACACTAAACACAACCTCAACACTCAACATCACTGCAAATCGTCAAACTGGCTAACGCGACCACTCACAGGGAGTATATCCTTTAGATACCCAAGCGGGGTCTTTGAGGGACCCCATAGTCACAATTTTTGAAATATCTCACTTTTTATAAACATCTGGAAACATTGGCGTTAGCTATGCGTTCGTCAATACCTCCTTCACGTTCTGTCAGTTGGCTGTGGCTCTTTGATGTGTGTGAGTCGAGATATTACGTCATTAGTTGTTTGGGGTCTCTCAACGACCCCGTTTGGGCAGTTAGAGGTACCGTTTAATTAAGTGCAATTTTTAATTTTTTTTCAGTATTTCATGTTGAAAATGACTAGCAAAAATAAAAATAAGCCTTGGACAGCAAAAGAACTTCAGTATATATTACAACATATTAGTTCAGACTCAGAGAATGAATATGAGGATCAAAATTTAAAAGATGAAGAAGATGATCATTTTCTCCAGGAAACTACTTCCGAAACGGAAGATAATACGCAGAATTATCTGAAGCTGATGAAACTATAACTGAATTGAGTGATCCTCAATATACAGCGAAATCTGGTTTAGAATGGAGTAGCCAACCTTTCATCAATATCAAAAGACTGAAAAAAATATTTTAGATAGACGATCTGGTAAAACGCAAAGGTAAAGGTAAAGTGTTCATCAAATTAAAATTTTTATCTTTTTACATGTGTGAGAATTTCTTAAGTTTAACTTTTTTAAACTTTTCAAATATTTTATAGTACAACGTAGTAAAAGTTTATCTGATTTGGTGTAATGTTGATTCTTACGATAATTGTAATAATTTCTAATAAAAACATCAAAAATGTTGAGAATAATCTTATTTTAAACTTTAGGATTCAAGTATTCTAAAAATTGTTTGGGGTCCTTCATAGACCCCGCTTGGGCATCTACGTCGATTTGAAGAGCATGGGTATCTAAGGGATATATGTATAATTACCACTTTGAACTAGCAATTATGTATAATTGCCAGATTGAACTGGCAATTATGTATAATCGACAGTTTGAACTGGAAATCATATATAATTGACAGTTTGAAGTGTCAATTATGTATAATTGCCATTTTGAACTGGCAATTATGTATAAATGCCACTTTGAACTGGCAATTATGTATAATTGCCACTTTGAACTGGCAAATATGTATAATTGCCAGTTCGAACTGGCAATTATATATAATTATGTTTAATTGTATAAATGTATAACTGTCTATTATAGTATTTTTTCTAGCATGTCTGTTCAGCGCTTTCGTAGATACCAGAGAATATAAATTCTAACAACAACAACAACTAATAATAAATAACGTCTGCAATAACAACGGATTTGAGATTTGTATAATACACAGTACGTTTAAGAGTTCTGCTACACAGAGAATGATGTAAACAAAAGATTTGAAGAATATTTTAAATTTTACATAATGTACATAGTCTCTCGTCCAGCAGCAGCAGAGGATCGCCATATGTTTTATGCATATCGCAATGGAAAATGTATCATTAAGGTTGTTTTAAAAGGTACCTGAAACAGTAGCTAATTTTCTTCAACTTGAAAATGCTAACTCATGTATAGTTCATTCATTTCTACGATCGTCTACTACACTTTTAGGTGAATCTGGCAGAGATTCGATGACGCTGAAGGCTACGTTGATGAATATCTAAGCACACAGGACTGCCATTTCATCGGGACGAGAAAACTCGTCTCGAAGGCACTTCCTCGTCTCGTCTTGATCATCGAGACGAGAAATAAACAAACTCTCGTATCGATGATTTTTTTTGGAGAAAATTTCTCGATCTCGATTCGAGACTCTCAAAATTTCGCGAGTCACGAAAACAAAAATTGAATGGTATTAAAATATGCTATGTATGGGTTATAACGTATAACACAAGGCCAAAGCTAAACCAAAATACAAGGTATTGAATTTTTTCTATGAAAAAAATTACGTTAAAATACAGAGGCTATATGCTATGAACTACGAGGATGTACTGATATCTAGTTAGCCTAGACCAGTTTCCTGCATAAACAAAATATTGCGTTACCATAGCAACGAACAATAACTTATTAGAAGTGTCAGTGTAAAATGTGACGTCAAAAAAGTAAACCAGAGTTACGCAATAAATTAAAAGGAAAAATATGTCCACCGAAATTGTGAAAATCGAAAAATTGGAGTATCGAGGTAAGCAGATTTACGAAGATATGATTAATAACCTTCTTGGTGATCAATGTCCTTCGTAAACGACCGTGAAAAATTGGACTGCAAGCTTCAAAAGAGGTAAACTTTCCATTGAAAATGATGACCGATCGGGAAGACCAGTTTCTGTGTCAGTCCCCGAAAATATCGGTGCAGTTCATGACATGATTTTAAACCGTCGAGTTGGGCTAAAACGGATATCTGAGGCACTGAATATTTCATACGAACGCGATCATCATATAGTTCACGTCAATTTGAACATGAGGAAAAATTGCTGCACAATGGATCCCCAAATGTTTGAATGTTTACCAAAAGCGTGCAAGGGTAGTAGCATCAGGTTCGATCTGTGCTCGATTTGAAAACGATGTAGACTTCTTAAACCGAATTGTTACTATGGATGAGTTTTGGGTACATTTCTATGATACAGAAACAAAGCAACAATCGATGGAATGGCGACACTCCGGTTCTCCAAGACCTAAGAAGTTTCGTGTCCAAAATTCTGCTGGAAAAGTTCTTGATTCAGTTTTTTGGGAGGAGGAAATAAAAGCTGTGGAAGTCTGGTTTGCAGAGCAATAAGAATTTTTTTTTGAAAGGTCTAGAGACGTTGCAGGTTCGCTGTAATAAATGTATCCAATTAAGAGGAGAATATGTTGAGTAATGAAATATTTTGACATTGAAATTTTGTTTGGTTTTACAGTAGGTTAAGAATATTTCAATATATCCTCGTAGATATTGTAAATGAAAAAATAATATTGGTCCAATATGGGTGAATATTCTAAAAACAATATTATATTAACAATATTGCGGGAATATTGGTTGAACCTGTTTTGAAAACCGCGTATAACAAAAAACTCGCCGAGTATCAGCACAAAAATAAACAATATTGTTTAAAAAAATGAAAATTAAACGAATCCTTGATGTTTTAATTTAATCTTTTATCCATACATTTAAAATTTACCTTGGTACGAAAGGTGAAAGTTTTAAGTTGTTTCTTAGTTCGTGAAGAGAAGAATGAAACTGATTTTTTATAATCGAAACATTAGTCTGTTGAGAAAAAAAATATCGATATTACCTACTCAAATTATTTCATCACAATAGTAGGGGTCGCAGTACTGCATAAAAAAATTGTTGCAAAAATGGTGCCTTAAGAATATGAAAATATTTATTTTCACCTTTGTTCTTTTCATTTGCTTTGTTATATTTGTGATTTTGTTTGGTTTGTTACGTTCTTATGTTTAAAATGAATTAAAATTATTTCTTAACATAGTTTTTTATACTCTCTCTTCTGGCGTATTTAGAGCTGTGAGTTATTGCAGCTCATATATTTTTTCGAGATCGAGAAATCTCGAAATAATTTCTCGATCTCAAAAAATCTCGAAGTCTTTTTCTCGATCTCGTCTCGAAAAAAAAACATTAGTCTCGTCTCGATCTCGTCTCAAAATCGAGACGAGAAATCTCGAATTTCGAGAGTCTCGTGAAAAACTGCACAGGACAGAAACAGAAATGTGTTAAGAACGTGTGGCAGTGCAGAAATACCACCCGATTTGCGACCAGGTACATCAACGGCAGTTGTGTACATGGCAGAAAAGAATGTAATTTCAACACAAGAAAATTCTATTGTTGTACCGAATAGTTCAAGGTACATGTCATATTCATGCAGTGCACATTTAATAATTCTACATCTGATATGAAGGAAATGTACCTTTTGTATAATAAAATATTTCAAAATTAAATAACCACCTTTACTTATATGTATATATATCTGGATAGAAAAGTACCTACTTTTTACTATGATAAAAAAAGAAATTTCAAATAAAGCGACTCTTTGTTATCTGTCAACATAGATAAAATGTCAAACGTTTTCCCGTCACCAAAATAGGTTTTTTTTTGCATCATATCATATTTCATATTTCTCAAGATAATCAATCGAGGTTAAAATTTGAGTACATCAGCCCTACAGTAATTGTTTTTTTACAACCACTTAACAAAGTAGCCTTTGACACTTTCAGATCTCAACTCAATGTTGACAATAATTGTATACGTTTTTTCTAGTAAAAAGTATCATTGCTGCTCTCCAGAGATAAATTTCTTTGTCAAGCGATAATCTATCCCTTTTCCTGCGCTCTATTTGGACAAATAGCTCTTGTAGGAACTCAACATTAATTCAGTGTGAAGAACTGTCACGTAAATATATAAATGTCGAATTTGACTTATTTAGTACAAGAAGCTCAATGAGTGTTTCCATTTTTTCAAGAAACCACCTATAATTTTTTCTTCTGCCACTTCAAAACGTTACACGCTTACTGATCGAATGTACTTTCCTTTTCATCGCCATTCGACAACTCATCGAACTCTTTTTTACTAATCGAAGAGCAATAATGGAAATCGCATTAATTCAGAAGCGCACAGATATAAATCTCACCTCCAATACGAAGATTTACGAAGGCAGTCCTCGATTCAAATGAGGCGGTTTTCATCAACATCCGGCTATTGAACAGTCAACTTAATCTCGATGCCCATCAAGACGGTCTTACCACTGCCGGTCGATCTACAAGGTTGCAGGTTTCATTTTTCATATTCTGGTGGATCGTATGATGTTGAGTCAGACTGAGTCAGACTGATGTTGGTGGATGAGAAATCGTGATATGCAAAGCTTGAGTTTTGTGGACATTTTTATACAAAGTTGAGCGATTGTGGTCGAGTCAAGTCAAATTTGATTTATTATCGGAAGTATAAAAAATTGACAAAGCAATGAGTCTTAAAAAATAATTTAAAATTACACACAGTCACAATTACTTTAAAATCAATGAAATAGTCTTCATTCACAAATAAAATAATGTGTATATCGTTGTGCTAGAGCAATAACTAGGACAACTTGAAAAATGATCAATTTAAGAAATCTGGTATAAAATAGCTGAGAAAATGCTATTTCTGGTGCTATAGTAAGATATTTCAGATTCAAAAGTTTGAGTATGGAATGATCGATATCTCACTATTGCAATGTGTATTTTTTTTAATTTATGGTTTAATAGTGAGACATGTTGAGAAGTCGACTCGTATTCTCATGTTTTTTTTGTGAAATAGTAGGACATTTTGAGTTGTCCTACTTTTTTCAAAAAAATTATTGTCACTCAAAAAATAACGAAGAAAATGCAGCGTATATTGATACTCCAAAAATATCGTATAAAAAAAACAAAGATCCTTTGAGCTTACTCAAACATCCCAGTAGAACATCATTTCTTCAAAAATTCGAAAGCTTTTTAAAAAGGGCAAAAGCATGGGGAGAGTGAGTTTCTTTCAAGTAATTATTGCTTGAAGTTCCTATTTTCATGCCAAGGAATAGTACTTAATAATTAGTTTTGTTTATTGTTAAGAGTTAATATTCGTTCTATTTGTAAAATTAAATGTTTTTTCTTCCTATAGCTGTTTCTCAACAATTCATGCAATACAAGATTATTATCAAAACTGAAAAATGACTTTACGTTTACTGATGTTTAAAAAATATAGAACGATATAAGGACATGTTCACCAAAAACCAAAAACAAAAAAAATAATTCCAATACTGGGATAACTTCGACCAAAAACCGAGATATTCTCGAAATATATTTTGTTTCCCGGTGTGATACAAAGACATTTAAGAAAAAAAAACATTAAAGAACAAAATTGACACTTTAAACAATAATGATATTAACATTACCTTTCCATACAAACACCATAAAATTACATTGTCAGTTTTAGAAATGTGAATATCAGCTACAATTATAACATCAGAACTCAATTTTCTCGAAACAATATTTTTCAAGTTGTCCTACTATTGTTCGAGCACAGCGTATACAAACTATAAAAATACATGTATATATTGTTATAAAAACATGTTGTATAGGAAAATTTCAAAATCAATAAAATCATCAGAAAACTCAAGGTAATATACTATTCTTCCAAACTGAATAATCTTATATTCTCTTCAACATACCTAAGTTTCAACAGAAAGCAGTCAAAATGTCAACAATCCCAATTTTTGACTATAGATAGATAGATAGATAGCTTTTATTTGACCACGTTATGTAGGGTCACTGTTGGTTATACTGAGATAAATAGAATTAACTTTAGAGGAACTTGAAATGTATATTTGACATCAGGTACAAATTACTTGACATTCTATAATAATAACATTACTAGATGATACATTTAACACAGACAAAATAGGAACATTCAGATGAACAAACCACGTTGTTTTATGTTATCCAACAGTTATATTTGTAGCAAGTCAGGTAAAAATATAAAACAGTGAATACATTGGTATCATCAGTTAAAATAACATGCAATAAAACCTAAAGAAAAAGAGCGAAAATAAACAAATACAATATATAAATATATATACATACAATATATACAAATATATATATATACACACAAACCTACACTTGGACAGTAATCAACATGTTTAAAATGCAGGTTCCAGTTTACCATAGGGGGTCGGCCCTATATTCATTCAGACTGTAGTAACATTTTGATGTCAGTTGAGCTCTGATAGTTGTTTTGAACGATTGAAAATGTAACTTTTTGATTGTTGATTCTGTTTACTATTGATTCTTGCAGGCCTTATGAGACCAGCTGATTGTGTATTGTAATCATGAAATTGTGAGAGAAAAATAAAAGATCGTGTGTTTTTGCCAATTTTCCACAGTGGCTGTTGTATGTATAAAAAGTATCACACATAACAATAATGATAATAAGTTTATCCAAAAATTGAAGTACTAGATGAAAATTTTAACAATTTCAAGTAAACATTTCGGGAGTGTGACAAGATTCTGGTAAAAAAAGAATTTCGAATAAACAAGTACCCACTAAGGCAGTGCCTGTGCTTGGATAAGATACTTAATTCTAAGAAGAAGAAAAAAATTACAATTATTAGTCCAACGCGCCTTAAAATCGAGTTGAATTGAAATTATGATGTAAGAAATATATAAATAAAATTATCGTGTAAAATTTGTTGAAATAATTAAAATATAATGAAATTATCGTAAATATAGTTGAAGAAAGCTGAAAAACTCTTAACATAGGAATATTGAATATAGTGTACATGTTGGTAAAATAATTAAAATTTAATAGAATTTGGGAAGAGTACAGTAACAATAATAATAAACAGGTATAGATGATACTAAAATATTCTAATATTTGAACAATTTTAAACTGAAAACATGAGAATGAAAACTTAAATTCTTAAAATATATTGTCATAAAATTCTTTCATATTGTAATATGCTCTACCAAGCAGTAATTCCTTTGACAGCCTTCCTGAATCTATCATGTGCCACCAACGATCGAGTATGTAAAGGCAGTTGGTTAAACACGTTTTTGGCATTATAAATTATGGATATTTGTATTAACGAGATTAGTTTTACACAGCCATCTTTTGTAGAGCGAACACAGCATTCAAAAGGAATTGAAAACTATTCCCCAAAACACAAATAGAGAAAGCAGATCAAAATAGACTGCTCTAGGTGCAGATATATTCAGTTTTGATGGTACAATCCTTACTGCAAAAGCAACCAGAAGATAATTCTTTGAATAAATAATTGATGTAAATGTTAAAAGGATGAATGCCATCCACATCAAGTCCCAAATCTTTACTGATGATTTAGTTCTTATTCTCGAATACCCTGAAAATATCTTATCTAGAGTGCATGTGGAGGACATAATGCATGTTTTTGCAACATCAAACGACAACTTATATGCGTCACACCATTCTTTTTACTACAGATATGTCTTCAACTATATGTGTACTGAGTTCATCGATGTTGTTGCTATGCCACAGAATTGTAGTATCATTTGCGAACATAGTGAATTTACTCGTGATATTACTGTTTGCTAGATCACTAATGTACAATAAAAATAAAAGTGGGCCAAGTAATGATCCTTGTGGTACTCCGCAACTGACTGATGTGACTTCGAGCTTTCTTTGTCGAGAGATACTATTTGTGTGGGCTAGAAAATGTCTGTAAACAATCGACAGATTATTTATTGACACTCTAGAGACAAAATAATGCCTATAACCTGGATACCTCCGTTCCATATTTCTAGAAATTCTTATCCTGCTACACCGCATTCTCGTGGCTTTCAACCTTTGAAATCATTTTCCACACCACCTTGGTTTCCTTATAAAATAAACAAAGTTTTCAAGTGTATTTTTTATCTATATTATTTATTGCATATTGTGAAAAGATGGAATAGTGGGAAATAGGGACCCCTTTAGGTTTAATCATCACTAAATTCGAGAAATATTTCTCAGACTGTGTTGCGCCATTAACTGAACTTATCGATAACCTTGATGAGGATGTTAGCTCGTGATAAATATACGTGTTTGCTTTCCTCAATGTTTATAATAAATCCTAGAGATTATAGCAGACTTTTTTTGTGTCTTTTGTAAACATCTTCCATATTTAGTTTTGATATAATGATAAAACCATCTAAAGAAGCTACGCATTCAATTCCTGATTTCCGTAATGATCATACGATTCGCTTTCAAACCTTGATAAAAGTGAATCCAAAGGATAGTGCATCGATTTGATAGAGGCCCCCTTCAAATTGGAATTTAAAATATTTTCTACTTCAGAACATTTGCACACAGATAGCGTTTTTTATATAAATATTGTTTACTATGCGATTGTGCGCTATTTTGAAGTATGGTTGGCTGGTTGCTGGTTGCTGGTTAGCCAGATGGGCTATTAAGCTGAACGAGTTTGAACACGAGGTGATTTATAAAAGTGGATCGACTCATAAAGATGCCGATTGTTTGTCCAGAAATGCAGTTTTAGCACCAAAATTGGAAGAAGAAAATTTATTTTTTGATGTACCTACCTCTCTTACTACGAATGAAGATATGGCGGAAGAACAGAGAAAAGATGATAATGTCAAGAGATTGATAGAAGCCCTGGAGAATCCGAATGGTGAAAACGTCAATATTAGCTTGAGGAGGAGAGCCAAAAAATTTACGTTAATCGATGGAGTTTTATATAAAAAGAATGTATCGCTAGAGGGACTGGAAAATCTTTTGGTTGTTCCAAGACAGTTAGTTTTTGAAATTCTATTTTCTAATCATAGCGAACCATTGGCAGGACATTTGGGCATTTCGCGGACATATCAAAAAATCAAAAATAGATATTTTTGGGACGGACAACAAAAAGAGGTGGAAAAGTATATTAAGGGTTGCCAAGATTGTCAGGCAAGAAAGGGGGAAACAAACAGAAAACCTTTAGGATTTTTACAGCCAATCCTAGTAGGAGTGCCGTTTCAAAAAATAGGCATTGATCTTTTAGGGCCATTTAAACGTTCCAAAAATGGAAATAATACAATAATTGTTGCGGCGGATTATGCAACAAGATATCTCGAAATTGCTGCAGCACCTGATGGAAAGGCAGATACGGTCGCAAAGTTCATTTTGAAAAATATTATAGCTCGCCACGGATGCCCTAAGGAAATCTTGTCAGACAGAGGTCAGGTTTTCAGATCGGATATGATCAAAGAATTATTGCTTATCATGGGAATACGAAAGCAGCAAACAACTGGGTACCATCCTCAATGCAATGGAAACTGTGAACGAATGAATTCAACAATAGCAGCCATTCTAAGCATATTCACCTCTACCAGCCAAGACGATTGGGATCATTTTATTCCTCATGCTCAATTTGCAATGAATACAACGCCGCAAAGTACAACAGGACTCAGTCCATTTTTTCTTGTATATGCAAGACAGCCCGTTCTACCAACCGACGCAAATCTGATGGCCCCAGTCGAAAATAATACTGTTATTCAGATAAGAGAACGAGCACTTGCAGCTAGAAGCATAGCTGTGCAAAATATTGAAAAAAGGCAAGCAGTGGACAAGAAAAGATATGATGAATGCCATCGGCATTTTGAGTACAGCGTGGGGGAGAAAGTTAAAGTGTTCACACCCATGAGAAAAGTAGGTAAAAGTACAAAGTTGCTCCTCAAATACCACGGCCCTTACACAATTTTAGAAAAGTTGAGTCCAGTTACCTATAGAGTGAAACTGGGATCTACAAAAAATGCGAAAACGGATGTGATTCACGTGAGCCGCATTTTGAAATATAACGACCCATGGAGCCCTGTTGTTGATGAATCTTGATTATATAATAATTTGTTTTATGTTTTAGGTAGATTGTAAGCTATGTGTGCACACAATATTTTCTTCAGGCGAATTGGAACTCAAAGAAAGTCAAGAATTCGTAGGAAAACGACACAAGGGTATAGAGGCCATGGCCGACATGTCAATATAATTTAAAGGGTGAAGTATGAAATAAATAATAAAACTGTGCACAGTGTTTTAGTGAGTAAGAAGTAACGAATGGGGTCAAAAAGAATAGAATGATTATTGTTGAATGTGAAAAGCGAGTGTGAAATTGTTTTGTGATATTCTGTATCTAATCCTAGGCAAAGAATTTCAGGGTATCGCATCACAAAATTAGCCTCGTATTGTGAGAAATGGTGGTATTTTTAATTGTTGTGAAAGAGAAAGAAAATGGCAAGGATAAATTGAGAATGTGACAATTGGTATTCTTCGAAAACGGAAGAATGGTTATATTATAATTAATATATATATTAATGTCGGAAAATTTGAAATATATTTTGAAACTGTATTGTTGGCATGTACTTGTATAATGATTTTATAATGAGAATAAGGTTGATTGGTTTTTAATATATTTTGGGGCACAGTATTTGTTGTAAAATTAGATGATAGCAGTATGTTTACCTAAACTTTTATTTTTGTATTATAGGAACTGTACCTCCTGTAAGGAACGCGGAAGAGTCTTCAGCCTTGTACCACTCCAAGAGAATCCCCAGGTGAATCGTGATGAAGCCACAGTTTCCACAGCCATGTCGAGTTGAGCCTTCTCACATTCAATGAGATAGAGCAGAGCCAAGTTCTACCATGTCAAGCTCCATGTTGTCTAGTAAAGCTGAGCCAAAATAGGGTATCCAACCAGACCAAGCAGTGCCAATGTCCAGTAAAGCCATGCCAAGTCCCGGCAGGCCGATACATGCCAAATACAGGGAAGCAGAGCCAAAATGGAGTCCAACAGGACCAAGCCATGCCAAGTCCCGGCAGGCAAATCCATGTCAAGTCCACTGAAGCCATGTCAAGTCCCGGCAGGCAGATTGATGTCAAATACAGTTTGTCCAGTATGTTTGGGTCATGCCATCCCTGGTCCAGCCAAGCCAACCCAAGCCTGACCAAATTCATGAGCCAATTATTGTACCCAGGCAACGATGAACCATGGTATAATGGAATGGAACCGAAATGAACCAGTCAAAGATGGAAAAGGCAGCAAGGAGGAGAAGAATTCAAAGGGAGATGGTGCAAGCAGACTTCTTCTGCGCATATTTATTTGTATATTTATATTTACATGGTATTAATTTCATAGTTTTTGTAAACCTGTATCGAATTGTCAGTTGGTTTTAATATAATCGCTCGAGGCGCGCGATTTTGAACGGGGGGTATTGTCAAAAAAATATGGAACATCCTGTACATTAAAATATTTCATTATCATTCAATACGTGGGTAACCTTTTTACCTTCTACAATTCAGTACGTGAGCGAAGATATTTTATTTTTGAGACACAACTTGTCCTCAACAGAACATAAACAAGAGTTTTCAAAAAGGCCACTGATAGTTCGATCTGGTAGTCGAGTTTAGAGTTCTGCCATGCCACAGCTAGTGAGGGCAATGGGGGGAGTTTGGAAGATCAGATATTAGATAGAAGGAAACTGTTTCTTAAATGTAAATGCCGATATGTATTGTAAGTAAAGATCTTTTTAAAATTATTCATTCAATCAATAACTAGTCTAGGAGAGATTCTTCAATTCTTTAATTCATTAATTTCAATCGTCTTAATCTCATATTTGTACATAGTAAAATAAATGTTTTTTTATATTTTTCTAATGTGTTTTAAATCTATGAATGATCAGTATCTACCTAGTTAGTCGTGAATCAACCCCAATTCACGACAATATCATTGAGTTTTTTTATGATTCTTGCTCGGTTCTCTAATTGGAAATGAATTGGATCAAAACTTCTCATTTTGATGTCAAGTGGGTGAAATATCACTATAGCGCATAATTCTGTAATATACAGAAAGAAGATCATTGGCTACACGTCAATTTTAGTGAATTAAATGTCTTGATTTTTGGGACAAACAATATTTCATATCCGCATGATATCACAGTAACCATTGATAATGACCACTTGCTATGGTGGATCATACACAAAATCTTGGTGTGGATATATACTCTAAGTTGAGGTTCGAAAAACACCTAAACAAACTAATGCAAAGAGCATATCTATCTCCGAAAACTGTATTTTAGGGTGATAGGCATTACCTATCATCAAATATAAAATTACTGATTTCATTGACTATTTCACGCACTTCCCAAATGAACCAATCAGGAGCTCTAGTCAAGTTCGATTTATCGATAATACCGAACTTGACTCTTGACTTCGTTTGTGAAATAGTCTAATAAAATTCCACTCTTGATTGAATTTATCTCATAAGTCTGTCTTTCATTTGTGATCTCAACGGAATTGATTCGAGAAAACACCACTCGTCCTGCGGACTCGTGGTGTTTTCTCGAAACAATTCAGTTTCGTTCAGAAATGAATCGACAGACTTATCGCGAAAATTCAATCACTTGTGGTATTACTACTGGAAATATGAACAGGATGTTTATAAAGTCAGTTGTGGAATCATCTACGACTGAAAGTTGGAATTTAGTCGCTATTTTCCATCGTACAAGATATCCTCTCTTGGAAGGGATTCATGTTTTAAAGAGAATGTTTCTCTTTGAAAGATGAATTCCTTCCAAGAGAGAATGTTTCTCTTTAAATCATGAATCCCTTCCAAGAGAGGTTATCTTGTACGATGGAAAATAGCGACTAAATTCCAACTTTCAGTCGCAGATGATTCCACAACTGACTTTATGAACATCCTGTTCATATTTTCAGTGAAATCAACATGCCATACCCATGATAGGTTTTATCTCAGAAAAATATTTTCAAAGTTAAACCGCACAAGTAATAGTCCAACAATTCCTCATTACAGTGTGAAATTGCTTCTGAAGAGTATGTTTTCCAATTCCTCCGACCTCCCTGATGATCTTAGAAGAGTGAAATAGATTTTCGTCTACCAAATTGTATTGGAAGCTTAGCCAAAGAGATGCAACTCACGCATCAATGGAATGAGCGATTTTCTGTGAGTGATACTTCTGAATAACATTCTCCCTTATCTCATTCATAGATAAGAATCTCCAATGGAAACTGGACATTAAATAAATAATCAACTATCTGAATGAAAATGCAAATTTTCACTTTCAGATTTTTCTCTCAAGTTATATAAGGCCTTTCGCAATATCTATCAGATGTAGTTCAATGTCCAGCGTGGCTTTAGCCGAGAAAGTAGTTGTTTTCTGTTAGATATTACAAAAAAGTAACTTCAATTTTATCGTAGGGTTTTTTCCATTTCCAGAGGAGTCTTACTCACTCAAAAATGTTTTCAAAAATACGAAATTCCTGTTTGAGGCTTTTATATTGTCTGCGAAAAAGCAAGAGGATTTCCACTGAACTGCAACAGCTTTCGAAGGAAAAGGGCGGACCTTAAAAAATTGAAAGTAATATTTGGATTAATGACGTTTATCATTATTATAATCATTTTGAAAATGGTCATTCGACCAGTTTTAACTATTGATATAATGTAACTTTTCTTTACGACACACTAGAGTGAGGAAGGTCTGGCGATAGAAATGATATTTGCAAAAGGTTGTTGAGGTGGTTTCTAGTATGAACGTCGTAGTTGCAGTGCTGTGATCACTTTTGTTTGAAAGTGGTTGACAATGTTTCACTTTGAGTAAGGTTATTCTGGACTTTCATTGTCTAAAAAAGAACAAAGAAAAATTCAATTCTCTGCAGTTTTTAATCACGTGATCACTATTGGATATTGGTCTATTTTCAATCTGAATAGGTGAGGCATCCTCCTCATTCTCCAGAATTGGCTTCCCTTGACTTTTTTCTTCATACACATAAAAGCCCTTACAGAAACAAAAGTCAACTCCTTCCTGGTTAAGAACTTCTTTTTAGATTGCCAAGCAATTCTGACATAATTACTATCGATAGTATTGAGATCACTCTTGGTATCACCCCCGATATAGTTTTACTGATGTTGCAGTGACAAAGGAACAGGTCTAATAGGGTAACTGTGTTTGTGCAATTTTATAATTGAATATAATTTAAGAGTGGATTCATTGAAGTTATTCTGAATTTTTCTCATTCCTCGAAAAGTTATTTTGAATTCTTCATTTCTTTTCAATTTGAAAAAATTAGGTAATTTTGATTGGGAAAGATGGTTCTTATTAATGATTACGAAGTGGTATATGAATAATAATAATAACAACAATAAATTCGTTTATTTCAGTAAGATGGATATAAAATATTTTGAAGATATTTATACATAAACAGGAAGAACCACAAAACCAATAGGCTGTCTATTGTGTAGATATGTATGCAAAAAATTAGATAATATAAGTTAAAATTGAGGTAAACCTAGTCATTGTCTTTGTCATTGTATATTTTTCACTAGCATTTCTTCATTATAAAATACTTATAATCTTAGAGGTTTTCAAGAAAATCCTGGCATACTAATATTGATAGGTTGATTCCCAGGTGTAATAATAATTGAAAAAAAAATCATTTGCAACGGAAATAGTTACAATAGATATAATAAACATAATGAATCAGACGTAGTTGACCGTCAGATAGTGACAGATTTAGGTGCCCCATTTTCACATACAAGCCTCGAATAGGGTTGAGAAGTACATCGATGTTGAGTAAAATAGAGGGAAATTTACGAGTGGCTCCTGGGGATAACATATGGAAAATTCGATTTTCCATGGAAAATTCGATTTTCCATATTTTCACGCTAGCCGTGTTCACCTAATCATTAAGTGTTGAAGGTGGCTAAAGGGTTAAAATGAGGCTGTAATCTTGTAAAGAAAAATCGAGATTTTAACAGGTTTTCCCACGCAAGCCCATCGAAACTATGAAAACCTACATCGTCACTACACCGAAAAACATAATGGCTTGTGTGGCGTGAATGGAAAAGTAGATTTTGTCGTCGGAAAATTTAATGAAAATTCTTTTTGATTTTTCCATATGTTTTCCCCACGAGCCACTCGTAAATTTCCCTTAATTTTACTCAACATCGACTTACTTTTCAACCCTATTCGAGGCTTGTATGTGAAAATGGGGCACCTAAATATGTCACTATCTGACGGACTATAGTATCTCTGACTCAAATAAAGAGAAGTAACACAAAGCTTTTGCTTTCCGTGTCATTTTTATTTATTCATTCATGTATGAGACGCATATCTTAACTCTAAATGTTTATTCATTTTCTATATTCACTTAAAGAAGCTACTGTTAGCGAAAAATGTTTTGATTAAATAAAGTTTGTGAAGAATCATTTTCTGTGCAGTTTTTACAATTTTTATGGGTCTTCATTATTAAAAAACTGTATTCATAGAAACCCATGGATTAAAATAAATGAGGGTTAAAAGTAAACATTATTATTTTAATTATTATTAATTAATATTAACAAAACAATGGATGCATTATGTATGCACTTGACGCACCCAAACCTCAAAAGCAATAATATAATGTTTTTAAACCTATTGGAGTGTCGTGCCGATGGTTTCCCAATTTTTATCGGCTTATTTTTATTATAACTTAGCAATTAACAAATTAAAATTTATTGGAACAGAAAATATTTGAAATTTAGAAAAAAATACTATTATTTGGTAACAAAATTATCGGCGTGTCTCTGTATGTTCACCTTCTCGTTCATTGCATCTAACTGTCCGATTATAAAATTCAAAACTAGATTACACTTGCTGGAATATTTCTGCATGAAATCGTATCGAATTTTCAAGCTCTTCAACATCATTGAATTGTCCATCCTTCTGAACCATCTGCTTTAAATATTCTCATAAAAAATCCGATGGGTTGAGATCTGGCAAACGAGGGGGCTACCGTGGATCGGTATTTCAACCTTACCATTCATCACCAAATTCTCCATTTAACCATTCAGAAACGATCAATGAAAGAAAATAGTACATTATATTTATGGCCTTAATGGCTCTGGGACAAACTATGGGCTCCACGAGTCTCACGAAGAACTGAAATCAGACCATGATTCCCCAGATTGAATTCAAATGCGATCGCCTAATAGAGACTCGTATCATCCATCTTCCCTAATAAGTCTCCGAATCCATTACGGCAATCGAAAGTACAAAATGGACCACCGTTATGGAATCTAAAAAGCGAATCATCATCCTGTACCCATATTGCAAAGCAATTAGTGTGCGACTTGTTAAATGGTCGATCATTGTAAACTTTCTGATATAAATATCCTCACGAAAAAAACCAATGGGTTGAGATCTGGCGACCGGGGAGGCCACCGTGGATCGGTATTTCGTCCTTACCATTTATCACCAAATTATCCATTTAACCATTCTGAAACAATCAACCAGAAAAAAAGTTTATTAATTGAGTAGCTGTTTTGACGACTACTTTCAAAGAGTTATCCAGGAATAAGTGTATTATTTTGGGAGAAAATGCAAATATCTATTCAAGTTTTGAAAATTATATTTCTGCACCCTTCTAAAATATCGTCTATGGCCTTAATGGCACAGAGACTCTCACGAAGAACTGAAATCCTGCCATAATTCCTCTCATTGAATTCAAATGCGATCGCCTAATAGAGACTCGTATCATCCATCTTCCCTAATAAGTCTCCAAAGCAATAAGTGTGCGACTTGTTGAATGGTCGATCATTGCAGACTTTTTGCTTCAAATATCATCATAAGAAATCCAATGGGTTGAGATCTGGCGAACGAGGAGGCCACTGTGGATCAGTATTCCGTCCTAACCATTCATCACCAAATTCTCCTTTCAACCATTCAGATTATTTCTGAATCTGAATCAGAAAAAAGGTTATTAATCAGGTAGCTGGACTAAAGACTACGTTAAATAAATTATTCAGGAAATAGTGAATTATTTTGGTGGAGTTTTATATGGCATTTCTGCACCCTCGTAAAATAATGTCTATGGCCTTAATGGAATAACTGAAATCCGACCATAATTCCCCAGATTGAATTCAAATGCGATCGCCTAATAGAGACTATATAGAATCATCCATCTTCCCTAATAAGTCTCCGAATCCATTACGGCAATCGAAAGTGCATCATAGATCACCGTTATGGAATCTAAAACGCGAATAATCATCCTGTACCTATATTGCAAAGCAATTAGTGTGCGACTTGTTACATGGTCGATCATTGTAAACGTTTTGCTTTGAATGTCTATATAAAAAATTCAATGGGTTGAGATCTGGCGAACGAGGAGGCCACTGTGGATCGATATTCCGTCCTAACCATTTATCACCAAATTATCCATTTAACCATTCAGAAACAATGAACCAGAAAGAAGTTTGTTTTTTGAGTAGCTGTTTTAATGACTACTTTCAAAGAATTATCCAAGAATAAGTGTATTATTATGGGAGAAAATGCAAATATCCATTCAAGTTTTGAAAATAATATGGCTTTTCTGCACCCTTATAAAATATTGTCTATGACCTTAATGGCCCAGAGACAAACTATGGGCTCCACGACTCTCGCGAAGAACTGAAATCCGGCCATAATTCCCCAGATTGAATTCAAATGCGATCGCCTAATAGAGACTATATAGAATCATCCATCTTCCCTAATAAGTCTCCGAATCCATTACGGCAATCGAAAGTGCAACATAGATCACCGTTATGGAATCTAAAAAGCGAATCATCATCCTGTACCCATATTGCAAAGCAATTAGTGTGCGACTTGAGGCAATCGTAATGGCCTCGATAAGTTATGGGGCAATTATTTAGATTTATCGCGCGCTTTAATTGTCTGCACAAACTCAACCCTTACTGAGAAACAGTCATGAAATATTCAAAGAGGATTCACAAGTGAGTTCTCGCAACCCTTTTGCTTGTGCAGACGGGAAATTTTGACTTGTTGGTCGGTGCGGTATTTATTGTTGTTCGCTCCGATGGGTTCCACATGTGTTTCGCTGTTTCGGGTAATTTGTTAGGAATGGGGGGCGGGTGGTTACGGGGAGGCGGGTCGGTTGTAGCAGAACTGCACGGGAAGGAATTGGCGTTTCGAAATACCTGTTTCCTAGGAACACACCCTTTGAACTGCTTTCCACGAATTACCATCTAAAATCTCATCACCGTGTTTAGTTTTCCCAGAAGACTTGAAAATTTTCTTGAAAAACCTGACCTCAATGATTACTTCCAACTGCGGAATAATATTGATGACATAGATGATATTGAACAAGTGAGGGCTCGGATTTTGAAAGCCTTGGAACTTGAAGGGCTCGAAAGTTGAAGGGCTTAGAAGTTGAAGGGACTAGAAGTTGTTGAGATTTGAAAGCTACGACTCAACTGGGGAACTCCGGTTCGCGCTACGCGCGAACTCTTGGCGAAAAGCTCGAAAATTGAAGGGCCTAGAAGGTTGTAGGAATTTTTTCAATCGTACATATTCAGTGCGTTCAAAATTATGATTGGACAACAACAATTTGAATGACTGATTTTGATTTTTGGGGATGGAGACTTCAAGAATACTCTATATCTTTGAAGCCAACGCCAACGTCAATTTATTTTGACATCTTCAGGGCACAGTAAGATACAAAAAAGGGATAAAACAGTAAAAAAAAAATAAATAATAATGTCGTGAATATCGAGTAATTGTTTTAGTGCATTGATCCGTTCACTCTTGTTATTCATTAATTCGTTCATGATAGAAGTTCATTGTCATATACGACCGACTTCGAAATCGATATAAACATTTTTTATACAGTGTGTCCCACTTTGAGCAGCCACATCCTCATATTTCGTTGAGCATGAAATAATTCGAAATTTTCTTTGACTCAAGTTGTAGTACTCGGAAATACCTACCTTTATGTTTACGGAACCTTTGTATATCCATTTTCCACGGTTAACTACGACCAAATGAATAGTGAAAAATTGGGAAAAATATACTAGGCATTTTTTTATCGCAAAAATAACACCAGATTCTGTTTCAGAACACCTTAAAACCCCCAAATCTCAATGCTTGAATCATTTGAATATACAGGGTATCATCTGTAGCTGGTAATATTATCAGCTCTAATCCATAAATAATGCTTGGAAAATTTCCAAAATATCTTCTCTTGTCACAGAATTCCCAAAAATATTTAATTAATACTTTGAAAATTAGCCAAATATCACTTTTCCAAGGCTAACTCTGATCAGAATGAATGATACCCTGTATATTCAAATGATTCAAGCATTGAGATTTGAGGGTTTTAAGATGTTCTGAAACAGAATCTGGTGTTATTTTTGCGATAAAAAAATATCTAGTATGTTTTTCCCAATTTTTCACTTTTCATTTGGTCGTAGTTAGCTGTAGAAAATGGATATACAAAGGTTACGTAAACATAAAGGTAGGTATTTTCGAGTACTACAACTTGAGTCAAAGAAAATTTGGAATTATTTCATGTTCAACGAAATATGAGGGTGTGGCTGCTCAAAGTGAGACACACTGTATAAATACAAGATGAATGGAATGATGAGAGAGTTAGTAATATACTCCTATAGAGGAGAGAGCCCTAGCGCTCAGTTAGCCTTATAGGCTAGGCCCTTTTGCCTTAGCTGTAAGTATTGGTTCAGTGATAATTTTAGGTGAGAGTTTTATTTGTCCCATGTCATATTATTGAATGTCCACTATTCAAAATATGTATTCCACCTTCCCCCCAGTATCCCAGTTGTTATTAATAAATGTGTATGTTCTGTTGTTACCCCTTGAGTTTCCATAGCTACCATTTGTAGCTACACTCCGAATCGCGTTTCGTATAATGGAAACAGCACCTTATACGACTCAGGGTGCTACCCTAGCAGCCCTAGTCGCGACAATAACAAACTGATCAATTTGCTACTACATCTTAGTTTGTTATAATTTATTTTCTATGATGTTTTATCAAATGTTTTAAAAACATTCCTTCTTTGTATCCTACAGTGCCCTGAAGATGTCAGAATAAATTGACGAAACGATAGTTTAAAAGAAATGAAGTATTCTTTAATTCAAGACCTCATCCCAAAGAATCAAAATCAGTCATCACAACAAAGTTCGTAAAACTTTCATAATGATTTGAATACTACGACTGATGCAACACTTCACATGATACATATCTAACAAAAAAATCGGAAAAAGATTTCTTTGAACTCATGAATAATGCAGTTTATGGCAAAACAATGGAAAATGTAGACAATAAAACTGACATCAGATTCATTTCGCATTGAGAAAGTATGAGAAGGAGTAGGGATGCTAGCTCCAGTATCACGACCAATTTTCAAAAGCTGTTCAATTTTTTCTGATGATTTTGTAGCCATTCAGTTGGGGAAATTCAATGTACATTATTTGGGATTTTGCATTCTAGACTCAGCCAAAACAGTCATGCATGATTGTTTTCTATTAGTGTATTAAACAACAATTAGGTGAATATGCTTCATTACACTACACTGATACTGATATACTCATTTTGAAAGTAAATACCATGTTTATGAGTTCATTACAAGTAATTTAGAGGAAATAAACAAATTTGATACTTCTAATTAGAAAGTAGAAAGCAAATGCAATATTTTTATCACAAAGTCCATTCTGGGAAATTTCAAAGATGAATAAATGAAGAGGGGTTTTTTTATTCTACGCAAGTGTATTCAGCTTCCCAAATCAATTCAAAGATTAGTTTCCGAATTATCCCTTAATCAGCTTTCATGGTACTGGTGCCAAAGCGTATTACGTGAAATCAGTCGAAAGTGAATTCAAAAAGGCTAAAGGTGTCAAACGATCTGTCATAAAGAATGAATTAACTTGTGAAGACTATGATAAGAAAAAACATCATAGGAACTTTTTGTTGAAATTTCGAGGACAATAAAACTATTCATATAATATTTTTAGTTATCTCGTTTAGTTTTCGAATTTTTGTTGCGGGAGGGGAGAAGAGAAATGGGGTGAAGATGATCAAAAATCCGAACGTGAAGTAATTGGAAGGTTTTGGGGAGGAGAGATGGATTGACATTATCAATCTATAAAAGTACTCTGACCCAGAATTAAATAATTTATGATGGATGAAAGATGTTTAATCACATTCCATCAAACATTGGACGTATCAGAATGAGTGTTCTACAATTTTCAAGAGTTCTATAATGATGAGTTTTGAAATTCATAATTCAAGCATGAATCGAACAGAGTTGAATTCAAATATCTTTCGTTGTTTTTATCTGAATCACTTTTTAACTGATATTTGTTGCTATGGTTTCATATGCATTCTCATCATGGATGGACTGGAACATTCTCACCAAGCGGCATGAATGAAGGGGTCATTGATGTGATGATGAGCTTTTTTGAATAACTCGAAAACCATGCTATTTTCTGCTATAGGTGAATGAGCACGGTACTTTTTATTTTTATAAAAAAAAATGAGATTCAAGCAAGGTAGATTCTGCACCAGTTTTTAGTTTCGTTTTCATTGTTATTGTGAAATGGGCATTCAACGTATATTACCTGATTGTTGATACATAATAAATATTACTTGATAATTATCAGTTGGTGCCGCATGAATTCACTATAAATCGAAACAAATTAAATAGTAAATCGAAATAAATGCCATACTGAATCGAAACAAATGAAATACTAAATTGAAACAAGTGAAATACTGAAACAGAACAATTAATTGAATTGACTGACTCATATGGAATGTCTTGGAAATATTTGAAATATTGAATGGGATATAGCAGTCAGTACGAATTTGAAATATTGGATACTCGAAATTCGAATGAAAATACCTGAACCTAATTGACATCACGATAGGAAGAAGTCAATAACAGATAAATTGTACCATTGATAATAGTGTGTCTTAGACAGGATCAAAGATGAATTCACAAAGAATGGTATCAATACTAGGAATTGAATATTGAGTGAACTGAATGTAAAATCTAAACTTATTCATCAATGGTAATTACAATCCAAACCATTATCAAACATGATTTTTTTAAGTATCAATTACCTCATTGACAAATAACTTAGCCTTTGCAGCTGCAGCGCCTTTGGATTCCCCATGAAAGATGATACCTGCGGTATCTTTAATTAATCTACAATTTGTTTGCAGCCTGCTTTCGTTAACAAAAATATTAACATGAACTAAAAACCTACTATTTTCATTGAATTTCACGTAAATCTATTCAAACTTTTGTCAAGCTTGTTCGTCATAAATCCCAATTCCCATCTGACAGCGCCCGTATAGCGCCCGTTACCTTCAACTTAAAAAAAATAACTGTCATCATCATCACCATTCCGTATACATCTTCCTCGACATCAACCCATTAGAGAAAAACAATCTCCGACCTTAATTACCAGTCGTTTATATTCACTCCTTTTATGTCCACATTGTTCATTGTCTGCGAGAAAAAATCGCAATAAAATTGTACGTTTTTATAATTTCCGACCATATTATGTGACCACTCCGAACAATATGAACAATATCCCAATCTGCACTAGATCGGGGCTATTGTTTATTGTTCGTTCGGGTCCACAATTAGTACTTCCCTGTACGTGATCGGATTTTTCGTGTAGGAGTTTGAGGTTATGTGACACTCGTGGGTTCTACGTTTTCCTGAAATAAGTGAAATTACTCGTAGGATAGAATAAATCAATTCCCTTTTTTGGGGATTGGTTGTACTCTTTCAATTTTCCAGTTGGACGAAAATACCCTCAAATTATAAGAGATGTTAAGTAACATAATAGTAATATGAATGGATTCAGAACTTGAAGCTGGATTTATAGATTGTTTCGCAGCCGCTTCCGCTGCCGTAGCCGTTACCGTAGCCGCTGGCAAAATTATGACCAATTTATAGTTTTATTTTGTGTTCATTAAGCGCCAACTGTTTTCCTTCATGAACATATTTTTATAATTCTTGTCTCTCAGATTATATAGATGTGAAAATCCTTCTAATATGTTTAGGAATATGCCTACAATAACTTCTATATTTTCCTCATATTCTCACCAAAGTCATTTTTACTCAATTGCGGATAACCCTATATATTTTGGGTGGGGTTCAAAAATTGGCCCATCGGAAAAGAAAATCGACCTGTCCGAGAATTTTTCCGAAATATCTTTACATTCAGATATAATGAATTTATTCCTTACTTTTTGTACACACTGTATAAGACTGCCACTTAACTATTTCAACAATTTACTTGTTAAAGTTACCAAAATAATTGACACATTTTCATCTTGGTGTGACCGTAACAGGCTCATTCTGAGCCCTAAGAAATCAATGTTTATGGAATTTTCTAATAGGGAAAGATAGTATACCAAAAGAAATAGTATTTAGTGACGAAATGGTTATGTCGCAAGAACTTTTGAATTTTGATCAGCACATCAATAGTGTTTGCAATAAACTCAATACAGCAATCTTTTCAATCAAGCAAATGAAATCATGTGTAACAAAAGAAAGATTTTTAAGCATCCATGTTGCAATGACATTTTCACATATATCAATAAACATAATGGCATGGGGGTGCGGTACAGATATAAATAGAGTTTTTGTGATCCAAAAGCGTATTTTGCGACTTACCTTCGACAGGGGCTAACGAGGTAGTTGCAAACCGGTTTTTATAAGAGAATAACTGTATCAAATATCAGTTTCATGTATTTACCTTGAGAAAGAACGAAAGAACCTTGAGTCCTTCGAAACAATTGCATCAACACATATTGCATAGTACAAGATTCGGAGGACAGCTGCGGATGCCAAGCCATAAAATTTCTGAACACAAAAACTTCCCTGCGTGCAATGATACGGCTATCCACAATGAATTGCCGAATCAGATAATAAATTCTCAAAGTGACAAATTTTTTTGTAATGAAGTCAAATGTTCATTGATGAGAGGTTTTGAATTTTTCTTCAACTTTTTATTTCAGAGAATTCCACGATTCCTAGTGATGAACAACTGCTGTGTTGCTAGCAAATCTACTGATATCTCCTTCCCCATCTAGTAAGAGAAGATCATTAAAATATTATACATGTTAAAAAGTAGTGGGCCCATAACGGTTTCTTGAGGTACACCGTATTCAACAGTGTGTAGGTTGCTCATGATGTCTTTGGTATTCACACTTTGTTTTCTTTCATTCAGATTTACAACTAGTGATGATAAGAACCTATTGATTCACTTGCCTTCTTTTGTTATCGATAATATAAATAAGCCATCGACATTTGACAGGAAAAGAGGCTATTCACACCATTTCCAGATCATTGTCGATGGTGCAACAATTATATTTCCCCATACTGACAATGATATAGTGCAAAACACCAGATAATATCTAAAAATCGTCTATCTTCGATTGTTTTTCTGTTTACTCGGTTTCGACACGTTTTTCGTGCACCTAGCGACAGCGTTCTGTAATAGAGGCTCGCCGGGGTAAATCAATAAACGTGACTTTCACAAGTTCGGTAGTGATTTTTTTCTACGGTTTTGCAAAAACCAAAAACTGTTTCATTTAGGTGCTATAGTTTATCCAATCTCAGTTTAATCAATTACCGTAAGTCACCTCTTAATATTTTTATTGCTGTCCGGCAGCCTGGTGATATTTATGAAAATAATAATAATAATAATAATTTTATTTCCATATGACAATAATATTGAATTGGAATAGTCAGTTAATATATATATATATATATATATATATATATATACATTTGTACGGAACAGAAAATCACATGACAACATGAATTTTATGAGACAAACAAACATTAAACAGTAAAATATTCGCTAGTTAGTAAATTAATCTTTTGTTGAATAAAAACATTTCACAATTAAGAATTCCTTGAGTTTTCTTTTGAAAGTAGGCAGTGAAGAACACTCCTTGAGTTCCCGTGGTAGCTTGTTGAAAGCCCTCAAGCCATTGTTATCTGGAGAATTGAATTCAACAACATTTTTACTGTATGGTACATAAAATAGTTCTCGATTACGAGTGTTCATTTGATGAACCTCAGAGTTCTTAATAAATGTTTCTTTATTCCTAAATATATGGAGACATAGTTCATATAAATATAAAGAAGGAAGTGTCAATATTTTGTGACTAATAAATAGGTCTTTACAGCTGGTGGTACTAGACACACTAGCAATGCATCTCATTATTTTCTTCTGTGCTATAAACACATCATCAGTCATAGTGGACCAACCCCAGAAACAAATACCATATCGAAGACGACTTTCTACTTGTGCATAATACGTACACCATCTGCAATTGATTGTATGTGAGAACTGTTCGCAAATTTTTCAATAAATAACATTGTGAATGCAGAATGGAAGTTAGGTTCGTACAATGGATTTTCCAGTTTAAGTGTTCGTCAATGTTCATTCCCAAAAATTTAACATTTGTAGCTGTACGAGATATGGGCACATCATTAACGACAAGATTAGGTTTATAGCAAACTCGGTGTCTACTGTGAAACCTAAGATACTGTGTTTTCTCGATATTGAAAAAAAGAGAGTTTTCAAACGACCAAGTTGCCAAGGACTGAATCGCTTCGTTGCATTTTCTTTCAAGTATCTCATCAGATTTATCCACAACAAAGACAGATATATCGTCTGCATTCATAGTGACGTGAATATCTTTACCTAGTTCATTTATACTATTCACATATAATAGAAATAACACTGGGCCTAGAATGGAACCTTGTTGAACACCTATATCAATATCCACAAGGTTGGATTTAGTAACAATTATTTCATCTTTTTGTTTACTTCTGAGGCATACGTACTGTTTACAGTTTCTTAAAAAGCTAATTACCCATAGAAGAGCATTGTCTTTGATACCATAACTGGCCAATCTGTTTATCAAAATGTCGTGATTGACACAGTCGAACGCCCTGCTGAGATCACAGAATATCCTAACAGGGCACTCGCCAGAGTCAATCAAAGATGTAATTTGACTATAGAAACTGTGAACTGCTGTTATCGTCGATTTTCCATGTCTGAACCCATGTTGATTTTTGGAGATAATCCCGTTTGTATCAACGAAATTCATCAGGCGATATAGAAAAGAGTATTCGAATATTTTTGAGAAGGTAGACGGTATCGTAATCGGCCTATAATTGGAGATTATTTCTCGATTGCCTTTTTTATACATAGGAACGACTTTGCCTATCTTTATAATGTTCGGGAATTGACCCTCACAGAAGGAAAGATTTATGAGATAGGTCAGGGGTGAAATGATGAGAGGTAAGACATTCCTGACAATAAAAGCTGGTATTTCATCGAATCCGTAAGATTTCGAATTTTTCAATCGTGAAAATAACAGTTCTAATAATTCCTCATTTGTAAATGGATACAGATTCATTCTCAAATGATTAAAAGATTCGTTTTCGGGATGTGGAGTACTATCTGTTTTAGGTATTTTATTAATAACATCGTACGGAACCTGCTTGAAAAAATTGTTGAATACGTCTGCAATCTTTTCAGTGTCAGAAATGATCTCCCCGTCAGGGGTAGAGAGTGAAATATTGCTTTGGATATTAACCTTATTAGATAGTTCTTTCACTATACTCCAACAAGTTTTGTTCAAGTTGTCAGATTTAGAGACTCTGTTTTGATAATGCAGTTTTTTCTTGTTTGCGATGAAGATTCTATGTTTCTGTTTTGCAACCTTATAGACAGCATTCAGTTCTGGGTATTTACGTGATAAAGTGTACAGATCTTTCAAATTTAAGGATGATTCTCTAACTTCTGAATCAACCCAGCCTTTCTTGTCATCATTCACTGTAATTTTACGAGTTGGAAAATTATTTTCGAAATGAAATTGAAATGTGCTGAAAAAACTGGCAAAAGCCTCGTCAGTACTACGAATTTCGTACACGTCCGACCAATTTCCTTGGGCTAGTCCATTTATGAAATTGCTCATTTGCCAATCCTTGTACGTTCTTCCATGAAAGAGGGTTTTATTTTCTTTCGTGGCGTTATCTGGATTGAGTTCTGCAAATATTGTCCTGTGGTCTGATATGACATTATCAAATACGCAAGTATTACCTTGTGGGAAGAAACTTACGAATACGTGGTCGACTGTGGTAAGTGGAAGTGCTTGTTACTCGGGTTGGCCACTTGACTAAATCAAAGAGACCAAATGAGGTGCAGATATTTTCCATTTTTTTATAATTTATATCGTGACTGGGGGAGTCAAGATTGAAGTCCCCAGTTAATACAAATACTACGTTGGGTTTATATAAACTTTCTAAAACCTTTTCCAAATTATCAAAAAATAGTAACAAATTCCCAGATGGTGATCTGTACAAGCTTAACACATACATTACAATATTTCTTGGGAGTGTTGTGGATACACCACAAATTTCAAAATCTTTTTCAGCATAAAAGTGGTCAAGGTTTAGCTTTTTTGATGAAATGTTATTTTTTATCCAAATACAGGTACCTCCACCTCGAAGGGTTGGGTGATTATACATAGTTGCTAAATAAAAACCATTAATGGAGTATTTAGAGATAGAGTCTCCGCTTCCCCATGTTTCATTCAAACAGATGAACTTCATATTGTCATACTCCTGAGTGTCAACCGTGAGGTCATTAATTTTTTTCCAAGCTCAGGCTACCTACATTCAAACATAGTAGATCGGGGTTGTACACTAGTTTTCTCGAACATTTCTCTGCCTTGTTTTGTATAAAAAACGTTGCATACATGCATCTTCCGGCCATAATGATGGATCCATTGCCTTGGAGAAGTTTTTTTCATATATTCGCACTTTAAATGATGAGTAGAGTGTCGGGTGTCTGGATTTAATTTGTTGACAGGTTACCTCGGGAAAGGTAGGTTTCAGAAAATCCAATAGTCCACTTTCATCAATGGTAGGGTCAATTCTATACAAGAAGAACAGTAGCGTACTTAATGAACGATCAAACAGAACTCAATATTTTCTCTTTACTTAATTTGTTTTGCCGTTAGACTATGTATAAATGTAATTAATTATTGACAAACACTATTTGTTATCATAGAGTTATCCGAAAACAGATATAAAACTGTTCCCTAATTAATTAACATTTTGGGAATATAAAAGTATAACTAAATAATAGTGTAACACTGCTTGAAGAATCCATTGTATTTGCAAAACATATGTAGCGGTTTTTTAAACTAAAAGTGTGAAAATCAACATTTAAGTTTTAGTATAAACGTTTGTGTATTTAGTGTTGCAACATGGCAGTTTGGCAACCATTCGAAGAACGTGAGGAACAAGACTCACAACCGGATGAACAATTCGAAGAACGTGAGGAACAAGACTCACAACCGGATGAACGATGGGCATTTAAAAACAAAGATCTTCATGTTCAGACCCAAAGACTTGTTCTAAATATATATAAAAATCTTAAAAAGGAAATGAACAACAATTGTGACAATGAAATTTTCGGAAGAATATCTCATCTCACCAGTTTGGGGCATTCAACTATTTACAGAGTGGTTAAACAAGGGAATGTTGTAGATCATTATCATAAAAGAAAACGAGATCAGAAATTAAACAAAGTTGATGAGACCACAAAAGATTTTCTTCGAAGGCAAGTTCATGATTTCTATTAACGAACCGAAGTACCTACCTTGGAATCAATCAAGAACAAATTATCTGATTATCCTGAGTATACATATAAGTCGCAGGAAACACTACGCCAAATACTTTTAGACTGGTTTCAAACACAAAAAACTATACAATACAATAAAACGCAAAGGGAACGGTTCACACTCTTGTATATTGTCCTTTTGATTTGTTGAATTCCAGAATTGGGTCTTTTCAGTTCATTACAAAAGAAAACGAATATCAAATCTGGTTATTTCGGAATTACTTATATACAAAAAATAGTAATTTTTGCAACAAGTGCAAAAAGTGAATGTTTATTGCACTCGACGTGAAATTGTCCAACTCGGCCTAACGGCCTCGACAATTTCACGTCGAGTGCAATAAACAATGTTTGCACGAGTTGCATACAACATTTTTTCTACGTTCATGCAAAAAGCAAAAAATTATTTATTGAGGTGCGGCACTAGGTGTAGGAAAATGAAAAGCGCAACTTGAATACTTTATTATTAATATCGATTTGCATTGAAACAGGAACTAATACGTTACGAACAATTTAACTCAAACTTTATTTTTACCCTCAATGTTGAAAGTGAATGAACAATTGGTGCAATTTTCAATATAAATATTTCGTAGTGAAGCACTTTTAAAATCCACTTCTTGATTTGTTACTGCTGTAAACGTACTAGTACTTGGTAACTGTACATCGTTTTTTCCTTCAGGCTGAAATATTTGTTTTGCAACACTGAGTTTGTTTGCATGTGATTCCCCTACGTATCCCTCCGCTACTGTCGACGATTTCCATCCGCCGTGTCGTTTGAGCTCTAGTATATCTGCTCCAGTATCGGCAAGAAGTGTTGCGGAGGATCTCCTGAAGCAGTGCCCTGTGTATAGATGAGGATTCTCCAAATTCAGAAATTTTGCAATTTCAGACGGAATTTTAGCAAACGTGTTCACACCAATAGCTTGGACATTGCACTCTTCATTTCGGTAATTGATAAAGAAACGTTTGTGGGGAATATGATTGGGACGTAATTTCGAGTATTTATGATATATATTGATCAAATTCAATCCTTCTTCCACCTCACCTCTAATGACGAAACTTCTTTCTTTGTCAGTTTTTGACCGAGGCACTTTTACAATTAATACCGAGCCTGCTTCTTCTATGTCTTCGGTACTCAATTTTTGGAGCTCATCTCTACGACATGCCTCTGCGATGCCAAATATCGCAACGACCTACAATAAGCAGTTTTAAAATGTTTCACAAAAGCTAAAATATTAGAGACTTACTTTTTTCATCAAATACTGGGAATCCGGAGCTTCTTTTAGAAATTTATAAATGTGTTTCCTGTTGAATACTTTTGATTTTTTTGGCCGAAATCCTACAGAGTTCTGCTACATGAATGCCATAAGTTTCTTGTAAGTTTTAATATCAATATTTTCTTTTGAAGAGAGGCAAGCTCTTACCATTGAGTACTCAGACCAAAGAGATGAGGGTTTAATATCATTCGATCTTTTTGAAAAATATGCAAGAAGCACATTTTCAGTAAAATTCACAACTTTTTTATCGAAGCACCACTCTTTAAAACGATTATAAGTTATTTCATACTGTTTCCTTGATTTACTAGGTAATAAGTTCAATGTCGCTGTTTTTGCTATTTCACTGACTTCTGGTGGTGTTCCAACAAATTCTTCATCGCTATCATCTATTTTCCATTAATATTACTCATTTTGAAACTTTCAATTCTGTTAATTGTCAGAATTAATTTTTGACTGACGTTTCTATAACCATTTCTATAACCACAATTGCGTGTATGTTATCACTAGGTGTGGTCATAGTACGGTTGCGGCCAAAAAAAAAGGGACAGTTGTCTATTTTTGCGATTATTCCACCTTTCGTCACTTCATGTATATGCGGCATGATTACTTCCTAATTTGGAATTGTTTGATAGATGTCAAATATTCAATGTTGCCATGTGACATATTCATAACACAAATTCAAGTAGCTAGAAATAAACAAAAATCTGCTATAAGAGTTATCCCATTTTTTATTGGCCGCAACTGTACAGACAGTGTGCTCTATGCAGGTAGACGGTTTAGAACAAAGGATTTGATTATGGAGTTATTCTCGGGAAGGCATTGTTTGTTTAACTCTTGCTGCTAACAATAATACAAAATAATATAAAATATGTAACTGTTTGAAACCTATTGCCAATCTCACAGAATATCTGCTAAATATGTAGTAGGTTTAAACGTTTATGTTTGTCATGATGACAGCACGTTGAAGTAGAATGACAGATGAGTGCAATAAAAACTTTATTGCACTAGTGCAATAAACAACTTCTTTTTCCACTGAATATAGTTCAATAAAGTTTTGCTTTTTGCATGAATGTAGAAAAATAATATCCTTGGCCCTACTTTGTTATGTCAAAGGACAGGACATAGACTCGTAGACACACTTTCCAAAATTGCCACACGGAGATTGACAGATAAAATGACAGAGCAAAGAATCTTGCGGTATGACGGTGTTCGGTTACTCAACGGTTGAGCTCGGTTGTTCTGAATAAATTATCGGGTACCTGCCTCCGCGTTGACCTCTTCTTCGGCAACACCAGGAGCAAGGCCGACCTGGTTAATCGATCCGAGGGCTTTAGAGTGAAGCCTTCAAAGGAAGACACGCAACCTCAATAGCCCTGGCTCGAAATCTTCCAGACCTGGCTAGTGGTGTGTCGAATAGTCGGCTGTGGGGGCGGTACAAAAAACGATCGCGGTGGTTATCAGATTTTAATTTTCCTGCTCAGCCTCTCCTTGAGAAGATCAATTCCAAGTGCCGACCTGGTATGACGAATAGAAGTCTGGATTACGTCGTGTTCTATGAACACCTGACGCTCCACAGACTGATTCTCGACAACCTCCAGACACTGTGAGTTGAATCTATCAATTGGAGAATCAAGCAGTCACTGGAATAGTCATAAAAAATATACGGATACGCAGACTGGAATCATGGAACAAAAATAAAAGGAAACGTTTCTTGACGAGAGACGGTAATGTAATGGCTAAGAAGCCGGTGACGGTAAATGAACACCTGACTAAAATAAATTTAGGCTGTTGAAAAGTTCTCAAGGGCACGTTAATACTGAGAGTGTGTATTTATGTCTAGAATCGGGAAGGAGTACTAGCAACGGCGAAAACAAGAATAAATTCAATAAACAATGAAACAGTATATCACAGAATCCAGGATACGGAAATCTAGGCGCAGTATTGTAAGGTTACCTTGGACGATCGGAGTGACGATTGACGGTCGATGTTTGACTGGTGACAGACAATGACACTTCACTGACTTGTGAAAATAAAACTGGTTTTGAAAAAATCGAGAACTGCGAAGACTGGACTGACTGAAGTACAAGATACGATCTAACTCCCTCCGGAGAGCGGGCTTTCACTATTATATGTTTTGAAGTTTTTGTCATTTTGAGATATAGTTTTTCTAGGACTGGATTCAAGGCCAGGTTTCTTTTGCTATTTTTCAAAGTATTTTCGTTATTACTGGAAAATACTTAATTTTTCCAACGGATTCGGATTCTACGAAAATCAGAGATGGTGGTTGATACTTTAAAAAGGCGAAAATGTGTGTCTACGTGCCCTTACAATGCCAGGGAAGTTATAAGGGTAGTTTCAAGCACATCTATGTAACCAAAGGGGCCCTATAACATTTGTCGAACAATATTTTCCCTAGACATCCCTATGACAATCAGTTCTACATGATTTTACATGATCGTAAGTAGCTGCAGATGTAAAGAAGCATTTCCATTATAATTTATAAAAAATAACATTTTACAGTCAGGAGAATCGGCACAACACCTTGTTAGTTGTAATGAACTAAGGTTTGTTGCCAGATAGAAGTTGGCAACCTACTAAATATCGGAGAGGGTAGCTTCATACGTCCTGACAAAGCTGTGTGGGTCATGAAACGAAGGAACGTACCCCTAAGTACCTTATACACTGACTAGAACTAGAGAAACATTGGGTAGTTGAGTTGTTACAAACCAGGTCAACTATGAATGAGGTATTTAGCATAGGCCTGCCTACCAGTGGGGTAGGTTTCACCTACCGGTGATCGGACAAGAAGGTACGTATTCAATGTGTAATGTAAACTTTCTCTGACTCATATGTATGAAAACAAACTGGCTATGGCCCTAACTGCTCTAGTAACGGAGCCTCAAAAATATGCTTCGTTACAACAACAAGCAATACGCAAAGTTGTACCCAAGTAAGAGAAAATATATTTTTTCTACATTCATGCAAAAAGCAAAACTTTATTGAACTATATTCTGTGGAAAAAGAAGTTCTTTATTGCACTAGTGCAATAAAGTTTTTATTGCACTCATCTGTCATTCTACTTCAACGTGCTGTCATCATGACAAACATAAACGTTTAAACCTACTACATATTTAGCAGATATTCTGTGAGATTGGCAATAGGTACTTCACTACGAAATATTCATATTGAAAATTGCACCAATTGTTCATTCATTTCAACATTGAGGGTAAAAATAAAGTTTGAGTTAAATTGTTCGTAACGTATTAGTTCCTGTTTCAATGCAAATCGATATTAATAATAAAGTATTCAAGTTGCGCTTTTCATTTTCCTACACCTAGTGCCGCACCTCAATAAATCATTTTTTGCTTTTTGCATGAACGTAGAAAAAATGTTGTATGCAACTCGTGCAAAAATTGTTTATTGCACTCGACGTGTTGTCATCGAGTGCAATAAACATTCACTTTTTGCACTTGTTGCATAAATAACTATTATTTTTATTGAAATGCAATTTCTAGTGATGTTGTGATCTCAGTATGTAATGAATAATATGATTGACAATAATAAAAAATATGCAAATGTTTAAAACGTAATACAATCTCATAGAAAATGGGCTAAGTATGGCGTCGATTAGACTTGTATGCTTTTGTCATGATGACAGAACGCTGTAGCAGAATGACAAATGGGTGCAATAAAGACTTTACTGCACTCAGTGCAATAAACAACAATTTCTTTCATCAAATGCAGTTCAATAAAGTTTTGTTTTTTGCGTGAACGTAGAAAAATGTAATTTTTGAAAAAACGTCAACTTTTCGTCAAAGTCAAAGGCCACTTAGGTAAACGGTTGTCGAAAAAAGTACTTTGGTCAGATGCGATTGCTTTAGAAACACGCGTGGCTGTAATTTCGGAATGGATTGTTGTTCAAACGTTCATGGCCTTCTCGAATGACCTGTTTCGGTGTCACTCCGCCCTTTTCAATATTATTTATTTTATGTCCGATGCGCACTCCGTAATTTATTGCTGGATGTTGTTATTGTGTATGATAATGAGGCTGTTAAATTTATTCGTACAAATTATTTACAACTTCCTCATGCCGATTGTAAATTACGTTGATAATGATTTTAAACTGTCTTCAGGTCGACTCGCTGGAAAACTTAATTGTACTGATATTGTGAATTTATAGGGCTCGAATGTCGTGGCTTGAATAGTGATTCAGGATTACATCAAAACGAAAAATGCAAATGGTATTTTATCGTCGACCTTGTACAGGGACAAAGGCAACGAAAAATGGACTGCACAAAAAAATTTAATGAAACCATAGTTATTTCTGATATAAGTTCATGGGGTATTTATACACTGAGAAAATTGTTTTAAATTTGCAATGTATTTTCAATGCTTAGAGTAAAACATTATATCAGATTCATGGGAATCTTACTTCTATCGTTCAATTTTTAAACTACACTTGAAATGATATTTCATTCCGCGCGTAAAATTTCCTTCGATATACTGAAAACAATTGTGTGAATATCCCTCGACTATGAGAACATCCACCTGCAACTGGAATGTACATTCGTCTTGGCGTAAATTTTCGCGTTGGTTGTAAAATTACGCATCCACAGGGTAAAGTCAGCTCCTACACGTTCCTGTTCATTCTTTTTTGTGACCAACTGTGATATTGAGGTATTGCAAGTAATAAGTGATGAGTATATTTTGTACATTGCATAACCAGTACAAGGTGAGTGAACTTTATTAAAATCATTACATGATATTTACGAGATTGCATTCAGGTTTCTTCTTCATAATATCTAAATATCTAATGAAATTGAGAAATATAACCTCAAAATCACGTGTTTTGTGGGAAACACCGATATCATATGTTGAATTGAGTATACCTACATATGAAAAATTACTTCAAAACTTTTGATTTCGAAAGGTTATTATATGTTTTGAAACGTATAACTTTCGATTAATGAATCCCAAATTATGGAGAAACCAATAAATTCTTTGGACGTTTTTTCTTAACATATACTTACTTTTTTTGGAGAATGTTGGCTATTGCTGAGTTTATTTGTGACACTTGCTCCCAAAAATTCAAATTCTTAAAAAAAACAACACCAAAAACTCGTAATAATAGTCCATATTCTATGATAATTTAAATTAAATTTTATTGGTTTCTGCCCTAACCGTTTTAAGAATCAACAAGACGATGGAAAGCCTGGGGCTTTTTGTATAATACAACTTTTTTTGTTTTTAGGACAATCGCACTGAATAGGAAGACCAGCCCATAAATCTTTATAATATATTGATAATGATTAATGTTAGTTTATGATATGCAATGTATTATTCGAAAATGTTTTCAGTTTTTGCTATATTGGAATTAAATATTCAGTTTGTTTGAAATTTATTTTTATTTCCAATTATTAAAGAGAACTGCGTACATAATTAACCGAAATATCGTAAGATAATGAAGATAAGGACATAATCTGTTTATACTACTAAAACATAGAATTTTTATTTTACGACTGCTAGTTTTATTAGCGAAACGTAAATCGAGTATAATTTAATGAAGTGCTTTGGTGACCTGGAGACGAATTTCTCAAATTGATGGATACATCTATGGTGTGTTGAATAAAAGACTAACAGCCGTATGCATAGTCAATTCCAGCGACTCGCCAGAGTTTCGCCGCTCGCTACACAAGAACTATAATGCACAGTCGAGCTCCATAAAGGTGGTACATCGGCAGCGTTTCGCCAAAATGTGACTTACCGCGTAGTTGTCACTTTTTTGGAGCTCGACTGTTCTAATAATCCTTGTGTAGGGAACGGCGAAACTCTGGCGAGTCGCTGGCGATTGACTATGCATACGGCTGAAAATGTACCTACCTATACAATAAAAAAATATACAGTGAGGTCTTAAAGTAACGGATAAATTCATTTTCTACGTTGTTATCTATTTTCAAGAAAACCCCTGAAAAAAAATCGTCGCTCCTTCGCTGTCAAAATTTTGACTTAAGAAACCAGAAACTTTGAAAATATCTCTTGAAAATGCTAACCACTCGTGTTGGCGAAACGTCGAGATCTTCTCTAAACATACGTCGGCCTTACAACCCGAAGAACCACCATGTAAGTGACGATGGCCGCGAAAGCCTTTCACAATTTATTTTGAAAGTTAATTTTGTTTTGACGCAAAAATTCAAAATTCATAAAAATAGACATGGCTGTATAGACAATTGAATGCCCTTCTAAATGAGGTATCACTTCACCCTCTATTTCATTATAAAAAGTTGGTGGGGTGGCTGTCACTTTGAGGAGGGTGGAAGAGGGGCATTTTTTATGTCACAGAGTGTCTTTTCGAAAACATAAATCGATGTATTTCAGGGTTCTTCTTGAATATGGCTAATGAGGTAGAAAATTAATTTATCCGTTACTTTAAGACTTCACTGTATAAATTCATGATAATGTAATCCCACATTATGAAATTCCAAAGCAACTTCACATCGGAGTGTATTTTTCAAGTTAGAAAATCAAACCGTAATATTACAATTTAAAATTCCAATGCAAATTATTTACGTTAGAGTATTAAACCGTAATATTACAATGAAAAACTCTAATGCAAATTTTTGTTGAGAAGTGATATAACAATGTAAAGTTCCATCGTAAAATTATGTAATAACGTAAAGTTACATCGAAGAAGTGCACAGAGTTTTTCAGAGTAAATATCCAAGGTGGTATGCAAAATTCCACTCGAAGGTAAATTCCCGTTAAAACGGGCGGTAATTAAATTGCCGCTAGTGGGAGCGGAAAAAAAATCTCCCAGTGTGGTTTATTTAGAATAGAAAATGTCGATTTTGTGAAATGGTGCATTTTTATGTCAAAAAAATTGCCTTTTCATAGTAAACCCTTGTCGAATTCAATTTTTGAGGTGAGTTTCCGAATCAGCTCGTCGAGATACATTTTAGGGAAGTTTGCGAATTTTTTTCCAAATTTCGATTCCCTCCATTATCGAGTATTGCATTTTTCGACTTTGATCGCCTGGGACTATTTCAAAATTGTGGAATTCCCGCGAGTATTACTTGATACTATAGAAAATTTCGTTCTGAATCCTAGAATATACTTTTCCTTTCGATTAGAAGCCTAGTTCATTTGGAAAATGTCGATTTTGTGAAAGAGTGCATTTCTTCGTCGAAAAACTTGCACTTTTTCAGTTACCCCTTTGTCGAATTCAATTTTTGTATTTTTCTCAGAGTCAAATATGATCAGAGCCATGAAAAAAAGTCGCCCCTGAAGCCAAGTGAAACAGTTTTTTGTACACAATATGGAGGTCAAAAGTGTCGAATTACCAGCAGGCATTTTTCAAATTACCACCATGTATATTTTTTTCCTGTATTCTCAGACTTCGTGCATTCTATCCAATTGCTTTATATCGGCCGCGTACGTCATGTTTTGTGGTATTATTGTTTTACGTATGTACTTATATATTGCACAATCCGGAATATATATAGAAACGCAAATTAATCTCCGTATCCTAATTAATATGATCAAATATTACTAAATTTATATATAACAAATACCAGTCGCGAGAAAGTGTATTTGTTTACCTTTCGAATTGGTGTTTGTTGAATCTCCGCCATAGTAATTTAATGACAATCCGAGTCTCTCACCGAGTCGCATTTACATTTACGTCTGCCAAATATTTTCGACACGTGTCTTTTTTTTCAGCCGCTATCATTTCAGGGAAGGAATGCCACACATTTGAATACAAAGTTTGAAACGTTGGAACAACAAAAAAAAACACGTGCAGTCGACTATCGTTTTTGATAATGGGTATGACAGGATGAAATGATTCAAATTGTACCCAAAAGTAAGGGAAGGAATACTAATTACTTCATACTATTACGGTTCTGGATATGTTGATGAATGTTCATTAGGTTAGCTCCAAATCCAATATTTCGCTTACGCTGATGCGTCAAAAACTCAATTACAAGAATATTCAGAACCCAGTAATGAGGGCATCAACAGAAAATTAGAGACCAATGCTAAACTATTTTGATATTTTCATGAAGACGTGATTGGGACAAAAATCATATTATATTATTTTATTGAACCGATATATCTGAAATATAATAGTCCGGTGGCAGGGAGGATTTTCGTGGCCGATGAAGTGCGACGGGATCACCCAAGTTATTCTTATGTATTTTGACCTGCTGAATCCGAATTTCGAGGGTGATAAGCCGTGAAAGCATCCGGAAAATTGTTATAGACGATTTTCCGAGGAAAATCAAAAAATCCATTTTTTCCAAAAACGAATGAGGCTATAATATTCTACATAAAATTCTCTACAAAAAAGGTGTCAAAAAGTTTTTCTCCAAAATGCACTGTTTTCCAGTAAAACTTGCTCAAAATTCGACAAAATGCGATTTTCTCAATTTTCAGTGCTCTCTCATTCAGTCACATAATGATATTTTCAAGATCACCTTGACCCAAATTATTCATATGTGTCTCGACTATGAATAACAAAAAAGATATTCCTGAAAAAATCATTCGTGTGGATTTCCTGGCACTGAATTTCCCGATACGTTTACCTTGCATAAAAGAGGCATTTTTTTATTCGCGAAGCTCACGTCGTGGACGAACTTCTTAGAGTGGCAATTAAAAAGAGTTCAGTACATATTTTGTCATGATTACAAAGCATCTCAGTAGCGGAAAAACGGAAAATTTTGCTTGAAATTACGACAATTTTCCGAGGAAAATCGAAAAATCGATTTTTTTCCTTGATATGCTATAACACTTTCCATAAAATTCTCCACTAAAAAAGTCCCTACAAATGTTTCTCTAAAATGCACCGTTTTTGAATAAAACGTGCTCGAAATTCGAAAAAATGCTATTTTCTCAACTTTTAGTGCTCTCTCAGTCAGTCACAAAATGATATTTTCAGGATCACCTTGTCCCAAATTATTCATATATGTCTAGACTATGATTAACAAAGGAAGCATTCCTGAAAATCATTTGTGTGGATTTCCCGACACTGAATTTCCCGATACTTTTAAAAATTGAACAAAAAACGAAAATTAGAAGAGAGAAGAAAACAGTTTGGTATTATCATCATGCTAACTGTTCACTTGTAGAAGATTTACCTCCAACAAGTGCATCTATTAAATTACATATTCTCAGAGCTTTTTACATAGTTTACAATCACACTCATTGTTTGGATGAGGATATTTTTCTTTTGAATCCATTGGATTTTGGGTTTATTGAAGAAGACTCTATTCTTAAACCGCAAAGGATTGAAATTTTGATCCCGCCAAGTACAGAATTAGTAACGAATTGTACTTGCAAAAGTTGTACCCGGAATACATGCGTTTGTAAGGCAGCAAAAATTGCATGCTGCTCATTTTGTTTTTGTCACCGCGGTAATACATGCCAAAAAAAAATTTTAATGAAACTAAATTTTTTTAATAGACTTTGGAAAATTCTTGGGAAGAAATTGTGTCTGACAAAAAGTAAGTACGACAATTTTTTTTTCAACGAAAAAGTGAATTTTTCGGAAAATTGTTGCACTTTTAAGCTAAATTTTTCGTTTTCCGCTACTGAGATGCTTTGTGATCATGACAAAATATGTGCTGAACTCTTTTTAATTGACACTCTAAGAAATTCGTCCACGACGTGAGCATCGCGAATAAAAAAATGCCTCTTTTATGCAAGGTAAACGTATCGGAAAATTCAGTGCCAGGAAATCCACACGAATGATTTTTTCAGGAATATCTTTTTTGTTATTGATAGTCGAAACACATATGAATAATTTGGGCCAAGGTGATCTTGAAAATATCATTATGTGACTGAATGAGAGAGCACTGAAAATTGAGAAAATCGCATTTTGTCGAATTTTGAGCACGTTTTACTGGAAAATGGTTCATTTTGGAGAAAAACTTGTTGAAACCTTTTTTGTAGAGAATTTTATGGAGAAAATTATAGCTTCATTCGTTTTTGGAAAAGAATAATTTTTCGATTTTCCTCGGAAAATCGTCTATAACAATTTTCCGGATGTTTTCACGGCTTATCACCCTCAAAATTCGGATTCAGCGGGTCCAAATACATAACAATAACTTGGGTGATCCCGTCGCTCTTCATCGACCACGAAAACCCTCCCTGCCACCGGACTATAATATCTGTCACAGCAGCTCAGCAATGGCAAAGTTACACAACAAAATCTCAATGCATTCACCATTCAGGCACTGACAATTTCAGAAGTTCGCAATTGTGTGTAAAAGGTGGATATACTGGGTTTCAGTGCATATCAATTTTATTTTAATCAGTTTGTATCATCAGGCATAGAGAATTACAAAGTTACAGTCAATCAAGGTGCATATATACTGAATTTTCATTTTGATAAAATCAGTTGTATAGTCAGTATTCGATTTTGATCTTATAGGATCCAAGGGCAGGTGAGTTTTAGTGAATTTTTCTTTTCATTTGTTAAATATATTAGATAGAGTAGTCCAAGTTGTGTATGAGAAATCATTAAATTTGCATTTTAAAAATGTTTCAATCTCATAAGATGTTATAATACCCTTAGGTAGATTTTAGTGAATGCTTGTATTCATTTGCCAAATATATCATAATCTTAGAGAATAAACCACTTAGGCATGATAAATTATAATTTCATATCTTTCTTACAGGAATCATCTTTCAATATAAGTCATTTCATATCATCGGTAATTTTAATTGTAAACCTCTGCCTCTCAATATACTTTTGTTTTTTTCTCTATTAATTTCAGGTGATTTGAACTTGAATTTGGAATAAATGCCTGACAAATTAAAGGCTGATTATACAGTGTGACGCTAAATTATGGAACAAATTCATTATTTCTGAATATAAAGATATATCGGAAAAATCCTCGGACAGGTCGATTTTCTTTTCCGATGGGCCAATTTTTGAACCTCACCCAAAATATATAGTGTTATCCGCATTTGAGGAAAAGCGACTTTGGTGATATTTTTAAATGGGACACCCAGTATATTTGTCCATATCTGGTTAGGGATCGTCATTACAAATCCAGTGATACCAAGTTTGATGGGATTATGTCAAACGGCTGCGGAGATATGGCCAAAAAACTTCTCATATACCCAATGAGTGCATACGAGGAAGTTTTTTGGTCATATCTCCGCAGCCGTTTGACATAATCCCATCAAACCTGGTATCACTGGATTTGTAATGACGATCCCTAACCAAATATGGAAAAATATACTGGCTGTCCAATTTAAAAATATGACCAAAGTAATTTTTACTCAATTGCCGATAACCCTATATATTTTGGGTGGGGTTCAAAAATTGGCCCATCGGAAAAGAAAATCGACCTGTCCGAGGATTTTTCCGAAATATCTTTATATTCAGAAATAATGAATTTGTTCCATAATTTAGCGACTCACTGTATAATGAAGTATTTGTCAAAATTGTGAAATAACTGATAATCATCACTCTGGTGGTTTGCCATGAACTGAAGAGACTATGCATGAGAAAACTGGTTGAGCTAGTTGGACGTCAGTTTGCGTCTACTGAACACAAGTTTCTTTATTTTCAAAACGCTACGGAATTGGTGACGGTCTATTATTTTCTAATATCATCATTTTATGGGAACAATGAACACATTTTGCACTAGGGTACCCGTTTGAAAAATTGCTTCAAATTTTTCCTTACACGTGTCCGTATTAGAACAGGGTTCAATGAACTTTTGCTTGAAAAGCCTGAAGGATTCATCTATACTGAAATGTTGATGATTTACATTCAGAAATATGTAAAAAATTTGTTCTGACGATTGCTAAACAACTTTTCCGCAGTTTTTTTCTCCTAAATGAATATTTATCATTTGAAAAACATTTCACAAGCATTAAAATTTTGGATTGAAAAATTACTAATTATTTTGTGATAGTTTTAATACATTTGGTACTTACCAAAACCTATCTAAAGACAATTCAGATCATTGCTTGAAACTAGCCATTCATTGGTCAGAAATAAATTTTTATTGCATTAAATAATCAATTAACAAGGGGATATTTGCTAACCTACTGGGAACTTACTGTTCACTAACAGGAACTTGGTTGGTTGGTTAGTCTTTGGTCATAAGTTATATGTCATATGTAAATTTTTCAGAAAAAAAATGTATTAAACCAATCAATGTTTTTGCATAAAAGAAATAATATCGGAACTTAAAAATAAAAAATCTCCCTGCATTGATACTATTAAAGCGGAAACGCTCAAACTTATCTCCAACTATATAACGAAACCACTTACTTTCATTGTAAATAAGTCTCTAGAACAAGGGTATTTTCCCTCAGCACTCAAAATGGCCGTGGTGACACCGATCCATAAAAATGGAAGTAAAACTGATGTGTCAAATTATAGACCTATTACCCTGATAACGTGTCTTGCCAAAATTCTGGAGAAGGTTATCCAGAGATGACTAAATACATTCATAGAATAGTACGATATCTTATCAAAATCGCAGTATGGTTTCAGGAAAAATATGTCTACCCAAGATCCCATAAAAATATTGACTAAAAATATATATATATATATATATATATATATATATATATATATATATATATATATATATATATATATATACAGTGACCGGCAGAAAGTACGCATCATATGGGAATTTTTTTTATTAATAAATTTTGACAAATATTGATACTTGCAATCGCTTCTGCATCAAAAGAAACCCCTAAAGACGTTGTACAGTGCCGTTCGTCTTTTCGAGGTTGGCGGGAAATTTAAAAAAATTGAAAATTATTTCTCAAAACACACTTGTTTGTGAAAATATCGAGAAATGTTAATGAGAAAAGTTGTTCAGATTGACATTTTATAGCTATGTACAAGTTTTGAAAAAGATCTGAGATAAAAAATAAAAATCAATTTTTTGCCACAAAAAAAAAATCTTTTTGGAAACATACATTTTTGACGAAGAAACTCATTAGTAAAGCCAACACTAATATTTCAAATAATGTTTTGTGAAGATTCGCAAGCTATTCCTATTTTATTCGGAGAAAATTTGAAATCTGTGATTTTGCAGTGTGATCAGCTGCTTCATAAGAAGTCACTGAAATATCTACAGGACATTATAATTCCGATACTTTTTATTATTAATTAAGAACTAAGTATCTACACAATTTCAATTTGAAATTCTTAATATGTCCTGTATATATTTCAGTGACTTCTTATAAAGCAGCTGATCACACTGCAAAATCACAGATTTCAAATTTTCTCCGAATAAAATAGGAATAGCTTGCGAATCTTCACAAAACATTATTTGAAATATTAGTGTTGGCTTTACTAATGAGTTTCTTCGTCAGAAATGTATGTTTCCAAAAAGATTTTTTTTTTGTGGCAAAAAATTGATTTTTATTTTTTTATCTCAGATCTTTTTCAAAACTTGTACATAGCTATAAAATGTCAATCTGAACAACTTTTCTTATTAACATTTCTTGATATTTTCACAAACAAGTGTGTTTTGAGAAATAATTTTCAATTTTTTTAAATTTCCCGCCAACCTCGAAAAGACGAACGGCACTGTACAACGTCTTTAGGGGTTTCTTTTGATGCAGAAGCGATTGCAAGTATCAATATTTGTCAAAATTTATTAATAAAAAAAATTCCCATATGATGCGTACTTTCTGCCGGTCACTGTATATATATATATATATAACTTCCTATATATATATATATATATATATATATATATATATATATATATATATATATAGGAAGTTATTTATGACATCTACAGTCACTAGTTAGCACGAAACAGCTGTCAAAGGTTAGAACTCTTGGAATTAAAACGAAATATACTCTATTTTCACTTAGATTCTGCTTGCGTTCCTCATAACGTATTAGAAACTTGATTGAACCTTGGGTTGGTCAGAACAACGAATTGTTGGCTGCCTGTCAATTTGTGGACAAACCTCTACTTTTGGATTCCTTGGTTCGTGTCAAATTAAGTTTCAACTAGTGACTGTAGATGTCATTAATAACTTCCTGTTATATTCTGTCTTGCCTTCACGGTACTAATTCTTTTGTGGATTCGTTTTGATTTCGAGAGCTCCATAAATCCTTTCTGATGAGTGCGTTAGCACGAAACAGCTGTCAAAGGTTAGAACTCTTGGAATTAAAACGAAATATACTCTATTTTCACTTATATATATATATATATATATATATATATATATAGAGGAAGGGTAGTCGTTGCTGACTAGTTAGGAATGGAACTAGTAAATAGTGGGGCTTTGCAGCAAAATCAAAGAGTACTCTTTAAAGTTTGTCCAAGCTTTCGGAAATTTAATAACTTATTTCCATCATCAGGGATACTACAATTTGCATGTGTAAGTAATATAAAAAATATATATGTACGGTTAACTTACATCTTTGTTGAGATTGTTCGACGCGATGTTATTCAGCCATAAGTGGCACATTGTGCAAGATGTAAATTGATATAAAACAAGTGAAATTGGAAAGATGTCATAAAATATTTAGATAGAAATACGTTACATTTAAAATTGTTAAAATTACTTTATATTTTGACCACGTCAGGCCAAATCAATGCTATTGGTTAAGAGAAGACAGACAGTTGACATGACATATGACTTAGTCAGTGGTACCAATTTACAGTTACCAACCTATGTTAGAGTCCGTAAATCCGATTTTTAATTGGTAAAGCGACACCTAGTGAGGTAGGATGGAACCTGAATTAAGTACATTTGGCATGTAACTAAATGTCTTTAGTACATTTTCATTCTGGATCTTGATGTGTTGAAGTAGATATAACAATGTTTTGTCCTACTGTGGGCAAAATTATGGTAAAGGTTTATACCTGGAGAAAAATGGTTAAGTTTTATGTTGAAATTATCTGAACAAAGTCAAGAAATATTTGTTGATAAATTTGAAATATTGAACGACAGTGGATTCTTATCCAACGTCAAGAGGTAGGAATAGATTTCACTAAGATGATTGATATCAGTTTTTTTATTTATGCAATTACTATTTTCTGCAATAAAGGCAATTTCAAGAAAGGTCCTTTTTGATATTGATATTGATATTGTTGACAAAGTGTCTCTTGTGCTTGTTATTTCTTTTTTGTATTTCTTCAAATAAATAGATTATTATTATTTTTATATTATTGTACGATGATCAAATATCATCCCATTATACTTATAAAATTGTATCTACTGCATGCATTATATTGTTTTCTTACAAACAAGCAAACTCCTTTGCTTCGTAAGTATTCCAATTTATTCACCAACTATATTATTCAAAATTGTTGTACTGTATTTTAAATTTGAAAGTGAATAAATTATCATTATCATTAAGTTAGGTGTATACTCATGAAACGACTACTGCTGGATTACTAGAACATCATCAGCTAACTTATACGAAAGTGGTAACTAACTCACCATAAGCTAATTATAAATTCAAGGCACTCTAGTTACTAACTTTTTGTGAGATATCTAACTTATGTTTGGCCCTAAACTAATTATAAAAACAAGTTTAGTGGTCAGTGTCAAGTAACTTGTGATTAATAATACATTATTTATTTACGGCAAAAAACAAATTAATTATGTGTTGTTTGCCAATCAATTAGTGGCTAGTGATTGCAGTTGCTAAAAATAATGGCAAGTGGTTCGTTTTATCGTTTTATCAACCTCATTGTTTTTGGGATAACCAGTCTTCTTAGATTGTCTCAGCCACTGCTTTGAATTTCTTCTCAACTCTCTTATTAGTTTTTTTTACATTCCGGATATAGGTTTTTGATTTCCCAAATTATTCCGCTAATCTCTGACTCTTTATATAATCTCCAGATCGTTTCTACTGAACTTCTGGGGCATTACTTACATTACAGTTTTTTTCTTATAAGAGAGAATGACTATCAGTTTTACGTCGATGCTACTTGATTTTCAGACGTTATTCAACTCAATGTCATGTCTATATTTAAATTTTTACAGTATATTCGATTATTTTTTTATCAGCATATGCCACGATTTTATCTCAGCGTCAACACGTTTTGGATTGTCGTAGGTTATTCACAAGGTCAGAAGGTTTGGCAGAAAATACATTAGTACAAACCAACTGCAATTTGGAAACAACCATTCAGATGAAGAGGGCAGTAAAATCAACTATGACAAGCAGTGATATGGAAAATTGAATGAAGAAAAGGTTTGTATTTCGTGCAGAAATTTATTTATAAAATCATAGCAAAGCGCTTTCGACCATGGACCTATAAAGTATTGTATTGGACCAAGCTGTTTATATCCTGGCTTGAAGTCAAGTATGGCCACAATCTGTAGTCGTGATATTGGGTTGGGCGTTGTCACATCGCGTAGGTAATAAGTCTTTATCATAGACAAAATCGTGTCACTATACGTATTCCATTCGATTACAATCGAAGAATGAAGAATGGTGATGGTGACATTATCACGCAACTCAAACCTGTATTACTTACAAGTTTAAAAATCCAAACTATCGAAAAAAATCATTACCTGCGTCTTCAAATGGTTGTGAAGAAATTATTGTATCTGGACGTTTGTCAACGCTGTCCAATATCAATGTTTATATTTTCCGCAAAGTAAACTTCTGACAGTTCTGTCATTGATTTTTTGTGGGATTATTGCTGAAATAGTGGTTTTTGAACTCATTCGTGATATATAGTGGAGGTACAATAGCATGAGAATGATAATGGTGCAATCTTGTTGGGTTTACAAACAATCCATGTGTTCGAACCCGAATATCAGATTCGATTCGTAAGTACCATAGGCGTTACAGTGGGTATCAATCTGTTTTCGCCGAATAAAATGAAATTTATACGTGAATTCAAACCTTTACATGTGGAGATAATGAAATAGATGCCTAACGAAACATTTTACTTCATTAGTTTTTTGAATGATGCATTAAAACAAAAACATTGCCAAAAAGTCCAAGAAATGTCTATTAAAATTTTGATTTATCTTTAGGTTTCCAGCTGATGGTTTAAAGAGTTGGGGATGAAATGTTCAACTGAATGTGTTCCAAAGTCTGTTAGCATTTGTTCCCAAGAAATTCAGCTGCTTCAACTTTAGGGTAATTATTATCAGCCGTCAGAATTGTTATTTTCTATGAGTTATTTCAAATAATAACAGAGATTTGTATAAAAAAAACAATATATGTATTACATATTTTCAGATTGAAGGATTTCAGCAAGAAAAAATCGTCAACTGATTCCACTTTACAGATTCTGAAGAAATTGTTGATAACTCAAGTCCCTCACTGAAGAGGTGAGGACAAATTGAGAATAGTAAAAATTGTTAACTCAAATTTCGCAACTCAGTTTTTATCCACTTCAGGTTTTTTAGCTTAGAAATACTGACGATCTGACAGATTTACGTCAATTTCATATTTTCTGGTTTGAAAAACAGGACAGAATCCCGTGATTTTTCGAAAGAAAAAGTGAGTAGTATTAGTTGGTAGCAGTATCAAATCTATCTGATCTAATATCTTTAAAAGCAATTCTTGTATATTGATATATTTATTTTGGCTATCTCGGAAACAGCTTTAAAGATTTGGATCAAAATTTTCATTCAGATAAGGTTTTAGTTTTTAAGTTCCTCCATACAGGCGATTTTCCTGAAGAAACTCGATTCCACTGATAATAATAATAATGATGTGAATTTTTAAATAATATTTTCACCCACTTCCAATTATCATAACCTGAAATTTGGCCACATATCAAGGACTGAAGATAATACAAGAATTTACTACTATTAATGTAATAAAAATAATGATAATAATAATAATTGGAATTTCAAATTCAACGTTCACCCTTAATCATCCGAATAATCTAAAATTTTTCAAAAATTTCCAGAAACAACGACAATACAAGAATTTTATGATAATAACGCACCTAATAATAATAATAATGATGAGAATTTTCGAATTTGATTTCAATCGTCCGTATGATCTGAAGTTGGGCACACATAAACCGATGGCAATACAAGGACTTAATTATACAAGTTTAATGATAATGATACTCGTACTCGTCAGGTGTACAAGAGCCAGAACATACAAATATCATGTGTCCAGAGGACCATGTAAAATTTAAAAACGGGACATCATATGAATAACATTTAAAAAAAATCTAAATTCCAGTCGAAAGCGCTTCGCTATGATTTTATAAATAAATTACTGCACGAAATACAAACCTATTCTTCATTCAATTACATTGGAACGTGCACACAGCTGGACAATTTTCATTAAGAAAATTGACAGTACCCACCTATCCTATATTTATGAGTAGTATACATCAACGAGTCCAACCCACACAATAATCAGCTATATGACATATTACTGAATACTCAACCAATACAAAACTTCCTATGAAACTCCACATGATCTAGATGAAATTGAAGATTGGGAAAAGTAGGAATCGATAAAAATTTTGTGACATTGAATATGTTGGTCAACCAAAAAATGCGATAAAAACTTGATTCAAAGAGCATATCGCTCATATCAGATTTTCGGGGCAGACATATCAAGAGTCACTTTATTAATTTAGTAGTCAGGTACATATCCACAGATTGCTTGATGGATTCAATAAATTAATATTTCTTTCAGTAGTGGTAAAAGAGTGTCCATTATCAATAGTGCTACGCCTGTACATTCAAAATCGACAAGAGAGAGTGAAGATATTCCATAGAGTCTGTTGATGTGGCTGAATGTCACCAAGGAGAGTTTTCCTACAAAGTATTCTGAGTCACACTGATCGAACGGCTTTGTAGAAAAGAAATATGATCAAATACAATTAATAATAATAATTTTAATCTTTATTGGTCCTTTTGATCATTCACATGATATTGGATACGTCACAGTATTGTATACATAAATGATAACAATAATAATAACAACTACAAAACAAACAGTACACAAAAAAGTGCACATCAATTTGTATATGTGCACAATATTATTACCTAATAGGTAAATTATTTTTTTTTTTCAATAAAATATACAAATAAATGTATGTGGATAGTCAAACATAGCAGAATATCGAACAGAATGGAACAAAACGATACTAACACTGTAAATAATGAAGGTTCTAGGTATATATTTATTTTATCACATTTTATGATATTCATCCAAAGAATAAAAACAATTTTCAATAAGGAAGTGCTGTGGTAAACTTCCTACTTCCATTAATATTTTTGATTTATTTTGGCAATTTGTTATAGATCATCAAACCCATATATGCAGGTGAATTTTGTGATACCCTGTCTTTATAATGTGGAATATAAAAATTTTCTTTTTATCGTGTATTTGCGTTATGAAAGTTTCTGTTCCGTGGGAATTTAGTTTTGTTCTCAAAAATATAGTTGCATAATTCATAAATATACAAAGAAAAGATTGTCAGAACATTACATTCGACGAACAATCCTCTACAAGAGTAGGTTGAAGGAACGTCTAACACTACTCTCAATATTCTTTTCGTGCAATCGCACGCGAAGACAGTATTTCGCGTTCTCAGCACAGTCCGCGAAATTTAATTTCGCGGCCGTTACCCATAGCAACGGCCGCGAAACCAAACGTCACTTTCAAAAATGTTTTCAGACATCGTCTTAACATTCTGTTTGTCACACCAATCTTTAAACTCGCCGTAACATTTTTCGTACTGCCGTTTAGATTTTTCGGGTATTAAAACGGAAAGCGCCGAATTTACAACGCTTTTGAGTTCAGAAGGAGTGGAAGGTACTGAAATATCGCTATCAGTATCAGTCATTTTTCGTTTTGACAAGAACTGTCAAAATATTTTGTATATATTGAAACATATCATTTCCATAGCACACGGTGATATTGTTAAATAAATTGAACTGCTGTTGATTTTAGAGCAATAATATATTTATTTACAACTATCTATTTTAATAATTTTAACGATTGCACAAAAAATAGTGTGTATGTCATGGCCGCGAAACTTTTTAACGACCTCAAGATTATCTTGCCTCGGCCGGAAGCGGCCTCGGCGATAACTGTTCTTTTGGTACGTTAAAAAGTTATTTCGCGGCCTTAGCATCCAAATAACTATTTTTGCAAAATGAAAATGTCTTGAATAACAGTTGAGTTGCCCCACACAAACATATACCATACCTGATTGGAGACGCTACCTAAGAGTGGTACAAGGATAATAGCTGAGACTCTTCTAAGACTTGTTTGAGATTCCTGAACAAATAACACCAGGAGAACAAATAACAACCAGGAGAAATTGGAGGCGGAAATTAACCACATCAAAAAGGACCTACGCCGAAACGGATACTCCGAGAAGCTCATAGGAGAAGTTCGGAAACAACTCGAAAAGACCAAGACAACCGAAGAAAGACCACAAAACCCCGTTCTCATTCTTCCCTATATTAGGGGTATCTCCGAGAAGATCAGAAGGAACGGAAATTAATACAACATCAAGAGTTGCTTTCAATCCGGCAGTACCTTACGAAGCTTCCTCACCAAGACGAAACCAGAGAACACAACAGAATCCAGTAAAAACTGTATTTACAAAGTCTCATGTGAATGTGGAGATTCCTATATCGGAGAGACCAAGAGGCCATTATCAGTAAGAATAGCCGAACACAAAAAGTGGAGGGGAAACATCAGAATCGGGAATTGCTGACCACGCCTGGACAAAACACCACCGAATTCTCTGGGACGAAGCTAGTGTTCTTCATAGATAGGAACATTGGTTCAAACTGAAATTTATGGAAACCACCTACATAGAAGCCAATGGTGCTTTCAGTCAACCAAGCGTGGAAATCAAAAACGTATGGAAACCGCTCATGGACCGTTTTGGAGGGAGAAAAAGCGCGAAACTACGCGCGCCACAAGACCGCGCGTAATTACACTTTAATTATAGACCTATAAAAGGTCGCGTAGCATCTGATTTTGTCACTTTTCACCAGAAGACGATTGCGGGTTCAAGCAATTGAAACGTTGTGAAAAAATTTGAAAGAGATAGAAATCTTTCAACCATTAAGATGATGGACGTCCCAAATATAAGTAAACAAGTTACTACATCGTCTAAAACATTCAAACAAAGAGTTCAGTCTTTTGCTTGAGTATACACAGTGATTTTTCCAGTTGATTTTTCATCAATGACCAGACCCAGGAATTTTGTTTCATTTGTATTATCTATTAATACGTCGTTGACGCAGACAGATAATGGTAAACATGTTTTTTGTCAGTTGTGAAATTTCACGATTTGTGTTTCAGAGGCATTCGAATATAAACAATCCAAGCTGCACCATTCATATATTGAGTTCAAAACTTGTTCACTTTTTGATTTAGTCCTTATTCGATAGTATCAAAGATGTGTCATCAGCATACATCGTTAGTAGGACTCTGTGAGGTGCTCATCAAGATTATTGGTGTACAACAGGAACGAAATTGGCCCCAGTATAGACCCTTGCGGGACACCTATATTCACTAATTTAGTTTCAGAATTGATGTTTCCTGGTATGTTAACGTATTGCAGTCTGTTTACCAAGAAGGAAGAAATCCAACAAAGAGCTGAACCTCTAACTCCATAGATATACAGTTTTGATAATAAAATCTGATGGTTCACACAGACGAATGCCTTGCTGAAATCACAAAAGATCACCGTAGGACATTTTCCTATTTCAAAATATTCTGCAACTTTTTCGAAGAATGAAATTGCAGCTGTATTTGTTGAATTATCACTTTTAAATCCGTGTTGGTATTTGCTAAGAATTTCAAACTTTTTTTAATATCAGAATGGTCTCGCCCGATCTTAGCGATCTTAGAGATGCAGTCGTTGCCTTAGGCTCTGTTACTGTGGCCTATGTGACAATATCGACATGCCGCCCCACCTATCTTCCTAATTTGGATAAGAGCACATGTAAGTACTATTGTGACTTTCGTGGAGTCAACCACGGCAAGCCGAAGGGCCAAGTGCATATACCAGATGCCACGCGACTAAATTTGAAACTAGTATTAACTATTGTTTTGATCGTAATATTTTTTGCACTGAATTTTTTGTGTTTGTTTTGAATATTAATATTTTTATTTCACGTTTTCATATATACATTATGATTATCTTGCCTTAACCCTAAAACAAAGAATCTGGTCAATTTTAAGTGTTGCATCTCTCAGATGCAGCGCGACTATATTTGTTAGATTATTGGGCGCGACTAACAGAGTGTTAACAGAACCCTTTTTATGAATGGGAATGATCTCTTTAAGCATTAGTTTCTGACGATAGATCCAAATCGTACTCACAATTTCCCCTGTTCATTATATCGTCATTGAATATTCAACTATCCCGTCTCTTGTAATCAATCTAATCCATGTGATTCAATGATTTATGGAGGTTAGAACATTCAAATTTTTTTATCAGACAATTTAAAAATGTTTATCGCTATTGCAAACAACACCTTTAATGTTGACGTAGGTTAGGAACGTGCTGGTTAAAATATTTTCTCAGAAATATCACCTTCATGTTATCTGTAATATTATTCTAACAAATATTTCCACAAAGTGATTTCCCAAAAAAAGTTTAAATGGTAACATTATGTTTCAATGTCACCTTATCTCGACCATGTTCATAAACAGAAAGTAAAATAGGTTTGAAAGTCGATCACAGACATTTTTGTTATGGTCTACCTGTTTCCTAATGCAAAAAAATCTTTAAAAAAATATCAAATTGTCTTGATAATATTGTGTTATCGCCTTCTAGTTCACCATTTTGAACTATGTAATATTTAAATAACATCCATAAGCACTTGTTGGTATTTGGAGTTATGCTAGTTGTAAGCTTTGAGAAACCTTATGACCAGTGCAGATGGACGCCAAAAAATATAAAAGCGGGAAAAAAACAGCATGACACCCACTGGAAGAGGAGTAAAATGTTGTCCGAATGACGGGAAAAATAAAATGGAGTAGAAAAAATCGATGGAACGGGGTGAACTTTTAGAGGTTGAAAATGATATTTCACGGTTTTTACTAACGAAAGTTGACCCTTTTTCGAAAAAAGTTGAACGGCGAAGTTGTTGAAAATGAAAAGATCTACAACTTTTGTATCAAACATTTTTCCACATTACCTCAAATTTTCCGGGAAAATCGAAAAAAACAATTGATTTTATTTCACAAAATTTGGGAGGTAAAACTTATTATGTCTCAAGTAGGCTGTAATTTTGTTGTAATGGAATACAAAAATCGTTATTTATTGTATGTCCTTGTTTATTCTTTGTGTCAATTTCAATCATTTCAATAAAAATAAGTATGAGTTTAGAACAAAAATTTAAAATATTGATTTTTGAAAATCTGTTTTTTAATTTTTTCGCGTTTTCTGGAAAAAAATTCCGCAGTAGCACTACTCTTGTATTACATAATCTAAAAGTGGACGCTTCAACGAAAAAACTGATTGATGGCGAGCATGAAAACACGAATTTTACCTGTAAAACTTTTCAGTTGAAAATTATGTCGTTTTTTCGGAATTTGTCGAAGAAAAAAAGGAAAAATCTGTTTTCCGCTACAAAAAAATCACAGCTCACTTCAAACATGATATTTCCACCAAATTTCGTGAAAAACAAATTTTTGAAATAGAAAATTTGAGGTACCTAATGTTGAAAATTATAAAATACCTAAGTTGTAGACCCTTTTATTTTCAACAACTTTGCCATTCAACTTTTTTCGATAGGAGGTCAACTTTCGTTTTCAATTGCGAAAAACCGTTCCACCCTTCGCCATTTTTTCGACTAAAATTTAATTTTTCTTGTCATTTGGACAATATTTTGCTCCTTTTCCATTAGGTCTCACGCTGTTTAATTTTCTTTAATCTCAAAAACGCATCAGCGCTGGTCTAGGATGAAGTGGTGTAAATGTAATCATGGGGCAAGTGTAATCAGGCACTCTCTAACTTTTGTGTTATCGTTTTTAATTTTTTTCTTTATAAAATTTGAAAGCGTACCCCTTTTTTGCCTTTATATGATTCGATTTTTCTTTGGCCTGAACAAACTGACCACCACTCCTTGCATGCATCAGATAACGAGTTGGTTTTACTATAACCAAATTTAGGACAAAGAGGAGACTTGATTTTCCCAGTATTCTTCACTTCATATAATGTACAGTAAAAAGAAAAACTATATTGTACTGTTTGTTATGTTCATGTATTTCAATAAACGTTTCTAGAACAAAGATGAGAATTGTACTAATTCCACAAAAAAGCTTATAGCTTCCCTATAAATTGAGATATTGGACAATTTTTTTTGTTGAAACTGCATTTTTCATATTTTATTACACTTGCCCCAAATACTCTAGCATACGATGCATATGAGCATTACAAACCCTGATTACATTTGCCCCAAATAACCCTGATTATATTTGCCCCAAATACTGGGGTAAGTGTAATCAGCGAACCTAACTCATTATTCATGTTTATTAAAATTGCAATGTAGCTAGTAAAAGAAAATAAATTACTTATTTAACGATCAGATCTCAGTAGCACCTCTGTAAAAAATCAAAAATGTATACTTTTTAGGTCTCTTGATTATAATTTAAAGTGTAACTATCGATTTTTTGATTACACTTACCCCACTTCACCCTATTAGATACTAGTACGTATTTCCTATCACAATAATAATATTGTAGTTTCTGGGAAATTTTGATGTCTTGTTGACGAAATTTTAAGTTTTCTAGCATTTGAAATGATCCAAGTAAATTTTAAAAACGACCTGCTGACAATGCAGCTGAATTTATAGCAAAGTGAGGGAACATTATTTACCTTCTCTGGATTTTATCAAGACCATTATTCGAAAACAGCATTATCATTAAATGACTAAAGATTTACGTCTGTAATAAACCGCGTAATTCGCAGATATTGCAGATGTCCAGGTGATGATTCAGACAATTCAGTATTACGTTGGTAAGGTTCTGATTTACGTAGATGCATTTTTTCCTGATTGCAAAGCGGTCTTGACAAACGTCAATGCTGAATTCAAGGTTTCGATATGGTAGGATGGTTTCAGCATAAGTTATTGAAAATACTGTCTCTTCTATCTGCCTTCATTAAAAATATATTACACAAAATAGAAAGTCAGGCTTTAGAGTCAATACTTTCTTCGAAGAGAAACCTAGGAGGGCGATATTTTCAATTGCCTCACAATTATATTAAAAAATTATTTTAAAATAATACTTTGAGACGTTAAATAACAGTAATATTGAAGTTTGCTTAGGAACTATAGACTGTTACCTATAATTTTTGTGAGAAAGGAAAAAAGGAACAGGTAAGGACCAAGTAGAGAATGTTGTAGAGGTTCCAACTTTGAGGGAAAAAAATATTCAAGGAAAAAAACTGACAAGTCTCTCTGATTCATGATTCTCTCAATATTTTCTATAATTATTCAATAGCTGTGAAAAATGATAAAAAATTATATTAATAAATTAATTTTGTAGTAATTTAATGTTTTCAAATTTTTTATTTTAAATATTTTGATACAAACTACTTATTGTTATAAACATAATGAAGAAAGAAAGTCGAAAATTATTGAAAATATTGAGAAAATCATGATTCAGAGAGATCTATTTTCTCAATTTTGAGCAATTCAATTAACCACCAAGTTATGTAAACCATCTTAGAATAGGCATTTTAAAAATTGAAATAATCACTCATAGACCTACGAAAAACAAAAAAAAATCAAGACAATTTTTCTTGGAAGATAAGGGTATTTTTTTTGAAAACATGAACATAACTCGAAAAATAGTACAGTTGCGGCCAATAAAAAATGGGATAACTCTTATAGCAGATTTTTGTTTATTTCTAGCTACTTGAATTTGTGTTATGAATATGTCACATGGCAACATTGAATATTTGACATCTATCAAACAATTCCAAATTAGGAAGTAATCATGCCGCATATACATGCAGTGACGAAAGGTGGAATAATCGCAAAAATAGACAACTGTCCCTTTTTTTTTGGCCGCAACCGTACTCTCTGAATTTCGAAAAAATCATGCTTATGTGACACCAAAATTTCATCTGAATCAAATCAATTTTGAGCAAGAAAAAAATCAAATACTGAAAAATCGGTTCTTTGCCATTTTGACGGTTAATCAAAAAGGCTTAAATACAAAAGATTTTGATTTTTTTATTATTTACAACTTTCTTCTGAACATTTTTCGCAAGGAGGTCACGTTTCGTTGAAATTCGCAAATCCGTAAAAAAACGTTTTCAACCCCTAAACTGCATCTCCATTTCACCATTTTGAAGGTTTTCGTGTTAGAATATCATTTTCCTTGAAGTTGAAACACCTACAACATTCTCCTCCTGGTCCGCGCCTGTTTGTTTTTTCCTTATTTTTAGCGTTTAAAATTCGTTTTAGCACCAACCTACGAATCTACTATTCCACTTTCGAAAGAAAGTAAATTGATGTTTCAGTAACATATTGATTACTATTTCATAGCATAACAACGACAACATGAAAAACACAACAATTTTTTTATGAAATTGAATAGTTTACTTAAACATAGAAAGCCTTTGAATACTTATGTTATAAAACAAATTTATGGTAACTGGATTTATAGGTACCTTGACCATTGTTTATATAGAAGTAAGATAGTTAGTTAGTCAATGCCTGTGTAATTGGTGTTGGACGCAAACGCGAGTGTCATCTAGCGTGATTAGTTACAAACATGAATATTTGACGTCATTTTAATGCAGGTTTCTTCAAAAAACCCTAATTTTAATGCTTATCCATTGTTTTAATCAAGTTACGACATGACTTGGATGCGAGCTCACTATCGCCATCTACATGTCGCATCCATTTTGATCCAATTATAATCCCATAAGGTTGACTATCTTCTATATAAACAATGCCTTGACACAGTAAAAACTGATTTTAGGTTATGTTAAAAAAATGCATAACTATGTGGGGAAAAATTACATATTCCATCTTCAGATCTCTTCCTGCCATACAAATAAATAAAAAATTTGTACGTAAAATTGCTAATTTTCTCTAAACATTTACTAATTATTCTGCTAAAGTGTTAAACTATCCAACCAAACATTTTTCCTATAAAATCAAACTATTTTATGGTGTTTTATTTTATTGCATTTCGAGGATATTTCCAATTCTCTAATGGATACAATAAAAAATAATATAAAAACATCCTTTTGTGACAGTTATAAAATTGAAATGTTCATTTGGACATGAGAATGCTGTCTGGATTCATGCCTTCCTCGCACAAATTGCATATATTCTAAATTTGTTATCCTACAGACGCTTGATTCGAAACAAAAGTATTTCATAAGAAGAAGCGATTTGAAAAATAACCATATTGAGGGATATCAGAAAGTCCAAAGTTGAAAATAAAAAAATATTGCATTTGTCTTATTTATAATTTTTTTTGCACAATGGTTTTTGATGCGACCAGATCGGTGCATTTTTATCCGGGAAAACCTCGAAAAAGAGACCATTTTTCAAAATTTCATAATTTTTAAAAATCTGAAGCTGGACACACTATATTGCGGAAACTGATAGATACGCGTTTTGATCAACTTTCAGTGACATTTTCCACCGTTTACAGAATTTGAATAGGTCGATTTTCCTTCAATCGTCGCATCTTGCAAGATGTGCCCTTAAATTGTTTATAACGCAATTTTTCAAAAAGTATTCAATTCAATTCAATTTATTTATTTTCCTTTAAACGACAAAAGTACATTTTGTATAGGAATAGTCAGTCTAGAAGAGTATATATTACAAAGTAATAAGTCATATTTAAAATAAAAATCTATCCAGTCACCTGTACAGACCTGAATGAATAAAATTCGTCTATGGAATAAAAACAATGTTTCAACAGAAAGGATTTCAAATTATATTTGAATTGTTTAACAGTACAAGATGTTTTAATATCATGTGCTAAATGATTATAAATTCTGGGGCCGATATAGTTGGGAGAATTTAGTGTAATTCTATACCCATGGCAGCAAGGGTATGAATTTCATTCTTTCTCCGAGTATTCATATTGTGCAAACCTTTGTTTGTTTTGAAATCATTTCTGTTACTGAAAATATAAACTGCCAATTCATAGATGTATAAACTAACAAGAGTTAAAATTCGATAAGTGGTAAAAATAGGTCTACATGAAGACATTCTAGAAGGACTAGAAATGCAACGTAAAATATATTTTTGTTTGATAAAAACATTTCTGGCCATGGTTGAGTTGCCCCACAAGCAGATGCCATATCTCAGTCTCGATTCAACTTCTGCATAGTATATGTTACAGAGTTGGTCTCTGTCTAATACAGTTTTTAAGTTCCTAAACATGTACTGAATAGAATTCAATTTAGAGATCAAATTTTCACAATGTGTGTGCCAATTGAGATGTTCGTCTACATGCAAGCCTAAAAATTTCACTATAGTTTGGTTTGATAAGTTTGTATCATTTATATCTATTTAAAATGGATTAGTTTTATTCTGATAATTGTGGAAACGAATAATTTCAGTTTTATATGGATTCAAAAATAGGTTGTGATCACTGAAAAAATTGGAGACATTAATTAGGGCAACTTCACATTCGTTTTTTCGGTGTTCTTTGCCGATACTAGCAGCGTTATAATATATATATAATAACAATAATATACTTGTTGGGCATGCGCGTCGTATATGTCGTCCATCATCAGCATAAAATTTAAATTTGTCAAGTATAGATGTCAAATTCTTGTGTTTATGATTGAGACAAAACTAAAAAAATGTATAAATGATATGTACAGTTTCAATATGATTTTATGATCAAGACAATGACTATGTTTAGGACTAATAACAATAGTGCACAACTGTTGCACACTGTATACTTTGACCCTGCAATCCTGTATAACCCAAATAACTCGACAATCAACGCGGTAATAGTTTCTGCTCTAGTTAGACGCTTTTTTCGGAAACCGTGCAATTCGGTATTGCATCATGTTCCACTTTAAAGCTATTACAATAAACGAATAAACTAATAAGAGTGAACCAGGAATTATTGGCCTGCAGGCAATGTCACGACATATGTAATTGCGCATTTAAGATAATCTTATCTGGGTAGAAAGCAACAGAGACGGAAGATAACGAGGCCGGTGAGCTTAGTTGAATGCTGCGTTGCCGTTTTCTAAGTAGGTAGAAACAGTTCATGAACGAGTTATTACGGGAGAAAATCAGATTTTCTTCTACACTGGATAAAGCAAAATTGTCACAAAGATTCTAAAAGGCTCGCTAGCGTTCGAGTCTAGGTTCAACCCCAGATATGTTGTCTCTCCTGACATCTGTAGGCTTTCACCAAAGATAGGGTCTCTATATTTCGTTTCCTGGTGAACGGGACAATCGTGCTTTTTTGACGATTGTCCTTAATGTTCTCCCTTATACACCACACCTGTACTTCTGTGAGGGTTGATTGCATCAGATCCATAAAGGCCCCATATAGTTCCTAGTAACCATTATGATGCTATCGCCAGCATATCCCTAGGCATACATTCCTCTCGGGTTCAGGTCTGTATGGAGATTATCTACCAAGAGGTTCCACAATAGTGGGGATAGTAATCTACCCTGAGGAGACCCTATTGTAGCTTTTACCCTCCATTGTGCCCCTCAATAAGTTGGCCAAACAAGGCTGATATCCACTGGTTTAAATCTGGAGCAACGTTTTTTTCCCTGAGGGCTGATATGATTGACGCATATGATGCCCCTTGTACTCTTTATTTGAGAGAGATTTCTCAATCCTTCCGACTATGCTATGGAGCGCCGTCTGACAGGATTTTCCAGGTTTATAGGCGTATTGGTACTCCGAAAAATTGAACTCTGAATAATTATTTAGGATGTTCTTATCAACTAGTTTTTCCATCGTTTTGAGCATGAACGATGATTGCCTTAGCCTGGGCGTAGGATGGTTTCCCTGGATTCGGTAGGAAGGTCCCTTTGCCAGGTTTGAGGTATGTGTCTGTGGGCCAGGTCGCCCTCCATAGCCTAACTAGGTAGGGAATCTATAGGTATGCTCCTTGATGTAGTACTACAAGTTGGATTTCGTCTGGCCATACTGATTTGAATGGACTGAAAGATGCTATAGCCCATTCTACCTTCCTCTAGCTGATGACCTCTTTCACTATGTCCCAGGTATCCCTTGTGGACCCAGCCACAACTGTTTGTACTTCCTGGGGCACGACTAGGTCATTTGTTCTACTAGAGAGTATCTCTAGATATTCTTTTCTTGACCTGGAGAATTATCCTTCTGCTCGCATTAGCGTAGCTACTGTATTCACCGAATCTTTTGTCAACATCTTGTTCAGTTGTGAGCATTCAGACCTGCTCTCGACTTCTTCGCTAAAATCCCTCTACACCTTCCTTTGCTCTCTTTTCATGGCACTTTTGTACAGAGAGTGGGCTGCATTGTATTGCCACTGCTTCGTTCTGTAGGCCTTACTGAAGAGAGATCTGGTCCTTTTTCTCAGAGTTTTCAGCTCATTGGTCCTGAATTGGACCCTGCTGTTCTGCCTTCTTTCAGTTTCTTTGGAATGAGGAGACTATCGCATCCTGAAGACAGATTGCAGCCTCCTCAATTCCCTGAGCCCCTCCTTTGAAGAATTTCACAGACTCGAGGTTAAGCGATACACATCTTCTTTATATATGTCTCTCAATCGGTTCTCATCTGGAAAACCCTCAGATGTGGAAGCTTCTGTGCCGATGATCTGATTGGGATGGCTCGTCAGATACGTGCAATCCTCTGACGTTGGCCATGTTATGTCTATGACCTCGGATCTGACACGGTTGGCAAAAGTTGACTAGGTTGTCTTATTTCTCTCATTAAAAATTCTTAAATTTACTAACCTCGTCTGTTTGTATCGCTGCTGTTCCATGCGTTGACATCACATCCCACTACCAGAGGAGCTCGTATTTCCCTGCAATTGGTCATAAACTCTTGCAGCTCTAGGAAGATGGGTGCGCTCTCATAGGGGAGGTAGGTGGAGATATACTTCAGAACCATTGGAAACAAAAAAATCTTCTCCATTCCAGGTCTCTACCGCATTCCTTGTAGCTGTGGTGACGTATTTATCGATATAAGTCAAAGATAAAAGCAGGCAAAAGCGCTCCAAAAAATCCGCGGTTGCAGAGCCTGTACTATTAACTGAGGACAACCACACAGTCATGTTTAATGAAACCCAGGTATTGGAAAGAACCGCGAATATTCAGAGAGGCAATTGAAATTCAGTTAAGAAAAAAAAACCAACACAGACACGGAATCAGTCAGGCCCAGACAAACAACTGTAACGCTTCGTCCATTACCACAACGCCTTTGAAAAGGTCTATCGCAGAAGTAGACGAAACTAGTCCACGACCATCAGACCACCGAAAGTTGAGACATAAAGATAGTTCTTAAAGTCTTTGGTAGTACTCTATGATAGTATATTTGGCAGATAGGTAATGAAATGGACAGGACTTGAAGATAGTTCCTAATTTCTCTGAAAATAATATTTGATACTGTGAAATTGACTTAGCGTGAGTTGCATGTCATTTTATTGTGAAAAATAAATAGTGATATGAATATTTTTTGATTTGATCAACATAGTAAATATGAAGTGAACTCAGTTCAGCAGGTCTAGTGCTATTATTGTAGTAGCGGCACCGTTGCGTTTGTCGTAGGTCAGTAACAACAACTTCACGAGCACCCACACGCTGCGTCTGGTCTCTGGTCCTGGAGTTCAGCCAACGCGGTGCCTAAAATACAGATACGGACTCATGGGTTTTCGAAAAGTTTCAGATCGCATGGAAATCCCGGAATTTTTTCGAAGAGTGCAACTGCGATGAAAATAAACAGTAAGTTAAAAATGAAAGAAAGCTCATTAATGTCGCAACGATTTGAATGGATTTTACGACAGAGAAAACGGAAAGTGTGGTGAAAAAAACAATCTAGATGAAATTTCGAGAAAATATTTCTGGAAATGGAAATAGTTTCATAACCCCCTCCCAGTTCTTAGAAAGTAATAGTCGTATTATGGGAGTTTTGATATTGAAATATAGAAATTGTCAAAACTAAACTGAAAAGACACATACGAGGGTTGCTACTATTTATGTATTTGTGCGAATTTTCAAGTGGATCTGACGAATGAGCATTTTTGATTATTTTCTGTGTTGATTTTTAAAACTATTTAGGGGTAAAAAAAATTTCTCCGATCGAATACACTGATTCGAGCATTCTGAATCGATTAGAGTTTCCAAAATTGTTCTATCTCTAACCGTTCTCGAATATTTTTACCAAACTTATCTTGGCGTTTCCACTTTGATTTAGGAAGATATAAAATCTCGGTGAAACTATCTGCAATTGGATTTTCTATCGGGTTGCTGCAAATAGGTTTTGATGGAGGTATAAGAGAGTCATTGACATTTGAAGAAGGTAAACCTGAATATTGGGGAAACATGAATATACAGGGTGGGTCACGGTCGATGGTACCTTAGACGTTTACGGAGAACGGGACATAGGATCATTCTGAAAATTTGATTTCTCAAATAGTTGCTCTTGGTCTATCGATCTAAATAATTTTCAGAAGTGCAGCGTTGCCGCTTATACCAGAAAGTAGCAGCATCTTTGTTATTTCAAATGGGTCACCCTGTATGTTACCGCATTTTTCAACTTGTCATTAATTTCTGATTATTTTTGCCCCATACTCCCCTATACCTATCTCTAACGGTTTTTGAGATATTGGTTATTTTCCATATTTTTTATACAAAACATAGCTCGAATTGAATGTCTATTTCAGCGGTATTTGGATTCTTAGGAAGTTGCAATTTTGTGTTTAGTTCATAAAGATCATGTACATTGATTCTGTATAGAGAATTTTGTTCTGCGTTAATGCGTTATACAGGGTCGTTCAAAATTCATGATCTTACTGCTAGATACGAAAAGGGTTGAAAGTGCGTTATTTTAAATGGAACATCCTGTATATCATGAAATATCCTGAAAGATGACTAAATTCCCTTTGAATTGATATATCATGGTCCTATACCTAAATAGCCAGAATTCCGAGATAATAGCAATTTTCACTTGTAATCTCCCAAGTGCTTGAATTATTGCTGGAAATTTTTCGAGTACATGAATTTTTTGAAAATTACCCGAGTCGCGAAGTTCCAAATTTAAACCTATTTATTGATGAAAATTTTGTTAAGTATTTTACATATCAATATTTCAGTGGTTATCAATAGTTCAGGTGAAACCATCGTTAGTTATTTCTTATGAATTGTTGGATTATTTTCATTTCTCGGTGTGAAATTTTCTTACCGAATCCCCCTTGTGCTTGAATTAATTGCCGTAAATTTATCTCGTACATGAATTTTTAAAGAACATGATAAATCAATTCGAAGGAAATTTAGTCATCTTTCAGGATATTTCATAATATACAGGATGTTCCATTTAAAAAAAACGCACTTTCAACCCGTTTCGTATCTAGCAGTAAGATCATGAATTTTGAACGACCCTGTATAACGCAGAACAAACTTATCTATACAGAATCAATGTACATGATCTTGATGAACTAATCACAAAATTGCAACTTCCTAAGAATCCAAATACCGCAGAAATAAACATTCAATTCGAGCTGTTTTGGATAAAAAATATGGAAAATAACCAATATCTCAAAAACCGTTAAAGATAGGTATAGGGGAGTATGTGGCAGAAATAATCAGAAAGGAATGACAAGTTAAAAAATGCGGTAATATACAGGGTGACCCATCTGAAATAACAAAGATGCTGCTACTTTCTGGTATAAGCGGCAACGCTGCATTGCTGAAAATATTTTAGATCGATAGACCAAGAGCAACTACTTGAGAAACCAAATTTTCAGAATGATCCTATTTCCCGTTCTTCGTAAACGTCTAAGGTACCATCGACCGTGACCCACCCTGTATATTGAACCTCGATTTGAATGGTTCAAATATAGTTTAAAGAGATTTATTTGGGCAAAGCTTAATTTTTTCAAATTTTCGGACTCGGTTTCGTAAAAATTCCTCAATTTTTGTATATGCTTACCGAATTTCAAATCGCTTTCGATACAGTTGGTGATTTTGCATACTTTTTGCGGAACAACTGCAACTCAAAATTTTCGACCTATAAATTCTCTTTTCCGGCTAAATCTTATGTCTGAACATAATATATAGTATATTTTTTTAATAAACGTGAAATTTCACGTATATAGAGTGAATTTTCAAGTGGATCTGACAAATTTACATTTTTGGTGATTTTTAGAACCTTTTCAAATATTTTGGGGTCAACAATTTTTTTTATGTGTTTGAGTTGAATATTCTAATTCGACCATTCTGATTCGATTGGCGTCCGCGAAATTACTCTATATCTAACCGTTCTCGATATGAATGGTTCATATCGAGTTGAGAGTGATTTTTTTGCCAAAAATGAACTTTTTCAAGTTTTTGGACTTGGTTTCGTAAAATTTCTTGATTTTTGTTTGAGCATACCCTATTCAAAATCGTCTCCATTGCAAATAAAGCTTTCGTTTGCTTTTTACAGAACCACTGCAATTTCAAATTTTCAACCTTTCGTTCCCTTTTCTAGCAAAATTTTATGTCTGAACATATCGTAGATTTTTTAAATCGGCGTGAAATGTCACGTATAGTATAGTGCAAATTTTCAAGTGAATCTGACAAATTTGTATTTTTGGTGAATTTTAGGGGTCTATCCTTTTCAACTATTTTGGGGTTAAATTTTTTTTTTCTGCCTAAGACTTGAATACTAATTCGACCATTCTGTATTGGCGTCCGCGGAATGGCTCTATCTCTAACCGTTCTCGAAATGAATGGAAGTATTCGGAAATGGTTTCGTGAAATTCCGCAATTTTTGTATATTTATACCGAATTTCAAATCGTTTATAACTCGAAATTAAGCTAATTTTCTAAATCAAAAACCGTTCGTCATACGAAAACAAAGCAAGAGACCATTTTTACGAGAAGAAGACAATTACAAAAATAATATTTATTTGGAAAAAATACAGTGGCTTATCATTATTTTGATCAAAAATATGACAGGGCATGTTAACAGCGACGCCAGTGATGAAAGTAAGAAATCCTTTATCGTGGAAAAATGTATTTTTATGCGTACTTTGCATGTACAAAATTGAAAAAAAAAGCCAAAGCGGTTTCATATACAGGGTGTTTCTTAAGTACGTGTAGAAACTTTAGGAGCATGTTGCTGACGTCGAGATAAGAAAAAGACTTCCCATAAACACATGTCCGGAAGTTATTCGTTTCTAAGATACAGAGTGTCAAAGTTTAATTCTCATATTTGTTTTTAGTGAATAAATTCCAAAATATTTGTGATATTCGATTAAAGTTTGGTATCTGGGATGATTTTTCAATGACAAAATCAAATTTTATGTTAATAGTGAAAAATCTAATTTCTAATGGAGTTTATTTGAAATTTAAAAATCTTGATATAAAAAATCACTTGCATCGATTATTTCAAACTTCAATAATTCGAAAACGGTTGCTCGCAGTGACCACTACCAAGAATATATTTTTTACACAAACTAAATGATAAATATTCGCAGATACCTAACTTCAACCAAATATCAAAATTATTTTGAGATTATTTACAAAAAATAAAAATAAGGATTCAACTTTGACACTCTGTATCTCAGAAACGAATAACTTGCGGACATATATTTATAGAAACTTTTCTTTTTATTTTGACGTCAGCAACATGCACGTACTTAAGGAACACACTGTATATCGTGGAAGAAAATCCTGTATCTCATATGTTCAATTCAAGAATTTTTCTCAAAATCATCAAAGGTTTCCCCTTCTAGGTTCAGCATTCAATGGACTAGTTTTCAGTTTTTGATTATACAGGCCGTTTCTTTTATCATGTGGTAACATTGCTATATTCTGAACCGTAACAGATACGAAGACGATTAAATGGGAGAAAAGGTATGTATTGTGGAGAACAATACAATGGTCAAAGAAAATTTACAGGGAGTCTCGCCCTTCCCGAGTTATACAGGGAAAACTAAAAATGCTGTTATTTGTTTTTTACGAATAGAATTGTTATTTCTGAAAATATAAAAAAAATGGAAAACTAAAGTTTTAATGTATTCTGAATGTACCATAAAAATGTAACAATGAATCTTTGATTAAACGTTTCGTGTCAACACGGCCACCATCAACATTTCTTTTCAAATACGGACCTGTCTGTTTTAGTACAAATATTGATAAAGCGATAAAATCACAATTCAGTGGTACATCAGACTTGATATTTTTATAACGTTTCATTTAAAATAACTAACATCATCAGTGACAACAATTTTTAATTACGGTCCTGTCGTTAGGTCGTTTATGGATTCCACAAAACCTAACTCTCCTTTGAATAAATGTATCTATTAAAATTATGTTTACACTATAATAAAAGATATCTGTAGTTTCAGAGACGAACGATTTTACCTCGGAAATAAACTTACTTAAGAGTAGAAGAAATCAAACAAACAGAAAACAATTTATTTCATATTGAATTTTTGAGTGAAAATAAAACCAATACAGAAAATGAATTCTTCATGATAACCTACATTAAATGCTCGAATTGCCGACCTCTTTGTTGAATGCACATAAGTTGCTGTCCATACAATTTCTGTGGCAATTTTCTAGCATGATGGGTGTAATGCTATTACATGCATCTCTTATTTTTTGTTTGAGATGGTCGATATCTGTACTAGTTGTCGAAAAAACTTTATCCTTTATGTATCCCCAGACAAAAATATCTAAAGGAGTCAGGTCTGGGGATCGAGCTGGCCAGGCAATTGGTCCATTGTTTCCAATCCATTTTCTTGGGAATATTGCATCTAAATGTTCCCTTACTATTGCTGCATTATGGGGAGGGGCACCGTCTTGTTGAAAATATTGTATTTCACGGCGGATGTTCAGTGGCAATTCATCTAAGTAGCCATCAAACTCATTGGATAAAAAATGTAAATACATTCCACCATTCAAATGCTCGTCGTAAAAGAAAGGACCTAGTATGTTTGTTCCCAAAATTCCCAACCAAACATGTATTCCGAACCTTTCCTGGAAATTGGTTTCTCTATGTAAATGTTCATTTGTATTATTCCACCCATAATGGATGTTTCTGTTAAACCAACCATTGTTGGTGAATTTTGATTCGTCCGTCTATATTATTCTATTACAAATATTTCCAACTTCCCTATTTCTACGTCTCAACCACATCGCAAATCGTACTCTCCTTCCGTAATCCCTTTCATTGAGGTGATGAACTTTGCGTATCCTGTAGCATTTGTATTTGTTCTTTTTCAAAATATTTCTGGTAGATTTTACAGAAATCCCTAGTTTGTGGGCAATTTCTCGTAAAGAACAATCTTGATTAGAAATATTTTTGTAACTGACCAATCCTAAATTGAAAAAAAATATTTTCGTCACTTTGTTCATCTTTATGAAGTAATATTTGCTTACCTAAAACATTTATTTGGTTCGGCATACTTCCAGTAACAACACATTTTCTAGTTTTATTTCTATCAAATGCACCACAGTCTCTCAAATTTCTTTCTAATCGTCTAAACATTTGAATGTTTGGATACATATTTTTTACCAAAAGAGGATTTCTATTTGATTTTCCATAAGCAAATAGCATATCAGTCCTTTCGTCATTTGAATAAATCTTTGATATGACTGAGTGTATAAACGACTGACAGTTCTTAACACGTATCAACAACTCATTTATTTGTCCTGCCATAGAAACCAAGCAAAGCCTACTTGTTTAAAAATGGTAAATGAAGTGAGATGCTATTTAATTGTACCATATCACACAATAGTCATATTTTGACCAAAAACTAATATTTTCGATACTTCCAGGATTGAGAATTATAGAAATATTCAGTATGATAATTGATTCAGAAGAAATCAGCCTTGAAACAAGGATTTCTGTAATACAAAAATGCCCAAGAAGGAAAAATACGAATGTTCGTTGTGTTGGGGTATCTTCTTATCGAAATTATTGGATGAAGTCTGAAGTATGCCAATAGTTGAATAGGTTTTGAAGAAATCAAAATAATTTACAAAAGAACTAACGACAGGACCGTAATTAAAAATTGTTGTCACTGAGGATGCTAGTTATTTTAAATGAAACGTTATAAAAATATCAAGTGTGATATACCACTGAATTGTGATTTTATCGCTTTATCAATATTTGTACTAAAATAGACAGGTCCGTATTTGAAAAAAAAATGTTGATGGTGGCCGTGTTGACACGAAACGTTTAATCAAAGATTCATTGTTACATTTTTATAGTACATTTTAAATACATTAAAACTCTCCTGATAATTTTTTTTATATTTTCAGAAATAACAGTTCTATTCGTGAAAAACAAATAACAGCATTTTTGGTTTTCCCTGTATAACTCGGGAAGGGCGAGACTCCCTGTAAATTTTCTTTGACCATTGTACTGTTCTCCACAATAGTTACCTTTTCTCCCATTTAATCGTCTTCGTATCTGTTACGGTTTAGAATATAGCAATGTTACCACATGATAAAAGAAACGGCCTGTATATAATAATTCTAAAAATGTAAGTGAAATGAAACAAAAATGTGAAAGAATCATTGAAATATCTCTAGAAATGAAAAAGTTATGGGACTCTGAAGTTGCACTTGAAAGAATAATTTCATATTAGGCAGCGCTCTAGTGTGTGACGTCACGCCACATGAACGAGGCGACTGGTATTCGCAGAGTGATTTCAAATTTATCGGTGCACAATCACTTGCGTCGTTCGTGTCGTGTATAGTTCATTACACGATAGCTGAAATTTAAAAAAAATATCCTACAAATATTGTTTTGTGCCTATGTGTAAGAACACGACAATTGAAAACCCCAATAAATTATTTTTTCATGTACCAAATGACATGAATAAATGGAAGTAGTGGTGCTAATGGGGCGTGACGTGATTGTACCTAAAAGTACTACATTTGTATGCCTTGGCGCGGCTAAGGATCTATTACGTAATAATTATTTGTGGTGTGGCGATCTCAGACATGTGGCGTGACGTCACATACGAGTCGGAGACCAAAGACGTTCTGCGCTAAAGTACGAAAAATTAAATAATCTATATCTCAGTCATTTATTAATGGATTTAAAAAAAACTGTGATTTACTATAGACCACAAGCCCTGGCACGATTTCAGGGGGTGATTTTATACACCACGGGTCATATATAATGTTGAAGTACTGGTCGAGAAACGAACGTTGGGCACTATGCCGTCAATTATCCGCGGTACAGGCGAGTGTACAGGCGAGTTGAAATGTCGTGAAAAAGGGGGTACTTTTTGATTACTTTATACATGACGGCACTATTCTCGTCAAAGAGGCAATGAAAAAAGAATGCTCTGAAACCCAGTGCCGTCAAAAAATAGCGGTACAGGGAGTCGGAATTTTTTTTTGAAATCGGCGATTTTACCACCCCTCCCCAGTTAATCGAATACTTGACGGCGTTGATTCAGTTAACTTTGCCTTTCCTTAAAAAACTTTAATACATCTATGCCGTCAGAAAAGGGTGGTACATGGGATCAGAAATCGCGAATCAAAACCCGATTTTTACCCCTTATGGGGGTGGTCATTTTATACAAGCTAAAATTAAGCTGTTTCAATGCTATATCCATCAAAGATAACATATTTTACTATGCCGTCATTTTTATATGGTATAATACGCTGAAAAATGTGTTTTTCATGTCGAAATCAAATTAGTCCGACAATGCAGCTACTTCCTATTAATTTTGGGGACATTTGGTTTTAACAGAATGGTTGTTCGAGTCACAATGTCACAAAGTCACGACCAGTGACACAATTTCTTCAAAACACATTTCATGATCGCTTAATATCTACATGTGGTATGATATTGTGGCCTCCCAGATCACCAGATTTAAATGATTTCATCCTGATGAATTAAGGGGCAAAATTATCCAACTTTGTGCCTACAGTTCGCCAAATCTACTCCGTGATATGAGATTATCTCTGTATCACAGATTCGGCCATTGTTTGGCACAACAAGGTGTTATTTTTTAAACTTTATAATATTAGATATTTTTTGTGTTAGTTGAATTTCAATTTATTTTTCAGAATTTAAGATTATTATTTTTTTCGTAGAATGTAATTTATTTTAAATGACGTTATGGCAAATTATGGCAGCAAATAATTTCTCGCAGACAATGGAACGTTGTAAACAAAATTCGTTTCCTGAGAAGCCAGACATATCCCTATTCTCTAATATGTTGATAGTGTCTCTAGGTCGCTAGAAGTGAGGACCATCAATTATATATTGTATTAATATTTTAGATCTGGAGGAAGTGACTGAAATGGATTCTGCAAGTGAATCAGATATAGAGAGCGAGAATTCTGATGAAGAATCATAAATTTTTGAAAAATGTATGTTGTTGAATGAATGAATATTATAGTATGTTCCATCTATTAAAATCTATCTACTAAATCTATTTATTATGAATTTCAATAAAAATACCATGAAGATTGACTAACGCTTTTAAAACTTTACTGATGCCTTTTTATGAAAATTGATTATAGTTATCTAGTTTATAATCTTTCATAAAATTTTAATGATATACATTGTTATTCAAATCTTTAATCACTTATTTTATAATATATTTTAAACTTCTTTTTTGATGATAAATCACATATCAGTGCATAAAAGTTCGCTATTCGATTTTTGGACCGAAAACGAATATTACCAAGATTATCGTTAAAATTTTGAAATTCTCTTATTACGAAGAGTTTCCGTTTAATGTTGACGGCACCACAATTTTAAATTACTATTCAATATGGTCAATATTATATTGTTAATGTCGTCTTGTAATTTTTGATCAAAATTATGACCAAAATGGTAGGTTAAATAAGCCAAAAGTAGCAAGAGATTTCACGTCAAATGCATGAAATATAACAAGGGATAATTGACGGCACCAACTTTTCTATGTTTTTTAATGTTCAATGAAGTGCTTTCCACAATAATATTTCAAAAATAAACTCTTATAAATGTGCAGGCAATTTTCAATTTATTTTTTATATTTTCGTTTTTATATTTATTCTGTATTTCAATTGGGTACCACGAATTATTGACGGCATAATTATAAAGCCATTATAAGTAATTTCTGCTTTAAAAAAAAACGCATGCCGTCCTGAAATAAATGATCTTATAAGAAAACATATATTTTTGCTCTAAAATTTTAGTAATTTTTTATTTATTTCTGCATGAATCATAATTTTTTGACGGCACCATGTTTAGAATACTCAATAAATGTTAACTCAAAGCTAGAAATCGGTGCCGTCAAATTCTAAATGACCACCCCCATAAGGGGTAAAAATCGGGTTTTGATTAGCGATTTCTGACCCCATGTAGCACCCTTTTCTGACGGCATAGATGTATTATAGTTTTTTAAGGAAAGGCAAAGTTAACTGAATCAACGCCGTCAAGTATTCGATTAACTGGGGAGGGGGGGTAAAATCGCCGATTTCAAAAAAAAATTCCGACTTCCTGTGCCGCTATTTTTTGACGGCACTGGGTTTTAGAGCATTCTTTTTTCATTGCCTCTTTGACCAGAATAGTGCCGTCATGTATAAAGTAATCAAAAAGTACCCCCTTTTTTACGACATTTCAACTCACCGGAGCACTCATTGGTACCGTGGAAAATTGACGGCATAGTGCCCAACGTTTGTTTCTCGACCAGTACTTCAACATTATATATGACTCGTGGTGTATAAAATCACCCCCTGAAATTGTGCCTGGGCTTGTGGTCTACTAGTTCTGATCTATAATTTAATTCCATCGCGTCAAATATAGTATTTTCAACATCACTGAACTAGTCCATTATGAAACAAATAATATCGAATTATCAGAAATGCATCAAGCACTTTTCGTCCATTGCAGCGTTTTCCGTTGCTCCACTTTCCGCCACCCCCCGCGTGGATTTTTCCTTCATCCTACTGAGTACTCGCACTGCTGTGCGCCAATTACACGAGTCCGACTGACATATTTACTAAAACGAACGAAAAAAACAATACATACCCATGTTGCCTATAAATATCGAAGAAGGCCATATCCCTGACTTGTTTTGAGTCGAGTGCGCGGGCACGAAAATATACAACGTGAAACTTTATTTACCGGCGAATTGAAGATGTTTATGCATTCTTGGTCGGGGCTCGAAGAAATATTTGAATTCATTCAGCGGCGTGTTTCAATGATGGGTCGGATCGGGTTATGGTTTGCCTGAGAGCAGAGGTGGATTCACCCTTTCAGTACCGAATTATAGTTACGTAACAAGTCCGGAAAATACTGTTTTTTTGGACAAAATTCTAGGACGAGCGTTAGCGAGTCCTGGAAGTCTACCAGTCCAAAAAAACTGTTTTCGGACGTGTTGCCTACACTATTTTTTCGGCAACCATGTAGAATAACAAATCAATGAGACGCATTTATTCTAAGAGACGAAGAGAGGTCGACTTTCACCCATCTGTTAACCAGATGAAACGATTCCAAATTTGAATATTTCGAATACTTCAGTTCTTATTTTTATTATATATTGAAATTCGAACAGAAGATAGGTACCAACAGAAACATTCTAATTCTTATTTATATTAATATTTGTATTAAAATTCGAGCACTTCCCGGCCTGGTCCGGGAAGTACGTACTTCCCGGACTAGGCCGGGAAGTGCTACTTTACCAAAGAAAAAGTGTCCGGGAAGTGAACACTTCCCGGATGGTTGCCGAAAAAAAATAATTTCTTCTTAGATCTCAATTCCTTTTCAATAGAACTTGAAGTCATGATCAACAACCTCTCCAAAAATGACAAATTAAACAAAAAATAAGAAATTTCTGCCAGTTCACTATAACAAAATACCAACGTAACAACAAATTAATTCCCAGTTGTTTGAAAAAATCCAGTTACTTGAATTTGAATCGTTCTTTACAAAAATTTAAAGAAAAAAATGTCTAACTAAAACCATATCATAACTAAAGCTGAAAAACTGCCTAGTCACCCTTGAGGAAAATGAATACTTACAAAAAGTCTAAGATTTTCTGAACAACAACAATTTTATTGATTTCATTGAAAATATGAACAGGATGTTCATAAAGTCAGTTGTGGAATCATCTGCGACTTAAAGTTGGAATTTAGTCGCTATTTTCCTTCGTACAAGATAACCTCTCTTGGAAGGGATTCATGTTTTAAAGAGAAACATTCTCAATTGAAAATTGAATCTATACATGGCTCCTCTGGAAATGGAAAAACCCTACGATAAAATTGAAGTTACTTTTTTGTAATATCTAACAGAAGACAACTACTTCCCCGGCTAAAGCCACGCTGAACATTGAACTACATCTGATAGATATTGAGAAAGATCCTATATAACTTGAAGAAAAACATTAAAAGAAATAAATGACATACCTGTTAGCATCAGATAACTTCACTAACCACTGACATGTATTTCCGCATAACATTAGAAAAACCGAGCTACCCTCCGCCATGTATGTGTCAATAGCAAAAGTATACCTTCAGGATTACAGAAATCAACATATAAAAATCATTACTAGAACTCTCGATTTTTGAGAACGCTCCAAATAGCGTGTCCTCAATTGAGGACGGTGTGACTGAAAGGGTTTTGACAACATACAGTGCTGGGATGCGTGTACCGTAGAATTTTACCTTTCATCGGATAAGCGAGATGACATTGGTATGGGAATTACAGAGAGATTATAATTGAAGTTTTAACCACACCTATGTGCACTTTATCTGCTCAAAATGATCAATAGAGGTGACAGCTAGAAACGTTTAATGATGGAGAAGTTTTCAGTTATAATCTCCCTTGTGCTTGAATTATTACCGGAAATTTTGGGAGTGCTTGATTTTTTGAAAATTATCCCGTATCTTTGACGACGGGTAATTTTCAAAAAAATCGTGCACAGCTAAAATTTTCGGTAATAATTCAAGCACTGGCGAGAATATGAGTAGAAACTTCTCCAATGTTCAACGTTTCTAACTGTTTGTTGTTACCAATATTGATCATTTTAAGCAGCCATGAGATCGCTCTATATGAAATCCAAATCGAATCACAAGTTCTCTTGATTATAACGGAAAAAATTTAAAAACCGCGTGTGGAGTTTCCCATTTCCTCAATATCCGATTCCAATTAAATTTTCAGCAAACTCGAAAACGTTATCACCACTTTTTAATCATTCTGTTGATTCCATTCATCAGTTGAAACCAATATAATTTGAAAAGCAAATATCGGCTGAAAACACACCAAATATTTTTGCTCGGTAATATCCTCTGAACGATATTTTAATCACTATTTCGCAATATTTCGTAATCATACGTGACAATATTAACGTGCAATATTCAAGATGCAATAAATTTCGACGGTTTTGATTCTCGCCGAACACGATAAAAAAAGGAAAATGAATATTCTACGTTCATTAAACTACGATTTATCATACTTTCTTTCCTGAACGGTGTAGCTAATGAAATTCACAAATTCGTAATTAGGATATATTTCGAGAAATAAAGATTGATGAAGAAGATAATCCAATTCAGTTTCGAGCTTACTGAGTGGTCCATCTTCTCACTAAAAAAATCAGCAACCTCTTAGGAATTAACAGGATATTGAAGGAACAAAATTACACCATTCATTATATCATAACGTTGCAATCAATTGTGCTTTCAGATCAAGTGGACTGAGTCACACAAGGATTAACGAGTCACTGGGATGTGAAAAGTGCTGTCAGCACTAGATTCACACTATACAGGGCGATGCACGTAGGCCGTGCGTAATTAGATTTTCAAAACTTGCAGTGGGATTAGAAACGTTGAAATTTGGTATGCTGCCATAATTGATCTTATCCGTTTTACCATAAATTGAAGTTAGTTATAGGAAATACATAAGTAGTTCACAGTAAAATCCAATTTTCTTCCGTGGAGTCAAAAGAAAATAGTAGGTGTCATTCGAAACATTTCTTTCTTGTACATTTTTTATTACAGAATGTTATATTACAGACCACTATCCTGTGATGATTAATATAAACGGAAATACAATAGTAATAAACATAACGGTAGTAATAAAACAACCTTCAGCAGATTTAATATTGCAAATGGTAATGGTAATGGGTTGGGGGATGCTTGTTGGTTGTGGTTATCTGGTCCACTCTCGGCCACCAGACCACTGCTCCATGTAGGATTCTGGGTCTGATTACCGCCGTGTAGATCCAGTGAAGAATGTGAGGTATGTGGCCCCACATCCCTCCTCCCGCCCGGCGCAGAATCCATATAGCTACCATCGCCTTCTCGACTACTCGATCGACGTGTGGCCCCCAAGTTAGCTAACTTAATAAGTACTTATCATAAGATGAACCTATAAAATTAATCCTTGGATAACAGCTCGTTTAATAGACTCAATAAAACTTAGAGACAGAATGAAAGAGTGCTCAATTGTAGACCATTTTTAGAACTAGACTACAAACAAAATAGTCAAAATAACTTGCAAAGGATTTGCCGTATTATGAGTGAGGCAACCAATGAAAAAGATAGTAAAGTTTCCAGCAAATTTCATGTTTTTAACGAAAATATCAAAGATATTGTTGATGATAATGAAATGGCAAACAATTACCTCAAAAATTTCAACAATATACTTATAGATATGCTAAAAAAGGTCCCTACACAACTATTTAAGCGGTCGAATAGCAGGAGAGACCGGGAAATAAATACTACTACTAGATAGGTACTAGACTCAATTTTGTATTTCGACATTAACGTTTTGTGTTTAAAATGGTTCTGCCCCTGTACGCTTCAAATGGTTATTTTCATATTCAAGACACGTGACGATTTTTTATATCAGAAGATGTAAATTATTGTAGAATTTGTTTTTTCGTCAATGTGTATTGCAGACTCGACAATTTTTGATCAATCTCTTCTTTGTTGTTATCCATAGGACTTTTACTAAACACGCATGTACAAAAAAAGCTCTTTACGAGAATGTATCATACAAATATTTTTCTACGACAGTTATTATTATGAGAAATTGTGGCAAATATTGAAAGTTTTTTCTGATGGGCTATCAATTTCCGTCGTTTCATCAAGTGATGACAGTACAACCTGACGCAAAATACTGTGTTTTCGAAAAATGTATCAACAGTACTTAAATAGTATATTGTACAATGAGCATGAAATGGGTCATTTCATGCTCATTGTACACTATACTTTTTCTACGACCATCTGAATCATTAACAAATCTGTAATATTTTTAATAATCCTTTTTATCATAAACTCTCCTGCCGTCATTTTTACATGGTTTAGATAATTTTTCTTTCTTCACCCGTTGAATGAAACGTCTATTTTTCTTTTTGTACACGTACCTACCTACGTCGTGAAACAAATAACATTCAAAATTTTCAAATTTTGACTACTTGGAAATAAAAAAGCTTTATTCAGAAAAAATCAAACACTAATCGATTTCATAAAATGAAAAAAAAGTGGCTGCGTGGATTTGAACCCTCGCTCCCACCATCCAAAGTCCATGTGCCATCTGAATCAACACTAGTCGTTACTAGAGCACATAATAATTTGTTCAAATTAACCCTTTCTGTCATGGTGTACTAAATTTAGTACACAACTTTCTCGTTTTTTTTTGTGTACATGTAACTGTTCAACCCGATTACTGTTGACATGGTTTTTTAAGTTGTTATTTCAGTTGCCCACTGTAATTTTTATATACCATCCCCATCTACGATAGAGAAAATTTTCAAAATCCGGGGAGAATGTCGAAAAGTTATCAAAAACTAGTTTTTTTGCTGTCTTTAACATTTTCAGGGCGTTTATCTCTACAACAAGGAATAGTGTCATCACAGAATTCAACAGAAATATGGATAATTATACACTATTTCCATCTACGATAGTGAAAATTTCAAAAATTTGGGAGAAATGTTGAAAAGTAATCAAAAACCAGTTTTTATGCTGTTTTTGACATTTTCAGGGCGTTTATCTATAGAACAAGGAATGGTGCCATCACATAATTCAACTGAAATATGGAAAATTATATACTCTTTCCATCTACGATAGTGAAAATTTTTTAAAATTGGGGGGGAATGTCGAGAAGTAATTAAAAACCAGGTTTTATGCTGTTTTTGGCATTTTCAAGGCGTTTCTATCTATCGGATATTTTGGAAAATTTCAGCTGACGAGAATTGACGAATCCTATCATCTGTGTCACTAGTTTGGTTTATGTCATTTTTGAACTTCTCAGTGTGGAATTTATTTATTGCAAAAAAATACTGTGTGTTCACTTTAGAGTGTTTTACGTACTAGATTAAAAATATATAAACATTTCCTCACTATTTTGTAGGTTTGATCATGAATTTCGGTGTGCTAAATTTAGTACAGTGTGAGCTAGTGGCATTGCAAATGTAGTTGACATAACCTCAATTTATATCATTTAAAAATGTATTCTTTGCTATTTTCACAGTACCATTGATTGACATGGCTATAAGAAGAGCATTAACTACCTTATCAGAATCTATTACCAATAATAAAAACAATTTATCTGATAGAATGTCAGTGAGAACTAAAGTGACTTGGGTTAGGGCACTAATTTGGAGGCTTCTGTGGGTAAACTGCATGAGTAAGAAATTGATTCAGGATGCTCGTTTATTCACTTGGACAAAGGTTCGGAGAAAGAACAAGAAAACGGAGAGTTTCATACGTACAAAAACTCACTAAAATCAATTGAAGTACCTACATTGTGATTGATGCAAATAAAAAAAATCTTAAAACGTTACAGAGTAGGCTGAGATATTTCGACTTCCTTTTTTGAATATTTTTTGATTTGTATGAAACATTTTTACTGAATTACAATGTCTAATTAACAAAATTTGTGTTCTCATATTATCATTTCCTATATACCTACCGTTTGCTCATGGTGTACTACATTTAGCACAAAAATTGGCTTTTACAAATTTTTTCTATAGGCGCAAAAATCTTAGAAAAATGTATTTATGATGTTTGCAAAATTTTAAATTTTTATTTCCAAAAACAAAAATTCGTGAGTGAAAGGGTTAACTGCTATTCTACTATTCAACTATTCAAAAATATAGAATCCGATTGTAATCAATCTTTTTATTGAAATTATTCTGGTTTTATGAAAAGAAAATCACACCTTTGTCAGAAGATAGGCATTATCAGGAGCTTCGGATATAAGTTTATATTTGATTGTTATATATAAATCATCCTCACTATCGCTAATCATTTTTAATGACTTAATTTTTTCAATCGAATTTTGTAATTATCTACTGATGTGAAATGTCAAATTATTAGACAGACGTAAACAAACTTGACTCGATATTATTTATGTTCATAAAATTCGTTAAAACCTACCTATAATGACAGTCTAGTAGTTCATGAAAGTCGTAGGAAATTAAATATTTCGATACAGCTAGCCCGTGGGAAATGAAAATGGGTGTTACAACGTGGTAGGTTTCTTTAATCGAAGACGCAATTGAAATGTTCATTTTTCTTAATGGTCGTAGAAAAACATTACTTGACGCACAAATGATAATTTTAAACACTGCTGGCTTTACGCACTTGTGCTGAGAAGTATCACTTACGTACTGTAAACCGTGCAAAAAACCTTAGTTTATGCACTGAATTTTTTTAGTGAATCTATTTGCCAGAAATTGCCTATTTTTCAGAAATCGTAAAAGTTTCTGTTACTGAGAACGATCTTGGTATTATTTTGTGTTCTCCAATTAACATTGGTGAATTGTTATCATACATTTATATTCTTTGTAGACTAACAGAAATCCACCAAAGTTATAAACAAAATCTTCAGTTCAATGATGATTTACGTACATCCTAAAACATGACTCAGTGCAATGAAATAGATCCACCTCAGTAAAATGTTCAAAACATTAAAATTAGTTGATAGTGCAATAAACCTGACAACCTTGAGGGGTTATTTCACGAAATCTCTAAAATCCTACGAGGTTATTACACGCAGCAGATATATTAAACAGGATAGCAGTTCATAACAAACACTGCACTCGACATTGGCGTCCGTAAATAATTATAGAAGGTTCACTCCGTGCAAGATCTGTGGTCGAGCATAAAAATCAGAAGCACTCAACTTTTGTTGCTCTGAAGCCTGAAAGGCTCTGTAGTCGTCAAGATAGATGAACAAAGGCAAGGTTATAGATATATGTAGGCCCTTTTGTCGATAGTATATGGTAATGATTGCAAAATTTATTTTCCAGCAAGACAGGGAAATGTATACGAATAGTCAAATAGAAACAGCAATACCAAAATGTCAGAGCTTAAACCTTGAATGAGAAAAATCAAAATTTCAAAATATATGAAAGTTAACATATGCACAAAACATACATACGTAAAGTTATAATACAGGCTGATTCACGGTGGATGGCACATTAGACGTTTCTGGTGAACCAGACAACGGATCACTTTGAAAATTTATTGGAGGGCATATTTGGACATTCTCTAGCCAACTAAAATATTTTCGACAATGCGATGTTACCGCTTCTATTAGAAAGCAGTAGCAACTTTGATTTTTCAAATGGAACACTCTGTATATTATTTTTGGAATCTCCAACAATTGCCCGACAACTTTTCTTGATATTTCCCTATACCTATCTGTTACCGTTTTCGAAATAAAAATTTATTTCAATTTTTTTCTTCGAAAATCATGACTTCTAAAAATGCCGATATCTTTTAGTTAAGAAGTACTATGATATCGAAATTTGGTTTGGAGTTAGGTGATACTTGGACACTTTCCATACGTCAGCCTAATCTCCGTTACTTCAATACAGGGTGGTAAAAAAATACAGTTTTTTCGTTTGCTTGAAAATGTTGCTGAAATTTGATTATTTTAATCAGAACACCCTGTTTATTATTAAAAATTCGGAAAGCTGCTGAAATTTGCTTTCTTTCTATGTATATCATACCTATACCTAACTAGTCAAGTTTCGGACTTATGAGCATTTATTTGTGAAAATGTCCCTTCAGAATGGTATTTCCATTCGGTATTTGGTAAGCAGGCCATGATTACTATTTTACAGTAGCGTTGTGACATTCTCCTAATAATATCGACATTTTCGTCACTTCAGAAGTTGCAAATACCTTCAAAACGATGGAACAAAACTATTCAAACGAAGTTCTTATGAATTTGTTTATTATTTTTGGACAGTGTGATAAAATTATCAGCAGAACATGTAGAAAGTTCAATGAAATGTATCCGAATCTACCGCCAATGAACCTCAAGAAATTTATACGAATTCAGAACAATTTCAATGCATTTGGATCAACTTTAAAAGCACCAAGAAACTGGCCTCGACCCGTAACTTCTGAAGACAACCAGATTAATGTCTTAGCATATTTTCACGCATTTCCCGAGTCATCGATAAGAAGTGCTGAAGAAGATTTGAGTATAAAATATTCATCGGTTCAAAGAATCTTGCGAAGACATAAAATGCATGATTATAAATTCACCAAAATTCAAGCAATGAAGCCTCAAGACCCTCAACAGAGAGTAGAATTTTTTGAAATGTTGTTGACACGCATTCAAGAAGATCCACTGTTTTCAAATAAAATTATTTGGACTGATGAATCGAAATTTTCGAGAGAAGGGATTTTCAATAGAAAAAATCGTCATTATTGCTCCAGTGAAAATCCTCACGTCACAAAAGAAGCCGGATTTCAAGAAAAATTTAGTTTTAATGTCTTCTGCTTGTTGATGGACAACAAATTGAGGTACTTGATATACGAGGAGTCATTAACATCCAGAAGCTACCTGAATATTTTGGAGAATACTGTAGAGAGTTTCGTGGATAATCTGCCACTCGAAGAAAATCGAAACTGTTGGTACCAACTAGACGGAGCTTCTGCACATTGCACAAGAGAAGTGAGCGCAGAACTGGAAAGACTTTTTGACGATCGGTGGATAAGGCGCTTGGGACCATGGAATTGGCCAGCGAGATCACCCGATCTTAATCCATTAGATTTTTATTTGTGGGGAATGTTTAAAGAAAAAGATTACAAAATACCCGTGCGTTCGAGAGATGAATTGTTAGAAAGGATTGCCCAAACATTTGAAGATTTGGATCCCAATGAAGTCAGATCTGCCACCACGAAAGCAGTCAACACCCGCATTTTGAAGTACTTGGAAGTGAACGGCCAGCGATTCGAACATATTTTGAAATATTCCACATAATTGTTTTACTTTTTTATAATTATTTATATCAATATTTCCAATTTCAAGTTTCTTGGTGCTTTTTTAAAGTTTATCCAAACATATTGAAATTGTTCTGAATTCGTATAAATATCTTGAGGTTCATTGGCGGTAGATTCGGATACATTTCATTGATCATTCTACATGTTCTGCTGATAATTTTGTCACACTGTCCAAAAATAATAAACAAATTCATAAGAACTTCGTTTGAATAGTTTTGTTCCATCGTTTTGAAGGTATTTGCAACTTCTGAAGTGACGAAAATGTCGATATTATTAGGAGAATGTCACAACGCTACTGTCAAATAGTAATCATGGCCTGCTTACCAAATACCGAATGGAAATACCATTCTGAAGGGACATTTTCACAAATAAATGCTCATAAGTCCGAAACTTGACTAGTTAGGTATAGGTATGATATACATAGAAAGAAAGCAAATTTCAGCAGCTTTCCAAATTTTTAATAATATACAGGGTGTTCCATTTAAAATAATCAAATTTCGGCAACTTTTTCAAGCAAACGAAAAAACTGTATTTTTTTACCACCCTGTATTGAAGTAACGGAGATTAGGCTGACGTGTGGGAAGTGTCCAAGTATCACCTAACTCCAAACCAAATTTCAATATCATAGTACTTCTTAACTAAAAGATATCGGCATTTTTAGAAGTCATGATTTTCGAAGAAAAAAATTGAAATTAATTTTTATTTCGAAAACGGTAACAGATAGGTATAGGGAAATATCAAGAAAAGTAGTCGGGCAATTGTTGGAGATTCCAAAAATAATATTATATACAGAGTGTTCCATTTGAAAAAGCAAAGTTGCTACTGCTTTCTAATAGAAGCGGCAACACCGCATTGTCGAAAATATTTTAGTTGGCTAGAGAATGTCCGAATATGCCCTCCATTAAATTTTCAAAGTGATCCGTTGTCTGGTTCACCAGAAACGTCTAATGTGCCATCCACCGTGAATCAGCCTGTATATTCGAACTACTTATTGAAATATTTTCAGGTAAATGATTGAAACCAGACACACTTAAAATTGTAGGGGAATTACCAGAAACCTTATATTTTGCAAACAGTATTCGGTAATTTTTTTTTTCAGACGCGTGTTAACAGAGTAAAAATCTCCAGTGAGAATAAATTGGTTACATTGAACAGTAAATTCGGACAATTCATGAACATAAACAGTTAAAACTATGGTCAATTTTTTTAAACGTCTACTAGGAACTCCAGCTACTATTCTTAGTATTCGTTTTTGTACTACAAAAACGTATTTTGCCAACGTGAAGTTGCTGCCACGAACATATTCCATATCTATAATGCAACAACCTGTTCAAGGTATTGGGCCAATAGCTGAGGAATTTCAAATATATGATCTTTTCATTAAATGTTACAGTGACCTTGCCAACTTATGGGTTTATCAACAAAAAAGACCAAGAAAATTGGTTAGGTCTGAACTATGAATGTATTTGAATTCTGACAAAATCGCAATTTCTTTGATAGTTGTGATCTTATTATTTGTGTTTTCTGAGCATTCAAAAGCAGATAATTGGTACTGAAGCTCTAAGACTTTTTCTGTTTCTTGATGCATATGAATCCCGTTTCCTTCAATTTTGTGTTCCCTAATCTTCAATACATTTTGTTCTTCCATGGTCACCTTCAATATCATTCTTTCAATTCGAATTGATGCATCTCAGCAAGGCATTGGATCTTTTCTATCGCAAATTAAAAAACAAAATCCTGAATTCCGGTCCCATTATTTTTGTACGACAGTAGGTTCTAGGAGATTATTATCACGTTCGCGGACACTTACTTTTATGGTGAGTTTCCAAAATGACAGTGACGGCATATGCCGCATCGGCTTGTGTGCATAATTCGACACTAGCGGCATTTGCCGACAAATGCACTCCGCGCTACAAAAGTGTTTTGCGTTGTTTCACGACAAATTCACTTGTATTGGGATACGAGGTGTCCCAGTAGACACCACATACATATTAAAAAATCAACGGAATATTTCTAAAACCGTTGTAGTGGGGGTGCGAATGGGATCGACAGAGGGGTAATGTAGATCTTTTTATTCAGTGCTTATTTGCAACTTGAGAGAAACGTATGGCAGTTTCACGCTTTTTGACCGCGAAAATAATGGAAGAAAAGCAGAGAAAACAATTGCTTCAGTGGTATGACGAAATTGAAAGTGAGGATGGCAGCTGTGATGAGAGATCAAGTATACATGATCCCTTCAGTACAAATGATTCCATAGGAGACCCTGAATATATCCAAAGTAGTTCTAATAGTGATATATCTGAGTGTGAAATTAACGAGAGTGGAAATAATCGTAAGGAACCCGTAAATCTGAATTGCGTCATTTATTTGACCATATATTTGTTAAGCTGGTCCATCACGACGACAAAAGAAAAGTCTTGTTCCCAGAAGTAACTAAAATGATTCTGGCCCTGCATTGCGTAAGTTTTAAAGTTAAGACGGTATAGACACGATGTTCTTGAATCTATACCAGTACCAGAAACATCTAAAAAGAAAGGAAAATTCTACAAACGATGTAAGCAATGCTACTTCGAAAAAAAAAAAAGAAAAGAAACAGCCTGGCAATGTCGAGATTGCATTGGAAAACCACCTCTTTGTGTAGGAAGTTGCTTTCAAGAGTGGCACGCATGAAAAATTTATTGAAAAGTATGGAAGAAGTTGATAGTTCTATTCCGCGTCAAAGAATAATATTGTTTTATTTAGTTATGTTAAATATTTTAACAATTTGACAATAATTATTGTGTAGTTTTAGTACCTAATAAAAAATATCGATATTTTTTTCGAATTCGTGTTTATAGTTAGTTGGAAAAAAACATTCGTTCACCAGCGGCATATGCCGTCAAGTGTCATATTACAAATCAATGAGCGTTTATTGGGACATGACGTCATATGACGCATAAACTTTAGCCAAAGCTACATTGTTAATTCGATTATTACAATTTCATAGCTATAAGTTTCACGTTTCTATGTCAAAAAATAAGTATGCTGTCAGTGTGTCATTTTTGACACATACCAAATTTTTTATGTGACATGACATAAACAAGGTCAATGACGTGATATCACGTCATTGTCCGCGAACGTGTTATTTCATAATCTACCAACGCGAGGAATGCTGTACAGGAATATTTTGTCGGAAAAGCACACCTTCAGATGAAAAATTAGTATTATTATTATTACAGTCATTTGCACCACCAAGAATTGACGGTATAGTGACTAAAGTTATTTATTCGTATAGCATCATCGTTCTGTATATGTTTCATCCTGGGTCAAATGACCCCCCAAAATTGTTATATGGGCTTGTAGTCTATAGGTTTTTGTTGGTTAACTACAGCTGAAAAGTGAAAGTGGTACCAAAAATCAGTCGCTTCAGAGCGATAAATAATAATAATAACCGTACACTATACTACACTACACTACACTACACTACTTTCTGATGGCCGAGATTCAGAAATAACGTTTGTTAATCTTCACAAGTACCATAATATTTTACTAAAACTGAGCCTGTTACAAAAATCACTGATGACGCGCATGCGCATTGCGGACTAGCCTGAACTTTTTACAACACTTTTGACATGGGGATTAGTATTCTAGGGTAAGTATTTAATACATATTTCTATGGACGTAACATGTCTGTCGTCATAACTGTCACTGTCAACTGGGGAGAACTCTGTGGGCAGGTGGTATTGCATGACAGGGCCGGCGTAAGGGATTAATGGAATTCATGTAACAAATAATAATAATAAACTGTATGAATACTCCTACAGACTGTTATCTTCGAAACATTGAATATTTCAAGCAGTTTGAAAAGTAATTCTCATCCCCAGAAACGGCCCCCCTGTGTACCCCTCCATGAACAGTCAAGCACCATTATAGTCACCCGTAAATACGAAGAGCGTTCACTTTATCATCGGTCAAGATAAAAATGAGACTGGAAATAATTCCAAGGTTAGAAGTTACTCGCCCATCCTTACGACTTGTTTACATTAAAATACAATCATGTCGTCTTTTATTGCATTTTCACTGCTTGTTGCTCTTTTTGTTTGTTCATGGAGATTTCTAGCTCCTGATAGTCGTAATATTGTAATGATGACAGGGGTATTTTTAATATAAAAATAAATTGTAAGAGGACTGTCATTATGGGTTGAGGTTTTTCTCAGAAAGAGTCTTTCTCTGGTTTATGGCTTATTATAAGTAGTAGACTGTGAGTTTCAACCCGCAGCGATGAACTACAAGGTCTGCGAGTACCTCAAGGATCAATATTAGGCCCACTACTCTTTCTCATTTATATAAATGGTCTACCCCATTCGATGGATTCAGTGGATATCAAAACTACAATACATGCAAATGATGCATCTCTTAGCAAAAAATAACAACAATCGATAATCCTCCCCTAACCAACCCTAAAAATAATATAAGAGAAGGCACGTTCATGGTTTAATTTCAGTTAGTTGATTTTAAATGAACGAAATCATTATTCTTTCAATTGAAAGACACAAATGAAATGGATTAATATTGTTATACTTTTAGAGGTTCAAATAGATTCAATTCTAACGTGGATCGAAAATATAAATGTTATCAGTAGCAAGTTGCGCAGGTTAGTAGTAGTAGTAGTTGACATCAGAAGAATAAGAAAAATTGTCAGCCAAGATGCTGCACTAACCACTGGGATGTAACAGTGGTTCTCAAATATGTTATATTAAATTGGGGTATTGCTTCAAAATCACATCTACGAAAAATATTTGTGTTACAAAAAGGTGCTGTGAGAAGTATATCTTCTGCTAAATCTGATGAAACCTGTCCTACGATTTTCAAATAACTCAAAATAATAACCATTTTCTTTGTGATTATTTATGAAAACCTTGTGCACACTGACATACTTATATATACGATATATTTACACTTGTGCTACAAAATATGCTGTTACCAAAATATAAAAACTCAATCTAGCAAATTTCAGTTATGAACCCTCTATATGATTTTGCATGTTATCCAAAATATAGAGATGCTCCCGAAGTGATATTCTATAACTGATAGTCCACAGTTATATATACATCATATTACGAACATTGAAGAGCTATAATGGAGTGGTACAAATATTAAAAACCAAAATATTTAGGATATTTTTATACAATCTCAATTGAAAAATTCCACAAAGTACAATCTCCATAACTTTTTATAAATATTTTTAGAACTTTTTTTTGTTTTCTTGAACTTCATGAATCATCTATAGATAATGATAACTTAAAATACAATATTCAAGGTTTTTCCTGTTTTCTGGAAATTTGTTCATACTGGAGATAGTACTTTCTGGAACTAGGGCCCTCATTTGTGATGTTTTTTTTATTTAGAGTTCTGAATAAGTGTGAGAAGAATTTGTCTGGACTTTGGTAGAGAAAATTATAGAAAATTTTGTAAAAATTTATTGTTATTATGCAATATAATTAGTGCTGATCAGTTGGGATTGCAGTCGTAAAAGAGGACCCATGAGCGGTGTTCCACAGGGATCAACACTGAGACCAACACTTTTTCTGCTTTACATAAATGAATTGGAAACTATAGATATCGTAGGAAAAGGACCCCGCACCAAATACATGGGAAAATGGCTTTCAGCCAATTTTGATAATTTTTTGGGATATTGTAGTACAAGTCAGTAGAAGTTACACATGCAAGTTTGAATTAGTTTCTATGTCCAGTTTAGCAGATACGAATTTTCGAAAATCATAAAAATTGCTGTTTTACCGAAACATAGCAAGGTTCACTCATCCAAGAGTATTACTTTTTAGATGATTAGTAACAAAATAGTAGAATTGCTGGTTTGAAGAAAGTTGAATGTCATGTCAGTTAGTCGATCGTTACGATAGAAGAAGCCACCTATTATACAGGGTGGGTCAAAAATGGCGACAATTTAGGATGTTTTGCCAATCTTTATCAACGGTCCCTATGGTGAGACCGAGTATTTTTCATTAGGAAAATAAATATTGGGATTCTTTTCTTACGACAAGAAGATTTTCTCTAAAAGTTTTGACTTTTTTACAACACAGCAATTTTTTTTTCAAATGTTTGTTTTTTATACTTGAGAAAGGCTTATAGTAATTGCTCAATATTATCAGATTCAAAAAGTTACTATCACATTTTATACGGGGGCTGTTTACAATATTAGTTGAAATCGGTTTTGTAAATTATATATATATATATATATATATATATATATATATATATATATATATATATATATACAGTGACCGGCAGAAAGTACGCATCATATGGGAATTTTTTTTATTAATAAATTTTGACAAATATTGATACTTGCAATCGCTTCTGCATCAAAAGAAACCCCAAAAGACGTTGTACAGTGCCGTTCGTTTTTTCGAGGTTGGCGGGAAATTTAAAAAAATTGAAAATTATTTCTCAAAACACACTTGTTTGTGAAAATATCGAGAAATGTTAATGAGAAAAGTTGTTCAGATTGACATTTTATAGCTATGTACAAGTTTTGAAAAAGATCTGAGATATAAAAATAAAAATCAATTTTTTGCCACAAAAAAAAAATCTTTTTGGAAACATACATTTTTGACGAAGAAACTCATTAGTAAAGCCAACACTAATATTTCAAATAATGTTTTGTGAAGATTCGCAAGCTATTCCTATTTTATTCGGAGAAAATTTGAAATCTGTGATTTTGCAGTGTGATCAGCTGCTTCATAAGAAGTCACTGAAATATCTACAGGACATTATAATTCCGATACTTTTTATTATTAATTAAGAACCAAGTATCTACACAATTTCAATTTGAAATTCTTAATATGTCCTGTAGATATTTCAGTGACTTCTTATGAAGCAGCTGATCACACTGCAAAATCACAGATTTCAAATTTTCTCCGAATAAAATAGGAATAGCTTGCGAATCTTCACAAAACATTATTTGAAATATTAGTGTTGGCTTTACTAATGAGTTTCTTCGTCAGAAATGTATGTTTCCAAAAAGATTTTTTTTTGTGGCAAAAAATTGATTTTTATTTTTTTATCTCAGATCTTTTTCAAAACTTGTACATAGCTATAAAATGTCAATCTGAACAACTTTTCTCATTAACATTTCTCGATATTTTCACAAACAAGCGTGTTTTGAGAAATAATTTTCAAATTTTTTAAATTTCCCGCCAACCTCGAAAAGACGAACGGCACTGTACAACGTCTTTTGGGGTTTCTTTTGATGCAGAAGCGATTGCAAATATCAATATTTGTCAAAATTTATTAATAAAAAAAATTCCCATATGATGCGTACTTTCTGCCGGTCACTGTATATATATTTTTCAGTTATACTTCCAAGTGGATCACCTACACTCGGGTAAGTTTCATTCATTTTCTATGTCTGGTTTTTAAACTATAAATTAAAATTGATATTCTATAGAAGAAATTATCAAATCTTATGTCTTGATGAAAATTATAGTTCAAAAACCAGAAATAGGAAATGGATGAAACTCACCCGAGTGTGGGGTAATTTACTTGGAAGTATAACTGAAAAAGATGATTCAAATTGGGAGATCCATTCAAAAATAATTAACAAACATATATATTACGTACAAAACCGATTTCAACTAAAATTTGTGAACAGCCCCCGTATAAAATATGATCGTGACTTTTTGAGCAATTATTATAAGCCTTTCTCAAATACTTCTAGCTCCAAAGCGGATTTATTGACTCAAAAAGGCTATTTTGTGTGGCTATTGTTAAAAACATGTAGTATAAAAAACAAACATTTGATAAAAAAATTAGTGTCTAAACTTTTAGAGAAAATCTTCTTGTCGTAAGAAAAGAATCCCAATAGGTATTTTCCTAATGAAAAATGCTCTTTCTCACCATAGGGACCGTTGATAAAGATAGGCAAAATATCCTAAATTGTAGCTATTTTTGACCCACCCTGTTTAATAGGTGGCTTCTTCTATCGTAACGACCGATTAACTGACATGACATTCGACTTTCTTCAAACCAGCAATGCTACTATTTTGTTAATAATCATTTTTATGATTTTCAAAAATTCGTATCACCGAAACTGAACATAGAAACTAATTCAAACTTGCATGTGTAACTTCTAGTGACTTGTAATACAAATTCCCAAAAAAATTATCAAAATTGGCTGAAAGCCATTTTCCCATGTATTTGGTGCGGGGTCCTTTATCTTATTTGCGGACGATACAACTATATTATAGCACAAAAAAAGACCGAAAGATCATCATAAAATCAACAGTTTAGATGTTAAAAACAACTCGAATAACAACATAGGATCCTTTGGTGAGGTGTTGACGACATACTTTCAGCCCCAAACCACCACCACCACCATGCACCCCCTAAGGTTGAGGCCAGGAAGGATGAACGCCCCAGCACTCGTACGTACTCGAAAGCTCACCCCCCTATCCACCACCCCCGCTCGTTAAAGCGGTTCCTCATCCTGATGATTAGCGATCAGCAGAATAAAATCTGATCGTTTGATATGGAGTGCTCGGCCAATTCTCGGCCTGAAACTCTCTTATATCTGACATGAGTTTAATTTGATTTTACAATGACTTTACTTAATGTGCATGGTGCCCCCCTGAAACTGGCTGAAGGCCTGAAAAACACTTGGCTGAGGGCCAAGTGTTGTGTATTGAATTTACTGAGTTTACCACTTGGTCGGTTCTTCTTGGAATCTGAAACATAAAAGCATGATTATCGAAATTTTAAGCCTGTTGAAGTAGACGTTGGCGTCGCCGAAGGTTTCGCTTCCGTCTTACTTCTTCAGGGGTGTCGTTGTCTCCCTGGTTTACTGGTCGTCTGTATTTGTCTCTGTCTCTATCGTCTTGCTCACGTCTGTTCTCGAGGAGCTCCGTGAGCAACGGGTTCGTGTGGGTCTCTACTCTGTCTAGAGTAGTCCCCACGTGATTCCTGATCAGTCTGTCAATGTAGTCCAGATGGATGTCTAAGTCTCGATATATAAACCTGTTTGGCATATATCGTGGTGCGTCTGTTGCCATTCTCAGGCAGACATTGAAGAAGGCCTGCATCCTCTGCCTGTAACTGTTCGCGCATTGCCCCCAAGCAGTAGAGGCGTACATCATGATTGGCAGAAGGATTGTCCTGATGAGGCGTAGTTTCAATTCGAGTGCCATGTTGCTCCTACGCCCGATGAGTGGATACAGCTTATGCCCTCGCGGCTTTCGCTATAGCCAATCTGTGGGAGACGTGCTTCTGAAACGTGAGTTTCTTGTCCAGGGTTACTCCTAGGTATACGGCTTCGTCTACCCATGGAATTCTCTCATCGTTCATAGTAACATGGCCCTCGGGTGTCCTACGTCGCCTCGTGAACAGTATGGCCTTGCTTTTGTCTGCATTGATTCCGATCTTCCAACGATTGAACCGCGGTTCCAGCTTGTTTATCTGATGTTGCAGCTTCGATGTTACTCCTCTCTCGTGGGATGACTCAGCAAAGATTGCCGTGTCATCTGCATAGAGAGCAAGTTTGGTCATGGGGTTGTCCGACATAGGCATGTCTGCAGTGTAGATCGAAAATAGCCCCAAACAGGTGCAAAAAATGGCTCATATTCTTGTTGTTTCAATAACTATTGTGAAGAAGTACTTTTCATCTTGTTATATCTCTGTCTATAAAGAAGAAAATGAAAATATATGAATTTGGGTTCTAAAATATGTTTGATAAAATCTAATTTGAACTAATTACTAATTAGTGATTGCTTCCAACTGTTCTAAATTCCTACAAACACCGTCTATTCGAAAAAACCTGGAAAATATTCACTTGCTTTTTCGCCGGTATACATTTTGGTATTTCTTAGAAATTACAGCATGAAACAATCGACAGATATACTTAGAGATCTTTCCGAGAATTGTTTTCAATACTAATCGGTGTTATTTCCTGACAGCAGCAAATGAATGGATGCTAGTGAATAATGAAATAATTACAGCACGCCAGAGCTTAAAATAGTAGATAATGAAACAGTGAATATTAATTGATGTGAATATCATTCGCATTTGAGAGAGTGTTTTTAGTAAATGTAACCTGAAGTAACAATGAGATGGTATCTAGATTACATGTGAGTTGAACCAACCAATCTGCCTCAGTGTAGTTGAAATGTTTAATAATATACAATATGATATTTGTCGATATCCGCTTCTGCAGCAAAATAACAAAGACATTTTTCAAACTGTTTCGAAGCACAAACATTTGCGATGCTATTTTCTAAATCACCTGTATTTTCTGGACGTCGCATATAAACTAAGTATGTGATAAATTCTTCCAAAAAATTCCAGTGGAGTCATACCTAGACTTCGAACTGGCCATAGTACTGGGCTCTCATTTCTAATCGAATTCTTGTTAAAAGTTTCATCCAAATAGTGAAAGACTTTTCTTTTAAGTGTTATTATAAGTAATCCGAAAGACTCCCAACTTTAGATAGATTAGGAATACAAGAAGTTAGCTGTCAAAATTGTGATCAATTTTATTGTGGCCAAACCAAGAGATCGACGAATATCCGGTTCCGTGAACATTTTGCCCGTGAAAATAAATCTCGCTATAAAATGACCTTTTAAAATTTGAAATTGATAAAACCAGTTAATGATCGCAGGAAATTAGATTGAGACAATTTTTATCAAAGTACTTTTCCACCATTCACTGGTATGTTATATATTTTACCAATGTTATTCTCCTTTCTATTATATAATTTATCTCAGTTGAATATGACTTCATTCAGCTCAATATACCGGGTGGCTACGGAAGTATTGCCTACGGAATATCTCAGTTATTGTATGAAGTAGGTTTGTGAAATTTGGAGCGTCGATATAATGACATAAGAGCTAGAATTTGAGCATATTGACATGTCGATGTTAACTTCCGGTCTGACCGGAAGTAACATCAACTTTCTTATTTTAAAGGAAACCCTATTTTTTTTCTTTTCGCTTCATTCAGCATTCAATTCCCTTTCTAATGACATATCACAAGTTGGTATCTAACCAGAAACTAGATCAGAAAAAAATTATTATTGAAATTCACCGAGTAGGTCGTGGAAGCAAAATGAAAGCCAAAAATTGAAAAGTTGTCTATGGAAACCATACGTCACTTGATAACAGTTGCTACTACTGTGATATTTTATTTTCATTCGTCGGCGTTATAAGAAGCCGCCAAAAAAAATATTGGAAAAATTGGGAAAAAAACAATACTCTGTAGGTCCATAACTTAAATAGGAACATACAACTTTTTCTTGCTTGTACTATTCAGCATAACCATTCCTTTCTAATGATATAATAGAAAGTAATTTTTTGAAATGAAATACCAAAAAATCCAATTATTTTTCTTCAAATAACGAAAAAACAGATTTATCGAAAAAGAAAATTCAAATTGATAGGATTAAAGATAAAATAAATTCTAAACAAATGTTCGAAATGCATTCCCTCAGCGTCAATACATTTATTGACTCTGGTGATATTTTCATGTAAGACGTTTCTCAACATTTGGGCGTGATATCTTGGAAAGCTCTACGAATTTTTACTTTTAGCTCATGTAGAGTTGTAGGCTGTGTGGAATACACCCTATTTTTAAGATGCCCCCATAGAAAAAAGTCGCACGGAGTAAGATCAGGTGACCTTGGTGGCCACCTGACTGGACCATGGGTTGTTATAAGTCTCTCTTGAAAGCGATTTTGAAGATAATTTCTCGCTATTCTTGAATTATGCGGAGGGGCGCCATCTTGCTGGAAGTACATTCTCTCAGTTATTTCCGCTGGTAGGTTGTTAATGAATTCCGAAATTTCATTCGTTAAAAAATTAAAGTATCTCTCTCCGGTTAGTTGGCCTTGAAAAAGAATGGGGCCAACAATATGAGTTCCTGGACTATTCCTGCCCAAACTTTCACACCAAATCTCTCCTGGAAGCCGCCTTGTCGAAACCGGTGCTCGTTTGCTATCGCCCAGTACCTGGAACAAAAGACCGTTCACACTTTTAGCACTTTACACTTCGACTATCGACAATAATCCAAATAAAGTACAGTACCTACCTTGTATTATTCCTGTTAAATAATCCATTGTTGGTAAATCTTGACTCGTCCATAAACAAGATATAATAGTTAAATAGGTGATTCTCAGCATTTTGTCGAAGAAACCAATTACAATATTCCAGGTGCCTTTCACCGTCATTTTCATACAAATGTTGATGCAACTGATACCTACTTGATAGATTTCAATCGATGTTTTTTCAAAATTTTCCTACTTATAGCTAATTCGGCGCCAATCTGCCTTGAGGAAATTGTGCTATCATATTGTACTAAAGCTAATACATTAATTTCAGTTTCCTCATTAATAACAAATGCTTCTTGGTCTTCGTGAACATCAGGCTCAGTTCTTAATTTTTCTTCAAGCCACTGGAAATACCTTCTTGACGGTTGCTGCCTCCCTGGATATCGCTCTAAATACAATCGTTCAGTGGCATAAGAATGTTTTAAACATTCACCATAAATGAGAAGCATGTCAATTTGTTCGGTTCGTGAATAACGGGGCATTTTTTGAATATTCCACTAACTGATTTCGATTTCCAAACCCCTTTAAAATGGCAGAATCAAAAACACTACTTCGAACGTCAAAATAATATGGATAGCAGCGTTCGTGACAGCTCTCATTTCTTTTCTGTTTCATTCCAAAATAAATCTTAATCAGCCTACTTGTTAATATTTTGGTTCGAATGATTATTGCAACGGAATGATTATTCTGAATAGCACAAACATCGTCCATAGATAGATATTAGAATATCTATGGACGATGGCACAGACCAAGTACGTTTATGTTCCTATTTAACCTACAGGATATAATTTATCATTCCACATTATTTCTAATTTTATTTTTGCTTATGGCGATAATCTGTTTTGTTATTTGAAGAATAATAATTGGATTTTTCGGTATCTCAGTTCAAAAAATTATTTTCTATTATATCATTAGAAAGGAATGGTTATGCTGAATAGTACAGGCAAGAAAAAGTTGTATGTTCCTATTTAAGTTATGGACCTACAGAGTATTGTTTTTTTCCCAATTTTTCCAATATTTTTTTTGGCGGCTTTTTATAACGCCGACGAATGAAAATAAAATATCACAGTAGTAGCAACTGTTATCAAGTGACGTATGGTTTTCATAGCCAACTTTTCAATTTTTGGCTTTCATTTTGCTTCCACGGCCTACTCGGTGAATTTCAATAATGATTTTTTTCTGATCTAGTTTCTGGTTAGATACCAACTTGTGATATGTCATTAGAAAGGGAATTGAATGCTGAAAAAAGCGAAAAGAAAAAAAATAGGGTTTCTATTTAAAATAAGAAAGTTGATGTTACTTCCGGTCAGACAGGAAGTTAACTTCGACATTTCAATATGCTCAAATTCTAGCTCTTATGTCATTATATCGACGCTCTAAATTTCACAAACCTACTTCATACAATAACTGAGATATTCCGTAGGCAATACTTCCGTAGCCACCCGGTATAGGGGTAGTTCAAAATAGTACATGGTGTAATAACGAATGAAGGACGAAAACGGATAATAAAATAAATATTATTCCCTATATAAAGAAAACAGTAGACCAGATTGAGTATATTTTACGTGTAACCGTTCGAAGCGTGGAAAGCAATCAGTAATGCACTGACCGCCTGTTGCATAAATTACCGTAAATCACCTCTTAATATTTTTATTGCTGTCCGGCTGCCTAGTGATATTTATGAAAAGAAGAACAGTATCGTCCTTGATGAACGATCAAACAGAACTCAATATTTTCTCTCTTCCTAATTTGTTTTGCCGTTAGACTAGGTATAAATGTAATTAATTATTGTCAAACACTATTTGTTATCATAGAGTTATCCGAAAACAGGTATAAAACTATTCCTAAATTAATTATTGGGTGGTATGATTAAAAAGAGTATTTGCTTGTACTTCAAGTGAGAGCTTTTACTTCCTAGTATTTTGTGGAGTATAATGTTTTACATAAAGTTAATTCCTCCATGGGAAGTGTTGACTTAGGTTAGAAGCATAAACTAGTAGTAAATACTACGATGTGATTACCCTCAAATTGGTTCAATTGTTGTTGTTTGTTCTGTGGTACTTAATAATCATGAGTGAGAGTAGATAGTGTTGAACCTAGTGCCGAGGTTGCTGAAAATGTGGAAGTAGATCTATAGATGGTATTCGTTATTTTGTAAGAAGATGGTAAAATACTCTCTGACAAACGGCAAACTCCAGCAATCAAAGCAGAAAAAGAGAAAGCAGCTGAATCACTCGCTGAAGCGTATACCAAGAATACCCAAGAAAATAACTCCATTTTCGATAAATTTAATAAAGCTGCTCCCTTCGTTTCAATATGATTTCCTAAGAACTCTCTAGCTACCCGTTCAACATTGTTTTTATTGAACCTGAAAGTACAGAGTTTAATGTAGCAATCTAGCTAAAATAATTGACCTACCGAAATAATTTTCTATATTTTACCTCCCCATACGTTCTACGATCACACATTTCCCTCCTTTTCCTACCATAATTCATAAAAAAAGCCATAACACCTCTTCAATTGAAGATATGAAGTTAGTCTATGAGTAGCTTCTTAAAAACTACATCAAACACTCCCAAATGGAGGAAATACTTGACAACATTGGTAATTACTGCAGTATTAACTTCTATATATTGAAGTAAATAAAGCAAAGTATAGAGTAATTGCTACTAGTACTTACTCAAGTGTTACTTCAAGAATTATGTGGAGTAAATACTTTGATTTTTTGAAGTAAAAACTACAACATGGAGCATTAACTTGAAGTAAAAGCAAATACTCTTTTAATCATACCACCCATAATTTTGGGAATATAAAAGAAGGACATTTTGGAATTTATGGCTTCTGAAAAATTGAATAGTCCCCCAAAAAGCCACGAAGGAGGTATTACTACGCATAATTAAAAATGAAAATTTTCAAAGAGAGTATATTATTGATGAACTTTGTAAACATTCTGGTCATACGCTTCTGAGATTATCTCCGAATTATTGTGTTTTCAACCCCATTGATTTGTTTTGGGAATTTATAAAAAACAAATTGAGAAAATCTAATCAATGTCCAAATCTAAGCGGAGAAGTAGTAGAAAATGTTAGAAGAATCTCAGGAGAGGAATATAAAAATCTTTGGATAGAATGAATTTTATATGTGATTTCAAAACTACGTGAATATTTCCTTTTGCCATCCAGTCAACCAGTAATCCTGAACATGGGTGATTCGTCTGATTCGGAGGATTATGATAATAATTATAATAATGTTTATTTCTCTTGTTGAAAAGTACAAAACAGAAGATGACGTCAATGGTACAATAACAAGGAAAACGTCATAATGCTAAATATAAATGTACTTATATATACAGACACAACACATACATACATATTTCTAAAACGAAGATATGTTAGACATAAAAAAAGATGTATGCAGAGGCAAGAATAACTAAAACAACTTCAGTCTACTAAAACTACTAGTAAAATGGGACTATATAAACCTAGAATTCATCAAGGGTGTAGCAATTTTTCTGGATAAGAGATGTTTTCAATCTCGATATGAAAATTGTTAGATTTGGTGAGTTTTTAACTGATTCATCTAGCTTATTGAAAAACTTTGGTCCAAGAAAGAGAAAACTTTTTTGGTAAAGGATGGTTATGTGCATGTTGGGTATTAACAAGTTTTTAGAGCGAGTCGAGTATTGATGCTGATTAGATGAGAAGTTCGGCCTGTTCTTATAAATATACAGGGTGTTTCTTAAGTACGTGTAGAAAATCTAGGAGCTTGTTGCTGACATCAATAAAAGAAGAAAAGTTCCTATAAACATATGTCCGCAAATCATTCGTTTCTGAGATACAGAGTGTCAAAGTTGAATTCTGATTTTTATTTTTTGTGAATAATTTCAAAATAAATTTGATATTTGGGTAAATTTTGGTATCTGGGAATATTTATTATTTAGTTTGTTCAAAAAATATATTCTTGGTAGAGGTAACTGAGAGCAACTGTTTTCGAGTTATTGAGATTTGAAATAATCGATGCAAGTGATTTTGAATGACAAGATTTTTTAATGAAAAATAAATTCAATTAGAAATTAGTTTTTTTCACAATTGACATAAAATTTGATTTTGTCATTGAAAAATCATCCCAGATACCAAACTTTACTCGAATTTCACAAATATCTTGGAATTTATTCACAAAAAACAAATATAAGAATTAACTTTGACACTCTGTATCTTACAAACGGATAACTTGCGGACATGTGTTTATAGGAACTTTTTTTCTTATTTTGACGTCAGCAATATGCTCCTGAAACGTACTTAAGAAACACCCTGTATATGCATAGTTCATAAATTTAAATACTCGCAACCGTTAGTATTCGGAGTTCTTTGAATGAATTTCTGCATGATTGCCTCCACCCACTTTCAGCAATGATTCTGACAGCCTTCTTTTGTAGAATGAAAACCCTCTCTGCAGTTGACCCTGTACCCCAGTTCAGTATTCCATACCGTAGATGACAGTGGATAGTTCCGTAAATGTCTAGACATGAACCTCAATGCGTAACAATTTTTCCTTAATTTAGTGCAGAGAGTTTCAATATGAGGATTCCATGTGAGTTTATAGTCCAGCGTGAGACCTAACATCATTGTTGTTGAGCAATTTTCAACATTTAACTCCTCACTCTCAAAAATACTGAAGTCTTCAGGGACATTGTTCAATGAAAATTTCATCAGTTTGGTTTTGGAGATGTTCAATGCCAAGTGATTTTTATTAGCCCAAGTTACCACCCGCTCATAAACACTTTGTGTTTTTTATGATCCTTGATGAGGAAATTGGTGTCATCTGCATAAGCAACTACATGAATTTCTGTGAGACTACTGAAGTACTGCATCAGGTCATTGGCGTATATGAGGAAAAGTAAGGGGCCAAGTATTGAACCTTGAGGTACACCTTGCTCAATAGTTGTTGATTGACTAACAGTATTAGGAATAACTACCTTTTGGGTCCTGCCCTCTAAATATGACTTCATCAGCTCCAAAGCAATTCCTCTCACACCGTATCTCTCCAGCTTCTGAAGTAGAAGTATTTGATTGACACTATCAAAAGCTCTAGAGAAATCAATGAATAACCCACAGATATGCAGTTTTCCATCGAGAGCATTTATAACGTGTTTATTGAATTCGTAAAGTGCCGTTTCAGTACTTTTGTTTTGAGTGAATCCGTGTTGATTAGGTGAAAAAAGTTTGTTAGCAGAGAAAAAAGATACCAACTGTTTTTTAATATTGAGCTCAAAAATCTTGGAAATACTCGGAAGCAAACTGATTTCCCTGTAATTTTCATAAAGATCAGGATCACCTTTTTTAAAAATCGGAGTAACAAGTGCAGCTTTCAATTTTTCAGGAAAAATACCTCGTTCAAAGGACAAATTTATAGTATATGTCAAAGGTTCACATGATGATTAAGTATTGCCACGACTTTGATGTGTTTATAAGATAGCCGTACCAGCAAATAAATTATCAATATTTCCTGATGTTTTCTTATTCTATTTTATTGAACGACTTGTTTTCGGTGTGTCAGATAACTTGTCAATAAGTTACGACCAACGTCCCGTACCCATACACGCGCAGTCCTTCTATTCTATTCATTATAAGAACAAGACACATTATATTCGCAAATTTCTATACAGCAAGCAATACGCAAAGTTATACCCAAGTAAGAGAAAATATCTCCGCCTATGGACGGCAAGTACGTTCAAAGAGGCGAAGTCATTGACGTGTTAATCCGGTTTTACAGCTCATTCAACTGAGATTGGATAAACTATAACACTTCACTTTTCCATAGATTTGCTCGTAACCCACCATCCTTGCTGAAGATGAAGAATTACTCCTTGGAACCATGTCCCGTTGATGTAAGTCTTTTCGACTACTTTTACATTTCCAATCAAAATAATATTTGGAGGAGTCAGACTGTAAGCTTTCTCAACTAACCAGTAACATCTCACCTCCACTATATATGATGAATCGTTTCAGTTGGTTTAGATCGGTGGTACGAGGAAGAATTTTAGTTAAGAAGAAAATTTAATGAATGAAACTCATCAACAAACTTAAAACTCGGCATGTGTTTTGATCATCATTAGATCATCTTCCAGATAGAGCAGTGTTGGGTTTTTATTGAATTCATCATAGAAAAATGTTGAAAACTATGGTATTTTATAACTAACACTTATCAATTTCACATCGATTCCCGGACTAGCTGAAAAAATAGAGCAATAAATATATTGATGAGGAACTAGCCCACAAGCCTAATGCATTGAGTAAAAGTAATTTATGATAACAATTACCTAATACTGAAATATTCACAAAACAGGACAAAAACCCGAACACGATAATGCCTGCTGAATGTGCCTCGTAAATAAGCCGATTACCTACTGCTATTACAGTTAATTATGGCAATTAAAAAATAATGTTAATGTATTATCTGCTTCTATGACTACCCGTGTGTATTCCACATTTCATTTAGATTTGAATAATATAGTGCCTACTCTAAAAAGTTGAAATAATTAGCATTCAATTCGTTCGAAAAACAACGCAACAAACGGCATGACGTCTTCGTTTTGAAGCTCAAATTACATAAGACAATCTTATCAAGTTACCATTGCGTCTCGATATTAGACGTACATGGTTTCGAAACGCGAAATTTTGATTGTTATCAGTGATAATATCCCGACAAAATGAAGAATTTTCACGAAAGCTGTGCTGCTTAGAGAATTATTTTGCCCATATAGTATAGTCAGCTTGTGCCATTTTTTATTAAAATTGTATAGGCACCGAAAATTATAATCATGGTGTTGTAATGTCATGTTGACAGTTTGGGTCCCAAAAGGGGCCGAACAAAATTGCAAAAGTTATAAACTGATAAAGTAAAAAAATGGGCATTGTTGTTTTTTGAATATCTCGAAATTTTTTAAAGAATTTCGAAATGTTCAAAAATATCTGAAAAGACTAGCAAATTTGCTGAAAAAAGCTGTCGTCCCCTTACGAACGGCAGCCCACAAAAGTCAAAACTTGTGCGAGCCAAAGATTAACGAGGTCTTACCTTTTACGTGCGATTCCCAGCACGATCCGAGGAGAATATCGAAAGGAGGTCCAAACCCCGGCGCTGCTTGGCTTCAGATATCGGTGAACCGGAGAGCAAAACATGGGTAGTCTGGCTTCCGCACCCGTTGTGTCACTCTGATACAACAATAACAAAAATTATTTTAACATATTGAAATATTACGAAATTGAAAAATTCGTGTACTATTATCTGCGGTTAAAAAATTTCTATTCCAATTTCTCCATAAATTATGCATTTGTTAATAATTAACATATTTCTCTAAACTGAAAGTTAACATGAAAACCCCGATAATTATTGAACTAAAACCCTAGGATTTTTTTCATCTAGTGAAGTTATTGTTACTAGCCTTACGAATACATGGACGTTGCAAAAATAGTAAAGTTTCGATGTTCCACTTTTTTATTAACAATTAAAAATAAAAAAAAATTAAATAAGTTAATAGTGTTTATTTATATTTTGATATCTCGAATGTAATTCGCCATTAAAATGAACTTTTTTGGAAATGTTAATCACATAGATTCTATCAACTAAAACAAAAACGTCATCTTAAAATGTATCAAATCATACAAAATAATAAAAAATCCTACAATACTTTGTTTAATAATGAAAGACAAAAGTCAAATAGTTGTATTTTTAAATTGAAAAGCTATTTTTTCAAAAATTGTAGTCAATAATTTAATAAATAATACAGCTAGAACTGTAGTCTGGAAGGTTTTAATTCATAAATAATGAACAAAAAAGACCTGAAGCATTATTGTTATATCTGCAATAGTTTAAAAGTTATTGTAATTAAAAAAGCAAAAAATCGGATGAAAAGTTTCAAGGCATAATAATATTAAAAATTATATAAAAAATTGAAAATAAATATTTTTCACTAAAAACAACATTAATATTAAAAAAATAAACGAAAAAAATTCATTTGTTCACAACACATTTTTTAAGAATGTCAAAGAAAAATGTAAATTATGATTTTAAGAGAAAAAATGGTTCATTGAGTTTATTATTTAGCCGCAAATAACGATTGTTAATGAACAAACGCATGTTCTATCAAATTTTTAAAGGAATAATTTTTTTAAGACATACAAGAATTTCGACTCTCCCAGCTTCATTATCATTTCTAGATACAAGAGATATAACAATGTATAATAAAATAATAGATGATTTTTTTTCTTTAATTCCTGTAAGAAGACATGATAAATTGTTACGAGTTTTTAACAAATATTATTCCAAATTGTAATTCAAACGACAACTCTCAAAAGTCTTTGAGAGTCTTGTGCGAGCTAAAAAATACGTAGCCCTCACCTTTCAACGTGTGATGCCACGTAAGAGACCAGTGACCATGCTGGGATTTAAATTCACGCTTCTATGGTTGAGAAGAGACCACCACGGCCTATTCAATTCGAACAACGTAGCTTCTCTGGACAGTTTAGTTACTAGGACGCAAAAAAATTACTTTTTCAAATAAACGTATATTACAAACCTTCTTTTTCAGGCATGTCAACTTCAATTCTCATCATCCTATGAGACAGATATAGATAATTTCACTCGCCGCATGAAACCCTCCATTCCTGCAATAATAGATAGATAGATTCATTTAATCCTGATATGTACAACAATACATTTATGACAAGTCCAATGGTATAGAAATATTAGTAAATTATAGTAATAATATGTAAAAAATAAGTAAAAGTGTGGTTGAAAAGAGAATGTATAGATAAAAATATTAAGCTAAAAAGGTAATGTATAGATAAAAAATGGTAAAAACTGGTACATAAAGACGTAGTCACTCTTATAATGAAATAAGTAAATGGAAATATAACAAACTTATTAAAAAGACTAAGAAAGTACAATTGACAATAAGAGTATAGATACTGAATGTACGAATCAAGTAGGCCCGGTAATTTGTTTTGATTCAGTGAGTATGCAGCACCCGGTACTCCTCATATAGTCAATATATTCATTCCTCAAGGGAATAGAATGGATTTTCAGTCAGACATGTTTTGACTGTTTTTTTGAAATTGAACCTGCTCATGTTTTTTATTTCATGGGGAAGAATATTATAAAGGTTATAATTTAGTTGAGTTTAGTTGAGTTGTTCTTAGATCTGGTGAGTCTCTGTCTAGGTATTCTAATCATGCCCAAGTAGCACACCTATCTTGGTAAAATATTGGTATAATATTGTGAACATATTGGCGAAATATTTGAAATGCAATATTGGCGAGAAAAAAAATGTGAACATTCGGCGATATTGGTCCAATATTAGTTGAATAATATTGGCGAAATATTCTTGAAGTAATATTGGTCTCAAAATATTCGGCGATATTGTTACAATATCGCTAAAACAGTATTCTGACAATATTGGCACAATATTCAAAAGTTATATTTTCGAGAAGTAAAATGTGAACATTTTGCGATATTGGTCGAATATAGTTTGAATATTTTAGAAATAGTTTTGATGAAATATTCTTGAAACAATAATGGCCTCAAAATATTTATCGATATTGGTTCAATATTTATCGATATTGGTACAATATCATTTGGATATATTGGTGGATGTCAATATACCTTGGCAAATTACTAAAGGTCTTTTAGTTGATGAAGGTGGCACCACAGTCTGCCTTTTGATCGCCATAACCACTGGGTAAGCTGTCTTGAAAACAAGTTACTGGAAGTATTTAATATACTTTCGTAGGTTTTAGAAGACGTTCTATATGTAGAGCCACCTAGCGGATTTTTATCCAAGTTTGATCATGATATAATTTCAATATGTTTCATTGAATATTCGGCCAATATTCAAATTTCATCTCAATCTAGATGTGGGAAACAATATGAAGACAATATTGTTTTAACGATATCGATAAATATTATTGAACCAATATCGACCCAATATTAATTCATAAGATTTGTTGAATATTGGCGAAATGATATTCAACCAATGTGTAATCACACTTGGAGATACAATATAGTTTTTATGCCTAGAATCGATATTAGAGGAATATTGGCATTGCGATATTTATTCTAGATGTTAAAAACGATGTGAAGACAATATTGTCTTATCGATGTTGGTAAATATCATTCGACCAATATTGACTCAATATGAGTTATTACAATTTGTCAAATAAAGTGGAAATGATATTCAACCAATATTCTAACAAACTTGGAAATACAATATAGTTTTTTCCCCCTATAATCGATATGACTGGAATATTTGGATTGCAATATTTATTCTAGATGTGGAAAACAATATACAGTGTGTCTCACTTCTCATGGAAACACCCCCGTATCTTCCGTAACAGTAGAGGTAAAATGATGAAACTCTCAGGACTGATGGAAATGCTCAAAATGCACCTACCACCTGAATTGGGTTGACCTACGTGATATACACTGCCCGCCAATCGCGATGGAACAACCCATTTTTACGGTAAAACATACTAGGGGGCAGAATAGGCTCAAAATTCCTACAGATTCGTGATCAGGACCACCAACTTACTACAGATACAATTTTTCTCTGAAAAAATTTCAGTCCTGAAAAATCCGAATTTGTCTCACTTCTCATGGAAACACCCCCGTATTTTCCGTAATTTTATACGTAGAACCCTGAAATTTGCAGGATCGATAGATACACTAGAAATAAACTCACTGCAGAAAACGGGTCATCCTACATGATGTGCACTGCACGCCAGCAGCGATGGAAAAATGGGTGGTTCCTTCGCTGCTGGCGTGCAGTGTATATTACGTAGATTGACCATTGCAGTGAGTTCATTTCCAGTGTATCTATTGATCCTGGAAATTTCATGATTCTACGTAAAAAAATTACGGAAGATACGGGGGTGTTTCTACAGTGACACGTTTTCCCTGAAAAAATTTCAGTCCTGAAAAATCCGAATTTGTCTCACTTCTCATGGAAACACCCCCGTATCTTCCGTAATTTTTTACGTAGAACCATGAAATTTCTAGGATCGATAGATACACTGAAATTGAACTCACTGCACGGAAATGGTCAATCTACGTAATATACACTGCACGCCAGCAGCGAAGGAACCACCTATTTTTCCATCGCTGTTGGCGTGCAGTGCACATCATGTGGGATGACCAGTTTTGTGCAGTGAGTTCATTTCTAGTGTATCTATCGATCCTGCAAATTTCAGGATTCTACGTATAAAATTACGGAAAATACGGGGGTGTTTCCATGAGAAGTGAGACAAATTCGGATTTTTCAGGACTGAAATTTTTTCAGGGAAAACGTGTCTCTGTAGTAAGTTGGTGGTCCTGATCACAAAACCTGAAGGAATTTTTGGCCAATTTTGCCCCCTAGTATGTTTTACCGTAAAAATGTGTTGTTCCATCGCGATTAGCGGGTAGTGTATATAAGTTAGGCCAACCCCATTCAGGTGGAAGATGCATTTTGAGTATATCCATCAGTCCTGAGAGTTTCATCATTCAACCTATATTATTACGGAAGATACGGGGGTGTTTCCATGAGAAGTGAGACACACTGTATAACCAATATTGTATTATCGATATTGGTAGAAATTATTCAACCAATATTGACCCAATATTTCGTGTGATAATCTACATTCAAAACTAGTTCAACCAATATTCCACCAATATTATTAATACAATATTGTTTTCTGAATATTCATCCATATTGGACCAATATTGATTTTTCATTTACAATATATCTATATTGGCCCAATATGGAACCAAGATTCAGCCGATATGATGTGCTACCTGGGTGTTTGCTCCTCTGGTGTTGTGGTGATGAATGTCAGACTGAGTAGTCAGCATGGGAATTTATTTGTGAATATCAATGATAGTTTTCCATATAAAGAGTGACGGGAGATTCATTATTTTGAATTTTTTGAATAGCGGTCGACATATTTCTCTAAATTTTGCATTGCCTAGGATTCGTATAGCTTTTTTCTGCTGCCGAAAGATAATCGAAGCTGCCGAAGAGTCACCCCAAAGTAAAATACCGTAGTTAAGGTGAGACTAAATAAGCGAATAAGGGATGTATGCCTCTATAATACGCAGTTCCTTCCTTTCGAGCCAGTAATACCACTTTGGCAAGTCAACCACGTATCCAAACAACAACGGAGAATATAATATTATCATCTTGCTACTACTGACAGACTTCAGGTCTGTCAGGCAGAATCTATAACTATTGAAAAATTCACAACAATGGAACTTTTTTACTTTGTTGGTTCGTGAAATTTTCTCAATAAATACTACTCGTGCTCACAATACTATCGATATTTCTTTCAGAAGTCTTAAACTCGATCAAATTGCTTTGAGGTAACACCACTCGTCCTAAAGGACTCGTGCTGTTACCAAGCAATTTGATCTCGTTAATTTCTGACAGAATTACTATCGATAGTATTGCTAGCACTCGTGGTATTACCCCCGATAATATGATGAACAGATTGATAAAAATTGTGAGACCTTTTTTTGTAATTTGATCAAGTCATCCTGCAGTGACTTATGATCCTGCATGAATTTCATTTCTTTGTAGACTTTGAAATCATCTGCAAATCGTACACGGTATGATCTCGCGAGTATGTTGATTATATCATTGACAACACAAAAAAATAATGGACCCAAGTTAAATCTCTGCGGCAAGAAAATAATATTCTTATTGACAAAGCCAGTAAATCTAAAGATAAATTTATAATAAAAAAAAGAATTTATGTAATCAATCACAAACACTTTAAATTGAATGTAGTAATGATAATAATAATAATCTCTAGTTCCACAATTTAAAACAAATTTGATAAACAATTCGATTAAAATTGTTAAAGAAAAAGAATTACAGGAAAAAAGAAAACAGTGTCAAACTATTCATATTGTGGTACCACTTGTCAACGTAATATTCTTGCATGTTGAAATAAGCTATCTTTAATAATGTTTTTTTTAGGATTTTTCGGAAAATTTTCAGAAAGATGTTTCTTAGACCAGTTGGCAGATGATTGATGATACATTTTTCTACTCTTCTATTTGATGGAGTTTTATATTCAGGAGAATTTTGCTATCGGTAAGGTAATACAATCTTCATGTCTTGTTTTATATTTTCTTATTTCTCTGATTTTATTAGACGTTGATCCATATTTTATATAAATGAATAAACGAGAAACTGTTAATATTTTCAGGCTATAATAAAAAGACGTTTACAGTGATCACGTTACTGAGCTTTGCATGAATATCTAATTGCTCTTTTTTGTGAGATGGAAACAGATTGAAATGGTTGATCACTGCATAGTCCTCCGAAGGCAATACCATACCTGAAGGGGAAAAGTAAACCATCTTAGCTGAGGCTATATTCAATTCTCTTAAGACGATTTTGACGGCAAAGCAGCCAAAGGCTACCTTTTTACTAAGGGTCGTTACATGCTGAAAATTTCAACTTGTGGTCTATAGATAGACCAAGAAACTTTGTTTGTGGATTGTTCACTATAATCTGGGACGATCAAGGACGAATTATCAAAATCAAGCTTGAAAGTGAGTAAATTTGTTGTACCTAAGTTGAAACATAGGGAATTGGAGGCACACCATTGCTTAATTTTAACTAAATTGAGAGTAATTGTTTCCATCAAGTGATGATTCACGTCTTTACTATGCCATAGGAAAGTGATGTCGTCTGTGAAAATGGTGAATTTTCCTTGAATGCGAACGGTAGTTAGATTATTTTTAAATAATAAAAATATGATAGGACCCAAAACCGATTCCTGTGGTATTCCCAACGAGACTTTTCCACTAATTGATTTTTGTATCTTTTGCTTGAAATACCTGACCCCCTTCTGACAAATGGGACACTTTTTAGAAAACGCGCTTTCTTGTAAAATCATTGGTAATTTTTGCGCACTCGTGCAATTATAACTGAAAATGGTCCTTTGAATGTTGTATGGCAATACCGTGCATTATTTTTTTTAAAGAACAAATCTCTGAATATTATTAAAAACGTAATCATCCGATTAATCTTTCACTCGCATTACCTTCCGTAATAACCATTAATAATGCACCCCTGTCGCCTAAAACCCAAACATTCCCCGGATAAACGGCATCCTTTGACCTTGACAGTGTGCCAACACATATTTTCAATTATCCTATTTGCTCCGCCGCTGCTGTCAGATTAAAGAACACTTCACATGCTGGAATATCTCCGCCGCATTATAAATTATTCTCGAATTGCTGGAAAAAGTGCCTCCCGACAACGAGATGCTATATTTATCCCCAATTTTTTTTTGAACGTCTCTTGGCAAGCGTTTTCGAACGATGTTCGGATGCTGTGAGATTGGTTTAGAGGTATTGCAGACCCGATTTCGGTAATAGATTGATACAGAATTTCTCAACGAGATGTGGCGGAACAGCAAAGATATTTTTCAACAGAGATACGAGGATATATTGAAAAATTCTTAGCCTACTGCAGAACCAAACAAAATTTCAATGTCAAAATATTTTATTACTCAACATATTCTCCTCTTAATTGGGTACATTTATTACAGCGAACCTGCAACGTCTCTAGACCTTTCAAAAAAATGTTTTTTTCTTGCTCTACAAACCAGACCTCCACAGCTTTTATTACCTCCTCGTTGGAAGAAAATTTACGACCTTTTAAACTTTTTTTCAGTTGACGAAAGAGATGATAGTCGGACGGAGCCAAATCTGGTGAATAAGGGGGGTGTTCTAGTAATTCAAACCCTAAATCACGAATTGTTTGCAAGGCAACATGAGATTTGTATGCAGGGGCGTCGTCCTGCAATAACAAAACACCTTTGGATAGCTTTCCGCGTCTTTCCTCTTTAATTTTTTCCCGTGGAGTGGTCAATAATGTCGAACAGTAATCTCCAGTTATTGTTCTACCCTTATCCAAAAAATCAATCATGATTACTCCTTGGCAATCCCAAAAAACTGAAGCAAGAACTTTTCCAGCAGATTTTTGGACTCGAAACTTCTTAGGTCTTGGAGAACCGGAGTGTCGCCATTCCATCGATTGTTGCTTTGTTTCTGGATCGTAGAAATGTACCCAAGTCTCATCCATAGTAACAATTCGATTTAAGAAGTCATCATCGTTTCAAATCGAGCACAGATCGAACGCGATGCTACTACCCTTGCACGCTTTTGGTCAACATTCCATATTTGGGGATCCATTTTGCAGCAATTTTTCTCATGTCAAAATTGACGTGAACTATTATATATGATGAACGCGTTCGTATGAAATATTCAGTGATTCAGATGTCCGTTTTAGCCCAATTCGACGGTTTATTAAAATCATGTCATGAACTGACTCGATATTTTCGGGTACTGACACAGAATGGTCATCGTCTTCAATGGAAAATTTACCTCTTTCGAAGCTTGCAGTCCAATTTTTCACTGTCGCATACGAAGAACATTGATCACCAAGAAGGTTATTAATCATATCTTCGTAAATCTGCTTACCTCTTAACCCTTTTAACTACAGGTACTTGATGATGGCTCGATACTCCAATTTTTCGATTTTCACAATTTCGGCGGACATATTTTTTATTTTAATTTATTGCGTAACTCTGCTTTACTTTTTTGACGTCAAACATTACACTGACACTTCTAATAAGTTATTATTCGTTGCTATGGTAACGCAATATTTTGTTTATGCAGGGAACTGGTCTAGGCTAACTATTATGCATTTTCGACAAAAAACCTGCTTCTTGGAATGTCATGAAACATTAAATATGTTTGTATATGTGAAATAAAAAATTGTTTCACCTCCTACTATTCTCACTGTGAGCACTTCCTTCTTGAGCTGAATCAAGGGCAAATCATTAAAAATTTACTTTCAAATCTATTCAATGATGTGTTGATAATCATCTGCAACTGAATATTTGAATTTTTTTCAAAAACCTAGTTCCGATCTCAAAGAGTTAATTTTGATTTGACTATTCTGAATCGATTGGCGTGCGTAGAACTGCTATATCTTCACCAGTTCTCGAATTGAAAAGTCCAAATCGTGTTGAAAGGCTTTTTTTCCTACCATATTTTTTTTTAGATTTTCGGGCACATTTTCGTGAAACTCAATCTTAAAATCGATTCCAATTGAATTCGTGATTTCATAGGCTTTTCACAGAACCCTGCAATTTTGAATTTTCTACCAATTATTATTATTATATGTTGGCTCAATGTCATATCTGAGCATATTCAAGTAATTATTTTAGTAGTCAGCAAGAGATTTTACGTATATAGTCCAAAATTCAAGTAGATCTGAGGACATTGTAATTTTCGTGAATTTTAGGGGTCCTACCCCTCACAACTTTTTTCAAGTAAATTCGTTTTCTATTCGATTGACTTGAAAATAACATAATATACCGATTTGACTATTCTGAATCGATTGGCGTGCGTAGAACTGCTATATCTTCACCAGTTCTCGAATTGAAAAGTCCAAATCGTGTTGAAAGGCTTTTTTTCCTACCATATTTTTTTTCTAGATTTTCGGGCACATTTTCGAGAAACTCAATCTTAAAATCGATTCCAATTGAATTCGTGATTTCATAGGCTTTTCACAGAACCCTGCAATTTCGAATTTTCGAACAATTATTATTATTATGTGTTGGCTCAATGTCATATCTGAGCATATTCAAGTAATTATTTTACTAGTCAGCAAAAGATTTTACGTATATAGTCCAAAATTCAAGTAGATCTGAGGACATTGTAATTTTCGTGAATTTTAGGGGTCCTACCCCTTACAACTTTTTTCAAGTATATTCGTTTTCTGTTCGATTGACTCGAAAATAACATAATATACCGATTTGACTATTCTGAATCGATTGGCGTGCGTAGAACTGCTATATCTTCACCAGTTCTCGAATTGAAAAGTCCAAATAGTGTTGAAAGGCTTTTTTTTCTAGATTTTCTGCACAGTTTCATGAAACTCAATTTTTTGGATATACACACCAATTTCAAAATCGATTCCAATTCAATTAATGATTTCATACGATTTTTGTAGAACCTCTGCAATTTGAATTTTTGACCTTTTATTCCTCTTTCCTGATTCTTATATCTGAACTTTACAAAACGTATATTTTCGGATTCAGCGTGAAATTTTATGTATATTGTGCGAATTTCTTGTTGGGTATCAAAGAATAAATAGTCTGTCAAATCTCCAGATTTGTCACCGTCTGACTTCCTCTCGTAAAGAGTATTTGTTTTTCCCTTCTAAATGGGTGACTTATATCTGTTTCTGTGATTTTTATAATAATTTTTATCTGTTTCTGAGATTGTTTACAATATTAACCAGCATTATTGTTGAAAAAGTAACATATACCTCGTAATTTTTCTTATTCAATTGCGTTAATCCGAATAACTGAATCAAATAATAATGGGTTGAGGGACTTTCAATTCGAGCCAATTCCAGAGCTGTAATTAAATAAAACTGACAAAAGTTTGGACAGCAACAAAATGGCGAAATTGCCTTCACTCGAACAGTAATTTAACTAACTGTACATAATTATACAAAATAGAACAACTCGGAGGAGACTATACAAATTACAGCTACGTTAATTCCCGACTGAAACTTATACAATTACATTCGAGTACGTTTGCAGAGTCGAGTTTCGCGAATTGCCCAGAAAAAGATTCATTCCAGACATGCAACGGGGAGACGAAGGATAAATCGAACGCGCAAAAATTTAATAAACTTGCATCAAGGAATTACGCGATTTAATGGATGGATATAATAAATGTGTGCCTACAAATGAAGAATTACCTGTAATTTTCATTAAAACCAAAAGAACAGAGTCATGAGTAAAGCCTCGCTTGCATGGCATGGCATGGCATGGATTTTTGCAGGTATCCAAACTGATGACTAAAGGGGGGGATTATACAGGAAGTCCCGTAACATATGGATCACACTGCAGATGGTGATAATCAAGTTCATAACTTATTACAAAACCACAACTTGACCTCAGTAAGAACCTCACGGTTTTTGAGATATTGGAACTTGAAAATTGATTTCCTATCTTAGATCATTGTTTCGTATTCCAAGCAAATAAGGAGCGTTTCAAGTTAATTCTCGTTTTCGATAAATATTACTGAATAGTAGTTGTAACAATCGTAGCAGTCAGATTTTTGGTACAGTCCTTTACGGTGTACAAAAAAAGGTATCCTCCTATTTGGATCCTTCAAGATATCTATTACGATACTTTCAGGTTATTTTGTGACAAATTAATTTCCTACGAAAACCTGGGCAGTGGCCTTAAAAACTTGCTCGTTTTGTCCAGAGTCTAGAAAGGCAGAGGAGTTGCCATCATTGTACACTGGCATGCAAAATTAACCGGACAAACAAAATTTTGTTCAAATTCAATCTTAAATAACTTTTTAACCTTTTCATCAATTTCGATAATTTTTTTGCCAAGTTGTAGGTACTTTCATTGTTATCATTCTCTTTTATCGATTTTGTAGAAAGTTCTTAAAGATTTGTCGTTATACAGGTTATGATAAAAAGTGCACTTTACCCCAACATTTCTGAACATCCTGTGGAAAAATTTGACTACTGAATGATAGGTCTTCGTACGAGATTTTAAAGCCTGATCTTTCGTCAACAGTTCTTTTTTTGATTCATATCAATAACTGCATTCTTAAAGAAAAAACGCATTTTTAAAGAAAACCATGCGATTCGTAACCATAAACAAGCGATTTTTTTAAGTTGGCTTTGCTTGTTATGACAAGTTTCAGTTAAGCATTTTTTATGGCTTGTCAAAAAGATTTTTGCTAAGCAGTAGTCAACAATTATTCACAGATTTATTTGCTTTATAGTGTATGTTAAGGTGGTTGTGTCTCTAGGTGATTTGTGTTTCGGAGCTATACCGCTAACGAGAAAGTTTTAAAAAAAATGAGACCGGAACAAGTAGCGCAAGCTGTAGCTTTACAAGATGATGGTCGTGCCATTCGATATATCGCAGATAGACTTGCTGTTCCACGCAGTACAGTATCCGATGCGATAGAAAGGTTTAGAGAAACTGGTTCGTACTTAAGAAGACCTGGGCAGGGAAGACGGAAAGCAACAAACGCAGTTGAAGATCGGTTTTTGAGACTCCAAGTTCTTCGAGAAAGAACAATTCCTGCTACAGCTTTGGCTCGAAGATTGGAAGATGTTCATGGTACCGTAGTTTCACCTGACACAGTACGGTGAAGGTTGAAGGAACAAAACCTATCATCTTGTGTACCTGCTACCGGTCCCCTATTGGATGCAGGTCATCGAAGGCAGCGCTTGGAATTTTCTCGAACTCATGCAGATTGGGATATGGACGATTGGCGAAATGTTCTTTTCACAGATGAGTCTCGTTTTACGAGATATTCACCTGATGGTCGTCAAAGAGTGTGGAGAAGGCCTGGAGAACGCTATGCTCAATGTTGTTTCTCTCCTAGAGTTCAATTTGGTGGTGGAGGAGTGATGATATTGGGCGGTATTTCCTTGGAAGCCCGCACAGATCTTGTTTCGCTACGGGGAGGGAGCCTCAATGCTGACAGATACATCAGGAAGTGTTTGGAACAACATGTAGTCCCTTATATGCCCTTTATAGGAGAAAATTTTCTCCTAATGCAAGATAATGCTCGGCCGCACATAGCCAGAATGACTAGACAATACCTCAATGATGTTGGTATCCAAGTACTCGACTGGTCGCCAAGGATTCCGGATCTCAACCCCATAGAGCATATGTGGGACTAATTAGGACGAAGGCTTAGGCAGAACTATGGAGAATTTCAAACTGTGGTTGCGTTGGAACAGGCGCTGGTAAACGAGTGGGAGCAAATACCCCAAGACGCAGTTGCTGTTTTAATTCAGTCTATGCCAGAAAGGATGAGAGCTGTTATTCAAGCCCGGGGAGGAAACACTCGATTTTGATACCAATTAATTACCATTGTTGTCACTGTTATTTTTTTAATAAATTTTTTTTATGGTTCCGAGTCGCATGGTTTTCTTTAAAAATGCGTTTTTTCTTTAAGAATGCAGTTATTGATATGAATCAAAAAAAGAACTATTGACTAAAGATCAGGCTTTAAAATCTCGTACGAAGACCTATCATTCTGTAGTCAAATTTTTCCACAGGGTGTTCAGAAATGTTGGGGTAAAGTGCACCTTTTATCATAACCTGTATAACGACAAATCTTTAAGAACTTTCTGCAAAATCGATAGTAGAGAATGATAACAATGAAAGTACCTACAACTTGGCAAAAAAATTATCGAAATTGATGAAAAGGTTTAAAAGTTATTTAAGATTGAATTTGAACAAAATTTTGTTTGTCCGGTTAATTTTGCATGCCAGTGTATTTCGAAAAAAAGTTGTTGCTAATGATGTACGACAGGAGGGTATTTTTCAGTATATCACAAGGATTGCAGTTTCTTTCGAAATATGTTTATTTTCTATTTTATCGACGTGTGAGCTGCAGTTTGTTGCTCATTTGTCATAGCGACTGATGAGCTGATAAATCTCACACAGGCACTTGGACTTTGGACAACTTTAGAGATTGCTTTTACAGTGGAGCGCAATTGCTTCTGAATACAATAGTTGTTTTTCTGCGACAGTGCGTAAACCAAGCTTTTACGCATTTTTGAAAAATACAGTATTTTGCGTCAAAAATAACTCGGAAGTCTTTATTTGATAACACGACGACAATTCATATTATTAAACATTCATATTAATGATATAATTGCTACAGTTTGGCAATGTGTTAGGGGCGAAATTTAGGAAAGGAGAGCAGTGAATGTGCAATGATGTGTCACGCCTCTAACATACCCAGTAGCTCAGTAGGCGTGGATTCGACAATAAAAATTGATTTCGATAAGATTGAAATATGGGGTTAATTTTCCGGAGCGCCACGGATTTATTGCCAGTGAAAAATCCGAAACTACCCTGATGGACTGGGACAACCCACTGCACTAATATTACTAAAATATTAAACAATAGATACCTGTAAATGGTATAATAATAATATATAACTATGTAGAGGTTTTGTCTTCCCTTACGCTTAGATAACTTGGACCAGAATAAGAGAAATAGTCATGTCCCTTACTAATAAAATATATTGATCGTTACACACCCTGTATGTGCACAGTTCAGCTCACCATACAAAAGAAAATGAAATTAATGTAAATATCAACCACCAAGATGATTTCAAGTGAATGCTGTGATTGAGAGTATGGTATTGTTTGAATATATCAATATGAAACCTCCAGTGAGGGCTATACCTGTGACGTCACGATGATAGCTTACAATTATGGATACTCACGCCTTAGGGGCAGTCTTATTCTAAACTTATCTGATACAATGTAGATAATCTCAAGCATGCCAGTTCACCAATTATTGTGGTCGTAGTTCATCAGTGCCTTGGTGTATACAGGTGCACAGTGGATACGATACAATCAATCAAAGTACATGTACAGCTGGGACGAATAGCGAAGGAATGCTGAACAACAGATATACAGCGGGACCACCACAGTCGAGCAGGAACAATCACAGCAGTGGAACAGTGGAAAGACAATCGTGTAGCAACGAAACAGTGGAACAATCACTTAAGCGGAACTCCAATAATCGGTAGCAGAGTAGTAGCAGGACTAGCCGCAGCGGAGCAGTAGCAAAGTGGTAGTCGCAGAGGAGCACCCTAGAATTAACCTCTGTCTTCCGATTACACTTTTATGAGGCCATAAGTAGAGCCCAAATGCAAATACTAACCTCTATTTAGTGGGAGGGTTCTGATAACAGCTTTGATGGTCTGTTTGCTGTCTGATAGCAAGTTTCTTGTTCCAGTGGTTTCACACAATGATGAAGTGACTTCTAACCTCAAAAATCCGCAAAGCGAACGGAGATTTCTCAAAAATATATAGCGTCAAAATTCGCAAACAATATGAGAAACTTCTACGATATGAATTTTCCCAAGATCCATCAACGATGATCAAACTTTAATTGGAAATCTTCAAAAAAGGTCAGTCACTCATCAATATCAAATAAAGAAGAGGAAAATATATCTCAGACGTCAAAGTCAAAACTGTCAATATCTGACAAGGCGCTTTCTTGTTCGTTAGTGTTCGGTGGGAACAGTCCAGGAACTGACTCGAGCTACTAGGAGCTATGAAAAGAACACCTTAAGATTCAGTGTTGCCAACTGTACAAAACAATAGACTAACCATAAGTATGTTTACAAAACAACGCTGTCATGCCGCAAAATAGAACAACTGATAACTGTCATTAGCTTAAGGCCGGTTCATGTCCGCTCGAACTAGTACGGCAAAGGTAAGTACTAACATTCGGAGCAAGCTATACATGACAACGATCAAGTTGTCATTTTGATACAGTGGCGTACAGAGTGGAAAGTGTATATCAATGACAGAGAATTTCTGATGTTATTGTATTAAAACAGAAAGGGTTTTCTAGTGCAAAATAAACCCGTAACAAATGTAATAACTGTCGGAGAAAAAACTTTGCATGAAACACTTTCGTAAAAGCCTGTAAAAGTCAAAAATCGCACTGTCAACATTCCTTGTAAATGACATATAACAATAACATGCACGTAATGAGATCTCATAACATACAGGTGCGTTTTGAGAAGAAAACTTAAACTTCTTGGTGTAATTAAATTACAATCAAATTTTTATTTACGTAAGACTTTATTTGGTCTATTTACACAAATTTAGTCAATTAGAAAACATAAAAACTTTTAGCATTAGCAAGATATATTTAGGATTGAAAGAGTGATGCCCCTAAATGTAGACAGCACGTTATACAATTTCTTTAAAAATGGTTTTCTTACGTAGCATGCTATGAAAATAAATGTCATGTCATTTATATTGTCAATTTCTTGAACAAAATATAGTTGTATCCGAACATTTTCTCAACTTTATCTACGAATATGTCTGATAGTAGTGAAAGTGATGAAATTATGAGCACTCCATCGAAGATTTTAGAAAAAGCTCAAGCTGCCACACATAATTTGATACCACTAAAATCCAAAGAAAGGAACGAAATTACCTATCAAAAATTTATGGATTGGCGACACAAGCATACCCAGGTAGCACAGGTTAGTGAAATGACGTCGTAATGACGTCTTATTAAAGTCCCTGCTGGTCCGTGACGTCCTCGACCAAAATGAGACCTCAAAATGACGTCTTATTTCATGCCGTCAAATTGACGTATTTCGTGGAGGTCATAATGACGTCCCTGCGAAGTCAACTATTTGTTATCCGAAAATTGTCGATATCAAGAGACCGTTACTGAGAATTATTTCAGAATACGTGATTACAGAAATCTGGACCTCTCCTGTTAGCAGTTCTTCAAAAATTACTTAGGGCCGGCTGTATGAAGCATTATGTTACATTGCGTCTACTTCACGACTGAAATTTGTATAAATGGTTGTTATATTGTACCAACTTTGTATGATTATTTGTTTACGTAAGATTAGTCAGGTTAGGTTGGCAAGTAATTAATGCATTTTCAACTCTGTCTTGTCATTTAAACTTCCCGCTATTACAGTGACCAATCGCTGAGATGCTGCAGTCGGGACGTAGACGCTTGTTGACAACACTCATGCAGAAAGCCATGGTAGCGGACAGCGTTGCAAATGATATCCATTTGCATGTTCCCAAGAACAATTTATTTTTGTTTTGTCACTAGATGGTAGTGAAGTATTTTGTTTAATTCTGTCAATTAAATTCTCATTACAAAAAAGTTGTCACAAGGGGTCAATTCTGAAAAAGTTAACGATAATCTTAAAATAATTTGGTGGAATAAAATGATGGTTTCTTTGACCTGGCAACTCTGTCGCGGCAGCGTGGGTTGTCGGTCGGACTCGGCTGGATTCGATCGTTGGCCGTACGGTACGGGTTGCTGCTTTTGAATTATGTTTTATTTGTCGAATGACATTGCCTTTAGAATAAAGCTAAAATCTTTTTTCTGGTTTGCTGCTGTGTTGGTTTGTTTGGTGGTTTGGTGCTAACATTTTTGTGTTTTTTGTTGTCTTACGTACTGGTAGAGTTCTCCGAGAAGGACAAAAGGTAGCTAAAGCAAAGAAAACAGGAACTGTTGTGGCCGCCATTGAAAAACCAAAGGAGTCGCGATAAATATATCATCAAAGATATAGAGGCTGAAGAAGATTGGAAGTTCCATTCAATCAGTCGATGTTTGTATGGTACAGATTAGTATTCATGAACAGAAGAACACCGAAAAACTGCGATTTAGGTACAACCCAGGATTGCTGAAGTAATGAATTCTTTGTGATATTATGAAACCTGAATTCCAACAAGAGAATACAAATTGGTGATTATTCTTTCACAAAAATAAACTATTTTCTAAGGTATATCATATTTCATGTACTGTTAATTGATATTGAATGTAAGTTTACTACAACATCATGTAATATGTTTTATATTTGGAATTTATGAAATGTAATATTGTAATTCAGTTAAATTTATTCTACTTCCATGAAACTATCAATTTCCATATGAAAACGAGGGACTGTGGAAGACGTCAATTATTGGTCATTTGACTGACGTCTATTAATGGTCTTATAGGTCTTCAAATTGACGTCATTTATAGTCTTCTTTTCAGACGTCCTGCTGATGACGTCCTATGGCTGTGACATTTTGACGTATTTTCAGAGTCTCTGAGACGTCACTGAAGTCTGTCGGTCAATTATTTGACTAAATTAGGACGTCATTTTGACGTCACCGTGCTACTTGGGTAACGTTAAAATTCGTAGAAAAAGTATAGTACGTTACACGAGTTGTAAGCCCATTACGCCTCATTCAATAAACTTCACGCTCATACAAAAAAGTTCTACTTTACGAACTTGTATCATAAATAGCAATTTGTATTGAGTGCGAAAATTGAGTGTTTTTTAATGGCCCATGAGAGAGTTAATTTTTGGCTGCAGCTTCTGAGATATTGAATCATGGTATTTTTCAGGTGCTTTGTTTTTGTTCCTTTCAAAATTCAATAGCCTTCAACTGTCACGTGATTTATTGCTGGAGTTTGTGATAAAGTTATTGCTGCCAGTTCGTTTTGCAATTTGACTCTGTTTCAGATAATGTTTTTTTCATCTGCAGGTTCTTAAGTGATGTATTCTTGTATACATGAAAGATTGTCGTTAAAGAAACAGACTAGAGGGTTAAATTTTCTCCGTGAAGAATATTTCTGAACTTGGAAAGTCTAAGTCTTTAAGAGATATTCTGAAAATTATGTTTTCTCTGCTTCAGTGTCCTCAAAGTGAGTCCAATCCACATCCACCTCCCTTTTTTTTCGAACCTGTTTTAGTGATATCTAATCAATTGTTTGTTGTGTTGGAAGACTCTTTCAGATTGATATTGAAATCGCCGAGAACGGGTATGTATTCAAACCTGCTGAAATTGTAATTGATTATTTCATTCACACATGGCTGCACCAATAAAATTTCATGATTGAACTCATTTGATGTGTGATGAGCGGCAATTTAGGTAAACAAGTGGCTATTTGGGTAAACACGGCTATCCAGGTACACAAGGAAATATTAGCGGCTCTCTTTTGTTTGTATAAGTGTCAAAGTTTGGTATAACTCAGTCACTCAGAATTGAAATATCTCGTTTTGAGTTATCTTCTACTACAGAATGATTGTTAAAATACGGGTTGAATGTTGAAACGTATATGAACGAGTATATGGATGATTTTATGATTTTCATGAAATAATCTTGCTGATTATTTCTTTCGTCTATTAAATATCAGTCATCAACCAATCATACGTTTGTTTCCTGTTTGACAGGACCAATCAACACGCTCTATTAGCGACTATTTACATAATGCACAATAGTCACCGACTATTCAGCTTGATACTCATATCAAGGAGCCTGAGCATCTGACAGTACTCTGAACAAATACATATTAAACGTCAAATAAAATCAATCGTGTTGAAGCTGTATAAGTATTTGAAAATGAATCGATTTGGAGAAACTATAAATGAAAAGATAGATAGGATAATCGAGGGTGCAATCCCTGACAATACAGTGAGGAGTGAAAATAGCGTATGGAAACAGTTTACCAAATTTTGCGGGCATCGTCAATATGAATTGAATGAGTCGACACCAATCACAAAACTGAATGATATTTTGAAAGACTGGGCCTGGAATATGAAAAAAGAAAATGGGCAAGATTATAAAGAATATACTGTGAAGTGCATGTGGAATTCTACAGCTAAAACTCTTCAAGAGATGTATTTCAAGAAGTATGATATAAAAATAGATCCATTTCAAGCGTGCGAATTCAAAAGCTCTCGAGACGCACGCAATGCCAAGAGACGGGAATTGCAGAAACATCAGGAAAAACGGAAACAGAGTTCAACGGCTTTAAGTATAGAAAATATGTTTGCTATTATTGACAAATGCGATGAAAAAACTCCAGATGGACTTCAAAAAAAATTTTACTATTTGGCTTCAGTAGAATTAGCGTGGCGTGGGGGCGAAGGTTGTTCAGCTTTGATTGAACATTTCAAATTTGAAATTCAGAATGATGGTAATGAATCAGGTAGGATAGAATACAACCCAATTTTTACAAAAACCTGTCAAGGAGGAAACCACAAATGCGCAGACAGCAAGTGGCTTACTAAAAATGAACAAAACCCACAGCGCCGGTCCAGTTAGATTGTTCAGAGAATTGATTGGAAAAAGAGGACCAGGATTCACATGTCCACGCTTGTTCCTAACTCCAAATCTATTCTGGTAGAATGGAAACTCATTGTGGTACAAGAATTCGCTCGTTGGGAAAAACGAATTTTCAAAATGGACTAAATTGGGAGCAAAGTCTATTGGTTTGGATGCCAACCAATTGAAAATTACAAACCATTCTCGCAGATCAACTGCAGTTTCTCAACTGGCAAAATCCGGAGTACCAGAGCAGCAACTCATTCAAATTACTGGCCACGCTAGTACTTCTTCAATTCAACCTTACTTGCAGATGGATGAACAACATCACCAGGGTATTTTGAACAGATTGAGAAATCAGAATGAATGTGGACCTTCTACGGTTAATACTGCAAGTTCTTCAAAAGCTGAACAAATGTCACATACAATAATTGTGTTTTTAATTTCAATTATTAAATTATAAAGATGGTGCTGTTTTCGTTTAGATTTTGTGCTTTGTTCTTGATATTGTCGTGAATTGAGGTTGATTCACGACTAACTAGGTAGATACTGATCATTCATAGATTTAAAACACTTTAGAAAAATATAAAAACATTTATTTTACTATGTACAAATATGCGATTTAGACGATTGAAATTAATGAAGGAAATAATCAATAAAGAATTAATGAATTAAAGAATTGAAGAATTGAAGAATTGAAGAATCTCTCCTAGTTATTGATTGGATAAATTATTTTAAAAAGATCTTTACTTACAATACATATCGGCTTAAACAGTTTATGAACATTTTCCATTTATTTAATATCGAATCTTCCAAACTCCCCCCATAGCTGTGGGCACGGCAGAACTCTAAACTCGACTCGACTACCAGATCGAACTATCAGTGGCCTTTTTGAAAACTCTTGTTTATGTTCTGTTGAGGACAAGTTGTGTCTCAAAAATAAAATATCTTCGCTCACGTACTGAATTGTAGAAGGTAAAAAGGTTACCCACGTATTGAATGATAATGAAATATTTTAATGTACAGGATGTTCCATATATTTTTGACAATACCCCCCCGTTCAAAATCGCGCGCCTCGAGCGATTATATTAAAACCAACTGACAATTCGATACAGGTTTACAAAAACTATGAAATTAATACCATGTAAATATAAATATACAAATAAATATGCGCAGAAGAAGTCTGCTTGCACCATCTCCATTTGAATTCTTCTCCTCCTTGCTGCCTTTTCCATCTTTGACTGGTTCATTTCGGTTCCATTCCATTATACCATGGTTCATCGTTGCCTGGGTACAATAATTGGCTCATCAATTTAGTCAGGCTTGGGTTGGCTTGGATGGACCAGGTATGGTATGACCCAAACATACTGGACAAACTGTATTTGACATCAATCTGCCTGCCGGGACTTGACATGGCTTCAGTGGACTTGACATGAATTTTCCTGCCGGGACTTGGCATGGCTTGGTCCTGTTGGACTCCATTTTGGCTCTGCTTCCCTGTATTTGGCATGTATCGGCCTGCCGGGGCTTGGCATGGCTTTACTGGACATTGGCACTGCTTGGTCTGGTTGGATACCCTATTTTGGCTCAGCTTTACTAGACAACATGGAGCTTGACATGGTAGAACTTGGCTCTGCTCTATCTCATTGAATGTGAGAAGGCTCAACTCGACATGGCTGTGGAAACTGTGGCTTCATCACGATTCACCTGGGGATTTTCTTGGAGTGGTACAAGGCTGAAGACTCTTCCGCGTTCCTTACAGGAGGTACAGTTCCTATAATACAAAAATAAAAGTTTAGGTAAACATACTGCTATCACCTAATTTTACAACAAATACCGTGCCCCAAAATATATTAAAAACCAATCAACCTTATTCTCATAATAAAATCATTATACAAGTACATGCCAACAATACAGTTTCAAAATATATTTAAAATTTTCCGACATTAATATATATATATATATATATATATATATATATATATATATATATATATATATATATATATATATATATATATTAATTATAATATAACCATTGTTTCGTTTTCGAAGAATACCAATTGTCACATTCTCAATTTATCCTTGCCATTCTCTTTCTCTTTCACAACAATTAAAAATACCACCATTTCTCACAATACGAGGCTAATTTTGTGATGCGATACCCTGAAATTCTTTGCCTAGGATTAGATACAGAATATCACAAAACAATTTCACACTCGCTTTTCACATTCAACAATATTCATTCAATTCTTTTCGACCCCATTCGTTACTTCTTACTCACTAAAACACTGTGCACAGTTTTATTATTGATTTCATACTTCACCCTTTAATTGTCGGCCATTGCCTACACCATCATGTCGTTTTCCTACGAACTCTTCTTTTTCTTCTAGTTCCAATCACTCTGAAGAACTATTGTGTGCACACTTCTCTCATCATAGATATTCCTACAACATAAAATAAATCATCATTATACGCTCACTCAATACGACTTCCAATCGTGAATTCACTGTCAAATTCTCTGACAAAACCGTGTATTTAGAATACACCAAGGTTTCAACAAATTCCTTTCTCATGATTCTGACCAATGGTATTCTGCATCTATTGGGTAAACTCCAAAATAATATTTTCTCAAATCATCTGTCCATGCTTTCTCTGAAGCTCATCTCTTATGATTCTAAACTTCTCTTATCATAGGTATTCCGTATTCCTACAACATAAAAGAAATCATCATAGTATCAATACGACTTTAAATCGCGATTTCATTGTCAAATTCTCTGACAAAACTGAGTATTTACAATACAACAAGGATTCAACGAATTCCTTTCTCATGAGCTTACTCAATACGACTTCCAATTGCGGTTTCATTGTCATATTCTCTGACACAACCGTGTATGCAGAATACACCAAGGATTCTACAAATGCCTTCTCATTATTCTGAAAAATCGTTTACTGCACCTATTGGGTGAACGCCAAAATAATAATGCATCTGTCCATGCATTCTCTGAAGCGCATCTCTTACGATTCTTCAAAAAAAATCTCAAGAGCAAATTTTCCTGGCGCTACGAATTCTGCAAAGACAGCGGGCGTTCCTTTCGTTCTTCCTTCTGCTAGGGGCCAGGGGGAAGCTGAAGATTCAGTGTAAATTGGTGTTAAATTAAACTACAAGTCATTACTCTCATAAACCGTATACCCAACTTATTCATGCAAAAATCAATATGGAAAACACAACAAAATTCAATTAATTATACTGAAAATAAATCGTTAGAACTTAACATCAATAGCATTTTTATTTAATCTTCATAAAATTCTCTGGAGTTTATTGCGTACGAAATAGCGTACTTTCGTCAAATAATATTTTTATTCTGAAATGCTATTGTTGCACAATACTTGGAGAGATTCATTCAGAAACAAAACATATGGATCAGCAATTTCTACCTAGTTGTACCGGATCTAGGTCAAGTTCAAAGTCTATGAACTTCAAGCTAAACAACTATATTGAGTTGATTGTACCACTATTCAAATTTATAACATAATAAAAATTGGTTCATTATGAAGAATGAATCCACAAACTAAACCACGGCAGCCTCCACCACTTGTCGTGACTTGGGGTTGATTCACGACTAACTAGGTAGATACTGATCATTCATAGATTTAAAGCACTTTAGAAAAATATAAAAACATTTATTTTACTATGTACAAATATGCGATTTAGACGATTGAAATTAATGAAGGAAATAATCAATAAAGAATTAATGAATTAAAGAATTAAAGAATTGAAGAATTGAAGAATTGAAGAATCTCTCCTAGTTATTGATTGGATAAATTATTTTAAAAAGATCTTTACTTACAATACATATCGGCTTAAACAGTTTATGAACATTTTCCATTTATTTAATATCGAATCTTCCAAACTCCCCCCATAGCTGTGGGCACGGCAGAACTCTAAACTCGACTCGACTACCAGATCGAACTATCAGTGGCCTTTTTGAAAACTCTTGTTTATGTTCTGTTGAGGACAAGTTGTGTCTCAAAAATAAAATATCTTCGCTCACGTACTGAATTGTAGAAGGTAAAAAGGTTACCCACGTATTGAATGATAATGAAATATTTTAATGTACAGGATGTTCCATATATTTTTGACAATATTTTGAATAAATTATTCCAAATTGTTTAATTTTCATTCATTCATATGACTGATATAAAGAAGTAGATTCAAGAAATAATCTTCACAAATATAACACGACCTTGAAAAATTGGCGACTATTTTATTGCTGCTAAATTTCTCTTGTATTTATTAATTTTACTCGACATTATTTTGGCATTAATAATCAGAGATGAAAGCCCTCGAGCTTCGCTCTCGGGCTCTCATCAGATTATTAATGCCAAAATAATGTCTCGTTAAATTATTATAAAATACAGTCGAAATTTAGATGCAATAAAAATAGTCGACTATTTATCAAGGTCTTGTTATATTACCCTTGAATATCACTCGACCATGACAAATGAAGACTATCATTTTCTTCAATTCATTTCGAGTAACTTGCTAAAGCTCTGGGGAGTTATTCAGATTATTAATGTTCATATGGTCTCATGAAATTGTCAAAATTCAAGGTACTCTCGATAGAATTATGGAGAAAGTAATAGTCGACTATTTGTCATGGTCTTGGTATATTACCTACGAGCATTTCTGAGAACCACATGGAAAAGAAGTTGAAATCTCCATAGGAGGGTCATCTGCAAACAATAGTTGAATTAGCAAACAAGCCAAAGTGTCCGATCATGCAAAACTAACAATTTCAGCTTTTCCAATGACAAAATCGCTTTCAGTCCAGAAGACCAAAGAGGATAATTCCAATAATCCCAGCCAGCTTAAACGCAAATGTTTGTGTATCCATAGTTTGGAACTAATTTCACCCAGAGGTTACTTCTCTGGCTGACGGAATTCTCGAGGCAGTCCACGTATACGGGGAAAACTCAATTGACTCTGAAAGTAGTGGAAACTCTTCGAATTCACTACAGTTTCCCGAGCTAATTACCCAATTAAAAGTGATGAAAGTTACCGTTTCAAGTAAAAAGTTAGAGTTAGTTGGTCTCGAGACGGTGATTTTGCACTCCGCTGTGCATTGCAAGCACATATGACTGCGACGGTCTCATTGAATTCCACGGGAAATTACCCTAAACGGGATTAATGGCTATTGAAGGCTTTGGGGTTGATATATATGGTGAAGCGGGGTCTCTGAAAAGATCGGAGAGATCGTGGCCATAGATAGTAATTATTACTATACACAATTGAAAAATTAAAAACTGTTTGAATGAATAGCGATCTGGACCATCTAGTTTTTGTTTGAGCCAGTTACGAATGGAGGCGCTGACTGCAATCGACTGACGAAAATTCTCGAAAGTGGTAGCTAATAAAATGCGCAGGCGTCAATCATGTCGATTTGATAAGTGCAAAAAAGTCATTAATAACAGTTAGTTTTTCAGTTGAACCACGAGATAATTCCATGAAGTACTCGAAAAAACTTTTGTCCTACAAAATGGATGGTAGGACCGAAGAGTCCTCTACTCCCAACATGTACCAATGACGTGGTCATAAGAAATTATTAGTAACCAGCGGATTTTTTTACCATTGCTTGCTCTATATTTGTATAATTAAATGGTAACATCGTTTTCTCTGTCTTACTACCAAAGCCGTTGTATACAAGGTGCTCCATTATATTCTTTTACAAGCTTCAAATGGTGAATCTTTGGCTAACTACAGAATGAAAATTTCACATGAACATGTGTCGGCAAATTGTCTTTCTATACAAATTATTGCACTATGAAATTGATGCAAGTAATATAGTGCCTCAATTAAAATTTTTTGTTCCAAATTCTAGAACTAGGTACACAAAGACTTTTCACTGTAATAGAGCCAGAACAAATTTATATCTGAGGTCCCCTATATAAAGGGTGGGTCACGGTCGATGGTACCTTAGACGTTTACGGAGAACGGGACATAGGATCGTTCTGAAAATTTGGTTTCTCAAGTAGTTGCTCTTGGTCTATCGATCTAAGATATTTTCATCAATGCAGCGTTGCCGCTTATACCAGAAAGTAGCAGAATCTTTGTTATTTCACATGGACCACCCTGTATATTACCGCATTTTTGAACGTGTCATTCCGTTCTGATTATTTCTGCCCCATACTCCCCTATACCTATCTCTAACGGTTTTTGAGATATTGGTTATTTTCCATATTTTTTATCCAAAACATAGCTCGAATTGAATGTTTATTTCTGCGGTATTTGAATTCTTAGGAAGTTGCAATTTTGTGTTTAGTTCATCAAGATCATGTTCATTGATTCTGTATAGAGAAATATGTTCTGCGTTATACAGGGTCGTTCAAAATTCATGATCTTACTGCTAGATACGAAAAGGGTTGAAAGTGCGTTTTTTTAAATGGAACATCCTGTTTATTATGAAATATCCTGAAAGATGACTAAATTCCCTTCGAATTGATATATCGTGTTCATATACCTAAATAGCCAGAATTCCGAGATAATAGCAATTTTCACTTGTAATCTCCCAAGTGCTTGAATTATTGCCGGAAAGTTTTCGAGTACATGATTTTTTATGAAAATTCATGTACGAGATAAATTTACGGCAATTAATTCAAGCACGAGGTGGGTTCGGTAAGAAAATTTCACATCGGGAAATGAAAAGCGTCCAACAATTCATAAAAAATAACTAACGATGGTTTCACCTGAACTATTTATAACCACTGAAATATTGATATGTGAAATACTTACAAAATACTACAAAATTTTCATCAATAAATGTGTTTAAATTAAAATAAAAAAGGTATGTTCTAATCGTGTATTGAATCATCGACCTAGCGACTCATAGGCCGCAACACAACCGCTGAGCTACGGGATTTATGATAAAAAACTTGTGAGAAATGGTGTATTGAACTTCTTCTGATATATGAGTGTAACGGTATAATTTTGAGCCACAATACTTTAATGAATTTAAATATTAAAAGAAAATACCAACCTCCTCATTTTATTCAGATATAACACAAATATATGGAATATACAATCTATATTCATGTAATGGTCCATCCAGGTACCCAGAAAGATTTTGCAGTGGATACAACTAGTGCGTGTCGAGCAGAATGACATTTTCAGTTGGTTTCTGTCAATGTTAGAGGTTATCCGGAGAAAGTTACAATTTGCGCAGAGCTGACCCAATTTGACTTTTTGGGAGCCTCGTATACCAGCCGTCCCAATGCATTCAGGAGACACCTCAACTTCCCACACCTTCCAATGCCGTTGTCTTCGAGGCATTCCATTGCACGTATCTTGTAACCTAATTATCTGCTATTCTGAACAATATCTCATCAAGTAGATCTCTAGGAACGAACTTGTGAAGTGTTGCTCCTACAGTTCAGTCAACCAGATTGAGTTTTCTATTCGTTTCACCGTAATTATGGGCAGATTACAGGTTAGGGTTGTCGTTTTTGCTTGGTGATTCGATATGAAAGGCCCCACTGGTTATTTGTTCAGTGTTGCATCGTTGCATTTGAATGTTTCTCGTTGCTCTTGGAAAATAATCCTGAAAATAACGAAAACATCATCCGTATGGGGCTAGATCTCATTTGAATTAGGTTAAGATGTAGTCTATGATATGTTTGTCAGACACGGCAATGATTCATCGAATTAGGTACGTACCTCGTTATTCAGATCCATAATCCCGAGGATGGTAATTATTGTCTCTGCGAAGCTCAAACAGGAGACGGCCACAAAAGATTGTTTTGTTTCGTATTCGGGGGGCGGAGACTGGCATTTAGCAATGGTTCTCACTTGTCATTGTCAGTGTCGATAGACGGACGGCAAGTTAGCTCTCTGCGTTACCGACTGAATATGTATTTTCAATTTTCTTAACAATTTTGTATTTTTCTTGGAGTTTTCGACTGTATTAGCTTGACGGAGGGATTTAATATTCATTTCTGGGTAGGTATCCACTTATTTTCTTCGTTTGTCAAAAATCTAAACCTCGGCTGAACTTCTGATTGGCGGATGGATATTTCGTCACGACTGACGTCATTGTGGAATAAACTGCAGGTTTTTGGAATACCAGCCCTTTAGCGTCGACTATTTTCGCTGTTCTGGCCTTCTAGAAAAGTTTTCACATCCACTGACATATTTTTTTGTGATGTTTTCTCCATATTTAGCAAAACTCTACCTGTTGCTGAGTGCTGATTGGTCAATCTCTGGTAACCTGGTGGCTGAATACAGAAGTGGCCTATATTTGAATTTTTTTTAAATGGACATTTCTCATAGGCGAGAAAAGGGCAGTGGATAAGGTTTTCTTGTCCAGTTCGAGGAAAGCGACAGCGGATATCTTTTTCTGGTGGAAGCTCCATGTTAGTTAGCAGATCACTCTGAATAGTAAATGTTTCTTCAAACATCCTAACGGGATTTGCTTCAGGTGGTCATTTAATTAGTGGAAATTGTTGCCAGTAGGACCTTCTGTAGGTTGGTTATGTTATTGTGTAAAGAGGATTACGAATGAGCTAACTGCAAGGCTTTTGAACCAGATTAGGTAATACCTATTTGATCCAACCATCGATGCTGAAGAGACGCACGTCGTCGACGCCGCCGTTTCGTCGTAACCGGAGAGAAATTAGTATCTCAGAAAAGCCCTTCTGATAAGGAGGGTTTTCTGTGGGGGTGCAGCCTGCTGTGTTGGACTCAACAACACACCAATTATTCTTGGGTACGACTGACAAGACCACGGTCAATATAAATAGGAAAATTGGAACACTCAGTACGAACAGCTGGGACTCGACGAGTCCGAAGACACGCAAGTACCAAAATCAACCATTTTCGATCCTGAACATATTTCGCCGTCTTCCGGCCTGGTTTTTCATTTGCGCTTTCAGTATATACTATATATCTATATTTTTTTTTAATCAAACCCATATGCTTGTATATGATCTAATATAAGTAATAGAACTGTTGTACAGCGGAAATTAATTGTGAACAATTCTCTACATTGGTGTGTAATTTGTTTTGTCTGCGCTCTGGGCCCACAGCTGACGACGTTAAAGGAAAACATTATTTTATTATCAGATATCGAATTATTCTATCTGCGTCATTACTTTCCGCTCTTAATAAACATGACGTTGGTTCTTTTAGGGTACATTTATTTATTACATTTACCTGTGTAGCAGGTTCAGTTAAAGTGAGTTTTGTTGAATGACCTGCTCATTCCAGTTTCATCATTTTGATATATTTAAGTATTTGAGAGTTTTTTTTATCAGTATCTGTTGTGTACCTTCACGTAGCCGTGTTGACCACTGCTTACATGCGAGTTATACAAACATATTTTTTTTGTAATATAAGGTTTATTGGGATTGTGGTTTGTCATTTTTTTTGTCATTTCGATTGGTAAGTTGAGGGGATGATATATGTAGGAAACTAATTAGGCATTTCAATTTATCTGGCGCCCATAATTTAAAACATCGTTTTGAACTCACCCCGTCTCCACTGTGGTGAACCGGTATGCCCTAACTGTCACCGTGACAGCACAATTCTGTAACCGATTACGCGCGTTACATGAGTTCAGAATTGACAATTTCTGCAATAATCGTGGAGAAAATATTTTCAGACACATTCCAAATATCTAGTAAATACATAATTATCTCCTTTCATATGATAACTAGACCTCCATTTGTACATTGAAGCAGAATATCAACTTGTCACATGTCAAATGTTTGACAGAAAAATTTCCACTTATTAATTTCGCCCAGGAGGATAAAATTTCCGGAAATTTTTGGGGTTGCCATGGTATCTAAACAAGAACGAATTTTTTGATTGGCAACAAAAGTGAGGTGTGAAATTTTCGAAAAAAATCGATTTATTTTTCTCATATTCATCTAAGGTGGCTATTAAATGTCATGTTGGTAAATGACATCATGAAAATTTGACAATTAGTGCACTATTAATAATACCGTTGTGTGTTTCTTAACGAAAGTGACTCAAAAATAATTGAAATGGAGAGAAACAACTATTCAAACAAAGTTCTGATGAAATTGTTTATTCTTCATGGAAAATGTGAGGTAATTATAGCAAGTACGTGCAGAAATTTCAATGAAACGTACCCTGATTTACAACCAATGAACAAAAGGAAGTTTGTACGATTACAACATAATTTCATTATCTGTCAAAAATTAGAAAACGTTCACAATAAATTTTCAAAATGCCGATCATTGGGTTCCAAACGTTTCAAAATCCGGGTATTTGGAGATATAGTTGTAGCACTCCTTATTTCACTGGCATCTAGCAATTTTTTTGTTCCAAATTTAAACACATCTAGGTATTGATGAAAATTTTGTTAAGTATTTTTTCTTCGACCGTGCGTTTTTACCCACTTTCCCGCACTCATTTTAGTTTAGAAAGTGTCACTTTCCCGCACTAGTGCGGGAAAACTCGCTTTCCCGCACTAGTGCGGGAAAGTAAAATATGTCAATTTATCGTTATTAAATGTAAATTTCATTGTTGCTGAGAGTTATTTGGAGGACTCCGTAGAACAGAAGAAAACCATCTTCAACCGATGCCGTCTCCGAAATCTTCATGCACTTTGCAATCTACGAGTGTTACTCTTAACAGCCAGTTACCACCACTAACTACTCTGGACCGGCTATTCTGACGCATTTGCAGAATGCAACAAATTGTGTTTTCAACATTAATATTAATAATAATTAGTGGATTTTCATGGAATGTTTTGTATGTTGAAATAAAATATATATTTTCAATGTACTTTTTGAATATTTATGCGGTCGTAGAAAAAATAATGTTCCTAATTCATGCGTAAAGTGTCTTTCCCGTCCTTGACTGCTTCCTCGAACTCCGCTTCGCGTTGTTCGGGTCAACGGCAGTCGCGTGCGGGAAAGTATCACTTTCCGCACTTGTTAGGAAAATAACTATTACATATCAATATTTCAGTGGTTATAAATAGTTCAGGTGAAACCATCTTTAGTTATTTCTTATGAATTGTTAGATGATTTTCATTTCTCGGTGTGAAATTTTCTTACCGAATCCCCCTCGTACTTGAATTAATTGCCGTAAATTTATCTCGTACATGAATTTTCAAATAAAATTACCCTCGTCGCTTCGCGACTCGGGTAATTTTCAAAAAATTCATGTAGTCGAAAAATTTCCGGCAATAATTCAAGCACTTGGGAGATAACAAGGGAAAATTGCTATTATCTCGGAATTCTGGCTATTTAGGTATAGGAACATGTTATATCAATTTGAAGAGAATTTAGTCATCTTTCGGAATATTTCATAATATACAGGATGTTCCATTTAAAAAAAACGCACTTTCAACCCTTTTCGTATCTAGCAGTAAGATCATGAATTTTGAACGACCCTGTATAACGCAGAACAAACTTCTCTATGCAGAATCAATGTACATGATCTTGATGAACTAAACACAAAATTGTAACTTCCTAAGAATCCAAATACCGCAGAAATAAACATTTAATTCGAGCTATTTTTTGGATAAAAAATATGGAAAATAACCAATATCTCAAAAACCGTTAGAGATAGGTATAGGGGAGTATGAGGCAAAAATAATCAGAAAGGAATGACAAGTTCAGAAATGCGGTAAAATGCAGGGTGACCCATTTGAAATAACAAAGATGCTGCTACTTTCTGGTATAAGCGGCAACGCTGCATTGCTGAAAATATTTTAGATCGATAGACCAAGAGCAACTACTTGAGAAACCAAATTTTCAGAATGATCCTATGTCCCGTTCTTCGTAAACGTCTAAGGTACCATCGACCGTGACCCACCCTGTATACCATGTGTGAAAACTTCAATAAAATTTCTGTTCACTCTGATATTCATCATGATACACTGCATTATATAGGAAATATGGCTATTTAATGTCTGAATGGAAACATTATTTAATATGTAGCAGTTTTTCTATTCTTTTTTCTTTTCTTTTTTTATTGTATTTTATTGTTATTCTTTTTTCACTATTTTCTCTTTCCTTCATCTGTATTTGAATATTCTTGTATATTATTCATCAAAATGTTTGTAACTACACTTTGAACTTTCTTTTAAATAATTTGTCCTGTAAATGGGTAACTGTTGGGCAATAAACGCTATTTTTTTTTCTTTAGTGTTCTGGCATCGACTGCTATGGCCATTAGCCACAATAAACGCTATTATTATTTAAATATATATATATATATATATATATATATATATATATATATATATATATATATATATATATATATATATATATATATATATATATATATATATATATATATATATATATATATATATATATATATATTTCGTTTATGAGATACAGGGTATTGAAGTTAAAATGTTGAATTAAATTATTTTGATTAACTTTTTGAATAACATTTGGTGAACGGGGTTTATTTGAGATGGAAATCGAAATTTCTTCTTTCGAACTGGACTTTTTGAGTTTGAAGTTTCTTCGAGTACTTTATCGAATTATATACACATTTACTTACTCCTATAAAAATAGTTGTCATGGTGATATGCCAAAAATGCAGTTTTTAATTTTTCGAAAACGTATTAATATAAATACCATCAGATAAAATTTTGTATGTAATACGTATCATTAACAATCATTATGGCACACGTCATGTTATCGGACTCGGCTACGCCTAGCCCGATAACATTCACGACTTGTACCATAATAATCGTCTTTATGATCCTTATTACATAAATAACTATTATGAAATTCAGATCATAAACAATCATTATGGTACTAGCTGTGTTATCAGACTCGGCTGATGCCTCTTCTGATAATCATCACAGCTAGTACCAAAATGATCGTCATTATGATCCTTATATCATAAATATTTATTATAGTACTCTTGGACTAGTTCTGATATATCTAAATCTAGCAATCCACACAGAGATAATATTTCAAATATTTAGTTTTTAATCGAAACTTTTCATCTTAGCATTTTACATATCATTTTATTTCATTTATTGGGTTTGATCTTAACAAATCTGTATCATTTAAAATTCGATATTAAATGATGTACCCAATTTAAAATAGTATAATATCACGTACAGTTGTCCATATGAGGGTAACTTTCTGCAGATATAAATTTTGATGTAACGGTTACCTACATGAAATGTACATCTTCCTTTACAATTACATCCGTTTGAATATCAGTTTCAGTTTCAGTTTCAGTTTATTTCAATTCGAAAAGATGATACATTAAATAATCAAATCATTTGAGCCGTTCGAAGAAAAATGGTTCGCAAACTAAGCGCTTATGGCTTGTTTTGTGCTTTCCATTTTTCTCTTCACGGTAAAACTTTTAATAATTACAGTACGACATGTGAATTATTTCATTATTTCATTATAGATGTGAAAACGAAGAAAAAAAACTAAACTACCGTAGACAACATGAAAAACAGAGAAAGTTGGTACAATAAAGTTGTTGTTTTTTAATAGTAGGGTATTTTTTTAACATGAATATGTAATGCGATCAAACAATGTTTAGTAAAATGATAGAATTTAGTAAGATACACTATTCAGATATCTTATATAATTGGTTCTGAGAATTATACAGGGCTATTCAAATTCGAGTCTATGCATGGGGATTTCGATAACGGTAAGAGATAGAGGGTTGGTTAAATGGGGGCAAAGTAGCGTATTTCAGAGGTTAATTATATGGATGAAAAAAATCTGACCTAGCTTCTTCAGTTCTGGAGTTATACAGAAAAAATCGAAAATTTCGAAATTCTTCTTTTGCCTATATCTTTTTATTTTACGAAGATTTTTTTTTAATTTTGCCACTTTGCCATAGCAACTTTTTGTAGCCTTTCCAAATATCTGAATAAAAATTATATACAGGGTATCGTATAAATTGGGCCACCCTCAACTTTTAATTTTCAAATACGGACCTGTATTTTTTATTGCATTTTTTTGAATGCCAAGAGTCATGTTTCATATTGACGTAGTATTTTCATCTGAATTACAGAGTGTTTTGGAAATATTGAACTATTACCAGTAAAATTTCAACATTTTTTTATTCCATAACAACTCTAATTGAATAATATCAGAGAATGAGGGGTGAGTCAGACAAATTTGTTCTTTAAGAATAATCAATTTCAGAATTTTCAGATTATCTAGTCTCACTACTTGTTCGGAATAACAATAAAATAAAATCAACAATTCCAAGAGACATTTTTCTTTACCATAATGTAGCACTAGTAGAATAATTATTCATCCCCTTGTCGATTGACCTCAGTAGGTACGAAGAAGATCTGTTGTATGTAACTGTTTCTGCTGAGAACTCACAAACATAATCTGTCACAAACATAACATTGTATTTGATCATATACATAGCTTTTCATATTTTATAACTAATCACACAAGAACTTGTTTAATTATTATCAAGAATTGAAATAACAGCCATTATAAGTAATCATAATCAAAATAAATGTTCAAATTGACGACCTTCTCGTTCCAGACATTTACGGAGTCGTTTTTTTAAGTTATTATTTGCTCTGAAAATATCTCTTCGCCGTAGTGATGCGAAAGCGTTCATGATTTTAATTCTTAAATCTTCTATATTTTCAATTTCGTTTTGATATATTCTATTTTTTAGTGTACCCCATAAAAAAAAGTCAAGTACACTGAGATCAGGGGATCTTGCAGGCCATCTTATAGGCCCATTATTTGCTATCCATCTGTCTTGAAATGTTTCTTGTAAAAATTGATTAATGTCTCTTGTGCAGTGTGGACGAGCTCCATCGTGTTGAAACCACAACCGATTTAAATTAGCAATGGGAATATCATCGAGATATTCACTGAAAGTTTGTCTGAGGAAGTCTAGATAACGTTCGCCATTGAGCGTCCCGGCATAGATGTGCGGACCTAGAACTCGATCCTTCAAAATTCCAGCCCATACATTTAGACCAAACCGCACTTGAGGTCTCACTTCTCTAAAATTATGTTCATTGGTTTGTGACCAAACATGCTCGTTGTTCCTGTTGAAAACACCACAATTTGTGAAACAAGTTTCATCCGACCAAATAATACTATTCTAAAAGTTTCTGTCATCGCCCAATTTTTGCAACATCCAATTACAAAAATTTTGCCGTCTTTCGGCGTCTCCTGGATACAATTTATGAACAATTTTAACTTTATAGCATTTGAATCTGTTTTTTCTTAAAGTACGCCATACTGCAGTTTGCGACATATTCAATTCCTCAGCAATTTGTACTGTTGATTTTGATTGATTTGTATTGATCTGAAATATGGAGATGAGCCTAATTAACATTTTTTCAGTATTACCTACTTACCGCTTGAAGTATGTTTTCCTGTAACTCAATAGGAGTTTTGTTTCCATATTTTCTCCTTGGTTTTGTGAAAGATCCATATTCGCGAAGGTTTCTGTCCAAAAGTCTGAAATATGTGGGATGCGGCTGATGTCTTTCACGGTACAGATCTAAATAATTTTCAGCGGAAACATGAATGTTTCTATTATTTCTGTAGAAAACGTTAACCATATCTCTTTTCTGCTCTGTGGGGAAACCCATTTTCAGTACTAACAGATTTTTCATCAAATACCAACGATAATTTCCAAGAAACTGTCAAAATATTGACAAGTGAGGTGAACTAAATATTTATTTTCCAAAGCATACTATGAGAACTCAAATGGTTTAATCATGATTGTTGTATATAGCAAGAGAATGCCCATGAATTTGCTGAAAAATATAGGTAGTTCGAAAAGTGAGTAACAATAAAATATTTCCAAATTGGTGTCTGAAGTATGAAGATTGCCATTCGAAGATTTTTTTCCAATGATTATATGCACATACACGTACTAGGAAGAATAAGTTTTCACATTTTCGCACATTGATCATGGGTTGCGTGAACTGAAATGTGGATGAATTCTTGAAGAAGACAATCTTCGTCGAATAATGTTGATTTTCTTCCAAATCCTATGCATTCTATACCTTATTCTATGATATATTTTTTTTAATTACAGCTGGAATTAAAAAAAAATTTGAAATTTTACTGGTAATAGTTCAATATTTCCAAAACACTCTGTAATTCAGATGAAAATACTACGTCAATATGAAACATGACTCTTGGCATTCAAAAAAATGCAATAAAAAATACAGGTCCGTATTTGAAAATTAAAAGTTGAGGGTGGCCCAATTTATACGATACCCTGTATATAATTTTTATTCAGATATTTGGAAAGGCTACAAAAAGTTGCTATGGCAAAGTGGCAAAATTTAAGAAAAATCTTCGTAAAATAAAAAGATATAGGCAAAAGAAGAATTTCGAAATTTTCGATTTTTCCTTTATAACTCCAGAACTAAAGAAGCTAGGTCAGATTTTTTTCATCCATATAATTAACCTCTGAAATACGCTACTTTGCCCCCATTTAACCAACCCTCTATCTCTTACCGTTATCGAAATCCCCATGCATAGACTCGAATTTGAATAGCCCTGTATATATTTCTTATAATGCTGTATTTTTCAGTAGTCATAATAAGTTTAACGTTTGTAGTGATGAATTTTTTAATACTTATTTTATACATATTGAAGTAAGAGTTATCCCTTGATTCTTTTGGCAGTATATTATACAATTTCGGTGCAAAATAAAATATTGTTCTTTGTGTATGGCATTTCTTGAAAAGGGGTAGAGATAAATTTTGTGCATATCTACTATTTTTTGATCTTGCCGTGCAATAGTTTGATTTATTAGAATATATCCAAACGAGACATTGGTATGCATACAGGCTTCTAATGTCAAGTAATTTGGTTTCAATATACAACTGTTTCGTATCAAACCGTCTAGATTTTTTTTAAATTATTTTAATTAAAGAATTCTGAATGACTTGAATATTATTCAGTATATTCTCAAATGCTCCCCCCCGTACCGTGATGCAGTATCTGATGACTGATTCAACCAGTGAATTATATATTATGAATAAGTTTTGTTTTGTTAAGATACATCTTAGATTATAAATTTTATATATTAATTGCCTAAGTCTTTTGATCATATGCGAAACATGTTCATCCCATCTCATATGCTGGTCCAAAATCACGCCGAGATATTTGATTTTCTTAACCTTTTCAATATTTGGGCATTTACAAAATGTTTTTGGACAAGTTGGTTTATGAATGTAAATCATTTGTATATCGGGTTGTTGGTTACTTTGTAGAGAAAATGCTATAAATTTCGATTTTGAAACATTGAGGTTAAGGAGATTGTCATTTACCATATTTGTATTTTTTCTAAACTTTCTTCCGCTTTGTTGTATACTTGCCGCCATGTATCAGCTTTATAAACAATAGCCGTATCATCAGCGTATGAGATGAGATGGCCTTTGAAGTTTCTTATTTCAGCTATACTGTTGATATACACTAAAAATAATATGGGTCCCAAGACTGTGCCCTGGGGTACCCCAATAGAGATCTCCCGAGGAGAACTGATGCTGTTGCCAATTTTAACAGTTTGTTTTCTATGTGATAAGTAATTTTTGAAGATTTCAATTGCCGGTCCTCGAACTCCATAAATATAAAGTTTGTTTAACAATTTTTCGTGAGAAACCGTGTCAAAGGCCTTGGCCAAATCTAGAAAAACGGCTAGGCACTTATTGGAATTATCCAGCATCCGCATCCGCATTTATTTTTGATATTTCGAATTTGGATTGTGAAAAAAAATTCAACTAAATTAAAAAAAAATAGATGGTTGTAAAGAGAATTGAATTCTCTTTTCAACGATGTGACACTTGACCCCCCATGACATTTGAAATTTTTGAGTTGATGTGCCCCCCCGCGCCCCCTGTCGAGCAATCACCATATTTTTATTTCAAAAAGTAGTATCGGTGAAACCCTCCAAGATATTTTTTATTCATGTTTCTACGTCGAACCGTTCAGAAGTTAACATGGGGGGGGCTAAAAAAAAGCCGCACTGTATAGTATGCGTGGTTGATGGAAATTAGGCCATGATATCTGCAAACAACCTAGATCCTAGTATCCCTCTCGAATGCCATGCATGTGTGAGATGTTGGGGTCATAAGTCATAGGTTAGTCATGAGCATTATATGTTACAAAGTTTAATGTGTTTGAATGTTTTTATTCAGAAATACCTCAATTATCTCTTCAGTTTCAGGAACTTTCAAAAAGAAAGAAATTAAGATTCAATTGGAAATGGCTTTGAAAAATGGAAAGGGGAGGAATATTGAAGTTTCGCTGACCTTTTGAAGAACTTGGGAGGCACATAGATGGCTAAAAGCAAAGGATGAAAAGAAAGCACAATGATAAAAGGAAGAAAAACAGTGACGTAAAGATAAACAATAATAAGAATCACGACGAAATGAAACTGAAAACGGAGGCGAGAAGAGAAACAAGAACACGAGGCACCTCGAAAGGAGAACAAAGGAAGACTCAGAGAGAAACGAGATGAAGATCGACAACGACATAGAGAAAAACATGAACAAGAAAAATAGGATGGGCACCTTAAATTTTCAATAGAAAAAGAAACGAAAGATATAGTCGCTTGAAATGAAGAGGTTACAATGTGAACATAAAAACTGAACATTGTTCATTTCAATCAGCAACATCCTACCTCAACAACTCACCTTTATTTCTCAGCTCACGAGTCCAACCCCACCAACGACTATATTCCCCGAAGGTTTATCATTTTTGGAAGTGGTTATTCACGAGAGCACTTTGATGGCGTCCCAATGATAATAATAAAGAGCCCCAATGCATTTTTATGTACTTTTCTCGCAGAACGAGAAATTGCGAATTGTCCGATTTACAGTCATCTTTTCGACGTACTCTATTTTTCCCGAGTCATCTTGAATTTTACTGCGCGATATTTACTCAACACGAGTGAAAAGTGGCTGCGAAACGACATTTTTCACAATAAAATTGAATAATGAAATATTCTTTATTGCGATAACAACGTAAAAAGTTTATACGTTTTGAATTGGACGAGTATGGCTTCTGGGAATAGCGAGTTCGCTGCTTTAGATCAGGAATGAATCGTTTGCCAGCGAATTTATGTGGGTACTTGACGAATTTAATCACATTAGGAATTTGGAGTTTGCAATAGGGAAATGGCTAATGGAGATGGAAATGGTTGGCATATCGGATTTAATGTGGATATCGAGCTAGTTTAACTTTCAAAGACAGTTCTTGCCACTAGAAAGTGCTATACTAATATCGTTACAACAACTGAAGAAGATAACCTTGAACCCATAGAAATATAAGAATAATCAAAAGCCATTTATCACCATTTATTTTATATGATTTATTAGTGGCGTTTGATGCAGTCGACACACCCTACTGATGAAACACAGAGACAGAAAGACAGCGAGAAAGAAAGACAGAAATGCAGAAAGATACAAGGACAGGCTAGAAGGACAGAAGGATAGGAGGACAAAGAGTCAGAGATAGAAAGATAGAAAACCGTAAGACAGAAAGACAGAAAAAAAGAAAAACCGAAAGGCAGAAAGACAGCAAGGCAGAAAGACAGCAGGACAGAAGGACAGGACAGAAAAACCGAAAGTCAGATATTCTTCTAACAAAATAAGATGTCGAGGGACGAGTTCCTATCTATCAATCATTCATATGATGTACTACTGGGTATTACTGGTTTCTCAAAGTCTCTGCAGATTTGAAAGCAAACTTGCAGATTTGCAGATTTGGAAGCAGTTCCCTTTTTAAATGTTGTTATTTTTGAAAACTATTTTGTAAGATTCAATTTATTGGCACTTGTCAAATATATAATGTATTGCTGTACTTTTTTATAAGTAAATACGACTTTCTCGAGTATTTGAAGTCCTCATTACTTCCAATATCCTACGATCGTATCTCCACACCGGGTAGGTGAGCAATACGTAACAGGAACGACAGAAAGCTCAAAAAACAAAAAACAGGAAGGCAGAATGACAGAGAGATATGAAGACAGAAAAACAGAACGATAGGAAAGTTGAAAGACAAAAAGATAGAAATACAGATAGATAGAAAGACATAAAGTTTTGTAGTGATGTCGTTTGAACAACTGGATGAGATAACCATGAACCTAACTTCAGAGATGTATATCCCAATGATCAACAATATTCACGATGCATTTTATTCGATATATTTAGCGGCCTTTGATACTGTAAGACAAACCTTACTGGTGAACGAAAGAAAGACAGATAATCAGAGAGACAAAAAGAAAGACAGAAAGGTAAAAGAGCTACAGGACTGGAAATATAGACAACAGGACAGAATGACAGAAATACAGAAAGAAAGACAGGAAGGTAGAAGAGCAACAGGACTGGAAATAAAGACAGCAAGACAGACTAACAGAAATACAGAAAGACTGAAAGACAGAAAGACAGAGAGACCGAAAGATTGCAAGACACAAAAAAAAATACAGAAAGACAATAAGTCAGAAAAACAAGAGCGTAAGAGGACTGACGAAAGACAGAAAGGCAGAAAGACAGGAAGACTGAAAGGCAGAAACAGAAATACAGAGAGACAGACAGATACAGGCAGTCGCAAAAACAAAACGGCAGGTAGGCAGAAAGGCATATAGACAGAGAGGCACAGAGACAGAAAGATATTAAAATAGGAAGGCAGATAGAGAGAAATACAAAAATTCAGACATGCCAAAAACAGCGATACTAAGAGATAAAAGGGCATAAAGAAGAACGAAATGGTTGAAATCTTATGATAGTGAGGAAACAAGAACCACATCTGATGTCCTGTTTCAATTAAAGCCTCTGAAGTTGTTTCCTGAAGCAGGCTGTTTAAGGAGGTAAACAGCCTGCTCAAATTCAAGAAGAACGCCAAATCCTACCTAATTTTTCTCTGCTCTCGCGATGTTCTTTGAAAATTACGAACCTCAGATGTTTTTCTACAAAAAAAAAGTTTCAGAACAGTTCAGATGATGTGCTACTGATTTTTCCAAGTTTCCCTGCAGCTTCAAAAGCTGCACAGCCATTGGGCCACACCGGAGCGTTGAGAAATATTATTTTCGTTCTTTTATTGTTGTTTTTAGTTTCGTTTTGAAATAAATTCCTGCCATCAACTTCGACATCGAAATAAGCGATCGTCCACCAAACAAAAGACAGCAGCACTGAATTCTCTGGAAACAGCTCACTATTCCCTGTAAGAGCGCCGCAGTGAGTCATGACCCGCTCTACGTGAACTCGCAATAAATTATAAAGAAGAATAATATCGCTCCACTTTATTGAAAATTTATCGTGTTTCTCGAACCTGAAATAATTATAATTCAAGGTTACGTTCATGGCGGACTTCTGGTGATTCATGGCGAAAAAGTATCGGTCACCGCGAAATAATCGCCAGGGAGTAGTTCAGGGGCTGAACTGAAAACGGGTGACTTCAGGAAAAGGTGAATAACATGAGGCAAAAAAAAAGGGTAGAGACAAAAGAAATAGTACTATAACCAGAGATTTCTTCTGCTCCAAAAATTGGAAGTCCATGAAATTTGGTATGACCTTAGGTTAACAATAAAGGAAAAGATTTCCAATCAGTTCCGGGCCCTACTTTGTGAAAATCGAAAGAAAATTTTTTGACGCTTTTCCGGCTGTAACTTGAAAAAACGTGGAAATTGACAAAAATATCAGGGAATCAAAAATAAAGCTGTGGAAATTTTGAACAAAAGAAGTTCTTTTTAATTCTTGCCAAAAATCAAGGGTTTTCTCTGAAATTACTTTGGAACGTCATAACAACGCTCGTGTCGAAAACGATAACGTTTTTAAATAGTCCAGGAGCCCGGTAAAAATTTGGTCAGTCATTTCCTCTCAAGCGATATTTAGTGGAATGCATCAGAGAGTCGTATTATAAAGATTCGTGAACGTCAGTTGCGATTCCGTTGATGGGGGGGGGGGGGAGGATGATTAGCACAGTAGCTTCCTACGCGCGAAGAAAAAAAATATATTCAATTATGTCCTCCTTCCCGGAAACATTGACGCAATCCGAATATAAGGTAAAATTTCATTTGAGAGGATATCATAGAAGGTACAATTTTTTTTGTGTTCGACCAACTAGCTGTCGTATAATACACCATGCTATAGTCAGCTGATTTATTCCTTCTTCAAGATATTGCTTTAGCGATAATTTTACATGTTTTCAGGTAGAAAAACAAAATTGAATACATTTCTTTTTCTATGTGTGTGGGAGGCTACCACCGCTCATCCCCCCCCCACGGAACCGCAGCTGACGTTCACGAAGCTTCATAATATAACTCTCTGATGCATTCCACTAATTTTCGCTTGAGAGAAACTTGGACATGGAAATCTGTCACTGGCTCCCGGACTAAAATAAGAGAGAATGTCTTCAAAGAAAAAACTGGCATTACTCAGGCTCTGCTCTGATAAATCATACGGGGGATTGGAGGGTAAGATTTGAACTTTCAGAATCCTGGGTAAAAGAAATATGGATTACATTTTTCCGTCACTCAAAAACTTCTATGAATTTCCGCTACTATTGGTTCTAGTACAATTGGTCGAAGGACCTGTACGGAAAATTCACTCAGTATCTCATGCAGTCCCTTACTAGTTTCGAAGCTCATACTATATAATTTGATTTCAGCTAACGGATCTCTGCCCTACTGATCTCGTTTTTGAAAAATCGGTCTCTAACATGCTCTGAGAGAAAACACTTTTTTGAAGTTACAATTTTCCTACTTTTCGAGTGTTTTTTAGAAGTGAAAGATGCTTGCGAAAATTTTGGAAAAATTCCAGGATGATCCGAAATCCATCAAGTACCATTTGTGATTTTTACTCTGTGAAATAATAGCAGGAAAATATTAAATAATTTATTTATTCAAACATTCAGAATAAAATTCATATCTTTACTCCTGCTCCTGGTTATTTTTGTATTCAACTATTCTGGATACGTTCTCAATGGAAGAGCTTGAGTCACACTCTTCAAATCTCATATAGTGATTTATTTTTTCCTGCACTGGTTTTGTCAAAGGATAGGTATTTCTTTTGCGTCGTTCAGGAAGTATTGGGGTGGACTGGAACCACGTTTTTGAATAGCACGGACCGACGCGTTCTGCGCATGCCCTTCCTGGTTACAGCTGTCTGTTCCCAACACGCGTGCTGCCGTCCTAAGCAAAAAAGCTGTATCTACAAAAAATGTGATATGGAGATATTGGTTTCTGTAGTCTTGAAACACTATAAATTCAACTTTCCCCAAAGAAAAAATTACGTAAACTAGATTCAAACAGACAAAGTTAATCAATAATTTGGCCTTTACTACACACGTTTAAGTCTTTTCGTACTTAAGATGGTCGAAACTATAGATTCTCAGCTTCAGAGTTTTTGCAGATGCGGCTTTTTTGCTTAGGACGGCAGCGTGGCTGTCTCGTGATATTCAGGCTAAGGACTAGAGGTGGATAGAAGGAGATACATTGATGGCAGTAATAATTACTGATCCTCCGGCTCCCAAACACATTTCCTGACGAAACTTCGGGTTGTTGTACACAGCAGCATATAATCTTTGCTACACCAATGGTTGCAGAAATATGCCTACTATTTGTGATGTTGAAGATAACTCGGATAATGATATTGAAGAAGAGCTAGATGATCTCGATGATATAGATCCTGAGACACCTGGTGATGAAAAATAATTTAAAATAAATCTATTGAGTTTCTCAATGTAAACAAAAATGTTCTCTCTTGTGTATTTTCGTTTGAAAACATAAAAATTTGAAGAAAAAAATTCATTTTCGAAATAATTTTTCATCTTTTACCTTGGGATTTTCGATCCAAAGTCGGAGTGGATAAATTTTTTCCCTCTCTACAATTTTTCGATCAAACGTGAGGTTTTTCGGAAAAAGTGTAAAAGAGGTTTTTTGTTCATAATTTTCGTAGCTTCATTTTTAGTCTCCTGATATTTATTCAATTTTCAAGTTTTGAGTTACGGCCGGAAAATTCTTTGAACCGGATTTTCTTTAGATTTTCACAAAGTAGGGCCAGGAACTCATTGGATACCTGTTCGTTTATTATTAAACTAATCCCATGCCAAATTTCATGAACTTCCAATTTGATTTGAAGTTTTAGTGATTTTCTGGGACTGTACCGAAAGATATACCAAGACTATGTTCAAGTGAATGAAAATTTGTTCCCTTTGGTGTGAATTGAATTCGAAAATATACCCTAACACCAAAACTTTGTCAAAACCGCAGTTAAAATGAGCTTTGTTAACGAAGTTAGCAACTTCAGAAGCTGAAAGCTATCTACATTATTTATTTATTGTACGTCACAAATTGTGAAATATAAAGTTACTTTACTTTTAAAAATTTCATATTTTTTGACATACCTCGTATAAGATTGATGAAATTTGATATATAATGATTGAATCTTGAGGAATCTTATGAGGAATAACTTTTTTTCGTAAAGTCAATAATAAAAAAGTTTTTCATATGTAGCCAACTTAAGCAGACTCACTGTATATACAGGGTGGGTCACGGTCGATGGTACCTTAGACGTTTACGGAGAACGGGACATAGGATCATTCTGAAAATTTGGTTTCTCAAGTAGTTGCTCTTGGTCCTTCGATCTAAAATATTTTCAGCAATGCAGCGTTGCCGCTTATACCAGAAAGTAGCAGCATCTTTGTTATTTCAAATGGGTCACCCTGTATATTACCGCATTTTTGAACTTGTCATTCTATTCTGATTATTTCTGTCTCATACTCCCCTATACCTATCTCTAACGGTTTTTGAGATATTGGTTATTTTCCATATTTTTTATCCAAAACATAGCTCGATTTGAATGTTTATTTCTGCGGAATTTGGATTCTTGAAAGTAAATAGCCAGAATTCCGAGATAATAGTAATATTCACTTGTAATCTCCCAAGTGCTTGAAGCGAAGCGACGAGGGTAATTTTCGTTGAAAATTCATGTACGAGATAAATTTACGGCAATTAATACAAGCACGAGGGGGATTCGGTAAGAAAATTTCACACCGAGAAATGAAAATCATCCAACAATTCATAAGAAATAACTAACGATGGTTTCACCTGAACTATTTATAACCACTGAAATATTGATACGTAAAATACTAAACAAAATTTTCATCATAAATGTGTTTAAATTTGGACCAAAAAAAAATAAAAATGTTATGTTCTTATCGTGGATTAAACCATCGACCTAGCGACTCATAGGCCGCAACACTACCGCTGAGCTACGGGATTTATGATAAAAACTTGTGCCAAATGGTGCATTGAACTTCTTCTGAAATATGATTTCAGAATTGACAATTTCTGCAATAATCGAGGAGAAAATATTTTCAGACACAATCCAAATATCTAGTAAATACATAATTATCTTCTTTCATATGAAAACTAGACCTCCATTTGTACATTAAAGCAAAATATCGACCTGTCACATGTCAAATGTTTGACAGAAAAATTTCCACTTATTAATTTCGCCCAGGGTACCAAGGAAAATAAAAATTTCCGGAAATTTTTAGGGTTGCCATGGTATCTAAACAAGAACGAATTTTTTGATTGGCTACAATGATGGTACATGACATTATGAAAATTTGACAATTAGTGCACTATTAATAATACCGTTGTGTGTTTCTTAACGAAAGTGACTCAAAAATAATTGAAATGGAGGGAAATAACTATTCAAACGAAGTTCTGATGAAATTGTTTATTCTTCATGGAAAATGTGAGGGAATTATAGCAAGAACGTGCAGAAAATTCAATGAAACGTACCCTGATTTACAACCAATGAACAAAAGGAAGTTTGTACGATTACAACATAATTTCATCTATTATGGATCAAAATTGAAAACGGAACGACATTTACCGAAGCCTATAACTTTAGATGAAGACAACATAATAAATGTTTTGGCCTATTTCCATGGTAATTCATGTACTCGAAAAATTTCCGGCAATAATTCAAGCACTTGGGAGATTACAAGTGATAATTGCTATTATCTCGGAATTCTGGATATTTAGGTATAAGAACATGATATATCAATTCGAAGGGAATTTAGTCATCTTTCAGGATATTTCATAATATACAGGATGTTCCATTTAAAAAACGCACTTTCAACCCTTTTCGTATCTAGCAGTAAGATCATGAATTTTGAACGACCCTGTATAACGCAGAACAAACTCCTCTATGCAGAATCAATGTACATGATCTTGTTGAACTGAACACAAAATTGCAACTTCCTAAGAATCCAAATACCGCAGAAATAAACATTCAATTCGAGCTATGTTTTGGATAAAAAATATGGAAAATAATCAATAGAGATAGGTATAGGGAAGTATGAGGCAGAAATAATCAGAAAAAAATGACAAGTTAAAACCTTCGGTAATGTACAGGGTGACCTATTTGAAATAACAAAGATGATGCTACTTTCTGGTATAAGCGGCAACGCTGCATTGCTGAAAATATTAGATCGATAGACCAAGAGCAACTACTTGAGAAACCAAATTTTCAGAATGATCCTATGTCCCGTTCTCCGTAAACGTCTAAGGTACCATCGACCGTGACCCACCCTGTATATAAAAATATAATACAGTATTAAATAGTTGTTTGATAAAATATTTTCTTATATATAATACAAAAGCAAATGTTTGAATTCCGCAATACTTTTTGACTCTTTTACATTTCGTGGTAAACTATTGTACTGAATAAATCCTTTAAAAAATAAACTTTTTATATTATTTGAGGTACTCTGTCTATTTACATATAAATTATTCTGGCTTCTAGTATTGTATGTGTGAATCTGGTTGACACTTATAATAAACTTACCCAAGTATGTTGGAATCAGTTCATGTATCATTTTATAGATATATAGAGCATAGTTAAGTACCGTCACCATGGGCTACTTTGGCCCTGGGGTCCTTCTTTGGCCCAAAATAATAAAATATCAAAGCGTTCTGTAATTATGTATTGGAACTAGTTTTTAAATTAGTTGCGTTACTTTGAGCTAGGTAGCAGCACCAGGCAGCGAACGTAATGTACCAAGAGCGACATGGTTATTACAATTGATGAGGAACAGGAACTGGATATGGTTGTTGATAAAAATGATGTTCCGGTTTATTCCAGTTCAAGCAACATTAATCCTTTTGTAAGCAGTCCAGACGAAAACTGGAAGAAGAAACTGCAAGAAGGAAATTTTCTTACCATTGGAATGGTCGGCTGTATCCAGGGATGGTGATAACTGTGACAGAAGATGGTGCAGTTGTCGAATGAATAGAGCACTGTGAAGTTTTGGAAGTGGCCCAAAGAAAAAGACTCGTTCTTTTATGAATGGAACGAAATTAAAAGACTTATTGTACCCCTAAAACTAGTCAAAAGAGGCCTTTTCATTGTCAATAATTTCTAATGCTCAATTTCTTGAATTGTTTGCAAGTTCCAATAGTTGTAACCTTTTTGCACATTGAAATATAATTTCTTTTGTTCAGAAATAAATTATCTTCCAAACCCAAGTTCTTCTTTGGCCCTAGCTCGCTATACAGTGCTCAAAAGTAGGTAAAAGTATATTGGGCCAAAGTTACCCTGTCATAAAGGTAACATTGGCCCAACAGAAAAAAAATTTCTCTGGTAGCCGACGTAAAATAATTGCAAAATCTCTTTACTGACGGAATTTGTAATAGACCAGTTGTATAAAATAAATACTGGAGCTTCATAGTGGTAAAAATTGCAAATTTATCGACAGTTGAATTTAATTTTTTTTAAAGTGGGCCAAAGTAGCCCGTGTTTACGGTAAGTCAGTGGTCGCTCCACAGTAAATAACTGTAGAGTTTCAAGCATCAATGATATAGTAGTAGGAGAATGATGGTTTAGTGGAATTTAGATTTAAGTTTTGGGACAGTCTAGAGAAAAAAGCAGTATTTTCAAGATTTTTTTTTAATATATTCAAAGTGGCTACTAAATAATAGGTGATTATCCAACATAAATTCCAGATATTTGAATTACTTTCCAATTTCAATGTTTTCATTGTTTAGTTCTATGTTAATGTTACTACTATTTATTTGTTTATATTTATTCATTATCATTACCTTACTTCCACTTACATTTAACTTCAATTTATTAATTTTTAAATATTTATCCACATTTTTCAACACATCATTTATTTTGATCACTGCTCTATCTAAATTTCCATCACTTACTGATATCAGAGTATCATCTGCAATTATATGAAGTAGTCAAATTCAACATATTTTTCCATATCATTAATATACTTTAAGAACAATAGAGGGCTCAAAATACTACCCTGAGGAACTCCATGATTTACTTCAATAGCTGACGACATTGCATAACAAATGTTTGTTGTCTGTTTTATATATGTAAGTTATCCTCCAATCCAATTAAACACCTTACCCTTATACCGTAATCGTTTAATTTTTTCAACAATATCTCTCTATTAACTGTTTCAAAAGCTCGTCTTAGATCCAATGATACTGCTATAGTATACAGATGATTACTTATTTTTTCCCATTTAGTGACAGTGAGTTGTATAGCTGATTCACATGAGTGTTTTGAACTAAATCCAGACTGAATAATAAATAGCAACTTATTTGAGTTAATATATTCTAACAACTGTTGATATACTACTGATTCTAATAACTTTTCTACAAATGGCAAGGAATTGATTGAAATAAACTCACCACATTTACTAGTATTAGCAAACTTTTCGACAGGTGTAACAGTGCTGGTTTTTGATTCCTCGGGAAATGTGCCACTTTCCAATGATACATTCACAAAGAGGCAGCACACATGCCCAATAACGTCAAAGCTATTGTTAACAATTTTACTATTTAGTTCATACAGTTAGTTGACTTCCTTTATTTTCTAAATTTTTCATAATTATACTTAACTCATTTAAACTCATTTTAAATTACTGTAATTTTTTCCACACCACTGAATATTGAAAGAAAATTGAATATTTTCAACACCAGACTCATACAAGAACTCATTAAAATGCTCAGAAAGCTCTCCTTTATCTCTGACACAAAAAATCTGACCCTTTTTTTCTAATTGCACACCATTGCAGAAATCATTATCAATTTGTTTAGGGTTTATTAATGTTTTTAGCGTTTTCCACATTGAACGTGGATTATGAATATTCCTGTCAATTCGATTATAATAATTACGATTTTTTTCTCTTTTATTAAATTAACAACAGTGTTACGGATTTGTTTTTAATTTTCCCAGATGGTTGTATTTCAGATACTTCTGAAGTTACGAGGATGTATTGATATCTAGTTAGCCTAGACCAGTTCCCTGCATAAACAAAATATTGCGTTACCATATAGCAACGAACAATAACTAATTAGAAGTGTCAGTGTGAAGTTTGAAGACAAAAAAGTAAACCAGAGTTACGCGATAAATTAAAAGAAAAAATATGTCCACCGAAATTGTAAAAATCGAAAAATTGGAGTATAGAGCCATCATCAAGTACCTGTATTCAAAAGGGTTAAGAGGTAAGCAGATTTACGAAGATATACTTAATACCCTTGGTGATCAATGTCCTTCGTATGCAACCGTGAAAAATTGGACTGCAAGCATCAAGAGAGATTAATTTTCCATTGAAAATGATGACCGATCGGGAAGGCCAGTTTCTGTGTCAGTCCCCGAAAATATCGATGCAGTTCATGACATGATTTTGATAAACCGTCGAATTGGGCCAAAACGGACATCTGAAGCACTGAATATTTCATACGAACGCGTTCATCATATAGTTCACGTCAATTTGGACATGAGAAAAATTGCTGCAAAATGGATTCCCAAATGTTTGAATGTTGACCAAAAGCGTGCGATGGTAGTAGCATCGCGTTCGATCTGTGCTCGATTTGAAAACGATGTAGACTTCTTAAACCGAATTGTTACTATGGATGAGACTTTGGTACATTTCTACGATCCAGAAACAAAGCAACAATCGATGGAATGGCGACACTCCGGTTCTCCAAGACCTAAGAAGTTTCGTGTCCAAAAATCTGCTGCAAAAGTTCTTGCTTCAGTTTTTTGGGATTGCCATGGAGTAATCATGATTGATTTTTTAGATAAGGGTAGAGCAATAACTGGAGATTACTATTCGACATTACTGACCACTCTACGGGAAAAAATTGAAGAGAGAAGACGCGGAAAGCTATCCAAAGGTGTTTTGTTTTGCAGGACAAAGCCCCTGCACACAAATCTCATGTTGCCATGCAAAAAATTCGTGATTTAGGGTTTGAATTACTAGAACACCCCCCTTATTCGCCAGATTTGGCTCCGTCCGACTATCATCTCTTCCCTCAACCGAAAAAAAGTTTAAAATGTCGTAAATTTTCTTCCAACGAGGAGGTAATAGAAGCTGTGGAGGTCTGGTTTCCAAAGCAAAAAGAAACATTTTTTTTGAAAGGTCTAGAGACGTTGCAGGTTCGCTGTGATAAATATATCCAATTAAGAGGAGAATATGTTGAGTAATAAAATATTTTGACATTGAAATTTTGTTTGGTTCTATAGTAGGCTAAGAAGTTTTCAATATATCCTCGTATATACACATCTCTTTCCCTGCTTAATTTTCTCATATCATCGTTATACCAAAGTAAGTCGTTTACGCCATGTTAAGCCTCTTTTATGAACGCGTTTTTTGTCGTTTGAAACGCGACGTTTTTTTTTATTTGAAACAAAAATGGAACAAAGGTCAAGCGTTTCTTGTCGCGTGTTGCTCAAATTTGATCATTAGTGGACATCACACCACAACGACAGTGTTAAAATGAATCCGTGTGGTACGTATTTTATTAATTTGTTTTTTTTTAATGTACATATTTCATGGTGTACCGTACTTTGGAAGGAGCTTGTAGATACAGTTTTTCAGCTGCCTTTTCGAATTCTTCCCATGATTTTAAATAAGTCATATCTAAATTTTTATATTTAGTACTTTATATCCATATGGTATATTAATTATTAAATAAACAACATGTTTTTCATAATGCCAAATATGAATAATATGAAATTTTCCGCATAAACTCTCGGGTATATACAATCATATTGAAAAAAGACTCCGGAGACGTTGGGATGTGCATCCAATTAATAGTAAGACTCTTCAGAGGCGCATTTTATACATTTTATGAAGAACTAAGACTCGACACGGAGAAATTCTCTAATTATTATGTGGACATGCTCATTTGATGAGCTATGTGAAAAGCCAAAAAACATTTTTATCACAAATGTTGAGTTGTTACGGCGATTTGCGTTTGAACCAGGGGAAATGTTGGCAATGACGTTAATAAAACGCCCTACATAAAAGCACCAATTGAAATCAATGTACTTTGAAACGCTTGTCGCTACGCGTTTCGTAATTCCATGCGACAGGATTTGAAAACGCCGCGACACAGGCGGCTAGCGGCTGATTGACGTCGATGCATAAAGGCGCACAGTTAAAGACGTACCTTTATTTAAAGACGTACCTTTAGAAAACGCCGCGTTTTCTGTCGCCCCGCGACAAGCGACAAAAAACGCGTGCATAAAAGAGGCTTTTTGTTTTCACGGGTGCGATCTTATTAACAGTTTTGCCCAAAATATCTTTAATATTGTTGTAAATGTCGTTAGCATCAATGCTATTAAGTAGAAATTGAATATCAATTAAATTTAAATTAATGGCGCGCAGGTTTTCATCGATTAACCTTCTGAACATTATTTCAACGAGAAGTGAGATACCCAGTAAGCAGGCAACAACATCAATTTCAGGTGGTGATTCCTTGTCATATTTTATGAAAAAAAGTTCATATAAACGTATGTCCTAACTTGCTTTTTTTTCAAGTATCGAAGTTTTAATAAAATTTCAGTTATTTATTAATTACTCAAAAGTATTTTCGCCGATTTTCATAAAACCTGGTGTGTTTACTAGCAGTTACATGAGGCTTGTTTTCGTGAGATTAGATTTAAAATTATAAGTAGCGAAGGGTCACCTGATTGATAATTATGGTGAAAATCATTGTACGCCACTGTTTTTCTCTAAGTTTCATATTTTTATCAAATTAAACATTTAAAAATACAACTCTCATATTATCCATGAATTTAAAATGGCAACATTTTATCAATCCATAGATTTCCTCAATTAATTTATTTCTACCTGAACTTCTTTATTGGTTTCGTCGTTGATGCACTGGTTGTATGTTGTGTTCCTGGGCCTACTATTATTGTCAACTGATTCTATCAAAACTTAACGAAACATTTGTGAATAAAATCAAATAGAATGTCAAGAAAATATGGAGAATCTGAAAAAAAGATCATCCACATGACTTTTTGATGGCGCGTATACCCACCATTTCTACGCCACTGACTTTGATTTGACAAAGTTTAGCTATTTAAAATTCACATCATTATAAGAAAGTTGTATTTTTATTCATTCTGAAAAAATATGAAACTTAGAGAAAAACAGTGGAGTACAATTATTTCTATTATAAATATCTATCAAGTAACCACCTGCCACTTATGATTTGAAAAATAATTTCATGAAAACAAGCCCCTTGTAACTGCTAATAAACACACCAGTGTCATGAAAATTGGCGGAAAGACTTTTGAGCAATTAATAAATAACCGATTATCCCAGGAAAACTGAAAATTAACCTAGCTCATCCTGTGATTGTTTAATAAAATGATTGTCCGTACTTTGATTTCGAAACATGATCAGCACCAGGACTATTCCCTGATTCCTGAAATGCATTCCTGCTAATTTATTGTTTCCATTTCGGTTTCGAATCGAAAAGGAGATGTTGCAAGGACTTCCCGTGAGTTATGGCATCTCGCCCGATAAATAAAGAAGTGTATTTCTCATTATGACGAATTTCCTGCAATTTCTCGTTGTGCGAGTTTGAAGGGCGAATTTCAGTTGAAAATAGCGCACAGTGCGTTGGCAATAACCTTCGCCGGACAAATGAAGCTTTTATGGTGTTTTGCGGTTTCTCAACTGCGGTGCGGAATGGAAAGATTAATGGCTAGCTCGATGAAATTAAAGTTCGCAGAATCAATTGAGGAATGATTGGCTGGAGCGTTTATCATGGAATTGGTGGGACGGAATATCAATCAGATGACATATGCAAGTAAGTATCGAACACGAGAATATGACGACAGTTTTGAAGGGAATTCCGACTATTTTAAACCTGGGTTCAATGAGTGAGGTTGAATTTTCCCCGTTGAATTTAGAGTACTGAAATTAAGGTTTTTAATATATTCTGTTAATTAAAAGTTGATCGAATGAATAACAAATTCACTTTAAAAAAGTTTTAAAATCACGAAAAATGCAAAATCCTCAGATCTTCTTGAATTTCGGACTACACACGTTAAATTTAATGCTGATTCCGAAAATAATGACTTGTATATGCTCAGATATGAGATTCAACCATGAAATGGAATAAATTCGAAATTGCAGATGTTCTGTAAAAAGCCTATGAAATCGTTAGATTTGTAGTCGATTTCAAATTTGGTTTTCATGTGCAAGAAAGATTGGGCTTCACAAAACTGTACCCGAAAATCTAAAGAAAAAATTTCTGGCGGAAAAAAACTTTTCAACTCGATTCAGATACAGGGGGGTGACAAGATATATTATGAAAACTTTAATTCATCAATAATTTCTTCATCGTAAGGAAAGATCTCGCTATTATGCCTGTTCCTTCATTATTTATTTTTAATACTATTCTAGAAATTCACAGAAATAAAAACAATTTTTTTGAATTCCTTTGAATTTGAGAATCAAATTATGTTGCTTGGCAACCACACGAGCGCTTGCGCGAGTGTGGTCGCCTAAAGCAACATAATTTGATTCGAAACCGAGAAGGAATTACCGATAATCGCCGATAACACGAGTTGTATTTGTTAAGATTATTTCATGAATAAAATCGAAACCATTTTTATTTATTTACTAGTCAATTTAACTAGGAACATTAATCCCGCATTTAGTTCTGAAATTATGCAACTAACAAAACATTTACTTGATATTTCAAACATTCCTCTATTTCAGTTACCAATGACAGAACGCGTCATTCGTAGTTTCGTCATTGCATGTCTAGTCTTGATTAAGTGATTTGATTAATCAACGAGTATGCAAAATTTGTCGAAAATTGTGAAGTTGATTTGAATTAATAGTGAGTGCTTATTTAGTTTTGGTCAAAGTTTGGTGTTGTGTCATTATAGCAGCTTGCTAGTGGTCAGTTTGTGTTTTGATAATAACCAATCAGAAATCGAACTACAAAATCGAAAACACATCATATACATATCCAGTAGCCAATCAAGAGCCGAACTACAAAATCGAAAACATGATGTTTTCATTTATCAACATAAAAATTTCAACCAATCATAACACGCTATTTTAGCATAAGTGAAATAATCACGATTATCAAACTCGTGGAGCGAACGACATAAGACCTTCCCGATATAGGCTCAACAAATCTCAGATGAATTCTCTGAATGTTAGACTCTACAATTTTTTGCCTAAAGAGTTCAAGATGCTCAATTACAATTGTTTCAAATTAAAACTGAAACGACACTTACTGTTCCACTGTTTTTACCCTATCGACGAATATCTTGTGTCGTGACTCTAATTTCGAAAATATGTCATGTTCTTATTTCGATTTTAAATATTGCTATGTCTGTTTGTGATATTTTAGGTGTATTTTTAAATGACTTTTAATTGACGTTTTGTACCTGTTGACTAGCCAATAACATAATTGTAGCTTGGTCAAATAAATTCTATTCATAAAACAATAGTCCATACAAACTCTAAGAAGAGGGGGCCCACGATACGATCCCCAAAAATACCAGCCCATACGTTTAATTTTTGAGGATATTGCGTATGTACCTCATGAAATATATGGGGATTCGAATCAGCCCAATATCGACAATTATGGCGATTAACTATACCATTTAAAAAAAAAGAACATTCATCACTAAAACAAATGTTGAACAGACACTGAGGATTTGCAATCGCCTGCTCACTTAGTACCTCACAGAATTGTAAACGCCGATCAAAATCATCTTCATTCAGTTCGTGTGTTAATTTAATTTTGTAAGGATGGAATTTATGTAGTTTTAAAATACGCTGAATGCTAGTTCTTGAGATACCGGAAACAGTTGCTAGCTGTCTTGTACTCAACGTATGGTCAACCTCAACATGGCCCAAAATTGCCACTGTTGTCGCCTCATTTCTTACTGGCGGTTCGATTTGCCGTTTTTTATTTGCTACCGATCCCGTTTCTCGGAATTTTGATACTAATTCAGACACATACTGCCGCGACACAGTCCTGCCATATTGTTGATTGAACCGTTCCGAAGCCCTTTTCGCACATCTATTGTTTTCATAATACAGTTCAATCAACGCAACCCTCTCTGCCACTGTATACACCATTGTTTCGTTTTAATTTCGACGTACGATACCACACTCGAATGAAACTCACTTGTAGTACACACGTGAAAAACAGAAACTACATGCTCTATCTGTTTGTTCTATTTTATTACAAAAATTTCATGGGTACCGCGAAAAAAACTGATCAAAAACATTCACAGTATCGTAGCAAATAAATGATAGATTGCAAAAACTGGCAAATGAGTTTTCCAGAGACGTACAAGTAAGCTCTTAACTTTCGTACAGGTTTATTCCTGAATTTATTTTTTCCCAAACGGTTCATCCCAACTTCAAAATCGGGACGCCGTTGGATAGAGAACTTAACGGGCTTTCAAAAGATGTGCCACTCCACCATTATTCCCTATTAAAATTTTAGGGGTTGTTCACCCCACACCTCGAGTGTTGCCGTGACGGTGGTGCATGTAGGAGAACAAACTGTCCCCCTCGATGTTATATGAGCTCAACGTTTTGATGGCTGCTTGACTATCGGGGAGGATTGCAATTTCCTTGTTCCGGTAGCTCCTGTCGAGGTTGAAATGAATGCATCTTGCTATTGCGTGAATTTCCGCTTGAAAAATGCTGGGGAAGTGTCCCATGGGTTCGGAATACTTGGTACGAGGTCCAAATACTCTTGCTCCAGTTCCGTCGGGAGTTTTAGACCCGTCCGTGTACCATGTAATGGTATTCTTACCCAGTGCGAGGGTTTTTCCACATCTGCGATATTATCACCCAAAACCCCGATGTCAAGTTTTCGATGGGCCACCCTGTATATAAATTCGAAACGTCGACAAGAAAATGATGGTTTTTGTTCTTCAACCTGTACTAATCCCAATCCCAATTTACCTCTGACATAAATTAATTTTCATGGTTTTAGTTGATTCCTTCTTGAAAATAATCGGTTGGCGACCCTGCCACAAATACGAATTATTGCTTTCTCTGTAACACCGATTGAAAATCGGTTACACCAGACTCATTTTTGGAATGGAACGTTGGAATCGTTTCGCAGTTGTAGAAAAACAAGGTGGCGACTGTACCATCAAAACATGTTGACAGAAATGAGAGGTGGAATATGCTACATACGCGCAATTGGAAAATAAACAGTCACAAATCACGAAAAAAATAAACCTCTCGAGATAACTGACCTGCAAACGCATCTGGTGTCCGTCTTCTGCAGGTTGGCACCGCGTCAAGGTCCGGAGATGTTTATCGATAGTCCGGGAGAATTAGGAATTTTGCAGAAAAGTTCTGTTTCAAGCAGAAAACTTTCATTGTGGAGTCACATTAGGGCTGAACCGTTTGAATATAGCTCAATTCTCTTCGTGCAAGTGTGAAACAAGTTCTTAATATCAAAGAAGGTTTATCGTGTTTTAGAGCCAAGAGACACTTTTAATAGTGTCTTCATTTGGAAGCATTGCACCAACATCCATAGCAAATAGGTCAATGTTTATAACACTGAAGTGAAGACGATATTTCCACATATTCTACTACACTTGCGACATGTTTCGCTAACACTAGACTACTAGAGCTTCATTAAGCTGAAATATTTTCCGTTGAAACCTGACTTAAATTCAATTTAAAATAATTATGGTAGTGATCTTATTTACATATCCCACATGGGGAGGGTTTATAAAAAATAGATGGATAGATTTTTTATTGAAGCTTTCAATTCGAAACATTTGAAAAACTCAAGTCAAGTCAAATTACAAATAAGTATATATATATATATATATATATATATATAATTTATATATATATATATATATATTGTAATATAATAATGATTTTTATATTTTGTTTTTATTTTTGTATTTTATGATTTTGTAGAAAAAGTAGATAATGTTAGAAAAGTAGAAATGTAGAAAATGATATATAATTTTGGAAATGACTTATATTGAAATGAAATGTTGTATTTTGCCTAGCAATAATAATGATATAAAATAAAATTGTATTTTTGTGAATTTTTTTGTTAATAAATTATCTACTATAGTTGAAAATAATAATAAACAGTATTATTATTATTGTTCAGATTTGAGATTTGTTAGTTGTAGAAATTAGATCAGAAAAATCACTTTCGTGGATAAATTGTAGTATACAATATTGAAATTTCAGATTGCTCTTGCTAAATACTTACTCTTTCTTGTAGATTTTACCTTTTTCTTACTTTTTCAGGTCCCTAGCTGCTTCAAATCGGTACGCCACATGAAAAACTCCTCATCTCAGGGTAGAATTCAGGAAAAGGAAAATTTTGAAATGTATCAAACAAATGCAATTGTAATGAACTTCCACTAAATAAATGTATTATGCAAATCAAAATCACTTTCTTTATTAAATTGAAATATGTCAGAGAAAATGCAAATACCATCAAAATTATTGTAGTCAGCTCTTACTCTACCTACCCCTAACCATTAGCTAACTTATTTCTAATGTGATAGAAAATCTGCAATGCAAAATGCAGATTATCAATAATATTCAGATTAAATTAACGTGATCGCAAATTTAGATACTTCCAAACTGCGATGCCTACTTCTTTTCATTATTTTCTTGCACTCTACTTGCCTTCACCTTGGTTTCGGCCGTGTGTAGGTCAAGAAATAATAAAAAAGACTACTTTACTAATTACTATATACTAATTGAATAAAGTTCTGAAGGGTTAAAAGTTTTGGTGCACTATTGGGATGAAATTGTTTGTGATTGAAGGAATAAAAGTTCGGGAGTGTAGAAAATCAGGTTATGGTGCACTTTGTTGGTGGAAAACTGTTGTTCTTATGAAAAGTTCGAAAATCTACCTTAATTTGGCTGCGAAAGGACCATTCCTGTAGCTGCTTTTCAGTTCAAGGATTTTCTATATACACAGGGTTTATGGTAAGTGGTTTTGCTTTACCTTTTTAGTCAATATTCGTTTGACAGCGTTCGTAAAGGTTTTCTGGTACAGTCTTGGGTTTTACTTGTGTATTTTATAATTTTTCTTCTCTCCCAAAGATAATTTCCACCGCTTCCTTTCTGCTACCTTGTTGATTCCTTTCATTGTCCTTTTTTCCTCGTTCCTAGGTGATTTTTCTTGAAATTTTCGAACATACTGGATCCACTTTCGCGATTCGCCGCACTAATTTTCACTTTCTTTTTAATATGCCTTATACTAATAATTAACAACATTATATTATAAATTCTTATCTAGGATTGTCAACAATTTGGCTAGTTTTCTTTATTTTTCTGAATTTTTGAAATGTTACTCCCATGACAAGTCATTTTTTGACATCTCAATTCCAACGTACTTTCTGTTTTACAGTGTCAAATAACTCAAATATGATATACAAAGTGATTTTATTTTAAATAGCAAGTTTTTCCCAAATTTATTTGAAAATCATTATTTTTCAAAATTGTAAATTGAATTTGGATTTGTTTCTTGATTCTAATGAGCCAACTGTTGTTCAAAATTTATTATTTTAATTTTAGTGCTTTAAAAAATGGCATTCTTGAAAAGGTCATGTACTGTCCGTCGTCTTACGATTACTTTCATGTTTTGTCAGTATTTCTGTGTCGTTTGGTTTGGTAAAAAGTTTTTCTGATAAAATTTTGTTATAATTATGAAGTTTTCTATAATATGAAAGATATTGAGTAAAAAAAAATAAGTATTTGCTTGGGCTTTCTGATGAAATTTTGAGATAATAAAATTTTTATTTTGAAATTGTATTTTTCTATTTAGTTGATCTAATTTCATAACAATATATATGTATATATATATATATATATATATATATATATATATATATATATATATATATATATATATATATATATATATATAAAAGTATACCTGAAGATAAAATATGGAACAATTGTAATTATAACTTATATCCCAATTTCTCAGAATTCTCAAAACTGTCTCTAATAGACTTACGTAAATAATTAATTCATTAGATAACAGTGGAAACATATTTGAAATTATGAATTGTAAAATGGTAAAACACATCTTTGAATCGATTGGACAAGTAATATTGAACTTAGTTAATACATCTTTGACAACAGGTATAGTTCCAAATGCTCTAAAAATTAGTTCCATAATTCCAATTCCTAAAGTCAATAATACAATTAGAGCAAATGAATTTCGCCCCATTAATACTCTACCACCCTTGGAAAAAGTTTTGGAAGTGGCTGCCTATAACCAAATTACAGATCATATTGAAAATAACGATATTTTGATTAATCATCAATCAGGGTTTCGCAAAAAACACTCATGTGAAGCAGCCCTTCAGCTTTCTTTTGAAAAATTTAAAGTTGCTATTGATAAAAATAAATATGTAGTTGCCGATTTTCTTGACCTCAAGAGGGCATTTGAAACGATTGACAGGCACATATTGTTAACTAAGTTGAAAGGGTATGGAATAAGAGGTTCAGTATTTGATTGGATATCTACTTATTGAGCTGGACGTAAACAGAGAGTAAGAACTAATGATACTTTGTCCGATGAAATATATAACAATATTGGCGTTCCTCAGGGTAGTGTGTTGGGTCCGCAACTCTTCATTTTATATCTTAATGATATAAACCTCTTTATTGAGTGTGACTTTCTTAATTTGTATGCTAATGATACCTTGCTAGCATGTTATGATGAGGATATCAATACTGCAATAAATAAAATGAATTCTGTTCTAATAAAAGTGAGTCAATATTCAAAAATCAATAGGCTCAAACTAAATGTGTCCAAAACCGAAGCAATGATCATTACAACAAAATATAAATTCAATATGTTAAACCTAAATGGACTCAATATCAATATAGATAACGAAAGAATAGACATTGTCACTACTATAGATAATTATTTATCATTCAATAGCCACTGTGAATATATTGTTAAGAAAATATCAAAAAACTCTACTTTTTCTCACGTATTTCGTCTTGTCTATCAATGCAATCAAAAATAACAGTGCATATGACCATAATACAGCCACACTTTGATTACTGTGCATCTGTTCTTTATTTATTCAATTTGAATCAAACTGATCAACTATAAAAACTTCAAAATAGGGGCATGAGAATTACTTTATACTGTAGTAAAGCCACTCCTATATCATTCATGTTAGATGCCCTACAATGGATGTCTGTTTCCGAACGGTGGCTCTATTTGGCGATGATTTTTATATTTAAAATTGTCAATAACTTAGCACCAATATATTTTCAACAATGTATTTGCTTCAACTCAGATATTCATGAGTACAATACCAGATCTATTAACAACATTCACCTAACAAAAACGAACAGAAAAAGGTCGATTGAATTAATTTTGATCAGTTCAATAAATTACCCAATAAAATAAAAAACGTGCAGTCTCTTGCTATATTTAAAAATAATATTATCGAATATATAAAATCTTTTAAAGGATTTCCTTTCTATTTATTTATATTAAAACATGTGTTATGTGAGTATCATTATTGTATTGTGTGTGTATAGATATGTATATGTATAATTTGTACATGATTGATTCATATTTAAAGTTGATAGGTATTTCATTTCATCCAATGATTATTTGTGCTTCTATAAATATATTTATTTTAATTCACTGCAACAATATGTTAAGAGTATAATTTTTGTAATTTTGTAATTTTCTATGTTACTTATGTTTGGATATTAGGGTTTTTCCTATTTCCAATAAAGTATTATTATTATTATAAATATAGAAATTGTCTTAAAAACTACAATTTCCAAAATTAACTTACATTAGCATAAAACATTTAGTAAAATATTATAGTCAAAAGAAGGAACTTCTAAATCAACACAAAAAACTATATACTTGATATAGAATATAAATAAAATATTAATATGAGAGTAAATCTGATTTGTCATAGAATTCTTGTAATGAATACGGTTCCAAGTCACACAATAGATCAAAAACGTATTATTTTATTATTATTTAAAGTGTTTTTTGTTGTACTGTCTTCTCTGATCTTCGAGGGTATATGATTATGAAATTTCATAGCTCGGTATTTTTCAATCTGTGCTTGGGTGTATCAAAATTAGATTTGTTCGTGGAGTGGTACTTATGTGTCCCATTAAAATTTTGATTTATTTTCATTAACAAAAACTACACGTACACAAATACAGATGGCATATACCGAGAGCATTTTGTGACACTTAAAAAATACAACGACAGGAGTCTGTGTATTTCATGTTCAACATGGTTTTCATGACTCTTTTCTGCTTGATGAAAATTCGTTCTAATTGAGAACTTCCACTCCATTTTAAGATTCCATACTTCAGAAAAGGGTAGACTGTCCCATAGTATGCGGTTTTTAGTGCCTCCAAATCCAGGTTTCTTTTCGAAACTTTGATTGCAAAACATTTGGACTCTAGTTTTTTTGCCAGATACTCAATATGCTTTTCAAAGTTTAGCTTGTCATTCATCTATGTATATGACTAACATTTTTGTGTCGATAAAGAAGTATAATACAAGACAAGGAACAACAATCAGGATTTTATGAATTGAATTGTGGAACTTGCCCCAAAGAATATGTAGGTCAAACAAGTAGATCATTAAAAATCTGAATATATGAACATCATATGAGTTATCTGAAGAAGGAAGTTAATTCAACATATGCCAATCATATTTTAGAAGAAGATCGTGAAAACTTCGAAATCTTTCATGTCGAAAATATAGGTATCAAGCTCAATCACTCATGGTTACACATAACATATTATCGTAATTGAAAACAAATATTTCTCACAACCTTTTTGATAGCACATAAGGACAAAAAAAAATTGTTCAAATCAATGCGATATATTTTGAATGAATCACACTTTCTAGTCACTGAAATTGTTTTTCCGTAATTCGCTTTATAATTGGCACACGCCAATAATTTTCTATTCCTGGTATACCATTGAGGAACATGATATGATATCATTGACACTCATTTTGGTGAGTCATATCACTTCATCAATAATTCGGTAATGGCAAGTAAATCGCTGATTATTATTCGTTTTTCAAGAAGTGGATACGAATTTAACTAATACCTGTGCCTAGTTACATACGTATTCGTCAATTTGATGTTGAGAAACCTCTCAAATATATTTCAAAACCTTCCTAATCGTTCTTTTTATAATATTAAAATTTGTGTTCCATGTTCCAAAATTCAATACGCAATATGCAATATATTTTTACACTTTCTCCAAAGTGTGGATAAAAACACATTTTAGAATTTAATAAACCCCAAGATCATTTAAATAGCCTACTCTTTATTACTTCATCAGTTAGGGAAAATTGAAATTTTGCAGTAGTACTATTTCTGATGAATTATATGCTTGTACATTTGTCAACACTAGGTTCCAAATTATTGTAATTGTAATGACTAGAAAATTTCGAAAGAAAACGGTGTTTGTGGAACACCTTGCCAAGACTAAACCAGATATATTTCGACCGTCGTAAGGGGCAGTAGTTGTTTTCTGTTGAAGACTTGCTGACAAATATAGTACATAATGAAGCGGAAGACCGAATTTCATGGGCCATTACTTCATTATCAATTTATAATTTTTGCCAGGATGGTAAATTGCTTCTGAAACAAGGCAGACATAAAGGGTTTGTCCTTTCTTGCCCCACACATTTTTGGGCACGAACCAATTCTGTAAATAGCTGTTATTCAATTAGGCCCTCCCTCCCTCATGTTTTTTTCATCCCAATGCCCAATTTACCCGTATTAGTAGTTTTCATACGAGATCCGACATGAGAGTCTGTTCAGTCAGACCGGAATGTGTTCTGCTGGTAATTAGCAAGAATATATGGGACCGGTGATGGTTTATGGGTTTACTTTGACTGCGAGCTGTCATTCGATGGATACCATAGGATGCTGCGGTCGATTTAGGACCTGTAGAAAGGTTGTTGCGTTCCCATGTACCGAACAAATAACATCAGACAAATCGCGTATGATGAACAGAAAAAGGAAAGTTCTGATGCTGTTCATAATTTGGTTTCTTCGAGAAATACTTTCCCTTCACTTAGATTCTGTTTGTGTTCCTCATAACGTACTAGAACTTGATTGAACTCTGTCATTGAGTAGATAACCATATCAATTTGGATTCTATTGTCCATTTCACATTAAGTTTCAACTAGTGACTGTAGATGCCACAAGTTACTGTCTGTAACATGCTGTATTTGATACAATAGCTTAATATGATGGCCTTTTCGATGTGTGGTGTGTATGAAGTCGAACACGGGCTATTAAATCTAATTCTCAAATTCAGCATACCTCGATTCAGTGTGAAGATATTGTCATTTTTCCGTCATCAGTATTGATATGCTGGCGTTTTCAATAGGTGTTGTGTTTGCAGTTGAACAGGGGATGTTCAACTTAATATCAAAATCCAGCCTACCTCGTTTCAGTTTAAGGATATTTACATTTTTCTGTTATCGGTATAGCACACAATAGTTCTATATGGTAACCGTCTCAATGTGTGGTGTGTTTGAAGTCGACAAGAACAGCATACGTGTCTGTTGAATATAATTCTCAAATTCAGCCGACCTCGCTTCAGTGAGAATATATTTTCATTTTTCCGTCATCAGTATCACCTCCAACAGCTCAATATGCTGCCTTTTTCGATAGGTGTTGTGTTTGCAGTCGAACAGAGAATGTTCGGGGGTAATACCACAGTACAGTGCTAAAGAACCAGTAAGATCATTTCAATCAAATCTTGGTTTGGATTTTATTTTTTGCATTTAGGGGCGTGACCGACTCGTGGGATCAGCATTACAGTTGCGCAGTAATATGACAGAGATGATGCAGAGTTGCCGGCGCATCACCAAAGATTCGAGTATTATAAATCACCATATTGAAAAACTGTCATTGGACAGATGGACTAATTCAGGATATCTCTAACCCATGACATCAGTCAAATCAATCAGTCAAATCAATCAATATTCCAAACACGACCCGAATTTGAAATAATGTAATATACCAATGAATGCTTTATAATTTGTTTTACTACAGATTCGGCCCTGTTATTATTTCTAAATGATTTTTTACCTTAACGTTGGGTAATAACTTAATACCCGTATGGGTTCTGTAAAGTAAATAGTCACATCAAATGGAAAGTTTATGTTTGTTAATTTTGTGTCTCATTTTCAAAGCTGAAATTTGTAATTTTGTATTTAGTTGAAAGCAGTATGGAAAAATCACTAACTTTCCTAAAATTGTGTAACATTACCATTCGAATGCAGATAGAGATTTCAAACATCCATCATTTTAACAAAAGCTAAAAGCAACACACAAAAACATTTAGGTAATTGAACAATTTTCAAGTTGTAATGAAATCATTACCAGGATCGAAACAACTCTTACAAGTTTTCAAATCTTTATATACTTTCTTTCGAAATTATTTGGGAAGACTAATTATGAACGTTTCGCATTTTAGTGTTTGAAATATCTAGTTTCAATCAAAATAGCATATGACACCTTTATTCTCTCACCTTTCTGAGTCATTGTATAGATAAATAAAAATCGAATTCGATTTTATGTGGAGCAGTATAAAAAGATTCATGTGTCAAGCAGTGTATAAAAACCCAAGGAAGACGTCGCCATATTTGCGCGTGGGATCAAGCGCAGTAAAAACTTCATACCATCAACATCAAAGTGCCGACACCAAAGTGCAACTACTGTTTCTTTTAAGCACTGTACTGTGGTAATACCACAAGAGCTCAGATTTAGCACGATATTTTTTGTGGTTGTTTTTGAAGACTTACTTTCATTGGCAATTATTTAACGAGAGATATTTTGGCAAAGTCACGAGAGCGTAGCTCTAGTGATTTTGTCAGAACAGATCGCGTTAAATTACCTACATGAAAGTAAGTATGAGAAAACCACCGGAAAAAATATCCTGCTAGATCTGAGCTCGCGTGGTATTTGGTTAGACAATCCCATGAGTATCAATTCAATTAAACTTTATTTAATAAACTTATAGAACAACAGGTAGAAGAATAATCTTCAGAAAGAACAATACTTACTGGAATATTATTCGCTGTTTAATTATGTTGTGACATTTGTCAAACTGATGCGCAACGCTTGATAAACGAACAGTAAATGCTAGCGTTGCTACAGTAACGTAATTTATCCTATATTTTTTCCACTTTCATTTCTCTTTCTTCCTATTTAGCCGATAGCAAACTACGATTTTTTAATCACAAATGGAAATTATTATACATGAGTGGAATTGTCAAAATAATTTCAAAATCCAGCCTACCTCGGTTCAGTCTAAGGATATTTACATTTTTCTGTTATCGGTATAGTACACAATAGTTCTGTATGGTAATAAGACCCAGAATTACCTATGGTTCACTTTTGTGGTGGCCCAAGACTAAACAGAGACAGTCGAAAACCAACCTTGGTAAAATACAGAGGCTCGCCTGTCTGTGTATCACGAGTGGTATGAATAGCCTTTATACCTTTAGACATCACAGTCATGGGGTGGCGAGGATCAGTGCACACAGACTTAAACAAACAGGTAATTGGTTAACCCAACCACAAACTGGGCACAACAAAATCATCCATGAAGTCAACATCACCGAACTGGAAATGATATCAGACTACATGCTATCACAATACTCGTACGAAAAACCATTCAAAACGCAGCTCAAGTGGAACGACTGGGACTCTGGAGTAGAATTACTATCATCTGGAAACATTAACTGGTACACAGATGGTTCAATAACTGATGAAAGAACAGGAGCAGGTATACACGGGGTGAGGACATGCATACAGATGAATCTAGACCGTGGGTATGAAAGAACACATCTACATTCTATCTGAGAGCCAGAGCGCTATAAAAGCTCTGAAAACTCCATACAGATAAAGTCTAAGCAAGTCTGGGAATGTCTTCAGAGCCTCGATGAACTGTCGAAACGCAACAAGGTAACACTTGTGTGGGTGCCCGGACATAGGGGAATTGAAGGCAATGAAATAGCAGACCAACTTGCAAAGAAAGCATCTGAATCACCATTCACTGGTCCAGAACCAGCGTTTGGAATTAGCAAAAGCCGATGCGGAAACCTAATCAATGAGTGAAAGAAATCAAAACACCAAACGTATTGGGACCAAATCGAACGGCATCGACACAGCATAGCAATGGTGAGGCACCTGAGCCAAACACTGATGGCTGACAACTCAACCTTGATAGATCTAAGATACGCACGATCACCGGCTTACTAACCGGACACTGCGGCCTTATGAAACACCTACTCACCATGGGTATAAATAGAGAAACCGTGGACTGTAGACTCTCTGGTGACGAGAAGGAAACAGCCTCTCACATCATCTTCGAATGCGACAACAGAATATTCGGAAAGATCAACCTAGAAACAGGCATGAATCCGAAACACCTGGTAAATAGACTACTGAACCTGATGAAAATCACAGGCCTATTTAACTAAGAACCACAGATGACAGAACAATACAATAGACCCCAGCTGGTCTCAGTGTTACGGGAAACCTCAAAGTAGACCCGGTGTCTCGCTCGTCAGCCTTCAACCAACCAACCAACCATCTGTATGGTAACCTTTTCAATGTGTGGTGTGTTAGAACACGTGCTGCTGATCTAATTCTCAAACTAAGCCTGCCTCGATTAAGTGTAAAAATATTTTAATTTTTCCGTCATCGGTATTAATCCCGATAGCTTCATATGGTGGCCTTTTTAATAGGCGTTGTGTTTGCAGTATGGACGTCAAATTATCTAACTATCAAAATGTTAGATAATTTGACATCCATTCAGAAATGGTATAAATAGAAGTAGGGTAGGATAAGTGGTTCAGTAAGCTTTTAGCTCCTGAAGATGCTTATTTTGTTGGCGAAACTAGTGTCGAGTGCGATTGTGACGTAGTTTGATGTTTGGGTTTCTTTTTCTTGAATTAAATTGAGATAGTCACCATTAAGAACTCCAGTATCTTTTCTCATATTTAACGATATTAATCATCTATTGAAAGGTACGTTTGAAAAAGTAGCTCTGATTGCCCACAATTTGTGCTGTCAAAGTCAAAATTTTGATTTGTTTTCTGAACATGTTCTTCAAGAGATGTGGGATTTTTTATGATATCTTTTCTGTTCAAATATCGTTCGTGTTCTTTCATTCTTGTTGTTATGTAACTTTTTGTTTGTCCTGTATAACATTTTTCACAATTACTACAGGAAAAATGGAACATGGTGAAAAAGATCAATTGATTTCATTGTTCAAAACCAACCTTAGTCAGAATAGTTGAGACTCCACATACAACACAGACCCTGTTGTGATATAAATGAGAAATGTTCCTTCTCGATTGTATTCAAATTTAATGCAAGATTAATAGTGTTGGCCACGCATAAATAAATAATGTTGCTTTGAATATCAAGCAACACATGAGATGCGAGCGTACGAGCGCGGATGATAACTTTATCTCCTTTTGTATCGAATGCTGTCGGTTTTTTTATTAATAATAGCAAACGGGTTTGGTGTTCGAATCGCCGTTTTATGTTTTGTTGATTCTTGTCTCGATTTAAATGATGCTGTTCATGTTCGAGGCGGTTTTTGTCGTTTTGCTCGATAGTTGCTTCTGTAGGATCGGATACGACATAAAGATTCCTTTAGTGTTTGCGATTGTAGAAGTGATAGCCGTTACAATTTTCACAAACAGGTCTGATAATATTCATTCATCCAACATACATCAAATGGGTTTTCTTGACTTCAACTAGTCCATTTTAATTCATTAAAAATAATGAATATTACTTTCCCAACAAACGAAAATAATCTATATGACTACTAACAGAAAACAGGTAGTTTTCGTAGGTGGCCACTCCTCTAAAGTACAAATAGTTAATTATGGTGTACCCCAGGGATCTATTCTTGGGCCGTTACTGTTCACTATATACGTAAATGACATCTTTCACCAGCTCAGTCCACTTAAATGTATATGCTATGTAGATGATTCTACCTTGTATCAATCTAAAAAGGATGCTACCGTCCTCAATGAACTGTCTAAACAAACCGAGGCCAAGACAGAAGCCTGGTTAGGTCGAACCGCGTCAAATTGTATAAAGATAAAACTTTTAATATGACTTTTTCCTCAAATAATCATGTTGCAGAGGGCCATGAGGTTAAACTCTTTGGGTTTACGATCGACGATCGGTTGAAAAAGGGGCAAACATATTGATCAATCATGCAGTAACATTTCAGCTCTACTTACCTCTTACAGAATCAACAAGCTTACCAGTACTCAAAACTGCTTATTTTGGATTGTTTCATTCTCACCTCAATTATGGAGTAAATCTCTAGGGTAATGCTAATGCTACAGATCTAATGATAGTTTTTCGTTTACAAAAAAAAAGTTAGGCTCATATGCAATGCAAACTACCTTTCTCCTGCCTTACATCTTCAGCTGTGTAACCGAGATACATAAAAATATTTTCACCTTCCAAAAACATACAGACTAACTAACACAACTATTCTAAAAGAAATGAAAACATGTTGATACAACCAAAATACCGATTCGCAGTATCGGCAAAAAATTCTGTAGATGTCTAGTTGTACAACAAGCTACCTCAATCTAGGAAAGTCCTGAGCTAAAATAATTTATTTGATAATATCGTCTGTTTTTTTTATTTGATATTTTTTTTATCACTTGTTAAATCGGCCTTTTCAACTTGAATGTTTTTAATCTGTATGTACTATCAGATGAATGTATGACCTGCTACAAATGTAATCTTCGTACATTATAATGCAGTCAAATATATAATTGATTGATTGATAACAAATATTCTTTTGAGAAATATGAGACTGTATATGTCATCGTTCTCTGGAATATACTGAGCAACATTCGGTTTTTTTCAGACTTCAAAATCAGGTATAAACGAAATGCTATTTGAACCGTGTTTTCTTGACAATTCTAGCTTGACCAACATTCTCTTTTTTTCAATCCCTAGAATCAAAATTCATAAATCTTTGATTTTTCTCCCAGTAGAACTTCTGTTTTTTTCTAGATTATCCTAGATCTGTTGCGGTTTACTTGGGGTTTTTATACAAGTCATTATATTGAAAGTTTTAGAAATTAATTCCGAAGCCCATAAAATTCGAAGGAAAAAAAAGTTAATGATATGGATGTAGATTTTGGTTTCCAAACATCGAAGTGTCATGATTGATTTTCTGAAATTTTTGTTTCAAAATCAGTTTGTCAACTAAATCCACGGGATTCTCGTTTATCTCAGTCACATTTCTGAACTTTTTCATTTTGAGTGGAAACGACAAGAGTAGATTCACCAGAAAATTATGAATTTCTCAGTTTGACTTCATAATGGCAGTCATTAGTCATGAAAAAAGCTAATAACTTGAGGAATTTTGGGTCATTACACCCAAATTGAGATGAGTATTTAGAGCAGGTATTCTAGAGTGAACGTGTAAGTGTGGCAGTCAGTTACGACAAGAATAATGAGCTATTGAACACAATTCAGAAAGGTATCTACATACAGGGAGGTCAGACAAAAACAAAACTGTGACATATTGGAAATCTGCTTTTGTTTCAAGTTGACACTAGTTTTTAGTGAAATGTGGAACAAAAGTCAGCAAATCTCTTCACAATCGTTTTTTAATTTAAAAATTTTGTTTTGGGATCGCACGTTAAAAGGTAAAATCCTCGTCATTTGTAGCTGGCAGTCACATTGTAGTTCTTATAAGTCTCCTGAAGACTGATAAGGGTTGCCGGTAAGGGTGTACCTGGATGACGGAAAATAATAAATTTTGAAAAGGAAAAGAATTTTTCTATTTTTGAGGTGAAATCGATGGATCCTTATGACATTTTTTTTATCGCAGATCTACTAATGGATTAGTGACCACAGACACATTTGAGCCAAAGGTAAAAGATGAATTGTAGCAGCTGAAACTCGACACGTAACTTCACGACGTTAAAAATTAACAATATTCCTAATCAAGTCAAAGTTTATAAAAAAGTGTATACAGGGTGTTTCATAAAAAATGCGCAGGACTTCCGGATGTGATAGCTCGTTCAAAAAAATTAAAAAAGTCTCTATAAACTTACCCTCTAAAATTCAATATTTTCGAGATACAGGGTGTATGTCGAAAATGGTGCATTTTAGAGGGTAAGTTGATGGAAATCTTTTTTCATATTTTTGGACGAAATATCACATCCTGAAGTCCTGCGCGTATATTATGAAACTCCCTGTATATACGAAACAGCATTTTTTGTCCTCGAAATCAGCAATTGTTTGTCTGGATTGACTGAATATAAATGTTTTCAGTGATTTTTTGAAAATGTGGATTATAATGATATTTCTAAATAGATGAGGGATAGTGTTGAACAGTTTGGAATAAGTATGTTTAGGAATGTTCGATGAGAGATTTTTGTGCTAGTGGGATGACGTGGTGATCTTTTTTCCGTATATTATGACTACTGTGATTTGGCAAAATATAACTCTTCTTTTTATAATAAATTATAATGGTGTTATAAAAAAAGAGTTGACTCGAATGTCAAGGATATTAGCTTCAGACAACAGTTTATGGATTTCAAAAGAATCAATTTCAGAAATCTATTTCGAAATACCTGAAGTGAATGAAGGTGTTTTCTGATTGCTCCACCCCAGCAAGCTATTCCATAGCGAAAGTGGATTTCTATAAGGGCGCTGGTACAGAGTTTTTAAATATTATGATATTGCTATTAGAAACGTTTTTGAGTAATATTTGTAAAGATAAATTAAAATTCCTGTGACTTTGCCTATACAGGGGTTGCCAGTAGAGCATTTTCATCAGCCCTTTTTCGGATTCTGTAATAATCACCAACAAATAAATCCAGCGAACCCTCCCGACACCCCATAGTGATTGAAACCCGAAATTGTGCAGATGCCTACTATACCCGAAATACTCCCGAGTCACCTCTCACGCCTGAGACCGTTTCCCGATCGAGCACCGAAAACAAAATTACTGAGTCGCTTTAATTAGAATCCAAATATTCGAGTCATTCATCTTTTCAAAATGCGGTTTGATTTTAATGATGGCGGTCATTAGCGCCGTCACATTAATTTCGCGGTCGGCATTCGTGAAATTTGCCGGGGATTTGAAAGAAGTGAAACAGATGAGGCCTCGGATGTGGAAAACGTAATTGGATTTTCTCAATTTGAAGTTGTGAGATTTTTTAATTGACGATCGGATCTGGAGCGCGGACGCGTTCTGATTCGTGTACGGGGAGGGGTGGTGAGCGGGAAGGGGAAATTAGTGCATTTGAACATCATTTTCATGTAATTCTTAGAATCAGTTGAACGCAAAAGCTAGTAGACTTGCAGAATGGGTAAATATCATTTGATTTTGATATTGGATGATCTGAGATCAAGAAATTTTACTTTTTTAGTTTTACATATTTATTTAAAAAATTTTAGGAGCATGTATACAAATTGAATATGAAGTAGAAAACCGAATATATTTTGATCAATATTTGATGGCTCTTGTCTATTTGTTGCATTAATATAATTTATAGGAACTGTGTAGAATCACCACAGAATAGTTTTATAAGATTTTAGTAGTTATCATTCACAAGTTCTATACTGTTTAAATTATTTATCACTTAAGAAACTATTATAAATCTTTAAAAAAACTTTTAAGGAAACTGCTTCTCTTTTAGTGTTTTGCTTATAAAATGAATACTAATGAAACAGCTCCTTCTTTGTGCACAAGGGCCAACCCTACAACTTGAAAAATAGCAGAGTTATGAGTTTTTCAAAAAATCAAAATCAAAATTTTCGGGTTTTCCAGTTTTTTCGTTACTAATGATCCGATCGGTTCGTAAAATATTCATCATTTTGTTCGTATTTCAATTCTCTATATGTTTTCCCATTGGAACAAAAATATTGCTCTATTAGTTTATACATTTTATAAACATATCACAAAAAAACATGTTTTTTTGTATTTAAATGTTTATAACACATTAACAAATGACAGTTCAATTCCGAGAGTTCCAACCTTTAACAGCTGTTTCGTGCTCACCCACTCATCAGAAAGGATTTATGGAGCTCTCGAAATCAAAACGAATTCACTCAAGAATTAGTACCGTGAAGGCAAGACAGATATAACAGAAAGTACTTATGACATCTACAGTCACTAGTTAAAACTTAATTTGACACGAACCAAGGAATCAAAGTAGAGGTTTGTCTGCAAGTTGACAGGCAGCCAACAATTCGTTGTTCTGACCAACCCAAGGTTCAATCAAGTTTCTAGTACGTTATGAGGAACGCAAGCAGAATCTAAGTGAAAATAGAGTATATTTCGTTTTAATTCCGAGAGTTCTAACCTTTGACAGCTGTTTCGTGCTAACAAAAGCTGTCAAAGGTTAGAACTCTCGGAATTTACTCTATTTTCAATTAGATTCTGCTTGCGTTCCTCATAACGTACTAGAAACTTGATTGAACCTTGGGTTTGTCAGAACAATGAAATGTCAATTTGTAGACAAATGTCTACTTTGGATTCCTTGGTTCGTGTCAAATTAAGTTTCAACTAGTGACTGTAGATGTCATAAGTAACTTTCTGTTATATCTGTCTTACCTTCACGGTACTAATTCTTGAGTGGATTCGTTTTGATTTGGAGAGCTCCATAAATCCTTTCTGATGAGTGCGTGAGCACGAAACAGCTGCCAAAGGTTGGAACTCTCGGAAATAAAACGAAAAATACTCTATTTTCACTTAGATTCTGCTTCGAAATACCCTTTCTCCAGGTATTCTCACAAAGTTGAAAATTTGAGGCAAATATCTACCACAAAACTACCACTTTTACTTACGGATATTGAATTATGGCTTACATCCATTTGTCCAAAGTTCCTCAAAGAGGACAAAACTGCAAGTGATAATTGTAATAAAACAATGAATATTTTTCTTCATTTGTTAGATATGACAGCCTGCATACGCATGTTTCAAGGTTCTTGCCTCTCATCATTGCGAGGATAGGTCAGTTAACATTAAAGTCATCTTGTTTAACTTGTTTAATTCAAAGCTTTATCGGCCTCGTCGTTGCTTCATTTGTAGTTCAACCAAATGAAGATTTTAGCACTTGCAATTGTGTCCTACTTGAGGAACGTTGTACAAATGGATATGTTCGTAATCGAATCCTTTGCCCGTTTTGGAATACTAGAATTCTTATTATCGGACAATGGAACCCAGTTTACATCTGAACAATTTCATGAATTCTGTATTTTGAATGGAATTCAACATTTACGGACAGCCCCGTATCATCCCATGTCCAATGGACAAGTAGAGCGCTTCGTAGATACCTTCATAAGGGGAATGAAGAAAATTCAGGGGGAAGATATAGCAGAGCAGATAACACTATTCCAAGAAACGTATCGTCCTACCCAAAATAGAAGTGCACCATATGGAAAATCACCAGCTGAACTTCTACATCCAATCCACATTAGACCTGATCAAACCACCTCTCAAGAAAGAAATTTGTGATAGTAGCACAAAAAAAAAACAAGATCTCTACTTCAATCAAAAGCACGATGTAAAAATTAGAGAATATTCAGCGAAAGATTTGATTCACGCTAAAGTTTACAATCGTAATGTTCGTAAGGAAAAGTAGTAGTTTTCTGAAAGATATTTTCTCATATTTCCCATTGTGTGGAAATGTGTGGTGAGAAAGAAATTTCGACATCGTCGAAACTATTCATTAAATCAAGGGAATACTGTTTATACATCCTGTATATTGGGTATTTCAGTGGAAAAGTTTGCGTTCCTGACTTATTCAAAATTTTATATTGTGATAGTTTCAAGTTATGATTTACAAGAATGCTATCAATTTTTCATCGAAACGGTTTTTTTCTCAAATTCAAAAAAAGAGAATTATAAATGAAATCTACTCCCGCACTTTTGGAATAACCTGAGTAATTAAAAAAATTCAATATTTTGAAAAATAAAAATAATATATTGAAAAGAAATACATATATTGGTATTTTTCAGGATATTTATTTTATTTTGTGTTACCCTTAGACGCTATCGTAAAGGAGAACTTGTTTTATAACAATATTTTTACTATTGTTACGAATTTTTTTCTCATTGCATGGAATGAAAGCTTGTTTAATTTTTTTTTTATTTCAATATATTTTTTTTCTCCTACCCCTTTAGAAAGTACACACTTTCCTCACTCAAACCAGGGAGGAAACTCACACTTTTCCTCCCTAGGAAGGAAAGTACTTTTCCTCCCCCTCATTTCAAGTGAGTTGTAAACGATGAAACTTGTGAATCTATTATAATCAAATTGTTTCCGTAATTTCTAGAACATCTTATATATCCTGTATTCTGGTAAAAATCAAAGACGAATGTTACTTCTACTCTAGTTCTTTAATAGCTATTTGAGTATTTAGAGCGCAAAGTGATTGATTGTTGCTCGACAAAGAGATTATTCTTTGGAGAACGACAATGACACTTTGTGCTCGAAATACACATATTATTTTTTCTACAAGCGCAACTCTCAGAAAAAAAAGATCGACACTTCATTCAAATAGGCACATAACATTACTTATGAGCAAAGCACTCAATAGCAATCCGAAAGGTATAAGCTATCTATATGTCCAATAACTCAAATCACTAACAAGAAAAAAGTAAAATAACGTTCTTGAAAAAAAAAAAAAAAAAAAAAGTTGTAATTGCCAGGAGATGAACCCGGGACCTTCGGTTTACAAGCCCAAGACGCTAGCCATTGCACCACCGCAGATTCTCAGATACATATGACTGTATTGTCTATAATTTCCATCAAGTAAGAATAGGTCTATTTGCAAACAAAGTCACAAAAAGGTTTTATTGAGTGGGTAGGAGGAAAAATCATATGTATTACATGGAGTAAAGTGCCTTTTCCTCCCTTGGATGTTTACTGCCCTGTGCTTCGCGTCGGGCAGTAAACTACATCCTGCTGGAGGAAAAGTGGCACTTTCCTTCCTAGTAATACAAATAGCTATTCTTTTTAAGTGCATTTGAATGTTTTTCCTTTTGATTTTTTGTCGCTTTGATTACTGAGGAAAAAAACTCAAAAAACGTATCTGTTACAGGGCTGAACTTAAGTAAAATCGTAACCACAGTAAGAAAGAATGCACTGTAAAAATCCTGCCATCTCCACACATCTCCTAACGGTACGTGATTCTGGGAAACAATCGACTTGTAGGAAATTATTATATGCCTCAGAATCTGAGTATTCCACGTACGTGTCGATACAATCGAACCGTCAATCATCTCAAACCTCCAAAAGATAATTCGATTAGTTTTTTCCCTAGGAGCCACACGGCATGCACAAGCACAATATTCCGATCTGGATTTCGAACCGGTTTTTTCCGTCGCCAGTCGACGCTCGTCAACGGCAAATAAAGCAGCGTTTTTGCTTGTTCTACAACTTTTTAGATCGATCTGTCACATCCACTTCTGCGAGTTTATTACGGGCGGATGACGTCACTTTTTTTCCTCTTCTTCTCGTCTATAACCGTAATGTGTCAGTTTAATTATCGGCGGCTTTCCTGTTTTCCTACGTCGGAGAATGCTGGGCGGCGTGGCGGAGGTGGGGTGGGGTCGATGGGCGGCTTAGGAATTGTTTCGTCTAATGGTTTTTGAACCAGGAAAGTTTAGCGGACTTTTACGTTCTGAACAGTTTTACTATCTAATTGTTTCATTATGGACGAATTTTTCCACTAACACTTTTTTATGTTATCATCTACTATTTTGCAATACTATTTATTGTTATTATTGTTCGTGTAATTCTCAGTTCACCTCTTGACAACTTTCACATTTATTATTTATTGTATCAGGATGCACAAACTTTTTATTTGAAATATTAGTATTATTATTTTGTTTAGGAATATCCCGGCCAGGCCCTTTCTCCGGAAGTAAAAATTATTAATGAAATGTGCTGCTCTTCTAGCTCTGATACATCTAATTTCATAAATTTCTTTTCATCACTATTATTTCAATAAATGTATCCATTATTATTATTTTCGTCACTTCTGTTTATTTTCAGAATCATTCTGTTTCTTGATGTGAACATTTATTCATAATCTCCCAAGTGCTTGAACTATTACCGGAAATTTTTCGAGAACATACATTTTCTTAAAAAATGTACGGGAATGAATTTCCTGCAATTAATTCAAGCACGCAGGGAATTATAATAATAATAATAATAAATTGCTTTTATTGATAGTAGGACAGGTTACAGAGACTATCAAAAGGCAGAGTTAGCGCTTCACCCGTCTAGGACAGGTTGGTACTCTCTTCGGTAAGGAAATTTCACACTAAAATAAATTATATTAATACTAATTTCATCTGACTCGGAGATTATTCAACACAAAACAAGTTTCAACATGGGCCATGAATGGTTATTGTTGACGCAATGACAGATACGCATTCGTATTGTAGCGGTGCGCGGTGTTTTGAAAATATGTGTAGCAATATTCTACCAATATAGGTGTGCTAATTGGGTTGGAGATAGATGTCGATATTTTGAAATAAAAGTCGATATTTTGAGATAGAAGTCGAACTTATGGAGGATCGATCACATAAACAAATAATCCTTGGTACTTCCACGCATCATTAATTATGTATTGGTAAACTACGTACTTCTGAAAATTTCCCAATCAATGGAACCAACGATATATTATCGTTCTCACAGATACTCGCGACTACCAACACGGGACCGATGTCCTGCGAGTCCTGCAACCTGCAAAAGCAATTTGTATAGGTCGTTGTCGCACTCCGCAGGATGTATGGGCTTATTTTTTATCCGCGCATTCTAAACTGGCGTTGTTTGCTGATTTTAATGTCGCGCAACACACAGTGGGGTTATTTATTTGCCGGCCGCCGCTGTTTTGCATATTGCTTACTAACATGCGAAATTTACTTCGAGTAAACAGGAGCGTTCGCTCTTTCGTCTCTCGCCGTTGATGGTTTGTTTGACTTCTCTTTACAAATAACGCATTTTTTTAATTGGGGTTGGACGAGGTGATTTGATTGTCGATTGTGAATGTTCAGAGGAACGTATAGCTTAGCAAATATAGCTGTGCCTCTGAAATGCGCCAACGATAAACAGAGAGGGTAAATATCCACTAGCAACTTTAATCGAGAAAGACAAGAAAGGACGGCGGCTATTCTACTGCTTACTCAATATTCAGAGGCACAGCTATATTTGTCAAGTTGTACATACGTTAATGTTGGAGCGTGCTGTGACGAAATTAAACAAGATTCATTTATTGGAATATCATGCATTCCAAACCTCCGGAAAGCTCAAACAAGAAGGAATTTTCTGTTATGAAGTAAAGGAAAGAAGGAATTGATTGAAGGAAAAACCTCTAAACGCTAGACAACAAAATCTCAACGATATTCAGGAACAGATAATTTTAAAGGTTAGCGGATGTGTGTAAAAGGTGGATATACTGAGCTTTAGTGCATATTACTTTAATTATGATCAGTGTTTACCTATAAACTCATCAGGCATAGACAATCACAAAGTTAGAACTGCATAAACTGAATTTCAATTTTGTTATAAATAGTTCTATAGATCTCATAGGATCTCAGAGTAAGTGAGATTTGTTTTCATTTGTCAAATATATAAGAAACAGTACAGGCAAGTTATGTATGAGAAATTATTGAAGTTTCATTTTGAAAATGTTTTAATCTCATAGGATCTTATAGTACTTAGATGGATTTTAGTAAATGTTTTTATTTGCCAAATATATTATAGTCAGAGTAAACAACTTATATTAGAAAGTAGTTATTTATGCAAGAAGTGCAAAAAGTGTTTATTTCACTAGACGTGAAATTGCCCAACGAGGCCGTCAGCCGTCAGTCGAGCAATAAACAATTTTTGCACGAGATGCATACCATATTTTTTCTGCGTTTGTGCAAAAACCAAAAACTGGTTCATTTAGGAACTGAAGTGTAAGGAAGACATTCTTTGTTCAAGTCTAGCTGCTAAAAGTAAAAAAAAGTATAATAATATTTTATATTCAAAGAAACAAATTTTATTTTTATTCAATTGTATTTTCTAGTATTGTTGTGATCCCAGTATGTAATAAATATGATTGACAATAATATAAAATATGCAACTGTTCAAAACGTAATAAAATATCGTAGAAAATGGGCTAAATATAGCGTTAATTTGACTTTTATGTTTGCCGTGATAACAGAACGCTGTAGAAGAATGACAGATGAATACAAAGTTTTTCCACTCAATACAGTTCAATAAAGTTTTTGTTTTATGCTTGGACGTAAACAAGTTATATTTTCTGATCTTTCTTAAAGGACTTACCTTTCAATAAAAGTTATTTCACTTTACTGTTAATTTCAATTGGAAACCTCTGCCTGCTTGATTTTCCTTCATTCATTTCAGGTGATTTGAACTTCTGACTTGAATAAGGCTTCGAAAATACGCCTTACAAATTGAAGATTGATTATAATGAAGTATTTATTATCAATATTTTGATATAAATCATTATCAGGAAAAGAAAACACGTATATCTGTCATAATCTGATCAACATGTATTTAAGAAAGCCCTTCGTAACTATTCGACTTTTTAAAAACTCTCCTAAATCGGGGATGGTACCTGGCCTGACCTAGAGATGGTGGTAGTTTCTGGAAAAATACCATATACAGCATATGTTTCAAGTTTGGCAAGTATTTGTTTGGCAGCCATCAATAGTAAACGTTTTCAGTGAATTTGTAAACATGGAAAAAATTGGTCATCGTTATGTGATACAATACTTTTATTTGAAACGCCTTAGCCCAACCAATAAGACTTGAAAAAATGGCTCGCTGGTCAAAGATTTTCCAACAATGAAGACGTTACGTCGGCAGTTAATCACTATTTTCAGGAGCTTGACGATTCTCATTATAAAAAGGGTATCGAACTTCGCTGGAAAAAGTGTGTGGAGCTAAAAGGAGATTACGTTGAAAAATAATTTTATTTTTTCCAAAATTTTTGTGTTTTCTTTGTTGGGCCAGGTACTTCTGGTACCACCCTCGTATGGCGTCATCCCATATCTACTTCAAGTAACTCAGGATGTCGATGGTATTCTTCGAACCCTCAATATGAATGTGATATACAAAATCACTAAAATCTACAACAATTCTTGGGTATGTACTTCCAAAGATTACACAGAAAGAAAAAGAAAAGTAGGGAGGATTGGCTTCGAAAAGTATGTAGTTCAAACTAGAAGGGCCATAGAAGTAACGGTTCAAAGAACACATCGTTTATATCCGATTTTTGATACAGGAAACTTCAAACTTTCGGAATTTGAGTAATAAATAAGTTTCCCACACGATATGGACTAATTTAACGGTTGCACTATATCGTCTGTCCCGTGCCAAAACTACGAATGTGCAATTCGAATGAGAAGAGTTTTAAGAATATTCCTACTTCTTTCTTTGAAAACCTTGGTAAGTTTTCACATTCGCGAATTGAATCTCGTTCACAGTATAGGCAACCTAATAGCACATTCACGAGTGTAGCATTGAAAATTTTGGTAGAAAATTAGTATTTTACATATTGAAGTCTGAACCCTAAAATTTGCACATTCGCAGTTTTGGGAATAATTTTCAGAGGAACCATTCTTCACTTACATAATTTCTAAGGATTGGGTGTAGTTAGCACCTGCTAAAAAGCTCTTTGCTTATAATAAACTGTTATTTTGTAACCGAAATCGATTGTCTAGACACAAAATCAATTAGTTTTGAATTTCAAGTAAAAAATTACCCACATATTATATGAGTGACCCTGGTATCGAATATAATCTGCGTACTGATAGTTTTGACGACACCCAGATATTGGCAGCCGTGACTGCTGCAAGGCCAGTATCAAAACTTGTCATGAAATCCACGTATGAAATATCATCATCCCAACGATAGAACCCGCAGTAATTCAAGGCTACAAACGATGCCGGATCTGAATTAAAATAAATTGAGATAAGCGAAGCGTTGGGAGCAACACGGAGGCACAGAACACAGAACATAAATTATTAAAATAAAATAAACTGCACCAAGAAATGGTGTGTTCAGCATGTGCGGATGAATATTTAGAGAGGTTGCTTGAAGATAGACTGGTGCCTATAATTTTTGTGAAAGGAAAAAAAAACAGGCAAGGACCAGGTGGAAAAAGTTGTTGAGGTTCTATCTTCAGGGAAAAAAATATTAAGGCACGAAAACAATCAAAATGGTGAAATGGGGATGCAGTTTAAGGGTTGAAAACGGTTTTTTGCGATTTGCGGCGAAACGTGACCTTCTAGCGGAAAATTTTTAATAAAAATTCGAAAACTTTTGTGTTGAGCACTTTTTGACATAACCTCAGATTAACCGTCAAGTGGCGGAAGACCGATTTTTCAGTTTTTAATTTTTAATTAATTTTCTTGCTTATAAATGATTTAATTTAGATGAAAATTTTCATAAATATGTATTTTATGGTGTTACATAAGCATGATTATTTCGCAATTCAGAAGATGACTTGTCTTCGAGTTATATACATTTTTCGCAAAAAATATCCTTACCTTCCACGAACAAATTGTTTTGTTACTTTTTGTCTTTCGAATGTCTATTAGTATACAGGGTGAGTCAGAATAAGACCGACAAACTCCGACTACAGATTCCTTGCATCATTTTTAGATGAAAAGTTTCTATCAAGGCATCCTAAAATGCATCCCCTCTGAGATGCAGGGTGTCAAAAGTGCGGAAAAAATTTAGATAATTTTTTTTTTCTCTAAAACTCCTGGAGAAAAAAATTTCAAACTAGGTGCACTAATCAAGGTTTATCAACGTGATGATTTGAAGTTATAATTTTCAATTTTCGTAAACCAGTGGCGTAGTTACGATGGCATGTGGTCATATTTTCCTTCATATTTTCTTTGGACAACTGAATTGACAAATGGGCGTTTGCCATCAGTCAGGCTCATCCATACTCAACCTAAAAGTCATAACATTCCATTTGCCTAAAAGTAAAGGTTTCTGAGATATTTGCAAAAAACTGAAGATATGTCCTGAGAAAAGACATAACATCCTGTGTGCTTTAATCGCATGATGCAACTATATTATAACTTATAGGAATAATTGTCAACCTATTTAACGTTTTTTAATGTTGGGATGTTCATAACATAGTACAGGTAAGTCAGAATGAGACCGACAAACTCCGTTTTTTTATTCGAATATTTGAACGAATCGATTTCGTAAATTCACCGATATGTGACCATACATTGTTGCTAATGATTATTCTGAAAGATCCACTGACAAAACCAGCCTCAAATTATAATACTACTGTTAGAGAAGAGTTAAAGCCTAAAATAATATTTGCGAAAAACTGTAAATACCTACTTTTAAATTTGTTAAATTTTACGTTGGAGTATCATTATCAAAGTCATTTCATACTGAATTATCCAGGAAAATATTTTCCAATCATCATGTTTTTGGTGAAGAAAAACAATTATTGTGTATTTATATCTACTCAAATAATAGAAACGGTTTATAGGGTACACAACATAAAAACAAAAAAGGCTCAAAGTAAATGTTCAAATGGACCTCCATTTTGTTCGATACACAATTGGCATCTCCGTATCATTGACTGTCGCACGCTTTGGAATATTCCTGGTGTATCCTGTATTAACGTACATGCTGCTAAAATTCTTGCCGTTAAATCTTCAACAGATTCTACAGGTGTCAAATACACCAGGTATTTAAGGTATCCCCACAAAAAAAAGTCTAGTGACATTAAATCCGGAGAACGTGCAGGCCAGTGTATGGGACCACGTCTACCTATCCACTGATCATGGAATTTGACGAACGAATCGTTGAAAGTTGGCCGGTGCTCCGTCCATAATCCATTTTGAAACGATCTTCACTGACTGAAATGATGACAGATGACTTGACAACAATACAAACTTGTTTAGGTTACTATCAATAGTGTCAATCGTATCTACTATGCTGCGTTCGAGTTGACGCCCTAAACGATCCGGGCGCGCTCCCAATAACCTTATCGCATTTCTTCTGAAAGTCGGGGCAATTTCTGTTCCATTGTTTTCAATGGCATCAAAAGCCCCGCCAATGCACTGAATGCCCTGCTCGATCGGGCTTCAACTCAAACGTAGCTCTAATGTAAGTATCGATATATCAGTTTGTTTCTACCGGAAACAATGACTGTCTAATTCAGACTCATCCGGACCATCTTTTCAATTCTTCCAACATTAGCTTCAGCTTTTAGCTTCTGAGGATGCTTACTATGTCAATTGAGTATCGATGAGCCTAACTTATGTCAAACGCTCATTTATCAATTCAGTTGTCTAAAGAAAATTCGTTCAAATAATATGACGAATAAAAAAAACGGAGTTTGTCGGTCTCATTCTGACTTACCTGTACTATGTTATGAATACTCCCAACATTGAAAAATGTTCATGAGGTTGACAATTATTCCTATAAGTTATAATAAAGTTGCATAATGCGATTATAGCACACAGGATGGTATGTCTCTTCTCAGGACATATCTTCAGTTTTTCGCAAATATCTCAGAAACCTTCACTTTTAGGCAAATGGAATGAAATAACTTTTTGGTTGAGTATAGGTGAGCCTAACTGATGTCAAACGCTCATTCGTCAATTCAGTTTCCAAAGAAAATATGAAGGAAAATATGACCACATACCATCGTAACTACGCCACTGGTTTACGAAAATTGAAAATTATAACTTCAAATTATCAATAAATAAATGCGCAGGACTTCAGGATGTGATAGCTCGTCCAAAAATATGAAAAAAAGTTCTATTAACTTACCCTCTAAAAGTCAACATTTTCGAGATACAGGGTGTTGAAATTTTAAAAAAAATATAGTTTTTTGCGAATATCTCTGGAACCGTTTATCGCACAAAAAACCGATTTTGAATGCATTTTCTACTGATAATAAGCTATGTTTTGTGCAGATTTTTTATTTTTTAAAATTCATAATTGGTGAAGATTTTGAAGGGGTAGTGGGTGTTTTTTTCTCCAACTTCTACTCCACTGAAAAAAGTATAATTTTGATTCGCCTCTTTGAATCGCCAATGTTTTCTTCACAAAAAAGGTACCAAGAGTACCTTGTACATGGTAAATTTATTTAAATAATTTTTTTCCCAATTATACAAAATTTATTTAAACGTTAAAACAAGTAACAAAACTAAACGTTGACTTCTTAATTGCAAAATAAAAAAATAAACAATCATACTCAGTTGAATTGTTGGAAATGTCCGCCGTTAGCTTCAATGCACGCAGCAATTTTTCGAGGAAAAAACATTATTTAAACAACATGAAAGTTGATTTTTCTTGAAAACGGTCAACTTTAGAGCTTATGACCAAGAATACCTTTTTTGTGCAGAAAACATTGGCGGTTTTTATAGGAGGCTCAAAACTGTACTTTTTCCAGTGGCGTAGAAGTTGGCGAAAAAACACCCATTACCCCTTCAAAATTTTCACTAATTATGAATTTGAGAAAATAAAAAATCCACACAAAACAGCCTATTATGAGTAGAAAATGCCTACGAAATATATTTTCTGTGCGATAAACGGTTCCAGAGATATTCGCAAAAAACGATAATTTCGAAAATGGTGCATTTTAGAGGGTAAGTTAATAGAAACTTTTTTTCATATTTCTGGACAAGCTATCACATCCTGAAGTCCTGCGCATTTATTATGAAATACCCTGTATATCAATAATTTAATATCATCTGGTTTTCACTAGAAACAATTCATACGCAGAAACAATGGAGAAAACTCCGCTTCCACCTCAATATAATCTTCATTTGCAATAAAACAGAATCGAAGCCATAACTCTGGTATTCATTACATCCACAATTTTTCGATTAGAAAATTACGACGCCGGTAATTTCAGTGTATACAGTTTGAAGTTTATGAAGGCTCACCTTACATAGTTAATTAGTGTATTTGATTAAAGACGCTGCACAATCTGAAATATATTAGCCTTCTCGATAATCATTTCCTAAAGTAATTAAATGTTTATCGACAACATTTATCATCGAGTATATGCGAGATACGAGGGACTCCCAGTATGAAAAAGTCAAAGGAAAAGTGGAAATCAAGAATGAATACTTTGGAAAGTCGCGAGATGTAAAGTATGGAATTACTTTTTATCTGAATGGAGCCACAATCGTGTTATTTTTTATGAATAGGTTCCATTTTTACTATTTTGATTATTTTTCGACATATCTTGCAACCAATAAAAACCATCAATTTAAAGCTATGATGTACTTTCAAACCAATCACAACATTATTATAGTGGGAATTTTCTACTTAGATTATTGCCTCGGGAATATTCGTGGTATTTTGTTTTTATTGTGTGACAACAACTGATACTTTTGATTTGACGTCTGTCATCAGTTTGCATGCAAATTGAAAAATTAATTTAGATAACCGTAATGAATAAAAATTTTATATAGAGAATGTGTCTATGATTGGGGCATCAAAAATTAATCTATCGAATACCACACGAGAGTTCGATAAAGTAGAAAATAATTCTTCACATTTTTTCTCAAACTTGTTGTCATTTGGCAATAGCAACTCGAGCCCTTCGGGCTCTCGTGTCTATTGCCTGGCAACAAGTTTTCGAAAAATCTATCGAATTATTTTCACTTTATTCTCACTCTCTTGTGGTATTACAACTGAAAATTACACACCCTTGAATTTTGACAAACTAAAAGCCGCAGTATTTTCTATTGTTCGCATAGCAACTACAAAAATTAATTACCGGAAATTATTCTCCTACTTTGGGTAAGGTACATGAAATTACACTGGACATTTTTGACATTTATAAATGAAATGACATTTACATTCAAGGGCCAGTCACTGTATTAAATTAGGAGCATTTATGGAATTTCTTTAATTTTAGTCTCAATCATAATTATTAGAATTTGACCTTCAAAGTTGCCAATTTACAATTTTTATGCCTAATCATTAGGACGACATGACAACGCGCAAGTGCGTCGATACCTATTTGACGAATGACATAAATAATTATTTGGTTTGAGTTCCGATTCTTGTTATTGTTCTTGTTATTGTTTATTGTGTTTCGGAAAAATAATTAGCCAATTGAAATGATTGAAAATTGTCCCTCTTTGGGATAAAAAACAATAATGACAGTTTTAAAGAGAAACATTCTCAATTGAAAATTGAATCTATACATGACTCCTCTGGAAATAGAAAAACCCTACGATAAAATTGAAGTTACTTATTGTAATATCTAACAGAAAACAACTACTTCCCCGGCAAAAGCCACGCTGTACATTGAACTACATCTGATAGATATTGAGAAAGACCCTACATAACTTGAGAGAAAAAACCTGAAAGTGAAAATTTGCATTTTCATAATATCTAAATGTCACCTGTCAATTTTCAATTTCCAGGCTAATGACTGTGATGCTTAAATATGGAATCAGTTGTTGGATTCCTTTTCTGACATCCTTGTCTTCTTCTACAAAACGAGACATTCTAATATCAAAAACACTATGCTTTTCACTTTTGACACCTCACACATGAAATGACATTTATTTTCGAAACCATCAAAATTTGTCATTATCCTAGTATTTTTCAAGTTTCAACGCTTCGGTGTGATTTTCTTTTACCGAATACCACTCGAGCTCCAACTAAAGGATTTTTTTTGACATTTTTCAAAATATTCGTGTGTTCGAAAAAATGCCCGGTAATAAATAATACTCTATTGATATTTATGAGAGGAACATATTACTTGACTTTCGTGAAGCGAGGTAGTGGTTCGATTATTAACAATTCAGAACAAATGTTGGTAAACGATTGAAAAAAGATTTTCAGACTCTTTGTATTAATTTATAAGATGTGTCTCTACGTGACAGTAAAAAAATCATTTATCGCGGATGGATGTGTATTCTGGTGGAGCAAAAACCAACAAAATGGCCCAAGGTAAATTTAACTCCTCATGAAAATTTTCCAATTCGTTGTTGTTTTTTTTGGCATCGACTGCTCTGGTCATTAGCCACTATGTGTTCTGGGTAGACCTTGTAACTAACTCTATACGCCACCTAAGGAGCAGCACTGTTAATTGGAACGCAACAGTGAATCGTGCAAGACTCACCCCAGTCAAGCTACGATATTTTAATAACTTAGTCGGTCAAATTGATCAAATATACCAGTCCTGCAGTGATTCATTATCAAACTAGTTTCGTTGAAATAATTTGTAACTATTTTCAGATCATCGGTGACCGTTTCCTTAACCTCGTTCCATTTGTGAACTGAAATTGTGTTGTCGGTAAATGAAATTATGGTACCAGTCGAATTCAGAGTTAGTAGATCGTTCAGATATACGATAAACAGCACAGGGCCAGGAACTGTTCCCTGTGGTACACCACAAATAACTGTCCTGTTATTGCTTATTTTATCATTCATCATTAAATTGTTGTTTGTGCCCATAGTCGGACGCCAGTTTGCTGTTGTTTTTGTCAGACGGTTGCACCCCTACCCTCCGAAGTCTTTGATATACTTTTGCGAGGTAGAGAAGACACAGCTCTTATCTTTTAACGAGTGAAGCCATGCAAGACAACAATGACCATGCTAGGAAGCGAACCCACGACACTACGTTTCAAAAGTTCAAAGGTTTATTTATTTCTTGTTGGACAACATACATTGTATAAGAAAAAGTCGGTGTAAAGGTGTATACAAAAACGAATGAAGTATATGCTCTAAAATTCAAAAGAATATACATATAAATAAAATCATATAATAAAAACAGTTTACAATGTGAAGCATGCTCCAAAATTGAACGAAGAGTTTAATGCATTCCATTGAAAAATTCATTCAGGTTATATGGACATAGGTTTGTTAGAAATCTTTTCAGTTGATATTTTAACGTCTTTTCAAGTTCTATATTTTTTATAGAGGATAGTATGTGATTGAAAATTTTTGTTCCGATTCTTCCTGGAGCGTTATATGTGGCGTTTACCCTGCTCAAAGGCAAATGTAGATCATTTCTATTACGGGTATTGTAATAGTGTAAATTCTTATTTTTAAAGAACATATTTTCATTTTTCCTGACGAACACACATACCTCAAATATACAGTGACCGCCAAAAAGTATGTACCATATGGGAAAAATTTTTATTATTGGAGTATTGGAAAAAATATTCTGGGGAAAAGTTTGTGCATGTCCGATAACCTAAAAATCGATTTTGACACATGTCACGTGATCGCTAGAATGGCGGCAAAATGAAAAAAATTGCAATGCAAAGGCAAAAAAAGGGGTAAGATTGCAAGATATCAAAAAAAGTTATTTGAAAAAGTCACTTAGAATTCAATTTTATACACATTAACGAAGTTTCAAGAGATAATTCAAAAAAATTGAAAATAGCAATTTTTTAAAAATATTTTCCCATCTATTTAAAAATATTATTTTTTTTTCTTATGACTAGCTTGACTATACTGAAACATTTGCATTTTAATGATAATGACAAAACTTTCTCATTTTCTCCACACCAGAGGGCACTAAATAAAAAAAATTGGTTTTTGCCAGAATTCCAAGACTATTGTATTGATATGGCAATCTAGAAACACCATGTTTCCTGATTTCAATCAAGTTTCAATAATGATGCTGTATGAGCGTTTTACTTTGCACATAAACTTTAAGAATCTTTAATTTGACGCACTATTTTCAAGTTTATGTGCGAAGTGAAACGCTCATGCACGATTATCATCGGAACTTGATTATAATCTGGAAATTACCATGTTTTCGGAGTGTAATGTCATCACAATGGTCGTGGAATTCGGATATAACTGTTAGATACGAACCGGTGTAACAGCAAGGGTTCTGACAAATTCCCATTTTTTCAATTTAGTGCCCTCTGGTGTGGAGAAAATGAGAAAGTTTTGTCATTATCATTAAAATGCAAATGTTTCAGTATAGTCAAGCTAAGTTAAAAAAAAAAATAATATTTTTAAATAGATGTGAAAATATTTTTAAAAAATTGTTATTTTCAATTTTTTTGAATTATCCCTTTCGAACTTCGTTTGTGTGTATAAAACTGAATTCAAAGTGACTTTTTCAAATAACTTTTTTTGATATCTTGCCATCTTACCCCTTTTTTTGCCTTTGCATTACAATTTTTTTCATTTTGCCGCCATTCTAGCGATCACGTGACATGTGTCAAAATCGATTTTCAGGTTATCGGACATGCACAAACTTTTCCCCAGAATATTTTTTCCAATACTCCAATAATAAAAATTTTTCCCATATGGTACATACTTTTTGGCGGTCACTGTATAAACTGCAGTCAAGCTGAGATTTCCAAAATTTTTGAAAGAATCTCGACATGACTTATCTTTTTTCAGGCCAGCTATAATTCTTAGAATTTTTTTTTGTTTGACAAAAACGTTTCAAGAAAATGATGAGTCTTCCCACAGGCATACTCCATACCTCTACCTACTTTCGACTGCGTAATACAATTGAATCTGTTGATTCTTTTCCAATATGGATTTTATATTCATGAACATATAGTGCAGAGATGCAAGTTTGGCACCTAGCAGAGTGCAATGCTTCTTCCAGTTCAAACAGGAATCATTAGTGAGACCCAAAAACCTTTCGTTTTCATGGAAGTCAATAATTGCATCGTTGTGAAATATTTCAATACGTTCCAGTGACTTTTGGGCTGTATGAAAATGTAGTAATTGAAATATAGATAGTGATTTTGGAACCATTGACTCAGTTTATGTAGAGTACTTTCACAGTTTTTCTTTAGGCTGACGTTATCTCTACCAGAGAGTAAAAGAGTTGTGTTGTCCGCATAGCTTGTTACTTTTATATGTGGTAATATGTTACCTATCTCATTGACATATAAAATTAAAACGATTGGGCCCAGTACCGAGCCCTGTGGGGCACCTAGACCAATTTGAATCCTTGATGAGAGTACAAATCGGACTGAATTCTTCTTTCTGGTGATTAATTGACACATATTGAAGCCTTGCTTTAACAAATGATTCTATCCAGTCCAGACAAACACCCCTAATACCATAATTAAAAAGTTGAAAAAGTAATATATTGTCCTCACGGTCAAAAGCGCGGCTCAGGTCACAAGAAACACCTATAGGACACTCCTTGTTATCTATAAAGGTGACTAAATCATTATAATACTGATGAAATGCAGTACTTGTTGACATGCCGGATCTGAAACCATGTTGTCTATTCGACAATATACTGAGATTATTCAAATACTTGAGTAACCTATCTAGGAAGCAATACTCAAAAACCTAAGAGAAGCTAGGACTTAGAGTAATGGGTCTATAATTTTCCATTGCTTCAGTAAAGCTTTTTTATGAACTGGAATAACTTTTCCAACTTTCAGAATACTTGGGAACCAAGAAAGTCAATGGTTCGGAAATTATGGTGATAATTTTTTTCAACAAAAACATTGGTACCTCGTCTGGTCCTGAGGAGCTTTTATTTTTAAGTCTCATTTTGAGTAAATCACTCAGCTCATTTGTCGTGATAGACGAACGCTTTACTAGCACGAGCACAACTACTCAAAAACTTTCAAGTGGTATAACAAAAAAAATCATTTCTTGAATCAAGACCTTCCTAAAAATTGTTTGAAATTTTCTCCATTTCATCCTTCACACTCGGTGCGGGGTTCCTGGCACACTCGGTACATAACATATGCGGATATATTTATAGAGGTTCTTCGATGCAATGCACTTGCAATGTCTATTTTTTCTCGTCGCGACATCTTCAGAGCCTGGTGGCGCTCGCTACTTGTAGCTGGCGTCACTCTAAAAAAGTGGATACGTTTATGGTCCACCTAGAGTGATGAATGGAGTGACTGGCGCTGAGTTACAGGGTGTGTCAAAGAAATTATGGCGGTCCTGAAACAACACTAGGTACTGTGATAATAATGTATGACGTGTGATATTTTTCTTTTAATTATTATTTATTATTTGTGAAGATATCGGCTAAAAAATGCAACTATCCACAAAATTGACATATTTTTGAATGAATTAGGATTCTGATTTAAAACACGAGTATATCTTCGGATTCAGAAGGAAATTTTCAATGAGTTGCAGCGATATTCCCCGGCATACGCATTTTTGAAATATTCACTGGCGTTTAAAGTCGAAAAATGCAATATTCTGTATTGAAGGGAATCAAAATTTCCAAAAATTCTTATTTTCATTCGTTTGAAAAATCGCAAACTTCCTTCTGACGTAACTTGACGAGATGATTCTGAAAGAGATGACTGGGAAAGTGCAATTTTTTGACGAAAACATGCATCTCTTCACAAAATCGACATTTTATAAACGAATTAGCATTCTGATTCCAAAAACCGAGTACATTTCCGGATTAGGAAGAAAATTTTCCATAAGATGAAGTAATATTTGAGGAATTCCACATTTTTTAAATGTTCCCAAACGATAATAGTCGAAAAATGCAATACTCCATATAGAATTTTTATTTCCCATATTTCGAGAAACAGCAAACTTCCCTCAAACGTAACTTGACGAGCTGACTCCGAATATAACCTCGAAACTTCAATTGGTAGAAGAGGTAACTGGAGAGGTCAATTCCTTCGACGAAAAAGTGCATCCATTCATAAAATCAACATTTTCTAAATAAATTATCGTTCTGATTATTCACACAGAGAAAAAATACTGCAGGAGGTTCATGAAAGTCCGTCATAGAGTAGTATTTCCGATACAGAGTGGACCCCTGTCAATGAGAGAGTGTATTTATACGTCTCTGATTAACAGGCGCGTAGGCTAGAAATTCCGTCATAGAGGAGTATTTCCGATACATAGTGGACCCCTGTCAATGAGAGAGTGTATTTATACGTCTCTGATTAACAGGCGCGTAGGCTAGCTATTCCGGTATAGAATATTAAGCAAGGCTATCGAGACTGAGGGCTACGAGCTCAGAACTTAGAGCTTTTGCAGAACTTAGAGCTTTGGCAGAACTTAGAGCTTTGGCAGAACTTAGAGCTTTGGCAGAAATTAGAGCTTTGATATCCCGTAACCGCTATTCACCCGTTGCTTGCTTAACCATTAATTCCCCCCACCATAACCGTTAGTGCACATTTATTGACCCCGCTTTGAATTGTGTACGTTTAGTGTTGCTTCCGCCTTTAGATGGTAGAGTGAGGTTTGGAGAATTGACCGTTTGTAATTGTAATAAATTACCGCACGTATCACCTTTTAATAAAAACTATCATACCATATTTTGGTGTTTTCATTTATTAGTTACTACTCATAATTGCTTTGTGAGCTTTCTTACGACTAGCAGCAGGTACCCAGGACTCAATCCCAGCAGAGGCAATTAAAGCCTGCCTCTTCTGGCCACCCGTGCTTTAGTCAAATCCATAATTGACCCCTCCAACTGAAGCTGCACAACTGAAGCTGCCCGGAGCAAGTGGACCTTCACACGTTAACCAGAGGTGGCGCCCGGGAAAATCCGTAACCTGGACTCGGCGCCAAAGTGACCAGTAAAGCCCAAAAGGGCCTTACAAACGTTTTGTAAGACACAGTTGTGTTGATATTTTACACAATTGTCCATTCTTTCATCATACGCGTTTTGTGAAATTACGATTATTTAGAGAACACAAAAAGATATCATCGCTCCAAGTATGCTTCAAAATACACAGTGTGTCCCATTGCAGCCACACCCTCATATTTCATGGGAATAAAATAATTTGAAATTTTTTTCTTTCATATTACATTACCCTGGAATATCTACCTTTATGTAAATTCGTATATCCATTTTTCACTATGACCAATTCAAAAGAGAAAAAGAAGGGATTTTTTCATCACAAAATTAACATTGAATTCTGTTTGGGAGTACCATTGAACCCCCAGATCTCAGTGCTTGAATCAATTAATTATACAGGGTGTCATTCGTTGCTGGCATATGATTAACTCTTTTTTATCTGTTAAATTTGCTTAATTCTCAAAATTTCCTAATTTTTCATAAAATTCACAAAAATATTCAATTAATACTGCAAAAAATAACCAAATACCACTTTTCCATGGCAAACTGTGACCACTTGAATAGTGAAAAATTGGGGAAAATGTATAAAGGATCTATTATTGAAAAATTAATCCCAACTCCTGGTTTCGGAATGTCCCAGAACCCAAAAAATCAATAATAATAATAATGTTTTTATTCCTTGAAATGATCATTTTATAATGATATAGGAAACGTCAAGTAAAAGAAACATATATAGTACGGAGTTAAAAAAAAATATATCATACACATTACAAACATTGAACACACTTACTTGGAAGTATACACAGAATATTCATTGATAGAATAAAAGCATCCCTCTAACAGGAATTCTTTAAGTTTCCTTTTGAAAGTAGATATTATTGAGATCTTCTTTATTTCTGAAGGCAGACAATTGAATAGCTTGGAAGCTGCTAGAGAGGACGATTTTTGAAATAGTCTCGTACGATGTTGTTGCAGTTTAATTAGGTTTCCGTTTCTTGTTGGGTAGTTGCGACACTTCGAATTCGTTTCGAACTCAGACTCCCGTGTTTTTACAAAAAGCAAACAATTATAAATGTATATCGATGGTAGTGTTAAAATTTTTCTTTTCCTAAAAATTGGCCTACAGGATTATGTGTGTCTAAGACCATACATCATACGTACAATCCTTTTTTGAGAGATGAAAGCTCGGCTAATATTGATTCTTTCTCCCCACAAAAGCACATTGTAAGAAAGTACCGAATAAACCATTGCATAGTAAATGTTCAACAAATGCTCTTCATTCATAACCTTTTTGAGTTGTACCAATGCGTAAAAACTGGTGTTTATTCTCTTGCAAACTTGATTTATGTGAACTTTCCCAGAATCTATATGAAGTCCTAAAAATTTTGAGGATTCCGACGGATAGATAGTCACATTATTGATATCAACCTGTATGGGTAATTTGATTTTGATGAAAGGACCCCGCAAACTCCTTATGAAATTTGGGTCCCGGTGGATTTTTTTGAATTTTTGGTATGATGAAAAATGAACAGTTTTGCTGCTAGAGGGTGTTGAAATCACCCCTTGCGCAGATTAGACTAATTATTTTTGAACCCGGTAACAATATTTTCACTTGTTTCATCGTTGCTAATGTTGCACAATATTGTGCTGTTTTATAAAAAAATTCTTACCCCCTCCCCCTTTGCCCCCAACTCCTATTACGGAACACAAAAAAATATTTCTCGAATGCTTTCAAATGTATCGTCGAATGTTTAAATATGCGTAAATAAGGGGAATAACAGTTTTTTATGATTATCCCCCACCCCCCAAATGACACACAAAAAAAATTCGATGGATTTTTCTGAATTTTTGATATGATACAGTTCAAGTTATTCTGAATAGAAATAAATTGGGTGACAAACTCCAAAAATGAATAGTTTTGATGCTAGGGGGCGTTGAAATCATACCTTGCTCAGAATAGACTTTTCATTATTATAGGAGAAATAATAGCTCTACGTATTTTAGTTTAGATTATGCTGATCAATTCTGTAATTTTTCATCAATTGAAAATCTAAAACCTCCCCCTTACCCCCTAACCCTATTTTAAAATACGAAAAAAAAATTTTCCCGACTACTTGTAAATGCTTTATCAAAATAAATGTTTTCATCAGCTCAAATTGAGGAAATCGTTCAGTTGTTTAATTTCACCTTTCTCTCCCTTCAGAAAAATATTGTTCGCTGACATCTTAGTAGGGTGTAGTTCATGTTTTATGAATATCAATCAATTGGGCGGATATCTTGAAAATAAATAAAAATTAGACATCCACAATTTGAATTTGAGGTGGTGCCTGAATTATTTTTTTCCGTGTTTTGAAATAGGGGGTAAGGAGGAGGTTTTAGATTTTCAATTTATTGAAATATGCAAAGTTATTCGGTATAAAATAAAACAAAAGTACGTAGAGATATTGTTTCCGCCTATGATAATGAATAGTCTATTCTGAGCAAGGTATGATTTCGACGCCCCCTAGCATCAAAACTGTTCATTTTTGAGGTTTGTCACCCGATTTATTTCTATTTAAAATAACTTGAACCGAAAGTTTTTCGTTTTGTGTCGTTTGGGGGTGGGGGGATAATCATAAAAAAACTGCTATTTCTCTCATTTAAGCATATTTGAACATTCGACGATACATTTGACGACACTCGAAAAATATTTTTTTTTGCGTTTTGTAATAGGAGTTGGGGGAAAAAGGGGAGGGGGTAAGAATTTTTTTATAAAACAGCACAATATTGTGCAACATTAGCAATAATGAAACAAGTGAAAATATTGTTAACGGGTTCAAAAATAATTAGTCTAATCTGCGCCGGGGGTGATTTCAACGCCCCCTAGCAGCAAAACTTTTCATTTATTTGGGTTTGCGCAAGAGTAACATTAATTGAGAATTACATGGACTACATCATACCGAAAGTTCAAAAAAATCCACCGGTACCCAAATTCCATGTGTCCTTTGCTGAAAATGTACACTTCCTTATCTTTATGGAGCTGTAAATTTTTTCAGAAGGAATATTCAATAATAATAACAATAATAATTCATTAATTTTTTGCAAGTATAAGTAATTAGAAAAAATGGTCAGATTTTCATTTACACTGGTTTATCAACAACATTTCTAAAAATTTCAGGATTGTCTTTGTTTCGTTGAGTCCTCAACTTGAAAATGATGTGAAAAAATTATACTGTTGATGCGGAAAAATGGGAAAAAGCATATAGCACTTTTATTAAGATCAATATTTTCGTAAATGTTAGGAATTTTTCATTGTTCTTTGTGAAGGGGTGAAAAAATTATTCGAAATGGCAGTTTCCATGTTTGATCTAATAAGGGATTTTCAATTAACCCTTCAAGATTCGGACAGCTGATATCATAACGTTTAAATAATTTTACGTAAGAATTTCTTGAAATTACTGTTTTTGTACCTGAATTTTTTTATTTTCCATCGACCTGAATACTTCAAAAATAAGTTTATTGTTTGTTTTTGATTGAATATATTTACAAATCAAAAATACAGAGTAAATATTCGTTGTAAACAAATTTTTTGGGTAGCTGCTCAAACTCAAGCTTTTTTTGTTTTTTTCAGGATATTCCTCGACAAAGTAAACAAATTTCCCGAGATTTTTATTTTCAATATCATTTTGAAACAATTCATTTATGCTGAGTACACAAATTTGTGACATTTTTTGTATCCTATATTTAAAATACCTACATAATTTGTACAAACTAGGTACACAAATTGTTGTCATTCATTACAATTTATGCATAAACAGTACACAAGCGTTGACATTCGTCGCACAACATACCGATTAATTTTGGTTATTTTGCGTAGGCCACAAGTAATAATGCACAATGGTGCAACAATATAACATAAGTTATGTTTATTTTTTTAACAAAACATGTAGTTTTTATTCATTCCTTGTATAAGGTAAGTACATCATATTGGTAAAATTAAACAAAACTATTCAGAATAATACAACACTGAAGTGTATCATTTATACACATCTCTAATACAATATTATAGAAGAAAAATCAACAAATTGGTGCTGTCAACTTTTCAGAAACAAATTGTGTTGAAATTATTCACAATTGTGTAAAAATCATACATTTATTTCTCTCTGCGCAAAAAACGAGTAAATTTTCGTATTCGGAAGGAAATTTCTCATAAGATGAAGTAATATTCGAGGAATTCCGCATTTTTGAAATATTACCAGGTGATCAAAGTCAAAAAATGCAATCTAGATAGAAAGAAACCGAATTTTGCGAAAATTTTTATTTTCCATATTTCGAAAAATCGCCAATTTCCATCAGATGTAACTCCAGAAACTGATTTCCAAAATTGAATTCGACACAGAGGTAACTGGAAAATGGCAATGTTTTCGACGAAATTGAAACCAATTACAAAATCGACATTTTCTGATTGAATTTGCCATGTGATTAAAAAAAAGCGTACATTTTCGGATTCAGGAAAAAAATTCTATAAGATGAAGTAGCATCGGAAAATGTCGGAAAATGCAATATTCTATATAGAAGAAAATCGAATTTTGCGAAAATTTTCATTTTATGAAAAATCGTAAACTTTCCTCAGGCGTAACTTGAGCTAATTCAAACGTGGTAGCTAATAAACTAATACCGACAAAATGGAGATCATGTAATTATAAAGCATTTAATGCAGTTAATCCTGTAGCTGAAAAATTATAAGGATACTCCATGAAGGATATAGATAGTTGCGAAAAATGAAATGTAGTTGAGGGTGTCCAACATACATTAACTTCGTGTGGGAATGCTATAAACATTCAGAGCTGGTCAGAAATTTTTTTTTTGAGAATTTATAAATTTATTAATATCGCATAAGATCCAGAAGTTCTCTTTTATCCTAGGTTAGACGAAAATCCATGGTTATGGTTCTAATAATCTAGAACTTATTAAAAATCTAGAAGAATTTCAAGTTGAGATGAGGTAGGATAGTTTTTGGAAAATAAAGGACAAACGGTTGGAAACTTTCTTCAACAAATTATTTTCTTTTAGTTGTTAATAAACTTATTTATGCAGATAGATATGTCTGTTTAGTATATACCCTATTATGTTATATGATATTAGTAAATAGTACCAGGATTCATTGATATCTAGTTAGCCTAGACCAATTCCCTGCATAAACAAAATATTGCGTTACCATAGCAACGAACAATAAGTTATTAGAAGTGCAAGTGTAAAGTTTGACGTCAAAAAAGTAAACCAGAGTCACGCAATAAATTGAAAAAAAAATACGTCCACCGAAATTGTGAAAATCGAAAAATTGGAGTATCGAGCCATCACCAAGTACCTGTATTTAAAAGGGTTCAGAGGTAAGCAGATTTACGACTATATGCTTAATACCCTTGGTGATCAATGTCCTTCAATCAATCAATCAATCAAAATATGCTTTATTGTCGGAAAAAATAATTTTTGTTGACAAAGCGAAGGTAGATATATATATAACAATGTAACCAAGAATAAAGTGTATATAGAGTCACAATCGAGTTAGTAATCAATCGTAGTCATAAAACATGTAAATAAAACGTATATAACATAAAAACATATTATAAACAGTCACAATTTAAAATAATTAAGTTATACAAAAAACGAAGTAACATGAAGTAACATGAAAATAAATGAGCTTTATCTTTAATAAATTGTCAAATAATCTTAAAATAAATAAATTTAGTCATAGAAGTAGACAAGTAATAAACATAATTACACTCTTACCAGTAGTTACTCGTATAGCTCATGTAAATCTGTCATTGAAGTACTCTTGCAAATTATAATAGGGCCTATCTGCTAAAAATGTGTTAACTATTTTCCTGAAGTTTTTTATATTCCTGTTAACCATCTTGATATGTTGAGGCAAGTGATTATACATCTTGACCCCATTATAATAGATGGAATCCCTAATTAGGTTTGTTGTGGGAAGTGGTAATTTTAACCCATTATTACGTGTGTCGTATGGATTGGTGGGAGCTTGAAACATGGATATATTTTTGTTTATGAGGCATACTGATTCCAAAATAAACAATGATATTACTGTCAGAATTCTTTCTTCGGCAAATTTGATTTTGCATGACTCACGAGGTTTCAGCTTACATAAATATCTGATAGCCCGTTTCTGCAGGACTAAAACAGTCTGCAGTGCTGTTGAGTTGCATGCTCCCCAGAATGGAATTCCATATCGTAAATGAGATTGTATGAGAGCATAATAGACCGTCATGGCAGTTTTTATTCCCAAATTTATTGAGGTTACTCTCACTGCATAGCAGCCCGAGGAGATTTTACTTTTTAGTTGTTTTATATGCGAGTCAAATTTCAGTTTATTGTCTATGTAGAACCCCAAAAATTTTGTAGTAGCCTTATTTTCAATGGTTGTGTTATCATTAAACAGGAGGTCATCAAGACTACATTTGAATGATATTACGTTTGTTTTTGTTGTGTTGAGTGTTAATAGATTTGCGTTGCACCAATCCTTAATTTTTTTCATATCACCTGTTATGGTGTTATGTAATTCAATCGTAGTTTTGCTATTCCATAATATTGTTGTGTCATCCGCAAATAGGGTGAAATGTCCAGAGATGCTTAAATTTGTAAGGTCATTGACATATAGTAAAAATAATATGGGACCTAGGACTGATCCTTGAGGCACTCCTGACATAATTTCCTTTCTGCTTGAGAGTTCTGTTGTTTTCACCATCTGATTTCTACCTGAAAGGTATGATACAAACCATTTGTGTGTGATTCCTCTGAGGCCATAATGGTAGAGTTTGCCTAGCAGAATCTTATGGTTGACACAGTCAAACGCCTTCGACAGATCACAAAAAACTGCTGCGGCCACATTACCAGAATTTAACTTACTGTAAATGTTATACATGAAGGAAAATATTGCATCATGCGTATTAGTTTTGTGTTGAAAACCAAATTGATTTTTACTAAGAATTTTGTGACGTTCCAGGAAATTAGTTAGTCGTAATTTCACCAGTTTCTCTATGACTTTGGCCATTGCTGGGATGAGAGAGATTGGGCGAAGATTTGAGGGATCGTCCACATTCCCCCCTTTTGGAATGAGAATAACAACAGAGGTTTTTAGGAAACAAGGAAATTTTCCTTCATGGAAAGAAGTGTTAATGAGTGTTACTAATAATTCAAGTGCATTAACTTGCAGGTTTTGCATGACTCTTATTGATATACCGTCGTAACCGGATGCGTTTTTATTCTTTATATTCTGCAGTGTTTCAACTAATTCAGAAATATTGGTATCGTATAAAATTAGGGTTTCCTCAATTCTCTTATCAGTCAGATTTGTGAGGGGGTCATATGGAGTTACTATCCTCTCGCTTAGGCTTTGTGCAATATTGCAATAGTATTTATTCATTTATTTTATTGGGGCTAAGTGATAAGTCAACATATTTTTTTTTAGATTTTCCAGTAATATCACTAATGACAGACCAAGTTTCTTTTATCTTATTACTTGATTTATCAATTTTATTGTCATAATGAATTTCCTTTGCTCTCTTGATTGTCGACCTAAAAATTCTACGATAATCGGCGAAGTAGTTATGAAAGCTTTGGTCGTATGCGACCGTAAAAATTGGACTGCAAGCTTCAAAAGAGGTAAATTTTCCATTGAAGATGATGACCGATCGGAAAGGCCACTTTCTGTGTCAGTCTCCGAAAATATCGATGTAGTTCATGACATGATTTTACGAGGGCTGTTTGGTAACTCCGTGACTATTTGAATAAAGAAAAAAAAAATTGGCAAATAAGCGTTTTATTTTTCAACATAATCTCCTTTTAGATCAATACATTTAGTCCAGCGTTTTTCCAGTTTTTTTATTCCTTCCAAATAATAGGTTTTCTCAAGGCCCTCAAAATAGGCGTTTGTTTCGGTTATAACCTCTTCATTCGACCCAAATCTCTTACCACCCAGCCATTTCTTCAGGTTTGGGAAAAGAAAATAGTCGCAAGGGGCTAAATCTGGAGAATATGCTGGATGGGGTAGTAGTTCGTAGCCCAATTTATGAATGTTTGCCATAGTGACTACACACGTGTGCACTCGTGCATTGTCTTGATGAAGCAGCATTTTTTTTTTCGCTAAATGTGGTCGTTTTTGCCTCAAATCAATATCGAATCTGTCTAAAAGCTCTGAATAATATTCGCCGTTGATCGTTCTACCCTTCTCTAAGTAATCTATATGAATGACACCGCGTGCATCCCAAAAAACTGTGGCCATAACCTTGTTGGCTGACAGACGCACCTTAGCCTTCTTTGGTGCACGTTCACCAGTTGACACCCACTGTTTTGATTGTTCCTTGGTCTCTGGGGTATTGTGATGGATCCATGTTTCGTCTACGGTTATATAACGGCGTAAAAACTCGCCCGGATTGCGATTGAACTTTGCCAAACACTCCTTTGAAGTGGTCACACGGTTGCGCTTGTGGTCGAGTGTGAGCAATCGCGGCACCCATCTCGCGGATAGCTTCTTCATGTCCAAATATTCATGTAAAATGTGATGTACTCGCTCAGTTGAGATGCCTACAGCCTCAGCTACCTCACGTACTTTTATTCTCCGATCGTCCAATATCATTCCATGGATTTTATCGACGATTTCTGGCGTGATGACCTCTTTTGGGCGACCTGAACGTACGGCGTCACTTGTGCTGGTACGACCACAACGGAACTCAGTAAACCACTTCTTAACCATTGAAATTGATGGTGCAAAGTTCCCATAGTATTTATCAAGTCTTTCCTTGGTTTCAGTTATGGTTTTTTTACGCAAAAAATAATGCTTAATCAACACACGAAATTCACTTTTTTCCATTTTTGTTAAAATTCACGAGGTTGTCTGCTTCTAATTGCTGTCAAACACAAACCAAATGTCGCAGCTTGCTCAAAATTTGACAGTAGTCTATTGAAAGATGGTGGTTGACAGCAGCAGTGTTGCATTTAAAGTTACTGCGCGGGAAATTTAAAAAGTCACGGACTTACCAAACAAGCCTCGTAACAGACCTTCGAATTGGGCTGAAACGGATATCTGAAGCACTGAATATTTCATACGAACGCGTTCATCATATAGTTCACGTCAATTTGGACATGAGAAAAATTGCTGCAAAATGGATCCCCAAATGTTTGAATGTTAACCAAAAGCGTGCAAGGTAGCATCGCGTTCGATCTGTGCTCGATTTGAAAACGATGTAGACTTCTTAAACCGAATTGTTACTATGGATGAGACTTGGGTACATTTCTACGATCCAGAGACAGAGCAACAATCGATGGAATGGCGACACTTCGGTTCTCCAAGACCTAAGAAGTTTCGTGTTCAAAAATCTGCGGAAAAAGTTCTTGCTTCAGTTTTTTTGGATTGCCATGGAGTTAATCATTATTGATTTTCTGGATAAGGGTAGAACAATAACTAGAGATTACTATTCGACATTACTGACCACTCTACGGGAAGAAATCAAAGAGAAAAGACGCGGAAAGCTATCCAAAGGTGTTTTGTTTTTGCAGGACAACGCCCCTGCACACAAATCTCATGTTGCTATGCAAAAAATTCGTGATTTAGGGTTTGAATTACTAGAACACCCCCCTTATTCATCAGATTTGGCTCTGTCCGACTATCATCTCTTTTCTCAACTGAAAAAAGTTTAAAAGGTCGTAAAATTTCTTCCAACGAGGAGGTAATGAAAGCTGTGGAGGTCTGGTTTGCAGAGAAAGAAGAAACATTTTTTTTTAAAGGTCTAGAGACGTTGCAGGTTCGCTGTAATGAATGTATCCAATCAAGAGGAGAATATGTTGAGTAACAAAATATTTTGACATTGAAATTTTGTTTGGTTCTTTAGTAGGCTAATAATTTTTCAATATATCCTCGTATATTAGGTTTAATGTTGTTGATGTACTAAACATTATTATTTACTAAATACAGATTGTTTTTAAAAATCAACGTAATATATCGTCTCTACGATCGCTATTTGTCTATCCGCCGCCCTTGAGGAAAATCGGAAATGGCCCGCTTGTATTCGATCACAAGGCCGTCATCATCTCAGACACTGCCACCAAAAGAACAAGTTCATACACGACAACAGCAATGTTCTCTCGGTGCCGTTGCAACTATTACTCACGGGCAGTGTTGCCAATGGATGAGAATTAAAATATCCTCTTCTGAACTAGAAATTATCCGATTTTCTCCGAAATTATCCGATAAGTTAAAAACAATCAAAAATAGTTAATCACTGCTATATATTCAGGTTTCGTACCAAATAGAAGGCAAGAATAGGTATTTTGTAGTAATAATGAAAAAAATAAGTTATTTCATATTTATTTATATAAAAAGTAACATTTTACAGAAATTACTTCCATTCAAACTAAAAAATCTTTGGTGGCATTGAAATACACTAAAAAATATCGAAAAAAAATAACAAGATAGTTACAGGTACCTATTTTGTTATTCAATATTTATTCTTTATAGAAAAAGTGAACATTTTAGCTAAAATACTTCTATTCAAACTAAAAAATCTTTGGTAGCATTGAAATACAAAAAAAATATTGGAAAAACAACACAAAAGTTACGTGTACCTATTGTTATTTCATATTTATTCCTTAATAGAAAAATTAAACATTATACCTGAAATACTTCGATTAAAACTAAAAAATCTTTGGTAGCATTGAAGACCCGCTCTATACGCGACATCTGATAGTGAATAGCTGAATCTGAATCACTGGATAGGTCTGTGCATCGCTTCGTTAAGCAATGGTCTGTGGGAGAGACAAAGACAGAGACATAACTTTCGACCATAGAAATTATCTTTCGACAAAAGGATTCTTCATTACACAGAATCTCACCACTATGCTTCATCCATCACGAAATATAGCTGTTGTCAAATCTAAAATGAAATCTTGCATTTTCTACTAAGAAAATCGCTCGTAATTTTAGCATTCAGTCAAATCCTATTATCCGTTTTTTATCCGATTTCCAACAGGGTGAGCAAAATATCCGCCAACCCTTCAAATTATCCGCAAATCGGATAATTATCCGCCAATCGGCAACACTGCTCACGGGGCATTGCATCTCTGCCGTACAATAAACAACGACGGAAATAATGCACTGAGACATGGTAATGTACACGATGCTCCGGTTGAATTCGGCATTTCTAGGAAATCTCGTTTTTTGAGAACTGTATTGAAAAATTATCGAGATTGATCTTTCTTTGAAGATGGCTTTGGTGAAAAAATTGTGACAAAAATATTGTTCTGACAGTTATTTCTGGAGATAGAAAGGAAGGAGTAATTAACATTTTCAATAATTTGCCCTTTTCCAGTTACCCCATTGCCGAAAGTAAGAACAAAAAGTATTCTACGAGTTCAGCACATAAGTAACTTGATTCCTAGATGCACATATCGATAACAAAGTTATCTTCATCAGTAGGGATTACTAAACTAACTGTAAACCCGCATACCAGTCTTATTTATACTGAATAATTAATTACCATGTGGTAATCTGTGTACTAGGAAGTGATCCTATCTAACGGACAGATACAACCCCACCCAGGCCCGGATTACCCATAAGGCCAACCTAGGCCATGGCCTAGGGCGCACGCTTGTGGGGGGCGCAGCGCAGGATACGGGAATATCTGAATAGCGAGAGTCCGAGCACCGGGTGACTCATCCGACGAAGCCGATCACGTGACTGACGCCGTCTCTCCAAAATTAGATGAGAACAAGGAATACTTTGGGACAATACAAAATTGGCTGTCAAAAGAAGACGGAAATAACCAAAACAAAACAAATGACTGCTTATTTTTAGACTGCAGTACTCCTAACTAGTCCTAGCACCACTGTTCATATGATGCAGTCTTTTACTTCAGGAGCAGAGTCGGAACCAGACACAAAAATTGAATCTGAACCATAGGAAGACACTGAGAGCCCCTCCAATAGCATTGATTATTTTTCGACATATCTTGCAACCAATAAAAACCATCAATTTGAAGCTATGATGTACTTTCAAACCAATCACAACATTATTATAGTGGGAATTTTCTACTTAGATTATCGCCTCGGGAATATTCGTGGTATTTTGTTTTTATTGTGTGACAACAACTGATACTTCTGATTTGACGTCTGTCATCAGTTTGCAAGCAAATTGAAAAATTAATTTAGATAACAGTAATGAATAAAAATGTTATATAGAGAATGTGTCTATGATTGGGGCATCAAAAAATAATCTATCGAATACCACACGAGAGTTCGATAAAGTAGAAAATAATTCTCCACATTTTTTCCCAAACTTGTTGCCATTTGACAACAAGTTTTCGAAAAATCTGTCCAATTATTTTCACTTTATTCTCACTCTCTTGTGGTATTACAACTGAAAATCCAACTCCAATTCAACAGAGTTTAGAACGTGAACCTGAAACATGTAGTTTTGATCCCGTCGATCCCGATCCAGCAAACTGGGTTGTGAATAAGGAACTACGTGGTTATGTATTCCTATACGGGTTAATTCTTCAAAGGCAAAGAAGGATTATGGTAACCGTTTGTGAAGTTTTTCAGGTACTAATTTTTATAGATATTTAGCAAATGGGAAAAAACTTAATGTGCAGTTTTTTGTGGTCCTTGCCGTCTATTTTATTTGGAAACACAATCGGAATCATTTTTGTGAAAAATGGTTTTAGTGACTGGAAAAATGTTACATCAAGGCTCAAAGTACATGAAAACTCCCTTTCACATAAAACAACACCATCACTTTAAAAGAGAGAGGAGAGAAACTGGGCAAGGTTAATTCCCAACTAACTAAAATGATAGAGATATCGAGAAACTAGCTACTGGTAAATGTTATTGCAAAGAGTTGTAGTGGTGAGAAAAGCTCTAGCTTCTCGAGGATTACCATTTAAGGCATTTTTTGGTTCAATTGAGTACCGACTTTTGGCATATCCTATATAGTTGTAGGACTAAAAACATTTGAGATAGAACGCACATGATCAATTATGACAGCATACTGAATTTCAAGTTTCTAGTCCAACTGCAAGTTGAAATACTTCTAATGTACGGCCTACGTAAATCACGCAGTGCTGTTTATTAAACAGTGTGAGTGTGTTTTATTTCTTAACATGTTTTTTTATTCAATATTTGCCATACATTTTGGAATTTTAATCACTGTTATTGCGTTATTGGTACAAATTATTTTCTTGGAAAACAGTTAAAAATGTATTCAAAGGGACTAAAAATAAAAATGTTTCAATAGCTCAAATAACCCCAAAGAAACTCTAGAACGAGGTTTACAGTTAAATATGCCAAAAAAATTCCACACTCCCCAGACCTCCTGGAAGGGGGAGTAATTTAGAACTTTGGCCTAGGGCGTAAATAGCTGCTAATCCGGGCCTGACCCCACCCAATAAACAATATAACAAAGGCATTTAATTATTCCTTTACTGGTTTCAAGTCAAATAATTTGGAATTTAATGGACCATTATTATTATTAAGCAAGGGTTTTAGGACCCTTTTTTAGCAATACTTCAATAAAAATCTAATTTTCTTTAATCATCCTAAAATGCATTTGCATTTTTGAATCAGAAAGCTAATTCATTTAAAAAATGTTGATGATATGAATGTGTGCAATTTTTTGTCGAAAAATTGCCGTTTTGTAGCTACATCTTTGTCGAATCCAATTTTCGAAGTGATGTTCGGAATCAGCTCGTCGAATTACGTCTGATGAGAAATTGCGATTGTAAGAAAAATGAAAAATAAAGTTTTTTGCAATATTCGCTTTGCTTTGCTGTATACAATATTGCATTTTTCGAATTTGATCACCTGGAGATATTTAAAAAATGTGGAATCTCGCAAATATTACTTCATCTTATGGAAAATTTTCTTCTGAATCTGAAAATGTACTCGCTTTTGTAAATCAACGCTAATTCATTTAAAAAATGTCGGTTTTGTGAATAAGTGCATTTTTTGACGAAAAATTTGTCATTTTCCAGTTACCTCTCTGTCGAATTCAATTTTCGAGGTAATTTTCGCAACAAATTGCGATTTTTCGAAAAACGAAAAATAAATATTCGATTGCCTTTATTACAGAAAATTGCATATTTTGACTTTGATCGCCTGAAATAATTTTTGAAAAATGCGTAATCCCGCGAGTATTACTTCATCTTATGGAAAATTTCCTTCTGAATTCGAAAATGTATTTGTTTTCTGAATCACAGCGCTAATTCATTTTCAAAATGTCGATGTTATGAATGGGTACATTTTTCCATCGAAAAACCAATAGTTGAATCAACAAAATATCATTCAACTCGAATAAATGAAAGTGTCAGTATCCCACAATTAAATATTAATTTGGATGAAACAAATATTGTCATTGATTTGCCTCTCTGCAATCCTTTTAGATTGAATCAATTTGCTTCACATTGAGTAAGTATATGTTTTGTTAGTAGACAATCTCGTTTTGTCTTCTTGAAAATGATGTTTCAGTCGATCAGAATCTGATTTGATATTTCGACATTACCTTTCATTACTATGTTGAGAGTTTGATTCCAACCAAAAACAAAAAATTTGTCAATTTATTCAGTACATCTTCGGATCGAATTCACAAAGTACTGAAACAATTTTTTTTGTTCCACCAATTCATTGAATTTCGTGGAAATACACATGTTAGTTCGTTTAACATAAAACATTGTTCGTTCAATAAATACTGCTAGTCTATTGTGGCGAAGCTGCTGGCGATGCCGGTCCTGAACTCTCACGTATAGCTAGCGACCAACCGCGGGAGACTGTCGATGCGCTTGCACTGGGAAGAATCTGGATGATTCGGTGAGTCTGGGCGATTCGATGGAAAATTCTGGAGCATTCAGAGAAGTTAACGTCGGATATAAAAAGAACTACGCAGCGGACAGACGGGCAGTCAGTGAAGTGAAAGTCGAATATAAATACTAGAGTGATTGTTATGTAAATTAGAGTATTGTGTTATTGAATCATTGTATTTTGTTAAATAAATTATTTTAGTCAGTTAACTAGAGTTTAAATCTACTACACTATTCAAGCTTGCTTTTGCTGCAGCTGCAAGTAATTTTCTTCATTCGACAATAAACTATTAACAAAAAGAAACTGATTGAAACAAAAATAAACATTTTTACCGAGTTTGGATAAATAAATAGCCAAAGACGCTGAATCGAATTTCCTTGGAGTATAGCTCAAGCAAAGAATTTTCATAACTTTAAAATAAACTAAAGCAACTGCGTACCGGAACATAAGGAAATCGAAAAAACTCCAAATGGTTCGAATCTCCGCCAATGACTCCATCAAAATGCAGATGATACGGGTTGTAAATCCTTTGAACGACTCCATAAACAAGTGAACTGCATCTGAAGGACACACACAATGAGTTTGTACAGGAAACGCTTCAGAGTTTTATGCGAAGGGCAAAGTGATTGTGGATGAAGCGGAAGTAATAACCGAAGAAACTGACTACAGGATCTGAGACTGTAGGGAATTGCTTATTTGTGTAACTGAAAGTACACATAAGCACTTTCGTGCTTTAAAATATTCATATAGTTGGTTCATGAATCACTAAGTAGTAATTATTCATATCATTACATTGTTTTTTATTCAGTATTGAAGTATAGTTGGAAATAAACCAACTGAACAAATTACCCAGGGCTGTATTACATTCATATTGCAGAGAACTGCCACACACTTGATATCAACAATGATGCATCATCAGCGCATGTAACGAAATAAACTGTTTCTGATACATTCTCTATTTGATTAACATGAGTAAAAACATGAAAGGTCCCAATATTGAGCCTTGTGGAACACCCATAGATATATTGGAACAGTCTGATACGGCTTCTTTCACTTTTTTGTTACAATGTTGACAATGACATACCGTTACCTATTGTTAGGAATACTGTCAATCCAGTCTTATTCCATTTTCCAACAATCTTGTTTTTAGCATATCACGATTGAGCCAATCGAATGCCAGATGAGATCACAGAAGATCCCAGTCGGGTACTCACCCTCGTCAAGATATTTCAATAGTTATTCATGGAATTGATGAATTGCACTACTTGTAGATTTGTTGGTTCGAAAACAATGTTGATTCACAAAAAAAATATTGAGACACTTTACGTATTTCAGGAGACGCTCTAAAAACTTATATTCTAGTACTTTAGAAAGGAAATAAGGGAAGTAATGGGCCTATAATTGCTCAGCAGATCACGATTACTTTTTTTGTACACTAGAATGATGTTACTCGATTTCAAGTTGTCTGGAAAAATACCTTCTTCAAAAGAAATGATAATATACTCGTAAGTAATTCGTTCAACTATCAAGTCAAGTGCAGTTTGATTATGAAACCAGACATATTATCGGAGCCAAAAGACTTTTTATTTTTCAGTAAAGCATGCAGTTGGTCAAACATTTCATTATTTGTACAAGGCATTTAAAACATAGTGTCCTTCATCAGTTTTTCCTTTAATATCACGTAATCATTATAAGGAATAGTCCTCACAATATCGAGTGGAGCTTTTGTAAAAAAATCATTGAATGGTGACGAAATAATGTGTGGATCATCAAATTCACACCTATACCTTACGATAAGAGGATTTTCCTTAATCTTTGATTCATTTGACAAGTTGGATATAACTTTCCAAATTGTTCGAAGAGCATTTTCTGATTCTGTGATTTTTTTTTTGGAGAAAGTCTGTTTTGTAGTTTTGATAAGGTAGTTTCTTAATCACAATACAGTAATATTCTTTAAATTCCAGAAAATTTCTTGTAATACCAATAGGCTTTTAAGATTCTGACTTGATTAATGAATTTAATCATTATTCCAATTTTTATGTGATGTATCTTTGGATTATTTTTGAGGAAAGCTTGCATTAAAGTAGTAAGATAATATTCTGTTAAAAAAATCAAATGCATCAATAGTCTCCCTCCGAATTTTTTGAATTTTCGTTCTCGTAAATGGAAACTGCATATAATTTTCCATATTTCTGTTGAAATCTACGGTGGCGCCATTCTTTGTTCTCGAGTTAAACGCCTTGAAATGACAAAAACAGAATAAAAATTGGATTTCAATTACTTTTCAACTTTCCCTTCGGATTTTTCAAGTTTTCGTTCTCGAAGATAAAAACTGTATTCAATTTTCCATATTTTTGTTGAATTATACGGTTGCACCATTCCTTGTTCTCGAGTTGAACGCCTTGAAAATGGCAAAAACAGCATAAAACTGGATTTTAATTACTTTTCAACTCTCCCTCCGGATTTTTTCAATTTTCATTCTCGTGGATGGAAAATCTATATAATTTTCCATATTTCTGTTGAATTTTAGGGTGGTACCATTTCTTGTTCTCGAAATAAACGCCTTGAAATTGACAAAAACTATAAACTGGATTTTATTACTTTTCGACTTTGCCTCCGAATTTTTTAAATTTTTATTCTTCTAGATAGAAAGTAAAAATAATTTTCCATATTTTTGTTGAATTCTACGGCGGCAGCATTTCTTGTTCTCGGCATAAAAGCCTTGAAAATTACAAAAACAGCATAAAAACTACCCATAGGGCACAGGGACGTTAGAATAACGTTGTGAAATGGTTGAAAACCAAACGTAATTAATTAAATTATTTTTATAAAAACAGTATTTCAACGAAAAAACGTCGCGCGAAAAAACGTATTTTTAAAACAAAAATCACGCTTATTAAACGTCAAGGACTGAATAAATACGGGAAATGAACGTAACTAACGTTAAAACGTCGTGTAGCAATTTTTTTTCAAAATATGTTTCTTTTTAACGTTTATTTATTGATTATTTCTGTCGTTTAATATATATATATATATATATATATATATATATTAAACGACAGAAATAATCAATAAATAAACGTTAAAAAGAAACATATTTTGAAAAAAAAATTGCTACACGACGTTTTAACGTTAGTTTTCAACGGGTTGAAATATAACGTTGAAAGCAAGTCTTAAAACATAATTTCTTACGTTGAAGATCACACATAGAAGTTGAGAAATAACGTATTATTCACGTTTCACAAACATTGATAGATGAATCATATTAATCGTGTTGGTTAAACGCTATTTATTTATTGAAACGACGTTTGGGAAAGGTATTTTTCAAAAGAGAATTAACATTTTTGCTACACGACGTTATAACGTCAGTTTACAAAGGTTTGTTGAAATATAACATTAAAAACAAGTCTTTAGAACATAAATTCTTACGTTGAAGATCACACATAGGAGTTAAGAAATATCGTATACACGTTTGGAAATGAAGGTTTGAAAAAAAGTTTTACAAACATTGATAAATGAATTATAATAAACGTACTATAAATTCTTACGTTGAAGATCACACATAGGAGTTGAGAAATAACGTTGTATACACGTTTCGAAATGAAAGTTTGAAAAAGTTTTAAGACGTTTTACAAACTTTGGTAAATGAATTATAATAAACGTGTTCGGTAAACGTTATTTTTTCATTGAAATGACGTTTGGGAAACGTATATTTTGGAAAAATTATAAAAAAATTTGTTACACGACATTATAACGTTGGTTTTCAAGTGTTGAGAAAACAACGTTGAAAGGCGTCTTCCAAACGTATTTTCTTAACGTTAAAAATCACAACCATACTTCAACGTTCAAATTTTCAACCAAAAATGTTTATTCAACCAATGCCACGTTGTTAATACGTTCAAATAACGTACTTGTGCTCATTGGGTAGATTTTAATTACTTTTCGAATTTCCTTCCAGATTTATTGAATTTTTCACTCAAGAAGATGAAATGTGTATATAATTTTATATATTTCTGTTGAATTCTACGGTGGTACCATTCCTTGTTCTTGAGATAACCTCCTGTAAAATGACAAAAACAGCATAAAACTGGATTTTATTCACTTTTCGCATTTCCCTCCAGATTATTTGAATATTCATTCAAGTGGATGGAAAGTGTATATAATTTTCCATATCTCTATCGAATTCCATGTTGGCACCATTCCTTATTCTCGAAATAAACGCCTTGAAAATTACAAAAACAGCATAAAAACTGGATTTTAATTACTTTTCGACTTTCCACCTGGATTTTTTCAATTTTCATTAGAGTAGATGTGAAGAGTATATCACTTTCTATATCTCTTCCAAATTCTACGATGGCACCATTTCCTGTTCTCTATATAGCAGCCTTGAAAATGACAAAAACATCATGAAAACTGGATTTTAATAACTTTTCGACACTCCCTCCAGATTTTTGAAATTTTTTATTAGTGTAGATGGAAAGTGTATATAATTTTCCATATTCATGTCGAATTCTATCACCACCATTCCTTGTTCTCGAGATAACCGCCTTGAAAATGACAAAAACAGCATAAAAACTGAATTTTTAATTACTTTTCGATTCTCCCTCCGGATTTTTTGAATTGTTATTATTGTAATCTTCTATATTTCAGACGAGTTTTACGATGGTATCATTTCTTGTTCTCAAAAAGAACGCCTTGAAAATGACGAAAACGGCATACAAACTGGATTTTAATTACTTTTCGAATTTCCCTCCGGATTTTTCTAATTTTCATTCGAGCAGATGGAAAGTGTATATAATTTTTCATATTACAGCTGGATTCTACGGTGGCACCATTTCTTGTTCTCGAAATAACCGCTTTGAAAATGACAAAAACAGTATAAAAACTAGATTTTGTTTACTTTTCGACTTTCCCTCCGGATTTTTTTAATCTTCGTCCAAGTAGATAAAAAGTGTCTATAATTTTTCATATTTCTGTTGAGTTCTACGGTGGCAACATTCCTTGTTCTCAAGAAGAACGCGTTGAAAATGACAAAAACAGCATACAAACTGGATTTTAATAACTATTCGACTTTCCCTCCAGATTTTTTTATTTTCATTCAAGTAGATGGGAAGTGTATTCCATATTTCTGTTGAATTCTCAAGAAAAACGCCTTGAAATTGAAGAATATCCCAGCAATGATTAACTAAAGCTAGTCTAAATTCATTTAATGCATTTACTGTGGAAGCTTCTCTCAGTGAAGTATTTCTCTTTGGAATAATCGAAGTATTGAAGAAGTCAGTTTCAGATTAGTCAATATAGTTTGATGTTCAGAGACATCATTATCGATATCATCAGGTTGTCCGCTCATATCGAAATTACCAAATATATAACAGAAAAGAAAACTGTAGGTCACAATGAGCTTATGACAAGAGGCATAAGATGTCCGGAGGACTGCTCACTGCTATTATCCTATACAATAGGAAAGTTGGGTCGAAAATCCATCAGAAAACAACTATTTTCCTGGCTAATGCCACGACGAACCCTATACTGATGAGGAGCAACACTCCGAAATCGATATATAGGTGGTCCGAATGTTTAGATGAACATTCCCATGCAACCAAGCAATTGCAGAGATAACCTTGTAGGAACTCTGCACGGAAATTTCATCAGATGTAATTCAATGTTCGTCGTGGCATTAGCCAGGAAAGTAGTTGTTTTCTGATGGATTTTCGACCCAACTTTCCTATTGTATAGAATATTAGCAGTGAGCAGTCCTCCGGACATCTTATGCCTCTTGTCATAAGCTCATTGTGACCTACAGTTTTCTTTTCTGTTTTATATACGGTCTTGACGATCGTGGTCATGGGTATTCTTGGTTGGGCTTCCGGTGCTGGGATGGCGCTCGCAGTTTGGAGTTAATCCACTGTGCGGGCGCGATCTCAGTTTCATTATTTAAATGGGTTTGGTTGTCGATTCATTCGTAGCAGTCATTAGTTATTGACTGCTAGACCTACCCTATACTGATGAGGAGCAACACTCCGAAATCGATATATAGGTGGTCCGAATGTTTCGATGAACATTCCCATGCAATCAAGCAATTGCAGAGATAACCTTGTAGGAACTCTGCACGGAAATTTCATCAGATGTAATTCAATGTTCGTCGTGGCATTAGCCAGTAAAGTAGTTGTTTTCTGATGGATTTTGGACCCAACTTTCCTATTGTATAGGATATTAGCAGTAAGCAGTCCTCCGGACATCTTATGCCTCTTACCAAATATATGTCTTTCTGTAGTTATAGTTCAAGTTATAGCATAGTAGCATCATGGTCATTTCCTTCCCTACAAAATGGCGTTTTCAAATTTGAACTCCGATGTTTTGTCTTCTAGTAACCATCATTGACAAAAAATCACGCACCTGGATTTTTTATAGTATATTTCAAGAATAAGGTAGAGTAAAAACCTCGAAATACATAGACATACATAGGAAAAACATAGTTTGTTTTCTGAGAATTTACTCGACGTTATTTTTGAAATATACTCTAATTATTATTTTGTTACCTAGAAAGCCCCAAAAACTATGACCAAAAACAATTTTCGATTTATAAATGATTCTATCTCAGCCTTTCTCAACTCAATTACAACAGACTGCTAATCACCTTAGAGTCTGTACCTGATATTTAAAACAAAAAGTTGTATGTTGGTTCATTTCCATAATATTATTACTGAGGTGTTGAACTGATATCTGTGATAAATTGTTATAATTGTTTGAATGTCGTTTACATAATAACTAATGATTTAAGACTATACATTATCTTTAGTTGAAAGTCAAAACTCATCTCCATTCCATGGAACAGGTACCTTTTCTTAAGAATTTCTAGATATTTCGAAGAAATCCCTTTTCTAAATCGATTTGCCCGAAGTCACCCCTGCTGAGCTATTACAAGGTCGTAATAGAAATCTGGTTGAAGAAGGTGACACCTGTGTAACGTTACAAGTGCGGTGTTGCCAAGGCCAAGGAGAGGCCATCTCTGGCAATAGGTATAGCCTTTCTTTGATTAATTCATTTTTCAATATCGAGATGTTTTATTCTGCCTTCATTGGCTGTTTTTTCTTTTTGGACATGGACCAATCACAAACAATAAATAAATATCAAATTTTAAGCAGCACAATAGCTGTCAAAACTTTTGGTGTCTTTGGCCATTAACCTCTGTTTTTTATTCATGAACTTGGTAGGAGATTGGGCCGCACTACAAAAGATAAACGTTCAACGTCATTTTTGATACGAAGAATCAGTATAGCAATTCAAAGGGGCAATGCTTCTTGTGTTAAAGGTAAAATTCCTCCATCGCATTCACTGGATGAATTATTTTATCGTTCCAATTTTCCAACGAGATTACATATCAGTTATCGAAAATAATCACTCAATACCTTCCAAAAAATCGATATTAGTTTAATAAAAACCTGCTATAATGTTTCCAATTTGTCTTGACCCATTTACTTTTTCTTGAAACCATAGATATTTCTAATCTGGTAGCAATTTCAGGAAGGAGGCAGATGAGTTTTCATTCTTCGTTCGATAAATCTGAGTTAAAAATCCAATTCGATAGTACCTATTTAGGAAGACAAATTTGGCAGTAAAAATTAGAGAAGAAAATAATTTCAAAATTTAAATAAGTCTTAAACTAAATTTAGTTAGAACACACTGTAGTTAATCGTCAAACCAGGAAGCAAATGATTTATGACAGATGGATGACAAAAGCAACCAAAGGAAAAGAAACGATGTTTGTAAATCAATATTTATTAAATAAATGATCCATGCAGGCAAAACAAACAATAAAAATCAAGTATTAGGTACACAAAGTTCACAAAATTGTCATGAAAGTGAAATATATAGAAATAAGCCTCTTTAAATAGGTGTAAGGTGCGAATAAAAACAATCCAAGAGTGCGGGAGTGAGTGAACAGATTTGGTAACGAAGCGTTTTTAGGAAGCGAGGAGATCAACAAGAAATTTAGGAGCGTCAGTCGAGAAAATTTTAGTTAGATAGAAATTTGAAGAATAAAATGATAAAGAGGAATCATAAGCTAGCAAACCATTTAGAAAACGACATCCAGAAGCAGGCTCACGTCTATCCAACATACCACAGGAACCAGGTACCAATTTTAAATAATCTTTCGAAACCATAAAACAGTCCTAAACCGTGATATTTAAACAATTTCGTCAATAGTTATTTGTATGCTAAGGCCGCGAAATACCTTTTTAACGTACCGAAAGAACAGTTATCGCCGAGGCCGCTTGCGGCCGAGGCAAGATAATCTTGAGGTCGTTAAAAAGTTTCGCGGCCATGGCATACACACTATTTTTCGTGCAATCGTTAAAATTATTAAAATAGATAGTTGTAAATAAATATATTATTGCTCTAAAATCAACAGCAGTTCAATTTATTTAACAATATCACCGTGTGCTATGGAAATAATATGTTTCAATATATACAAAATATTTTGACAGTTCTTGTCAAAACGCAAAATGTCTGATACTGATAGCGATATTTCAGTACCTTCCACTCCTTCTGAACTCAAAAGCGTTGTAAATTTGGCGCTATCCGTTTTAATACCCGAAAAATCTAAACGGCAGTACGAAAAATGTTATGGCGAGTTTAAAGATTGGTGTGACAAACAGAATGTTAAGACGATGTCTGAAAACATTTTTGAAAGTGACGTTTGGTTTCGCGGCCGTTGCTATGGGTAACGGCCGCGAAATTTAATTTCGCGGACTGTGTTGAGAACGCGAAATACTGACTTCGCGTGCGATTGCACGAAAAAATATTTTTATGAACTTGCCAAACGTAGTGAAGACAATTTGTACTTTATACCAATAGTAATAGATTGAAGAACTGATGAATTTAAGGTAGGTTTCTCCTAGAGTAGGTAGAGTTAATCCCTGAGTAATTGATTTTGTTGTTTTTGGAGACTGATTGAATTATTTTTATTAAAAGCTGATTGATCTTTGAAAAATAATTTATTTGAGTTTGAAGAAAATAAAACAAACAGTATACCTTTCACATCTTCTGAATTTTTTCAATACAAAATTCATAAATTTTACAAATTGACATCAAGAACTGGAAAGAAGGCCCAACTGCAACCACCCTCAGAAAGAGAGACGATCATCTCTTCGTTGGCGTACGGACTGAGATGAAAAATAAACATGTAAAAAGGATAAGGTGAAAGAAAATTGTAGCCAGGCATATAAATTTCAACAACTCAAATAAAAAAAAAAATTAAATTATAAATTCAATATCATAATAACATTTACGCTTCTTCAACAAGTATCCTGTTTTAATATTTGGACAATAAATAATACTTTTTTTTTTATTCATATAAAAATTCATTGCGTATCAAGTATATTAATTTAATTCAATATATTGGAACTTAATCTTCCACCCTAAATCTGACAACACCGGAACCGCGAGACCAACCCACCAGATTTAAAGTCTCTACCTGCTCATAGACCTGCTGGTACCCCAAACAAATCATCCCACATTTTCGGTGTAGGGTTTCCTAAACAAAATAAATAGGAAGCAGAACTTGACAGGTTGAATTTCTTGTTTCTGGCCCAGCTGATTGAATGCCATACGCACTCTGGTAAGATTACCAACGCGTGGTTTCGCTTCGGCCAGAGGCTGGGGTGAGATGATTTGCCAATGGGAAGAAAACGAAATAAGGTAATAATAATAATAGTATTCGTTTGTGTCAGAAAATATTTTTAAGAGGATAATATTGAACGACGTTTAAGAAATATAATCAATAAACAAAATTATTGCAAATATAAACACATAGATACGAACAAATATAAACACACAGTGTGTTGCAATTTGCTGAGCCCCACCCCTGTATTTCTGTGGATTTTAGAAAATTGATTTTTTTCCTTTATTATGTACTCCCCAAATTGCTCTATCTTCTCAGGTAAAAACATTTATTAATTACCTTTTCACAATCTTCTATGATCACAGAATGCAAGGCAAAAATCGAGAAAATATATTAGCATTTTTTAGCAAAATTTTGGTTGATGCATTCGAATCGGACTATTATCGAAATCGAAAATATATGCGGAATTTGAACGTGATATCTTCTACGAGGTGTTTGCTATACCTGTTATAATTTTCAAAAAGTACATTTTTCAAGTCACACTTTATAAAAAATTCCGTTTCAATTTGAAATAATTGATGCAAGGGGGTAGAATCACACCATTTGTTCAACACAAAAACACGTTATTCCCACACAAATTATAATTTTTTCATTATTGATAAATTTGAAATAAAAATATGAAGAAAGGTTTCATCAATGAAGCAGTTGAAATACTGCGTCACCAACAATTTTAATTTTTTAAATGTTCTACAAGGATATATTGAAAACTTCTTAGCCTACTATAGAACCAAACAAAATTTCAATGTCAAAATATTTTATTACTCAACATACTCTCCTCTTAATTGGATACATTTATTACAGCGAACCTGCAACGTCTCTAGACCTTTAAAAAAAAATGTTTCTTCTTGCTCTCCACAGCTTTTATTACCTCCTCGTTGGAAGAAAATTTACGACCTTTTAAACTTTTTTTCAGTTGAGGAAAAATGATATTCGGACGGAGCCAAATCTGGTGAATAAGGGGGGTGTTCTAGTAATTCAAACCCTAAATCACGAATTTTTTGCATGGCAACATGAGATTTTTGTGCAGGGGCGTTGTCCTGCAAAAAACAAAACACCTTTGGATAGATTTCCGCGTCTTTTCTCTTTAATTTTTCCCAGTAGAGTGGTCAGTAATGTCGAATAGTAATCTCCAGTTATTGTTCTACCCTTATCCAAAAAATCAATCATGATTACTCCATGGCAATCCCAAAAAACTGAAACAAGAACTTTTCCATAAGATTTTTGGACACAAAACTTCTTAGGTCTTGGAGAACTGAAGTGTCGCCATTCCATCGATTGTTGCTTTGTTTCAGGATCGTAGAAATGTACTCAAGTCTCATCCATAGTAACTATTCGGTTTAAGAAGTCTACATCGTTTTCAAATCGAGCACAAATCGAACGCGATGCTACTACCAAAGAGTAGGGGTCATAGACAAGAGAGATCACATGAGGTATTCATGAATGAAATAGTAAAATCGTATCGGAATCCTTGAATCAACTGTCATTTCCATTTCATTCATAAAATTCAAAATCTGGTTGGATTCTGGTGTCACCAATCACGAGCCGGAAAACAGGTCATGTGACATCTTCGTCAACGTCACAAGACTTTAAAAACTTAATGAAGAAGAAGAGCAGAAATAACGAGATTGGAGGTTATGTTATAAACATAACCGCTATTATTTGACAGAAATTTTTAATAAAAAATTTAATGTATTTTGATAAGATATTGTAATATTATGTAACTATGTTGAAGGTGTTATGCATTAATTGAGGCGGAGAGCATCTTCAGTTATTTCACTTTTTATTTGTATGTGCTGGCCACCGCATTTGTACCTATACAGCTTGTGTTTATTGTTTATTGATCGAATATAATTGTTTAAATTTTTTATTTACATTATATGCAGAGATGAATTATTTCAAAGGGTTGCTTGTACCCTACGAAATTGAACAGTAGAGGTTTCAAGACCTAGGACAAGTTTGAAATTACATAAGTGCGTGCTAATCTAAACAGGGAATAGATTTTTAGGAGTGTTGTCATTTACTATCAATGTTAAATCACAGATCAGAGAAACACTGATTTGTGGTTAAATGTACAACATAGTTTTTATAAAAGCCGAGTTTGCTTGAACCTAAACACTGAGAACCAAGTAATTAAATGTAAATTAATCAGTGACTTATTTACGACAAAATTCTTCAATTTTTTTATTGTCTCACTAATCTTTATGAATAAATCATACGATTAAGAAGGACCTGATAACTTTTGTAGCTATTTCAAACTATAGAAAAGTGTATCTCATGATCATGTATCATGTTATTACAAGTAAGAGTAACCTGTTTGGCTACGGTGGAGTTTGATGAAAAACCCATAGGCTCACTGCATGAGCTACCTATACACTTTTATCTCAATTAACCAGGTATTTATAGTCATGAAGTGAATTCATTCTCTACTTTATTCGCTCTGTTATAAGTCATAGCAGTAATCAAACATCGATATTCGATAGACTTCAAGAATGTGCACTTCTGGTTCTGATGTCTTAGGAAAAAGGCATTATTTTTTAAAATTTTATTGAAGAATAACATCTTCGTTTTACAAAACTAGTTTTTACCACATACCATTAACAACAAATTATATTTCCGTTACAACTGAAGTACCTACCTACAATACAGTAAAAAAATATCTAAAATTTTAATCGTTTTATTTTCAATGATCCCTGGTGATGAAACACACTGCACAAGGGTGTTCAAATGGAATGCCTTTAAATTTTTCATAAAGTTGTTCACTTGTTTTTCCAGTAGCTTTTGGTCCGCCTCCTGACCTTTATATAGTTTCCTACTTTCAGTTCACTAACAATTTTGGCAGTAAATAATTCTTTGGAAATTTCTTTCTTCATTTACATGTCCTCAAATGAGCATTCCAGTTTAGCCTTTCCACTCTCAATTTCTCTTATTTCCATCGATTTGGACTGGAAAATATAAAATCTGACAGAGATTCCAAACATATTTTGTGTGTTAACTTTATTAAATCACTCAACTAGCTTTTCCTTGGTGTTTCTGAAAAAAGAGTGTTTTATGTTTGGGTATGACACTCTGAAGCTGTTGAAAGATATTTTTGCATTTATTGATCCACTTTTGTAGTTACTTCTGACTGTGTCTTTGTCAACCCTTGACTTTTGAAACTAATTCAACGTAGGGATTGCAGTTCGACTTAAATTATGATTAATGATGTTATTTGAATATAATTGTTTTCGCTTCTCCATTTTATCTCTCCATCATTACAAGCGAGTTTCCGTTGAAGAACTCGTTCAACAACTTTCAGATCGGGAAATTAAAAAAATCGTATCTTTTCCAAACTACGCGAGCTAGAATAAAATCTGTTAGGGCAGTCTTCAACAGAGCACTTGAACCATTTCTATTTTCCAGTAGTTATACCTTCCATGAGGACATGGAAATATTAATATCAAATGGGTAAATATTAATTCTACTTGGATTTTAGACAGTCAATTTGCTTTGAAATAAACGTTATTTTTTGTGAAACATCACTAGAAAATAGTAAGACTTCAGGAAAAATCAAGCAGCCTGATAGCAACACATTATTCTGATATTTGACAGACAAATATAAACATCGTAGTATAATTCAAGGACATTGGCGCATTTTCGCGCCATTTTGGGAATGATCTCTCTTGTCTATGACCCCTACTCTTTGCTACTACCCTTGCACGCTTTTGGTCAACATTCAAACATTTGGGGATCCATTTTGCAGCAATTTTTCTCATGTCCAAATTGACGTGAACTATATGATGAACGCGTTCGTATGAAATATTCAGTGCTTCAGATATCCGTTTTAGTCCAATTCGACAGTCTGTTAAAATCATGTCATGCATCGATATTTTCGGGGACTGACACAGAAACTGGACTTCCCGATCGGTCATCATCTCCAATGGAAAATTAACCTCTTTAGAAGCTTGCAGTCCAATTTTTCACGGTCGCAAACGAAGCACATTAATCTCAAAGGTATTAATTAGCATATCTTCGTAAATCTGCTTACCTCTTAACCCTTTTAAATACAGGTACTTGATGATGGCTCCATACTCCAATTTTTCGATTTTCACAATTTCGGTGGACATATTTTTTCTTCTATTTTATTGCGTAACTCTGGTTTACTTTTTTGACGTCAAACTTTACACTGACACTTCTAATAAGTTATTGTTCGTTGCTATGGTAACGCAATATTTTGTTCATGCAGGGAACTGGTCTAGGCTAACTAGATACATCCTCGTATATTTCCCACTCAATTCTCTATACATTCTTCGTATCTTCTGCGCATGTTATTCCACAATCCTTTGTCGCAACCTTGATCTAGTTTAATAACCCTTCTGTTTAAAATTTGCCCAAAAGCAGAAATCCAGAGGAGTGAGATCAGGCGAATGAGGTGGACAATAAATCAACGGGCTATTTCGACCAATCCATTTCAGTGGAAATTTTTCGAATCAACCCTCTTCGTGCATTACTAGTATTGTGTATGGAAGTACCACTGAACTGTGATAATTGTATGAACATGTATGAGGATTTCTTTGAGAAATTCCCATAATTGGGTATTCAAGAAATTCAGAACGGTTTCAGCATTCATCGCCCCTTCAAGTAAAATTGACAAATTAATCTGGTGTTTAAAATTTCGCACCACAGAATATTGATTTCTAAACTTGATAACCCATTGAGGATTTTCCGTTGCCCAGTATCTGGAATTTTGAGATGAAATTTTGAGATTTGTTATAAATGTAGCTTCATCTGTGGATAAAATTTCTTTGAGGGAGTTATTATCATCCAGATAAAAACCTTGAGACCTCAAACAGAACTTCTTTTTACTTTGAGGTCCAAGTGTGTGAAGAAATTACAATTTGAAAAAGTATAACATCTATGCAACTGCCTAAAGATTGTTGAAATGTACGATTTGGATGTTCTAGCTAATCTACCACATGATACCTCAATATGTTTGGACCAGTTGAGACCATAATCTAACGTTGAACCTAACATTTCATTAGTAGAAGAAGACAGAAATCTTTGGGAGATCGTTTGCTAACGAACAGTCGTTACCGACCGATGATGAACACTTTACTCCCATAAACACCTAACTATGTAGGCTTATTATGGCAAGAACCTGTCAGAAAACAACTACTCCCCTGGCTAAGACCACGACGGGTATTGAATTAAATCTAACAGCTACTTGTGCAACGTCCCTCAAAACATCAGAGGACGCAATTGCAAGTGCCCTCTATGACCAACCAGCAGAATTATGTTTTGATTTGGACGGGGTGACCACCTGCAGACTAGTTTCGAGGTTGTTGCCTCTCATCAGTGCAAGGGCAGGTCAACACAGACAGCACTGAAGCCATCTGTTTCCCGTCCAAACCAATACACACTACGCTGATTAGTCAATTCTGGTTCACGAGATGAAAGCAGTTTCTAGGCCGCTCCACCTAGCGAGCAGAAGAAGACACTCCGAATCTCCGGGTTGAGAGATTTAATCGAAGAAGACAGAAATATTTGGGAGATCGTTTGCTAACGAACAGTCGCAACCGACCGATGATGAACCCTTTACTCCCATAAACACCAAACTATGTAGGCTTATTATGGCAAGAACCTGTCAGAAAACAACTACTCCCCTGGCTAAGACCACGACGGGTATTGAATTAAATCTAACAGCTACTTTAATTCAGCATTTTATTAGTATTTGTGGAAAAACTAATCTTGATCAAACTCTCAATCTCTATGCTGTTAAGTGTCTATAAATTTGATTGGGCAAATTTGAAGTGAATGTGGTTTCATCTTCAATGATACATAACCTATTTTTTTAATTCTCAGATAGGTAGAATTTGAAATAGAAAACCTAATACACAATTCACATATCTTGAATTGAAAATAACGAATTAGTATTCTTATTTTAAAATAAAGCGTATATTACGAAATAATGAATTAACAAATAAGCTGATAAAACTCAAACTTAAATATTTATGCAAATTGGGCAATTAACAACACTATTAAATTGTCTTTTTTTTAACAATGAAGAATTAACATATTATGAGCTAATAAAACTGAAATTTTATTATTTCCGAAAACGATCATACTAATGACAGCATTAAATTTAATAACTGAATAATGGGTAAAAATATTCAAATACCTATTTGTCAAGACATTTTTCAAATTAATTTTTATTGTAACAGGTAGTTTGTTGAAGTCCTCAAAAAAGAATGAATGAATTGTACTAATCTTATTTACTTGAAATTCGAAAACTGTCATGAATTCTAGTTGAATTTGTTCTAAAATAATAATTATTCATATTATCTATCCCCAAAGACGCTGTATTTTCGTAACTCAGGATTACATCTATGAGGCAATTCTTAGTTATGGAAGACATGTAGATTGTGATGGGATTCATCTGAAGATTTGTAGTGTATATCATAGACACTGCTGTCAACATGAATTTTAAAAATGTGATAAAACTAAGCTAGAGAAACTTCATTAAGATAAGTACTATTTTTTTCTGTTATTTGTTTATAATTTCCCAGGTTGCTTTTGTTTTGTTCTCTGCAGTCAAAATGACATCGTAATTTTAAAATGACTGCTATTTTGAAAATTTTGTAGCTGATTTTTTTTGTTGAGATAATGTGGAATCCAGTAATCAGAATGTGGGTTACTGATATCTTATATATACATGATTTACAAATCTTGCACAAATACAGAATACCAGATTTTTTTGCTGAGGCAGCAGTTGGCTACACGTAACTGTATTTTTTCAATACCACACAATTTTGTTCGGTTCTTTTTTTCTGGGACCAGCTCAGCTATGAATATTTGAGAATCGGATGATGTGATTTCGATAAAATTATCGTATCTTTCAAACTAGTGTTATCCGATTTATCCATTCCTGTGGTGGGTTTGTTATGTTTCTATTAAACAGTGTCATCTTAGAAAAATAATATCTTAGTCATGTTTCAGGTTATTCACATATTTTGAAAGTATTCTTCAAATAACTTGCTGAGTAGGTTTTTCCTTTGAATTAATAATAGATACGTAAAGTTTTTAAATTTATGATGTGTTGAAATGAATGATTTTAATACTCTCGGGAAATTTATTTTGAAATTGGGTTCACGGATTTTTAGGATATTACCATATTGATCAAGAGTAAAGGGTGTTTCATAATAAATGAGCAGGACCTCCGGATGTGATGGCTCGTTCGAAAATATGAAAAAAAGTTTCTATTAACTTGCCCTCTAAAATTCAACATTTTCGAGATACAAGGTGTTGAAATTTAAAAAAATATATAGTTTTTTGCGAATATCTCTGGTACCGTTTATCGCACAAAAAACAGATTTCGAATGCATTTTTGTAGGAGCATACCTTAAGGGAATGAGGTTCCGACTAGCCGGCGGACTAGACAGAACCTTAGAGGGAGAGAGACGGAGAGCGCGGAGGTGGACAGTCGAGGAGAGGTACCGAAGGTCAACAAGTTGCGCTAGTAAGTGTATGTGAATAAAAGGGAGGATATTATTTGATTTGTTATTGAGAATAAACCCCAACGACCCCTTACATTTGTCAGAAGTGGGATCAGTAATAAATTTGGAAGTTACGCGATAAAAATTTCAGTGTTTTGGGAGTGTGAAGTGAAATTCGAACATAGGAATTTTCCGTGGCGTTCGTTCACCGGTTTCGGTTGTTTTTGAAAAAGTACTGTGCAATATCAACGACGGAAAGAAACAATAAGAGTTTGATTTCGGGCCAGTGAATGGAATAGATTTTTCATTGTGAATAATACAATACGAGGTGGTGTTTTCAACTGGGTTACAATGGCAGATCATTCGACAGAAATGGGAACGTCACCGTCATTTTCAAATGGCGGACGAATGCCAAGATTGCCAAGTAGTACTACGCAACGGCGGTCCTAGCCTCAAATTTTGGGCAGGGTCACCGTTATGGGCTTTAAGTTTTCTGATGGAACCAATTACAAGTCCAGGAATGACGATAAGCCATACATATTCACGATTTTGGGAGGGGGGTCAGGACCCCCTTGACCACCCTCCCTGGGACCGCCCTTGGTACTACGCCCCCTTTAACCTTAGAGCAACAAACTTGAGGTTGCAGTCACGAAAACTTCCTACTATATATAAAAGGGTGGAGGGCGTAAAGTGATGGAACAATGTTGGGGGATTTATATTACTATATATTACTAAAAGAAGTGGAGGAATTATATTGATAAATGAAGAGGAATTGAAAAAAAAAAACAGGTGGGGCATTCTCTGTCTTGCTTTGAAGCGAAGGTTTGCAAACCTTAGGAATGTCTTCGTTTTGAAGACAAGTGAAATAACAGTTAGCGAACTGTCATACTGTCTTAGTTCTGGAGACAGGGAAGATGAAGGTTTGAGAACCTTAGGAATGTCTTCGTTTTGAAGACCAGTGAAATAACAGTTTGCGAACTGTCATACTGTCTTAGTTCTGGAGATAGGGAAGATGAAGGTTTGCGAACCTTAGGATTGTCTTAATTTTGAAGACAAGTGAAATAACAGTTTGCGAACTGTCATACTGTCTTAGTTCTGGAGATAGGGAAGATGAAGGTTTGCGAACCTTAGGATTGTCTTAATTTTGAAGACAAGTGAAATAACAGTTTGCGAACTGTCATACTGTCTTAGTTCTGGAGACAGGGAAGATGAAGGTTTGCGAACCTTAGGAATGTCTTCGTTTTGAAGACCAGTGAAATAACAGTTTGCGAACTGTCATACTGTCTCAGTTCTGGAGACAGGGAAGATGAAGGTTTGCGAACCTTAGGAATGACTTCGTTTTGAAGACTAGTGAAATAACAGTTTGCGAACTGTCACACTGTCTTGGTTCTGGAGACAGGGAAGATGAAGGTTTGCGAACCTTAGGGATGTCTTCGTTTTGAAGACCAGTGAAATAACAGTTTGCGAACTGTCATACTGTCTTAGTTCTGGAGATAGGGAAGATGAAGGTTTGCGAACCTTAGGAATGTCTTAGTTTTGAAGACAAGTGAAATAACAGTTTGCGAACTGTCATACTGTCTTAGTTCTGGAGACTGGGAAGTTGAAGGTTTGCGAACCTTAGGAATGTCTTAGTTTTGAAGACAAGTGAAATAACAGATTGCGAACTGTCATACTATCTTTGTTCTGATTTATTATTGAGAATAAACCCCAACGACCCCTAACATTTTCTACTCATAATAAGCTATGCTTTGTGCAGATTTTTTATTTTTTTAAATACATAATTGGTGAATATTTTGAAGGGGTTGTGGGTATTTTTTTCTCCAACTCCTACACCACTGGAAAAAGTATAATTTTGAGCCACTTACTTGAACCGCCAATGTTTTCTTCACAAAAAAGGTACTCCTAGTCATAAGCTCTAAAGTTGACCGTTTTCAAGAAAAATCAACTTTTATATTGAAGAACATGGTAAATTTTTTAAATAATTTTTTTCCTAATTACTTATACAAAATTTATTTAAACGTTAAAACAAGTAACAAAACCATACGTTGACTTCTTAATTGCAAAAAAAAACAATAACAATCATACCCAGTTGAATTGTTGGAAATGTCCGCCGTTAGCTTCAATGCACACAGCAATTTTTCGAGAAAAAAACATTATTTAAACAACATGAAAGTTGATTTTTCTTGAAAACTGTCAACTTTAGAGCTTATGACCAAGACTACCTTTTTTGTGTAGAAAACATTGGCGGTTCATATAAGAGGCTCAAAACTGTAGTTTTTTCAGTGGCGTAGAAGTTGGAGAAAAAAACACCCACTATCCCTTCAAAATTTTCACCAATTATGAATTTGAAAAAATAAAAAATCCGCACAAAACATAGCTTATTATGAGTAGAAAATGCCTACGAAATCTGTTTTCTATGCGATGAATCGTTCCAGAGATATTCGCAAAAAACGATTATTTTTTTAAAATTTCAACACCCTGTATCTGGGAAATGGTGCATTTTAGAGGGTAAGTTAATAGAAACTTTTTTTCATGTATTTGAACGAGTTATCACGTCCTGAAGTCCTGTGCATTTATTATGAAACAGCCTGTATATCTTTAGAAACTTCATAGTCATACAATTCTGATTCACTTCTCCCTGGAAATAAATACCACAACTAGCATTTTTTTTTTCATTTTGAGGAAATATTAACAGTTAACCACATCGTTAATCACGTTATTTATCTCAGTAGGCTACTACCAGTAGTATTACGACGCAGTGTAGTTTCTAATGATGATAACGTGGTTTTCGAAATGTGCATCAGTTTGTGAATAATTATGAGTATGAGGTAGATGTATAATGTATTGTTTGTTCTCAATGGTAATTTCTAGAAAAAGTTGTCCAACGCTCCTCTACTAATGTCAAATTATAATGTGTTTGATTTGATTTGATAAGTTTTCTAAATAAAAATAAAATTTGTAATTATGGTTTATATAAAATTTGAAAAGTTTGCCTGGCTTCAGTATCCTTTTAGTATCCAATTTGGTAATACAAATATACAGGCTGTTAACTCTTTTCAGAGCAATTGAGCTCCTGCCCCACTCCAGGGTTTTGTCTACTGCGCAACCAATTCTCGAAGGCATCCTTACGCTTGTCGATTAGTAATAAAATTAAAAAAGCCTTTTGCCATATTCTCCCTCAAAAAATATAATTCCTGTGGCCGAGCTACAGAGAAAACAGTGTCTTTACCTTACAGAAGCGTATAATCCGTCTTATTTTCAACTTGAAGAATCATGACAACTGTAGAAATCATTTCAAGAAATATCGAATAATGACAGGGATTAGCATTTACATATTGAAGATTTTGTGTCACATCCACAAAAGCAAATCCTTTCTCAAAAAGTGCTAGGAAATCCATAAATACCATAATAGAAAACTCGACAATATTTACATCAAGGATGAACTTAAAAAAAAATTCTAACCTCAAATTGATTTTATGATTTGTCTGAATTTCAAACACATTTAAAATCTTTCAAATGATCTTACCATTTCGAACTCTTCATGTAGAACTGTAACTGTATCATCACATTATTATGTAATAAACTATAACTCAGCATTGAGCATAATATGTTCCTAACACACATTCTGTATATCGTGGAATAATTAATATATTGTATGATTTGACGAACCTAGATATAATATGGCACAAAGGAAATTAATAATATAACTATCAATCTATCTTTATAGATGCATTTCAACTTATACATTCTTTCTTTCACCTTTTTCTTCTCCAGCTCAGTCCAAAAAACATGGGATGATCTCTCTTTCAGAAGAGTTCCAAATTTTTGTGCTTCTTTTTTATGTCAAAAGTATGGTAAAAATTGTTGTAGGCAAATTCAATAGAAAAAAATGTAAAAATATTGTTTAGTTCACACTATAAAGTTCATTTCGTTTTTCTCAATACTACACTGTAGTTGAATTCAAATATTAATTTCAAAAGTTATGTTCATGAAATTTTATTCCAATTATGGATTTTATCGCGATGTAGCATGCACCAGGGTCGCACATATAAAACTCGAAGATTCGAGAAGGCAGTGCGACCGAATAATTTCAGATTGACAACATCGAAGAAAAATAGGTGCAATGTCAGATACTTTGTCACGACAAGAATTGTTCGAGATATTCGGCGATTACGCACAGTACCTTGCCGTTGTCTTTGCATAGTCACTATCTTTCCAAGAAGAACAGCCCAGGACGGCCGTCCGGAGGAGCCAGCTCCAGCACCGTTCAAAGCTACATTGTATTCGAGGTAAGCGATCCTTGTCATGCTCGTTTCTCTCTAATTTTTTTTAAATACAGTCCATTAGCACTGCACTCGCCCTACAAATAAATTCAAAATCATTTCTGTTTTATTTAGTGAGAAGTGCAAGAATCAAATTCAATATGTCAAAGTTAAAAAATCATTTCAAAAACAGAAAAATCTCAATTCATATCACTTCAAATTTCCTGTACTACTCGATAGATTTTTTTGATAAAAGTGTAAAAAGTGAGTGTTTTCAGTTTCATCCAAGATATCATCAGGGATCAGTATCAGTAACTGTTCCAACTCTGTTATACACAAGAATGATAAATGAAATGTAAAGTAAATGTGATATGATATGGAATTGACGTCATCTGTAGATATTAAAATAGCTGATTACTTCGATTATTAATTATTTTGGTCCATTCTAATACCTTTTGCATTAGTGTGAAAAGTATTTTACTTTTTGACATAATGTGATAAGGTAACTGTACATAAATCAGACACCAAGCGAAAATTCGACATATTTTTATAAAACGTTACAAAATAAGAATCCCGTCTCTGTAAGATTAATGAAATCTGAAGATACCATTGGTCTAAACCTTTGGCGGGTATATTTAAAAATCCCCTAAATATTTGTGACAGATAGTAATTAGACTCAGGAACCAAGAAAATCTTTAGTGCTGCTCTAACAGTAATTGCGACAACAGTGCAACGTTTGCTCTAAGGAAAGATCAACCATATTTCAAACTGGTAAATAACATGCTCAAGTCAGTCAAATAAATGTTCCAATTGTTGTATGGTAAAAATGTACTATTAAATTGAGTATTTCATTATATTTTTTCGATATTTGACGTCTCTAAATAGAAAAAACCTTAATGTCGAATTTAAGGACAACCGGACAACCTATGGTTTTAATTTCGACGTGTTCGGTCGAAAATAGTTACATAGTTCGTTTTATTTACTTTGTGCCATTTCTCTCTATTCATCGTTATTTTTAAAAATAATCAATTTACTTTCTTTGCCAACCTAAATTCGACATTGATGACGAAAATAGGTACATAGTAAAGAAAATTTGAAAGCTGCTTTAAATGTCATCAAGAGTGGGACACCAATCGCAGCTTCAACTTTTGGTGTTCCAACAACTACCCTTATTGGAAAAATTAGTGGAAAAGGACCTCGCAATCTCATTTTAGAATGTTGGTCCTGGTGGTTTTTTTGGCATTTTTGGAGTGATGTAGTCCATGTAATTCTCAACCAATGTTACTATTGCGCCAACCCAAAAAATTAACAGTTTTGCTGCCAGGGGGCGTTGAATCACCCCTTGCGCAGATTAGACTATTTATTTTTAAATCTGGTAATAACATATTCACTTCTTTCATTGTTGCTAATGTTGCACAATATTGCGATGATTGATAAAAAAATTTCTTACCACTCCTTCTTCCTTTCAACTTCTATTACGAAACGCAAAGAAATATTCACCAAGTGCTTTGAAATGTATCGTCGAATGTTTAAATATGCATGAATAAGGAAAATAGCAGTTTTTTTATGATTATCCCCCTTCTCCCGAAGGGCACAAAACTATAATAAATTCGGTGGAATTTTCTAAATTTGTTATATGATGAAGTTATTTTGAATAGGAATTAATTGGGTTACAAACCCCAAAAATTTATAGTTTTGATGCTAGGAGGCGTTGAAATCATACTTTGCTCAGAATAGACCAGTCAATTTTGTACAATGACGTCAAGCAGTATAAATATATGGCCCCAAGAGGTTGATGAAATTTGGTACGATTATGATGAAATTGTTGAGAAAATTGAGGTGCCCCAATAACAGAGGTATCTTCAAAGTTCCGGAATAAACAAATTCCGGTTAATTTTTTTTTTTTTAAATAAAATTTTGTTTTCTATTTTGCTTATTGTAAGTACATGTTTTTCTTCAAAACCTAAAATATAATAAGTCGAAAATAGGTCGAATGACTGTCGAATTTATGTCAGAACATGGGAATTATATGTCAAGTTTAGGTTCAGATGTAGTTCTATAAAAATACTCCACTTTTTTTATTTTATCTTCAAACTTGGGGAAATATGAAATAAATCCATAATTTTTGAAAAGCCATTGAGCGTGTAAATGTTATTTAATTCATCAAAATGTTCAAAACAAATATAATACGATTCAATACTCTGGCAGAACTGCTAAAACTGTCTGATTTAGGTACATTTACCTTATGTTGTTTTCAGACTTGTCAAACCAGTGTAGTTTGGTGTCTATCTATCTATTCTCAGTAATTTCAAACAACTCTAGAGGTTTCATTTCCAACACCGGCTATAAAACCACGTTTAATTCTCATAATCATACTCCCATACCAGATAAATCACTCTCAGATCCAGTTCTGATACAATCTTTCAAGCCGTCCCTCGAAAAATCCCGATAAATCACAAATCAAACGCTTATATATCTTGTTTCGAGCTTAAATCTATTTCATCTAATAAAAATCACCATTACTCTCTCCCTCTCTGCTTGACATTGAAAAGTCTTTATGTAATGACTGTTAACCTTAACAAAATCATAGTCGCCCATGCTAACAACGAACAGAACCCGATATAAAGACGCCCTGTACATGTTTGGGCAACTTTTCCACCACACCTATTGGGACACTACAGAAAATTACAAGTTGTACCTTCTCTAAATGCGTATTACAATCGGTCAGGTAAAGAGACTGCTTGACTGGAACAAGAAGTCTATTTGGATTTGGTTGTTCCACTCCAGTGGCTATGAGGTATGGACCAGGTAACATCTTATATTCTTCCATGGGTGTTCTTCGAGGGGGCAGAGACGGCTGCGCCCCCCTGGGACTGATTACAAGAATATTTTTACTTAGTGTTGTTTGTTGATTTAGATGACTCGACACTGCGGTTTGTTCCTATAGAATCATGTCAATGAATGGAATGGAAAACGATGAATTATATTACAGGTTCTTCTAGTCGTAAGGTGGATTCATGTAACACAAATCTAAACCTAAATTAATTTAAAACTGAAACTGAATGTAATGTAATGGAGGTGTTCACGCAAGAAACTAAGCTAATAAAATCAACATTTAAACTAAGAAAGATGGTCAACTTTCGAATAATAACGTAATTTCTTCCACGCTAGTCTCAGATGAGGGTTCACCTTCTGTTTTCTAATCTAAGAATACCAAAAGTCGATTCAAAGATTGACCGTTGGAACAATATATGCGCATGTCTAGTAATTTCTCAATTTCGTTGAATTGTCGCTGCATGAACACCGTCATTTTCCTAATTTAAAATTTATCTAAATATTAAACTCATTTTAGTTTTAGTGATGTTTCATGAATCCACCTCAATTCGCAAGAAAATGTGATTAAGGACAAGGAAAAATGAAGCAAATTAGTCATTCTCCATCAAAATGTATAAAAAATACAATTTCAGTTTAATAAAATTTTTTGTTAGTACCTTGCATAAAAATCCACAAGTACCATGCTTCTATAAACACTGGATGAAGCCAGGCAAGAGAAGATAATTTTGAAAATGTAAATGTTTCAGGTGAAAAGTGTATAGAAGATAGAAGGTCATATTGAATACTCTTGTGTGCAATGTAGGAAAATGAAGTTGATTATTTTATGTTTTTACCGTTCAAATTTGGGTAAAATAGATGTTTTCAAGGAAAGTTTTGAGAGCATTTTTCAGGAGTTGCTCACACATTTATGAGATTATAAAATTGTTGTTGAGAAATGTCAAGTTTTTACAAAAAGTATCTTGGATCATCACCATAACCACAAAATTTCAAGACTTTCTTTTGAGTGGTTTTCCACATAATCATAACAAATGTACGTCGTTGAAGAACCTGTATATCTAGACTCCACTTTACTCCCACCCTGTATCTTCATCTCCTGAATTGGCGTCCAATTCGGTTCGAAATTGCCTTTATCCCGAGAAACATACAAGATGCAATTGAAATAAATCTAATGCACCACTACGAACACCATAAAAATTTTAATTTTCGTATGTGCCGTTTTATGTAGCCATACTCGAAAGTCTTCTTTGTTCGTGATGGACTGGAAACCGTATATATGATTGATTCTCGTAAAACATGAGCGACTAGTTTATTTTCGTTATCTGGAACCGATCCATAAAACTCGAAATTGCCTTTGAAATTGTTTGAAAGTTTTATCATTGAGGTGAGGCACTAAATTTTCTAATAATTTTACTAGCATATCTCCGGACAAACCGTTTCATGTATTGGTAAGCACCACTCTGGTTCTGGAATAATTGCCATGCCCTAATAAAACTGCATTCTGATCAGTGTTCATTAAAAATTTTTACTTGCAACTATTCCGACAATAATTTATTTATGTAAATAATCATTCTGTAATTTACTGCCAAATTGAAAGATTAATGGTTGCCAATTTATTGAAGTAACGCTCTTTTAAAAAACCAGTTGTTGACAGAAACAATACAATAAGGGAACACAAAATAATCTGTCTTGGTTGGAACGGAAGACACTGTAACATCGGTTAGAAACGTTGAAAAAGTTTGTGGAACGCCAAAAGCTACAGCACATTTTATTTTGTATAAGAACAAATGGCATTACTATTTTTTATTGAAAAGTTAACTGTTAATCATAATACATAAATAAATATTCTTATATTTCCTCATGAGACAGTAATTGTATAGGAACAGTCAATTTTTAAACTATTTTTTTAAAAATTAAAATGGACATTTTCTAAATCACATACCTATCCATACACATTCCAGAAGTGATATAGATTTCACAAACAAATATACATATTATGTACACACCACCAATAAAATAAAGTTGAATCAAAATTTCAGTAAAGTGAAAAATTCACATCCTTTAAATAACTGAAATTGTTGGGTAAAATCACAGATTAAAAAGCTCATCGATATCATAAAAATTATGATCTAAGGTAGTGTTGGGGAATAAGGCCCGGTCGTAAATAAGGCCCAATGTCTTTTTCCTTGAAGACTGGCAACTTTTTTCAAATCTATCAACATGATTAGTTTCATCATCCGAGTGGTAATGATTTATTAAAAAATCGTTGACTTAAGTTCACCAATAACAACACTAGGAGAATGTGCAGTTTTAGGCTGCACACAAATAGTGCTCCATCAGCTAATATAACATTGGTACTATCTTTCGCACTGAGAGAAAAATTAAAAGAATTGTTAATTTTTTTTGGAATTTGCATATTTAAGATAAGGTGCTCTCTTGGTAATAAGGCCCTACCAACGATCGCGTAATAAGGCCCGCGGGCAACATGCGAAATTGTCTAGAATGTGGAACATGGTTACACGAAACTTACATAGGACTGACGGCTGAAGAGGTTGAGGATTTTTACTGTAGGGAATGTTCTTAAAATTTAGTTTATCAGGTTTTTTTATAATTTGAATTTTGTTAAGTTTATCACTTTTTGTAGAAAATACTGTTTATTTGAGTTTCTACCATTTCTGATTAATATAAATGATCTGTAATATATTTATGTATACAATAAATAAACAAAATTCTGCATAACTTACTATGGGCGTTATTACCCTAATAGGCGGATAATAAAGCCCTACAGCAAGTTTTTGAAATTTGTCTTATTTTGGTTACTAAGGTATTGAAGGAGACGAATGTTGATGTTAACATAGCCGGAAACATCACAAGTAATCAACTCATCAAGTTTCGGATTTTTTTGAATAAAATATAAAGGATAAAATTTTTTTCAGAAGTCAAGTGGGCCTTATTACCCAACACTACCTTAATTAAAATCTTTTAAGGTTGCATTTGAAAACTTGAATAATGTCAGTAGCTTACAGTGAATCTGGCAGTTTGTTATATAGTGTACATTTCTTAAGTTCATTTTTAGATTTTGTTTCAGACCTAATTTCTTTCAGTGGCTGTGGTATTTTACTATATATCTCAATTTCCTCGTAAAAATTGAAGTTTTTCCAAAGTTTGAACTAAATCGTAATTTCATTAACATTGCTTGTTTTAGGCAATGGATATTCGAAATATGATTAAAAGTTAGATTCGATTTTTTTCCTGTATCAACACGGTGGATGAAACTTGAAATTTTAAATTCATGTTATAAACGAAGATTTAGTAAGTTATTAGGTTTACTAATGTTTTGAAGGTTCATTTTATAGTTTCGTTTTTCAAAGTTTGTAGTGGTTTCAAAATAGACATTTTGGCTAAGCCCCAAAAAGAAGTAATGTATTGCAAATTTGACTAAATTGAACTGAAATATATAATTCTCAAATATTTTAGAAGGTTTTGTTCATTGTCTTATTCTGAATAGTATTTCAATCAAACGTGAGAGTTGTTTTCTCAGATTGTTGATATGATTGAACCAAGAGAGTGTTGTGTCGACTTTGAACCCAAAAAATTTGGATTGTTGGTATAATAAATGGTGAATTTTTGAATTTGATTTCAATTTTCTGAGTGAGATAAGATTTGAACATCTTGTTCAATATTAGAAAGAAATTCGAATTAATTCTCGTTAAAATATTGTATCATCAGCAAAAAGTTTAATTTGACCTTCCAATTTAGTTCTGTTATCCAGTTTATAAAAGATCGGAGCAAGTACAGATCCCTGTGGCAGCCCACAGTATAAAATTCTAATTTAACCGAGTATATCGGTATTTCAAATAATTTTTAAACCAAACGTAAATTTTTCCCTTTATTTCAATATAATATAATTTTCTTATAAGAATGTTCTAGTTTACCATATCAAAGGCTTTCCGCAAATCAAGTGATAATAACGCGCATTTTTTTGTCGAATTTAATTCAAATTTTATTTTGGATCATGTCTATTGCCGAAGACTCAGTATAACTAGATTTCCGAAATCTATTTTGTTCTGCATATAAAAATTTGGATTTGTCCAATATATTTTCAATAATTCTTGAAAATATTAGCAGAATTGAAATTGGACGGTAATTTCCCTACATTTTAATATTCGTTCGATTAAGCTGCTTTTTATTCATCTGGGAATATACCTTTTTAAATAGATGTATTAATCAATTTATTTAATAATCGTACTAATTCATCTTTGCTTTGACTATTCTAACACTAATATCATACATTCCTGAAACTTTCCTGTCGTCTAACTCGTCAATTATATCATTAATTTTCTGATACTTGGTGGGATTCAGGAACATAGAAGATGGAGAGAAAATGGTAGAACTGCTATGATGAAAGTTTAGTAACCAACAACGGAATTTTTATAGACGAAATACGTAATTTTGGTCCAGTGAAAATCTGCGTTAGTACAAAATAGTTAGGAACCAACACCGTTTTGGTTTCATGTGTGTGAGAATTTTTGGAATAAGGATAAAAACACTTCGTAGCGATTTGGAAGAATGGTTTGATAAAAGCTTTTGGTTCCAACAATTCGAGGATTGCTTGAGAATAACTATGAAACAGATTTCCTGATAAATGGATAAGTACCTACGCAATCATCAGTTACTGGCCTCCGCTAGTGCCGGATCTGATACCTCCTAACTTTTATCAATGAGAATACATAAAACACTATCTGTACACTAATGTAAATTGCAAACGGTAGAAGAATTACGAAAACTGGTTTTAGAAGGAGTTCTAACCATTACACAAGATGTACTCAACAATGTTTTGGGTTCCAAGAGATTTATGACCCACTTCAAAATTCAAAATGGTAAGAAAAACAACAGGGCCGTATTATTTATTAAAGTTATTGTTTTTAATAAAGTTATTGGAGCTTCCTTGGAAATGCCACCTTGTTTAGGTCAAAAAGTGACAATGAACAAGTGATTTTATTTTTTGAAAACGACAAAATAACGACAAAAAAAGATAGCTTGTTCAAAACACATGGCTGGCTGCGTCGAATATTGAGCAAATTCTATGATCACACTGGCATGATACTAAAAATCATCACTTTTTAACTTCAACGCCCTGTATATCGAAAACTTTCGATATCTTTGTGCCCATGAACACTTTTGCTGGGGAAAGTAAAATCTACAAAATACTAAAAATTCAGAAAGTTCAACCAAAATCCATTTTTCATAGGAATGAAATTGAAAATGTCACCTCATCAAACCCCTTCGTTTATAGATTTGACACAGTTGCAAAAACGTGCACAAGGAAAGTCTAGGATCAAACCGTCATTTGAAAATATACACCACGCTATCAATCGTTCAATAGGATCAACTTGTCATACAGATAATCCCATCAAGCAATTAGGCTGCAAACAAAAAATACAAAGCCCAACCAACCCACCTTCATATCTGGAGTTACGATGACAGACCATGTCACAAAAAACATCGAAAGAATATGTGCTATTTAAATGGTACCTGGGCCGAGCATAGGCGGGCGTCGATGATATTTCGGAAGGGAACTAGCTCTAAAACGATTTTTTCACATTTCATCAATAAGAAACTGATGATGGATGAATGGAAGAAAAGTGTTCGAGTAGCGAGAAGTGACAATGGCATTTGAGAACTATTCGTTATTTTACAGAGTCATGCATTGAAAACACATACAGTGACCGCCAAAAAGTATGTACCATATGGGAAAATTTTTTATTTTTGGAGTATTGGAAAAAATATTCTGGGGAAAAGTTTGTGCATGTCCGATAACATAAAAATCGCTAGAATGGCGGCAAAATGAAAAAAATTGCAATGCAAAGGCAAAAAAAGGGGTAAGATGGCAAGATATCAAAAAAAGTTATTTGAAAAAGTCACATAGAATTCAATTTTATACACATGAACGAAGTTTCAAGAGATAATTCGAAAAAATTTAAAATAGCAATCCTTTAAAAATATTTTCCCATCTATTTAAAAATATTTTTTTTTTCTTATGAATAGCTTGACTATACTGAAACATTTGCATTTTAATGATAATGACAAAACTTTCTCATTTTCTCCACACCAGAGGGCACTAAATTAAAATAAATGGTTTTTGCCAGAACCCTCGCTGTTACATTGGTTCTTATCTAACAGTTATATCAGAATTCCAAGATTATTGTGTTGATATGGCAATCTAGAAACACCATGTTTCCTGATTTCAATCAAGTTTCAACAATAATGCTGTATGAGCGTTTCACTTTGCACATAAACTTTAAGAATCTTTAATTTGACGCACTATTTTCAAGTTTATGTGCGAAGTGAAACGCTCATGCACGATTATCATCGGAACTTGATTATAATCTGGAAATTACCATGTTTTTGGAGTGTCATGTCATCACAATGGTCGTGGAATTCGGATATAACTGTTAGATACGAACCGATGTAACAGCAAGGGTTCTGACAAATTCCCATTTTTTCAATTTAGTGCCCACTGGTGTGGAGAAAATGAGAAAGTTTTGTCATTATCATTAAAATGCAAATGTTTCAGTATAGTCAAGCTATTCATAAGAAAAAAAAATAATATTTTTAAATAGATGGGAAAATATTTTTAAAAAATTGCTATTTTCAATTTTCTTGAATTATCTCTTGAAACTTCGTTTGTGTGTATAATAAAATTGAATTCTAAGTGACTTTTTCAAATAACTTTTTTTGATATCTTGCCATCTTACCCCTTTTTTTGCCTTTGCATTGCAATTTTTTTCATTTTGCCGCCATTCTAGCGATTTTTAGGTTATCGGACATGCACAAACTTTTCCCCAGAATATTTTTTCCAATACTCCAATAATAAAAATTTTTCCCATATGGTACATACTTTTTGGCGGTCACTGTATTTTTGTGGGAAATTAGTCAACAGAGTCATGCATTGAAAACCCGAATTTTTGTGGGAAATCAGTCAAGACAGTCACATCGTGAAAAATCTTCTTGGATTTTCTCTCAATTCTCGCATTAGTCGTTGTATTCAAATTATTGGTGTCCAATTATAGTTTCAAATTATAGTAGTTGTATCCATATTATTGGTAGTCAATTATAGTTCTGAACGCATAAAAGTCGTTGTATTCATATTATTGGTGTCCAATTATAGTTTTTGAGTCATTAAGGTCGTTGTATCCATATAATTGGTGTCCAATTATAGTTTTAAAGGCATTAAGGTCGTTGTATTCATATTATTGGTAACCAATTATAGTTAAAAATTTATCGAAGTCGAACTAATTAACTTCTAGAGTTCGCGCGAAGCGCCAATTCGAGCGCGTAGCGCGAGAGTCAATCAGTTCAACTTCCGAGCATCTCAAGTTCCGAGCTCCTCAACTTCCGAGCTCCTCAACATCCGAGCTCCTCAACTTCCGAGCTCCTCAACTTCCGAGCTCCTCAACTTCCAATCACTAGCTTGTTAATATAATAATAGTAATGAGTTTTAACATAAATTAGGACAGATCTGGTCATATGAACTGTCAGGGAAGAACAAAATTGATGAAATCAACATGCTTGCTTGCTTCCTGTCATATTGTACTCTATATCCAAAGAGATTCATTCCTCAATAGATAAGTGCTTCCTTTTGAATTCTGACACAAATATTTGTTAAAAAATTATTATTATGAATAAAGATTATTATTTTTGTTATCATATATGGAGTGCAGCACCTGTGGTCAATCCTATCATTTCCACGTTTCAATTAAAAAAAATGCGAATCTCCCATAAACCTTTCCAGTTCATTCACTCTTTAACCAATATCTAAGAAATCAAAAAAAAACAGATAGTCTGTAAACACAATATCAATTATTGACACTATCATATTGGATACCTCAATTGCTACACAGGTTTGCAGCAGTAATTGTAACCAGATACTACTTAGTATAGTTATTAATATAATAATAGTAATGAGTTTCAACATAAATTAGGACAGATCTGGTCATATGAACTGTCAGGGAAGAACAAAATTGATGAAATCAACATACTTGATGCTTCCTGTCATATTGTACTCTATCCAAAGAGATTCATTGCTCAATAGATCAGTGCTTCCTTTTGCATTCTGACATACATATTTGTTAAAAAATTATTATTATGAATAAAGATTATTATTTTTGTTATCATATATGGAGTGCAGCACCTGTGGTCAATCCTATCATTTCCACGTTTCAATTAAAAAAAAATGCGAATCTCCCATAAACCTTTCCAGTTCATTCACTTTTTAACCAATATCTAAGAAAACAAAAAAAACAGATAGTCTGTAAACACAATACCAAATAACCTAACGAACCTAATTTTTTCTCGACAATTGAAAACGCATTCACCCGATGTTTACGGCGATCTTCAAAAGGTAAAGCAATAACCTTTGCGCGAGCATTCTGAAAACTCCAAGAATTCCGCCATAAATAATAGAATAATGGCGCGGATTTAAAAATAACGACATTCGAACTCATAATTGGCCGAAAGCCCATCATAATAAAACAATTTGGTTCCTAAAAGTATAATTAAACATCAAAAAGCTGTCCGAAATGACTGCCAAAATTACTTTCTGCATTCGCTGTTGAAAGTCGCGCAAAAAAGAAGAAGACGAATGACGGGTCGGAGTAAGAATAGACGCTGGTATAACCCGGTTAACGTGGGGTTGTGGAATAGGGGAAGTTTAATTCCAAAACAGCACGAGATTGAGTTCATGGATAGTTTGCGTGGGAACTGTTCATTTCAAAATAAAATCCAGGAACAAAACAATTCTTTCATCGAGTCAATTCATCGAAATTATGGCCTTATGTAGAGCTGAAAGGATTTGACTTAATATATACAGTGCGGCTTTTTTTAGTCCCCCCCCTGTTAACTTTTGAACGGTTCGACGTACAAACATGAAAAAAAAAATCATTTGGAGGGTTTCACTAATACTATCTTTTGAAAAAAAAATATGGTGATTGCTCCACAGGGTGAAAACAGAATTCAATTCTCTTTAGAACAATCTAAATAGTTTTGAATTTAGTTGAGGAATTTTTTCACAATTTCGATTTTTATGCCTATCGAAATTTTCTAGTTGGTGTGCCTCCAGCGCCATCTGTAGTGTAATTGCAATATTTCTTCTCTCAAAAAGTAGTATCGATAAAACCCTTCGCAATGTTTTTGGTTTCAGTATTCCACAACAAACCGTTGAAATTTATCAAGGTATGACTAGTTTTCAGATCTGCATTTATATCTGATATTTCGAATTTGAATTGCAAAAAAAATATTAGCGAAATTCAAAAAACATTAGATGGTTGTAAAGAGAATTGAATTTTCTTTTCAACGATGTGACACTCTACCCCCCATGCCATTTAAAAACTTTGAATTGATGTGCCCCCCGCGCCCCCTTTCGAGCAATCACCATATTTTTGTATTAAAAAAGTAGTATCGGTGAAACCCTCCAAATAGTTTTTTATTCATGTTTGTACGTCAAACCGTTCAAAAGTTAACAGGGGGGGGGGGAATAAATAATTAATTGTAATACAGAATTGATTGTTTTGATACAGATTGCTGTCAACAATGGCTATCAATCTTCTATCGCCCCTGAATTTATTAATAAATTCAACCTCAGGACAGATCGAAGACTAGCCTTCAGTGAAATATTTATCTTACAACAATCATATATACTATTTAGTCAATTCTGAAGACAAAATTATCCAGTTAAAAAGAAGTGGAATCTATAAGCTTGACTGTTGTGATTGCTCTGCCTCTTACATAGGTAGAACTTGCAGAACCCTTGTTACCCGAATAAAAGAACACTTGAAAATACCAGATAAATCTGCATTTAGTAACCATTTTAAAATTTACCCTAACAGAAATTCAGCCCCAACAGAAATTCAGCTCTATCAGAAATTTTAAAATTCTACATAAAATTTACAAAAAGGATTTCCTTACGGTTTCTAACTCTGTAGGGGGAGAGCTGGACAAGGTCGCCTATCGGAAGCAGGGACCAATGAAACCAAAGAGAGAGAGAAAAAAATAGAGACTCTTATACGTCTCTGGATAAAGGTTATCCATCGAATCCCTCTAACCCAACAAATGATGATCAACACAATAAAGTAGTGTAGTATGTAGTACAACAATATACTACCTAAGCGTGACGTCAAAGTGTGTGGAGATTAGTGAAACTTTCCGAACATTGAAATTGGTATTTTCAGCAAAAGGATTCAACTAACAAATACGGAAATAAGCAAAATCATAAAATCAGTAATTTCCTATGGGTTTTCAACACGCTTTACCAATTTGTTTGTTTGGTAAGATTTGATGAGTTGGGCCCACTTGTGACGTCAGTGCTTAGGTACTATATTACAACTACATCAACAATACAACCTGAAAGTCCTGAAACAGCTGAATTCCAGTCGATCAGACTGTTATGGGTGTGTCCAATTTGGAAGATTTATGCAATTTTGAATAACTTTCTGTCTTTGTGAGGTTAGGTTAGTATAGGTTAGCAGGATAATGAACAACGTACTTTCAGCTCACGATGACTGTAACTTTCATGCCTGTAGATAAAAGTTTTCGAGATGATTACCCATTCTTTCCTCAATTTTTCAAATTAACTAAACCCACCATACAACTTTTCTGATTGAAAAATCACATGATTCAATATTTTTTCTCAATTTTATAATGTCCATTTCTGAGATTACATTTTTCTTACTGTTTTCGTGCCATAAAATAGTTGTACCGTCTGCAAATGAGGTAAATTTTCCTACGATATTAATAACTACCAAATCAGTTACATAAGGCATAAAAAATGTTGCTCCAAGTATTGATCCCTGTGGAACACCGCTGTTTATATTGGACTTCTCCGAAGGCGTTATGGTTTTCACAATCTGACTTCTACCTGATAAATATGATTTAAACCTTTTATGAGCCATGCCATCAACGCCATAATGATTCAGCTTTGGGAACAGTATTTCGTGATTTACACAATCTTTTCACTAGAACAAGAAAACTATAGAGATCGTCCAACCTTCGCAGAGGAGATTCGAAATATCTTAGGTGAAGTCTGGAGTCAAAGCTAACCTAACCTGGAACAAACAGAAAAATTGTTTATAAGGGCAAGGACATCACCTATTATATCCAGGCGTTCCTTTGGCAAATCATGGAGACTTGGACCTACACAATCCCTTCGTCTATGGTGGCCAAATAGGTGTTGTCTTTCTATATTTTTTATCTTCTCAGTGAAATCATTCAATGAGTCTTTTTTATCCTCGTAATTCTGGTTTAAGTTAGAATAAATAATTTGGTTGGTAAGGCGAGATATTTTATTTCTATGTTCAAACCATAAAATAATAAAACAGCAAACTTCATACTCAACAAAAAAAAAAACTACCGAAATGAAGTTCACAATATCAATACCAGATTTAAGGGTAATAAAAACAAAAACAATCTCACTTTAAAGGTTTCCACTCACCTAGATTCAAACGTGCATTACATCATAATATCTAAAAAGTAAAGAATGTTTCTGATGAGCTATTTTTCAATTACTCTTTTTAACTATAATTTTATTTTTGTTATAAATTAGGTTAGGCTAGGATAAGTATTACAATGAATGAAAATGTATGTACTTAATGACCATGACAAGGGAAGAGAACTTTCGAGTGAACTCCCCCTTGAGTTTTTAATATACCGGGTGGCTACGGAAGTATTGCCTACGGAATATCTCAGTTATTGTATGAAGTAGGTTTGTGAAATTTGGAGCGTCGATATAATGACATAAGAGCTAGAATTTGAGCATATTGACATGTCGAAGTTAACTTCCGGTCTGACCGGAAGTAACATCAACTTTCTTATTTTAAATGGAAACTCTTTTTTTTTCTTTTCGCTTTATTCAGCATTCAATTCCCTTTCTAATGACATATCACAAGTTGGTATCTAACCAGAAAATAGATCAGAAAAAAATTATTATTGAAATTCACCGAGTAGGCCGTGGAAGCAAAATGAAAGCCAAAAATTGAAAAGTTGGCTATGGAAACCATACGTCACTTGATAACAGTTGCTACTACTGTGATATTTTATTTTCATTCGTCGGCGTTATAAAAAGCCGCCAAAAAAAATATTGGAAAAATTGGGAAAAAAACAATACTCTGTAGGTCCATAACTTAAATAGGAACATACAACTTTTTCTTGCCTGTACTATTCAGCATAACCATTCCTTTCTAATGATATAATAGAAAATAATTTTTTGAACTGAGATACCGAAAAATCCAATTATTATTCTTCAAATAACAAAAAAAAAAGTTTTATCGAAAAAAAAAAATTCAAATTGATAGGATTAAAGATAAAATAAATTCAAAACAAATGTTCGAAATGCATTTCCTCAGCGTCAATACATTTATTGACTATGGTGATATTTTCATGTAAAACGTTTCTCAACATTTGGGGCGTGATATCTTGGAAAGCTCTACGAATTTTTACTTCTAGTTCATGTAGAGTTGTAGGCTGTGTGGAATACACCCTATTTTTAAGATGCCCCCATAGAAAAAAGTCGCACGGAGTAAGATCAGGTGACCTTGGTGGCCACCTGACTGGGCCATGGGTTGTTATAAGTCTCTCTTGAAAGCGATTTTGAAGATAATTTCTCGCTATTCTTGAATTATGCGGAGGGGCGCCATCTTGCTGGAAGTACATTCTCTCAGTTATTTCCGCTGGTAGGTTGTTAATGAGTTTCGAAATTTCATTCGTTAAAAAATTAAAGTATCTCTCTCCGGTTAGTTGGCCTTGAAAAAGAATGGGGCCAACAATATGAGTTCCAACTATTCCTGCCCAAACATTCACACCAAATTTCTCCTGGAAGCCGCCTTGTCGAAACCGGTGCTCGTTTGCTATCGCCCAGTACCTGGAACAAAAGACCGTTCACACTTTAAGCACTTTACACTTCGACTATCGACAATAATCCAAATAAAGAACAGTACCTACCTTGTATTATTCCTGTTAAATAATCCATTGTTGGTAAATCTTGACTCGTCCGTAAACAAGATATAATAGTTAAATAGGTGATTCTCAGCATTTTGTCGAAGAAACCAATTACAATATTCCAGGCGCCTTTCACCGTCATTTTCATACAAATGTTGATGCAACTGATACTTGAAGGATTTCAATCGATGTTTTTTCAAAATTTTCCTAGCAGAGTCCTTACTTATAGCTATTTCGGCGCCAATCTGCCTTGAGGAAATTGTGCTATCATATTGTACTAAAGCTAATACATTAATTTCAGTTTCCTCATTAATAGCAAATGCTTCTTGATCTTCGTGAACATCAGCCTCAGTACTTAATTTTTCTTCAAGCCACTGGAAATACCTTCTTGACGGTTGCTGCCTCCCTGGATATCGCTCTAAATACAATCGTTCAGCGGCATAAGAATTTTTTAAACATTCACCATAAATGAGAAGCATGTCAATTTGTTCGGTTCGTGAATATCGGGGCATTTTTTGAATATGCCACTAACTGATTTCGATTTCCAAACCCTTTTGAAATGGCAGAATCAAAAACACTACTTCGAACGTCAAAATAATATGGATAGCAGCGTTCGTGACAGCTCTCATTTTTTTTTTGTTTCATTCCAAAATACATCTTAATCAGCCTAGTTGTTAATATTTTGGTTCGAATGATTATTGCAATGGAATGATTATTCTGAATAGCATAAACATCGTCCATAGGTAGATATTAGAATATCTATGGACGATGGCACAGACCAAGTACGTTTATGTTCCTATTTAACCTAGAACCTACAGGATATAATTTATCATTCCACATTATTTTTAATTTTATTTTTGCGTATGGCGATAATCTGTTTTGTTATTTGAAGAATAATAATTGGATTTTTCGGTATCTCAGTTCAAAAAATTATTTTCTATTATATCATTAGAAAGGAATGGTTATGCTGAATAGTACAGGCAAGAAAAAGTTGTATGTTCCTATTTAAGTTATGGACCTACAGAGTATTGTTTTTTTCCCAATTTTTCCAATATTTTTTTTGGCGGCTTTTTATAACGCCGACGAATGAAAATAAAATATCACAGTAGTAGCAACTGTTATCAAGTGACGTATGGTTTCCATAGCCAACTTTTCAATTTTTGGCTTTCATTTTGCTTCCACGGCCTACTCGGTGAATTTCAATAATAATTTTTTTCTGATCTAGTTTCTGGTTAGATACCAACTTGTGATATGTCATTAGAAAGGGAATTGAATGCTGAATAAAGCAAAAAGAAAAAAAAATAGGGTTTCCATTTAAAATAAGAAAGTCGATGTAACTTCCGGTCAGACCGGAACTTCGACATGTCAATATGCTCAAATTCTAGCTCTTATGTCATTATATCGACGCTCCAAATTTCACAAACTCACTTCATACAGTAACTGAGATATTCCGTAGGCAATACTTCCGTAGCCACCCGGTATTTGAAATATTGGAATGGTATCGAAATAAAGATATTTATTATTAATATTTAATTCTGTGGCGAAAGTTGTATATCTATACCTAACTGTCAGCATATTCACAAAGGCCTTGTCGAAGTTGTCAGTGAATCATTCCCTTCATCTTTCAAGTATCGATGCCCACGTCAACTGAGTCATAATACCAAAAGAAAAAAAAATACTGCGACAGTCTCTGCAGATTTAAAAATACATCCGAAACTCGTGCCTCTACTTTGATATGCCGTTTTGTCGACGAAATGTTTTGGTACTTCGTTAATATTGTAAATGAGAACGAAAGAGTTTCAGGTTCCTAATGGATATTTAAGAGTAATGAGAACTTTTGAATTTATTAAAGGTTTATTTCGTTTTTATCGCGCTATAAAACCCAAAAGACCCGTGATTGTATTCGATTATTATGGATATGAGCAAATTTACGACTTGGTGTTTTTTATTCTTGCGTAGTTCATTAACTAACGACTTTTTTTTAATTTGATTATATTGTTTATTCATGGACCTGATATCGTTTTCCTGCCGTAGTGTGGAGAAGGCCTACTTTAATTATGACTCGTATCCACTTCCACAATCAGTATTAGGAACGTTGTTGTGGGGGATTGTGGTTTCAAAGGGAGGATAAATAAACAAAATAATTTAAAAAAAATATTTTCAAAAACAAACTTTCTTTTTTAAACTTAAAAAATAATGTGTAGTTCATGAAACATAAAGACCATTTTAAAAGGACCCCGCACTTTTCTTATGCAAAGTGGCGACCGGTCAAATTTTCTGAAACCTCGGCTCAATCCTATGAGTAGCTTTCTGGATACGGGGAGTTGAAGCTGAAAATTACCCAAATTTTCTGATTTTTTTTGGTAACTAGATTGAGTTTATGTTGCATACACACGATTACTTCATGTTTCAGTAATACAACAATGGATGCGTATGATTAAAAATATTCATATGTACGGGATGACTCACAAATAAATGACAGTGATTTCTTTCAAAATCTCATTTTTTCCTCTGTGACCACAGGAAAGCATATATTTTAAAGGCGCTTATTAAAATAACATTTTGGGTATAATATATCGCATAGTACACAATTGTCATACAAGGTGTTCCATAGAGAGAACCACAATAACAGATAATTTTTTTCAAAGACTAATTCAATACCCTGTTCTTATGGATTGATTTGTGGGAAAGTTAATACCGCTCATATATGAGTGCCTCTAATCTTCGAAATATACAAGGAGGTTTATTTGTCGAAAGTTACTCAATTTTAAGAAAACTACAAAACCCATGAACACTTTGTGATCTAAAATTTCCCCAGTTAAATGTTACCATTTTCTCAGTATTTAATCATTTTGATAATCTTGAGAGGTACGACTTCTATATCGGATTATATTACCAGTTTTCCAGATACAGGACGTTGAACTGGAGAAATGTCGATTTCATCAGTTATTTTCCCCAAATTAAAAAACTGCAATGACTTATATTGCGTATGTTAGTTCAATATGAGCCTTGGACAGATGTTCATTGAAAGGAACAGCTTGAAATATTCATTGGTAGAGGGTGATCCATTCACAATACGGTTTTCAAACACTCAATGATTCAACATTTCCGCCACAGAGAACTTATTTCTCAAAGTTAATACCTACACGTTCACAATTTCGAGGCTAAAATATTTCATCATCAGTACATGGTGAGCTATTAAGAAAAACAAGAAATATATAACGCTAAAAATTATCATTTTTTGGATTGACGTGGCCTTTACTTGATGGAAATTCATAGTATATGACACTAAGGTAAACACGATTAAATTTCCACAGATTTATTGTCTTCGCGACATGTTTCGATACACTGTATCTTTTTCAAGCGAATGTATTACATTCGCTTGAAAAACAGTGTATCGAAACATGTCGCGAAGACAATAAATCTGTGGAAATTTAATCGTGTTTACCTTAGTGTCATAAAAATTATCATACTATATTCAATGCAGTGTTTCAATTTGAGCAAAATAACTGTTTAAATCGACATGTCTCCACTTTAACGCCCTGTATCTACAAAACTGGCCATAGGATCGGATGCAAAAGTCGTACCTCTCAAGACGTTATCAAAATAATCATATACTAAGAAAATGTTTACATGTGACCAGAGAAATTTTAGAATACAGAGTGTTCATGGTTTTTGTAGGTTCCCTAAAATTGAATACTTCTCAACGAATAAACCACCTCGTATACCTTGAAGCTTAGAGACACCTATATATTAGCGGTAATAACTTTTCCACAAATCAATCCATAAGTACAGCGTATTGAATTTATTATAAAACAAAATTATTTTATATTGCGGTTCTCTCTATGGAACACCCTTTATGAAAAATGTAAGCTATGTGATATTGTCTCCTTAAAATACTATATTCATGGGAACCTTTAAAAAATATGCTTTCCTAAGGAGTAAAAAAAGAGAGATTTTGCAAAAAATTACTGTCATTTATTTGTGAGTCGCCCCGTGAATATGAATATTGTCAATCATACACATCCACTGTTGTGTTACTAAAACATGTAGTAAACGTGTGTATGCATCAGAAACTCAATCTAGCTAGTAAAATAACAAAAAAATCGAAAATATTGCAATTTTTAGCTTCAACACCCCATATCTAGAAAACTAGTCATAGGATTGAGTTGGGCCCATGACTCTTTTAGTTACTAGATCGAGTGTAACAACATTCCAAAGTTTCAGAAAATTTTACCAGTCACCACTTTGCATAGGAAAAGTTCGGGGTCCCTCATAATTAGAGCTTGTTTCTACAAATTTTCTCCGAGATTATTTAATTTTTAATTTTCCAATCATATGATTTATTCAATTATTTATATTATTAATCACCTGGATGAGATAACATCAGATCAGAAGCAATAAGACAACTAGGAGAACACAACCAACTCTGATTATATTAGCAACAAGAGTTTCAAGATGGAAAAATTCCCAGATTGTCTAAAAATAGGGGTTAATAAACCACTTTACGAAAACGGAAATAAAAGAAACACTGAATACTACACTAATATCAGTATTTTCTAAAATACTCGAAAAATATGATAAAAGAAAGAATATATAGTATATACGGTATCCCACAAGGTACGGTGCTTATACCTTTATTATTCACCATGGGCAGTGGTGGTCGTGATGATAGAGCGAACGCCTCACAATCATAGGGTCGTAGGTTCGATTCCCAGAATGGTCACCACATGTCTTCACACGTTGAAAGGTAAGGGCTACATTTTCCTCAGATCGCACAAATAAAACTATTGGAATAACATAGAAAAACAGAACAAAAGTCAAGCGAAAACAGAAGGAGAAAGAGCTATTATCAGTCAATTCAAATAACTTATTGAAATAGTCCTGAATCAATGATGAATGTTTAGAATTCATATTTAGAAGCAATAAATTTGTTTTATTCCACACTTCAGTATGTAAGTCTTCATTCAACTGACTTTCACCTTCCTTTTCCAAAATTACCATGAACCCATTAGATTACGCTAACCCTTTTAGTATGTTTTTCGAATTTAGCTCAGTTAACTGTCCTATCGCGGAAAGTAGGGTATCATTTTAATAAAAAGCATATCTGTCAATGTCTTTCATGACCCACTTGAAAATATCCAACACGAACATCATTGCCTTATAAATCTCCGTAACGTATGTGACTTGTCAAAATGAGCAATTAAATCTTGAAACTTCTTTCAAATAGGGTAATTTTTAACTTCTGAATTACCCAGATTTATTCAGTTTTCGAAATGTCAGACCATTTTTTCACTTTGACAAGGATGAATTTATCTGCAGAAACTAAATTATTAAGTATAGACAGCTGAAAACGTTGTATAACTTATCATGTGAAAAAACAGATAAGATTCATGAAGCCAGTTTTAATTTTATCGTTTATGGTTTCTCATGAGAATAATGACAGATGAATTCCATTATAACGAATACAATTTTATCAAAGATACAACATCTACCTTTCTCGCTAATACTGCGACGTATATTGGATCACATCTGACAGATACTTGTTACTTTTTAAAATAGGATACTACCAAGATAACAAAACAAATCAAACTATTTGATGAAAACTGTTTAATCAGAAAACAATGATGAAACATCAGATGAAAAATCAATACTGAATCCTTTTGTTGAATATTATTCGGAAGTTGTAGAAAATTTGGATAGAAAAATCACAAATGGAATTGATTTCTCTAATTATCCAATACCCGTCAAGAAACTAAAGAAGATGAAATTTAAAGTAAAATAAAATCTACTAAATTGGATAAGAGTCCTGGTATAGATAAATGGGATAACGTCTGAAGTTCTGATAGCAATAAATGATGTCATTGCTGAACCCTTAGCTTAGCGAATTAGTTAAATTTTTGATACAGGAAATTGTACAATAGCTTTCAAAAATTGGTGTTATCAAACCAATTTACATAAAGGGACCTGAAAATAAAACACAGAATTATAGACTAATCACATAGATTTCAAGTTCAGCAAAAATATTTGAATGATTTCTGAAACAAAGATTTCAAAATTTCTCAGACAAACATAAAATTTTATCAAACAGACAATTTGGATTCAGGAAAAATATTTCAACACAAGATGCCATCTGTAATTTAACACAGAACATTTTTGATTCACTGGATAAAAATATTCCAACTATAACTATATTTCTTGACAGGTAGGTAGATAGGTATCAAAAAACTAGAATATATTGGATATCGTGGGACAATACTAGAATTATTAAAAAATTATCTGGACTTTAGAATTCAACATATTCAAATCAACAGTCATGTTGGTGATACAAAATCATTTGAATACGGAGTTCCACAAGGAACAGTTTTAGGGTCGCTATTTTTTATATAAATGTATTAATGATCAATTTGATTTGAAGACTATTGGAGACAGTCAAAATTATGATGATGATACCTTTATAACTGCAAACTACTCAAAATATTTGTTTATCTGTTGAAGAAAATTTCCAATCACTAGAAAATTGGTTGGATGCTAATTTATTAACAATACATTTTTAGGAAACAAAATATATCCCGTTCACTTCTCAAACATTTCAAATTGGAATCTAGGACCAATTAAAATTGATAACATCAACAAAATTCAACAAACAAATAATTTAAAATATGTATGTATAATAATTGACTGAAATCTCAAATTGAATTCAAAAATAAATTCCATAATGAGAAAATTGAGAAGCTTGTTATCAAAATTCAAGTTTCTCAAATGATTCCTGAAAATGTACCTGTTGGAAATTCTTCATTATTCACAAATACAACTGAGGGTTTTGTATTCTTGAGTGGGGGGCGGGGGTGAATGATAATTAATTATTTGAGGGATTTAGAAATTTCCCAGAACTAGTTTCTTGAAATTATTTATATTAAGTTGTAAGATATTCAAATAAAGAAAAAAATATAAATTAAACAATTAAAGTCTTATAAAATTTTGATCTATTTTTCAAGAACAAAAATTAAGTTATCTTCAAAAATCATATTTATAATATCACGCTCAAAATGAAAAAGCAACAAAAATAAGAATAAACAAAACAATTGGTCAAAAAAAGTTATACAATTACTGCTACTTTTGTTTATAATAAGGTTCCTGATGAAATGAAAGCCATCATATCGATTTTCTCATATAAAAAGAATCTAAGAATTTGGATTTTCGAACTTTCAAGAATTATTTTACATAAAATACTCATATAAATATATGTGTTCCAATACTAACTAGTCAAGTAACACAAACAATGTTTTAGAGTCTTATGATCAGTTTAAAACAATCCAATAAATACAAGTTTACTTCGTAGGACTGTTTTATAGTTCATTTGTATGTCATATAACTATAATGCAATAACTCAAGAATTGATAATAAACTTATTATTAGTATTGTTAAATTTTCTTATATTTCGCGAGATACAATTTTCGATACATTTTGACAATTACAGTTACAACACTAATGACAAGTAAATCGCTTTCTTAAACAAACCTCAACTAAAAGTACTCAATATTGTCGTTCCAATGAATTGGACTGTTATTTTTTCATTTCTTCTTTCAACGAACAGCAAAGCTTCAGAACGGTTCTCTGAGGCTAAGAGTCTTCAGAAATTCACAAATAACAGCTCATTTTACTACTTTTCCTGTGTACGCAGACGTCTCTGAACATAACAGATTTTTCATACGTCTTCTGAAAAATAATTAAACTGTGAAAAACACCTTCACGTTCAACCATTGGTAGAGCTACAATTAATTCTGTGGTTTATCGTGAAATCAAATGGCTCTGTACGGTGTTTTTTTACTTGTAATATGTAAAACAGATCTGTCAAGACGGAGGTGTGTATACAATGATGATGTTCCACAATATGTATGCACTATGTGGAACAAGAATAAATAAATAATTTAACGCATAGTATATTGCTACCGGAAAACAATTGTTCATGCGTTTGTGCCTTCAAAACAACTAACAAAACAATGACGAAACAACAGCTATTCTTTTATTCTATTCCATTATATGGCGCTTCATAACAAATGTTCAGGGGTTCTATAACAAGTGAGTGCGGGGATCCGCGAAAAGCTTGGAAGTTGAAAGGCTTAGAAGTTTTTAATACTTCGACTCAAATGTCAATATAGTAATTTACTACTTTATTTAAGTCTGCGATTCCAAAAAAACTGTTTTCGGACGTGTTGAGTACAGTATTTTTTCGGAAATCATGTAGAATAACAAATCAGCGAGACGCATTTAGTCTAAGACTCGAAGAGAGGTCGACTTTCACCCATCTGTTAACCGGATGAAACGATTCCAAATTTGAATATTTCGAACATTTAATTTCTTATTTGCATTATATATTGAAATTCGAGATAGTTACCAACAGAAACATTCTAATTCTTATTTATATTTATAGTTTGTATTAAATTCGAGCAAACGTTAATTTTTTTTTGATAATACTTCAATTTTTCGTTTTTATCGAAATATTTCCCGGTCTATTGAAAAAATTCATTCAAATTCTTTGTAGATGTATAGAAGCAATCAAACTAAGTATCTTCTGGAATTTAAAAAATCTGCCGCCGCGCCGTATTTGAATTTTTGTTGAAATGATTCTTGAAGATGTGAAAAAACTTTGTACAGACTTTTTGACTGTAGATCAATTCGAGCAGAATAAAACTCTTCATGATTTTTTTTTGATATTTCACTTCGTTTTCGAGTTACTGTTGCTTTTAGAAAAAGTGTCAACATTTTTCTTAGTCAATGATTTAACGATTTTTTTTAAATTTTTCTAGGACAATTTATATCCTCAATTTTTGTAGATTTTCAGAAGGAGATTAAAAAAGGTATCCTTTGAAATTTTGAAATCTCATTTCATTAATTCTTTTCGATATTTCAAATAAAATTTTAAAAAGTTTCAAAGTTACCATTTCAATGTATGGAAATCTTTGTTCACACGTTTTAGACTGGGAGATGGTGACAGATTTTATGTGAGGATTTTTTCGCTTATGCCTCTGAGGACCAGTGAAAGATATGAAAATTCTGACAAGATTGATGAAAAATTTGAGCGGTCGGCGCGTTGCTTTATATACAGTGTGTCCCACTTTGAGCAGCCACACCCTCATATTTCGTTGAGCATGAAATAATTCAAAATTTTCTTCAAATGAAAAGTGAAAATTTGGGAAAAACATACTAGGTATTTTTTTATCGCAAAAATAACACCAGATTCTGTTTCAGAACACCATAAAACCCCCAAATCTCAATGCTTGAATCATTTGAATATACAGGGTATCATCTGTAGCTGGTAGCATTATCAACTCTAATCCATAAATAATGCTTGGAAGATTTCCAAAATGTCTTCTCTTGTCACAGAATTCCCAAAAATATTTAATTAATACTTTGAAAAATTGCCAAATATCACTTTTCCAAGGCTAACTCTGATCAGAATGAATGATACCCTGTATATTCAAATGATTCAAGCATTGAGATTTGGGGGTTTTAAGATGTTCTGAAACAGAATCTGGTGTTATTTTTGCGATAAAAAAATTGCCTAGTATATTTTTCCCAATTTTTGACTTTTCATTTGGTCGTAATTAGCCGTGGAAAATGGATATACAAAGGTTTCGTAAACATAAAGGTAGGTATTTCCGAGTACTACAACTTGAGTCAAAGAAAATTTTGAATTATTTCATGCTCAACGAAATATGAGGGTGTGGCTGCTCAAAGTGGGACACACTGTATATAAAGAATTCGATTTTCATTAAAAAATATATGTGTTTTGGATCGATTTTATCGCCGCTGTCATGTAGGTACTTACTACTACTTACAGTGCTTTCATTTTGTTTTGTCCCACTTTTACATGGCTGTAAAATACTCAGTTTTTGAGCTAGATTTATGCTGTTTTGTCAAAAAATTGTCAACTGTTAAATGTCAGAATTATCGAGATAATTTTTTTTCAATGAGACACCCTGAATATCACTACATATTTGAAAAGACATTTTTTTATATTACGATAATATGACATACCTACATGCCCTTTCTTTTCAGTAGTTCCGTCTGAATTGATAAAAATATTATCAAAATCGTAATTTTACAACATCATCAAGATATCTGTTTTTGCTATTTTGTTTCCAATAATTGTCATATAATTTAACTCGAAACGAATGTCATATCTGTCAAAGTCGTTCTCTTGTATGGTGTGCTGTAGCGGGTAAACAGTAAAGAAACAAAATGGCATACTCTACAGGAGAATAAATTTTTATGTTCAATATTTATCAACAAAATGGAAGTGTTACAAAAGCGCTTAGAAGATATACACTGAAAAAACAGTTTATTCATAGTTAACGAAATTAATTAACATCTAATAAATCATTTCTTCGAATATTACGGAATAAACGTTTATTTATTAGAAACAAATAATGAATTAAATTAATTAAATATTCCTCATTAATAGTTATTTCAAATTCAGCAGCGGACTGGGTCAATGAAACAGAAGAGAAATACTGTTAATCTTAATTCATTTGGGGTTTGTTTGAAATATTAGATTATTTGAGAATTTTTCAAATATTTCTTCAAATGATGGTTTTCAATAGTTTGAGTTTTTATAGGTTTGGGGAAATTTTTCAATAATAGTAATAAATATATTTTGTTCGATTGATGATTTATTTATTTTTTAGAAATTCATGATGAAATACTGGATGGGGAAAAAACTTTTTTATTTCCACTGAGTTTTCGTTTATTAGTTACTAACGGTTGCCGCTTTTACACCAAGTGAGAGGTGAAAAAGCCGAAACCGGTCCGTAACAAATAAATCAAACCGCAGTAGAAATCAAGACAGAAGTTATTTTTATTCATCTAGTATTTCAGTGAATAAATATTTTCCAGAAAGCATTCTGCCTGGATTATTTGAAAATGGAACTCTATTCCACGATTATACCATATATTCCTAGAATATTTCTTTAGGAATATTCCTTGATTATTTTCAACTAATATTCCGGGGATGATATTGGAATATTCCAAATATTCTGGGAATATTTATTTGGAATATTGTAGGAACATTTTGGAATATCTGCGGAATATCCTGTGAATATTCTAGATATCCATAGAATATTCTTTCGGGTATATTCTATGATTATCTGAGGAATTCCTATTCGAATATTCAGGGAATATTCTTCCAATGGTCTGGGATATCCTGGAATATTCCTCGAATATACCAATATTCCAAAAGGAATGTTCTAGGATTATTCATGGAATATCTGGTGCTGTCTGGGATGCTTATGACGCGAGACCGCCTTGATGAACTGCGTTGTAGATTAGATGCACAAACCACGCATCTAATTATTATAAGTGTTTTAGTCTTCTAGTCTTTTCAGTTACACTTCAATCACATTAAAATAACACGCGACCTAACCTACACAACATTCACAAATGGCACCACACACCACACGACTTGAAGACAAACAACGAGGGAGGCCCCAGTGTTGCCAATGGATGAGAATTAAAATATCCTCTTCTGAACTAGAAATTATCCGATTTTCTCCGAAATTATCCGATAAGTTAAAAACAATCAAAAATAGTTAATCACTGCTATATATTCAGGTTTCGTACCAAATAGAAGGCAAGAATAGGTATTTTGTAGCAATAATGAAAAAAATAAGTTATTTCATATTTATTTATATAAAAAGTAACATTTTACAGAAATTACTTCCATTCAAACTAAAAAATCTTTGGTGGCATTGAAATACACTAAAAAATATCGAAAAAAAATAACAAGTTAGTTACAGGTACCTATTTTGTTATTCAATATTTATTCTTTATAGAAAAAGTGAACATTTTACCTAAAATACTTCTATTCAAACTAAAAAATCTTTGGTAGCATTGAAATACAAAAAAAAATATTGGAAAAACAACACAAAAGTTACGTGTACCTATTGTTATTTCATATTTATTCCTTAATAGAAAAATTAAACATTATACCTGAAATACTTCGATTAAAACTAAAAAATATTTGGTAGCATTGGAGACCCGCTCTATACGCGACATCTGATAGTGAATAGCTGAATCTGAATCACTGGATAGGTCTGTGCATCGCTTCGTTAAGCAATGGTCAGTGGGAGAGACAAAGACAGAGACATAACTTTCGACCATAGAAATTATCTTTCGACAAAAGGATTCTTCATTACACAGAATCTCACCACTATGCTTCATCCATCACGAAATATAGCTGTTGTCAAATCTAAAATGAAATCTTTCATTTTCTACTAAGAAAATCGCTCGTAATTTTAGCATTCAGTCAAATCCTATTATCCGTTTTTTATCCGATTTCCAACAGGGTGAGCAAAATATCCGCCAACCCTTCAAATTATCCGCAAATCGGATAATTATCCGCCAATCGGCAACACTGGGAGGCCCAGACGTAGGACGTGACACGTGGCCCATCATAGCGAAGCTACCACGGCACCTATCGCGGAGATTTGATAATAATGGCAGCTCGGTATTTTCAATGAATATTAATTCATTATCTATTACTAAGACTCATTGACTTTGAATAAATAAAATATTCTTTTCTTTATTCATTGTAAATAAAAGACACCCAAACAAATATTTATTAACTATAAGTCCTATATTTTTTTTCAGTGTAGACTGCAATTTCCGGGTAGAAGAGCTCCATCTAAAAAAATGTTTTATAGATTCAAGATGAAGTTTTTTGAAACTGGTACTCTGAATCGAAAATACTGTTAGACCAAGAACAGTGTTGACAGGGAACACAGAAATTAATATTTTAGCATACTTTGGAGCAAATCCTCAAAATTCGTTGAATGATGTATTTGCAGAATTGCCAGTGTGTATTGGATCGGCCCACGCAGTGCTTAAAAATACAAATTCCATCCCTATGAGATGAAAAGAGTGCAAAAGTTGACACTAGCACGAAAAGAAAAGAGACTGCAATTTTCCAGGCAATTAGTAGACATACTTCAAAGGGATGCTACATTCCTTGATAGGCAGAGGCAGAGGCTGCCATCGTCAAAATAAACACCACTGGTCTGATTCTAATCGTTATCAAATACAGTTTCAAGGTAGAGAGTATGTTACTGTATGGTGCGTATTAATTGGTGAACGTGTTCAAGATCCCATAATTTTTGTTGGTTCGTTGATAGGTCAGGTTTATTTGAATATGCTGGAAACAGAAATTGAAGACCGCATTGGCGATTTACCTTTAGCCATATCAAGATATTTAATTTGGCAACAAGATGGAGCGCCGCCACACAGTAAAATTGTTCTTGGATAGAAAATATTCACAGTGGATTGGAAAATCAGGTTCTATAAAATGGCCTCCTAATAGTCCCGATTTAACACCATGCAACTTTTTCTTCTGGGGTCACGTTAAAAGAATCGTTTATTCTACACCGTTATTCTTCGAACGATTGAAAATAATAGATCCATTTTGTCAGAAATTAAAGGACTTACAGAAAAAGTTCAAGTGCATTGAAAATGAAGGAGGTCATGTTGAGCAGCACCTATGAATGTGAAGAAAAAAAAATCCTCATTGTTTGTATTGTTGTATTGGATTAATTTCATTTTTGAATAAAGTTATATTTCCTAGATTTGAATAATTTACTCAAATGTTGTGAGTTTACTAACAGCCAAATCCTCTTTATCTTGATAAATTTCCCAAAAGAATAAAACTACCAAGGAATACTACAAATGAATTGAAAACAAAATTACAAATTCAGGTATCTTGATGATATAAAATTACGATTTTGATCATATTTTTATCAATTCAGACGGAACTACGTAACTACCTAATCAGATAAAAAATGTCTTTTCAAATATTTAGTGATATACATTGAGAAAAAGTAGTTTTTCTCCAAATGACATTGAAAGCGGCCTTTTAATGACACTTGGCAGGCTTAGAAGTTGTACTTTTAATGCCTTGTTCGTTCAATTTCTTTCAAAGATCGGAAATATAGACAATCAGCACATTTGCAGAGAAACATCCTATATTTTTCTACTGTCTATATTCCATGAATCTGCTGTATGTGAGTTCATATACAGTTCTTGATTTTTCCGGTAAAAGGTTAAATTCCACATCTCGCGCCTGGTCTCCTATCTCAGGTGGTGTTAATTGCATCAATTCATCCTCACTTTGCAGTCAATCCATTTCTAACATGACAACTTTTCAAAATTGACAATGAAAAAGTAAATAGTAAACAAACATATTCAACAAACGTCATCAGCGGTAAACATAGTAACGCAGGGCACAGTTACCTTTGATAAAATAATTTGGTTATTTGGATATTGATAATGAAACGCAATTTAAATATGAAAAAGTCGATTTTGCGTGGAATTGCAACAAATTTGAAGAAAAAATTATATGTTTCACACGGCAGAAAAGCAGATTTAATGCCTTGGCTGGTTTCAGCCGCGGCATTAAATCTTGTGCTTTTATGCCTAGTAAAACCAATAACTTTTATCTCAATAATTCTGACATTTGCCAGTTGACATTTTTTTTGACAAAACAGCATAAAACTTTACGCCAAATCCTACAATACCTTTTTTATTCAACCTTCTATCTTGAAAACTGAGTATTTTACAGCCATGTAAAAGAAAAACAAAACAAAATGAAAGCACTGTACACTAACGGCATATTGAGATAGATAATAGCAGCAAAAAAATTATATGCATAAGGGTTGCACGTGGCCAAAGGGTACCAATGATGTCGTAAACTTGTGAAAAAAAAAAATAAATTTCAGACGATTTTCTCGTTGCTGCCAATTGAAATAATGGAAGTTTCTATCACGAATGTCCCATAAAAAAGTGGCGTAAGGTTTGCGGATGTCTACCCCATCTATACGAAGATTCATGTCAGCAAATCTGCTTGTATTGAGATTCCCATGACAATTGAGGTTGATTACTTATTTATTGTGTTCCTAACTAGCAATTTATATGTGTTTGTATAATTTTATCAGATTGAAATGATGTTTGATTTTCCTTCAATGAATTCGATGGTATGCCAGGAATGTCAGTGTTAAACAGTAGTTACAAATTGAATGTAAAAATAGTAACATTAATAGAAAGAAAAGATTTAAGAAGTAAAAGAAAATTTAAAATTACTGAGGTTTTTTCAGAAAAGTTCAATATTCTTGAAAACAGTAGGTAATACCAATAAATATGCATGAATCAAGCAGGAAACGATGTTTAGATCGAATAGACGATTTTTCTTTAGTATCATTTTTTGAATAGTATTTTGGGTAGAGTTCCCATATAACAATGCAGAAACGTAAACATAATTCTGCTGATGCATTGTAAACCAGTAGTAATTTTTTTTCTTGCTGGATGTCTCTTACCGTTAATAATTCGTTGATCATTTGTCAGAGTTTTTTCAATACTATCCAGACTTGTTCATCTCATCTCATATGTTGATCTATATTATAATTCCCAAGTATTTCAAAGAATACGTTATTGCTATTTCCGGACATGTGCAGTATTGCTGCGCACAGCCAGTTTTATGAATTTTCAGCAAATTACCTTTGGGGTGATCATCAGAAGTAAGGGTGAAAGTAATTTATTTGATTTTACTCACATTCAGGCTAAGTTTATTATGATTCAACCAAGCTTGTATATTATACAGCCTTATTTAAGCTTTCTCATACACTGTCTCATCTCTGACTACTACAACAGTATCGTCGGTATATGAGATGAGATGACCATTCAGATAATTTATCTATCCGATGTCGTTTATAATACACAAAGAACAGTATTGGTCCCATTATTGTCCCTTGCGGTACTCCAGTAGAGACGTTGAGTGGGTCGCTGACTGTGTCATCAATTTTTACCCTTTGTGATATACCAATAATCCCAGTATTTTATAGTTTGTCAAGAAGTATGGTATGAGAGACCGTGTCGAAAGCTTTGGCAAGATCTAGAAAAACAGCCATGCATTTCTTCGATTCATCCCTAATCGAAAGTGTTCAGATATTTCTTGTTCATTGGAGATTATGGTTCCTTCTGTTGTTTCAATTCTTCTGACTTTCAAACTTTTCCCAAACATTCCCCGTACTATATTTTCTTGCATCAAGCCCACAATACAGCAATGTATAGAACCGTCTAGGAATATCGATTGAATCAACACCGATAATTTCGCACGGAAAATGTCGTTAAGACTTCATGTAAATATGTCACACCTTGTTATTATGTTATTTTGAAAAATATTAGCGAAAGCGATTAGTGTTGTGAAATATAATGGATGACATGGCGTGTACCAATACCGTTTCATGATGAATGGACTGGCGTTATGGCGCTTTGTAAGTGAATTTTTTCAGAGGGGCGAAAGCGTGTTATTGTTATTCACGTATAGGTAAGGGAGTGCCAGACTGCGAAAGGGTTGCTCGGATTGTTTCAATCGATTCGGAATGTGCTGCAGAATGTCTCTAACTCCCTAATTCGACCGTTGGTATTTTGGTGATAGAAGTATTTTTGAATCTGGAAGAAATAACACAAAATCATCCCCACAAATTTAATTCGGAAACAAGTATCAAAATACGGTAAAATCAAGTGCGTAGATGTACAACACTTGGATGTAAAAATGGAAAAAAGGAAGTCAACAACAGGAAGCAAACCACACATTTGTTGCTTCGGTTAGAAGACCTTGAGATTTCAAGGCAACAACTAACGTCGCCACGGAGGCAGCTATAGCTACCAGCGTGACAATCCTACCCAGGAAAATATAAAACAGGATGGATTTATCGAGGGGCAATATACAGTGTGACACACTTAAGATGAAGACACCCCTGTATTTTAGTCATTTTTGAAAAGAGATTTGATTTTCGGTACAGCCGTAGACCTTCATGGGCCGCACTTTTCGCAATGCTCAGCCCGAGTGACAGCCTTAAACCCAGCCTACTGCGATCCCGCGAAAAGGGCAAATTCTCGATATTTTGCGTCGCGTTGGAGATACCGAAAAAAGTTATTCGAAAAAGTTGCTTAGAAATCGATTTTGACCCTACACACCAAATTTCAATGCAAAATTCGAATTTTGATTTTTTTTTTTTGTAATTTTCATATTAAAGTCCGATTTTCAATTAATGGTACTGAATAAGAAGCTACAGAAATGATAAAATAGTCAAAATTATTATTCCTACATTATGACGAATTTACTGTTTTCGTAGCTTCTTATTCAGAACCATTAAATGAAAATCGGACTTTAATATGAAAATTACAAAAAAAATTCAAAATTCGAACTTTGCGTTGAAATTTTGTGTGAAGGGTCAAAATCGATTTCTAAGCAACTTTTTCGAATAACTTTTTTCGGTATCTCCAACGCGACGCAAAATATCGAGAATTTGCCCTTTTCGTTGAGTCCACGTTTTGTGTTCGGCTATTCTTACTGATAATGGCCTCTTGGTCTCTTCGATATAGAATGGGACTTTGTAAATACAGTTTTTGCTGGATTCTGTTGTGTTCTCTGGTTTCGTCTTGGTGAGGAAGCTTCGTAAGGTACTGCCGGATTGAAAGCAACTCTTGATGTTGTATTTATTTCTGATCCTTCTGATCTTCTCGGAGATACCCCTGATATAGGCAAGAATGAGAACGGGGTTTTGTGGTCTTTCTTCGGTTGTTTTGGTCTTTTCGAGTTGTTTCCGAACTTCTCCTATGAGTTTCTCGGAGTATCCGTTTCGGCGTAGGTCATTTTTGATGTGGTTAATTTCCGCCTCCAATGACTCCTGGTTGTACCAAATAGACATTGCTCTCTCCACCAACGTTCTTACGATTCCCCTCTTTGTGGAGTTTGGGTGATTAGAGCCGTAGTTGAGGTACTGTCCTGTGTGTGTCTTCTTCCTGTAAACAGAGGTGGGGATTCCAGTGTTTGTTCTTTCAGCTTTCACATCGAGAAACGATAGGGTACTATTAGTTTCCTTTTCCAGTGTGAATTTGATTGAATCCCTCATGTTATTCATTCTGGCGAAGAATTCCCCTAGGTGTTTATCTCCATGGCTCCAAATGATGAAGGTGTCGTCTACGTATCTTAGCCATAGTTTTGGTTTGTATTTTGCCTCTCTGATAGCCAATTCCTCGAACCACTCCATGTATATGTTGGCGATTACTGGAGAAAGAGAAGATCCCATCGGCAGTCCATCAACTTGGTAGAAGAAACGGCTCTTTTCTTGAAAGAATGATTTGTGTAGGCAGCACTGCAGTAGTTCCAATATCGCTTCTATGGGGAGGTCAGTCCTTTCATGAAGCTGGATGTCTTATTCCAGTTTCCCCTTGATGATGTTAAGGGATTATTCTATGGAGACGTTGGTGTAAAGGCTCTCCACGTCAAAGCTGATGAAACGATCTTCAGGCCCTAGTTCAACATCTTTGATAATGTCTACGAAGTGTTTAGAATTCTTGACGAACGAGCTGCTAGCACCCTGTAAAAGTCTAACCAATATTTGACCAATTTTGCAAAACATTTCACTTCTCAACAATATAGGTAACGCTTGAATATTTTGCAAATATTTTCAGAATATTGCATCAGTGATATTGTACCAATATTGCTGGATATTTTGAGGCCAACATTGCTTCGAGAATATTTTGCCAATATTATTCAAGTAATATTGGATCAATATCGACGAATGTTCACATTTTTTTCTCGATAATACTGCATTTCAAATATTTCGCCAATATGTTCACAATATTGTACCAATATTCTATCAATGAAGGTGTGCTACTTGGGATTATCCTAGCGTTACATATATGTAACGGCATTTTTTCATATGTCAACACACCTTTTGCTAAAACGTCAACTCTGTGTCACAATAATTGATAATAAGTATCCTTACTACTACCACATCAACCATTTTTGTATAATATACCAAAGAAATAATAATAATAATAATTCGGGAGTTAATGGGTTAATAGAATTCTCCTCAAATTTGAACCAGTTGGAGCAATGTTCAATTTCAACCCTAAGACATTACCAAATCTTCCAGCAGCTTGACCGCACTATGAAAGGTTAATGCGGGCAAGTTAGATCGGGCGAAATCGCACGAAGACCGGATAAAAAAAGGAATCAAGAAGGTATATCGTTGCAGCAACAATGTTGTAAGATCGCCCACTCTCGATGCAAAGCCCGATTTAAGCGCGGTTCAACTGTACGATGCAAGAGTGCATTGGCCATTAGAAAGCGCAAAGGTCAAGGATTCGAATTTGCATTCGGCTTCAAATTAGTACCGCTTTATTAACTTTTTCGAACAGACTGGTTGGCAATACACAGACCTTCGATGGTACGGTTGGTAATGGGGTTCGCTGATATATGAGTTAATGTATCCGAATTTTGCAATTTCCATGTGAAAATATGGACTAATTTACATGATTTTTTTCGCATGAAATATAATTGAATTTATTTCAGCAAGTTGTAATACGGCATTTGCCAAGTCAAGCACAGAACAGTTATTGGAAGTTCTATTGAAATATGTACAGAGAAAGTCAAACTGGACACTTTAAGAGGAAAAGTCAAAATGCAGTACCATCATATAAAAAACTTATCTTTCAGTTCAAAATATGATTTTTTTTCCATGGACATGCGTCCTAAAACACATGACATGACATTCTGAACAACTGTATGTCATGTGTCACTTTCTGTAACCAATTTTTTCTTTAATTTTAAATTCTATTTTTCAATCTAGAATACTATGGATATATTCAAATCACTAATTACATCCATAATATTTTGGGAAGAATACAACTTCATTGTTTTAAAATTAAATTTCATATAATTTAATTTTAAAATTGAAATAATAATTTTGTTCAAATGGCAACATGGTGGTCCGTGGGGTAGGAAAAAATGCCATTTTGTTACGAATAATTTAATACCCCACGTTAAACAAAGTTCAAACCTCAAAAAACTAGGTTAGATGTTTCATAAAATAAAGCATCTTTTGGTATTGAAGTAAGATTGAAATGCATCGAGTACTCTGTGACAAACACAACTACAAAATATTTTATTAGATTTTGGCTTATTGTACTGTTGGATAGAGGTTTCATCGATGAAATTAAATCTTATTTTGATCTCTTAAGATCCTTCATTTTGAGAAATTTCTAATTTAATCTTTTATAGTTTTTTAACGGAAGTTTGTTTAAAACCTAATAATGTGCAGTACAAATTAATCGTAATCAAATGCTCTTGTCTCCTAACCCAAAGAATCACTATGTTGTTATTTGAAAAAAAAAATATTGATAGAAATTTTAAAACGAAATGTTGCATATCAGATACATTTCGACCAAAAACAGTAATGTTGTATTATTCTCAAAATTTAAGGAATGAAATTAGTGATTTGAAAATATCCATAGCCATCTAGAATAAAGAATAAATTCCAAAACAAAAATAAAATTCGGTAACAAAAAGTGACAAGTAACACATGGTTCTATTCAGTTTATCATAATAGAGAAGGGAGAAGTGAAAATACTCTCATTTCAAATCGAAATTTTCGGTGAAATCAAAAGATGCATGAAGTTGAGTTACCAGTCAATAGATGCAGTTTTATGTCTTATACAGATCCTCCCAATTTCATTCCAATGATCTTCAAATACAAAAAAAGTTATAGGGGCAAGCCACTTTCCGCGGACACCCGGTATATTGTTCCTAAGATGAAATCTTGAACATAAACTGGATGAAAATCAGATGTCTGTCATGATTTTCTGATGGTTGTTCAAGAGACATATTCATAGGATATAAATTAAGTACTACCAAGAGACGATGGACATGATTTGTACAAATAATAGAATAGAATAGACATTTATTTCCAAAAAAAAAACAATATTGTTTGTAGGAAAGAGTACAGTAGTGCTAAAAAAAAACAGGTTCTTGTAAGAAATTCTTGTAAAAAGATCATACACAATATAACATTAACAACACAAATCAATACCTACAAAAATAAAATTTACAATCAGGAACGCGACAGGACGAATAGGGTTAGAAATACAGGTTATTATTAAAATTTCATACACAATATAAAATTAGCAGTGCAAATCAATACATACAAAATAAAACTTACAATCAGGAACCGGACAGAAATAAACAAATTTAGATGCATCAAAGCGTAGAGAGTTCTATTTTTGTGGGCAAAGCATAAGACTTCGAGAATTTAAAGAGAAGGTAATGTCAAAATCCCCATTCTAATGAAGTGTTCCTTGCAAGAATCTAGACGAGGATGTCTCATCATTGCACAAAGATAGACGACCATTAGCATCACATATCTAGTCCCTGGACCTTCCTGGCCTTCTTGACTGACTATAACGTATCACAGTGTAATGCCAAATGTTATTCACAATGGTATACATGTAACATACCATTCAATCTTCTTCGAATCAGGATGCACATAAGTGTGCTTGAGTATCACAATGTGAAGTAAATTGTAACTCACATTACAATCTGATTAAATCATTTCCAATTCGGGTCCACTTGACCAAATAACTTATCGCAGTTTGGTGCCAGATGTTACTCGCGATGGTCTAAATGTGACATACTATTCAATCATCGAATTAGGATGCACATTAATACGATTTAGTTTTGTATTGACGTGCCGTTACTTGATGGAAATTCATAGTATATGACACTAAGGTAAACACGGTTAAATTTCCACAGATTTATGTCTACGCGACATGTTTCGATACACAGTATCTTTCTCAAGCGAATTTGGAAATTTATTCGTGTTTACCTTAGTGTCATATAATACGATTTAGCATCAGAATATGATGAATATCACTCGCATTGGTCTAACTGTCACAAACCGTTTAATCGAATTGAAATGTATTTTTTTGACGAAAAAACACAACTTTCCAAAAAATCAACATTTTTCAAATGATTCTGATTCGAAAAACAAGTATATTTTCAGATTCTGAAGAAAATTTTCTATAAGATGAAGCAATACTCGAGGGATACCGCAATTTTTGAAATATTTCCTAGCGATCAAATTTAAAAAATTAAGTAATCTATATAGAAGGAAATCGACTGTTGTGAAAATCTTTACTTTTCATTTTTAGAAAAAAAATCGAACTTATACTCAAAAATTTAATTCGACAAAGGAGTAACTGGAAAAGGGCAGTTTTTCGACGAAAAAATGCACCCATCTACAATATCGACATGTTCCAAATGTATCAGTGTTCTGATTGGAGAAACAAGTACATTTTTGGATTCAAAGGGAAATTTTCTATAAGTACTCGCGGAATTAAAAATAAAATAAAAGTAAAAAAACAATCTATATAAAAGGAAATCGAGTTTTGTGAAAATTTTTACTTTCCATATTTCATTAAATCTCAAACTTCCCTCAAACGTAACTCGTCGAGTTGATTTCAATTATCATCTCAAAAATTGAATTCGACAAATGGGTAACTGGAAAAGGGCAATTTTTTGACGAACCCATATACGAAATTAACATATTCCGGATTATTTAGCTTTCTGATTAAAAAAACAAGTACATTTTTGGATTCAGAAGGAAATTTTTTATAAGATGCAGAAATATACTCGCGGGATTTCGCATTTTTGAAATATTTGAAAATTCTTTAAGTACCTCAAAATCGAGAAGCATGTCAAAAATTTTGCTATTTTGATATCAGAGTACTGATGAGGTCTAGAAAAAATATTGTATCGGAATACATATTGAACGCTGATATAAGAGAAATCTACATTTCTCCGGTGAAAGATTAATATAACCATCACGCGATAAATCATTTCTGACTATAGAATAATTCACCTCGCTTCTCTTTATCAAGCAGACTTCGTTCCACACTGTACGACCGATATAATTCCAATATTGACACAATCGAGCCTCTTAATAATCCTTCCAGGCCGCAGAGTGCAAGTTTCCGGTACTCTTTCATACAATGTTTGACTTCCGAAGTCCCAATTTGAGTTAAGTTCCTTCTTGAAAGGTTTTAATAAAGGCCCCTGAAAGTTCCGCGAACTTTAAACTGTTAAATTTTGTATTAAATAAGTTTCTGCGACGAATTTTCTCGATAAAAGTACGGTTGACTTTGCGCTCATTTATTTTTGTTTCTGCGATTGCGACTAGGCAGTTAACTGAGTTGGCGGGATTGCAATGTTTGAGTTGCAACACTATTCAGATCAGCATCGGGCGATTTGGAATATGAAGGGCTCCATTAGGAGTTTCAGAATGGAATTATGTTATTATTATGTTCAAATTTTCCGGTTACGTTCTAGGAAAAGGGAGATTCAGTAGAACGCTATTCATTTCGGGTAGGTATGGTTTCAAAAACATAATAGTGCTTCAGATTCAAGTTTCAATTCACCTGAGTTAGGTGAATTGCCCTAATAGCACCATGAATTCCGATGGTAATCCATAGGACATCCTCTCAGGACATTCAGGACGTCCTTAGGATGTGCAAAATTGGTACCGCGGACGTCCATTGGACATCCGTGGGAAGCACCAATGTCTCGACTTCTCACCAACATTGGACGTTCTATGAGGAAATCCAGTGGACATCCACCTGGGATGTTAATTGGACAACCCCGAATTACATCAATCGAAAGAACATTTGGGACGTTCTTAGGACGTGCAGTATTGGTACCCCGGACGTCCATTGGACATCCTTAGGAAGCACCAATGTCTCGACTTCTCGCCAAAATTGGACGTTCTATAAGGATATCCAGTGGACATCCACCTGGGATGTTCATTGGACGTCCTCGAATTACATCAATCGAAACTACATCTGGGACGTCCTTGGGATGTGCAGACTTATCACATGTGTTTGTTCGTACATCTCTTTCAGGACTGAGATTACGATATTGTTGTGGATTATGGAGATACCAATTTGGATGGAACCAGATGTACTTACTCACTAAGTAAGCTCAGCACTCTCTCAGAGTCATTCAATTCGGTTTTAGAATCATCAGATACATCTGAATCAGTCGATATTTCTCTATTTAAAGTTTCTGACAATAGTTTAGCGATTCTATTGCGCTGGCGTGTTGATATTTCGTTTTTGTTTGTACATGTTTGAAGGATACACACAACTCTACTCACGGAAACATCTTTTTCAAAACAGTGTTGAATAGGTTAGTAATAACTATGGAATAGTTGAACCAAACTTTTATTTTCATTTATAGATATAACCATACTGAATGAACACAAAATAACTTCCACGACAGTCACTAAACTCATATATCACAACAGATGATAGAAAAGCCGCCATAGCTGGTAAATACTCAACAATTGTCTGTCGATTCGTCAACACTTCACTTGAACACGGAACACAAAACACAGAAAACAACTTTATGCACGGAATCCATACATAGAGGAATTGTTCGGTTTCAATCCGTATACGAACAAGAGAGACAAACATAAGGAGACTAAAATTTAACAAGGAGAGTTTAATCCCCACAAGACAATGGGGACACTAGTAGAAAGAGATGAAAGAACATTTGTGACGAAATGTGACGTAGTTGGACGTGTCATGGCCGCCGTTCTCTGTAGACAGTGACGGACTAGCTCTTGGTATATGAAAGTTACTGCTGACAGTTGTGTTGCTTGGTTCGAATTCGACTCTGTACTCATATCCAAGTACGTCACTATGACGCGTTGATGCTACAAGATTCTGATTGGCTAGAGCTTATTGAACCCTCCTTGTTAGTTTAGTCTCTTTGAGACACACATAACTTTTTTTTTTCATTGTTGTGAAACAGTGAACCTTATTGGCTTACGCACAAACTCGAGAATATGGCCCCTGATGACCTTATTGATAGTGAAAAGGGTTTTATTTCAGATGGGTTATTTTCGCTATAATGTTTAGCCCTGTTATAATAATAATGCGATCCATTTTATACCTCTTCTGTAAAACCACTAGTTGGGATGTATACACGGGTACTAGGTACACACGGAGGCCTGATTATTGTAACTGTTTTTGAATTTTGTTTTATTTTTATGATCATCCATCCTTCATCTTTGGCTGGATGCACCGATGACACATTCCGAAAATTGTTCAAGGAAGTCTTCGCAGGGGCATTTTCTAAAATTCACTGATTGGGACGTCCAATGTACATCCATCAAGGACGTTCCAGAAAGTCCCCATACCAGGACAACCTAAGGAAGTCCTTTCGAAGACATGCTTAATACATGCCAACCAGGACATCCAATGGATATCCTAGAAAATTCTACAAAGTATGTCCGAACCAGGATATCCCAAGGAAGTCCTCGCAGGGAGATATTCCAAGATTAACCAACTGGGAAGGCCAATATTCATCCATGCGGGATGTCCCTGAATGTCCCGTACCAGGACAACCATGGGACGTCCTTTCAAAGACATGCCAGAATACTTACTAACAAGGACGTCCGATGGATGTCCATTACAAAATATATTCGATCCAGGACATCCCAAAGATGTCCTCTCAGAGACGTTTTATACGATGTACCGATTGGGACATCATTGGGATATCCATAGGAATTCCTTTGGAGAAATTCATGAAAATGCACTGAATCGGACATCCCAAGGACAATGATTTTAAGTCCCGGACATTCGGACATGATTTGTACCAAATAGGGACGTCCCTGGGATATGGTGTGCTATTAGGGTTTGGAATAAAAAATAATTTGATTTACAATGCGAATGAAGCACTCATTTTCATATTTCCTAAATACTGAGAAAATTGCAATTGAATATTTATTTATCTATCATGTAACCTACTTCAAATACAGAAATAAATAATTTCCAGAGGAATTACAAACTCAACCGACAATTTCTCAACATCCTCGTAGGATATCAAAACACATCGCAAAGCAACGACACTAGTGAAAACAACATTGACGACGTCTTCTTTTATTTTCCGGCCTCCACCTCAAATAGCTTCGGTGGCCTTAGAGAGTTCAAAACACCTGAAATCGAATTTATTTCCGTCGCAGAGCCCAATCGTAAACTGCTTAGAGAAACTGCCGAGAGAAATTTGATATTGGCGTAGGTCAGGGATTTACAGCGACACGGCGATCAAGAGAATCAAAAAGGAAGTGATTCATTTGAGTGTGCGGTGCAATGTCCTTACTAGCCTTGATTTTTCGTTAAATGTTCGGCTTCGCATGTTTTAATTGTACGCGTGTGAGTCACTTCGCTAACAGTGAACTCATAATTAAATCACGGCGTAATCGTGCTTCTATGGATTAGTGAAACGATGAGCAATTTGTTTATGTATTGTTCGAATTTATCTATGCCACTTGGACATTTTTTTAGGAGAAAAATTAAAGATCATTGAGAGCAAAATAGTCGAACAATTACACCTACTAGCCGGGAAGAGCATTGAAATAGTTATTATTATTATCAGTACAGTAGGGCACCGTTTACTTGTATCTATCCATACAGCCTAAGAATCATTGCGATTTCTATTGTCTGCCATAGGTAGATCTAGTGGTAAAGAATGATTGTTTCATCTTTTATTTTAATTTGATTTTAATCAACATGTACAATGTTGTCCGTGACATTTATTTTCGAAACGTGATACGAAATCATATTCTCCTTAGAATATACTCTAATGTTACTGCCTTCCATAAACATAACATCAAATATAGTAGAATTTATAGAGGTGTTGTTAGGGCTGCCAAAAAGAATTAATTCCACAACAGAAAATTTAAAAGTAATATCGAAGACACTTATCGAATTGTAAATAAGTTAAGGAAAAGAATAACATCAAGTCAAATACACTCAATGAATTTTACTAAGGCATATATGCGAGAGACTGTCTGAAAATATCAAAGATGCTGCAGACCCACTGGTTCATCTGAATGTATCTTACGTTCAAGAAACAATTGTTTTACACGAGACCAATCTCAAGGAAATAATGGATGCAATAAAGTAAAAAACAAAACTTCCAGTGGTATAGACAAAATTTCTATAAAAATCTTCAAAAATTTGCCAATCTCCGTTCTTGAATTGCTGGTCCAACTCATTAACAGTTTTTTTGCAAGAACAATTTTACAAGACTTCCTAAAAAGTAGTATAGTGATTGATCCCTCTTCATAAGGGTGGTGACCTGACCAATCCATCCAATTTCTGACCAATATCATTGACTGCAACCCTGGGAAAATTGATCGAAGAATTGAAACCCTGGGAAAATTGATCGAAGAATTGGTTAAAAATAGATTGGTAAACTTCTTGGCTCTCCACAAAAATCTACACCCGCAGCAATTTGGTTTTCAACAGAGCAAAAGTACTGGAGATGCTATTTTCACTTTTTGAAGAATGGTTATTCAAATCTGAATTCGAAAGAAGCGAGTGCAGTATTTTGTGATCATCTGTCAAAAGCATTTGACTGTGTTATCACCAAATACTGCTGCATAAGCTCCACCTTTATGGGTTCAGAGAACAAAGTCTTGACTGGTTTGAGTCTTATTTGAGTCAAAAATCTCAAATTGTAAAAGCTAATAGCTATTCAGATATTGGTTTGATTAAACATGGTGTACCACAAAAATTCATTTTTTCAAATGTTCGAACTCAGTTTCGTAAAATTTCTTCATCTTTGCATTTGCTTACCAAATTTCAAATCGTTTCTACTAGATTTAAAGAATACTGTTTTTTTACAGAAACTCTGCAATTTCAAATGTTCAAACTTTTATTCCCTTGTCGGGCTAAATCTTATGTCTGATCATTACAAATCATATATTTTCGAAATCAGCGTGAAATTTTACGTGATGTGCAAATTTTCAAGTGGATCTGACGAATTGGCATTCTTGGTGATTTTATGGGTACCTTAAAACTATTATGGGGAACTATGAGTGTACTAAATAGACCATTCTGAATCGATTGCCGTCCGTAGAATAGCTATATCACTAACCGTTCCCGATTTAAATAGTTCAAATCGTGTTGAAATGGTTTTTTTCACGAAAAACTTTTTTTTTTTTTTCGTACCTACTCGGTTTTGTAATATTTCTTCATTTTCGTATATTATGTGTACCAATTTTTAAATCGTTTACGATACCATTAAAGATTTCATCTATTTTATCTTTGTATATATTTTTTTATTGTACAGGGTGTCCCAAATTCGAGCCTCATCATTGGGATCTCGGAAACCAGAAGAGATACGAGGTAGATTAAATGAATGCAAAGTTGCGCAATTTGGTGCTCATTGTAACGCCGCTTTCATATTTGAAAAATTCCAAATACTTCCGAAGATTTTTGGAAAAAACCGATTATTCGCGATTTCATTTTTATTTTTTTGTGACTCTATTTGAATAGATAAAACAAAACAAATTTCATATTCTCATTGCTACTTTTTTTGTTCTACAAGATGGTATTATCAGATTTTCAAACAGACGTTTCGTATTTGAGCTGCCATCATCAACTTTGTTTTTTAAAATACGGCCCTGGATTCTTTATTATCGATTTTAAAAGTTTCTAATGTCCCAAAACAAATGATGTATCGCACTTATTCTAAAAGTTTATATTGATAGCATTTTTCATAAGAACTCATGAGTTAGAGAGAGACAAAAATTAGATTTTTAATAGAGTTAAAACAAAACTTTTTTTGCAATAACGCACTGCATAAAACTCAAAAACTAACATAAAAGTGGGTGGTTAATAAATAATAAAATTGAAGTGTCATCCCTCAAACTCTACGCCCTTGGCTATATTTACAAAAATAATTGCATTTTATCAAAGTGGCTGTGCATTGTGCATTCTGGCAATCTTAGTTCATTTGTTAATGTTTAAATTATCCAATATTCGTTCACTAATCGTTAACGCTTATTAAACGAAAATGACTTTTTCTAACGAAGAAAAACGAGACATGATAAGGATTTATTATATTTCGAATCGAAATTCAAAAACGGCTTGTGAGCGCTATTTGTTGGAATATCCAGAAAGACGGAAGCCGCATTATAGTTATTTTGCTAATATTGATAATAATTTAGCTTAGTTCGGAAGTTTTGTTAAGCCAAGGGTTGAATATGGAACACGAATCGATCCAGAAGAGGAACAAATTATCTTGAACACTGTACGTTTGAAAACTGTTACAAAGTAGAAAGTAAAATGAATAATTTTAAATTATTTTTTAAGGCCAATAATGATCATCGAGCTTCAGTTAGAGTTTTCTCAGGATAAGTAGAATTACCGCGAATGAGAGTTTGGAGAACTTTAAATAAGCGTGGATATAAACCTTACAAAATCCATATTAGTCAAACACTGAGACCTGGCGATGCTGAGAGACGATTAGAATTTTGTAACTGGTTGCAAAATAAAATTAATGAAAATGATGACTTCCTAAATAAAACTATATGGACAGATGAATGCAGTTTTTCAACAGATGGACTATTTAACAGACGTAACGAACACTATTGGTCAATAGAAAACCCGTGCAAGGCAGAATCAAGAAGTAAGACCTCAGGGACGACAATCATTTAACGTATGGGTCGGTATGTGGCACAATAAAATTATCAGCCCGTTTTTTATTCAAGGAAAATTAAATTCCGATAGATATGTAGAATTAATAAGGACCAATATATTGGATTACTTAATGGAAGAACCTTTGGGCGTATTACGTCAACTATGGTGGCAACAAGACGGTGCACCACCTCATAATGGGAGATGTGTTAAAAATTTATTAAATGAATTATTCCCTAATAAATGGATTGAAAACCAAGGTCCCGTACGTTGGCCAGCTAGAAGCCCCGACCTAAACTCTCTAGACTACTTTCTTTGGGGATTTCTCAAAAACCGTGTTTATCGAAACACGCCACAAAATCTTGAAGTATTACGACAAGACCTAATAAGGGAGATCAGGGCTATCCCTGCAAGGACCATTCAGCGTGCCATCCATAAACTTCACAGACTGACACGAAAATGCATTCAAGCAGGTGGATTACAATTTGAATATTTGCTTTAACTGGTATTCAATTTTATAGTTTTTGTTTGACTTTTTTTGGAATAATTAAAACATCATGCCTATTGTTGAACATCACACATTGTTTTATATCAATTTTTAGGAGCTTCTAAGGTCCTTAAAACAATGATGTATCGTTCTTTTTCGAAAAAATTATTTTAACGATATCCTGCTAAGATCTTACCAAAAATCTATTCTCTGTTTCTCTCTAACACATGAGTTCTTATGGAAAATGCTATTAATATAAACTTTTCGAATAAGTGCGATACATCATTAGAAGATTTTAAAATCCATAATAAAAAATCCAGGGCCGTATTTAAAAAACAAAGTTGATGATGGCAGCTCATATACGAAACGTCTGTTTGAAAATCAGATAACACCAACTTGTAGAACAGAAAAAGTAGCAATGAGAATGTGAAATTTGTTTTGTTATATCTATTCAAATAGAGTCCCAAAAAAATATAAATGAAATCGCGAATAATCGTTTTTTTCCAAAATTCTTCGGTAGTATTCGGAATTTTTCAATTAGGAAAGCGGCGTTTCAATGAGCACCAAATTGCGCAACTTTGCCTCCATTTAACCAACCTCGTATCTCTTCTGGTTTCCGAGATCCCAATGATGTGGCTCGAATTTGGGACACCCTGTACATTAACTTCATTTTTGTTCTTAAAAGTAGAACACTGACCTGCTACAAATGTATTTTTATTGATATGTAACGTAGCCAATAAACTTCTATTCTATGCCTTTTATGAAACCTCTGCAATATCAAATTTTCGACCTTTTATTCCCTTTTCCGGGTAAATCTTATGTCTGATCCTTACACACCATACATTTTCGAAATCAGCTCGGAATTTTACGTATACAGTGCGAATTATCGAGTGGATGACGAATTTGCATTTTTGGTGATTTTTAAGTATTTTGGGTAAAAATTTACTTTTTCTCCTATAGATTTCAATATACTATCTCTAAGCGTTCTCAATTTGAATGGTTCAAATCTAGTTGCTACATTTTTTTTTTGGCAAAATTAAATTTTTTCTAATATTTGGACTCAGTTTTATGAAAAAAAAATAATTTTCGCATATGCATACCGAATTTCAAATTGTATTCGATACAATGGGTGGCCGTGCTGGTAGAACGTTCGCCTTTGAAGCAAAGGGTCGAGGGTTCAAATCCCCGCATGGTCATCGGTCTCGTGCATGGCATCACACGTTAAAAGGTAAGGGCTGCGTCTTCCCTAGCTCACACAAGTCTCTTTAAGACTTCCGAGAGTGCAATCGGTTGACGGAAATAACAATTTTAACAATTTTTTTTAACAATTTTAACAATTGAAGATTTCGTATGCTTTTCACGGAGCCTCTGCAATTTCAAATTTTCGACCTTTTAATCTTGTCTGATCATACTTGTTCAAGTATTTTGGAAACCAGCGTATATATTATAATGAGAATAATTATCGAGTGGATCTAACGAATTTGCATTTTTGATGATTTTTAGGGATTTTTGATGCATGGTCAGATATCGAAGGTTTTTTTTCGTTTCAAGAAAGTAATTCAAGAAGTTTATCGTTGTCTGAAAGACTATCAAACGTTTGAAACAATTTCTTATATTTGTGAGCCAAGCAATAAAATTGGTGATTTCTTGAAAAGGCATGGTTTTGATATAGCTCTTAAGACAGACATCACTCTAGGCGATCATGTTAAAAACAACAGAGATAAAGTGGAAAAACAAGAAAATTGCGGAGCCTATAATTATTGAAGGAAAACAAATAAAATAAAATAATTGTATTTGTACTTGCAACAGCAGCCTGATAGGTGATAGTTGAAAATTCTTATTTATATTCGAAAAAAAATAATTGTTTGCAATCTGGGAGACCAAAATGGTTCCCGTATTCGGATCCAGCATGTGATTCTGCATGGTGGATATTTTCGTTATAATACAATAAGCTAGTTCACACCCATTGGCTGATTTAGACATCCTGATTCCTGACTGTCACTAGGGAACTCAAAATCTTAATAGGTTTGGCTCACCATGTACGAATAAAACAGTATCCACTGGATCTAGTCGAGCAAGAGAAATGATATCCGGAATACCCAAGAAATTTATAAATGTAATAACTTTTTTCCGTGACTTTTAATGGATGTGAGATGCATAAAAGTGGATATAAATTAGATTTTGAGTACTTCCTTGTAACCTTGGACTTTCGTAAGCCACTCCGTTCGTAGATATAGATGAAGAAAACACACCTTGAATAACGCAGGTGTGGCTGAAAAACCGTATAATTCTAATTGCGCTTAATTATATGATAGATGGTTCGCCTTTATCGCCGAGGTACCACCGCTTTCTTGATAAATGCGCCAAATTTCGAAATATCATTACGGCTAATTCGATATAGCAGATCGTTCACTTCGATTCAATAGCTTCATTAAAGTGGTGTTGATTGAAATAATGTCTACGAGCTAATTGCCAATTCAGAGAGGCCGACACCTCTGTCGTACAGTGTCCAATAAATTCGGGTTTTAATGGCTTTTATGTATGGGAAGAGTAGAATGAACTTTTCAACGAAAGGTGCTGTTAGTATCGAGAACTGAGTGCTACAAACACACACAGAGAGAGAGAGTAAGTTTTGGTAATTAGTTATACAGTGTCCTTCAAAAAGTTGGCATCATTTGGGAAATACTTTTATTAATATTTTATTTTGGAACTCGACTTGGCGTCAAGTTGTGCTTTGGAAAATTTGAACAATGACCTACTCGTCACTGTGGTCACGTGACTTATATTTTGAAACACGACATTTTCTCTCTATTTCGTGAAATGTTTGCAGCATCGTTTGTCGTCCGTCGATAGAAAGGATCCATAGATCTTGTTACATAATAAAATCAATTAGTGGAATGCGAAAAGCAACAATTGTACGAATCATACCTATTGGACGCAAATAACTGAACAACTTGTCTTTCTTACCTGTCAGAAGTAATATTTTTTTATAGGAATCGCTGAAAAGAGGTTGACTTTTTCGAATTTCTAAAACTTTGAAACAAAAATTTGTTTCCATTCCGATTTTACACCTATGTTCCGAATTTTTTATAAAAAAATTCGTAATTTCGACAAAACTATTTTATACCAGGAGCTCTGATATGCGACTAACTTTCAATTACAAATCATGTTTTTCTCTAAAAAATAAGAATTACTGCTTAAAATCTATGTTATGTTTGATGCAAAGTTAACGTATATTCAAGCATGTAGGATATAAATTAACTTCAGTTTATTTTTTCAGTGTTAAAATGTTACCAAAATCATAATTCAAAACACCACGAAACTTCTTAACGTATCTAACAAAAGTTTGTTACACTTCACGGTACAAAGCTCAAATTCAGTTCTTACTAGTACGGCCATAACAATTCATCAATTTTGTGAAGTAGGCTATGGAAACAAATGAAATGGGTAATCTAAATATATTTCAACAAACTCCAAAAAAAATCTCTGAAATGCTGCCCAAATCTTGAATTTTTCAAGAAATCTACTTGGTGAACGTTTAGGCAATATGCTCCTTCAAATTATTGAAGATATGTGGTTTCAGTTGGATGGCGTACCTGTTCACAATTCCACAGCAGTTAGAAATTTCCTTGATGAAACGTTTAGAGTTAAAATAATTGGTAATAATTACGAACATCTTTGGCCATCTCGCTCTCCTGAATTAACCCCACTGGATTTTTTATGTGCGGTTATCTGAGGCAGCAAGTATACAAGCACCGGCCATTTAACGATATTGACCATTTGGAGCAGACCATGCAGGGCTTGTCATGATGATAAAAACATTTCAAAATTTCTACTCAATGTAATGAATTTTCGCAAATTCATTCTAGATGAATCAGGATACTTTTCATTAAATAAACTCCCAGTATGTTCTGCTGACATTCTTGTTACATTGACCATATGTGATTAAATCCATCAAAACCACATTTGAGCAATTAGTTTGTGCCATACGAAAGCGTATAAGGGCCACTGAGTTTTTTTTCTATTTTTCCGACTTCAAACTCGGAATTTCCGACTTTGAAGTCGGAATTTTGTTATTCCGACTTTAAACTCGGAAATTCCGACTTTAAAGTTGGAAATTCCGACTTCAAAGTCGGAATTTTGTTTTTCCGACTTTAAAGTCGGAATTTTGTTTTTCCGACTTCAAACTCGGAAATTCTTGTATCGCGGGTATAATGGCAAATCTTGCGTGTATTCTGGACTTGTACCTGCCAGGAATGGCTTTGTGCTGATCACTAGAGACTGTTGTCTATTATTTTTGAAAGGACATGTTTTTTGTTGTCAATGTGTTGGACAAAGCTTCTTGAATATAAATTTTTTTTAATGAAAACAATATCATCTTTAAGAATCTTTGAAGTAAATAAAATCAATTCAGCTAAGTATGTCATTCATAATTTTGGGAACACCTATTTTTATGGATCAGAAAGTATCACACAATCATCTCCACAACTTTAATTATAAACAAATTTAAAAGTAGGGGTTACAAGTTTCGGATTCAACAAGAATCCATCTTCAGCCTTCTAGAAGTTAAGTAGAAAAAACGTCTTTTTTCATATACATGTGAAATATTGTGGAAAACTTGAAATCAAATATTGATACTATGTCCAATGCCCAAGCATGGTTAAACTTAGTTGATTCAAAAAGAAAATATTTGGATTTGGTAACTAGTACATGGTCCGATGATCCGTGTCACCACTACACTTGCTGAAATGGACTTCTACAGAGAGTACAATTTTTATACTCATTTGGTGATTTGAATTGAGATGAAAGTACATATTATATGTGTAATTGTGGGTTTCTTTACTGAAACCACTAATTTTGGAATGATCTGGATCTTTTTAATTAATACACCAAGTAAAAAAGGCGACTTTCTTTCATTTCATTGGTGCATCTGATCGTCGGTTCCATTCCAAAAATATAACTGAATGTAGTTGGTAAATCTTGTCTGCCATGTGGCCGAATATATCTCCACTACCTTTAAGACATTTCTGTTATTAACACTTGTTGCCGCATTTTTAATATCGGATGGTAGATCATCTTCACTTGAAGACATTTTCACTCAAGAAACTTAATGATGGTTCTGGATATCGATCGGACAATTCAATTTAACACTATAAACGGCTTTATTTATACCTACCGTTGCTACGGTTACAAAAATGATCACAGGCAACTTGTGTTTTCAATTATCAGTAAACTGTCATAGTAGGTACGTCGAAGTGGAATATCCATGAGGTACATTTAAAGATAGTTAGGAAAACGTTGACAGTTGTAGATATAATTTTGTACGCAACGCGTGTGATACTACATTATTAACGCACTCATGTGATTACACGGCTCAGCCTACGGCTTCGTCGTGCAATCCTCACATGCGTGCGTTAATAATGACTATATCCCACTTGTCACGTAAATAACTATTGTCTTATTTTTCAAGTATTTTTTGACAGTTACAGTCGAAAGTAAAATCACCTCATCAAAATTGACTAATAAGTATAATATCATAACTGAAATTTGTTTCACGAAATTTTTAAAGGAGGTATTGCTTGGGTATTTGGTATGAGTCACAACAACTCAAATGATATTTATTCGAAAAATATTTTGTTGAATTAGAGTAGAGTAGAGAAATGAAAGAATTAAATTTTTATTCGACTTGTAATAATGCCCAAAAAGTATGAAACGGCTAGCTGTCACTCCTCTCGGCGTTACACTTCCTTTGGTCTTATTGAACGTTTGACATAATTCAAATTTTGATGTCATATGGATCCAGGTAACATACAGGACAGTGTTTTTGTTCAGGACGGCAACAAACTAATTTTTTCATCAGTTTATTTGTTATCAATTCTTTTAAAATGATAAGGAAATTATAGACCGTCAGATAGTGACAGATTTAGATGCCCCATTTTCGCATACAAGCCTCGAAAAGGGTTGAAAAGTACATCGATAATGAGTAAAATGGAGGGAAATTTACGAGTGGCTCCTGGGGAGAACATATGGAAAATTCCATTTTCCAGAACAGAAATAAAAGGAGGATGTTGCCCATATTTTTACGCGAGCCGTGTTCACCTAATTATTAATTAATAGAACCTGGCTTCGGAATACCAAAAGCCTCACTGTTGCAGGAGGCTAAAAGGTCAAAATGAGGGTGTGATCTTGTAAGAAAAAATCGAGATTTTGACAGATTTTCCCACACAAGCTCACCGAAACTATGAAAACTTACATCGTCACTAGTCCGAAAAATATGATGGCTGGCGTGAAAATATAGGCAACATCCTCCATTTATTTCTGTTCTAGAAAATCGAATTTTCCATATGTTCTCCCCAGGAGCCACTCGTAAATTTCCCTCCATTTTACTCAACATCGATGTACTATTCAACCCGATTCGAGGCTTGTATGCAAAAATGAGGAACCTAAATCTGTCTGAATTGATTTCATCAACTAGTAAGATTCTTAGAGATGACATTATGTCTCTAGTGATCAACGCAAAGCCATTCCTGGTAGGTGGGTACATGTCCAGGTTGCACGAGTAATTTGCAATTATACCTGCGATATAATTTCCGAGTTTGAAGACAGAATTTCCGAGTTTGAAGTCGGAAAATCAAAATTCCGACTTTTAAGTCGGAATTTTCGACTTTAAAGTCGGAATTTCCGAGTTTAAAGTCGGAAAAACAAAATTCCGACTTTAAAGTCGGAATTTCCGACTTTGAAGTCGGAATTTCCGAGTTTAAAGTCGGAAAAACAAAATTCCGACTTTAAAGTCGGAATTTCCGACTTTGAAGTCGGAAAATCAAAATTCCGACTTTAAAGTCGGAATTTCCGACTTTGAAGTCAGAATTTCCGACTTCAAAGTCGGAAAAACAAAATTCCGACTTTAAAGTCGGAATTTCCGACTTTGAAGTCGGAATTTCCGAGTTTAAAGTCGGAAAAACAAAATTCCGACTTCGAAGTCGGAAATTCCGAGTTTGAAGTCGGAAAAATAAAAAAAAACTCAGTGGCCCTTATACGCTTTCGTAGTGCCATAGTACTTTCACACTTATGCAACTTGAATTCAAGGTGACAATGAAGGAATAGCATGCCAGTTCTCTGTCAGAATGAAGTTCATTGCCTACTATCTAAAGCACTATCCGATATTTATCTAATTGAAGAAGATTACATAACATAAATGATTGTAACTAGCAAACTGTATGAGATAGGTATTAGACCGTCAGATAGTGACAGATTTAGGTGCCCCATTTTCACATACAAGCCTCGAATAGGGTTGAGAAGTACATCGATGTTGAGTAAAATGGAGGGAAATTTACAAGTGGCTCCTGGGGATAACCTATGGAAAATTCGATTTTCCATGGAAAATTCGATTTTCCATATTTTAACGCGAGCCGTGTTCACCTAATCATTAATTAATAGAACCTGGCTTCAGAAGATCAAAGGCTTGAGTGTTGAAGGTGGCTAAAGGGTTAAAATGAGGCTGTAATCTTGTAAAGAAAAATCGAGATTTTAACAGGTTTTCCCACGCAAGCCCATCGAAACTATGAAAACCTACATCGTCACTAGACCGAAAAACATAATGGCTTGAGTGGCGTGAATGGAAAAGTAGATTTTGTCGTCGGAAAATTTAATGGAAATTCTTTTTGATTTTTCCATATGTTTTCCCCATTATAGTGTAAACATAATTTTAATAGATCCATTTATTCAAAGCGTCACTGAAAATTTTTATATCGAAGAGTTAGGTTTTGTGGAATCCATAAACGACCTAACGACAGGACCGTAAATAAAAATTGTTGTCACTGATGATGTTAGTTATTTTAAATGAAACGTTATAAAAATATCGAGTGTGATGTACCACTGAATTGTGATTTTATCGCTTTATCAATATTTGTACTAAAACAGACAGGTCCGTATTTGAAAAGAAATGTTGATGGTGGCCGTTTTGACACGAAACGTTTAATCAAAGATTCAATGTTACATTTTTATAGTACATTTAGAATACAATAAAACTTTCCTTTTCCATTTTTTATATTTTCAGAAATAACAATTCTATTCGTGAAAAACAAATAACAGCATTTTTAGTTTTCCCTGTATAACTCGGAAAGGGCAAGACTCCCTGTAAATTTTCTTCGACCATTGTACTGTTCTCCACAATAGTTATCTTTTCTCCCATTTAATCGTCTTCGTATCTGTTACGGTTTAGGATATAGCAATGTTACCACATAATAAAAGAAACGGCCTGTATATATAGACATATAAACGGTCAATCAAGAGCCCGTAGGAGATATGGAGCGGCAGTTGTGTGGCCCGATCATACGCTGTGTGTCCCGAGTCCGGGCTACACAACGTATGCCGTTGTATATGTGTTCTGAAGGGCTTCATAATGCATTTACAATCATAACCCAATTTTTTGCTGGGGCTTCACAACAACACGTTAATCCATCCAAGATACAGCACTTAGTTCAATACTTTTCCAGAAGGGGGCACTGTACCTATGTACGGATCGATAATTCTACTACGTAGATGAGCCCCAATATTTTACAATATTCTATGCTCGTTGTTTAGCCCTAGATTTGGCAACATGCAAACTAGGTGATAGGGGCTTCACAGAGTTAGTTTCATCGCTATTGTATATTCCAAACGATAATGAAACTGACTTTGTGGAGCCCACCACACGGAGATGTGTATTAAAATATTTAAACACGAAAATGGTTTTATGCGATTTCCGGCGAAACGTGACTTCTAAGCGGAAAAGCGAAAACGTTGTGGACGATGAAAAATCGAAAAAAAATTTATCAAACACTTTTCGATATAATCCCAAATTGACGTCAAATTTCCCTTCATTTTACTCAACATCGACTTACTTTTCAACCCGAGGCTTGTATGTGAAAATGAGGCACCTAAATCTGTCACTATCTGACGGTCTATATAGGGAAAGTAAACACAATAAAATTAGAAAATGTTACAGCTTTCCAAATGATTAAAAATATACAGGGTGTTCCATTAAAAAAAACTGAGTTTCAGTAATTTTCATGAGCACCCGGAAGGAACTCATTTCTGAGCTTACTTGTAAGCTGAAACTGAGATCCAATTCATAGACAGAATCCCTATTGTTCTTATGCAGCTATGGCCCAAATTGCAATATTTTGTGAGTTTGCATTGGGGAAAAAATATTTTTCAATGGTCAAAATTGCACACAAATTGGACAATATAATTTTCATCTCGAAAACCATCACAAATAGGTATAGGGAATTACCAAAATAACTGTAAGGATTCCAAAAATGATATAATATACCGGGTACTCTATTTGAAATAAAAAGTAGTTACTATACTCTCTGATACAAGCAGGAACACTGTTTTTATGAAAACGTTGTAGACAAATAGAGCCTGTTCGTTTATGCCCACAAAATTTTGAAATGATCTGTCATTTTGTTCTCCAAATAATTCTAATGTTCCATCCACTGTGAAACACCTGGTATTAGTTTAGTTGATAAATAAGTTGATAATTTTTTTGATTAATCTCTAGAATTTATATTTAAGTGACAATATTTTTTTGTAAGTTTGTTGAAACCTATTTAATTTTAAAATGGGTTTTAAATTGAACCTTGAAGAAAAAAAAGGTGGTTCCGATTAGAAAAGGTTTAGATTTTCATTCTTTCTTTCACTTATTTGACCCAAATTTCTGAATCATTAAATGTTTTGACTTCAACCTGTGCAAATAATTTATTGAATAGTAAGTAAATAAAGTATCTTTATTAAATATGAATTTCCTAATACACAAAATATTATCATTAATGAACGCCTTATTTCATGTAAATCAAAATAAAAAAGGCATAACACGTATATCTAATGAACATAAATGTAACTAGATCAGTAATTTGGTCAAATTTAAAATACACATACAGGGTGTTTCATAATACATGCGCAGGACTTCCGGATGTGATAGCTCGTTCAAAAATATGAAAAAGTTCCTATTAACTTACCCTCTAAAATTCAACATTTTCGAGATACAGGGTGTTGAAATTTTAAAAAAAATTATTGTTTTTTGCGAATATCTCTGGAACCGTTTATCGCACAAAAAACAGATTTTGAATGCATTTTCTACTCATAATTAGCTATGTGTTGTGCAGATTTTTAATTTTTTAAAATTCATAATTGGTGAAGATTTTGAGGGGGTAGTGGTTGTTTTTTTCTCCAACTTCTACGCCACTGGAAAAAGTATGATTTTGAACCCACTTTAACCGCCAATGTTTTCTACACACAAAGGTACTTTTGGTCATAAGCTCTAAAGTTGACCGTTTTCAAGAAAAATCAACTTTCATGTTGAAAAACATGGTAATTGTTTTTAAATAATTTTTTTCCTAATTATACAAAATTTATTTAAACGTTAAAACAAGTAACAAAACCAAACATTGACTTGTTAATTGCAAAATAAATAAAAAAACAATAACAATCATACTCAGTTGAATTGTTGGAAATGTCCACCGTTAGCTTCAAAGCACGCAGCAATTTTTCGAGGAAAAAACATTATTTAAACAACATGAAAGTTGATTTTTCTTGAAAACGGTCGACTTTAGAGCTTATGACCTAGAGTACCTTTTTTGTGTAGAAAACATTGGCGGTTCATATACAAGGCTCAAAACTGTACTTTTTCCAGTGGCGTAGAAATTGGAGAAAAAACACTACCCCTTCAAAATTTTCACCAATTATGAATTTGGAAAAATAAAAGATCCGCACAAAACATAGCTTATCATGAGTAGAAAATGACTACGAAATCTATTTTCTGTGCGATAAACGGTTCCAGAGATATTCGCAAAAAACGATTATTTCTTTAAAATTTCAACCCTGTATCTCGAAAATGGTGCATTTTAGAGGGTAAGTTAATATAAACTTTTTTTGATATTTTTGGACGAGCTATCACATCCTGAAGTCCTGCGCATTTATAATGTAACACCCTTTATAGTAAAATACAACACAATGAAACAGTTCAACATTTTTACATCTCTATGATGTTCTGACCAATAAATACTTTTGATTTGATTTTGAAAAGTTGTGAAGTGGTACTGTTTTTATCTCATTAAAATCACTGATACCGTTAAAAATAAACTTTTCATTGGAATGGAAAAATGAAGCACAGTAGTTTTCCAGACTACGCTCATTCATTTGAATCTCACCAACCAATCAATTTTAACTCTCGTGAGGTTTCCCATATATCGGCTACTATCTCAGCATCATCAGTTCAACGAACTTTTGGAGCGAACGACGTGATAAATCACATCACTAGCCTTCAAAAGGCCCAAAAACTGCTAACACTATCTCGCGTTTATACGGATCAATTTTTTTATGTTTTTTTGACAAGTCTGACCATTCCATTTTTGCAATATTCAAATGATAATTCCTCTCTCGCGCATCCCTGGGGCATTTCCGGTTGGTTGATGGATAGTCCGTTGTTTTATCATGTATCTTGATTAAGAATGATGGACAGTCTGTTGAATTTAATATGAGTTTTTGTGGAAATATAGCACGTGTTGTTTCGGGGATTAGTTCACTTTGCGTTCTATTATTCTCCTATCGGGTTTGATGGAAATCGGAAAATGCGATCCGGAAAAAATTAAAATGATTGATTATATGGTCAACAATGAGAGAAAACGAAACTACCATGAGGATCTGAATTGAACTCTGAACTAGTCGTGATTCGGTGTTTTTTTCCAAACATTTTTGAAATCCAATGTTATAGTGTTCGCACGCCTAATCATCATTCACGTGATATAAAATTTATCAACAGTAAAAACACAAGAGCTTTTTTTTATCGGATAAATTTCTTTTTGTAACGAAATAATTTTGACAATCAGTAATTTTACGAGAAAATTAGTGATGGAAAAATTTTGAGTTAAAAAGAAATTTATCCTTAAAAGAAAAGCTCGAGTGTTTTTTGGCAAGATAAATCAACGACCGAATATATGAATGAACAACAACAATAATTATCTTTATTGATACAATTAAATTATTTAAATGAACAGTTATTAAATACACAATTGTTATAAATTGTTTGGTTTGGTGTACTGATTTCAAAATTTTCTGGTATTTACACATGTAGAATACTCATTTTGATTTTTCTCACTCGAGGCTCGTAAAGAACTAATAAGATTTTCGTGATGTTCAGGATCAATTTGGTGGTAGGGTTTAATAGAAGATGATGATGAGTGTCCCGTTATCTTTATAAGTTGTCACTTACTCCTGCTTTGGCTAACTGGGAAACTGTACTAGCACGGTTCGAATGATTGGTAATTTTATTATTTGTGATGTCGAGTCCAATTTTAGTTGCAGAAAATTTGTTGCAAGTAGAAATCGTATCCCATTGGAACCTTTTTGTACCAACCTTTGGAATTTTTATATTTCCGAAAGGGATTTGGAGTTAAAAAAAGTCGTTCAGATGTTATGTTTTCATTCCTTTTTGTAACAGTAATTTTAACAATGCAGCGGGACAAATACCTTCATCCATTTCATTTTTTGTTATCCATTTGCTGTCTGCTAATTTTTTCGACCCACCCTGTGTCGTCTTTGAAAATATTGAATTGTATTCAAATCTTCTTGTTGTAGTTCCATCTTGTTTTTTTTCTTCTTTAAAATGGTAAATTTTACAGTTTGAAGCATCTCCCCCTCTCCAAGCTAATTCATAAGAAGCTATATGAAAGAATCTTTTCTGTAATCCCTCTGAGTTGTCTATTTTCCACAGTTTTGCCATTTTTACTATATCTTTATGCTACAGAACTTACTTTTCTTTTCTCTGGAATAACTTGTAATTATAAAATAAAATAAAAGTATCAAATTTAATATTGTATTCCTTGAAATATCTTTCTTGAATCATCTTCGCAGTTGAATTCCAAATTGATTTAACTGTATATTCTTTATAATCTTCTTCATTCCTCTTTTTCATATTATAGGCCCAATCCTTTAATATATCTGCTACTTGTTGTAACGGAGTTATTTTCGACTGTTCGTAATTTCGTACTTGACAAAACTCCATAAATTGTCTCCATATTGACGCTTTAGTATTTTTTGTTGATTGCGGGATTTCTTTTTCTATATTTTTTGTTATTTGTTGAGTCGAAACTTCCTCAAAACGACTCATGTTGTAATGTTTCAGTATCAACTATCAACAATACTTAAATAACTGACAGGGCAGACATTAAAGTGACGTTAGCATACTAGATGTAGACGCTTAAGAGGAACGGGCGTTTTTATCGGTGATAAAAAACGATGCACCTTTTTTATCGCTGTCAAAATGACAATACAGTCATCTTTAAATGACACATTTTATACAGGAGTTAATTTATCACTACACAACTGTAGTACCACTCAGAACTTCGACAACTTGTGTTTGACTGTTATTGGAGTTCTCGCAACTTAACATGTATAACAATTAACATGTTATGTCAGAAATTGATTATCCACAAAATAACAAAACCTTATTTTTTACAAGCTGGTTTGATCAGACCGCATACTAACAAGAACATTATAGCCCATTTTGTTTTGTTTGGAGTCACAATTTCATAAAAACCCAGCAAATTATGACGCTACCTGTGCCCATTCTGAAGACGGCCCACCACTGCCGAGATTTCAATGAGTAATCTCCAATTTATCGCACAATATCTGTCTATTCAGCTTCTCTGAAACGTCGTTCATAAAATGTTATAATATTCCGACGCCACGTGCATAAATGAGGAGAATATCTCACTCAGCTACTTCATGTCTCTGCCCTTTATGATTTCCGATGAATACCGATCTGGCCGACTGTGCCATAAAGAGACTCTCCGGCTTTGATACCGGGACTGATGAAAGATGCTGGGGCTTTTCAACATAGATTTAGGTTATGTTCTATGACGATCACGTGCATGTGGATTGTGGCTGCGTAGGGAATAGTTTTTGTGATCGGGTGTGAGAAGAAGTTCGGAGGACTAGTTTGATGAGAGTTTTTTCGGGAGATTAGGCATCGTTTATGGGGATATGCGATTACGATGAGTAATGAAATGATAGATGGATGGATTCTGCTTCATCCCTGTATTGTAACATGCATTATTTATGAATCGTAGTTAGTTTGCAGTAGTTCTAGTTCAAAGAGTGTGTTTCCGAAACCTGGTAAATCTTGCTTTATGAATGGGGATGAGATAAACTGTTTCCAGTATGAATATAGACACAACCATCAAAATTTCATGTTTTTGAAGTATAGTCTGCGTGTTTCCCAAAATGTTAGTTTATACAATCATCTCAGAGCACGTTTTTGTTGCAAAAACACACTCTGTAAATTAGAACTACAAACTTCTCAAAATTGGATGACAACCCAAGTAACAATTTAAATGTTATTTGGATTTATTCTAGTTTTATGAAAGTTTTATGAAGGTTAGGTAATGCCCAATTTGATATATGCAGTTCATATATTATTCCTAATACGCTACCAAAGCAAACAGATTTATGAATCAGTTTCAAAACACTCCTGAAGGCTATAAGATAAGACCATTCAGCATTTAAGTATATTTGTTTATAAAATGGTTTTACAATGGCTTATACAGATACACGAAAAATCTTTTTGGTATTTAAATAATCCACATAGAAACTTAGTTTCATGATGGTTTTATAGCACTCCTCAGGTCCATGCAATGGTTCTGTAATAAAACTAACGATGAGGTTTTATTAAGGTTTTGAGATGTACTCTCGAGGACTGCTATGAAATCAAAGCATAAAACCATTTCTACTTAAATGCTAGTAGCTGCCCCTAACCGGTAATAAATAAATCACATTGGGTAAAGATTACTGGAAAAAATAAATAGTAATTAAACGTTTCACAAGACTTAGACACCAAATACTTATCACGAGAGTATAGACACTGAGTATACTGACCACGTCGATCACGAAAAGACGAATGTCAGGCGGTATTGACAATTGACAGTTGAAATATTTTGTAAATTAATTTTAAAATGGTTTATTTTGAGGAGAAACGACTTTATGACGGCAATATGTGCAGCTAAATAGAATAAAGATAGGGTAGCCATATTTTATTACAACAACTAAAGAGAGCATAATTTCAATTAATGTTTTTTGCAATTTGGTGTGTATGACGGAAAGGAAATACACAATTATTGGTATTCATTTGTATTTAGATATAGTACAAATCATTCCGGGAAAGATATGAGTCAAAATAATTTTTTAATTTTATGTGGTATTTTGTTTATTTTCTTAATTTCGCGTTGTCATTGGGGCGCAGTGCAGATTTACCACCTAACTGATGTCATTTTGTCAAAAAAATTTCATTCGCAGATGATATTCGACATTTTACGTTGTTGAATACCTATATATTCTTCATATATCACTGCCAGGACGCCATCATTATATTTTTGCTTGTAAAATAGTCGTCCTTTTTTTCGCAACTGAAGAATTAGATTAATTTAATTCCGTTTTGGCTGTAGTTATTTATGGAATATTTTCTAACCCAATTTCATTCAGAAAAAGATATTTTGATGCCAAATAGATTTTTTTAATGACATACAGGTTTATAACAGCCCCATGATTTGGTTTTATAATGATCCTCAGGAGGTTATTAAGAATCCTGCCTATAAGGCAAGCAGGTTTTATGCTTGCATTTCAAAATAGCTTAGATTCAAAATAGCTTAGATTTATAGCAGCTTTAAGGAGGTTTTATGGATGTCGTTACAGCAAAACAGTTTTATCGATGCTGTGATTGTTATGGTCTTCAGAACCTTCTCAGGGCTATCACAAAACTGAAATTGTTACTTGGAAACGTAAGTGTGAATCTATAAGGCAATAATAAACTGATTTTGCAGCTGAGTTTCTCAGCTCATTTAAAGTCACTCTGACGGCATAGCAAACAGCAGATAACTTTTTGTTCAGTTCAATTCTATGATCGTTGAATTTTAGGTCACAAAATGGTTTAGTGATTATTTTGTTCAATGATCTGATTCCCTATGGAAACATTATTAACTATGTGCAATTGGTTTTAGTTATGTTAAATGCGAAGAGGTTTGGATAATATCATTTTTTCACTTACTTACTGTACTTCTATCAGTTTTGATGACCTTATGCAGATCGAATTCATTGCTGCTATGTCATAGACTACTGGTACAGTTCAATTATTTTATCTTTACCCGACCGTCATCATTGTAATGCATATGAAATAAGTCGAGAAATTTTAGTCAAAACAAAGTTTAAATGTAAAACGACGTGGCTGATATCCCGATAAAAATTACAACGTGTAGATAATGAGATAAGATAATGAATTATTAAATTAACTAAATTAACATTTTCAAATTCATGAAAATGGCGAACCTCCAGACAAGGTCTTTATTTATAGAATTAGGTAAGGTTTTTTTCTCAATAGGGTTTCCACCCTCTGAATTACTGTTGTGTGAATATCCCGGTAATCGAAAATACAGTCACATTTATCAATTGTGGGGTTAGAAATTTCAAAGATTATTTGTGGAAAAACACATTGTATTGTACTTACTTTGAAATTAATGATTGTAAGAGACGTTTAGTTTTGAAAAAAACTGTTTTTATAATGTGTCTGACTGCAAAACGAAGTAAAAGTGGTGACAAACAATCCCCAAATGACAGAAAATAATGACGTGATTGATGGTACTGCTCTAGTCAATACACTATTTGGCAAGTTTAGTTGAAATGTAAAAACACTGTCAGCTTTATGGCTATCTCTTTTCACTGTTTTGAGTTTCAATGGATCATCACAATACCATAATTCTTTGCTTAGAAGACAAATGTCAACGAATTTTGATTCGCTCATAGCGGTTGATAGACAGAGATGTTACATAGAGGGCGTGTTATTTCTTAGATCATAAATTGATGACGCGTGGGTAAAGATAAAATAATTCAACTGTATCATCGACGAAAACAGTGATATAATGAGTGATGTCAGGTCATTTTCATAAAGCAAAAATGAAACTGGGCCAAAGACTGAGCCTTGTGGTACGCCGCAACGTTTATCAGCATTACTGGAAATTGCTTTTGTTTTTACCAGCTGTGTTCGACCTGACAAGTGCGATTTAAACCATTTTTATACCATAAAAGATAATTTGGTTACCGAAATGCGCATCTAGGAGTGAAAATTCGTGTGTGGTCAAGAGAAATATACTATTTGTATTCTTGTTGAATGATACCATAGAATAGAATAGATGACACTAGTTAGTGGGAAGATTTACAAAAGTGTAACAAGAGAAATTTGAATTAAATGAAAATAGTTACTTAATTCTAAGAATAAATGTACCTTCAAATTATCAATATATCAGATGAAGACTGGTTTGAATAGAATAATATAAATTTCAATTAAAAATGTATTATTCATATAAAAAGGTTTACTTACACATTCACACTTGTTCACAAACATACATTTATATCATCTAAAATTCTACAGTCCTATATTATCGATCAAAAAGCAACTTGTTCACAAACATAGATATATGTGAACTAGACAAGTATTCTAACATTGGTCGTATCATAGAGAAACACTTCATAAACATTTTTGGTTCAATGTTTCAAACGATTAATAGTTCTTTGATTAATTTTTCATGTTTTCTCAATTTTTTCTTAAAAAACTTTATTCATTTATTGATCAAAATAATCGATATAAACTGTTCTATCGTCGATATATCTTCTGGGTGATGATGATTTTGAAAATCGAATGAAAATATATTATTTACATATGTTTCCAATCTTTGTCTCTCCAAAGTTCTCCTGGTATAAAACAAAATATGTGTATTTTTCGTTTTCCACATTATAGTAATGAAAACGTTTCATTCAGATTAATAAATTTTCTGACGAAATATAACCATGTAATTTTGCTTACTTTTTCCAACGTAAGTTCAATAGATAGATAGATACATAGATATTTTATTTCTTTGTTTAACATATACAGAGTATAAGAACATTATACATTGCCATGTAACAAACAAAACGGCACAAAACAGAACAGAAAAATTACATAAATTATTCACTTACAATATAATATAAATTCCAAATATTATAGATATATAGGTATATATATTGTTATGATCTAATTTGAAATTATTTGAAATAAATTTTTTTTACGAGTTTTTGAAGAAAATTACTTAAATAAAACTGATGGATATGTTTATTTATGTGTTTGAAACCAGATTTTAAACAACCATACTATAAATTCACTATTTCAGTTGATATAATAATTTTGAAAGGCCAAATGAGACCATATTTCAGGTAGATTATCAAAATTTACAATTTTACTCTCAGAAACCAAATTGAAAAACTTTGAAACATTCAGTATGGAGATTAGGAGATTTGAGAGTGACAGTTAGAAGTTTTGACATAATGGAATGAATATTGATAGAAAGGCAAAAGTTTGAAGTAAAAATGAAAGTATGGTCAAATAAAATGAAAGGGGCACATTCAATGAAAAGAATTGTTAATAGAATAGTAAGTTTATTGATTTAGAATGCGGATTGGAAAGAAAATGCATAAATTGTAAGTGATAGAAAGGTGCCTGTGAATTCAGATGGAAAAAGAAAGTAGGTTGGTGGATGGATGGACATGACGACGGTTGTTTGGATTGTTCAACATTTAAAGGAGGAAGCAGAGGAACTAGAAATTAAAAAGGAGGAAGCAGCAGGACTAAAGTCTGAAAGGCAGAGGAAATAGCATCAACACTAAAGAAGTAAAAGAAGTAGAATTGGAAATAAGAACTTTATACTACAAGGTATTATCCTTTCCATTTATAATTTCCGGACTTATCAACAAAAGTCGTTGTGATTTTCTTAGAACTGTCATTTCAGTGTCATAAAATTATAGGCAGGGACGTTATAGATAGATTTCATTTTCTTGAAAGTGTTGAAAGGACAATCAATTTTGAATTTATCTAAATTATAATTATTGATAATATAAGGTGGGTTTCTTGTAGAAAAGGTATTTTATAGGTGAAGGAGATTTTCATTATTATTTGACTAAAAGTTTATATAAAGATTGTATGAATTTGAATTGGAGTTTATAATTAACAAAAAAATTTTAGTATCAGTATTTCATTCTTATATGTTTGAGAATCAAAATTTAGCCTAGAATCCTGATGAGATTGAGAGTTTTTCATGTTGTATGACTGAGTTGTAAAAATTATAGTCCAGGGAATAAATTTATTTGATATATAAAATAAATTAAATAAAATTAAATTAAATTAATGAATTAAATAAAATAAAATTAAACTAAATAAATTGAATCAAATTAAATAAAATCAAATTAAATGAAATAAAATAAATCAAATTGGATTAAATAAAACTGAATTAAATTAAATTAAATAAAATAAAATTTAATTAAATTACATTAAATTAAATCAAAAATAAATAAAATTAAAATAAATCGAAATATAAATAAAACAATTATATTTTTTTTATAATAAAGTAAAATATATAACAAAATATATACATAAATATATATATATATATATATATATATATATATATATATATATATATATATATATATATATATATATATATATATATATGAAACATACATGAATATAAAACACAACAACGAATATGAGGTAAAATAGCACTAGTTGTCATGGAGTGAGTCACTAAGTGATTTACTGAACTCGTCAATCTTGTAGGGAACCATTTTGATAAAAAAAAAATTAATTTTCTTTTTGAAAGATTCTAGTGGTAGTTCCCTCATTTCACGAGAGAGCAAATTGAAAAGGGGAATACATGATAGAATATGTTCACTTATTGATGTAAATAAACAATAAAAATTATTATATCATAAATATATCTCTCGAGTGATAGTAATTTTGAAAATAAAATATAAGCATATTATTGATATATGTTTCCAAAAATTGTCTAACATAGTTTCTCCAAATTTTTCCTGGCATCAGGTAAAATATGAATATTTTACATAATTCGTAATATATTAGGTAATAAAAAAATATGATATTAGAATTGATCCATTTTATGATCAAATAACTATGTAACTTTGGGTACTTTTTTGCATACTTTGCCTGACGTGAGTTGAATATCTGAAGAAATATGTCCAATTATTGCTCAAAATAATCAATATAAACTATTATATCGTTAATATATTTCCTGGGTGATATAAATCAAATATAAACGTATCATTTATATATGTTTACAAAAATTGTTCCTTCAAAGTTTTCCTGGTATCAGACGAAATATGCTTATTTTGCATTCCTCATAATATAGTTTCGAAAATGATTTATTCAAATTGATACATTTTACGATCAAATAATTACTCATTTTTGCATACTTTGCCTGACTTAAGATAAATACCTTAAAATATATTTAGATATTGATCAATATATTCAATATGAAGTTTTCTACCCTACGATAGTTGTCGCTGCTATTGAAGTAACAGTTTATGAATACTATCAAAAGCTTTTATGAATTGTCCATTAGTTATTGGACCCCGTGGGGTAACATGATAACATTCACAAAAGGCCTAATAATAATAATAATAAAATTGTACCTACAATATACCATGATAACCATTTTTAGTATTTGGACATTGTGCAAAATATGACCAATGTATGACGTCGATACAACGCTGAAATTTAGGATATATCGCCTCAAAATGGACCGTAGTATTGGGAACATGACTTTTGAGTGACTTACTTGACATATATTATGATATGTACTTTGGACATTGTGCACAATACGTCATTTTTGATGATGAAAACAAGATCAATGAGATATGACGTTGATACAACGCTGACAGTTGGGACTTATCGCCTCAGAAAAGACCTCGTATTGGAAACACAAGTTTTGAATCAGTTACTTGACATATGTTAGAATATGCTATTTGGACATTGAGCATGATACGTCGTTTTGATAATAAAATATGAACAATGAATTATGACATTGATATAACGCTGAAAATTAGGACCTATAGCATCATAAAATACGTATAATGCATACAAATTGATGCTGTTGACCATCATTCATAAAACGTTTAGTTTATGTTCCACATATGTAACAATTTAAAAATGTTCACCGGGTAAGTTCTTGTAGTAGGTTTAAAAAGTAATTGTAGAGTTGCCAGTTTGTAAGTCTAAAATAGATTGAATATCATTTCTAACATTTTATAGGCAAAAGAGCAATGCTCAATATTTATTGGGGTTAACTTTAAGTAAATGTGAATGTCCTCGCAAGGTCTACAAAAACACCATGGCAAGGTTTAACCTCATCCAAGTCTCCGTAAACATAGTTTGTAAAATCAATCATAGCGTCCAGTATCCCCATGTCGTTCACAGAAACTTTTTCATTCATTTTTTTGTATTAATTTTAATTTAGAATCAACTGTATGAATGCAAAACATTACATAATCTCTCCACACACGAACCCCTAATAATTATATCCCAGCAACCGTGCATCATATTTGAATAACCCCATATAAAAAAAATTAATATTCCCCGAACGCCGACCATAAAAAGTTGAATTTCGTTTACATCACCACACCTCTAACTCACGTGAACACAAAACTTGTTTTTTGTTCGTCGGCGTAAACATTTTCGAGTCGCTGGGCAGGGACTTTTACGATAGAAGAACTCGTAAAAAGTTGATATAATAAAATCCTACTTTCTCGAGAATCATTTCGATTAATTGAGTTTTGAAGGATATAATCAAGAAAATAATTAAATCTGATGGATTCTCCGTTCGGATATTGCCATTCCGATAATTGGTTTATTATTGGAGTTCGCTGAATACAGTAGTCGTGGGGTAATGATAGTGTTTAACTTACGAAAATTATTTTCAAGGGTAGGGCTGCCGATAGTGCGGAAGTTGGTCAATACGCCCGGCCGGTAATTTCAATTTCTAGAATACGGTACTCGAACTTCATAATCTCGATTCCATTAGATTGAGATGCTGTGGAGTAACCGCAATTTGTTTCGTTTATCTGAAGCCATTCACTGGTGAAATGGAGCTGAATGCCCTTCTCTGAAAATATGACGAAATAGAAAGATAAAGAAGAAGATAATTTTTTTCCGTAGACAATACATTACAGCATCGTATAGAAAATTGTTATCCTAGACCAGGCATGTAGTATTCTAAATACTATATGAAAAAAAGAAGTATTTATTTATTTATTTAATTATTTTTATGTTTGGGATACACCAGGCAAAAGCCCAAAGCAGTATCCACTTAAAATTCATTTACAGATTTCCCATTCTAAATAAACATCAATTTTGACATAATGATAATATTCAATTCACTTCATAAAGGAACTGCAAAAGCCAGTAAATTTTTTTACATTTGTACAATTAACAATAAACTCAACAGAGTTCACAAGTTTCATATCACATTAGGATCAACATTCAGAAAAAACCGTTTGATACATTTTGTGAATATTGTGAATGATGTAGTGAATATGACATATTCACTTAAATATACAGGTTGATTCAAAATTCGATGTAAATATTTAAAGGGCGTATTGTTGACTTTTTCTTCAAATCAACATGTGTCCTAAAATGCACCCCCTCCGAGCTACAGCCCCTGTAAGGAAAAAAAGCAAGATTATCTAAAACTGTGACTATAATAACGAATCTTTTTTAGGCACTCTATTCTTTTTTTGCTTCAAAAATTATTTAAACCCAGTTTTGGGGGAGTTGGAGGGTGGTCCACACTTTTATTGGCCCAATTTTTATGTTCAAAAAGAGAAACTTTGAATTCGAATAGCATAATCTTACTGGCCATAAAAAAACTAAAAATTCGGTCTCTTGCATTTTTGTCGTACAACCGTTTGCCGGAAAATCGTAATCAACGAAAGGGGGGTATTTTCACAATATCAAACCAACAAAACATGTATTGGCTAATTTATTCAAAATTTGAAGTGAATATTTCAAAAACGTATTGTTGGCATCAAAATAAGACTTTTTCTTCAAATCAACATGTGTCCTAAAATGCACCCCCTCCGAGCTAAAGTTTTAGTTAATCTAGTTTTTTTTTTCTTAACTTACAGGGGCTGTAGCTCGGAGGGGGTGCGTTTTAGGACACATGTTGATTTGAAGAAAAAGTCTTATTTTGATCCCAACAATACGCCCTTGAAATAATTACATCCAATTTTGAATCACCCTGTATATTGAAATTTCTAGTCATTCTGCAGATTGGTGAGTTATTGGCAGATTTCGTATTTTTGAAAAGGATATCAAACAAATTTTGATTTCTCAATGATCGTAATGACACGGAAAAGTTCATTTTATTCAAAATATCGGGGCTACGGATTTTTTCATTTAGAATTTTATGCAGATTCAACACATCGTTCATAATTCTAATATTTTCTAACAATAATATTTCATACTTGTTACAAATACTGGTGAGGGATGTAGAAGGAGTGTGTGTTTTAAAAAACAAGTATTTCAGGAACTTATTCTGAACATTCTTTAGTCGTTCAACGTAAACATTATACTGAGGATTTCAAATAGGAGAAGCAAAATTGATATTACTCAATACGTATACATAATATAGAGCTAATATAGTCTGAGGGTTAAATATAAATTTAGTTTGTCTCATGAAATAATCTAACATCCTAAGAGACTTTTTTATTACATTATTCATATTTGAATATCGAATATAAGTTTGCTATCATACGTTAGTCCTAAGAGCGATTTCACACACACCGGTAAAACCGGTGCCGGTGCCGTGTCGGTGCTGGTACCGGTTCCGGTACCGGACAACAGCGTATTTCACACAGCCCGGCATATCGGTGCCGTTATTTTTTTCAGTATATGTTGAACAGTGCTGGAAGAAAGATGTATGCTGTAACTGCTGTCCACAGACGTCAACTCCTAGGTTTATTGTATCTTAGGAGTAAATACCGAAAAACCAAATATGAAAGACAATACTGGGCACATCCCCTACTGACGGTGAAATACTTAGAAGGCTCTTTTTCCACGCTCTATGAAAAACTAAGAGAGGATAATTTCAAATTCTTCAATTACTTCAGAATGAGTACAGATACATTTGATTTTCTGGTGGAACGACTAGAAAATGAAATTAAGCATCAGGATACTTCAATGAAATTACTTCTCAAAATACTATCCGTCACCGACACGTCAGAATGTGTGTGGACAAACGTACATAAGAAATCATAGAAACCGACTAATCGGAGATCGGTCCGTCTTCCGATTGTCGAGATCCCCGCCGGCTGCATAAATCGGAATCGGCGGCGGTACCGGCAAATAAGTCGGACCGGGCTAAGTGTGAAAACTATAATTTGATTACATTGCATTCGGTGCCGGCACCGTCACCGGCACCGGCTTTACCGGTGTTTGTGAAAACGCTCTAAGTCTTTTATCTGGCTGTATCGTTTCAAGAAAATTCCATTTAGAGTATATTGACCATCAAATACGTTCTTGTTTCTTGTAAATGTAATATAATGGCATTTGTCAGAATTCAAGAATAAGTTGTTTTCCTTAAAGTAAGTCTCAAACCTATTCAGATCACTTTGCAATTTTGCGCGATCAAAAATGTTTCTCATTTCTAGGAATATTTCGAAATCATCCGCATATGCTAAATATTTGCAGTACTCAAAGCTAACAGTTATGTTATTGATACAAATTAGAAACATGAAGGGGTCCATGTGCGATCCTTGTGGCACCCCTAAATGTATAAAAAAAGTAGACATAATTACAAATATACATAATTTACATACAGTGATTGCTCAATATGAAACAACAGTAATTTTCACACAACACAAGCGATTGTCCTCTAAGTCATGAAGTCTGTCAAATTATAAAAGCACCTTTTAGAAAAATTACTTTTGAGTTTTTTTTTTAACATTCCAGTGGTGGCGCCAAAGCTTGTTGCACCAGTGGTTGCGCTGGTGTCACAGACCGAATGGGGAGGGGTGGGATTTTCTTCAAAAAAATTAAATGACTTTCAACAAAAGGTTCATTCAAGAAAGTGTACTACAATTGGAAATTATTTTTTTCAAATTTACAAGTCAAATTTTTTTTTCTTGTTTGTATAAACAATTGTAGTGCACTTTCTTGAATGAACCTTTTTTTGAAAGTCATTTAATTTTTTTGAAGAAAATCCCACCCCCTCCCCATTCGGTCTGTGACACCAGCGCAACCACTGGTGCAACAAGCTTTGGCGCCACCACCCAAGTAGCACAACTATATTGGTACAATATTTTGAACATATTGGCGAAATATTTGAAATGCAATATTGGCGAGAAAAAAAATGTGAACATTCGGCGATATTGATCCAATATTACTTGAATAATATTGGCGAAATATTCTTGAACTAATATTGGCCTCAAAATGTTTGGCGATATTGGTACAATATCGCAGATACAATATACTGACAATATTGGCACAATATTCAAAAGTTATATTGTCGAGAAGTAAAATGTGAACATTTCTCGATATTGGTCGAATATTATTGGAATATTTTAGAAATAGTTTTGGTGAAATATTCATGAAGCAATAATGACCTCAAAATATTTATAGATATTGGTACAATATTTATCGATATCGGAACAATATCATTTGGATATATTGGTGGATGTCAATATACCTTGGTAAATTATTAAATGTCTTTTAGTTGATGAAGGTGACACCAGAGTCTGCCTTTTGATCGCTATAATCACTGAGGGCACTGAATTAGTTGTTTTGAAAACAAGTATTTAATATACTTTCGCAGGATTTTTATCCAGGTTTGATCATGATATAATTTCAATATGTTTCATTGAATATTCGGCCAATTTTCAAATTTAATCTCAATCTAAATGTAGGAAACAATATGATGACAATATTGTTTAAACGATATCGATAAATATTATTGAACCAATATTGACCCAATATTAATTAATAAGATTTGTTGAATATTGGCGAAATGATATTCAACAATGTGTAATCACACTTGGAGATACAATATAGTTTTTATTCCAAGAATCGATATTAGGGGAATATTGGGATTGCGATATTTATTCTAGATGTTAAAAACGATGTGAAGACAATATTGTTTTATCGATATTGGTAAATATCATTCAACCAATATTGGCTCAATATGAGTTATTACAATTTGTCAAATAAAGTGGAAATGATATTCCACCAATATTCTAACAAACTTGGAAATACAATATAGTTTTTTTCCCCTATAATCGATATTACTGGAATATTTGGATTGCAACATTTATTCTAGATGTGGAAAACAATATATAACCAATATTGTAGTATCGATATTGGTAGAAATTATTCAACCAATATTGACCCAATATTTCGTGTGATAATCTACATTCAAAACTAGTTCAACCAATATTCCACCAATATTATTAATATAATATTGTTTTTTGAATATTTTCCCATATTGGACCAATATTGATATTTCATTTACAATATATCTATATTGGCCCAATATGGAACCAAGATTCAGCCGATATGATGTTCTACCTGGGCACTGGAAGGTTAAATAGTCCCTCAGACTGACTAAATTTAAATTTTTCGGGCAAAAAATAAAAAAAAATTTAATCCCAAGTTTGAACGTGAGTGGGCCCGTATCAGGCCCTCCACTGCGGCCAATGGCCTATTGTGGCTTAGGTACTTAGGTCACATTATATTCACAAAATTGAATGAATGAGTCTCTATCCTAACTAGTTGACTTCCGAAATGAAGAAACGCAATCTTTTTTCAACCTGATTCAGTTGAAATACAATAATGTTCAAATGTAAATGTTTTGGTAAACTTAAATGAAAATATGTAACCCTCCGAAGATGAAACTTGGTGTTTCTAAGCAACACAGCGATAGATCAAAAAGCAATTATTCGCTAGTAGCTATCAAATGTTGAGGAAGCTTTTCACAGCAATAATCAAATCTCATAGTTTCAATAAAACTGATAACAGTTTATATTATATTTGCTACTAATGAATGAAACTCCAACAATAATAATAATAATGATAAAGAACAAACAATGAAATATATTTATTTACAGGAGGTGTTCGAAATTTCTACCAGCTTCTCCTACACACAGGCGACACTTTTTCTGAACGCTTTTTGCCGAATTAATTAGTTCAATATGAGTGAGAGAAGCACTACTTTGTATCACTGCCGCTTCCAATTCGTACCAGAGGTAAAAGTCCATAGGCGTTGAGTCCGGTGTGACCTGGCCGGCCAACGGTTGGGTCATTGGTTGGCTATCCAATTATTACCAAATTTGTTTGACAATTGATCTGTTGTGAGGCGAAGCCCGGTCTTGTTGAAACTGTATTTTCCTGAGCTCCATTAGTGGCAATTCATCAACAATATTTTGCTTTAAAATTTCTAAATACCTCTGATATGTGAGACAGCCATTATAAATGAACGGGCCGATAATTCTACCCCTGAAAACACCTGCCCATACACTAAATCCATTTCTTCCTTGACTTCTCTGCTCCACAATTGAATGAGGATTTTGTTTTGGCTAAGTATAAGAATTGTAGCGGTTGAAAATGCCGGCACTGCTGAAAAATCACGCTCTTGGTAACAATTTTCCATGAACCACTGGCGAAAATCAATGCGGAGTTCAAAATCATCTGGTCTGAGTTTGTGAACTTTTCTGGTCCCGTATGGCTTGAATTTGTGCTTTCTTAAAATCCGCCTAACTTTAGTTCTTGGTAGACCTGTTGATATTTTCAAATTTCGCTTTGACGTTTTGGGATTATTTTCAACAGCTCCTAAAACGACTATTTCTTCCAATTTAATGCATTTAATTTTGGTATTTTCTTTTCAAATTGACCACCATCAATTAAGTTTTGTCGCAATCTTCCGAAAATGTCTCTAAAAGGTTGTCTTCTCTCTGGATACCTCTCGTCGTACAAATTGCTTGCTGCTTCTGCATTTTCCTCGGTTTGTATAAAACAGACTATCATATCCCATTTTTCATGATTCTCATACTTCATTGCGAAAGTGTTGAACAATATCACGAATTGAGGAGCGTCTTTACTGCTCAAATCAAAATTTGACAGCTACCAGTAATCACTTGCTTTTTCTTCTATCGTTGCGTCGTCCAAAGCCAAAGCCAAAGCCAAAGCCAAATACAGGGTGTTAAATTAAAAAAATTACCGGTTTTTCAACATTTTGTATCTTGAGAATGAATTATTACGATACATCGTATAAAAATTGTTGTTTATTTCAGCGAGATCTATCACATACCTACTCAGTTTCTGTAAAGTTCTGAGCAACTTCATCTGGCTCGTGAGTAACCTCATAACCTGCAGCGATGCATACATTTGCAAATTTCCCAAAAACGACTTGAGGAAAAATTGTAGAAATTGCATTATCATAGGAATATTCATACCAACCGTTTGGAATTTTCGAAGAAACATAGTTTTGACGATTTCATTGAAAATATGAACAGGATGTTCATAAAGTCAGTTGTGGAATCATCTGCGACTGAAAGTTGGAATTTAGTCGCTATTTTCCATTGACCGAAAAAATATAATAACCTGACGTGACCATATGATTAGTCACATTCTCCCTATCGACCAATCAATCAATCCCAACATCTCTCAACACCGAACTGATCTGGCCAGTCTTCGCCCCCTTAGGCTAATTTCTCGAAAATAAAAACTCATCTTCACGCACCTGTTGAAACTTTTTCACCCAACTTTTCTCCCAAATAAAGTCCGTCTGGCGAACAAAAGCGCAGGTAAGTGGTGATAAATCATGCCGTGACACATCGAGGAATTTCGAATAAAATTCGTGTTAGAGAAAGATAATAAGAAATGTTTTATATTTTATTCAGTATTTTTCAGGTTGCAGGCCCATATATCAGAATGCGGGAACGAAAATAATGCGAGGTGCACATGCAACGTTGAAGGTAAGGTGCAATATCCTTACAGACGTTCTTTTATTTTGATGGAGTGTTATAATCGAGGAAGTTTGTGCCAGGGGCGTACATAAAAATCACCCGTTTGGTGAGCAGGTCACTATGTTACGAGAGTCTATTTTGGAGGCTGTGCAAAATTTCTGCAACCGTAGTTGATTTCCAACCTCCATGTCGATTCAGTGAGGTGATGTCTTCGCCAGCATCTATAAGGATTGTTGCTGAAGATCTTCTGAAGCAAAGACCAGTATATAGCTCAGGATTTGGAAGTATTTAGGAAGTATTTAGCTATTCTTGTTCCTGTATAAACAATTTAATAAAGACCAACTCTTTGTACTGTGCATTTTTGTATGTGATAATTTTCGAAAAAATTATTTTATGCAACGTGTTCAGGACAAAGGTCTTTGAATTTGTCATGAATATCACATAACACACTGTTCTAGATTTTCTAGACACTCTTGTTTTTGCATTAGATATTTGTATATAGGAACTGCCGTTGAATCCAAGTCTCTACAATTTGTTGTTTTGATTTTATAAAGTTCATCTCTTCTAGAAGCACCCACCATCCCCATGATTGATAGACCCTATATAATAATACAAAGACACATAAAAAGGTAGATGCAGTGGGGTTCAAACCATCGACCTTCCTATTGTGAAGCAGATTAAAAAATTCAAAAAGTGTCCATTGGATTACATAATATAAAATATAAAGCACAATCTACAAACATATGATTAGATAAAAACTCAGTAAAAATTATCGCTATACCAGAGGGTATGGGGTTAAAGGAGGAAACAGACTGCTCTGGTAGCCGGTACAGCATGGTCCTTAACATGGGATATTGCGCCCATAATTCATTGAAGTGAGCAAGTAATACAGTTTCTGAATTTGACTCCAATCTATTTATGAAGAATTTGTAGGCTTTCACATATTTTTCTTTTGATATATCTGGAGTTGAATTGACACATGCGAGTTTTGCGACTTCAGTAATTTCTGGGAGAGCCAGACATAAGCCAGAGAAAATGCTTATTGATTTTCCTGGCGGATGGCGCAGCGACTGACATACTGTAAGTTGCTGCTTCATCCGTAAGGAATTATTAGATAAACAATAGGTTGTAATTCATTCGGCAGGGACAAGATAACACAAAGTTGTCGGACCTACCCTTGCACTGATGAGAGGCAACAACCACGAAACATGTCTGCAGGTGGTCATCCCCAGCCAAATTAAGGACAATCTTTTGTTTGTCTACAATAGGCACTTGCAACTGAGTCTTCTTTGAAGAACGTTGCACAGATATCTGTCATATGTAGTTCAATAGCAGTCAGGCATTAGCCAGGGAAGTAGTTGTTTTCTATCAGATTTTTGCCTCATATTTTCCACTTTGTGGAAATATTTGGCGAGGAGGGGAACTTCGACTTTGTCGATTTTTTCTTATCATTTATTTGTACTCCCCGGCAAAACATTCGAACTTGTTCGAATTTTCGCATACCCAATTAAGAAAGGAACATTGCGTAAAACATTACTTTACGCACAGTTGATGACTTTTGGCACAGTTGATTTTTTACGTACTTGTGCTAAACGCACTCTGAACACTGGCAAAATGCATAGGCGTAAAAAAAGTATGTTTATATTCGAATTGTTTGTTTTTCGTCTCCTCGAAAACATATTCTTATAAAAATCAGCACCGTTTTTAAATTCGCCATTCCAATACTAGACCAAGCTATAGAGACTTTTCCCCCCCACAAAATAAAAGATGCAAATGGCCTATACTAATTTTTGTAAGATAGTTCGTTAATGAAAACTCCAGTTTTCGCCCCAGCAAAATCGCTTTGTGGAATTTTTTGAACAAGTAAAGCCATAAGCCAGACATAAGGATTTTTGGTCAAAGACTCCTTCGATATCCAGAAAAGTGCATAATGCCATATCATTTTTCGCCTGAGTGTCCTCCAGCACTGACACCAATTGGTGCCAAGCCGTCTTGCAGATTTTCCTGTTAGATAGTCATGCTTGTTTTGATGTAAAGGACGGTCTATAAAAGCTGCCTCCAGTATGTCCCTTTTTATCAGTTTTTCTAGTCCTTTCAGGAAAAAAGATGATAAGCTTATTGGTCTGTAATCCTTGGCCTGGTCGTATGAGTTTCAGCCAGGTTTCGGAATGGAGACCACGTTCGCAGATATCCAGGTTTGAGGTATCCAGCCAAGTGCTACGCATTTTTTCCCCTTCAGATGCTGGTCCTGTCACCAGCTGCACCTCAGCCTCTTGGGCTTTTTGTGATTTCCAATTGGTTTCACAGTACCCACTCCGTAACCTTAGTCCCCTGTACCAGTCTGTACAAGTTCTTTACCGGTTGAATGTTGTATTCTTCGGGAGTTAGCCTGGGTTTCCCGAATATTGCCTGTCTTTTTCTCTTGCGGTCTAATGCCTCGCATTCTGACAGTACGTGTTTGGCTGTTTCTGTTCCTTTACCATATTGTCTGCAGGAAAGTTCTCTGTTGTGCAGCCCCATTTTGTGCAGGTGTTTTCTCATTGGGCTATGACCAGTGAGAAGGTCCGTTCTAACTTGATTCCTGATCAGCTTGAGTAGTTCTTCAGTTTTGTGTTTTGACGGTTTTTCGATGTATGTTTTTCCGTGGTGCGTGGGAAGTTTCAAACCATTCCATATAGATGTTTGCTACCAAGGGCGATAATGGGGATCCCATCGGTAGTCCGTCTTCCTGGGAGAAAAAGCGGTCCTTTTCTTGAAAGTAACAATTTCGCAGGCAACATTCTAGCAGGTCCTTAATGCCACGTACTGGTAGGTTCGTCCTGTTCTTCAGCTCTGTGTCTTCTTGCAGATTTTTCCGAATAATTTGCAAGGCCTCTTCTACCGGGACGTTAGTGTAAAGACTTTCCACGTCAAAACTGACGAATTGGTCTCCTGGTACTACTCTGACCCCTTCCAGGATCTCTACAAAGTGCCTGGAGTTCTTCACGAACGTCGAGGTATTGCCTTGCAGTGGTTGGATAATCGACAGTAGGAACTTGGCTATATTGTAGGTAGCTGAGTCTCTAGAGCTGGTTATCGGTTTTAGAGGAACTTCTGCCTTGTGGATCTTTGGTAGTCCATAAAGGTGCGGTGGCTTGCTGAGGTATGGTATCAGCATTGATCTTTCTCTATCTGAGAAAAATTGTTGGTGCTACTTAGTATTGTCTTAATTCACAAATTTCCACATCAAGAACATACCATATGACAGTTAGAGTATGACACGTCCATAAAAAGCCGGAAGCCGGGCGTATGAGACACTGCTATCGCAGCTCAAGATCTGAACTGGGAGCATTCTGCTCTAAAATATGAGTCCATTTTCGGCATTGATATCATGGTGAGATGATCTTGGACTGTGTTGACTCTATGAAATAAACAGATGAATTCATTTTCTTTCTTTTGAGATATTCGAGGGTTTCTGAAAAGTTTTTGGACGCCATTTGATTTTTTTGAAATTCAAACCTATTTTATTGTTGTTTTTGTATGTTTAATAACACGAATGTTAAGTGCAGACCTCGAGCTTGAAATTGCATGCTTTGTTATTCATGCAGGATGTGAATATGCGATTATTTTCTCCCTTCGTTTTCGTTTGATCCAGTCCCGAATGCAACTTCGAATGTCGGATTAAGTAATCCCGAGTGCGGGTTATGGGCCAATATATGGAGTTGATGAACCGTTCCTGGCTAGTTCAATTAGCTTTTTCATTGCCTTCGATGCCACAGTGCCCTGGAACCCACATCAAAGTTGATTTGTTGTGTTCTGAGAGGACACTGAGTACTTGTCGGCATTCCCATACCAGTCTTGATGTCACTTTCGGGTTCATAAGATCTTTCACTGACGCCTGGCTGTCTGAAAGTGCTAGGCATAGTTTAGGTGATCGATATTCAATTCCCTGATGTAATTGGACAAGGAATCCCAAGTAACAATTTAAATGTTATTTGGATTTATCCTAGTTTTATGAAAGTTTTATGAAGGTTAGGTAATGCCCAATTTGATTTATGCAGGTCATATATTATTCCTAATACGCTACCAGAGCAAACAGATTTATGAATCAGTTTCAAAACACTCCTGAAGGCTATAAGATAAAACCATTCAGCATTTAAGTATATTTGTTTTTATGATGGTTTTACAATGGCTTATACACATACACGATAAATCTTTTTGGTATTAAAATAATCCACATAGAAACTTAGTTTTGTTATGGTTTTATAGCACTCCTCAAGTCCATGCAATGGTTCTGTAATAAAACTCACGATGAGGTTTTATCAAGGTTTTGAGATGTACTCTCGAGAACCGCTATAAAATCAAAGCATAAAACTATTTCTACTTAAATGCTAGTAGCTCCCCCTAACCGGTAATAAATAAGTCACATTGGGTAAAGATAACTGGAAAAAATAATTAGTAATTAAACGTTTCACAAGACTAAGACACCAAATACTTATCACGGGAGTATAGACACTGAGTATACTGACCACGTCGATCACGAAAAGACGAATGTCAGGCGGGATTGACAATTGACAGTCGAAATATTTTGGAAATTGGATTAAATAATACCAAACAAACTTTTTTTGGATAAAATGGTTTTAAAATGGTTTATTTTGAGGAGAAACGACTTTATGACGGCAATATGTGCAGCTAAATAGAATAAAGGTAGGGTAGCCATATTTTATCACTACCAGAGGGAACAACTAAAGAGATCCTAATTTCAATTCATGTTTCTTGCAATTTGGTGTGTATGACGGAAAGGAAATACACAATTATTGGTATTCATTTGTATTTAGATATAGTACAAATCATTCCGGGAAAGATTTGAGTCAAAATATTTTTTTAATTTTATGTGGTATTTTGTTTATTTTCTTAATTTCGCGTTGTTATTGACAGATTGCAGATTTACCACCTAACTGATGTCATTTTGTCAAAAAAATTTCATTCGCAGATGATATTATTAGACATTTCACGTTGTTCATATATCACTGCCAGGACGCTACCATTATATTTTTGCTTGTAAATTAGTCGCCCTATTTTTCGCAACTGTAGAATTAGATTAATTTAAGTCCGTTTTGGCTGTAGTTATTTATGGAATATTTTCTAACCTCAATTAATGACATACAGGTTTATAACAGCCCCATGATTTGGTTTTATAATGATCCTCAGGAGGTTATTAAGAATCCTGCGAATAAGGCAAGCAGGTTTTATGCTTGCATTTCAAAATAGCCCTGAGAATCTTCATAGGAGTGGGCCCTCGTAGATTTATAGCAGCTTTAAGGAGGTTTTATGGATGTCGTTACAGCAAAACAGTTTTATCGATGCTGTGATTGTTATGGTCTTCAGAACCTTCTGAGGGCTATCACAAAACTGAAATTGTTACTTGGGATGTTCCATTTGGTCCAGGCGATTTTTATGGGCCGACAGAGTGGATTGCCCATATTACGTTACGATCCACTTTGCCACCACCCGGTCAACCCTTTGAAGGTTGACACGGTTTTCATTGCTGGGATTTGTGACAATGGTAGATCCTGGAAAGGGAATATTGAGCAGTAGTTCAATTGTATCTTTCCTAAGATTTGCGTGGCCTTCAGCGAGTTTTTTTGAGATTCCCCACGGGGTTTATGGGTTTTTTTATAGAGCATGCACTTTCTGAACATTCTCCATGCTTTCCTTTGTTCTCCTCTGATTATTTTGTTGTATTCTTTTAGTGTTTTGGAATATTCATTCCTCTCGCCAATTTTTTTCGCTGTTTTATTTTGGAGTTTAGTGAGTTTGGTGGTCCAAGAACTGCTCTAGTCTTTGAGACATCCCAAACTGCTGGCAGCAAAAGGGGACACAATAGACCATATAGGTCCTTATTTGACCTTATAGGACACCCCCAATAAACAGAATAGAATAGAGACAAACTAATTTAACTGTAAATTTTTACCCCTAAAAATTTCGCATACCGTCCATTCACAATTTTATTTCCCAACCAAAACATTCGTCAAAGCCAATTCCACACTACTTCAGTATATTCGTTGAACTTCAATCAAATCTCCACTAGTTACAAAAAGTTACCTGATTTCACACTGAAATTTCAATAATTTTCTTATTTCCATGGACAACCCCATTTCTTCCACCTACGCCTATGTTCATCGTTAACACGAACCAAAAGAAAACTAACAAAAATATCAAATACTTGCCCTGTGTTATTTGTTATTTTACACTATTAAAATGCAAATTCGGCCTTTATATTAGATGTATTTGTTACAGTAGGAAAACGGCAAATGGGAATGATGGATGATAGCAGGGTGCTAATACACGAATTAAGGGTGTTGACGGTGTACTCGTTTTGTTCGGTCACCAAGATAACGTAAACGCGGAATCTTTCCAGGAAAGCAAATTACCTTGCTCGGTTGTTAGTGATTTGCTGCAACAAAGGGAATCTAGAACGTTGACTGTGAGTCATACTTTATAAACACTTAATGCCGGGGTATTGACGAATTCATTAAATGCATTCTTTGTGTATGAGTCAGCAGTGAGCGGAGAATGGTGTCAGGTGTGGTACGTCAGAACGAAATTGGTGTCAGAGGTGTCCTTTCCTGAAGTGCATGGGTACTGATTTGTAATGACTGAGTTGTTGAGTACGCAACTTCAGTTTCGTGATTTTACTGCTTTTTCATTGATTGTTATTGTTGTTGTTAAAATTGTTATTTCCGTCAACCGATTGCACCCCTACGCGCAACCCTCGGAAGTCTTCGAGAGACTTGTGTGAGCTAGGGAAGACGCAGCCCTTACCTTTTAACGTGTGATGCCATGCACGAGATCGATGACCATGCGAGGCTTTGAACCCTCGACCCTTCGCTCCAAAGGCGAACGTTCTACCAGCACGGCCACCACGGCTCATGATTACTACGACATAACTGCATTTGACTGCTGAAGAGCAATAATTTCAGATATTTTCCAGATCAAAACAAATGCTGCGAGTTGCGATGGACTGAATGTCGGGTACATTCTGCTGTGAGCACAATAAAACCCATATTGTAAATTTTTGCCTGACTCACAATGATTTTCCAACAGTTTGGAGAAGTGAGTTGTGAAAGTATTACCAAAAAATAATCGAACCTTGCTGAATATAAGCATCTCAGAGCAATCAGTGTGTTTTGTTGGTTATAGGATGAAATAATACACAGTAGATTTCGTTTTCACTAATATCAATTTACTGTTATTAGAAGAACGCACTTGGAAGGTAAAAGAGTAACTAACTATATCCTCTCTATGCATAGTCTGTTTATACAATTAAAACTCATAAGAAAAACATTCGGGTAAGAGGGCCGATAATATTCATCAGTTTTGTACACATAAGCTTGAAGTGTCTACGTGCTCTTTATGAACATAAACATACTGATTCAGCAGTGATGAGACAAAGAAGGATTAATTTTTGTCAACATTCCAACATGTTTCCAATTCTTTTAAAAATTTCAGAAAACGTTATAGAAGTTCAGCTTGAGGAATATCTGAAAAAGTTTTCTTTATTACCACCAATACTATCGAGATTCCATAAAGATTATAGTATCACTGCTCTGGTTCACATTGTTGATGATATTCTCACGGCTACGGTTCAAGGAAAGTGCACAATTCTGATAGTGCTTGACTTCAGTCGAGCGTTGGATACCATAAATCAAAATTTATCGTTAAACATAACATTGGTTTCTCCGAGATTGCTGATTCTCTTATTGCATCCTTCTTTAATTGACGTCAGAAACTGAATATAGAAGGCATTGAAGCATTTTTCAGGCGTACCTCAATGATCTTTCTTAGGGCCATTGTTATTTGCGTGTATATTACGGCTTTTTTCCCAAAATGTCACACAGAGCTTGTAACCAAATCAATGAAGATTTTCATGTTTTTATTAAAACAGCTCCAAATCATTGACTGAACATAAATAGTAATTAAACAAATGCCAATGTTAGTTGGCTCGAGAATAAATCGCTTAACAACACTCAACTCTGGTAATATGAACATAAAAAATCAACCACTCGATTTGAGGGAAGAAGCTAAAAGTTTGGACGTTTCGTTGGATGTTGAGTTGCGCTTCGAAAAGCATAAAAATAAATAAGTTCAGCTCTCGTACTTCATGTTGAAAGTTATTAATGGTTAATTTTTTTCCTTTGGGATTGAAAAAAAAATAATGTGAATCATTGGTATTGTAAAATTTCACTTATGCAGATACCTTACAAGTCACATCTTCAATCAAACTATGTATAAAAAAGACAAAAAGTCCATAATTCTTGCTTGCGACCCATTTATTGTATAAGAAGACAACGAATTTCACAAATTGCAATATATTGGCGGGTTGAACATGCACACTATTCGAATATTCCAAACTGCAACATTTTTCCACAAATTACTTTGAATATTACGCTCGCATATCAGCATAAAAATAGTCAAGTACCGAAAGGATGTACATAACCTCAACATTAGGAGCAAAGGATTATTGAGACCTTCTAATATCATATTAGAAATTTTCGTACAAAAACGGTTGGGTTACAGCGTTTTCAAACGAAATTCAGGCAATATTTATTTAATAGTCAGTTATAATAATGCTATGGTAACATGGATGCTACTTACAGGGATAATACTACGAGTGCTCTCAATAACATACAAAGTAATTCTGTCAGAAATCAACGTGAACAATGCTTGGTGTTACCTAAAAGCAATTGATCGAGTTCAAGGTTTCTGGCAGAATTTTCGGTAGTAATGTGAGCACGAATTGTATTCATTGAGATAATTTCACGAACCAAGTCAAAAAAGTTCCATTGTCATGAATATCTGATAACTCTGGAACGACCTCAGGTCATTTTATGAGTTTATTTTTATATCATCTTCTTTCAAATTGTCCGCCTATGAAACAACGCCCTGTGGCCAATTCTAATTCATTTCCACCCTTCAATTTAGCATCCGAATTATTCACACTTCACTTGTCTTCGGTGAAGATTGAATATAAAAATAGTGGGACACTCGATTCCCAGTCGTCCCTAAATACAAACATTAGAGTATATCATGTGATTCACAGACCAATTCCTAATGGCCGTGATCGAATAGAATACAATTTGGCCCTGAGGCCGGTCACATGATGAGGGTAAATAGTGTGTATGTGATGTGGGAAGTTATAGTGGATCAAATCAATCATAGTTTACAAATTTCAGTCATTCATTCATTATGTTTCAGCACCAATACAGCAACAGAAAAAGCAATTTTTCTAATTTTTACATTTGAAGTGAAACTGACGTGGATGTCATAACGTCTAACTTTTCATCATTAGGAGATGTTTTATTTTTTCTTGCTGGTTAGGAAATAGTATGTGGTTGGGAAATAGTAAATAAAGTTGGGAAATAAAGTCTAATGTGGGAGTCTCATCGTGGTATGTGAATACTTCATGCTTCAAGCCGCTAAAATATCGATTTCGGAAAAAAATTGAACCTCATCGTTTTTTCACTGGACCCTTCAAGTACTAATTGTAAAAAAATAATTAATTCTTCATTTGGTTGAATTGACCACCTGCATACATGCAAGTTTCAAGACCTACGAATGAAGCAGCTACGAAGGCGATAGAGTTGGACAATGTATTCGTTATAGGTTGTACAAAATTACTTTTATGTTATCTAACCTATTATAGCACTGATGGGAGGCAATATTATTATTAGAAGAAATCCAACATATTGAAAATAAATCCAATATGATGAAAAAAAATACAATATATCGAAAATCAATATATCAATATATTGAAAATAAATCCAGTATATTGAAAATAAATCCAATACATTGAAAATAAGTCCAATATATTGGATTTTAAAAAATAAATTGGCGTACTCATGAGATAGGCCTAACAGCAGAAAGCAGATAGGTTCTACTCAGAACTAGCATTACTTCAGCCTATAGTAAGTCCTACCGATCAGTAATTATAAATAGTGTTTTTGTTTTTCAAGGCCGGTGTTAGTTATGTCGGGGTCCATTTTCTTATTTCAGACCTTCTCGTATTTTCCACTTCCATTCTTCTTCGTCCGCAGGTATCATCTGCAGATTGGAATCAATAATTTGTTCCTTATTACCTTTAAGACTCTTCAAAAGTTGCTCAACCCATAAGCGCCCAAATTATTTTTTTTTTGAATTTTTTATATTTGTCGAGTGGTTTGAGACAAAATAATGTATTCTGCTAAAAAATGGTATTCTTTTCAATATTAGTATTGCAGTGTAGAAAAAAAACACCGATACCAAAAATTGTCCATCCGATCAAATCGTATATCTGTAAGTAAATTCTCTGTGATACTGATTCGACAACCAGGAACCTTCACAGGCGTTTTATACAGTGCGACGCTAAATTATGGAACAAATTCATTATTTCTTAGTGTAAAGATATATCGGATAAATCCTCGGACAGGTCGATTTCCTTTTCCGATGGGCCAATTTTTGAACCTCACCCAAAATATATTGGGTTATCCACATTTGAGGAAAAGCGACTTTGGTTGATATTTTTAAATGGGACACCCAGTATATTTGTGCATATTTGGTTAGGGATCGTCATTACAAATCCAGTGATACCAAGTTTGATGGGATTATGTCAAACGGCTGCGGAGATATGGCCAAAAAACTTCTCCTATACCCAATGAGTGCGACAGAGACTTTAAACCTTCTGAATCGTGTTGAGTCTCGCAGTCATACTCATTAGACATACGAGGAAGTTTTTTGGCCATATCTCCGCAGCCGTTTGACATAATCCCTTCAAACTTGGTATCACTGGATTCGTAAAGACGATCCCTAACCAAATATGGAAAAATATACTGGGTGTCCAATTAAAAAATATCACCAAAGTCATTTTTACTCAATTGCGGATAACCCTATATATCTTGGGTGGGGTTCAAAAATTGTCCCATCGGAAAAGAAAATCGACCTGTCCGAGGATTTTTTCGAAATATCTTTATATTCAGAAATAATGAATTTGTTCCAAAATTTAGCGTCGCACTGTATATTGTTAGATATACTTGTACGATTTCTATTCTGAAATCTAATGTTGATATTTTTAATCTTTCTGTACCAAGCATTGTGTAATGCGACATCAATGAGCTATGTAAAAATGGGCCAGTACCAATTTTTGGTCGTATCTATTTACCATTTCTTCTGGCTGATCACCAGCATTTGAAGATTCAACCGAATTGTCCATCCACCATACTGAGACAGTATCGTTTCTTTCAATTACATATTCGTGTTCGCCACGATTAATTCTTTTGAAATTGCTGTTTTCCGGTAATTGGACACGATCTAGGTATTCTATTTTCTCGAATTGTGTCAATTGCACCATAACCAGAATATCGAAGATAGGCCAAGAAATTCAAGCCTGTAAATAAGTTGTCGATGTGCATGATATGCGGTAGATTTGGTTGTGGTAGCTCTTTTAGCATCAGTACCATCGGTGCCTCATATGTGTCGTCATTTGAATCTGGGGGTTCCACAATTATTCCTTCAACTTTTAGGAGCAAATCTTTATCGTTCATTGAGCATAAAGCTTGCGAAAGTGGAAAATACTTTCTGAAATGATAGAAATATTAATTTTTTCTACAAATTAGCTATAAGTCATTATTATCCTAAAACCCTCACGGATACCATATGGTATCAATGACTTTGGTAACACTATAGTTCACCCTGTATTATACGTATCTTTTTTATCTACTTACAGAAATATTGTATCATTCATAGGCAACAAATAACTGAAGTATATGTACACTAAAATAAAATAGAAATAGTTGAATAAGTCCACAACAAAATCACCCAATATAAATCACTAGTATACCATTGCGGAGACGTCTCCAAATACAATGTCAGCTACAGAATATCAAAAGCAACTCTTTACGAAACACAAAAAAGAATTTGAATTATACCACTACTACAACAATCATTATGGTGCATTGGAGAAGGGGAAGATGATTTACGATACCATATGGTATCAGTGGTCGTTAACACGTTGACTGCCGTGCTCATTTTTTAATTTTTGGTATCAGAGCCGAAGCAAAATCGAAAATTTTTTCCCAGAAACCATTATGGACTCTATGTAGGTACAGCCTACAGAAAATAGTATATCGTTGAATTTTTCGGAAATTGAGTTCAGTATTCATCTTACAAAAATTCGTTGTTTTTACTGATTTGTCTGCCACGCCGACTCGGTCTGTGCGTCGAATGAGAACAATTTGCAACGCAAACTTGTTACTGAAGCCGTCTCGATCTGTTTTCGCGATATTATCGACAATAATTTAGACCGATGGCTTCAAGAACAGTTCAATTGGCTCGGTCCCATAGACCGAGTTGGCCTGGTGTATAAACCTCAACCTCGGTCTATGAGACCGAGGTGGCTCATCAGAATAATTTTTCCTCGGTCTCATAGACCGACATGGCAGTCAACGTGTTAATGGGTTAATCAGAATTTTGTTTCACCCATCATCGACAAAATTGGCTATGCAGAATGAGTTTTTTGCAAATTATCAAACGGCATCTATTCCCGTACGTTTGAATGCAATTCAATCACTATCCTGGTGATCTCGCCAGCATTCACACTCTCGCAGGAACAAAACAAAACGCAGCGCCTGCCTCGACACGCATCCTGCCGAAACGAAGCGTTGCGTATCAGGGAAATCAATTTCCCCGAGCAGAGAGCGTTTCCAGCTGTACGGATTACCCTTGACTGTCTAACGAAAGTTTTAATTTCCATAATTGAGGGGACTCGCCGATATTTTGGAAGTTTCGGGCGACCCTTTGAGTGCGTCCGCGTATATAATTCACGCGCGTGCAACTCGGGGTCGTTCGTCCGTGAAGTGGCGGCCACCCCCGGATTCAATCAGCCGAACGCTAACTACACCGGATTGATTTATACCCAGGGATGCACATCGTCTGCGGTGGATGAAGTTCGGCGAAGGGAAATTGCGCACAACTGAGTCAGTTTCTCCATTTTCAGAATACGAAATTTCTATTTTGAAAAATTGTTTTTTGTACAACTGTCAAATAAACTTGACATTTCTACATCTCTATTGATTCAAGTCATTTTGCAATTAAAGGTGCATTTAGTCAACATCATTTTAAAATTGTGCTTAAATATATGTTGAAAACGAAAGTTGAATCTGTTAAATCAAATGGCACCATTTATACAACAATATTAAGTTTATGCTAAAAACATGTCACTTTGAAAACCCCAACTTTATAAGAATCTTACTTTTACGATAAAAATATTGTCCATAATTCACGTGTACCTAAAGTTTCATGTCATAAAATGTACATATCATTCTTAAATGTGTGCCTAAATCTAAAACTCGTATAATATTAGGTATCATACAAAATTATTTTCAATGTCATGTTTATGTCAGTGCTTATGCTAAAGTTACGTTTATGTTGACTAAGTGCACCTTAAGCTGGGAATTTCTCTAATTTTATTTGTTCTTTTCATGATTCAATTCTATTATCAAAATGAGATCTAATTCACCCAAAATCCACAATTTTGGAGATAATCCATTTAACGTATAATCCCCTGAAGTACTTTCTTGTTTATCCAGTGCGACGCTGAATTATGGAACAAACTCATTATTTCTCAATATGAAGATATTTCGGAAAAATCCTCGGACAGGTCGATTTTTGAACCCCACCCAAAACATATAGGGTTTTCCGCAATTGAGTAAAAATGACTTTGGTGATATTTTTAAATTGGACACCCAGTATATTTTTCCATATTTGGTTAGGGATCGTCATTACGAATCCAGTGATACCAAGTTTGATGGGATTATGTCAAACGGCTGCGGAGATATGGGCAAAAAACTTCCTCGTATGTCGAATGAGTATGACTGCGAGACTCCACACGATTCAGGGCTGGTATTATAAACATCTCTCGAAGTTAACTTTGATTTTAACAGTCAAGTTAACTTCAGCTTTAAAATGGCAGTTTTATAAAGTCTCATTTCTATAATAAAAAGAAGAAGAAGAAGGCAAATATGTAACCTAGAATATTTCGCAGTTTTTCCTGTGACATTTTCTAATTTTCTAATAAATAATAAAATTGCTATCATTAGATTTGAGAATCCTCCAAAATCTCCAACAACTACCAAGAATAAACATGTTGCATGAAATCTGAGTGTAATTAACGTGTTACTGGCGGTAGAAGATTATTTTTAACATTGAAAATACTTGTAATTCCAAAGTAATTAGAATTATTAGAAATATTGACTTATTAGTTGGTCTTTGCAAATTTGCCTCTATATATGCTCCTTGAAAAAGCATACAGACTATCTTGAAGATCGATATCCGTTTTAATTTGTTTTCAAATTCCATTTAGTTCCACAAGATAAAATGGTTTAACCGATTTCTAAATATCCTTCGACGCCGAGGGCTTTCAATAATAATCACAGCATCTCTTTCATCGTCGCTTAAAAGTTCTTCGAAAATAACCAGCATCGTTTGCTAACAGTTATTGCGAAAAATTATAATCAAATTGAGTTTTATCATTTTATGCTAAATTATTGACAGAAGAACTGTCAAAAACCACCATTTTCTACAAAGTTAACTTTAACTGATACCCCTTCCTCCCGATAAAGTTAACTCCTACCTTTTGAAGTTAACTGTAACATGTGATGTCATTCCACAAGTTAACTTCTAGTTGTCTGTCAAAATAGTTTTATAATACCGGCCCTCAGAAGGTTAAAAGTCTCTGTCGCACTCATTGGGTATATGGAGAAGTTTTTTGGCCATATCTCCGCAGCCGTTTGACATAATCCCATCAAACGTGGTATCACTGCATTTGTAATGACGATCCCTAACCAAATATGGACAAATATACTGGGTATCCCATTTAAAAATATCACCAAAGTCGCTTTTCCTCAAATGCGGATAACCCTATATATTTAGGGTGAGGTTCAAAAATTGGCCCATCGGAAAAGAAAATCGACCTGTCCGAGGATTTTTCCGATTTATCTTTATATTCAGAAATGATGAATTTGTTCCATAATTTAGCGTCGCACTGTATTTGAAAATACTTAGTTTAAACATTCAGGTTTAGCTTCTTACATATTTTTAATTGCAATATAACAACATGATAAAGATGAAGGCAGCGTTGACTCTGCTGAAAGTCTTCTCTCGTTGTTGGCCTTAGAAATAACAACTTATTATATATTTTCATATAGTCCCAAATGAAAAAAATCCATTGGAGGTAACCCGATAGATCACGGTGGCCAAAGTTGCACATTGTGTGTGCCCAAACAATTGGTCATGAAAACCGTCTTAGTTTTAATAATCATCCTTTTGAAGAACCTATAGTTCGTACTGTTGAATATCAATCTTCTATAATTATGTCTTTAGATGGATTTGATTTCCTGGATATCTGTAGCGAAAGTATCACATGTTTTTCTCCACAAGTGATGATGAATAAATAACTGAAATCTTAGGCCACTAAACAGAGCAATTTTTCTCATAAAAGTTCAACTTAAATTGCTCCACCGATTTCTTTTCTGCAATTCGGTCCTCACGGAGGGTTGAATAAATAGCAATAAAGTTATCACCCCCTGGGGGGGTGCAACCCCCCCAAAATGGTAAAAACTTTTTTCTGGAAGGTATTTTCTTGACATTTCAGCTCTGGGCAATAAATATGAGTGAAATTCGGTATTAACAATGGGGCGAATTATTTTCAACAAATAAACCTCCTCCCGGGGCATCAACCCCTTACTGAAATCGTATTTCTTGGGGTATTTTCCATGAATATGTGAAATTGTCAGTCCTGAGTAATGAAACTGAGCGAAAAAATGTGTAAAAATAATAGGTATAAATTATTAGAAACGATTTTTACTCCTCCGCATTCGGGGCATATCCTCCTCATCGCGGAAACATTGGGGTGAGAAGGAAAGGGGAGAATATTTGAAAAAACTGTGAAACTATTACTCTTAGATATAAATGTGGGTGAATAATCGTTGAGAACTGTCGTTTTAATTGTGTCCAAGCCTCGTTCTACACACACAGTATCTTCTACATAGAGGCAGGGGGTTCCTGATGATCGTCATCAATTGTCGATGGTCCCTCTCCAGCAGAGGTGCTACTGGTACTGTGCCAACTGGCATCCTTTAAGGAATACATATATCGTCAATAGAGAAATTATGGAATGTTGGTGTAGAATGTTAGCCATATACTATGCAATTCAGAAAAAAACTTGAGAAACTTGCTTAATCAGACAAAAGCTTCATATTCTTGAAGTAAAATTTTGTAATATAGCACATAAAAATCAAAGCGGGTACACTTATGGGAGTGTTGAACAAGTTTGATTCACAAAAATGTCAATATCAAATTGGTAGTTCTGAAACAACACTAACACTAGGCACTTTCCATTGAATGGAAAAAATTTGGTCAACTAGGCAAACATTTATATTCTGCAGGTAAATTTTTGAATGAGCGTATAAAATCCTGAGCATTTATGCATTTTAAGCAAGTTCCATTCAATAAAATGTTAATAACAAACTGGCATTTTCTCCTGAATTCCTAGGTGGACCTTTGGAATTTTGGAAATGTAAGTCATATCTGACATTGCGATATTTTGAAACAGAGCTAAGTTGAACATGGAACAAATATTTCAAAAATGAACTCAGCATTTTCAATTAATAACAGTGACAAAGCACTAAGAGATGTTTCTTCGTCTCCGACCATCGATGTTATTGCAGTATCCAGTGTTTTCTGCACAGGAACTTTTATATTATCTGACGTTTGCATACAGCAATGTTGACTGCTGCCCACTGCGCACCGACAGAACTGCGCCGCTGTAAGTATACTATATAGCGGCGCGCTAGCTGACGCATTGACAAGGTCCAAGCCGATATTTTTCAGGATTTAGAATCTCAATGAGTTTAAAGCAGGTACACTTCGGGACAGTTTCCTTTGGTGCACTGTCTTCCTCGGTCTCGAATCCCCATATTCCATCAAGGACTGATTTTATTTTTCATTCCATAGAACAATAATGCGATCCAATGTCGAGTAACCTCTATTTTGAGTACTTAAAAGATTGACTGGATTGCATTTAAAATTTGTAAAAGTAACCAAATTTATATGCATATTTTCAATAAGAGCAGGATTTTTTCTACAAACTGGCTTTTCATTCATGTTGATAGGTGCTTTTATCTCTGTTATTAGCATTTGAATTCATAAACTCCCTCAAGATTTAGTAACCTAAAATATGCAAAAAATCGAAAACACTCGTATTTAAAACCAACATTATTTGGACCAGTTGAACGTTATGCAATTTGACAATGAAGTATTCCTCAACTGTTCGTTTTACTTGCTACAAGTGATAAGACATTATTTCAGTAATCACGTGCATTATTTCACGAAGTCAGGAACTTTAATTTTATAAGATTTTCAATTGCAATTTTGCAGCTGGCAACTGCGCGTATAAATATAAATAATATCAGAATACAAAGCTGCGATCTTCATCTTCAAAATGACGTATGATTTATACGAATTGAACATTTATGTGAGGAGTTATAGAACTTTACTTCACGCGCTGGTTGAAAAAATGTACGTTGGCGGGAGCCGGCGCAACACCTGCCCCATTGCGAAAGCATATAACTTCAACAATTTTTTTCAAGAAAACCGTGCAATTTCTCAAAATTTTAGTTGGGACAGTTTTTTTGTAAAAATTTGTGCTATTTCTGAATATCAAGTTATTTTTTTGATTTAGAGTAAATTTTTTGAGTTATTTCGAAATTACCTCAAAGATTAATTTCAACGCATTTTTTGGAGGGGTTGCACCCCCCCCTGGAGGTGATAATTTTTCTCAGAAGTGATGTGCACACTGTGTTCTACAATTTGAAAAAAAATTATCTGCTGAGCAATTTAAGTTAAGGTTGATAGCCCTGTTGATAATCATACCAAACGCGAGCCATATCATATTGCGCTTTTTCAGATGTTAAATCTGACAGTTATCAACTCAACTCATTTTCCGTTAGATATGCACAGCCCACTAGAAAAACTTAAATTTCATTCAGGAAGTATGCAGAATTTAGGTAAGATTATATATTTTCTCCGAAATTATTGGTTTTGGGTGTAGGGCAGTAAATTAAAAGTAGGGCTTATTCTCATAATAGGACTGAATATTATAAGGAGTGTCCATTCAAAAATAAATTGATTTTTAAAGACCCATACTTCAGTTCAAAGCATGATAAAAAATCCAGTCTTGAAGTAGCTGTTTTGTCAACAAAATAATTGGCACACCGACATGTTGCCAAATAATGCAGAGTATGTTTGACTATCGTCGTGAAATAGTACACGTTTCTTATTTGGGTCAGTATTCAAAGTATTTGAAAGAAAATTTAGCTCATCTAAAATATTGAGGGTACATACGGCAAAGTCCATCGAATTTGTAAGTAAAAAAAAGAGTGACTGATTTATTGATTACTCTTACCAAGTGAGAGAATAATCTCAGTTATCGTATATCGAGAGTCTTTTGAATGGAGGATTTTTGGTTGTATCAAAAATTCAGAATTTCATGGTTTCAACCTTAATGAGCAAAAAATAAGTTTCAACTTGAACCTTCTTCTACAGACTGGGGTGGAAGTGTTCTATTCTGTTGATGCAGCGCTGAGATAGATAGATAGATAGATAATATGCTTTATTATGTCGGGGCGTGGCGCAGTGGTTAAAGTGTCCTACTCTGAGTCGAAAGGTCCGGAGTTCGAACCCTGGTTGGGCTGGGATTTTTTAATTCAATTTAACCGATTATATTATTAAAATCTCGTGGCTAGAGTAGGGTGAGTCTTGTACGATTCACTGTTGCGTTCCAATTAACAGTGCTGCTCCTAAGGTGGCGCATGGAGTTAGTAGCAAGGCCTATCCAGAACACATGGCTAATGACCATAGCAGTCGATGCCGAAAAAAAAAAAAAATAATAATAATAATAATAATAATAATAAATTTTTTTCCAGTAGGATCATTTTTACATGAAATTGGAAAGGTCAACAGAGAGTGGTGATATATAGAAATATCAGTTTTTCAACTAGTAAAAATATAGGCATATATATAAACGTATATAAGCCTATATACAAAAATACACATACACACACATATATATACAGTGACCGCCAAAAAGTATGTACCATATGGGAAAAAAATTTATTATTGGAGTATTGGAAAAAATATTCTGGGGAAAAGTTTGTGCATGTCCGATAACCTAAAAATCGATTTTGACATATGTCACGTGATCGCTAGAATGGCGGCAAAATGAAAAAAATTGTAATGCAAAAGCAAAAAAGGGGTAAGATGGCAAGATATCAAAAAAAGTTATTTGAAAAAGTCACTTAGAATTCAATTTTATACACATAAACGAAGTTTCAAGAGATAATTCAAAAAAGTTGAAAATTGCAATTTTTTTTAAATATTTTCCCATCTATTTAAATTTTTTTTTCTTATGAATAGCTTGACAATGATTTTAATGATAATGACAAAACTTTCTCATTTTCTCCACACCAGAGGGCACTAAATTGAAAAAATGGGAATTTGTCAGAACCCTTGCTGTTACATCGGTTCGTATCTAACAGTTATATCCGAATTCCACTACCATTGTGATGACATGACACTCCAAAAACATGGTATTATAATCAAGTTCCGATGATAATCGTGCATGAGCGTTTCACTTCGCACATAAACTTGAAAATAGTGCGTCAAATTAAAGATTCTTAAAGTTTATGTGCAAAGTAAAACGCTCATACAGCATTTTTATTGAAACTTGATTAAAATCAGGAAACATGGTGTTTCTAGATTGCCATATCAACACAATAGTCTTGGAATTCTGATATAACTGTTAGATAAGAACCAATGTAACAGCGAGGGTTCTGGCAAAAACCAATTTTTTTAATTTAGTGCCCTCTGGTGTGGAGAAAATGAGAAAGTTTTGTCATTATCATTAAAATGCAAATGTTTCAGTATAGTCAAGCTATTCATAAGAAAAAAAATAATATTTTTAAATAGATGGGAAAATATTTTTAAAAAATTGCTATTTTCAATTTTTTTTAATTATCTCTTGAAACTGCGTTTATGTGTATAAAATTGAATTCTAAGTGACTTTTTCAAATAACTTTTTTTGATATCTTGCCATCTTACCCCTTTTTTTGCCTTTGCATTGCAATTTTTTACATTTTGCCGCCATTCTAGCGATCACGTGACGTGTGTCAAAATCGATTTTTAGGTTATCGGACATGCACAAACTTTTCCCCAGAATATTTTTTCCAATACTCCAATAATAAAAAATTTTCCCATATGGTATATACACTATATATGATAAAAACAAAAATAAAAAATTATAAATCACATAATAGGAAAAGATTTAGAAAAATACAGTTATTTCAATGAACAATGTCACATATTAAAAAACTCTTGAACAGTATAGAAGGACTTCGTTATTAAATATTTCTTCAAATATTTCTTGAAAGTAATGATGCTTTGCTCATCTTTAATACTATTTGGCAATCTATTATAGAACTTTATGCCTTTATACGAGGGAGCTTTTTCATAAAAAGTAGTCCTGTGGTAGGGAGTTTTAAGACTGTTACCATGTCTTGTTGGGTAACTGTGGATGTCAGAATTTTTGATGTAGCTGGAGATTCTCTGTCTGATGAACAGTATACATTTATAGATATATATACAGGGCAATGTTAAAATTTCATGGTTTTGAAAGCAAGGTTTACATGTATCCCTGCGTTGTAATCCAAAGATAAGCCTGATAACCCTTTTTTGTAGAAGGAATAGTCTATTAACTGAAGTGGAATTGCCCCAAATTATTATATTGTAGGTTAGATGAGGGTATACCATTGCGTAATATATATTCAGCAGCTGTGTTTGGGGGAGTATATTTTTTAATTGTAAAATAGCAAAATATAAAATATGCTGCCAATCTGAAAGTATATCACAATAGGTATAAACACAAAAATAAAATACATCACAGACATGAATTACAGAGCAATAATACAACATAAAAATTCAATATACTTATAAAATTTTTCTAGGCTTCTAGGTTTTATCAATGAGAAAGTCTTGCAATATTTTTCTAAAATTGGGATACTCGATATTGAAATGTAATCAGGTAAGTGATTATATATTTTGCAGCCATTGTATATAAAATAATCTTTGACAAGTGTGGAGGTGGGTATGGGCAATCCAAGTTCATTAGAGTGACGTGTTGAATATATCGAGGAGCGTATTATGAATTTATGTTCATATTCATTGAAGAGAAAATGAATATCGAAATTACATTCTGTGTTCTGCAAAGAGCGCCCTGCAAGATTGTAGCCGATTTGCTTTACATAGGTATCGAATTGCTCTCTTTTGTAAAACAAAAACTGTTTGAAGCAGGGTTTTACTACATATTCCATATCGAGTGGTATACTGTTTTGGCAGCGCTTATCCCCAGTTCTTCCGATGTGACCCTCACTGCATAACAACCAGACGATAATTTCATATTATGAGTTTTTATGTGATCCACGAATCTCAGCTTACAATCAATCATCAATCCGAGAAACTTGGATTGTGACTGATGTTTGATTATCATATTTTCATTCAACTGTATGGAATCTAGATGGCATCGGGAACTAATTATGAGACTCTTCGAAATATTCAAGAATAGTTCGTTTGAATCGCACCAATTTTTTATTTTACCGACGTCAAGGCATATATTTTTGAGTAAATCATTTTTGTTTTTGCTGTGCCATAATATTGTGGTGTCATCCGTGAATAAGGTTAACTTTCCTCTAATGTCTATAGTTGCTAAGTCATCAATATAAAGGAGAAAAAGTATTGGGCCAAGCACTGATCCCTGTGGAACTCCGCTGAGTCGTCTCGGGTCGTGGAGCGTACTTATAACTAGCAAGAGGAACATATAAAAAGAATACATTCTTTTTTGTAAAAAGACTTTTTTGCTACAGTTGTTTCGGCGAACCTTTCAATGCAAATCAGTTAATAACCTTGTTTATGATCATATTCGCTGACTTGTCTAAAGCATTCGATACCGTTTGTCATGAAAATCTATTGATAAAACTGGAAAATTATTGAACGAGAGGAAAGGTCCATCAAATCTTGAGATCTATTGGATCTATTGGATCGGAAACAAATGGTTGACATAAATGAAACAACTAGTGAACCAATGACTGTTACTTATGGCGTCCCTCAAGGAACAGTCCTATGCCCTCTTCTGTTCATAATTTACCTTAATAGCCTGAAAAAAGGAGAGAAATATTCTCAGTTCTGCTGACGAAACTGGTATCATGTACGATGTTGATTCCTGGGCAAGTTTGAAAGTAAAAACATAAACCGACTTTGTTAAAATAGACCGATGGTTCAGGCTTAACAAATTCACTCTGAACTTAAATGAGACAATGTGCCTTCCTTTCACCTCCTACTCTAATAACTTACCTGATGTATGTATGTATGTGAAAGGGGAGAGTTGGCATTGGATGAATCCATTTGCCACAGACCTTTGTTAGCGAATATTTTCAGAGATCTACACCAATATTTTTCAAAAATGTTACTAAAATGTCAAATATATCTTTATCTTGCATATTGAGTAGATATGTTATATTTAACGGAAATGAAATAGTATGTATTTCTAGTAGATTTAGAAGTCGTGTTATAAATGGGCCGGAAATCTGCCGTGATTTAGTTTAATTAAGTCTTCTTATGGAGACTGCTTTTTTCTGCTTAGAATGTAATCTGCTTGGTTCTGCCAATGTCCCTCCCAACTTGTTCGCATTTTGTTTTTTTTTCTCTACTTTGACTATGTCGTTATGAGTGTGAGTTTCGAGCATGTTTGTGGAAGACGTTGCTATTTCAGCTAACTTGTCAGCTATTTCGTTTACCAATATTCCGCAATGGCCCTTCACCCATAACGTGGTAATGTTCACATTTGATTTTGATAGTGTTGATAGGAGTTGCTTTATATTACACAAATGACGAGAATTGTATATTTTATAAAAATTTAGATTGTTCAAGGCATTTAGATCTTACCTGATATGGGACTGCTATGTTTTGAAATGAACTCTGAAGTTGTTGAAAGACAGACCTAGGCATTGAAATTGACCGCCATCTCAAGTGGGATATACAAATCAGGAAGTTGAGAAGTCTCTTATACAAATTGAAATATTTGAAAAAATTTTTTGGCATCAACCATCATGAAGTTTTATATTATGCACTAGTGCAACCAAATTTATTGTTTTACGGAATCATAGGTTGGGGGTTGGGTGGAGAAGATAATCAGATTATCTTCTTAACTTGAAGAAGCTGTTGAACAGCCAATCGAATATCGTGTTTTGTAAACCTATTTACTAAAATCATTTCAGTTGGTTTTATTAAGAATATTAACATGGATTTACATCAAGTATCGGCTAAATCAATTAAAAAATATGTTGGTTCTCTTATAGTTCTCAACATCTTTATAATGAATTTTCGTTCCGATAACGACCTCATCTATTCGAGTTTTGTTAAAAAGTGTTCTGCACGGCCACACCAAATATCGCATTTTCTTTGTTGCCACAATATCGCCATTATCGTAACGTCATACATTTCAGATGAAATATCTTCCTCCATTCCAATGAGTGCAATATAAACTGATCACCCGTAGAAAAGGTCTCCGAAGGATGCCATAAACTGCTGCATTTAGAAATCAACGTCACCTATTTCGCCCGGGTAACGGCCTTCCTCAGCGCAGTGGGACCCTAATGACCGCTCTTATATTAGCAAAAACAAAAGAACTCCGGAATAGAAATGATTCCCGTGCACGAAACTCCGGAAATATCCCCCCATACCGGACCCAATGGTCCGGAAAGATCTGCAGATTTCAATTAAGAGTCGGGATAAGAGTTGTACCTGCTATTCCTGCAAGGATTTGACGATTATTGCTCCGCAGGAATGACGGCCGGCAGTAAAATTTTCATTGTCTTGGCTCGCTTGGAAATTTGCATTCGCTGTTATGACGGCAACGTAAAGTTTTGCACCGCTCAAAAATGCAAATTTTCGCCGGCGAGTTTTTATGCCACTACCGCTATTTTCGGGGATAAAGGATGTTTTTTGGGTTAAATATGTTTCGAGGAGGATGAAATATGGGGAAAGGAAACATGAAAGCGGGATTAAGGAAAAAGTTGAAGGAAGGTACTTGCGAAAAGCGCTGTAAATTAATTTTTAATTCTTATATTAGAGTACAAGGAAATTATCCGAAAGCAATTATTTTGTTCGCTAATATTCATATTGTCTAAGCTTCAAGTTCATAAATGATTGAAATTGATCTGAAAGAAATGTTCAGAAAAGGCAATAATTTAGAAAGCATATTGTATTTGGCTTTGAAATTATTATTGAAAATTCACTCCTCTATGAAGACAATGCAGTAATAAATCAATAGAATCTACCAGATATGAGATACAGGAAAGGAACAGTGGAACAATATCAAGAATCAAGTAAGTCTGTAAGATTTTATCCGAAAAACCCGATTTAAAAACTTGTGAGTGAATTAGACAGTGACAGAAGAGTGATAACAAGTTGAAGTGAGTATGAGTGAGAAATAGTAATAATATATTGTTATGATTTTTTTGTTTTGGAAAGAAAGTTATTTTGATTTGTATGTATTTCTGAATTTGTATTGAATGAAAATTGTCAAGATTTTGCCGGGGTACCTTTTTCTTTCTGTTTTCATACTATACCTTCTTTTCACAGCTCAGTCGGATTCGAACTCAAGAACAGCTCTCTATCTCTCTCTCTCTCTCTCGCAGTTGAGTTCCTTTGGAGATGGACGCTACATTTGTATGGATTAGTAAAATTAATATGTTAAAAGCATATCTTATAGAAAAAAATTGCTACACCGTTGAGGAGCTTTAATAACAATTTTTATAAAATGTAACTTATCTTCATATGTTTTAGACAATTTTTTCATCTCAATTTATAGTTTATATCTATATATTATTTATTTTTACACTGACATCTTCCTTGTTATTGTACATAAATATTAATTGTGATAATTTTATACTTTTTACCAAGCGAAATAAATGTTATTATTATTATTATTATAAATTTTCATATGAGCAAATAAACTTTAATAAATTGTATTTATCAGAACCAGTTAATCATACAAAACTTGAAATTGCAAATTGCCAATTTTGCTCTAATTATGTTACCCCAACTTATTCAGAAATCCACACTGGATTCTCTATACTATTACCAAAACTTTACTTTCTATCATTACTAGTGCCATCTAATTTTCAGATTCTCAACTACTCTAACCTATTCTATTCTTAATTGTAATTTTCTTTTTATCCTTTGTATTAGTTCACAATCATCTCACTAATATGCAATATAACCCAATAAAATATTGTTTCGGATTTCTGGAGAAATGAAATTGTCTGTTTTTATCAACACTGAGATAAATGTGAAATGTTCATGCTGGGGAAAGTGATTTTATCTAGTTCTTGAGATTATGCAATATTCTGAAGTTAGATTCTGCTAATTTGTTTCAAAATTGATGTACAATGGAACTTTTTACTCTCTGATTTGTTTGGCTTCGTTTGGTCTTCAATGGCGTTCGTGTTCCTTTATCAAATTGGTGTATCGTTGTCGTTTGTTGTTGTCAATTTCTCACCTGGATTCGTTTTTGTTGTAATTTCTGGTTTGTACTTTAACTCTTATTGTACCTATTTCAATAATTTTTCATCTTGCCTTTCCAAAATCAAATTTTCTTTAAAAGAATAAATTTTTTTTCAATCAATAATCGTCTCCCTGGATTCCCTTTTCAAATTTTTCTCTTCCTTTCTCATCAATCACAATCCTCCTATTTTCAGTTCACTAATTTTTACTCTTATTGACCAATTACTCTTACAGTCCCTTCGATATCTAATTAATACCTTTTTCTACATTCATACAAAAAGCAAAACTTTATTGAACTATATTCAGTGGAAAAAGAAGTTCTTTATTGCACTAGTGCAATAAAGTTTTTATTGCACTCATCTGTCATACTACTTCAACGTGCTGTCATCATGACAAACATAAACGTTTAAACCTACTACATATTTAGCAGATTTTCTGTGAGATTGGCAATAGGTACTTCACTACGAAATATTCATACTGAAAATTGCACCAATTGTTCATTCACTTTCAACATTGACGGTAAAAATAAAGTTTTAGTTAAATTGTTCGTAACGTATTAGTTCATGTTTCAATGCAAATCGATATTAATAATAAAGTATTCAAGTTGCGCTTTTCATTCTCCTACACCTAGTGCCGCACCTCAATAAATCATTTTTTGCTTTTTGCATGAACGTAGAAAAAATGTTGCATGCAACTCGTGCAAAAATTGTTTATTGCACTCGACGTGTTGTCCAACTCGGCCTAACGGCCTCGTCGGACAATTTCACGTCGAGTGCAATAAACATTCACTTTTTGCACTTGTTGCATAAATAACTATTCATCATTTTACTGCATTTCGAATCAATTTTTGTTGTACAAATCTTCAAATTATCGTTTTTATATTTTTCTCTATCAAATCTTATTTGGACGTTTTGTCTTCATGATACTTATTTTTCGACAGGATGGTAAATTGTTTTGTGAATTGATGAATGATGAATTTATAATTTAGACTTTTCTTTTTGGTCAATAGAACGTGTTTTTGGAATGGTTGCGGTTTGTTTACTATACTTCTACCATGTCATTGCATAATTTAGGAATTCATCTAACATCGGAAATTCTATGCCCTGGTTTTTCTCTGGTCTACTGTGGAAAGGATATCGCAGAGAAAAATATGGCAACAGTATCAAATACATTCAGTTCAGTGTATTTTATTTTTTTTCAAAATCCATTCTACAATTCATTGTGATAAAACTTACAAATCTTTCATATCATAACAATATATTTCATCTGGATGCCGAATACACTTACCAAGGAGTGGAGCAACGCCGCTCCCAAGTGAAAAACTCCCTCCGCGACAAGTATCAGCATATTATACTCCCGACAGATATGGTCATCAGATAATTATTCATTTTCGTTTTGTCTGTTATCAAATTCTGAACATACTTCATAGGTGCTACGAAACCTGATATACTAAGTCTTTTCATTATTCATGCAAAAAGAATTTTCAGAAAACCAATAATTTATTTAGTGAACTGTATTATTGCAATGGCTTTCATGAGTTTCATTTGATTTATGAGATGTTATTAAAGAAGTATCATCTGCAATACTAGTAAAAAAACACATTGTCTCCATATCGCTATTGTATAAAATGAATAATATTGGACCCTGTGGTACGCCTATGGCTGCATCAAGAACAGAAGATTTTGTGCTCTGACGAAAATTCACCTCATTCATATTCTTGATAGTCATGAATTGTTTCCTCTTACTCAAAAATGTTTCAATCCAATTGAGTGTTGAACCTACCACACCAATTTCCCTTAATTTATTCTTGAATATGTTGTGATCAACACAATCAAACGTCCTGCTCAGATCACAGAAGATCCCAATGGGACACTCGCTTGTGTCGATCAGTCTGACTATTTCGTCAGTGATGGTTCATTTTATTGAAATCCATGTTGGCTTTTGGAATTATTTTGTGATTGTTTAGATATTCAAGTAGGCGCTCTAGATTTGCGTCTTCCAAATTTTTTAAAAAGTCAAAGAAGTAGTTACTGGTCTGTAGTTCTCTACACTATTTTTTGTATTCCCCTTTTTATGTATCGGAATGATTTCACCCAGTTTTAGATTATCTGGAAAAGTCCCATAACAAAACGACAAATTAATTAATAGGTGATAGGCTCTACCGTGCTGAATCTCACTTTTGATCTTCCACCAGCAAGAATATTTCAAAGGAGACGTGGAGAAAGATAATAAGAAAATGGAAACTATATATATGCTATTCATTTCACGTTTCTAAGGAAATTTTCCAATTCATGATTGAATGCTTGATTTGGTTGACATCGATTCATAGAAAAAACAGAAATCGAGTGGTGTCATGTCTGGTGAACGAGGGAGACACTCAACAGGACCAGCAATCGAAAAATAATGAAACAATGAACAATAACAATAAATTATGATACTTGAAAATATATCAGTGCTTGAAATTAGGATCAACGATGTTTGAAGAGAACTTGATTTCCCATATCCATCCTATACCGGGTATCTCAGACTTTTTCATACAGCCAATATCTCAGTTATGCTGCTTGAAATTTTTTTTAAAAAAACTGCACTTATATCAAACCCATATGACTTTGAAGCTACTTTGAACTACCCCTAACCTCAAATTTTCAAACTGCACCCTATAATATTTTTTTCTGAATTGTGAACTGCAGTCTATTCTAATTTCAACGTTGTACCACACATTATATTTTGACAGATGTCAAACTGACAGAATAAGTGGGTTTGAACAATAATGTACAAAATTCCATAACTCAGAATTTATTGATAACAAAAATTATAAAAGCTGCTCAAAATGTCCACCATCATTATTCATGCATGCTTCAAATCGCCTTATCAGTTCTCTCGTACAAGATTTTCTAATCATTTCCTCCGTTACTGTGGTGCAGGCGTGTACAATCTTCTCTTGTAAGTCTATTGGTCTAGTTTCATACACGATTCTCTTCAAATACCCCCACAGAAAAAAATCTAACGGTGTCGGATCTGGCGAACATTCTGGCCACGTAATGGACCTCTGTTTCCTATCCATCTATTTGGAAAATATTGATCGAGATATTCGGTTACAATGTGGTGATTATGTGGTGGAGCACCATCTTGTTGCCACCACACGAGTTGTCTTTCTTGTTGAGGAATAACATGTAGCAGTCTCTGAAGGTCATTTTGTAAGAATTCCAGATATTTACGCCCCGTCAGAGTGTGTTGATAAAAATAAGGGCCTATCAAACGTCCATTGAACACCTCACACCATACATTCACGCCCCACATAGTTTGGAAATTTGTTTCTCGCACCCAATGAGGATTTTCACGTGACCAATAATGCATATTATGTCGGTTCACTGTCCCATTATTGTGAAATCTTGATTCGTCACTCCACATGATCTGATCCAATAAACTTTGATTATTTTCAATAAAAACTTGCATAGTGGCAATACAATTTTGTCTCCTTTCAAAATCATCAGGACGTAGCCCCTGGTGCATATGTATTTTGAAAGGATGATAACTATGCGTTTTTATAATTCTATGCACAGACGACTTACTTATTCCAACTTCGTCAGCTAGTGCTCGAATAGAAATATGAGGGGAGCCTCCATATAGGCACATTTCCTCAGTTCGCACTGATGCAGCATGTTGAACATGCTTACCTTTTCCTGGAAATTCTCCTGTTCTCATTTTGTTCTCTACATAAGAAAATGTGGTATGATTTGGTAGTCGTCGATCGGGAAAACGCTGTTGGTATAATTCGACGGCAGCACGGGAATTTTTCCGGCATTCACCAAAAATTAATAACATATCAACATACTCATTTGGAGTGAATGTGAAAGGCATTTTTCTTGAATTTATTATCAAACTGACTGAAAGACGCGTGCAAAAACAACTGTCAAAAAACGAAGATAACAAAAGAAATGATCAGCAGCATTGACAGTTTTTATTACTCGATTCGAAAGAAGTACACCATGAGTCAAAAATGTATACCAAAATTATTAATTTTAAAATAAAATGCTGTTTACATCGAATATGCTAATTTTGCGAGTTTGACGTCTGTCAAAAAACCAAGTGTGATCATAGTTATTGAAGTTACAATCGATTACACTACACAAGTCATAAAAAAATATGTATAGGGGGCCACTTGAATAAATGAGGTTGGGGGTGTTTTTTTCAGGGATAGTTTGACAAAAGTTCACTTTGGCATGACACCTTCAAAATCATATGGGTTTGACGCAAGTGTACTTAATGAAACCCGAAGGAGCATAACAGATGAGATTTATAAATTAATATCATTTGCCTTTTTATTTGCCATAATTCTGCATGAAATTCTAGCTAGTTTGTTATATAATTGAAAGTGAAATGAAAGGTACTGTAAGTTGAACAAAAACAAACATGGGGGTGCAATTTAAAAAATTAGGGGTGGTTTCTCGGGAGTTGTTCGCCAGGGGGTGTATTTTGCTATGCTGCATGAAAGAGCTTATGGTCTTCTTCGACACATTTTTGTTTAATTTTTTTGGAGGTATATCTCAAAATTGAGATAATAAGTTGTTATAGAGGCCAGTATCAATTTTGGAGGTTCTTTGAAGCATTGTTTTTGTTTAACAATTCTATTTTGTCTAGTTTTATATTAGATAAAGTGGTATATCTACTAAAGAGTGAATGAAATAGGGAATATCAGGAAGTTAGCACTGCTGTTTTTAATGGCAAAGACAGCCCTAAAAACTTTGGTACCCAAAAAATGCACATTCTTATTATTTGCTTCTTGATTGGCAGAATGGTTTGGCCTACAATCAAAATTCAACTATTCAGTTTTTTGCTGTTATTTGGTATGAATTAATTGCTGGGAATCTATGTATGTGTTTGTCACCTGATATCATGATGAGCCTAAAAATTTTGAGATCTTCATTCCTTTCTATACTAATTTTAAATATAAATAGTACGAATAATCTATTATGTGCAGCCATAGTATGAGGTAGGTCATTAACATAAATGAGGAACAGCAGAGGTCCCAAAAGAGGTACTCTCCTTTTAATTTTTAAAAATTGACTTTTGTAATTTTGACACTCCATGCTGTGTTCGTTTGGTCAGATATAGTCAGTAAGTGACCATTTGAATCTGTTGGCCTACTCCACGACTGAGTCTACCAGCACTTGTGTGTGCACAATGCCCGATTCAATGAACTACAGCCCATCATCCATTCATACAAAATTCTAGGAATTTGTGATAATGGTAGAGATATTATCAATTATTATTTTAATTTTCTATTTCATTTGATAGTCCTTTTATGATACATGAAGCAATGCTGCTTCCATGGTTGAATTTTGGTGGACACACATTTGTTACATACTCAACAAAGGAGAAGAAAATATTTTCAAGGATTTTCTGAAAATGAGTTGACTGGGACAGAACGCTCGCCAGAGTCCTTTGCTGAACAAATTGTTGTAGGCTGCTCAGGAGTGGAAACAACTTACCATCATTTTTGGGTAGCTTACAATAACCCGGAGGTCACAGTAAACGGGCGTCATTAATCCAACTTTCGTTTTATAGCTGCCAAATTTGATGGCATTCACCTCAAACAACTCCTTGGCAAAACATTTCAGTTTTTCTTCAATCGAATTAGACATCTCCAACGAGTTTTGCTGATTTTGTTCTCTTAAAAATTTGTCTGATTAGTTTATTTCTGTTGTTGATAGATAGATAGATAGATAAATGGGCTTTATTGTCTAAAATGTATAACATTTTGTCGACAAAGTATGTCATGTCTAAAACTATTGGTAAATATATAAAATAATAAAATTATAATAGGAGAATTTCAATAAATCATTAAAAAAACATGAAAGGGATGAAAAATTAAAATACATTCACACTAACAAAACAGTTTTAAAATGTCCTAGTATAAAACGTGATACATATACAAATACAAACATATCAACAATGAACACAAATCTATGCAATTAAAGAATAAATGAACAACCACGAATATTACTTATTTACTTGACCTGGATTGTAAATGAAAAGTAAAGAATAACCTAAAATCATTACGAAGGTTTTAAGGTTATGTCACCGGTACCGTTATGGAAAGATATGGAGGAAATGATTTTAAACATGCATGAATGATAGTGATGGTAGACATGTTCAAGGGTTATTCATAAATTCTGTGTTATGGAATTTTGTACATTATTGTTCAAACTCGGTCATTCTGTCAGTTTGACATTTGTCAAAATATTAAGCGTGATACATCATTGAAGCAAGAATTGACTGCAGTTCACAACTCAAAAAAATGGTGTAGGGTGCCACTTGAAAAGTTGAGGTTAGTAGTACTTTCTCAAGGGTAGTTTGACAAAAGTTGACTTTGACTCAACAGCTACAAAGTCATACGGGTTTGATATAAGTGCATTTTTTTTCAATTTTTTCTAAGCGTCATAACTGAGATATAGGCTCTATGGAATAATCTGAGACACCCAGTATGGTAATGGTAGACATTTTGAGCAGCTTTTATAATTTTTTGTTATCAATAAATTCTGTATTATGGAATTTTGTACATTATTGTTCAAACTCACTTATTCTGTCAGTTTGACATCTGTCAAAATATCATGTGTGATACATCGTTGAAATAAGAATTGACTGCAGGTCCCAATTCAGAAAAAAAATTATAGGGTGCAATTTGAAAATTTGAGGTTAGGGGCAGTTTCTCAGGAATAGTTTGACAGAAGTGGACTTTAACACAAAAGCTTTAAAGTTATACCGGTTTGATATAAGTGCATTTTTTTTAAAAAAAATTCTAAGCAGCATAACTGAGATATTGGCTGTATGAAAAAATCTGGGACACCCGGTATAGATTACCTGCCGAATTGAAACAATGTTTGCTCGATAACTTCTTCATTTTCAACTTCAGCCTTTTTATTGAGAATGTGGTCATGAATTGGAAGGCAAGATAAAATATTTGAAAAAGCTGTATATTTATTCATTGTGATTAATTAGTTGATATTAATACGATTGATTTTCATAATAGCTGATAGTTTGGTGTTCCTAATGATGGAGAAAATACTTTTGAAATATTAAAATTTTGTGAGAATAGAAATGTGAATATACTTCGTCACCAGATGAAAATTCTTTCACAATCGCCCGAAATCGAATCTACATATAATCCACAAACAATAAAACTTCCCGGACCCTTTCTCGACAATATCGCCATAAATCTCTCTCCCGGGCATCCAGTGATAAATACCTCTAGTGGACATCACACACAATACAACAATGGGAGTTTCAACACGCAAAAAACGGCGATTTGTCATAAATTTCACGAATCCGCTGCTGGAGAGAGAGTTATTAAAAAATTTATCTTATTCAAATAAGGCCGAAGCTCGAGGTGGTGATGAATTGAGGTTAAGTTCAAGATGGCGATGCATTACTGCTGCGGACGTTTCGTAGTTTGGCGGTAGGCGATAATTCTTTTGCGAAATTGGGTTGTTTATGCTGACGATGACTGGTGGCGAGCAAAAACTCAGGATGGGGTTTTTGAAAAGCGTAGTGGGCGTGCACTTTGATTTAAATACAAAGCGCGGCGTGCTGCGATATCTTATAAATGCAAGTAGTAGTGGGGGATTTTTGACATGAGCAGTCCGGATATGCTTTTTATTTGATACATGTTCAATGATTAGAAGTTTTCAAAGATCCGCAATACGGTTTTTGTCATCAGATATCAATCAGTGACCTGTCATTTGAAATGCAGGCACCCTCACGAAACATAAAATTTTCAACCGATTGAATCAATTTTTCTCATCAGATAGACAATCCCGAAGTCCACGAATGAGCCTACATTTTCAGAGCAAACTATTCTAATTTTGCAATGTCAAAAATCTAATAAAACGTTAGTGACTTTTTTTTAAATAATCTGAATTACGTTGAAATGCGTCCATCATTAAAAAAGGTATGGGAGAATGAAATTAAAAAAAAACCTTCTATTTCAGAATAATTTTTATGATTCTTTCTATATTGGATTCAAAAAGTTTTAAAATAACATTGTTCATAATTTCATCAATATTTGTTCATCAATGAACAAGCATTTTTCAAATTTTATTCACTCATACGACATATTTTTCTAAATTTATTTTTTTTAAACGACATTTTATTTTCAAATTTTGTTTACCTATAAGAGAAATTTTCAAAATTTCATTCCTTCAAACGACATATTTTTCAAATTTTATACATTCTCTTGATTGCCATGTTTTTGAAATTTCATTCCTCAAAAACATGTTTTCTACTTTTATATCCTCAGTCGAGATGTTTCTCAAATTTTATTTATTGAACGATATATTTCTAAAATTTGATTCTCTCGAACGACGTAAAATTGTATTTCCTTCAACAAACTATTTTTCAAAATTTAATCCTATAAATAATATGTTTTTCATAGTTTACTGCCTTAAACTACATGTTTTTCAATTTTTTTTGAATTGAAGGATACATTTTTCAAATTGTTCCTCAGACGACATATTTTTCAAAATTTATCTCCCTTAACGACATATTTTCCAAATTTCCTTGCCTCACATGACATATTTTTTGAGATGTATTTCCATAAACGACATATTTTTTAAATATCATTTCCAATTTTTATTTTGACATATTTTTCAAAGTTTATTCTCTTGAACGAAATATTTTTCAAATGTAATGCTCTTAAACGAGATTTATTTCAAATTTCATTCCCTTAAATGACATAGTTTTCAAAATGCATTCCCTTGAGTGAAATATTTGTCAAATATTATTTCAATTAATGACATATTTTTCGAATTTGATTCATCCAACGACATATTTTTCAAAAAATTGTTTTGCATCAAAAGACATATTTTTCAAATTTTGCTATTTGGTATAGTTTTAAAATTGTATTCTCTTAAATGACATATTTTTTCAATTTTATTCCCATAAACTACATATTTTTTTATATTTTATTATTATTTTTCAAATTTTACTTCACCAAACGACATATTTTTTGAATTTCATTTCCTGAAATTGTATTCTCCTAAACGACATATTTTTCGAATTTCATTCCCTCAAGCGACATTTTTCTTAACTATTATTCCTTTAAACGACATATTTTTTAAATTTTATTTCCTATAATGACACATTTTTCAAATTTAATTTCCTTAGACAACATATTTTTTAAATTTTTTCCCTGAAACGAATTATTTTTCAAATAATAATTAAGTAATATTTCAAGACTTCCTGAATCAAAATTTTCATGATAGTTCTTAAAGTGATTAAAAGGCAAAATTATATTTTTTATAAGGGTGCTTCCATTTCTAAGATCCAATAGTTCTATGTTACTCAAAAATTAAAATGCGATATTGAGCTGTACAAAAGTCTTTCATAAAATTGTATCTTATACGTACCAAACCTCAAATATGTCCATTGAATCTCACTTACACGGGCCACCATGTTTGCCCGACGTACTTCTTGTTACATTATTCAACTATGAATTAGTAGATTCTGATAAATGGTAAGTTCTGTTATTCCTGTTTCGACTTTAGTACTCTACAATATTCAAGATAGACTTTACTTGCTTCAATTGTTGGTTACATGGTACACGAAATCATTGTTTATTCAAAAAGTTCCCCACGTCCTTTTCATACGGTGTGCCAAGTAATAATTTTTATTCAATGCATTACAACTACCACTACCAATTCACTGCCACATCAAACTTTGATTCCGAAACTTGTCTGGTTTCTTGGAGATCCCATCGATCGACAGGTACCTAAAATTAGACCTGCCCACGTGTGACTTAAGACAATAATGAATATTCTTTGAAGCCCAACAAACAGAGTTACCTCTCCTATTAATTTGTCTGTGGCAAGCGGGATATAGACAGTTGACATGCGAGTGTAGTGTGTATTGACATGGCTGATAATCAATCACTGCCTGTAGAGTTGGGTAGACAAACATGGCGTTGTGGGTACAGGGTGTGTCGGTACAGGGATTTCCAAATATTGAGGATTGGTTAGGTAACATCTAACTAGAAGAACATACGTAGAGAATGATGGAAACGAAAAGGTGATCCTTCTAATACTCGATTTCTCATATAACTAGGAAGGTGAACAAACTTTTCGTCTAACTTCACCAAAATTTAATCTTTATTGTAGATACCATGTAGTCAGAAGACTGTCATCAAGTACAAGCAGTGGGAGGACTTACATCACAGACATGTTTCGAAGGATTAGTCCTTCATTTTCACCAAATAAATATCCGATTTTGGTCGTCAGTCATTATAGTTATTAACGTTACAAGGCCGATATGTAGCGAATTACGGATGAGGTTGAATATTATGATCCGATATCAAAAAGAATATGAAAATTTTTAAGAGTGGCGTAAAAGAAAGAATGTAAATATATTATTGGCCTATGCGAAAGGAAAATCAGAGGTTTATTCTCCTAACTCGCTGTGGACCAAGCTTTCAATGTTGAAACTTGCTTTGCAAGTTTATGACAACATTATATTCAATAAATAAAATCATAAAATGTAATGTAAAAGAGTTTAACTAGTAGAAAAACCGCCTCCTCCACAGCCGGTTGGCAGGGGTTCGTCATCTCTTTCTTGCCTGATACCAATTATATTCAGGGGCCGAAATTCTTCACAATTCATTGATTTTGAATTGTCTTTAGTCGAAAGTATATGTATTCTATAAGAAAGAATTGAAGCTGGCAGGTTCTCAACATCTGAAAGGTTGGAATTTCTGATGCTGCTCCATCTTCAGCAAAGACTACATTGAAGTCGGTCTCTTGTTCATGTGGCGAATCCAGTAGGTGCCCAAGGAATTCTGAACTGTCTTGTTGATGTCATGGTAGGAAGCTGGAGGGCCTTGAAATTATTGATATTTCATTTGGTGAAACGGAAGACCTATTGGAGAACTGCTGCAAGGCAAAAAGGTCTTGTAGCCTCAAGGTTAGTTATTTTAAATCGTACACCATATCAGAGTATTACCTACAGAAATAGTATTTTCAGATTTAGAAAATTATTTATATTCTTGAGACGAAAGTCTGATGGATACACACCAAAGAAAGCAAAAATTTTATCTGAAGAAGAAGTAACTAAATTTTTGTTGGAGGCAGATGATCAAACATGGTTGCTTGAAAAGGTTGTATTAATGTGTGGTATTTTTGGCGCCTGTATAGACTTTTGACGAACTTGTTAAGCTGACCGTGGATGATTTTGAAAGTACCAGTACCAGCCTTTTGGTTACTTTGAGGTATACTGAAAACAAAAAGAACATGGTATTAGTCATTCCCAAAGAAGGACTTCCTTTTGATTCCTATGGTTTATACAAAATTTATATGCCATGCAACTTGACATTATGCCCATTTGATATATTTGCATGGGCAGATATAATGAGATTCTGGTTTTTCTCACAATTTAGCAAAAGCTTGTTGGTGCCGAACCATTCCCCTGCTTATTTTTGGCGGATTCGGTCAGTTCCACCATATCCCTCCTTCGTTCAATTAAACTTGTGTCACCAGCAAAAATAACACTTTTCTGGGCAAAATATGATAAAAAATGTCATATATGTATAAAATGAAAAGAGTCGGCCGCAAGATAGAACCCTGAGGGACCCCATGTACAATTTTCTCCAATTTTGATTTAACACCGTCCGTCAAAACGCAATGTGCTCTCCCACTTAAACATGTCTTGAAGAAGTCTAGAGGAATCCCACGAATACTATAATGAAAAAGCTTTTTGAGTAAAATATGGTGCGACACTCAATCAAACGCTTTGGTGAGGTCGCAGAGCGTTAAAAACTAATTTTCCCCCAATTCTAAGCCTTCAACTACAGTGGAGATAACATCTGAAATCGCTTTAGTTATTGAACTATTTGTCCTGAAACCAAATTGACCAGAACACAGCAGTGAGTTTACTTCCAGATATGAAATTGATGTTTTTTTAACTATATCCTGTTGGATAGAAATAATTAATATAATAATAATAAATATTAGTCATAATTAAAATTCGTTATCTATACTCTGTAAGCGCAAATAATTCTTCCAGTCTGGTGGGGCCAGTACACAAAACTCACTGCTTCCGCTAAAACGCCACTCAAAAATCGATTTATCCGAAACACAAAACTGCCATAACGGTCTCATGAATATGTATTATGCGATTCGAGCTGAATAGGGCAAAACAACGAGACCAACATCTGTACTCGCTATTACTCAACTAACAAGTGATCGACTTCCAATTAGCAATATAATAAATAGAAGAGTTTGATTGGCAAACAAAGCCCTCGCTTGAAAAGCTTCGCTAATAAAGCGATATATTATTTCCTTGAGCGTGTACGCAGATCTAGTAGTCGGGGTGCTCACGGAAATAATCAATACGGCCAGTCAGCGAAAATAAGATGGAATAATTCTCTAGTATGGTTTCAGGTCAAGTTTCACATTTTGGGTTTGGCCAACTGATTGAACTGAACGAAATCAGTTACTTAGTGAGATATTCTTCACATTCGGAATTGAAAGGTATTAATTGTGGAGTTCCTCAGGGTTCCACACTTGGGCCCATTTTTTAAAATTGTATACTAATGACCAATTGAATATCCAAATTTCAGGTTCATCTACTGTTATTGCTGATGGTAGCTATATTTGGCACCTCAAGTACAAAAAGACTCTAGATGAAATTATACGATTTGACGACAAAACACTGAAAGATTGGTGTGATTCAAATTCACTGTCATTAGACATAAAGAAAACTAACATGATTTGATTTAGATGTCTTCCTAAAGATATCCTGTTGTACAATAACATTGTTGAAAATAAATTAGATTTGAAGCACCTAAGTCTATATCATATCAGGAAGGATTTATCGAGGGGCTATACAAGGATGTATTGATATCTAGTTAGCCTAGACCAGTTCCCTGCATAAACAAAATATTGCGTTACCATAGCAACGAACAGTAACTTATTAGAAGTGTTAGTGTAAAGTTTGACGTCAAAAAAGTAAACCAGAGTTGTGCAATTAATTAAAAGAAAAAAATATGTCCACCGAAATTGTGAAAATCGAAAAATTGGAGTATCGAGCCATCATCAAGTACCTACCTGTATTTAAAAGGGTTACGAGGTAAGCAGATTTACGAAGATATGCTTAAATAACCTTGGTGATCAATGTCTTTCGTATGCTACCGTGAAAAATTGGAGGTAAATTTTCCATTGAAGATGATGACCGATCGGGAAGACCAGTTTCTGTGTCAGTCCCCGAAAATATCGATTCAGTTTATGACAAGATTTTAACAGACCGTCGACTTGGGCTAAAACGGATATCTAAAGCACTGAATATTTCATACGAACGCGTTCATCATAGAGTTCACGTCAATTTGGACATGAGAAAAATTGCTACAAAGTGGATCCCCAAATGTTTGAATGTTGACCAAAAGTGTGCAAGGGTAGTTAGCATCGCGTTCGATCTGTGCTCGATTTGATAACGATGTAGAGAATATGTTGAGTAATAAAATATTTTGACATTGAAAATTTGTTTGGTTCTATAGCAGGCTAAGGATTTTTCAATATATCCTCGTATATGAAAATATAAAGAGAAAAGTTATTGGGTATAACCCTCAAAATGTTGTGCAACCGTAGGCACGTGTTTCGAGCTTAAGCTCTCATCAGTACGGTAAAATCAAGTGCGAAGATGTATAACCCTTGGATGTAAAAATAGTAACAAAGAAAGTCAACAACCGAAAGTGTTGTACATCTTCGCACTTGATTTTACCGTACTGATGAGAGCTTAAGCTCGAAACACGTGTCTACCGTTGCACAACATTTTTAGGGTTATACGCAATAACTTTTCTCTTTATATTTTCATATCTAGCCCCTCGATAAATCCTTTCTGATTTGTATTTTCCTGGGTAGGATTGTCACGCTGGTAGCTATAGCTGCCTCCGTGGCGACGTTAGTTGTTGCCTTGTAAGCAGTAAGCACAAGGTCTTCTAACCGAAGCCACAAATGTGTGGTTGGCTTCCTGTTGTTGACTGTTGACTTTCTTTGTTACTATTTTTTACATCCAAGTGTTGTATATCTTCGCACTTGATTTTACCGTACTGATGAGAACTTAAGCTCGAAACACGTGTCTACGGTTGCACAACATTTTGAGGTTTATAACCAATAACTTTTCTCTTTATAAATCTATATCTCGATAGTTCATTGGAATTTGAGCAGCACACTGAAATTCTATGTAAAAAGCTCTCTTCTGGCTGTTATGCATTGAAAGTTGTATTTAGTGAATTGGGATTTTTAGGTTCCAAACACGTGTACCATTATCTTATTGAATTTTTATGCAAAGCAAAATATCGAGTTTCATGTCGAACTCTGTTTTAGAAACATGAAATTTCAACAGTTGTTGCAATGTTCATATCTGAAACTGTGTGTTTGGTATAAGTTTAAAACATGAAGATGTCAATAAAATGACTGAGAAGTCTAAATCCATATTGACAGAGATCGACAAGAATTTGAATGAGAGTGGAAAGGCTCCAGGACAATGGTCGAAATTCTTGGGGATGGACAACTCCAAGATTGTAGATTACTTTGTTGACCAATTGAAATAAACAGGTTGTTTCTTAGGTACGTGCAGAAATTTCAGGAGCGTATCAAAATAAGAAGAAAAGTTCCTATAATCATATGTCCACAAGTTATTCGTTTCTGAGATGTCAGAGTGTCAAAGTTTAATTCTTATTTTTATTTTTTGTGAATAATTTCAAAATAATTTTTATATTTGGGTGAAGTTTGGTATCTGGGAATATTTATTATTTAGTTTGTGTAAAAAATATATTCTTGGTAGAGGTCACGGCGAGCAACTGTTTTCAATTCAATTCAATTCAAAATAAATTCAATTAGAAATTAGTTTTTTTACAATTGACAGAAAATTTGATTTTCTCATTGAAATATCATCTCAGAAACCAAACTTTACTCGAATAACACAAATATTTTGGCATTTATTCACAAGAAAAACAAATATAATTATTTTTTTTTTCTTATTTCGACGTCAGCAACATGCTCTTGAAGTTTCTACACGTACTTAAGAAACACCCTGTACATTGGAATGTACACATATTGGTCATCGTTGAGTCACTTTTGAATCATTCTGGGACCTAGCTCTGTCAATTCCAGAAAAAATGGCCCAATTGTAAATTTCGCAATGGTTGGATTCTCTGACGAAAGATGAAACTTTGAATGGCGATGAATCACTTTGTCAACGCATTTCCATATACAATAAGAAATTTTGAAGTCAACAAGGGACCCACAAATACTAATTTTCAGCTCTACAGTCAATGATGCTCTGTGCTTTCAGAATATTATACCACCATACCATCAAATGGTGCAGATAAACCGTAAATCGATATCAAAGTCTATGGAAAGACCCAAAATCCTTCTCCTCTGATACTTTCTTCAAATACCTTAATATTCAATTGGAAGTAAGTCTGTACTCGATACTCTTTGAGGCCAAATGAAGTCATGGTTAGCGTTTTGGCATCAAGGATCAGATTGTAAACAGTTTGAATCAGTTCTACTGATTTCCAAAAGATATTGGCAATTACGCTTGCCAATCATCAGCATAGTAATGGGTGATACAAGTTGTATGTCACTGCGAAAATCTCAAGTATAAATAGAAAACAACAAGGGCCCTAGTCATGGTCCCTGTGAGACACTGAAAGGATGAGTAAGTGAATTATATGATAATTTGTATTGATCACCTTACAAAACATAACAGCATATCTCACTCTCACCTCTGGCTTTTATATTATGTTATCTTAGACATGGCAGTATTTATGCTCTGATTATCTTTGCAGCCTGCAGTCAGTATCAGTTCATACCCATACCGCTATCATATTTTGTTCCTTGAGTTTCAATATTTTTTCATCAATTACTTTGGAACTCAAAGTAAGCAAAATGGAAACTGATTTCAAAATTTCAAATTTAATGACGACGATAAATTCACTATTTGTGACAAATTCTTGGTGTAATATCTCAATTTATTACCCTTCTATCAGCCGAATCAAGTGCTGACATGTGCTGCAAGGGAAACTGGATTTATATGGAAGAAAATGTAATTTTTCGTATGTTTGGGTTCCTATAAATCTTGAGATAATACTACTACTGAACTCAATTGCCAACTATGCTGCTAAAAAATTCACTTCCAGCATCCAAATCCAATTTTCCTTGTTCTATCATTTTAACCATTTTTCATCAAATGCCTAGAGTAGTTGTAGTGAACAAAAAGGGACCAAGAAGTAAAAAAAAATTGGAATATCGAGATTGCATGACCTAAAATCGATACCGCAGTTGAAGTAAGCGTCCGTACTATAACTAACTGCATTCACTCCACTCAATTGATGTATTCAACAAGAGAACAAGCTCCACATGTGGAAATCGTGTTCTATATATGGAAAAACGGAGCGTGTTTTTTCCTGGTACTCTTAATGGAAATGGGTTGTTGTGTTTGGTTTTTCTGTTGCGTATTTGAACATCTGGTTAGTATTATTTTTCTACGGTCTATATTGGAAATTAGTTCAGATATTACGAATATAAGAGTTGCTGTTGAATCATAAAACAGTTGGTTGAGTTCAATGATTCTGTGGCAATCTCAGCTTAGAGAATAAGGGGGAGAATTTGTTTATCTGTTATTCAGTACGGACATTTTACTTATTTTTATATATTTATTTGAAGTGAACTAGCCCAATCAGATAAAATTTACTTGTGATAAGCCGGATCAAACATTATATTAAAACAATTTTAGTTGATTGCTTAAAGAAAAAAAATTATGGAGTATACAACAAGATGAAATGAGATAGGTACTTGTAACTTAGAAAATTCAACACTTGTTGCTGAGAGACACGAGTAGAAAGGAATTGAATTGAATTCAAAAAGAAATTGAAAAATGTTGTTCTGCAAAATTGCAGACAATATTTAATGAAATTGATAGAGAATAATCAATGATCTCTGAAAACTCTCACATAATATAATTTATTGAATATACTCATTTTTTTAATTAATTTATTTACTTCTTATATGAAGCAAGTTTTCATGTATTATCATTGAGTTTTTATACTAATACCAGAAAACCCTCACAGAAATTATTTCTCATAGTCAGTTTTTTAATGAAATATTTCACATCTTATATCAAGCATATTATTATTAGGTATAATTATAATTATATTTTATTTGAATTTTGTACTTATCGATATTTCAAGTTCATATACAGGGCATGAATTTGTATTTGTATTTTTAATAAATATTTTATGTTCCGAATGAAGTCTATATTAATATTATTATTAGAGCTTTCATTAATAATTATATTGAGTTGAAACTTAGAGTAAAGTACCCAAATATTGGCACTTTTGTTCATGGCCATTCTCTACAATATATCAATAATTCAGAAAACTTAACCTGTCACAATTTGTCCAGGTATGTTGAGTCAAAAAATATTGAACATGAAACAAATCAATTTGATATGTAATATTCCGTAACATTAACCCTTAACTGGAAACGTGGAATTTTGAAACACAACTGGTAATAACGTGCAGTCTGAGACTGGCACTTTTTGGAAGCAAAACAAAACATTCTCAAATAATAATATTTTCAAAATATATATTACGAACACTTAAGTACACATTCTTTTGAAATAAGATTGCATAAAATAACGAAAAAACTTGATCTAAAATAATTTTACAATAATCTTTTTCAACATAACGAAAATTTCATTACTTATATTTCGGACGTCCATCATCTCAATGGTTGAAAGATTTCTATCTCTTTCAAATTTTTCACAACGTTTCAATTGCTTGAATCCGCAATCGTCTTCTGGTAAAAAATTTGAAGGAGATAGAAATCTTTCAACCATTAAGATGATGGACGTCCGAAATATAAGTAATCAAGTTACTACATCGTCTAAAACATTCAAACACAACGAAAATTGGTAGTGATTTTGGAAAGATCCATAAAAGAATCAAAAATCATTCAAAAAAATTTGTCTCGTTATACCAACATAAAAGAGTGTCATCATATTCTTCATCCCCATAACGTACCTACCCGTTCTGACGGACTTACTTTGAGTAGCGAGAAATGCTTACGTAAACAGAAACGTGCCGTCTCACGGACAGTGCTCAACTAAATACTAAATATTTACTCCCAGTTGAATGATTGGTGAGGCACCAATAGCTAATAGATTAGGTGGCGTGATTTGCAGAAAAGCGAAATCGTTTCAGAAAAACCTCGAAAATAAAAATGGCTGCAGTCTCACAGACGGCACGTTACCAGTTAAAAGAAGTCAGCGAAATACACCAATATTTTCTCCTCAATTCGAGCTGATTGAAACATTTGTTTTGATAAAGCATTCACAAGTAGTCAAAACCCAATATCTATAAGGAGTGTGCAGGGTCCTTTGCCATCAATTTCGTAAATATCACAGAATGAACCTAACTTAACCTAACTATGTGATTTCAACACTCTTCGATCTCTCCAAAGCATTTGACTGCGTTTTACAATCTTTACTTTTCGGGAAAATAGAATACTGGGGTGAGAGAATTACCGCTTGAACTATTCGGTTTTCACCCACCAAAATTGTCAAACATGGAGTTCCTCAGGGATCAGTATTGGGGTCAATTTTATTCTTGATTTACATTTTATCCAATCCACGTCACCATAATAAAACTCTTTTAGAAGTACATAAAAAATAAATCTGACTTCACTAGACATTTGGATGTCCATGATTTTAAAGCACGAAATTCGCATCTGCTCGTACCACCTCGGTACAAAGTCTCAGAAGAATTCATTGAACGTGAATTCATGTAATCATTCATCATATTGTCGTGATATCGAGCAATGCCATTTGAATTGTTTTGGTGCACTGATCTATTGTTTCTTGTTATTAATTGATAGCAGGTCATTATCAAGTGCGAGATTGATGACTAGCAAATTGTACGACCGTGACTGTGCACACCACATAAAAACAAAACATATTTCCCTATATAAATACAAAAAGGATAGATTGATGAGATAATTAGTAATAGACTCCTATAGAGGAAAGAGCCCTAGTGCTCAGTTAGCCTCATAGGCTAGGCCCTTTTGGTTGGCCTTAGCTGTAAGTGTTGGTTTAGTTATGGTTTTAGGTAAGAGTTATTTGTTCCCTATTATATTATTGAATGTCCCTTATTTTGCAATGTGTTTATACTTTCCCCCGTATCCCAGTTGTTATTTAATAAATATTTATGTTCTGTTACCACCCCCTGATTTACTATAGCTACCACCTGTAGCTACACCTCAAGTCGCATTTTGTATAAGGAAAGCAACCCCTTATACGGCTCAGGATGCTACCCTAGTAGCCCTAGTCGCGACAATATGATTACAAGTTGCTCAACTTCTATTCATTCAAAATGAAAAGTAAATCATTGTTCCTAGAGAGTTGTTTTTATTGTACCGAATTCGACTTTTTCCTGATGTTATACATTTTTTCAATAACTTGTTATATTTACGTATATCATATCAACTAGTTACTACCTGTTCAGTCACATATTTTACATATTTCTGTTGACCCCATACAATTTTATATAAGTACCTTATATATTTCTACAGTATTTGTCCTACTATTTTTTATTGATTTTTTATCCACCACCTGACCTGCAACAGACTTATAATGTGACGTAGTCAAATAAAACCATTTTTTGTGAGTCGGTAACAAGTGAGACAACTTCTCAAATGACCTCAGATACCATCAAAAATTGACTTCGTTAGAACAAGTCTTCAACAGTTTGTATTTATTTCGATATTTTTGCTGCGAATTCTTCAGCTGATAAAACTTTGAAAGAAATTGCAACCATGCAAAAAAATATTAATACTTGATTTATTGAAGGTCCCACAGACAAATTACATGGCGAAATTTCCCCTGATACTCGATAAATACGGCTGTCGAAAAGTCGTTCAGACACTTTCGTAGGCACTCGATTTCAATTCCAAAAGAAACAGAACTCCTCATGACTTATGACTTTCACCTTTTAAAAATGTGAAATATTATGGCTCAATAGATAAAACAAAACTGACTCCACTTTAAAAGTGTTATTAATCTTTGATCACGCTTATAGCTGTTATAAATCCCCAGACGATATACTCCAATGGCACTGGGAATTCTAGAGCGAAGAAGTTTGGTTTTAGTACGTCATGGTAGAAGAGCGAAAAGACTATTTGTGAAAATTATTAGTATACGAGGATGTCTTGATATCTAGTTAGCATAGACCAGTTCCCTGCATAAACAAAATATTGCGTTACCATAGCAACGAACAATAACTTATTAGAAGTGTCAGTGTAAAGTTTGACGTCAAAAAAGTAAACCAGAGTTATGAAATAAATTAAAAGAAATAATATGTCCACCGAAATTGTGAAAAACGAAAAATTCGTATCGAGCCATCATCAAGTACCTGTATGTAAAAGGGTTAAGAGGTGAGCAGATATACGAAGATATGCTTAATACCCTTGGTGAGCAATGTCCTTCGTATGCGACCGTGAAAAATTGGACTGCAAGCTTCAAAAGAGGTAAATTTTCCATTGAAGATGATGACCGATCGGGAAGGCCAGTTTCTGTGTCAGTCCCCGAAAATATCGATGCAGTTCATGACATGATTTTAACAGACCGTCAAATTGGGATAAAACTGATATCTGAAGCACTGAATATTTCATACGAATGCGTTCATCATATAGTTCACGTCAATTTGGACACGAGAAAAATTGCTGCAAAATGGATCCCCAAATGTTTGAATGTTGACCAAAAGCGTGCAAGGGTAGTAGCATCGCGGTCGATCTGTGCTCGATTTGAAAACGATGTAGACTTCTTAAACCGAATTGTTATTATGGATGAGACTTGGGTACATTTCTACGATCCAGAAACAAAGCAACAATCGATGGAATGGCGACACTCCGGTTCTCCAAGACCTAAGAAATTTCGTGTCCAAAAATCTGTTGGAAAAGTTCTTGTTTCAGTTTTTTGGGGTTGCCATGGAGTAACCATGATTGATTATTTGGATAAGGGTATAACAGTAACTGGAGATTACTATTTGACATTACTGACCACTCTTCGGGAAAAATTCAACAAGAAAAGACGCGGAAAGCTATCCAAAGGTGTTTTGTTTTTGCTGGACAACTCGCCTGCACACAAATCTCATGTTGCCATGCAAAAAAATCTTGATTTAGGGTTTGAATTACTAGAACACCCCTCTTATTCACCAGATTTGGCTCCGTCCGACTATCATCTCTTTCCTCAACTGAACAAAGTTTAAATGGTCGTAAAGTTTTTTTCCACAAGGAGGTAATAAAAGCTGTGGAGAAGAAATTTTTTTTTTTGAAAGGTCTAGAGACGTTGCAGGATCGCGGTAATAAATGTACCCAATTAAGAGGAGAATATGTTGAGTAATAAAATATTTTGACATTGAAATTTTGTTTGGTTCTATAGTAGGCTAAAAATTTTTCAATATATCCTCGTAATCCTGCTGCTTTGAAGTTAGAAGCGTTGATTCAGAGTTAGAGTCAGTTTCTAGATGCGTCTGGTGTAAAAATAAAAAATCAGAAGTCACATTGATAAGTGTCAAGTTACTGCATCCGATAAAATTAGAATTCTGATTTGGTTGGAGGATCATAAACTGAGTAATACAGCTCTGAAAAGAGAGAAACATGTTCGTGATCTGTAAGTTGAATTTTTGACAGCGAAATGAGATTTAATCTTCATGTATCGGAAGTTGTGGCAAAAAGCCTCAAAATGCTGGGTTTTCTATTAAGAATTTCTACCGATTTTTCAATTTGACACTTGCTAAGTGTAAAACAGATCACATTATTCTAGTAAGCAGAAATACAAGCCACTACTCTAAAAACCAAATAGGACCACACCGTATGCAGTTTCAATGAGAACAAGTCGAAAATAGCAATGATATGATTTATTCTGATGGTGCATCCAGAACCTACTTATTCTCCTTGTAGTGACAACTTGTAAAATGTAAATTGATCATTAAATAAGGTTTTTGAATCGACATTAGCATGGGAATGTTGATGAGGTTTCTATGAATGACGTTAGACAACCAACTAGGAACATATACGTATGTTTTGTTAAGGCTCATTGAAAGTAGGTCACCACAGGGTGAAGTCTACATTGCCTTCTGAAACTTAACAAAATACAGTAGCGAAAATTAACATGCTGTAAACTTCATGCCTTGTCAACAAGAACTGTTCGAAACACAAATTGTATCCAAAAAAATTACCAAACTTTTATTTCCTTTGCCCAGTTCCACTGGAGCAACGTATCCGCGAAACATTTTCATTCATCTAGAGATAACTTCACTTGTGGATGTAATTTTACATCTGAGAAGATTGATGATATCGAAGAAGGCAGAGCGGTAACTCATAATATTGCTTCGAAGGGAGATATTTCGTAGGAATACGGCTACAAATCATTTTTACACTGTGTTGTTATTACAGATATGATTGTGTTTCAAGTGGGATATTTGTTTTCTCCAACGGAGTGATACGAGGACCAAATAGCGTTTGAAAATAGGATGGATAAGAAGGTTGTAGATATAAAAATATTTTCTACGTATTGGATAGTTACAAGAGAATATGTTTAACCTTCCGAAACTGGCGTGAATTTTTTGTGTTCCAGGACTGGCGTGGGACTGTGAGTCCGCATACCAGATATATGGCAATTACTTACTTCTATGTATTTATTCTTGCTTATTTATATTAAAACATCAAAATTATTTGAATAATATTTATTTTACAAGCAAAATAACAAATCGAAAACATAATTTTGACAATATTTTTAATACATACATACATGTTCTATCGTGGTGGCATTTAATATGTGTAAATTCATCATGAATGATAAATAAAGAGGAAATAAAATCTTCCAATTTACACAAAAAATATATACTTGTAACGTGCTTACAATTGTTTCGACACACGGTGTCATCATCTGAGCGAGTCATCAACTAAAGAAACGTCAAAATCACCTTCTTAAATATTAAAATAACATGCATGAAATTTCACTAATGACAATTGCAGGTATGAAATTTCCTAATGACATATAGCTTGGGTTAGGGAGCATTTGAGTAGTTACTAGTGAGATAATTAATTATAGGTGAATTGTACAGGTCAATTTTATTCGGTGAGCATTTGAGAAGTTACAGATTAAATAAACAGGACTCAAACTATGCCAATAACCATAACTTCACACAAAATCCTGAAATTTTGCATATTCAACCTAAAGGTCAAAAATTAAACATATTAGAATCCATAGAAATCAAGAAACATTTACGTAACAATAGCAATTTAGTTCTCAATGACCAATGACTAGTAACTACTCAAATGCTCCCTAATCCAAGCTATATGTCATTAGGAAATTTCATACCTGCAATTGTCATTAGTGAAATTTCATGCATGTTATTTTAATATTTAAGAAGGTGATTTTGACGTTCCTTCAGTTGATAACTCGCTCAGATGATGACACCGTGTGTCGAAACAATTGTAAGCACGTTACAAGTATATATTTTTTGTGTAAATTGGAAGATTTTATTTCCTCTTTATTTACCATACATACATACATGCTAACATCCTACATGTATCTATAATCTTACTTCTAGAAAAACACAAAATAAAAGTATTCACAACAAGAACATAATATTATAAGTAATTATAGATAGGTTTATATATGTATATATACTACATAAAATCATCTGCGATGACATTCCAAACATATAAACTTCAAATGTTCCAGGCAGTGGAACTGACGGCATTCTATGCATGTGTACCTCGTCGGCCGATTTTTCTTCCTATCACAAAGACAGCAGCGACCTCGTGCATTTTTGGGATTATCCGCAGGTACTACAGCATCCTCCATTACAATGATTTCTCTTATTCTTGCCCTTATAGTCCTCGGTAGAGTGGTTTGATTTGCGCGTTCATATGAAGCCATCTGGAAATGACCCTGCATTAGGTAACCCATAGAACACAACAATAGTATGTGATAATATACAAAAAAATAGTTGCTCACCTTCAAATGTGCCATAGAAAGGAAAAATGATGCAGGTCAAAAATGGGATCGGGAACTGGCGTCGGACTCGCACTCCGCAATCTCATATAACTCAAAAACAATAACATCCACGCACTTCAAACTCTCGTTATAGACTGATTGTCCGATACTTGAAGAATACTGAAACGCACCGATATGAAGGGTAATGGTTTTCGGGGGAAACGACAATTAAAAACATCTGCGGACCGGCAGTCTGCGCGCCAGTTCTGGAAGGTTAAGCGACTGGTTATAATTTCTTCATTTTTGACGACAAAAGTTTACTTGGACAATTCAAATCATGCACTAAAAATGCCATATGTCGCGGTGTTTTGTCATTATGACAGCAAAAAAAGTTTGCCCTAACTTTTCCAGCGACAAAACGGAACCTAACTTTTGAAAGCATGACAACCAGCATTGTAAATAAATTTTTGATGACATTATGTCAATTTTTCTCAAACTTGCGTTGTCAGAAAAGTATCTTATTTATAGAAATGTCGCGATTTGGATAGTCTTCGAGTGGAGAAATTGAAGAAGCCACCAATAATAATGTGCCTCGCAATACTGTGAATTTGGCGACAATTTGCGATATTTTGTTTGGAAAAAAATATGAACTCATTGTAGAAACTTTCACTGAAGAGTTAACTTCTATTTTATGTGAATGGGCATTCAACATGATAGATAGATAGATAATGTATTTCTTTGTTTAACATATACATAGCATAAGAACATTACACATTGCCATGTAACAAAGAAACCGTCACAAAACAGAACAGAAAAATTACTTAAATTAGTCACTTACAATATGATATAAATTCCAAATATTATAAATATATAGGTATATATATGAAACATACATGTATATAAAACACAACAACGAATATGAGGTAAAATAGCACTAGTTGTCAGCGAGTGAGTCACTAAGTGATTCACTGAACTCGTCAATCTTGTAGGGGACCATTTTGATGAGAATTTTTTTAATTTTCTTTTTGAAAGATTCTAGTGGTAGTTCCCTCATTTCACGAGAGAGCAAATTGAAAAGGGGAATACCTATAGATTTACTTTTTTCCAATCTCTTCCTAAGAGGCACGATGTTATGTCTGTTGCGAGTATGGAAGTTGTGAACATTAGAGTGTGTTGTAAAAGTAAGTACATTTTTCTTAACATGTATCAAATTTTCATAGATGATTTGAGCAAACAGTGTCATAATGCCGAAATTTTGAAAGAGTGGTTTGCAATGTTTACCATAGTTAACTCTTGCACGTACAGCAGCTTTTTGTAACATGAAAACTCTCTGTAAATTTGTGAAACTTGCCTTTCCCCAACTCAGTAATCCATAGCTCATTACCGAGTGGAACATCGCATAGTATGATGTTAAGGCTGCTTCTTGACCAACAGTTAATGCTATGCGCCGAATGGTGTACACAGATTTTGCCAACTTTCCACAGTCGTGACTGATATGTGTGTTCCGAAAAAGGGATGGATCAAGATGTATTCCTAGAAACTGACTTCGTGTTGGGATGAGTATGATGATTTGAAAATAAACATATCTCCGTTTTAGCCGCACTCAAAAATAGTTCATTATCATCGAACCACGCTTTGGCATGGGCAGTAGCATGTGCTGAAATTGCATCAACATCAGTACTTTCTTCAACTTGAAGAGAAAAGGACGTGTCATCTGCATATAAAATCGAAATTAAGTTACGTTTGATTGACATATGTGAAGGTAGATCATTTACATAAATTAAAAACAAGGAAGGGCCCAGTATGGATCCTTGTGGCACTCCCTTTTTGATTCGGCGTTCGTGGCTTATGTTGTTATTATTATAAACCCTCTGAGTTCTATTTTTGAGGTATGATTCAATAATGTTTCTAGAAACACTTCGTAATCCATACCATTCCAACTTCTCCAGGAGTTTTCCGTGACATACAATGGAAAAACAATGGAGAAGACTATAAAGAGAGTGCAGTCAAAACGATTTGGAACACTTCAGCAAAAATATTACAAGAGAATTACCTCGAAGAATATAAAAGGCTCTCACAAAACAAGAAATTTTTGAAATGGCACTGTTCTGGAGTAAAGAAGAACCAGTAGGCCTTCAAAGAAAATTTTGTCATATTGCTGCCTATAAATTGGCTTGGAGATGTGGAGAAGCAGCAAATTTATTTAAAATTGAGACAGATAACCGTGGAAGAGATACCGGAAGAGTTGAAAATAACCCAGTGTTTTCGAAGACAGCACAAGGTGGAAATCAGAAGTTGGCCGACAGTAAATGGCTGGTAGCAAACACTGAAGAAAATTGTGTATGTTCAGTAAAATTGAAGAAGAACATCATAAAAAAATCATTGATTGCATTCGTACTACCGTCCAGGATCAGTTACTACTACCGCTCTAAATACCAGCATGCAGAAAACTATTAACAAAAAACAAGAAAGTTCTGAAAATCAATCTCTTTTTAATACTCAGTATTCTGAAGCTACAACAACTACTTATTGAACAATGTACTCATCCTACAGAAACGAGCCTTAAGATACTTGTGCTGTACTAACTTTCCTATTAGCAAGTCCTAATCATTTGGATTGAACCTTTAATTATTATCAGATTTTTATCAGATTAGAATGATTCTTAATGTCCCATCCCTTTATTTATTCATACATATAATTCAGCGCGCTGGTTGGCCGTTAGCGTGTGAATTCTTTAAGCTAGAGAAATAATATGTTTGGTTCTATCATGATCAAAATACTCTCATTTAACACAACTTCACAGAATAACACTTTTGTGGAGATTAATTCAGCTATAAAACCCTCCTATGTGATCTCAATCATAACAATGAATTTTACTCACCTAAATACTCCCGTCGTCGTCGGCTTATTGCTCTGGAGTGGTCACACTTTAACTTATCGAACGTATCACTAATTAATCAGTTCTTTCAGAGCTGATTGGTTTCAGAAATTCAGTAATTTTGGTTTGGTTCAATTAATGACTTAACTAACGAAGGAAACTCGAGAAATAGTCTGTTTTTCATTTATTAAGGCAAACGGAGATAAATAAATTATAAAACTGTAAAAATATGCGACTAGAATGTTAATATTTACGAGAAAAAAAAGGATATAGAGAATTTACTTTCACAATTAAAATCAAAATACTGGAAACTTCGATAATTAAATAAGAACAGACTGAAAACAATATTTTTATAACTCAAAACAAAAACCTATCTAATCGACAATATATTATCTAGCATGTTAGCTTACCAAGACCATCTTTAAATACGTGAAACTGATTAGAGACTTTGACAAAATAAATGATAACATACTTAAGAAACCCTTCAACTCTGAGAAAATAGATCGGACATGTCCCAGGTCAAGGTGAAGCCTTGACCTGAGTATTCTTCACTCGACTTACTGTTTCAAACACAACATTTCAACTAAAAAACTTGTTTTGAGATCTCCAACGGTTCAACTCTATAATTCGTTAAAAGATAGGGGGGATGATCCCGCCCTCAGAATATTTTACTTATAAGAAATTAAGGTAGGTGTCGCTACTTGAATGGTCTTGGCATTCTACACCCTATTCTGGTATTTTACAGTCCTAATTAATTACATATAAGTTTTCCTATTACGTGACATCATGTGGTTGACCGCCCCGTACATTTTAGGACTCGCGTCGAATGTGGTTTTGTTTCACTTTGATAGAAAACGGTCGACAAAAAACTATCAAATATTCTCTTTTGTTCGTCCGATGTCACTCTGCCTTCTTACTTTTAAAATAACAATAATTTGCATGCATTTACAACGAGTGACCTATTTCCATATATGTACTATTTAAGACAAAAATTAATTGATTAAATGGTCAGAAATATATTTACGACCTTTCGTTCCTGGAATATCTATAGCATCAAACGAGTTGTACCCAGATGGTAAACAATCGACCCTGGGCTATTCAGGCTGAAATTACCAGATTTTACAATATCTTCAAAGTTGAATGGATTTTCTGATTCTCACGAAAAATCTATTGTTTGTAATATGCCCCTCATACATTTTGAGTTCCATCATTTCTGTAACTAAAGTTTGGTATTATCGCCCAGAGGAACATGTGGGATGCAACTTTCTTATTGAAATGGATTTGGTCCCACGACCAGAGGCGTCTCAATATTCTATTACAGTGCAAAGCAAAACCTCGAGACTCCTGCAAAGAGTTGTTCAAATCCAATAAAATATTAACATTTGACAGCAACTTAAGAAAGCTGAAATTTGCAAAATAACTCTTGAAAATGCTAACCACTCGTGTTGGCGAAACGTCGAGACCTTCTAAGAACATACGTCGGCCTTACAACCCAAAGAACCATCATGTAAGTGACGATGGCCGCGAAAGCCTTTCACAATTTATTAGTAATTGCCCTGTTTATCCTGGAAACAGCATCGATAATAAAAAAACATAAAACTAAGTTCGGTTCTCACTCATCTACGCTCAATACTAGACAAAACAGAGATGTAGGACTTCTGCTACCCTCGTCAAGTCTCATTAAAGACTCATTTATTTACAATGGCTGTAAAATCTACAATCATCTTCCCAATGATTTGAAAGAAATTGAACCACCAACTAAATTCAGAAAAGAGCTAAAATATAGATTAATGGAAAAAACCTATTATAGTTTGGATAAGTTTTTTATTGACTCAATAATTTAGTTATATACACTTAAATCTTTTTGAATTAATTGTCTCTACTCGTTTGAATTTTTAACCTTCGATGTTTTTATACTTAATTTTGTAGTACATTTATCCTTATGACCATGATTAATTGACGCAATATTTTGGTGATGTATTGACCTGAGTGTTATTTGTAGATTAATTGTCTCTACTCGGTTAATAGTTATTTATGTACCAAGGACGAAAAACTGTCTATTATAGTCGAGCCTGCAAATTGATAGCCGAGGCGCAGCCGAGGATAGCAAGCAGGCGAGACAGTAGACAGTTTTTCGCCGAGGTGCATATTACATTTTTTCGTCGACCTCTACATACCTTTATGAAAGTAAGTACTCGCATGTTTGCTGGCCTCAGCTACTTCCAACTCTTCGAACTGCAGACTCGATCATAATTTTAATGAATATAAACAAAATGTATTTGAAGTGTAACAACTCTCTATTTCAATTATACTACAAAATTAAATCAATCTCAAAGATGAATATTGAACGTACAGTTTGTGCAATTATTGATATTAATTCCTGCTGTCGAAGAAGATGCAAGAGACAAGTTTTGATTTTGGGTACTTGTTGATGCAACTTCAGATGCAGGTGCTCCAACAGCACCATTTCCAAAACTTCTCTCTTGAAGTGCTTTACCTGAAATCTAGCGGATTTCGTAAATAATTAATTTGACAACAGCAAATGACAGTTATTGTCACAGGCGCCTATGTATTAATTAAAACGTGGATTTACGAAAATGACTCAATCGCCGCTCTCGTACCGTGCCGTATCATAGTGACCACAGCGGACGAAAAGAGTTTGCGGACGAAAAGTGTTTGCGGACGAAAAGTACTTGCCTTCAAAAATAGTCGATTTTTCGTCCGGAAATTAGTACGTAAAATGTCATTTTTTGCAGAGGTCGACGAAAAAATATTTTATTGTTGTACCTTATATGTTTATACTGATTTTTATTATAAGTTTGCCTTTATATTGTTCTGCTTTGTAACCATGATTTCTTCATGAATACAATAATGTATATATTGATTGATTGATTGATTTTCATTTTCTGTTATCTTCGTCTGTCTTATTTCATTGATACAGGGTGCTAAATTCATATTTTCCAGTGGAAATATTTCGAAAATGATAACAGACACTATGTCCAACGCCACCTTTCCACATGTGATGGATCTCATAGTAATTAAGGAACCTGAAATAGTTTACTATTGATAAAAAATGTATTTCGAGTGTAACATTTCTGTGATTTCTCAGGTTGATATGTCCACTGAATCTAATCATTTTCAATCATTGTACGGGTGAAGTGGATGAAAAAAAGCTCAAGTAAATTCAGCCCTACTACTCTCAGAAACGACCAAAAATCACGCGACTACTTCAAGCATCGATAAGATTATTTCCTAGGTGCACACTGAAAGTTCCTTACATAACCATCATCACAAACGAGCGGAGAGTACGAGATAAGTCCCACCCCCCATCTCGACGAACTGGACCGTATACAACAATAAACATCACTCAATTAACGTCATTGCGAGAAATCCAGAATTGAAATACCTTTCCCCATCAGACCGACAGATAATGGCCGTCTCGGATATGTAATGAAGTTTTTAATAGTCCGTAATAATGCTACAGAGTATCATACACTTATTATGTGTCTTTAACATCTGGTAGTCGATGGAAATATTACAAACGCTCGGATCGTTCCACTTCGGTGATTTCTCGGTAATGTATTCCATTTTTTTCGACAGCCTACCCGAACAGGGAGAAACAAACGAGTTTCGAGTCGAGGCTTGGAGACACGCACAGGTCTCGAACCGTGGCGTGTCGAGGAGAGAGAGGATCCTGTATAGTTTTGTGATTTCTATGCTTATTATTGGGAGCAGGAATTCATTTGTTGACCTAATTCCACATAGATGGAAAGCAATAATCAATATTGAAGATCGGTGAAACAGAGCTTCGTCCTCTTAAGGCATCAATTCGTTAATAATTACCAAATGGAAAATGATATTTTTATTATAACGAATTACATTCTCCAGCTTCCACATCCACAGTGCTTTCATTTCAATTTGTGTAATTGATGACTTGTTTATTTTGTGGAAATTCATGATCACTTTAATGAAACGAAAGAAACACAATTTTGTCTTATTTCCACTAGTTTTTTATATTTACGACCGGTTTCGGGCTTTATCCCATTATCAAGTATAAAAACTAACTAATACAATTATACTCTTAAACCTAGTTATATAGGGAGTTTGCAGGTAAACTGGATGGAGAGGTAATTAAATGAAAATAAATAAAATCAAATGAACATGGGTGAAACGATTTAAATTCAATACTGGAGGTTATGGAAATTACCTGGGTTGTCAAAATCACAAATTCAAAAGTGGAGACCTACATAAATCGAGTTGCTCGTTGAAGGTTCTATATTTCGGGTTTTTAATTGATTTATTGATTTCCATGGCTTCCAACAGATTCATTTTCTTTCCTTTATTACATGTGTGTAGGATTTTGAGATTATCTTTATTTATCTTGTGTTTGGATTCTTGCAGATGTTCGTACATTGTGGATTTTTTGCCGAAACAGACGTGTTCACGGAGCCTTACGTCAAAATTTCTTCCGGTCTGGCCTGTATACCGGGTGACCACGGGGTGAGGTACGCCCCCCAATTTTTCTATAGTTTTGAAGATACAGTTTTCAAATTTGGCACGTCGATTTATTACTCAAATACGCATATTTTGACTCCATAACCGAAAATTCACCACTTCCGGTTTAACCGGAAGTGACCCCAAACTTTTTTTTTTAAATTATCAGGAAGAACACGCAATTTGTGATAACACTGTTCTCCAATATTGAAAATCGGTTGAAAAATGGCGGAGATACAGTTGATTGTTCAATCGAACAAAGTTGGCCATGAACATCAAACTCAAATCATCACAACTGACGAACGGCGTCAGCATTTACGAGAGGAAGGTTCGAGGTAAGATACACCTGAAAATTGAGCTTCCCATGTAATTGCAGCAACCATATTTCCCATCAATTATCAAACATTTCCTCAAAACGGATTAGTACCCATAAAGAAAGGCTCACAACTGCCATTTCTCAAATAGCAACATACTCTTTTCACATTGTTATGTTGAAAGATGATGAATTATCAGATTACTCGAATGAAAAGATTTGAAGAATTCCGAAAGGAACCAGAAATACAATATAAGTGTTCCCAAAATTGAATGTTCTTCAACGAAGGCGGCTTTGAACATAAGAAAGCTAAACAAAAAAGCATATTTTGTCAACAAAGTGACAATTTGTTCTACTCATTCAATACAAGAGAATTGTAACTTGTTGAAAATCATTCCGATGGAGCGAAAATTTACTAGAAATGAAAAAGTAGATTTACTGCTAATTTATGGCGAGTGTAGAAAAAATGCAACTGCGGCTTGCATTCTTTACAGTGAACGATTCCCTCTCAGACAACGCCAACCAAGTAGAAACTATTTCGCACGTTTGGAAAGGCAATTCAGGATAGAACCAGATGACAATGTACATGATCAGGATAGTTTTATTATTGATGAAGAGACGGAAACTAATGTTTGGGCTGTTGTTTATGTAGATCCCACCATATCACTTCGACAAATCGAACATGAATTACCAGTTGGACGAGAATCAGCTCGAAAAATTCTAAAAAAACATGGGTTTAAGCCGTATAAATATCAGATACATCAGCGCCTTTACGAAAATGGTCATCAAAGAAGGGTCCAATATTGCAATTGGCTACTTGAGAACCACATAAGGAACCCGAATATGACGAGAAACATTATATTTTCCGACGAATCAAGATTTACGAATCTTGGTATGTTCAATAGAAACAACACCAGATACTGGGCAACTGAAAACCCCAGGCTCATAAGACACGGGAATTTTCAGGAACGCTTTGGATTCAACGTGTGGATAGGTCTGATAGGAACTCGAATCATTGGGCCCATAATATTTGATGGTATGTTGAATGGGCAACGCTATTTGGGATTTCTACGAAACGAAATAGAAGGATTCATGGAGAATTTACCTCTCGACGTCTACCAAAATATGTATTTCCAGCAGGATGGTGCACCTCCCCATAATTCCCGAATAGTAACCAGTTACCTAGATGAAACATTCCCAAATCGATGGATTGGCACGAATGGTCCTACAAGATGGCCTCCGAGGTCACCGGACCTCACGCCACTGGATTTTTTCATATGGGGTTACCTGAAGAACAAGGTTTACTCTTCTAGTCCTACATCAAGGGAGGATTTGGAACATCGCCTTAGAGAAGCAATTGCAAGTATTACTCAAGCTCAGTTAAATGGAGTTATGGAAGCAATAGTGAGACGTGCAATTTTGTGCAGAGAACATAATGGAGAACATTTTGAACAGTACTTGTAAATCATTTTTTCATTATTTTGATTTCTGTTAGTGTAGTAAGTGAACAGAACCAATAAACAATTTACTTCATACCTTTTTTTTCGTTCAGAAATTAGTTGTATCAAATGTTAGAAATTGGAATAAATATCTAATACATTTTTTTTACTCTGCAGGTATATTCTTATGGTTGGTTTATACAGCAGTTCCAATTCATGAGTTTTTAGTCACTAGTAAGAAGTCATAAGAATGTTCGTTAATGGAATATTTATTCCAACAACGATCTTTAAACTGCTGTATGAATCCACCATCAGTTACGATTAGCATACGAGTAATGAGAAAAAAGTTCGCTCCATCGCCGTAGAATGTTTTTCGACAACTCACAATGTTCCATTATTCAGAATGTACCGCAAATTTTCACTATTTTTTTTTAAATATGAATTTTTGTTTAGCTTTCGTAGGTTCAAGCCGCCTCTGTTTGAGAATAGTCAATTTTGAGAACACTCATAATGAAACATCCCGTATCTTCGATTCCTTTCGGAATTCTTCAAATCTTTTCATTCGAGTAATCTGATAATTCATCATATTTCAACATAACAATGTGAAAAGAGTATGTTGCTATTTGAGAAATGGCAGTTGTGAGCCTTTCTTTATGGGTACTAATCCGTTTTGAGGAAATGTTTGATAATTGATGGGAAATATGGTTGCTGCAATTACATGGGAAGCTCAATTTTCAGCTGTATCTTACCTCGAACCTTCCTCTCGTAAATGCTGACGCCGTTCGTCAGTTGTGATGATTTGAGTTTGATGTTCATGGCCAACTTTGTTCGATTGAACAATCAACTGCATCTCCGCCATTTTTCAACCGATTTTCAATTTTGGAGAACAGTGTTATCACAAATTGCGTGTTCTTCCTGATAATGAAAAAAATTGTACAGGGTGTCATTTGAAAAAAAAAGTTTGGGGTCACTTCCGGTTAAACCGGAAGTGGTGAATTTTCGGTTATTGAGTCAAAATATGCGTATTTGAGTAATATATCGACGTGCCAAATTTGAAACCTGTATCTTCAAAACTATAGAAAAATTGGGGGGCGTACCTCACCTCGTGGTCACCCGGTATACTGCAGAGCATTCCCCACATTCTAATCTATATATCCCTGATTTTTTCATTCTATCTCGTCATTGAACAGAATTATGCCTAAATTATTATTACTTATGAATATCAAAAACAATATCAAACTAGTATCCTTCGACGTTAAAAACACACTGAGTAAATTGTTTTAAATTTGCAATGTATTTTCAATGCTTAGAGTGGAACATTAAATCAGATTCATGGGAATCTTACTTCTATCGTTCAATTTTTAAACTACAAGATGTATCTATACGCACTTGAAATGAGATTTCATTCAGCGCGTAAAATTTCCTTTGATTCACTGAAAATAATTGTGTGAATAGCCCTCGACTATGAGAAGATCCACCTGCAACTGGAATGTACATCCGTCTTGGCGTAAATTTTCGCGTTGGTTGTAAAATTACGCATCCACAGGGTAAAGTCAGCTCCTACACGTTCCTGTTCATTATTTTTTGTGGCCAACTCTGGTATTGAGGTATTGCAAGTAATAAGTAATGAGTGTATTTTGTACATTGCATCACCAATACAAGGTAAGTGAACTTTATTAAAATCAGTACATGATATTTACGAGATTGCATTTAGGTTTCTTCTTCATAATATCTAAATATCTAATGAAATTGAGAAATATAACCTCAAATTCACGATGTGTTTTGTGGGAAACACCGATATCATATGTTGAATGAGTATCTTTATATGAAAAATTACTTCAAAACTTATATGTTTTGAAACGTGTAACTTTCGATTAATGAATCCCAAATTATGGAGAAACCAATAAATTCTTTGGTCGTTTTATCTTCATAAACTTACTTTTTTTGTAGAATGTTGGCTGTTGCTGAGTTTATTTGTTACACTTGTTCCCAACAGTTCAAATTCAGAAAAAAACAACGTACACCAAAAACTCCACAAGTACTTGTCCCATCATTGTTAAATGACACTTTCCAGAATAGAAAGCATCTAGCTGTCGAATAATAGTCCATAAATTTAAATTGAATTTTATTTATTGGTATCTGCCCTAACTGTTTCAAGAATTAACAAGACGATGGAAAGCCTGTGGCTTGTTGTATAATACAACTATTTTTTGTTTTTAGGACAATCGCACTGAATAGGAAGACCAGCCCATAAATCTTTATAATATATTGATAATAATTAATGTTACTTTATAATATGCAATGTATTAGTCGAAAATTTATTCAGATTTTGCTATATTTGAATTAAAAATTCAGTTTATGTTTGAAAATTATTTTTATTTCCAATTATCAAAGAGAACTGTACATAATTAACCGAAATATCGTAAGATAATGAAGATAACAACAGAATCTGTTCATACTAATAGAACATAGAATTTTTGTTTTACGACTGAACGCCACAGAGTCAATTATTATTTTCTAGTTCCTACATGAAGTGTGCTAGACGATTCTTACCCAGATAATACGGGGTCAATCTGTCTGCCATTCAGCCAGAGTGGTTAATAAAGGAGAAGTGGATGGAAAAATATTGAGGATTTTGGAAATGTTCAACGTTCAAAAATTTGAGCAATATATCTCCACTTCACCAAAACACATTATTGCTATAAATACTCATCTGGAGACTATTATCAGTCTTGATGTTTATTAGCGAAACGTAAATCGAGTATAATTTAATGAAGTGCTTTGGTGACCTGGAGACGAATTTCTCAAATTGATGGGTCCATCTATGATGTATTGAATAATAGACAAAATGTACCTACCTATACAATAAAAAAATATACTGTGAGGTCTTAAAGTAACGGATAAATTCATTATCTACGTTGTTATCTATTTTCAAGAAAACCCCTGAAACACGTCAATTCATGATTTCAAAAGGATACTCTGTGACCTAAAAAAAAAAAAAATCTCCGCTCCTTCACCCCCATCAAAGTTGTAAATGAACCAAAAAAAAATAGGGTGCATGAATATACAGCGAATTTAATAGTATTCATGGATATTTTTAATATTTTGATAAATAAATTTTGTTTCGACGCAAAAATTCAAAATTCAAAAAATAGACATGGCTGTATAGACAATGAGGTATCACTTGACCCCCTATCTCATTATAAAAATTGGTGGGGTGGCTGTCACTTTAAGGAGGGTGGAAGAGAGGCATTCTTCATGTCACAGAGTGTCTTTTCGAAAACATGAATCGATGTATTTCAGGGTTCTTCTTGAATATATGGCTAATAAGATAAAAAATGAATTTATCTGTTACTACATTATGAAATTCCAAAGCAACTTCACATCGGAGTGTATTTTTCAAGTTAGAAAATCAAACCGTAATATAACTATGTAAAACTCTAACGCAAATTTTTGTTGTGAAGTAATATAACAATGTAAACTTCCATCGCAAAATTATGTAACATCGTAAAGTTACATCGAAGAAGTGCACATAGTTGATCAGAGTAAATATCCAAGGTGATATAACACGTAGTATGCAAAATTCCACTCGAAGGTAAATTCCCGTTAAAACGGGCGGTAATTAAATTGCCGCTAGTGGGAGCCGAAAAAATTCTCCCAGTGCATGTTTCCTAACATTCCAACAGACGAATGCCTCCCCCTTGTAAAGGGCATATTAGATAAACGTAATGTAAACCTATATATAACTAACGAATTTTGCAATCTTTTGAATTTATGCCTAAAACAAATTTTTTTCAAATATAATGATAGCTTTTACCTACAAAACTCTGGTCTCCCAATGGGCTCATCATTGAGTCCCATTCTGGCAGATATTTTCATGGACAACAAAGAAAATACCCTCATCCTTAAGAACCCCCTTTCTAAAAAACATATTGTGTTTTGGTTCAGATACGTTGATGACGTACTAGTGGGTTTTGATGGTTCCAACAGACAAATTGATTAATTTTTGAACTTTCTAAATAATCTACATAACAAAGTTAAATTCACAGTAGAAATGTAGAACAAAACAAGAAGCTTAACTTCTTAAATTTAAGTATTTCAAGGGTTAGTAATAGTTTTCAATTTAATATCTACCGGAAAAACACCTTCACAGACTGTACAATTCCCTTTGATTCTTTCAGTCCGATGTCACATAAATTATCCGCCTTTAGATCAATGATACACAGAGCTTTCGCAATCCCTTTACCTGATAAGAATTTCCAGGATGAACTAAACATCATTAAACAAATTGCGGTAAACAATCGAGTACCAGTTTCTTTAATAGAGAAATTAATATCAGGTAAAACTCATAAAACGGATATGAGTGAACTATACCCAAATATCGAAGAACACAATACACGTAAATATGGTAGCATTAATTACTCAGGTAAAATTTCTGAACACATTCAAAATTATTTTTCTAAATTCAAAATAACAACAGATTTCATAAGTAATAATAATTTAGGCAGAATTATGTTCAATGCAAACCCTAAACGAGATCAAAATAATCAGGGATATATAGATTAGAATGTGGGGAATGCTCTGCAGTATATACAGGCCAGACCGGTAGAAATTTTGACGTAAGGCTCCGTGAACACGTCTGTTTCGAGAAAAAATCCACAGTGTACGAATATCTGCAAGAATCCAAACACAAGATAAATAAAGATAATCTCAAAATCCTACACACATGTAATAAAGGAAAGAAAACGAATCTGTTGGAAGCCATGGAAATCAATAAAACAATTAAAAACCCGAAATATAGAACCCTCAACGAGCAACTCGATTTATGTAGGTCTCCACTTTTGAATTTGTGATTTTGACAACCCAGGTAATTTCCATAACCTCCATTATTGAATTTAAATCAATTCACCCATGTTCATTTGATTTCATTTATTTTCATTTAATTACCTCTCCATCCAGTTTACCTGCAAACTCCATATATAACTAGGTTTAAGAGTATAATTGTATTAGTTAGTTTTTATACTTGATAATGGGATAAAGCCCGAAACCGGTCGTAAATATAAAAAACTAGTGGAAATAAGACAAAATTGTGTTTCTTTCGTTTCATTAAACTTTTATTTCAACATTACTTTCCCTTTTCATTGAGTAAAGTGGAATCAATTTAAAAAAAAGAACAAGTCGAATCAAATACCGAGGAGGAGATTTAGGTAAAAGTAGGTTCGGCAGGCTAGAATCAGAAAAAAAGTGATGGTAACGTAGTTTCCACTCCTGAACACAAATCCGAGAAAATGGCGGAGGTACACAATACTTTTCACATTGGGCCGTATTAATTTTTTTAAATCAGTCATTTACAAACACTTATGTTGTGGAATATTAAAGCCTGATTCCAATAATTCTCACCCAGAACAAGTGAAAGATTTTTTGAAGAATTCGAAATTAATTTTCGAGGAAGAGAAAAATTCAGATCAAGTTATGAACCCTCAAACTCCTAAATTTTATTCACCTAGAGAATTGAACAAACAATATTACTTGAATAGACCCGTAGTTTCTTTTGTCATTGCACCATTAATTCTCACGATCAGATGCTTGAAACGCTGTATATGAGTCCATAATCAAATTCTCAGTAACTTTTTCAAATTACTTTCTTCGATATCTTGCCATCTTACTCACTTTTGACCCATTTGTTGTATTTTTTTCAATTTGCCGCCTTAACAGTGGCCACGTGACATGTGTCTGTTTTCAGTTTACTGGATATGCCCCCAAAAATGTTTTCCAATACTCTGATAATTAACTTTTTTCCCATATTGTACATACTTTAAGCGGGCTATGTATAGGTATCTCATATTTCGAATTGGAATATAGACAATGTTTTGATATGATCAACTTCCATCTCAAATCGGTCCAACCTGCAACGATTTCAGCCAACCTGCAAGGTTTTTCCGCCACGTAAATATTATTATAGCAAAATTTCATATTTAGGAGAGAGGGTAGGTATAACCTTTTTTGACAAAAAATTATTGATATGGTCTGGTTTCTTCCTAAATCAATCCAGCCTGCAAGGATTTCGTGGAGGTTTTTCTTCCACTTAGTAGTTATTTATGATTCAAGGGCGTAAAGTAGGCGTTTATGGCCTGCGGCGTGATTGATGGCCCGTTGGCGTTAGCCGAGGGCCTTAAACGCATTTTACGCACGTGATACATACAAAATTTTATGCACTAGCGGTTTTATGGCGCGAATCACAAATACTGACTTGAATTGCAATGGTCTACACGTTTCATACGTTATGCATACAATAATTAAGGGTAACATAATATGAGGAATGTGAAACTATAGTAGCTGAGTGCTATATTGGAGAATCTATTTCAAATAAATAGATCATCACCGAAAAAATTGCCAACGATTACGAACAAATGTTAGAAAGAGTATTGCTCTATTGAACCGAAATGATTCTAATTCGTGTTAGGAATTGCATGAAATGATGTGTGAGTATAGACAATTTGAGAATTTTGTCTACTTTACGGCCCGCCGGGCCATAATGCGCCCGCGGGCGGTAAAGTGCCACTTTACGCTTGCTGAACCGGGCGGTAAAGTGTACTTTACCGCCCGCTAGTGCATAAATATTATTATGGCAAAATTTAGATTTAGGGGTATAACATTTTTAGACTAGTCTAGTTTAAATTCAAACTGGTCCAACCTGCAACGATTTCGGCAGACCTGCAAGGTTTTTCCGCCACTTAGATATTATTATAGCAAAATTTCATATTTAGGAGTGGGGGTATAACATTTTTGGTCAAAAATTCAATGATATGGTCTGATTCTATCTCAAATTGGTCCAACTAGCAAGGATATCGTCCGACCTGCATGGCACTTTCTCAATTGAATTATTAATGTTGTAATATCTCATGTTTGGGAGTGGGGGTGTGCAATTGTTTTATCAAAAATGTGTCGGTAGGGTCCAGTTTTATCTCTAACTGGTCCAACCTATAAGGATTTTGTTCGGCATGCAAGGTTTTCACTCAAGTTAAAAATTAATACAGCAAATCTCAAATTTGAGCGTGTTGGTATAATTTTTTTTGTAAAAAATATTTTGGTATGCTCCAGTTCCATCTCGAATAGGTCTACCATGCAAGAATTTCAACCAACCTGTAAGGTTTTTCCTCAATTTGAATATAATAAAGCAATATCTTATATTCTAAAAATATATTGATATGGCCAACTTGCATCTAAAGTCATTCCAACCAGCGAGGATTTTGGCAGACCTGCAATGTTTTTTTCAAATGAAATATTAATAATTGGTTTTTTATATTTCAGATTGGGGAGGGAGCATTTGTTGTCAAAAATGTATTGATATGATCCTGTCTTATCTTAAAATGGTTCAACCTGCAAGGATTTTGGCAGACCTGCAAAGTTTCTGCACTGAGAACATTTTGCTGACCTGCAAAATTGATTCACCCCAAATTCTAATGAAAAATATTCTCAGTTACGTAACAATTCACACTACAATACAATACATCACTAGTGATGTAATGAAACAGAAAGTTATGAAAAATGTGACTTTTCAAAACGTCAAAAATGTATTCAAAGACTGATTTTGTTTTCATTTTTTGGGATTTGAGGTTTGTAATTAATAAAAACTCTATTTCTTCAATGCCAACGTTTCGTCAATTTATTATGACATTTTCAAGGAGGTTATTTTTATTTAAATGAAACATAAGGAAAAACAAATAATAAACTAATCAATTTGTTACTACTATTTTTCAAGAAACAATCTCTGAACTATGTTTTGGTAACAGATAAAACTTTAGGATAAATTAGTATTTTCACTTAGACAAAGACGAGTTTTCCGTGTAATATGTATATCCTACCATATATTATTATTATTGGGTTTGAATCAGTTGCAACAGGCGGAATGTTTCGATATAATGACAGGAATTGGTTTTGGATTAAAAACAAACAGATCACAAGAAGATTTGGGTAAAATAACGATTTATTTGAGTGCATGCCAAAGTGGAAATGTTAAATTAGCAGAATGTACAACTGAAGAAGCAGCAAAGGATTAGAAAATAGTAATAAAATACAAAAAACACAATATACAAAGAAAGTATCAGTGTTTGGTTTTTATTCTAGCTATTAGATTGAAATGGGCATTTAAAATTTTACAGCTCGCTTAGATAAAGTCAGTAACCCTTTCAACCAGTCCGCCACTGACGGAAACAACTGCTATCCTATCAGCTTTTTGCCACGCACACCTCGACGTCGATGAAAAATCATTGTTTGTGGATGAATCGGTTCTATGTAATCGGTCGATTTTCATAGAAATAATCAGGTATTTTCGAACTACCTAAAAACACCAACGCAGTGGCGAAGGTCACGACCGGCAGTCCGTTGACTTGTTTTTACATCAGTCAGGCCGAAAAATTATCGAGAAATCCGAAATTTGTAGAAGTGAAACCGTGTGTGAAAAGCTCGGCTGCCAGAACGCGGCCATGCGTCATGAATCCCGGGATGAAGTAAATTTATCACGTTGACGGGGGTTTTATATTTGGGAGTTCGCGAATTCAAAAAGCTGTCATGTTACCGGGAAAAAACGAATCGTAAATTTCGAAAACATATTTTTGTTACACATGTTTTTGATTTGCTTGATACACCGACAGTCAGTGGCGTACAATTGTGTAGTGTAGGGGTGAATATTTTCTTAAATGAGCAATCAATAAATAATTCGATATACCTACAGTGTCCGCCAAAATCTTAGAACCATGTGGAAAACTTTTTTAATGACAGTTCGATTTCTCATTATAGATCCGAAAATGTCCTTTTTTTCGAATCAGGTTTTCCCTCAACTTAAATACTATTATGGCAAAATCTTGTAATTTGGGAATGAGGGTTTAGAATTTTTTTCAAAAATGAATTCATGTGGTCTATATTAATATCAAATCGGTCCGACCTGCAAGGATTTCGGTCGACCTGCAAAGTTACTGCACTGTGAACACTTTGCTGACCTGCAGACCTGCAAAGTAGATTATCCCCAAATTCTAATGAAATATACAGAGTGACCCATTTGAATACGAGCCACCTCTCTAAACCTGTTATTTATTATACGATACAGACATTTTTAAGAATGAATTTAGCATCAATAGTTCTAGTTGAGTGCCATAAATTCGAAGTAAAAGTGAAAATTTTTAGGCCTACTTCGACTTCCTTTGAAGATCAAGAAAATGTTGATTTTGTGGATGGATGCAATATTTCGTCGAAAAAATTACCCTTTTCCAGTAACTTCTTTGTCGAATTCAATTTTTGAGGTGATATTTGGAATCAGCTAGTTGAATTAGGTCTGAGAGTAGTAGGCGATTTTCTTAAAAACTGATAGTAAAAATTTTCGCAAAATTCGATTTCCTTCTATATAGATTATTGCATTTTTTACTTTAATCTCTTGGGAATAATAAAAAATGGGGAATTCCGAGAGTATTACTTCATCTTATAGAAAATTTCCTATTGAATCCGAAAATGTACTTGTTTTTCGAATCAGACGGCTAATTTAATTGTAAAATTTCGATTTTGTGGATAGGTGCATTTTTCGTCTAAAAAATTACCCTTTTTCAAGTAATCTTTTTGTCGATTTCAATTTTTGAGGTGGATATTCAAAATCAGTTCGTCGAATCAGGTCTGAGGGTAGTTGCGATTTTTTCAAAAACTGAAAGTACAAATATTCGCAAAATTCGATTTCCTTCTATACAGATTATTGCATTATTTTATTTTAAATTTTCAGATTGGCTTGGGTCTTACTTAAATTTTAGACAAATGTTCGTCAAAATCGATGATTTCAAATCTGACACTCGTGAAATCTATATTGGGGTACCTCAGGGATCTATCTTGGGCCCTCTAACATTTTTGTGCTACATAAATGATATGCACAAGTATAGCCGATGATACAATCCTAGTGAACGTTATCAAAACAGTTCACATTATGGTGTAGAAGAAATTCTCTGATTGTAAACTCTGATAAAACTGTTTGCATGCAGTTTCACTCAAAAGTGGCGGCAATTACTCATGAATACGTGGTAAATGTAAATAAAGAAATTATTAAACTGTCTTCGTCCACAAAATTTCTAGGGTTACATATAGATAGTAATATTAGTTGGGCGACACATATAAACAACTTATCCAAAAAAATAAATAGTGGTTATTATGCCATTCTTCAATTAAAACGTATTTTAACAACTTCACAGCAAATAGATGTATAATACGCCATCATCTACTCGCATATATCATATTATAACATTAGTCTCTGGGGGTGTGCAGTTGGTGCCTCTAAAATATGTGTATGTCAAAAAACGTCTGACACGCCTACTATTAAACCTAGACTATAGAGAGTCGTGCAAAGAACACTTCATTTACCTAAAATTAAGACTATGCCATCGATCTATATTTACAAAACTTTATTATTTGTAAAAAAAATATGGAAAATTTCAGCCAAAACTCGAACTTTCATTCATATCCCACCAGATGTGGAAGTCTTTTAAGGCTTCCAAAACATTCAACAGCACTCTTCGAAAAATGCCAGAATTATATTGGTATAAAGTTATTTAATCGACCCCTTTTGTCGAATTTTTGTGGTGATATTCAGAAATCAGCTCGTCGAATTAGGTCTGAGTGCAGTTTGCGATTTTTAAAAAAAAAGAAAATGATAATTTTCGCAAAATTCGATTTCGTTCGGTACAGATTATTCCTTTTATTAATTCAACCTCCTGGGAAAAATTAATATTCATTATTATATTTTTGTTTTATTTTATACCGAACAATTGTGTAAATTTTTGTTGAAAATCTAAAACCTCCCCCTTACCCCAAACCCCTATTTCAGAACACGGAAAAAATTAATTCAGGCACCACCTCAAATTCAAATTGCGGATGTCTAATTTTTATTTATTTTCAAGATATTCGCCCAATTAATTGATATTTAAAAACATGAACTACGCCCTAATAAGAAGTCAGCGAACTCAACCAATATTTTTCTGAAGGGAGGGAAAGGTGAAATTAAACAACTGTACGATTTCCTCAATTTGAGCTAACTAAAACATTTATTTTGATAAATCATTTACAAGCAGTAGGGAATACATAGGGGAAGGGGGTAAGGGGGAGGTCTTATATTTTCAATTTATAAAAAATTACACAATTGATCAGCATAATCTAAACTAAAATACGTAGAGCTATTATTTCCGACTATAATAATGAAAGTCTATTCTGAGCAAGGGATGATTTCAACGCCCTCTAGCATCAAAACTATTTGTCACCCAATTTATTTCTATTCAAAATAACTTGAACTGCATCATATCAAAAATTCAGAAAAATCCACCGAAATTTTTTCGTTTTGTGTCATTTGGGGGGTGGGGGGATAATAGTAAAAAATTGCAATTTCCCTTATTCAGGCATATTTAAACATTCGTCGATTCATTTAAAGGCACTCGAGAAATATTTTTTTGCGTTTCGTAATAGAAGTTGCGGGGAAAAGGGGATGGGGTAAGAATTTTTTTTATAAAACAGCACAATATTGTGCAACATTAGCAACAATGAAACAAGTGAAAATATTTTTACCGGGTTCAAAAATAAATGTCTAATCTGCGCAAGGGGTGATTTCAACGCCCCCTAGCAGCAAAACTGTTAATTTTTTTGGGTTGGCGCAATGGTAACATTGGTTGAGAATTACATGGACTACATCATACCAAAAATTCAAAAAAATCCACCTGGACCCAAATTCCATAAGGAGTTTGCGGGGTCCTTTCCTTCTGAATCCAAAAATGTACTTGTTTTTCGAATCAGAGAGCAGATTCGTTTAGAAAAGTCGATTTTGTGGATGGTGTATTTTTTCGTCGAAAAAATTACGCTTTTCCAGTAACCCCTTTCTCGAATTCAATTTTTGAGGTGATATTCGTAATCAGCTCATCGACATACTTCTGAGGGAAGTTTGCGATTTTTTGAAAATTGGAAATTATAAATATTCTCAAAATTCGATATCCTTTTATTTAGATTATTGCATTTTTTGAGTTTGATCGCCTGGGAAATTAAGAATTTTTGCAAAATTCGATTTCCTTCTATATAGGTTATTGCATTTTTTTTATTTGATCAGCTGTGTCCCAATTTTTGAATTGTCGGAATTAGTTCTCTAGAGAAATATAACGTCATTTTCTTTAAATTTCAAGCAATACCTATTTTTGAAATATCACGAGAGAAATATTTCTCTTGATATTGACAGATGAAATTCCTAGTATCCAATGGAGGAAAATTCGAAAATTCTCCTAGGAATTTAGCTTTCAGATTCACAATTTTTTGTGAGACCAAAATTCGTTTCACAATTCAAGTGATCTGTACAAGTGTAGAGGGGCAATAATCAATTTGCCCCGATCCCTTACTGCGTTAAGAAGACTGTTGTCTTGAAAATAGTTTATTATTTCGTCAGTAACGTATCGAATACTAAATTTGCCTATATGACGAGAAAAATTTTTAAATTGACTAAAAATACTTCTCTTTTTCAAAAACGTTGACGTTTCGGAGACTAAATCTGTCTCCGTTATCAAAACTCGAAGGATGAAGACTTGCTAAAATTCTATTTTTATCAGCTTGAATATGAGTGATTTGTTTTGACAAAGTCAAATGAAATCTGCCAAATATTTTTTATGAAGACATTTGCTGTCTGGATACATATAGGGTGTCTGATATCAATCAATCAATCTGTTATTTCTCAAATCTTCTCTGAGGAGAGGTAACCATGTGCTATCCATTTCTACTGAGTTTTCACAATGAAAAAATAAACTAAACTTTGAATAGCCTTGGATATCCCATGCAGATGAAATTACAGACCGCAGTGTTTTTTTCAGTTCATTTTGTTATAATTTTTTGAGTCCCTATTCTTTTTATTTGCATGATTTTTGAAATCTTGCCAACTCTACGATAAGAAAATGTTGCTTCACTTTATCGCTTATGTATGATTCCACCAACATTACCTTTTTCCAGCAAACCCTAGTTTTATGTTCCCCAGGATTGGCATTCAATTTAATGGCAATACTATCCCACCTTTCTTTTGCGATATTATGAGTAAAAGTTTTCGTAACTTCACCAATTCTTAGTTCTGCTTCATTTTCTGCAGTTCTAATGCATTTTTTTGCGCGCTGCTCAAGAATCTTCCGTTGACGTCTATTTCCAGGAAGTTATAACAAAACCTAGCAGAAATCGCATCTGCACACGTCAAATTCAAATGCGTGTCCCCAAATATCATATTTTTTAATTGGTCAAACAAAATTCTACTATGATCGCATGCAAGACATACGTCCCAAAACTAAGCTCCTAGAAAATGAATTCCTACGGTGTTCAAAAACAGTGATTCTCTCGTTTCACTGTTTCACGTTTCAGATGGCTGATTCATTCTGAAAATGTTCATTTTGTGGATTGGTGCATTTTTTTACTTAGAGCTTAGAGCTTTTTTCACGAGAACTTTTTTTTGTCTAAGTAAACTTGACATGTATTAATGAGAATTTTGTTGCCTGGCAGTTTAACGAAAAATCAACTACCCCTGAAAAAATAACGAGTAATTTTTCTGACAGTTTTTTGTGTTGAATTGCATAATGCTAACAAAATTCGAATTATAAATGTCAAGTTTACTTCGACAAAAAAAAGCTAGAGTGTAATTCGGTAAAACAATTTAATGAATATGTGAATCAATAAATTAAAAAATAAGATGTAAATTAGTTTATTTAATTTACGGAAAAGTACAATTGTTGAAAACACAATTATTAAAAAAGCTTGATTTTCAGAACTTTCTTGTCTTTTGTTAATGGTTTGCTGCATGCTAGTATTTTGAGCGGTGGTAGTAACGGTAGTACGAATGGATCCAATGATTTTTTTATATTTTTCTTCATCTAACTGAAGGTACGGTTTTAATGACGATGGGTTGCCATGTCCTGTAATTTTCACAAGTTTTCGTTCACCTATACCACTCCTGGTTCGTAATTTTCACCCGCTTGACATCAAGTCCAATATTTTTCGCCGAGGATTTGGTCCATTTAGATAATTCATTTATCCCTATAGGAGAATTCTTACAGCATCCTTTCGAATTTGTTTTTTGCCAGAAAGGATTTGGAGTTAAAAAAAATTCTAATGTGTGAGACTAATGCAATGGACTGTACGTTCTAGAGAATAACCATAACAATGGTAAAATAGCCACTTACCATGAGTGTTTCTTGATTTAGACTTCATTATGATCGCCAGATCGGAACTACCTAGCTAGGACTTCAATCTTCCTCTTTCTCTCTGCCAGAAAATGTTGAAGATTCCAATACGAACACTTTTACACAAACAAGCAAAATTGAGTGAGGAGCTAACGGAGATACCCAAGTACAAATATATAATGAATCTATCCATTTATTTCCAACCACGAAAGTGCTTACTTTTGGAAGTTTTTTGTCTACCTCCAGGGTGAGGATAGAACAGTGGCGGTACCATCCTTGTGTTAGATTTATTATTAGGAATGAATTCAAGGTTGGTGAGTGAACTCTTTAAAACGTTATTTAATAAGGACACATCAATTAGGACGCAACATATGGTTTCCCCGTCTTCCCATAATTTGTATAAACAATTTTACTGGACATACACAATCTTCTTCAGTGTTTGCTACCAACCATTTACTGTCGGCCAACTTCTGCCTTGTGCTGTCTTCGAAAACACTGGGTTATATTCAACTCTTCCGGTCTCTCTTCCACGGTTGTCTGTCTCGATTTTAAAATAGAATACCTTACAATTTGCTGCTTCTCCACTTCTCCAAGCCAATTCATAAGCAGCAATATGATAACATTTTCTTTGAAGGCCTACAGGTTCTTCTTCACTCCAGCTTGTTTTATGAGAGCCTTAGAACTCACCTTCCTTTTTTTCTGTGATTGCTTGCAAAATTTTGCTTTTTGTGTCGCGTGCATTTCCCGCTTTCTAAAACTGTATGTCCGTGAACGGATTAAAAATTCTTTTATGTTCTTTGAAGTACTTCTCTTGTAACATCTTTGCTGAAGTGTTCCAAATCGTTTTGACTGCACTCTCTTTATAGTCTTCTCCATTGTTCTTCTTCATGTTGAATGCCCAGTCACATAAAATAGAAGTTAACTCTTCAGTGGAAGTTTCTGAAATGAGTTCATATTTTTTCTGAACAAAACATCGCAAATTGTCGCCAAATTGACGTAGTTGAAGTCACAGTATTGCGAGGAACATTATCATTGATGGCTTCTTCAATTTCTCCACTCGAAGACTCTCCGAATCGCGACATTTCCACGAATAAGATACTTTTCTGACAACGCAAGTTTGAGAAAAATTGACATAACGTCATCAAAAATTTGTTTACAATGCTGGTTGTCATGCTTTCAAAAGTTAGGTTCAGTTTTGTCGCTGGAAAAGTTAGGGCAAACTTTTTTCTGTGTCATAATGACAAAACACCGCGACATATGGCATTTTTAGTGCATGAATTAAATTGTCGTCGAAAAAGTTGCCCTTTTCCATTTTCCCCTTTGTCGATTTCAATATTTGAGGTGATATTCGGAATAAACTCGTTACTGAGGAAAGTTTGCGATTGTTCGAAAAATGAAAAGTGAAAATTTTTGTCAAATTCGATTTCCTCTCATTATACTAAAAACAGTATATAGTATAATAGATCTCCTCTGGGTGGATACCTTGGTTGACACAAATTATGATATTTCAAGAATTATATACCATGGGACATTCTAGAGTAATTTATATCTTTTTGCATGGCAACAAATCAATGCTCGTGTCGAAATTACCACCGAGTGTAATTCGAACGGGGCCAAGAACAGTTCCTTGTGGTACTCCGTACCTGCGGTACAACTTCAATCGACAATTTCAATCACGGCTTCCGATTGTATTTTCGCTCACACGTTGTATCAAAACCGTGGCAGGCTTAGACAAGCAGTCGCTTGTTTTATTTTATGCTCGTCCCGTACAGAGTTGGCTGGTGGCCACCGCAACGGAAGTCGCTGTCGATCGGCACCTTTGAAATCCAAGGTCGCGTTTGTAAACTAGCGAAATGATTAAATTTATCGTGTTTTTTACGATCGAGAAATTTGAATAATGACAAATGCTGGCGGACACTTTTCGACCTGGGATCGTTTTTTTGCCGGTGGGAATTTTTAAGAGAGCGATTAGTAGTTCATTAACGATGATTGTTTCTTACAAGGTGTCCTAATTAACAGGTTTGGTTCAAGGAGACAAATAGATGATTTGTTTTTTTTATTCCAGATCGTGTTAAGATTGATCTGGATCATTTGTATGACTGTCAACAAATTTGTACGAACTTTTAATCTTTTAATTTCCTAACAAAAAACATACAGAACTGGAATCATTCCAAAGATCAAAAAAGGCCATAAATACATTTATTTCGAGGATACAAGGATATAAGGATACAAGGATACAAATTCGTGAAATTTTTGACCGGAGATATTAGATCACTACAACATATCTGCCACTGACACGAATTGTATAAATTCACCTGATGATGGTTAAAAAAAACGAATGTATGGAAATGGTTTCAGCGTTATTATATTACGATATCATATTCTGGTAATTCAATTTTATGAATTAAAACTCATTAGTACATGTTTCATTCTATATTCAGATTATAATACATTTTAATTGGGTTAATATTTCTATACCTGAGATTGTATATTGATATTTCTGTATTTTTCTTTAGTTTCAACTTTTAACTAAGGGATATTAGTTATTTATTTAATTCTTAAGATAAAGTGATTTTAATATTTTTTATCCCTGTGATTCAACTTCAATATTTCCATGTTTATAATTTTATATTTCTTACTAATAGTAGCAAGAAATTTAAATATTTATAGATTAAGTGATTTTATTTTTTTTATCGTTATTCTATAAATTATATATTTTTGTGTTTTATTTTAATATTTTTTTCTATATTTTAGACCATATTTCACACCATACAAGCCATATACAAGCAACTGATGCTTCTGTGGCCTTACCAGCTCCAATTTATTTGATGTCAATCACAGTCAAGCATTTTTTGCTTCTGTGATGTTTCTCCATACAGTGGCTTTTTCTGGCAGAAGTATAGCATTTTAAATTATGCGACGATACTCTTGAATACTATAATAATATTAACTTTACTCATCAAATATGTTTCACAAAGATGAGAAATAGTGACACCTAGCTAAAGTAAATAAACTGAGAAAAAAATCGCAAAAGGTTAGACCTGTGCTTGTCAATGAACACACCAATTTCATATAAAACAGCGCCAATAATAATAAATCGGTAAGAAAAATAAAATAAAATTGGCGTTTGAAGAAAAATGGAACTCTATGATTAATTTAGTGTGCCCTAGGAGAATCGATTTTTTTCCTGTGGCAGAAACCTTGAAACAGCTACTCAATGACCCTTTCTTGTAAATCAACGCTCTTCATTGAGACATGTCCCCTTTTTTATAGATACCTCATCTAAATCGATAGATGTTTATAGATGTAGAGGAATGAGAGTTTCATACTTTGTCTTCGAGTTCCATTTGCCTTTTTTTATATTAAATATCAAATACTCTGGCCAGTGCAGTAAGGCTATAAAAGTTTCGTCAACAGAAGAAGTGTTATTGTCAACGAAAAAAGAGTTCACTTTCATGAACAAATTACTTATCATTATAATAATGAAATATTGAAAAAAATCATTTGACTATTTTTTTAAATTTTATGATATGCAAAATTTTCGATTTTTCATATACAGTGTGTATATAAAGTAAGGAATAAATTCATTATTTCTGAATGTAAAGATATTTCGGAAAAATCCTAGGACAGGTCGATTTTCTTTTCCGATGGGCCAATGTTTGAACCCCACCCAAAATATATAGGGTTATCCGCAATTGAGTAAAAATGATTTTGGTGATATTTTTAAATTGGACACCCAGTATATTTTTCCATATTTGATTAGGGATCGTCATTACGAATCCAGTGATACCAAGTTTGATGGGATTATGTCAAACGGCTGCGGAGATATGGCCATAAAACTTCCTCGTATGTCCAATGAGTATGACTGAGAGACTCCACTCGATTCAGAAGGTTAAAAGTCTCTGTCGCACTCATTGGGAATATGGAGAAGTTTTTTTGCCATATCTGCGCAGCCGTTTGACATAATCCCATCAAACTTGGTATCACTGGATTCGTAATGACGATCCCTAACCATATATGGAAAAATATACTGGGTGTCCAATTTAAAAATATCACCGAAGTCATTTTTACTCAATTGCGGATAACCCTATATATTTTGGGTGGGGTTCAAAAATTGGCCCATCGGAAAAGAAAATCGACCTGTCCGAGGATTTTTCCGAAATATCTATACATTCAGAAATAATGAATTTATTCCTTACTTTATGTACACACTGTATTGAAAATATCCCTAGACAGTATAGGTTTTTCTGATGATTAGTTTTTGTAAGAACAATCGTCGACCAAACAGCCATTTATCTGAAGAACACAAATTTTTTATCCTTTACAGAAGTTGATGGTGCCCCTAATGGTAAAATTGCAATTTGTCTATAAAATCTAAGATGATGATCATACTTCCAATTATGGGGACAGCTCCAACTTGCAAAATGCATATTTTTTTTAATAAACCTTGGTATGATGCTCACAAAGAGATGTTTGTTAAATGTTCAATTTTAATTGAAATTTTCATTCGCAAAAACGGCGCGTTTGTTGTCTACTTTGCCATTAGAAGAGGCAGATACCTCGACTGTAGTGAACAGAAGCTCCAGCCATACAAAAGAAGAAATTGATTCTAGTGGCGGAAGTGATTTTCAGGAAAATTTTGAAAATAGTATATTTATTATTTGTAATGACCTGAATAAATAAAATATGGTTCAGTTTTCATTTAATAAATATATACACAATAATTATATATATTAGCATTTCTTATTTTAGTTTTACTTGTGAAAGATAGAGGAAATTATAGAATCTATAATGTCCCAAGTGAGTTATGACTCTCTTCATTGATAGCGTAACTATGGCAATATAAGCTTTTATAATATCTCGGTCAGAAATAAATGTAATATCATTTTACAAACCTGTTCTTTAAAGTGTTTATTAATCCAATCATATAATTAAAGGAACAATTAACACTGCATTAAAAAAATCAAGCACTTGCCAACATAAGTTCATATGAACTTTTCTTCAAAAAATAACCTTAGGAATCACTATCTACAGGGTGATTCAAAAGTACTTTGACAAACTTCAGGAGGTGATTCGTCACAATATTCTAATATGAATTGCCCAAATAAATATATGTCCGGAAACGCTCCGTTTCCAAGATACAGGGTGTTGAAGTTTTATTTTTATTTTGTTTTTTTCCAATAACTCTTGAAATACTGAACTTAATTAAACGAAACTTGGTAATAAGAGGTTTTTGAGGTGTCGAATTCGAACCTGATGTTATTATTGCTCGTACTCGTAGAGGGCGCCACCAACACATCTTTTTCTTTTTTGAAGATTCATAACTTTTTTGAGTGTTCTTCTAGCACATTTTTCAGTAAAAAAATCGATTCCTCTATCATATCTACATAAAAAAGCTACCCTTGTTACAAGTCGCTGAAAATTTCAAGTGGATTATTTGATAATCTATGCATGTAATAATTATTACCTTTATTTTGCATTTGCATTTGCATTAATTTGACGTTTAATTAAGCAGTTTTGGTTTTTTTGTAGAGGGCGCCACCTATTCTATTATTTTTTACTCGCTTGAAGAGGTCATTACTGTTGAGTACGTTACTTTATGACATCCTTAAGCGAAATAGTAATTAAATAATAATAATTCAATAGTAATAATTAATAGTAATAAAATTTGCAAGAAATGTCAACATTTTATTTCAGGAAATTTTGAATATGTAGAATAAACTAAAATAAACGAAACTAAATTGTATTCAAATAAATTGTTGAAAGTGTCCACCTTCAGCGAAGATACAGGCAGTCAGTCGTCTAGTCATTGAATCTCGTACCCGCTCAGAAATTATTGGTGTGTTCCTTATTGTTTCACATGCGTCTACTATTCGGTTTCTAAGATCTTCCTCGTTCGCTACTGGAGTTTTATAAACTAGTGACTTCAAATGTCCCCCAAAAAAAATCTATCGGGTTTAGATCTGGGGACCTTGGTGCCCACGGCTGGTTAGGTTCTTCTACACCCCTACCGATCCATCGATTTGGATAGACTGTGTTAAGGAATTCCCTGGCTACAACGCTAAAATGGGCCAGAGCCCCATCATGCATAAACCACATGCGGATACGAATTTCTAATGGTACATTCTGAAGTAGTCCCGGCAATTCATTTTCTAAAAAGTGTCTGTAAGTTGCGCCATTCAGTCGGAGCGGAAGAAAGAAAGGACCTATCAAGTAATTATCAATTATTGCCGCCCATACATTTACAGAAAGTTGATACTGATAATGCCTTTCACTAACTGCATGCGGATTTTCGAGAGCCCAAACATGGTTGTTATGAAAGTTTGTGATAGCATTTCGGGAGAAGTTTGACTCGTCCGTGAAGAGTACATATCTTAAAAATTGAGGATTTCCAGCCAATTTTCTCAAAAACCACTGACACATAGTAATGTGTTGGGGAAAGTCTCGTGGCAAAAGAGCTTGTACCCTTTGAATATGGTATGGATAAAACTGTAGATCGTGGATAATCCTCCAAACTGTGGACTAAGTAGAATTGATAGCTTCAGCAATTATTCTTGTACTTGTTTCTGGATTCTCCTCGAGAGCGTTCAAAACAGCTTCTTCCAATCCGGGGGTTCGGACTGCTCGTGGTCTTCCAATAATATCAGCTGCCCTCTTAAAGCTACCTGTTTATGCCAAACGACGGTGGAGACTAGCAAATGTTGGAGCTGAAGGCAGTACTCGATTAGGAAATCGCTCCTGGTAAATACGTCTTGCTTCGCACGCATTGCCATCCGCAAGGCCATAAACGAAATGCATATCGGCTAAATGAGCATTATTGTTCAAATAATCCATTTTTTCAAAATTTGTGTTTTCTACTTCTACTTACGGAAACTTCAACAAAACGTTTAACTGTCACAAAATATGTAATTACCAAAACTACTTACTTAAACGTCAAATTCTTTTCCAAAGCATTCTTGTGAAAAATGCAAAATATTGGTAATAACTTCAACATGCATCGATTATCAAATAATTGACTTGAAATTTTCAAGTCCAAATATTTAGAAAAGGGTTGCTTACAGCGACTCTCAACAAGGGTAGCTTTTTTACGTAGATATGATAGAGGAATCGATTTTTTTACTGAAAAATGTGCTAGAAGTACGCTCAAAAAAGTTATGAATCTTCAAAAAAGAAAAAGACGTGTAGGTGGCGCCCCCTACGAGTAAGAGAAATAATAACATCAGGTTCGAATTCGACACCTCAAAAACCTCTTATTACCAAGTTTCGTTTAATTAAGTTCAGTATTTCAAGAGTTATTTGAAAACAACCAAAATAAAAATAAAACTTCTACACCCTGTATCTTGGAAACGAAGCGTTTCCGGACATATATATATATATATATATATATTTGGGCAATTCATATTAGAATATTGTGAGGAATCACCTCCAAAAGTTTGTCAAAGTACTTTTGAATCACCCTGTATATTAGCATGTTATTAACGGACTCAACGTGTATAAACAAGTCGACTAGGCTAATTCTTTAAAAAATCTAATCTGAGGTGCAACGAATTGTAAACTTAATTAAATATTCGAATAAATGCTTATGCCTATATCCTACAAATTGATGAGCCCAAATCACTCCGATAAAATGAAGTAGACCCAAACGGGTTTCAGTTGGTGGAACAAAATTCGGAACACCTCTAATTTGTATAAACATAATGAACCCCGATCAATAATCAGCGCCGCAATGATTGCCTACCAGCTCAGAACAATATTACGTATTCCGGCGAAACAACTGCCTGCCGAAATCAATTTGAATTTTGTTTTAAAATGATTAAGAAATGAGTCGGAATAAATGAATAACTAATGAGGCAATTTTACATCAGAAATTAAATTATACGGGTATGATGTATGAGAACTACCTGGCGTAAGAGAGCAACAAGTCCCGACTTGTTTATATTCGGACGAGGTATCGAAAAAACAATTAGGGATCGCGCTAAAACTTACGGGGTTTCGGAAAAAGTTTCGGTATCTCCCCGGAGTTGCGGAAAGCTCAGGATGTTGAGCAGAAGAAAATAATAATGAATATTTTTCAAGCTTTCCTTATGTTCTGTTGTTTGTACCTTTGGGAAAACATATTTTAGAATTCCATAAAAATAAACGTAAAACATATTTTCAAAAACAAACTTCCATTTATAAACTCGTGAACTAAAACATAAAGAATAATATGTACTGTATGAAACAGAATAGAATTTAAAAAATCAATAGGTGCATCAGGTGCCCAGAGGCGAAAGAGTCAGCCAGAGTACTGTTCCCAGAGTAGCTTTCATTCACCATAAAAATACAATAATATTTTACGATTTTGTTGAAAGTATACTGGTAACAAAAGATAAACAATTGAGATATTGTTATGCACCTGGTATGAGACGAAAGCATAACCTTGGATGAATTTTCTGGAAACATCTAAAAGCACCAATTTTTCTTTTAGATCAAACGTCGAATATCTCATTGTATACTGTGATTTTGTTAAAAGTTTGAGAACTGAGGTATATTTTCCTATGCAGTGTATACTGCAACTAAACGTCATCCTTTGGAGGCCAGGTAGTGCAGCTCATAACTGACCAGAATATCACAATATGGTCTCAGAAAAATATTGATAATTTTGGAGATATTGGCACTTTTATGAATTTCGTGGAAATCGAAACATTTGAACAGTATTTCGTAAATTGAAATGACAAGTATTCATCAATAACTAAACAAAAGACATAGAAAAATTATAAAATGTGTACAAACTGCCAGCCACTAAGTCGAATACAAGCGTGTCATCTTTTTAAAAACGAACTTTTTATTTATTTATGGATCGGCATCTGGAACAGTACAATCATTGGCATTTTAAATTACCTGACATCATAAACGGGGAAATGAATTGTGAATTTTTAGAAAACGAACTGCCTACTCTTTTGGAAGACGTATCTTTGGCCATAAGCAGGGCAATGAGGGTACAAACTGACGACTGTCCAGCTCATTACGCACGAGAAATGAATGAAATTTCATATCTTTTTGCAGTGGAAATATCTTTCTTTGTAAACTTGCTTAATTTATTGAGAGGCTACTAGTTTGAAGTAGCTAAAATGAGCTGTACAGATATTGGTAGAGTATCACTAACTTTTTCTATTCACTTTTTGACTTCTAAAATTCATATATTTTACACTTCTCTCTTACTGAATTCTTCCTTTTTTTTCCTCTGTGTTTTGGCATCGACTGCTATGGTCATCAGCCATGTGTTCTAGATAGGCTTTGTTACTAACTCCATAGGCCACTTTAGGAGCAGCACTGTTGATTTTTAACAGGTGAGGAAATAAGAAGAGCAAGTGCTAAAAATCACCAAGAAAGAAATGCAGGAGGTATGGTAACCAAAATGAAAAATGGAAAAGCTCCGAGACAAGGTTTCAAGTAAAAAAATTTATTCATATTTTTTTTTCTACTTTTGACATCTTATATCTCAGAGGGTATATATTTCAGGACACATATTGATAGGATTTTATCATCTTGATTTGAGGTAAGGAAGCATTCCTTTTCACCCTGGTAGAAAGAGATGAGATATTGGACGATTCACTGAAATCATAAATTAACAACTTGCATTCCATCGTACTGATGAAGACCAACAAGTCCAAAATACTTGCATATGCTTGCTTTTCCATCTGAGCCACTACATTATCTTCGTAGTTAATTTGTCAACCAGTGGAATATAATTAATTATAATTGTTTTTAATTCAGTTCACCTGGCCTCTAGGCGTCTTAAGGGTACCGACTAAATAGCAGATGCTGGCCTTTCCTCCAGATCAAAATCAATCGAAGAACACATGTTAACCATCGCTTCATAGATATACCTGGGATAGATCGGCGTCTGGAAGACCATATCCACCTACATAACAATTTCCCCAAATGCATCGCTGAAGATTATAGTCTTCGAACCCGACCGGAGTTGAAAATGGCACTGCATCTGTTCTTAAGATAGATAGCCGAAATAGCTCAATCGTTTTAGCATTTAAAATAAAAAATTGGGAATAAATAACAAAAAATCGCAAACTTTCACAAGTGTTCTCTTTTAGTGCGCAATAACAATAATAATAATGGAGTTTATTCACCAAGAAAAGAATCACAACAGTATGTATATGATTAAAGCAAGTAAACAAGTGGTAGGTACCACAGAAGCTTTGGTTCCAAAGGAACCGTAAGTCGGCTTCGCTTGTACGTAGCTTTAAGTTGTGTAGGTTACATCATAATAAGCAAGTGGGCTTCATTACTAAATAAACAAACATTTGAAAATAGAAAAATATAAAGATATAAAATATGAAAAGGAAAAAATGTATAATTGTGAAAATGAAAAATAAAAAAATGCGAAAGCGTTAAAAGTTAATAATGTAAAAATTCAGAAACGAAAAATTGTAAAATCCAAAATTATAAAAATATAAAAATGTATATGAAAAATGTATATGTGAAATGTAAAATTTGTAATTGTAAAAATATTAAATATAAAAATGTTAAATAGTGAGAATGTAAAATGTAATAATTTGAAAGGAAAATATTCTAACTGAAAAGTAGAAATATAAAATTATAAAAATATCAGGATATAAAAAAAATAACTAATTGAATGATATGCGCCTACGTACTATAGATATATTCCAACTCATATAATATAAACACGATAGTATTAGTATAAATTATGATAAATTGTTGTTGTTGTAATTCTTCTTTAAATTGGTTTTTGATCAACAAAATCAAGTAGTTTGCTCTTTCCTAAAGCCAAAATCCGTTTTTTTTGCTTTTTTTGAATAAATTGATGCCCTGTATATTTCCCGTATCAATAGGTATTAGACTATGAAGTTTTGGTGCCGAAAAAATCACAGTAACGCGAGGCACGCTTGAAGAGGTTGTTTTATTTCTTGTTCTGTAGGAGTGTGTCACTGAGAAAGAAGTGATGTTTTTTGATAATTAAACTGAAACTATATAACTCAGCAGAAAAAAATCTAAAAGAATGGCAAACGCATAGAAAAAGTTCTCTCGCCGAAACTCTGACACCTTCGCCGAAACTCTGACACCTTCGCCGAAACTCTGACACCTTCACCGAAACTCTGACACCTTCGCCGAAACTCTGACACCTTCGCCGAAACTCTGACACCTTCGCCGAAACTCTGACACCTTCGCCGAAACTCTGACACCTTCGCCAAAACTCTGACACCTTCGCCAAAAATTTTGTTTACAACCTGAATTGATTATGAAAATCATGCAAAAGGTTTTTGTGTTGGTCGAGAACGTAGGAAGTGATTTCCCAGAAAACATGTTAAATTTTCCAACACCACAAATGCGGAAACTTGTGAAGAATGAAAAAATTGCAAAATTGTTTTTTTTATTTAACAAAGTTCCCGAATCCTGTGGTGTTGGCAAACTTTAAATGTTGTCTAGGAAGATACTACCTATATTTCCGATCAACTCAATTTTTTTTTGCATTATTTCCATAATCAATTAAGGTTGCAAAATATATTCCTTTTTGCGCCATGTTTTAATACATAATACATTTTTCGTCAATAATTGAATTTGAACTATTAGGTCTCCATTCCATTTTGACTTGTAACTTCAACTGATGGGCATTTCTATGCTCTAAAACATGTTTTTGATAGTATTATGCTCATACAATCCCATTTTTGACAAGTTATTGCCAAAGCTGCGTTGACAACAGCTCCCCTTTCTTACCCTAGGGGCCAAAGATATGTATATTGTGAAGACGACTTCGAGTTTTACTCAGTTTCTCTATAACTAAAACTGTTTATGATTCATTTATTTATACTGAATACAAACAGATAAACCATTTACATGCATACATTGTAGATATGTCAATAGTATAGAGCTCTATTAATAAAATGAATAAGAAATATATATATATATATATATATATATATATATACATGCTGACAGATATAATTCAATATCTGTCGAGGTATTAGCCAGAGAAGTAGTTGTTTTCTGTCGGACATATGCCATACAATCTATACAAAGGTATAGTGAGTTCCTAAAGGATTGTTTTCGACTGTTTTACAGTCACTGGAACATATATATATATATATATATATATATATATATATATATATATATATATAAGAAGAGACAGAAGGCGGTCTAGTTTTGATCATAAACTTTGGAATTTCTACCAACAAACTCTTGAAAATCGTTACAAATCTAACAACGACGTTGAAGGGTGGCATAGAAGTTTAAAATGACAATTTCATGCGAAAAAACCATCAATCTGGAAATTTATAGAAGGGCTACTCGAGAACAGAGCATTATGGAACTAAAACGCAACAACAAATTTGTGGGGGTGCTAAAGTACCAGATATACCGAACAAGTTCTATAAGGATAAAAATAAACTGTCTGTAGTGGTCAGATAATTCCATGAAGAATTTGAAGACAACGACGATTATTTTTTACAATATTCAAAAGCTGTTGCTTCTAACATTTAGATTCTAAAATTAATTTCGGCGTTTTGTTGGATTATTGAAGATTACTTGTTATTTATTTTGTTTATGGTCCGTGTGGGTCATCACACGTTAAAAGGTAAGGGCTACGGCTAGCTCGCTAGCTCTCTAGGAATTTTGATGGTTGCGCGTAGGAGTGCAGGTGGCTGACGGAAATAACATTTTTTCAATTTAACTATTTCGATAGATTGTCGTGTCTATCAAATGTATTGTCTATCAAGTAGTGTTTGTTTCAACTGTATTTTCTATCATTTATGTCACAAATGTATTTTCTGTCATAAAATCAAATTTTCTGTCAAATCAAATGAAATTCTATCAAATAGTGATTCTGTCAATGTATTTTCTACCAAATGGTGTTTCTATCAATTGTGTTTTCTATCATTTATGTTTCTATCAAATGCGTTTGCTGTCATAAAAAATCGATGAAATGTATTTCTTCTATCAAATGTTTTCCGATCATTTTGTTTTTGATCAAAGGACCCCGCACAAATCAAATGAGGAATGGATCCCTGTCGAATTTTCTGAAATTTGGATATTTTGTAGTTTATACCCTTCTGATCAAAAGTCTCCATGGGCCCGAGACCTAAAAATGGACAGTTTTTTAGTTATCGAAGGTCAAAAGTTGCGACTAGTGCAAATCTCTCACGCGATCGAAATAGCTATTTGTATTACTAGGGAGGAAAGTGCCACTTTTCCTCCCGCAGGATGTAGTTTACTGCCCGACGCTAAGCGGAAGGCAGTGAACATCCAAGGAGGAAAAGGCACTTTACTCCCATGTAATACATATGATTTTTCCTCCTACCCACTCAATAAAACCTTTTTGTGACTTTGTTTGCAAATAGACCTATTCTTACTTGATGGAAAGTATAGACAATACAGTCATGTGTATCTGAGAAACTGCGGTGGTGCAATGGCTAGCGCCTTGGGCTTGTAATCCAAGGGTCCCGGGTTCATCTCCTGGCAATTACACCCATTTTTTTTTTTCAAGAATGTTATTTTACTTTTTTCTTGTTACTGATTTGAATTATTGGACATTTAGATAGCTTATACATTTCAGATTGATATTGAGTGATTTTCTCATGAGTAATGTTATGTGCCTATTTGAATGAAGTGTCGATCATTTTTTTCTAAGAGCTGCGCTTGTAGAAAGTGTCATTGTCATTCTCCAAAGATTAATCTCTTTGTCGAGCAACAATCAATCACTTTGTGCTCTAAATACACAAATAGCTATTAAAGAACTAGAGTAGAAGTAACATTCATGTTTGATTTTTACCAGAGTACAAGATATATAAGATGTTCTAGAAATTACAGAAACAATTTGATTATAATAGATTCACAAGTTTCATCGTTTACAACTTACTTGAAATGAGGGGGAGGAAAAGTACTTTCCTCCCTAGGGACGAAAAGCACTTTCCTCCCTAGGGAAGAAAAGTACGAGTTTCCTCCCTGGTTTGAGGGAGGAAAGTGTGTACTTTCAATAGGGGTAGGAGGAAAAAGAATTTGCATCTCTTCCTTTGCTCTCGTCTGCGTATGGCGATATCACACATTTTCTTCTAATAAAAGTCATATTATTCAAAATAAAGCGAGTATAAGAATCTCCAAACACTACCTTTTGTAGAAACTTGACATTTATTGACAATTCAGAAATAGTTATTATTCCTGTCAAAACTGGACAAAGTCGATTTGCACAAGTTGCAACTTTTGACTTTCGATAACTAAATAACTGTCCATTTTTAGGTATCGGGCCAATGGAGACTTTTGATCAGAAGGGTATACCTAAACTACAACAAATCCAAATTTCAGCCAATTCGACAGGGATCCACTTCCCATTTGATTTGTGCGGGGTCCTTTCCGCCACCCATTTTCAACAATGTTTCCGACCTTGTAGGAGGACGAAAATATACGAGAGGGTAAATATAGTTTCATTGCGCATTAAACTAGAACATTTGTAGAAATTTGCATTTTTATTTTTTCACCATTTTTGATTTTAAACGCTAAAACGATTGGCCTAAAATGCATCGCTCGAGATTATAGTCCTCGGAACCGACCGGAGTTAAAAATGGCACTGCATCTGTTCTAAAGATAGCCGAAATTGCGAGTTTGTTCTCGAGGCGGATCAGTTTCGGCAATTACAGTGATTCCGGCCGGCTCATTTATCCCGGTGATTCATTTTCGGCAGTTTTGAAAAGAACACCCGTAATTAAAAATGAGTTTCAAGTTCAAACACCTGTGCCGCTCCCCCCGCCCCCCGCGGGCGAGACGACGGGCGACGGTAACCCTGTGTGGCCTACTCGAAAATACTCGCCTTCTCCGAACGGCTTTCGCTTGTTTTTTTGTCGGAACGGCGGTGCGTTTGGAGTTGCTTCGGTGATATTTCGAGAGTGTGGAGAGTTTTATTTTGATAAATGACGGGGGACATAGCGGATCAAATAATTGGGGATTATTTTTCAGTGATCTCCTAAAAAATAGCATAATATTAAATTTTATTCTCGTCAACAATACAAGGTAGGTATAATAATAATATACATTATATGAATCTAGGAAATGAAACCCCCGGAAAAGAAACCCCGGACAAATGACACCCGGAAAAAATTACCCGGAATAAAAACCCTCCTAAAAAACACGGAATTAAAACCTTCTGAAAAGAAAACCATAGGAAAAAAACAGTATGAACAATATTTCACTATTATATTACATATTAACAGATCTTAAAAAACCCCCGGAAAAGAAACCCCGAACAAAAGACACATGGAAAAAATAACCCGGAATAAAAACCCTTCTAAATAAAACACGGAATTAAAATCTTCTGAAAAAAAAACAAAGGAAAAAAACCACTATGAACAATATTTTACTATTATATTACATATTAACAGATCTTAAGAAACCCCCGGAAAAGAAACCCCGAACAAAAGACACACGGAAAAATAACACGGAATAAAAACCCTTCTAAATAAAACACGGAATTAAAATCTTCTTAAAAAAAAAACCATAGGAAAAAAAACACTACGAACAATATTTTACTATTATATTACATATTAACAGATCTTAAAAAACCCCCGGAAAAGAAACCCCGAACAAAAGACACACGGAAAAATAACACGGAATAAAAACCCTTCTAAATAAAACACGGAATTAAAACCTTCTGAAAAAAAACCATAGGAAAAAACCACTATGAACAATATTTTACTATTATATTACATATTAACAGATCTTAAGAAACCCCCGTAAAAGAAACCCCGAACAAAAGACACACGGAATAAAAACCCTTCTAAATAAAACACGGAATCAAAACCTTCTGAAAAAAAAAACCATAGGAAAAAACCACTATGAACAATATTTTTCTATTATATTACATATTAACAGATCTTAAGAAACCCCCTGAAAAGAAACCCCGAACAAAAGACACACGGAAAAATAACCCGGAATAAAAACCCTTCTAAATAAAACACAGAATGAAAGCCATAGGAAAAAACCACTGTGAACAATATTTTACTATTATATTACATATTAACAGATCTTAAGAAACCCCCGGAAAAGAAACCCCGAACAAAAGACACATGGAAAAAATAACCCAGAATAAAAACCCTTCTAAAAAAACACGGAATAAAAACCTTCTGAATAAAAACCATAGGAAAAAAACACTATGAACAATATTTTACTATTATATTACACATTAACAGATTTTAAGAAACCCCCGGAAAAGAAACCCCGAACAAAAGACACACGGAAAAAATAACCCGGAATAAAAACCCTTCTAAAAAAAATATGGAATAAATACCTTCTGAAAAAAAACCATAGGAAAAAACCACTATGAACAATATTTTACCATTATATTACATATTAACAGATTTTAACCCTGCTATATCACTTAGCTGGTTATTATATTGCTGACATATAATAGTTTTAACCCATCCTGCAGTATCTGGTAGGTGGCCCTTTTTAAAAATACATTGGGTGAGTAGTAATTTTTTACTATGATCTACCCAGAAAGAACTTACCTTACGTAGACATTTGAGTGTCCCTTAATACAGCTCTACTTTTACCGTTTACCTCTTATTACACCTCAAATAACATTATCGCTGTGAAGTAATTATGGTTTTCTAGGGAATCAACGTCAGTACAAATTCGAAGCAGGGAGGAAATATTAACTATGACCTTATTAACCAAAGAATTTGTGAAATATCTTGGGAATTCAGAATACATGACATTGATCAAAAATTTCAAAAGTTCCTTACCCTATAGATTTTGAGCTCCCTTTTTTAGCTCTTTCCTAAAGCAACCCAATAAAATTTGATTTCAATTCCTAGACAAAATTCCGGTCTGCACTAGGATACACCTTTTTGCAATATAGAATCAAAGCTTCATAACTCTTTTTGTTGACATAATCTGATTTTAATTTCTATAAAGCTGGATAACATTTATAAATTTCTATAAACTCAGTTGAAAACTCTGCCAATAATAAGAGGATCGACGCTTTCAGCCATCTGTTATTATTGTAAGATACATATAATTTAAACCCACTGATTTGACCCGTCACTGAAAAAACTGTTGATTTGTGGTACCACAGACAAGTCTCTGCGTGCTAAGACTAGGCCGTACCTGGCCTGTGCTCACCTACTAACTTACGGATTTGTCAGCAGACTTTGACTTTGCCAGGCAATATCTTCAGAGAAACCTCTGTGTGTATGGCGGGCTAAATATGTGTCCAAGACGATTTTGGAAAATACTTAAATAGATGAAAATTTTGTGACAGGTGTAATCTTTCTCGACCTTCAAAGAGCTTTTGAAACTGTGGATATGAATAGATTGATAAGAAAATTCACAGAAACTCAAATTGAATGATATTTTATCTGATGAATTCATGAATGGAGTCCCCCAGGGTATTGTACTTGGTCCTTTATTATTTCTAATTTATACTGATGATTTGGTGGAAAATTTTGGAAGATCCCTCGGTTCACTTGTTTGCAGGTTGATTCACTTTTCAAATCCAGACAGTGGTAAAGAAAGCGGATGAAACTTTGGAAAATGTATACAAACTTAAAATGAATACAAGCAAACCTAAATTTATGATGATAGGTAATAACATGGAATATAATTTAAGTAGAATTCCACAAGCCAAGTCTGTTAACTCGAAGAAGAGAAATTTTAGACATGAAAACGTTGCAGATTATCGAGGCAATTCACAACGCATCCAGAATCTTCCCGCCATGATTTGATCATGCGCACTATGATTTCATACCAAAGCGTGCATTGCATGATAATTTAGGCCCTACCTCTACTCTCGATTAGTTTAACTTCATTTTTTGAAACGAATTCAAGATATACTATTATTGTTGCGTCTTAACGCCTTTTCCAATTTTTTTAAATTTAATTTAATTTTTATTATTTAATGTTGCCAAGGGATTATGTACTTCCTCGTAAATTCTTCAATCTGATTTTGCGCGTGAAGTATCACACAGATTGGTAAACTAGTCACCGGAGAGTGGGAAAAGGACAAGACGAGGGGAGATGACCAAGATTTTGGTGTGTGCCTCGTTGTCGGTTGTAATGTTCTTAAAAATTATATATACATTAATTAGAAACCAATTCAAATGAGTCTGAAGTACATATGATTAGCGGCGCTACCGCCAGGAAGATTAGAAGTAGAGACCTTCCCAAACCCTTCCCAAAAGAAGAACGGATTTGCGAGTCAAACGGGTGAGTGACGAAATTTATCATTTCTGTGTGATAGCGAAAACGACATTTCTCTCATAATCACAGTCCACTTCGTACAATTATGTTTCTCTGATTGATAATCCTAGGTAAATCTAATACTTGTACTGTGGTGTCACAGTTTATAGTTATTGCATTTACCTAGGATTAGTAAGAGGACTTTACCAGTGAGAGATGTATATGTAATAGTATTGAATATCTTGTAAATATTGATATACGAGGGTGGTCCCAGAAGTACCAGTCCCAACCAAGAAAACAAAACAAATTTTTGTTTTTCATTTTGCAAGATAGTCAATGAAAATTATCCCACGCGCATCCCAAAAAACCGACGCCATGACCTTAACTGCAGATGGAACGGTCTTTGCATTCTTTGGAGCCGTTTCCCCCTTTTCAGTCCATTGTTTTGATTGTTCTTTTGTTTCGGGTGTGAAGTGATGTATCCATGTTCTTCCATGGTTATGAAACGGCAAAAAAAATCGGCTTTATTTCTGTGAATCCTTGCCAAACACTCGATGGAAACATCTTCACGACGCTGTCTTTGTTCCATTGTGAGCAAACGCGGCACCCATTTTGTGCACAGCTTTCTCATGTCCAAATTTTCGGTTAATATGCGTTGTACCACACTTTTTGAAATGCCCTACTATGTCTGCTAGCTCGCGCACTTTCAGTCGACGATCATCCAGTACCGCTTTGTAGATTTTCTTCAACATTTCTGGAGTCGTCACCTCATTTGGTCGACCACTGCGATGTTCGTCTTCGCAGGTCGTACAGCCTCCTTTAAACTTTGCTACCCAATATTATACTATTGATAACGAAGGAGTAGAATCTAGTTCAGTTCTTATATTGGTTGGGCCTTTCAAATAAAAGTATTGTATCACATAACGATAACCAATTTTTTCCATGTTTACAAATTCACTTAAAACGTTTACTATTGATGGCTGCCAAACAAATACTAAACAACGTGGCGTCTTCAAACTTGAAACATATGCTTTATAGACTGTGTCTAATACAAAGGTATTTTTCAAGCAACTACCGCCATCTCTAGGTCAGCCCAGGTACTTCTGGGACCATCCTCCTATAGGAACGTTTGATTATCATTTATGTAAATGTCAAGAAGGAAGGGTCTCAATTGACTTCTCTGTGGAACACCTGACCAGAGAAATATATCCTGAGATGTGAAGTCCTTAATTTATTCAAATTATACTCACTGTTCAGGATCAAGAAGTCTAGAGATGTCAGTGAGAGTGTTTCTGACAAGACTGAATTTTTATGTTGTCATTTTTCGAATTGTAGAAATCAACTACTTAAAACGATTAAAAGTCAGTATATAATTGAAAGTCTTGTGTAATCGAATTAACACATGTTACATGGTCCTTCAGCCGGATGGTTTAACAACAGTTAATGTTTGAAATCAACGAACAAGCTGTTAAAAATCGAAAAATGACAAACAATCGTAAAAACTGTCAACGGCAAAGCAACGACGAAGAATCACGGTGAGTCTGTTCCTTTTTATCCTTTCCTCAACTTGATTCCTGTGTCTGGGTGTCTCGTTATTGGGATTTGAGACGAGCGTATTGATAACAGTCAGGGGCGGACTTATAAAAAAGAAATATTATTTCAAATCAAGCATTTTCATCCTAGAATTTTGGTTATTTCGGAACGTTTCACGTTAGTTTTTGTTCAAAATGAATCCTTCAGATTGACAGGATGAATTGAGAAGTTTGCATAATAAGCAAAAATATCTAAAAGGGAGTTTAACCAGATTCCGTACATTTTTAGATTCATTCACAGAGAGCAATCTTTTGCAACTCAAAATGCGAGTTGACGGGTTGGAGAATTATTCTCAAGGAATTCAAAGAGACACAATTGAAAATTGAATTATTGGAAGAAAATGAATCAGATTCTGACGAAATCGAAACCTTTGCATATCGTTATTACGATATTGTACAAGAAGTGTTAGAAATAATTGAAAAGGTTGAGTCAAAAAAGAATACCCAATACTCAAATTGTAGATGGTACTCATTCTCACACTTCTCAAACCTCCGAATTTCATATTAACAAATTTTCATTCATTGAGTTGATAAAATTTTATGGAGATTATGAAAAATGGCAGCAATTTCGCGACTTATACAGGGTTGTAGGTAACCTTAAATTAACGTTCGAGGAGCTTTGTACAATATTTTGTCAGGTTGAGGCTGTTCTCAATTCTCGTCCTCTGATTCCAATTTCGGATGACCCTGATGATCTTCAGGCTTTGACACCCGGTCACTTCCTTATTGGCGAAAGCCTTACCACCATCCCACAATTAGACCTATCCCATTTACCTTCAAACAGACTCAATCAGTATCAAATCATCCAAAATATCATGCAGCAGTTCTGGAAGAGAAGGTCTACCAAATACCTGTCAGCTCTTCAAGTTAGATCCAAATGGTTGGAGTCTACTAATTCCGTAAAAATTGGCTCCTTAGTTTTATTAGTAGATGAAGATTCACCTCCACTCCTATGGAAGATAGGACGTATCACTCAAATTCATCCTTCATCTGACGGACTTGTAAGATTATGTACCGTTAAAACTTCAACTCTAACCTTCGACCGAGCAGTGCAGAAATTATGTCTACTCCCCATAGATGATAATGTTTGAAACCAGAGGATTTCAAGGCTGGCGGGATGTTCAGGATCAAGAAGTCTAGAGATGTCAGTGAGAGTGTTTCTGACAAGACTGAATTTTTATGTTGTCATTTTTCGAATTGTAGAAATCAACTACTTGAAACGATTAAATGTCAGTATATAATTGAAAGTCTTGTGTAATCGAATCAACACATTTTACAGTCACAAGAGAACAGGATTTACATTTCCCAGTTGTTTACGAGATAAAAAAATGCTTATGTTTTGGGTCATTATACATTTCTATCTACCTTTATAGCAGTATCAATATACATTATTTAAAGACGTTTCAAGTGGTGAAACTGCACATTCGAACGCTTTAACCTTCTCCGTCCTCTCCCAGCCACAAATCCATCAAACGTCATCCAGCAAAAAGTCCACATTTCACTTCGCCATCAATTCAACATCAATTAAAATAGTGCTGATCTGAGCATTCGTAGCGAGTGGACCTCCCCATCGAAAAAAATGGCACAAACAATAGACGCGGCTGACAGCTTTACGACCAAATTAGTCCGAGACAAAAACTCGTTTACTTGATGAAAACATTTCGAGATTTTATCTCTCGAACGGGCTCATGTGATCTGGTTGCGAGTGTTGATCTGGCGATCGGTTCTGCTACCTGCTGCTCGAGAGAGACCTTCTCGAATCCATGTGAAGATGTGAAGGAAATGCATTCGGATGAGTGGATATGGACAAGATTGAATTCGAATACAATATTCGAACGATAATTGCAACGAAACTCGTTATTCTGATCAGTTAATAAATGACGAAGGTGTTCCCTAAGGATCAGTATTAGGGCCGATCTCCTCTATTCTTTATGGAAATGATAAAACATCAATTATGAACTGTTTATCATTGCCAAATAACAACGAAAATGAGATCGTAGTCAACCATCCATAAATCAATGGGAGAAAAGAAAAGTGGAGATCTTGAACTACCAAAATCATCTCCGGGATGACCACAGATTACGCTAGACGTATCGTTAAAGCAGAGGTTAAGGCGTTAAGTTCCATACTCTTTCACACAGTGAAATTGCCACAATGGATGAAATTATGTCTGCAGTCAAGCTGATCCGGTTTCATCCATACTAAGCATAAGAGATAATCTGTAATTATAGATAAATCAGATATTGCAATGTGGAGAAGAGACTACTTACACAATATTAAACAATTTCGAAACGACGATCGACGCATTTATTACCTGGACGAAGGATATACTACCTTCGTCCTAGATATAGAAGGAGCTTTCGATAATACTTCGAATAACTCAATCTCCAAAGCTCTTAGACACAGAGACGTCGAGGAACAATGTGTTGCCTGGATAGACTCAATGCTAATGAATCGGTTGATACACATTACAGTATTAGAGAATACCATAGTAGCCAGGGCGACCAGAAGATGCCCGCAAGGTGGAGTACTATCTCCACTTCTGTGGAATCTGATCGCGGACTTGCTGTTGGAAACACTAAACGACGCAGGACATAAAACCCTTGGATATGCTGACGACATAGTAGTCCTAGAATAAGGGAAATTTGATACAACGGTTAGAGACCGCATGCAGGAGGCTCTTCCCAAGGGCGGATCTAGACTGAAATCCTAGGGGGGGTCATGCAATTTTCCCTGACCTGACTTCACTCAACTTAACCTACCGCCCTCTGCTTAATTTAACTTACTTTGACCTGAGTCTCACTCATTCTCTCATTCATAGATCTTGAGTTGTACATGTTGTGTGAAATCGGGGATTGAGTACATATTGTGAAGTAATAATACCAACTTTTAACCGAAGCCACAAATGTGTGGTTGGCTTCCTGTTGTTGACTTCCTTTGTTTCTATTTTTACATCCAAGTGTTGTACATCTTCGCACTTGATTTTACCGTACTGATGAGAGCTTAAGCTCGAAACACGTGTCTACGGTTGCAGAACATTTTGAGGGTTATACCCAAAAACTCTTCTACTTATATTTTCATATATTTCCCCTCGCTATATCCATCCTTATATATATATATATATATATATATATATATATATATATATATATATATATATATATATATATATATATATATATATATATTAATTATAAAAGCAAATCCAGGCGCCATTTTCCTCCTTTAGCAAACCTTTGTAGAATATTTTTTTGGTCCAGAGAAATATCTCGGTGAACTGACAAGAGTGCTAGGCCAGTGAGTCTACTTTCACCCATATTATTCCTTAGCCAAGTTTTCAATCGACGCAATGTAGAAAAACTGCGCTCGGCAGTAGCTGCACTTATTGGTAAGGTAGCAAGAACAGTTAAAAGTGTATGGATAGTAGGATACATATTCACATCACAGTTATCCAGTACTTCCAAAATTGAATCTGGCAGTCTTCCTTGGTTCTTCGCTACCCTGTCCCACTTAGCAGACATAGGTTCGGATCTTCTACTATAAGAGGTTAGGATTGATGAGATATCTCAAGTTAATTATTGATAAATACTTGAATAAATCACATCTCAACCTATTTCTCTCGACGTATATGATTGTTATTATAATAAATACACGGAGCTTCAGTCAATGTGTATAGAATCGTAAATGTTAGAAATACTTACCAAATTTATGTTATGTTCATTTCCCCTGAAGTTTCTAGAAGAGGTGTATCTGCTACTGTTGTTTGTTTTAGGGATTTTTGACTCAAACCCAAGAAAGTCCTTCATTGTCGCCTGTCTCTTCATTATTATTATTTTGATAAGAAAGGTACTGGAATTCTATAATTCCTAACTGCTTACTCACAATTTTTTTCACACTTTTTCACACTATTTTCCACTAAAAGATTTTATATCCGTTGATAAATTTCGATTTTCACATCATCACATAATAATCATAACTGGAGATATTACATCAATACATGTGCATTTATACAAACAAAATTAATTAACCTGGCTGTACTAACATTATTACAAAATATCGGTCAGTAAATCATTCTTAATAACTATACCTTTCTCTGATTAACTATTACGATTAGGTAAAATTTATTCAAGAAGGGTGCAAACAATATTATGGGTTCAGGAGTAGGCTATTATACAATTAAAACTTGTTCATTAAGGACAATAGCATTAGGGATTTCCTTTGATTTGTTTATTTCCAAAGACTTCAACATTTTCTATCTCGCATAGTTGTAGAAATTTCTCTTGATTTGCTTGATTAATGCATCGTTGAATTTTCTTCCGTTTAGCGAGATTACCAGGAAATAGGAAATAGTGAAACTTGGACTGGTCTTGGGGGTCATGACCTGCATGACCCTCCCCTTGGATCCGCCCTTGGCTCTTCCTTGTCACGAGATGGATGGACTTGGAGGGGCTAAACGTCAACCCTAACATGGCAACCAGAGTGGCATTTTCCCGAACACCAAAAACAGAGGGCCTAGAACCTAAACGACTTCGAGGTGAGAATATACAGATAGAAGGGGAAGTCAAATAACTTGGAGTGATTTTCGACTCCAAGCTGACGTGGAAACAGCATCTAGCAAAAACATCAAAAAAAGCGGTGACCTCACTAGTGATGGCCAGACGATCTTTTGGAAAGAAATTGGAGCTGAAACCACATATGCTGCAGTGGTTGTATAGCACGGTGGTCATGCTTGCATCACTTACGCCTCTTTGGTTTGGTGGCCCAAGACACAACAGAAAGGAGCCATTACAAGACTAAGCAAGGTACAAAGACTTGCCTGTCTCGAAATTACAGGGGCAATTAAATCAACACCAACTGTAGCCAGGAAGAGAATCCTGGAGCTGTCTCCACCTAGTGGTGAAAGGGGAGGTAAGGCTTGGTGTTTCTAGACTGCAGAACACACCCAACTCGAACGTTGGAATGGGACACATGAGCATCATTGGAATTGTGATCGGGGACGTGCTGGGAACGGGAACGGATCTCATTCCGAAACGATACGGCTTCAACAACCAGACAGAACTGAGTGGGACTGCTCACAGCTCAGGAACACTCACTCTACTAGGGAAAATATGGTATACGATGAATCCAAGACTGTGAATAGGGTGGGCTCAGGATTGTTCTTCAGGAATCCGAATACTTACTCACTGGGCAAACACACCTCTGTCTTTCAGGCAGAGGTGTACGCCATTCTCCAATGCGCGAGGGAGAACAACAGGAGAAACGTTGAAAACGCGCACATCTACATCCTGTCAGACAGCCAAGCGGCCTTGTGCAACAAGTGAGTGAAGTACAAACTGGTATGGGACTGCAAAAAAGAACTGGGAGTGCTTGCAAACCGGAATCAAGTCACACTGATATGGGTCCCAGGACACCGGAGAATTGCAGGCAATGAAAAAGCAGACGAACTATCCAATTGTTATTGACCTTGATAAAAATGATTAATCTTCTTTCGGCTCTGATATAATACAGTTATTGTAAATACTGTACTTATATTTATACACATAGTATTTTTTTAAATCAAAATTAAAAAAAAAAAAACTACATTTGGTTGTGACTTCATAAAAATTAATTTCTGATATAAATTAAGCCTGCTATTATTCTGTAATTCTTCTTTGATCCTATTATTTCTTGTTCTTTTTATAACTAATGACAGCTGCATTTCTCGTTTTTATTTTCCAAAATACTATAATCGGTGCAAATACACATCTCACTATTATATTTTCAAATTCATCACTAACTAATTGTTAAGAAATACCATCCTATAGCAATGTATGTCTTTAAATTCAGATTTAATGTACAGAAACCATAAAAATAATCCCAATGACATAGAAATAAAAAATGAATTCTTGAAGTATCGTAATTGCCTGAACCGTCTTATGAAAGACACAAAAACGAAATACTATCGAAATATGATATATAATAACAAAAATGATAGCCAATCTCTTTGGAAGACTTTGAAAAATATTTGTGGACCAAAAAATGAACATGCAATAAAAAAAAATAAAAAACCATAACGGCGAAAATATTGGGAATCGAATTGAAATAGCAAACATATTCAATGATCATTATGCCTCTTTGGGTAAAGAATACGTCGAAAAAATACAAAAACCGCCAATGAATCCTTTAATAAAAACTAGTGTTTGTCATTCTTTACTTCTGAAGCCAACCAACAAAAACGAAATTACAGAAATCATAAAACAATTGAAAAATAAGGAATGCCCCGGAATCGACAAAATTACCTCAGAAACATTAAAAGAAATCAAGGAAGAAATATCAGAACCTCTCACCATCTTATTCAATAAAATACTAGAAACCGGGTACTACCCAAACAATTCAAGGTGGAAATGATAAAACCAATGTTTAAAAAAGGGGATAAAACACATGTCTTAAATTATCGACCAATCACAATAATCTCTACTCTGTCTAAGATACTTGAAAAGATACTGAAACTCCGAATAGAAAAACACCTCAATCAAAATAATCTTATATCTAATCGACAATATAGATTTAGGCAAGGTAAAGCTAAGCAAGATGCCATTCTCCTACTCACTTCAAAATATCAGAGAGCTTAGATAATGGGAAACCTTCTATGGCAGCATTCCTAGACCTTGCAAAAGCGTTCGATACTGTCGAAAATTCACAATTACTGGAGGTACTTTCTGACTTTGGCTTCAGAGGTGTAACACACAAATTGATGACCAGTTATCTAAAGGATAGAAATCAAGTTGTCGAAATAGATGGAGAGGTTAGTGGAACTCGAACTGTAGATTATGGTGTCTCGCAAGGAACTATCTTGGGTCCAATACTCTTCACTATATATATAAATGATATTCTCACCACCAATAGCACAGGAACTCTTGTTAGTTTCGCCGATGATACTGTCATTTTCTATGAAGCACATACATGGACGGTCCCGAAAGAAAAAGTTCAACATGACATGAATATGATGATAGATTGCTTCAATCAAAAATTACTCACCATTAACTTCGATAAAACGTGGTGCTTACCGTTCTCCTGCCGTTCCAACAAACTGCCGGAATATAAAAGCCTTGAAATTGATAACCATGGAAGAAGAATCGAAATCAAAATCACAGATCAAGTAAAATACCTAGGAATTCACATCGACAATCATTTGAGATGGGATATCCATATCAAATACACCACCCGATCAATTCGTGGATTATTATTCAAATTCAGATTTTTAAAAAACTTTCTAGATGAATTTCATCTCAAACTCCTCTACTACGCCCTTGTAGAATCACGCCTAACTTATGGAATTCTAGCGTGGGGAACAGCAGCGAACAACCATATTAAACACCTTGACGTGTTACAGAAAAGGATTTTGAAACTTATTTTCAATAAAACTTCACGATATTCATCAGACCAATTATTCAGGGAAACAGAAGTCTTCGATCTGAGACAAACATATTTCTTAAAAGCAGCTATCGAGCAATACAAACGTAAAAACTTCCACGTTTTAGTGAGTCACCACCATGATACCAGGATTAAAAAAAACAAAAACCTGAAAATAACAACATGCACAAAAACGGTTGGTCAAAAAAGTTTTATATAGATATAATCCACAATATACAACTATTTGCCGTATGATATAAAAGAACAAAAAACAATTTATTCCTTCAGAAAATCAGTAAAAAATCTTATCTTAAGTATTCCTCGAAGTGATATTCATGAACTATTTTAACATTGAAATATAAAATATCAATGAAAACTCAGTGTCATCCACAAAATATATGTAATAAATAATATTATCTGCTTAAATCAAGTTACTACCCATTAGTCGCCTGAAAAAGTAATTTTTTTTATCTTATTTTTTTTTCTTTCTCTATTCTTTCCTAATGTATGTTTGAAAGTGTTTCTTCTAATTTTAATTATACTTTATCATTATATTATATATTCTGTAAAAAACATCAAACCAATGAAAAAAAAGATGCACACTAAACTGTTTATATACAATAAATTATCGAATACCCGCGCCCTGGCCTTGGCTTAGCGGAACTTTCTTCAATTTATTCGCGTTGATACAAATATCTCCTATAGATGAAAATCAATCAACTTTTTTTTCTCATGACCCTTTCTCTATAATTGATGTTTTGTGTTATTTGTCATATGTTATATGTTAACAATACTACTAATTGTACTAATTTGTATTACATCAATGATGAATAAATTATTATTATTATTATTATATTATTATTATTAAATAACGAACGAAGAAAACAGTGTTTGCTGTTTTTATAAACGTTCTACATCAAAATTTGCATGAGCCTTCCTGTATGGATTTTGAATACTAATGAGGATTTATTACTACGTGCATTTAAGTCATGGACTATAGTTCCAATGAGGAAACACATATTCACGAAAAAAAAATTTCTTTTATCTACTTTGTCGAGATATTTTTCAAACCATAAATCAATTGTACACAATTTCTCAGAAATGATCCACAATTCTTTGTCGTTTACTGACCAACAAAAGATTAGCCTGGCTTTGTAGTAACCGACTGCTCGATATTCTTGTTTTCACGAGTTCGATAACAATTTTTTCTCTGAACACTATCAACGCACCAGTCCAACTTGGTCGAACGTACTTGAATTGAGAGATAAAGCTATCCAGAAGCGGAAAAGATGATAATGTTATAAAAATTTGAGTGCGTTTCAACAATTATTTGGTTTGTAATCAAAGAGACCGCCTGCAGACATTCTCGGAGCAGGTTTCGATATTTTCTGTTCCTGCTACTGATAGCGACGTGGCAACCACAACATCCTTTATAAACAGTCAGTCATGCCTCGGTTGATAAAATTCGTAGGAAATTGCGGAAAAGTACTGATATGCGAATTCTCTAGTTCCAAGTAGGAGTAGTTTCAATTGTTCAAAATCACATTTTTTCAAGGACATTATGATTCTCGAGAGGTATGCCACCTCAAAAGTAAGTGTACAAATAATACTATAGTAATAAAAAGATAACTGCTCGGAAGTTGAGGAGCTCGGAAGTTGAGGAGCTCGGAAGTTGAGGAGCTCGGAAGTTGAGATGCTCGGAAGTTGAACTGATTGACTCTCGCGCTACGCGCTCGAATACATTGCGGAAAGCTCGTAAATTTGAATGTCCTGGAAGTATAATTGGATACCAATAATATGGATACAACGACCTCAATGCTTTTAAAACAATAATTGGACACAAATAATATGAATACAATGACCTTAATACCTTTAAAACTATAATTGGACACCAATAATTACAACCCTAATGCATTTAAAACTATAATTAGACACCAATTATATGAATACAACGACCGTAATGCCTTTCAAACTATAATTGGACACCAATAATTTGAATACAACGACTGTCAACGACTGACAGACAGAATTTTCGAAAAATTTTTTTTTTCGATGAGGATCATTTTCCTAGAAGTAACTATGGGTCTAAAACGTCAAATAAAAAAGTTGATGTCCGTCTGGGAAGACGGTAGGAAATACAACTTCCTAAGAGGTCGTTGTATAATGATATTCTATTAATTAACACACATAAAGAAACAATTTTCTAATGTCATGGCTACAGAAATAATGAGAATAATTGACAACCTTACTTAAACTAATACCGGTTCAGGAATATACAAAATACCAGCGAAAACTATTAAAACGAAAAAAACCAATATTGTTAACGTTCTAGTTCACCTGATAAATTGGATGTTCCAAAATAACTCTAATATTATCTTTTATATATTTTCACCTCAACAATTTGGTTTTCAAAGTGGAAAATCGACTGAAGATGCTATATCTTCATTGATCACTAAATTGTATCAAGCTATTTAAAATTCTGAACCAGCAATTGTGGTTTTCATATGGTTTTATACGGTTGATCATAAATAATTATTGAACGTCTTGGAGGACTCAGGAATATGAGGGATAGTTTTGGAATTATTTCATCATTATCTTTGAAAAAAACATGTTTCTACCTATATGTAGCTATAAAAATAGTCTTCCGAATTATCGTGAATTAGTAATTCCAAACAATGACTCCGAAAAGAAAAAACTACTGAACAAATTTTTTGGGATATATCGGTATTGGACCTCAGATAAACATTTTTCTGAAATCAATCATTCTCATTCAGAATCAAAAAACCTTCGATATTGTCTCCCATTTGCATTCGACAGAGCTAATGAAAAAATAATCATCAAGTTCCAAATACTCAAAAAACCATAGGACTGAAATGTTTTATGTCTCTATGCCCTCGATTCTACAATTTCAACCCAAAAACAATTGCATTAATGAAATCATTGTACTAATTCAAAAAAGCAGTACATTTTTTTTTGTTCACGAATAACAGGAATTTAATATCACATTTTTTAAAAACTTTTCAGCTTCCAAAGTAGAACGTTTTTCATTAAAATTCTCTTTCATCATCTTCTATATAGTTTATATTGTATGTTCGCTTTTCATTGATCATTTCTATAGAATTTTACCATTTTTGAATTCAAAGTTATATACTATTCATATACACCACTATTTATATCAAATAATAACACAATTTTTTAAACGCTGGCGTCTGCTACCACTTCAACCACGGACAGCCAGTAGGCTTTGTGGTTTTCCAGTTCATTTGCAGAAAGCTGAATAATTGTTTTGTAATTGTATTGAAATAATTGTATAGGTTATATTGTATCTGTAATATTGTGAATCTTTGAACCTTGTACCATTCTTTTCTGTGAATAAACATTACTATTATTATAATTATTCGAAGGTGTTGACCAACATTTCATCTATAATTACCGACCAATATCTGTCCTTAATGATATTGCAAAATTATTCCAGGAAAGTATAGCCAGCAGATTACAAAATCACATCGATCAACACCAACTCATCTCTCCTAAACAATTCGGTTTCAAGACAGGATGTTCCACTGAGGATGCATTCCATTATTTCACGAATAAAATTCACCAACATCCCAATAAACATGAGGACGTGTCAGGTATCTTTTGGATTTAGCTAAAGCTTTCTACAGCATTTCACATGCTAACGAACAGTCGTTACCGACCGATGATGAACCCTTTACTCCCATAAACACCTAACTATGTAGGCTTATTATGGCAAGAACCTGTCAGAAAACAACTACTCCCCTGGCTAAGACCACGACGGGTATTGAATTAAATCTAACAGCTACTTCTCTCAACCCGGAGATTCGGAGTGTCTTCCTCTGCTCGCTAGGTGGAGCGGCCTAGAAACTGCTTTCATCTCGTGAACTAGAATTGACTAATCAGCGGAGTGTGTATTGGTTTGGACGGGGAACAGATGGCTTGAGTGCTGTCTGTGTTGACCTGCCCTTGCACTGATGAGAGGCAAAAACCTCGAAACTAGTCTGCAGGTGGTCACCCCGTCCAAATCAAAACATAATTCTGCTGGTTGGTCATAGAGGGCACTTGCAATTGCGTCCTCTGATGTTTTGAGGAACGTTGCACAAGTAGCTGTTAGATTTAATTCAATACTTGTCGTGGTCTTAGCCAGGGGAGTAGTTGTTTTCTGACAGGTTCTTGCCATAATAAGCCTACATAGTTAGGTGTTTATGGGAGTAAAGGGTTCATCATCGGTCGGAAACGACTGTTCGTTAGCAAACGATCTCCCAAAGATTTCTGTCAGCATTTCACATGATAAACTTTTCGAAAAACCTAAAAAATACGGGATTAGAAGCTTACCGTTATCGTTTTTTAGATATCATTTATCAAAGAGAGAATCTGTTGTTAAAACAGAAAAACATTTTAGTGATGAATCAGATATGGTATTCCCCAAGGAAGAGTCCTCGGTCCTAGATTATTACTTCTCTATCAATGAAAAGTTGAATATGGAGATGGGTGTAGATATCTTATATGCTGACGAGACAGTTCTCCTTTTCCATGGAACAAATTGGATATAGATATTTCGAAAAAAAGCGGAAGCAAGTTTATACAAAGTCAAATTTTGGATGGACTGTAATCTCCTGAGCTTGAATGAGAGTAAAACTAAATTCATAACATTCACCAACAGTTCAAGAACACAACTCTATCTGATTAATTAAATTTCAGGAAAGGTGTGATCTGACCAACTGTGGTTGTGAAAAAACAATAGAAAAAAACAAAATAAATCAAATATCTGGGAGATATCAGAGAAATGCTCAGATTCAGAATGTTTTAGTTGCAAACTGAGAAAACTGGTATTTGCCTTTCATAAACTCAGGGGTATTCTTTAAGAAAAAACGATGAAAGCGACCTATGAATCCTCAGTAGAATCTGTAATATCCCATGAAAAAATAGTATGGGGAGCTGCATATAATAATCAAATAAATTGTTTCAAAGTCACAAAAAATGGATTTTGAAAGTTATACTAAGAAAAAGGCACAGATTCCACCAAAGAACTTTTCATAGAAAGTAAAATAACTGAGTTAAAACATTTACATGTTTTCAATACTGCGAAATTCATGTACAAAAATAGAATGCAACATCAAGAAATTTCCCACAGTCACATTACAGATGAAAAAGACTCAAAACTTTAAATATTCCTCGTCCTCAAAAACTTTCAAATTATTCTTCATTTTCCTGAACTCTCAGAGTACTCCTACAATTTGGGTACAGACAGAGGAGTTCTACCATCGATGCAATCTGCGAAATATATAAAAATATTATAGAAGCTTTCGAAGAGCGTGAATGGTGCTGTGCAAAATTTTATGACATGTCTAAAGCGTTTGACACGGTGGACCATGGAGTATTATTACAAAAATTAGAATATTATGGGATCAGAGGAAAAGCCTTAAATTTATTTACATCTAACCTTGCAGGCCGCCAGCAACGTGTTAAATTTAACGGAGATATTTCAAAACCTGCAAAAGTCAATTATGGGGTACCTCAGGGTTCAGTCCTGGGTCCTCTATTATTTATTATATATATATATATTAATGATATGTCTTTTAATCTAACGAATGCGTGTCCGATAATGTATGCTGATGATGCCACTTTTTTATTAACTGACACCACGTCTTACAATCTACTCTCGAATGCTAATGAATCTGAAAGTTTTATAACAAACTGGTCTAGAAGCAATTATTTCACTCTAAATAATGATAAAACCAAAACTTTAGATTTTTCAACAAAAAATAATAAAATAAATAACGAACCAATTAAGCTTTACGGAGTGTATTTGGATTCATCTCTAAATTTCTTACCACATATTCACAAGTTATCAAAGCGCCTGTCCACGTGCATATACATGATCAGACAACTTAGCAACACAACAACAACATATTGTTTAAGAGTAGCTTATTTCGCCATTTTTCATAGCATAATGACATATAGACTGATTGTATGGGGTTCATCATGTCATCTAGAGATGATATTTAAATTACAAAAAAAAGTCGTCATAACTATGGCACAGGCTAAATATGACGACCATTGCAAACCTTTCTTCAAATGTTTTGGTATATTGACTCTTCGATCTTGCTACATATATGTTTGTGTTATGTAAAAAAAAATTAAAGGTGAAAATAAAGTGACTAAACCGGAGGACATACACTGCCATAATACTAGGGCCAAAACAAGTTTAAGGCTACCCAAATATAGATTAAATAAATCACAGAACTCATATCTATATCAATCATTAAAATTTTATAACGCTTTAACTAATGAGTTTAAGACTCCTGAAACGAGTATAAACACGTTTAAAGTAAAAATTAAGAATGTACTTTTACAATTTTTTTTTTGTATTATTGTATTTCTGAATTTCGCTGTCTTTCTCCTTTAGTTGTTTACTGACTACTTTCATTATGTCTGTATTATGTTTTTATCTGTTTCAATTCATTTATTTATTATTATTGACGTATGCAAACATTTATTGATGTATGTACTGCACAAATAAAATTCAATTCTACTAACTATTTACTTTAATGATTTTAGCTAATTTTTGTATGATTTTCTCGTATTACTTAATGTCTTACTCTTACTTTGGTATTACCTACCAAATGTAAAACAATTTAATTAGTGTCATAGTATTATTCTGGCAATAAACGATCTCATCCTGAGATCAGCTGCACTAATTTTGTTGAAATTAAATTATATTACTATTATATGAAAATATTATCAACTAAATAAACTCAAACTCAAACAATCAGCTCACAATTGGAGTATTTTTAGTGTAATTCGAAGTAATAATAGAATGCTCGTACATTGTTAACCCCAAGCATACATGGTTTGAGGACAAGGAACATATTTAGACTGTTATATTAAATCAAGGAAGTGCCTCAATCGGAAACGTCTTGTAATAGTCGAAGTTGGCCTAGGGCAATCTCAGAATGCATCGCAAGACCACTATCGAAGAGTAATTTATAACTTTGTTAGGTGCTGCGATAGAGTATATAGAACGGTCCACGATTTGGGTCTAGCTACGTGATTTTCATGCTATCTGAAAATGTTCCATGCACTGAAACATTTGGAAACAGTTGCGAAAGTTAGGAATAGTTCAGATTGAAGTGTTGTAGTGGACAGAATGATTATTCGAAGACACGATTCAGTTAAATGATATACCAGGTATCAACGAGGTGAAGTCCTAGATTTTTCTATAGATTTGAAGATAAATAGGTTTTTATTCTTGCACATGCTATGATACCTATATACACTAATTTTTACAATATAACTAAATATTTTAATTACTCGACCAACCACTCACATGAGTAATATGCTCACCGAGTCTTACCCCACAATATCTTGTCATTGGTTTCGAATAAAAAAATGACGGCATTTGATAGGTTTATATAACATGAGGGAAATTGTCAAACGTATTTCTTCACATTACATTGCAACTTTCAAGATAACCGACTAGAGTAGGTATTGTTTTTCCTCAAAAAAATTCAATGATTGAATTGAATTGAATTGAATGAAAATGATTACAATTCTCACAGTGTGGCCGTCGTCACATAACCTAGAGGATTCATAACATAAAGGAACCTCTGTTCGAAAAATGAAGTGAATCTTTTCTCCCTCTTTTCTTTCGTTCTCTTGCTTTTCTCTGGCTTTTTCGTTCCCTGTATTATAGTCGTCAGTAGTTGTATTATTCGTTTTAAATTTAGTTTTAGTAACAGTTAATTTCTTCCTGGTGCTGAAAGAGAACTGAACTCTCACCTCTTATGTGTCTTGTCCATTGTAATTAGATAGAAAATTATTGTTTTGTGCCGAATGAGTGAATTTGTTTCACTATTGGTTGACTAATACTCAAACATAATGGCTATCAAAACACGAAAAATATAAAATATCTCCATGACAGACGAAATAACATAATCAAGAATGTATCTCTCTGCTTTTAACAACTAATTGTTATACTTCATTCAACAATATTTTCTACAAAACATGATGGAATGAAATAATTTCAGTAAATAGTGTACATAAATAAATATTCTTAGTCAAGAAAATATATACAGAGTTAGTCGAATATATGGAGCCGTCCATTTTTCTCAGGTAATATGAGGGTTATCAAAAAAAAAGTTTGGATAAAAGTTGAAGGGTATTTCACTCTGCACCTTTTTATGAATTCAGATATTTTGTATTTTTAAATGGAACTCTATGTCATGATTAGTATTGTCAGAAAGCTTGTTTTTTCTCATTTCAGTAGTACTGATATTAATCCAATTCTCTCGATAAGTACAGAGTGTTTCGTAATTTTGTGTCCGCCTCTGTAATTCACTTACCTATTTCTTAATTTGTAAAAAAAAATCTCAATCATCGAATGTACCCATCAGGTAGATATTTTGAGCGATATCGCAATTTAATTCAGACAGTGGCGTACGTGAGTTTTTATAAAAATGTATTTTTTATGTGCTACATTGACAGTTGTTTCATCAAAAAATTACACTTACGATGATTATAATAAACAGTCGCCTCATTAAGTGAGTAATGGTTATGAGATTTATCTCAATGACTCGGCCATTCGTGACATTACATTTTTATCTCAGATCACGGGTTCAAATAAAAAATTATTTTTCAGGACTCATGAATAAATATATGAAATAGCTGCTCTACATGTATTGTTCTTCTTTTCATTCAAAGAATAATAATATTTTGAACTATTGAAAAAACTGACTATTTCTGTTTTTTTCTCTCACGTTCTATTGAGGAAAAATTCAGGAATAGGGCACTTTAATTATTCTAGAACAAAATTTTCTATTGAAATTTTTCTATAGAAATATTCTGAGAAACTTATACATACGTACGACACTGTCTGAATCAAAATGCCATATTGCTTGTGATATCCAACTGGCTACATTCCCCGATTGAGAATATGTCAATATTACGTATGAATTAAACTTTTCAGGAGAAGTTTTTATAATTTACTTAACCTTACGTTCATTAACATCCAACTTGGAACAGTTTACAGGTAATGAATAATTTTTAAATTCATTTGTGTATATTGCTTGGTGTGTAATAAATATTTTATTAGCAAAACTTCAACTTTTCAATGTTTCAACCGAACTTACATAAGTTTGACGCTATTCAACACAGTTATTTGTTGAATATAAATAATCTTTTCTCTTGATGTAGGAGCCGTTACCAGTATTCATGTTTTTTTCATAGACAACCACAAAATACACAATTTATCATTAAATTCTTCAACATTTCCATTTATTTTCTACTCTCCACTGATAGTTGCTCCACTTGAATACTATGTCTCCAAAGTAACTAATTCAGACAAAATCTAATTCCAAGTTAACTCAACTGCATGACAAATACTGAAAAAATAATTCTAAATTCTGATTGAATTACTTTGATATTTTGTACACCCTGAATCCATTCCTGGTAAGGAAAACAGACATTCCAGTGACACATTTCGCTGAACACCTGTGGGATGTTCACATTCAACAGCTTGAATCACATACCAGCATTCTCGTATGCATTTTTTCCAGGGTAATTTATCTGAATGCCATATATGTATGGTACACATACACACAAATTACATGAAATTAATTAGACGTTCTGTACGATCGGAAGGCAGCAGCGTAGGCCGAAGGCTACATAGAGGAAGGCGATCCATCATCGAAATTATACAATTTCAGCCGAGGTATTATTTATCGTCAGCCAAAGTGGTCAAAGAGTATATTGGAATCGTACAAACAGCTGGTAACATCATCAGTTTTGCTGATGATAGTGCTGTCGTGTAGCAATTAGAAACATGAGATGCAGATTTTGAGGTATTAAATAGAAGTTTTGTGAGTTTATTCGATATATCTTCATCTGATATGAATGTCCACTTTTCTGGTATTCCACTGAATCGATGGCACCCAGATAACACACGGATATACAATGGACGTCCAAAGGATGGATGTCCACAATGGACATAACGAATATCCATTGGACGTTCGTTCATGTCCAGAAGGATTTCCTATGGATATCCACTGGATATCCATATGCCACAAAATTGGACGTCCATTGAATGTCCAGTGAGTACTAAGGATGGATATACATTGGACCAAAATGGACATTCACTGGACATGATAAATATAGCATGGACTTCTGATGGACCTAAATTGGACTTCTGATGGACCTAAATTGGACTTGATCGACCTAAATTGGACTTCTTATGGACCTCTGATGGGTCTACATTGGACCTCTGATGGACCTCTGATGGACCTGTAATGGTATGAAATGGACATGAACTGGATATGCTATGGATATAAACGGGATATTTTATGGACATTAACTGGATATATTGAATTCGATACAAATATTTCAAGGGCATATTCCTGGGGTCAAAATTTAGAAACTGAATTCAGTTTCTAAATTCCATCAGGAATTTGTGCAAGATATGTTGCATTGCCTGAAAAACAATCAATACTGAGTTGAGTATTTGCTACAAAAATATGTTTTCAGAATTTTATGAGTTGAATATCCATTTTTGTGCAATGGACAACAACAACAGGACAGTCAATCACCACTTCGAACGGATGGGGTAGCACTGAATTCCTATTTTACTCTTCTGTAATATTTCGTGAAAATTTTATTCCTCCAGTTTTATTTTGCACCTTATCTTTACTCAAACACCATCCACCTTGGATTGAAACGACAATCAGTTTCAAAGCCTCTCAATCCCCCAGGAATTTGCAATCAGTTACTGTTACTTCAGCGAGACTTTACCTGATATGAATACTGTGAGTCAAAATGAGTATTGAATAGTCAACCAAGTGACCGTGAACACTGTAATAAATAAAGCTCCTCCGAGGGCTCCGAGCACTATACGACACGAATTTAATCCCGAACAATTAAAAATTGTCTGTTTGTTCCTTCCTCTTGCAACTAGCGTCAAGAGTCATTCTCATTTGCATGTTCATATTTGTCATTGTCTGCATTACCGATTTCGTTAGTTGCCAACTGAGACAGGGACATTGGTACCAACATATGCGCACTTGGTCCGGGCGAAGGATGTACAATGGACGTCCAAAGGACATCCCTTTTTTAATCTGGATTTTCAGTCAATTTGGACAAGAAATGGATGTCCATTGGATGTCCACAAACGGATATCCATTGTACTAGCAGAAATGGACATCCAATGGATATCCATTTAACGTCCATGTCCACAAGGACCAATTATTGACATGAAATGGATATCCATAGGACATCCTGTGTTTACTGGACACTCTGTCTCCTATGCGGGTCATTCGTGATAATATTTGTGGAAGTGTTTCATGGTACTTTCTATACAAGGGATCGTGGAGTTCGCCTTCAGGATCTCCTGATTTTACCCCTTTGGATTTGATTTGATCTCAGTGGTATAATTTATACTATTAAATGACATTTGCTGTACAAATAGAGGAGATTTTATAAAAATTTAAATCACCAGTGAATGATAAATGCCCACCACATTCATTGAATTCATGAGTCCGTCTTTGCCTTGCTTGAGGTCAGAATGCAGAAATTTCAAAACAGTTGTTGTATAGATCGTTTTCTTTATTGCTACTACTCAACACTAATTTCGTCGCACTCCAAAATTTTACACTACTTGTCAAAGTCTGAATAACTCTTCGCTGGTTTGAATAATTTGAATTCTGTTCACACTATTCGCTAGCCCAATCCTTAAGCTATAATATCTCACTTCTTCAAAACATAAGATTCTTCACATAAAATCGCTACAGGGTGTTACCTGAAACTGTTCAAAATTTCAGAATTTTCAAAAGGATCCCAAATGAAGAAAAACTATTTTTTCAAATTTGACATCAGGGGCATGAAGATGAATTAACATTTTGGTTTAGCAGTTATAACTTTTTTCCTTGTCAACCGCTTTACGAAATCCCAGGATCATTTTGAAGCTGAAACTTTACATGAAGAGATATGGAGATCAAAATTGACTCAAAATGAGGAATAATGATGTTTCCTCAAAGGTGACCCAAATCTAAAACACGCTCGGTTGGGAGGAGAATTAAATGATTATTTTTCGACATATCTTGCAACCAATAAAACCCATACATTTAAAGGTATGATGTACTTTCAAGCCAATCACAACATTATTATAGTGGGAATTTTCTACTTAGATTATTGCTTCGGGAATATTCGTAACAACTGATACTTTTGATTTGACGTCTGTCATAAGTTTGCATGCAAATTGAAAAATGAATTTAGATAACCATAATGAATAAAAATGTTATATATAGAATGTGTCTATCATTGGGGCATCAAAAAATAATCTATCGAATACCACACGAGAGTTCGATAAAGTAGAAAATAATTCTCCACATTTTTTCTCAAACTTGTTGCCATTTGGCAATAGCCACTCGAGCCCTTCGGGCATTTGTGTTTATTGCCTGGCAACAAGTTTTCGAAAAATCTGTCAAATTATTTTCACTTTATTCTCACTCTCTTGTGGTATTACAACTGAAAATCAACTTGTTTTCAGAAGAATCATTCATTCTGAATACGTACGTATCTTTCTTGCTTTCATTAGTCAAGTTTGTGAGTGAGAAAATAAAACTGAAACTGCATGTTTGAAAAAAAAAATCAGCACATTGTTCTCCTGAAATGCTTGGTCCTTGTGTCCAAGGTACCAAGTATCACAATAAGTGACTGACAGGCCAAGTTAGACATAAATTCCAATTCGTGTGAAGAAAAATTCACACAAATTTGCAAAATATAATTCCAGTTTTCAGGGCATACCTACTGTAATTTTTTATTTCACTTAAAATTTTTTTAAATATCGTTAGCGATTCTTTTCATGATATATCGACTTCACTAATGGTTTCAGCAACTTTCAATCAGGTAAATCCAGAAATTTCATTAAATAATATTCATTGACAACAAAGTTGAACATTGTTGGTGACCATTAGCGACTGCAGATATATTTCTTATGGCCGAGAAAGTGCTCGGAATCGCACGTAAAAACGTAAGACCTCGTTAATCCTTGGCTAGCACATGTTTCGACTTCTGACGGTTGCCGTTCGTAACAGGACGAAAGCTGGTTAACGGAAGAAACAATGTTTTACAATTAATAAACAACTGATTATAAAAAGCAGTTTTTTCGACTTCATGCCAAAAGGGCACCATTCTGGATGTCACAACTAGAAAACAATCTGTTCTCTGAATTCGAATTTCTGCAAGACGATTTGACAATGTTGCCAGTTCTCAGATTTTGTCTGAAATATTAATAAAAAATTATATTTCACCAAAATTAGAGGTGTCATAAGTTTGTTGCCAATTGAAATTTCCCAATGAAATTTCGCGATTTACCTAATTGAAGGATGCTGAACCCACTGGTGGACTCAAAATTTCTTGAAAAAACCCGCTAATAGTATTTCGCAATTTTTAACATGAAAAACATTTCGAAGTATGCCATGAAAATTGGATAGTTAGCAATTTTGTGTAAACGTGGATCTTTTGATACTTTTACTGCTGATATAAGAAAAAAATTCAATCGGTTAAAAATTGAAGAATTTTTAAGGCTACTCCGGTCTTGAGTGGATCACACTGTAGAAGTTGAAGAAAGTGCTGGTTACAATTTATTATTGACTGACCCACTTACTTAAGTGACCTAGAATCCTCTTGAGTTCTTTTTTCACTTAAAAAAAATTAATGATTTTCAGTTTGTTGAAATATTTTAAAAATATAAGAAAACTATAGATCATAGAGATATAGAGGAGACACCACTGCAGAAGACAGCATATGACAGAAAATAATTTTTCTATAGTATTAAATGTTGATTTAAAATTTTGAAGAAATTATGGTATCATGTGGTTACTCGAAAGAATAAATCCCCATTGGAAAAAAATGTGTTATTCCATTATTCAACAAGTTATACTATTGTTAGTCAACAATTTTTTTCTAGTCTCCGTTTGCATAAAAAACGACGGAAAAGTTTAAATAATTGACCTATAAATCGTTGGCTTCCTGGAGCTCTTCTAATATACAGGGTGTTTCTTAAGTACGTGAATAAACTTTATAGTCCAGGAGCCCGGTAAAAATTTGGTCAGTCATTTCCTCTCAAGCGATATTTAGTGGAATGCATCAGAGAGTCGTATTATAAAGATTCGTGAACGTCAGCTGCGATTCCGTTGGTGGGGGGAGGGGGATGATCAGCACAGTAGCTTCCTACGCACGAAGGAAAATATAAATAAAAACTGAAACTTCAACTGAAACTGAGTTTCAGTTGACATGTCTAGAAGAGTACTTCGACCAAGCCACTGAAGATGACTGCCGCAGTTGCAGTTGAAACGTTTGGAGATTTAAACCAAAGAAGACCACGGTAAAACCCGGAAACCAACCAAAACATTGACGCCAGCCGTGAAACCCTACATTTCTACATAAATAATGAATATTTCCAGATACCGATCTTTACCCAAATATCAAAATTATTTTGAAATTATTCACAAAAAAATAAAAATAAGAATTCAACTTTGACACTCTGTATCTCAGAAACGAATAACTTGTGGACATATGTTTATAGAAACTTTTCTTATTATTTTGATGTCAGCAACACGCTCCTAAATTTTCATCTATACACCCTATACACACTTAACAAAATCAACGGATGAAAGTTCGTAAAAGTTTATTATTTTGTTTATTATAATTTTTTAAAACTAAAGAAAAATTAAATATCCAAAATATATTGTTAAATAATTTTTTTTACGAATATTTTATTATTGCTGTTTCTACATCTAGCAATGGCAGTAATTCATACTTGTTACAATTTTTAGGCATTACTTTTTTTAAATTTGTTTCTTTTGCAGCAGTGGGCCCGTGCTGTAATGGCCTGTAATTATTTTCAGCATTTAATTAAAATTATTAATAATGGAGATAGAGTTCCAGGAATCAGGATATTTTAATTGAGAATTTCCTCCTCTTTACTGAACTTTTTTAAAAATGTCTTTTTAGTTTTTTTAGTTTTTGAGTTATTATCAAAACGTAAATACCATTTTTGTTCTCGTTTTTCTTTCATCTTATTTTGTTAATAATATTTGCAATTTTTTACGTGTGCTAAAATCCTTAAAAGTGGCAACAGTAACAAAAGGCAAAGGTACTGCACAAATTTCCTTAACTTATGAACTGCTATTTGCCTTATAGAACGAAGGACGATTGGGAGAAAAGGGTATTTTGATATTCGAAACAATTTAATTTTCTAGAAGTATACCTGCCCATTAAGGGTTTTCTTTGGTACGGCCCTGACTCTTCTATTTATAACTCGTCTTTTTTCCGTTCACATTTCAGTTTGATGGGGATTTGAATGATAGCTGTAAGGCCATTGTGAAGTTATTACATCCTTTTCAAAAGCTCGTAAAAATGATTCAGCCCCTATATTCCCAGTAGTTGAGCTAATGATGAGTGTGGTGTCTGTTGAAAGACTAGGCGCTGAAAAAATACACTTTATATACTTCATCTGTAGAATAAATAGGGAGAATTAAAAGCGAACGAGGTATGCCGGGTGGATTTCATATTATTGTCGCCTCCATTTCGTCTTTCCCTAGCTGTAGCATTCGAAAATCCTCGTTGCCATGCAACAATAAGTTTTTCCTTATACAATGTTATTCCCTTTTTACCGTTATTCTATTATTTATATTTATTTTTTATTTAGTAGTTTGGAAGTGGTGTGCAATGCCCTAACTCATTATTTCATGATTAAATTGTGGTATTAGTAATAATTTTTTCTTCTGTACTAACTATGATTCTTTTATAACAACTTTTCTCTGAGTTGGAGTCGCTTACAGCTTGGCACACATAGCTGCAATTATGAAAGTGGGCACGCCCATGATGCGCACTGGTCGTACGACGGACTATCCAGTGACATTCACGTGATTGTTCGAGCAAGAAGTGGAAATTTCACAATCTCAGCTATGTTTGCCAAACAGTACTTGTCGTTGAAGTGCGCCATGGTAAACAATAATAATAGCTGTCCTGTACTCGCACAGGCTATGCCTTCGGGTACACTCTACGAGTGGTTGTGAGGTAGTATTTTTATTATATCACCTATTCCTCACAAATTAGTTTCAAACAAATTTATTTTCGTCGAAAATCTACCCAGTCAATTCTGTGATTGATTTATTATATGTTTGTTTTATTAGATAGATAGATAGAAAGCAACAGATTATGGAAGGAACGAGTCATAAATATTAATATAGATATAAATGCAGCAAAGCAAATACAAGATTTACAGGCACTTTAGAAGATACATACATATGAATCTCTGAGTAAACATAAAACTGAAGTATGGGGGACATTCAAGAATAACATTAATCTTATCGACAAAATATCAAGTTTGGATATAACTATACATAAAAAAAATTTACATAAATAAATATAAAAAGCATAAGACCACATAAACTCTTCAGAATTAACAGGGTCACACGTTTCTTACTTTAACTGTAAATTCATCTACAAGAGTTATGTAATGAAAAAGTTTATTTGCTTTCCTTAAAGAATTTCTTGTTGTCAAAAACTTATTTTCATGTATGCATATCCTGTTTCATGAATATCAGTATTTTGTATATTGATATGCAGAGAAAAATTTATATTTTGTGTTGCAGCATTATGGGTTTATAACTATTTCAGAATTTGACGTCGAATATGAGCCTCCAAAAGAGCTCCTGGCCAACAAACTTAATTAATAAGAATTAACGCTCCATAGACTGACATTGCCCAGGTAGCACATCATATCGGCTGAATCTTGGTTCCATATTGGGCCAATATAGATATCTTGTAAACGAAAAATCAATATTGGTCCAATATGGGTGAATATTCAAAAAACAATATTATATTAATAATATTGGTGGAATATTGGTTGAACTAGTTTTGAATGTAGATTATCACACGAAATATTGGGTCAATATTGGTTGAATAATTTCTACCAATATCGATAATACAATATTGGTTATATATTGTTTTCCACATCTAGAATAAATATTGCAATCCAAATATTCCAGTCATATCGATTATAGGGGAAAAAACTATATTGTATTTTCAAGTTTGTTAGAATATTGGTTGAATATCATTTCCACTTTATTTGACAAATTGTAATAACTCATATTGAGTCAATATTGGTTGAACGATATTTACCAATATCAATAAAACAATATTGTCTTCACATCGTTCTTAACATCTACAATAAATATCGCAATCCCAATATTCCCCTAATATCGATTCTAGGAATAAAAACTATATTGTATCTCCATGTGTGATTACACATTGGTTGAATATCATTTCGCCAATATTCAACAAATCTTATTAATTAATATTGGGTCAATATTGGTTCAATAATATTTATCGATATCGTTAAAACAATATTGTCTTTATATTGTTTCCTACATCTAGATTGAGATGAAATTTGAATATTGGCCGAATATTCAATGAAACATATTGAAATTATATCATGATCAAACTTGGATAAAAATCCGCTAGGTGGCTCTACATATAGAACGTCTTCTAAAACCTACGAAAGTATATTAAATACTTCCCTTAGCTTGTTTTCAAGATAGCTCACTCAGCGGTTATAGCGATCAAAAGGCATACTCTGGTGTCACCTTCATCAACTAAAGGACATTTAATAATTTACCAAGGTATATTGACATCCACCAATATATTCAAATGATATTGTACCAATATCGATAAATATTGTACCAATATCGATAAATATTCTACCACTATCGATAAATATTGTACCGATATCGATAAATATTTTGAGGCCATTATTGCTTCAAGAATATTCCACCAAAACTATTTCTAAAAATTCAAACAATATTCGACCAATATCGCAAAATGTTCACATTTTACTTCTCGACAATATAACTTTTGAATATTGTGCCAATATTGTCAGAATATTGTATCAGCTATATTATACCAATTTCGCCGAACCTTTTGAGGCCAATATTAGTTCAAGAATATTTCGCCAATATTATTCAAGTGATATTGGACCAATATCGCCGAATGTTCACATTTTTTTTCTCGCCAATATTGCATTTCAAATATTTCGCCAATATTGTATCAATATTTTAACAATATAGGTGTGCTACTTGGGTGTAGGGAATATGACTATATACCATAATCAGAATTTTCCTATCCGAAATTTTCTTCAATTTTGGGACTGCAAGAAATCCAGAATTGAGTTTCTTCAAAGTGTGATGTAGATTTTCCCACGTTATATTTTGATCTAGATAGAGAGAATTTAGTTGTCTCTAAAATTTGATATTCTGTTGAAATCATACACGGGCCATTTTTAGTACATCTAAGGTAGAGATAAACTCTTTTGTCGGTATTTTAAATCAAATTATTATTATTTTTCCAGTTTTCAAATGACTTAATAACGCTTCTTATTGTTGTAAAGGGAAACATTCTCAATAATTGAAAATTAAACCAATAGGTACATGACTTATCTGATTCCACAACTGACTTTTCATCCTGTTCATATTTTCAATAAAATCAACTACTTATTGTATTCTGCAATCACTCGACGGTTTGTGCTGATACCACTATTGAAGTATTATCTGCGAACATCGTTATTAATCCATTCGTTATAATCTTTACAATCGTTAGTGGTGCTAGAACCGATCCTTGCGGTACAACATTTTGCAGAGAGAAGTTTTCAGAACTTTCATTGTTAATATGTACAGTGCATCCCATTTTGGGTGAGACAGCCAGGTTTCTCGCTTGTTATTTAAGATAGAGCCTTGCGGTTTTCACGTTCCTGTCATACATTTTTGTGAAACTCAAGTTGGCCTAATCAGATTTTGCATAACTGTTTCCGTTTATGAGATACAGGGCGATTTTGGAAATTGATACTTTTCGGGCCCCTTCTTTATCTCCGAAGTTATTAGAAATAATGCTGAGCTAAAAACTACATCTGATACAGAATTCTGCGTAGAATCCAGTGGCGTACTTATTTTTTTTTTCGGGGTATGGTTTTGAAGATACGACGCAAACCTATATTTTTTTCAATGGAACACCCTGTATTTTATTACTTCGTTGAATTTGCTATTTTTTTCCCTTCAAAATTATGTATAACACTATATAGGTAGGATGTTCAGAAATGCTAAAAAACACTAAAACATCACATAATGATAATTTTTCGTTAGTAAGCCATGGATTTTCCAAGTTTCAATAAGAGATTATTACTTTTGATTATTAACATTAGTAGGTCATGGATGATACGAACATCCTTGTTGTTATTATGGCTACTATGCATTTGGAAGCATTGTTTTATCAAATAGGCATTGAAGAGAAAAAAAAAAACGAATCTGATCTAGCTGTCATCGCTACGAATTATTATTGTGTTTCATCGTGTTTGGGTTTGAAGGAATATTGAGTATTGTAGAAATAATTGTTTGTGAATTTGTTGATTGAGAACTGATAATGGCTGGAAGAGATTTGGTTTTTCAAAACAATGAAAAATATGACATTATACAATGTTTGAATCAATCCAATGAAAACGTTGGCGAAGCTTTGGAACTTTATTTGACCAGGTATGACGTCGAGAATTTTACCACAAGACATTTCCTACATCGTGATTTAAAAACTTTCAGATATCCTGAGAGGCATCAACCTAGTCGAGCAACTATATTCAGACTAAAGTATAATTTACTGAATTATGGTGTATATTCTAAACCTCGACCCAAGGTATATAATAAAGAGAATCAAGAAGTAGATGAAATAAATGTGTTAGCTAGCGTTCATGCCTATCATCAGACTTCTTGTGCAAAATTAGAGAATGATACTGCTATTTCCAGATCACGGGTACACAGAATTTTAAAAAAGTATAAGTTAAAACCCTACAAAGTCAATATTGTCCAACACTTATATCCTGGTGATGCAGCAAGACGTGAATTTCTGCAATTGGTTTTTGAACCATGCTCGGAGAGACGTTGATTTCGCAAAAAAAGTTATTTGGTCAGACGAATCACATATAAGCAGTGCTGGTATATTTAACAGGCAAAATACAAGGCATTGGTGTGATGAAAACCAGCACTTGATTTTTGAACGACAACAACAGGGTAGATTTGGTTTTAATGTGGCATGTTTCATATTGGGGACAAAAATCATATACCGCATTTTTGAAGGATCTCTTACCGCAACTAGGTACTTGACAATTTTAGAAGACGTGTTACCGGAACTACTGGAAGATGTTCCCCTCGCCTTTCTTCATTCCATACATTTCCAACAGGACGGCGCCCCTGCCCATAATTCAAGATTGATCGGGCGGTTTTTAGAAAATAATTTTCAGGGTTGTTGGATTGGAACTCATGGACCCATCAGGTGGCCTCCAAGGTCACCTGATCTGTCTATATTAGACTTTTTCTTGTGGGGCTATTTGAAAAATAAAATATACAGTAACAGACACAACAGTCCCGAAGAACTACGTGCATCAACAGCGGCAGCTTTCCGAAATTTACAAAACCGCCCTTTTATAATATTAAATGCACTCAGGCAAATTGAAAAAGTTTGTCAATTATGTATTAGGGAAAATGGACAGCAATTTGAACAGTTTAATCAGTAAGATATTATGTAATGTTGAAAATTTTTATTAATGATAAATATTTTATTGGGTATTTCTTTTGTATCTAATTTGTATTATGAATTGTTATATTATTTATTTTTTGCTATTAGGTAGGTACCTACGTTTTGTTTTTCGTGTTAGTGTATTATCTTTATTTGCTTACTCTCCTATAAAAAAAAACACAAATGAAAATTATTCAATTAATTCTTCTTTTATATGGGAAATCCATGGCCCACTAACAAAACATTATCATTAAATGATGTTTTAGTGTTTTATAGCATTTCTGAACATCCTACCTATATAGTGTTATACATAATTTTGAAGGGAAAAAAATAGCGAATTCAACGAAGTAATAAAATACAGGGTGTTCCATTGAAAAAAATATAGGTTTGCGTCGTATCTTCAAAACCATACCCCGAAAAAAAAAATAAGTACGCCACTGGATTCTACGCAGAATTCTGTATCAGATGTAGTTTTTAGCTCAGCATTATTTCTAATAACTTCGGAGATAAAGAAGGGGTCCGAAAAGTATCAATTTCCAAAATCGCCCTGTATCTCATAAACGGAAACAGTTATGCAAAATCTGATTAGGCCAACTTGAGTTTCACAAAAAAGTATGACAGGAACGTGAAAACCGCAAGGCTCTATCTTAAATAACAAGCGAGAAACCTGGCTGTCTCACCCAAAATGGGATGCACTGTACATGCCTGTCTAAGCGTGATATGATTCTAATAGATCGAGAAATTTTTCTCTAATTGCATTTGAGTTTAGTTTTTCAAAGAAGGAATGTATTGGCAAACTATCGAAGGCACACGAAAGATCAAAAAGGCGCCGTAAACGAATCTACCTTGGAGAGGGGAGAATTTTTTATATTTAAACAAAAAATCAGTAATTCTAACACAATACGAAAGTTCAAAAATTTTGAAGTGGTATACAGAATTGTCACCTGTCTGTTATTTTCCATAAAGGTACGATCGTTTTTTTTATGTATAGGTATAAATTCGCCCAGTATCAAGGAAATACAACGGAATCACATGACAAGACAAGTTAGCTAGATGTTCAGCAATAATCTCCTTCAGAGTTTTTAACGCTTATTTTATCATTTCCTGTACTTTTTCGTTTTCAAGATTGAATATAATATAAACTTTTTCTTGACTGCTAATATTTCGACAATAAATGCTCTGTTTGATATTTCTTATTGGTATAGTACATTCTGTAGTATTATTTCTTCCAAATATTTCGTCTCATTTCTTATAAGTGTTTTGGAAAAAATGTGAAGCAAAGCATGCCACTTCTTCCTTCGGTTTAGTTATCTTGACATCCCAGAATATTACATTTTTTGTTATATTAATTTTGTTAATTTCCTTATTTACGATATTCCATACTGTTTTCTGTTTGTTTTCACTTTTTCCTATGATATCCGAGTTGAAAGATTTATTTTATTGATGGTTTCTAGATCGTTGGAATACTTTTTCTGCTTTTTTATTAGTTCACAGGACTACTTGTTTTATTTTTTTGTTCGGCTGAATATTGTTTTTGAGTTTTTACTATCTTTATCAATGTTCTCTGCCATTCTTTTTCATTTCTGCCATTTTCCTTTTTTCTTTATGAGCGAACAATTTTGACTACAAAATTAACATTGTCGTTGATATTTGATAGAGAAATTCTAGTGTGTTCGTTTGAACACAATTGAAAATCTTTAAACAACAAGAAATTCTGGCAGAAACTTGCGGTATTAACAATAAACACTTTTTCTGCTTTTTAAATGAATTCACTTCATTTCAACTTATTCGTTTCAAATTTGCCATCCTTTCGTAGTTTATACCCGCATCGTCACATATCACGATAACACTGTAGCACAGCAGATATGCCTTTTATCTCTTTCTGATGGGAACACTCGTAAAAGCCATCCCATTCGGATGAGCACAGTCATTTGAAGAGAAGCAACCCACTAATAATACCTTTTATGGGAAAATTGAATGCCATATGTGAGTGTTCGGCTTTAAATCATCGTAATGAAGGCACTATATAAGTTTGAGTTTTATTATTGACCTTAGTCGATGCAGACCACCTCGTAGAAATATTTGAAACCGCAGCCGAAATGAAGATTGGTCGGAGATAAGTGCCTCAATGGTACGGTTGAGAGATGCATAGAAATGGTCTCTCAGGAAAGTATAACTAAAACGCATTTATGGTTTGTACGTTATTTTGAATGGGTTCAAAAGTACTTTCATGTCTATGATCTGAACTTTTATAAAACATTAGAAATATAAATAAAAGAAGAAATAGGATTTGATGATTAGTAGAATTCTTCTGGAATTCCATTGTGTTGAAACAAAGAAAATAAATTCTTTGCATGTGTTTGAGTCACGACGTTTCAACAGTTAACATCTACTGTCGTTATCAATGTTGTGATGTTAACTGCTGAAACGTCGCGTCGTGACTCAAACACATGCAAAGAATTTATTTTCTTTGTTTCTAGACAATGGAAGTCCAAAAGAATTCTACTAACACTAAAACATTGTCAACCACTTCCAAACAAAGGATTTAATGAATTAAATGTCGGTAAATATATACAGGGTGTTAATTTGAAAATTTTCAATGCGAATATCTCGCGAAATAAAAAAGTTAACAAGGCTAACAAGTTAGGAGAAACTAAAACCACAATATTCCAGTGAAGGCACGAGTCACCCCTTAGGCAGGACATACCCCAACTTTAAAATGTCGAATGGCACTACCTCCAACACAGAGAGACACAAAAATATATTTGAATAAATTGTATAGTTCGATTTTGTTCGATCAGATAATCAAAGTTTATTCTATTCAGTTCTAAGTAATAGTACAATCGATTTACAAATTACATTCTTGTTATTAAGATGATATTTCATTTCCATAGATGGACATGTATTCCAGTTTGTTGTAAACAAGAAACAAAATCCTGTTGGAGCATTTCTTCAGTAAAAATAGAAAGTAATTGAAAGAGTAGCATTGTTTTTATCGGGTTCGTACCTACCTATCGATGTTGGTAAAAATTTAGTCATTTGTAAGGTTTCACTGTAAAGTCAGAAACCGTCTAATTGAAATTGTCTCAAAAGAATTGAGAACTTGTATTTTCTGTTCATCACGGTGAAAGAATTGAGATGGTGTCTATCTATGGTTTTGAAAATCGTTGTGCCTTAAGAACTGCTGCAGCATTTAAAGAAAGAAACCCTTACATCAACTGATTCTTAAATTTGAAGAAACAGGATCAGTGGCAAACAAAAAAAGGCACATTCAAAAAGTACGTAATGAAGCGGCACAAATGGAAGTTTTTGGATATTCTTCACTTTCTTCAGGAGTTGCGGGAGGACGTCGCTGATCGAAGAATTCAATTTTGCGAGGACATGACCGAAATGTTACATATTACTCCCCAGTTCTCCCCCCAGAAAATCATTTGGACATTGGCGGAATTAGGAACCTGAATGAAAATGTAATACATTTTCAGCACAATGAAGCACCACCCACTACCTCTTTCAATTCATGCAATTTTTGAATGACGCTTTTCCATGTACGGAGATTTTCAATCGAATGGCCAGCGAGATCTCCCGATCTAACACCCCTCGATTTTTTCTCTGAGGACATTTAAAATCCGTTGTATTTAAAATACAACCTGATTCAAAGAATATCTTCGACAATGAATTATTGCAGAATGCAGATCTATTCCAAGAGATGCGTTCCAAAATGTTATTATGGAATTCGAAAATCGATTATATTATTGCTTACAACAGAGTGGAATGCATATTGAACATATGATCAAATAAAATATACTTTTAACACAATATATTTTATTTTATTCGAATTCATGTTTTTCTTACTATTAGGAGGAAACAATTTTTTTTACTAGTGCATACTACTGAATGAGACCTTACATTTAATATCACGAAAGACTTTTTTATTTCGCGAGATATTCGCATTGAAAATTTTAAAATTTACACCATGTGTACAGTGTGCCCAAGATAAGAATGAACAGCATCAAAGTAGGTAAAATTGGCAAAAAAATTGCGTAATTATGGGGTCAATAATTAGGTGTTGTTTACTACCGGATATATTCGGAAAAAACCGAAATTTGGCGATTTGGTTTTTATTTTTTTCTGAAGTTATCTGAAAAGTTTCGAAAATACCAAAGGCACATTCTCACTTCCACTTTTTACCTCTACAAAATGGCGCTTATAAAATCTTCGTACAACGTTTCGTTTGGAAGAAACCATCATCAACTTTGTTTTTTTAAATGACACGAAAAATATGTACACCCTGTATTGCGAATGCAACGGCATGCGGCACAATATGTTTTCTTATGTTTTTATTCAGAAAATATGCTTATGAATAATTTTTCAACATTATCTAATATTTAACTAACAGAAACTAAAATAATTAGAACTAAGAAGGCAGGAATTATTGTTGAGGATTGTAAATAGTGAGTGTTATAGCATATGTTAAAACAGATTACCTCCAGTTTGTAGACATAAGTATGCCCGTCTCACTGTGGATTCTATAACACGATTCAACATTTCAGGGCTAATTCTATCAAAAATGCGGATCATACTGAGCGAAGTCTTCCTCGTTTTCAAAACTTTCTTTGTATACCTCATTTTCAATGAGGCTCACAAAAAAAATTCTAAAGGTGTTAGGTCAGGTGACCTTGCTGGCCAGGAACCGCTGACACAGGTATTGGCGAACAGCTATGGCATTATGAGCTGGTTCACCATCTTATTGAAATCAGCAATTGTGCACAGCGTCCAATAGCAAATTATCCAATGCATCTTCCAGATCTTGTCGTTACAGACGAAGGTATTGTTGAACAGTTGAAGACTTGTAGTAGATGAATAGACCTATAACCTTTGTGCAAAAAATTCCATACCAAATATTAAATACGAATAGATGTTAGTATCTGGATGATCTCTTCACACTTGGATTTTGTTGTGACAAATAGTATGTGTTGCGCCTGCTGAAAATACCGTTATTGGTAACCATAGTTTCATCCGACCAGATCAGTTTGAAAGGAAAATTCACACAGCCATCACACATTCTTGTAAACCACTCGCATTCTTGAACTAGAAGGAGCTGTTGATTTAAGTAACCCAGTCTGTTCTTCAATTTCTCTAATCGAACTTCCTTGCCCATGTCTAAAAATGATCCAAAACTATCACTATACAAAGGGGGAGGGGTTGTAAGGGACTCAAGAGAGGGAGTTCAGACTGCGAGGTATCATGTCCACTCCTGCCCATTTGTTGAATAAGGACGGGCAGACCTTTCCCAACTGTGACAGCCCCACAATGTTGTGTGACAGAATTTCACAGATGATAGACATTCAACGCTTTTTTGTACCCCACAGTAAAGAGCCACAAAAAATTCCTCGAAATGAAAGTAATTCTCTTGATAACTAGAATGATATATCTATTCAAACATGTTAACAGATATTAATTATTCTTATTTTCAAGGCCTACCTACTATGCTCTGCATATGAGTGCAAAATGTAAAAAAACAGAAATGTTAACACGTGCAACCTCGGGAGAACATTTGGCTTCGAGAATTTCAATGAAAAGTCCACACTTGGGCGAGAAGTTAACAAACAGGATTTAGAAAAATCGCGTATTCTGCCTTATCCTGTGACAACATTTTAGACCCAAAAATGAAGAAAAATCAACTCACAGACAGTATTTCCTACAATTTACATTAGACATTCGACCCAATTTTTTAACTCACCCTGTAGGGCCAGAGAAAAAAGCCTGATGAAAAAATTGCTTCTATTGACCTCTAGAATACTTCCAGAAATGAAAAAATCTGTAGAGCCCCAGGAAAACATGTATCTAGTGCCATGTCCCTCAATACATCTCCCGTTTCACCACAATTTTCGACGACTAAAAACACCACCGATGAATACTCTTGAACGACAAAACCACAACACCCCGTACATCCCACACCCTCTCTTCCCACACTAGAATTCCTCCACACATGCCCTTCAGTCAGGTGATTTTTTTCCCGTCGTATATTTCAATAATCGTGTACCCTCATAACTGGAAAACAGCTGATGATCGTTCTGTCCGTACGCCATCTTCTAATTAAAGTTTTTAGAGAGAAAAAATTGACGTCGACAGATGCGTGCGGCACAGCTGTTGTCAAATGTGGGTCTGTGGCGAAGTCTTGCTGCGACCAAGGTCGTGCGAAGTCCTTGCAGGTAGTAGCCGAGTGACGGTGCTTACATGACTGATATCCTGTTTTTCGGACTAATTTGTCTACCTGAAAATGTGTAAGAGGGACCAGAGGCGTCGCCAAATGGTTCGTACGTGAATAGTATTCAGTGCAAATATATGTTACTAAAACAGAAAATTTTTTGCTCAAACATCCTATGAAATTTGTGTATTTCTAGTTATGTGATGTTAGGGGTGAAATTTAGGAAAGGAGAGCAGTGAATGCGCAATGATGTTTCACGCCACTAACATACCCGGGAACTCAGTTGGCGTGGGTTCGACAACAAAAATTGATTTCGATAATATTGAAATATGGGGTTCAATTTTCCGGAGCGCCACGGATTTATCGCCTGTGAAAAATCGACATGGTTCGCTACACTGTACCTTTTTCATGCGATAACTTTTTCAGAAGTAACTTCTAACAGTTTCACGTTTTCAGAGGAGGGTAATTATTTTTCTGTGTCTTCAAATATTAGAGGTGGATCTTGTCTTCTAGGTCAAAAACATATCAATACTGTGTTCTGTGGGTCAATAGAACATTATCATTTTCAGACCAGCGTAATATGTTGTTGGATAATATTTCTGTAGAACAGATCAGTGATTGTTGGCTGTCATCAGATACCTAAAACGATGTTGGTGTCATCAGCGTAACAGCAATTTCAACATTAAGAATATTTTCTACAGAATGTATATAAGGTGTGCAAATACGTTGAAAAGTAGAGGCCCCAAAACTGATCCCTGTGGAACTCCCTATGCGATGCTGTAAAAAGGCCTGTTGGTGGTGTAGATATGGTTAAAAAAACTGAAAAGTCGAACGTCTTATTCCATATTGTTCGAATTAAACAAGTGGCATGTTATGGTCAACCACATCGAAAGCCATGGAAAAGTCTATAAACAATTCATTTACATGGTCCCCCTTGCTTAACATATAGACGAGAACATTTTGAGTTGTATTTAGTTTTAAGATGTGTTAAAAATAAATACGAGGATATATTGAAAAAATTTTAGCCTACTATAGAACCAAACAACATTTCAATATCAAAATATTTTATTACTCAACATATTATCCTCTTAATTGGATACATTTATTACAGCGAACCTGCAACGCCTCTAGACCTTTGAAAAAAAATGTTTCTTATTGCTCTGCAAACCAGACCTCCACATCTTTTATTACCTCCTTGTTGGAAGAAAATTTACTACCTTTTGAACTTTTTTCAGTTGAGGAAAGAGGTGATAGTCGGACGGAGCCAAATCTGGTGAATAAGGGGGGTGTTCTAGTAATTCAAACCCTAAATCACGAATTTTTTGAATGGCAACAAAAGATTTGTGTGCAGAGGCGTTGTCCTGCAAAAACAAAACACCTTTGGATAGCTTTCCGTGTATTTCTCTTCAATTTTTTCCCGTAGAATGATCTGTAATGTCGAATAGTAATCTCCACTTATTGTTCTACGCTCATCCATAAAATAAATCATGATTACTCCATGGCAATCCCAAAAAATTGAAGCAAGAACTTTTCCAGCAGATTTTTGGACACGAAACTTCTTAGGTCTTGGAGAACCGGACGAAGGACATTGATCACCAAGGGTATTAAGCATATCTTCGTAAATCACCTTACCTCTTAACTCTTTTAGTTGATTATGGCTCGATACTCCAATAATATTGCGTTACCATAGCAACGAACAATAACTTATTGGAAGTGTCAGTGTAAAGTTTGACGTCAAAAAAGTAAACCAGAGTTTGAAAAAGAGAAGTATTATTTAGTTATTTTGAACTACTTTTTCAGAAAGGAAGAGTTACTGACAAAATTGAAGTTTTTTCTAAACGCAGTAACTCATCGGGACTTAAAGTTTCGACAATATTTATTGTGAATATGTAATTTAAAATATCTTCTCCACTTGAAGATGCTATTATACAGCGAAACAATTGTGGTAGTTTTGTAAACCTCTTTAGTGAAAAAAGATATTTCATTTATAGTTCAATTATCGATATTAACATTGTTTTTCATCCAGTATCGATTAAATCAACTTAAAACAAAAATTATAATAGTTCACCATGCCAATATCTCAATTTCGATTGAAGATAAAAATTACAAAAAAAAAAAAATTGATTTCTGAACTCCATCATAACATTTTCAACATGCTTCAAACCGCAAACGTTGTAATTCACATAAATCCTTTGTACGCCCCTGGCGAGTTATAGCCCAGGAAATAACTATGCGGTTAAGTTGCCACTCGAAACATTTTAGAATTTAATTACTAGGGGAACGAACAGCTCATATAACTGTGGGAATTGTAGTACAAAGTGTTTTCTTTTTTTCGGTTCGATGAAGGCAGTCGTAGGTGAATCGCATAACCATTAAACATTTAACAAAGTGGTCGTTGGACGACTATGAAACACGAGAATATTAAAATGAGATAGAGGCCAAATAAATAAATTTTGAGTAAATTTTTCTTAAGTGAAGGAACTTTGAAGATTATGTTTGCTATTAGAAAAACTCAAAAAAGCTCAAAATATTTGGAAATTTTGGAAATTATGCAACCATTATGACTCTGGGAGACCTTACTATTGTTACCTCCGGGAAATACGGTGGCGGAACGATACGTGGAAGATTCTATCAGTGAAGCGGTAAAATTTTCTGAATGATTCAATGTTGAGAAATATCCAAAAAACAAACTGAATGCGACTGAATCTTAATTTTCATCATTAGATGTATTTTCTCCAAATACGTATCGTCAATTTGTTTTGACATCTTCAGGTCAGTGTAATATATAAAAAAATAATGTTTTTTAAAAAATTAATAAAACCAATCAATTTGTTACTACTACTTTTCCAGAAACAAACACTGAAAAGTATGAGAATTTAAACAATGCCTACTTCAATATAATAGGAAGAATAAAAACCAAGCACTGATGCCTTCTCCATATATAAAAAATATACATTGTGTTATGTTTCTTAATTATTGTTTTTTTCTAATTGTCTGCTGCTTTTTCAATTTTACATTCGACTGGTTTATCAGTTTCACTTTGTCATGCATGCAAATGAGCTATTCTTTTATTTAAATTTCAACGTGTCTGGTGTTGCGTCTCGTTTGTTTCTGTTTTTATACAGTACTGCATTTTTCAGTCCACCCCTGTTAACTTTTCGACGGTTCGACGCACAAATATGAAAAAAAAATCGTTTGGAGGTTTTCCACCGATCCTACATTTTGAAATAAAAAATTTGGTGATTGCTCGACAGGGGCGCGGGGGGTGTTACATTGTTGAAAAGAGAATTCAATTCTCTTTACAACCATCTCAATATTTTCGAATTTTGTCAAGAAATTTTTTCCCAATTTTGATTTATATGCCTTTCGAAATTTTCAAGTTGATGTGCCCCCAGCGCCATACGGCGAGTAATTGCAATGATTCATCTCTCAAAAAATGGTATCGGTAATTCCCTTCAAAATATTTTGGATTTCATTATTCCACATCAAACCGTTCAAATTTATCAAGGTATGAGTAGTATTCAGATCCGCATTTATATTTGATATTTCGAATTTTAGTTACAAAAAAAATTGGATGGTTGTAAAGAGAATCCCTTTCGTACAATCACCAATTTTTTTATTTCAAGAAGTAGTTTCGGTGAAACCCTCCAAATATTTTTTTTTCGTGTTTGTACGTCGAACCGTTCAAAAGTTAACAGGGGGGTGGATAAAAAAGCTGCACTGTATAGATCTTGCACGGAAAACTCATCCTTTTGTAAGTGAAAATACTAATTCATTCTAAATTTGTATTCACTACCAACACATTCTGTAGAGATTGTTTCTGAAAAAGTAGCAGTAACAAATTGATTAGTTTGTTATTATTAATTTTTTGTGCTGTTTTATTAATTTTTCAAAAAAATTAATTTTTCGTATTTTACAGTGTCCTGAAGATGTCAAAATAAATTGACGAAACGTTGGCTTTAGAGAAATAGAGTATTCTTCAATTTGAGACCTCAATTCCTAAAAATCGAAATCAGTCGTAATTAACAATATTGTTACTGGAAAAATCAAATTCTTGTGTTTTGTCTCAATTCAGTTTCAGTTGATTGGCTGTGGACCTTCTAGAAGCATGGTCCGAAGCACCACTCTACTTATCTGTTAAGTTACTTACCTATTTGTCGGATGTTAAGATGGCTGCTACGTCAGCATATTTGTTCGGTAAAAAGCGTTGGCTACAATCATTGGTGTAAATGGAGGAATAAAAGTGGCCCTAAAACTGATCCCTGAGAAACACCATGTTTGACAATTTTATTGGGGGAATATTTTTCAATCATAATATCATTTGAGATCTGCTACTCAAATATGATCTAAAGAGAAATAGTTCTCTTATTCTATAGTAATCAATTTTCCTGAGAATTTAAGAATATCAGGCGCAGTCTTACAATCTCGCTCACTTCTTTGGCGACCCGTCTCAGATTTGTAAATATTTTTAGGGTCGATGCTCTTCTGAAATATCATCAAACCTGATATATCCTGATATATCTTTCCCAGAGCTGGTTCAATAACGACCGACTAATGGACTCACTGCCCCTAGAGGTGTTCCTTGAGGCATACATCATGCAGAATTCAAAAATAGCACTAATTTCTACGTACTTTTTTGGCTCTCATGATTTTTTTTCGATTATAATTGCACAAGTGCATAAAAATTACTGATAATTTCGTGAGAAAACGTGTTCCCTATCTAAAAATTGCACGATTTTATTCTCATCTATTGGCGAGAGAGTCCGAAGGAAGGGGGCTCTTTTATGATATATGAAAATAGCCGAGTGTGATTTCAAAAAAATAACACGTTTGAATGTTAAATTACGTGGTCATATTCAAGCACGAGTGTAATTCATCAAAATTTCTCTATTAAATTAATATTGATTTTTATTCTGAGAAAAATCATAGTACTAACAAAGATTATAAACAATAATAATAAATAAAATCGTGCAATTATCGCTCCACAGTGCAATTACCTTTGTAATTCTTCGATAATTGCTTTCCTCTTATGAGAAGTTTTATATATGAGGAAAATATTCGTGGAAACAAGAAGATAAAACATCATCAAAAAATACTTTTCTTTTACAGTAAAAAAATTACCGATAATTCAAACTCTTACACTACTCCAATGGCAACAAAAAACAATATTCATCGGGTTTCATTCCAGAACATTCATTTCACTGAAGTAAGCAGAAGATCTCAATCAATTTCGTCTTTTGTCACAAGCTTTCCACTTTTTTCCATCTTTTGAATTCCATACTCCGAGTAACAGCTTTCGAAACGTATCAAAGATTTTTAAAACGCCAGAACGGAACTTTTTGCTCAGAATAGCAAAAAAAAAGGAACTCCAGTGCTGAAATTGAAACCTTTGTGACGCTGAAAAAAGCACCAAGACGGAATACTTTTGTCGACAGCAGCTCTTCAGTTTTCGGTGCTCTCCATTCAAAGTCGCAGCACTACATTCTTTTTCATCTGAAACAGAAAAAAGAAACGGTCCTCGTAAACTATTTTCCTTATACATATTTCATCATCATATTCTGAAACATGAAGCGCTTTCCCTGGAAAGCCCTTCTGATTCAGTGAAGAGATAAGGAAAATAAAAAATAAAAACAAAAAACAAATCCCTTTGTGCCTTGTCCCGATTGCAATGCTCTAGACGGGCGACAGTGCCAGTGGCGGAGACGAAAAGGACAAAGCAGTGGATTTTTTTAAATATCTGTAATAATTTTATGGGGAAAGTTCTCATCATCTTGGCATTTTCTCGTATAGCCAGAAAGCACATCGCATATCCTCATCGTCTGATCTGAGACCTTAGCAATTATTTGTAAGGATGGAACTTATGTTTCCTTAAAATCAATCCTTAAGATCAATTGATTTTTTCGTTTTCTTCATTTGACTAATACTAGATTCACAAATACCCATGCTGCCTAAGGTTTGTAACCATTTGTCCAAAAAAGTAGGAAAAATGTTTAACGAGTGACGAAAGTAACATTTTTTTGAGTGAGAGAACAGTTTACCAGCTGAGGCTCTCAAAACCATTAGATTTTTGTTTCAAAACAGAATGTTACTTGGGATATTTACTGATGTCGATATTATTATCACTCGATAAAGTGGTTCTCAACATAGAATGCAAAGCAGAACACTTAAATTTTTTTGACAAGTATCCAAAATACGCATCAGCTCAGTTTCCCAAAATTAATTTAAGTGATTAACAACTATTCGTTCCATGAATTTGCCATATGTTTCTTCATATCTCTTTTTACATTTTACTGGTAATATATCCAAAAAGATTTTGTATTCATTTTCATCAACCTGTTGCACACCTACGAACAATCCTCAGAAGTCTTCGAGAGACTTACGTTTTAACGTGTGATTTCCTATTTCTGGTTTTGGTATTTCTGGTTTTGTATTTGGAAAATATTTGCCTTTTAATTGAACAAAAATAAAAATAAATGCATTCTAGTTATAGAAAAGAGGAAGAGTCTTTGTTTATTAATAACTTAAAGTCGTCACATTACGAGGATGTATTGATATCTAGTTAGCCTAGACCAGTTCCCTGCATAAACAAAATATTGCGTTACCATAGCAACGAACAATAACTTATTAGAAGTGTCAGTGTAAAGTTTGACGTCAAAAAAGTAAACCAGAGTTATGCAATAAATTAAAAGAAAAAATATGTCCAACGAAATTGTGAAAATCGAAAAATTGGAGTATCGAGCCATCATCAAGTACCTGTATTTAAAAGGGTTAAGAGGTAAGCAGATTTACGAAGATATGCTTTAACCCTTGGATCAATGTCCTTCGTATGCGACTGTGAAAAATTGGACTGCAATCTTCAAAAGAGGTAAATTTTCCATTGCAGATGATGACCGATCGGGAAGGCCAGTTTCTGTGTCAGTCCCCGAAAATATCGATGCAGTTCATGACATGATTTTAACAGACCGTCGAATTGGGCTAAAACGGATATCTGAAGCACTGAGTATTTCATACGAACGCGTTCATCATACAGTTCACGTCAATTTGGACATGAGAAAAATTGCTGCAAAATGGATCTCCAAATGTTTGAATGTTGATCAAAAGCATGCAAGGGTAGTAGCATCGCGTTCAATCTGTGCTCGATTTGAAAACGATGTAGACTTTTCAAACCGAATTGTTACTATGGATGAGACTTGGGTACATTTCTCGATCCAGAAACAAAGCAACAATCAATGGAATGGCGACACCCCGGTTCTCCAAGACGTAAGAAATTTCGTGTCCAAAAATCTGCTGGAAAAGATCTTGCTCCAGTTTTTTGGGATTGCCATGTAGTTATCATGATGGATTTTTTGGATAAGGGTAGAACAATAACTGGAGATTACTAATCAACATTACTGACCACTCTACGGGAAAAAAATTAAAGAGGAAAGACGCGGAAAGCTATCCAAAGGTGTTTTGTTTTTGCAGGACAACGCCCCTGCACACAAATCTCATGTTGCCATGCAAAAAATTCGTGATTTAGGGTTCGAATTTTTATTTATTTATTTATTCATTTAACGGTCACATAGGATATCAACAGGCACATGCCTAAATCGACATCCACAAATACAAATACAAAAATGTTACAGATTGCGAGTTAGCCTATCTTAAATATTTACTAAGAATATTATCTTACCTATACATCTAAATTCACGTTAAATGGCTTGTTTCACTTTTTTTTTCAAAGAACTGATTGAAATATTGAAAATGTTTATTTCGAGATAGTTACTATTATATAATGATACCATTCTGTTGATGGGGGAATTTTTTTTCAGGTTAGTTCTGTGAAATGTTATCTCAAAGAGGGGGTTATTCCTTAAAAGTCTATTTGGAACGTGAATGCTTATGTTAGATAAAATGGTGGGTGAATCAATATATTCATTTGATAATTTGTACAAATACATAACATCAGAGTGTTCTCGGCATTTTTATAATGAATTTAAATTATATTTCTGTCTGAGAAGGTCTGTACTAGCCATATGATTATATACATTTGTAGCCTTGTAATCGAGAAATCTCAAAAATTTGTTCTGAATCACTTCCAGTTTATGTTTGTATACATCATATTGAGGACACCATATCACAGATGCATAAGTCACCCTACTGTACACATAGGCATAATATAAAGATTTCAGAGCTTGTTGTGATGTGAAAATTTGCAAGTTCTCAAAACAAATCCTAACATACGATTACTTTTTGATACAACTGATTCAATATGTGATGTGAATGACATACTAATTTCGTAGATGACACCAAGATCCTTTACCTCTTTGACTTGTTTAATATTCTTATTATTAAAGTTATACGCATATGCGAAGCTTGTTTTATTACGACTAAATGAGATGGAACAGCATTTGTCCAAATTTAAAAAAAGTTTGTTATCTTCACAATATTTTGAGAATCTATCTAGATCTTGTTAGAAATATAAACAGTCACTGATACTTGAAATCTGGGAAAAAATTTTAATATCATCTGCATAAGCTAAGAAATTACAGAATTTGAAGCAGGAGCCTACTAGAACACCACTAGAACACTAGAACACCGCCCTTATTCGCCAGATTTGGCTCCGTCCGACTATCGTCTCTTTCCTCAACTGAAAAAAAGTTTAAAACGTCGTAAATTTTCTTCCAACAAGGAGGTAAAAAAAGCTGTGGAGGTCTGGTTGCAGAGAAAGAAGAAACATTTTTTTTTAAAGGATTAGAGACGTTGCAGGTTCACTGTAATAAATGTATCCAATTAAGAGGAGGATATGTTGAGTAATAAAATATTTTGAAATTGAAATTTTGTTTGGTTCTATAGTAGGCTAAAAAATTTTCAATCTATCCTTACGAGGGCTGGAAGCGATTGAAAATAAATTGTTGTTTGTTCTTTTCTTTTTATTGAAGAAATTATTGACAATCTGTAGGAAGTGATCAGGTATGGAAAAAACTGAAATTATATCGCTTAACTGATTCTCTTTGGATTTCCAAGCCTACCAAGCATCGAAAGAATATCGAATTCGGGTAACAGCCAACTTGATGTTTTTCAATAAAATGCAATTCATCTGCGAATCGAGAAACGAATGCCACTTTGTGATATTTTTGTGAATAGAGAATTTCAAGATAAATAAGATAGGCTGGCTAAATACACAGGGTGTCATTAAAAAGAAGAAGTTGGAGTTACTACCGATCAAACAGGTGGTTGAAAAAAATTGTCGTTAGAATCAATTGAAGCGCTATCGTTGATTACGTAACTTTTGCAAATTTCAAATCTTCATCTCTTCAAACAAAAATACTACAGGCTGCTACATGTCTGCTGTGTCACCCGGATATCCCCGTGGTAGACAAACTTATCTTGGACTCACTGTATATGTGTACACCCGATATAGTTATTATCAGAAAGGCCCTTTCCAAATATAAGTGCAGTCCACTACTGCATGCCTCCTATTCCGGACTTAATTTATTCTTTTTTTAATAAGGTAAGTTTTCAGTGATAGAAATACCCTTTTTCGCGTCTTTGAGAAATTCAATGGAAACAGGATGCTGCAGCCAGCCCGTATTCACGTCGAAGTCGGGATATTATTCTTCACAAAAGAGATGAATAAGATCCCCAGTGATGTTCGGGATGCCCTCACGTCTTGAAGATGATATTATTTACAAAATGAAAGATCGTGCCCCGTAGGAATGTTTGCTCAACAATACTTGAAGGATCTCCGGGTATGCTTTCAGAGAGGCTGAAAAAATCCATTATCAAGATTGTGTTTATACAGGGTGGGTCACGGTCGATGGTACCTTAGACGTTTACGGAGAACGGGACATAGTATCGTTCTGAAAATTTGGTTTCTCAAGTAGTTGCTCTTGGTCTATCGATCTAAAATATTTTCAGCAATGCAGCGTTGCCGCTTATACCAGATAGTAGCAGCATCTTTGTTATTTCAAATGGGTCACCTTGTATATTACCGCATTTTTGAACTTGTCATTCCTTTCTGATTATTTCTGCCCCATACTCCCCTATACCGATCTCTAACGGTTTTTGAGATATTGGTTATTTTCCATATTTTTTATCCAAAACAGCTCGAATTGAATTTTTATTTCTGCGGTATTTGAATTCTTAGGAAGTTGCAATTTTGTGTTTAGTTCATCAGGATCATGTACATTGATTCTGTATAGAGAAGTTTGTTCTGCGTTATACAGGGTCGTTCAAAATTCATGATCTTTCTGCTAGATACGAAAAGAGTTGAAAGTGCGTTTTATTAAATGGAACATCCTGTATATTATGAAATATTCTGAAAGATGACTAAATTCCCTTCGAATTGATATATCATATTCCTATACCTAAATAGCCAGAATTCCGAGATAATAGCAATTTTCAAAGAAAATACATGTACGAGATAAATTTACGGCAATTAGTTCAAGCACGAGGGGGATTCGGTAAGAAAATTTCACACCGAGAAATGAAAATCATCCAACAATTCATAAGAAATAACTAACGATGGTTTCACCTGAACTATTTATAACCACTGAAATATTGATATGTAAAATACTTAACAAAATTTTCATCAATAAATGTTTGACATGTGACATGTGACATTTGACATGTGACAAGTTGATATTTTGCTTTAATGTACAAATGGAGGTCTAGTTTTCAAATGAAAGGAGATAACTATGTATTTACTAGATATTTGGAATGAGTCTGAAAATATTTTCTCCACGATTATTGCAGGTCGATGGTTCAATCCACGATAGGAACATAATTTTTTTATTTTTTTGTTCCAATTTTACACAAATTTATTAATTTTTAATTAATTATTAATTTTGTTAAGTATTTTACATATCAATATTAGGGTTAGTGCAATCTGTATTAACCTATGGTCTGATTTTCTGGGGAAACTCAAGTCATGCCTTTAGGGCTTTTATCGTGCAAAAAAAAATTGTCATACGCCTGGTGGGTACCCACCTTCATCAAAGCTGCCGACAAAACTTCATTGACCTATTACTTCTCACCGTCCCATGTTTATTTAATGTACATATTTTCATTAATACTGAATATAAAAAAAGAAGACTCAAATCTGTTTCATAAGTATGATACTCGTCGTAGAAATGATCTCCGTATGCTATTTTCACGACTTGGAGTTTCACAAAATTCGCACTTTCACCAAGGTGTAATATGTTACAACCGTGCTGTTGGTATTCTTGGAGATATTAGCAGTTTTAATTTGTTAAAATCAAGACTTCTCAATTATTAGAGTGCTAATGCTTTTTATTCAATGAAGGAATATTTAGGTTGTTAATTGTGAATGTCGTGATGACTGTTTGACCATTGTTTATATAGAAGATAGTTAGTCATCCTTATGGGATTATAATTGTATCAAAATGGATGCGACATGTAGATGGCGATAGTGAGCTCGCATCCAAGTCATGTCGTAACTTGATTAAAACAATGGAAAAGCATTAAGATCAGGGTTTTTTGAAGAAACCTGCATTAAAATGACGTCAAATATTCATGTTTGTAACTAATCACGCTAGATGACACTCGCATTTGTGTCCAATACGTTTTCCACGGGCATTGACTAACTATGTTCTATTTAAACAATGGTTTGACTATAGTCTGAAAAGTTTTGTACTATCAATTTGTAAAACTTCACTCTTGAATATACCATCTATCTATCACATATCTATCTATTTGGTTTTGTTTTCTTCGGATAAACTTCAATACGGTTTCATTAATATTAGATAAAATCATTTTACCTTCGTTGTCGTGATTTTATCATGTTATTTGCTCTCATCAATTAATAGTAATAGTAATAGTAATATTTATTTATCAATATATGTATCAGCATAACATTTTCATACAGGTAATTTTACATTTACAAACATTAATAAATAAATGATCGAAACCGCATGGATATAGAATCCGCTCGCGGTCGACGTACATGTAGATATCTACTTACATTCACACACACACATATTTATTTAATGACATATATAGATGTAGATGTTATATCAGAATATAGGTATGAATATAAATAACAATATAAACAAAGGAGAGTTAATTAATAATTTCTAGAAGTCGATGAATATCTGTTCTTGACTTTTGAAACATATGCTTTTTTATTTTTGAGATAAACACCTTGTGGGAATTTATCGACTTGATATCAGATGGCAACATATTATAAAGTTTTGGACCCATGTAAATGTAGCTTCTTTGGATTAATGTTTTATTTACTACAGGTAATGTTATTGAGGAGTGTTTGTATCTTGTGTTATATATATGTTCTATTGTTTGGCTCTTATTTCGATACTGCTGAGTTATCAGTGTTTTGTAATATATTTGCCTCAAGTCATGCATGCCACTCAAATTATATAATGATTCGGTTGAATACCGATAAGGTTTATCAAATATAATTTTGAGAATCCACTTCTGAGTCACTTCAATTCTATTCCGTAGATAATTTGATGAACCCCCCCATGCAATGATTCCATAATTTAAATGAGGCTGTACCAGTGCATAATACAGACACTTGAGTTGTTTGATATTACAAAATGTTTTGCATAACTTAAATTTGGGGATTAGACATCTTAATTTTTTGTTTAAATTATTTTTTTGGATGTCCCACCTCAAGTGGCAATCCAAATAAATTCCGAGGTATTTTATATCTTTTCTACATTGTAATTTCATGGGGGAGTTCACAGAAGAGATTTCTAATTGATTGTATGTTGGGAGTCCGTTTGAGTTGCTACAGAAGGAAACGAAAAAAGTTTTGTCTCCATTTACCGTCAATAGCTTATGACTAAAAAAATCAGTGACCATTCCAAAATCTCCTTCAATTTTCTTTCTCAAATTATCCCAATTTGTGTCTTCATAGAATACAGCTGTATCATCAGCAAAACTAATGATATCTCCTTTGATCGATAGGAGGAATAAGTCATTGATATATATATATATATATATATATATATATATATATATATGAAACCAATGTTATTCAGAGCGATTAGTAATTTTTCATGGCTGACAGTATCGTAGGCCTTTGCCAAATCAACAAAACCAGGTTCTCGTCCAAAATGAAAGTTTATCCGATAAAATAAAAACCTCTTGTGGTATCACCCTCGATAAACTGCTACCAAATTAACAGGAGATAACTGTATTGTCTAGAAATCTTTTGTCAAAAAACCAATTCCACGCGAGGAAGAGGAAGTGAAAAAAACCGAAGCGAAAGGATTGATACAGGGAGTCAGACGAGAACAAAAAACATCCGCCACCCTCCAAAGCCTGGTCCAGATTGCGATAACGTGATATCCCCATCTCCTATTTACATTTAATTATATCGGTATTTATACTGGGCATACACAATCAAACGTCTGAAAACGTTAACAGAGAGGTCTTCCTCAAACACTCCGCCCTATTTGGCTACACTACCTCACTGTTTGCCGGTGTCAGTACGCAAATGCTCTCCGTGTACACCGCCCTCAAAGGACTCCAGCGAAAACGGTCTGTCTATAGACTGAATTGTAGTTGGATATGAGTCTAGGGTTACACAATAGTCGATATTTAATGAGCGGTCATTGAATATGGAGGATTTCATATCAGATCGACAGCACTATTGAAGCGAATGACGCTGAAGGAGACAGCGACTCATGAAACAATCAGTGTGGAGGGTAATATTTTCTCAAACAGTCATCTAACTTGTCAAATCTTATATACCTCACTAATACTGATAAATAGGGAGGAAATAAATACTTCCAATATTTTACACTTGAAAAAATATATGTAAATATATATGCTGACAATATTGTTTCGACACACAGTTTCATCTTCTGAGCGAGTTATAAACTGCTATTCTTCGACACTTCGGAAGTGTCACTTCCTCTTCTTAAATATAAATTCAGGTACAAATATTGTTGATGTCGAATAATTAAAATCAGGGAACAATAGGGTTGTTAGAAACAAGGTAGGTAATTATTGGGGAGCTGTACAGATTTACCTGGTCGTTAAGTATTAAATTATTATTGTTATGCAGGTGCTTTTTAATTTCTAAGGATTCCAATATGTTTTATTTCAGACCTTTAGGTTGAATATGCAAAATTTCAGGATTCTGTGTGAAGTTATGTTTACTTTCAATGAGATGTTTGGCGTAGTTTGAATCCTGCTTATTCAATCTGTAGCTCCTCCAATGTTCACCGAGCCTTTGATCAAAACTACGGCCAGTCTGGCCTATATATATATATATATATATATATATATATATATATATATATATATATATATATATTGCATTACAGTCCTCACACTCAAGTTTGTAAACTCCTGATTTCTTGAATTTATCCCGTACAGATTTTGCGTTATTGATGAATCAATATAGATTGTTGTTAGTTCTGAATGCAACATTTATATTAAGTTTCTGAAGGAAACGAGAAATCTTATTCGTATGGTGACCGAGATATGTTAGACATGCAAAACGTTGATCGGATTTTTCTCTGATGTGGGGGTATATTAAATTTAACGTTTTCCTATTTTGTTTTTGTTTGACCATTCTATCTATGATCGATGTTTTATACCCATTATTCACGGCGATCTGTTTAATTCTATTCAATTCATACCTGAAATCAGAATCGCTTTGTGGTATATTCACCAGTCAGTGAACCATAGAATGACATGCTGCAAGTTTGTGTGATTGTGGGTGCATAGAGTGTTTGTGTATTGTAGTGTCTGTATGAGTGGATTTGTGGTATATAGAGAAGTTGTGTGATTTGTTGAAATGTTATTTTCCCACCCTCGTAAATCGAATTTTCCATCCATCATAATTTTACTAGCTTCTTCGACGAAAGTTTTGAGCTCATCAAGATTGTTGACGCTAGTTACGCAATTGTCAACGTATAAACTCTTTTTCAGTTTCATAATGACCCAAATGGAGTATATTGAATCATTATCTAGGCATCTTGTCAAAGTTTGTTGAAGATGGTAATTCAAGACACCACTCAGGAGAAACGGGCTACATGTTACACCGAAGACGACTCTACAATGTATATAACATATCAATCGGTTATCATCCGCATACCACAGGAACTTTAAGAAATCTCGTTCTTCAGGTTTCAGGCTGATCTGAAGAAATGCTTTTCTAATATCAGATACCACTCCTATCTGGTGTAATCTGAATCTCAAAAGGATCGATGGTATCAATTCAATCAGATTCACCCCTTTTTCCAAACATTGGTTCAAGGAGGGATGATTTTTCAACCTTGCTGACGCATCAAAGACAGGGCGGATTTTTGTAGTGGAGCTACTCAACTTCAGTACATGTCTATGGGGTAAATATAGACCTTTCTTGTGATCTACTCCTTTCGGAACTTCTACAATGAAGCCTTCTTTCAACCATTCACAGAAAACCTGATGGTATGATTCATAATATCCTCCCTTCTTGAGTCGAGCAACTTGAATTGCAAGACGCTTCTCTGCCATATCGAAGAAACTTGGCAACGGCGGATGTCCCTCAATCCAAGGCATTCTGACCTCATACTTTCCTTCATCATTGACAGTGATGGTTTGTAAAAAATGGTTCATGACTGAAAGTTCTTTATCTCCTTGAGACATCTGATCGTTGGGATCCGTTATTCCTAGCACATCTAGTTTCCATAGATCAGAAATACTTAAGTCATTACAAAGCAAAGATGTGACCATCATCGAGGAACTTTGAACGTAAGGTTGTGGGATTTTCCCCATCAATGTCCAACCTAACGAGGTTTCAACTGCCGTCAAACCGCAATCTAAGAAATGTCTTTTTCCAGTGAGTAATTTTCCCGCGATATCTGCTCCGATTAAAATTTCAATAGGCCCAGTTTATTTATCACTAATCGAAATATTCAAATTTTCAAGTTCATCCATCCACGGACCCTGTATAATATACTTCAAATTGTTACAAATGACAGTTTGATCTAAAACTTCAAAGTAACAAGTATACTTGTCATTTATATTGCTAAGTTTGACACGATAACAAACATGTTCTATACGTTCAGATTCCATTCCACCAAACAGTGAATGAGCCAAACTTTCTTTCTTTATGGGCACGTAGTTCATTTCATGGGATAAATCTTTGGTAATATAGGAACGTTGTGATCCAGTGTCTATCATAGCACGAGCCATTCGTGTCTTTTTTGAGTCAATAACTTTCACTAATAGAAAAATGTCTCTATATGTATGATAGGATAGTGAATCGCTTGGAACTGGGATGCTACTTGACTCGACTTTCCTTTCTTCACCAAACACATAATGGCGGCATGTCTTCCATTGCAATTTGGGCATTTTATCCTCAAGCGGCACCTTTTTGCAGTATGGCCAAATCTCAAGCATACGAAACAACAGCCTTTTGCTTTGAGAATACAAGTCTTCTCGTCATGAGTGTGTTTAGTGACCTTACAATCGGCTGAGAGATGAGCACCACTCCATTGAATTGGGGTATTTGCTTGCAAGCATGTCAACCATGGCATTATAAATCTTCGTAAAACCTGCCCTTTGAGCAGATCTAGCTTTCTTCGTTCTCTCCATCAGAAATGTCCAGTCGAAATGTTGGAAGTTCTTTTATAAGATCACCTACCCGGTGAAAATATAAATCAGATTCTGATGGGGTATTAAAAATAAAGAAGAAATTGGCAAGAATAAACCAAAAAGACTTGTACTCAAAAAATATCTATATTGTCTACTTGACATCAATCAAAAGCAACTATTATTTATAAATATACAGTTTATGAAGGACTCATTTCCAACACAGATATTATTCTATGTGAACGCATTGGTATTGATGTGTTTGATAGCCTGTGCACAGAAAACATGTGTGTGTTTTCTGTGAGCCTGTGTGTTATTTCGAAGTGACTCGCGCCGTAATAATCGAGAAAATTATTTTTCATAAATTATTTTTGCAATTTTTATCTCCCCTACGGTTTTGTACCGATATTTTTCTATGTGTACGCATTGGTATTGATGTGTTTAACAGCCTCTGTGTTATTTCGAGGTGACTCGCGCCGTAATAATCGAGAAAACAATTTTTTATAAATATTTTTGCAATTTCCATCTTTCCTACGGGTTGGTATATATATATATATATATATATTTCTATGTGTACGCATTGGTATTGTTCTGTTCAATAGCCTTTGTGTTATTTCAAGGTGACTCGCGTCGTAATAATCGAGAAAATGATTTTTTTATAAACATTTTTGCCATATTTGTTCTATCTCCCCTACGGTTCGGTACAGATATTTTTCTATGTGAACGCATTGGTATTGATGTGTTTGATAGCCTCTGTGTTATTTCGAGGCGAGAAAATGATTTTTTATAAATATTTTTGCGATTTCCATCTTTCCTACGGGTTGGTATATACAGGGTGTCAATTTGAAAACTTCCCACCCTTAATATCTTCCTTCCAGTAAACAATATGAGTAATCGAAAAAACAGGTCAATTTTATTGTCAAGGGGGACACTTTCACGGAGTATTTGTAGCCCTCGTGGTTCAACCCCCTAGGAGGGGTAGATGTTACCCTTAGAATTTTAAATGGGAAGGGGGGTCAAGTGGCACATCATTTTGATGGGCGTTCAATTCTTGTTCCTATGGTACCCTTACTTATTATTTTGTGATGATCATTTTCCGAAAAATTGCGTTCTAAACTAACAGAAGTAATTATTAGAACGCCTATACTGAGATGCATTATTGTATTGACTCCCTTTAATAAAAATGGTTAGAAGAGTAGGTGGCACCGCTCCAACCCTTGAATGACAGGAATAAATTTATTACGCATGGGATTTTTTATTTGGTGGTTATTTTCCTTCTACACAATAAAATTTAATTTGCGAGAAAGACATTTCCAACATAAAATCTACTTACGCTTATCTTATTAGCTGTTCGAAATGTTGTCCATTTTGCTCTAAACAGTAATACAGTCTGTTTTCGAACTCCCCTCTAACATTACGGAAAACTTCACTAGGAATTGACTGGCATGCTGCTGTAATTCGTCTTTTAAGTTCGTCAATATCAGAAGGTTGTGTTTTATAAACAACGGATTTAAGATGCCCCCAAAGAAAGAAATCTAAGGGTGTTAAATCCGGTGATCTCGGAGGCCATTCAACTGCTCCCCTTCTGCCAATCCATCTACCAGGAAATCTCTCGTTTAACCACTGCCGGACGGGAAGAAAATAATGAGGTGGAGCACCGTCCTGCTGGTAATGTAACAGATCCTCCTGCAAAAGTTCATTACCTTCTGCATCAATTTGAGTTTCTAGCTCGTGAGTTATAAGAGGATCGATAGTCTCTTCAAGCATATCAAGGTACAGATTGCCAGTCAAGTTTTCTCGTGGAGCTCTTAAAGAATCTGCATTTTATATGGATGAAATTTATGCATTTTCAATGCTTTTCTTATAGTCTCGCGTGACATTCCCGTCTGTTCTGATACTGATCGTGAGGAGCTCGTGGGCTCTGCAGCAAATGTTCCCAAAACTTCAATTTGAGCTGCTTCATTTAGTACTCTGGGGTTATTTCTTTTTTTATTTGTCACTGAACCAGTTTCGTAAAACTTATTCACCAAATCAAGCACATACCGGTGACTTACATTACAATTTGGATGTCTTTCGTTAAAAAGACATGCCGCCCTTCGTGCGCACTTTCCAACTTCTCCATAAATTACAATCATTTCAATTCTGTCTTGAAGACTGTAAACCATTTTTACACTTTTATACACTTATTAAAGTAATCCCTAAACAGCCCAACAGGTACAACGGGATTCACAATACTACCATATAGTTCAAATTTGCTAACCAACTTTTTGCAGGAAAACAGAAACTTTTTACAGCAGAAGTAGCAAAAAAGGAAGGCTATCTGTACAATTTCTGTGATGACACTTAAAAATTCAGCATTTAATAAACACAACTTCATTACCATCTACGTTTTACTATTAGACTACTTTTTTATGTAAAGTGTTTGGAGCTAATGGCTAATGTTACCCCTAATACAGGGTTGGAACGGTACCACCTAATATTCTAACCAGTTCTGGCCAAACCATGCATCTCAGTATAGGCGTTCTAATAATTACTTCTGTTAGTTTAGAACGCAATTTTTCGGAAAATGCTCATCAAAAAATAATAAGTCAGGGTACTATTGGAACAAGAATTGAACGCCCATCAAAATGATGTGCCACTTGACCCCCCTTCCCATTTAAAATTCGAAGGGTAACATCTACCCCTCCTAGGGGGTTGAACCACGAGGGCTACAAATAGTCCGTGAAAGTGTCCCCCTTGACAATAAAATTGACCTGTTTTTTCGATTACTCATATTGTTTACTGGAAGGAAGATATTAAGGGTGGGAAGTTTTCAAATTGACACCCTGTATAATACAAATAAGAACTGAAATGTTCGAAATATTCAAATTTGGAATCGTTTCATCCGGTTAACAGATGGGTGAGAGTCGACCTCTCTTCGTCTCTTAAGGGCCCCATAGATTATCAGTTCTACCTTCAGTGAAATCGTACAGTTGAAACGCATCAGTTTGAACTGATCGGGCCATGTGCCCACACATGTGCAGTTTAACCTTCAGTGAAATCGTATAGTTAAAACGAATCAGTTGGTTGTCTTTTTCAATTCTCTTTATTTAGTCGCTGTACCTACGTTCAAGTGTAAATAATGGACGAATAATGGATGGAAGACGAATTGTGCTATGCTGCCATCCAAAAATACAAGGAAAAAAAGTTGAAGAAAAGGAGAGTATAGATGAAGGAATGGCTGCAGAGAAGAAACAGCGTATAGTAACACCGTTAATTGAAAAGCAAGATACAATTCTTAGACACACTTTCCTGAAGTGGAATGCCAAGCACTTCAGTCAAAGTATCCAGAGAAATACTCCTCCTTCAAGGTCAGTATATTCAACAAAAATCTCCAAGCTGCCATGGACCCCAACAAATGGCCAAGCGAGGCGCACATTCAACGTTTTTTTCATATACCCAGCATAAAAGTGAAAAAAACATAGAACTTTCTAATGGAGACCTACTTCTGCTGAATATTCAGAGCATTTCCCAAATGAAAGTGGACATCATGATCTCGGACTATGTTAATGAAGACCTAAAATTTATTTGTTTGACTGAAACCTGGTGCAGTATGGACAGCGTTGAAAGTTTTGTATTTCCAGGATACATTCTCTGTAACTACTATTGTAGAACTGGGTACAGAGGTGGAGGAGTAAGTATCTGGTATAAAAATCAAAATATGAATGTTGAACCACTTGACCTAACGTCATACTCTATAGACAAAAATATTGAAGTCACTGGTGTAACTTGGAAAACAAAATTTAATGAAAATGTGGTTATTATTACATGCTATCGATCTCCATCTGGAAACTTTGCAATATTTGCAGCAAATATCAATCTTATTCTGAACAAAATTTTCAATACCAAAAATTCTATAGTTTTGAATGGTGATTTCAATATAAATTCATTGAATGAAAATGAAAGGAATGATTTTGCACATCTTCTCAGATCATTTAATCTAGAACCCAGAATATTTGAACCAACCCGAAATAATTCAGTACTTGATCAAATATATACCAATTTACCTACAGTAGGAGAACACTATGTTTATGATAACACAATTTCTGACCATCGTACAGTTGTATTTTATACTGGAGTAAATGACACTCACGAATCGAAGAAAACTCTTTTTACTAAAAGGTCTCTAAATGAATATAATGCACTTAAGACATCACTTGAAAATGAAAACTGGGAAAACACATATTCGGCAATCGATTTTGACCAAAAGTTCAGCAACTTTCATAACACCCTCATTCTTCACTTTGATCAAAATTGTCCAAAGCAACCTGTGATCATATCTGAGCCAAATAATAGGGAATGGGTGAACGATTCTGTCAAAAAATCTAGTGAAAAACTAAAAAATCTCTTTCATCTTCAAAAACTTGACTATTCTCTCAAACAACAATACGTACAAGCGAAAAAGAAACACAATATTCTAGTTAAAACCAACAAACACAACTTTTATTCTCAAAAATTAGCAGAATCTGAAAATATGAACAAACTTACGTGGAATTTAATTTCAAATATGAGCAAGCATGATAAAAATAGTAACAAAAATATCATCATAAATCATGAAAACAATATCCTCTCTGATCCGTTAGAAATATCCGAAATATTCAATGATTTCTTTGTTCATGTTCCATACGAAACCATAGAAAAAATAAAAAACCCTGATTCAATAAATAATACACGAATTTCGGCAAATAGAACAGTTTTAAATAGCATGTTTATATGCCACATATCTGAAGAAGAAGTCCTGTATGTTATAAAGCATAAACTGAAAAATAAACACACCCATGGTCCAGATCGTATTTCAGGCTTCCTTATTAAAAAAATTGCCCTTTGTATTATAAAACCACTTACATACCTGATCAACTTATCGCTACAGGTAGGAATATTTCCAACAAGAATGAAAACAGTTCTAGTATCTCCTATTTTTAAAAAAGGAAACTCTGAAAATCTAGAAAACTACCGTCCCATAACAATCCCATCCGTTATCTCGAAAATTTTTGAGTATTCTATCTTGGATCAATTATTAAACTATTTGGATAAAAACTCTATAATTCTGAACAACCAGCATGGTTTCCGCTCTGGTCGTTCCACAGTCACCGCAATTCATGATTTCTACGGAAAAATATTAGATTCTATGGAGGCAGGCGAGAGCTCGGTTGGAATATTTTGTGATTTCAGCCGGGCTTTTGACTGTGTCCAGCATGAACTCTTGATGGATAAACTTTATCAATATGGAATTCGCGGAAAACTCTACGAATGGTTTTTCTCCTACCTGAACGGACGGCTTCAGCAGGTTAAGATTATTCACAAAAAGGATAATGTGAAAACAGAGCACATTTCTAGCCTACTTTCTAGTAGAATAGGGGTCCCCCAAGGGTCTGTGCTGGGCCCTATATTATTTATCATTTATATCAATGAATTACCTCTAGTGCTACAAGATGCGTATACTTGTCTTTATGCGGACGATTCCACGCTTTTATTCACAGACAAATCCTCAGCTCAAATACAAGATAAAATTAACTCCTGTTGCAAGTCACTTTGCAAGTGGTCTTACGAACACTCATTGTTCTTAAATGCTTCCAAAACCACTCATGTGAACTTCCACACGAGGCAAAATTATAAAATCACAAATTTAGATATAGAAATAAATAACGAAACAATAGATAAACAGGAATGTATTACTTTCTTAGGTGTCAAATTGGACCAGAATTTATCATTCAATACTCACTGTGAAGCACTAGCTAAAACATTGAACACTAAATGTTATCAGTTAAGATATCTAAAATCCATTTTGAATATTCATGGAATGTTACTCTTCTACTTTGGTGAAATTCAATGTAGAATTACTTATGGAATAATCATTTGGGCAAACTCGTGTAGCGTTCAGAATGTTTTTGTAGCCCAAAGGAGAATTGTGCGATGTTTAGCAAATGTCCCATATGGAACCTCATGTAGGGAATTGTTCAAACGTTATAGAATACTCCCATTTTATGGGTTATATATATATATATATATATGAACTCTTGATCTACGTTCACAGACAGAGGGAAAAATTAACCACGAATGAATCCATACATAACCATGACACTAGGAAAAAAAATGATTTTCATATCCCAAACGTTCGTCTCACATTATCCCAAAAAACACCAGATATCTTGGGGCTACGAGTTTATAATGTTCTTCCAAAAGAAATAAAAAAGATCGATAGCCTGCCACTTTTCAAAAATAAAATCAAACTACTTCTCCTCAACCTCTGTCCCTATAGCATGAAGGATTACTTCGACAATTTTATACTGTGATAGATAGATTTTTTATATATTTATGTTCTTGTGAATGTTTGCTGTATTGTCAATTTTCTGTAATTTTATTACAAAATTTTATATGTACAACCTGACTTGTCCTATAGCTATTCAGCTCGATGGACCAAAAATAAATTGAATTGAATTGAGGCCATAACACCTCATGAAACGGCTTACGGCTTCCTTAAGGTTTTTGGCAACCGGAAGAATCTTCGAAGATCTATCTACTCTTATTTCGCCTCAAGCGTTGGGAGAAATTATACCTGAGACGTGTGACGCAATTGTTAACGGACTTAAGGACTACTATTCCGCTAGAAGAAAGTAAACAAATACTCGCCGGCCGACATCTAGGAACTGAACGATTTAACTGATGGCGAACACACACACTCGAATTTTACTTCCGTTCAGTTGGTCGTACCGACAAATCGATGGATTGTACCTCAGTTCTTCCGTCGGACTGATCAGTCTAAAACGGAACGATAAAACTACCACACACTATAAGTTTATTAGATCAGTCAAATCGGTTCAGTCATATCTGCAGGTAAAACTGATAGTCCTGTGGGGCCCTTTAGACTAAATGCGTCTCATTGATTTGTTATTCTATATGGTTGTCAAAAAAATTGTGTACGCAACACGTCCGAAAACAGTTTTTTGGACTCGCAGACTTCCAGGACTCGCTAACGCTCGTCCTAGAATTTGGTCTACTCGTCCAAAAAACAGTATTCCCGTACAGAAAACGATCCGAGAATATTTTTGCCGGCTTGTTTACATTTTAGACAGTTATTGAATTCACGCAAACAATATGTAGAATTCCTTAGTTTTTGATAATGCTAATTGCGATTTCAAAATACTGTACTGGTCGACAAGCATAAGGATGCCTCCTGGAGTGGGGCAGGAGCTCACTCGCTCTGCATTATTCAAACAGTTAACGTCGTGAGTGTTAGGTTTAGGTTAGGTTGAACGTGAGTGGGCCCGTATCAGGCCCTCCACTGCGGCCAATGGCCTATTGTGGCTCACCCTATGGTTATATTTCTCCCAGTATATCCAATCTCTTGACGAAATTGAGGAATGCATTGGGAGACTAATTTACCAGGATTTCTGGCCTTACTGTCGTATCGCCAAATATTGAGAATCTGGTTCTGGCCGCTGCAGGGCATGTACACAGAATGTGTTCAGCCGTTTCATCATCCTCCATGCATAGCCGGCACTCTGCATCTTGTGCAAGTCCGATTTTATGCATGTGGTTTTTGAGTTTGCAGTGACCAGTAAGCAAACCTACTATAACTCTGAGATGCGCTCTGCTGAGTTCTAGCAGTTTGTCAGAGTCCTGTTTTTTCCTTGTACAAGCAATAAATGCTTTGGAATGGGCTAGGCCCGGTAGACTACGCCAGTACTCGAGTCTTTTATTGTGTGCCCAAGCTGTTATGACATTCTTGGCAGTGCTATATGCTAAACCGATTACCGGTTCTGGTCCAGTGAACGTTGTTTCGGCCCCCCCTTTTGCTAGGGCGTCCGCTATTTCGTTTCCTTCTAGGCCTGTGTGACCTGGTATCCAGACTAGGGTAACGTTGTTGCGTTGCGCCAGTCGGTTTAAGGTGTATCTGCAGTTCCATACTGCCCTAGATTTAAAGCAGTTGGATTCAAGCGCTTTAAGTGCTGCTTGACTATCTGAAAATAGTTTTATTGGTTTTCGTGTGTGGAGCCGATTTTCCAGCTCCCTGGCACACATTTCAATGGCATATACCTCTGCCTGAAATATCGTAGCTAGTTTGCCCATACTGAACGAGTGTTTCACTACTGGGTTCATACCATATATTCCGGCTCCGACGCCTTCCTGAGTTTTGGAACCATCGGTGAACCAACGTTCATTTGCCCTACATAGGTTGGTTTCATTCCGGACCCAGTCTTCTCTTTCGGGAAAGACCACAGTGTAGGACGTGTGAAGGTTGATAGTTTTAGGCATGATGTCTGAGGGCATTCCTAGAATGTTGTGAGCTATTATGCCCTCCAGCATGCCGCTGCCTCTCATGACACATGCCTGCGGTAGACTAATGGCCGCTTGATAAAGTCTGTATGTTGCCCATCTTGCCTCTCTCTCCAGAACTATGTGGAGAGGAAGTAATCCAAGGAGGACTTCCATTGCTGCCGTTGGCGTGGAGCGAATGCTTCCAGTAATCGCCAGGCACGCTTGTCTCTGTAGTCCGTTAAGTTTAGCAATGGCCATTTTTTGATGTCCCTTGCTCCACCAGACTATAGAGCCATACGTTATCATTGGTCGTATGACGGTCACGTACAACCAGTATACGTGTTTCGGTGACATGCCCCATGTTTTGCCACATATTCTGCGGCATGTCCATAATGAAAGGCTAGCCTTCCGGATAGTCTTTTCCAGGTGCGAGTTCCAATTAAGTTTTTTATCCAGGGTTATTCCTAGATATTTTGCTTCACTCGCAAAAGGAATTGTTACACCATTGATGGAAGGAGGTATTAAATGTTCCAGCTTCCTTTTCCTGCTGAATGGTACTATGACCATTTTGTGGGGGTTAATGGACATTTCCTCCCTCTCACACCATTTACATATGGTATCCAATATATCCTGAAGGACGTAGGAGATCGTCTCTTCGGATTTATCGTTTATTACTAGGACCAGATCGTCAGCATATGCTTACAGATCAACCTCCCACAGCGAGAGAATGGCCAGCAGATCATCCACCAGCAGTGACCATAACAGTGGGGAGAGGACCCCCCCCTGGGGACAGCCCCTGGCTGGCTTGAAGCTGACACATTCCCCCTGTAGAGAGGTCGTTATAGTTCTGTTGTGAAGCATAGTTCTTATCCAGTCACATATTATCGGTTCAATCCCTCTAGAGACAGTGGCCTCATATAGGGAGTGAGGTAGTGCATTGTTAAATGCTCCTTCTATGTCCAGGAATGCAGCGACTGCTATTTCCTGGCGTTCCAGGGCGTCGCTTATTCCTGAGACAAGGTTATTGAGGGCAAGTTCTGTTGATTTGCCAGCCTGGTAGGCATACTGGTGAACATTGAGGGGGTGCTTTGTTAGTGCCCCACACCTTATGTGCCCATCCAGTATTTTCTCCATGCTTTTCAACAGAAAGGATGTCAGACTAATGGGTCTGAGCGATTTTGGGTGTGGGTCATTCCGACCCACCTTAGGAATATAGATCACCCTAGTCGCGGTCCAGTTAGACGGAATATGGTTCCATGCTAAACTGGCTCTAAAGAGTCTTATAATGATAGGTATGATATGTTCCAGTCCGATTTGTAACAGAACTGGAGCTATGCCATCCTCTCCTGGTTTTTTGTATGGGTGGAATGAGTTAACCGCCCATCTTATCGCCTGTGGTGTAATTATTTTGTTGGCAACCACCCAGTCATCTCTGTGAGGTCGTTTTATCCGGCCTATATTTGTGACTAGAGGTTGATTGTCCAGAATCAGGCTGCCTGGGAAGTGGTTATTAGCTAATAGCTCTAGTGTTTCTTTCCTGGAGGCCGTAAAGGAGCCGTCTGGATATCTTTGTTGTAAGTGGTTAGAGCAGACCTGTAATTTTCCCATTCACCTGATACCTTAGCTCGGTTAAATAACCTTCGAACTTCTTTTCGTGTTTTATCCAGATTTTTGTTCCACCAGGAAGCATTTCGGTTATCCCTTTTCTCCCTCAGTGGACAGTTTTCGTGATAAGCTGAGATAAGTGCAGTTTGTAGATGTTCCGCAGCAATATCTATTTGATCACGACTATTTATTGTGGACAATCCGTTTTGGAGATGGTTCTTCAGGGAGGTCTTGTATCCTTCCCTGTCCATGCTCCGTATGTTTCGGTATTGTACCACTGGTCTGGGGCCTATTTCGTCGTGAGTGTACAGTCAGTGGAATAAAATTATTGTGGCGTTATTGATTGTGTGTTGAATTTGAAATCCTTGTGTTGTGTATAGTTTTGAAATATTATTAGATAGGTTATAGTGTAGTTTGTTGTGTTTGAAAATGCCTTCAAAGAGTAAAGTGAGAAATAAGATTCTGAGTGGACAAAGTAGGGAAATTGTCAGTAATGTCATCAAATTTATGCAGGCAGAAGCAATGATAGGTGAAACCAGTATTCCTCTTGTTAAGGTTCAAGAACGAGTTGCTGCCGCAACGGGAGTTTGCGATAGAAGCATTAGGAAAATTAATTCAGAAATGAATAAAATTGAAAAAGGTGAAATGGAACAATTCTCAACTCCAAATAAAAAGAGAAACAAAAAATCAAAAGTTACCATGGACAATGCTGATTTGGCAGTGGTCAGAGGTCATGTGATATTGTTAGTCAACTTCTGTAAGTATGTTCCTCGTGTTCTTTATTATATTTATTTACCTATTTCGGATATTGTGTGGCGATGCATTATTTTGCTAGTCGTACTTTATTTACACTTATGGCTTCGGGAAAATTATGCAATTTTCATAAGCGGTCCAGTGATCACAGACAATTATATTATTCGAACAGTTCATTAGGAATTAATGAAAATTCAGATAAGAACCTACGTTCCTACGTGTTGCAGAAAAATTTCTCTCCCGATTGTACATTCCGATGATAACCAGCCGTAAACAGTTGTCGATCTTTGTCGCACATCTACTCACGCTTTCTATCGTTTGCGCATCTCAGAGGCATCCTTATGCTTGTCGACCTGTACCCCGTAGTAAAAGCACATTCCCAGACTTCAATGCTTGTTGGCCTCGGCCAACAATTTACATTGTCGTCCGGGAATGTATTGCTTTTACTACTAGATACACAATTTACTATTTCAGTCAACCCAAAAGTCGGCAAAGCTGAGTTCCTGCTAAATTATGTGCTTATATACAATGTATTTAAGCAGATAATTGTCGCGAAACAGGCAGCAGTGAAAATTGTTCTCAGAATGTGACTCAGTCTCGACCGCAGATCAAAATGTAAATAATGTAGTCTAACGGTAATACGTCATTGGTCTCAACCCTTTGATCAGCGTTACCCACCGAGAGTCCAATTTGACCTCCACGATCCTGGGTGCCGATTTCACATTATCGCAAGCTGCCTCCACATGTGTGTATGTATATAAATACGAACGAGCATAAATCTTCGAACCATAAATTCGGATGTGATGATGAGGCTTCGTTTCGGGAATTCGAAAAGCTTTAATTAAAAAATGTAATGATTTATTCGGGGATTTCGCAAAAATTAACAGAATGCAAATTGGGTGATGATTGCGAGAGAAAGGGATTCAAACGTGCGCAAGTTTTGGGAATAAGGGTTGTTGATTTATGTGGATGGATTGCCTGAAAGGGTGAAGAGTATCCAATACTGATCATGCCTGAAATACGATTGGAAACCTGGAATGTGGGACGATGTATCTTTTTCTCCTGAAAGGATTTTGAATTGAATGATGAACTAGAATTTGCAGACTATCCATCTTGTGCTGTTATAATGTAAGGACTACGAGTCCTTTCGCCATATTTTGAGTAGATGATGAGTTTCCTTAAACATTTATTGTTTTTTCAATTGGCTTGGAAGCGCCAATTGAAAAATAACAGAGGTTCACCAAATCTTGCCCATTTTGACAAACATTAATGAAAGCACTAGTTGAAATAAGTATGTTTTACATTTGGGAATAGTGCGGGAAATGGAAGAACAAACTCTTTCTTGTCTTTCTGAAAATGTGATTTCTAACAGGAACGAAATATGGAATGAATTTAGAAAAAATTAAAAAGAGTACTACCAAAGAAAATAGCAATGAAACGCTGACGTTGTTACCAGATTTTTCTATACGTAATCCGTTATTTGTTTCACCCAAATCGTGGGCTAGTGCAAGACATTTGTCACAAACCAGTAAATTTCCCATTTGGTTGGAAAAGTAAGGTTAGCAGCAATTTTAATTCAACAACTGTAGAGCAGGGAGTCTAAATCAGTCTATTTAATGAAAATTTACATTTTTTGAGTCTGAAACCAAATTATCATCCTGTACATGGCTAAACATGCATGAACAGAAAGTCGAAATCATAATTGACAGAATAGAAATCAAGAATCAAAAGATTTCTCAACAATAATTGATTTCAAATGTGATCAAAAGTAAAATGTAGTAAGTTGCAAGAGTTTTATTTTTAAATTAATTAGTTGTAATTATACAGTAAGTGTGAAAAATTATGTATATAGATATATCGACAAAAGTGATTAATGAACTGAATGTAAGTGAAAACTCAAAAAACGTATCCAGGGAGATGAAAAACATTGGAAGGAGTTCATTGCAATTAATTCTGAAAGGAAGGATTCTGAAACTCGAGAAAAAAAGTTGAATGAATGGTACATTGAAACAGAGACTTGAAAATCCCTGCAGAAACAAGAAAAGTAAGTATTTATAGAAGATATAAAAACAATGCCCTGTACAAATACATTTACATATGTGTATCTTCTGTAAGTGATAGGACTGATAGGCAGATATACCAAATAGTTTAAACTTTGCTGAATTGCACTATTTTCATGAGTTCCATTGCACCAGAGAAAAAAATCCTCTCTATTTCAACAAACCATTCTGTAATAATCACAAATATAAAAGGAGATAAGTTCCATTTTTTAATCTCATTGGTTTATTTATTTTCAACTATTTTCAGTACACTTTAGTGAAAGATGTTCGCATTCTGAATGTCAATTCATTATTTTTTATTTTTTATTTTTTATTTGAACACAAGAAACAACAGCAAAATTTCAAGGAATCCAACTGAGAAGGCGCAACTTCATGTTCCTAACTGGCTAAGCTGAAGAAAGTAGCAAGGAATGAACAATACAGGTAAAACAAGTACCTACTAGTAAGGCAATTTTATATATAATTATAAAAATAAAATTTGATGTAATAAAAATAAATTCTGATTTCATAAAATCTGTTGTGGAATCATCTGCGACTGAAAGTTGGAATTTAGTCGCTGTTTTCCATCGTACAAGATAACCTCTCTTGGAAGGGATTCATGTTTTAAAGAGAAACATTCTCAATTGAAAATTGAATCAATACATGACTCCTCTGGAAATGGAAAAACCCTACGATACAATTGAAGTTACTTTTTTGTAATATCTAACAGAAAACAACTACTTCCCCGGCTAAAGCCACGCTGGACGTTGAGCTACATCTGATAGATATTGAGAAAGACCCTATATAACTTGAGATAAAAATCTGAAAGTGAAAATGCTTTTGCCGGGGAAGTAGTTGTTTTCTGTTAGATATTACAAAAAAGTAACTTCAATTTTATCGTAGGGTTTTTCCATTTCCAGAGGAGTCATGTATTGATTCAATTTTCAATTGAGAATGTTTCTCTTTAAAAAATAAATTCATTCTAAATATATTCCTCAGAATACACAAAATCATAACAATTTGGATAAGGTGAAGTGGGGTATATGTGATAAAGGGGCAATTGCGATGGTACGTTTGAAACTCGCTATTTGTATGAATTTGATTGTGCCACCTATTAGCCGGAGCCCGAAATATGCTAGTCTAGTGAGCGACCACTAGAAGCCATTGAAATCCAAACTTGGATTTCATTTGAGTATAGATAAGCAAAGAGTACGTTTCACTTTAACACATATATTCATTCACCCCGTTGGTGAAATAATATAATATTTTTTTTGTTTGTAGGAATATTTATCCAATTTTTATTTACATAGTAGTTCATAGTAGTTTGGGAAAACGTATAGTATATGTTATTTAAATAAAAAAATCAATATTGACCTCAAAATGTTGCTATAACACATTTGCCCCTTGGAATTTTGTTGTAGGGGTAAATGTATTATTACAGGTTGGGCCAAATGGGTCTTAGTCTATCACATTTACCAGGTTTGTATAACTTCTTGGATTCAAATCTGGATTACTCAAACAGTTAATTTAAACAGTTGAAAAGCAAGTTTTACAAGCTCTATTTGTTATAGATTTCATGGTTCGCTGCTACAAAAGAAAAACTTGTGGAAAATATTCGGCAGCTGATCTCAACACTGCAATGTCTGATGTTTTAGCGGGTCGAACATCAACTTATAAGGCAGTTGGCCCAAAAAAGATAATCAGACAATGTGTGCGACTTGTATCAGAATACACGGATGATGGGTTGATAGTTGAATTCACACGACCCGAAGGAAACAAATTTGTATGGCCAATAAATGCCGACATTGATAAAATACTTGAACAGGATATGAAAGTGATACCTGATCCTATAGTTGATAGACGCGGAATGAACGAATCTTCAATTTTCTTTAAAAACTTTAACATTAACTCTAAGACATCTAAGAGTGTTTTATGTTTAATTTTATCAGATTTTTGTTTCCTTTGTTCTGGCATTCTATAAGTTCACAGTTTGGTATTTTTTAACAAAATAAATTATAAAAATTACACAAATAGAGGGCTCAAATTGAATCTTTATACAATATCCCCATACTACGGAATATACTATTTACTACAAGAATATAAACTTTCTTCACATTTGCCCCAGTCCTTGGGGTAAATGTGATATATTGATATGATTTTAAAAAAACATCGCGCAACATGAACAACATTAAACATTATTCAATTTTCCCGTAGAAAATCAATATAAAACCGCTCCAAAAGTATATGTTTTATTATTAAATTTTTTAAACTTTTCTTCGCAGCTTTATATTGAATGAAAGTTGAACTATTCAAAAAGTAGATCACATTTGCCCCACTTCACCTTACTTCAACTTGGGACCTCCATTTCAGAGAAACTAAACTGTAGCACAATCTTTGTTTGTGTAGTGAATAGACTGCACTCAGAAAATTTCCTATGTATTATTAACAGAGGTACTTTTATGAACAGTTTAAAGTATAATATCTATTAACATAACAAAAATAAAATTCACACTATGAAAAATATTGTGCGTACAACAAATCCTTTTAAGTAGTCGTTAAATCTTATATTGTTTTCGGAACCATTAAACCTCTATTGTGAGTATAAGAATATATTATATACATCACATTTTTTTATCATCCTGACAGTAAATTACAGTCAAACTTCAATAATAATTCCATAAATGGAACAAAATAATCACTCTGCATCTAATGGTAACAATTTATATAGACTATACGGTAGCCGGTTGACCCAACAGTATACATTATTATGTATAAAAATATGCCGTCACCAGAACAGTCTTTCATTATTTCAAACAAAAAATCGACATCGACAATTTGAATGTTGCATTGACAAAATTATTCTGTGAATTTTAACCAAGGAATATTAAATTTACAATGTGATTGTCTGCCTTCTAACAAGAGCAATTGAAATGAAATAATAAAAGCACTGCAAGCGGAAACAACCGAGTTGCACCGATAATAGACCGATTGTAACTTTTGTGGTTCATATAAGTCATTTCACTTTTCAAAGAATTCGTGTCTTCGTAATTCGTGAGTTTAGAATTTGCAGTGTCCTTGTTCACCAAGTTATTATGGTGGTGTTGGGAAGAAATCCATACAATAAAAACGAAAAATGGAAATATTGTTCGGGCTCAGTGGAATACGGGAAGTTGATAAAAGTATAGTGCATTGCGTTCGTTTAAAAAGTTTTTTGTTTATAGTTTTATTTATAAAACACCTGTATTATTACGTTATTATTATTATTATTACGTATCAGTACTATGTACTGTGTTTCTTTCAAAAGGCAGAATCGATTATAAGTCAGTCGTCACTTTTTTTAGACGTGGTTGTTTTCTTTCAACAGGTGGGAATTTATGAACACTTTAAAAAAAATATATATTTTTCTGTTCATGCAATAAAATATTTGTCAAGAAATAATATCTATCAGTTGTTTATTTGACAGTAACCCTCTGTTATCAATACAACAATTACTTTTTATCAAAAGCACTGATTGTTGATTCAACAGTGTGATGTATATACACGTAACAGTATTTCTTCAATAACCCCATGAAACTTCACAAGCATTTTATTACAATAACAGTTTTTCTGTACTATTTAAAGAAATCGACCGTTTTCATTTGACAGACCCTTCTATTATCACAATAAAAAAGTTATTGTATCTATAGGATATAATATACAAGTGACCAACTAATAGTATAACAACTGTTATATTAACAGAATTTAAGGTCTACCAAATGGAGATCTTACCACTGTTAACTCAACCTACTTTTTTTGTCGGATTTACTAAGAAAATTTTCTGAGTGTGTCTACAAAGATTGTTTATTGATTCAAAAATACGAAATAAGATTATGTAACATATAAAATGAATTCAAGATGAAAATTTGAATAGAACCAGGGACTCATAATGATGGCGCATTCTCTGTTGGAGGGAAACCAGGAAAAACACACAGCACCATAAGTGTTCAGGTCATCAACATTTTCATTTTTTGAACAGGTGAAGTAGGAATGTTTACGATATGCCGTACTGTCTATTACAAATACTACCACTATATTATTCAATTTATATATTTTTTTTTATAAAGGGTATTCATTTCACACTGAGATATATATGGGTCCAAATTTAAATAAAAAATTTGGAAATTAATCACAGTGTCTCTTCTAGTACACGTGTCAATAAACAAAAGTTTTTGGAAATTTTTATATACGTTTAGGAATTTTAATCATCAAAAGAAGCAGCAAATTTTCTGAAATGTAGGACAAACGTTAGATATCCACCTCTCTATCAGAAGAATCATGCAAACAAATACTTTCAATCAAAGCAGAAATTTTTTACTAGATTTGCTCTCATTTTTGGCGTTGAAGAATATTTATACATAATAATTATGGATAATCTTTTGTTTGTTTACAATAAGCACATGCAATTGAGACTTCTTGGAAGAACGTTGCTCAAATATCTGTCAGCTATAGTCGTGGCATCAGCCATGAAAGGAGTTGTTTTCTGTCAGATTTTTGCCTCACATTTTCCACTTTGTGGAAATATTTGGAGAGAAGGGTACTTCGAATTTGTCGATTTTATTCACATTTATTTATACTTTCCTGCAAAACCTTCGAACCTGTTCGAATTATTGTCATAATAATTATGGTTGAATTAAATTAACATTTTGTATACGCAAATTGTATTTTTAAAAAGAGAAGTAATGAAAAATAATTTGCCATAAGATCTTGCCAGATTTTGTAAAATCTTTTGAATAAAAAACGATCAAAAATTCAAAAAATTCCTGAATTTCATAATCCAGAAATTGTCACGTTAATGTAGTTTAAAAAAAAAAATTTTGAAGAATTTCAACAAAACCTTGAAATTCATGCTATTCATTAAACAGGAATTTCTTACGTTCTTGGATATAGAAATGGGTGGGGTATGTATAGTCCTGTCTATGGAAGAATCCAAGTGTTTACTTCAAAGAAAGTGATAGAAGTAGGAAGCTATAGTATTTGAAGACTAATATGTGTTTAGTAGGAAAATTGGGGTGGTATGATAATTTATTCTCCCGATTATTACGACGCTAGTCACCTTGAAATAACGCAGAGACAATCAAACACATCAATACCAATGCGTTCACATAGAAAAATATCTGTACCAAACCGTAGGGGAGAAGGAAATTGCAGAAATATTTACTAAAAAATCATTTTCTCGGTTATCATGGCGCGAGTCACCTCGAATTAACACAGAGGCTATCGAACACATCAATACCAATGCGTTCACATAGAAAAATATCTGTACCAAACAGTAAGGGAGATGGAAATTGCAAAAATATTCGTTAAAAAATCATTTTCTCGATTATTAAGGCGCGAGTCACCTCTAAATAACACAGAGGCTATCGAACACATCAATACCAATGCGTTCACATAGAGAAATATCTGTACCAAACCGTAGGGGAGATGGAAATTGCAAAAATATTCATTAAAAATCATTTTCTCGATTACTAAAGCGCGAGTCACCTCGAAATAACACAGAGGCTCTCAAACACATCAATACCAATGCGTTCACATAGAAAAATATCTGTACCAAACCGTAGGGGAGATGGAAATTGCAAAAATATTTATCAAAAAATCATTTTCTCGATTATTACGGCGCGAGTCACCTCGAAATAACACAGAGGCTGTTAAACACATCAATACCAATGCGTACACATAGAAAAATATCTGTACCAAACCGTAAGGGGAAATGAAAATCGCAAAAATATTTATAAAAAATTATTTTATCGATTATTACGGCGCGAGTCAACTCGAAATAACACAGAGGCTATCAAACACATCAATACATGCGCTCACATAGAAAAATATCTATACCAAACCGTAGGGGAGATGAAAATCGCAAAAATATTTATAAAAAATTATTTTCTTGATTATTACGGCGCAAAATAACACACAGGCTATCAATCACATCAATACCAATGCGTTCACATAGAAAAATATCTGTACCAAACCCTAAGGGGAAATGAAAATCGCAAAAATATTTATAAAAAATTATTTTATCGATTATTACGGCGCGAGTCAACTCGAAATAACACAGAGGCTATCAAACACATCAATACCAATGCGCTCACAAAGAAAAATATCTGTACCAAACCGTAGGGGAGATGGAACTTGCAAAAATATTTATGAAAAAATCATTTTCTTGATTATTACGGCGCGAAATAACACACAGGCTATCAATCACATCAATACCAATTCGCTCACATAGAAAAATATCTGTACCAAACCGTAAGGAAGATGGAAATTGCAAAAATATTTATTAAAAATTCATTTTCTAGATTATTACGGCGCAAGTCACCTTGAAATAACACATAGGCTATTGAACAGATCGATACCAATGCGTACACACACAAATGTATATACAGGGTGTCAATTTGAAAACTTCCCACCCTTAATATCTTCCTTCCAGTAAACAATATGAGTAATCGAAAAAACAGGTCAATTTTATTGTCAAGGGGGACACTTTCACGGACTATTTGTAGCCCTCGTGGTTCAACCCCCTAGGAGGGGTAGATGTTACCCTTCGAATTTTAAATGGGAAGGGGGGTCAAGTGGCACATCATTTTGATGGGCGTTCAATTCTTGTTCCAATAGTACCCTGACTTATTATTTTTTGATGAGCATTTTCCGAAAAATTGCGTTCTAAACTAACAGAAGTAATTATTAGAACGCCTATACTGAGATGCATGGTTTGGCCAGAACTGGTTAGAATATTAGGTGGTACCGTTCCAACCCTGTATTAGGGGTAACATTAGCCATTAGCTCCAAACACTTTACATAAAAAAGTAGTCTAATAGTAAAACGTAGATGGTAGTAAAGTTGTGTTTATTAAATGCTGAATTTTTAAGTGTCATCGCAGAAATTGTAGAGATAGCCTTCCTTTTTTGCTACTTCTGCTGTAAAAAGTTTCTGTTTTCCGGCAAAAAATTGGTTAGCAAATTTGAACTATGTGGTAGTATTGTGAATACCGTTGTACCTGTTGGGCTGTTTAGGAATTACTTTAATAAGTGTATAAAAGTGTAAAAATGGTTTACATTCTTCAAGACAGAATTGAAATCATTGTAATTTATGGAGAAGTTGGAAAGGGCGGCATGTCTTTTTAACGAAAGACATCCAAATTGTAATGTAAGTCACCGGTATGTGCTTGATTTGGTGAATAAGTTTTACGAAACTGGTTCAGTGACAAATAAAAAAGAAATAACCCCAGAGTACTAAATGAAGCAGCTCAAATTGAAGTTTTGGGAACATTTGCTGCAGAGCCCACGAGCTCCTTACGATCAGTATCAGAACAGACGGGAATGTCACGCGAGACTATAAGAAAAGCATTGAAAATGCATAAATTTCATCCATATAAAATGCAGATTCTTCAAGAGCTCCACGAGAATGATTATGATAGAAGAATAGAGTTTTGTGAAATCATGTCTCATCGAGTCAATACCATCCCTAATCTTCTGTTAAACATCTGTTTCAACGATGAGTGTTCATTTTTTCTGAATGGCAATGTTAATAGACAAAATTGTCGTTATTGGAGTGACGAAAACCCACATATTTTTCGAGAAGGGCATACACAACACCCACAAAAAGTTAATGTTTGGGCTGGTATTCTTGGAAATGCCATTCTTGGTCCATTATTTCTGGAAGAAAACTTGACTGGCAATCTGTACCTTGATATGCTTGAAGAGACTATCGATCCTCTTATAACTCACGAGCTAGAAACTCAAATTGATGCAGAAGGTAATGAACTTTTGCAGGAGGATCTGTTACATTACCAGCAGGACGGTGCTCCACCTCATCATTTTCTTCCCGTCCGACAGTGGTTAAACGAGAGATTTCCGGGTAGATGGATTGGCAGAAGGGGAGCAGTTGAATGGCCTCCGAGATCACCGGATTTAACACCCTTAGATTTCTTTCTTTGGGGACATCTTAAATCCGTTGTTTATAAAACACAACCTTCTGATATTGACGAACTTAAAAGACGAATTACAGCAGCATGCCAGTCAATTCCTAGTGAAGTTTTCCGTAATGTTAGAGGGGAGTTCGAAAACAGACTGTATTACTGTTTAGAGCAAAATTGACAACATTTCGAACAGCTAATAAGATAAGCGTAAGTAGATTTTATGTTGGAAATGTCTTTCTCGCAAATTAAATTTTATTGTGTAGAAGGAAAATAACCACCAAATAAAAAATCCCATGCGTAATAAATTTATTCCTGTCGTTCAAGGGTTGGAGCGGTGCAGCCTACTCTTCTAACCATTTTTATTAAAGGGAGCCAATACAATAATGCATCTCAGTATAGGCGTTCTAATAATTACTTCTGTTAGTTTAGAACGCAATTTTTCGGAAAATGCTCATCACAAAATAATAAGTCAGGGTACCATTGGAACAAGAATTGAACGCCCATCAAAATGATGTGCCACTTGACCCCCCTTTCCATTTAAAATTCTAAGGGTAACATCTACCCCTCCTAGGGGGTTGAACCACGAGGGCTACAAATAGTCCGTGAAAGTGTCTCCCTTGACAATAAAATTGACCTGTTTTTTCGATTACTCATATTGTTTACTGGAAGGAAGATATTAAGGGTGGGAAGTTTTCAAATTGACACCCTGTATATTGAAATTCGAACAGAAGATAGGTATCAACAGAAACATTCTAATTCTTATTTATATTAATATTTGTATTAAAATTCGAGCACTTCCCCAAAGAAAAAGTGTCCGGGAAGTGAGCACTTGCCGAAAAAGTACTTTCCCGTACCGTTTAGGTCCGAAAACGGTCCGGGAAAGTTCGTTGCTTAGCAACGGACTAAAATACTAGATTAGCGTATTATAAGACCTGAAGTTGCTCCTTGAAAGTGGGCATTCTTGAACGATTTCAGAAAAACTATTTTCCGCAAAACAAGCGGCAATAAAAATTGTGCTTAGAATGTGACCGAAGCCATAATATGTCATTGGTTGAGACTAGACCCAGATCTAAACAGAATCTGAGCATCACAGTATAAATGATCCTGAATAACAATTGAGATCATTTTCCATGAGCTAGGTACATTTCGGTAAAGTATTGAACTTCAACTAGTATTTATTCTGATAAATAGTATAGCAACACCAAAGCATACTAATTTAATTACATTTATGTCTGGCATGTAATGAGTCGTACAATTGTTATGACCGAAATCGCCAGAATTAGTAAATCTAGCACTAGCAGTACTATTATTGGCAATTATTTCATGAACATCAGTACAACTATCAGTAGTGAAGTGATACATTGCGATTTCTCAGATCACTGCTCACAGAGTGACTCTACATCAATAGAAGCTTCAGAGAGAAAAGGACAGGGTCTTCAGTGTCAGCAACAAACATTTTCTTCGAATATTTTTTGTAAATCCTAGAAATTCCTTCACATGGCTGTTCAGAATCGTAACGAATAATTTTCTTTATATGTTATTTTTCTGGAACTATTCAATATTGCTTTTCCTCTAAAACAAATGAAACAAATGAAAATATAAATACGCAAAAACCTTGGATTTTGAGAGAGGTTTAGTCTCTTTGCAAAACGAATAGAGACAATGATGAGATTCTGCAATGCTACGAGTTTTGACTTAAAGTATCACTCACAGGAAATCGCTCATTCCATCTTGTACGATGGAAAATAGCGACTAAATTCCAACTTTCAGATGCAGGTGATTTCACAACTGACTTTATGAACATCCTGTTCATATTTTCAATCAAATCAACATGCCATACCCATGACAGGTTTTATAATAATAATAATAATAATAATAATAATAATAATAATAATAATAATAATAATAATAATAATAATAATAATAATAATAATAATAATAATAATAATAATAATAATAATAATAATAATAATAATAATAATAATAATAATAATAATAATAATAATAATAATAATAATAATAATAATAATAATAATAATAATAATAATAATAATAATAATAATAATAATAATAAATTGCTTTTATTGATAGTAGGACAGGTTGACAGACAGACAGACAGACAGACAGACAGACAGAAAAATATTTTCAAAGTTTCACCGCACAAGAAATAGTCCAACAATTCCTCATTACAGTGTGAAATTGCTTCTGAAGAGTAATGTTTTCCAATTCTTCCGACCTCCCTGATGATCTTAGAAGAGTGAAATAGATTTTTGTCGACTAAAATGTATTGAAGGCCTAGCAAAAGAGATGCAATTCACGCATCAATGGAATGAGCGATTTTCTGTGAGTTATAACTTCTGAATAACATTTTCCTTTATCTCATTCATGGATAAGAATCTCCAATGGAAACTGGACAGTTAATAAGTAATCAACTACCTGAATGAAAATGCAAATTTTCACTTTCAGATTTTTTCTTCAAGTTATATAGGGTCTTTCTCAATATCTATCAGATATAGTTCAAATGTCCAGCGTGGCTTTAGCCGGGGAAGTAGTTGTTTTCTGTTAGATATTACAAAAAAGTAACTTCAATTTTATCGTAGTGTTTTTTCCAATTCCAGAGGAGTCATGTATTGATTCAATTTTCAATTGAGAATGTTTCTCTTTGAAACATGAATCCCTTCCAAGAGAGGTTATCTTGTACAATGGAAAATAGTGACTCAATTCCAACTTTCAGTCGCAGATGATTCCACAACTGACTTTATGAATATCCTGTCCATACTTTCAATGAAATCAATATTTTTTGAAAATTCTGCATTCTTTCGGAATATTACAAATGAAAACCCCTTCTAATCATCAACCCCTAACACCACACCTGCGCTACCTTTTCCTGCACTTCGCCTCATCGATTATGTCCCTTCGATATAATGTAGGGGTTCAAAGCCTACTTTTTACGATCGTTCAAAATTGCGACCACTGCAGCAAGTCTCGTTCATAACGGCAAGCCGTGATTTTGAAACCGTAAAAATGACACATTGCACCTCGATAGTCATCTGTTTGGATTATGCTTTTCATTTTGTACCCTAGGTGGCGTAATGGGATTTTGTGGGATCGCTAATCAATAGTTGCGTTGTGGTGAGTATGGAGTCGATTACGGGTGATTATAATAGTAATTCAAGGTTTCTGAAATAGGGTGGGTGGCATTTATTTAGGGGTGCGCGAGAGGCTGATAAGAAAAAATCGGAATGTTTCCAGGCTGTTCAAAATTTTTTTAGTCATGTTTGATCAATGAGTTCTTTGCCGCATCTGGGCTTGAGGTGCTTGTGACTTTCTGAGTTTTTCTCTCAAGTTATATAGGGTCTTTCTCAATATCTATCAGATGTAGTTCAATGTCCAGCGTGGCTTCAGCCGGGGAAGTAGTTGTTTTCTGTTAGATATTACAAAAAAGTAACTTCAATTTTATCGTAGGGTTTTTTCCATTTCCAGAGGAGTCAAAGATAATAATACTATGACATACTACATCATAAACATACAGATTTAAATATACACCTATAAATGATTTATGTAAGACATTACAGACTATATCTACACAACAAAATAGTTTTGAAAATGATATACTTAATCAAAAAAGGGTTATATCATTCATTTCAAATGGGCGTCTTGCTGTAATTTAATTTTCAATTAATTTTTTAATATCTTTTTCCCATCATGAATCCAAACTGCCTGTTTGTGAATACAGCAAGAAACAAACTCAATCTCAAAGCAATCATCATTTCGGCCAACTTACCCAGTATTGAAGGGAAGTATGTTACCTCAAAGCCATTTGATCGATTTTAAAATTTCTTGCAGAATTTTCTATAGTCACACAAAAATTACTTCTCAACTTAACATTTTCTAAAGTATTGTATCAATTGTCTTGAATCAATAGCATATCGTTTCTAGTCAAGGAAATTTGGTTATTCTGGTCGAATCGAAAGTTTTTATTCAAAACTTTAAAAATTTTGTGAATTTTCGATGGCATTTACCTACTAAAGTTATCATGACATGGATTGATCATCAAAAACTGATGAAAATAATCTTGTCTTACAGCACATGTACAAAAATAGGTTTTAATTCAGATTTTCATGAACACAAACAAGTTTTCGAAATAATTCAGCTTTTGTTATTGTAAGTAAATTATTCTGTTACACATAATCGATGAAATTTACTTTCATATGGAGAATTTAACGTTCTCAATAGTACCAATTTAGCTTAGAAAATTTACTTCAAATCAGGTAATTTTATATTTTATATCAAGAAATTTATAAATCAATTTCTTGATATAATTTATCAATCCTCTTGATATCACAGTAGTCCTCCTCCTCCTCCTCTTCCACCTCCTCTTCCTCTTCCACCTCCTCTTCCTCTTCCACCTCCTCCTCCTCTTCCATCTCCTGTTGATGTTCTGTCCTTGTGGCTTTCTATTCACTGAACTCATGTTTTGAAGACGTGACGGGGACATCGTTAAGCACTTCAATTTTTTAGAAGGAGGTGGTTCTGGTAGAGCTTTCAAACTTCAATCGTCTGATTTAAATTGATTATGAATTTTTTGCAGGCTGTCGACCACATCTTCAATTGTTCGTCAGTTTCTAATGATGTGCGTGTGAAGTGAACTGGTAAAACAATTCAAAAATATGTCGTAATTGAAAAAAATGTGAAATAGAAAAAAAAATCAACTCACCTGAATATTTCCTTTATTGTCACGTATATCAATTTTGTTGGTAAATTTATTTTATCCACAATCACCTTATAATTGAAGTTTTATCCACACTTATGAACCGTATAAAGTACCACTTTATACACTAGTGGAATTTATGATATCAAGAAGATTCTGATTTTTTTTGTTACAAGGAATTAAGATTACTTGAAACAAAAATATTTCAAAGTTTATAGTGATGAACATCTGATTAGTGGATCAAGAAGTTAATAATAGTAAAAGTAGTTAATTCTCTGCTTACATTTTTTTTTAGCAATATAATTTATTCAATCGGAATAGTTGAAGATATTTGAAAATAGATACACACAGAGACGGTAGTTTCACCTATCAGTATCGGGGCAAAAGAGGAAACTATGACGAGTACTAACCTTGTCAATAATGGTCTTAATAGAACGTCAGATATTGACAGATTTAGGTTCCCCATTTTCGCATACATGACTCGAATAGGATTGAAAAGTACAACGATTTTGAGTAGAATGGAGGGAAATTTACAAGTGGCTCCTAAGGAGAACATATGGAAAATTCGATTTTCCAGAACAGAAATAATGTCCATATTTTCACGCAAGACGGCCTTGTTCACCCAATCATTGACTAATAGAACCTGTCTTCGAAATACCAAATGCTTGAGTGTTGCAGGTGTTGCAGGTGGCTAAAGGGTTAAAATGAGGGCGTGATCTTGTAAGGAAAAATCGACATTTTAATAGATAGAATGGAAAAACTTAATGGCTTGAGTGGCGTGAATGTATAAGTAGTTTTTGGCTTCCGAAAATTTAATGAAAATTCTTTCTGATTTTTCCATAGGTTGTCCCCAGGAGCCACTCGTAGATTTCTCTTCATTTTACTCAACATCGATGTACTTTTCAACCCTATTCGAGGCTTGTATGCGAAAATGGGAAACCTTAATCTGTCACTATCTGACGATCTATAATGGAAGGTATTCAAGTGGCAAATTCGTATGAGGCAATCATATAACAATAGATAGAGTATACTTCCAGTGTAAGTATTGAAAAAATGTACTAGTTGAAATCTTATTTTTCTTCTCAATTCTGCAAAAGTAACTTTGGAAAACTATTATGTACGTGAGGTTTGAACGTGAGTGGGCCCGTATCAGGCCCTCCACTGCGGCCAATGGCCTATTGTGGCTCACCCTATGGTTATATTTCTCCCAGTATATCCAATCTCTTGACGAAATTGAGGAATGCATTGGGAGAACAATTTACCAGGTTTTCTGGCCTTACTGTCGTATCGCCAAATATTGAGAATCTGGTTCTGGCCGCTGCAGGGCATGTACACAGAATGTGTTTAGCCGTTTCATCATCCTCCATGCATAGCCGGCACTCTGCATCTTGTGCAAGTCCGATTTTATGTATGTGATGTTTGAGTTTGCAGTGGCCAGTAAGCAAACCTACTATAACTCTGAGATGCGCTCTACTGAGTTTGTATGAGTCCTGTTTTTCCTTGTACAAGCAATAAATGCTTTGGAATGGGCTAGGCCCGGTAGACTACGCCAGTACTCGAGTCTTTTATTGTCTGCCCAAGCTGTTATGACATTCTTGGCAGTGCTATATGCTAAACCGATTACCGGTTCTGGTCCAGTGAACGTTGTTTCGGCCCCCCTTTTGCTAGGGCGTCCGCTATTTCGTTTCCTTCTAGGCCTGTGTGACCTGGTATCCACACTAGGGTAACGTTGTTGCGTTGCGCCAGTCGGTTTAAGGTGTCTCTGCAGTTCCATACTGCCCTAGATTTAAAGCAGTTGGATTCAAGCGCTTTAAGTGCTGATTGACTATCTGAAAATATTTTTATTGTTTTTCGTGTGTGGTGTCGATTTTCCAGCTCCCTGGCACACATTTCAATGGCATATACCTCTGCCTGAAATATCGTAATTAGTTTACCCATACTGCCCAAAAAAGGCAAAAGGCAGTAAGTGACAATTTTTGAAAAATAACTTTTTTCCTGAATACGAAAGAACAGTATATGACACACCCTCGAAAATTCTATGTGGAGACGAGTAATTCAAGATGGCAAACCGCAATAAGTAAAGCCATTCAATTTCAAGTAATTGATTTATATTCTTTCAATGTTTCATCATTTACTACCTTTTGCCTTTTTTGGGCAGCATACTGATCGAGTGTTTCACTACTGGGTTCATCCCATATATTCCGGCTCCGACGCCTTCCTGAGTTTTGGAACCGTCGGTGAATCAACGTTCATTTGCCCTACACAGGTTGGTTTCATTCTGGACCCAGTCTTCTTTTTCGGGAAAGACCACAGTGTAGGACGTGTGAAGGTTGATAGTTTTAGGCATGATGTCTGAGGGCATTCCTAGAATGTTGTGAGCTATTATGCCCTCCAGCATGCTGCTGCCTCTCATGACACATGCCTACGGTAGACTAATGGCCGCTTGGTAAAGTCTGTATGTTGCCCATCTTGCCTCTCTCTCCAGCACTATGTGGAGAGGAAGTAATCCAAGGAGGACTTCCATTGCTGCCGTTGGCGTGGAGCGAATGCTTCCAGTAATCGCCAGGCACGCTTGTCTCTGTAGTCCGTTAAGTTTAGCAATGGCCATTTTCCTATGACCCTTGCTCCACCAGACAAACCAAGCAAATATTTTATGGAAAGATCTAATGGAAGTTTTTTCAAGGAAGTTTGGTTGAACCCAATAGTGTGTGTATCAAATTAATCGTACTAAAATGTTCTTTTTTGTCATTTGTCATTTGAGAGAAATTAGCTGTATTCAGAGTTATGGCAAAATCAATAGGTTTATCAATTTTCCCATTTCTACTTGAGAATTAGGGTATACAATTAGGGAACGAGGTTTCACCATTACAAAAAAAAAACGTTAATACTCGGCGCCACAACACAACAGGAGACAGTCCCGTAATTATTTTTTCACAATCACAATACCGCCATAAAAACATCCGAGGATACGAGCACTGTCCCCCATTCAGGAAGGGCCCACTTTCGATGTCGCCGTTCCTCATAGACAGGGTGTGAGCGAGCAAAGCTGCAATTACTTATGAGTGAAGTGCATTGTTTTTCGGAGGAAGTGATAACAAGCGAAACGTCGATTAACCTGTTAAAATAAACGTCTGCTGGTGTAATGCAATTAAGAGCGTCTAATCATTGTCGTTCGTCAAGGGGAAAATTGAAAAAATTGAGTGTTGAAGCTTTGGGCGCATTGATGTGGATATTTTCATCAGAATGCATTAAAAAAAATATGAATTTGTTAAGTAAGAAGGCTTTTCAACTTTTTTTTATTTATGATCCTGAATTTAAAGTCGGGATCCCGAATTAAAGTCAGGATTGCGAGATTTTAAACTTGTGATTCAGGGATTGTACAAATCTGCGCTTATTAGCAAATACGGAGAGTATGAACTCTTTCTTTCCTTCATATTACATGTTTTACACAATATGACAACGAAAGGTACCTTAACGTAAACAAACTAAGACTAAATGTCAAGGAAAATAAAGCAATGAATATATTGCAGATCTTTACTTCGAAAATGCTACTAATTTGGTATATTTTTGTGTGTCAATATATCTTTTGATATCTAAGTCAGTCTTCAACATATTGTAGACACTTCATTTTTTTTCATAGTTTCGAATTCTCTTAAAATAACCTTTACAAAAACAATTTACAAACTTCTTCATACCTGCTTCTTGACTAGGTATTATCTAACTTTCTGCTGAATCAGTTTCTTGAATTATTCGTCAATGATTGGTTGGAATGAACGGTTCAACCAATCATTGACGAATATTCACCCTTATGACTTAAAACTTATGACTTGTGACTGCTGCATAAATCCACCACTACATCAGAATCGGAAATTTCATATGCAAAAATCTGGTGTAAAAGATCGGGTAGGAAAAATCAGATGAAAAAATTCTGGTGCAATAAGTTGATGCGACAATCGGAGGGGACAAATCTGGGGGAACAAATCTGGTGGAAGAAAATCTGGTGGAAAAATACTGGTAAAAAATCTTTTGGAATAAATCTGGTGGAAAAAAAATTTGTGAAAAAAAATCTGGTGCAAAAATCTGGTTAAAATATCTGGTTCAAAAATCTGACAGCAAAAAATCTGGTGAAAATAATCTAGAGGAAAAATCTGGTGGAAAAATCTGCTGAAAATAATATGGTGAAACAACCTCATGGTAAATATCTGGTGGAAAAATTCTGGTGGAAAAAATCTGGTACAAAAAAACCTGTTGCAAAAATCTGGTAGAAATATCTGGTAGGGAAAATCTAATAGGAAAAATCTTGTGCAAAAATCTGGGGAAATAATCTGTGGGCAAAAACTGGGAGAAAAATTCTGGTGCAACGATCTGTTGGAAAATATCTGGCGAAAAAAAAACGGTGGATAAAATCTGGTGCAATGATGGAAATAATCTGGTAAAAAAGATCTGGTGGAAAAAATTTGGTACAAAAAAAGCTGGTGAAAAATTCTGGTATAAAATCTGTTGGGAAAATCTAGTAATCAAAATCTGGAGCAAAAATCTGGGTTAAATAGGTAATCTGGGAAACATCTGGGTGACAAAATCTGAGGAAAATTTTGTGGGAAAATCTGGGAGAAAAAAACCTGGAGCAACAATCCTTTGGAAAACATCTGGTGAAAAATCTGGTGTGAAAGATTTGGTGCAACAATCTAGAAGGAATAATCTGGGGGAGGGGAAATGTGGGGGAAAATCTGGGGGAAATCTTGGGGAAAAATCTGAAAGAAAAACGTCCGGTGCATCAATTTGTTGGAAAATATCAGGTGGAAAAAATCTGGTGCAGAATTCTGTTGGAGAAAATCTGGTTCAAAAATCTTTCGGAAAGCATCTGATGAAAAAAAAGTACACTGGTTATAGCATACAAATCACTGGTTGAATCTATTTTGTCTCATGGTATTATCTATCATATTTGGTGGTACTTCATCAACAACTAAAAACACTTATAGGTACTAACACAAAAGTAGATCTTGAAAGTTCCACTATCGAAACCAAAAAGTTTTTCAACAACACAGCTCTTAGACAAAAGATTTATGGACATTATGGTTGCAGCGTTTCCAAATTTATGTGCAAAAATAACCACGATTACAACACAAGAAAAAGAGAAAACATAAGAACAACCCAAACAAAATCAATTTCATATCAATGATGCCCTAAAACTTACAGTTGTTTACCCCAAAATCTAAGAAGTATAGGAAATTTCAAATAAAAGGCAATAAAGTGAAAAAATATATATATATATATATATACTCTATAACAGAACCCTGTTTTACTCCCCTTATCATTCAACTCACATTGTATATTAGAAGTATATGTAATTACTACGTATATTCTTTTCTAGTTTTTCTTCGTATTAACTGTCAATTTAGGATAAGTATTTTCATGTATAACAGTACCATTCTTTCAGTTTAAATATCCACTTGCTACTGAAATCTACCAATTAGGCAGAATTCAACTTCTTCAAAAGTTTGGTGTAATGACATTCTATTGAATCATAGCATTTGCCCTGAAATGTAACATTAGTTCAATAAAATTATATTTTCTTGCTCATTTGGAACAGCAAAATTCCTTTTCATTTCAATGCTGTGCTAAATACATTTTTGTACTCAACACATTACAAAAAGACTAATTTCATTTAAAATTATTATTTTTGTCTTTAGATTTTATTTTATTATAATTGGGATATTATTCCAATGTACACTTCATTGCAATCATTGCATCGGGTGCTATAAATAACATTTTATTTTTGGAAACATTTTGATTAGTGGGAACTTTAATGTTCAGGGGGTTTCCCATTTTTGTAGTAGATTGTGAGATTGTAGCATACTTGTATGTCGATCTTTTTATTTCGGTTAATTGTAAAATTTATAGGTTCGCTGTTCAATGATTTTTTCTAGAACTGTACGGGTGTCCCAAATTCGAGCCTCATCATTGGGATCTCGGAAATCAGAAGAGATACGAGGTCGGTTAAATGGAGGCAAAGTTGCCCAATTTGGTGCTCATTGTAACGCCGCTTTCATATTTGAAAAATTCCGAATACTTCCGAAGATTTTTGGAAAAAACCGATTATTCGCGATTTCATTTTTATTTTTTTGTGACTCTGTTTGAATAGATATAACGAAACAAATTTCACATTCTCATTGCTACTCTTTCTGTTGTACAAGATGGTGTTATCAGATAATCAAACAGATGTTTCGTATTTGAGCTGCCATCATCAACTTTGTTTTTTAAATACGACCCTGGATTTTTTATTATAGATTTTAAAAGTTTCTAATGTCCCAAAACAAATGATGTATCACACTTATTCTAAAAGTTTATAATAATAGCATTTTTCATAAGAACTCATGAGTTAGAGAGAGACAAAAATTTGATTTTTAATAGAGTTAAGTAAAACAAACTTTTTTTGCAATAACGCACTGCATAAAACTCAAAAACTAACACAAAAGTGGGTGGTTAATAAATAACATAATTGAAGTGTCATCCCTCAAACTCTATGCCCTAGGCTATATTTACAAAAATAATTGCATTTTATCAAAGTGGCTGTGCATCGTGCATTCTGGCTATCTTAGTTCATTTGTTAATGTTTAAATTATCCAATATTTTGACAGTTCACTGTTCGTTCACTAATCGTTAATGCTTATTAACCTTTCTGCTACCAAGCTTTCGAACGAACGTGGAGTACCAAGGGGTACACAATGTACCCCTTGCTTTTTTAAAAGTTTGTTTTGAAAAATCCTGCTAAACATAAAGAAATACTAAATATTTGTTCAAATTTCATTCAAAATAATGCTATTTTTATAAATCACCTGTTGCAATAATTGATTTTTCTCTGATTGCCATGATTTTTACAAAAAACACTTCTTATCGTCCTTTCTTTGGCAATAACGGCAGAGTACAAATGACCGTTCTGATATGTGCGTTTTCTTGAGGTAGCACTTGACTCATAGCATCTTCTACTCTTCGTGGGATACCGTTTAGATTTGTCATTCTTCTGGCTACATGCGGTTCTATAATTAGAAGGGCAAGTCCTAAGACATCAGTGAGGCGCACAGTTCGAGGTTACAAACAAGTGATGTTTTCGTCGAGAACTGCGCATGAAAATATTTTGCAAAGCAAAGACATCAGACCACAAGCGGGGTACAGATTGTACCCCAGCCAACAAAATTGGTTCTAATGTGAAAAATTTCAATTGTAAATGATTGACTATGATGTTATTAGTTTACTAACGTATCATTAATAGCTATGATAAAAGAACAATACATTTAAAAAATTAAACTTTCAAATACACGCCATTTTGTGCGTGTGGGGTACACAATGTACACCCTTGGTAGCACAAAGGTTAAACGAAAATGACTTTTTCTAACGAAGAAAAACGAGACATGATAAGGATTTATTATATTTCGTTGACGAGAAATATTTTCGGGCACGCGAACACCCTGTACATTCTTAGGACGTCTCCGGTGATAAATCACGCTTTCAACTCCAGCGTTTCACCTCCAGCAGCCTCAAAAACGACACGCATGGACCCGACGGGCGCCGAGCCTCCGCAGATTCAAGAAATAATTAAGTCGCAATTATAAATCATTAATCACTTCGCGCTGAAAAGTTCCTCGGCGATATTTCGCACATTTATCGGTTCTTTAGCACTCGCGGACTGTAAAAAAGAGAAAAGAGGGCTTCACGGTCCGAGGAATAAAATATGATTCGAATCTGCGTTAGTGTAATTACCAAACAGCACTAAATAACCTTGTTTTGACAAAGCGAGCGGAGTGGATGGAGAGAAACGATGAGTTGGGGATTCGTGGAATATTTTTTTGTGGTACAGATGTTCACAAATTGTTTCATCGATGAAGTGATCATAAACTTGTTTTTTCAAGCTCACAACATAGTCATATAAATTCTAGGAACTCCTCAAGAAAATTCATCACATGTAATTCAACGTTCGTCGGGGTATTAGCCAGGAAAGTAGTTGTGTTAGATTTATGAAATTTAGAAGTCAATGGTATATATAAGGTGATCAAAAACCTGAATAGATTCTTAACTGAACTGCAACATAATTTGTCTTAACATCCTGTACAGTCAAAAACCGTCAATATTAATGAGAGCAGATATGGCCTTAGTCAACTTTCATAGCGTTCCGAGCAATCAAACTCATCTTACGATGGAAAAATCTAGGTACAATTACCAGAGAATACAAGTTAGCAATCAATTAGAACATATTTTGAATCAGTTTGGTGATTAAAAACTAGAAATTATCACTAGTAATACCACTAGAGGTCAAATTATTTCCGGAAATATTTTCGAGCTCATGAATATTTTGAAATTTTTTAAAAATATTAATGAGCGAGAAAAAATTTCCGGATATTAATTTGACTTCGCGTGGTATTCGGTAAGAAAATTCCACACCGAATTGTGGTGGAAAATCAAATATTTTTAAAATTTATTTTTCGATTCTGAACAATGCAAATTATTTTCTTCATCAAGTCACCAGCGAAACAGAAATTGTGTGGTCGACTTGATTGTTGAGCTGCCATGGTAAGTGAGATCCTAACCTCGAAATTATTATTTCACTTTTGAAGCTGTCAAGTAAAAAAATGTTTCGCATCGGTAAAGAAAATATTCGCAAGGAGATTGATCAATTGACACCCGCGAATACCAGGAAATCGAAGTTAAGCATTTGGAGGCAGTTTACAAACTTTATACCCGTGGAAGAACTGGCGCTTATTCTTGAAGACTATGGACTATGCGAAAAAAGAACTCCCAAGACTACAAGGAGAGTATTATCAAAGTTTCATGGAATTCCACAGTTGCAGGAATATTTTTTTGAAAAGTACGAGTATAATCGCAAATTTAATCCATTCTCTCACATACAATTTTTGAACGCAAGAGCTGCAAAGAATGCTAAGCGCCGGAAGCTACAAATGGATCCAACCAATAGACAGGAAAGTTCATCTGCACTATCAGCAGATAAGTTGAGAAAAATTATTGAGCTTTGGGACGAAAACACTCCGGAAGGACTGCAGAAAAAGTTTTTCCACGTTGCTGGTCATGAATTGGCCTGGAGAGGAGAAATGAAGGAGCGGCAGCACAACTCGAATATTTTGTGGAGGAAATTGACAATAGAGGAGAACCAACAGGCCGCATTGAGTATAACTCGGTTTTTTCCAAGATCACCCAAGGCGGTTCAAAGAAAATGGCTGACAGTAAGTGCCTAGTACCGAATTCACTCAACGAAGAAATATGCCCTGTGAGAATGTTCAAAAAACTAACAAGCAAGCAACGCCCCATCAAAACGAAGCGTTTATTTTTGACGCCAAATCTAAACTGGAAGAATCCCAGTTCCAAAGGCTGGTACAAGAACAGTCCAGTTGGAAAGAATACAATATCTTCTTGGTTCACATCTGCTGCATCATTGATTGGAATTGATGTCAAAAAGATCAAAATAAATCATTCTGCATGGGCCAAAACGGGAATTGGAGAACAGCAATTGATTGAAATAACCGGCCATGGTAGCAGCCACTCAATAAAAATATATCTGCAAATAGACTGGGGCCATCATCAGGAAATAATTGACGCAATGAAGTCTGATCATTGTATATTGACACTTCAAATTATCAAAAAAACTCGCGTTTTGTTACAATAAAGAATATTGCACAGCCAGTAGAACCAGTAAAATTCTTTGTTTAAAAAATTACTCGATTTAAAAATCATACTATATGCAAAATATGCGTGAAATTGTCTGATGTGATGACCAATCATCGTACCATGACTCATTTATTCGCATTAATAGAGGATTGAGGCTCCAACTTGAAGAAAGAAAATTTGTTACGAATTGTCCACGAATATTTGTGTAAATATCATATATACGTATATTTTATCAGACATAGACACTTAATTGAAAACATTCAAAGTCCTGCATTTTCGCCATTAAGAAGAGAGGAGGTGTCCAAAGAATATAGAAAACATCTTAGCTTTGTAATTAAAATGTATCAAAACTAAATATTATATGTGAACAAATTAAAACCAGTCTGTCAAAAGCGGCTTGTTATTGTAAACGTCAAAAAATTTCCAGTATAATTCGCTGTTGGGTATCCCACGAGAAAAAAAATTTCACTAAAATACCTCCGTTGCCATGGTGATCTGTCAGAATTACGTATTTTGATTAGTTCAAAATAACAGGTGTGGAATTTTTTAAATTAATCATGATTCCAAGAAAGAAAAATTAAACTAACATCAAATCATACTGAAATTAATTGTTCAATATAAAATGAAATAAAAAAATACAGTTCAAAAGTTTTGAAATCTGAAATGCTTGTAAAAGAATGAGATATGATGGAATGTATCAGAAAAGTGACAAAACAAATCTAAATAACCCATGAGAATGTTTATATGTAAAAATAGGTATTAAGTTTGATGTAATACAGAAATTAAGAAGTGTAAATAATGAAATCTGTGCTAGTCAACACGGAGTCTTCAAATGATTGAGATTGGTTTTGAAGAAAGAACTGGTGAAGGTTGTTGTGGAGGTTGTTGAGAAAAAGAAGGTTGAGAGAGCTGAAAAGAATTTTTGAAAGGAGGAAAAAGTAGCAAGAGTCAAGCAGAAACAATTTAAAAGTACAAAATTTACTGAAAAATTCAATCAAAACTGAACAAGAATCATACAATGAAGATACAAAAAAATCTAATTCTTCAAGTGAAAATCTTACAAGAATAGCAATAGAATAAATTCACCCAGAAACCAGTCATATATCCAGAAAGGACCTGTTGAGTAGCCAGCACGCTGTATAGAAGAGGATTAATGTATTTCCATTGACTTTTTCGTGTATAAATATTCCAATTTTCACAAACATTTTATATGAATAATAATTTAATTTGCAAAGACTAACGTAATCTTATTTTATCACGGGTATAGAATAACCAGAAATAGATATCTCAGTAAAAGCACTGTGGAGATTTTATTTGCCCAAAGCATTGTCCTATGAGCGGGCTTGCGCATATCTAAATTAAGTTACGATTCACTTGAATAGAATGTATAAAATTGGCAGAATAAGATCTAAAAATTATGAAATTAGATAACAAGATATTCCTCTTTTAGAATACCTACGGTAAAATAGGAAATTTTGGTTTGTTTTGTTATTATTGTTCGGTTATAACATTGAATTATATTGGTTTTTTGAACTTATTTCTATGACACAATTTTGACATACACAAAAAGCCCAAAGCTGCCAAGGAGACTAAAATTTAACAAGGTGAGTTTAATCCCCATAAGACAATGGGGACACTAGTGGAAAGAGATGGAAGAACATTTGTGACGAAATGTGACGTAGTTGGACGTGTCATGGCCGCCGTTCTCTATAGACAGTGACGGACTAGCTCTTGGTATATGAGAGTTACTGCTGACAGTTTTGTTGCTTGGTTCCAGTTTGACTCGGTACTCATATTCAAGTACGTCACTATGACGCGTTAATGCTACAAGATTCTGATTGGCTAGAGCTTATCAAACACTCCTTGTTAGTTTAGTCTCTTTGCAAAGCTCAGCCCTCCTGAAATAGAGATCGTCTCATGTTTCTGTGGACCCGACTGAGCTGAAAAACAAAAAAATATGTATATATATATATATATATATATATATATATATATATACAAAGGTAAAAGAAATGATGTTGAAGGTGATATTTTCTAGAATTATATACAATATTTACAAAAATTTCAATTATAAAATAAATTGAAAAATCAAATCTTCAGTAACAAAACAGAATCACAACATTACAATATTGAAAAGGGAAACATTTTCAATTGAAATTCAAACCAAACATGACTCCTCTGGAAACGGAAACGGAAACGGAAGTTACTCAATTTCTATCGTAGGTTTTTCCATTTCCAGAGGAGTCATGTTTGGATCAATTCTCAATTGAGAACGTTTCCTTTTTCAATGTGAATATACCTTCCAAGAGAGGTTATCTTGAACGATGGAAAATAGCGACTAAAGTTTGTCTTTCAATCGCAGATGATTCCGCATCTGATTTTATGAACACTTTGTTCATATTTTCAATAAAATGAATATTACAATTTATTTTGTTCACGTCCAGCCTATTCATTAAGATTGGCTTGAAGTCAACGTTTATTCCAATCATCTCTCCTCTATCTTCACTTGTTTTCAAAGTGATATAGTAGAATTTATGTATCTTTTGTATGGTTTTAAGATTTGGAAAAAATCTTTTATGGACATCGTCTATTAAACACAAGAGCTATAATTATTTTGAATAGAATTCCAAGACCTCAAAACCGAATTTTCCGCATACCTCTGGCGTCCCGTATCCACCCTCTATCATTGTGTTACGTCATTGTAGGCATTTCCTCCACAATTTCCTTGACATCTTGACGCCTCTCCTTGTGCTATGAGGAGTTATTGTGTCCGAATAATAATTCAATTTGCCCGAATCCAATTCGGCTGAATAGTTTCCATAGCCCGACTATGCGTCGGTAATCCGTTAGGATGTCATGAATAAATAATACCCAACAACTCGGAGGTGCGTGGGACAGGACAGGACTCGCCCGATGCGATGGATCCCAAGAGGCCAATTCTAATTCTACTAAACCGGCGAATTGTTGTGGCCTCCTGATTGTCTGTTAATTTTCAAGAAGTTTACAAATAATTTTGTAGGTTTGAGTAAGGCAAGTAATGTGCTTGCTCGTGAACAATGTACACGATCGTAAATTTCGATAAAACAATTAGGTATAGCAAGACTCGGTGAATGGTGCGTATGTCGCTATACTTCAACGACACAAAAAAGGTGTCTTCGTAGACAGTCTCATCAACAATGAGCCTTTCATCATGCTGCTAGATACAGGTGCATGTTGGAGAAAAATATACTACCAAGATAAACCGTCCTTTGAAGATGTCTGTAAAAGCCTCACCAAAGTGTTCCTGTCTTCACTTGTTGTTTTAATGAATGGCAACTGTATATTTTTTCAATTTATGTAAGGTTGTTTCTTTCAATCAACAATTTTTTTAACAACCGAACAAGATTTTTCATCTAACTAGCCTTTTACTGTTAAATATCTTTAGAAAATGCTGGATTGGACCCAATCCCTACAGGTGATTTTCCTTTGTTGTTAGTTTCCTTCACAAAATATTGATTGCAAATTGCAAATCCTCTTTTTCAATCATATGCTTTATTCTCAGAAGTAACAGATCTTATCGACGAAGTCATGTGGCACTACAAATTGAACAGAAACAAAAAACAACCATAACAAAACAATAAAATTTGTATAAATAAAATAAATAAGATGAAAGCATATCAAAATCATTCATGAAAGGAAAGGGCAGGAATCTTTTAATGTCGACACAAGGTTTCACACCTAAAAAATTCTTTCATATTGTAGAAAGGATGAGGATAGTAAGTATTTCCCTTTTTTTAAATTATCCAAATGCTTCAATTTCCCGTAAATGTAATGGTCAGCAATTTTAAATTTTTTGCCCATTATAACAAGATTTCTCAACAAGACTGTATTTTGGTAATTTTTTTCCAAAAAACGAGTATTATGATCTGATGGCACTGCAGTATATTTTCAACAATTTTTTTGGATTTAATTTTTTGTCGATGTTAAATCCTAGAAATTTGGGATGAGACATTTCTGATATTATTTGTGCCTAAGCTCAGTTCAGAAATCTCGCAGCAGAATGTTAGTAGATCCGTTGTAACATGCAAGTTGTCGTCATACCAGGATTCGATTTGTTCTGAGTCTGTTCGACTATTGTGGTGTAATGTATGCTCATCTTCATCATGCCAAAATATATCAAATAATGTTCTCTTTCCAGATAAATTGATTTTTGTAAAATCGATCAGATAATTTGTGGGTCTGATTACAAAGCCCTGTGGTACACTACGTTGGGTAGCCTCAATAATAGAGAGGTGGTTAGTTTTTATCAGTTGAGTGCTGACTCCTCTAAATCAATGATATTCACGTTTGTCCAGCAGGATTTTGTGTCTTATACAATCGAATGCCTTAGGTGAGTCACAAAACACCGCTGCCTCACCATTAATTAGAAGTGAAAATATGGCATCATTAGTGCTCTTTTGCATTTGAAAACCAAACTGGTTCTCACTCGAGATATTATTTTTAATCAAAAGTTTTATTACTGACTCTCTTTTGAGCTTCTGAGTCCAACCCTGTCCATGAGTCAGCATTTTACCGGGAAGGAATCACCAACTGGCCGTGAAAGATAAACTCGTTTTCATATTTCAATTCTCTTGTAGTGTCAGAATCGGTGCAAGATCTGTTTAATTGTAGCTTTTTATATAATGGAACGAATTACTTAGCTTCTAGGAGAAAGTTCCGAATGAAGACGTATTAGATGGCCTCGAATTTGTGTACAATACGAATCAGGGCCACAGGAAAGACTCAATATATAAACGATTATGAATTATTATTTTCGAAAATATCATGATGTTTATATAAATATCATATCATGTGATTTATATCTGATGAAAAATTAAATTCCGAGAAACTTTTTCAAAGAACTTTTTTCAATATCTTGCTATCTCACTCTACTTTTGGCCTCTTTATCGATTTTTAGGTTATCGGACATGCATAAACTTTTCCTCAGAAATATTTTTCATATACTCTATCAAAAAACTTTTTCTCATATGGTGCATACTTTTTGGCGGTCACTGTATGTCCTCCAAACCATGTTATATGGTGGAAAAAAGCTTGAGCACATCGGTATTCGATTCTAACTCTTGAATTCTTTATTGAAACAGTTACTTTTCAAAGCTTGCTGTTAAGTCCTGATTTTTATTTCAAAAGCAAGGGTCACTTCTTATATTGAAAAATTAGAAAACGTACACACAAGTTTCCAATTTTTAAAGCTGAAGATTCCAGCCAACTGACAAACTATAGACCAATTTCTGTGATGAATAACTTCCCCAAAGTATTGGAGCTGCCTTTAAAAACAGCACTACGACCTTAATGGATGGTACAAATGACATTTTCAGTGATATTGACAGAGGGAATTCTGTAGCCTTCACTCCGTTAGGCTATTCGAATGATTACGATACTATAAATCACAGTTTACTTTAGGCAATACAATACTACATACTACCTCAATTTGTCGAAATTTTATTTAAAAAAATATTTTTGAGGAGTGTCCCAAAGCTCCATTTTAGGCCCTATACTGGTTCAAATGTACACATGTGATATTACTAGTCGTTTGAATAGATGTAAACCATTCATGCGATTTACGGTCCATGCCTGGATACCACAAAAATTATTGGATTGAATGGGTAAAAAAATCCTGTCTTCCGTATTATATGCATAGCAAAAGAAAATACGAAGGCATGTCTAATAAACTGAAAGGCATGAAATGGTTCAGTATACAGGGTGTTATTTAAGTACGTGGCAAAACTTAAAAGGTGATTCTTTGAGTGATTCTAAGACGAAAAGTTCATATAAACATAGGCCCGGTAATGCTTCGTTTTCAAGATACAGGGTGTCAAAATTTTTAAAAGAAATCGTTTTTGTCGTAAATATCTTAATAATCCTTCAACCGATTTTATTGAAATTTGGCTGTGTTATTGAAGGTCGTAAAGGGCGAATTTAACCCTAACTATATAAAAATTATCATGTCCAGTGGCGTCCCGGAAGGCACTGTAACCAATATTTTTGACATTTTTTTGAAAACATGTGCGCCACTGATTTTTTTGCAATTTTTGTATCTGTTTCACATTGAGCAACTGAAATTACAACTTTTTTATATCTAGAATTTTTTTCATATCTTGCTTTGTTTTTGAGAAAGAACATAAAAATCACTTCATTGCACGTCCCTGGCACAACACAATAAAAAATTGTTTTAATAGGGTTTTTAATGATTACAGGTGAATCTGTTATGCTTAAAAATTGTTTGTTTCATTTGGCCAGTGCGTGCATAGTGGTAACGCCGGAAATGCCAAAGCATCATCAAACAAGAAACACCCTTTATTATAACCACACTGAAACAAAAATGGTACCTAGGCAATTTGTTTCTGTAAGAATACATTCAATAATAACTAACACAAAACTTACAATAGTTGCTCAAAATGTCCTCCTTCAACTTCAATGCAAGCATTAACTCGTCTTAACATTGATTCCCGAACACGTTGAAATATTTCCGGCGTATGTCTTATCTGATCACATGAATCCCGTATTCGTTGGATTAATTCTTCTTCAGTGTTGACTGGAGTTTTATAAACGAGGGACTTTAAATGTCCCCAAAGGAAAAAATCCAAGGGATTTAAATCCGGTGACCTGGGCGGCCATGACTGTGGACCTGCGCGACCGATCCAGTTTTCTCCATAAGTTCCATCCAGAAATTGACGTGCTACTATGCTGAAGTGAGGTGGAGCCCCATCGTGCATGAACCACATTGTTCCTCTTACTGCCAGTGGGACATTTTCTAGTAGTATAGGTAATACAAATTCCAAAAAATGACGATACTCTTGACCATTTAATCTCGGAGTTAAAAAATGAGGTCCAATGAGATAATCGCCAACAATACCAACCCAGACGTTCACGGAAAACTGCTGTTGATAATTATTTTCTATAACCGCATGGGGATTTTCTTCTGCCCAGATATGGTTGTTATGAAAGTTCATAATTGAATTGTAGGAAAAACAGGCTTCATCGGTAAATAATATACTGGATAAAAATGTCGGAGATGCAACCTGTTGTTGCAAAAGCCACGTAGTATAAACAACTCGCTTGGGAAAATCCGCAGGAAATAACGCTTGAACACGCTGTATGTGGTAAGGATACAGTTGGTACTCTTTTAAAATCTTCCATACAGTAAAGTGAGAAATGTTTAATTGTTGTGCAATTTTGCGTGTGCTTGTATCGGGGCAACGCTCAACTTCATGTAAAACTTCTTCCCCCAGCGCCACTGTTCTTACCGTTGCAGGTCTCCCAATAAGAGCAGCCGACCTTTGAAAGGTGCCTGATTCGCACAGCCTTTCATGTATTCTCACAAATGTTTGCCTATTTGGAACATTTCGATGAGGATATCTTTCTTGATAAATGCGTCTAGCCGCTCTGGAATTGCCTTGGGCCATTCCATAGACAAAATGCATATCGCCCATTTCCGAGTTTGTAAACCGAACCATTTTCAGATATCAGTAACAAATTTTCTATCTCAAAACTCTTGGAAACACTTCAAATAATTACTATAAAATAATTACGTATGTACCGTTTCAATTTGTGACAGTTATAAAGTTAAATTTGTTTGAACATTTGTTGTTCCTTCCATGGCCCTCTTAATTTAGTTTCAAAACACTGCAGTAATACATAACAACATTATCTGTTTCATCGAAAACAGGTAATATGAGCGAAAAAAATTAAAAGATGTCTTCCATGTAATATTAATTGTTTAATCATAAATAAAAATGTCTTTATTGTATGTCCATGGACAACAATGAGCCCATTTTGCAGCACGAGCCGAAGCCAAGAGCCGAAGGCAAGTGCTGCAATTCATACATACATATTTTTTTTTTCATTGCATTAATTTTGATAGAAAATTCTAAGACTAGAATAGAGTATTGATATGAAAAAATATTAGTAAGACCCCAGTTTTTGATGGTTTAGTTGTTGAAATGTTTTATTGTGTTGTCACAGGGATGTGCAATGAAGTGATTTTTATGTTTTTTCTCAATAACAAAGCAAGATACGAAAAAAATTCCAGATATAAAAAAGTTGTGATTTCAGTTGCTCAATGTGAAACAAATACAAAGATTGCAAAAAAATCAGTGGCACACATGTTTTCTGTCAAAAATATTGGTTACAGTGCCTTCCGGGACGCCACTGGACATGATAATTTTGATATAGTTAGGGTAAAATTCGCCCTTCACGACCTTCAATAACACTGCCAAATTTCAATAAAATCGGTTTGAAGGGTTATTAAGATATTTACGACAAAAACGATTTCTTTTAAAAATTTTAACACCCTGTATCTTGAAAACGAAGCATTACCGGACCTATGTTTATATGAACTTTTCGTCTTAGAATCACTCAAAGAATCACCCCTTTAGGTTTGGCCACGTACTTAAATAACACCCTGTATATGCTAGTAGCAAATCGTATTCAGTGATTTTATTTCACAGAGATATTCTCAACGAAACCTGATTATCTATCCAACAAAATAACATTTCGTAGTGAAGCTCACAATTTGAACCTCGCTTCAAGGGAATATAATCTTGCCTCCACCTCCTCGAACTGCTGTTTTCAGGAGAATCAACACCTACAATATTTAAAGTATTCACAACCAGGTTTCAGCAAATACAAAAACTTTCTCAACTCTGCAGTTCAGGATCTATTTCTCAAAGCTTACCGTTAGACCACTCAAACAAAAATTTACTCTTATTTATGTTCCAAATTATGTTCTTCCTAGTCACTAGTGATGACACCTGTATCAGTTTTACTGCCTGTCATTTCTATTTTGATTCAATAAATAATTTTTTGTTAGGTGTCATGTATCATGTATAGTTCTGCAAATAAACATTATTATTATCATTATTAAATGAATATAACAGTATGCATTTACGAATACCTGGCAATGACGCCAAAATGTATTTAAAATCTTTCGTTACCTTCCGGCCCGAAGTTTTCAATAGAAACCAAGTTCATTCAATGAAGCAATTTTCATTTATATAAACTATTCAGATTTTCATAACTCAAATAAGCTATTAGTGTCATTCAACCCTAAAATGCATTTAAAAGAAACTAACAAGCAATTTGAAGTTTTCATCGTCTACCATTGACTACGTAACCTCGAATTTTAATAATTCCGACATTACCACTGCTTTCATTGCTCTAAAGGTCTCTCAGGTCATAAAGCACTTTATTTCTCTTTCTCCCTGAAAACATTTAAATAAAATAAAAAGCAGCAGCGATACAGTCGAGTTTATAGTGAAGAGAATCATGGCAAATGTATTAAACGATGTAAAGAAATATAATTGGGAGGTGTACGAGACCAAAAAAACTAGAAAAGCGATATTTTGTTTCCACTAGTAGACCAAGCTCTAGAGGTTTTTCCTCACGAAATAAAAGACACAAATGGCCTATTCTAATTTTTATAGGATAGTTCGCAAAATCGGAGGAATTTTTTAAACCAGAATTTGTGAAAAAAATTGCAACTTTTTTGGTTTTTTGGAAATATCTCAAAGATTATCAAAAGAATCGTCTTACAGTAAATAGAAATTTTGTAGAGATTTGTAAAACCTACAAAATAGATTTTCATACGACCAGATCGGTGCATTTTCCACTGAGAAAATGTGGAAAAACCTCGAAAAGAGACCTTTTGCAAAAATGTATAATTTTTATAAATCTTAAGCTGGACAAAGAATATTGCGGAAACTGATAGATGATAATATGTGCTTCAACTGTGCACAAAATGTTTTCTGTCCGATTTGTAGTTTTTGCACAATCGTGTTTTAAACAATGTAAGGGAACATCTTGAAAGAAGCGCTGATTTGAGGAATATCGTCGTATTCAAATTCTGTTAAAAGCATCTGGAAGAAGAGATCAATAATAATGAAAACAGGATTTTTTTCACTTTTTAATAGGCTTCCGAATGGAAAACCACCGATGCAAAAATTGTAAAATTTCGATCTTCCACTATTTTATTAACAAAATTTAAAAATTAAAAAAGAAGTAAATAATTCTTCATTTTCTAAATATCTTGAATGTTTCGATTTCTAATGGTTAAAAGCTACATAAAAATGAATTATCAACAATTTTTACCACCATTATTTAAAAAATTGTCATAAATAAATACATTGTTTATGAGCAAATAATTTTTTTTTTGTTGTAATATATTTATTGATGAAAACTATGATTTTCCAAAAAAAACGATCCTTTAAAAATGTATTTGTTGCTAAAAAAAATTTATTTACTTTTTTAAATTTTTTTTTTAACTGTTAATAAAAAAGTGGAAACTCAAAATTTTATAATTTTTGGAACGGTTATCTATTTATAAGCCCATTAATAATAACTTTAAAGAGTGAAAAAATACTAGGGTTTTAATTCAATAGTTGTTATCGGTATTTTTATGTTAATATTCAGAGTAGAAAAATTTGTTAATGAACAAATGCATAATTTATGGAGACATTGAGATGAACATTTTTTAAATGCAGGTTATTGTTAATTGATGTAATGCAACAGTACATGATATTTATTACTCAATATTCATAATTAATATGTTGAAATATTTTTTTTGTTTTACAGGGAAACATTCTCAATTGAAAATTGAACCATTTCATGACTCTTCTGTAAATGGAAAAAAACCTACGACAAAATGAAGTTACTTTTTTGTAATATCTAACAGAAAGAGATTCAATTCACGCATGAATGAAATGAGCGTAGGAATAGTAGGAATATTAGTGGACCCAAAACCGAGCCTTGTGGAACTCCTAGGTCGACATCATATAGATCTGAGTTGGCTGCTGGCATACTAACAATTATTTTCCGGGATGTGAGATACGATATAATCCACGAAAGAATATTTCCTCTTAGGCCTATTGCACACAGTTTGTCATAAATAAAATTCTGTCGCCGCGGTTTCTGTCGATCTGCCTGGATGAAAGCCGTTTTGGCAGGTGGTTATCACTTTATATTTCGTGAGAAATGGAAATAATTTATTATATATGGATTTTTCTATAACTTTGCTCATAACACACGGAATAGGAATTGGCCTATAGCTCAGTATAGAGAAGTGGTGTTTATTTTTTGGAATTGGCATTACCTTTCATATTTTGAGATTATCTGGATAAATATGTGTCTCTATTGAAAGTTTTTTTTATAAATAAGAGTGGTTCACATATGAACTTTGCTATAGATTTAACTATCTTTGCAGACAAACAATCAATGCCTATAGATGTCTTATTTTTGAGTTGACAAATGGATTCCAGCACTTCCTCCGGACTGACTGGGCAAAAATAAAATGAATTTACTAGATGGTTTCTTTCCAGTAGTGCCACTTTCGTTGTTGAAATGCAAGGCACGGTGACTGAAATATTTTGCAAAATTTTCTGCAATTTCTAGAGGATCCATATTTTTATTGTCGATGAATAATTTTTTTGGATAGGGATTTATAGTTTTTCCTGCCTTTTCACTAACAATTTTCAAAACTTGCTTCTGTTTGTCCTTATAGTTTTTCGTATTGTTTACTCTATTCTGACAATGAGTTCTTTTCGATTGTTTGATGTCTTTTTTTTATGTTTTTTTATTTTTGATGATACTCAATTTTCAAAGAAATGTTTTGTGAATTTTATACTACCCAATACATATCTTTCAATTGCCTTCCCGCTATTTTTATTTCGTTTGTAATCCATGTTTTTCTATTTTCACTATATCCATAAAGTTTTATTCTTTTCATGGGACAATTCAAGAAGACTCAATTGCAAGTGCTTATTGTAAATAACAAAAATATTATCCTTCATTCGGCTGGGGATGACCACCTGCAGACATGTTTCGAGGTTCTTGCATCAGTGCAAGGGTTGGTCCGACAACTTTGAGTTGTCTTATCCCTGCCAAATGACCACCACCATGCACCCCCTAAGGTTGAGGCCCGGAAGGATGAACTCCCCAGCACTCGTACGTACTCGAAAGCTCACCCCCCCCCTATCCACCACCACCGCTCGTTAAAGCGGTTCCTCATCTTGATGACTGGCGATCAGCAGAATAAAATCTGACCATTTGATATGGAGTGCCCAGCCAATTCTCGGCTTGAAGCTCCCTTATATCTGACATGAGTTGACTTTTAAACAATGACTTCACTTTACTGTGCATGGTGCCACCCTGAAACTGGCTGAAGGCCTGAAAAAACTCTCGGCTGAGGGCCGAGTGCTGTGTGCTGAGTTGATTGAAATTGAAATTACTACTTGGTCGGTTCTTCGTGGTATCTGAAACATAAAAGCATGATTAATCGTGATTTGGTGCCTGTTGAAGTAGACGTTGGCGTCACCGAAGGTCTCGCCTCCGCCGTACTTCTTCAGGGGTGTCGTTGTCTCCTTGGTTTACTGGACGTCTGTATTTGTCTCTGTCTCTGTCGTCTTGCTCACGTCTGTTCTCGTGGAGCTCCGTGAGCAGCGGGTTTGTGTGGGTCTCTACTCTGTCTAGAGTTGTCCCCACATGTTGTCTGATCAGTCTGTCGATATAGTCCGTGTGGATATATGAACCTGTTGGGCATATATTGTGGTGCGTCTGTTGCCATCCTCAGGCAGACGTTGAAGAAGGCCTGTATCCTCTGCCTATAACTGTTCGCGCACTGCCCCCAAGCAGTGGATGCGTACAGTATGATAGGTAGAAGAATTGTCTTGATGAGGCGTAGTTTCAACTCGAGTGCCATGTTGCTCCTACGTCCGATGAGTGGGTACAACTTATGCCTTGCGGCTTTCGCTATAGCTAATCTGTGGGAGACGTGCCTCTGAAACGTGAGTTTCTTGTCCAGGGTTACTCCTAGGTAAACGGCTTCGTCTACCCATGGAATTCTCTCGTCGTTCATAGTAACATGGCCCTCGGGTGTCCTACGTCGCCTCGTGAACAGTATGGCCTTGCTTTTGTCTGCATTGATTCCGATCTTCCAACGATTGAACCACGGTTCCAGCTTGTTTATCTGAAGTTGCAGCTTCGATGTTACTCCTCTCTCATGAGATGACTCAGCAAAGATTGCCGTGTCATCTGCATAGAGAGCAAGTTTGGTCATGGGGTTGTCCGACATAGGCATGTCTGCAGTGTAGATCGAAAACAGGTGTGGCGACAGTACTGCTCCCTGTGGTACTCCTGCTTCTAGCCTCCTTCGTGAGGAGAGAGCATTTCCGACTTTGCATCGGTAATGTCTACCCCTTAAGAAGGAGTCTATCAGCTTGACCATTGGTATGGAGTATCCGGCATCAACCAGTCTTGCGATCAGCCCATCAGCTCTGGATGGTGGCGTCCACTATCCGGGTGACCTGGAGTTCTGTTGAGTGTTCCTGTCTGAAGCCAAATTGCTCATCTGGTAGGATGTTCAATTCTTCAGACATTGTCTCAAGTCGAGTCCTGATCACCCTTTCTGCGACCTTACTCATGGCAGGTGTTAGGCTGATGGAGCGGTGGTTTTGCGGGAACGTGTGGTTCTTGTTGGGCTTCGGAATCATGATGACCGTAGCTTCTTTTCAGCTGGGTGGAAAGTGTCTAAGTCTGAGTACAGCGTTAATGATGTTTGTCAGGGCTGCTAGTCCTTTCCTAGGTAAGGTTTTTAGTGCCCTGATTGGTATGTCGTCTGGGCCCAGTGCTTTCCTGGTCTTGGCGTGTCTAAGTATGGAGATGTCGGCTTTAGAAGAATGTCTGAGTCGTCAGTCCTTCTGAGCCGTCGGATCGTCTGGTCTACGTGCGTTTCCGTGTCCTCGACCTCATCGGTGTAATCGACCTCGTTCTCACGTCACTGACGTTCGAAGGAGTCCGCAAAAGCTTCTGTCTTGTCCGTCTCCGTGAAAACGATGCCCATCTCACAATGAAGTGGGGGGCACGGTTTCCTTCGGCCGTGTCTGAGGACTTTCTGAGTCCTCCATAGGGAGTTGTCTTCGGCGTCAAGTTCGTCCAAACGTTCAGACCATTGTCGCTCTCTGAGTAGCTTCAGCTCTTCTCTCAACCGTCGAGACACGTGGTTGAGCTGTCGCTTGTCATTTGAATGATAGTGTATTGTTTATCTAATAATTCCCTACGGATGAAGCAGCGATTTACAGTAAGTCAGTCGCTGCGCCATCCGCCAGGAAAATAAAGCACTCCTCGAAAAAGAAAAGACTCCAGGAAGAGTAAATACGAAAATATTTGAATGTTATGCCGGAGTACAAATAAACTTTATGTTTAATTTGTATATACGTTTCTAAAGAAAATTAAAATGAATACAACTAAGAAAGAAAATTTTGAGTGATGATGTATAATAGTAACCTAATATCACACAATATCAAATTCAAATGATATTTACTTATTTTGCAGGTCTACGAGCTTTTGCGTTTGTCTGATTTTGTTAAAAAAATTACATAAAAATTACGTAATTATTAAAAACCCTGTAAACGGAGTCGTAGAACTTTTTATGTCGACTCCAGTCTACAATATTGAGATTGCAATCATTCTCCCAATCTTTTTGTAACAAAATAATCTTCACATTAACGATATTCTAAAGGTAATTAAAACCCATCTCTCTGCATGTTTGACACCCTGTATCTCAGAAACTGTTGTGTCCAGGAAGACATTTGATCAGGACATCATAAACTACATCATACAAGATTTTTAGACAATTCAACTGATTGCTGATCTTTCCAAGTCTTTTTTAACATTTCGAAAATATGTAATATTTTTCGAGATATTGAAAAAAACCATGGCCCCACTTTTTTTCACTCAATTGTTTATAACTTTTGCAATTTTTTTCGGGCCCTGGGACCTTTCTTCAAACTTTCTACATGATAATGCGAATCGAATGACAGTTACTAAAAAATATTTAAAAAATGGTACATGTTGATTTGACTGGTTATAGTTCATTGCAAAATTATTACACACAACAACAACCCATTCCTATTTCCAAAGCTGCACCGGGTTGTTAGTGTGTCAATAATTGGCGTGTGAAAAGTCAATTTGTGTCACGGTTTTCGTTGTTTTTAGTCTTGCTCAACGTATCTGGAAAACCTGGTTTGCCAGAAACACTGGTAGTGTGTGGCTGACCGATAACATCTAAATATCTCAAACACGAAAAAACAAACGTAATGATTAAAAATTTATTCGTCACTGGGGTACGGCACTTGTTACAAGTTGAATGAATAAATTACGAGAATATAATAGTTGTATCGGGGGTAACTTGATTGTATCAGGTAGGAGAAAACTCAGAATTATTTAACACCTGCTCATTAGAATCACACCCTCGTATAAGTTACCCCCACATAACACAGGATACATACATAATTCTGGGCAAATTATTCAATGCATAAGCTTCCCGAGAATGTTTTACTAGAGCCATGTGGTGGATCTAATTTATATAAATAATTTCCATAAGAATTCGATTACAAGCGTTTGATATTTCCTACTAAAGACAAATTTTACTAATTCCGAGCTCATGAATTGGAGATTTTGGTGTCAACTATTGTCTATTTATTATCGAGTTTCTTTCCACTACGTTAAACCCAGAATTACATATTCTCCAACTTCCCTTACAAATATGTTGTAAAGGTGATAATGTATACCAGATTACATCTATGGCTGTTAGAATAATAACATTCAACATACTTCTTGGGAAATTCTCCGGTGGGTGGATTGTGTTTTCTGAATAAAATGGTCTACTTGAATAATATAATATTTTATTAGGTAGACACAAAAGTTATGCATAGCACTAATTAGATGGTGAGATTACACCAACGATAACGAAATACGAATATAGTAAAAATATTAACAAAAATTAAACTGTGAAAATTACATAAATATTTGATGAACGAAAAATACAAAATCAAAATATAAAATGAATTTGAGGTGAAGGTACTGATCCGCTATTTCAGTTGAAGAAAAACCCTTAAACCCATCATAGTTCAGGATATCAGTCAAGTCAAAATAAATCCTTTATTGTCGAAAATGACAGCATGAGATTCATTCATAAACAAACATATAATAAAATACGAGATAAAAAATTTCACACAAAAAATTTTAAATGACTTACCTATGTAGGATAATTTATTGTGTACGAGGATATATTGAAGATTTCTTAGACTACTATAGAAACAAATAAAATTTCAATGTCAAAATATTTTATTACTCAACGTATTCTCCTCTTAATTGGATACATTTATTACAGCGAACCTGCAACGTCTATAGAGCTTTCAAAAAAAATTTCTTCTTGCTCTTCAAACCAGACCTCCACAGCTTTTATTACCTCCTCGTTGGAAGAAAATTTAAGACCTTTTAATTTTTTTTCAGTTGAGGAAAGAGACGGAGTCATATCTGGTGAATAAGGGGGGTGTTCTAGTAATTCAAACCCTAAATCACGAATTTTTTGCATGGCAACATGAGATTTGTGTGCAGGGGCGTTGTCCTGCAAAAACAAAACACCTTTGGATAGCTTTCCGCTTCTTTCCTATTTAATTTTTTCCCGTAGAGTAGTCAGTAATGTCGAGTAGTAATCTCCAGTTATTGTTCTACCCTCATCCAAAAAATTAATCATGATTACTCCATGGCAATCCCAAAAAACTGAAGCAAGAACTTTTCCAGCAGAATTTTGGACACGAAACTTCTTAGGTCTTGGAGATCCGGAGTGTCGCCATTCCATCGATTCCTGCTTTGTTTCTGGATCGTATAAATGTACCAAAGTCTCATCCATAGTAACAATTCGGTTTAAGAAGTCTAAATCGTTTTCAAATCGAGCACAGATCGAACGCGATGCTACTACTCTTGCACGCTTTTGGTCAACATTCAAACATTTGGGGATCCATTTTGTAGCTATTTTTCTCATGTCCAAATTGACGTGAACTATATGATGAACGCGTTCGTATGAAATATTCAGTGCTTCAGATATTCGTTTTAGCCCAATTCGACGGTCTGTTAGAATCATGTCATGAACTGCGTCGATATTTTCGGGGACTGATACAGAAACTGGCCTTCTCGATCGGTCATCATCTTCAATGGAAAATTTATCTCTTTTGAAGCAGTCCAATTTTTCACGGTCGCATACGAAGGACATTGATCACCAAGGGTATTAAGCATATCTTCATAAATCTGCTTACCACTTAACCCTTTTAAATACAGGTACTTGATGATGGCTCGATACTCCAATTTTTCGATTTTCACAATTTCGATGGACATATTTCTTCTTTTAATTTATTGCGTAACTCTGGTTTACTTTCTTGACGTCAAACTTTACACTTCTAATGAGTTATTGTTCGTTGCTATGGTAACGCAATATGTTTATGCAGCGAACTGGTCTAGGCTGACTAAATATCAATACGTTCTCGTATGTAAATACCCAGAAATTTAGTATGCTGTTTGTTCTCTATGTACTGATTCTCATATTTTAAATACTCTAGAATACATTTGAAAGTACTACTTTTGATTTGTTCAGATTGAAACATAAAGAGTTAGCATTACGCACCAATTTCGAATATTTGAAACATCTGTTTTCATCATATCTGTTAGCTGATAAATTTCTTTTTCTACGTTAATGCAAAAAAAAACACACTTAATCGAACTTTATTTAGTGAAGAAACTGGTTATTTATTGCACTCATCTGTCATTCTGCTACAGCGTTCTGTCATCATGACAAACATGAAAGTCAAATCGACGCCATATTTAGCTCGTTTTCTATGAGATTGTATTACGTTTTATACAGTTGCATATTTTTCATTATTGTGAATCATATTTATGACCTACTGGGATTACTACAACTTTACTAGAAAATGCGATTTAATAAAAATAAAATTTGTTTCATTGAATATTATTATATTACTTTTAGCAGCTAGATCAGAACAAAGAATGTCTTCCTTACACTTTTGTACCACCTGATTGAAATAGGTTTTCGGTTTTGCACAAACGTAGAAAATATGGTATGAAACTTGTGCAAAAATTGATTCTTGCACTTACTTTTTGCACGTGTTGCATAAATAACTATTATGACTCCATATAATAGCGGTATCGTCAGAAAAACAGTAAATCATCCTGCGAAGTTATTGGTTGTTAGGTCATTTTTATTATAATGAATTTTCTTTATTCATATAATAATCAACTAATGAGTTTGAAATTTGTGTTTGTCTAATTCATAATGAGTGGTAATTTTGAAAACTTTTGTTTCTTAGTTTTAAGTTCTAAGTTTCTGAATATTTCTGCTCGACTACTATATCCTCAAGGACAAGTTCCATAGAATTGGCCCAGATATGTTTTTTGTGTATTTCTTTTCTAAAAATGAAATATCCATACCATTCTAATCCTTAGACAATATTCAATTTCACATACAAATAGACTAGTTTCACATAAATAGTTTATTTTGAAACAATAAAAAGCTATAAATATTTATTCAAATAATTCTTACTCAGTATTTTTCATTTGAGTAGTCCTTTTTTATCTGAAATTTTTAAATTTTGAATTTTTTATTAAAATAACCTCCAATCTGACATTTTTAGTTCATGACCGCCATTTATTTTCAAATGGTTCAAGTCATCTCTATACCGGGTGACACAGTAGACATGTAGCAGCCTGTAGTTTTGCGGAAGTTACGTAATCAATGATAGCGCTTCATTTGAATCTAACGACAACTTTTTTCAACTACCTGTTTGATCGGCAGTAACTCCAGCTTCTTTTTTTTTTTGAATGACACCCTGTATTTTTATCTACCCTATCTTATTTGTCTTGAAATTCACTATTCAACCGTGTATCACAAAGTGGCATTCGTTTCTCAATTCGCAGATGACATTTCATTGAAAAACATCAAGTTGGCTGTTACCCGAATTCGATGATCTTTCGATGCTTGGTAGGCTTGGAAATCCAAAGAGTATCAGTTAAACGATATAATTTCAGTTTTTTCCATACCTGATCACTTCATACAGATTGTCAATAATTTCTTCAATAAAAAGAAAAAACATCTGAAAATTACTCACGATATTGCGAAAACTGAGATAAGAACATATTTTTTTCAATTTAGATACTTGTTAAGAAACTATCTGCCTTTCTCTTTGGCCATGTAGCCATATCGTGATCTTTCCATTTGAAAACATAAGATTAAAATTGTTCCCCTGATACACCAATTCACAAGTCTATTAGTCTAGATATTTGCAATAATATTTTGCCTAGTAGGCGGTGTACACAGAATGTTTTGTGTTTGACAGGTAATCATCATTTGATTGTACTGATTATCTCCGTCAGTTTCATGCTGATTAAAATTGCATCGTTTAATTAGATACTAAATATGTATTCAAAGATTAAAAAGGTCGATATGTTGTTGATATTCGGAGAGTGCAAGAGAAATTGTAGACAGGCTGAACATTTGTAAGTCGAAAGATTTCCGGAAGACGCCATCCACCTGATGGTGGAGTAGAAGATCAGTTCAGAGCAGTTCTTTTCAAAACTCTTCTAGCGGTCTCTCGATTCACGCCGATTTCGTCCTCAATTTGTCTCAGTGATATCGTCGGATATGCATGTACTATGGCCAAAACGTTTACTTTCATTTCCTCGTCGACAATGGATTGGAGATTGTTTTGAATTTCCGGTTCTCTTCTGAACTGCTCTTCTACTCTGACGAAATAATTATTAGGCGGATGGCGTCTTTCCGGAAATCTTTCGACTTACAATTGTTCAGCCTGTCTACAAATTCTCTTGCACTCTCCGAATATCAACAACATATCGACCTTTTTATTCTTTGAATACATATTTAGTATCTAATTAAACGATGCAATTTTAATCAGCATGAAACTGACGGAGATAATCAGTACAATCAAATGATGTTTACCTGTCAAACACAAAACATTCTGTGTACACCGCCTACTAGGCAAAATATTATTGCAAATATCTAGACTAATAGACTTGTGAATTGGTGTATCAGGGGAACAATTTTAATTTTATGTTTCCAAATGGAAAGAACGATATGGTTACATGGCCAAAGAGAAAGGCAGATAGTTTCTTCACAAGTATCCAAATTGAAAAAAATATGTTCCTATCTCAGTTTTCGCAATATCGTGAGTTATTTTCAGATGATTTTTCTATTTATTGAAGAAATTATTGACAATCTGTAGGAAGTGATCAGGTATGGAAAAAACTGAAATTATATCGATTAACTGATACTCTTTGGATTTCCAAGACTACCAAGCATCGAAAGATTATCGAATTCGGGTAACAGCCAACTTGATGTTTTTCAATAAAATACAATTCATCTGCGAATTGAGAAACGAATACCACTTTGTAAAACACGGTTGAATAGTAAATTTCAAGACAAATAAGATAGGGTAGATAAATATACAGGGTGTCATTAAAGAAAAAGAAGTTGGAGTTACTGCCGATCAAACAGGTAGTTGAAAAAAGTTGTCGTTAGATTCAAATGAAGCGCTATCATTGATTACGTAACTTCTGCAAATTTCAAATTTTTATCTCTTCAAATAAAGAAACCACAGGCTGCTACATGTCTGCTGTGTCACCCGGCATGTATCATGGAATCTTACTTCCAGTCCTGGATTTTAGTTTCAAAAACATGTTTTCGAGCATAGTTATGGTCATCTTCAGTAGAAATGAACAGGAGTTGAACTAAAACGAGTAAAAAAGAGTAAAAAGACGATTAAAAAAGACGAAGCAAATATAATATGCGAACCTGAAATACAAAATGGATACTCACGTGGCATGGGAAACATTGAGAAATACACACAAAAATTCTATTTAATTACTACAGAAGTTGCCAATATCCTAAGATCAGGGAGGAATAATAGGTGACCATTTACTTGGTAGAACCAGCATCAGTGTCAGTAAACTGGAACAACAGTTTTTTTTTTTAATTTTCTATAAGACGCAGATCAGATCGTTGTCATGAATAAAATGTAGTGGAAACGTCGATAATAAAGATTTATGTAAATTAAGTGTCATATATAGGAAAAAAGACTAACCTATTTCAGGAAAGAGGCAAGTCAAAAAATCAATCAAGGTATCTAACTGCAAGCGGATGAGTATTCAAAGAGAAGTACAATAGCTGGGAGAGAAAGTTTAAATTTTTTGTAAGAAGTTTCCTATGACATTAAGAAATATTTGATAGATTCATTCCTGACTGCAAAATTTCTTTTCATAACAATAATCTTGCTACCAACTCAATCAATAACAAAGATAAGATTCCTCTTATGGTGTTTCTTGGTACATCACGATTGTAATGCTTCATTTATTGGTCAAACTGGTAGTTTATTTTCTCTAAAAATCCATGAACAAAAGAGATTGATGATTGATCTTCATTCAGACATGATTTCTTCAAGTTTTTCTACTAATAGAATCGTCAATAATAAACGTCAATTTGATTTTGATCAGACATTAACATTTTACACATTTGTGACAAAAGAACAATATTGAATATTTGGTAGATTATGGAAATTAATAGAATTAATAAGGACTAATATGTTCATCCAAAAATTCTACAAATTGAATTTAATTGTATTTCTTTTATCAGCGCTCTACAATTCCAACAATAATCCAGTATTAGATTTTCCTATCACATCTCTCTTTGAATTACAGTTTTCTTTTCCAACAAACCAGGATAAATTGAATGTGGTTAGGTATCTGGAGAAATAATCTTGTTGTTTTTAGTCGGTTTTAGAAAACGAGAAAAAAAAATTTAATTCTGTTTTTTCAAACCTATATCGTCAACTGGATGACACAACTACACAACAGAGCTTCCAAGAAGAATGCAAAAGAGAACATTAAACCACTCAATTCATCGAGCAACACATTATGCACTTTATCTTCATGACTCCATAAACAGCTGTCACGTATTCTGAAAAAAAATGAGATGAGAATCTGTGAGGTTATGTTAAAACGGTCATAAGCGGCAACCATGAAAGCTCTTGAATTCCCACAAGCCGACAATGTAAACTTCAAATTTCCTTTTCGATTCACATAAACAATAATATCAAGATTTAATGTTTCCGAGAAGAACGATATTTCGTCGACTGTTTTACAGCGCGCTCTCGATAATTCAGTGTATCGGTATGCATTCTGCTCCGGTATGGAATTAAATTTTTACTTTTATGTCGAAACGACAATAAAAATGCCATATCGTCACCGTATAAGTCGAAGTGAAACAAAAGTGCATCATGGTAGCGTATAGTGTGGTGGGGTTTGACGAAATTGTTGAAAATAAATTACACGTGGGGCAATCAATCAATTGAAAGTGATATAGATTGAAAGAGCGTAATAATAGCACAAAGCAATATAATTCTTATTAGCAGACATATTGTGCTTAATTCAATGTATTTTGTCGAAACTACACAGAAATGCATATCCATTATCGATTTTTCTTTTAGGGGTCAGGGGTATGTGGTTAATACGTTTTTCTATAAATTTTCTCAAGTACTAAGCGAGATAAAAAACAAGGAACAAGAAAGTTGTATTTTTAATTGTTCAATGTTTTTTTATGTTCTGGTTCCAACGCAACTTGAAAATAATTGTAATTGTGAGTGCCACTGTTTTAATGTTTATATTTCTCAAAGATCTTGTTATGCCCCAATAGTATTATTCATATTTACGCATCCTAATCATGCCCATGTTCTAAAAGGATTGATAAGCATATCCCAAGTAACAATTTCAGTTTTGTGATAGCCCTCAGAAGGTTTTGAATACCATAACAATTACAGCATCGAGAAAACTGTTTTGCTGTAACGACATCCATAAAACCTCCTTAAAGCTGCTATAAATCTACGAGGGGCCCACTCCTATGAAGGTTCTCAGGGCTATTTTGAAATGCAAGCATAAAACCTGTTTGCCTTATTCGCAGGATTCTTAATAACCTCCTGAGGATCATTATAAATCCAAATCATGGGGCTGTTATAAACCTGTATGTCATCAAAAAAATCTATTTGGCATCAAAATACCATTTTTTGAATGAAATTGGGTTAGAAAATATTCCATAAATAACTACAGCCAACACGGACTTAAATTAATCTAATTCTTCAGTTGCGAAAAATAGGGCGACTATTTTACAAGCAAAAATATAATGATGGCGTCCTGGCAGTGATACCTATATGAAGAATACAACAACATGAAATGTCGAATATCATCTGCGAATGAATTTTTTTTGACAAAATGACATCAGTTAGGTGGTAAATCTGCAACGCACCTCAATGACAACGCGAAATTAAGAAAATTAACAAAATACCACATAACATTAAAAAATTATTTTGACACATATCTTTCCCGGAATGATTAGTACTATATCTAAATACAAATGATTACCAATAATTGTGTTTTTCCTTTCCGTCATACACACCAAATTGCAAGAAACATGAATTGAAATTCTGAAATTCTCTCTGGTTGTTCCCTCTGGTTGTAATAAAATATGGCTACCCTACCTTTATTCTATTTAGCCGTACCTATTGCCGTCATAAAGTCGTTTCTCCTCAAAATAAACCATTTTAAAATCATTTTATCTTGAAAAAGTACGTTTGGTATTATTTAATCCTATTTCCAAAATATTTCAACTGTCAATTGTCAATCCCGCCTGACATTCGTCTTTTCGTGATCGACGTGGTCAGTATACTCAGTGTCTATACTCCCGTGATAAGTATTTGGTGTCTAAGTCTTGTGAAACGTTTAATTACTATTTAGTTTTTCCAGTTATCTTTACCCAATGTGATTTATTTATTACCGGTTAGGGGGAGCTACTAGCATTTAAGCAGAAATAGTTCTATGCTTTGATTTTATAGCGGTTCTAGAGAGTACATCTCAAAACCTTAATAAAACCTCATCGTTAGTTTTACACCATTGCATGGACTTGAGGAGTGCTATAAAACCACCACAAAACTAAGTTTCTATATGCATTATTCAAATACCAAAAGGAATTATCGTGTATGTGTAAGTATAAGCCATTGTAAAACCATCATAAAAACAAATGTACTTAAATGCTGAAAGGTTTTATCTTATAGCCTTCAGCTTTCAGGATTGTTCTGAAACTGATTCATAAATCTGTTTCCTCTGGTAGCGTATTAGGAATAATATATGACCTGCATTAATCAAATTGGGCATTACCTAACCTTCATAAAACTTTCATAAAACTAGGATAAATCCAAATAACATTCAAATTGTTACTTGGGATGTTTACATGGACTTTTATGTGAAATCACAGTCTTCACATTCACCTTGAATCTTGTTATGAAAACAGCGTTGTCTAGAAAAGTAGTGCAACTAAAAATTTCGAAATCAATAATATCATTAGAAAACTCAAGCTAATACTATACATCCGATATTAAGAATCCTGCAATCTCAGCAACATACCAAAGTTTCATCAGAAATCAGTCAAAATGTCAACTTTCCCAAATTTGGACTATTATAACAGCAGAGTATGAGTCCTATCTACGATGTATACTTAAATTCTTCCAATAATAACTCAATCTGAAGAAAAAATTTAATTAAATCAATGTAACACACAGTATAGGAAGTTTGGTGTAGAGTCAAGGCAAACTTAGACTCAACAGTGAAAATATAAAAAGAAACTGCAAAGGAGATTAGTCAAAATAGCTTCTGCATCAAGTTTATAGAAACATATAAAGAGTGTGAAAACTTTAAAATAATTAGAATTAGGTATTTTAAGAATATAGAATAGAAACAAACTATGCATAGATTAATTATAAGTGAGGAAATTATAGAATTAGTAAAAACAAAAAGTGATCGCGAGTGCTGTGAAACCAGTGAAAAAGACACCTGGAAACGATGGTGGAGTCTCCCAAGTAGACTAAACATTAATTAACAGGAGAGTTTAATCTCTAAGACAATGGGGACACTAATAGAAAGAGATGAAAGAACATTTGTGACGAAATGTGACGTAGTTGGACATGTCATGGCCGCCGTTGTCAATAGACAGTGACGGACTAGCTCTTGGTATATGAGAGTTACTGCTGACAGTTTTGTTGCTTGGTTCGAGTTCGACTCTGTAATCATGCCCAAGTACGTCACTATGATGCGTTGATGATACAAGATTATGATGGGCTAGAGCTTATTAAACCCTCCTGTTAGTTTAGTCTATTTGGAAGTCTCCTGCTGAATCTGGCTGTTCTGGTTCTGGTTCAGTTGGTGGACAGGGCTTTTTCTTATAATTTTGTTAAATTTTAAATTGCCGGTACATAAATTCTGCTTTCTTTTCTTGATAATTTTCTCCACTCCCTTTTTCTATCAACGTTTCTCAGTCTTACCTCACTCGTGATCCCTTTCATTTTACTGCGCACTTCTTCTAAAATTTTCTTATAACTACTTACAACTATTCACAATTTTTCTTATTCCTGTTATTAAAATTTGTTTATCTTCTAATTTCATCAATTAGCTTTTTTGATTCATGATTTGACATTTCTGTCCTCGTTTCTAACGGTTGAAATGTACTTGTAAAATTGTCGATATACTGAGTGTTATTATATTAATTTTGCATTTGATTACTAATTTTCTTTGAATTTAAAATTTCCTTTACTTTTTGTGTGCTTTATTTATTTTGTGCTGTAGATAATTTTATTCATTCATTTGGTTTCTAATATAAAATTGCTTTTAGGAAAAACTGCTGTTCATGGAACGATTTACTTGCTGCGTAGACTGGAATCGTACTCTGATGTTTTTGTATCAAATTTTGGAATGCTGAGGTTGCGACTGGTTTTAATCGAAATTATGGTTTCTTGACATACCTTTTTGGGAATTTTAACCTTCCACAGTCTGAAAATGAAAAAATGTTAATTCAAAGAAATCTGTACAAGTGTAGAGGGGCAATAATCAATTTGCCCCGATCAGTTACTAATGACACCAAAATGTTAATGAGTGAATCAAATCAAGAGAAGGGGAAGTTGAAGGAAACTGCCTGTATTTTATTATCGACGAACTGTTTTTCGACCAACTCAATAGAAATGGATCGCACATGGTTACCTCTCCTCAGAGAAGATTTGAGAAATAACAGATTGATTGATTGATATCAGACACCCTATATGTATCCAGGTCGCAAAAGTCATCATAAAAAATATTTGGCAGATTTCATTTGACTTTGTCAAAACAAATCCCTCATATTCAAACCGATAAAAATTGAATTTTCGCAAGTCTTCATCCTTCGAGTTTTGATAACGGAGACAGATTTAGTCTCCGAAACGTCAACGTTTTTGAAAAAGAGAAGTATTTTTAGTCAATTTAAAAATTTTTCTCGTCGTATATGCAAATTTAGTATTCGATACGTTACTGACGAAATAATAAACTGTTTTCAAGGCAACAGTCTTCTAAACGCAGTAACTGATCGGGGAAAATTGATTATTGCCCCTCTACACTTGTACAGATTTCTTTGAGTTAACATTTTTTCATTTTCAGACTGTGGAAGGTTAAAATTCCCAGAAAGGTATGTCAAGAAACGAATATCCTCCACAAAAACAAACTTTCATTCGAAACTATGGTGTTCTGCTGATATAGTAAAGTACTTTGAATTAGAGGTATAGAACGAGGATATATTGAAAAAATCTTAGCCTACTATAGAACCAAACAAAATTTCAATGTCAAAATATTTTATTACTCAACATATTCTCCTCTTAATTGGATGAATTTATTACAGCGAACCTGCAACGTCTCTAGACCTTTCAAAAAAATGTTTCTTGTTGCTCTGCAAACCAGACCTCCACAGCTTTTATTACCTCCTCGTTGGAAGAAAATTTACGACCTTTTGACCTTTTATTCAGTTTAGGAAAGAGATGATAGTCGGACGGAGCCAAATCTGGTGAATAAGGGGGGTGTTATAGTAATTCAAAACCCTAAATAACAAATTTTTTGCATGGCAAAATGAGATTTGTGTGCAGGGGCGTTGTCCTGCAAAAACAAAACACCTTTGTATAGCTCTCCGCGTCTCTTTTCTTTATTTTTTTCCCGTAGAGTGGTCAGTAATGTCGAATAGTAATCTCCAGTTATTGTTCTACCCTTATCCAAAAAATCAATCATGATTACTCCATGGCAATCCATAAAAACTGAAGCAAGAACTTTTCCAGCAGATTTTTGGATACGAAACTTCTTAGGTCTTGGAGAACCGGAGTGTCGCCATTCCATCAATTTTTGCCTTATTTCTGGTTCGTAGAAATGTACCCAAGTCTTATCCATAGTAACAATTCGGTTTAAGAAGTCTACATCATTTTCAAATCGAGCACAGATCGAACGCGATGCTACTACCCTTGCACGCTTTTGGTCAACATTCAAACATTTGGGGATCCATTTTGCAGCAATTTTTCTCATGTCCAAATTGACGTGAACTATATGATGAACGCGTTCGTATGAAATATTCAGTGCTTCGGATATCCCTTTTAGCCCAATTCGACGGTCTGTTAAAATCATGTCATGAACTGCATCGATATTACTGACACAGAAACTGGTTTTTCCGATAGGTCATCATCTTCAATGGAAAATTTACCTCTCTTGAAGCTTGCAGTCCAATTTTTCACGGTCGCATACGAAGGACATTGATCACCAAGGGTATTAAGCATATCTTCGTAAATCTGCTTAACCCTTTCAAATACAGGTACTTGATGATGGCTCGATACTCCAGTTTTTCGATTTTCACAATTTCGGTGGACATATTTTTCCTTTTAATTTATTGCGTAACTCTGGTTTACTTTCTTGACGTTAAACTATACACTGACACTTCTAATTAGATATCGTTCGTTGCTATGGTAACGCAATATTTTGTTTATGCAGGGAACTGGTCTAGGCTAACTAGATATCAATACATCCTCGTATCTACTTGGGATTTCTGCTGTTTTTGATGAATTTTGAACTTTTTTGACTATTCTATTTTCATATAGTACATTTCATAACAATACATACATTCAGAAATCACCCAATCTCAGTTATCACTCAAATAGTAAATAATATGTCAATTCACACAATATCGTTTCAATATCGATGTTTTAATCCCTGCACTTTTTTCTATAATCCAACGGAAGCTCCCGTACTATAAATCTCAGCCACATATTTCGAACGTGAGTCCCAGGAAAGACTCATTGCTTTTATTTTTTACGTGGTGTAACAGTGCACGTGCATAATGTTCGGGAAACACATGTTCAAAAAACGGCTGCCCATTAGTGGAAAATGTTTATAAGGACAGTCATGCATGGAGGATTGATGAAAAATTGTTGTTTATTGCTGTCCCGTACGACCAGTTGCCAAATACGAGTTATGTTCTCGAGTATAGCCGCTGCGTGCTGAAACACCCGAAGAAAGTGGATATGTCAATACCGGATCATTGTGTGATTCAGCAATGCTAATGAGGTTTGGTCATTTTTTTCACAGAGTGTTGCACAATTTAATAAAAACATTTCGATGTCGAATTCCTGGGGTCAAAATAAAACTTTTTCTCGAAAAACGTGTCATAAAATTCACCCCGTCCAAGCCACAGACATAGCACGTCGCACAAAAGAAATCGTATATTTAGAATTCTGAATCGAACATTTGGAAAATTAACAGGCCCGTGGGTTTTTGGACGCTGTGTTCATTTCTTGAATCAAATATAAGGTAACTCCAATTCATAAGATTTGACTCCACTATTTATGTAAGAATATTCCATTTTTGCAAAAAATTCAAATTTAAACATCACCATTAACATGGCCATAAATCTATAATTTTCCTCTTGCATTTTTTTCGAGAAAATCGCTGGTGAATGAAAACGTAACAAACTAAAATACTTGGGTTATGACTTTTTAGTTTATCCCTTTTGACGTTTAAATTGTTAACCATCAATTTAACATTTCTTTGCTCGAATTGAGACATATGTAGCTTGGAGAGGGTGAATTTTGGAACACATGGTAAAAAATGTCTTATTTCGAACACAGGTATATGCCCTTAAAATATTCGTATAGAAATTTGTAACACTAACACCCTGTGCACGTACAATCAATTAGGTGAAGTACATCTGATGTCACGTTTGGTTGAAATGGAAACATTTAAATAATAATAACACTGACTCATTTTCGGCTTTCCTTAAAACATGGCTTGTAATCCCACTTCACAAGGAGGTGACCTAGAAGATCAATCGATTTTTCGCCCTTCCCTTTCCTAGCCAAAATTAAAGAAAAACATCTTACATTTGACTTTTGAAAAAAAGTACCCATGATGCACTGAACTATAAATAGATTTGACAAAGATCATGGAATGGTCATAATTTTGAAAAAAAAAAGTGTGAACTGTGTTAGATTCAGATGGTTGATCAAATTCGACATATAAAACTACAATAGAGTTTAGAATATATTTTCTACACTTTAGGGAATGAAAGGGTACTTTTAATCCCTCATTTGAGAGACTTAAGCTGCACTTCTGATTCCTCAGGGATTGAAAATGTATTCAATATCCTTTGGGGATTAGAAAAGAACTACATTTATTTTTTCAAATTGAATTCAATTTTTTCGACTGAGTCGATAAGAAACGAAAGAATGGACTTTTTTGACAACTTAGTTTGTTACCCTGATACTGGCATTTTTTTTTCAAACTTTATAGCAACGCTTTCAAAGCAAATCACTTTTCGAACAATATGAGAGCCACTAATCAGTCAGCAAAGTTGACATTTTGGAACCGCTATGGATACGAAAGTCTTTCATTAATTCTTTGAGTATTTAATTCTCAGTCTTTTCAGTCCCACAGTGCATAAAATAGTATATAAACCACGGGACTAAGGATCTTCTGATCCCTCAGGATCCCTCTGGATGAAAAGTACCACTTTAGTTCCTAGGTTTATGATATATAAGCAGTGTATAAATTCAATTGTTTCAGAGAGTCCTTCTCTTGATTACCTCAGGCATTTCTGTTAGTGACAGCAATATGGAAAAATCTAATTCTAGTTCAAAATCTAGCTGTTAAATTGCTTTTATTATCTGTTGGTTTTCTTGTAGGGAGTAATATCAATCACTTAAGCAGCTGAACTACTTCTCATCTTGTTATAAAGTTGCAGAAGTTTGGTAAACGAATATTTCCAGAAAGTTTACTTTAGTTGGCATAGCATTAGTATTGGTTGCAAGACCCCGTTGCAAAAATCAACAGGAAACATTTTCCTGGCCTACACCGACCTGTTTCCTTTCAACGTGATCACGTGCCAGGCTACTCTTCTAAGGCAATGTTGCCAAACTTATGGGTGGTTTCCCTGGTTCCCTACTTCAATCACAAGTTCTCGAAACCTGCAACACATAATATGTGAAGATTGATCGTTTGCATACAGTAAAAACAAAACAGGGCCCATTATGGATCCCTGCGATACCCTCCTTTCGATTGGACGTTAATGATTTATATTGCTATTATTATAAACCACTTGTGTTCTATTAGTGGGGTAAGATTCATTAATGTTTCTGGAAACACTTCTTTGTCCATACCATTCCAATTTCTCCAGAAGTTTTTATGACAGAAACAGGCCTTCGATAGATCAGTGGAGATTTTTAAACATAGTTTTATGTTTTCCATATACAGGGTGTATCTAAATAACACCGAAAAAATTAAAGGGGTGATTCTGTGATGAAAATTAATGTGAGTGTTTGGTATAAATTTTTTTGAAAAAACCCTCCCCGAAAAAGTTACACCCCTTCGAAAATTAAAAAAAAAATGGTTTTTCTTTTTTATTTTCCCTGTATATCAAGCTAAAGACACGAAACTTGGCAAACATAATCTGTCAATAAGAGTACACTTTTTGAAATTTTTTCAACCCTGAAGTATGCTTAGAAGGGGTTGATTATTTCTACCCCTAAGATATTTTTTCTTACAACTTTTTTTTAGATAAAAATTTTTTCTTTAAAAAAGTATGACTGAAAAGCCCAATTCATTGGCTAACTTTTTTAACTCAACAAGTTTTTTTCGAAAACTTAAGCATTTATGAGAAAAAAATAAATAAGCTCATGTAAAATAGCATTTTATTAAACAACAGCCAACCAAATTATGATTATGATTATGAGACTTCTACAATAAAAACAAAAGTGAACAAACAATGAACAAAAACCTGTCGAATATCGACAATACAATTATAATAAATGTTGAAAATGACCGCCTTCAGCTTCAATACAAGCATCTACCCTTTTCCTCATAGAATTGCGTATACGATGAAATATTCCTGGAGAATTTCTTATAGTTCCACACCCTGCTACAATGCGGTATCGCAAATCATCGATATTTTCAACTGGATTTGTGTATATCAAAGATTTCAGATATCCCCATATGCAAAAATCCAAAGGATTAAGGTCAGGGGAGCGGGCTGGCCAGTTTACAGGTCCTCCTCGACCTATCCATTGATTGGCATACACCTCATCCAGGTGAGTTCTTGTACGTATACTAAAATGAGCTGGTGCACCATCGTGCATAAACCATGAATGTTGCCTAATTTGAATGGGAACCTCTTCAAGAAGAACAGGTAATTCTTCAAGGAGATGACAATATTCTTCACTATTTAATCGCAGCGGAAGAAAATGGGGACCAATTAAATGATTATCAATAATTCCGAGCCACATGTTTAATGAAAATTGATACTGATGATTTCCTTCAAAAAAGCCATGAGGATTTTCGTCAGCCCAAAGGTGATTGTTGTGAAAATTTCTAATAGTCTCTTGAGAAACTCGCCTCGTCAGTAAAAAAAATATTACCTAAGAACTGTGGTGCTTGGCCAATCATATTAATAAGCCACTGACAAAAAATCACACGGGGTAAAAAATCTCGAATCATTAACTCCTGCACCCGTTGAAGATGATAGGGATACAACATTTCTTCTTTTAAAATTCTAAAAACAACGGAATGGCTCACATGTAGGACACGAGCTATTCTCCTGGTACTAGTTTCTGGGAATTCTTCAATTGGATTAAGTACGGCTTCTTCTACAGCTGCAGTTCTAACTTCTCTAGTACCTACGACCAGAATCATAACTTCTTTTTTCAAAATTACCACGTTCCCGCAAGCGTCGGTGAATAGTTGTGAACGTAGTATGATGGGGTAGTCTACGCTGTGGGTACTGTTCAGCATAAAGTCTTTGCGCTTCCAATGAATTACCGTTAGCACGACCTTATGTAAAATGCATATCTGCCATTTCCAAATTCGAATATGCATTCATATTTTCAATCAACTAATATTTCCTACAATACACAATCATAAAACTTGTGAAACAATAAGATGGGTGACAGAAAATGACACTACACAATCCTAGTGTCAGTATTAATGTTTTTTTGCAAAGCACAGGCCACTAGACTTGACGCAAAATACACTCGCGTTAGCTCATCTTTTTGAAAATGCATTGCATTAGATTTTTTTTCTCGTAAATGCTCAAGTTTTAGAAAAAACTTGTAGAGTTAAAAAAGTTAGTCAATGAATTGGGCTTTTTCAAAGAAAAAAGTTTCATCTAAAAAAAAGTTGTAAGAAAAAATATCTTAGGAGTTGAAATAATCAACCCCTTCTAAGCATACTTCAGGGTTGTAAAAATTTCAAAAAGTGTACTCTTATTGACAGATAATGTTTACCAAGTTTCGTGTCTTTAGCTATACAGGGAAAATAAAAAAGAAAAATCATTTTTTTTTAATTTTCGAAGGGGTGTAACTTTTCCGGGAGGGTTTTTTCAAAAAATTTTATACCAAACACTCACATTAATTTTCATCACAGAATCACCCCTTCAATTTTTTCGGTGTTATTTAGATACATCCTGTATAGAGAATAAACCGATATTGATTGACATTATGGCATTTATAAAAATATGATTGAAATTTCAATCAATTCACAACAAAATGTGGATAGTTTTTCAAAATATCAACGATTCACAATCACAGAGTTTTAATCTTATCTACAAATACTGCAATACTGCATCCGTCCGGTCTCAATCAAATATCTCTGAGATTGTTTTTAGTGTCGATTTCCAGAATATACACGCAATAAACCAGATAATCAGATTTTCTTTGTGAGCTAGACACTTACAGACCCATATAAGAATCAGTTGTCGTTGCCCGAATGGCTCATATCCAAGTAACGATTCGCTGTTAACTGTCCGCCATATCGCAATTGAAACGGATTCCTGTCACTTAATACGCCAACGGGTATAACTATTTTAGTGTCCGAACTCCGAATCGGTGTTTTTATCAAATTCCCTAAAAACTTATTCCATTTCAGCGAGTACAGTATTTATTGGCGATGAAGATGTTTATTTTTGTTGCCTGAACAGGAGTTTGTGTTGTCCTTTTTTGATTGTGAAGAAGTTGTTTTTTTAGTCCAGTGGAGTACTTCGTATGGCATCTACTGTTGTATTTTCCCATATTTCTTATTATGTTGCAGTTTGGGATGCTCCACAAAACTCAACAAAATATTTGTCTCCCAGAAAAGGGTGTTGCGCCTAGTCTATAAAATAGACTATAGAAAATCTTGTAGGCAATATGTGCGTACTAGGGTTTGCAATCCCGGAGAGATAATACAATCCCGGGATCAAATTCACACTATCCCGGGATCCCGGGATTTCAGTATCGGGATTACAATTTGAAAAAAGTATAGGGTATATTGTAGATAAGTAAAGAATACATAAATACTCGTATATGAACTCAAAAATGTATTCTATACATCAACAAGTAAAGAGAAAAGAAGCCAAACATTCATTACTGACAGTGTTGACTGAACCAGTAGCGTAAAAAAATCAACTCGTTAAGGGTATTATCTGCAAGTCGGGATCTGACTTTTGTGCAAATGTTACCAGCTGCGGAAAATGCTCTTTCAGATTCTACGCTAGTTGGTGGAAATGTTGTTAAAAGATCATATGCCAGCTGAAGATATGTACCTCTATTGTCACCATTTTCGAAAAGGGCCATTTCCTTTGTTAAATTTGATGATATCAAATCGTTTCCAGGACGCAATCGAATTGGGTGCATTGCGTTTTCCAATGCTTCATTTAAAATTGTTTCCAGTGTTTTTTGTGTTCGAGGTATAGACTGAGTCAGTGACGCAAGGGGAATTCTATCTTCCTCATCATCTCGTTCATCAATTGCCTCTGGAACTATGCGGAAACGTTTTATAAGACTCACGAGTATCTCCCTAATAACTTTTTTTTCAGGAACTTCGAATAATGCATCTGATTCTTGCTCATTGGGATTATGCAAGTACCGGAGAATGCCTGAGTAACAATTTCGGCGTTGGGCAATTCTAAGTTTTAGTGCACCATACAAATCCACACTAACGGGAGTGTCAACTTGTTTAATTTGTTCTAACATACATTTCAGAGCAATATCTGCTGTATATAAATTTGCATCACGTCGGCACAGTGCCTCCACTGTGATTTTAAGTGGTTTCAGTATCTTAACCAAGTCACTGACAAGTTTATATTCTGAATCCAATATCGGAAGTGGAATTTTTAAATCAATCATTGCTTTTTGAACACAATTTCGAAGAAGATCAAAACGTTCTAACATTGATAAAAGACTGTTCCATCGCGTTTTACAATCTAGTATTAGTTTTAGTTCTCGTCCAAATTCTTCTTTTACATATTTTTGTAATACATCATTTTTTGTGGGCGATTTTCTAAATAATTTGACCACTTTTCGAACTTCAGAAATGGTGGAATTGATATCGTAGTTTTGAGAAATATCAATTGCTGTATCTTCATCATAGCTTTGAATAACCTGAAAACCATCTGCTCAGTATTCATCACCATTGTCTTCTACTACTGATAACTCTTCATAGTCTTCATCATCCGATTCATCTGTCTCTGCCATGACAATATCAATTTAATATTCGTTGAGATTTTCATTTCCTATGACAGTTATATTTTTTTTTTATATAAAATATCCACTACGGCCAGATGTATGGCCTGTGCAACACATAACTGTTGATTTGGACTGATTAATTTCCCAATTTTCCTCATAGTACTAGCTCCATCTGTAGTAACACTTATTATATCATCTGATATCGAGAGTTTGTGTTCTTCAAGTCGTCTTCTGAGAGTGTCTAGGCAAGCAATGGCAGTCATAGAATTTTTTATCCTTATTAACCCAATATTCCAATATATATTACGCCCATGGACATTAATATTCATATAGTGTTTGTTTGATGTGGAAGACCATTCATCAAATGTTAAACTCAGTCCGTAGTGTAAGTGTGCCTTTTGATGCTGAATGTGCTGATGTATTTGTTTCGTAACTTCCAAACGAATTATTTTGCTGTAGTCTAGAACGATACGCTTTAGGGTATTTGGAGAGGATGGTATTTTGAAACCCCTAGTAATCAGCATCTCGCGTAAAACATTAGATTTTATGAAGGCCCAGAATGGAAGACCATCTAATGCTATCATCCGTGACAGAACTGCCTCAAAAGTATTATCGTTTTTTGAAACACTGAAATCTGTAATTTTCTTCTGTTTTTTATTTGGAGTGGTTTCGGAATCGTATTTATCAGAAGTACTTGCAATAATATTACTACGACTGTGAGAAGCATCCATTTCTACTAAATCAGAGTCTGAAGTCGTAATCTCGTCTTTTGAACGAGCCCGCTTAGCTTTTAAATCAATTTTGTGAATTTTGTGCAAATGGGTTAATAACCCTTTTGTAGAGCATCCTTTGGATTGCAGAATCGCTGGATATCGTTTACATTTCGCAGTGCTTCCGTTATTTGTTTCCTCTCGTAAAAAATAGAACCAAACGGAATTACTGTCCGTGCCTTTTTTGTGATGTACTTCATATTTGATTGTTTTTGACATTTTATTCAATATAAGAACTGGTTAACAGTTAACGGAGTATGAATGAGCCTTTGTTGTATTGCTATAAATAAAAATATGATTTTCAGATCATTCAAAATGATAAGAATATATAATTAACTCACTGGTTACGCAATGAAATAAATAAACACTCCCAAAAATATCAGTAATTCTATGTCCACTATCACCAACGCAGTCTGCACTATCCAACACGCTTCGCGACAACTGGTCAACTGGTTTAAAAATAGAATATGCTAGCTGCCCATGGTATTCAGGGATGGCTCGAGCCCATAATGAGGAATTTAATCATAACTAAATTCACTTGACGAGAACGAAAGCTTGTTCAAAACTAATTCCGAAAATCCCGGGATCCAATCGAATGTGATCCCGGGATTCTCGGTATCACAATATCGCTAGGATCCCGGGATTTCCGGTATTGGTATTTCGGGATTGCAAACCCTAGTGCGTACCTAGTATTTATATTTACAAATGCATTCTGTTATTCAAAAAACAAACACAGAATTACAATCGAAATTCTAACTTTCACGCATATCCTACTAGGCACGGTGAATTGATACGGCTGCAGAAACATTCATCATGTTTGTTTGTAAATTCTCCATCTTATCAGGGAGCAAAATTTTATAATCATTTACCTGATGATTTGAAAAATCTAGGCAAGGAAAATCTTTTCAAAACAAAGCTGAAAGAATTCTCATTAATGGTTGTTTTTATAGTACTACTGAGTATTTCAATCAATGATGTGGTTATATATTGTATATGTTTATATTTATTTTGTGGAAATGTTATATTTTTATGAATAAATGTAGATTGTATTTATGTACTTATGTATATTTTTTGTCTGACGTATCCTATTTCATTTTTCATGTTCGTGAAGGATTTAATAAATTTTATTATTATTATTATTACTCCAGAATATACAAGATACTGACGGATTGGTAATTGACTCCAAATGAACAATATCAGCTCTATTCTATCTATTAAAATCGATTTTAGATATCATATTAATTCTTTCTCAAAACCGGAAACGATAAACACATATTTGTAAAGAAGTTTTCTGATTGTGGGTGCAGAATTCAAGGATTAGGTATATAAAACCCTTTCTTCCAGATTGAATGAGACTCTCATCATAGTTACTGTATAATTTTGATAAATATAATTGTGATCAATATTTACATTTCATATTGTCGAATTGAATCTGATTTTTAATTGATAAATCAAACCTACCATATATTCTGATAATTTGTTTCGTGACGACATGAATATCCCATGCTTTTGCTGTAAAATATGTTAACAATACAATCAATGAGTTGAAGTACAATGACAATTTTTTGTAAATAGTAAAACATTAGGAGGTGGTGCTCATAACAATTAGTTGAAGTGAAAATTCCAATTTATTATTCCTAGTTGAATTAACTTTAGAATATGCTGAGAATATACAAATAACAAAATTAAGGTATTGATGATACGGCGAATACGAATAGTTACTCTAGGAACAGTAAGTTAAATAAAAAATACATTTAGTTGCAGTAGAATTAGCAATTTTGTGTAGCTACTTCAACATTATAAAATATTGAATACTCCAATATACAATATCCTGTTGCTTTTTCATGAATTCAACAAATTCAATAATGTATTTTAATTTTATTCTGCTTCCCTGAAACTACCAATTTCCACTTGAAAACTAGAAACCAGGGACTGCGGAAGTCCTTCATATGACGTAATTTTTTGGTCATTTGACTAATGGTCGTGTAAGTCATCACAACGTTGTCTTTTATAGTCTCCTTTTCAAACGTCTGAGTAACGTCCTGCTGATGATGTCCTATGGCAGTGATATTTTGACGTCTTTTCAGAGTCCCTGAATCGTCACTTTTCGACGTCAGTTCGTCAATTGCTTTACCAAATAATGACGTCATTCCGTCATCATGCTACCTGGGTATTATCAATCATAATCCAACCGACATGAAGAGAGATGAATACCGTCTCGAAATACTTTCACTTGAAAACTAGAAACCAGGAACTGCGGAAGTCCTTCATATGACGACATTTATTGGTCATTTCACTGACGTCTTCTAATGGTCGTGTAGGTCTTCAGAACGTTGTCTCTTATAGTCTTCTTCTCAGACGCCAGAGTGACTTCCTGCTGATGACGTTATGTTGCTGTGATATATCGACGTCTTTTCATAGTCTCTGAGTCGTCGCTTTCAGACGTCAGTTCGTCAATGATTTGACCAAATCAGGACGTCATTTTGACGTCATTATGCTACCTGGGTATTATCAATTATAATCCATTCCGACATGAAAAGAGTTGAATACCGTCTTGAAATACCTTCACTTGAGAACTAGACACCAGGGACTGCAGAAGTCCTTCATATGACGTCATTTATTGGTCATTTGAGTGACGTCTACTAATGGTCATGTAGGTCATTAGAACGTTGTCTTTTATAGTCTTCTTTTCAGACATCAGAGTGACGTCCTGCTGTGATATTTTGATGTCTTTTCAGTCTCTGAGTCGTCATTTTTTAACGTCCGCTCGTCAATTATTCAACCAAATAGAACGTCTTTTCGACATCATCATGTTACGTGGGTATTATCAATTATAATCCATTCCAATATGAAAAGGGTTGAATACCGTCTCGGAATAGGTTCACTTGAAAACTAGAAACCAGGGACTGCGGAATTGCTTCATACAACGTCAATTGACTGACGTCTACTAATAGTTGTTTAGGTCATCAGAATGTTATCCTTTATAGTCTTCTTTTCAGACACTAGAGTGACGTCCTGCTGATGACGTCAGTCAGTCTCTGAGTCGTCACTTTTCGACGTCAGTTCGTCAATTATTCAACCAAATTAGGACGTCATTCCGACGTCATCATGCTACCTGGGTATTATCAATTATAATCCATTTCGACATGACAAGAGTTGAATACCGTCTCGAAATACCTTCACTTGAAAACAAGGAACTGCGGAAGTCCTTGATATGACGACATATATTGGTCATTTGACTAATGTCTTCTAATGGTCGAGTAGGTCTTCAGAACGTTGTCTCTTATGATCTTCTTCTCAGACGTCAGAGTGACGTCTTGCTGATGACGTCCTATGGCTGTGATATATTGACGTTCTTTCATAGGACGTCAGTTCGTCAATTATTTGACCAACTTAGGGAGTCTTTTCGACGTCATCATGCTACCTGGATATTATCAATTATAATCCATTCCAACATGAAAAGAGTTGAATACCGTCTCGAAATTCCTTCAATCAACTCAATGTGTACTTAATTCATTATTTTCCGCCGTAACCAAAACTCTGTTAATCCCGAGCTGAATCCTAACGATGTCGCCTCACGCAGTTCCATCATTAGTTACCCTATTCAGTCAGCCCAGTCAAAAATAGCGAAATCCTCTCCGACAGCGCGATTGACGTCCAAACAACGCCGAACTAAGGCAAATGTGTATAATTTTTAAGAAATTAAACTCTCCACACAATGCTCGCGAGTCGCAGTCGTCGGAATTGCGGAATTGAGGAGGTGAACATGCAATTTCATAATTAATCTGAGAGAATAATGAGCTTTACTCGGAAAAAATCCAAGAGTTTTATGACAGAAGCGAGTGATTAATTTTCTTGTTGAATGCAATTTTTTTAATTATGTAATGCTTCAGATCGGAGAGTGCTTTGACAATTTGCGTAATGGATCTGTATGTTTTAATGCGCGTGTTCTTGGGTAGTGTCCGGTAGTTTATGATTTATACTAATCACTGGGTGGCAATAAAGAATGGAGAGACATTCGTTGCTGGAGGTATATAATGCTTTTTCTCTGTCATTTCTGAAAGAACACACACGAATATCTGTTTTGAAAAAAAAAGTTGTTCTATCCGTTAGTCGGCTGTTCCCTTGATGAAGATTGCTACCATTTAAGGAATCGCTAGTTCACGCCTTCTCGGAAAATTGATGAATATGACGATATTGAAGACAAGAATAAAGTTCCTGTTATTACAACCAAGATACGCACGATCACCGGCTTACTAACCGGACACTGCGTCCTTAGAAAATACCTACACACACACCATGGGAATAAATAGAGGAACCGTGGACTGTAGACTCTGTGGTGACGAGGAGGAAACAGTCTCTCACATCATCTTCGAATGTGACGCGCTGCTCAACAAGCGCAGCAGAATATTCGGATAGATCAACCTAGAAACAGGCATGAATCCAAAACACCTAGTAAATAGACTACTGAACCTGGTGAAAAACACAGGCCTATTTAACTAGGAACCACTGACGATAGAAGAATACAATAGATCCCAGCTGGTCTCAGTGTTAAGGGAAACCTCAAGGTAAACCCGGTATCTCGCTCATCAGCCTTTAACCAACCAACCAACCAACCAACCAACCACCAAGAACAAACTGGAATAATTAGGCATGTAATCAAAAGACCTTGCAGTGCACATCCATCGATGTACACCTCTTAAATAAGAGGTACACATCCATCGATCTACACCTCTTAAATAAGACTGACCATCACGTACGGGGCAATGATTTGGGGCAGCAGAACTAAGCTAGCTTATACAAGGGCACATCTTATCGAAAATAGAAAAATTAACCTGTATATATACTCCATATATAGTAGTGGAGTGGAGTATAGCGATGAGGATAACATACAGAAAAACCAAAGAGGGAAACACCAAACGCAAGTTTCGCCTTCTCCTTGAAAATCATCAATCCTGAGAGATGCCCCAAGATGAGATGAAGAAAAGCTTAACTTTGTGAAAGAATACAACACATAACTAAGTAGCACAAGTGAATGGGACGATGACACCATACCAAGACTTAAGAGAAGCGCTATCAAATGACAGATGGATCCTGAACTACAATAGAAGTAAATGGTCCTGAAATCAAACCGAACCCGGAAAAAGAAACCGGAATATACACCCCTAGGAAAGAAAAACAAAGGAAAAAATAACCATATTTGAAAAATAGTGCAAAACCGACGTTCGTTTCAGTTTTCTCGCACTCAAATGTCTAGGTGAGGTTAGTTCGTTCTGGTTGGATCATACTAAAAAATTGCTACTCACCAAATGTATTTTCGAATTATTCGTAGGGTTTTTTCCTATGGTTTAATTTTCAGAAGGTTTTTTTCTATGGGTTTTAATTCAGGTTTTCTTTTCCGTCGGTCTTTTTTCCGTGCTTTCTTATGAGGGGGTTTTATTTCCTAGAGTCTCCTATTGCATGGTATAGACGATGAAGATTATCTTTGGTTCACCTACCTAGTTACATCTCACCCCCACTATATGTGATGAATCGTACCCGATGGATCAAAATGTTCCTTTTATTATAATTCCGAATACAAAAACCAGTATAATGAAAAAATTTGTGGTTTGCGACCCCAAAAATGAAGAACAAGCTATACCTTGATATAAATGAAGAGTATTTCAGTCTGTGTCCTGCTAATAATCATCAACGACGGTATTTCTAATCTCCAAATCTGGAAAATGTTTGAAACAATGTATCAGAATTAATACTTTGCAAAATGCCATCCATCAAACATTGCCATGTAATTGGACTTCCCAAATCCTGAGAATAATACCGGTTCCCAAGTAGCACACCTATATTGGTAGAATATTGGTACCTACAATATTGTGAATATATTGGTAAAATATTTGATTCGCAGTATTGGTGAGTAAAAAAATGTAAATTTTCTGCGGTATTGGTCCAACAGTACTTCACTAATATTGGCGAAATTCGAAGCAATATTGGTCTCAAAATATTCGGTGGTATTGGTGAGATATCGCTTGTACAATATTATAAAAATATTGACAAAGTATTCAAACGTTATATTGGCGAGAAATAAAATATTATTTTGGTCAAATTTTGTTTGAACATTTTAGAAACAGTATTGGTGAAAGATTCTTGAATAATGGCCTTAAGATTGGAATATTTCTTTCCATCGCAAGAAACAATATGAGAGGAATATTGGGATTGTAATATTTATTGTAGATGTTGGAAGCAATAGGTAGACCATATTATATTATCGATATTGGTGAATAGCGTTAAACCAATATTGATCCAATATAAGGTAATATGATTTGTTGAATAGAAGTGACATAATTGGATGTACCATATAGTTCTTCATCCCTAGAATGGATATAAGAGGAATACTGAGAATGCAATATTCATTTAGATATTGGAAACAATATGGAGACAATACTGTACCATCGATACTGGTAAATATAATCTACCAATATTGTGCAATCAAACTTTAATGTACAATAAAGTTTTTTTTCGTAGAATCGATATGAGAGGACTTTAAACATTGGAATATTTATTCTAGATGTTGGAAACAATATGAAGACAATATTGTTTTATATTGACCCAATATAAGTTTATACAATTTGTTGAATATAGTTGATGCAATTCCATGTAGTAATTCTCCCATCCCAAACGAAATCGATTCAAGAAAACGAAAGGAAAGCCACCCACCACTTATCCTTTTTTCACAAGAAACAAGAATGAAAAATACACTAAAAAAGTGTTCGATTATTTCAATATAAAATAAATAATAACCCCCCTTATCATCAATAAAAAAGCGATAGGGTCGTAAACTGGCGATATTGTTTCAGACAGCGATCCTTTTACACATGTTGTTTTCGTAGTCTCGTTTTCATTCTCAAATAAATAAGATCTCGTGCTGTTCTCGTAATAATAAGGCTCAGTTGGGAAAACAAATGTCTGGGCATTCCGTTGATGAATCTATCATTCCGAGGGAGGGTATAATCTTTGGAAGAAGATAATGGGCTCGGATTCTTTCTGTTCTGGCAGGAAGAAAATAACATCAATCAAGGAGTGTTAGCTAGTTATGTTAAAATGCTTCTCCTCTCACTTTGGGAGTTTTGAAATATTGTACATGATGAGATCTTACGAGGGCTATAGACTGAAAGTTTCAAGAAACTGATGAAAAAAAAAACAGAAATTACGTTTTGGATGTATAGCCTTTAATGTGTTTCATTATATTCGCCTTCATCATCTGTATAGATAGATAGATAGATAGTTTATTCGTCACAAAAGATTATACATAATGTGTAGACATCAGTGCACAATACTTATCGGACTAGTCAGTTACAAGGCAAGGTATCTTAATAAAATTAAAATACATCCACACGCAAATTACAAACATTATTTAGTTAGTTATTTCAGTAAAAAACACACACAACAATAATAAGTAAGATAATCAATCAGGTATAAGTCATTTAAATAAATTATCATATTCAGGAGCAGAGAAATTCTTCCACACTATAAAATGCTCTCTCGTATAAGAAACTTTGCATCCTATTTTTGAATACCGAATCGCAACCACCTACATCAATAAAATTCCTCATCTTATTAAAACACTTGATACCGGTAGGTATAGCTGGGTGATTTTTGACCAACAAGTAGTCTGGAAAATGGTAGATGGATATCATCTTTAGCCCTAGTATTATGAGAATGTATTTCATTGTTTTTGAGAAATTTGTCTTCATTATCTCTTATGAGCATTATTAGGTGAAATATATAGACAGGGCAATGTCATTACTCTTGATTTTATGAATAGAGGCTTACATGTAGCTTGAGGATGAGCATTAGTCATTATTCTAATAATTTTTTTCTGAGATCGAAAAGCTCGATTGAAATAACTTGAGGATCCCCAGAAAATTAGGCCGTACTGTAGAGTTGATCGAGCTAATCCGAAATATAATATTCTCATAACATCATATGATACTGTGTCTCTTAGATTTCTGGTGATATATGCAATCGTGCTGAGCTTTGAGTACACAGACATTATGTGATCTTCCCAAGTGAGTTTTCTATCCAATATCACTCCTAGAAATTTCAAAGATTCTTTACTTTATATTGCTCTTCCGTTGATATTTAAATACAGATCAGAGTCCGGATTGACATTTTTTGGGAGAAATCGGGATTATTTAAAATAAGACTGTTGTCTTTGCAGTAGTTTTCTAGTTCTTTTGATGCCGTATTACTGTTTTCGACTAATTGTTTGACTGTAGTATTAGACATTAGGATATTTGTATCGTCAGCATAAAGGATAATTTTATCGGCTGATGAACATGCTTCTTTCAGATCACTCAGGAAGGTGATAAAGAAAAGAGGTCCAAGTATGGAGCCTTGCGGAACCCCTTTATCAGCATTGATTCGAGCATCGGATTTGGCTGACCCAATCATGACAGTTTGTTTACGGTTTTCTAGGTATACTTTTGCCCAGACTAGGGGTACACCACGAATTCCCATAGCTTCCATTTTTAACAATAATATGTTGTGATCAATGGTGTCGAAGGCTCGACTGAAATCATAGAAAAGTCCTAATACATGCTTTTTATCATTAAGAGCTCTATGTATAAATTCAATGCAGTCATATATGGCTGTGTTGGTAGACTTGTTTTTGCGAAATCCATTTTGAGTAGGGGGTATCAATTGATGTTGTTCTAAATAGGCTGTCAAGCGTATAGCGTATGAAGCTTCGAATAACTTTGCGATTTGGCTCTGTATGCATATGGAACTATAATTTTTGAGTTCACTTTTAGAACCTTTATTCTTGTATAGTGGAATACATTTCGACTCCTTTACATTTGGAAAAATTCCAGATGTGAACGAGTCATTTATTAATTCACAGAGAGGCTCACTTATAAGTTCCGCAACGTCTTTCAGGACCTTCCCATTTATGTCATCTATACCCTCAGCAGTTTTTGACGTTGTTTTGGACATAATCTCTAGCACTTCTAGGGGTGTAACTGGAGTAAGGAAAAAACTAAAATGGAAATGTTTTAATTTCATGTCCATGTTTGGTGTTGCACCCATGCACCCATGCACCCATCAATTCAGGAAAAGGCCTCAGGTACATCTTTTTCATAGCTTCCTCAAGCGATGAAAATCTCTCTCCTCACATTTTATTTTTGTCAGTTGAAATAAAACAACTTTTTTTTTTTTGGTTCGCTCCTAACAAAACGTTGCATAGTTGGATAATTCAAGTAATTTTGGGTTGTTTCGAGAGCAGTTTTCAATTTTAAAAAAGTTGACTAATGGTCGTAATGTATTTGAAATTCCCAGTCTTATTAATTGGAACAATTTTACACAGAAAAAAAAATTAATAGTAGCAAAGTAAAATTTGCATACCACCAAGTGAAAATTTGCATACTATATGGGACAAGTACACGTTTTATTAGCCATTAGAAAAATTAGATTCCTGAATTTGATCACTTGCTGTTATTGATGTAATTTCAGGAACGCAATGTAACCTAACGATATTAAACTCTTTACTAGAAGCAAACTTTTTATTTTATAAGCCTCAATCTACGTTTTATTTGCAGTAGGTGCTCAGTTTGATAACTACTAGTGACAAGTAAATTTACCATTGATTAAGCATGATTTACTCTCAAATAACTCATATACTTAAATTTACTAAAAAATATATTAGTTACTACTATAAAATATTCTACTGCAGCAACATTTTTAGATTATTACAGTAATTTTAGTTTACTTGGCCTTATCAAATGACTCACTTGTAGGTAGTTTATTATTGTCTTACCTTTAATAGTTTTCATTCCATCTTTGGTATCAGACAACGGACTCAATTGAAATATCCACTTGCCCTCAGTTTAGAGTTTGTTGAATCTGTTTGTATTCATCAATATGAATGCTAATACTAATGTCTTTCTTTCCTCATTATGATTATAACAAACCCAAGTTAAGCATAACATGATGTAGAATTAGAACGTTCTGAAAATTGGAAATTAAAGATGCCTAATGAAGAAATGAAATAAAAATAAGTACATTTTTAATATTTTTATTGAAACAAAACTGTTGTTCAGTTTTTTGGGAAAATTATCCTGATTCTATTATACATAAAATGAAAATATTCTAGAAATGTTAGGTAAAAATCCACATTCTACATACCAACAAGTAAAATACATAAATCAAACTAACACTATTCACACAACTCACAACAGTAATAATAGTATAATTCAGTAACACGAAGTAACACGCCCTCATACAACTACTAGGTAACTCAAATGCTGGAATTGGAATGAGGCCAGTTTTGCGAAAACGTTGATGATCAGTGCAACGGTTACTACCGATTGATCCCGAAGTGGTCGCATGTCAACAAGTAGGTGAACAGTTTCATTATCGTAGGAACACCTAGCTCTATTGCAAATAAACTGTTGTATTATGCCTGTAACACAAGTCTCTGTTGTTATGATATACTTTTTAGAAACACAAAGTAGATAAATATGAATATACACTTTTCCAGCGCTAGTAAAATATTGACCTGACATTATACAAAGTGAATTATCTAATGTTCAAAGCACTTGCTGTATGTAAACAATATTATAGCTACAAGTTCATGCGTTCAGAATACTCATTTTTTTAGAGACAAAATGTTTTTTTTTAATATAGGTATTAATTTCCTTACCACAATCGAAAAAAAGTCAGAAAAACGTTTTACTTGGACCATTTTTTTCCGTGTACACATCTTTTAGACATTCTGGGAAAAAATCCTTCTTCTAACGAACAATAAATCAAGTAGGTGAGAGGTCCAACTATGAAACGTACACATGTTCTCAAATTGTTTTTGCATATGCCACCATCTCCTACAGATTTTGAGCTACTCAGATTGTTGACAATATCTATTATATCATACTCAGTATCAGGACAGAGATAAAAAAGATGGGTACTATTTCTTTCAAGTGTTATATCAATTTTGCTAGAACAAACCATGTTGTTTTCAATGAGACTACTTGGGCTGATAACGGACGAAGCAGAAGCCATTGCCGATAATAAAAATTATTAAATTTTTCAGTTTAGAAACGAAAAATCTGAAACGCTGAATTCTGTTTGGTTTGTTTGGTATAAAAGATATTTGAATAAAGTCCATCGTTTGCTCTAACTGACGGAAATGCCGTGGGAGTCATTATGACCGCTATGGCACCATAGGAAAGTATCGTAGCGATCATAATGACCACAATGGCTCTTAAGGTGTTGAAATGAATTCAATTGTTTTCATTTGGAAAAAAAGTCTTGGGGGAAATTATATTTTCATATCACGTTATCTGCACTGGACCTCTGCTTGTCTGTATTTTGATTTGATGATTAGAAATTGTGTTCCTCATCTGTGTGAAGTTCGTTAACCTTTGGCTGTTCTTTGTCTTGCTCTGGATACTATAAATGTATAAAATTTTGTTACCTGGGTTTGTATTTGTGTTAAGTCTTCTATTTATACTATTTTTGTATCTTTAGATTTTTCCAATTCCATTTTCCTAAACGTCTGGCTTCTTTCTGAATTTTTGTCTTCCCTTGCTTGTTGATTTATCTTCCCTAGCTACCATGCTCCCTGTTATTTCCAACTCTATCTCTCTGTTTTAATTTAACTGGTCACTACAGATTTTTATATTTTCATGATGCGTTTCATTTCAAGAATTTATTATTCTAGATAGATAGATAGATAGATTCATTGATCTCTACGAATCACATACAGGTCATGAGATAAGTCTTACAGTAGTAGGTTTAAAATAAGTAAAATTTGCAGTACAGTACATTACAATTTAAAATTTAAGACAAAGTATATGTAGATAAAAAACATTGTATAGTTTATAGTTAAAACAATCTTAATCATCATTGTATGAAGTTTATAATTGAAACAGTCATTGAAAATACAATATGATATGTTATGAGCATTAGCTTGTGAATTCCTCTAATGAATAGAAGCAATTTTCAATCAGGAAAGCTCTCAGGGTGGATTTAAATTTATGTATATTTCCAAGTTCTTTTATTTTGTCTATTATGTACAACCTAACACTATTTATAATGGATTTTCGATTATCATGTAAATTTTCACCATCTAGTCAGTTTTGGCCCTAATTCTTCTAGAGTGCGTTTTGTTAGTTTTTGTATAGTTTTCGTAATTTCATTTAAAGGTTGTTTTGCTGTTTAATATTGTCTGGTTTGTGGAAATGTTTCGTAGTCCTTAACTGTATTCAAATGAGTTTCTACTTCAAACCCTTCTGCAAGAATTGACTGGCTTTTTTACTGTTTATCATGAAATTATGTTTCTATAAGCTGAGGTGGAGTATTTGAATATTTTATTATTCAATATTTTACATTTATCACAAAATATCTCCTACATGTTGTGAAGATAAACATTCTCAATTGAAAATTGAACCAATACTTGTCTCCTCTGGAAATGGAAAAAACCTATCAGATTTAGTTCAATGTCCAGCATGGCTTTAGCCGGGGAAGTTGTTGTTTTCTGTTAAATATCACAAAAAAGTTACTTCAATTTATCGTAGGTGTTTCCGTTTCCAGAGGAGACATGTATTGGTACTAATTTTCAATAGAGAATGTTTCTCTTTACAATATGAATCCCTTCCAAAAGAGGTTATCTTGTACGATAGAAAATTGCGACTAAAATTTAAATTTCAGTCACAGATGATTCCACAACTGACTTTATGAACATCCTGTTCAAATTTCCAATAAAATCAACATGCCAATCATGCCATACCCATGACAGGTTTTATGTCAAAAAATATTTTCAAAGTGTCACCGCACAAGAAATAATCCAACAATTCCATCATTACAGTGTGGAATTGCTTCTGGAGAGTATGTTTTCCAATTCTTCCCTGATGATCTTAGAAGAGTGAAATAGATTTTTGTCGACCAAAATGTAGTGGAGGCCTAGCGAAAGAGATGCAATTCACTCATAAATGAAATGAGCGATTTTCTGTGAGTACTTCTGAATAACATTCTCCCTTGTCTCATTTATATATAAGAATCTCCAATGGAAACTGGACATTTAATAAATAATCAACTATCTTAATGAAATTGCAAATTTTCACTTTCAGATTTTTTCTTTCAAGTTATATAGGGTCTTTCTCAATATCTATCAGATGTAGTTCAATGTCCACCATGGCTTTTGCCGGGGAATTAGTTGTTTTCTGTTAGATATTACAAAAAGTAACTTCAATTTGGAAAAATTGCAGTTTAGGGTAGTAACCCCGATTTTGACGAAATTTTTTTTGGAGGTTATTTCGAGGTCCCTGAACACAAATATGAAGTCAAAAAGCCTCGCTCTCACTTACTTTTTGATTTATGACCAATTAAATGTCACAACAAGGGTATTTTCAACATCAATTTTTTTCCACAAAAAGCAACAAATTTGCCTTTGCCTTATATCAGCATAATCTAGACACATCAATTCACGCATTTTTGGCACATTTTGCAGTATTTTCAACTTTGTATTGAAAATATAAGATTTAAATTAACATAACAATACATTTGATGGAAATCGTTTATTGACAGCAAATAACTAAAAATGACAGTATGACAGATATGGATAACACACGGTCGTGTTCCGATATTCTGAAATTCACTAGACACTTTTCGCGCTACCTCTCATGAAACCCTGTTAAGTCTCGTTCATACCCTCGTGAATTTCGCAATTTCTCTGCGAATAAAATGGATGCAGAACCATGTGTTCTGCATCAACGACTGGTCGGGCATGACTGGTAACCATTTTATTCGCAGAAAAATTGCGAATTTCGCGAGAGTATGATCAAGTTTTTAGAAGTAAAAAATTTACTGATATTAAGCGGAAACAAACGTTCTTCAGAGGTAACTGACATTCGACTAGGTATATTGTGGAAAAGAGAGTGTTCAATTTTCGTTTTGATATTTTAGTATATTTTGAATCTGTAACTTCACTTGGGATGTTTTAATTGGTAATAAATTAAAGCAACCCAAATGAAGGTGCAAATTGAACATGTACTAAAAAATAAAAATTCAAAACTCTTTTTCCTATAATATAGACTAATGTCAGTTACCGCCACTCTAGGCTAAGCACGGCAGTATAAACGAGGAAAGTGATGGCGTCACAAATGTCATTCTTGTCAAAAACTGATTCCAAACAAACCTTCCTCGAATTAAAATCAGCTTGTCCGATATTGTTTTCGTTAAAGTTTTTCAACTTCTTCTGCTTGAGTAAACAAAATCCAAACAACCAAACACAATTTGAGAAGCAAAGCAGCAAATAATTAACAAAGAATGTCATCTAAAATTTTTTGTTTGGAATCAGTTTGTGACAAGGATGACATTTGTTACGATACACTTTCCTCGTCTATTCTTTGATGAAGGTGTATAGCAAGAACTACATGCGAGCGAAGCTGTTCTACTACTATGTTATCTTTTTATATCCACTTTTTGTAGAAAGGTTTATCCCTTATTTCTTGTTGAAGATCAGTAGCAAAGACAAACGCGAGCGAAGCGAGCGCGCTCGGCCGACATTTCGCAATTCCGCGCGCGCGCTTTTCTACTGATATTTTATTTTTTCTCTACTTTTTGTAGAAAGGTTCATTCCTTATATCTTGGTGAAGATTCATAGCCAGAAATACGCGAGCGAAGCGAGCGCGCTCGGCCGACATTTCGCAATTCCGCGCGCGCGGAATTGCGAAATGTCGGCCGAGCGCGCGCTTTTCTAGCACTATTTTTTTCTCTACTTTTTGTAGAAAGGTTCAATTTTTACGTGTAGAAATAATAATGCAATACTCGATAAACTGCAACATTACGATGTTATACTAAAAAGTAGGGTAATAAAATGTCACTTAGTTATTGCGACGGTTTTTTCATATCGCGAAATAAAATGGTTACCTATCATGCCCGACCAGTCGTTGATGCAGAACACATGTTTATTCCATAGATATATATTATATATACTTTATTCACACATACATTTTATTCGCAGAAAAATTGCAAAATTCGCGCGGGTATGAACGAGACTTAACAGGGTTTCATTAGAAGTAGCTCGAAAAGTGTCTTGTGAATTTCAGAATATCGGAACACGACCGTTTGTTATCCATATCTGGATCTGTCATACTGTCATTTTTAGTTACTTGCTGTCAATAAACGATTTTCATCAAATGTATTGTTATGCTAATTTAAATCTTATATTTTCAATACAAAGTTGAAAATACTGCAAAAAGTTCCAAAAATGCGTGAATTGATGTGTCTAGATTATGCAAAGGCAAATTTGTTGCTTTTTTGTGGAAAATATTTGATGTTGAAAATACCCCTTTTGGGGCATTTAATTGGCCGTAAATCAAAAAGTAAGTGAGAGCGAGGCTTTTTAACTTCAGATTTGTGTTCAACGACCTCGAAATAACCCCCAAAAAAAATTTCGTCAAAATCGGGGTTACTACCCTAAACTGCAATTGTACCTTCAATTTTATCGTAGGGTTTTTCCATTTCCAGAGGTGTCATGTATTGATTAAATTTTCAATTGAAAATGTTTCTCTTTAAAACATCTCCTACATGTTTGAACAATACATTTTATTATTAGCTCTGTGCTGATCTTCCAACACTTCTATGGAAGTAATTGAAAGAAGACATATCAGACACCGAACAAAACTAAATAAAAGCAGAGGGGACTAAATCTCTGAATAATTGAGCAAATCTACCAACCCCAGCGTCTTTATGGATACGTGTTCAGACTATCGAAAGCATAGGTGTCGGCAAACTCCATAACACACAAATTCCCCTCAACTCCGAATCCAAATTCATCACAATCCTCGCAGAGTCGAAATAAACGACTGGTGAAAGTTCAATAATCTCTTCGACAAACTAGCTACAAAATTTGAGTTAGCGCTCCAAATCGGTGCGTTTTCAGCCGAACTACTTATTTATTCAAGTCAGTCGCCATCCGAGAAGAAACCGAGATAAATCTAATATAATCAGCTTTCAGCATTGCTTGAGAACAGAACTCTACACTGGCGGCTCCTTACAGCATCCCATTATATCTTTATAAATCTTGGCAGGCAGTTTCTTTCGGATGTATTCTCTGTTATCGCGATTGTTTACGAGATGTCGGACGGGTGTGTTCGGGGTTGTTAATTATAAGCACGAAAGGGGTCGATTGAAACGAGACATGCTTGCCTTCCGACAGGGTGAAGGGGGTGTTCAAGATCGGTTGGATGGAAATTTAATTGGAAAATTCAAACCGCGACTCCAAATAGAAGATAAATAAAATTTCCCATAAGAGGAATGCAATTATCGTAGGCAATACAAAAAGTGTATCGGTGATTATCGAAATAAAAATTCCTTCGATTTTGAGAAACAAATTATGTTGCTTGGCAACCAGACAAGCGCTTGCGCGAGTGTGGTTGCCTGAAGCAACATAATTTATTTCAAAAACGAGAAAGAATTTACGATAATCGCTGATAACAGGAGTAATATTTGTTTAGATTATTTCATGAATAAAATCGAAACCGTTTTTATTCATTATTATAGATATCAACGCCTTCCACAAAATTGCAGTATCGCCACAGGTGAATTTACTGCCTATTGGAATCACTCAAGATTTGCAAAGAAGATCCCAGAAATAACTTCATCATCATCACATTTTTTCATTTTATGAAATCGATTAGTGTTTGATTTTTTCTGCATAAAGTTTTTTTTATTTCCAAGTTGTCAAAATTTGAAAATTTTGAATGTTATTTGTTTCACGACGTAGGTAGGTACGTGTACAAAAAGAAAAAATAGATGTATCATTCAACTGGTGAAGAAAGAAAAAATTATCTAAACCATGTAAAAATGACGGTAGGAGAGTTTATGATAAAAGGATTATTAAAAATATTACAGATTTGTTAATGATTCAGATGGTCGTAGAAAAAGTATAGTGCACAATGAGCATGAAATGACCCATTTCCCACTAGTAGGTATATGAAATTTTGCAGTACGAGCGTAGCGTAGTACTCGCTACGCTCGTACTGCAAAATTTCATATACATACTCGTGGGAAATGTATGTCATATCAAGCTCATTGTACAATGTACTATTCCAATTACAAAGACCACATTCCTCTGGGTACTTACCTTCTCATGTCAGGATCAAGGTCAACGAAAAAGCGGACGCGCTCGCCGATAAAGCAGTTTCAGATGAGAAAATACTTTTTCCAAACAAGTTTCCATCTTCAGATCACAAATTATCAATAAGAAGCTTCGTTACTAACACCTGGTTATCAATTTGGTCTGAATCAACAAGCAAACTCAAAGAAATCAAAGAACATGTTAATGAAACTTTATCCCTCCCGACGAGAAGAAGAGACCAAGTTATAATCAACCGACTCCGTCTAGGACATACGCTTCTAACTCATCAACATATTTCACAGAAATATCCCACCCGCTATCTGTGACATATGTGCTACTCAAATTACAGTCCAACACCTCTTGATAGAATGCCCTTTATACTACGAAGAAAGAAGATCGAACAACCTAGATGTCAAAATAAATACTATAATCAACAGTGCCCTACAAAAATATGATGCTATTTTTATACTTGAAACTGTTTGTTTGATACACAAATACAAAACAAAGTTCTCTATTGGAAACAGTTACTTGACATCTGCAGCAGACTTTCTTGGATTTTCGTAAACAAACCATTCGACTCTAACGCTTCCTGGTCGCAATCTTCCATTAAATTCCTTAAATATATTATGTTTTGATGACATATTTGCACTTGACTCTACTCTTTGCAGTATTTACATAAATTGTACTTTTCAAAGCATTTCATTTTAGTATTTATTTTTAAATTCAGATGACGTGAATTCACATTCACAGTTGTACTAAAAATGTTGTTTATATTTCGTGTATAAAATTCGTGTTTTCACGGCACATTCGAGAAAATTATTGGCCTCGACCTACGGTCTCGGCTAAAAATCAACACTCCCTAGTGCCATTGAAAAACACTCATTACGCACTTCATACAAAAATAACTATCTATTGTTGATTCAACCATGTTTTATTTTAGCGTGTGTCCCTGGTATATCCAGACACGAAAAATCCGCATCGATAATGATAAATTGTTCTGCAATCAACGCATCAAAATTCTTCCACGCGGAAGTGATTGATGAACAAAATCAATAGAAAACGCGGTAATGGATTACCACGTTAGCCCTGTATGGCATTTCCTATTCATCGCCGACGATAGTGAAAAGCTAAGAAAATACGATTCGATTACCTGTCAAAAACTGACAAGAAAAATGCATGGTGCGTGACGCATTATAATGTGAATAGTTTATCCTTCTTCAGTAAATGATTAGTGATATTCGGATGTTACTCTAGGTGAATTAGGATAAATTAGCGAAAAATGGAAATTATTTTCAACAATGAGAGAACAATTAATTTTTTTGAAGATTTTTTGTACAATAGCAAGGGATATAGTCATCACGGTCCAAGGCAAATTCAACACCACGGTTAGGGAAAGAATGCAATCGGCCCTAAATCTGGAAAGTATATGGATAGATAAGGAGGAACTAACTATTAGCCCCTCCAAATCAACCATTGTAGCGTTTACCCGTAGAAGGAAGTTAGAGAGCTTAGGACCTCTGACCCTACAAGGTACCCTAATACAGCTGTCAGGGGAAGTTAAATATCTCGGGGTGATTTTAGACTCGAAACTCACCTGGAATAAACAGCTGGCAAAAGTTAAGAAGAAAGCCGAAATGACACTGATGTTAGTCAGGCGGGCACACGGAAAAACATGAGGGCTAAATCCCAAAATGGTGTACTGGATATACAACATTGTGGTGAAACCCATGATTACATATGCATCTTTGGTATGGTGGACAAAGATAACACAAAAACTAGCCGCGGCTGAGTTGAGCAAGGTGCAAAGACTTGCATGCCTCTGCATAACGGGAGCTATGAAAACAACACCAACATTAGCCATGGAAGTACTGTTGGACCTCCCACCGATTGACATAGCAATCATGGGAGAGGCAAGAATGGGACTCCTGAGGCAACAAAATACGATCAACAGATCGGATCACAACAAGATAAAAGAAATAGTGGGAGGCAACTTTCTTGAAATGAAACCAACGGACCACATGATACTTCTTCAACATCAACTTCGAGGCTATCTTGCAAGATTGAAGGGAATGGACAGACGACAATACCAGGAGCAAACCTGGAGAGATGATCTGGTACACGGACGGATCCAAAACCAGAGAAGGAACTGGTGCTGGAATATACAGTGAGGGGAGGAACTTCCAAATAAGCGTCTCACTAGGAACAAACACCCCTGTATTCCAGGCAGAGATGTACGCCATCTTGCAATGCGCGAGAGAAATCAATATATAGCCAGGCGTCACTGAAGGCTCTTATGAACCCGAAAGTGACATCAAGACTGGTATGGGAATGCCGAGAAGAACTCAGTGTTCTCACAGAATACAACAAATTAACTTTGGTGTGGGTTCCAGGACACTGCGGTATCGAGGGCAATGAAAAAGCTGATGAGCTAGCTAGAAAGGGTTCATCAACTCCATATATTGGCCCAGAACCCGCACTCGGGATTAATAAATCCGACATTCGAGGATGCATTCGGGACTGGGTCAAGCGAAAACAAAAGGAGAGGTGGCACGAAGCCCCCTCATGCACCACGGGAAAACATACATTAAAGAACCGTCAAAACACAAAACTGAAGAACTACTCAAGCTGAGCAGGAATCAAGTTAGAACAATAACGGGTCTTCTCACTGGTCACAGTCCAATGAGAAAACACCTGCACAAAATGGGTCTGTACAACGGAGAACTTTCCTGCAGACAATGTGGTAAAGAGACAGAAACAGCCAAACATATACTGTCAGAATGCGAGGCATTAGACCGCAAGAGACAGGCAATTTTTGGGAAACCCAATTTAACTCCCGAAGAATACAACAACCAACCGGTGAATAACCTGTACAGACTGGTTGGGCCGGGGGTCCACCATGTGTCCTCGGCGTCGGGCGAGGAGTGCCCACGGTGATTCCAAACACCTTTGGTTGAAAGCCGTGGGTCCTCGTCCAGTCAACATGGTAGCGGCTGAAAAGTCACGAACGGTCACCCATCTAACGTAGGCTGGAGGGATCCAGTCTGACATGGGCATGCAGTATGGGTGAAAACGACTGCAGACGTTGACCCATCAACGTTGTCGGAGGAATCTGACTAACATGGGTACCTAGGGGGAAGGGGAGCCCCATCAAGGAAACTTGATGCCCTTCCATAAGGTGTTGGCCTCTAGGGGGCGGGGGTTTCGCTGGATAGGACAATGGAAAACAATACCATAATTCGGTAGAGGTGGTCAATGCCCTCCCCCTTAGGGTTGGGGTGGGTGGCAAAGCCCATCTCGGCGTGTGAGCAACGCTAAATTTGCTCGGGCACTGACACTGCAGAGCCAGTAGTATACTTCAGTATACTTCAGTATACGGCCTCACCATTGGTAATATGCAAATGGTAGCTTGACTGTGTCGTTGCACAGCCTAAGCGCGCTGATCTGGCGTATCCAAATCCCCACTGCGTTCGCAGCCGCGCTGCGGATAGACCGTAAGGTAGGTGCCGTGAGCGGTGTCGGGGCGTAGTGGGATACGATGGGCGGTACGACCTACCGTCACATCACAAAACTCCAATCTTGTACAGACTGGTACAGCGGACCAGAGTTACGGAGTGGGTGCTGTAAAACCAACACGGAAATCACAAAAAGCCCAAGAGGCTGAGGTGTAGCTGGTGAAAGGACCAGCATCCGAGGAAGGAAAAAAAAGGGATATATAAAGAAATATCGATCTCTGTTTTTTTGATGTCTTACCGTTTTCCACAACCGTTGAATTTCCTCTTCTAGCACTTTGGATACTTTTGCAAGTGTTTTTCTGGTTGTTAACACTGCCTGTTTTAAATTGTTGTTAACACTGCAGTTTATCTGCTTGGACTATTTCCACTACACAACCAAAATAATCTTAACTATTTCTTCTTATGCAAGCAACACATCCCACTTATAAGAAACTTCTCTCTAATACTACTGGAGCATTTGTGGAATTTGTCTTTCCTAATGTAGGGTAGGCATGGTTGTATTCAAATTTATATGGAAGTCATTTATATAAATTAGATCCACGTCGGCCTCTAGTAATATGTTTTCGACAGGATTAATTTCATTGAGACGATTTGTTAGGAAATGAACGTCAACTTCTCTTTTCATTCCATAATGAAAAGTTTAACATTATACATGAAATTGGATTTCAATGATGTTAATTTCGTTCAAATTTCTGATTTATTATAGAAAGGCTTCCTGTACAGAAATTTTCATTGAGAGCATTGGTTCATGAAAATGATAATATTTTTTGACAGAAACTACAATTTTGAAATGATTAACAGCAATTTGCACTGGTTCAATTCAAAGTTACCTTACGACTTAAGTGGACTTTACATTACGATTTTGGTTTGCACCGCTTTTTGAGGACCACATAAGCCTTAGTCAAAATAAGTCTCAGATTTTCACTTAACGACTCAACATCACTTTTCCTACACGTATTGTTTTCCCATTTTCTTGATGTTTGAAGTATTTCGAGCACTTTTTCTGGATTTAGCTGGTTATTGTATTTTTGTGGGTGTCTGATTGTATCAGGTTTGAATGAAATAAAATGTTACGTACAATATTAGATGACGATAACCTAGAATTTGAATAAAATTTTGAGATATCATTTGCATGTTTGACAAATAGCTCTATATACAGGGTGTTATGTAATAAGTGTCCGATATTTTACAGAACGATTCCTCAGTTATTTATAAGGTAAAAAGTTCATATAAACATGGGTACGCAAGAGTTTTGAGATAGAGGGTGTTGAAAATTTATTTTTATTTTGGTTTTTCGTGAATAAATTCTGAAATAATGTCTATGTTTGAACAAAAATTGGTATTTGGGGACTTTTCAATATGAGAAATTCAAATTTGATCTCTGTTTGGCAGTTTATTGTAGGGGGCGCCACCTACAGGTCTTTGTCTCTTTTGGGGAGTCACAAATTTTTCGTGCATGTATGTATCACATTTTCTAGAAAAAAAACATATTCCACTATAGTTTTTACGTGAAAGATGAATACTTGTCAAAAGTCGCTACAAGCAGCCGTTTTCGAGATATTTTAATTTGAATTAATCGATGTATGCGTTTGTCCAAAAATGAAAAAAAAAAGATTTTGTTTTTTTATTTAACCTAGAAACATTTCAAAAGCTAATTCCTAATAAACCATAAATAACGGAACACTAAATTTTAATCTAATTCAAAATTACAATAAATGTTCGAAATGTCCACCTCCTGCCTGTATGCACGCATCCAATCTTCTTCTCATTGATTCTTGCACTCTTTGGAAAATTCCTGGAGTATCTTGAATCGATCTGCATGCGTTAATTATTCGATTTCTTAATTCTTCTCTATTTTGGATAGGTGTCTGGTAAATTAAGGATTTTAGATGTCCCCTCAGGAAAAAATCTAAACTATTGAGATCTGGTGACCTAGGGAGCCATGGTTGAGGCCCTCCCCGACCTATCCAACGGTTGCCGAAAGTTTGGTATAAGAATTCTCGCGCTTGTATGCTAAAGTGTGCCGGGGCACCGTCATGCATAAACCACAATTTCATGTCGTAGTGTAAGCGGCACATATTCCAGTAAAATAGGCAAATCTGCTTCAAGAAAATGGCGATTTCTCTCTCCGTTTAATCTCCCCGGAATAAAGAATGGGCCTATCAGATAATCTCGAAGGATTCCTGCCCACACGTAGAGAGAGAACTGTTCTTGAAAATGTGATTCCTGTATCGCATGGGGGTTTTCCTCTGACCACAAATGATTGTTGTGAAAATTACGTATAGCGTTGCGTGAGAAATTTGCTTCATCGGTAAACAGGATTTGATTTTCAAATAAAGGATTTTGAATAAGGCGTTGGAGAAACCAACGACAGAAGTTGATACGTAACGGAAAGTCACGAGGGAGGAGTGCCTGAACTCTCTGAATATGGTAGGGATAAAACAAATTATGAATTAAAATTTTCCATACCAGAACATGAGAAATGTTCAACGTCAGCGCTATTTTCCTGGAGCTTGTTTCTGGGTTTTCTCCTACCAGATTAAGAACTGCTTCCTCGGTTGCTGGGGTTCTTACCGTCCGATGTGCACCCGACAGATAACTAGCTTTCTCAAAACTTCCTGTTTCCCTTAACCGAGTGTGAATTCTTGAAAAGGTTTTTGAAGTAGGAGATGTGCGGTTCGGATAACGCTCCTGATATAGCGAGTCCGTATGTAAAATGTATGTCAGCATAATCTGCATTGGTGAAGTTTACCATTTTCTATAAAATAATCACACTAGTAACAAATAAAACTATTAAACTATGCGTCAAGATATAATTTTTGAAATGACAGCACAAAAAAAACATTGGTTAATTTAAATTAAAATATCTCGAAACGGCTGCTTGTAGCGACTTTTGACAAGTATTCCTTTTTCACGTAAAAATTATAGTGGAATATGTTTTTTTCTAGAAAATGTGATACATACATGCACGAAAAAGTTGTGACTCCCCTAAAAAGACAAAGACCTGTAGGTGGCGCCCCCTGCAATAAAGTGGCAAACAGAGATCAAATTTGAATTTCTGATATTGAAAAGTTCCCAAATACCAATTTTTGTTCAAATATAGACATTATTTCAAAATTTATTAACGAAAAACCAAAATAAAAGTAAATTTTCAACACCGTCTATCTCAAAACTGAAGGCCTTGCGGACCCATGTTTAAATGAACTTTTTACCTTATAAATAACTGAGGAATCGTCCTGTTAAAAATCTTATTACATAATACCCTGTATACTGATTGAGGCTGAAATTGATAAGTCATCGTATCTTGTCTTTTGCCGGGAAAATCAACTCAGAGTGCAGTAATGTCATTTTATGAAAAATTGATTGACTTCGTTGAGCAGGGTGATTACCCTGTGGGAAATTTTGCGATCTGAGCAGGGCCTTCGACTACGTCCAACATGATTTTCTTCTGATAAAAATGTACTCATATGGCACTCAAGCAGTTGCGCATAGTTTGCTGAGGAGATTTTTAACTTCCAGAACACAGTTTGTGATTATATCGAAAGCCAAATCAAATAAACGAACTATCACTATGGATGGGAGTTCCCCAGGGGTCAGTTCTGGGGCCAATTTTATTTTTATTTCATACAATCGACATTGATAAAATTAGCTCAACTGCCAGCTTTATCAAATATGCCGACGACATGACTGTGCTTGTGTCGAATAAACTCTAAATGAAAATTATACACCAATCTTAATGAAAGTACAACTCCCTTCACTTCAACAGTGAGAAAACAAATATTATCCGATTACATACATATCACAAAAATGTGCAACTCCGAATATACGTATAGATAATAGATCCATCGAACCAACCAATTGTGTTAAATTCTTGGATGTATTTGTGGATGAAGGTTTGAATTGGAAGAAACATTGTGCCAACTTGATCCAAACTGAAGTCTATCTTTCACATGTTCAGGAACTTGAAATGCATTCTAAAACAAGAACAATTATTAGATCATCAAGTCGCCTCTCGGTAACGTTACAGAGTGTATCTTTGGGGTATTTCCACTCTAGCACCTGATTTATTCGTTGTGCAAAAATGTATACTTTATCATAGCAAGCAGGGATTATTGCAGACCAATATATAAAAATCTCCAAATTTTAACACTTGTTGTTGACATTAAGAATACTTTATTTTCGAAATGTGCTTGTTTGTACATATTCACAAATAGACATAAATTCGTCATAAATAAGAAAATTCATCGCTATAATGAAAGGAATTGTACTGATTTTCATGTTCCCCAGTGCTAATGTGTTGATTCATCAAAAACTCCTCGCCATCTGCGACAAAAGATTTTTAATAAACTTCCAGTTGATGTATCACTATTTAAAATTCGTTTATAAACCAATTTACTTTTTACACTTTAGATGAACCTATACGAGGATGTATTGATATCTAGTTAGCCTGGACTCTGCATAAACAAAATATTGCGTTACCATAGCAACGAACAATAACTTATCCTTGGAGACAATACACACGGATCACTTGAAAAGTGGAACATGCACATACACACATACAAAAAATATGACAAGAATTTCCATTTTTATCTTTAATCATATACATCTACGAGGATGTATTCATATCTAGTTAGTCTAGACCAGTTCCCTGCATAAACAAAATATTGCGTTACCATAGCAACGAACAATAACTTATTAGAAGTGTCAGTGTAAAGTTTGACGTCAAAAAAGTAAACCAGAGTTACGCTATAAATTAAAAGAAAAAATATGTCCACCGGAATTGTGAAAATCGAGAAATTGGAGTATCGAGCCATCATCAAATACCTGTATTTAAAAGGGTTAAGAGGTAAGCAGATTTACGAAGATGTGCTTAATACCCTTGGTGATCAATGTATTTCGTATGCGACCGTGAAAAATTGGACTGCAAGCTTCAAAAGAGGTAAATTTTCCATTGAAGATGATGACCGATCGGAAAGGCCAGTTTCTGTGTCAGTCCCCGAAAATATCGATGCAGTTCATGACATGATTTTGACAGACCGTCGAATTGGGCTAAAACGGATATATGAAGCACTGAATATTTCATACGAACGCGTTCATCACATAGTTCACGTCAATTTGGACATGAGAAAAATTGCTGCAAAATGGATCCTCAAATATTTGAATGTTGACCAAAAGCGTGCAAGAGTAGTAGCATCGCGTTCGATCTGTGCTCGATTTGAAAACGATGTAGACTTCTTAAACCGAATTGTTACTATGGATGAGACTTGGGTACATTTCTACGATCCAGAAACAAAGCAACAATCGATGGAATGGCGACACTCCGGTTCTCCAAGACCTAAGAAGTTTCGTGTCCAAAAATCTGCTGTAAAAGTTCTTGCTTCGGTTTTTTGGGATTGCCATGAAGTAATCATGATTGATTTTTTGGATAAGGGTAGAACAATAACTAGAGATTACTATTCGACATTACTGACCACTCTACGGGAAAAATGTTGCAATGCAAAAAATTCGTGATTTCGGGTTTGAATTACTAGAACACCCCCCTCATTCACCAGATTTGGCTCCGTCCGACTATCCTCAACTGAAAAAAAAGTTTGAAAGGTCGTATATTTTCTTCCAACGAGGAGGTAATAAAAGCTGTGGAGGTCTGGTTTGCAGAGAAAGAAGAATTTCTTTTTTAAATAATAATAATAATAATAACTGACTCTATTGTGTTCTCAATTTTGTACAGACTATACATAAATAATATTCATAACTAGATGGACACAAGAAAACAAAGGGCGAAGTTCAATTTAGATTCCGCGAACGTCACCAAATTGCCCTTCCACTTAACCTTAAACATATCTCCAAAATGCAATAGGGTAAAGAAAAACAAAACTCAAAAAAAAAGAAGACTGGTATGAATGTACGATTGAATTGAATAGGAGACCGCATGGGAGATCGTAGGATCTCCTCGTCACTGACTGTCAAACAAATAATCTCTGTATTTTTTCCTGAGGTTTAATGATGTTTCATTTTTGATAGTATTTGGAATTGAGTTATAGATTTCACATATTTGATAACTGAATGAATGAATGAATGAACCTTATATTCAAGGTGTGGACATCACTGCGGTGCGTGATTTTTCGATGAAGGTATAGCGGGGTTTTGGTTGATAATATTGTCAAAAATATATGGAACATCCTGTACATTAAAATATTTCATTATCATTCAATACGTGGGTAACCTTTTTACCTTCTACAATTCAGTACGTGAGCGAAGATATTTTATTTTTGAGACACAACTTGTCCTCAACAGAACATAAACAAGAGTTTTCAAAAAGGCCACTGATAGTTCGATCTGGTAGTCGAGTTTAGAGTTCTGCCGTGCCCACAGCTAGTGAGGGCAATGGGGGAGTTTGGAAGATTCGATAGTAAATAAATGGAAAATGTTCATAAACTGTTTGAGCCAATATGTATTGTAAGTATAGATCTTTCTAAAATAATTTATATAAAAGTAACAAGTCTAGGAGAGATTCGTTAATTCTTTGATTCATTAATTATTTAATTCATTAATTCCTTCATTTAATTCAATCGTCGTAATCTCATATTTGTACATAGTAAAATAAATGTTTTTATATTTTTCTGAAGTGTTTTAAATCTATGAATGATCAGTATCTACCTAGTTAGTCGTGAATCAACCCCAAGTCACGACAATATTTTGTGGAATAAATTAGCTGCATGATGAATCCTTCTATTCTTCATTAACCAACCAATTTCACTTAGTTTATGTGAGATTCTTTCATATTTACGAATTCCATATATCAATCGCATGCATGAATTTTGAACCTTCTGTATCTTTTTCACATATTGGCTTTATAGGGAATCTGCGTAATTGAAAAGTGATAGGACCATTGCGTCACATAGAGTGGATTTCAATTTGCTGGAGAGAATATGCCCATTGCCATAGATCACTTTTAATGTTGAGTATGCCCGTTGAACTGATCTGTTGACATGTTTTTCGAATCGTAGATTCCTCCTATGTACTTGACATCTTCGGGAAAATAAATGTATTTATTTATACACCAATCTTGATGTTCACTTTTTGAAACATCCTCATCAAAAATTCCCGTTGCTCATAAAAACTGAAATAATTAAAAAAAAGTCAAATAAAAGTTTACGCATTTCCTAATCAACAGGTTCTACACAAACTATCCTCTTGTCTAGTTTCCTCTCGCATAAATTTCATCGACTATTTATAACGTCAAGCATAGCAAATTCATCCGGCAATACCTTCAAGTACTCAGCATGACGGAAACCACTCCCTAATTATGTCTACAAATTCACACATCATAACTACTGAGGTAGAACTGACCGTTCAACTTTCGGAGCGACAAACCGCGGTTTTTTCGACCAGGGAACTACATTCACAGTTGATTTCAGAAAAAAAACACCAAGATCATTCATTGATTATTTAATGCTCGATCAAGTGATGAGTACTACGTAAATAGATTGTTTTTTACTAAGCGAGCATAAATTTTCTCTAGAAAACTCGGTCTTACGGTGCCTAGCGTTATTATGTCAGGAGGAATTATACGAGGCTTGTTTGGTAAGTCCGTGACTTTTTAAATTTCCCGCGCAGTAACTTTAAATGCAACACTGCTGCTGTCAACCACCATCTTTCAATAGACTACTGTCAAATTTTGAGCAAGCTGCGACATTTGGTTTGTGTTTGACAGCAATTAGAAGCAGACAACCTAGTGAATTTTAACAAAAATGGAAAAAAGTGAATTTCGTGTGTTGATTAAGCATTATTTTTTGCGTAGAAAAACCATAACTGAAACCAAGGAAAGACTTGATAAATACTATGGGAACTCTGCACCATCAATTTCAATGGTTAAGAAGTGGTTTACTGAGTTCCGTTGTGGTCGTACCAGCACAAGTGACGCCGTACGTTCAGGTCGCCCAAAAGAGGTCATCACGCCAGAAATCGTCGATAAAATCCATGGAATGATATTGGACGATCGGAGAATAAAAGTACGTGAGGTAGCTGAGGCTGTAGGCATCTCAACTGAGCGAGTACATCACATTTTACATGAATATTTGGACATGAAGAAGCTATCCGCGAGAAGGGTGCCGCGATTGCTCACACTCGACCACAAGCGCAACCGTGTGACCACTTCAAAGGAGTGTTTGGCAAAGTTCAATCGCAATCCGGGCGAGTTTTTACGCCGTTATATAACCGTAGACGAAACATGGATCCATCACAATACCCCAGAGACCAAGGAACAATCAAAACAGTGGGTGTCAACTGGTGAACGTGCACCAAAGAAGGCTAAGGTGCGTCTGTCAGCCAACAAGGTTATGGCCACAGTTTTTTGGGATGCACGCGGTGTCATTCATATAGATTACTTAGAGAAGGGTAGAACGATCAACGGCGAATATTATTCAGAGCTTTTAGACAGATTCGATATTGATTTGAGGCAAAAACGACCACATTTAGCGAAAAAAAAAGTGCTGCTTCATCAAGACAATGCACGAGTGCACACGTGTGTAGTCACTATGGCAAAAATTCATAAATTGGGCTACGAACTACTACCCCATCCAGCATATTCTCCAGATTTAGCCCCTTGCGACTATTTTCTTTTCCCAAACCTGAAGAAATGGCTGGGTGGTAAGAGATTTGGGTCGAATGAAGAGGTTATAACCGAAACAAACGCCTAATTTGAGGGCCTTGAGAAAACCTATTATTTGGAAGGAATAAAAAAACTGGAAAAACGCTGGACTAAATGTATTGATCTAAAAGGAGATTATGTTGAAAAATAAAACGCTTATTTGCCAATTTTTTTTTTCTTTATTCAAATAGTCGCGGAGTTACCAAACAGCCCTCGTAATAGAGGAGCCATCCAGTTCGTTGCTCGGTATTACAATAATTACACTGATGAAAAGGATTTTTTGCATCAATGCATTCAAGAAAATTGTATTCTTGAATAGGTCCAACCAAATATTAGTTTGATTTGTTCACGGAATCCTCTTGACCACTAGAAAGAAAACTGTTTTGAGACATATGAACACTGTCTTCACTGAAAAATGGGAGTTGTTTGAGGCAAGAATATTTCAACTTTGATAATTAACACTACTGTGAATACTTTATTTGTTCAACGGTGTAAGTTGGTTGAGGCAAGAATATTGCAATTTCAATAACGAACAATATTCTTCTATCAATGTGATCCCGTAATACCTGTGATCGTTGAACCTCTTCATTCAAGAGGTTTCGAACAGAGGATAGATTCACAAGAATTGCAACTGGGAACGATTGAGGTATAATGGTTATACAGGGTGATTCAAAAGTACTTTGACAAACTTCAGGAGGTGATTCCTCACAATATTCCAATATGAATTGCCTAAATAAATATATGTCCGGAAACGCTTCGTTTCCAAGATGTGTGTTGAAGTTTTATTTTTATTTTGGTTTTTTTCAAATAACTCTTGAAATACTGAACTTAATTAAACGAAATTTGGTAATAAGAAGTTTTTGAGGTGTCGAATTCGAACCTGATGTTATTTTTGCTCGTACTCGTAGGGGGCGCCACCAACACGTCTTTTTCTATTTTGAAGATTCATAACTTTTTTGAGTGTTCTTCTAGCACATTTTCCAGTGAAAAAATCGATTCCTCTATCATATCTACGTAAAAAAGCTACCCTTGTTACAAGTCGCTGTAAGCAACCGTTTTCTAGATATTAGGACTTGAAAATTTCAAGTGGATTAAGTGCATGTAATAATTATTACCTTTATTTTGCATTTGCATTTGCATTAATTTGACGTTTGAATAAGCAGTTTTGGTTTTTTTGTAGGGGGTGCCACCTATTCTATTACTTTTTAATCGCTTGAAGAGGTCATTACTGTTGGGTACGTTCCTTTATGACATCCTTAAGCGAAATAGTAATTTAATAATAATAATTCAATAGTAATAATTATTAGTAATAAAATTTGCAAGAAATGTCGACATTTTATTTCAGGAAATTTTGAATATGTAGAATAAACTAAAATAAACGAAACTAAATTGTATTCGAATAAATTGTTGAAAGTGTCCACCTTCAGCGAAGATACAGGCAGTCAGTCGTCTAGTCATTGAATCTCGTACCCGCTCAAAAATTATTGGTGTGTTCCTTATTGTTTCACATGCGTCTACTATTCGGTTTCTAAGACCTTTCTCATTCGCTACTGGAGTTTTATAAACTAGTGACTTCAAATGTCCCCAAAAATAAAAATCTATTGGGTTTAGATCTGGGGACCTTGGTGCCCACGGCTGCTTAGGTTCTTCTACACCCCTACCGATCCATCGATTTGGATAGACTGTGTTAAGGAATTCCCTGGCTACAACGCTAAAATGGGCCAGAACCCCATCATGATTAAACCACATGCGTATACGAATTTCTAATGGTACATTCTGAAGTAGTCCCGGCAATTCATTTTCTAAAAAGTGTCTGTAAGTTGCGCCATTCAGTCGGAGCGGAAGAAAGAAAGGACCTGTCAAGTAATTATCAATTATTCCCGCCCATACATTTACAGAAAATTGATACTGATAATGCCTTTCACTAACTGCATGCGGATTTTCGAGATCCCAAACATGGTTGTTATGAAAGTTTGTGATAGCATTTAGGGAGAAGTTTGACTCGTCCGTGAAGAGTACATATCTTAAAAATTGAGGATTTCCAGCCAATTTTCTCAAAAACCACTGACACATAGTAATGCGTTGGGGAAAGACTCGTGACAAAAGAGCTTGTACCCTTTGAATATGGTATGGATAAAACTGTTGATCGTGGATAATCCTCCAAACTGTGGACTGAGTAGAATTGACAGCTTCAGCAATTATTCTTGTACTTGTTTCTGGATTCTCCTCGAGAGCGTTCAAAACAGCTTCTTCCAATTCTGGGGTTCGGACTGCTCGTGATCTTCCAATAATATCAGCTGCCCTCTTAAAGCTACTCGTTTCTGCCAAACGACGGTGGAGACTAGCAAATGTTGGAGCTGAAGGCAGTACTCGATTAGGAAATCGATCCTGGTAAATACGTCTTGCTTCGCGCGCATTGCCATCCGCAAGGCCATAAACGAAATGCATATCGGCTAAATGAGCATTATTGTTTAAATAATCCATTTTTTCAAAATTAGTGTTTTCTACTTCTACTTACGGAAACTTCAACAAAACGTTAAACTGTCACAAAATATGTAATTACCAAATCTACTTACTTAAACTTCAAATTCTTTTCCAAAGCATTCTTGTGAAAAATGCAAAATATTGGTAATAACTTCAACATGCATCGATTATCAAATAATTGACCAGAGTTACGCAATAAATTAAAATGAAAAATATGTCTACCGAAATTGTGAAGATCGAAAAATTGGACTATCGAGCCATCATCAAGCACCTGTATTTAAAAGAGTTAAGAGGTAAGCAGATTTACGAAGATATGCTTAATACCCTTGGTGATCAATGTCCTTCGTAGGCGACCATGAAAAATTGGACTGCAAGCTTAAAAAGAGGTAAATTTTCCATTGAAGATGATGACCGATCGGGAAGGCCAGTTTCTGTGTCAGTCTCCGAAAATAACGATGCAGTTCATGACATGATTTTAACAGTCCGTCGAATTGGGCTAAAACGGATACCTGAAGCACTGAATATTTTATACGAACGCGTTCATCATATAGTTCACGTCAATTTGGACATGAGAAAAATTGCTGCAAAATGGATCCCCAAATGTTTGAATGTTGACCAAAAGCGTGCAAGGGTAGTAGCATCGCGTTCGATCTGTGCTCGATTTGAAAACGGTGTAGACTTCTTAAACCGAATTGTTCCTATGGATGAGACTTGGGTACATTTCTACGATCCAGAAACAAAGCAACAATCGATGGAATGACGACACTCCGATTCTCCAAGACCTAAGAAGTTTCGTGTTCAAAAATCTGCTGGAAAAGTTCTTGCTTCAGTTTTTTGGGATTGCCATGGAGTAATTGTTATATATTGCCTTCGAATATATGTTTGGGTTCTTAGAAATGAGTTTGAAAATGAGTTCAGGAACAATGACTTTTTATCTCTTATTTTGACATACATCCACTGACATGTTATTATTTTAGTACAGAGTGATTCTATAATGATATGTAACAGTAATCATGATTGGTTTTTTGGATAAGGGTAGAACAATAACTGGAGATTACTATTCGACATTACTGACCACTCTACGGAAAAAAATTAAAGAGAAAAGACGCGGAAAGCTATACAAAGTTGCTTTGTTTTTGCAGGACAACGCCCCTGCACACAAATCTCATGTTGCCATGCAAATAATTCGTGATTTAGGGTTTGAATTACTAGAAAACCCCCCTTATTTACCAGACTTGGCTCCGTCCGACTATCATCTCTTTCCTCAACTGAAAAAAAGTTTAAAATGTAGTAAATTTTCTTCCAACGAGAAGGTAATAAAAGCTGTGGAGGTCTGGTTTGCATAGCAAGAAGAAACATTTTTATTGAAAGGTCTAGAGACGTTACAGGTTCGCTGTAATAAATGTATCCAACTAAGAGGAGAATATGTTGACTAATGAAATATTATGACATTGAAATTTTGTTTGGTTCTATTGTATGCTAAGAATTTTTCTATATATCCTCGTATGCGCTACTGATAGAAATTTTACTGTCTACCTACGATCTCCGATATGCAATTTATATGACTGATAGTGGTTCCAGGCATAGTATCCACCTTACAACCTGTGTTTGCTGCCTGTCATCCTTAGTTTATTAAGGTTATTACTGAGACAATATTTCCCACTTTTCTTGAACAAACTTATAATCTAATAATTACATTGTACACAACAAAAACTCCTGATATTCCTCCAGCTCTTTTGTCACACCCTGTTTATTTGAATGGGATATTATTCTTCGAAGAACCCTCCGGTATATCAACAGGAAACAGTCGGTTCACGATAATCGGGTTACTAATTGAACATGGTCAGTGGACTGATTGATAATTATATAGGTTAATTACCACCGAATCAATCAGACGCACTCAAACTGTGGTCGACGATGGAATGGGTACATGGCGATATGTTAATTTGGACTGAAAATGCATTCGGTAAACCCGTATCTATAATAGATGTATCTTGAAAGTATCGCAGAAAGTTGTAGGCATGAGTCCAGGATGACTTAAACATACATAGCTGATGAATATGAGGCAACTATTTTTACAGTACCTAGCGAATGAAGTATACAGTTGTTTGCTGTTTTTATGGACGTTCTACATCAAAATTTGCAATAGCTTACCTGTATGGATTTTACATACTGAATAAGGATGTGACTGTGAGTGATAATAGGAACCTGAAAGATTGTTAGGGGCGAAATTTAGGAAAGGAGAGCAGTGAATGTGCAATGATGTGTCACGCCTCTAACATACCCAGCAGCTCAGTAGGCGTGGATTCGACAGTAAAAATTGATTTCGATAAGATTGAAATATGGGGTTAATTTTCCGGAGCGCCACGGATTTATCGCTAGTGAAAAATCCGAAACCACCCTGATGGAATGGGACAACCCACTGCACTAATATTACTAAAATATTAAACAATAGATACCTGTAAATGGTATAATAATAATATATAAATATGTAGAGGTTTTGTCTTCCCTAACGATTGAATAACTTGGACCAGAATAAAAGAAATAGTCATGTCCCTTACTAATAAAATATATTGATCGTTACACACCCTGTATGTGCACAGTTCAGCTCACCATGCAAAAGAAAATGAAATTAATGTAAATATCAACCACTAAGGTGGATTCAAGTGAATGCGGTGAGTGAGAGTATGGTATTGTTTGAATATATCAATATGAAACCTCCAGTGAGGGCTATGCCTGTGACGTCACGATGATAGCTTACAATAATCGATACTTACGCCTTAGGGGCAGTCTTATTCCAAACTTATCTGATACTATGTAGATATTCTCAAGTATGCAAGTTCACCAATTATTGTGGTTGTAGTTCATCAGTGCCTTGGTGTATACAGGTGCACAGTGGGTACGACACAATCAATCAAAGTACATGTACAGCTGGGACGAATAGCGAAGGAATGCTGAACAACAGATATACAGCGGGACAACCACAGTTGAGCAGGAACAATCACAGTAGTGAAATAGTGGAAAGACAATCGTATAGCAACGAAACAGTGGAACAATCACATTAGTGGAACTCCAATAATCGGTAGCAGAGTAGTAGCAGGACTAGCCGCAGCAGAGCAAAGTAGTAGCAGAGTGGTAGTCGCAGCAGAGAACCCTATAGAATATACAATACCAGTCTGACTTCTGATTACACTTGTATGGGGCCATAAGTAGAGCCCAAATGCAAATACTAACCTCTATTAAGTGGGAGGGTTCTGATAACAGCTTTGATGGTCTGTTTGCTGTCTGATAGCGAGTTTCTCGTTCCAGTGGTTTCACACAATGATGAAGTGACTTCTAACCTCAAAAATCCGCAAAGCGAACGGAGATTTCTCAAAAATATAAAGCGTCAAAAATCGCAAACAATATGAGAAACTCTCCTGATATGAATTTTCCAAAGATCCATCAACGATGATCAAACTTTAATTGGAAATCTTCAAAGAAGGTCAGTCACTCATCAAGATCAAATAAGGAAGAAGAGAATATCTCTCAGACGTCAAAGTCAAAACTGTCAATATCTGACAAGGCGCTTTCTTGTTCATTAGTGTTCGGTGGGAACAGTCCAGGAACTAACTCGAGCTACTAGGAGCTATGAAAAGAACACCTTAAGATTCAGTGTTGCCAATTGAACCAAGACGAAAACGCCAGCCTCTCAATCTCAGAACCAAACAAACAAAAGGTCAAGTATTCGAATGTGAATTAGGTACCTCAATGACACAAGATAGAGATAGAGTAGGAATGTTACGGTTTTGTGTTCTAAGCACAGAACAATAGACTAACCAAAAGTATGTTTACAAAATAACGCTGTCATACCGCAAAATAGAACTGATAACTGTCATTAGCTTAAGGCCGGTTCATGTCCGCTCAAACTAGTACAGCAAAGGTAAGTACTAACATTCGGAACAAGCTATACATGACAACGATCAAGTTGTCATTTTGAGGAATCTGAAGAAGAAGAAGAATACAGTGGCGTACAGAGTGGAAAGTGTATATCAATGACAGATAATTTCTGATGTTATTGTATTAAAACAGAAAGGGTTTTCTAGTGCAAAATAAACCCGTAACAAGATGATGTGAGTCAGGAAGGGAAACCAAAGAAGGTTATGCTAAAAGTGCTGCATAAATGGTTGAATACCGTTAAGGTACATTTTCCACTATTCAACTTCAGCATACCTATATTTCCTGTTAACCTTCTCTCAGGACAGGCAATTGAGAGCATTTTGGTAGTAAATAACGAAATAACTCTGGATACTTTTCCATGATCTAGGAATAATAATAATAATAATAATGTTTATTTCTACAATATAGAAAAATAATTACATAAATGATCGGACAAATAAACAAAAAGAAACCGCAAAGCCTAATTAGCTGTCTGCGGATAATGTATACAATAAAAAATTATTTACAATTGAATATTATTCTAAAACATATCAAGAATGTTCAGCACAAATTGGCAAAATCGCAAAGCCAAGAGGCTATCTGCGTTGGATTTTTGCGAACTATGCGGAACATCATTCAAGAATTGGCAACAAATTCGGTGTAGTACATTATGCTTTTCTCAACTAACAGTAAGTGCGTGCCTATCAGCAACAAATTAACAAAGCCTGGAGGCTGTCCGCTAAAAAATGTTACTAGTACGGATTCCACTTAGAGTAATATGAACATCAGATTCCAATTTTCAATTTCAATACCAATAAAAACGCAATGAATAAACATAAGCAGAAGGTCAAATATGAAATTTCAAGTGCTACTCTACAGGCCGTTTCTTTTATCATGTGGTAACATTGCTATATTCTAAACCGTAACAGATACGAAGACGATTAAATGGGAGAAAAGGTAACTATTGTGGAGAACAGTACAATGGTCAAAGAAAATTTACAGGGAGTCTCGCCCTTCCCGAGTTATACAGGGAAAACTAAAAATGCTGTTATTTGTTTTTTACGAATAGAATTGTTATTTCTGAAAATATAAAAAAATGGAAAAGGAAAGTTTTAATGTATTCTAAATGTACTATAAAAATATAACAATGAATCTTTGATTACACGTTTCGTGTCAACACGGCCACCATCAACATTTCTTTTTCAAATACGGACCTGCCTATTTTAGTACAAATATTGATAAAGCGATAAAATCACAATTCAGTGGTGCATCACACTTGATATTTTTATAACGTTTCATTTAAAATAACTAGCATCCTCAGTGACAACAATTTTTAATTACGGTCCTGTCGGTAGTTCTTTTGTAAATTATTTTGATTTCTTCAAAATCTATTCAACTATTGGCATACTTCAGACTTCACCCAATAATTTCGATAAGAAGATACCCCAACACAACGAACATTCGTATTTTTCCTTCTTGGGCATTTTTGTATTACAGAAATCCTTGTTTCAAGGCTGATTTCTTCTGAATCAATTATCATACTGAATATTTCTATAATTCTCAATCCTGGAAGTAACGAAAATATTAGTTTTTGGTCAAAATACGACTATTGTGTGATATGGTACAATTAAATAGCTTGGTTTCTATGGCGGGACAAATAAATGAATTGTTGATACGTGTTAAGAACTGTCAGTCGTTTATACACTCAGTCATATCAAAGATGTATTCAAATGACGAAAGGACTGATATGCTATTTGCTTATGCAAAATCAAATAGAAATCCTCTTTTGGCAAAAAATATGTATGGTGAGCTATACCCAAATCGTCGTATTCCAAACATTCAAATGTTTAGACGATTAGAAAGAAATTTGAGAGACTGAGGTGCATTTGATAGAAATAAAACTAGAAAATGTGTTGTTACTGGAACCAAATAAATGTTTTAGGTAAGCAAATATTACTTCATAAAGATTAACAAAGTGACGAAAATATTTTTTTTCAATTTAGGATTGGTCAGTTACAAAAATATTTCTAATCAAGATTGTTCTTTACGAGAAATTGCCCACGAACTAGGGATTTCTGTAAAATCTAACAGAAATATTTTGAAAAAGAACAAATACAAATGCTACAGGATACAAAGTTCATCACCTCAATGAAAGGGATTACGGAAGAAGAGTACGATTTGCGATGTGGTTGAGACGTAGAAATAGGGAAGTTGGAAATATTTGTAATAAAATAATATGGACGGACGAATCAAAATTCACCAACAATGGTTGGTTTAACAGAAACATCCATTATTGGTAGAATAATACAAATGAACATTTACATAGAGAAACCAATTTCCAGGAAAGGTTCGGAATAAATGTTTGTTTGGGAACAAACATACTAGGTCCTTTCTTTTACGACGAGCATTTGAATGGTGGAATGTATTCATTTTTTATCCAATGAGTTTGATAGCCACTGAACATCCATCGTGAAATACAATATTTTCAACAAGACGGTGCCCCTCCCCATAATGCAGCAATAGTAAGGGAACATTTAGATGCAATATTCCCAAGAAAATGGATTGGAAACAATGGACCAATTGCCTGGCCTGCTCGATCCCCAGACCTGACTCCTTTAGATTTTTTTGTCTGGGGATACATAAAGGATAAAGTTTTTTTGACGACTAGTACAGATATCGACCATCTCAAACAAAAAATAAGAGATGCATGTAATAGCATTACACCCATCATGCTAGAAAATTGCCACAGAAATTGTATGGACAGACAACTTATGTGCATTCAACAAAGAGGTCGGCAATTCGAGCATTTAATGTAGGTTATCATGAAGAATTCATTTTCTGTATTGGTTTTATTTTCACTCAAAAATTCAATATGAAATAAATTGTTTTCTGTTTGTTTGATTTCTTCTACTCTTAAGTAAGTTTATTTCCGAGGTAAATTGCTATCGTTCGTCTCTGAAACTACAGATATCTTTTATTACAGTGTAAACATAATTTTAATAGATACATTTATTCAAAGCGTCACTGATAATTTTTATATCGGAGAGTTAGGTTTTGTGGAATCCATAAACGACCTAACGACAGGACCGTAATTAAAAATTGTTGTCACTGATGATGTTAGTTATTTTAAATGAAACGTTATAAAAATATCAAGTGTGATGTACCATTGAATTGTGATTTTATCGCTTTATCAATATTTGTACTAAAACAGACAGGTCCGTATTTGAAAAGAAATGTTGATGGTGGCCGTGTTAACACGAAACGTTTAATCAAAGATTCATTGTAACATTTTTATAGTACATTTAGAATACATTAAAACTTTCCTTTTCCATTTTTTTATATTTTCAGAAATAACAATTCTATTCGTAAAAAACAAATAACAGCATTTTTAGTTTTCCCTGTATAACTCGGGAAGGGCGAGACTCCCTGTAAATTTTCTTTGACCATTGTACTGTTCTCCACAATAGTTACCTTTTCTCCCATTTAATCGTCTTCGTATCTGTTACGGTTTAGAATATAGCAATGTTACCACATGATAAAAGAAACGGCCTGTATACTTTCAGTTTATTCTCTATTATATGATGTATTTTTCTTCTATCTTCTATCAAAATGAATTGCTTAAGCTTAGATTTGAATAAACTATAATTAACTATACTTTTCAAGTGCTGGGGAAGGTAGTTGAATACTCTAGGGGCAAGAAATGTGTAACATTTTTGACCAACAGTTTTATTTGAAGTTGGAAGAACTAACTTTTTATTGGTTTTATTTCTGGTCTCATGGAAATGGGAAACAAGCAAGAACTTATTCTTGTTCTTTTGACAATGCAATGCTATTTCATAAAAATAAATCTGACGTTGGTCAAGTATTCTGCTTTCTTCATAGAGAGCATCACTTGAAAAGTTACGGTCTTTTTTCAAAATAATTTTAGGAAAAATTTTTTGCAGTATATTGATCCTTTCCAGATTTGATGGAGCGAGTCCTCCCCATCCTAATATACCATAACTTATCCTAGAGTCAACAAGGGCAAAATAGACCATTTTCAATTGCGGTAGTTTCATTACTTTAGTAAGACATTTGAATTTATATATCATTGTCCGAAGCGTATTACGTATCAATGTGAATATTATCAATGTGAATATTCCATCTCAAGTGGCGATCTATTGTGACACCTAAATATTTCATTTTATCTGTCAGTTTAATTTCAATGATTTGGTTGTCATATGGAATATCTAGTGTATCGAAGTAAGGTAATACATTCACGTATCTTGAAAGTGGAAGTGCCATGGTTTTTTTTAAATTGATTGTCAACAACTTGTGATTAAACCAGTCTATGAATTTAGTGAAATCATTCTCAGCTTGCCGTTTCAGTTCATTCCATGTGTCGACGGTATAAAGCACTGCAGTGTCGTCAGCAAAACTGAAGATTTTTCCGCTGGTATTGATATTAAGTAAGCTATTTATGTAGATTATAAATAATAATGGACCTAAAACGGTACCTTGAGGTACGAGGTACTCCACATTCCACTTCCTTAGCATTACTGATATTGTCATTGATTTTGACAATTAATTGATGGATGTTGCCGTTACTACGTGGTAAGAAATCATCATGAAAAATGAGAAATAAAACTTTCTATGTTTTTATACCACTTTTATTTGTAACCAACGTTACTGCAGTTTCGTCCTATATGGACATTATCAAACAATATAATAATCTGAAATAATAACACTTCTTAAATACCCTTAATTCTACCCGAGGCCTGTTTTAATGACTACCTGTACCTTGTTTATTTGCGACAATGTGACCGCGCTGCCTTTAAAACCGGTGAATAGACCAAATCCAGTTTATCATTCAGTAGGTTACATCCACAATATTTGTGTTTATGAATTTCTAGGGATTCTAAATAATTCAGTTTCCAACCCTTGCTTGCATAGTGCAAAATTTCCGTATCGTTCAGACTCGGAAATTTGTGGTTGCATTCCAAGGAATGGTTTGAAAACGTCGAATCATTTTTTCCTAGTCTGAAGGACCTTTCATGTTCAGCGTATCTTTTTGAAAAATTACGTCCACATTGTCCCACATAAACACCGTTACACTCTGGACACTTAAGCTTATAAACTCCAGATTTTTCCATTTTTGCTATTCTATCTTTGTCATTGAAAAGAAAATTAGACAACCTGGCATGCGGCCTGTATGCTACTTCTATATTATTCTTTCTAAAGAATCCCGCAATAGCCTCTGTTCTTCTCCCGAAGTACGTTAGAGTTACAAATTTCTTAGTTTCTGATTGTTTGACCTGGGGGTATATTAATTTGTGCGAAAATTTAAGACGATGTTTTCTGACTAACTTTTGAATTGTGGCCGCTTGGAAACCATTATTTTGTCCTATCTGTATGATTGTTTTAATTTCTGTATCTAGATTATTAGCAGACAAAGGTAACGAAAACGCTCTATGTAACATTGAATTATATGCTGCTAATTTTTGACTATCGTGATGGAAAGAATCATTTGGGATTGTAATGCCCGTGTAGCTCGGTTTTCTGAATATATTGAACTCAAATTTATTATGATTATGTGTGATGGTTAGGTCTAAGAAATTAATTTGTCTCTCTATCTCTGTCTCAAGTGTGAATTGTATGTTACTATTTTGATTATTTATAAATATCAGAAACTGGTTTAGCTGTCGTGTGGTACCTCTGAAACAGGCAAGAATATCGTCAACATATCTATACCAAAATTTAATATGTTTTTTACCAAGTTCGGAATTTAGTATAGTGGTCTCCAAGTTGTTCATAAATATATCTGCTAAAAGTGGACTAAGGGGGGAACCCATTGGTAAACTTGAATCCTGTTTATAAAATTTGTTATTGAATTGCAAATAATTCTGATCTAGGCATACATCAAAAGCTGTCGAAATTTCAAAAGAAGTAATATGGTCTACTTTGGCCTGATCTAATATATTTAAAATGAGAGACTTACATTCGTTATACGGTATGTTGGAGAACATACTTTTCACATCGAATGAAACTAAAATTGAATTATGTGGAGTGGTTTCTTTATTTCTTCTTTCTACTAGACTTAGTGAGTTTTTTACGCTATGGTGCGGAACAAAATTGGTAATATTTTTGAACAACTTGTTAAGACGTATTCCTAATTCTCTTACCGGACTGTCTGTATATGAAACGACCGGTCTTATGGGGTTATCAAGCAAGGGTTGGAAACTGAATTATTTAGAATCCCTAGAAATTCATAAACACAAATATTGTGGATGTAACCTACTGAATGATCAACTGGATTTGGTCTATTCACCGGTTTTTAAGGCAGCGCGGTCACATTGTCGCAAATAAACAAGGTACAGGTAAAAGTCATTAATGACCGTTAGTCATTGAGACAGGCCTCGGGTAGAATTAAGGGTATTGAAGAAGTGTTATTATTTCAGATTATTGTATTGTTTGATAATATCCATATAGGACGAAACTGCAGTAACGTTGGTTACAAATAGAAATGGTATAAAAACAGAGAAAGTTTTATTTCTCATTTTTCGTGATTTTGACAATTTGTTGGCGGTTCGAGATATAACTTTCAAAAAGTTTGTAAACACGCCCTCGACAACCCATATTTTGCAAGGCCCCCAATAATTGTACATGGTGTCAAAAGCCTTGGCAAGGTCAAGAAAAATACATAATGCAGGTTTGGTGTTATCGAGGGCTTCATACTTTCTAGATGTCAAGGATAAAATAGCATCCTCTGTTGGTCGGTTCTTTTGAAATCCAAATTGATTTTCGTTCAACAATCCGAAATTCCTCATGAATGACTCCAGGCGTGCTTTTATGGCTTTTTCGAAAATTTTTGCAAAGCTAATAAATAAATAATAAGTTTGATATAATTTGTTTATTACCCGATTAATGGAGAGTTTTAATTACAGAGATTTTATATTCGGGAGGACAAATACCTTTTTCAAAACACAGGTTGATGATAAATGACATTGGAGATGAAATTTCCCTGGCTATTCCTTTTAGGGTTTCGGATGTGATGCCGTCGACTCCAGGCGCCTTATGATTTTCAAGAGTGTTTATTATGTTAAATATTTATTCTTCCGTGGTAGGTGTCAAGAACATGGAGTTGGGATTAATTTTTACGGATGGAGGTGGAATATTGTCATAGATTACTTTTTAAACAATCCGGTCAGCCAATCGTCTTGAGAAATTTTTTAAATCGACCAATAGCATCAAAATTACATTGTAAATTTCACACCTCGATTTTTTAGCCAATCAAACAATTGATTTTTGTCTAGTTGCCATGGGAACCCAAATCATTTCTGGAAATTTTTATCCTCCATGGTACCCTTGGCGAAATTATTAAGTGGAACATTTTTTGTCACACATTTAACATGTGATAGAAGACATTTTGGTTTCATGTACGAATGGAATTTAATTTTTCATATGAAAGGAGATAATATTTCATAATTATGTATTTAGTAGAAATTTCGAATGGGTCTGAATATATTTTGAGGACTTCTTGCATTTCAACAATGAATAGGTCCATCGTTGAAAAAATATATCAATCAAATGTCTGCCTATACTACATGAATTAATTATTTGAAACAATTTAATTCAACTTATCTCTTCGTGAAAACTTGGTTGAAATTTCCAGACGCTTTCTTTGTACTACGCTAATTGATTTCTCATGTTTGTTTTCTTCCACAATATATTTTTTATTCAAATAGGTAAAATAAGTATTTCAATTGTGGGTGACTTCTTTTATCTTTAGACAGTTCTTCTTAATATGAATAATGTATATTTTTGTTGTTTTTCCATTATTTCTAATCTAATTATAAACTATTCTCCGCAATACTATCTTTCTGAAACCTCGAAAACAACTTTTCAGAAATACTAACTAGAAATATTGGTTCTATCTAACTGGTTATTGGTTGAGCTGTCATGATTGCGTCTAACAGCATGCAGGCCGCAGCCGCTTTTACGCTTCACTTCTTCTAGCCGCTACAGATAAATGAAGCGCTTTATTTTCCGCTGGATTTAGTTGAAGCGGTTCAGTGGTCTGTAATTTGGCCCACTGATGTTAAAACTTGTTTTGTCGTAAATAATCTCCAAGTCACATGAAACTATCATTGAATCTATTTTGGTGTGATATTTTCTTACCGAATACCCCGTGTGCTTGAATTAATTGCAGGAAATTTATCTCGGAATTTTTTCAAGAAAATTCTTGTGGGTACTCGAAAAATTTCCAGCAATAATTAAAGCACTTGGGAGATGGTAATTTGTTAGAAGTAAATTACAGCGACAATATTTTCACGTTGTTTGATTGGATCTTTGTTTAAATGAATGGATAGAAAAGTTAGCTATTGACTTGGTTGTCAAGGTAGCGCAGCTTCAATTTAACGCCAAATAAAAATGACAGTGACAATTGTCCGTTACGTCTCTTTCGTAAACTAGTGTCCAAAAGACCTGCAAATATACAAATTGATCGTTTCATTGCATACAACAATTGTGAACATTTGTTTGAAAGTGGTTGACAATGTTTCACTTTGAGTAAGGTTATTCTGGACTTTCATTGTCTAAAAAAGAAAAAAGAAAAATTCAATTCTCTGCAATTTTTAATCACGACGTTTCAACTGTTGAAATCTACAGTCGTTAGATTTCAACAGTTGAAACGTCGTGATTAAAAATTGCAGAGAATTGAATTTTTCTTTGTTCTTTTTTAGACAATGAAAGTCCAGAATAACCTTACTCAATTGTGAACATATTTAATTATTTTTCAATAAAAACACTTACATAATATTTGTTCAACATATTGCGAAATAGTTTAAAAAATAATCACGCCGAGTTATACACATGGTAATAATATTTTTTTATAATTTCAACTAGATTAGCACTCGCATTTGTTGCTACTAAGGAATTTCATTTGTGGACTGCGTCCACTCTTAAGATTTCTAAAGCAATAAAGATGTGTGCATCTAGTTGAAGTTATCAAAAAATTACCACCATTTGTGCAATTACTGTTGATAACTTATTGGTTTGGGATTCAGTCTTTCTTTTGAGTAGAAAAGTTAGTGATTCAATATTGTGAGAAAATGAAAAACTCTTTTAGCTGCAAATGTAAAACGATCAGTACTTTTTTTGGATTAAAGTTGGTTCTTCGGAACATGTTGATTTTTTATTTCGGATAAAGTACCAGCGATCCCATACGAGTTTCATCTCAGTTTTTCCTGGAAAATTCAATGATTTTGTTCGACAGTTCCATTGTTTTGTTAATGAAACGGAAAGATGTTGTATAATCTAATTGATTATTCCTTTCATCTATTAAATATCAGTCATCAACCAATCATACGTTTGTTTACTGTTTGACAGGACCAATCAACACGCTCTATCAGCGACTATTTACATGATGCACAATAGTCACCGACTATTCAGCATGATACTCATATCAAGGAGCCTGAGCATCTGACAGTACTCCAAATAAATACATATTCAACGTCAAATAAAATCAATCGTGTTGAAGCTGTATAAGTATTTGAAAATGAATCGATTTGGAGAAACTATAAATGAAGAGATAGATAGGATAATCGAGGGTGCAATCCCTGACAATACAGTGAGGAGTAAAAATAGCGTATCGAAACAGTTTACCAAATTTTGCGGGCATCGTTAATATGAATTGAATGAGTCGACACCAATCACAAAACTGAATGATATTTTGAAAGAATGGGCCTGGAATATGAAAAAAGAAAATGGGCAAGATTATAAAGAATATACTGTGAAGTGCATGTGGAATTCTACAGCTAAAACTCTTCAAGAGATGTATTTCAAGAAGTATAATATAAAAATAGATTCATTTCAAGCGTGCGAATTCAAAAGCTCTCGAGACGCACGCAATGCCAAGATACGGGAATTGAAGAAACATCAGGAAAAACGGAAACAGCGTTCAACGGCTTTAAGTATAGAAAATATGTTTGCTATTATTGACAAATGCGATGAAAAAACTCCAGATGGACTTCAAAAAAAATTTTACTATTTGGCTTCAGTAGAATTAGCGTGGCGTGGGGGCGAAGGTTGTTCAGCTTTGATTGAACATTTCAAATTTGAAATTCAGAATGATGGTAATGAATCAGGTAGGATAGAATACAACCCAATTTTTACAAAAACCTGTCAAGGAGGAAACCAGAAATGCGCAGACAGCAAGTGGCTTACTAAAAATGAACAAAACCCACAGCGCTGTCCAGTTAGATTGTTCAGAGAATTGATTGGAAAAAGAGGACCAGGATTCACATGTCCACGCTTGTTCCTAACTCCAAATCCATTCTGGCAGAATGGAAACTCATTGTGGTACAAGAATTTGCCCGTTGGGAAAAACGAATTTTCAAAATGGACTAAATTGGGAGCAAAGTCTATTGGTTTAGATACCAACCAATTGAAAATTACAAACCATTCTTGCAGATCAACTGCAGTTTCTCAACTGGCAAAATCCGGAGTACCAGAGCAGCAACTCATTCAAATTACTGGCCACGCTAGTACTTCTTCAATTCAACCTTACTTGCAGATGAATGAACAACATCACCAGAGTATTTTGAACAGATTGAGAAATCAGAATGAATGTGGACCTTCTACGGTTAATACTGCAAGTTCTTCAAAAGCTGAACAAATGTCACAAATTACGCATGGTGGAAATGTCACATGTGCTTTGTTCTTGATATTTTGAATAAATTATTCCAAATTGTTTAGTTTTCATTCATTCATATGACTGATATAAAGAAGTAGATTCAAGAAATAATCTTCACAAATATAACACGACCTTGATTAATTGTCGATTATTTTATTGCTGCTAAATTTCTCTTGTATTTTTTAATTTAACTCGACATTATTTTGGCATTAATAATCAGAGATGAAAGCCCTCGTGCTTCGCTCATCAGATTATTAATGCCAAAATAATGTCTCGTTGAATTATTACAAAATTCAGTCGAAATTTAGATGCAATAAAAATAGTCGACTATTTATCAAGGTCTTGTTATATTACCCTTGAATGTAATTTGTCTGGTAGACTTTGGAACTGACATAAATTTTACAGTTTTTGAGTTAATAAAACACTATCAACGGAAAAGACTGCATGACCAATCTTGTGGCACCGATCACAATAATTCCCTACCGAACTGTAATTTTGACGACCACTATATCCCTTTCTACACTTCCACGTTATCCCATAATTCCCTTCTATTCGACAGGTAGTTTGTCAAGATCAATTAAATCCTGCCGGATATATTTATCAGATTAGTGGAAATGAAGCTGCATAAAATCCATGCCGCTCGAAAGGTTTCAATTCAGCCAAAGCCAAAAGGTTTAATTATCGGAAATTTAATTTAATTAAAACTATTCAATTTCGCGTTTCGGATTCCTCGAATCGCTAGTATACGAGTCTGTGTGTATTTGTTCGAATTGTGAAGATGAAAGAATCGCCTCGTCGGAAAATTAGATAACGTTTGATTTTGATATCATGCTGAGCTCCAGGTGGATTACCAATGTAGGCGACAGACAATGCTGCCATCGATTTCAAGGAATACTTCTAAATACGTATTGTCATGTTATGATATTGAATATTATAAATAGTTATTTAAACATGGAAGATATTTTTATAAAAATGTAAAACAGTCAATAAGAAAATATTTAAATACATTACCTTAGCTTGTAGAAACACAATTTCCTATAATAAAGTCAATAGACAATCAACTCTTACAGAAGGGTTTGAAGTATAGTTTCTTCCGAACACAGACAAGGACTACGAACAGACTTTTCCACAAACCAGACGAAATCATACAGCAAAACAACCTAGAAAGTGAAAATATGATTAGACATATTACAAAGGCCATATTATTATGGAACACACTGTAGAAAAATTAGGACCAGAACTGAAATTAAAACTGACTGACAAGGACAGAAGGAAGAGACAATAGCAATTCAAAAGGTAATAGAGTCGAACAAAATGATTAGATGGGATACAGACATGAAATAGCCACTATATGACAAATAATATCAGTTTGTACCATAACAGAATAATAGTGTAGTCTATGAGGACTATTTTGACGAATTTCTCTTCAAGGGCACCATTAAAAATTAAAATTTCAGTTTTCGTTTAGTCGATTGAATTTCTTTGTATGCATATTTCTGAACCTTACCACTCGGGGGATTATATAAACCAATTATTACTGGATCTGATTTGTCAGGCCTTTTAGGTACTTGACCCTATGTGCCGCTGTTAACCCTTTGACAAGGATATTTTCATCTGACATTAGATAGAGCCTACCAAAAGCACCTTTTCCTGTGGAAGCACCTAGGCCTGTCCTGGACAGAGGGTTTATGATAGGGCACTGTAGTTCTGAAATACAGTGGTAGTTCTTTCCTTTCTGTAGGAAGTTTCACGACTCCGTGGATGTATGTCTTCCTTGTGACCATCTTCTACCTACTGTAGCCATTGAGTAGGGCATTCAGGTACTGGTAGCGTGACTGTCGAAGAAGCAGCATTTCAGCTAAGCGCAACCTGGTGGTAGCCCCCTAATTTTCTGCCCGTGTAGCAGCGACTTTAAAAGGAACACCATTGCAGCTAAGATCAGCTTGGTGGTACCAGTCTAGTTGACCCGACGTTGCACTCCAAGTACCAGATAATAGCACTAAGTATCCCAGTGATATCCTTCTTCATAGCAAAGTCTTTAACCTAATGCTAATGTGTAATTGCTACACGGTAAGGTGCACTATACTATTGCGGATTGGTTAAGACATATTCTCTTCTCCTACCTTACAGCGGTAGATATATTTTGTGTGTAATATTAGATACATTTAACCTTGTCTATTTACTAGTGCTTGTATATTTTCACCTAAGAGGTTGGTTAATGTTTGAAAACATATTTGGTCATTGAACTGCACCTGTTATTTATATACCTATTTAGTTTTGTGTAAGAACGTACCCGTATAGTAATTTCAATATAATTTTGGAGTTTAATTATTATACTTCTTCAAACAGTAAGCTGTTTATCATTTAGAGTGTGATAACTTTAAGTTTTAATGCTATTCGTGTTATATGGGAATCAGTATAAATCAGTATAAATATCTATAAGATACTCCTTCAAAAATTAGAAATTTATGGTTTTAGAGATGTAGCATTTAGATGGTTTCAATCATACCTAACGGAACGCACACAAATGGTCTCGCTTAACGGAGAAAGTTCGAAATCTCAACTAGTGAGTTGTGGGGTACCACAAGGATCAGTGCTTGGACCCCTGGCAAGCATCAATATCAGAGGTAAATTCACTATGTTCGCAGATGATACTACACTACTGTGGCACGGCACAAACAGTGATGAACTGAATGAACACATAGCTACAGACATATCCTTGGTGAAAAACTGGTGTGATGCCAATAAGTTATCATTCAATGTCTCAAAAACATGCATTGTAACCTTCAGATGCACTCTGAACGAGATAGTCTTAGGAAAGTACTGAACCATCAGCCAAGTTTTTGGGACTCCATGTGGATAGCAGTCTGTCTTTCAATACTCATATCAGTACTTTATGTAAAAAATTGTCATCGGAGTGCTTTGCAGTAAGGGTCATCTCATCAGAATTAAATACATCTGTAGCAAGAGCAGCATATTTTGCTCTGATTGACTCACTATTGAGATATGGAATTTGTTTTTGGGGGAATAGTTCTCAATTTCTATTGAACTCGGTGTTTGTAATACAAAAGAGGGCTGTGAGATACCTTTGTAGGGCAAAACCTAGAGATTCATGCTAACCCTTATTTATTGCTAAGAAGATATTGACATTGACATGTATCTTTATTCTGGAAAGTGTATGTTCAATCCATAAAAAATATTACAATAATATCCAATATTTTCCAACTCACAAGACGAGAAGTGATAACTTCTCGGTGTCCCTACCAATTCCCAGAAGCTCCTTGATAAAGGGCTCAATAATATATAATGCTAAAAAAATGTTCAACCACCTGCCTTCTCATATTAGATCCTTGGTGGCACATAATAGATTTAGGAACGCTGTCAAGGAGTTACTGCTAGATAGAGCATATTATAATTTGAAAGAATTCTATGATGATGTATTTTAGGTAATTGTGTTTTGATATCGATTTGTATTGTTAATTTCGCTTTAGATGTGTATCTGTTTATATGTGACGTTGTATATGTTATATACAAATTTTTATTATGTGATTAGGACAATTTAATTGATCTTGCCATAATTGTGACTTTTCATATACATTTCTCTTCGTGTGTTTATATATGTGAATATGAGTATGTATATATATATATATATATATATATATATATATATATATATATATATATATATATATATATGTTCCAGTGACTGTAAAACAGTCGAGAAGAAAACAATCCTTGAACTCACGATACCTTTGTATAGATTGTATGGCATATGTCCGACAGAAAACAACTACTTCTCTGGCTAATACCTCGACAGATATTGAATTATATCTGTCAGACATATGTGCAAAGATCCTTACTTTGAAGGAACAACTTTGCAAGAGCTCTCAGAGACAGACAGCAGGACACCGCCTGATCCAAACAAGGAACCAACTGCAGACCGGTTTCGGGATGTGGTCCCTCATCAGTGCAGTCCAGGTTATCACGGTTGTATACACGCGGGGGCCCGGTGCCCGTCATCGTTCGCCGGGATGAACACTGCAATCGCTTACAGGATCCACCACGGCAACAGATTAGAGAGCGCTCCAGAAGGACATTTCGGATACGAAATGGTATATCCTGAATACTTGTTTCAAGGAGCAATAAATGTTCCAGTGACTGTAAAACAGTCGAAAACAATCCTTTAGGAACTCACTATACCTTTGTATAGATTGTATGGCATATGTCCGATAGAAAACAACTACTTCTCTGGCTTATACCTCGACAGATATTGAATTATATCTGTCCACATCTGACCACATCCCGAAACCGGTCTGCAGTTGGTTCCTTGTTTGGATCAGGAAGTGTCCTGCTGTCTGTCTCTGAGAGCTCTTGCAAAGTAGTTCCTTCAAAGTAAGGATATTTGCACATGTGTCTGACAGATATAATTCAATATCTGTCGAGGTATTAGCCAGAGAAGTAGTTGTTTTCTGTCGGACATATGCCATACAATCTATACAAAGGTATAGTGAGTTCCTAATGGATTGTTTTCGACTGTTTTATATATATATATATATATGTATATATATATATATATATATATATATATATGTATATTCATGTTATACAGTTTATGTATTTTATAATTACCTTTTTCTCGCTTTATCAATGATAATTCAGTTCTTTCGATAATAAAGCATATTTGATTTGATTTGATATAAGGTGAGCCTGCATCTTCATATAGCTAGCGCCCAGATTCGTACATCTCATCACAATTTATTTTGTATGACCACTCCCGTCTCCACTTGAGTTAGTCGCGAGCCACACTGTCACTCTGACAGTTTCGTTGCCATTGTAAAAGCTGAAAGCTAAGTTAAACTTGTGGCACGTGGGCGTTGAAAAGTTCGATGATCAGTGTGTTAAGAGGATTCACTTTACTGTCTTTAATTTCAAATTCATAGATTTGAAAAAATGGTAATAGCAACAAATCGTTATAGAATCTACCATCATCTAGACAAGAAAAGTCTCTAAAAACACTTAAGAAAGGAGAATACTTTGGTAATAAATAAAAATAATAAAGTTTTGCGAATATTGTTGCCGCTCTGGGGAAAACTCGGTACGGGACGTATTTGTCCCGTACCGCAGCAAACGTGTTAAACACTTATTTAAGATCATAGAAAAGTAATGCTGGTATAATTTCCAAAAATATTTCATGAATGAAACCGCGTCTAGTCTTGTTTCCTATCCCATTCCATCCAGCCATTCCACCGAGAAAAAAAAATAAATAAAGAAAACGACGAAACTGGCGTTTCCCGATATTGGCGCTGCGACGCCCGTATTTATCGCGGGCGTCGCGGCGGCATTATTGCGGCAAAGTGGATTGTAAAGACGAAGGTACGATACATACGATAGCGCAGATAGTCCCAATCACGGGATTGGCCGCAAATTGCTTCCGAGATATCAGCGATTCCGGCAATTTAAGGCGAGTGTTGTCACAATATTTTCGATTGCGGACGCCGGAGAATTCTTATCACGTTATAAGACTCTTAGAGCGGAGTGGATGGACGGCCTTAGCGGGACCGTTTAATTGTTTCGGCGGGAAAATGAAATACGGGAGGGTTTGCTCGTGGTTGAAATTGGGATCGGGTAGAGCTTTCATCAATCAAACTTTCGTTTCTTTTGTATTTATTCTTCTTTAAAGTGGCAACTTAATAGCGAATACAGTCGTACAATATTGAAGTTATAGAACCAGAATTAAAGCATATGCTTGTGCACATGGGCGCCGACAGGAAAAATTTCAGAGGGAGGGCAGATTTCTTTTGTTAAATTTAGATGAAGATACTTTTGATACCCACTACGAGTGCTGTTTGAAAAACATTAAAAAAATTATATGAAGAAGGTTAAGTACGTTAGTTGATAAGTATAAGAACAAATAAAAGAATTATGTCTGTTTACTATATGCAAAACACTCGCATATCAACAACAAACATGGCGAATAATGTATCAACGTGATACACTGTAAATATTGTTTCCATCAGATTACATGATCCCATATGGGTAATGCGTTCCCATGCATACACATGTGAAGTTATATACAATATTATGTAAAGTCATCACTTGACTTTAATTGTGAATTTTCAATATATTTCATGTATTATCACTTGTGTACTTATGTAATTTTCTCCATTATTCCAGATTTAATGGCGATTTATACATGTTTGTTCAAGTGTTTTTACCATAATATTGACACACATGCTTTAGTATGTATTATTGGGTATAAATTCAAGTATTTGTAAGGCAAAATGCAATTTTTGTTATAAATTAAACTTGGACTAAAATGCATTTTTACATACCACAAATGTGATTTTCCACATATTTTCCGATAATTACTAGTATTTTCAAGAGGCATAAGATGTCCGGAGGACTGCTCACTGCTAATATCCTATACAATAGGAAAGTTGGGTCGAAAATCCATCAGAAAACAACTACTTTCCTGGCTAATGCCACGACGAACATTGAATTACATCTGTTGAAATTTCCGTGCAGAGTTCCTACAAGGTTATCTCTGCAATTGCTTGGTTGCATGGGAATGTTCATCGAAACATTCGGACCACCTATATATCGATTTCGGAGTGTTGCTCCTCATCAGTATAGGGCAGGTCTAGCAGTCAATAACAATAACGAATGAATCGACGACCAAACCCATTTAAAGACCGAAACTGAGATCGCGCCCGCACAGTGGATTAACTCCAAACTGCGAGCGCCATCCCAGCGCCGGTAGCCCAACCAAGAATACCCATGACCACGATCGTCAAGACCGTATATAAAACAGAAAAGAAAACTGTAGGTCACAATGAGCTTATGACAAGAGGCATAAGATGTCCGGAGGACTGCTCACTGCTAATATCCTATACAATACTATTATTTTCACGTAAATACAGATTTAACGGAAATTGTTACATGTCTGTTCAAGTGTTGTCCATTGTTTTCAAGTAGTGTCAACATATTTTTCATTCTGTGAAAACTAGTGTCGTTTTTTTATCCGGAGGAGAGAAGACTGATTATAAGAACATCTAGAGTCAACCATAAACATTTTTAAATGTAATAACTTCAATAGAGAAAAAAAAGTAAGAAATTAATCTATGTTTTTAATTGAAAAATAGTGTACATTGAAAAAAAAATCTATCATTTCTCTTTTCTGTTACAGTTGAAGCGAAATATTTGATAGATTAGATTAGATCGTCATTATCCGCCTGAGTCCCGAGACTACATTTAAAGTGATATGAAGTTATTATTTGGAAATGTTGTTTCTTTTGGTACGAAAACGTCACTGAATTTTTTTGAAAATTTTTATTAACCAAAAAGTACAAAAAAAATATGTCCAATAAATTGGACATCAGGGCGAGATCACTACTAATTATTACGTAAATGAAAACTTCTGAAGCAGTTATTACTGCCCGTTAGACACAAAAATAGGTTACATTTTTCGCAATAAAATTTTGTTTTTAATTTGCAACCTGGATTTTTACATCTGACAGCATTTTTGAGATCACTTGCCACAATTGGTAGATGTAGAGTCTTCTGTTTTATTGCAGTCGTAGGGTTTCTCGGAACAGACAGGGAGATATTGCTTCTAGTTACCATCAAGGGTAATCTATTTTCACCAGCAGTTTGAATGTTAGGTTCTTCAAATAAATAATTGGCATAAGAAATTTTAAAATCTAGGAATTTCAAAATGTCTGCAGATTTATCTCCTAATTTTTTCGATCGCCTCTGTAAAAAATCCACGAGTTAGCCACTCCCAAGTCAAATAAAAATAGTTTTTGTTGTGCTGAGGCGATAGTAACTTATCATTCTGTCTATTGAATCAATTCCTCCCATGCAGGAGTTGTATTTGTTCACAACATTTGGTCTTGGAGTAACTATGTATTTCGATTCATTTTTAGACCAGCGCTTACACTCGTCTTGAGGTTCCACCTGTAAACCTGAAATTTTACCATCTGCTCTAACTGACATTTCAGAGGAACCTCGCCTAAGTCTTGTCATTGTCTTTTCAGATGTTAACTGCACACTCCTAGGAATTCTTGACTTCATTATCTTACCAGTGACCATGATCTTTTTCTCAAACATGTGTTCCAGGAGGGGTATCGTAGTGAAATATCTGTCAATGAAAATATGTGCACCTTCTTTTAAGGTTTCAGATAATATGATGGTGGCTGAAGGTCAATTCCTAGGTTTATTGATTTTTCATCTAAAAATGTATTTTTTCCTTGGTAAATTTCAAAGTCGAGTACTAGCCCGTCAGGGGTAGCGCAGACAAAATTTTTCAGTCCCTCGGGGTTTGGCTTGCCTCTGACAAATTGTTTCAATCTACAAACGCCGGTGAAGGGAATCATTTGTTCGTCGATAGCGACTTCTGGAAACCTTGGTAACATCAAACATCCCTTTCGAATTCGATTAATTAGAGGGCGAATCTTGTACAAACGGTCAGACGATTTTTCTTGCAGTGTTACGTTACTATCGATAAAAACTTTCAAATTATTCCTGATTAAAACTAATCTATCCCTAGTCATTGCAGAAGCGATGACATTAACTTTGGTTGTTTTTGCCCAGTACATTCGGACTTGGGGGTATTTCAAGCACGACATGAGTAAGGAAATTGCTAAAAACTTTTTAATTTCAGGTAATGTTAAATTCATTTGTTTTCCTTTTTCTTCTAAAAATCTTACATTAGTACAGTCACAAATACTTCGGAAAATTTCATCATCCAAATACATTTTTAAATAGTCTTGAACTTTCCACTCACGTCGTGTTTCGATTTCGTCAAAAACTTCTTGAAATTCGAAGTTTGGGGAAATGAAATTTTCCGATTTTTCCCACTTTAATCGGCCAGTAGCAAGTATCCGTTCGGCGAGTATTCTTTCTCGAACCACACTTAGAGGCTCGTCATCGGAATCTTCTTCATCCAAAAATTCCTCAGTGGCGTCTTCTGTTAAGATCTTGTTGAATTTCAGGAATGTCAAAACCACCTTCATCGTCAGAGGAATCATCAATTTCAAGGTCGGAGCAGTCGGCATCAAAAAGTTGCTCAAATTTATCATCGTCTTCTTTAGGGCGAATCCATTTTTTTGTTCCAAATATTGCTAAAAAGAAAAATTCCATCTGGAGAAAAATGTTGGGAGTACGTCCTACTGTCCAACTAAATGGACACGGGAAAATAACCCATGAAGTAAGTTTAATAACTTATGTTATGTACTAAAATTAATCTAGACCTATTCTTAAACTATTTTTCCAGTAATTTAAAACAAAAAATACGCATAAAATGCATAAAACCGGTACTTACCGTCAATCGTTGCACGACGAAACGACGCCATTGTTAACGCATTTATCACTGAGCATTCAATACCACAATACAACATGACCTTGCATCCATTTCGCACGCAATTCCTGCGTTCGTACCTCCAATACGTTGGACCGAGGGTTTCGCTGCCGGAAATCTAGGACATATTTAGAAAAACCAATATATTGGACATCAGGTCTCGGGAGGTTATGCCAGCAGATTCATATCTTTTTTTGCCTCAAATGTAACGGTTACAGAGAAGTGTTATATTCACATTTAAACAACAGAGAATTCACATATTACCTGGAATATTCTGTATATTGGCGTCATTCCGCTGTAAAAATACGTCGTTTCACTAATTATTACATTCATATACAGTCAACATGCTAACCAGCGGAAATTAAATGCTAGCAGATTCATATCATTTTTTGCCTCAAATGTAACGGTTACAGAGAAGTGTTATATTCACATTTAAACAACAGAGAATTCACATATTACCTGGAATATTCTGTATATTGGCGTCATTCCGCTGTAAAAATACGTCGTTTCACTAATTATTACATTCATATACAGTCAACATGCTAACCAGCGGAAATTAAATGCCAGCAGATTCATATCATTTTTTGCCTCAAATGTAACGGATACAGAGAAGTGTTATATTCACATTTAAACAACAGATAATTCACATATTACCTGGAATATTCAGTATATTGGCGTACCTCCAATACGTTGGACCGAGGGTTTCGCTGCCGGAAATCTAGGACATATTTAGAAAAACCGTAAAATCTAGATGTCCAATATATTGGACATCAGGTCTCGGGAGGTTATGCCAGCAGATTCATATCATTTTTGGCCTCAAATGTAACGGTTACAGAGAAGTGTTATATTCACATTTAAACAACAGAGAATTCACATATTACCTGGAATATTCTGTATATTGGCGTCATTCCGCTGTAAAAATACGTCGTTTCACTAATTATTACATTCATATACAGCCAACATGCTAACCAGCGGAAATTAAATGCTAGCAGATTCATATCATTTTTTGCCTCAAATGTAACGGTTACAGAGAAGTGTTATATTCACATTTAAACAACAGAGAATTCACATATTACCTGGAATATTCTGTATATTGGCGTCATTCCGCTGTAAAAATACGTCGTTTCACTAATTATTACATTCATATACAGCCAACATGCGAACCAGCGGAAATTAAATGCCAGCAGATTCATATCATTTTTTGCCTCAAATGTAACGGTTACAGAGAAGTGTTATATTCACATTTAAACAACAGAGAATTCACATATTACCTGGAATATTCTGTATATTGGCGTCATTCCGCTGTAAAAATACGTCGTTTCACTAATTATTACATTCATATACAGCCAACATGCTAACCAGCGGAAATTAAATGCTAGCAGATTCATATCATTTTTTGCCTCAAATGTAACGGTTACAGAGAAGTGTTATATTCACATTTAAACAACAGAGAATTCACATATTACCTGGAATATTCTGTATATTGGCGTCATTCCGCTGTAAAAATACGTCGTTTCACTAATTATTACATTCATATACAGTCAACATGCTAACCAGCGGAAATTAAATGCCAGCAGATTCATATCATTTTTTGCCTCAAATGTAACGGATACAGAGAAGTGTTATATTCACATTTAAACAACAGATAATTCACATATTACCTGGAATATTCAGTATATTGGCGTCATTCCGCTGTAAAAAAACCTCGTTTCACTAATTATTACATTCATATACAGTCAACATGCTAACCAGCGGAAATTAAATGCCAGCAGATTCATATCATTTTTTGCCTCAAATGTAACGGTTACAGAGAAGTGTTATATTCACATTTAAACAACAGAGAATTCACATATTACCTGGAATATTCCGTATATTGCCGTCATTCCGCTGTAAAAATACGTCGCTTCACTAATTATTACATTCACATACTGTCATCATGCTAACCAGCGGAAATTAAATGTAATTAAGCATTGAATTACATGCTCACTGTAAAACACGAGAGAAATGGAGGACATTTACCATATTTTACATTAAAATTTTGAATTACTTCTGTAATCAAGTTATAATACTAGGAGGAGTATGAATATATTACATTTTGGAATGTAATTTTCCATCCACTTTTTACTGTGTATTTTACAGAAAGCAAATCAATACTGATGAATACTTTGCAATAATATTAAGAGAGATAATGAATTGGGGTGAGGACTCTACCCAGGTAGCACATGATATCGGCCGAATCTAGGTTTTATATTGGGGCAATATATATTAATAATAATAATAATAAAGCGTCTTTATTCACTACAAAAAATAAACAAATAATGACAGAGATTGTGAGAAAAGAAAATCATAGTGAATAGGCGGAGTGTCAGCCTGCGCTGTTTTTAAACTCAACCTTGACAACACATTTACAATAAACAAATCAAATGAGAAAGAAACAGTCAATAATCTTAATCTACTAATTTCTTAAACACAATGTTTGTATACAAAATACAAAAACATCTTCAGAATTATAGTGGTGAGTCATAAAGAGTAGGCCCTAGTCAGCATAAAAAAAAACTAACCAAGTAAAAATGCTTTCAACCTTTTTTTGAAGTTTTTGATTGTGAAAGACCTATATTCACTGGGAAGTTAGTTATAAAGTTTCCGGGCATTATATGAGAAACTGCGTGTGAAAATTGAAGACTTGTGCTTGGGAATGACTAGAACTATTTATATTCGAAAAAGTTTTGAGTTTGTTCAATAGATAGTCAGGCTTCCTGGTGTTTAAAACTTTATGCGTATTGATCAACAAGTGTAATGTTCTAAGCTTCTCTAGATGCAGCCAGCCTGATTCCTTCATTACAGCGGATATATGATCAAATTTGCGCACCCCAAAGGAAAAGCGTAAGCAGCTATTTTGAATACGTTGCAGGCGCATCGAATCAGATTGCCTTAAGGCAGGTCCATAAATACTATCACAGTAAGAAATTTTGGAGAATATTAGTGATTCACACAATTTGAGTTTGAGTTTCGTGGTGAGTAAATCCCGATTCGGAAACAATTGTCTGAGAACGTTATAAGAGGATTGAATCAGATGGTTAACATGCCTGGTGAAGCGTAGCTCAGTAACCTAGATTTTTTATATCAGAGACAAGAGGTAAGATGTCATTTTCAATGCGGATTTGTAGTAAGTTGTTAGCATTTATTCTGTCTTTCTTTGGCCCGAATAGCATCACAGCAGATTTCTTAGAATTAAGTTTTAATTTGTGGGCGGAAGAAATATCAAAAACAGTTTGTAGATCACTATTAATATGGAGTTCCGCAGAATCAATACTATGGAATGGAAAGGAGAAGTAAAGCTGGGTGTCATCTGCATAGTGATGTAAGTTGCATTTTTCTACGTGTTGGTGGAAGTCACATATATATAAACTAAAAAATAAGGGACCGAGTATAGAGCCCTGTGGAACACCTTTGTATACAGGTAAGGCCGCCAAGGCGACTCCGTCCAGAACAACCTTTTGTGTACGGTTCGAGAGATAATTTTTCACTAAAAATACTGCCTCGGTAGAAAAGCCAAAAAATATGAGTTTGTCACACCAAATGTCGTGGTCAAGAGTGTCAAAGGCCTTACTGTAGTCCAAGAGTACCAGACATGTCGAGTTACCTTCGTCAAGAGCTTTGAAAAGGTCATCAGTAATGGACAAGAGGGCTGTGGTGGTGCTGTGTTGACGTCTAAAACCAGATTGCACTGAGGTGATAACTGCACTGAGGTGATAATATACTGTAAATGAAAAAATAATATTGGTCCATTACAGGTGAATATTCAAAAAACAATATTATATCAATAATGTTAACAAGATGTTGTTGGGGTAATTTTCAATAAGCCAACGTTTCGACAATATATTTTGCAATCCTCAGTGATCCAAATTATAAAATTATGGACAATTACAAAATATAAAATGTTTTGAACAATTCAATAAGAGTCAAGAACGTGTGAACGTTTATAGTTAAAATTATCATATTTGTAATTTTGATACCAGTTCAAATTCCGAAAACAGTGTTTTTTGGTAGACTTACATGAATGATTGGGGTTTTTCTCGTCACAATACATTACAGCATAAAACGAAAATATTAAAAAATATATGACTAGACACTGAATTGAAATTGAATTTTGTAAATTTTCTCTCCACGATTTCATTTGTATTCGAGTTAAGTTCGAACGAATACTGAACCGAGTCGGGTGTATTGTCCGATGGGCACAATCAAATCCCTTTGAATAGAATATAAAACATAGGCATAATAATTATAGATCCCAAGAAAATTTATTTGTATCGAAATGACAAATATCGTCCATTCCGAATTTCAAACCCAATTCACTGACAAATGGTACAAAATGTACCATAACCATAATAACAAACAATACAGTGCGGCTTTTAATAGCCCCACCCCCTGTTAACTTTTGAACGGTTCGACGTAGAAACATGAAAAAAAAACAGTTTCGAGAGTTTCACCAATACTACTTTTTGAAATAAAAAAAAAATAGTGGTTGGACGATAGGGGGCGTAGGGGGGGCCATCAACTCAAAATTTTTAAATGGCATGTGTGGTCAAGTGTCACATCGTTGAAAAGAGAATTCAATTCTCTTTACAACCATCTAAATATTTTTAAATTTTGTTTATAATTTTTTGTAATTCAAAATCGAAATATCAAATATAAATGCGGATCTGAATACTACTCATACCTGGATAAATTTGAACGGTTGCATGTGGAACAATGAAACCAAAAATTTTTTGAAGGGTATTACCGATACTACTTTTTGAGAGAAGAAACATTGCAATTACTCGACAGATGGTGCTGGGGCCACATTAATTTGAAAATTTCGAAAGGTATAAAAATCGAAATTGGGAAAAAAATTATAAACAAAATTCAAAAATATTTAGACGGTTGTAAAGAGAATTGAATTCTCTTTTCAACGATGTGACACTTGACCCCACATGCTATTTAAAAATTTGGAGGTGATGGACCACCCTGCGCCCCCTATCGTGCAATCACTATATTTTTTACTTCACAAAGTAGTATTGGTAAAATCCTCGAAACGGTTTTTTTTTCATGTTTCTACGTCAAACCGTTCAAAAGTTAACAGACTATTAAAAAACGCACTGTATGAATGAACGACAGCAGATTTTCAAAACGATCCTTCAAAAACCTAGATATTTGCCGACGAAAATATCTATTGTACAGGTTTCTGCGGAAATCGGAGGAATAAATCTGTTTTTCAGTATAATATAAAGTCTTAAACAATAGTTCAATTCAGCTGTTGATTTTGTGATTCAAACTGTCTCATATTCGTAGTACTGAGAAAATTACTGCTTTCAACTTGGACCTCACATTTTAAGTTATTTTCGTTTTCCAAACTTTCTGGTAAGTTCCACGGCGGAATTGATCACAGCCGAAGTTAAAGCAGAATCGTTGAAAAGTTTTTTGCGATTCCTCTCCAACAAAATGTTGAACTCTAATTGATATTAAATATATTATTTTCCAATAATACAAACACACAACTTTTCCATGAACTTTTCCATATAGCCAACGTTCTCCAAACTTTTAATTGAACCAATGGTTATATTTTGTCGAATATCTTCGGTCCTGTAACAATGGAACCGAGTAAAAATTAACTGAAGTTCGAGAAACAATATTACAAAAAATATTTTCAATTCATTAACAGTGAACATGTCATAAAAATCTGTAACCTCAAAATATATCATTGGAAATAGAGTTTTCTGGAAAGAGAAACCATATATCAACCCTGCCTTTTTTAATGCTGAATGCGATCTGCATTTTCAATTCTTCCAGGAACCACATGGAGTCAAAATAGTTCCCGAGCACAAATTAAACTCATTCCGAATACTGAAAACTGCCGAGACCCAAGCTCTCTTTGTTTTCCATCCTCTGTACTCCGCTTATACATTTTTAAACATTTGGTAATGCAAGTTAAATATTTGAACTTCATGCAAATTTAAATCTTAAAATCCTCTGAATATTTCACGACGTCTCCCCGAAGTTAGTTTGGGCTAAACGACCGACTCTTTTGTTTCGATACACCATATATACTATATATACATATGATTTCGTCACTTCTCAGTTCTCATCGCGCCCGAATCATGTCAGCGACGTCATCGACACCAGCCGTCTGTCACCACCATTACGACTTGTGTAGAACTAATTATAGTGGTGCAAACACAATCCCTTAGTTCAAAGGCCCATTGAAACAACAACGTGTATTTACAGATCACCGAGCGATTTCTTCTATTTGCCTTCGACTGGAACTATATATAGTACAGTGAACATCGACACTTTATACACTCTACATCCATTCGGAATTTTGTGGTTCTTTCTGGACTCACTCATTCAGGTGCAGGTCCTAGATCCTAGAAGAGACGACATTAAGACCTTGGGAGTTATCTTTGATCAAAAGTTAAACTGGGAAACTCACATACATAATCTCTGCGGCACATTGAGATCAGCCTGTTATGCCTTGAGGTCAAATGGAGCACTGCAGTCAAAAAACTGTATTACTCTTAAATTCGATATGGTAGGCATTTGAATTAATCCTCAAAGAACAATTGAATGAATATGTCTATAAACATAATATCATAACATCGTGTCAGTCAGGGTTCCGCAGTCACTATAGCACAACTACTGTCCTGCTGTCAATCATTGACGAAATTTTCAAGGCCACGGACTCAGGAAAAATAACATGCCTAACGCTCTTGGATTATAGCAAGGCATTCGACACCTTAGATCAAGATACTCTCTTTGAAAAACTAAAATATTTTGGATTCTCCCGAAATGCAGTATCTTAGCAATCGCAGCCACAGTGTTATTTTGGAAGACCAGGCGTCGGAAAACATGCTTGTAATCCAAAGAGTACCACAGGGTTATATTTTAGGGCCACTTCTTTTTTCCTTATACATAGCCGATTTTCATACTTTTGTACAAAATTGTAGTGTCCATCATTAATCCGACGATACGCAGTTGTACCTCTCTTCTGATATCGAATTTTTGGATTCTTTTGAAAAACTCATCAACGAAGATCTCGAAGCTCTTTTTGATATTTCTGCAGCTCACATTCTCAAACTAAATGCTGGCAAGTCGACAGTAATGTTATTTGGACCAAATAAAGTAAGACAAACCATTGTAAATCAACTTAATATCAAAATAGGTGATACAGATCTAGAATTTACACATAATGCCAAAAATTTGGGGCTCTGGCTGGATTCCGACCTTCGGTTTACCAAACATGTGATGTCCTTAACGAAATCTTCCTTCAATGTTCTGAGACAATTATATCCTAATCGCGACTTGATGTCTGCTAAACTCAAGTAACAACTTTGTGAATCGCTAATCTTTTCCAAAACTTTTTACTGTGACTCGATATATGGACCCGGACTACTCCAATCTGGCTCCTTACGTTTGCAGAAGATTCACAATAGTTGTTTACGTTTTGCCTATGGAATACGAAAATTCGATCACATTTTTCACAAAATGAACGAATCAGGTTGGTTAAGCCTCGAAAGATTCCGCTTACCACATTTACTGACTCTCGTCCATAAATTTGTAAAACTCCAGCAACCAGAGTATCTTCACAATAAACTGATAACTTGCTCTAGCATTAACAACTCATCTACACGAAACAGATCAACTCTGGTGATACCAAAACATAAAACATCATTATTTAAGAGGTAATTTTCATACAAGGCAAGCACTGAATATAATCGGGTATCTTGGGAAATTAGATCCTACACAATAATGAATTTTAAAAATCGTTTGAAAATTAATCTCAGCAATACAACATGAATTTTCTGATTATGGCATTTATGTATTCACCTTCTCTTCTTTTTACTAACAGATGTATATTCAGGTACTCAGTCTCTCCATTTACTATTGTATATCTCTATGTATTCTATATAGTTCTATTTGTATATTTAGGTACTCAGTATCTCTATTTATACTGGGCAAAGTTGAAAAACAGCTTTAGCTGAACTTCGCCCTTTCATCATAATTCATTGATAATGCTTTTTTCTTGCACCTTTTCAAAATTCTTGTAATTATGAAGGATAAAGACCATTTATTATTATTATTATTATAATGAATTGGGGAGCTGGTACTGACTGTTCAAGAATTTAAATTTTACGAAAATCCGCATCAAGAATCCTCTTTAATCTTCCATGGGACACTCACGCAAGGAGTCTTGTAAAAATAATAAAATTTTAACCGTAGCTGATACTTACATATACGAAATATCCTGCTATGTTTATAAGAATCTTTCATTGTTTAGCATCAACAGATCAAAGCATAATTACTCTTCCAGATTCAAGAACAATTTACTTCCGGCAAAGCACTCAACCAAGTTTTATCAAGGAAATTTGTATTACAATGGCTGTAGAATTTTTAATAACTCACCAGCAGAAGTGCAAAGTGTCCCAAAAATTTTCATTACTTACTCGCAGTACCAATCCATCGAAAAAAAATTTTCAAGAGATCTTTTTCCTACAACGTCGCCGCTAATCTCAATAGTTTGATGAAACTAAGTTTCTTTGACGTCAACATGAGTCCACTTGCATTTAAGATGAAATATAAACAGCATCTATTGAATAGCTGAATGTTTTTTATCTCTTCCCTACGCTTCTACTCTCTTCTCTTTTCTGCTCTTTCGTCTCCTTTCTCTTCTTATCTCCTTGCCATTTTCGTTCCATACTTTTGTTCACATTCTCGTGGCATTGGTGGAAGAACAGAATCAAAGGCTTACGCCTCTGATATCTGAACCAAGAAGCCATTTGTTCATCAGATCTCGTATGTACTTTTTTTTGTGTTCCACCCTATATAATCATCTATTTATATAATACAATATGTATGTATCGGATGAACAATAAAAGATTATTATTATTATTATTTACAAAAATAGGCTCAAATATTTCTTGACCCAAAAGAACTTTTTACTCTTGAGGAATTCTTTTCTTAAGACGATGTTGGGACTAATGTGTCTTGTATATACGAGTATTTATCTATATAAAAATATAAATAGAAAATATTATTATTAATATTAGATTAGTTTTGCACTTTCCTATTTTGCTGGGCCAAAGTCACAAAATAGTCTGTAAATAACTTTATACCGTTGTATAGTCCTCATTTTTTGACATCAATATTTCAAATTATCTATACTTCAAATTTTCCTGACAAGTTTTTTCATTTCTGTTTCTTCCATTTTAATTATATACATGTTCGACTATTGTCGAAGTATGTTTACCACTTTGTTATTTATTTTATACATCTAATGTGCATATATTTATATTGTAGCCCTCGAAAAAGCGAATAAACGTTCGCGAAAGCTCGGGTAGCAAAAAAGAGTAACTTCTTTTTTCACCACTGACCATACCCCGATAGAAACAAGTTTCTTTTTACAAACCGGTCGATTTACTTTTCTCTTTATAAGTAGAAATATATAAATAGTGAATTCAAGAAGGAAGAGGTGAGAAAAAAGTTTTCTTGATGTTTTTTCAATAGATATGTTTTTATGGTACTGCGATCATTGATGTTTGTTCTTTTATTCATTATTTCTTCTGTATTATTCATGTAAACCATTTCAAGAAAGAGAAGCTTATCGAAATTTTGTTAATTTTCAAGAATTTTTGCATTGTCATAATAAATTATATGGTATCTCTAAGTATCGTTAGATTTTGTTCAATATCTGTCTTGGTCTTAGCCAGGGGAGTAGTTGTTTTCTGACAGGTACTTGCCATAATAAGCCTACTTAGTAGGTGTAAAGGGTTCATAATCGGTCTGCAACGACTGTTCGTTACGATCTCCCAAAAGAACTCTGTTTTCAAATTATATGGTATTTATCTATTACATGTTCAACAAAGGCTGAAAGATCCCACATTACTTCTGCAGTCACGTTTATATGATGTTATTTTATCTTTGATCGTTCTATTTGTCTGACCAATGCATGCCACATCACAACTTCTTAATGGGATATCATAAATAATGAACAGTCGTTACCGACCGATTATGAACCCTTTACTCCCATAAACACCTAACTATGTAGGCTTATTATGGCAAGAACCTGTCAGAGGCAACAACCTCGAAACTAGTCTGCAGGTGGTCACCCCGTCCAAATCAAAACATAATTCTGCTGGTTGGTCATAGAGGGCACTTGCAATTGCGTCCTCTGATGTTTTGAACGTTGCACAAGTAGTTGTTAGATTTAATTCAATACCCGTCGTGGTCTTAGCCAGGGGACTAGTTGTTTTCTGACAGGTTATTGCCATAATAATCCTACATAGTTAGGTGTTTATGGGAGTAAAGGGTTCATCATCGGTCGGTAACGACTGTTCGTTAGCAAACGATCTCCCAAAGATTTCTGTCTTCTTCGATCATAAATAATATTAGATCCATTTTTGATAATTATAGGATATTTCAACTTTGAACATTTTTGAACAAATTGGTCAATTTTGAAATCATCTATATGGGGTGATGATTTGTAACTTGTTATTTCATTAGTTGTTTGAATCCGAATTAGAATGAAATTTTATTAATTATTGATTTTGGATATAAATTTTTTGAAAGAATGTTTCGAAGTTCTGTTGGACAATCATTCCTACACAAATTCATATGATGGATAAAAACACTTTAATAAAATATTCATTCAATTCATAGTAAGGTTTCACGAGAAATAACTGTTTGAGGCTCTTCCTCAATTTTTTCCTGTTTTGTAATTTCCTTCATATGAGTAGCTAGGTGGTTATACATTTTCAATTCATTTTAAATTATAGATTCTTTGAATAAGGAAGTTAATGGTGAATGTAATTTCACATGATTTTGTTAACAATCATGATCATCTAAGTTTTAATGTTTCAATATTAAATTATCACGATTCTTTCATATCAATACTATTAAAAAAAATATGTGATAGCAAGTGTTTTGTGTTTTTGCGACATATTGTTACATAAATCATGCCGGTTGTTCCTTAATGAAAAGTACAAGTAGTGGAATATTATTTTTCATTGTAACGAATGTTTGATTTTCTGACCATCCAGATTAAAAAATGAATCGCTTTAAAAAATAGCCCTCATTGACTGGTCTATCATTCGACAAGTTAAATGCGTGCGACATTATGATTGACGACATTTTTCGAAGAATTCCAGTTATGAAAAGGGAAAGAGGTTTGATTTTTGGTGATGATAAAAGGATGTTTCTTAAATAGACCCTGGATGTGGTGTCACATACCAAGCCATTAGTACAGTGTATTACCAAAACATGTGTCTCCGTGCATGGCTTCGATTCCATTTGTAAATGTCACGGCTAATAATGCATAAACGAGTGTTGTTTTAGGTTTTTGAAAAATGGGAGTTATTTTCGTAGGGGTATTTGTGAAATATGACTGTCTTTTCTTTGTATTCCGAGGGGTGACTGACATTGTATCCATTTTCCTTCAAAATTGGGCTCAGAGATTTCAACTATTTTTATGCGCAGAGAGTTGGATGTTTCTTTTGGTCTAGGGCTGTCAATTTTATTTAGTGACTTGATTAAATGTTTGGAACCACTGATTGATCACAAATTAAAATTTGCTGAAGATGTGAATCATTTGATTCGACGTTTCTATGGATTATTGAAAACCTTATACTCAAACAGACATTATCTGAATAAAAAGTTGAAGATTACATTGTATTAATCTTATCCATTTTCAACTACAGTGATATTGCTTATTGCCTTTGATTCTATTTTATTATCTAGGACCGAACCCAAAAACCTCAAAATTCATGTGTACGACTAGCTTGAAGCATTCTAATTGGGGGCCATGTATGACCCTATATCAAAGAAATTGGATGGTTAAAAATGTTTAGCTGACGAGAATTCCTTCAAGTATGTTTTCTATTCAAGTTAAACGCCACTGAAACAGCTGTAGTATTGCAATCAAACTCATACCTAGCCATGAATTGCACAATAGAGATCTAGGATCAAACAACAAATTTACCATACCTAAACACTCTTCAGTTTTCTACGAACGATCTTTTTCATATCAGTCAGCATCAAAATTCAATAAATATCAGCAATATTTGAAAAACTGGTCCGTTATACAATTTGGAAAACCATTGAAGAAGTTGTTGCTCGACAAACAATGATCCAGAAAGGCTCTTATTGAATTATTAATAATAATAATAATAATCGTCTTTATTGTTTCCCAGCTATAGTTTCATACATGTATTTTGTTACATTACAGAGCTAATTTACTGAGATACAAAAGGCGAAGTCCAACTCAGCTAGCACAAGTGCTACGGAGTTGTTCTTCCACTACAATTACAAGTCAAATTTATTTTATTGTTATTATGCCTATAGCTCTCAAATACTGTAATTGAACATTGTTATCATGAACATATCCTGGTTGAGTCGAAGAGCAGCCTCAGCTGAACTCCTCCAGGTTAAATGAAGGCTATTTATTATTATTATTATTATTATTATTATTATTATTGAAGGACAACTCCGCAGAAAAAAATCTCGATTCAATCCGAATTAATTTCCATAAAAATCTAGCAATTTGTGCACTAACCGACACCAATTATCAAAATATCCATGTATTAAAGACCATCCATAGAAGACATGGAGTGCTACAAGGATCAGTCATTGGACCTCTTCTATTACTAGTGATAGTGATCACTTAATAGTTCCCGTATTTTCTGAAACCTAAAACTTCAATTAGTGAATCTACAGCCTCTACAGGTGACTATACTGAGCTACCTACATTGTAAAATATTTTTATAGTCAGTGACGTAATCAACAAAAGTGGCAAAGGAACGTTATTTTGAAAATGGTGGGAGATTCAGAAACTTCCGCAGGAGTCCTTGAAAGCATCTAGAAATACTAATTCCTGTTGTAGTTCATAACATGGAATATTCTCATTGTAGTCTAGGATTTGTAGTTGTTATAAACTTATATCTTTTCCTACATATGAAATCCATTTGCGACATTTGACAGTTGTTGACTAAAAAATAGCATTTAGATAATTGGAATATTCGAAGTGTTGGTTCAGTAAACACTTATTGGAGGTCCTTGAAAATACAGGGATCACTCTATTTTCTACAGGATAACTTGAATGGAAAAGAACGAGTAGTACGTATTGATACTTACTAAAGCAAACCTAGAAATGTTGGATACGTTATACCTCAAGGTACGGTACTTGGTCCCCTGATAATTTATCTTTTATATCATAGATTTAAGCTAATCAGAAACCTGATAAGCTTTGCCAGCGATGATTCGTATCGCTTTTTTCTGCATTTTGAAGACTGTATGAGTGAACAGAGTTTCCCCATAACAGTATGCCGTAATTTATGTGAGTGTGGAACAAAGAGAAAAAACAAGACCGTACAGTGTTGTGTCAGAGTTGATTTTCAATGTTGCACAACTCTGCAACATATACTATGCAGAGGTGGAAACAAGACTGAGATGTTGTCATCATGTTTTTATCATACAAAAATACATTTTACGTTGCACTGCATAGTACTTCTAGACTGTCTTCATGTAAACAAACAATCTCCACCACTTATGGAATTTTAACTCTTGTTAGTCTATACATCTATGAATTGGCAGTTTATATTTTGAGTAACAGAAATGATTTCAAAACGATCAATATGAATACTCGAAAAAAGAATAAAATTCATACCTTTGTTACAGCTTGGCAAACATAGCTGCAATTGTGAGAATATTCACGCCCATGATGCGCATTAGTCGTACGACGGACTACCCAGTGTTATTCACGTGATTGTTCGCACAAGAAGTGGAAATTTCATAATCTCAGCTATGTTTGCCAAACTGTACAAGGTATAAAGATTATCTGTATGAGTAGAAGGTTTATTAATGTCGTGTCGTCGGCGTATGTAACAGATTCATTAGGAGACATAAAGTGAAAGAGATCTTTCATGTAGATAATAGAAAGTGACGGGCCAAGAACGGATCCTTGAGGTCCCCCATGTGAAATAGTTCAAAAATCAGAACACGTCTCATTTATAAATACTGCATGTAATAACTAATTTGGAAAACTCACTTATTAGAACCAAAAAACACGCAACAATATTGACTCTTCATAGCAGTAGTAGAAAAATTACTTGTGTCCACGTACCGCATTGAAACAATTCCATATGCAGCAATTTCCCGTCTTCCATCTGCACATATCTGGTATATTCCAATAACAAATTCAACAATAAAACAGCATTCAATATGGAAAGCCATAAAGTCGCTGTTTCCCCGAAAACTGAAAAGATCGATTCGCATTACTGTTTGAGAAAGCGTCAGGTTGTGCTGCTCTCATTGCTGAAATTCCACCAGTTTGCAAGAAATTGAATTGTAATATTTCTCCCGCAATACCGGCGTTTGTCTTCAGGAAAATTGTGACTTATTGGGATCGATTTTCAAATTTATGGCATTATTTTCAAATTGTAAATATGGTTCTGCTGAAAGGGGATATATGGCGGTAGTGGAGGAGCACTTTCCCGAGGGAATGCGTTTTTCAAGGTTGCAAATTAGATGTCAGCATAACTTTTATGGTTTTTGTCTAGTAAGAGGAATAAAGGAAATCATGGAAAAATGTGTTGTTGTTTTCTATATCATCGTCTGGAGATTGTCTAGTGAGAGGAATAAAGGAAATCATGGGAAAATGTGTGTTGCTTTCTATATCATCGTCTGGAGATTGTATTACAATAATCCTGATATGATAGCAAAAACCATATTACATACGTTGTTTTTTGGATTTTAAGCGTGCTTTTGAAACTGGTAATATAAATTTGTTGTCATTTAAACTTTCTCATGAATTTGATACTCACTATGGAGTTTCTCAAGGTTCCATTTTGAGGTCGATATTATTTATTTTGTTTATCAACGATATCAATAACCTAGTGAAAAAACGCCACATAAAGTAGAATCCTTCTTGAGTGAGGACTTGAATCATATTCACATGGTTGTGGGAAAATAGACAAATGTTGGATCTTGGAAAGACCAAAATGATGTAGGTTGATAGCGAACAGAAGCAAACTCAAAAGGTAGCAAGATAATGATTTTCAAATAACCTTATTTATTAATGACTGCAGAATTGAGACTGAGAAACTAATTAAATACTTATAAGTAATGGACAAACCAAAGTCTTAACGCCCCATTAGCCTCACCTCTTTTCTCCTGAAAGCAATGGAGAAAATGATAGACTGTTATGTCAGAAGTGAACTCCTCGAGTTTAGACCAATTCACAAAAAACAGTTTGCTTACCAAGCAATAAAATCCACAATTAATGCTCTACAATGCCTAATTGAAGGTATTGAAAACACATATGTGGCAAAAGAAATCGCACTTTGCGCCTTCATTGACATAGAGGGTGCTTTCGACAACACCTCACATGCCTCCATAACCAGATCATTAGAGGAAAGGAATATCAATGCCTCACTGATCAGATGGACACAATCAATGCGAGAAGCAGAATCATTGTGACGACCCTAGGGGGAGAGACAGTCAATATGATAGCAGAAAGAGGTGCCCACAAGGGAGAGTTCTATCGCCTTTGCTGTGGTCACTAGTTGTCGACGACCTGCTAGTAAAGCTACACGAATCTGGTTTCACGACTCAAGGTTATGCCGATGACCTAGTCGTCACCATTAGGGGCAAACATGACGGAGTAATCTCCCACCACATGCAATTAGCCCTAAACACAATCAGTAGCTGGTGCGCAAAGGAAGGACTCAACGTCAATCCTAGCAAAACAGTGCTGGTTCCATTCACCAAGAGGCGAAAGTACGAACTTAAAGCCTTAACTCTGAATGGAACCCAGCTAACATTTTCCAAAGAGGTGAAATATTTGGGATTTATAATAGACCAAAAACTGACTTGGAACAGATAAATCAATCACATTCTTTCCAGGGCTATAGCGGCAAGCTGGAGATGCCGCAGAGTCTTTGGTAAGACATGGGGTCTGAAACTAAAAATTATTTATTGGTCATACCAAACGATCATCAAACCCATGGTCACCTACGCCTCACCGGTATGGTGGCAAAAAATTCAACAAATTTCAGCACAAGTCAAGCTGCAGAAAGTGCAGCGGCTAGCTTGTCTGGGAATAACAGGGGCAGTATTTACGTGTCCCACTGCAGCCTTAGAGGTGATGCTAAACCTTCCGCCATTGCACCTATGTGTGATGAATGAAGCAACAAACAGTGCCTTCAGACTGAGCCAGACAAAAAACTTAAAAGCGGGAATCTTGAAGATATTGGAACACATTCCCCTAGAAGCCATGTCTAAACCGACAAATTTTATGCCAGTTAGGTACGACTTCAAAATGCAGTTTGAAGTGGTCATAAACAGCCACCAAATATGCACAAAGAACGGACCTCAACTGGGAAGGGATGAATCAGTGTGGTACACAGATGGATCTAAGATGGATGAAAGGGTTGGAGTGGGCGTTACAGGACCAAATTTTACGCTCTCAAAACCCCTTGGTAACACCCCAACCATCTTCCAAGCAGAAGTACATGCTATAGAATTATGTGCCCAGGAATGCCTTGAAAGAGGCACTCGAATCTATATACTATCAGATAGCCAAGCAGCACTAAAAGCTCTGAGGTCATACACCTGTGAGTCTAAGCTGACTTGGGACTGTAAAAAATCCCTGAGACAACTGGCAACAAACAACCAGGTCACCCTGATGTGGGTGCCAGGTCACAAAGGAATTAAAGGTAACTAAGAAGCAGATTGCCTTGCCAGAGAAGGGGAAAACACACAATTTCCCGGCCCAGAACCCTTCTGTGGACTCTCCAAAGCCCACTTGTAAGAGGAGTTCGGACGCTGGGAAACCGATGAAATGAAATCTCACTGGAATAAAGTGCCAGGACAAAGACAAGCGAAAAGACTAGTGTGCCTATCGCCAAAGAAAGCTTCTCGAGTTAGTCAAGAAAGACTTGAAGATGGTAACGGGACTCCTCACTGGACACTGCCCTCTGGGGTACCACCTCAAAAAGATGGGTAAATCAGAGAGTGATAGTTGTCGCTACTGCGAGAACTTCGCGGAAACTGCAGAACATTTGCTCTGCGAATGCCCAGCGCTTTTCTGCAAGAGGCTTAGGTTCCTGGAAGGGGCCTTTTTAACGCCCTCCGACATCAGGAACTGATAAACTGATAAACTTCACAAGAAGTCTCGGAATCCCGGGCCTCGAATAGACCAAAGGTCACGCACAAAAGAACTTATAGGTCGAAGTGCTTGTGAGGCTGCACAGCCTGTGCGATCCCCCTACAATCTACTATCTCTAGAAGTAATGATAGATGGACAATTGAATACGAATTAACACTGTGATAATACAGAATGGCCCTTTAAGTTTGCAGCATATGTTTTTTTATTAATAAGTAGGTAGTTTCTTATTGAACGAACACAACTGAATTATTAACTGCACAACCAAACTAAAAATATTGCCGAAAGTTGGTACATATTCAATAATCATATCAGGTGCACCTAGAATGATTGCAAGTTAAACAGCATAGAGGGAAGGTTTAAAAAATATAAAAATTGTAAAGGAGTAACTTAATTTCCAAATTTCTTGTATCACCAATTCTTGTATCTACGATATCATCGTACCATAAACAAATCACCAGATTCCCTACCCAATCGACCAGTACTGTGCCCACGTCGGCCTTCCATCGATCCCACAAAAAAGCAATTATACACGAGATGCACACGCTTCTTTCCCTCGATGCGGATTTCATCGTCAATCAATGAAAGGTACATGTGAAGCTGGAGTCATTGATCTGTGTATCGGTGAGATCGCCGGCATGGTCTGGTGGGCAGCCCAGCAACTCGCAGCCATAATCGGAGCGTTCAATGAAATAAGAGATTTGTTTGTAATGGAGTTTGCATGGATAGTTCATGTGCTGAAGTGAGATTGATTTTCGCTTTTTTTTTCACCAGCGGAAATGGGTAGTTACATCGATGGAACATATCTTTATTGAGCGATTAAATTCGCAATTGAACGTGCTTTTATACAGGGTAATATGTATTCGTACAGATTCATCTTAGAAACGCAACATGCAAAGTTGACAAAACTTTCACATATAATATTCAAACATTTTCAAAATAGTTTGAGTAAAATAAGGTCCAAATTAACGGAACGGTTTTTGAGACAATAAAAACATTGTGGATGATCTAAAACAATGTAAATTTAAATAAATGGTAAAATTGAAAAACTGAAAAACGATCTGTCAATTGTTTTCAGTACATGGATATAATTCAAAATTTAAATAAAATCGCATTTCAAGAGTTATCAAGAAACAAAACATGTGTTTATCACGTAGAATAGACTGAATGCCTATCAAAATATGACTCATTGGTTCTGAAAAACACGACTTTTTTTATTATGCCCTGTATACAACCTAAAATACTATCATTCAAAAAATTATAATTGGACATGTTAACGAGATCCGATAAATAAATTTTTCCTATGAAATTCAAATTCAAATTCGATTAAGAAAACAGTTTTTTCTTTGTCAATCCTACCCAATTACGTTTTCACAAACTTAGGCTGCTTATATCTCAGAAACAACATATACAAAATCATTCAAACTCACACATTTTTCCAATAAGTCATCCAACTACAACATAATGGAATATCAGCCAATTTGACTGAGAGCCAATTTCCCATATGTTTTCTTGCAGGCCTTTTAAAAATAAAATCATAGATAGCCATTTTATTGGTAGAACACAAAATACAATTTCTTCAACTGTTCAACAATTTCACAAAAGCGTTGTTTTTCCCATTTATGAAGCGTATTAACTTTCAAGGATACGCCTAAGAAGTTTTGATTACATAGGCCTCTTTAATTTTTGACAAGGAATCACCTCCTGAAAACTTTCGCAACTATTTGAAAACACCCTGTACAAGAGTGAAAACTCTATCAATCGAACTTCGTTTCCCTGAGGCCCGTATCCCACTCCTTATCGACAATCCCCACTAGTGATTAATATTTGAGGATATGAAGAAGGATGGTAAAAAGTTCACATCGTTTCCATTATAAATGATAAATGGAAGTACATTCGGAGGCTTTTAGGTCGGTCGAAAAACATCAGTCGACGGAAGGCATGTGCTTTACTTATTGCCGAATCAATTTTAGTGCCATTAATCCAATTTTTCTTTCATCGCCATTAGAAGATTAATTTCCCGGGCCATCGTTTAAGTGGATTTATCGAAACGATGCAAAAAACAGCGGGGAGAAAACATTAGCGAAATAATTTTCTTCGGGTTTATCGCCTCTAGGAGAAGGAGACGGAATTGGCCCTTTTGGACCAGCGCTGTTTGAAATTAGAAGGCTTCTCTATAATTTTTATGGTTTGTGAAAATTATGGAGTAGGGAAGATTGTCTGATATCCACTCTTCGTGAAATAGTCAAAGAATTTATAGTTCTAGTGTGTTCCCTCTTTTTGTAACTTGTACGACGGAGTGAAATGAATTCAGATGTCTCAATTATTGCAGTTGGTTGGAACGCTATCAGTAAGCAGAAATTAATTTACTAACAGTAAACTTCAAAAAACTAAATTCATCACATTTACGTGCACGAATAGAGACTTGTTATCGGACTAAAACACTCTGAAAGTCAATTAACATGACTAAATTGAAGGAAGAGACCATATTGTAACGATTCTGTTGCCACGGGCGAGTACGGACCTGTCGCTCCCACTCGTAAACAAGACTGCATTCCTGAGAGTATAAGGTCATCCTTCACGTTTCTAGAACAGTGCGACATTTAAATGCGAATGGAATTAGTTCCAGAACTCTCTGGAAAGTGTAAACAAGCATCGCGCAGAGCGGAAAGAACAGTGAGATGCCGTGAGAGAGAGTGCCAGTAAAACAATATAGTTTGAAATAGTGTGATATAAATTAAATAAATTGTTATATGAATTAACCATTACTTATATTTCTCTGTGAAATAAAATATTCAAAACCGTGTAGACGTTATATTTATTACATTATAAAATATTTGTGCATAACCATAGACAGACACTTGAATCGGAATAAATAAATAGAACATAATATAAAAATTCAAACTTTTGAAAGACATTTTAGGTGAAAGTCAAAATGGTCCAGCATGCACTGGTTGGTTCTCGACCGAATTATGGAATCCCTGGGTAGGGTAGAGCAATAAATACACATCTGAGAAAAATCAGTATAATCCAACATAAAAAATTCTTAAATTGATACCGTGAAAACCATGTAGATATTCATCCGTGGTGGCCGTGCTGGTAGAGCGTTCATCTTTGGAGCGAAGGGTTGACGTTTCAAATCCCGACATGGTCATTGCTCTCGTGCATGGCATCACACGTTAAAAAGTAAGGGCTGCGTCTTCCCTAGCTAGAACAAGTATTTCGAGGAATTCCGAAGGTTGCGTATAGGAGTGCATTCGGTTGATGGAAATAAGAAATTTAACAATTTTTTCAACAACAACCCAATGATCTTTACATGGGAGCACAGATTTTCGATTTAAAGCAATTATTTTCCGGTCCATCATGATGATTCAATTCAAAAATAAATCGGAACTACAAACATTGACACATGCATATAACGCAAGGAAGAAAAAAAACTAACTCCATTTTCTTCGAAAAAAATTGGTCAACGCAGCTTTGCATCTTGCACCATGAATGAAAATAAAAATTTTCCTACATCTCATCTACAATTTTATAAATGATTTTGATCTTGAAGCAATAATTTTTTCAACATATTATCAACAATTGTATATACAGGGTGTCAATTTGAAAACTTTCCATCTTTAATTTTTTCGTTCCAGTAAATAATATGAGGAATCGAAAAAAATTTGTCAATTTTGTCTTCAAGGGGGACACTTTCAACACTTTCAATGAATATCTGTAGTCCTCATGAGGACTTAGGAGGGGTAGACATTAGAACCTCAAATGGGAACGGGGTCAAGTGGCACATCTTTTTGATGGGTTTTAAATTTTCTGTCCAATGGTTTCCTGACTTATTATTCTTTTAGTTATTAGTTTTTAGCAAAAGGAGAGTCAATACAATAATCTCATCTCAGTGTAGGCCAGATCTAATGAATTCTGTTAGTTTACTACTTTTCGGAAACTACTCAAAAAATAATGAGTAAGGTTACCATTGCAAAGGGAATTGAATGCCTTTTAAAATCATGTACTACTTGACTCTCCTTTCCATTTCAATTTCTAAGGGTAACATCTACCCTTCCTAGGGTGTTAAACCACTAGTGCTAAAAATATTCATTACAAGTGTCCGTCTTGAAAATAAAATTATAGTGTCTTTTCGATTTTTCACTTCAAATCATTCCGAATTAGCACTCTGTATATTATGTCCCATAAAGGGGTAGCAGCTCTCTTTAACAAACTTAAATTTTTATATCATGTTCAAAAAAGATTCATTTGTCTCGACGGCGATAGTGCGCCTACGAGCTCGCTCATTTTTCATAGAAATGTAGGTAATCTGTCTCTGTTCCATAGATATTTCCATGCTCTGTTCCTGTTGCATTTATTGAACACCCCTCGTACAAGCTCTATGGCGCTCCATTTACTATTGCGGTGATTGCGATCCACCACCTTGAGTTATCAAGTAGGCCAAAATCTGGTCGGTCAAGAGGCCACTCTGCAGGTTCCAGCATTCATACGAACCAGGGTTCATTAGCCAACGAATCCTAATTGGCGATTCGTTCATTAACATATGCGAACGAAACAGATGCGAGTCACAACTCGCGATATCGTCACCCCGCGCGAATCATATGTACTAGACAAAAAAAGACCGCGACTTCCCGGCAATTAAAACAGAGAGAGTCATCAAGACACAAAACACGTTTTTGGAAATTTCCCAAAAAAAAATTCACCTCCGAGAACTGAAATATAATTTTTGATGCAAATTATGATTTTAAAAAAATCTGTCCTTAAAAAATGTTTCTTCATTGTTCATTGATAACCGATTTTGTTCTACCACTTGTAATTATCATTAAGGAACATAAATTTTATAAATTATAATAATTTATCTTGCTATTTGATAACTACGTATATTTATCAACAATTACACGTCAAACAACAAGTTACATAAGTAATATAGTCATATTTATTATAGTTTATAAGATATTTGAACCTAAAAGTATGCAAAAAATTTCTGAATGGTTTTTATTTCATAAATAGCTTGAATTTTTGGGCATAATTTGTTCTTTAATTGATAAAGAATGAATGAGTCTCAGGTTTTTTATCTTATCCTACTTAGTTTATAACGTTTTAATAAGTTTAAAAAAATAAAGAACCAGGAGAGAATGATTGAGTAAATGCGAACAGAATTTTTACAATTCTATAAAAAATATAAATAAGTTATTTTTCTCAGAAAATAACACATGGTTGTTTTGGTTTCGATATGTAGAAAAAGAATACTCATATATAGAGAACATTTATTTATTTATAAAAAAATTGTTCATTACATTAACTATGAAAATATAAAAGATTTTTTTTGAAAATATCAAAGAGCAACATAAGTTACGATTTCAAAAAAATTATTCCTTTATAATAATAACAGGTGTTAGAAATAAATTGTCAATCAACAAATCCATTTTTGAGCTGTAATTTTTTTTAATGAACGATTTTTTATAAGTTATAATTTGCGTCAAAGGTTTTCATCTCTCTAGAAAAATTATGAATATCGGTCCTACAGTTCCAAAATGTACAATTTTTTTGGAAATTTCCTCCTCCTATTGAATCTTTTTATAAAATTTGACAAATGTCTAATAGTTTTTGAGATATTTGCAAAAAACCAAATCCCATTTTGTTTTTTCATTTGATTGTTTTGCAATTTTTGCAAGCGGTTTGTATTTTTTTTTAAATGATCAAATTTTTAATGAAAGATTTTTTTCCAAAATTATAATTTGCGTCAAAGATATTCAACCCTATTGGAAAATTATGAATATTGGTCCAACAGTTCCAAAAAAGACAAATTTTTTGTGAAATTTACTCCCCATATTGAATCTTTTTTCAAATTTGACAAATGTCAAATAGTTTTTGAGATATTTGCAAAAAACAAAATCTGATTTTGTTTTTTCAGTTGATTGTTAATACTTTTGCAATTTTTGCAAGCGGCTCGTATTTTTTTAAATGGTCCAACGGTTCCATGTGTGCACATTTTTTGGAAAATTTCCTCCTCCTATTGAATCTTTTTTCAAATTTGACAAATGTCAAATAGTGTTTGAGATATTTACAAAAAACAAAATCCCATTTTGTTTTTCAGTTGATTGTTAATAACTTTTGCAATTTTTGCAAGCAGCACGTAATTTTCTTTAAAAATGATCTAATTAATAAATCCATATTGAGCAATATTTTTTTTAATGATTGATTTTTTTTCCAAAATTATAATTTGCGTCAAAGATTTTCAACCCTCTTGGAAAATTATGAATATTAGTTCAACGGTTCCAAAGTGTGCACATTTTTTTGGAAAATTTCCCCCTCCTATTGAATCTTTTTTCTAATTTGACAAATGTCAAATAGTTTTTGAGATATTTGCAAAAAAACAAACCCCATATTTTCAGTTAATTGTCGATAAATTTTGCAATTGTACAGGCTTTCCGAATCGAATGACACCTAGTTCATATTTTTCGAAGGCGGAGAAAAAAGTTTGATCCAAAAAGCACTCGTTCTGTCAATAATGAGATTATTGTTGGGCATGTTCCGTTTACAAAGCAGATTGCCATCCATCACCGAATGTCAAGTGGGCCAAAATACTGCCAGTCAGGAGGCCACTCTCCAGGTTTCAGCAAGTCCATTCATACGAACCAGGGTTCATTAGCCAACGAATCTTAATTGGCGATTTGTTCATTAACATACGCGAACGAAACATATGCGAGTTACAACTCGCGACCTCCTCACCCCGCGCGAACCATAATTACTAGACAAAAAAAGACCGCGACTCCCCGGCAATTAAAAGGGCGGTTGCATACTGAATATGGGAATGGTTGTCCAAGTAGTAATTGCTAGACACTAAAATTTAACGACGGGAAGCGGGCATGAAACGTGTGCAATTGAATGTGACCGTTCAGTACTAACCGTCTTTCTGCTACTGCAGCGGATGCACCCGAGATTTAATGCAGCGCCATATTTTCGCTTTTGTGTATCTGAAAGGACTACTTACAGGAGATATTTGCTCGACGGCAGTGAGTATTTCATAAGCGCGGATGCGAGCTTTTTCAGCGTTTTCAGCAGTAGATAGCAGCATAAGTTACAACTGTTTTCCTCGACGGCGGAAAAAGAGATCGTTTCAAAGGGGCTCGGTTCATTTTGCAGTTAGTCTGTTGGAAAGGGAATGACAAAGATTTTCTCTTTACGGTTGAGACTGCTTGAGGGTCTGTTCGTGAGAAAGTGGATACTAGGATCGCATTGAAGGGAGAATTAATTAATTTTATAATAATAAACTGCGTCTTCAGAGTAGATTCAGAATATTAAATTTATTTGTATGGAAGATTATATTAATTCTACTCATTTAAAGTGGTTAAATTGAGGGTATTTCCCTCATATTATATGAACCAATCAAACTCCATCATTCATATAACGGATTCGCAAAATTGTCTGATCGAAAATGGCTTCAAAATGCAGAATGTTCAAAATACTTTCACTTTACCAGTCGCTCAAACTGTGTTGCTGTACAAAACACCACTCAGGCAAGGTCTCGTGGTGTTTCTACGCAACACAGTTTTCGTGATAGCAAGGTGAAAGTATTTTTTGAAAATACAGAATTTTGTCGGAATATTACTACTGAGTACACCATCGTAAAAAGTAATTTTTTTTATCCATTGAGAAACATATTATTAAATCACTAGTTCATCAAACTTCTACCAGAGGTAAAAGCCAATTGAAAAATTGCTTATACAATAAAACTTGAGATTCCTTCAGGTATGACTTTTAATTTTTATTATTATTTTTAAATTTGAAAAATATAAATGATTTACATGGTGGTTCTTCGGGTTGTAAGGCCGACGTGTGTTCAGAGAAGAACTCGACGTTTCGCCAACACGAGTGGTTAGCATTTTCAAGAGTTATTTACAAGTTTCTGATTTCTTAAGTCGCTGTCAAATGCTTGACATTTGTTATACGTTGTCTCAGTAAATGCCTGTAATTTGACGTTCTTACATCTGATTGGTCCATAGCGTTAGCAGACATCATAGAATCGTTCGTACCGTTATTTTGTGGGTAGGGAGCTAATTGAGAATTTTTGAGAACTGGAAGCCAAACCTTGTTCAATTGTAGTCCTTTTTCGGTTCTGTTGAAGTTGCTGTGGTGTTTCTGGATTTCAATTGCTTCACGGAAGAGTCTTGGGTAATACGCAGATGTTGAAGAGATGACTTGGGTTTCTTCAAATTTCTCTCTATGGTTATCGTTGTTGAGAGTATGTTCTGCGACAGCGGATTTCTGTGTGTGCCCTAACCGACAGCAAGCCTTGTGCTCTTTGATTCTTGTTTTAACGGAGCGTTTCGTGGTTCCGATATAAACTCTGCCACAGGAACATGGAATGCAATAAACCCCAGAAGAGCATAGTACGTCTCGTTTGTCCTTCGCTGATCTAAAGTGGTCTTTCAGTTTCTTTGAAGGTTTATAAACGGTTTAATCTCATATTTTCTTAGAATACAGCCGATACGATCTGTAACTCTGGGAACATATGGTAAGAATGCTTTTCTTTTTTCGGTGTTGGTTTGACTACTACTTGTTTCACTGGATGGACAGTCATTTGGTCCACTATTGATTCTTCCGTCTCTGATTTCTCTTCTATTTTTCATACACCTCTCAATATCTCTTTCTTTGTATCCATTAGAAAGAAGAGCGTTTTTTAGATGTTTCAGTTCAGCTTCCAGGTATTCAGGTTCACAAATTCTTCTAGCTCAATCAACTAATGTCTTGATTACACCTTGTTTTTGGCACGGATGATGGTTTGAGGTATTGTGGAGATATCGATCAGTGTGTGTTGGTTTTCTATATACCGTATGCCCCAGACGTCTTTCTTTTCGAGAAATGAGAACGTCTAAGAATGCCAGTTTCTTCTCATAAAATGATTGTTTTTTGAAAGATCCTATCAGTCAATCGTAATGAGAAAAAAGAATTGATTCGATCAATAGTATCAAAATTAACCTGATAAATTGTTAGTGGAAAATTACAACAAGTTTTTCACGTTGTTTGATTTGATCTTTGTTCAAATGAATGCATAGGAAAGTTAGCCTTTGACTTGGTTGTTAAATTTTTAACTCCAAATAAAAATGACACTGACAAATGTCCGGTAAGTCTATTTCGTAAATTAATGTCGAAAAGTACTGAAAATATGGTTAGGTTAGGTTAGGTTTGAACGTGAGTGGGCCCGTATCAGGCCCTCCACTGCGGCCAATGGCCTTTTGTGGTCCACCCTATGTCCATATTTCTCCCAGTATATCCAATCTCTTGACGAAATTGAGGACTGCATTGGGAGAACAATTTACCAGGTTTTCTGGCCTTACTGTCGTATCGCCAAATATTGAGAATCTGGTTCTGGCCGCTGCAGGGCACGTACACAGAATATGTTCAGCCGTTTCATCATCCTCCATGCATAGCCGGCACTCTGCATCTTGTGCAAGTCCGATTTTATGCATGTGATGTTTGAGTTTGCGGTGGCCAGTAAGCAAACCTACTATAACTCTGAGATGCGCTCTGCTGAGTTCTAGCAGTTTGTCAGTCCTGTTTTTTCCTTGTGCAAGCAATAAATTCTTTGGAATGGGCTAGGCCCGGTATACTACGCCAGTAATCGAGTCTTTTATTGTCTGCCCAAGCTGTTATGACATTCTTGGCAGTGCTATATGCTAAACCGTTTACCAGTTGCCCAGAAATTGAGATGCCTGATTGCAAGGTTTAACTATCTCAAAAAATTTCTTGAAATAATATATTTGAAAATTTTATACTTTGCTCTAGTGGAATCTCAGTTGAGGTATGGCATTATTGCTTGGGGTGGGGCTTACAACAATAATTTGAATAGCCTTAATATACTACAGAAATGGATTCTGAGAATTATATATTCAAAGGACCGGCTATATCCAAGTGATGCCTTATTTCGACTGGCACACGTTCTGGATGTTAGACAGCTGTTTGTGAACCTTCTAATCATCAAACAAAACAATTCAAACGTAAAATCCTATACACACCACGTTTATGGAACAAGACAACGAAATGTCCTCCTTGTAACTCCATTTGTTACGAAAGCAATCTTACAACGATCATCATATTTTCTCAAGCCCAAAGTTTTCAATGCAGTACCACTTGACATCAAGAAAATAAACTCACAAAGTTTATTTAAGAAAAAAATTTAAAACTGGATCTTGAGCAAACCAAGAACCTTCATACATCAGATGATAGACTGAAAATATTGAAATGTAAAATATGTGTATAGGTACCCTAAATTTTATATCACCAAACACGGTTTTTATTGAAATTGCTTCCAATATTTCTTTTTTCTTTCTTCTTCTTCCTTCTTCTTCCTTTCACGACAAGCATATGCTTCTGTAAACGACCCCTTTATTCACCATCAATAATATCACTATACTTATGTAACCGAATGTAAAAATACTTATATATGAATAAATTATTATTATTATTATCATAGTTCTGGTCCAGTGAACGTTGTTTCGGCGCCCTTTTGCTAGGGCGTCCGCTATTTCGTTTCCTTCTAGGCCTGTGTGACCTGGTATGGTAACGTTGTTGCGTTGCGCCAGTCGGTTTAAGGTGTCTCTGCAGTTCCATACTGCCCTAGATTTAAAGCAGTTAGATTCAAGCGCTTTAAGTGCTACTTGACTATCTGAAAATATTTTTATTGTTTTTCGTGTGTGGAGTCGATTTTCCAGCTCCCTGGCACACATTTCAATGGCATATACCTCTGCCTAAAATATCGTAGCTAGTTTACCCATACTGAACGAGCGTTTCACTTCTGGGTTCATCCATATATTCCGGCTCCGATGCCTTCCAGAGTTTTGGAACCAACGGTGAACCAACGTTCACTTGCCGTACATAGATTGGTTTCATTCCGGACCCAGTCTTCTTTTTCGGGAAAGACCACAGTGTAGGACGTGTGAAGGTTGATAGTTTTAGGCATGATGTCTGAGGGCATTCCTAGAATGTTTTGAGCTATTATGCCCTCCTCCATGCTGCTGCCTCTCATGACATGCCTGCGGTAGACTAATGGCCGCTTGGTAGAGTATGCAATGGCTAATAGCAATGGCTAAAATATACAATTTGATCGTTTATTTTTGACACCTAATACAAATTGGCATGAACTTTTTTCGAAAGGGTGTAACAAAAATCTCACAGTAGGACAAAACGAAATAGGCAAGTGGACAAAACAAGCAGCTGAGGAGATTGGCTTGGACTCTAACAAAATTTGGGTTACAAACTATTCACACCGTTCTTCTGCTGTAACACAACTCGCCAAAGGTGGAGTAGGTAAGCAGCAGTTTCTGAAAATAACAGGACATTCATCTGCAAGCTCCAGCAATCCATATCTATAACTTGACGAAAAGCTCAACAGCTTAAGAGAGGAGACTGTTTCGACCTTTTTATCTCAAGGAAATTGTAGAATAATTGCACCATTACATACAATAGTTGTACACCTATCTAATTAATGAAGATGCTTACATAATATTTGTTTAACATTTTGCGAAATAGTTAAAAAAATAATCACACCGAATTACATACGTGATAATTTTTTTTTAAATACCATTCGTGGACCTCGTCTACTCCTGAGATTTCTATAGCAACAAAAATTCGTGTATCTATTTATCAATATAAAAAAAATCATCAAAAAATCACCACCACTTGTGTAATTACTATTGATAATATTATACAGGGTGGCCCATCGAAAACTTGACATCGGGGTTTTGGGTGATAATATCGCAGATGTGGAAAAACCCTCGGACAGGTCGATTTTAGTTTCGAGGGGGACAGTTTGTTCTCCTACATGCACCACCGTCACGGCAACACTCGAGGTGTGGGGTGAACAACCCCTAAAATTTGAATAGGGAATAATGGTGGAGTGGCACATCTTTTGAAAGCCCGTTAAGTTCTCTATCCAACGGCGTCCCGATTTTGAAGTTGGGATGAACCGTTTGGGAAAAAATAAATTCAGGAATAAACCTGTACCATTGTTTAAATAGAACATAGTTAGTCAATGCCAGTGGAAAAGGTATTGGACACAAACGCGAGTGTCATCTAGCGTGATTAATTACAAACATGAATATTTGACGTCATTTTAATGCAGGTTTCTTCAAAAAACCCTGATTTTAATGCTGTCCCATTGTTTTAATCAAGTTACGACACGACTTGGAGACCAGATCACTGAAGTTACGACATGACTTGGATGCGAGCTCACTATCGCCATCTACATGTCGCATCCATTTTGATCCAATCCCATAAGGTTGACTAACTATCTTCTATATAAACAATGCCTGTACGAAAGTTAAGAGCTTACTTGTACGTCTCTGGAAAACTCATTTGCCAGTTTTTGCAATCTATCATTTATTTGCTACGATACTGTGAATGTTTTTGCTCAGTTTTTTTCGCGGTACCCATGAAATTTTTTTAATAAAATAGAACAAACAGAGCATGCAGTTTCTGTTTTTCACGTGTGTACTACAAGTGAGTTGCATTCGTGTGTGGTATGGTACGTCGAAATTAAAACGAAACAATGGTGTATACAGTGGCAGAGAGGGTTGCGTTGATTGAACTGTATTATGAAAACAATAGATGTGCGAAAAGGGCTGCGGAACGGTTCAATCAACAATATGGCAAGACTGTGTGACTGCAGTATGTGTCTGAATTAGTATCAAAATTCCGAGAAACGGGATCGGTAGCAAATAAAAAACGGCAAATCGAACCGCCAGTAAGAAATGAGGCGACAACAGTGGCAATTTTGGGCCATGTTGAGGTTGACCATACGTTGAGTACAAGACAGCTAGCAACTGTTTCCGGTATCTCAAGAACTAGCATTCAGCGTATTTTAAAACTACATAAATTCCATCCTTACAAAATTAAATTAACACACGAACTGAATGAAGATGATTTTGAACGGCGTTTACAATTCTGTGAGGTACTAAGTGAGCAGGCGATTGCAAATCCTCAGTGTCTGTTCAACATTTGTTTTAGTAATGAATGTTCTTTTTTTTAAAATGGTATTGTTAATCGGCATAATTGTCGATATTGGGCAGATTCGAATCCCCGTATATTTCATGAGGTACATACGCAATATCCTCAAAAATTAAACGTATGGGCTGGTATTTTTGGGGATCGTACCGTGGGCCCCCTCTTCTTAGAAGGCAATCTAACAGGGGAAATGTATCTGGAACTGCTTGAAGTCACAATTGAACCAATGTTAACTAACATTATTGAAAATGACCATCATTATCAGGAAGCTCAGTTGATATTTCAACAAGATGGTGCTCCTCCGCATTATGCTATGCCTGTTCGGCGATATTTAGATCACCACTTCCCAGGTCATTGGATTGGTAGGCGAGGTTCTATTTTATGGCCCCCACGATCACCAGACCTGTCTCTCTTAGATTTCTTTCTGTGGGGTCATTTGAAAAGCAGAATTTATGCTACACCAACAGCTTCACTAGCAGATTTACGGCAACGAATCACATTAGAATGTCGCCAAATCACCCCAGACATGCTCCAAAATGTACGAGAACGTTTTCAACAAAATCTGTATCATTGCATGGAAGTTGGAGGTGCGCATTTCGAGCATTTGTTACGATGAGAATAATGTAAGTGAATTTTACTCTTAACTTAATTATGGCTCATTTCCGTTAGAAAAACTGCCGACCGTTTTGTTTCGAGAATTCAACGGGCTTTCCAACGATGTGCCACTCGACTCCTATTCCCTATTCAAATTTCAAGGGTTGTTCATCCCACTGCACGAGGGTTGACCTGACGGTGCTGCCTGTAGGAGGGCACAATGTCCCCCTCGAAACTAAAATCGACCTTTCCGAGCGTTTTTCCAGATCTACGATATTAGTACCCAAAAACCAAGTTTTCGATGGGCCACCCTGTATGGTGTTCAATGTTCTATTGAAAGAAAAACTCCCAAATTGGAAAGTAGAGGTTGTACAATAGACTTTACCACAATCAACGAAAATCTGTTGAAAATAAAATGGGTCCATAGAATTATTGACGTAAATGAAAAATAAAGAAACTTCTTCAATAAAGTACATAAGGTTTACCAAGAAAGTCAATAAAAATGTATCCACATTATGAGAACGGTATAATGAAGATGAGAGAAGGACCAAAAACAGAGATAATTGTTATAAGGAGTGACAACAGAAGGAAACAGAACAACTGAAATACAAACAAAAACGAAATATATCTTTAAAAACTATTAGGGTACAAAAACGAGAATGTAATGAAAGAAAAATCGAGGAAAATAAATCAAACTCTGTTGAGTTATGGATATTATCAGTGGTGAAAATGATATGTCCAACAGGATAAATAACTTTTTTGTGGAAAGTGTTGAGAGTGTAACAGATAATATTGATTTAGCAGATATTTATTTTTCTCCTACAGCTAATTCAAATTTGGTGGGATGTACTAATTCAATAAAAACGTTTTCATTGCTAGATTCAACACAATTGAAACATAATTCTTTTGTTAAAAAATAAGGGGAGTCCAGATGAACTGCATATTGATTTTTTGACAAATTGTTTCAATTAAAAACTATTACTAATTTTAATTAGTACCTCATTATAAACAGGGAAGGTATCAGAATTTTGTGAAAACTTTTATATTCTATTTGTAACTAGATGAGCTGATTCAGAATATCACCTCAAAAATTTAATTCGACAAAGGGGTAACTGAAAAGGGTTTTTTTTTGACGAAAAAATGCACCCATACACAAAATCGACATTTTGTCAATGAATTCGCATCATGATTCGAAAAACAAGAACATTTTCGGATTCAGAAGGAATTTTTCCATAAAATGAAGTAATATTCGCAGGGTTCTACATTTTTTAAATTTTTCCAAGCGATCAAAATCGAAAAATGCAATATTCTAAGTAGACAGAATTTTGTGAAAATTTTTATATTCTATTTGTAACTAGATGAGCTGATTCCGAATATCACCTCAAAAATTGAATTCGACAAAGGGGCAACTGAAAAGGGTTTTTTTACGAAAAAATGCATCCATACACAAAATTGACATTTTGTCAATGAATTCGCATCATGATTCGAAAAACAAGAAAATTTTCGGATTTAGAAGGAATTTTTCCATAAGATGAAGTAATACTCGCGGGGTTCCGCATTTTTGAAATTTTTACAAGCGATCAAAATCGAAAAATGCAATATTCTACGTAGACAGAATTTTGTGAAAACTTTTATATTTTATTTGTAACTAGATGAGCTGATTCCGAATATCACCTCAAAAATTTAATTCGATAAAGGGGCAACTGAAAGGGTTTTTTTTTACGAAAAAATGCACCCATACGCAAAATTGACATTTTTTCAATGAATTCGCATCATGATTCAAAAACAAGAATATTTTCGGATTTAGAAGGAATTTTTCCATAAGATGAAGTAGTACTCGCGGGGTTCCGCATTTTTGAAATTTTTCTAAGCGATCAAAATCGAAAAATGCAATATTCTACATAGACAGAATTTTGTGAAAACTTTTATATTCTTTTTGTAACTAGATGAGCTGATTCCGAATATCACCTCAAAAATTGAATTTGACAAAGGGGCAACTGACAAGGGTTTTTTTACGAAAAAATGCATCCATACACAAAATTGACATTTTGTCAATGAATTCGCATCATGATTCGAAAAACAAGAACATTTTCGGATTAAGAAGGAATTTTTCCATAAGATGAAGTAATACTCGCGGCGTTCCGCATTTTTGAAAATTTTCCAAGCGATCAAAATCGAAAAATGCAATATTCTACGTAGACAGAATTTTGTGAATACTTTTATATTCTATTTGTAACTAGATGAGCTGATTCCGAATATCACCTCACAAATTGAATTCGACAAAGGGGCAACTGAAAAGGCTTTTTTTACGAAAAAATGCATCCATACACAAAATTGACATTTTGTCAATGAATTCGCATCATGATTCGAAAAACAAGAACTTTTTCGGATTTAGAAGGAATTTTTCCATAAGATGAAGTAATACTCGAGGGGTTCCGCATTTTTGAAAATTTTCCATGCGATCAAAATCGAAAAATTCAATATTCTACGTAGACAGAATTTTGTGAAAACTTTTATATTCTATTTGTAACTAGATGAGCTGATTCCGAATATCACCTCAAAAATTTAATTCGATAAAGGGGCAACTGAAAGGGGTTTTTTTACGAAAACATGCAACCATACGCAAAATTGACATTTTGTCAATGAATTCGCATCATGATTCAAAAAACAAGAATATTTTCGGATTTAGAAGGAATTTTTCCATAAGATGAAGTAATACTCGCGGGGTTCCGCATTTTTGAAATTTTTCCAAGCAATCAAAATCGAAAAATGCAATATTCTACATAGACAGAATTTTGTGAAAACTTTTATATTCTATTTGTAACTAGGTGAGCTGATTCCGAATATCACCTCAAAAATTGAATTCGACAAAGGGGCAAACGAAAAGGGTTTTTTTACGAAAAAATGCATCCATACACAAAATTGACATTTTGTCAATGAATTCGCATCATGATTCGAAGAACAAGAACATTTTCGGATTTAGAAGGAATTTTTCCATAAGATGAAGTGATACTCGCGGGGTTCCGCATTTTTGAAATTTTTCCAAGCGATCAAAATCGAAAAATGCAATATTCTACATAGACAGAATTTTGTGAAAACTTTTATATTCTATTTGTAACTAGGAGAGCTGATTCCGAATATCACCTCAAAAATTGAATTCGACAAAGGGGCAAACGAAAAGGGTTTTTTTACGAAAAAATGCATCCATACACAAAATTGACATTTTGTCAATGAATTCGCATCATGATTCGAAGAACAAGAACATTTTCGGATTTAGAAGGAATTTTTCCATAAGATGAAGTGATACTCGCGGGGTTCCGCATTTTTTAAATTTTTCCAAGCGATCAAAATCGAAAAATGCAATATTCCACATAGACAGAATTTTGTGAAAACTTTTATATTCTATTTGTAACTAGATGAGCTGATTCCGTATATCACCTCAAAAATTTAATTCGACAAAGGGGCAACTGAAAAGGGTTTCTTTACGAAAAAATGCATCCATACACAAAATTGACATTTTGTCAATGAATTCGCATCGTGATTCGAAAAACAAGAACATTTTCGGATTCAGAAGGAATTTTTTCATAAGATGAAGTAACACTCGCGGGGTTCCGCATTTTTTAATTTTTCCAAGCGATCAAAATCGAAAAATGCAATATTCTACATAGACAGAATTTTGTGAAAACTTTTTTATTCTATTTTTAGAAAAATCGCTAACTTCCCTCAAACGAAACTTGATGAGCTGATTCCGAATATCAACTGAAGATTTCCACAATCATATCAGTTTCAAAAAAATCTAATTCTAATGAAGCCTCAGATCTGAGAACATTAAATATGTTGAGCTCAATTCAAACAATATTCGAAAAAGCAGTCTACAATCAGTTGATGGTATATATTAAAAATAATAAAATATTAAGTAATTACCAATCAGTGTTAAAAATAAACGAAGCTGTGAAAAAGCAGTTCGGTGTGTAGGAGATGATTGGAGAATAAGCTTAGAACAAAATGCCACTACTGTTGCAGTATATTCGGATTATCGGAGTTTTCGAAACACAATGCCCAAGGATATGATGTTATTACAAAAATTAGCAGCAGTAGGGATAGCTGGAATAGACTCTGAGTCGAAAGGTCCGTAGTTCGAGCACAATTGCGGCTGGGATTTTTTAATTTAATTTGACCTATTAAATTATTGAAATCTCGTGGCTCGACTGGGGTGAGTCCTGCGCGATTCACTGTTGCGTTCCAATTAACAGTGCTGCTCCTAAAGTGGCGCATGGAGTTAGTAACAAGGCCTACAAAGAACACATGGCTAATGACCATAGCAGTCGATGCCAAAACAAAGAAAAAAAATTATGAAGTGTCAGATAATATAGAATGCAATCAAGGAGTACGACAGAGAAGTGTGGTGGGACCTCAATTATTTTTCATATACGTAACGACTAAGCTTCATTATCAATCAATCAATCAATCAATCAATCAATCAATATATACTTTATTGTATTCATGAAGAAATCATGGTTACAAAGCAGTACAATGTAAAGGTAAACTTACAATAAAAATCAGTATAAACATATAAGGTACAACAATAAAATATTTTAACCGAGTAGAGACAGTTAATCTACAAATAACACTCAGGTCAATACATCACTATAATGTTGCGTCAATAAATCATGGTCATAAGGATAAATGTACAACAAAATTTAGTATAAAAACGTCTAGGTTAAAAATTCAAACGAGTAGAGACAATTAATTCCAAAAGATTTAAGTGTATATAAATAAATTATTGAGTCAATAAAAAACTCATCCAAACTATAATAGGTTTTTTCCATTAATCTATATTTTAGCTCTTTTCTGAATTTAGTTGGTGGTTCAATTTCTTTCAAATCATTGGGAAGATGATTGTAGATTTTACAGCCATTGTTAATAAATGAGTCTTTAATGAGACTTGACGAGGGTAGCAAAAGTCCTACATCTCTGTTTTGTCGAGTATTGTGCGTAGATGAGTGAGAGCCGAACTTAGTTTTATGTTTTTTTATTATCGATGCTGTTTCCAGGATAAACAGGGCAATTACTGTTAATATTTTATTGGATTTGAACAACTCTTTGCAGGAGTCTCGAGGGTTTGCTTTGCACAAGTATCTTTTAAGGCTGGTTTCTGTAGGATGAGTACACTGTTCAATAAGTAGTTGTTGCAACTTCCCCAAAATGCAATGCCGTAACGGATATGAGATTCGACTAGGCAGTGATAAACCATCCTTGCAGCTGAAAAATTTAATTATTGTGCAATAAGCTTCACTACAGAAGACAGTTTTTTTTCTCATTGCGATCACATGATCAACAAATTTTAATTTATTATCTATGTGAATACCCAAATATTTTGTGTTGTTTTTATTTTCAATGATTCCTGATTCTAGGTTTAAGACATCAAGCTCACATTTAAACGTAATCAAATTTGTTTTATCGATGTTGAATGATAGTTTATTGGAGTCACACCAATTAGTTACCTTCGTTAAATCTTCGTTAACAGCTTCGTTTAATTCGTCAATGTTTTTGTTGTACCATGTAATAGCAGTGTCATCAGCAAATAATGTGAATCTACCTGAGATTTTGATATTAGTTATATCCTGGGATAGTTGTCTGGTACGAGGATTCTTCAGGTCAAACGTTTTAATTATTTCATGCTATAACTCATATTATCTGAAGTTTCAACTTGATTAAAATTCAACCCAAATGGATCTCTATGCTTAGCTATCAAATTTTTAAAGAGGGATTTTGCGACTCCTTTATTACTGTTTTGGAATGAGCTCAACTTCGAGCCCATCAGAGAATGTGTTCATGGCAACCATCTGCTACTCTTTTGAAAAGTTTACCAGAAACTTATTGCGCTATTTTATTTCGTCTACATAGCTTTGTATGTCGATGTATCCAACTATTACTCTTTTTCTTCCTTGGAGGAATTGACCAACAAACACTATTGGATAAGAACACATTCTTTCCGTTGTGTTTCAAAACATCATCTAACTGCGACCTTGTTTACTGTCAACATTTCTTTACACACAGGTTAAGTTTCTGGAACAAATTGCAGCATTTCGACTCGAGAACGTTCAAGTGATGTTCTTTATCGACCAAATCGATTTGCCAAGTATACAATTTGTAGAAATAAAACCCGTGCAGTCGCTTATTACCGTCAAAACTGAATATTTCAGACTTCTGTGGAAACTCTCCACAGGGCAATATTTATTGCTATTTGCCGTATGTTATTAGGCTAATGCTCAGCTCGAATATCAAAACGATTTCTGGTTCAAATTATAAACCAGCATCTTGTTTTTCCGCTTCATACTCGGTAGTTAGATTTTATCAAAGCAATTCAATGTAAATATGATGAAATGAGCAAGAAATCTATCAAGCATATATCGGAATTAATTTGGGTTTTTACGGTTTGTACAAGGTCCATACAAAAAATACTATTTTGCCTACATTTCTCGATTGAAATCTTCCAATCACAGCTAACGATATGGTTATCTGGCGGTTGGCAACTTTCGTACTGAAGGACGGTTCTGAAAACAAATATATTTCATAGGGTTGGAATGGTTATTTCCAAACTTGGTCGATGAGTTGATTGGAAAACACCGTGTGATTCCAAACTTGCTGAAAATATGAAACTTCTTCAAAATCTGTTATGAAGCCAAACCTAGCTGATTGAATATATTTTATGGAGCTTATATCAATATCTGTGGCAAATTCGAGGAATATACACAAGTTAGAATACGAGTAAAATAGCATAACCATTCATATAAATGAGAACGAATATTTCTTCAATTAATTGCAACAAAAAAGCATGGCTACTCTTCAAAACTAATTCTTTAAAAATACTCCGAACAGTGGAAAATCACATCATCTTGAAAAGTGCAGGAGAGGACTTAAATTATCACTTATTTCATTTTGTGTATGACAAACCAAAATTCCTCTAAAAAAATACTTTTTTATGTAAGTAATAACTTCGATTACAAATTTGAGTAATTACCCAAAAAGGTCACACTCTGCCATCTGGATATTTCCGGACTCAAGAAACTTTCTAACAGTCTACAGTCGTATCTTGGGTAGTTTTGATTTTTATTTGTGTCCTCAAATTGGTGATCGTTCTCCAAAACATGTAGACAAATAATAAAGTTAAGTAAAACTCGAAGTCGTCTCCACAATATATAGTTCACTCCAAGGGCAAGGGGGAACGTAGCTTTGGCAAGCAACTTGTCAAAGTGTCTGCGTTACAAGAAATTCAAAAACATGTTTTCGAGGATAGTAATGCTCATCTTCAGTTGTTGTTCTTTTTTTTTCCGTTAACCAGCTGTCGTTCCCTTACGAACGGCAGCCCTCAAAAGTCGAAACTTGTGCGAGCCAAGGATTAACGAGGTCTTACCATTTTACGTGCGATTCCTAGCACTTAGAAGTAATATAGGGGATAAACTGAAATCGGTAAGAAAAACACTAGTTACAATTTTGAAAAATATGAAACTTACAATAACTTGGTACCAAAATGGATACTCACATGGCATGGAGAGAAGGAATAGTCGGGGACCATTCCAACAATGGAACCACCATCAGGAACATGAAGAAAATTTAATTGTTGTTTATTCGATTTCAGACACCAAGCAGTCTAATGGCGTTGTATGAAGTAGAAGGAAATTAATTGAATGGATGTAGACAATACTCAATTGTTCCATGTATGACCGATATGATCCTCGAACCGAGTTTTAATGGCCTTCCTAGTTTGACCAACGTAGTTATTGTTGCAATCCCGGAATTGATAATCCTACTCTTTCTGATCATGCCTACTCAGTTGGTGAAATGCGCATTGAGTGAAATGGACGAGTGAGATGAAATGGACGTATGATTTCTAAAGAAAACAAATGAATTTCATATGGACGATACTTCCGAATATGGAGCACCTCCTCATCGCCTCATACAATTGAACTACTTATTATTTTCAGTTTGTGCAATATTCTTTGCCCAGTTTCAGATTTATAAAAATTATAAATTTTTGAAAAACGGTCTCTTCTTCGATGTTTTTCCGGATTTTCTCAGTGGACAATGCACCGATCCGATAGTATACAAGTCCATATTATAGGTTTTATAAACGATTCCTTTGAATAATCTCTGAGATATTTCCAAAAAACCATGAATGTTTTTCAAAATTGCTTGTTTAAAAAAATCCATTTTCGTGTTTTGTTTTCTGGGGGAAAAAACCTCTATAGCTTGGTCTAATTTATAATCCAAGTTTACATCTTTATTTTTGGATCTTTTGTGGATATACAGGGTGTAATCTAACCTCTTGTACTCCCGTGAAGAAGTGGTGTATTGAGTTATGTTAAAACGAATGGCAGGTGTGAAAAATTCGAAAAAAATTTTTTTAAAATTTTAAAATTTTATGAAATGTGGGTCTTTCTAGTCCTCTGTAAACGTAATCTTAATTCGGTTTGACATTCAATGTATTTTCTTCACCGGCAATTGCCTCTTCTGGTCTGGAAGGATGGCGGACAGAGGTTTCCAAAATGTCGACCCATATTTCACAAAATTTTAAATGTCTCAAAAATTTTATTCGCATTTTTCACACCTGTCATTCGTTCTAACATGCTTTTATACACCCCTCTTTCACGGGAGTGCAAGAAGTTAGATTACACCCTGTACGTGCGTACGTATCTTCATTATTATTTGTGTAAAACTGTAGAATTGGCTTGTCCGTTAATAAAAAATAAATGAAGAGTAGAAAATAAATATCAAAGGAATATATCAGACTTCAGATGAATAGTTTAACCGATATGAAGAAAGGTTTAATATAAAATGTGAGGTAAAAATGTTTTTCGTCGAAAATTTCCATTTTACCTATGCATGTAGCTCGAAAACTGTTGGGAATTCGAAAAAAGTGTATTAAGTGAAAGTTATGTAGAACATTATGAAATTTCAATTGAAAGAGGATTTTTTTCTGCGTCAAACTGTTCTTATTGAAAAACCCAAAAGTGGGTCATTCTTTGTTCCTCTCCTCCTCCGCTTTATTTGCTACAAGCCAGGACTTTTAGTATGTTCACCCACTAGGAATCTAGGAAATGAAACCCCATAAAAGAAGCCCTGGAAAAAAGACGCCTTGGAATAAAAAGCGTTATAACAAAAACCCACGGAAACAAACTCCTAAGCAAAAAAAACCAATAACATTTTGAAAATACATTTAGTGGGGCGTAATTTTTTAGCATGAACGAACGAACGAACGAACTCACCTTATGTAGACATTTGAGTGCAAGGAGATTGGTGAAGTAGGTAGGTTTTGCACCAATTTTTAATTAGGGATTTTTTCTTGATATTTTTTTAGGGGTCCTGCTGTGGGTTTCATTTCCAGTTTTCTTCATACGTGAAAATTCTGATTATTTCACTTATGCTAAAATAGCGTGTTATGATTGGTTGAAATTTTTGTGTTGATAAATGAAAACATGTTTTCAATTTTGTAGTTCGGCTCTTGATTGGCTACTGGATATGTATATGATGTGTTTTCGATTATGTAGTTCGAATCCTGATTGGTTATTATCAAAACACAAACTTACCACTAGCAAGCTGCTATAATGACACAACACCAAACTTTGACCAAAACCAAATAAGCACTCACTATTAATTCATATCAACTTCACAATTTTCGACAAATTTTGCATACTCGTTGATTAATCAAATCACTAAATCAAAATGTTATCAAAACACAACCTCGAGCGAGAAGCAGTAGACTAGACATGCAATGACGAAACTACGAATGACGCGCTCCGTCATTGGTAGAGGGATGTTTGAAATATCAAGTAAATGTTTTGTTAGTTGCATGATTTCAGAACTAAATGCGGGATTAATGTTCCTAGTTAAATTGAATAGTAAATAAATAAAAATGGTTTCGATTTTATTCATGAAATAATCTTAACAAATACAGCTCATGTTATCGGCGATTATCGTTAATTCCTTCTCGGTTTCGAATCAAATTATGTTGCTTTAGGCAACCACACTCGCGCAAGCGCTCGTGTGGTTGCCAAGCAACATAATTTGATTCTCAAATTCAAAGGAATTGCTATTTCGATAATCACCGATACACTTGTAGTATTACCTACGACAATAAATCTGGTTGCAACCATTATTGTTTTAGATTGTTTGCAATGGAGAAAATATCTCGCACACCCCGTATCCTCATCCGCATACGGTACTAGATTATTCCGATTTATGAGTGTTAAAATAGATTTCATTACACCAACGAACCGTATAATTTTTAATGTACGAGTAACGGATCGAAATGATAAAAATCGGGCAACCGGAGAAATACGTTAGAGTTGTTTAGATTTTCACACTCGATAACTCGGAGCAGCACTTCTGCTCCACGGAATTAATTAACGAATATGTGTAACAAATTATGAAAAAACACAATGAGTCCTCGTGATATTGTGATGTTAATTGGTGTACCGGGTGGACGCAGAATTGTGCGTTGATGTGGGTTGTTAATATTAGCGTGAAGTTCGCGGGAATTTATGGGAGGTATTCTTTGTTTCGGTGTTCCGTGGTTCGAGGGATATAAGGAAATGTTTGTCGAGTCGAGTTTGAAAAAAAAAAGTTGTTTAAAATTGTTTTTTCCGTTAACCAGCTGTCGTCCCCTTACGAACGGCAGCCCTCAGAAGTCGAAACTTGTACGAGCCAAGGATTAACGAGGTCCTACCATTTTACGTGCAATTTTTAGCACTTTCTCAGTCCATCAGAGATATTTCTGCAGTCGCTAGGGCTTGAACCTTCGACTGCAAGCCAAACATATGAGCTTTCAACCACTCGGCTACCTGGATTGAAACAAAAGACTGAATGTAAGCAACACCAGAAAAAATCCAGATACCAGGTTACCAGAACACGAAAAAACCGCAGTTTTCCTGTTCACTGCCTATGCATTATTCAGCATTGTGATGGGTCAAGAAAGAGCATAATTATTTTCGTAATAATAATAAATTGGAATACGCAAAACCAATAAAATGGAGAATCTGACCTCTATCAGAATTAGCTTCTCGAGTTACATCTGAGGAAAGTTTACGATTTTTCGAAAAATGGAATGTGAAATTTTTTGCAAAATTTAGTATCCTTCTGTTTGGATTATTGTATTTTTTCGACTTTGATCGCATAGGAACATTTCAAAAATGCGGAATCCCGCGAATGTTCCTTCATCTTATAGAAAATTTCCTTCCAAATCGAAATAGAAAGTTTGACATTTTTGGAAAAATTAAAAGTAAAAATTTTGGCAAAATTCGATTTACTTCTATATAGATTATTGCATTTTTCGAATTTGGTCTCCTGGGAATATTTCAAGAATGCGGAATTCCGCGAGTATTCATCATCTTGTATACTTGTTTTTTGAATTAGAAAGCTGATTAATACGGAAAATGCCGATTTTGTGAATGGGTGCATTTTTTGATATAAATTATTGCCCTTTTCCAGTTACCCCTTCGTCAAATTCAAGTTTTGAAGTGATATTCGGAATCAGTTCGTCAATTTACGTCTGAGGAAAGTTTGCGATTTTTGGAAAAAGGAAAGTAAAAATTTTGCAAAATTCGATATCCTTTTATATAGATTATGGCATTTTTCGACTATGATCGCCTGGGCATATTTTAAAAACGCGAAATCCCTCGGATATTACCTCATCTCATTGAAAATTTCCTTCTGAATAGGAAAATGTACTTGTACTTGAATAATTATTCTTTTCTAGTTACCCCTTTGTCAATTTCAGTTTTTAAGGTGCTATCCAGAATCAGCTCGTCGTGTTACGTCTGAGGGAAGTTTGTGATGTTTTTAAAAAAAGAAAATAAAAAAAAATCGCTAAACTTTTCTCTACTTTTACATTTTCACTCCGAAAACTCATTCTATTATTTATATCAAATATGCTTGGATATTTTCTTGCTCGAACCGAATCAGACAGCAATTTCCTCCCATTCCGCACCGCATAAAACTCATTACAGCACTCCAATTGCAATAATACCTACGGTCGAATGAAGTGTACAGTGTATTATTCAAATTGGCGCCATTTCCTCTATTTTCCAGCGGCGGTCTGTATTCTTCACTGCGTGAAACGACTCCATAGAATTACCCATTGTGTTTCGAGCAGGAAAAATCAATTATTTGGCCCAAACGTGCACCTCACTTTGACAACATAATTAAGAAAGGGATATGTGTTATCTTTCTGATTGAAATAGTTCCGGTTGGCAGCAATTAGAACTTCGTTTCAGGTGTATGTGATGCGCGGGAGATTCTCTTTGTTTTTATCAATTCAATGGCCATTGTGGCAACTGAACCGTTCAATTTTGGTGAACGGTTTTAGCATTTTAGCCGAAAATGGGCACGATACACCATTGTATCAATGTATCCGTGAAAATATGAACACTAGAAGTTTTTATTTGTCGAAAGTAATGGTGACTATTTACCAAAGTGTACTTGGGAATGAAATTTTGGGAAAGGACCCTTCACCGTTTTTATGGGAAATTGGCTTTCGGTAAATTTTCTCGAATTTTTTTATATATTGTAGAACTCGTTATGCTGATCAATTGTCTCCATTGCGCGAATGCTCTAAATTCATCGGTTTAGATCATACAGGGTGCTGAAGTTGACTTTTCCAAAATTTCAAATGACCATTGTGAATCCATTTCTTCGAATATGTTAACAAACTCAACCATGCATGGATTATTTATATAGCCGATACAAATCCACTATAGAGTATAATAATTCAGCGTCGTAAGTTCTAAAATATATTAACAAAAATAAATTCACCCATTGAGGTGTGAATTCCAGCATTGAATATGTTTTGCAAATAGGAAGTTTTGCATATCATTATTGGGAGACGATTATGGTTCATTCTAAAAATCCACATACATTTATATAGCAAATGAAAATATAGCATCTGATGAAATTCTGTGAGAAATAATGAAATTGGTTGTTGTTACACAATTGTGTCTTTCAATATTTTTATTTTATTCTTTTTAAATTCTACCTTTATCACTCAAGTTATTCTACTACTTGTAGTAAATGTAGATTTATACGTATCATTTGCAATATTCCTCAGTTAATTGTTTGAAATGTGTCGATGACACATGTCGAATAGAACGTGTTAATCGAAATGTACGAATAAAATGAATTTCAGAACCCTATAACTTCTTCAAAGAATTCATCAGCAAAAGCCATTATATTTGAAAGACCCTGTATATTTTGTGCATCTGCAGATTAAACTCTCATCATAAACGATCGAGTTTATTACCAAGTTATTTGGAATTCCAGGCATATGGATATATCAACAAGCAGGGCGGGTGCGGCTTCAAGAGAAATAAAACACCTTGTGTAAAATATTGCAGTCCGATTCAGGAGATGCTAATACCATCAATAGAATTTGTTCTCAGTACCCTTCTAAATATCTGGAAATGAATTAAATTCCACCGCTCAATTTTCACCAAATCACAAAAACAATTGCTAGCCTTGCACTCATCCTGTATATGGTGGGTATGTGCAGGAATTATTATACTCTATAGTGGATTTGTATCGGCCATATAAATAATCCATGCATGGTTGAGTTGGTTCACATATTCGAAGAAATGGATTGATTCACAATGGTCATTTGAAATTTTGGAAAAGTCAACTTCAGCACCCTGTATGATCTAAACCGATGAATTTAGAGCATTCGCGCAATGGAGACAATTGATCAGCATAACGAGTTCTACAATATATAAAAAATTCGAAAATTTTTACCGAAAGCCAATTTCCCATTAAAACGGTGCGGGGTCCTTTGGAAAATGAATACAGAGTGGGCCATTGAAAGCGAAACAGTGGCTCTGTAGGTCGGCAGAACCGAGTTATATAAAAACTCTCGGACACGTCAACAACATTTTCAAGGGGGGCATCGTTCGCGATGAAATTCAACCTAAATATATTCCGTCCCTCGGAGCTGTGACCGCCACCCCTAAAATTTTAAATGGCAACATATGGCAAGTGATACCTCATTTGAAAGGTATTTTCCTTCTTAATATCAAACAACAACAAAAATTAATTCTATCGATTCGTTTTCGATGTCTACTAATTGATGTCTACTAATTGTGGATAAACAAATTGATTCAATAATTCCAAATAAGTTTCTCCTGTAAGGTTACCGTCGAGAAATACTGGTCCAATCAAACGGTCCCCAAAAAACTTCGTGGAAAACATGTGGATTTGCATCTGACCAATAACGACAATTATGACGATTCACAGTCGAATTCAAAAAGAATGTAGACTCATCAGAAAAGCAGATGTTGAAAAGGAAATTCTCATCAGCCTCATTCCTCATTACTCATTCTCCTCATTCCTCATTACTCATAAAATCATCAACGAAAATCAATTCGGATTCCAAGCTAAAAAGAACACCCAAGATGCAATTTTTTCCTTCCTGTATGAGGTATATTCAGATATAAATGCCGGAGATGTAGCTGCAGTAGTATTCTGTGATCTCAAAAAAGCGTTTGACTGTGTAGACCACAAAATTCTTTTGCAGAAACTGCATCGATACGGCTGCGAGGGAGTTACTTTGGAATGGTTCGAGTCTTATCTAACTGGCCGCAGTCAATTCGTAAAAAGCGGTACTATTTCAAAATATATTAACATTGATTCTGGAGTGCCACAAGGATCGGTTTTGGGACCTACTCTTTTTCTTGTATATATAAATGATTTACTGAGTATACACACTTCTTGAAAAATTACCTTATTTGCAGACGACACCACAATTTTATAGCATAGTAAAACTGTTAACGATTTGAATAATAAGATACTCAGAGACATAAATACAATCAAATCATGGTGCGATGCGAATCTACTCTCGTTTAATATAAGAAAAACAAATATAGTAGCTTTCAAATGTATTCTTGATGATATGCCTCTAGAAAATGAGATGATTGAAAATAAAGATTGCTCAAAATTTTTGGGTCTTTTCATTGACAGCAAATTGAAGTTTGAAGGACACGTCAAACAACTGAAGAGTAAAATCTCCTCAGGGTGCTATGCAATGAGAGTTATTTCAAGGGAGCTTGGTACTGTCACAGCCATGACCGCATATTATGCATTAATAGAATCACAACTGAGATATGCTATACCTTTCTGGGGAGTGTGTAACTCCAGTCTTCTGGATTCAGTACTCAAATTGCAGAAGAGAGCCATTATATATATATTCAAATTAGGACCACGCAATTCATGTAGGCAATTATTTTTAGAGAAAAAGATATTGACAGTAGTGGGTCTCTTCGTTATGGAAACTGTATCTCTTATACACAATCATATTTCAAGATTTGAAAATATTTCATCGTCTCATAATACTCGCCAAAAATCTAAAAATTATTTAAAATTACCCTTACCTTCCTCATCCTTAGTAAAGGACTCCATTTTCTACAACGGCGTCAAGATGTATAATCACTTACCGTCTCATTCTAGAGAGAGCCACGATAGTATTGAAAGCTTTAGAAAATATATTAAAACACTACTCGCGAGCAGACCCTATTATAGTTTGCAAGAATTTTACAATGACAACTTTTAATGAAAAATGTGAACTGTATTTCTCATTTGTGATTTTTATTGTTGAGGCATAATTTGTTTACTCATTTTTATTTTATTTTATTATTACGTCGACAATTTGACAAAATGTTCAAATAACATTTTTTATATTGATACATTGATTTTATTCATTTATTTATGTATAACTATATATGTTTGTATGTGTGTAAATGTATATATGTTTGTGTATACATATATATATATATATATATTTGTTACTGTGCGTTCGTATTCTTGTATTGTTTATCTAAAAGAGCGACAGCTGAGAAAATATGAAAAATTGACTAAATGTTCAAATAACATCTTATACGTACAATTATTTTATTTAAATTTTATATTTTACATATTGTGTGTATCTCATCTTTGGAATACCTTTGTATTGTTTATCTTTTACTTTGTCAACAAAAACTTGAATTTTTCGACAATAAAGTATATTTTGATTTGATTTGATTTGATATAATTTCGTAGTCATAATTTCACAAAATTTCTGTCGCCTATCAAAATCATCTTCATTCAATTGGTGTTCCAAATGTATTTTGTAGGGGTGGAATTTATGATGTTTCAAGATTCGGCAGATACTGGTTCTATTGATATTGGTAACACTAGCCAATTTCCTTGTGCTCAATGTTGAGTCTGCATAAACTTGTCCTAAAAGTGCAACTTCAAAAATTGTTACTATTCCAAGTCTATCCGCGATCGTATACACCATTATTGAGGAAATATATTCAGCAGCTTTAATCAAGTAATTCACTCTAGTGTCGTTCAATCAACGATCAGTTTGACACTGATAGACGTCCACAATTGCGATTTGGCGAAAAAAATTATCTCATACATGTTTTTGTTGTACGCGCATTGGAGTCGAATTCGGGAAAACGTCTTTTTATCGATTCTCAAGACCCTTAACATTTTTTCGATAGAGTAATTGAGGAGGAAATAAAAATTTGAAACGGAAATGCATGTTATTTGTTGGTCAACAGTTAGATCATTCAATTCCTTGACACTGATAATTATCTTTAATCAGTTGCATTGTTAGATCTTATTTTTATTGATTATTTATGAAAATGATACACTATGATAATTCTTTATTCTTCCCTATCACTCCTACTCATCATTAACAACAAAAGCATTAAAATTATGATTTTAACTTTTTTTCATTAAATAAATGATTCGGGCGAAGTCGAAATACTGATTGAAGCGGCTAGTTGATCAAAGATATAAAATAAGTATAAAAAATACTTGTATTTGTGGATTTGATCGATGATATAAATTTTTGTTTTTCCTAAAAAGCTGCTCATATCACACATCATGCGACTTCAATCATGAAATATTATTGGTGCAGGCATGTGTGAATGAAATTATCAGATGTATGACCGAAGTATAGCAGATCTTTTTCTATGTACAAATCCTTTTAGTCCCCTTCCTCAAAATATTGCAAATCACAATGAATATTAAACAACAAGAAATTGCTGTTGCCAAGCCGTACTCAAGACTAACTATTGGTCAAAGCTGTCATATTTATCAAATCAAATTTTTCAACCGATTCATAGGTCTCTTTGGTGTATCTTAAAATGTAAATCAATCAATCAATCACAAGGACCAAAGACAGATGCATGTTTATGACAAGTCACAAATAAATAACAAAGTAAATAAAATAAAATAAAATACAGATTAAAATACATAATATAAAATTGTCATCTTCACAGGAGCATACTTTTTTAATCTTAAGCATGAAAAGAAAAAAGGCGTGAAAACATGAGACAACAAAAGGAGACAGTCATATATATATACATATATATATATATATATATATATATATATATATATATATATATATATATATATATATATATATATATATATATAACAGAAAGTTAATTATGACATCTACAGTCACTAGTTGAAACTTAATTTGACACGAACCAAGGAATCCAAAAGCGGAGGTTTGTCCACAAATTGACAGGCAGCCAACAATTCGTTGTTCTGACCAACCCAAGGTTCAATCAAGTTTCTAATACGTTATGAGGAACGCAAGCAGAAAGTAAGTGAAAATAGAGTATATTTCGTTTTAATTCCGAGAGTTCGAACCTTTGACAGCTGTTTCGTGCTAACGCACTCATCAGAAAGGATTTATGGAGCTCTCTAAATTAAAACGAATCCAGAACAACGAATTGTTGGCTGCCTGTCAATTTGTGGACAAACCTCCGCTTTTGGATTCCTTGGTTCGTGTCAAATTAAGTTTCAACTAGTGACTGTAGATGTCATAATTAACTTTCTGTTATATCTGTCTTGCCTTCACGGTATTAATTCTTGAGTGGATTCGTTTTAATTTCGAGAGCTCCATAAATCCTTTCTGATGAGTGCGTTAGCACGAAACAGCTGTCAAAGGTTCGAACTCTCGGAATTAAAACGAAATATACTCTATTTTCACTTACTTTCTGCTTGCGTTCCTCATAACGTATTAGAAACTTGATTGAACCTTGGGTTGGTCAGAACAACGAATTGTTGGCTGCCTGTCAATTTGTGGACAAACCTCCGCTTTTGGATTCCTTGGTTCGTGTCAAATTAAGTTTCAACTAGTGACTGTAGATGTCATAATTAACTTTCTGTTATATCTGTCTTGCCTTCACGGTATTAATTCTTGAGTGGATTCGTTTTAATTTCGATAGCTCCATAAATCCTTTCTGATGAGTGCGTTAGCACGAAACAGCTGTCAAAGGTTCGAACTCTCGGAATTAAAACGAAATATACTCTATTTTCACTTACTTTCTGCTTGCGTTCCTCATAACGTATTAGAAACTTGATTGAACCTTGGGTTGGTCAGAACAACGAATTGTTGGCTGCCTGTCAATTTGTGGACAAACCTCCGCTTTTGGATTCCTTGGTTCGTGTCAAATTAAGTTTCAACTAGTGACTGTAGATGTCATAATTAACTTTCTGTTATATCTGTCTTGCCTTCACGGTATTAATTCTTGAGTGGATTCGTTTTAATTTCGAGAGCTCCATAAATCCTTTCTGATGAGTGCGTTAGCACGAAACAGCTGTCAAAGGTTCGAACTCTCGGAATTAAAACGAAATATACTCTATTTTCACTTACTTTCTGCTTGCGTTCCTCATAACGTATTAGAAACTTGATTGAACCTTGGGTTGGTCAGAACAACGAATTGTTGGCTGCCTGTCAATTTGTGGACAAACCTCCGCTATTGGATTCCTTGGTTCGTGTCAAATTAAGTTTCAACTAGTGACTGTAGATGTCATAATTAACTTTCTGTTATATCTGTCTTGCCTTCACGGTATTAATTCTTGAGTGGATTCGTTTTAATTTCGAGAGCTCCATAAATCCTTTCTGATGAGTGCGTTAGCACGAAACAGCTGTCAAAGGTTCGAACTCTCGGAATTAAAACGAAATATACTCTATTTTCACATATATATATATATATATATATATATATATATATATATATATATATATATATATATATATATATATATATATAAATATATATAAATGTGCTATTTTGAATACAAACAAAATCAATTGCATATATCGCGATCATAATACAAACTATGCAAAGTACTCATCTATAGTGTAGCAGGGTTTCTGTTGTTTCTGTTGTTTCAGTCTTGTTTTAAAAATATTTATATTGAGGGAGCTCTTAATATGCTCATCAAGAGAGTTATATAATTTACAGCCAGTAAAAAAAAACTTTTTTGGTACAGCGTAGTCCGGTGATTCTCAGGTTGTAGTTGACCTTTGAAACGTGTATTATGGTTATGCTTCTCAGCAGAATTCAAAAACTTATTTTTATTTTTTTTTATAGACGTATGTACAAACTTCCAGTATATATAAGCTTACAACAGTTAGGATTTTGAATTTTTAAAAATAATCTCTGCAGCTCGTTCTGGTATCGATACTAGTAAGAATTCTAATCGCGTATTTCTGAAGTACCAATACTCTGTTCACATGTGCACAATTTCCCCAAATCAAAACTCCATACTTTATATGGGAATGAAAATTTGCCTGGCTTTATAAATAAACTTTGTAGATAACTAGAGAATACGGAATTTCTCACAGTAGAAGAATTTTTATTTCAAAACTGAAATATCTCAAGAGAAAGTTGATCCAATTTTGTATTTCTTTTGAATATTTTATACAAAATTTTTGCATGCGTACATTGTTATTATGTATTATATACTCTGTATGTTTCTCTTGTAAGTATACAGTTTTAAGTAGCCCAATAAGTGTCTTACAATGTGTGTAGGTACTCTATGTTTTTTTTTATTGACATCGGTGATGAATACATTTGATTTGATTTGATTTTCTATTGCTCTTCGCACTAATGGGAAAAGTGATTTAATTTTTGCACTTGTGCTTTAAGGTGACGTTTTCCACATTGAATTGACCTGAAAGCTAGTACATTTTAGATGTCAGTGTCAAAAAAGCAATTTATGCTACTTGACCGATCATCAAAAATACACCCAATAGAAAACTTCCACCATATTCTCCTGATGAATATGCAGCAAATGTTGTAACATTTAATACGAGCCCCTTCCCATTTCAGTTGGCCCAACTATTGAAATCTTAATTTAATAAGCATCATGATAAAATAATAATGTATACATGATACTTTAGGTCATAATGTAATAAAAGGGTATATTTTTAATAGAATCAAATAGAAAAACTTCCACTTTATTATTTCCTTTTAGACTTTCTAGCGAAAAATCAAAAATTTTCCGAAACAGAAAGTTTCTATTAGTAATGAACCCCATTTGACTTGTGTTACAAAATAAACATATAATATCGACGGTGGCTTTGGAATATTTAAGCAAAGACAAAGTACAAGGAACTGTCAGAATATATTTTATACATTTTAAGGTTAGTTCTTATCGTGAAAATGGGTAGAGGAAAGATTATTGATGAGAAAATTTGTTTAATCATTATTAAATTTGCCCATTCTGGAAAATCAAACTCGAAAATTGCAAATTTGTTAGATTTGTCGCGATATAGTGTTAGAAGTATAGTTAAAAGATACAAAACTACCGGTTCAGTCAATACAAAGCCTAGATATTTGAGAAAAAGCAATATTACAGATGCAGATAGAAGAGCGCTACGAAGAATTATTGAAAATAATTGACGTTCCAATTATTTAAAGCTAAGTGCTCTATGGAGTGATGCTATTTATTGGAAGGCGCATTTCGAGATCCACATGCCACCGGGAGGCCCACAAACTGGGATTTGGCACTTACAAGGTAACAATTTTGATGATAAAAAATAATAAAGTTGATACTGAATAAATATTTTTTCTGCAAAATTGTTTACAATTGACGATTTTGTTTTAGGCCAAAGAAAAGCCACTGTTAACGCCACAGCAAGAGAAAAACAGGTTAAAATGGGCTAAAGAACATATATCTTAAACTTCTCAACAATGGCGTGCAGTACAGCGGAGCGATGAGTACCGATTTGAAGTGTGTGTTGGGGACAGTTATTCGCAAAAAACATGAAGCCTTCCATCCGGACTGTTTAAAGAAAAGAGTCAAATTTCCTGCGTCAGTCATGGTGTGGGGCAGCATGTCAGCCAAAGGGGTAGGTAAACTCCATTTTATCCAAGGAATTGTGAATACTGTAAAATATTTGGCATATTTGAGAAATCGCTGTTGCCAGTCATGGAAGAATATTTGACATCAGGGCAAGATTTTGTGATCCAGCAGGATGGCGCCGGATGCCACATTTCAAAAAAAGCTCTCAAATGGATGGAAGACTATAACATACCACTTTTGGAATGGGTTTCTAGTAGTCTCGATTTATCTCCGATCGAAACATTGTGGCATGCGATGAAAAGAGAGTTGCGCACACATCCTGCCAGAACAATTCCTGAATTAAAGGAAAGGCTTCAGGAGATATGGGATTCGTTTACACCACAATTTTGTGAAAACTATGCTACAAAGAATTTCTGCAGTTTTGAAAAATAAAGGCGATGTTACCCAGTGGTAAAATTCAAAACTGTTTTTTTTTTGTGGGACAAATTTCAGAAAAAATATAATGTGGGCTAACTGGAATGGGAAGGGGATCGTACATCGAAATTAAATTCCTGAAGTTTACTCATCACAGAATATTTGATGATTGCAAGGAAACATTAGTGAATTGAATTATTTAATGTAACGGACTACAGAACACCCTTTCAGCACATTTATGCTCCAGTGAATTTTCATCGAACCAAGGTTGAAAGCCGGAAAATAACATTAGTATACTGCTTTGGTTTCTTGATGACCTTCGACTCAATCCACAGTGTCAGCAGTGGAATTTCCTTGAGTGCCTCTCACTTTATACGATGAAACGCAAACAAATCCATACATCCTCTCCATCAAGCCTCCCACGATCGTTCCAGAACTGTTACACTGTGCCCATCTGATTCACGATTGTCATAATCTAGAACGGCGTCCTCCATTACAATTAAATGGCCGAGGAGGATCCCCGAAGTGCAAATGTGTTACAGTATCTCATCCTCATATCCTTCGGTGATATATATGTTTGTTTATAGGGCTGAAGAGAATATACTGGCGAGCGAATGGGCAGACCGGAGTCATTAAGAAACTACTTAATGGCCTAAGAGAGGATGCGATCCAAATTATCCGAACTCAACAATGTAGCGTTTTTGCTCGCTCGATGTGTGGAAGTTGAAACATTGGGAGTTGTGGAGTTGTAGCGGACGAGTCTGATTGTCTGGGTTGGGAAAAAGGAGCGGTAAACGCCTTTTATAGGGTGTACAAAAAAAATGTGTAACAAGTTCTAATAATGTTTCAAATCATATCAAATCATATTAATTCATCACTGAAGTCAATTCAAAAAGGTTTTGATTAAAATTATTACTAAAAAAAAATCAATTGCCCCTCCCAATGGTATCTAAGACAATATGGAAAAAGAGTTTCAACTACCAAACTTTACAGCACTCTACCTTCCACCAATCAAACTGAAAAATCTACAATCTACCAGTTTTAAAAAAAAAAGTGATAAAGAATATAAAATGTCTCTTACGAACGAATATACGTTAATTGATTGACTGATATATGATCCAAATAGTCCTCAAAATCAGTACGGCACAACAATTTTCTAGCATATTCATGTTTTTTCTCAAATGGTAGTTTCTAATCCACAACTATTTGAACATCTCAACTCATATACCCAATACTTTACAATTTTTTATTTATCTTCACTTGCAACAGTTGTCTACAATTTTTAACAAGTTTTACAACTATACAGTGACCGAAAAAAGTATGTACCATATGGGAAAAATTTTTATCATAGGAGTATTGGAAAAAATATTCGGGGGAAAAGTTTGTGCATGTCCGATAACCAAAAAATCGATTTTGACACATGTCACGTGATCGCTAGAATGGCGGCAAAATGAAAAAATTGTAATGCAAAGGCAAAAAAAAGGGGTAAGATGGCAAGATATCAAAAAAAAGTTATTTGAAAAAGTCACTTAGAATTTAATTTTGTACACATGAACGAAGTTTCAAGAGATAATTCATAAAAATTGAAAATAGCAATTTTTTAAAAATATTTTCCCATCTATTTAAAAATATTATTTTTTTTTATGAATAGCTTGACTATACTGAAACATTTGCATTTTAATGATAATGACAAAACTTTCTCATTTTCTCCACACCAGAGGGCACTAAATTGAAAAAATGGGAATTTGTCAGAACCCTTGCTGTTACATCGGTTCGTATCTAACAGTTATATCCGAATTCCACGACCATTGTGATGACATGACACTCCAAAAACATGGTAAATTCCAGATTAAAATCAAGTTCTGATGATAATCGTGCATGAGCGTTTCACTTCGCAAATAAATTTGAAAATAGTGCGTCAAATTAAAGATTCTTAAAGTTTATGTGCAAAGTAAAACGCTCATACAGCATTATTATTGAAACTTGATTAAAATCAGGAAACATGGTGTTTCTAGATTGCCATATCAACACAATAGTCTTGGAATTCTGATATAACTGTTAGATAAGAACCAATGTAACAGCGAGGGTTCTGGCAAAAACCATTTTTTTTAATTTAGTGCCCTCTGGTGTGGAGAAAATGAGAAAGTTTTGTCATTATCAATAAAATGCAAATGTTTCAGTATAGTCAAGCTATTCATAAAAAAATAATAATATTTTTAAATAGATGGGAAAATATTTTTAAAAAATTGCTATTTTCAATTTTTTTGAATTATCTCTTGAAACTTCGTTTATGTGTATAAAATTGAATTCTAAGCGACTTTTTCAAATAACTTTTTTTGATATCTTGCCATCTTACCCCTTTTTTGCCTTTGCATTGCAATTTTTTTTCATTTTGCCACCATTCTAGCGATCACGTGACATGTGTCAAAATCGATTTTTAGGTTATCGGACATGCACAAACTTTTCCCCAGAATATTTTTTCCAATACTCCAATAATAAAAAAATTTCCCATATGGTACATACTTTTTGGCGGTCTCTGTATACAAGTTTTAATATTTCTCAACTGTGTATAACTTTTTATATTTCACAAATTCTAACACGTCTGTATAGATTGTTACTTGATTTTTATTGTATTTGTGACATCTCTATTCATGGATATAATCCTGATTATCATAATCATTTCTAGCACTAATTTCCGTATCGCAAAATCACGCAGCAGTATGATCTCTATAATTTTCAAGGGTCTCGATAGTTTCAATGAACTGTCAAATATTATAAAAAATTCTACTCTTCTTTGTTTGTTCAAGAGGGATTTGATAATATTCAGAACTACGAATTTAATTTAAAAAAAAATCTAATTCAGTATTAAAATATATTAATAACTGAAGACTTTGTTAGAATGTAACTGTAAATTTCTAATCTATCTAAAATATATGTAATGGAGTTTTTCTACTGTTTTGGAAAAAGGGGTAGATTAAAGTACGAATTTTTTGTATAATGTTTGTGTGTATGGAGTAAATTAATTATATGTAGCCACAACCACCTTATATAATTGAAGTTTAATCCACACTTATAGACCATGTAATGTACCACGTTATCCACTAGTGGAATAATGAAATTACTTTTTTCCTCTAGTCTCGGTAAACACAGGATATCCTATGGATATCCATTTCATGTCCATAATTGGTCCTTGTGGACATGGACGTTAAATGGATATATCCATTGGATGTCCATTTCTGCTAGTACAATGGATATCCGTTTGGGGACATCCAATGGACATCCATTTTTTGTCAAAATTGACTGAAAATCCAGATTAAAAACGGGATGTTCTTTGGACGTCCATTGTACATCCCTCGCCCGGACCAAGTGCGCATATGTTGGTACCAATGTCCCTTACCGAAATCGGTAATGCAGACAATGACAAATATGAACATGCAAATGAGAATGACGCTTGACGCTAGTTGCAAGAGGAAGAAACAAACAGACAACTTTTAATTGTTTGGGATTAAATTCGTGTCGTATAGTGCTCGGAGTCCTCGGAGGTGCTTTATTTATTGCAGTGTTCACGTTCACTTGGTTGACTATTCAATACTTATTTTGACTCACAGTATTCATATCAGATAAGTCTCGCTGAAGTAACAGTAACTGATTGCAAATTCCTGGGGGATTGAGAGGCTTTGAAACTGATTGTCGTTTGAATAAAAGGTGAAGGGCGTTTGAGTAAAGATAAGGTGCAAAATAAAACTGGAGGAATAAAATTTTCACGAAATATTACAGAAGATTAAAATAGGAATTCAGTGCTACCCCATCCATTCGAAGTGGTGATAGACTGTCCTGTTGTTGCTGTCCATTTCACAAAAATGGATGTTCAACTCATAAAATTCTGAAAACATATTTTTGTATCAAATACTCAACTCATTATTGATTGTTTTTCAGGCACTGCAACTTATCTTGCACAAATTCCTGATGGAATTTAGAAACTGAATTCAGTTTCTAAATTTTGACCCCAGGAATACGCCCTTGAAATATTTGTATCGAATTCAATATATCCAGTTAATGTCCATAAAATATCCCGTTGATATCCATAACATATCCAGTTCATGTCCATTTCATGCCATTACAGGTCCATCAGAGGTCCAATGTAGACCCATTAGAGGTCCATAAGAAGTCCAATTTAGGTCCATCAGAAGTCCATGCTATATTTATCATGTCCAGTGAATGTCCATTTTGGTCCAATGTATATCCATCCTTAGTACACACTGGACATCCAGTGGATATCCATAGGATATCCTTCTGGACATGAACGGACGTCCAATGGATATTCGTTATGTCCATTGTGGACATCCTTTGGACGTCCATTGTATATCCGTGTGTTATCTGGGGTGGAATAATGAAAAATACAAAAAAACATGTAAAACATGTATTACCAATTGAAATATTTATAGTACAGAAATATCCAGACATTGCCACAAAACAAGCGTTATTTACCCTGTTAGCAAGGAAATATTCAAACAATTTGCGATTTCTCGAGAACTGTCAACAACATATTATTTAAACGGAAATTTTTTCCGATCAGGCGCACGGAAAAAAACCTTTTTTCAGTATGCTAAATAAGCATGTGAATATAGTGTTTTCAAATAGGTTTAATGAAAAATACATTTTCATAAATGTTCCCTGGACTTGGCAGGCAATAATTGGCGTGTTGGTCATTCTGCTTCCTCAATGATTATAGGAACAGAAATATTTTCTTGCATTTTTCACCAACTTCACAATTTTTTACAAATCGAGTCGATAAACCAATGAAAATGAAGAGCAACCATTCAATACCTTTCAATATTTTTGTACTCAATTTCAAGGAAGGTTTATGCTCCGTTACGTAAGAACTAAGCCCAAGACTACAAAACTGACCATAAACTATAGAGTTTAAAATTGTTTTACATTCAATTAGTGCAAATGTGTAGATGTATATGTGGATGTATGTGTATATGTATGTATATTTACAGAAAGTTACTTATGACATCGAAAAATACTCTATTTTCATTATGTATATTTATTTATGTTTGTAAATTTATTGTTAGTTTTTTAACAAAACGACTATTTTAACTCTGATTTACAAAATTGACTTCTACTGCTGTTATTATTTTTGATATATTACCACTTTTAATTTTTTATTTACTCTTACTATCCTCTACAAGCTTTGTCCAAAAGATTATTTTTCTTAATGACAATAAAGTATATTTATTTGTATTATTATTATTATTATTAAGACTAATAACTAAGAGTTCAACAAAAGCAATTCAATGAGAACGTTTAAGTTACAACTACTAGTACTAATAACTGAGAACTAGAACTAGAGAGTTGGCCAACTTTTAACTGTGAACTAAGGGCTTAGGTCAAATTAAAAATCCGCACGCGCCAATTTGAAATATTTCGATCACAAATCACCCCTGTCAGAAATCAGTCTATGGGTTTTCCGTCCCGTATTTGAATTTTCACGTTTTATTTGTTATTAACGAAAAATAGACGAAGATCCTTTGATTGAATTGGTAGAGAAATACACATTTCTCTACGATAAGAAAAATAAACTTTTCATGGATAAAATTGCAAGGGAAAATGTCTGAGATACCGTAGCATTTGTTCTCCAATAAAACAGTGAGTATTATCACACTGTTTTACCGATGTTGTCTTCCAGTTTCTACATGGATTGTCAGTACCGATGAGCCAATAAACCAATGACCAATAAAAAAGTGCCAAATAAATTTTTCTATTATTCGGAATCATTTTCAAAATTAATTATACAGAGAAACAAAGTGAAAATATTGTGGTTATGTTCTACATCTCCCGATCTCTAAACAGTTTATTTGAGCATGCGCAAATTCATGAATCAATAACTAATTGACAGGTGCATAAACAGCACAAAATTCTTAGGTAAATAAAGTCTTAGTTACTAGTTATTTGTTTCTCACGGCACTTTGCCCAAAATCAACAAAAATCTACAAAAACTAGTTGGCTAGGTAGTTGGCTGCTGTTCATTTTTAGATAGTCATCAGAATTGTCAGATTATAGAAGTTTTTAAACTCTTCAGATAGTTATTCATGCTTTCATAAAAATCGCAATTTCTATTGAATATTATTTCAATAATACATACTTACTGATAATAAATAATATGGATACTGACAATAGTGACGATTTTGATAATAATACTCCGCCAGAGATATTGGAAAGTAACGTTGGATTTGTTGCCGGAAATTTAAAAAAAATAAGCACTCGCCCTTCAGGCTCGTGCCTCAAACTTCCACACTCGTCAGAAAAGTTGAACTTTCCCCACCTGTTGCACAATAATACTATTCTTCTTCATGCCCAAAAGAGCTAATAGGTCGAAGTGCTTGTGAGACCGCATAGCCTGTACAACCCTAAGAATCCTATTCATTTAACTGAGTCCTTCATTCGTTTATCCCCGTACAAAACCCTAACAAAACACACAGATGGAATGATGGCTCGAGGCCAGCATCTCACAAACTGTATTTTCCCACAAATCATATCCATTCGCAAATTATATTCCTCTCTCATCAGTGTTTGTTCAGCTATCATTTACCGCCATTAAAAACACCGAACATTCCGAAATTTGCTCAGAATGTTTCAATTCCGCTCGTGAATCCTCGAAAGTGCCATGAATGTTTCACCAAATCCGCAAATAAGTCGTTGTGTGAATCAGCAATTTGCTCAAGGTTCAAGGCAGGCTGCAATTGAAAATTATCCAAGAAACATAACATGTGCGATTCTACTCGTGGATTTAATTTAGTGATTAGAAAATATTTGAGTGGAATGTTGGAGGGAGTTCAAGTGGTCTGAATTTGATTAGTTGCGAATGTATTCAATTTGATTTTCTCAGTGGGGACGACAAAGTTTCGAAGCAAGGCCACAGTTTGTAGCTAATAGAATCAGTTGGATCACTTGGCGTCGGCACTTTGATCTTTTGGTTCACGTTTGTCCATTGCGCAACCTGTAATCTCATCCCACGCGCATACATCTGCTTGAAATTCATACAATGCACAACATGTAAGTGCATACACTACTTGAAATGAATAAATAAACTAGAAAAAAACATTTTAGAGACGAGTTTTTATTTAAATGCATTAAAAAAGAAATTAAATTTCATAGTGAATTAAACCCATCATTTTGTTACATTATGAAATTTTAAATGATATAAAAGCCTGTCTCGAGAAGTATCTATGGATTTGTTTGTGAATTAAATATAAAATTATTTTCGCGATAAGCTTTTATATCATTTGAAAGTTTATAATGTAACAAAATGATGGGTTTACTTGAAAATTAATTTTCTTCTCTCTAGTGCATTTAAATAAAAGCTTGTCTCCAAAAAATGTTTTCAAGCTCTTTTATTTATTTCTTTTTAAATTTTTTTTTGGATATGTTTCTCTGTCTACTCATTTCAGTCAATGCGTCATAGTTGCACGGTCGCTTGCCTGTTAATGTTCCGTTGGAAATTTTTCAGAATTTCTACGCGTTCTCCATCTAACTTTACAGGGGGAAAGAGGGGTAAATTTTTTTGAAACCCCTTTTAGTCAATGATCAGATAATTTTCACTATTTAAAAAAAAATCTAGATTTCTATTTCGCGGTTTTCCTAAATTTTTTTGTGACAGGAAATGGGGTGAGCACCCCGATCGATTTTTTTTCATCATTATTTTCCATGTACGATACTGTTGAAACATTTTCCGAATTCCTTTACGTTCTCTATCTAGCTTTTGACGAGGGACAGTGAAGGAGATTTTTTTTTACAATACTATTCGATGATTAATAATTTTTCACTATTTTTACGGATATTTCGCAGGTTCCAACTTTTTTCGAGAAAAGAAAAAGAACGAGCCCCCTTTCAGCAAATTTTTTTATCGCTGCAATTTTTGACGTCCAAATCCGCCTAAAAAACTACAGAAATTCTACGCGTTCTCTGTCTAGCTTTCGGGGGACAGGAGAGATTCTTTTTCTTTGACCATAATGGGCCGTGGTGGTCGGCTGGTAGTGCGTTCGCCTCGCATGCGTGGGGTCGTGGGTTCGATCCACCGATTTACCGGTCTCGTGCATGGCATCACACGTTAATAGGTGAGGGCTGCGTCTTCCTTAGCTCACACAAGTCTCTCGAAGACTTCCGAGGGTTGCGCGTAGGGTTGCAATCGGTTGACGGAAATAACAATGTTCACTATTTTTACGGATTTTTCTGATTTCAATTTTGCGAATTTTCCATTTATTTTTCGAGAAAAGGGGGGCGAGACCCCTTTCCATTTTTTCACTGTAATTTAGGCCTTCCAAATCCGTCATTAAAACTTCTTAAACCCTTCGCGGTCTCTATCTAGCTTTCGGGGAGCAAGAGATGAGAAGTAAACGATTTCTTTTTTTTAACCATAATATTCGACGGTTAGATATTTTTCACTATTTTTACGGATTTTTTCGATTTCAATTTAATGAATTTTCCATTTTTTTTTCGAGAAAAGATGAGGGCAAGCCCTCAACCAATTTTTTTTGCTGTAAGTTTTGACTCGCAAATTCGACAAGAATATTCCGAAAACCCGCGCGTTATCAATGAATTTTGATTTTGATTCTAAATGATGTTAACCTCGAAAAGAAAAAAAAATAATTTAGGAAAGCTGCCGTAGGTACTCGCGAAAAACGTGCTCATTCCCGAAAACTACTGTTTACTTCCACCGCCGAAATCTAACTCCCCCATCTTCGGACTTCGTGAAGAAATACCCTCCCAGAAAAAAAATTATTTTTCTTCGGGTCATATCTTAGACCTCCCATCTCAAGGAACTTTCTTCTTCCTTTTGTAAATTCAATGAGTTAAGGGTTTTATCGTCAAATTCATAGTCCTCATTCCGCCCCTATCGAAAATGGCTGTATTTCGTGTCTTGGAGTGTTTGGTTCTCAGGTTCAACTTGTCGAGTCAGCTTCTCACCTTCTTACTGAGCCACACTTTCTTCAGTTGTTTATACAATCAGCAATTATGATCGTCTTGATATAGTCTTGAGATAAAAGTCAATACAAGTCTGGGAATGTCTTCAAAGCCTCAATGAACTGTCAAAACGCAATAAGGTTACACTTGTGTCGCTGCCTGGACATTGACAAAATGAAAAAGCAGACTAACTTGCAAAGAATGCTGCATATGAATCAGCATTCACAGGTCTAGAACCAGCGTTTGGAATTAGCAAGACCCGATGCGGAAACCTAATCAATGAGTGGAAGAAATCAAAACACCAAACATATTGGGACCAAATCTAAAGGCATCGACATAGCACATCCATGGTGAGGCATCTGAGTCAAACACTGACGGCTGACACACTCAACTTCAACAGATCTAAGATAGGCACAGTAGGGAATATGCATAATTTTTTATATTTGTTTAATCAATTTTTCACTTCGTTACAACATAATAAAAAATATAAATACGGTTTAAAGTCTTGGAATTAATTTTTAAAATAATATATAAATTACCGATTGAATTTGACCTATTTGAACGCCTCCATTTTCGCGCGCTGTGGATGACGTCACATGGCGCGATTCAGTGTTCTTCTTCAGTGTCGTTCGTTGAGATGTACTCTGATTGCTCTACTTTCTTAAAGTTGAAATTTTATAAAAGAGTAAGACAAATGCAGTACAAGTGTTAGTGAGATATAAACATACGTGAAAGTGATCTCGATCAACCAGAGCAGTCTTCAATGAACAAACCTTTCTATAGTTCTGGCTATTAACATTTATTAATTAGGTTAGGGATTTGTAGTTTTAATCGCTATTACGATAATGGAAAATGCTAAAAAAACATTTTATAGGTATTGTCTAGTACCGGAATGCCAAAACATAGTTATAAGTACACCAAATAATAGTTATTTTTGTGTCTAGTGCGCGAAATGCTACTTTGGTGATCGAGAACTGATTTTTTTTAACGAGGCGCAGCCGATTTTAAAAAAATAGTCGAGATTACCAAAGTATTTCGCGCATGAGATGCAAACAAAATTTTTTCTACAAACGTCAAAAATATTGTTCTAAAATAAGTAATAACTATGGAAAATATTATTGAACTGGCTTAAATAATTTTTCCAAATCAAGTAATTACTGTAACTATGGAAATAAAATGGCATTTGTTGACAATTATTTCAAAGTGACAGTTCTTGATAATTATTTTGGAGTGACTTTTTATTCGCGTCAATTTCGTGCGTGATATTTATTATTGTAAAAGAAGGGAAATTTCGAGAGACGATGAACTAAGCAGTACCAAACCTAACTTGATAGATGCGGCCAATTCCGTAATTTCCAACCTTTTACCGGAGAAATCGAGGCGGCAGTATGAAAATGCATATCAGCAATTTAAAGAGTGGTGTGAAGCAAATAAAGCCAGAAAAATATCTCTCACAATTTGAAAGCCTTAATTATTGTTCTACATTGATAAATAAACGATTTCTTGGTTTTTGCTTGATTGAGGAGTTGAGGACCCTATAGGTTAGAATATGAAAATCCCATATAGTTTACATGCAGTGTGCGAAATATATTTCGCACATTACTTCGCGCACGGTGTCATGGTAACGAATGAAAATGAAAAAAAAGTGCCACTTCGCATACTGTTGTCAATGCGCGAACCTTGTCATTTTTAGACGTTTGTAGAAAAAAGTATTTTTTTCTGTTCCAAGAGATGCCAAAATACGTAAACAATGGTGTAAGGTTATGAGAAGCGGCGATGTATCTCCAATATCACATTTACATGTTGTGAAGATCATTTCGATGTGAGTACATTGTATTTCGATAGTTACCATGATGTGAATTGATCAGAAGTAAGTTTTGTATGCATAAATGTTTTGTACATCAAGCGGGAGATCTCTGTTTATACTAGATACTATTATTGATCATCTGCACACATATAGACTTCTCCATCGCTTACATATTCAAGAAGGTTGTTGAAGAATAATAAAGAGGTGAGAGGACCAAGATCAGTTCTTTGAGGAACACCAGAATCTATTGGATATTTATCAGAAGTTTCCTCATTTACCTCAACCATCAATTTGAAATGTTTAGAGTTTTTCAAGTATACGACGACCTTTCAAAAAAAAATTGACAATGCACTAGATCCGTAACAATAATAATCTTCCTTTTGAAATTTCTATTGTAAACCTTAATCATTCATTTTACCTCACAAAGCTCCCTCTATTCGCGTTTATAATACACACTGCATAGATTAAAATTCCCAGATGAATATCCAAAGATGCTGTATTGGGTAATTTACATATCGTAAAATTGTCATCGTAAATCTGTCGAACAGTTGAATGGCTCCTTAGAAACTTGTTCTCCGTTCTTATAATTAATAATACAGGATGCCCGGCAACGTTAAATTGTTATTTTTACGGTCGATGTGCTACTGGAATTACGTAATTTATTAATATTTTTTAATCCGGAGAATAATGGCCTTTATTTATTCGCCAGATTAAAGCTGTTGAAATGGGAGATTAGACACAGCGATTTTCAATGTCAGGGTGAATGGATGGGAGGCTTTGAACATGGGCGATCCCATTCGATTATACGCCGTAGTCCAAACGTTTTTGCAATAAATAAATAAACTAAAGAAACTTTTTAGAGAAGAGCTTTTATTCAAATGCACTGAAAAGAAGAAAACAAATTTTAAAATATATTAAAGCTTGTCGAGTGAAATATCTATGTATTTCTTATTATAAATAGAATTTAAAATTACCTCAAGATTTATTCTCACTTGATATCAGTTAACATTTTATAATGTTACAAAATGATGGGTCAATATAGGTAGCAAACAAAATATTTTAGTGTAAAATAAACCAAAAGAAATATGTTGCTGAAAATAATGCAAATTTTTTTTGAGTTGGTTGGAAACGTAGGTAGTAGTATCCTAGAAAACATAGAAATTTACCACCATCACAGATTTCGGGAACTTTGTTGAATGAACGACATAAAAATGAACTTATCTCATTCTCTTCATGTTTGACAAAGTTCCCGAAATCAGTGTTGGTGTCACATTCAGTATGTTTTCTGGAAAATCACTCCCTACATTCCCGACCAATAGAAAAAACTTTTACGATATTTCCATAATCATTTCAATATGCAAACAAAATTTTTCGTTGTAAAATAAATTAAAAAAAATATGTTGCCGTCATCGGCAAAGTTTTGTTGAGACTTATGATGTACTTAGATATTGACGTTTCTTTGCATTTGCCACTTTTTAGATTCTCTTCAGCACATTTATTGAAGAAAGTATAAATTAATAATTTTAAATAAATAAATATTCTTGTATTTTTTCATGAGACAACAATTGTATAGGAGCAGTTAAGTTCCAACCCATTTTTGAAACTACATGGACATTTTTCAAAACACAAACTAAATAAAAATACACATTTCAGAAGTGATATAGATTTCACAAACAAAATTAAATTATATACAGGGTGTATTTAAATAACACCGGAAAAATTAAAGGGGTGATTCTGTGATGAAAATTAATGTGAGTGTTTGGTATAAAATTTTTTGGAAAAACCCTCCCCGGAAAAGTTACACCCCTTCGAAAATTAAAAAAAATGGTTTTTCTTTTTTATTTTCCCTGTATATCAAGCTAAAGACACGAAACTTGATAAACATCATCTGTCAATAAGAGTACACTTTTTGAGATTTTTTCAACCCTGAAGTATGCTTAGAAGGGGTTGATTATTTCAACCCCTAAGATATTTTTTCTTACAACTATTTTTTAGATGAAAATTTTTTCTTTAAAAAAGTATGACAAAGCCCAATTCATTGACTAACTTTTTTAACTCTACAAGTTTTTTTCGAAAACTTAAGCATTTATGAGAAAAAAATAAATAAACTCATGTAAAATAGCATTTTATTAAACAACAGCCAACCAAATTATGATTATGATTATGAGACTTCTACAACTAAAAACAAAAGTGAACAAACAATGAAGAAAAACCTGTCGAATATCGACAATACAATTATAATAAATGTTGAAAATGACCGCCTTCAGCTTCAATACAAGAATCTACCCTTTTCCTCATAGAATTGCGTATACGATGAATTATTCCTGGAGAATTTCTTATAGTTTCACACCCTGCTACAATGCGGTTTCGCAGATCATCGATATTTTCAACTGGGTTTGTGTATATCAAAGATTTTAGATACCCCCATATGCAAAAATCCAAAGGATTAAGGTCAGGGGAGCGGGCTGGCCAGTTTACAGGTCCTCCTCGACCTATCCATTGATTGGCATACACCTCATCCAGGTGAGTTCTTGCACGTATACTAAAATGAGCTGGTGCACCATCGTGCATAAACCATGAATGTTGCCTAATTTGAATGGGAACCTCTTCAAGAAGAACAGGTAATTCTTCAAGGAGATGACAATATGCTTCACCATTTAATCGTAGCGGAAGAAAATGGGGACCAATTAAATGATTATCAATAATTCCGAGCCACACGTTTAATGAAAATTGATACTGATGATTTCCTTCAAAAAAGCCATGAGGATTTTCATCAGCCCAAAGGTGATTGTTGTGAAAATTTCTAATACAGTCTCTTGAGAAACTCGCCTCGTCAGTAAATAAAATATTACATAAGAACTGTGGTGCTTGGCCAATCATATTAATAAGCCACTGACAAAAAATCACATGGGGTAAAAAATCTCGAATCATTAACGCCTGCACCCGTTGAAGATGATAGGGATACAACATTTGTTCTTTTAAAATTCTAAAAACAACGGAATGGCTTACATGTAGGACACGACCTATTCTTCTGGTACTAGTTTCTGGGAATTCTTCAATTGAATTAAGTACGGCTTCTTCTACAGCTGCAGTTCTAACTTCTCTAGTACGACCAGAATCATAACTTCTTTTTTCAAAATTACCACGTTCCCGCAAGCGTCGGTGAATAGTTGTGAACGTAGTATGATGGGGTAGTCTACGCTGTGGGTACTGTTCAGCATAAAGTCTTTGCGCTTCCAATGAATTACCGTTAGCACGACCGTATGTAAAATGCTTATCTGCCATTTCCAAATTCGAATATGCATTAATATTTTCAATCAACTAATATTTCCTACAATACACAATCATAAAACTTGTGAAACAATAAGATGGGTGACAGAAAATGACACTACACAATCCTAGTGTCAGTATTAATGTTTTTATGCAAAGCACAGGCCACTAGACTTGACGCAAAATACACTCGCGTTAGCTCATCTTTTTGAAAGTGCATTGCATTAGATTTTTTTTCTCGTAAATGCTCAATTTTTAGAAAAAACTTGTAGAGTTAAAAAAGTTAGTCAATGAATTGGGCTTTTCAGTCATACTTTTTTAAAGAAAAAATGTTCATCTAAAAAAAAGTTGTAAGAAAAAATATCTTAGGGGTTGAAATAATCAACCCCTTCTAAGCATACTTCAGGGTTGAAAAAATTTCAAAAAGTGTACTCTTATTGACAAATAATATTTACCAAGTGTCGTATCTTTAGCTTGATATACAGGGAAAATAAAAAAGAAAAACCATTTTTTTTTTATTTTCGAAGGGGTGTAACTTTTCAGGGGAGGGTTTTTTCAAAAAATTTTATACCAAACACTCACATTAATTTTCATCACAGAATCACCCCTTTAATTTTATCGGTGTTACCACAAGTAAAATTAAGTTGAATTAAAATTTCAGTAAAGTGAAAAATTCACAAGAGTACTATTTCATTCACTTCCATCACATGACTGAAATGAGGGTGAATCACAGATTAAAACACTCATGGATATTATAAAAATTATGATTCAGAAACTTCAATTATATCAGTAGTTTTCAATTAATCTGACAGTTTGTTATATAGTTTCAGTCCCACAAAGAAGGTGAGTTGGCCGTAATATTATATTTGTAGGGTTTTATCATTGTGATTTTTAGTATTTACGTTATGGTAAGAGGAGTTGCGAATATTTTTCGACTTATTCGTGTATTTGAAAACACAAAATATCAGGAAAAGTTTCAAAACGCTTGCATAAATCCGTGTATGAAGTTCGCTGATTCAGGCCCGTTTAAATCCGTAAAATCTTTTCTGGGCGATAAATACATTTGGAGCTAATGTGGAGCTTCCCCAAACGCATACACCATATCTTCTTCGTGATTCAATATGTGCATAATAATAATTAAATAACTTTCCAGTTGTCAAAATCGATTTCAGATTTCGTATTAAGTACGCAATAAAACTTTCGTTTTGATATGAGTTTATCACAGTGACAGTTACCCAGCGTGAGTCCCAAAAATTAACATTCTTCGTTTTGAGAAAATGTGTTTTAATTGACATCGATTTCTACAATGGAACAAGTTTTTTGTTGGTGGTGAAACCTCGGAGATAAAGTTTTATGTGAATTGAAATGAAGTGAGTTAGCGCCACACCAAGAAACCAAATTATTTGACACCATGTTACATTTTTCCTTCAGATGAAAAGTTGTCTTTGTGAGAAACCAAAAGTGATGTGTCTTCTGCATACATAATGCAGGTGATATCAGCAACCGCAGCATTGATATTGTTGCAGTATAATACGAATTGCATAGGTCCCATCACTGATCCCTGCGGTACTCCGACGGACAAAGTTTGAGATCAGAATTAAAGGACAGTTATTTAGTTATCGAAAGTCGAAAGTTGCAACTTGTGCAAATCGACTTTGTCCAGTTTTGAAAGGAATAATAACTATTTTTGAATTGTCAATAAATGTCAAGTTTCTACAAAAGGTAATGTTTTGAAGATTCTTATACCAGCATTATTTTGAATAATATGGCTTTTAGAAGAAAATGCCGACAAATGTGAAATCGCCATACGCAAACGAGAGCAAAGGAAGAGATGCAAATTCTTTTTCGATCGCGTGAGAGGTTTGTACTAGCCGCAACTTTTGACCTTCGATAACTAAAAAACTGTCCATTTTTAGGTCTCGGGCCCATGGAGACTTTTGATCAGAAGGGTATAAACTACAACATATCCAAATTTAAAAAAATTCGACAGGGATCCATTTCTCATTTGATTTGTGCGGGGTCCTTTATTATGATTGTTATTAGATCTGTGATTCACTGAAACTAATTGACTCCTGTCTCTAGTGAAAGACTATTCAGTCGAGGGCCTTTCCTCTTATTTCATACGAATATAATTCATTTAATAAGGTCGTGTGATCGACGCAGTCAAATGCCCTGCTGAGATCAGAAAATACTGCACTTGCCGTCCTTGACAGACTCTAAAATTTTTGAGTTAAAAGCTGTGACAGCAGTGATAGTTGACATCTTCGGTCTGAAACCATGTTGAATGTGAGAGATTTTTGTTTCTTCCTTTCGGATGCTGGTTCTGTCACTAGCTGCACCTCAGCCTCTTTGTTTTTTGTGCATTCCAATTAGTTACACAGCACCCACTACGTAACTCTAGTCCCCAGTACCGGTCTGTACAGGTTCTTCACCGGTTGACTGTTGTATTCTTTTGTTTGAATATTTTTGTCCCTTTACCACATTATCTGCAGGAAAGTTCTCCGTTGTACAGCCCCATTTTGTGCAGATGTCTTTTTCATTGAGCTGTGACCAATTTTGACAGTACGTGTTTGGCTGTTTCTGTCCCTTTACCACATTGTCCGCAGGAAAGTTCGCCGTTATACAGCCCCATTTTGTGCAGATGTTTTTTTTTTATTGAGCTGTGACCAGTGAGAGGGCCGGGGGTCCACCATGTGGAGTGCCCACGGTGATTCCAAACACCGTTGGTTGAAAGCCGTGGGTCCTCGTCCAGTCAACATGGTAGCGGCTGAAAAGTCACGAACGGTCACCCATCTAACGTAGGCTGGAGGGATCCAGTCTGACATGGGTATGCAGTATGGGTGAAAACGACTGCAGACGGTGACCCATCAACGTTGTCGGAGGAATCTGACTAACATGGGTACCTAGGGGGAAGGGGAGCCCCGTCAAGGCAACTTGATGCCCTTCCATAAGGTGTTGGCCTCTAGGGGGCGGGGGTTTCGTTGGAGAAGAACACCGTAATTCGGTAGACGGGGCCAATGCTCTCACCCTTAGGGTTGGGGTGGGAGGCAATGCCCTCCTCGGCGGGTGAGCAACGCTGAATTTGCTCGGGCACTGACACTGCAGAGCCAGTAGTATACTTCAGTATACGGCCTAACCATTGGTAATACGCAAATTTTAGCTCGACCTGTGTTGTCCCCGGACTGCACAGGATGTGGCGCGCTGATTTGGCGTATCCAAATCTCCACTGCGTCCGCAGCCGCGGCGCGGATAAACCGAAAGGTAGGTGCCGTGAGGGGTGTCGGGGCGTAGTGGATGACGGGTGGCGATAGGCCTATCGCCATCTACTTCTTAATGTCTTTCTTGTGACCATTGAGAAGGCCCGTTATTGTTCAAACTTGATTCCTGCTCAGCTTGAGTAGTTCTTCAGTTTTGTGTATTGATGGTTCTTTAATGTATGTTTTTCCGTGGTGCATGAGAGGGGCTTCGTTCCACCTCTCCCGTTGTTTTCGTTTGATCCAGTCCCGAATGCATCCTCGAATGTCGGATTCAGTAATCTTCTGGGTTAATATATAGAGTTGATGAACCGTTTCTGGCTAGTTCATCAGCTTTATCATTGCCCTCGATGCCACAGTGTCCAGGAACCCACATTAAGGTTGTTTTGTTGTGTTTTGAGAGAACACCGAGTTCTTCTCGGCATTCCCATACTAGTCTTGATGTCACCTCCGGGTTCATAAGAGCCTTCAGTCACGCCTGGCTGTCTGAGCATATTTTGATCCGTGCATTGTGCATATCCCTCACATTGATTTCTCTCGCGCATTACAAGATGGCGTACATCTCTGCTTGGAATACAGAGGTGTTTGTTCCTAGTGAGACGCTTATTTGGGAGTTTCTCCCCTCACTGTATATTCCAGCACCAGTTCCTTCCCTGGTTCTGGATCCGTCCGTGTACCAGATTCTCTCTCCAGGTTTGCCCCTTATGTTGTCATCTGACCATTATCTTCGATCTTATATGATAACCTAGAAGTTAATATAACACAGCACCTGATCCTTTTTGGATGAGTGACTGCCATTTTTCAAATTCTCTACATCTCAAAATATCTCTCAAGTTTTTGCCAGAAAATGACCATTTATTATCCACAGGGATATTCAATTTTTCCAGGCTTTGGACACATCATTTTCTAAATTTTTCGTTCTTTCCAAATATGGATTTTGTTGTCTCTTCAATAATTTACAATTGTTGTGATCCGATCTTTTGATCGATTTTTGTTGCCTCTGTAGTTCCATTCTTGCCTCTCTCATGATTGTTATATTCGGTGTGAGGTCCAACAGTGCTTCCATGGCTAATGTTGGTGTTGTTTTCATAGCTCCCGTTATGCTAAGGTATGCAAGTCTTTGTACCTTGCTCAACTCAGCCGAGGCTATTTTTCTGTTGCCTTTGTCCACCATAGCAAAGATGCATATGCGATCATGGGTTTCATCACAATATTGTATATCCAATACATCATTTGGGATTTAGCCCCCATGTGGGAGATAATGTTGTGACTCTTAATAAAATATAATAATCAATCTAGGAATGCATATTCGAATAATTTTGAAAAACTAAAAGGAACATTTACTCGGATGCCAAATTTGGAAATGGTCACAAAATTGGGGAACGATAAAAGATAATATATCCTTTCTTTTCATCATATCGCCACTCTTTTGCATTTGTTTTAACAAAACAACCAGAATTGTTCATAATTTACATATTTATCAATGTTGTCGACCTTGTATACGAGGACGAAAATTTGTATTGTTTCACTGAGCACAGAAATACAAATTTAGTGAAAGTTTGCAATGTTTTACTATTTTTTCTCCATTTTTACTAGTGTGCTTGGCCTACCGAGGAAATCTCGTTAATTGTTTTGGAGTTCTGTGTCGAACTGGAAAACTGATTAACCCGACAGCAGTTCTGCATCACGTATTAGGAAAGTTGCCCGCAGAGAAAGACTATAATTATTGCTATGTACGGTGTCAAGACCAGCAATTTCCGATGTAAATTGTCTACAGGAGTAATTTTCACTCTGCGGAAAATGGGTACGGGTTATGGGAAATGTGAGTTGCGAAAGTACGATGAAATACAATCGAAAGCAATGTTCTGTCTGAAAGAGTAAGATGGCTTATCCATATTTTTTCAATGGGGAAATTATCAGCAAATTGGGAGCTATTTGAGTGTTCTTTTCCAGGATTTCGTGCTGTTTTTTTTTTAATATGTCTTGTTCTGCTAGCTAACAAAAAGTTAGCAGAGCAAGATGGCGTATTCATATTTTTTCAATAGGGAAATCATCAGATATTCAGGAGTTATTTAAGTACCCTATTCCAAAGTTTCGTGATACATTTTCTGAAAATTATGACATGTTCTGCTAGCGAAAAGGTCAGCAGAGCAAAATATCTAAGTTTTCTCTAATCGAGAAAATGTTAGTTAATTGGAGCTATTTAAGTGATGTATTCAGAAATTTCACTTTTTTTAAATATGACATGTTGTGCTAGCCTAAATGTGCAATTTGTCATTTCGAATGAGACCCGTTTTAAGAATGACCGCCAAAAGGTATGTACCATATGGGAAAAATTTTTATTATTGGAGTATTGGAAAAAATATTCTGGGGAAAAGTTTGTGCATGTCCAATTACCTAAAAATCGATTTTGACACATGTCACGTGATCGCTAGAATGGCGGCAAAATGAAAAAAATTGCAATGCAAAGGCAAAAAAATGGTTAAGATGGCAAGATATAAAAAAAAGTTATTTGAAAAAGTCACTTAGAATTCAATATTATACGAAGTTTCAAGAGATAATTCAAAAAAATTTAAAATGGCAATTTTTTAAAAATATTTTCCCATCTATTTAAAAATATTATTTTTATTTCTTATGAATAGCTTGACTATACTGAAACATTTGCATTTTAATGATAATGACTAAACTTTCTCATTTTCTCCACACCAGAGGGCACTAAATTAAAAAAATTGGTTTTTGCCAGAACCCTCGCTGTTACATTGGTTCTTATCTAACACTTATATCAGAATTCCAAGACTATTGTGTTGATATGGCAATCTAGAAACACCATGTTTCCTGATTTTAATCAAGTTTCAATAATAATGCTGTATGAGCGTTTTATTTTGCACATAAACTTTTAGAATCTTTAATTTGACGCACTATTTTCAAGTTTATGTGGGAAGTGAAACGCTCATGCACGATTATCATCGGAACTTGATTATAATCTGGAAATTACCATGTTTTTGGAGTGTCATGTCATCACAATGGTCGTGGAATTCGGATATAACTGTTAGATACGAACCGATGTAACAGCAAGGGTTCTGACAAATTCCCATTTTTTCAATTTAGTGCCCTCTGGTGTGGAGAAAATGAGAAAGTTTTGTCATTATCATTAAAATGCTGCAAATGTTTCAGTATAGTCAAGCTATTCATAAGAAAAAAAAAATATTTTTAAATAGATGGGAAAATATTTTAAAAAATTGCTATTTTCAATTTTTTTTTGAATTATCTCTTGAAACTTGGTTTATGTGTATAAAATTGAATTCTAAGTGACTTTTTCAAATAAATTTTTTTGATATCTTGCCATATTATCCCTTTTTTTACCTTTGCATTACAATTTTTTTCATTTTGCCACCATTCTAGCGATCACGTGACATGTGTCAAAATCGATTTTTAGGTTATCGGACATGCACAAACTTTTCCCATGAATATTTTTTCCAATACTCCAATAATAAAAAATTTTCCCATATGGTACATACTTTTTGGCGGTCACTGTATAAGTTTTCTCTAATCGAGGAATTGTCAGTTAAGTGCTGTATTCAGAAATTCCGCTTTTTTCTATTCTGCTGGCTCAGCAATAAGTTGGCAGAGCAATATGGCAATTCCAAATCTTTTCAATCTACAAATTATCAGCGCATTAGGAAATATTTGAGTGCTCTAGTCCAAAATTTTGTGATCATTTCTCCAAAAAAACATTTCATGTTCTGCTAACCGAACGAAAAGTTCCACAATTCTTGTAATGCCAAAATTATGGATATCAATTAATTTTTCAGGATATAAAAAAAAATCTGTTAAATATAAGAGAAAATATTCTCATACCAATGAAACTTGAAATGTCATGAATAACTTACCTCGACGGAGAGATGGCTTTTGAACACGTTGCCTGTAGAAGGCTTGGAACCAATTTTTCCTCAGTCCATATTTCCAATACTGCTTCCAAACAAGAAAATGTCTATACCATGAAGGGTGAGATCCCGCAACTACCACGGACACTCTATAGTGATATTACCCTAACACGATCACCTTTTTACCACGTCAAGCCTCTCTTCTCTTGCCAAAAATAGAATATGCCTTCCCGGAAATCTGTTAAATGCGTGTTGTCACAACAACAACAATGAAATTGCTGTACGAATTTACTTCCACAATGACAGGAACGTAATCAGCCACAAGTCAATTGACCTGTTCTCTGAATAACCAAAATTATGAACATTAGTATACGATTCAATCCATATCTACATAATACTTACTTAAATATTTCCCTACAACAAATGTTCTGCTAGTAAATCTCTAAAATAACAATGATTTTCATATAATAGAAAATAACAATATTTATATTAACTTGTACATATCATAGCTTTTGTCCAATGTCAATTTATTTACCATAAGATATTCGTTAACTGCATTTAGTGCAGCATCCATTTTATCTAAATTGACATAACAACTTCAAACTTTTTCCGAGAATTCAGTATACATTGTAACGATTCAAAAAAACTATAATCAAAATACGATCAGGGAGGTTGCTTTCGTTGAGTCAAGGTTTTATGAAGCAGACCGCGTACTGGCTTTGAAAGGAACCTCTGACCCGGTAATTGTCCAGAATGGACCATTAAAACGACCAGCCAGTCATTTAAAAATCAACATAAGCATCGCTTCAATCTGACACCGGTCGCAGCAAGGACACTGGGATAATGCCGATGATTGATAATCTCATCAGGATTGACAATATGAAGAATTTCGGAGTATACTAGCTCAATGTTATTTTGATGTCCAGTTAATTCTTTTACGGGATCGATTTATCAGCCACGGCTGCCGCGATCGGATTACGGAAATAAAAAGTGGCCCGACTGGAGATTTTTATTAGTAAAAAACATTCGGAACAGCCGGAGATGATGCAAGTCAGCGTGAAATACGTTCTTGTAAACTGGTTGTGATATAAAATATACACTTCAACAGAAAACGCTGATGGCTCTCGACTCTTTAATTAAATCAAATATCAAATTTTATTGAGTCGGTTTGCTATTCACAAAAAATAGATTGGAGTGGTCATAAAAAGCGTAGTTGAATCAACATGGTCTAAAACCGAAGCATAAAATTACAGAAAATCAACATATAAATGAATAAAATAAAAAGGTGAAACAATGATTAGGCTCTAAAAAATATATAAAAACGTGCATTCATTAATTATTATTGAACTGTTCTGTAGTGTAGAGGAGTTCTATATTCAGTGGTTTTTTATCCTTCTTTAAGAGGGGAAATCAGGAGTTCAGAATCAGAATCAGATTAAGGAAATGAGGGATGTACTATCTTGCATTGAAACTAATAGTAATAATACGAAAAGACCTGATGAATACCTGATCTACAATAACTATCAGTATTGACTGAGTTACAGGATGTTGAAGGTGGTAAAAAAATATGTTTTCCAAAATGACTCCAAAACGGCTCAACTTTTCTTCATGAAAATTGGTATGAGATTTCATTCATTTCAACATTTCAATTCAAAGGAAGTGTTTATATTTTAAAACAGATGAGTACCCCTAATTACCCCTTCCAACATTAACGCTACTGGATTACTATAGGTTTCAATTTCTTTTTCTCAATTCTCAATATTATCTGTCTAAAAAATGGATGAGTTTCATTATTGAAAATGTCAAAAAATTTCAAAATAACTGAAGATTTTTTGTTGATTATTCTATTTGAATTTGCTATGACCTTTGCTTTGAAAATCGAATGTTTTGGTAATATTTCAAATGAATTGTGACAGTCGTACTGCTCGTTGAATTTCAGAAACTACAGCTCAAAAAAATCATATCGTTACTCAAATTATTTAATTTCTTGACAGTATTTTTCAAAATGCAATATCCACCAAATTATTGAAGTGGTTTTTATAGAAATTAAACTATATCGGGGAATGAAAAAATAATAAAGTAATTTAGTCTACCCTCCAGAGAAGCACTACATTTTTTGTTTTCGGTTTTCCAAAACCTGGAATTAATCGAAGGGTTATAACAACTGAGTAAAATACATTCAAAGTGTTATAAAAACCTAACAATTCCTGGAAGAAATAAATATATATTTGTTTAAAGCAAAATAAGACTTTCCACACGCTCTGAGTTCAAATGACTCTGGCCTCTGGCATTTATGATGGTAGAGTATTAAGAAAAAAATCTTCGATATTGAAAACAAATAACATCAACTTTTCCATCAAAATAAACATCAATGAATATCCATATTACTCACTTACTACTTACTTATTAAACTTCAAATATCGTGAAAACTGTTTACTTTTTTACAGAGTTATGAACAATGGCAAATATGTTTGTAAAAAAAAATATACTACAGATTCAGACGATAAACAAATGTGCAGCTGGCGTGCTATAAATCATGAAATCAAACCTTGCCAACAACAACAACAACAGGCAACTGACATTTCCATTGAAACCTTCAGTAATTTTTTCGCTGAAAATCTTGTTTCTACTATACCCCTTGTTGGAAAAAACTCGTTGAATTTCCTTCACCTTCTTCCATCAACAGGACGCTTTTCTTTTCGGGCACTAAAATTGCGCTCAGAAATACTAGAAGCTGTGAATGCTCTAAAGAGATCGATAAATCCTTAGTTGATAACACCACCCCATTTTTATTATTCTAGTTCTAGACAAAACTCTTGAAATCATCTTAAAACGTAGATTAGTTCATTACTTCGTGCAAAATCATATCTTTGATCAAAACAAGTATGGATTTAAAAGTGACAGTGCAACAGTTGAATACGTTAGGAAATTGATTAATCTGTTTGTTGAATGTCTTGTAAACGGAGAGCATGTGCCATCAACCCTCTCCAAAGCTTTCGGTTGCGTCTCACATTCTTTACTTCTCGGGAAAATGAATTACTATGGGGTGAGTGGACCATCTTTTGAACTATCCAAATCAGATTTGAGTAACAGATTTCAATCGGTATTCATGAACGATCAATTTTCTTCCAACAAAATTGTCAGGCCAATTTTACTCTAGATTCACATCAATGATAAGCCAATGCTTGGTAACATACAAATGTGTTGTCTCTGCAACCATCTCAATATCCGACAAAATAGTGATTCTTCGTACCATGCTTCTAGATGATTTATAGCCATTCTGTTGAAACTTAAAGGAGACAAAGCACAAGAAATGAAATCTGCCAGTAACAAAACTGTTGATAACAGTCCAAGTGGTGAATTACTTTGAGCACCGACGGAAATTTATCCTGGTTAGCTCAAGTGGAAGAATTATCAAAAATATTATTCAAGAAAATGTTTGACTTCACTCAACTTAAAAAACGTGTGGATCTGTATGCATTGAAAACTGTATATTTTGCTTTGCTACACTCTCATATAAATTATGGGCTACTTTTATGAGGAAATTCAGCTCATTCTGTGAGAACGTTCTTATTGCAAAAAAAATCATTAGAACAATATTGAATACTGACTACAGGAAACATAGTGAGCCATTATTTCTGAAGATCGGCGTTTTACCTTTATACGTTTATAATTCCATGATTATAGAACACAAAATTTGCATCTGCTTGCACCAGGTACAGACTATCAAAGTCTTATCAGAATTCATTGAACGTCAATTTATATAATCAGTCACCGGATGGTTACAAGTTGCTCAACTTCTAGTCATTCAAAATGGAAACTAAATCATTATTTTTTTATACTTGTTTCTATAGTACAGAGCAATCTATGAATTCGACAGTTTCCGTTATAATTTTTTTTCAATATTTACGTATATTATACCAACTTGTGACTACCTGTTCAGTCACATATTTCTGCATTATTTATCTTTAAACAATTTTTTTCCTGAATTTTTACTCTCTACCGGAATTGTAACAAACATATAATGTAATGTTGTCAAATAAAATCGATATAACTATCTATCTATAATGATTTTTCAATCTCCCCAAAGCTTCAGACTGTTTGGAACTCTAATTTCTCAAAAAAAATCATTTTCTGTGGGCATTAGAAGAGAAATAATATCACAGTTAATGTCCTACCGAGAACATAGGAAAATTTTCATTAGAATGGATGGTATCGAAACATAAAGGTATTATTTGATTCTTGGAGTTCCGCAGGGATTAATACTGCATCCATTGTTATTAAATTGATAGCCGTTACTACGTGGTAGGACAATTGAGTAATAAAACTTTCTATGTTTTTACACCAATTTTTTTTGAAACTGAGTCAATTGATAACACTCCTCAAATGGCTTGGATGCCCATAAATCTACCCGAGGTCTGTCATTATCGTGACTATAACGGTCATTGATGACTTCTACCAGAACCTTCTTTATTTGTGATAATGTGAGTGAGCTGCTTTAAAAGTCGGTGAATAGACCTAATCCAGTTGTTCATTTAGTACGTTACATACAGAATGTTTGAGTTTATGAATTTTGAAGCATTTTAAATGATTCAGTATCCAACCCTTGCTTTCTTGTTCATAAAGGACCAAACTGCAGTAACGTTGGTTATAAATAGGAGTTTTATAAAAGCATAGAAAGTATTATTTCTCATTTTCCGCCATTATTATTCCTTATTTTCATCAACGATCTCCCAAATTACATGAATAATGATTGCCTAGTATTATACGCAAATGACATATCACTTGCAGCACGAAAGGTTGAACTATTTGGCGAATAATTTTGCCGAATAGTCTTTCAAAAAGGGTATGATTTTGAATACCTTAAATACTGTTTCACTCAACTTGAACGCCAAAAAGAATGAGATGGTCTAATTAATGAAAATATAGCAAAAAGTCCCACTTTTTTCTGTTTGTTTCCTTGAAACTTATTTTGTTACGGATATGTCTTGAAGATATGTTTTTGGAAATGTAAGCGGAAAAATCAATGCTAGCTACTATGATATCCTCCAGTTGAATAGTATTTTTAATAAAGAACAACCATGGATTGTGTACTATGCCCTTGTGTTCTCTCGAATTAGTTATGATATAATTGTTTGGGGATATACAATATACATCACTAGCTCGAGGACTATTGATATCACAGAAACGGGTAATTGAACTCATTATTTGGCAAGTGTTCATAACGCCTATACAATTGTTTTCTGTATTGTTTATGTAACAAGCTTTAATTCTTTCGACATGTCTAATACCATGTATATGGCCTTAACAGAAAATATCTTTTGTTATCAATATTATTATTTTAAAAAGATTATTCATCAGCAGTTCACACATATTTTTACTTTATTGGGAGATTCGTATCAAGCTGAATTCTTCCTTTTATCAAGTCATCCTGTAGATGCCGTCTCGTACGATAGTTTCAGGAATCAGATAGCAGCAGAGCCGAACTGCTGATGGTTATTTTCGAATAAACAATTCGCCTTTGCATCGACCTCTGCCCGATTTCCTGCCCGTGGTGGGTATTGTTTTCCACTAGAGTTATGGCAGCCCAGCAATTTACCGAATCGTTCAGATCGCCGACGAAGATTGCATTTAATACGTTGCTTTTGATAGCCGAAAATGACTTCCTTTCACAGTCGGAGAATTGTTCTGCAAGGGTCACGCAATCTCCTAAGGAATTGTGTTAACCGTGACGAATTTCGGGGGATACAGAGGGATTCAACGGAATTGCAGAAAAAGTTATGCAAACCGGAGTATGGAAGAAAAATTTAGCAGTTTGCAGATAATGGCTCTTGGTAATGAACTACACCATCGAAGAGTATTTGAAGTGTGATACATTACTCTTTTAACTTGTTAGTGTATGTTTTAATTTAAGAAATAACTATTTTAAATGTAATAAGTGTTCCTGTATTAACTGTAACTACTGTGTTTCTTAAATTGTCAGGCTGACTTGTCACTATTGTACATTTTGTATCCAATGTGATGAAATAAATCTATCTATCTATCTATTTGAAAATATGTGAGTACAATGAATACAAGTAATCCTACAGATTACTTCTGAATGAAACAAAAAGTGTCTACTACAAAATTATGATTCACGAAAGTGTCATTAAATCAAAAACTACTTGGAATATTATAAACATTTTAGTAAAATAAATCCCAACTCGAAATTTCTATATCCAGTAAATGAAGAAGAAAACTGAAAAACAAAATGAGCAGTTTTATAGATAATGTGGGTACTACCAAAAACTTTTAAAATGGTTGCCCAAAATTCAGTACCTATCCTGATCAAATGAAATTGGCTGTAGTATATCCGTTTAGAAAAGAGACGAACAAAATGACATGAGTAATTACAGACCAATCAGTCTGTTGTCAGCTCTTTTCGATACCTATATATTGTTATGAAAAGCTAGAATGAATTAAATGAAAAATAAATAAAAAAAAGAAAACACCCAATAGTTTGCCTGTTTTATTTCTTTGGTTATGTTGAATTTTAATGCATATGGTTCATCCTGAATACAGAAAGACTTTATTCTCAGTGTAAAATAGACATTTAGGTAAAAATATTGTTTATTGACAACAAAATTTCGATTCAGTAATAGCAAACCATTCAGACATCCTGTACATGATTTAGGAAGTAAGGTGAGAAGTGTCAAAAATGACAGTTGAAAAAATAAGAACTAAACTAAATGATATAATGAAATGAGAGTCTGAATAGACATAAAACTGAAACGAATCACTTTGTAAATAGTAAATGTACATGAAGACAGTGCGGAAGTCAAATTAAATGAATGAAAAATCAGTGATGTGAAATAAAAACTTGCGATTGATTAGGAAAAAAGAAAAATTTTAATAGAGGTTGCCGAGGAAAGGAATCAAGAGGAGAGTAGATAAAATTTCAGATAGAAATTGATATAAAAATTATGGGAAGAAATAAAAGGAAAACTTATTGAAAAACTAGTATATGAACCACAAATTTAAATAGAAACCCAAAGAAACCAATTACTGAACAGAAGAAGCAACAGAAATGAACATCCATAAATAGGCTGATTGGACAAGTGAAAGTACATACCTGAAGATGAAAATTGTGTCCTAAAACAAGTTGAATTCATAGGAAAACTAGTATCAAGGTATTCATACAATATCGGTGTCAGAATTTCTAAACAAGAAACAATTTCTATAGTTGATAAGTTAGAATCATAGAGGGCAGATAATTCATTTGAGGAAATAGAGAAATGATAGGTTTGTTGTTAGGTAGTTTTTCATTCTATTTCAATAAACAACAAAAACAAGAGTTTCAGTTTTGTGGAAAGATGTATTTCCAATAGTTTCCATACAGAGTTTCCAAAGTATTAAAATTTATTTTAAAAAAATTTTAATACCATTTTTGATTGGTACAAGAAATCTTTTTCATATTTTCTAAATTGTATGCAGGGCAGTCCACATTCCAGAATCCAACTGAGAGCAGGAGTTTTTCTTGATTCACCGACTGAGCTGAAAGAAAGGAAACATAAGCAAGAAAAAAGGTAAAAGGGTAATGGTAATGGTAATGGTAATGAGTGGGGGACGCAAGCGTCAGCGACTAGGCCCCAGTGGGCCCTTTTCGCAATCCCCGGCATCTTCACTCAAAAGGGTAAATGAAGGTGTGAGTTAGGGCAAATTTGATAGAATAGAGCTTCAACATAAGAATAAAAGTTTAATTCTATTTTTTACAAGAACTTAAGCAAGTATGTAATCAATTTCAAATATAATGAACAATAAAAAATTATAAATATCAGTATATCATATCATATCAATATACCTATATAAGTATTATTAAATAAATATATCAGATATTTATAAAATGATATTTTTAATAAATGAGACAAATTTTTCATTGTTGATATTTTACCGAATTAACCGAGATTTACAGTTGACCTTTCAGTACAGTATGTTTAGCTAAGCACTAGCGCTCTCTGCCCACTATCTCAAAAACGGTTGAGCACATAAAAAATGTTTTTTTTATTATTCCCGTCAACCAAAACAGAAATTGTCGCAAATTTTATGCTCTACAATTTAAATCATAAATGCTCTAACATTATTTGAGCTATAGAAACCTAGATAATCGGTAATAGACACAAGATTGTGTGAGACTTTTGAGATACATGGCGTACATGGCTAGCAATATCTCTGCCAGAGTCACTCTGGTAAGGGGTTACCCAGGTAAGAAAATTACAGTTTTCTCTGACATTCAGGTAGCCCTGAAAGCAATAGCTTGACAAAGGCTCATTCAAAGCTAGTCTGGATTTGACGTCAGTGTCTCAGTAGTCCAACAACTATGACAAAGCAAATCTCGCATATCCTAAGGCATGTGACAGAACTAAGAATTGGTCACTGTTCTATAAGAAAACAGCAGCATACCATAGGAATGCGGCTTGATAAATATTCAATGGAATGTTATCTAAAATTTGAACAATTTTAATAAAATGCTTTCTTTTTATTATTTTCACCCTAAGGACCTTTATGAAAGAAAAAGAAACGAAAAGAGTAAGTAGACCCACTGCTCCATGGCTCACTTTAAATGAAAGAAATGACCAAACTCAGAGATCGAGTCTTCAACAAAAAAAAATTCTCAGTTTACGGTGAATTTCCGATTCTATAGAGATTTAACAAATTACACTACGGGTGCAATACGTCGTGAGAAGAAAGCATACTAAGACCATATTCTTCCTCAGAAAAATTCTTAATACACATGGAATGCACTCCGATCACTTGGATCACTGAGAAACAAATACAATATATAAATACTGATCAATCTGAAAGACAAAGATCGCATTAATTATCATTCTAACAATATCTCTCAACTGGAATCTTCGAAAGCTCAGTTGTCGCTACTTGAAGTATACGACAGGCCCACAACGTAGATAACTTCTCTAACATTACCAGTGGATTGGTGAAAGAATATAGTTAAGAAATCAAAACTAATGACACTGGGTCTGACATCTCAACTCGTATGATTCATTTGATTGCCGATCATCTATCAAATCATATCACTCATATTTCAAATACGATTTTAGTTGAAGAGTGCTTGGGCCATTCCTTTTCCCAAATTCTCTCAGATTTTCAGATCTTCGACTCATCAACATCCTTCCATCTCTAAGGTTGCAGAAATGGTAATGAAATATCAGATTACTTCATAGGTGTATGAGCATAAGATAATAACTTCTGTTCAATCAGGTTTCTGACCACAACTACTTAAGAGATTACTGATGATTTTTTCAGGGCCACAGATTACGGCCTAACCTGCTTGGTTTTGCTCGATTACAGTAAAGCTTTCGACACCACGGACACCATGAAGTACTTTATAAAATACACCAAAATAAAGCTGTATAAGAGTTTCTAGCTGATAATATCTCATTCCGAGATGAAACTCCTAACATGACTGGAATAATGCTATTGCAAAACTCCCAATTCTTACTGTTCTTCGATAACTCCAGTGTACTTTCAAAGGTGGATTGCCCCATCTCTCGAAGAGAGTTTGCCATTCTCTATAAAAAGTTGATAAACCGAACTCTGATGGACTTTTTCCGTGTTTCGCTCCATTTTCAATTGGTAATTTCAGTGAATCACCCTCTGTGCTATGGCCACGTGAAAATAATATAAAAACCGAATAATTGCTGAGTAAAAAATTCACATAGAGTATGATGTATAACTTCGCATGCCACATGCAGATCAATCAAGTCAGAGAAACATTTTTGTGTTGACTTGTCTACACGAGAAATTTCATTGGCTCGTTCTTTCCAATAGGGGAGTCATTAATAATGCGGCAATTTGGTAATTCTGGCCCTGGCATTTTATCAACGCAGTTGATATAATAATTATATTGTCCAGATATTGTGTAGATAGAGTTGTTCTATGTTTGGAATATAATTCCTCGTATAATTGCCTTACACGAATCGGTTGTGAATAAGGAAATAAATACAGTATTGTGGATGATTGAGGAGGAGGATTATAGGGGTGCTACAACTGTGAAAAATTGATTTTTTTAATGGAAATTGATGAATACATGAAATTTTCCAATAGATATAGTACAACGCATTTACAAAATAATTGTATGAATGAGAAAGTTTAAAATGAAAATAATGAAATGGATTGAGCTTCTACCGTGACTACATATAGGCCATGCTGAATATAAAAGATGCAAACGGCCTACACTACTTTTTATAAAATAGTTCGTGTATGAAAACCCCGGTTTTGGTTCGACCCAGCAAAATCGCTACGTGAAAATTTTTAAACAAGAAATAGTAAAAAAAATTACAACTTTTTTGTTTTTTTGCGAATTTCGCCAAAAGTCTTGGGGAAATCGTTTTACAGTCGATATAACTTTTGTAGAGGATTGTAAAAGCTACAAAATGGTTTTTATGTCATACTAGTTCATTATTGTGTTTTTATTGCTTAGTTACCAACTTTCTAATGTCGTACTTTATGCCCGTGCGGGCATAAAGTTCACTTTATGTCCCGCTCGGGCATAAAGAAAAATAATTAAATAATTAATTAAATCTTCGTTCATTTTGACTTCTATCTTTGACACATATACAAATTATTGTGATTTAATGACATTTACGTTTGTCAACATTCACCTAGCAACGATAATGTCTACTATGATAAAATGGCAGTGTTAGTTAGGCCAGAGGCCCTCAGGTTCGTAAAACGTCGCCCTCAGGGCATAAACATCTATTTATACCCTTGGTACATAAATAACTATTATACGTCCACACTGGTGCACGTTTCACTAAGAAAATCCGGGAGAACCTCGAAAAAGAGACCATTTTTCAAAAATTCATAATTTTTATCAATCCGAAGGTGGACAAACAATATTGCGGAAACTTATAGATAATAACACGTGATTCAACTGTTCGTAAGATGGTTTCTATCCAAACTGTAGTTTTTGCATAATCGCGTTATAAATAATTTAAGGGCAGATCTTTCTAAATTCGCCGATTTAGTGGAAAATCATCTTATTCAGATTCTGGAAAAGGTGTTCAAAATGTCACTGGAAGTTACTCTAAAGGCTTCAAAGTGTATCCGTAGTCGCCCGAACTCAACTCTAGTTCAGTGCGACGTGTGTCACCCGGGGGTGACAAAATGGTCCATTCGGAGGTGAAGTACTCCTTTATACCCGGGCAATAAAATGCACTTTACCTCACGCTTGTGCATTAATTTCAATTCAATATAGATTCATTCTCGAAATTTTTTGATGGTCTTACACTTAGTCAGATTCGATGATGCAGAAAATTTCGATTTTTTTTTGTTTTTACCTATTATAATAGTTTACTAGACTCTAGGTAGTTTAAATTCAGTTCCAAAATTGAATTATCGGGGTAATACCACGAGTACTAGCAGTAGTATCGATTATAATTCTGTCAGAACCTTCTTTTTAATGCCAGTTACACCTGTAGATGTGAAAATTTTGATTGGTAAATTGAAATCTTCCAACTCAAGTGGTTTTGATGAAATATTAAATAACCTACTGATAAAGTCAATTGCACATTTATTTGAACCATTGGCTTTTCTCATCAACCTTTGTTACTCTGAAGGAACTTTCCCGAAATGTTTGAAACTGGCAGTGGTTCTGCCGTTATATAAAAAGGTGATTCTGATGACATTTCCAATTATAAAGCCATTAGTTTATTGTCAAGTCTGTCCAAACTGAAATGGACATCAATAATCAACTGGCATCATTTTTGAGGGGTCAGAGACTGCTATCCAGTAATCAACATGGATTCTCCAAAAACATGAGCACTGAATCTGCTCTATGTGATTTTCAAAAATGTCTTGTAGACAATCTTGACAAAGGAAAATATGCTCTTGGGCTCTTCATTGACTTTACAAGAGCTTTCGACTTAGTCAATCATAGTCTTTTATGTAACAAATTAGAACAATATGGAGTTAGGGGGGTACCGCTGAAATTGTTTGAATCCTATTTGAATGATAGAAATCAGGTTGTTAGACTGAATGATGTTCTGAGTAGTTACCGTAAAATAAATCAAGGTGTTCCTCAAGGCTCTGTACTGGGACCTCTTTTGCCAATGATCTGATCAGTCTTATGGTACTAAATCAAGATATCAAAGTAGTGTGTTATGCAGACGATACCAATTTACTGATCTTTGAAAAAAGCATAGATAAGCTACTGACTAAAACTGAAAGGTTTTATGAAGATATTATAAAGTGGTCGGATAAAAACTGTTTATTATTGAATCACCAAAAATCAGTCACAGTATTTTTTGGGCGCTCCAAACAAAGTTCACCGTGTTATTTGAAAACACTGAAAAAGAAATAACATGTAGCGATGAAGTGAAACTTTTAGGAGTAACTTTTGACAAACACATGCAGTGGACAGATCATATAGAACTGCTGTCCAATAAGCTAAGGAGTAGTTGCTACAGCATAAAATATATGAAAAATAACTGCAGCAAAAATATCTTGCTAACGCTCTACTTTGCACACTTCCACTCCCACATGAAGTATGGTATACTAAATTGGGGAAACAGTACTGGTATTAATAGAATTTTTATCCTCCAAAAGTATTCAATTCGCATTATTGAAAGTATCGATATGAAAATCACCTGTCGACCGTACTTTACATCACTTGGTATATTAACAGTCTACAGTTTGTCCATACTGGAAGCTTGCTCTTATGTCTACAAGAACAAAAATAAGTTTGCAATAGATAATAATCACTGTTACAATACCCGTCATATAAATCTCTTGCAGCGTGATTATCACCGCACAACGCTTTACCAAAAAAATGTCTACTGTATTGGATGTAAACTCTATAACATTCTAGATAAATATATAAAGTCATCCCACAACGTTTTTATTTTCAGATCAAGGCTAAAAAAATTTTTAATCACAAAGTGTTGTTATTCCTTGGATGATTTCTTTTTATGATAATACTTTTACTTGTGTATGTTTTTATTTTTGTATAAGTGTGTATATTTATATGTATATGGGTATAATATGAGTATGTATGTATATATCAAATTTTTTGAGCTCAAAGGTATTTTTTTTTTAACTTTTATACTGTTTCCAATATGAAGTTGCTGACGTTTTCTTTGTTTATTGTGCACTGTTTTTTTTTTCAAACTGTACTCTTAAACCAAAGAAATAAATAATACTAATAATAATAATAATAATAATAATAATAATAATAATAATAATAATAATAATAATAATAATAATAATAATAATAATAGTAATAGTAATTATTATTATTATTATTATTATTATTATTATTATTATTATTATTATTATTATTATTATTATTATTATTATTATTATTATTATTATTATTATTATTATTATTATTATTATTATTATTATTATTATTATTATTATTATTATTATTATTATTATTATTATTATTATTATTATTATTATTATTATTATTAGATCAAATTGGTAACACCACGAGTTCTTTAGGACGAGTGGTGTTACCTCAAAGCAATTTGATCGAGTTTAAGATTTCTGACAGAATTATCGTTAGCATTGTGAGCACGAGTAGTATTTATTGAGATAATTTCACGAACCAACAAAGTGGAAACAGTTCCATTCTTGTGAATTCTTCAATAGTTATAGATCTGATAGAAATGTGATCTGTCAGACTGACATGTATATTAGTAGCAAGATGATATTAAGTTCTCCATTGTTGTTTGGATACATGGTTGCCATGACAAAGTGGTATTATCGGCTCGAAAGCTAGAAACAGCGTATTATCGAGGCATACGTCCCTTATTGGTCCTAATATTACAGGAAAGGAGGGTTTCATACGGCGAGTGAAATTATCGGAGGTAATACCACGAGTGTTCGCGATACTATCGATGGTAATTTTGTTAAATGTTATTCTTGGGACCGAAATATCAATTTGCGACAGTATAATAAGGAACAGTCAATTTTACCATTGAATGATTCATACAAGCATAAAACAGATTCATGATTCCTACGTTTTTCTAGTGAAACAAAGTCAAATTTATGTGATGCATCAAGATGATTACAACCTCTTTGAGGATGTATCCCTCTAATTTTGAAGCTTAAGAATTTTAATCGCAGGACATGAGAGTTTTATATGGCGAGTGAAATTATCCTTCATATCAAAGTAACAACAAAATTTAAGCTATCTTTCTTGGCCACCTCTTTACCTACACGCAGAAAAAAATTTGATTAAATCAACAAAATATCATTCAGCTCAAATAAATAAAAGTGTCAGTATTCCACAATTAAATATTAATTCGAATGCAAATCTTTTAGATTGCATGCTCTTTTCTTCCAATTGATTTTATGTATTCATAGAAAATCTCGTTTTTTCTTCTTTAAAACATTAGATGTTTCTGACGGTCTAATGATTTGATATTTCAACAGTTTCTTTCAGTATTTTGATTTGAATTTGATTTCAATCAACAAAATATTTTGTTAACTCTTTCAATGCATCTTCGGATCGAATTCAGACTGTATACTGGAACAATTCGTTTGTCCAACCAAATCATTGAAATTTGAGGTAATTCAGCAGTTAGTTCGTTGAACATATTATTATTACCTCTAAAACGAAATATTTTTGATGGCCATAACGATTCACAAAAAAAGGCCGACTAATTCTGATACACATGCCCGATACACAAAAAAGTATTCTACCGAAGTATGTTTTTTCTCATAATAAAGAAATTTTAGAGTGGAATATTTTTTCGTTAAATAAATATTTCTAGTCTATTCAAACTAGTTTTTGCTGCGGCTGTAAGTAATTTAGTTCATTCGATAATGAACTCTTAACAAAAAGAAAGCGATTGTAACAACAAACAACAATATAGTTTTTACCGTGCAGCTGACTCATTTTCAGGATTATCTCTCAGCTCGTTCTGAAACACTGTACCCCCTTCCGAGATACTTAATTTACATATAGGTGAACAAACCAGACTTGTTACAATTATTACTAATAGTCTTCTCCGGATAAATTCAGACGTAATAATAATGTTTCGTGTCTTCGCGAGCCGAGATGCTCTCCGAAGTGCAAGTCACGATGAAATTAGACCCCCAGGACATACTATAATATCTCACAGGCCAAGGATCTGAGAAGATAAGGTTGCAGTGGAGTACGAAAGAAATTGCGTTCGGTGCACGCCAGATGATGAGGTGCACACAATTTATACAGGCGTGTCAGCAGGATGACTAAAATTGGATCTTGTGGATAAAAATGTCTACAAGAACCGGGCTGAAGAAGATGACGCTGGATCAATTTGAAAAGAATGATACATATGGTGTAAGTAACATCCCGGTAAATATTTTTTCAATCGTTATATGAATGACAGTCACCATATACATCATTTTACGAGGATACATTGAAAAATTCTTATCCTACTCAACATATTCTCTCTTAATAGGATACATTTATTACAGCGAACCTGCAACGTCTCTAGACCTTTCAAAAAAAATGTTTCTTCTTACTCTGCAAACCAGACCTCCATAGCTTTTATTACCTCCTCGTTGGAAGGAAATTTACGACCTTTTAAACCTTTTTTCAGTTGAGGAAAGAGATGATAGTCGGACGGAGCCAAATCTGGTGAATAAGGAAGGTGTTGTAGTAATTCAAACCCTAAATCACGAACTCATTGCATGACATGATATTCGTGTGCAGGGGCGTTGTCCTGCAAAAACAAAGCACCTTTGGATAGCTTTCCGCGTCTTTTTTCTTTAATTTTTTCCCGTGGAGTGGTCAGTAATGTCGAATAGTAATCTCCAGTTATTGTTCTACCCTTATCCAAAAAATCAATCATGATTACTCCATGGCAATCCCAAAAAACTAAAGCAAGAACTTTTCCAGCAGATTTTTGGACACGAAACTTCTTAGGTCTTGGAGAACCGGAGTGTCGCCATTCCATCGATTGTTGCTTTGTTTCTGGATCGTAGAAATGTATCCAAGTCTCATCCATAGTAACGATTCGGTTTGAGAATTCTACATCGTTTTGAAATCGAGCACAGATCGAACGCGATACTACTACCCTTTCACGCCTTTGGTCAACATTGAAACATTTGGGGATCCATTTTGCAGCAATTTTTGTCATGTCCAAATTGACGTGAATTATATAATGAACGCGTTCGTATGAGATATTCAGTGCTTAAGATATCCGTTTTAGCACAATTCGACGGTCTGTTAAAATCATGTCATGAACTGCTTCGATATTTTCGGGGACTAACACAGAAACTGGCCTTCCCGATCGGTCATCATCTTCAATGGCCAACAAGGATATTAAGCATATCTTCGTAAATCTGCTTACAGGTACTTGATGATGGCTCGATACTCCAATTTTTCGATTTTCACAATTTCAGTGGACATATTTCTTCTTTTAATTTTTTGCGTAATTCTGGTTTACTTTTTTGACGTCAAACCTTACACTGACACTTCTAATACGTTATTGTTCGTTGCTGTGATAACGCAACATTGTGTTTATGCAGGGAACTGGTCTAGGCTAAATAGATATCAATATAACCCCGTATATTATTCAACGAGCGTATAATGATGGCTATTGTTCTCGAGGATAAAAATTATACGAGAAAATATTAGTTATTATACGCGAGTAGAAGACTATACTTTCTCTACGACTATACGATAGTCAGAGTTTTAATGAAATCTAAATATTATTTATGAAAATAAGTATATATTGTAAAGTAATATAAGGTAGAATAACATTTATGCATGAATAATCGGTGTTCACTCATGAATGAATAAATGCCCTAATTTTAAATAATTAAAAAAACGATTCGAACTCGCGCCTATATACATTTACTTCATGTACACGCTTTTACCAACTGAGCTATAACAGGCACTCAAAAATTTGTGAATGAAATACCTACTAGAGAAACTCTGACCAAGAACTGAGAGAGTGTGGAACGTTCAAGTAAAAATTGTTTGACATACCTTTGTTGCAAGATAGATTTCATCAGGAGCTTCATTGATAAATCCGCTCTATTCATTTTTATATAAGGTACTTAAGGTCAAAGTAAAACTAAGAAAATAGTCAATCTGACATTCGCGGATGCCAAGCTGTGACAAAAGTTCAATCAAGCAAAGCCTTCTTGAGAAATTTATTTGTTAAACCTCTCAGTTCCCGTGGATCCTGAAAATTCTGAACCTGTGATTGGCCGAGTGCCGTTGAATAATGAGTTAGGATCCACGGTGTCTTCACTCAGAAAATTTTCTTAGTAAATCCGACAAAAAAAGTAGGTTGAGTTAACAGTGGTAAGATCTCTATTTGGTAGACCTTAAATTGTGTTAATATAACAGTTGTTATACTATTAGTTGGTCACTTGTATATTATATCCTATAGATACAATAACTTTTTTATTGTGATAATAGAAGGGTCCGTCAAATGAAAACGGTCGATTTCTTTAAATAGTACAGAAAAACTGTTATTGTAATAAAATGCTTGTGAAGTTTCATGGGGTTATTGAAGAAATACTGTTACGTGTATATATATCACACTGTTGAATCAACAATCAGTGCTTTTCATAAAAAGTAATTGTTGTATTGATAACAGAGGGTTACGGTCAAATAAACAACTGATAGATATTATTTCTTGACAAATATTTTATTGCATGAACAGAAAAATATTTTTTTTTAAAGTGTTCATAAATTCCCACCTGTTGAAAGAAAACAACCACGTCTAAAAAAAGTGACGACTGACTTATAATCGATTCTGCCTTTTGAAAGAAACACAGTACATAGTACTGATACGTAATAATAATAATAATAACGTAATAATACAGGTGTTTTATAAATAAAACTATAAACAAAAAACGTTTTAAACGAACGCAATGCACTATACTTTTATCAACTTCCCGTATTCCACTGAGCCCGAACAATATTTCCATTTTTCGTTTGTATTGTATGGATTTCTTCCCAACACCACCATAATAACTTGGTGAACAAGGACACTGCAAATTCTAAACTCACGAATTACGAAGACACGAATTCTTTGAAAAGTGAAATGACTTATATGAACCACAAAAGTTACAATCGGTCTATTATCGGTGCAACTCGGTTGTTTCCGCTTGCAGTGCTTTTATTATTTCATTTCAATTGCTCTTGTTAGAAGGCAGACAATCACATTGTAAATTTACTATTCCTTGGTTAAAATTCACAGAATAATTTTGTCAATGCAACATTCAAATTGTCGATGTCGATTTTTTGTTTGAAATAATGAAAGACTGTTCTGGTGACGGCATATTTTTATACATAATAATGTATACTGTTGGGTCAACCGGCTACCGTATAGTCTATATAAATTGTTACCATTAGATGCAGAGTGATTATTTTGTTCCATTTATGGAATTATTATTGATGTTTGACTGTAATTTACTGTCAGGATAATAAAAAAATGCGATGTATATAATATATTCTTATACTCACAATAGAGGTTTTATGGTTCCGAAAACAATATAAGATTTAACGACTACAAAAAAGGATTTGTTGTACGCACAATATTTTTCATAGTGTGAATTTTATTTTTGTTATGTTAATAGATATTATACTTTAAACTGTTCATAAAAGTACCTCTGTTAATAATACATAGGAAATTTTCTGAGTGTTGGAATCATATTTATTCTGCAATTAAAAATCAATATGTGATGAACGTAGAATACAATAGTCGTAGAGAATTTTTTTTTATCTGTGCAGCTGGACCGTACTTTCAGTACGACTCTGCATCCGATGCCACCCGATCAATCGACATCTCGAGCATCGCAGACCAACGACCAACGCGTCATAGTCCCTTAGGCTAGCGCGAGTAGCGACTATTGAGCCTCTCATTTTTCTTCTTCTTCTTCTCCCGATCCGCGTATACGTCGTCGTAAAGATGCGATCGTGAGGTGAGAGTTTAATCTGATCAGCTGCAGTGGTCTTCAAGGCCATAGGCGTGACGTCACGCTCATCTCGGGTCCCTCGTTATATCATTATCTGCGGCCCAAGATCGACCTGCCACTGGCCTATCGAATATGGTGACCCCTCCTAGGGCTAGAGGCTAGGTCAGGGTCGTGCTGAAGAGTACCACTGGCTCTTTTATGGTTATACAAGTTGAATTCGTTGTTTGGAAGACTATGATGCTATATAATATGGAAAAAAGGTAAATAACAGTTATTTAAATGTACGGACCCGCCCATTTTTCTCAGTTAATATGAGGGCTATCGAAAAAAAGTTTGGAGGAAAGTTGAAGGGTATTTCACTCTGCAGCTTCCTCTGGATTCAAATTTGTTTTAGATGGGCCTTTGATGGAGAAGTGACGTCATCGGCATTTTTTTTATAGAACTATACGTCATGTTTATAATAGCTAGAAAGATTGTTCTTTTTGTCATTTCAGTAGTACTAATATTATTTCAAGTCTCTCGATAGGCACAGTGTGTTTCGTATTTCTGTTTCCTCCTCTGTTATATTTACTTACGTATTGCTTGATTTGTTCAACATTTTTCTCAATCGGAGAATATAGCCGGTTAGATAGTATTGATATGGCAATTCGATTCAGACAGTGGCGGACGTAAGTCTTGATAAAAAAATATTTTTTTCTACAAACGTCAAAAAATGACAAGGTTCGCGCATTGACAACAGTATGCGAAATGGCACTTTTTTTCATTTTCATTCGTTACCATGACACCGTGCGCGAAGTAATGTGCGAAATATATTTCGCACACTGCATGTAAACTATATGGGATTTTCATATTCTAACCTATATGGTCCTCAACTCCTCAATCAAGCAAAAAACAAGAAATAGTTTATTTATTAATGTAGAACAATAATTAAGGCTTTCAAATTGTGAGAGATATTTTTCTGGCTTTATTTGCTTCACACCACTCTTTAAATTGCTGATATGCATTTTCATACTGCCGCCTCGATTTCTCCGGTAAAAGGTTGGAAATTACGGAATTGGCCGCATCTATCAAGTTAGGTGGGGTACTGCTTAGTTCATCGTCGCTCGAAATTTCCATTCTTTTACAATAATAAATATCACGCACGAAATTGACGCGAATAAAAAGTCACTCCAAAATAATTATCAAGAACTGTCACTTTGAAATAATTGTCAACAAATGCCATTTTATTTCCATAGTTACAGTAATTACTTGATTTGGAAAAATTATTTAAGCCAGTTCAATACTATTTTTCATAGTTATTACTTATTTTAGAACAATATTTTTGACGTTTGTAGAAAAAATTTTGTTTGCATCTCATGCGCGAAATACTTTGGTAATCTCGACTATTTGTTTTAACTCGGCTGCGCCTCGTTAAAAAAAAAATCAGTTCTCGATCACCAAAGTAGCATTTCGCGCACTAGATACAAAAATAACTATTAAATTATCAGTTTATCAATGGATTATTAATTTCAGATTTATATATTCAAAATTATCTCAAACATCGAAGGTGAAATTTTTCAATAAAAATTCTGTCGATTTAGCACATAAAAAATATTTTCAAAAAAACTTACGTACGCCACTGTCTGAATCAAATCGTCATATCGTTTAAAATATCTTACTGGCTATGGTTCCCACTTTGAGAATTTTCTTAATAAATTAAGCAATAGGTGAGTGAATTACAGAGGTGGACACAAAAACGGAACACACTGTACATACTGAGGGAAGTAAAATAATATTATTACTGCTGAAATGTGAAAAAAAACAAGCTTTCTTGCGATACTAAACATGATATACGGTTTCATTTGAAAAAAATGCCGATGACGTCACTTCTCCACCATTGGCTCATCTAAAACAAATTTTAATTCACAGAAAGGTACAGAGTAAAATACCCTTCAACTCTCAGCCGAACTTTTTTTTATTGCCCTCATAATAAATGAGAAAATGGCGCGGGACCATACATTTGATTAACACTGTATAATGAGAATGCTGAAAATAAAAAAAAATCTTTCTCAACATCAAAAAATACTATGTTGTAGGTTACAGTGCATAATTTAAAATAAATCCTTGATTTTTCAGTCAATTCAATTACTGAATATTTCTAGATTCAACTTCTTCCTATGTCTTGGTAAAATTTCTGTCATCTCGATATTTCAAGAACAAAATTAGACTTCTGGTAGAAATGGTTGAAATTGATAATGATAATAATGATATAAATAAGAAATCTGACATAGACCAATTTACTCATTTCTCTTCATAAAATCATTTTTATAGAAAATAAATATTATTAGAAGGCCTCCAGTACCACCTAAGAACGATAGTTTCACAATCACTTAACGGAAATGTCAATCAGTGACTAATTTTTTGTAATTGTCATGTCGATTTATTTCATATGGGTACCTAACATATTCGTTAACTCATTTTACATATAATTTCATGCCATTTTCGATATTTTTTTTAACCATTCACAATTCTTGAGCCTTATTAGAGACAAATATATTCGTTGAAAGCTCGGAAAAGTAAAGAATTTTTCTTTCTGACCTGTTTGAACACCCGCAAATTCTACAAACACATTAGAAGAACAGTCGAAAATAATTCACATTCACATATATCATGGCATTGAGAAAATTGTTCTTTCGTTATCAGAAATTTAATCTTGCACTCAGTCAACACAGAATGGTCTCAGAGATGGTAGTGGGATTCACATTCCTGTTTCACAACAGTGAATCGCAAAGTGACTTCCATTATTATCGCATAAACGTCTATTCGGTGCCCCGTGGGTCATGTCGAGACATCAAAATGGACTCGAAATTAGCCCAATGTGACATTCCATTTATACTTCGGAATCGAAATCACATTGAGACCCTTTCGATGTAACAATGTGATGTTGAATGGACTACAAACTACTTATAATGCGCTTCACTTTCTGATTCACTTTCTGTATATCAAGAATAAAACGAATAAGCTCACCATGTTTCAAGATAAATATAAATTATACCACAATATTATTATTCTTACTAATTAATTACGGTTCATATGGAATGGAATGCTAGAAAACACATGCGTGAGTTGATTCCGTAGTATATACTTTTCACAAACAAAAAAAATTATCAAACTCTGTCTAAATCATGAAAAAAAAAATATACAGAAATGTAGAAAAATATATAATTCAACTCCAATCCTCTGGGCAGCATTTTCTTTGCAGTACCTATCCTGAAAATGCCAAATTCTGTAAATCACTGAATTTACCTTTCTAAGTTTCTACTCACCGTTGCGGTCCTTGAAGATATAGAGTTTTTGGTAGAAATAATATTACTGAGCAATGTTAATAAACACATTTGATTTAACTATTGAAACAAAAAGAATCATACAGAACACTATACACTATCAGAAGTACCTATAGAATATTTAAAGAATGCCGTCAACTAAATACAAATTCCACTTTACTCTCAACTCGACAAGCAACTCTGGCAATTTTGTGTCGTGATGGTGATGTCATGCTGATTTTTGTTACAAACCTAATTTCTTCTATACCGACAAAATCGCAATGAAACCAAAATTCATGTTAATGTGCTTTGCAATTTTCTTCACATTTTGTGCCTCAAAGCGACACTAACGAGGATAAAATTGTGAACAATTCATTACATTCGGCATCACTAAGTGGTAACAGTGAGGTCTGAATGCAACTCATTTTGTTACCATAATAATCAAGAAAGCAACATCTCCTAGATGTTTGTGTTAACTGAGCAGTCTGATCATCAAGTTGGTGAATTTTCAATCTCTTCATTTGCGTGATTCAATTTCAAACATGTCACCTATACCAGATTGTCAGAACATTCAATGTGATATAAATACTATATAAAGAAACAAATATCTAAGATCCATATACACATATCAGTGTATAACATCTCACAAAACCCGAGATAAATCAACTCTACAAAATACCAGATTTAGTAGAAGTACAACAAATCAGCAATTCCAAATCCTTTTGTTACATGAAACACTTACACAAAAATCCGCCATCTATTATGGGCCAAAACTATACAATCCACTACCAAACAAAATAAAACAAATACGTAATATCAAGAAATTTCAAGCAGAGGTGAAAACGTATCTAAAAACCAACTCCACAATTTTTGATATATTTTGAATAAACGAAAATTTTAACTAATCCTATATTATTGTTCCTACTCAAACTCTCTACCTTCTTGCTTCAAACAAAACTCCCCACTTTTGTGCTCATTTAATTTATCACTTGCATATAACATGTATTTGTATAAACTCGATCTTCATGTACTTATGAACCTCTTCAAAAGAGAGGGCTCAAAAAACAAGCATTTGCTTAGCTGACACGATCTGCGAAGAGGTTTGCAAAAAAAAATATTTAAAAAAATGTTTACGTAAAATGTATATACCGAAAAATTATGATAGATAATGAATTACACATTTATATTTAATACAGAAGTAAAGTGACTTTCATTCGCTTATGTTGATTTTCAGTAGTGGTGTATTATTATTGCTCATAAATAAAAAATTCGACCAACCTAACTGGAAAAGGGCTCGTCCAATCTGACATGGTTTCAATACCATGAATAATTCATGTCGAGTTGTTATGCAAACGAATTGCCTTATCCTTCAAAAAATCGAAAGTGTCAAATATGAAAAATTCGTCACTACATCAACACATCCACGATTACACCGTGAAACGTTGTAATTGAGAAAAACCCAAATTAAAATAACTAATTTCCTGCCCCAATTTCGTATTCATGAGAAAGGCCTTATCGCTGCCAATCAAATAATAAAAACACACACCCACCTGTATCATTATTTCAATTTTTATACGATCTCTTGCACGAATATCAGAAAAAAGTGGAAACGAGTGATATTTTGGCGTTTTGGAACGATAAGTGTTTCCGAATTCACGGTGAGTGGTCTCCATAATTGTACACCGAGAATTCTACCATTAACATAATTTAATGCTCTACGGAAGATAGGTACGTGATGGGTTCTCTAATTTCGGTACGATTCTCAGGTGAACCTTATCATTAAACCAATGGTGACTAAGCGCAATTACTCACTTTTTTTCGTTAACTTGACGTTATCGTGATAATCTTCTGTTGGTTCTCCAAAATAATAACACTCGGACACTAAACTCAGGATACATGTGCATAGCCAAACCTCGAGATTATAGCAAAGCGTTGTTCCAATTCACAAAAAAATATTATCTATTTATCGACCGGTATCAGTGCTGAGTGTTATTTCTAGGATCTTTGAAAAAATTGTTTGCAGCAGAATGATAGTTTTTCTGAATATCAACAAGCTTATAGCTACACACCAACATGGATTCCGAGCTGAGAGATCAACACAAACTGCTGCATGCAATCTTTTTGAATATGTTTATATAGAACTGAATAGAGGAAGGCACGTGGCAGGGCTATTTTTTCACCTATCAGGAGCTTTCGATAGTTTGGACATAAATTTTATTGAGAATAAATTGTTTAATGTTGGATTCCGAGGAATATTCTTGGATTGGATTATAGATTCTCTCAGCAATAGGAAGATGATAGTCAAAGTAATGGGCTACCTCCAACTCTCATATTATGAACAGAGGAGTTCCACAGGGATCTATGCTGGGGCCACTACTATTTTTACTTCTCATAAATGACTTACCAGTCCACCTTAAATCGCAAATGCTATATATGCGGACGATACCTCATTGGCGGTCTCCGCGCAGACTTCAGAGGAACTCATATCATCCATTGCAGATACTGTAAATTCTTTTGTAAACTGGTGTAAATCTAACGGTTTAAGGGTTAATGTCGATGAGACAGAATGTGTAGAGAAGTGTCATATGTCATGTTTGGTATCGCTAGAAAGCTCATTTCTTTTTATATTAGTATTACTAACTTTATTTCAACTCCCTCGAAAAATTTCATCATTTTATCAATGGGTTTATTCAGTTTTTAATACTTAAAATTATTCCAAACATTATAATTGAAATTTTTCAATGAAACAACTGTCCATGTATTACATAAAAATGTTTTTATAAAAACTTACGTACGTTACTGTCTGAATTAAATTGTCATATCGCTTAAAACATCCAACTGATTCGTTTCCCGATTGAGAAAAGTTTTGAATAAATTTAGCAATACGCAATTACAGAGGTGTAGTCAAAAATACAAAACACACTGTACCTATATCCAGAGAGTTGAAATAATATCAGTACTGCTGAAATGAGAAAAAAACAAGCTCTCCTGCGAAACTAAAAGTGACATATAGTTCCATTTAAAAAAAATGCTGATGACTTCACTTCTCCACCAATGACAAATCTAAAAACTATGTGTATCCATGGAAAGGTGCAAATTGGAAAACCCTTCAACTTTCATCAGAACTTTTTATTGATAACCCTCATATTAACTGAGAAAAATGGGCGGGACCATATATTTGACTAACTATTGTCAAATAATTTAGATCTTGATGTGTTATTTTGATTCTGAGAGATAAATTCTTGGCAAAGTAGGAAATGACCTGAGTAATAAATTCAGAGAAGGCAATTACAAACAGAAAAGTTGACATTGATAAACAGGCTATGAGTTGTTTAAAAACTGTAAGTAAAATTCGAGAAAGAAGCAAAAGTTAGCACTCCTAAAATAAATGAAATAAAGCTATCAGTTGTGGTCAAATAGCAAAACTTTATATATGAAAAAATATTCGAAAGACATCATGAAGCTAATTCCCGAAGATACTGAACTATTTTACGACTTTCTGAAGTCAAATCCAGGGCAAGAATTAGAAGAGGATTTCGAGATTGATGACAGTTTCTTAGAAAATTAGTCATTTTAATTATAAAAACTAGAAGTTTGACTCATTTCTTATACTAAGTTCATTTTCGTCTGACGTATAGTGTTGGTTTGAGTGGTGTTGAGTTTCCTTTTGTTTCAGTTCAATTTAATTTGAATAAATAATCAGATAATATTTTGCATAACATGTTTTTCCTTGTATTGAACTTTAAGCTTGAGAATCTCAGAAATTTTTAACTGTGGAATAGTCGATTATTATAACTGATAATGTTTCCATAATGTGACTGAAAGTCCACTTGCATCATAATAAACTGAAGAAAAATGATTATTTACGTCCACACGATTCGCTGTGGTTCAAAGCTTGTCGCTCAGTATCTGCGAAACCCCAAAGCTCCATACAATTAGCCGCTGAATGCCTTTTTTCGTGCGCCTGGTCACCCGGCTATCCTTTGATCTGACTATAAACCAATTTAATAAGTGACTTTTATTACACAAACCTCGCCTGTTAATTCAATTCCTGTGCCATCTACCATCTTTCGTCGAAAATCCGCCTAAAATCATGTACGTGTTGGAGCTGTAGTCCACAGAAATTAGTCAGAATGACGAAGGGAGTCGTTATATATTGAATTCTCAACTAGAAATATAGGTCAATAGAAACTTAAAATTTATTTGAAGTTAAGCTGATCGACAAGGTCATAAAATTTAGCACCTTAGCTGATTTCTTCAACTAAACCTCTGCATTCAAAAATATTGACAGATAGAACTTTTTTCGGACAGACCAGCTACAAGTGAAGTTCCCCAAGGGTATATCATTGGCCCACCCCTCTTCGTTGTTTATGCAAGTGAACTTGCTCTTCATTTTATTAGATAGTTCTATGACAAGTTATTTTAGGTTGTAAACCTACCTATCTGGGGGGTTAACCCAGTAAACCCACGGCCGACACCGGAGGGAAAGATGCCTTTTCCCTCCCGGATGCGCATCCTTTGCTCGGGTAGGTGGTGTCGCAACTCACCAGGGCCTTAGGTGTTGTTTCTATTATTATTACTTTTTTTTTCTTGGAGTTTTGGCATCGACTGCTATGGTCATTAGTCATGTGTTCTGGGTAGGCCTTGTTACTAACTCCATACGCCACCTTAGGAGCAGCACTGTTAATTCGAACGCAACAGTGAATCGTGCAGGACTCACCCCAGTCGAGCCACGAGATTTTAATAATTTAATCGGTCAAATTAAATTAAAAAATCCCAGCCGCAACTGGGGCTCGAACTCCGTACCTTTCGACTCGAAGTCGGACGCTTTAACCACTGCGCCACGCCCCGACATTATTATTATTATTATTATATAAAATCCTGCTCTACGTCAATGATATTGAACTGCATTGAAACGTATCAGCTGAACATCAATAATAATGATAATATAACGTCTTTATTATTTTAGAAGATTATTTCAATAATATTTGAACGATGAATCAAAATAGAAAATTAGTTAATTTTTTTTTATTCAATGGCGAGTCACCAAAAAACTTGTTCTACCTTCCACTCAACGCTGTGAAGCTGTGAAGCAATAATTTTTCAAACTCAAGTTATGCTTCTGTTTGCAGTTCAGTGCATTAAGAGACAGTACGTGAAATACCTATGTAAAATTTTATATTTGAGATTGACATTTGAGTTCAATAAGATTTTGTATGATGCCTAAAAATTCTGGATATTGAGTATCTTCGTTCGTTGTGGTAGTTGACTGTAATGATCGAAAAGTCGGTAATAATATTAATAGTGCTCGCTAGGTGGAGCGGCCTAGAAACTGCTTTCATCTCTTGAACCAGAATTGACTAATCAGCGGAGTGTGTATTGGTTTGGACGGGGAACAGATGGCTTCAGTGCTGTATGTGTTGACCTGCCCTTGCACTGATGAGAGGCAACAACCTCGAAACTAGTCTGCAGGTGGTCACCCCGTCCAAATCAAAACATAATTCTGCTGATTGGTCATAGAGGGCACTTGCAATTGCGTCCTCTGATGTTTTGAGGAACATTGCACAAGTAGCTGTTAGATTTAATTCAATACCCGTCGTTGTCTTAGCCAGGGGAGTAGTTATTTTCTGACAGGTTCTTGCCATAATAAGCCTACACAGTTAGGTGTTTATGGGAGTAAAGGGTTCATCATCGGTCGGTAACGACTGTTCGTTAGCAAACGATCTTCCAAAGATTTCTGTCTTCTTCGATTAAATCTCTCAACCCGGAGATTCGGAGTGTCTTCCTCTGCTCGCAAGGTGGAGCGGCCTAGAAACTGCTTTCATCTCGTGAACCAGAATTGACTAATCAGCGGAGTGTGTATTGGTTTGGACGGGGAACAGATGGCTTCAGTGCTGTCTGTGTTGACCTGCCCTTGCACTGATGAGAGGCAACAACCTCGAAACTAGTCTGCAGGTGGTCACCCCGTCCAAATCAAAACATAATTCTGCTGGTTGGTCATAGAGGGCACTTGCAATTGCGTCCTCTGATGTTTTGAGGAACGTTGCACAAGTAGCTGTTAGATTTAATTCAATACCCGTCGTGGTCTTAGCCAGGGGAGTAGTTGTTTTCTGACAGGTTCTTGCCATAATAAGCCTACACAGTTAGGTGTTTATGGGAGTAAAGGGTTCATCATCGGTCGGTAACGACTGTTCGTTAGCAAACGATCTTCCAAAGATTTCTGTCTTCTTCGATTAAATCTCTCAACCCGGAGATTCGGAGTGTCTTCCTCTGCTCGCAAGGTGGAGCGGCCTAGAAACTGCTTTCATCTCGTGAACCAGAATTGACTAATCAGCGGAGTGTGTATTGGTTTGGACGGGGAACAGATGGCTTCAGTGCTGTCTGTGTTGACCTGCCCTTGCACTGATGAGAGGCAACAACCTCGAAACTAGTCTGCAGGTGGTCACCCCGTCCAAATCAAAACATAATTCTGCTGGTTGGTCATAGAGGGCACTTGCAATTGCGTCCTCTGATGTTTTGAGGAACGTTGCACAAGTAGCTGTTAGATTTAATTCAATACCCGTCGTGGTCTTAGCCAGGGGAGTAGTTGTTTTCTGACAGGTTCTTGCCATAATAAGCCTACATAGTTAGGTGTTTATGGGAGTAAAGGGTTCATCATCGGTCGGTAACGACTGTTCGTTAGCAAACGATCTTCCAAAGATTTCTGTCTTCTTAATATTAATAGTATTAATAATAATTTAATTTCTCTTGTTTAAATGTATGACGTAGAAAAGATTTTTATAAATGCAGTATCAAGGAAAGCGTCAGGAAATACTTTCTATGAATTACGGACATACAAAATATCGCAATAAACTACAAAAAGTACTAATTAATAAAAATATAATATAAAATCTTTAAAAAGACAAAAATTAACAATCATGCATATATCATAAAAATGAATAACAAACAACAAAGAATAGATTTAATTTGTATGTTATTCAAAAAAAAAGAAATTAAAATTCATCGATGGTATAGCAATTTTTTTCGATGAGGGCAGTTTTCAGTCTCGATTCAAAAACATCTATATTTGGTACACTTTCAAAATAATCTTCCAACTTATTGAAAAGTTTGAACCCAAGAGAAAGATGGTTTTTCTGGTATAAAGAGTTCGGTGCATTTTCGGTATTAGTATATCTCTAGAACTAGTCAAGTACTGATGATCGTCTGAAAAATTCTGAGTCGAATGGAGGTATCGTTAATAATAAGAATCATATATTCAAATTATGAAAATCTGTTCAAAAACTTAATTTTCTATGCAGATATGGAGCTAATCATGTTGGGATAGAAATTTTTTCCTATTATTCATATTCAGCCATCCAATTTCTTTGATTTTGTGATATTCGTTGCCCCGTTTCACACCAAATATCAACTATATACAACAATTTTGAACTTTTTGTATTTTATTTTTCTATTGCATTGTGATATTAGGTCCATAACGAATATCTGCATGATTGAAAATTGATAATATCAGTAATTCACATAATATTGTCTCAACACTTGGAGGAAGAATTTGTCTGTTTTCATAAATAATGTTGCATAGGCACCTTGTAAAAGTCGCTTGACATGTTTTCCGAATCACAATTCGGTATCAAATATAACACCAAGATTTTTCGTCGCATTCACCAGCATGAGTGATTCATTATTTGTAGTGATGTGTATAGAGTCAGACATTGCTTGTGTCTGCTTATTGGTACCAAAGAGCAAAAAAAATTATTTTGATGGGTTTATGATCGGACAATGATCAGTAGCAGCTTCTATAAGAGCATTCAAATCTTTATTTATAAGCTCACGAGCAATGTCTTTTTTCAATCCTGGAAAGCTGTGATATAACTGAGTGTCATCCGCATATAAATCAGCTTTGCAATTGAAGAGAGAGTTTATGAGACGGAAGGTGTATATAGAAAACATTAACGGCCCTAGGATGATACCTTGAGATACTCCTGATTTGACATTCAGAACTCTCTTCACCCATGCATACTTACTTTTTGTTGTGTATTACTTATCGGTGTATCTCCCGCATTCTGTTTTTCAATCAAACTGATGCACTCGTAACTCAATCATCAACTTTCAAATTACTCATTTTTTTTGTATTTATTGAAAGATATTCATGTAGTATGTTTGATTTTACATATTTGTAGGGGTGTTCACTTTTCAAACACTGCAATTTTTACGGTAAATCTGTGCTGAGCTGTGCGAGACTATACTTCCTTACAATCCGAAGAAAAATGCACAAGTTTTCCCACGTTTTTAATATTTTTCGACTATTTTTTCTGTAGCATACCCGAAATCATATTTATGTGTTTAAGTTGATGGCAATGTACTAATGGAAATATACAATTAAAATTTTATGAGTTCACTTTAAAAGTTTACGACTTTTGGACATGAATTTATTGTCAATGCTTATTTTATTATGACAGATAAAAATTACTGTTTTCATGCACTTTTAGTACACAAAGTTTTACGACTCGGCTTGAGACAGCGACGGCCTTTCTTTCCCCGGTAGTTAATTTTTACATTACGTTCAGTCGATGATTTGATCCTCGTTAATCCTTTCGGGAAATTCAGGCGACTACAAAGGAGAGGTTGCGATAAAATTTTCGAGTCGTTAAATGTGATTTCGGGTTCAAGACATCATTCATAGAGACAAAGCCGATTCGGAGTTTTGGTCACGTGATTCGATTTACTAGTTTCTGTACCGCAGTGCTTTATTTTCTTGCTCGAAAACTTTATTTCTCAATGCAGAAAATACATTGATTTTTTTTAACACCATTTATTCAAAATGTATTGAGGGAGCCTTGTTTCACATTCCATCATTAGTGTATATAATCAAAATTGCCCCCTTGTATATAAATTGTCGAGGTTTCCTAAGAAAACTGTTTATTGAGAATAATACACAGATATAAGAATTAATTTAAAAATACAGTTTTAAATATAAAATAATTTCGAGATGAAAATCTTGTCTGAAGTCTGGGACTCGAAGTGATGGCCTATTTGCTGTTTCAGTTGGAGGAAAGCTCGGAAAATCCACAACATCATTAGAATTCAGATTATCAACTTTCTCATAGAAAATGAACATGCTCCCTGGGAGATGAGAGAATCAATCTTGTAAGGAACACGGTTTAGTTTAGTGGACTTCCAGTACCTATATTTTTCCATAATATAATTTTATAAGTTGAAAATTGACATGTCAATTTTATCCCATATTTTTTTTTTTTTATTTATGAACAGATTTCGATGAAATTACAGGCAGTGATATTTCGAGACTCCCTGAATCCGAAAAGTTTTGAAATTGAATTGGTGGGTTGATTAATTGGCATATTTTTCAAATTTCATTCCACCATAAATTTTTCATTGATCGACACGTTTCAATGTCATTCACAAATGAACCATTTGAAAATGTCGTGAATCCAGTGGTGTAGTTAGACATTTAAAAAAAAACCGCTAAATATTTTTAGTTTTTTTTTAGTTAGATTAGTTGGCCCTGGAAATGGAGATTTATCTATGAAATTTGGTGTCCTAGTTGACTTTTCGAATGTCTACCTAATGAAAGAAAAAAATATTCGAATCGGTTGAAAAAAGTTGATTTCATAAGGGTTCTCTGGTCTTAAGTGGGTCACGCTGTATATAGAATATTACACTTTTCTTAATTCCACGAATATTGCTTTATCTAATAGTAAATTTCATTCTGAATCCGGAAATGTACTTTTTTTCCAATTATAATGGTTATTCATTCAGAAAATGTCGATTTCGTAGATAAGTGCAATTTTTTGTCAAAAAAGTTGCCCTTTTTCAGTTACCCCTTTGTCGAATTCAATTTTTCAGCTTATATTTGGAATCAGCTCGTTCGAATTACGCCTGGAGAAAATTTTCGATTTTTCGTGAAGTGAAAATTTTCTCAAAATTCCATTTTCTTCCATATACCGGGTGAGTGAAATTCGAGTAGATGCATGGTGATCTCGGAAACGGTAAGAGATACAGAGAGGGTTAAATCAAGGCATAGTTGCGTATTATGTAGCTCATTACTATGATGATGAAAAATCTGAGATAGACCTCTCACTTTCAGAGATATACAGGAAAAAACGAAAAATTCGATGTTTGTTTTTCACTTATATGTGCTTTAATACCATGATACCATCGAAACGACTAAAAATTTCAAGTGGTATTCACAATTATGATAAAATATGACCATTGAGGCGTAAAAAAAGGGATAAAAAAATCCAGGTCCGTATTTAAAATTTCATAGTTAGAGGTGGCCCAAGAAAAACAACACCCTGTAGAACACTTTCGTTTAAATATTTTTACAGCCCATTGAAAGTTGCAATAGCAAAGTGCAAACAGTTTCCGGAAATCTATTGTATTAAGGCAGATATAAGTGAAGAACAAAAACCAAATTTTTCGTTTTTTCCTGTATATCTCTGAAAGTGAGAGGGCTAGCTCAGATCTTTCACCAGCATAGTAATGAGCTCCATAATATGCAACTTTGCCTCCATTCAACCCTTTCTGTAGCTCTTACCGTTTCCGAGATCCTCTATCTACTCGAATTTAACTCATCCAGTAGATTACCTATAGCATTTTTCGACTATGATCGCGTTGGAGTGTTTTTAAAATGTGTAATCCCATGAGTATCATTTCATCTTAGAGAAAATTTCATTTTGAATCCAAAAATATACTTGTTTTTCCAAATAAAATGCTAATTCATTCAGGAAATGTTTATTTTGTGAATAAGTGCATTTTTTAGTCGAAAAATTGCCCTTTTCCAGTTACCCCTTCGTCGAATTCAATTTTTGAGCTGATTTTCGGAATCAGCTCATCTAGTTACGTCTGAGAAAAGTTTCAGATTTTTCGATAAACAAAAAATGAAAATTTTCTCAAAATTCGATTTCCTTCTATATAGAATATTACATTTTTCGACTTAGATCGCGTCGGAATATTTCAAAAATGCTTAATCCTGCGTATATCACTTCGTCTTATAGAAAATATTATTCTGAATCCGAAAATAGACTTTTTTGCAAATTAGAATGCTAATTCGTTTCGAAAATGTAGATTTTGTGGAGTGGTGCATTTTTCCGTCAAAAAAATTGTCTTTTATCAGTTCGCCCTTTCCCCCCTTTCTGTAAAAATGTCTGACCATCGAATATTATGGTTTAAAAAACTGTCACCCCCCCTGTCACAACTCAAAAGCTAGATAGAGAACGCAAAGGAATTCGGAAAATGTTTAAACTGTTTCGGACATGAAAATTACTGATGAAAAAATCGACCGGAGGCTCGTCCCCCTTTCTTGTAACGAAAAAAATTGTGAAAATTATCTGATCATAAAATAATACGGTTTCAAAAAAGTTTACCCCTTTTCCCCCTTCGAAAGCTAGAGAACGTGTAGAAATTCGGGAAAAATTCCACGATCAATTAACAGGCAAACAACCGTGCAACAATGACTAACTAAAAAACTAAAAAAGAAATCAATAAATAAAATTAAAAGAAACTTTTTAGAGAAAAGCTTTCATTTAAATGAACTAAAAAGAAGGAAATATATTTAAAAGTGAATTAAAACCATCATTTTGTTACATTATGAAATTTTAAATGATATAAAAGCTTGTCTGGAGGATGAATCTTAAGGTAATTTTAAATTTGATTTACAATGAGATATAGGAGGATATATTGAAAAATTCGTAGCATACTATAGAACCAAACAAAATTTCAATGTCAAAATATTTGATTACTCAACATATTCTCCTCTTAATTGGATACATTTATTACAGCGAACCTGCAACGTCTCTAGACCTTTCATAAAAAATGTTTCTTCTTTCTCTGCAAACCAGATCTCCACAGCTTGTATTACCTCCTCGTTGGAAGAAAATTTACGACCCTTTAAACTTTTTTTCAGCTGAGGAAAGAGATGATAGTCGGACAGAGCCAAATCTGGTGAATAAGGGGGGTGTTCTAGTAATTCAAACCCTAAATCACGAATTTTTTGCATGGCAACATGAGATTTGTGTGCAGGGGCGTTGTCCTGCAACAACAAAACACCTTTGGATACCTTTCCTCGTCTTTTCTCTTTAATTTTATCCCGTAGAGTTGTCAGGGTCACTGTCTATTTTCACAAAATTCCCAAAATAGCAACTAATGAACCCTGACTTGTTTGTGGAAACCGCGGCTAAGCTTTTAGACAGTGGAGACGGGGAGGGTAGAGAGATTTGAAGAAAGTTATAAGATAGGTAAGAAATATAATTTATTGATTTAAAGCTTGACGGAAAAGAGTTAGAAAAGTGGAATAGAAGAAAGAAGGCAGGTGGCTTCACCCTAACGTAGAACAGGAAGAAGAAGAAGTTTACATGAAAAGACCTTGGCTGCTGATCCTGGCTACTGTGGCCAACCGTAAAAATCAACAGGCCATGAACATAGAAGAAGGAGAGAGGAAGAAGAAGATAGAAATTGACAGTACAATTTGACAATTGGCGTTATGCGAAACTAATAACAAACAATAACAAACAATTTAAATGCAATGGTTCGTGTACAAGAACTGCAAAGAATCAACAATAGATCTGAATCCGACAACAGTAATTATTGTACTGATGGAAGAATACAGTTACCCTCGGTATGCATACCACCGGTTTACACTTATTTATGTGATTCTCAATGAAGCAAGTTGACCCAAAATTACTATTTTATATTACTTGACGCACTTTTCTCGTAGGGTTCGATGACACCGAGATACGGATTTCGTCCTTTATGTATCCAATGCTCCCAGAGAAGTAAATAAATAATGTTAAGATGGTTACCTTGACTTTGGAGTGTTGGTGAACTTCAGCAGGGCTCTCTCGATATACTACCTTGGACTTCTTTCAGAGCGAAATATTCGCTTCCACAATTACGGGCGATTTCTCAGATTCTTGGCTTGTACAGGGCGACTTTATAGTTCAGTGCAAAGAATAAAAGCTACGAGAGCTTAGCAGGTGATAGTCATCTACAGGATGGTCTGGAGAATAAGCTTAAGAGTATGCGTTTGCATGCAATAAGATAAGCGTTATGATATCAGTAGAAAGTTATACTACTTGATAGAAGAAGGCCTGAAAGGAAATATCTTTCAGAAAATATTTTATAACGGCATGTGAGATGAGTTTAAAAGCTAGTAAGAGGGGTTCCGAAGCAGAAAAGTAAAGTAAAATAAAACATACCTTTGATGGAGTGTGGCCTTTCAGAAGGTTCGTCCTTCGACAAACAAAAGTTCAAAGACTTACGTTGTTTCAATATGAATCCAACCAAAGTTGGGTATTGATTATCCGACCGAATAAATCAAAAGTTTTGTAATTTGAAACAAATAAAATCTCAAAAATCCGTAAAAATACGATGCTCTTCACGTGTCTGGTCTGGACCAAAAAAAGAAGGAAGGGCCTTTTTTTATGAAGCTCTAGTTTGCTGAAAGAGGGGAAACTTGAAGTTGACATGACAGAATGATAAGTCACTTTTCACTTGTCATGGATATGACAGAAATGACACGAAATTTATGAATACATTCCCGAATTTCTCCAGGAAATGTTTAAGGAATGCAAAGCCACAATGAAAAGGAATGCCATCAATAGAAAAGGTATGAAAGTCACTTTTCGGTAGAGAGAGATCATTATTCAATTATAGAAGTGGGGTTGTGTTTGGTTGTTGTTTGTTTACAACCTGTTTACTATTGTAGGATTAATTCCATCAGAGGATAAATGAAGAGAAGAGATCAGCAGAAATATGTGAAACAGGCGATAAATCACTCCGAAAGCATCCAAGTAGCTAGCTGTACGAAAGTTTAATATGATCAAGCCGAGTGAAGCCGCAGCTATGCTAAAGGAAAATGCCATGAACCATGATCAGAGCGATTTTCAATATCAAAAAGGTTTAGTTGATGTGGAAGGTTTTCTGAACTACCGACTTGCAGCCAATATATTAATGAATATACAGGTGGTCATCAAAATCAACCTCGAATAAAATAGAGAGTTTCATCCAGGCGAAATCCGAAGGCAATACTACTCGTGGTAGTCGAACCGGGCAAAGAGTAACATAAGCGTTTATGAGACCGTAACAGAGTGGTCAGTAATGTCGAATAGTAATCTCCAGTTATTGTCACCCTTATCCAAAAAATCAACCATGATTACTCCATGGCAATCCCAAAAAACTGAAGCAAGAACTTTTCCAGCAGATTTTTGGACACGAAACTTGATAGGTTTTGGAGAACCAGAGTGTCGCCATTCCATCGATTGTTGCTTTGATTCTGGATCGTAGAAATGTACTCAAGTCTCATTCATAGTAACAATTCGGTTTGAGAATTCTACATCGTTTTCAAATCGAGCACAGATCGAAACCGATGCTTGCACGCTTGCACGCTTTTGGTCAACATTCAAACATTTAGGGATCCATTTTGCAGCAATTTTTCTCATGTCCAAATTGACGTGAACTATATGATGAACGCGTTCGTATGAAATATTCAGTGCTTCAGATATCCGTTTTAGCCCAATTCGACGGTCCGTTAAAATCATGTCATGAACTGCATCGATATTTTCGGGGACTGACACAGAAACTGGCCTTCCCGATCGGTCATCATCTTCAAAGGAAAATTCACCTCTTTTGAGGCTTGCAGTCCAATTTTTCACGGTCGCATACGAAGGACATTGATCACCAAGGGTATTAAGCGTATCTTCGTAAATCTGTTTAACTCTTAACCCTTTTAAATACAGGTACTTGATGATGGCTCGATAATCCAATTTTTCGAATTTCACAATTTCGGTGGACATATTTTTTCTTTTAATTTATTGCGAAACTCCGGTTTACCTTTTTGACGTCAAACTTTACACTGACACTTCTAATAAGTTATTGTTCGTTGCTATAGTAACGCAATATTTTGTTTATGCAGGGAACTGGTCTAGGCTAACTAGATATCAATACCCGTCCACAAAACCCCATAGGAGAAGTTCGGAAACAACTCGAAAAGACCAAGACAACCGAAGAAAGACCACAAAACCCCGTTCTCATTCTCCCCTATATCAGGGGTATCTCCGAGAAGATCAGAAGGATCGGAAATAAATACAACATCAAGAGTTGCTTTCAATCCCGCAGTACCTTACGAAGCTTCCTCACCAAGACGAAACCAGAGAACACAACAGAATCTAGCAAAAACTGTATTTATAAAGTACCATGTGAATGTGGAGATTCCTATATCGGAGAGACCAAGAGGCCATTATCAGTAAGAATAGCCGAACACAAAAAGTGGACTCAACGAGGGGAAACATCAATATCGGGAATTGCTGACCACGCCTGGACAAAACACCACCGAATTCTTTGGGACGAAGCTAGTGTTCTTCATAGAGATGAACATTGGTTCAAACGGAAATTTATAGAATCCACCTATATAGAAGCCAATAGTGCCTTCAGTCAACCAAGCGTGGAAATTAAAAACGTATGGAAACCGCTCATGGACCGTTTTGGAGGGAGAAAAAGCGCGAAACCACGCGCGCCACAAGACCGCGCGTAATTACACCGTAATTACACTTTAATTATAGACCTATAAAAGGTCGCGTAGCATCTGATTTTGTCATTATTCACCAGAAGACGATTGCGGATTCAAGCAATTGAAACGTTGTGAAAAATTTGAAAGAGATAGAAATCTTTCAACCATTAAGATGATGGACGTCCGAAATATAAGTAATCTCGATATCAACACATCCTCGTACATAGTTACTTCTCGCGTCAAGTTTTTATATCATTTAAAATTGTATAATAATGGGTTTAATTCACTTCATATATATTTTCTTCTTTTGAATGTATTCAAATAAAAGCTTTTTTCTAAACAGTTTTTTATTTTTCCAGTTAACATGATAATTCATTCAGAAAATGTCGATTAGGTGGATAGGTGTATTTTTTAGTAAAAAATTGCACTTTCCCAGTTACTCATTTGTCTAATGCAATTCATGACGTGATTTTCGGAATCAGCTCGTCGAGTTACGTCTGAGGCAAGTTTGCGATTTTTCCAAAAATAATTAAAAATCATAAAGTATTAAGTAGTTTCCAGCAGTATTAGTCAGAGCAGCGTGTATTAATAAACATACTAGATACCTACTTTTTCCAATGCAATCGTGTACACTATATTTGTTTATAACTTAATTGAACCTTAGATCGTATCAACTTTTTTTCAAAGTTGATTTATGCGCTGAGGAAGTCAGTTTCGAAAAAGCCACAGAAGTAACTGATTTATCTTCCTATAACACTCTTGACTGAATATTCTCATTAGATTCCGTTTAGTCAAACACGAGGAAATTTATGGCCGTACGCGATGACCTTTCTTTCCATCCGCTTAATTATGTATCTCATCTTGTAGTAAACATGTGTAATAGGAGAAAAACGTATTTTACCGTTTGTGACTAGGAGGATAAGCGCAGCTCGAACAGGATGGCGGTCAATTCCACCAAAGATCATTTCAAATGCAACAGTTTGATCCATCAACATGTAACATGAGAATTCGAAAAAAGATAGAAAGTGTTTGCTAGAGAGTATCAATTAAATATTTGATTAAAGTACCTTACTCTCTAAATTTTTTCACCAAATCTGACAGAAAATAATTACCTATTTCCCTGGGAACACCTCGACGGATATTTGTGCAGCATTCCTTCAAGTACTTGTAAGTGTCTTTTGTTATCAAACTTTCAATAAAACTAGGTATATAATAAACACAATAAAAAATTTAAATAGTTCTGACTTCTATGAGCTGAATCTTTTTAATGAAAATAAGTAAAAACATCATAATCTCGCCCTTAACGAAGACGATGAATGAAGTCATAAAATCCCGTACTTTTTCTGATTGCCATAAAATTAGAAATGTTTTCTCAATACCAAACGAAGAACGTACCGAAAACTGTGTAAACTAAGATCTATCTCAATACTGTTCACATTCGGTAAAATATTCAAAGCAGCTCTAAAATCGCAGCTAGTAGAACAGTTTTCGGCACCTAACATCATTTCAGACCACCTCTTATTTTCCACTTAGTGGAAGCATTCAGAGAGATGGTAATTCGACTTCGTTGATTTTATTCATTTCATTAAACATCACATTTTTTCGTTACAATTTGTGTAATTGATGACACACTAGGAAATACCCTTAATGACCCCATTTCTCAGAAACATACCTTGTTATGGTTCAGGTACTTTGATAACGTACCTGTAGGTTTTGATGGTTCCAACCTCCGAGCAATAAAAGATATAGAAAGGGCTATCCTGTCTCTTTCTTGAAAGCAACACACCCGACGTTGTTTATAAAAATATATGCTCGGATCATGTTAAAAATAACATTATCGGATATTTCCGTTTCCACTCATTACTCAGGTTGGAATTCCGTATTGTTATTCACTCTTAACTTGACGATCTAGTTTGTTTACATGCGTTGACAACTTATTTATCGTCTTGTCAGTTCAGTTTGGATTTGAGCATATTTGTATAATTGTTTTAATTTTAAGTGGTAGAAGTGTTGTGTTGGATTGTTGAATTGTTATATGAGAGACCTTATCTCTGCGAAATGGCGATAATGTGTGAAGTTTGTGGGCTGAAAAAGTTATCAAGCACTAAACAAACATTCCACAAGTAAGTATCAAATCAAACCATGGGCGTCGCAGCATGGCATATACCATGTCTGATGGGCATACCCTACTTAGTTTTCAGTAGTATTATTAAAATTGAATTTTACTGATTCCCGATTGTGAGACAAATTACACTTTTTGTTGAAATAGCTTAAAAGAAACTTTGTACTTTGAAAAATGATTATCTATTCATAAATAGGAAAATACTTGTTGCAGTAGGTACACTGAAAAATAAGTAAGTAAGCAAACTCAACTTTTCAAAACCAAATTCAAATTATAAGTCACTAGCTATGAACCCAATCTGCTGGGTACTGGAATGTTTTGTTCATGTACAGGGATTATCACATAACCCGTTCATCAGAAGTTTTCGATGTTTCCATTTGAATAAAAATGTTGCTTCCGTAAACCGTACGTGGACATGCACTTCTTGATTGTAAACGAAACACTGTTTATCATCACAAGTTTAAAATCTAATGAACGGGTTACGTAGGTATAATAATTGTCAAGACAATAATTCCATTCTCTCATATTCCTTATGATACTTTGACATTGGTTCAGATACATTATATTTTCAGGTTACCAAGCAATAGAGCAATTGCCCAGTTGTGGTGTGAATCACTCACTTAGAAATCCTCAGTAATCTGTTCTAACCACTTTTGGCCTCACCATATTTTTCGGTCAGTTTGTAGAACTGTAATCAGTAAAGGAGCATTGGCATTACCAGTCTTGGCATTTCATGATGAATCCTCATTTGATGCGATAAGGTAATATTTTTCAGTTTTCTTCAAAATATTTTTCTTACCAGTAAGAATTTGGGCGCAGTTTAAGGGTTTCCGGAGTGCAAAATTCGTACTGATTATCAAATCAAATGCTTCCAGCTCGTATCTGATTAATCATATTTATTCAATATTTCATGTTCATTGGACAAATATCAAGTTTTTTTTTTCTCAAAACAACAGCAAACATGAAGTTGTCTAACAAATTCGTTCATTTAGTGGATTCCAACTCCTTCCAGCGTTGAAAGATATTAAGAATGAAAGCTCTGCAACTGGCACTGTCCCCGAAGTTTGAAGCATCTTTGTCTTCTACGATGGCAGCACCGATGACAGCTACGATGACAGCACCAGAATCATTGTTCGTGAGACATATGGTAGGCAGACAAAAACGGTTTTTTTATGCCTCGCAGAAAGTTCTGGAAAATAAGTTTTCGAATAGGGCAGGAGAGAGTTTTGGAATTGGGAAAAAAGACTATGGTCATGAAAAAAGTAAAATGCTAAGGATAACGAAGGAGAAGAATAGGAGTGAATTGAAGCAGAGAAAGAAAGTGAATCACCCGAGCAATCGTAATATACAGCAGATCCAGAAGAAGAGTAGAAAAATTAGGTTTCTTTCAAGACTTTTTCTTTGGTTTGGGAAGAAGTTAGAATAGATTCTTGGTTGTAATTGCTTCGTATCTTTGGTTATTCTTTTGTACTTTGCTGTCATTGTGAATTTTATCGAAATTATGAAACATTGAGTTGTTCTATCACATCAGAAACTTGTATCATTGAAATTATTCGAAAACTACAACTGATTCGTCTTTTGACACCTATTCAATTAACTTCCGTGCTTTTGACTTCGCTATCCGAATTTTACAATGTTGTATGTCATGTCTTTGGCGGTTTCCAGTAAATAATATTACAAGGTTGGATGATAACAAATCTTCATTTTGCTACCAAAACCTAGATGGTGCCAGTCATTAGCAGTGAAATAACAAGTAAGTTACAAAGGAATATATTGAGAGCTTTACATGTTCACCCTCCTCAATGAGGAAGAGTCAGAAAATTGATGAAAATTCAAAATCTGTCAGAAGCTGGCTGGAGTTAGACCAAAAGACAGGAAGTTTGGTGCAGTTGCAGAAGGATACGGGACTCAGTATTTATGATGGTCTGTTGCATCGCAAATGAGAGAGCCCAGATGGAGCAACTGTAGTGTACCAACTGGTCCTGCTGAAAGCACATATTAAAAATTTGTTAATAAAACCTCATGGTGGTCCTGTAGGAGGATACTTTGCAATCAAAAGGATACTGGTTCAAATTCGAAAACGATTTCATTTGGAAAATTACCGTCGAGATGTAAAAGAATGGTGCAGAAATGGTGAATCATGTTCTGCAATTCAAACTAGTCAAATTCGAAGAAAACTGACGCATTCTCCATCTAAGTAGAGGACAAAGTTGTTCCAGTATACCTCGACAAAGTTTATGAGTTCTGCAGACGTCGTCTCCAAATGTCTAACGACAAAATTAAAAAGGGAATTGTCAAGAACACTCCAAGAACTATATTTGAGCCAGGTGATCCCGTTTGGCTCTACCAACCTCAGAAAAAGAAAGAACTATGCCCCAAGCTACATACAAAATGGACAGCACCATACGTCGTCACCAAGATGCATATAACTCCTGGTGCGTTTACTGATTCGCTTTTGTTTCAACTAAAGTTCTTGATCCTGTAATTGCGTCAATAGAGTTTGTTCCATTCGTCAATGGATGACGCTTAAGTCGAATATAGTGGAGTTTCCAACAATCCAAAGTGCCTACTAGATAAATTTTTTGAGTTTTTGAACGTTAACATTATTTTGAGGTTATATGTCAATTACATTGTGTGATTTTTCTGTTCTTTTAATACTTTTCGCTCAGTTCGGTAGTTTTGCGACGTTTTTAGTTGTTGGGTTATTGTTATTTATTTGTTCTTGTGTTTTTCTGTCATTCGTAAAAGTTAGGGTAGTGTATAGCATTTTTTTGTGAGTCTCGACTTCGACATGACAATCATGACATGGTTCAATTTGAGGTTATGTCGATGACGCAGCATGCGTTTGTCAAAACGACATGTCAAGTCATCATGATCGGTAATGATTTGCCTGCCATCTATGTTAAAATTGAGTAAACTCTCTTGACGCAATAAAAATGTCATGAATCAAGCAGGCCGTACATCAACAGTTTTGGATGACAATTTCACAGCTATAAGTAATTCCACCAGGAGTTATATGCATCTTGGTCGTCACAACATTAGGGTGGCGACATGTCAATCTGTGTTGAGGTGGTGATTAAAAGCGATCAACGCATAATTTTTTCTAAGAAATCTCAGGTGATCGACTCTCACCGCCGACTTTGGTGCAACGGACCGCCGGCCGGCACTCATAGCACTCTTGACGATGTACGCGACCGAGCGGCTCACTACTGGGTGATTAGAAAAGGAGGTCACGCTCGAAAAGGCGCCAAGGAAGTACTTTTCTCTCTCGAAGTCCAAATTAACACTCGAACTCGTCAAGGTTTTTTGCGCCGCAACCCGCAACACCTCCAGGCCGATACTCGCCGAACAGGAAGAGATTCGAACCGTCTTTGACATTCGCGAAGGACTCGTCGAAGAATTAGCGGCACGAGAGATTTATCCGCGGTTAATTGGCGATAATGAGTTTGCGTAAGGGTACTAATGGGTACCGTGCTGGGTAATGACCCACGAATTTTGTCCAAAGTGTATGTACGACGGCGAACTAGTGCCACTGCCAGAATAAAACATCTCTAATGACACACTTAATTTGTCAATTGATACATTTAATTTGTCAACTGACAAATTTAACCTGTCAATTGGCACAATTAATCTGTCAATCGACACACTCAATCTGTCAATTGACACACTTAATCTGTCAATTGACACATTTATTTTATCAAGTGACAGATTTTACTCAATACACTATTCATATGTTGCTGTACGATGACGTTCTAGTGCCACTGCAAAAATGAAAAATATCTCAATTGACACATTTAATTTGTCAATTGATACATTTAATTTGTCAACTGACATCAATCTGTCAATTGACACACTTAATCTGTCAATTGACACATTTATTTTATCAAGTGACAGATTTTTCTCAATACACTATTCATATGTTGCTGTACGATGCCGTTCTAGTACCACTGCAAAAATGAAAAATATCTCAACTGACACATTTAATTTGTCAACTGATAAATTTAATCTGTCAGTTGGCACAATTAATCTGTCAATCGACACACTTAATCTGTCAATTGACACACTTAATCTGTCAATTGACACATTTATTTTATCAAGTGACAGATTTTTCTCAATACACAATTCATATGTTGCTGTACGATGACGATCTAGTGCCACTGCAAAAATGAAAAATATCTCAATTGACACATTTAATTTGTCAATTGATACATTTAATTTGTCAACTGACAAATTCAATCTGTTAATCAACAAATTTATTTCGTCAAGTGTCAGATTTTTCTCACTACACTATTAATCTTAATATGTTGTTGTACGACGACGTACTAGTGCCACTGCAAAAATGAAAAATATTTCAATTGACAAAATCAATCTGACAGTTGTCACATCTATCAATTGACACACTTAATCTGTCAATTGACACATTTATTTTGTCAACTGACAGATTTTTTTCAATACACTCTACATGTTCATATGTTGTACGACGACTTACTAGTGTCACTGCAAAAATGAAAAATATGTCATTTGACAAATTTAATCTGTCAATTGACACAATCAATCTGACAATTGTCACAATTAATCTGTCAGTTGGTACACTTAATCTGTCAATTGACACATTTATTTTGTCAATTGACAGATTTTTCTCAATACACTATTCATGTTCATATGTTGTTGTACGACGACGAACTGGTGCCACTGCAAAAATGACAAATATCGCAATTGACAAGTTCAATCTGTCATTTGACACAGTCATTCTGTCAACTGACACATTTATTTTGACAAGTGACTGATTTTTGTCAATGCACCATTTATTTTCTTATGTTGTTGCATCCTATCATTCCTATCCATGTGGACTGAGTGGAGAAATGATAATGGAAAACGAACTGATGACGGTTATATCGCTACCGCTTATAAGAAGGAGTAAAATCAATTCACCATCTTTTCTGATGTGCTCGGATGATGGCAGTTGGGATGATAGAAACTATGCTTATATATGATGATGAGCACATAGAACATCATTTCAAATATCGACTCAGGAGGAAAATTGCTCTCAGCCAATTTTAATAATTTTTTGGGATATTGTAGTACAAGTCACTAAAAGCTACATGTACAAGTTTAAATTAGTTTCTATGTCCAGTTTCGGAGATATGAATTTTTCAAAATCATAAAAATTGCTGTATTTCCAAAACATAGTAAGATTCACTTATACAGAAATATGTATTTTTAGATGATTAGTAACAAAATAATAGCATTTCTGGTTTGGAGAAAGTCAAATAACACATCAGTCAGTCTATCGTTAATATAGAAGAAGCCACCTATTATACAGGATGGGTCAAAAATAGCAACAATTCAGCATATTCTGCAAAACTTTATCATCGGTCCCTTTAGTCAAACTGGGAATTTTTAATGGGATTCTTTTTTAATGACAAAAAGATTTTCTCTAAAAGTTTCGACTTTTACAAAACAGTACTTCTTTTTCAATTGTTTGTTTTTTATACTACATGTTTTTAACAATAGCGACACAAAACAACCAGTTTTAGTCAATAAATCCGCTTTGTAGTCAAAACTACTCGAGGAAGACTTATAGTAATTTCTTAATATAATAGACGAAGAAAGTGATGACGTCACAAATGTCATTCTTGTCAAATCTGATTCTAAACAAACCTTCGTCGAATTTGAATCAGTTTGTCCGATAACTCTGATATTGTTTCCGTAAGGTTTTTCAACTTATTTTACCTGAGAAAACAAAATCCAAACAACCAAACACAAACTAATAAGCAAAGCAGCAAATAATCAACAGAGAATGTCACCTAAAATTCTTTGTTTGGAATCAGTATTTGACAAGTATGACATTTGTGATGACACACTTTCCTCGTCTATTAGCTTCTAAAATTTAAGATCACATTCCATACGGGGGGAGTTTACAAATATTAGTTGAAATCGGTTTTGTAAGTAACGTATATGTTTGTTGATTATTTTTGAATGGATCTGCCAATAAAGATCATATTTTACAGTTTTACTTCAAAATAAATTATGCCACTCTTGGGTAGGTTTCATTAATTTCCTATGACTACTTTTTGGAATATAAATTGAAATTGATATTCTATAGAATATATTATTTCTTGATGTAAATTCACTGTCCAGATTGAAATGAAAAGTTGGCTTCTTCTAACTTAACTACCGACATCATTTCATAAGTGCAGCTGTCACGTCAAGGAGGTTGAGGTAGGGGTGCAATTTGTTGATTTAAAAGGGTCAGTTTGAAAACAAAAATTAATTCTGTTAAATCACTGTTTGAAATGTTCTGAAATGTATGAATCATAGGAAAAAATTAATTTAATCCCTGCATTATGACCCCTCGATAGAAGCGGATTTGAATTTTTAGGTAATTCTGTATATTATCTGCTTTACAAAGAAACCAATGAAGAGGGAATTTCACAGGATTAAGTACATAAACTGTAACTTTAACTACGAGTTCACTCCGATAGTTTTCTATTGTTGAAATACATATCGCAATCGGAAAAGTGCTCTCACTCATAAGGCACACCACTACACGCCTTGTTTCCTCAAGCTCGCAGACAGGCCACTCGAAATGTACCATAACAAAAATGATATCAACACTATGGAGGTATTGCAACACGCAATTACAGCTGCCTTTGAACAAATATCGCCAGATGTTCCGCGCTTTGTATATGGAAATACGAAACGGCTTGCGAGTATATCGAATGATCTAGTTTATTTCATACTCCGCTATTTTTAGAACTACACTTCGTTATAAATATTGAAACACAAGCTGTTTCTTCACCACTCCGTGCAGTACGAGTTTGATTTATCTGCCCTCGCGTTTATGAAGATTGAAAGGGGCTATACAGGGTATTGTATTCATCTAATCAATAATTCTGAGTGCTTCTATATGATTTCTGCGATCAATAATTTTTGACAAACAGTACTTATCAACTACTTCAGGATAGTTAGGTAGATAGATATATTCTATTATTACTTTACGTTTCTCACATCATTTAGGGCCGATATTATAAACATATTTTGGAGACTCAGTCTATAAAGAAATTTTGATTCCAGATGTCAGACAACTGAACTTTTTCAAAAATACAATTAGGCTACATATGAATAGACAAGAACAACAGAACATAGAACACCAGTATGAAACTCGACAGAAAAATTATTCTTTTGTTCCAAAATCACGCAAAACTACTCTTCAAGGGTCTTATTTTTACCTAGCTCCTGGACTATATAACCCCATTCCATTACCCATCAAATGCATCAGAAGTATCCACTCATTCAAAAATTAACTCAAAACCTGGATCTTGAGTTTGCCAAGAAATAATAATATTCCTGATTATCACAGAGACTGATTAGATCATTATGTATATTGATATTATTGTTTATGAATCTAATAGTTCATATAATGTGATGAGTATATTCATCCTTACTTGAGTGAAAGTTCATTTCTGGTCCCATGATAACATTATTCCTACTACTTTTATTTTATCACTAATAATTTCTTAATTAACTTATTTACACCCTTTTCATTATATACATTCTCTTTATTATTCAAATCATTATTTATAATTGTGTTAATTCATCTCAAGCACAGGTACATTCTTCTGTGGGAATTACATATTTATTCTATATTTAAATTATTGTGAAACATGTGATACTACATATTTTTTCTGAATAAATATTTATTATTATTGATTTTATTATTAACTTTAATTTCAACAGTCAAGTTAACCAGCCTTGAAATGTCAGTTTTATAAAGGTCCCATTTCTAAAATAAAAACAAGAAAAATTAACCTAGCATAAAAGTACCTATCATGCTACAGTAATCAAAATAGGCGCTATAGAAATGCTGACCTATTAGTTGATGGTATTTGTACATTTGAAGAGTACAGACTTTCTTGATAATCGAATTTGGTTTCTAAATTATGTCTCTTTCCACAAGGTGAATTGATCCAACCGATATCTCATCTAATTAATTGTCTAATCATTTAATTAATTGACACTTCAATAATAGTCACAGCATCTTCTTCAATGTTAGGAAAATAATAAAAATAGGATTATACAGTATGAGTCTTCATAAAGTGCACAAATTGAAATGAGTGAAACTATTCTCAATTTTATCGACGGAAAACGCATTGAAAAAATCTAAAAAAATAATTTATATGTTGTGTGTAATTTTTTAAATTTCTGTTCGATACCGTGATCCCTGTGTGAACAAAACTTTTGAACTAAATTATCTATCTCGAAGAAACGAACTCCATAATTATTGGAAGTAAATGGGCGTCCTCATAAAAATTGCCGAAAAAAACTTCCCCCAATTGGAAATTAACATGATTGTTTAGCCAAAAGCTGTGTGTTTCATCAATTTTTACAATAATCGTAAACATTTTCAATAAAACCCATACATTATCTAAATTTTTTATTACTTTGAGTTATTCTCTAACGTATAAGCTATTGAATGGTGAAAATCTGATGTCAATAACTCTATTATAACAATTTCTATCTACTGTTGAAGAAATTAATTATTTCCCCAAATAAAGCATGCCTTTTGAGTGCCCTCTTTCAACAGTTGATATAAAATGGTACGATTGAGTTATAAACATGCAATTTTCATCATCAGGTAGATCATAAAATATAGAATTCTTTAAAGTAATGAAAAAGTTAGGTAATGGTAGGTTTTATTAAAAAATTGTACGATTATTTTAAAAATTTATGAAAAACAAACATACTCTGATAAAGAAACGTGGTTATTTTCAATTGGAGGCAGTGTTTTCCCATAATTTTCATTTTATAAGGACGCCCTATTACCAATCAGTATGGAGTTTGTTTCCTCCTGATAGACCATTTATTTCGAAAGTCACACTGTTTTGTCCATACAGGGGTCACGGCAGTAAACAAAATTTCAAAAAAATCCCATAAAAAATTTAATTTTTTTTTAGATTCTGCAGTTTGCCGTCTATAAAATTTAGTATAGTATTTCTCATTTCAATATGTGCACATTATAAAGACTCACACTGTAAACTAAATTATTGACGGAACAACTGTTGAAAACGGCCATTTTCTACAAAGTTAACTTTAACGGATACCCCCTTCCTCCTAATAAAGTTAACTCCTACATTTTGAAGTTAACAATAAGATGTGACGTCATTCTAGTTATCTGTCAAAATAGTTTTATAACACCCGCCCTAGAGAGATTCATGAATTATATAATACTATTTAGGAGATTCAACAACTTTATTGTTTACTTTTTACTTTTAAAAATGATCTGGAGAAAAGACAATTTGCTGTGAAATCTATTAATGATTTTTTCGTCTGGATTTGCGATTATTTACCCCCATTTCTCACCACTTCCCCTTCCATAAATGTTTCCGGGCGCATCGGAAGAAAATTGAATTTTGTTGATGAAACTACTATGCAACATGACAAGAAGATTTATAAATTTCACAAGATACGAAAACAAAACATTATGGACTTATTTCTAAAAACAGCAAAAACTCGAAAACGAAACTAGATATCAAGAAAATGTAATTCAACAGTTTTATTGTACTCAAACAGACGTAAAAGAAGATATTTTTTCGTATTTTTCAAATTAAACGAAATATTGAATTTTCTTTCATAAAACCACCAAAAACACTAAGATGGCGACAGATTTCCAAATTCCCCGTTTTTGATCGCCTTCTAAAAGCCTACAAAAAATGTGGATGAATTTTTGCCGTAATATAAATATCTCAAAAAAAAAACGAAAAAATAAGGACACCAAAAAACTCGAAAATTAAATGAGATATCGAAAATATCTAAATGAACGATGATCTCAGTGTCCTTGAAGAGCTCTACAAAAAATTCCTCCGAAATTGTCATATATTGAAAAAAATGTACTTTTGTTGAAAATTTTCTTTTTGAATTTTGGTTTGTTCAGGTCAAGTTAGATTTGACTAGGTCAGATTTGGTGATAATTTTATGATTGCCAATAATTTTTTCAAAATCTATATCTGCGATGTTAATTAAGTCATGAATCGATAGAGGAGATCGAAAAAGGTATATTAGACACATTCAGAAAAGTTGCGTTTTCTGAAACTAGAGACCGAAGATCGGACTGAACAAAAAATTTTCTTCTGACTTTTTTACTCATTATAAACCCCACGGTATAGGTCCCAGCCTCGTAAGTGTCTCCGCTTTCGAGTAATCTCCAAAAAAGTGGAAAAATCACTCATAATATTTTTCCTTATTTGTGTCATGAATTGTAAAAACTGGTTGAATGTCTCTTACCGTTCTCAAGAAAGCAATTTTTGGCCATTCTGACCAAATTTTAGTACTACGGAATGCATTTTCTTTTGCTTTTATATTCTTTCCCAATTGGTGAAACGATGTTCGTGCACTGGTTGAATGCCTCTACCTCTTACCGTTTCGAGAAAGCAAATTGTTGGTCCTTCGGACCGAATTTTGGTCTTACGAGCCAGATTTTCTTTTTTTTTTGGGCTTCCATTTTTTACCAACTGATGTAACATGATTAACACAAGTTGAATGCGTATTTTTAATAGAAACCCATCGGTAAAAACATCATCCCTCTTCCCATTCGTGCCGGATTTCGGTCTTACGAGCCGGATTTTCTGTATTTTTTTCGCGTTTTAGCGGGTTTTAGTATTGTTGTAGGGTTGTAGGGTTGTAGTACTGTAGTGAGTATTTCTTTAAACGGGATTTGAAACGATTTTTTTGTATATTTTCTAAATCTATCATTGAATATTAATATTCCATTAATTGAAGCTGGATTTTGACCAAAGTTTGTTTCAATTCTATGCGTAATAATACTATTTAGTCGTCTAGTTTGGCGATTGTGAATAGTATCAGTTGAATAAAATTCCAGTGACCACGGGAAATAAAACTTTTACGTTCTGTAGAACTTGGAAACTTTTATGTTCGATTCCATGATGATTTTCTACCACATGGGAACGGCTCCATCTATCAATTTTGTGTACGGTAATATCATTTTATCATTTTGATTTCACACTCCCAAATTCGTGCCGGAAACTTGGGTCAGTGAGTTATTTCATTGCCCTCAAATCATTTCCATGGGCCCACCCATTTTTCCTAATAGCCGAATAACCCGACACGTAGGGACAGTCAACTTTTGGATTTTCCCCTGGTATGTCATCCATTGTAACATTTGTACATTCGTCAACAGTAAAATTAATCTCCGATAAATCACGGGATTGAAGCAGAAGCACTCACGAGATACCCATAATGAGCGCTAATAGTGTTTTCGTGTTCGATTTCACAAATATGCGATTTATCAAAATATTTAAAAAATCAATATGCTCGCTCTCTACTGCTCAGATTGACTGATTAGCTGTTGCTTGCACAACCAGACACTTTTCCAGTTATGATGGCGGCCATTAACAACACTTTAGATGCCATAAACCAAGCGGTCTTCTGGCCGGCTTATACATACCAGGTGTTTCGAAAATCCGGGTGGAAAAAACTTAAATGGATGATAAATTGGAATTTTGGGGAACATTTATCATACAAAAAAAAGCTATCAGAGCACTGTTCGGTATACAATCAAGAGAATCTTGTCAAAATATATTCAAACAGCATAAAATTTTCACTTTATTCAATCTGTACAGGGTGTCCCAAATTCGAGCCTCATCATTGGGATCTCGGAAACCAGAAGAGATACGAGGTAGGTTAAATGGAGGCAAAGTTGCGCAATTTGGTGCTCATTGTAACGCCACTTTCATATTTGAAAAGTTCCGAATACTTCCGAAGATTTTTGGAGAAAACCGATTATTCGCGATTTCAGTTTAATTTTTTTGTGACTCTATTTGAATAGATATAACAAAACCAATTTCACATTCTCATTGCTACTTTTTCTGTTCTACAAGATGGTGGTATCAGATTTTCAAACAGATGTTTCATATTTGAGCTGCCATCATCAACTTTGTTTTTTTAAATACGGCCCTGGATTTTTCATTATAGATTTTAAAAGTTTCTAATGTCCCAAAACAAATGATGTATCGCACTTATTCTAAAAGTTTATATTAGTAGCATTTTTCTTAAGAACTCATGAGTTAGAGAGAGACAGAAATTAAATTTTTGATACTACTAAAAACTAACACAAAAGTGGGTGGTTAATAAATAATATAATTGAAGTGTCATCCCTCAAACTCTATGGCCTAGGCTATATATACAAAAATAATTGCATTTTATCAAAGTGGCTGTGCATCGTGCATTCTGGCTATCTTAGTTCATTTGTTAATGTTTAAATTATCCAATATTTTGACAGTTCACTGTTCGTTCACTAATCGTTAAAGCTTATTAAACGAAAATGACTTTTTCTAACGAAGAAAAACTAGACATGATAAGGATTTATTATATTCCGAATCGAAATTCAAAAACGGCTGTTGAGCGGTATTTGTTGGAATATCCAGAAAGACGGCAGCCGCATTATAGTTATTTTGCTAATATTGATAATAATTTAGCTCAGTACGAAAGTTTTGTTAAGCCAAGGGTTGAATATGGAACACGAATCGATCCAGAAGAGGAACAAATTATCTTGAACACTGTACGTTTGAAAACTGTTACAAAGTAGAAAGTAAAATGAATAATTTTAAATTATTTTTTAAGACCAATAATAATCTTTGAGCTTCAGTTAGAGTTTTCTCAGAAGAAGTAGGATTACCGCGAATGAGAGTTTGGAGAACTTTTAAGCGTGGATATAAACCTTACAAAATCCATATTAGTCGAACACTAAGACCTGGCGATGCTGAGAGACGATTAGAATTTTGTAACTGGTTGCAAAATAAAATTAATGAAAATGATGACTTCCTAAATAAAACTATATGGACAGATGAATGCAGTTATTCAACAGATGGACTATTTAACAGACATAACGAACACTATTGGTCAATAGAAAACCCAAGGCAGAATCAAGAAGTATAAGACCTCAGGGACGACAATCATTTAACGTATCGGTCGCTATGTGGCACAATAAAATTATCGGCCCGTTTTTTATTCAAGGAAAATTAAATTCCGATAGATATGCAGAATTAATAAGGACCAATATATTGGATTCCTTAAGGGAAGAACCTTTGGACGTATTACGCCAACTATGGTAGCAACAAGACGGTGCACCACCTCATAATAGAAGATGTGTTAAAAATTTATTAAATGAATTATTCCCTAATAAATGGATTGGAAACCAAGGTCCCGTACGTTGGCTAGCTAGAAGCCCCGACCTAAACCCTCTAGACTACTTTCTTTGGGGATTTCTCAAAAACTGTCTTTATCGAAACACGCCACAAAATCTTGAAGTATTACGACAAGACCTAATAAGGGAGATCAGGGCTATCCCTGCAAGGACCATTCAGCGTGCCATCCATAAACTTCACAGACTGACACGAAAATGCATTCAAGCAGGTGGATTACAATTTGAATATTTGCTTTAACTTTCATTGGGTATTCAATTATATAGTTTTTGTTTGACTTTTTTTGGACTAATTAAAACATCATGCCTATTGTTGAACATCACACATTGTTTTATATCAATTTTTAGGAGCTTCTGAGGTCCTTAAAACAATGATGTAATGTTCTTTTTCGAAAAAATTATTTTAACGATGCCCTGCTAAGTTCTTACCAAAAATCTATTCTCTCTCTAACACATGAATTCTTATGGAAAATGCTATTAATATAAACTTTTTGAATAAATGCGATACATCATTTGTTTTGAGACATTAGAAGATTTTAAAATCCATAATAAAAAATCCAGGGTCGTATTTAAAAAAAACAAAGTTGATGATGGCAGCTCAAATACGAAACGTCTGTTTGAAAATCTGATAACACCATCTTGTAGAACAGAAAAAGTAGCAATGAGAATGTGAAATTTGTTTTGTTATATCTATTCAAATAGAGTCAAAAAAATAAATAAAAATGAAATCGCGAATAAGCGGTTTTTTCCAAAAATCTTCGGAAGTATTCGGAACTTTTCAAATATGAAAGCGGCGTTTCAATAAGCACCAAATTGCGCAACTTTGCCTCCATTTAACCGACCTCGTATCTCTTCTGGTTTCCGAGATCCCAATGATGAGGCTCGAATTTGGGACACCCTGTACATATGGAAGATTTCAATACTGATTCACAAATAGAGAAATGCCTTGAAAAGGCCATCAGACTTGCATGCGTATTCTACAAGAAATCAAGATTTCTTTTTACCTGATTACTCATATAATAGAACACGAAGAGGATCTCTTTTCTCAGGAATTAAGATTTATGATCACCTACCGCACTGCTTAAAATTGTACCCTAACAAAAAATTTAAGTTGGAACTAAAGAAATTATTACTCCACCATATATTTTACAATGTTGAAGAATATTTCGCAACTGTAATTTAATAGCGTAAGCTAACATATTCATCTCAAGTTCTACATCTTGTCCAATTAATATTATAGTATTCTACCTTTCTGTTAAAATTATTATTAATATGTTTTGTTAATTTACTAATTCGAAGTGTCTCTCGATTCCCGATGCTGTAACGGCTTTAGGTACGTTCCTTTACAATCACTCTATATAATAGCATATAAAAAAATCACGACATCAAATGATGCGTTAGAAAATTTGACAAAGAAGGAAATAAATTAACCAGAATTGACAAATAATATTAGAATCCTGAAAGTACAAGCTTTCTAAAGATATCACAACCATTTTTCTAGATATAGTATTTAATTAGTAATAAATTAATAAACATTAGCATATAGGAGATTTCACTTCTTGATACTGGGAAACATGAACATTCAGTTTTTTTTGTCAAGAAGAGGAGAATGAAAGCAAATAAAAAGGAGACATGTTGCAACATTATTAGTAAGCAACAAAATGTAAAATGATTCCTCCAATATGTGTAAATAATTAGTTAATAATAGTGCAGTGATGAACACATAGTGATAGATAATAGTTCAAAAACAATTACCTCGATATTTCCCAAGAAATTGATTCAGTGGATGAATAAAAACATCCAGTAGTCACTTCTCAAAATGGAGGCAGCTTCGTAGAATCATCATGAACGAGCCTTTAAGGCTCGTTCAGACGGTGACATTCATGTCGTGGCATCAAATGCTGTGACAGCGTTTGACATTCGACGTTATGACACTAGGTGTTCACACGTACCAACACTTGTGTTGCGACATACTATTATCTGAAATGGCGGAACTCGTAACTGCAGTAGCGGATGTATTAGAGGAACTAATTAATTTGAAGTTGAGGCAAAAATTAAAAAGGCGAGTGTGGGTAAGAAAGTGGATTAGACGTAGGAACACATTAGCTGCATCAGGAACACTGCTGAGGGAATTGCAATTGGAGGACCCCACGTCTTTTTGCAATTTCCTGCGAATTGAGGAGGGCATGTTTAAAGAACTTTTGGAGAAGGTGAGCATAATATTTTTATTACGATAATATTTATATTTTTATATTGAAGTTTCTGTTGGCATACCAACCTGTAGTATGATAATTATTAAGGTTGCACCAATGATACAAAAACAAAATACAACTATGAGAAATGCGATTCCAGCAGTAGTAAAATTGCAAGTACTTCTTCGGTATCTAGGATCTGGAGATTCAATGACATCACTTCAGTATTTATACCGAATTCCAAAAAACACAATTAGTACGTTCCTGGTGGAAATCTTAGATGCCATCTACTTTGGTTTGGAGGATTTCATACAGGTAATATTTCATGAAAAAAAATATATATATATTCAGTATAATATTTTTTAATGGCAAACAAATTACCGCCACGCCAAAGAAATACTGTTTTTATATAGAACTTAAAAATTAATCGTAAAAAAATATCAAAATTATTTTACTGGAATTGCTGGTCATTCCAATTTGCAAAGAATGTCGTTAGTTGTTCTTTTTGTACGGGCCGATTTTCAAAAGAAGTGGGTGTTTCAGGAGATTCGCGCCAAAAAATACGTATTGTAGTATCGCACTCTCAGTACTGTCACCGTCGCCGATGTTCAAACGATGAAACAAGCGAGACATTTGATGTCACTGCCGCGACATCGCCGGTGTCACGATGTCGTATATCAAAAATGTTTGATATGCGGCACTGGCGTCACGACACCATGACATCGAGACATTCAACTGTTCAGACAATGCATTGTTGCAGCATTCACGTCACGGCATTAGGTGCAACGACATAAAATGTCATTGTCTGAACGAGCCTTAACGACAAGCAGAGATTCAACACCAAAAAACAAACACACACAGGTAAAGGCCTTATAAAACTTATTCTTGTTTGATATATGCATATATTTTCCGCTGAGCTCATGAACGATATCCGTTTACTTTTCAATAGTGCACGGGAGTGTAATTACCGAAAACTCTTTCTCAAACAATCGGTATTATTAATTATCAATCGAAAACGCGAAGACACGGGACTTTATGAATTAGTTAGGTTAGGATAATAACTCAATAGGCAAGCTGTGCCAACCAAGGTTATTAATGCTAGGGAGGTCGGACTATATGATGTCATTGCTCACATTTTTAGATATAGCGTTTGTTCATTCACATTTAAAATTGAAATATGAAGTAATGGACTGTTATCAACTGCAGCAGTGATTCATTCATTCTTTTGCATGTATTAAATCGTTATATTTATTGAAATTTATGGTCTTTCTCATTTATTTGGTCTGAATTTGCTGAATCCATAAAAATATTCAATTGTCTGACGTCATCAAGAGCCCTGGAACCCAGAGAATCCCACTGAGAGGCAAAGAAATGTAGTTTGAGGATATTTACATTTTTACGTCGTAGGTATAGCACCCAAGAGTTCCATATGGTAGCCTTCTCAATGTGTGGTGTGTATGAAGTCGAACACGTGCTGTTAAATCTAATTCTCAAATTCAGCCTACCCCGCACAAGTGTGAAGATATTTTCAGTTTTCCGTCATCGGTTTTACATCTAACAGCTTTATATAGTGGCCATTTCTTCATTTAGGAGTATGCACACGAACAGAGCAGGTTCAAATTAAGTTTGAGAATATTTTCATTTTTACGTCGTCGGTATAGCAACCAATAGCTCTACATGGTGGCCTCCTCAATATGTGGTGTGTATGAAGTCGAATCCGTGTTGTTAAATCAAGTACTCAAATTCAGCCTACTTCGCTTCAGTGTGGAGATATTTTCATTTTTCCGTCATCGGTTTTACTTCTAACAGCTTTATATGGTGGCCTTTCCTTCAGTTTAGGTGTATGCACACGAACACGGCAGGTTCAAATCAATTTCAAAATCCAGCCAATCTCGTTTAAGTTTGAGAATATTTTCATTTTTATGTCGTCGGTATAGCAACTAATAGCTCTACATGGTGGCCTCCTCAATATGTGGTGTGTATGAAGTCGAATACGTGTTGTTAAATCAAGTACTCAAATTCAGCCTACTTCGCTTCAGTGTGGAGATATTTTCATTTTTCCGTCATCGGTTTTACTTCTAACAGCTTTATATGGTGGCCTTTCCTTCAGTTTAGGTGTATGCACACGAACACGGCAGGTTCAAATCAATTTCAAAATCCAGCCTATCTCGTTTAAGTTTGAGAATATTTTCATTTTTATGTCGTCGGTATAGCAACCAATAGCCCTACATGGTGGCCTCCTCAATATGTGGTGTGTATGAAGTCGAATACGTGTTGTTAAATCAAGTACTCAAATTCAGCCTACTTCGCTTCAGTGTGGAGATATTTTCATTTTTCCGTCATCAGTTTTACTTCTAACAGCTTTATATGGTGGCATTTCCTTCAGTTTAGGTGTATGCACACGAACACGGCAGGTTCAAATCAATTTCAAAATCCAGCCTATCTCGTTTAAGTTTGAGAATATTTTCATTTTTATGTCGTCGGTATAGCAACCAATAGCTCTACATGGTGGCCTCCTCAATATGTGGTGTGTATGAAGTCGAATACGTGTTGTTAAATCAAGTACTCAAATTCAGCCTACTTCGCTTCAGTGTGGAGATATTTTCATTTTTCCGTCATCGGTTTTACTTCTAACAGCTTTATATGGTGGCCTTTCCTTCAGTTTAGGTGTATGCACACGAACACGGCAGGTTCAAATCAATTTCAAAATCCAGCCTATCTCGTTTAAGTTTGAGAATATTTTCATTTTTATGTCGTCGGTATAGCAACCAATAGCTCTACATGGTGGCCTCCTCAATATGTGGTGTGTATGAAATCGAACACGTGCTGTTAAATCTAGTACTTAAATTAAGCCTACTTCGCTTCAGTGTGGAGATATTTTCGTTTTTCCGTCATCGGTTTTACTTCTAACAGCTTTATATGGTGGCCTTTCCTTCAGTTTAGGTGTATGCACACGAACACGGCGGGTTCAAATCAATTTCAAAATCCAGCCTATCTCGTTTAAGTTTGAGAATATTTTCATTTTTACGTCGTCGGTATAGCAACCAATAGTTCTGCATGGTGGCCTCCTCAATGTGTGGTGTGTATGAAGTCGAACACGTGCTGTTAAATCAACTTTGCACAAGAGTTTGTAAATAAATAATAATTATAATTCCAAAATTCATAATAAATGTTATTTTATAAGTTCAAATTTCAAATTACAAACTAAATTATTATCAAAACCTTAATAGTACATAAGTTAATTGTAATTTTTTGGTATTTTAATTAACAAAGATATGTTAAAGAAACAAATATACCTAATAATTTCAGTTTGTATTTACCTTCTTCCGCTAAAATGAAATGTCCATAAGTTCATATCAATTATGAGTGAATTATCCAGATCTTTTTCTATGATAATTCACTTGTTACATGGCATACATCTGATATTTTTAGACATATCATCATCAGGATTAATTAAAATATTCAGTAGGTACTATATGTACTGAAATTACTATATCTTTAGAATATCAGCTATATAAGACATATTATTTAAATCAACCACGCGCGGGTGAAGAGACTGAACTCATTGTGATGGTTTGAATGACTTTGGCAAAGCAGAGACCAAAGGAATAGTGGCAGAGAGACTATACTTATAATCATTGATTTTGTGATAAATATGTCAAGGTCATTGTCCGTTTGAGTATAATTATAGTTTGATTCTTATAATCAAGGGATCTTTTATTATTATTTATCATAATTAGTATTCAATATTATTTCCCCAGTAAAATTAAACTTCTGAACTTCTAACTTTAATTTTTTCATTTGGTACAGAGAGTGAGTCAGGCTCATGGTGTACGTTGTTCTCTACATATATTTATTGATAAAAGGTTATTAACCTACCAAAAGGTGAAAATTGAAATTTCAGAAATGATTCTATAAATACAAAAAAGTAGTATACCATGAGTTTAAGACCCTATCTGTATACTACGAAACAAAATATCAATATAAAGGAATAACGATGATATAACATAATAGTTATTTATGCAACAAGTGCAAAAAGTGAATGTTTATTGCACTCGACGTGAAATTGTCCGACGAGGCCGTTAGGCCGAGTTGGACAACACGTCGAGTGCAATAAACAATTTTTGCACGAGTTGCATACAACATTTTTTCTACGTTCATGCAAAAAGCAAATATGATTTATTGAGGTGCGGCACTAGGTGTAGGAAAATGAAAAGCGCAACTTGAATACTTTATTATTAATATCGATTTGCATTGAAACAGGAACTAATACGTTACGAACAATATAACTCAAACTTTATTTTTACCCTCAATGTTGAAAGTGAATAAACAATTGGTACAATTTTCAATATGAATATTTCATAGTGAAGTACCTATTGCCAATCTCACAGAATATCTGCCAAATATGTAGTAGGTTTAAACGTTTATGTTTGTCATGATGACAGCACGTTGAAGTATAATGACAGATGAGTGCAATAAAAACTTTATTGTACTAGTGCAATAAAGAACTTCTTTTCCACTGAATATAGTTCAATAAAGTTTTGCTTTTTGCATGAATGTAGAAAAATGATATAAAGTTACACTGAAGTTATGCAAAATTTGATACATCTATGTAACATTTAGCATTGAATATCACGTTATATTATTTAAAAGAGGCACAAGTACAATGTATCTGTAATATTACTCATATCTCTGAGAAATAACACAAAGTTACAATTTGATGTAACATATCTGTTTGAGTTATGTTTTTATTTTTAGTGGGATTTTTTCTACCGTTTCATATCAAACGTTAAATGTGATTGAAACAATTTGATCTCAACAAATGTGAGTAATTGAAATGTTGTGAAGTGAGTTGTAAAATTATTCCGTAACAATGCCTTTTATAAGAGTTTATTGAGAGACTAGCCTTAGCCAAATTTCAAGCCAAGACAAATACCTACCACTTTTTTGTTCAGTCTTCAACGGAATCGAATGTTATAGTCATCATAATTTGTCAGTCGCCTGACTTACCCTTTATATAAATTTCCTTTATATCGGTTTTTGCCAGCCGGTAAATACCAACAACTATTCACAAATTCAAACCATTCATTTATTCAAAACGCATTGAAATTCTCCCTTTATATGCGAAACAGTTTTTGCATCTGTCTGTTACTGATAATAATAAAGGATTATTTGCTTCACTGTTGTTACGGATAACATAATTGATTCACAAACAAACCCTGTACCAACAGATATTTTCAATCAATTATAGAACTTCATCATTATTAAAATGAGACAAAGGTATATTTGTTTTGTAGATAGAATTTTACATGCAAATTCACATTAATATATTACATCATTGTGGTTGGTGTTCAGGAAGCATGTTGAAATTAACACAAACATCAATTGGTTATTTGTACGAAAAATTGATATAGTTGTTGGTGGAAATACTTGTAATTTACAGTATTTTCTGGTGCGTAGGGAAGTTGGAAAATAAACGCAGCACATACATTTTTTTCGACTTGTTACTAACTTTTGAATGAATCGGTTCCATCGGAACTTTCTTCAAGGAAAGAGCTAAATGTCGGGTAGAATGTGACAGTTATAGCGGTTTTTTCCATGTAGATAAACTTTAGGTAGTATTTAGGCTGTAGACTTTACATAGAATGAAAGACAGAATGTTTAGGATGTATTTCTCATAAGAACCTCATGGGAGGTAGTCGAGAGCAGTCAAATCGGGGGATCTAGGAGGCCATTCAATCATTCCACGTCTTGCAATCAACCTTGCAACCCTCTTTTCTTTAAAGTTAAATAAAAAGGAGCAAGATTTGATTACTTATATTTCGGACGTCCATCATCTTAATGGTTGAAAGATTTCCATCTCTTTCAAATTTTTCACAACGTTTCAATTGCTTGAATCCGCAATCGTCTTCTGGTGAATAATGACAAAATCAGATGCTACGCGACCTTTTATAGGTCTATAATTAAAGTGTAATTACGGTTTAATTACGCGCGGTCTTGTGGCGCGCTTGGTTTCGCGCTTTTTCTCCCTCCAAAACGGTCCATGAGCGGTTTCCATACGTTTTTAATTTCCACGCTTGGTTGACTGAAGGCACCATTGGCTTCTATATAGGTGGTTTCCATAAATTTCCGTTTAAACCAATGTTCCTCTCTATGAAGAACACTAGCTTCGTCCCAAAGAATTCGGTGGTGTTTTGTCCAGGCGTGGTCAGCAATTCCCGATTTTGATGTTTCCCCTCGTTCACTTTTTGTGTTCGGCTATTCTTACTGATAATGGCCTCTTGGTCTCTCCGATATAGGAATCTCCTCATTCACATGGGACTTTGTAAATACAGTTTTTGCTGGATTCTGTTGTGTTGTCTGGTTTCGTCTTGGTGAGGAAGCTTCGTAAGGTACTGCCGGATTGAAAGCAACTCTTGATGTTGCATTTATTTCCGATCCTTCTGATCTTCTCGGAGATACCCCTGATTTAGGGAAGAATGAGAACGGGGTTTTGTGGTCTTTCTTCGGTTGTCTTGGTCTTTTCGAGAAATTCTTATTCACCTATTTAATCATTTTTAGATCGACACTTGCAAAGTGTAAAACATATCACACTTTTCTAGTTAGCAGAAATACAAGCACTACTCGGAAAACCCAACAGAACCACAACGTACGCAGTTCTAATGAGAACAAGTTGAAAATAGAAAAGTTATATGATTTAATCTGATGGTGCATCCAGAACTTAATTATTCTCCTCGTAGTGACAACTTGTAAAATGTGAATTGATCACTAAATGTGGTTTTGAATGGAAATTACCATGGGAATATTGATAAGGTTTCTATGAATGACGTTAGACAACCAACTAGGAACATATACGTATGCTGTGTTAGGGCTCATTGAAAGTAGGTCACCACAGGGTTCAAGCCTACATTGCTCTGAAGCTTTCTAAAAAATTAACGAAATAAAGTAGCGAAAATTTTAAATTTACATGCTACAAACCAATAGCTGCTCTTTTTTTGAATAATCTCTAACAATCCGTTTGTAATGCGGTGGAGCTTGGTCTTTTTGGCCGAAAATCAGTTCTACATTCTGGTTCGAACACATATAATTCCTTTAAAATAACTTCATGGAAAATAAATAACAGACGTATTGAAAAACATTTTCATGATTGAGATAGTTTATTTTAGATTTACTCATTTGCAATATTACATTTTTGTAGATTCTTATTTGTGAGATAATGAAAGTTACTTTATATTTGTCACTTTTGGAATACTACAATAAATTGCAAAGTTTCTTGAGATAGTGTTGTATAACCAAAAAAAATTAAACGTGAATTTTGACCTCCAAGTGGCATGGTTGAAACAAGGAAATAAATCCATTCACTTCGATGAAATAGCTGTTTTGAAGAGATTACCAAAATTCGAAAAATACGTAACTTTTTTTATGATAAAAAAGTCAATACAGAATGTTTAATCTTCTTATCGGAAGAAAAGTTTCCAGTTTTGCATTTTATACTTTATAGGTGGATACTTATTAGGCTATGCCTCTATTTTCAAAGACTATACCTTTGGTCTTTTGCTCCAAATCATTGGTTTGAAAATGAATCTGAAAATTGAAAAAATTGGGTTAATAATTTGAACAAATCAAAAAAAAAAAATTCCAGTCCTAGCGAAAATTCAATAATTACACTGTACACACGAATGTCATCATTTTTCACTGAACTATTCAATATTGAAAGCCATTTCTTTTTCAAGGTTTCCCGCTTCAATCATGAATGAAAAAGTTGAATGAAAATCTAATCAGAAATACAAAAAAGAGAGATGTTGAAGTTATTGGTACTTATTGACAAACAACTATGTAAACGGAAGTGTAAATATTGCTAGTCTGTATTGAAAAGGACTTGCTATACATTGTCACTAGTTATATAAAAATATCAAATAAAACATCTCAAAAAAAAATTTGGACACAAATATTGACATGTGTCAGTAGTTTAAACATCGGAACTAATTTTTATTCCAAAATTGTTGTGTTATTGCAACATTGAAACCATTAGTTTCCACCAATTGTCCATACCCGTAAGAAGGCCCAAGCCTTCTAGGATTCAGTGACACTATAGTGTCACTATGCCAACAAATGCGTGCACTCGGATAGTAGGAAACAGGATGTTTCACCTCTTCCGGCTAGCTCAGACCGCCTATCCGAAGTACAGCATCGTCGCAAAATCTCAGCAACTCCGGAGCTCTTCATTTATTTGGAAAACCAGCAGGAACGTGTCTGACATACGAATTCTTTCTCGATATTGTTGGTGTTGCCAACCAACGAGGTCCCATTAATTCGCATGCCAGGCCGAAGATCACTCACTACCAGAAATACTATTTACACTTAACACACTACTGAGCCATCCAGAAGTGAGGGCTCCTCTCCTGGGAATTGTCCGAGCCCTCGGACGGATCCTGGATGACTGCCTAAAACAGCCATTTGAGCCTTTATTTATACCATTGCCGAACATTTAAGTCGGCCAATGGTATCGCAAAAGTGCTGGTAGGCGGAGCCTATTAGTGCTCTCGCCTCCAGATATACTCTCCGAGTATTTTTCCAAAACTTCAAAAACTGTAGTATTTCTGGCAGATCATGACACACCCCCCCCCCTTTAAGGGATCGCTTGGCATGCGGATGGAACGTCGTTGGATTTGCCCTGAAAAGGGCCAGTTCTCTCGAGCGTGTACCTAAAAATAAAACCTAAAAGAGAACTATGTTACAGCTACTGGCTATCCAAATCTTGCAGATGTTGTTGCAGGCTTATCGTAGGAATTCCGGGTTACTCCTTTACGAAACTTTTATGGGATGAGCCATATATCCACATTTGCTCATTATCCAGCTTCCATATTCACTTCGCCCTTGCCCACTGGCTAGGACAACCAACCGTTGGCGAGGTAGCTTTCACTATGTCGAATTACCCCAGCCTCCTGGCTTGGGAACAACTGGCTGGCTGTGGAATGGAACACTACCACCGAACTCACTAAGGATATGGGCATCCTCGATTCCACTGGCATAACTCGCTTCAGATTCATTCCGAAAGTGCATCCAAGAAAACTTTCCGATAAATATCTTCAAGTCCGGGTTACTGGAAAAGTTGTAAAGTTCTTTGAGGGCCTCGTCTCCCACTGGAAACGGTCGTAAACTCCTGTTTACTAGCCCCACGTTGGTGTATACAAACAACTATCCGTGATATGAGAAGTAGAATTAAGAGGTCAGTTTGACACTGACAGCCGTAGACCGTAACCAAATTTTGATTTTTATTGATTTTATAATCAATCGTCCACTGAGAAGCAATGAACTGAGATTGTTGGAAGCTCAGGTTATTCAGAATGGTTCTTCGAGCTGTAAAATGAAAGATGAAATGAATGGACTCAGTTGGTGTTTCATTCTTATTGCCATGATCAAAAAATGTAAAAATTAACGTTTATTTAAATGCACTGAGAGTCCTTTATTTGGAATTGATTTGTTTGCATTCTAATGAAAACTCATAGCTTTAACTGAAATCAGTTTTCAGTTTGATTGTTGAATCTTCCACCTAATGAATGTTAATCCACCCCGTTTGAATAATTCTGGTAATGCATTTCCGTAGCTATCAGGTTTAAATCAATATCGACATAGGTATAGTAATTGCGATAATGCTACATCAAACTGTTAATTAGATATGTATTGTTCCTGACAGAACCGAATCAATAATTATTCAACATGGAATTAGTATTCCTGGAATACAATTAATTATTTATGACATTACTGTATGTCTTTGCATGATAACTAAACAATGTTTTGTATTCATTTTATTCGAAATAGGAGGGTGTATTGATATCTAGTTAGCCTAGACCAGTTCCCTGCATAAACAAAATATTGCGTTACCATAGCAACGAACAATAACTTATTAGAAGTGTCAGTGTAAAGTTAGACGTCAAAAAAGTAAACCAGAGTTACACAATAAATTAAAAGAAAAAACATGTCCACCGAAATTGTGAAAATTGAAAAATTGGAGTATCGAGCCATTATCAAGTAGGTACCTGTATTTGAAAGGGTTAAGAGGTATGCAGATTTACGAAGATTTGCTTCATACCCTTGGTGATCAATGTCCTTCGTATGTGACCGTGAAAAATTGGACTGCAAGCTTCAAAAGAGGTAAATATTCCATTGAAGATGATGACCGATCGGGACGGCCAGTTTCTGTGTCAGTCCCCGAAAATATCGATGCAGTTCATTACATGATTTTAACAGACCGTCGAATTGTGCTAAAACGGATATCTGAAGCACTTAATATTTCATACGAACGCGTTCATCATATAGTTCACGTCAATTTGGACATGAAAAAAATTGCTGCAAAATGGATCCCCAAATATTTGAATGTTGACCAAAAGCGTGCAAGGGTAGTGCATCGCGTTCGATCTGTACTCGATTTGAAAACGATGTAGACTTCTTAAACCGAGTTATTACTATGGATTTGACTTGGGTACATTTCTACGATCCAGAAACAAAGCACAAATCGATGGATTGGCGACACTCCGGTTCTCCAAGACCTAAGAAGTTTCGTGTCCAAAAATCTGCTGGAAAAGTTCTTGCTTCAGTTTTTTGGGATTGCCATGGAGTAAGCATGATTGATTTTTTGGATAAGGGTGGAACAATAACTGGAGATTACTATTCGACAGTACTGACCACTCTATGAGAAAAAATTAAAGAGAAAAGACGCGGAAAGCTATCCAAAGGTGTTTTGTTTTTGCAGGATAACGCCCCTGCACACAAGTCTCATGTTGCCATGCAAAAAATTCGTGATATAGGGTTTGAATTACTAGAACACCCCCCATATTCACCAGATGTGGCTCCGTCCGACTATCATCTCATTTCTCAACTGAAAAAAAGTTTAAAAGGTCGTAAATTTTCTTCCAACGCGGAGGTAATATAAGCTGTGGAGGTCTGGTTTGAAAGGTCTAGAGACTTTGCAAGTTCGCTGTAATAAATGTATCCAATTAAGAGGAGAATATGTTGAGTAAAAAAATATGTTGACTTTGAAATTTTGTTTGGTTCCATAGTAGGTTAAGAATTTTTCAATATATCCTCGTACTCATCATGGAGGTTTTGATCGAATTCGATTAGCTATTTTGGAAAAAGTACCAAATTCATTTAGGGGTGTTTTGAAACATAGCATAATTAATGAATATTTTTTGACTGGTACTTTTCCAGAAGATTTAAAGATTGCTGAAGTTGCCCCATTTCACAAAAAGGGTTCTTAAGCCGCAGTAAAAAATTACAGGTCTGTGTTATTATTAGCTACACCATCTTAAAAATTTTAACAAATAATATACACAAGACTTGGCAAAAAGAACAAAATTCTGCTTCCGTAAAGGAATGTCCACAGAATTAGCTATATACAGTGAGCACGTAAAGGTTGGAACAAATTCGTTAAACGCTTGATATGGCCATTAGAAAAAATAAGCTCAGACACGTCGATTTTATTTTTCAGTTGATAATGTTTTGTTCATATCAGATTTTTTGATGACGTCATTGCAGTTCGAGTTATGACGTCATTTTAATTTTTTTTTTAAATGGCATTACCCTATTTTTCTTTGTATGGATGTCATATTATTTCTTATGATAGATAACGGTATGTTCGAGAAATAAAAGATATTTCACTCAAAATAATGTAATATTAAGTCTGTAACCGTAAACTTTTGACTTAAGGGATCTCCATTAAAAAAAATCTAGTGGGGTTAGATCAGGAGATCTATCTGGCCACTCTAAAAACCTCGTTTGCGGGTAGAAGACGGCTGTTATTATCATTTGCAGTGGCTTTCCGGGGCGACTTTCTGATTTTTGTTGGCGTCTTCACTTTTCAGCTGCAGGAAAACCCGGGAAAACCTACAGCGCCACCCCGGATAGTCGGTTGTACACTTCGAAGAAACACCACAAACACTTACTTTCCTATTTATCCGATATTAAACTGCCAAAACTGACGTATTTTCCATTTTGATGTTGTCCATGTCCTTGCTTATTTTATGACATTAAAAATATAATTTTTATGACTAGTTTTCGGTATCACCGTGGAATTTTCCATTTTCCATGAATCAATAGCTTTTCATGATACGATCATCAATATCAAAAATTAATTTAATCAAACATATATTTTCCCAGAATCAAAGGGATTTCGAATCAAACATATCAAATTAGCGAACATTTCCAGTTGCGAACACTTTGAAATGTCTGTTTTTGCGAATATATCGAATTCCCAACATTGCATCGTTTGATACCATTATATTCGCCAGAGGTCATGTTCGTATCCGATCCCGGCATATCGACGAAGCCAATCATCAGGGCAAACCTGATCCTGACATTATTCAAATCGAACTTCGAAAACGAAACAAAACATCACGATAAAACTCTGAAATTCCTAATTCGATACCGATTTAATAATAATATGTCAGTCACGGCAGTTCGCGAGAGCTCACGGCACAACGTTTCGTGACTGGCGCGCCCCTGGTGGCCAAATCACCAATCAAAAAGTGAAAAATTGCTTGCACAAATTTACTCTATCGTCAGTATCATTTTTGAAGTAATCTAGTGGTGTAGCTGAAAAATTGTAATTGGCTAATCAAGATATTCCATTAGCTACATTCCGAAAATAATCAATCGTTCAATCGTCTCTGAAGGAGCGACTGTAAATATATAAAATGTTTCCAGCAACAAAAAATTCATTTAGGTAATTTTCAAAATATTATCTGCTTTAAACGCTAAAGTTTTTTGTAAATTTATAACAGGAGAATGCTTATTTGCTTCGCTTATCAGATTGAAAACATATTCTTCGACAAGCTGGAGATTTGGAATTATATTGTCAGCATTGGAAGAAAGATGTATCTGCGTATAGTCTGCGTAGAAATGAGAATTACAGGTCGTTAGAGAGTTAGCAAAGGAAGAAGTGTATATAGTTAAAAAGAGTGGTCCCAGAATCGATCCTTGAGGTATCACGGAGGACAGTGTCTACGGGTGAGAAGTCTTTTCTTCAATTTTGACTACCTGGGTTCTGAAATGGAGATAATTTATGAAAAACTATATGGCAACATCTCTAAAGCCAATGTGCTTCCATATTGCACGCATATCAAGGCATGGTTGATAGTGTCGATCGCCTTGTAGAAATCTAAGAGGGTTGAACCTGTAACTTGTCTTTTATCGTTAGGTCTTGAAATATCATAAGTGATATTTAGAAGTACAGTTTCACAACTATTCTTTGGTTTGAAACCCGACTGTTTGGTAGGAATAGGATTGTGTTCATTCACGTAGTGGCGTATTAGATTTTCCACTAACCTTTCGATTATTTTGGACATTAAAAGTAGTAAATTTATGGGCCTTAGATCTTTAGGTAGTATGGCAAGTTCGTTTTTTGGTAAAGGGGCTACAAAAGCATGTGTCCTGCGTGACAAATTGACCAAATTGAACCTTGGGTTGGTCAGAACAACGAATTGTTGGCTGCCTGTCAATTAGTAGACAAACCTCTACTTTGGATTCCTTGGTTAGTGTCAAATTAAGTTTCAACTAGTGACTGTAGATGCCATAAGTAACTTTCTGTTATATACTAATTCATGAGTGGATTCGATTTGATTTCGAGAGCTCCATAAATCCTTTCTGATGAGTGCGTTAGCACGAAACAGCTGTCAAAGGTTGGAACTCTCGGAATTAAAAAGAAATATACTCTATTTTCACTTAGATTCTGCTTCCGTTCCTCATAACGTACTAGAAACTTAATTGAACCTTGGGTTGGTCAGAACAACGAAGTGTTGGCTGCCTGTCAATTTGTAGACAAACCTCTAGTTTGGATTCCTTGGTTCGTGTCAAATTAAGTTTCAACTAGTGACTGTAGATGTCATAAGTAACTTTCTGTTATATCTGTCTTGCCTTCACGGTACTAATTCTTGAGTGGATTCGTTATGATTTCGAGAGTTCCATAAATCCCTTTTGATGAGTGCGTGAGCACGAAACAGCTGTCAAAGGTTGGAACTCTCGGAATTAAAACGAAATATACTCTATTTTAACCAAGATTCTGCATGCGTTCCTCATAACGTACTAGAAACTTGATTGAACCTTGGGTTTGTCAGAACAATGAAATGTCAATTTGTAGACAAATGTCTACTTTGGATTCCTTGGTTCGTGTAAAATTAAGTTTCAACTAGTGACTGTAGATGTCATAAGTAACTTTCTGTTATATCTGTCTTGCCTTCACGGTACTAATTCTTGAGTGGATTCGTTATGATTTCGAGAGCTGCATAAATCCTTTCTGATGAGTGCGTGAGCACGAAACAGCTGTCAAAGGTTGGAACTCTCGGAATTAAAACGAAATATACTCTATTTTCACCAAGATTCTGCATGCGTTCCTCATAACGTACTAGAAACTTGATTGAACCTTGGGTTTGTCAGAACAATGAAATGTCAATTTGTAGACAAATGTCTACTTTGGATTCCTTGGTTCGTGTCAAATTAAGTTTCAACTAGTGACTGTAGATGTCATAAGTAACTTTCTGTTATATCTGTCTTGCCTTCACGGTACTAATTCTTGAGTGGATTCGTTTTGATTTCGAGAGCTGCATAAATCCTTTCTGATGAGTGCGTGAGCACGAAACAGCTGTCAAAGGTTGGAACTCTCGGAATTAAAACGAAATATACTCTATTTTCACTTAGATTCTGCATGCGTTCATCATGACGTACTGGAAACTTGATTGAACCTAGGGTTGGTCAGGACAACGAATTGTTGACTGCCTGTCAATTTGTAGACAAACCTCTACTTTTGATTCCTCGGTTCGTGTCAAATTAAGTTTCAACTAGTGACTGTAGATGTCATAAGTAACTTTCTGTTATATCTGTCTTGCCTTCACGGTACTAATTCTTGAGTGGATTCGTTATGATTTCGAGAGCTCCATAAATCCCTTTTGATGAGTGCGTGAGCACGAAACAGCTGTCAAAGGTTGGAACTCTCGGAATTAAAACGAAATATACTCTATTTTCACCAAGATTCTGCATGCGTTCCTCATAACGTACTAGAAACTTGATTGAACCTTGGGTTTGTCAGAACAATGAAATGTCAATTTGTAGACAAATGTCTACTTTGGATTCCTTGGTTCGTGTCAAATTAAGTTTCAACTAGTGACTGTAGATGTCATAAGTAACTTTCTGTTATATCTGTCTTGCCTTCACGGTACTAATTCTTGAGTGGATTCGTTTTGATTTCGAGAGCTGCATAAATCCTTTCTGATGAGTGCGTGAGCACGAAACAGCTGTCAAAGGTTGGAACTCTCGGAATTAAAACGAAATATACTCTATTTTCACCAAGATTCTGCATGCGTTCCTCATAACGTACTAGAAACTTGATTGAACCTTGGGTTTGTCAGAACAATGAAATGTCAATTTGTAGACAAATGTCTACTTTGGATTCCTTGGTTCGTGTCAAATTAAGTTTCAACTAGTGACTGTAGATGTCATAAGTAACTTTCTGTTATATCTGTCTTGCCTTCACGGTACTAATTCTTGAGTGGATTCGTTTTGATTTCGAGAGCTGCATAAATCCTTTCTGATGAGTGCGTGAGCACGAAACAGCTGTCAAAGGTTGGAACTCTCGGAATTAAAACGAAATATACTCTATTTTCACCAAGATTCTGCATGCGTTCCTCATAACGTACTGGAAACTTGATTGAACCTAGGGTTGGTCAGGACAACGAATTGTTGACTGCCTGTCAATTTGTAGACAAACCTCTACTTTTGATTCCTCGGTTCGTGTCAAATTAAGTTTCAACTAGTGACTGTAGATGTCATAAGTAACATTCTGTTAAATAAGTTATATGTATGTGGTATAGATAAAATAAACAGTTACGGGACAGTTAAGCAATGATATATAAAATAAATCACATGGAGTATAATAAAATCACTTGGAAGTTGAAGCAATCACAAAACAATTGTAGACGTGTAAGGATAAAATAAGTCACTTGGGAAGTATAAATAAATTTACTTACAGGTTGAAAATTGTCCTACGATCTATCAAAATTACGCATATGAAATCATATTGAGATTATTGATAATGAAAAAGTGTGTAGAGTAATGGTGAGTACAGATACTTATCGAATATTTGACCAATTCTTATTAATTCATCGACAGCTTTCTTTAGTTGTGGAAGTGATTTCAGGGAATGTATACTATCTGGTGGGGAGTTGAATACAGTTGGCCCTAGGAAATTATAGGACCTCTGACCTACATTCTTGGATGCATATGGTATGATATATTTATTTTCATGACGTGTGATATACTCATGGCTCGGCCGACTTAGTTTTTCCTTTCTCTTTGAATTGGTTTTCCAAGTATCATATAAAATAATTGTCTTAGGTCGAACATCCCAGATTCCCCATACAGCTTGTCACTACTATAGCGGGAGGTTTGTGCAAAATCAGTTTTAGGATTTTTTTCTGTATCACGTTTAACGGACGTAGCTAAGTTTTGGATACCCCTCCCCAGCCTATTAAGCAGTATGTCAAATGACTTTGTACAAGACTGTAATGAACAATTTTTTTCTGTTTCAGGTTCAATCTGTTATTGAGTTGGCGGAACTTATAAAGAATGCTTCTTAATTTTTTTACTAAATAATTTATATGAATGTTCCATCTCAAATGGGAGTCTATCAGAACTCCTGAATATTTTATATTTGTTGTTGAAGATATTCTGAATGTATTTTTGATAGTTAAGAATTGGAAGTGCGGAAAGGAAGAATTTTAATTATAGAAAGGTAAGAAAAATGTTTTTTGAAGTTTAAGGAAAGTTGTTTTTAATCAAACCAATCTTTGATCATTTCCAGATCCTTCTCTGCTTGTTCTTTGACCTCATGCCAGGTTTCTCCAGGAAAGAGTACCGCAGTGTCATCTGCTTTAAAACTAGTTATTTCGCCGGATGATCTTAGAGAAAATAATTGGTTCACATATACAGGGTGTTTCATAATAAATGCGCAGGACTTCAGGATGTTATAACTCGTCCAAAAATATGAAAAAAAGTTTCTATTAACTTACCCTCTGAAATTCACCATTTTCAAGATATAGGGTGTTGAAATTTAAAAAAAAATAATCGTTTTTTGCGAATATCTCTGGAAACGTTTATCGCACAGAAAACAGATTTCGTATACATTTTTTACTCATAATAAGCTATGTTTTATGCGGATTTTTTATTTTTTCAAATTCATAATTTGTGAAAATTTTGAAGGGATAGTAGGTGTTTTTTTCTCCAACTTATACGCCACCGAAAAAAGTACAGTTTTGAGCCTTCTGTATAAACCGCCAATGTTTTCTACACAAAAAGGTATTTTTGGTCATAAGCTCTAAAGTTGACCTTTTTCAAGAAAAATCAACTTTCATGTAGTTTAAATAATGTTTTTTCCTCGAAAAATTGCTGCGTGCTTTGAAGCTAACGGCGGACATTTCCAAAAATTCAACTGAGTATGATTGTTATTGTTTTTTTTTATTTTGCAATTAAGAAGTCAACGTTTGGTTTTGTTACTTGTTTTAACGTTTAAATAAATTTTGTATAAGTAATTAGGAAAAAAATTATTTAAAAAAATTTACCATGTTTTTCAACATGAAAGTTGATTTTTCTTGAAAACGGTCAACTTTAGAGCTTATGACCTAGAGTACCTTTTTTGTGTAGAAAATATTGGCGGTTTGAGTAGGTGACTCGAAATCATACTTTTTCTAGTGGCGTAGAAGTAGAAGAAGAAAACACACACTACCCCTTCAAAATCTTCACCAATTATGAATTTAAAAAAATAAAAAATCCGCACAAAACATAGCTTATTATGAATAGAAAATGCATTCAAAATCTATTTTTTGTGCGATAAACGGTTCCAGAGATATTCGCAAAAAACTATAATTTTTTTTAAATTTCAACATCCCGACAATGTTGAATTTTAGAGGGTAAGTTAATAGAAATTTTTTTCCATATTTTTGAACGAGCTATCACATCCAGAAGTCCTGCACATTTATTATGAAACACCCTGGATACAGAAAAGTACTGGGCCTAAAACTGTTCCCTGTGGTACTCCAAATTCAATTTTTTTCTCATTACTCTTTATATTTTTGAAAATCTGGAAAATTGAATTTTCCATTTGCTCTTTTCAATTCATTCAATTCATTTCATTTTATTTATACAAGAGTTGATAGAAGAGAGGAAGACACTATTTACAGATACAGTTTTTACAACGAAAGTGCACAATCAACAAACAGTTTTCACAACGACAAAATTTCATTAATGGTATAAAAACAGTTTTCAGGCTTAACTTGAACGAATTAAGGGTTTTGATGGATTTTACGTGGTCTGGTAGTTTGTTAAACAGTTTCAAACCCATATGATCTGGCGAACAGTATATTATTTCATTCCTCGACAAAGGCACACGAAATTGACCTCTTTGTCTGGTATAATAATCATGAAAGTATTCTTCGAGTGAAAATTGTAACTTATTTTTAAACACATATATACATAGCTCTTAGATATAAAGACAGCTTAGTGATAAAATATTGTATTGGGCGAACAGATTTCTACATGACACCCTTTTCGAAACTTTTACTATACACCTGATAATGCTTTTCTGTGCAATAAATACCTGTGAAATGGCTGTGGCATTACCCCAGAAACAAATGCCATTACGTAATCTAGACTCCACTAATGCATTTCTCAAATTTATGAAAAGAAATTTTAAGGAAGATAACTTCGATGTAAGTTTTTCACAGTGCCATGTTTTCATCTAGGGTAATACCCGAGAATATTACAGAGCTGTGACTATTTTGCATTTGACTATTGTTAATAGTAAGTTTCAAATCATCTAGATGTTTTTGACTGGTGTGAATTCTGATTACTTCTGTCTTCCTTGTGTTAAAATAAACAGGTCTCCCCAGGAGCCACTTGTAAATTTCCCTCCATTCTACTCAACATCGATGTACTTCTCAACCCTATTCGAGGCTTGTATGTGAAAATGGGGCACCTAAATCTGTCACTATCTGACGATCTATAAATCTAGTTTTGTGTTCATCTGAGCTGCGTGAAATGACATTTGAATACTAATTTTAGTACACAATGTTAATGAATAAGTAAACAAAATCTCCTACGCTTCTGATCGAATCGATTTCCGTATTTTTCCCCTTTGAAAGCAGTTCGCTTTTTGAATCGTTGATTTAATTACCGCCATCCTCTTTCAATTACTCAGCCATCTGAATGAGCTCATTTCCTGAGTAATAGTGTCCCGATTACCTCCGCGACTAGTCCTAGAACCGGTCGAGATATATTTAATAAGACAACGGCTCTATTCAACGATTGTCGCTAATATTTCTCCGGCGATATCGCGCGATCTAACTACTGTATTACCAGCTATCGTTAATCATCGTTTTTTATCGATTGCGATTGCGGAATCGGACGCCAGAGGCGGGACAGGCACGATCGGGATTTGTTAGGCCGGTCTGCATAAATGACAATAGACAAGAAAACGAAATTTTAAAAATATTTGCAATGAATTCTGCAGCGCGTGAAAACTCTGTGGCAAATTTCTTTTTTTTTTGTAAATTTTTTTAATCTAGAAAAGTTATTTGAAGTCGACAAAATTCAAATAGCTTCTTTCTCGCGCCATTGCAAATTGTTGTGACGCACTCTCCCGAGAGTTCCAAGCAACTAATAGCAGTGCCGTTTCAGGTCACAATCAACCCAATTAGAAGACGCCTCTTTGATGATTGAGCTCGGGAGAGAACGTCACAAAGAGCGCCAATATTAGTATCTTTGAAATCTGATGATTTTCAGAAACGGCTGTAATAGAAATTTATTTGACTACAAAAAATTTTCTGGGTTAATACCTGAGTCAAAATTATGAACAAACTGCAAAGAAGAAAGACTTGTGACGTGGTTATTCAATTTCCTGTCTGTGACAATGTATCATGCTGAAATTCGAATTTTTTTCATCAAGATTAAAGAAGAGAAAACAAAAATACCTTTTTTATATCGCTATAGTTCAATAACTTTCACACCAAAATACCCCATTACCGTTCTTCATATTCCTATAGTTGAATATGTTTCCCACAATCTGTTACAGAGATTATTCATCTGATATAGGATTTCCTATAACCTCTTCACCTTTCAGAATATCCTCTGAATATGGTCGTTTGGTCGAAAATAAAAATACTTTCGTGGAATTTAGACAATAAGTAGAAAGGTAGATGACAATAAGAGAAGAAAGGTAGATGGGTTCAGATCACCAGTAATGGGTGGAAAACCCCTAGAACTGGCTACAGAGATAAAATACCTTGGAGTGATTCTGGACTCGAAGCTAACTTAGGGGCCACATGTCGATCGAGTAGTCGAGAAGGCGGTGGTCGCTATATGGAGTCTGCGCCGGGCAGTGGAAGGGAGGTGGGACCTCAAACCTCACATCCTTCACTGGATCTACTCGGCGGTAATCAGACCAAGAATCCTATATGGAGCAGAGGTCTGGTGGCCGAAAGTGGATCAGATAACCACAACCAACAAGCTAGGGAAAATTCGAAGACTAGCTTGTAGGGAAATAACCTGCTGGGTCTGCCAACTTGTATGAAGAAGGAAAAGATGGCGTCCTATCTGATAATGCGAGACCCAGGGAGCTCGCGAGGAAAGGGGTACACAGGGCATACCGAAATCGCTGAGGAAGCGGAGAAAGAAATCCTACTATCCGCTATCAAAGTGATACATGCAGAAGATGAAATTAGGTGAAAAAGGACGATCGCGCTAGAGATCCCAGACAGGAGAGAGTGGGAAGATGAAAGGATGATATTTTCCCCAGGAAGCCTGGTCTGTTTTACAAACGGGCCTTAACTGGAGGAAGGACAAGCCTGAGCAGGAGTTTACTTGGAATAACAGAGAGAAAAGAGCCTACGCGCTAGGTTATCTAGCAACAGTTTTCCAAGCAGAGGTGTGTGTCATCCTGGAGGCAACCAGAATGGAAGAGGCGAGGTTCGGACCAGAGAGACATGTATCTGTCTGCTCAAACAGTCAGGCCGCCATCAGAGCTCTGAATGCAACCAGAACCAGATCAAAACTGGTTCAGGAGTGCAGAGATGCCCTGGAGAGTCTTACGACTGAAAAGGAAATAACGCTGATGTTGGTCCCGGGCCATGCAGGGATTGAAAGCAACGAGCAGGCGGACCAGCTAGCCAAGCAAGAAGCCGGACAACCCTACTACGGGTCGGAACCCGCACTCGGCATAACAAGGAGATAAGTAACAACGACGCTGAATGAGTGGACCGTTGATACATTAGGAAAGGAGTGGACAGGGATAGACTGCTGCAGGCAGTCGGAGCAGATGATATCGGGGCCCGACAGGGCAAGGACGGTCAAGATGATGAGCTAAGCCGCAAAGTACTCCGACTGTATTGGTAATATGTAAATGGTTGTCTTCGGATTGCACAGGACGAAGCGCGTTGATTTGGCGTAACCAGATCTCCACTGCGTCCGCAGCCGTACTACGAAAACTTTTGTTTATTTCTTACTTCTAATCAGTTGAGAACCTCAATGTAGTTGTTCTTGTGCCATCTTGAGAGTAACCAGATTTGTTTTGTGACATTCAGTATCGTTATGTTTGCCTCAGACCACTTTTTGATTTTTTGTCACAAGCGTCCTTGTGCCAGAGAATCGTGGTGTCATCAGCAAATAATGTAGGATGTCCAGAATTCTAGGTTGGCCATATCGTCGATGTAGAGCAGAAGTAGAATAGGACCTAAAACTGATCCCTTGGGGACTCCATGTACACCTATATTCATTGACATAATGTTCTTATGTGGCTACACAAGAGGAGTAAACAGATTTGAATCTCAGTTATAAATAACAAACCTCAATAACAAATAATTTTCAATCTTTTTTCAACGTACAATGAGGATTAGGCAGAATTGGATATAAATGTGATAATCCTACAGCTCTTAAGTTACTAAACTCGAGGAGTAGGCTTTTAGGACCTCAGTGCTAAAATAATAAACTACTAACTTCTACTCAAGTGACTATATCTGAGGAATAGACAGATTAGAACCTCAGTGTGGAAGTACTTCCTTCCTTCAGCAACTTTTTACATGAACATGGTTTCTACATCGAAGTCAAACCGAAAAATATCAAAAATCAAACCGAACCGTGAACAGTTGGTATATAACAGAAGTGTTCATTATTATTATTGTTCGACAGGGCTGGCCATCTGCTTGAAAAATTTAAAGACCAAGAAATATTCCAGCAGGTGAAGAGATGAGATTTATTGGTCTCTATGTTTATTTTTCTGACGAAAGAAACAATCGAGGTTTTTTGCATCGAAGCAGGGGAGCTGATTGTATCAGAAAGACAAAACGAAGCATCAGCACAAGTTAAACATAGCGAAAAAGACTCTTCGGAACATTACATACGAATAAACAGACAAGCTTCAAAAGTAAAAGAAAACATAAGTTCTTAGTCGAAGGATCAATTTCAGTAAATCTTACACCAAAGTACTAATAAGAGTAAATCCCTTTTTGAGAAAATTGGAAAAAGTACCGACCAGGGATCAACCAGAAAAAATGCAGAAATGAAATCAGCTTATACATATTGCCACAGTTACAGTCTGGTAGACTATTTCTAGGCTAGAAAGTACAATCCATGAAATTTTTAAGTCATACTCGATCTGTTGTTTGCTATCAGGTGATATCAGTTCGATAAAATCCGATAAAGTATAATAATTTCGAATAGCATGCAGATATTTATTGGAAGAAAATAAAAATCTTGGAGTTTTCTTTGATTCAGAATTAAGATTCACAAGACATGTTAGCTATCTGTGTCAAAGCTCATATAACACTTTGAGGCAATTGTACCCAAATCGCGATATTCTTTCCACAGAATTGAAAATGAAATTGTGCGAATCACTGATTTTTTCAAAAATTTCATACTGTGATAGTATTTAGGGACCTGCTCTCTTGCAGACTGACGCTCATCGCCTACAACGTATACAAAACTCATGTCTGAGACTTTGTTATGGCATTCGCAAATACGATCATATCTCAACTCAAATGAAAAAGTCAGGTTGGCTTAGGCTTGAGAACCTCAGAAAGCTACATATAAAATCTTAATTTCTAAAAAACCAGTGAACCTTTTCAAAAAACTCTCTACTTTTTCTTCTCAGAATAGGTTTGAGACTCGTAATAATAATCTACTCGTTATTCCCAAACACCGGTCTGCCCTTTTTACCCGCAGTTTTTCATATAATGCTCCAAACTTATATAATCAACTGCCCAGTGACTTTAGATCTTACAATCTTTCGAATTTTAAAAAAAGGAAGAAGGTCCAATTAAGTATGAAAAAATAAGCATAAAAATAAACTATGACCTCAGCTATTTACAAGGTAATAACGAATTTCGAACCAAGCTCATTTGTGTACCTTCTGATTAACTTTTGGAATCAATATTATTTATGTTAAGGTTGAGTTGAAAAACAGCACCTGCTGATACTCCGCCTGCTCATCATCTTTTCTTTTCTTCACGTATTTCACGTATTTTAATCGTAGGTATTTTTTTATATTTTATCTGATGATGAATAAAGTCGATTTATTATTAAAAAAAAAATATATTTCCAAATCTGTCAAATCTACTGACGATTGGAAATGCAAATATGTTATGTTAATAACTTTGACCAACATTTTTCAAACACAATGGAGGAAATATTTCTTCGGAAAGAAAGGTCTATAGGATTGAGAATCCGGATCATAGTACGTCATTATTAACCTCACTTTTTTCCTCATGAATAAATAATTATCAACCATTTCCCGTCATAAACTTTTCAATTTCTCTGTGCTGTTTAACTAAAGTACAACATAAATATCGAAAATTACACAAAACCGAGATAACTACATGCTAATACACTGTTAGTAATTCAGTTATTATCCGCAGAGGCTGTAAAGAATGTGGAAATTTAATAATTAACAGTGTGAGTGGCCATCTTCGATGGAAATCTCCTGATACCGGGGGATGTACACAGCTACTATTTGCATAATCTAGATATAACAGCACTAAATAGATGCAGTTTATGTGTTTCGATGGTCATTATTGCATATTAGTAGAGTGTAGCGTGCATTTTTAATTCGGGGCGGCTTCCTCTCTGCTAATGGGGTCGTTAAAGAGCTTAATCTAATAACATTGAATGGACTAATTGAATTATTTATTGCAGAAGCCCCAACCTTGTTCCAACGTGCAAAAAATGCATGGGAAGCTGCGTGGTAGTACTCGTAAATATATGTAGTTTCTCGATACATATGAAATCAGTAGAAAACAAACAGGTCTTGTTTTCGTTTATTCAAATATTAACTGTATTATACAGTGTGTCAAGTTTGAAAGTAGTCATTGAGAACACTAGAAAATGAAAAAAATATAGAGTGACCGCCAAAAAGTAAGTACCATATGGGAAAATTTTTTTATTATTGGAGTATTGGAAAAAATATTCTGGGGAAAAGTTTGTGCATGTCCGATAACCTAAAAATCGATTTTGACGCATGTCACGTGATCGCTAGAATGGCGGCAAAATGAAAAAAATTGCAATGCAAAGGCAAAAAAAGGGGTAAGATGGCAAGACATCAAAAAAAGTTATTTGAAAAAGTCACTTAGAATTTAATTTTATAAACATAAACGAAGTTTCAAGAGATAATTCAAAAAAATTGAAAATAGCAATTTTTTAAAAATATTTTCCCATCTATTTAAAAACATAATTTTTTTTTCTTATGAATAGCTTGACTATACTGCATTTGCATTTTAATGATAATGACAAAACTTTCTCATTTTCTCCACACCAGAGGGCACTAAATTAAAAAAATTGATTGTTGCCAGAACCCTCGCTGTTACATTGGTTCTTATCTAACACTTATATCAGAATTCCAAGACTATTGTGTTGATATGGCAATCTAGAAACACCATGTTTCCTGATTTTGATCAAGTTTCAATAATAATGCTGTATGAGCGTTTTACTTTGCACATAAACTTTAAGAATCTTTAATTTGACGCACTATTTTCAAGTTTATGTGCGAAGTGAAACGCTCATGCACGATTATCATCGGAACTTGATTATATTCTGGAAATTACCATGTTTTTGGAGTGTCATGTCATCACAATGGTCGTGGAATTCGGATATAACTGTTAGATACGAACCGATGTAACAGCAAGGGTTCTGACAAATTCCCATTTTTTCAATTTAGTGCCCTCTGGTGTGGAGAAAATGAGAAAGTTTTGTCATTATCATTAAAATGCAAATGTTTCAGTATAGTCAAGCTATTCATAAGAAAAAAAAATAATATTTTTAAATAGATGGGAAAATATTTTTAAAAAAATTGCTATTTTCAATTTTTTTTAATTTCTCTTGAAACTTCGTTTATGTGTATAAAATTGAATTCTAAGTGACTTTTTCAAATAACTTTTTTTGATATCTTGCCATCTTACCCCTTTTTTTGCCTTTGCATTACAATTTTTTTCATTTTGCCGCCATTCTAGCGATCACGTGACATGTGTCAAAATCGATTTTTAGGTTATCGGACATGCACAAACTTTTCCCTAGTATATTTTTTCCAATACTCCAATAATAAAAATTTTTCCCATATGGTACATACTTTCTGGCGGTCACTTTATATCAAGAAGCACACTTATATTGGGACAATATTATGGAAATGTCAAAAATTCAAATGAAAAATTGGCTAGGAAAAGAAAATGTGAATATTTACCGATATCATTCCAATCGTACATTGCAAAAATAATATTTGTGTAATATTCTAGAAGCAATATTGTTTCAAGTTCGTACTTCATACCTTATCATTGTCGTATCGGGAAATCTTGCGCAGATGATCAATGTTTTTGGAATAAAATTTGCATTGTATCAACCTTGAAAAGATTGTAATGTTGATAGTGATATTGATAAACTTTTGATTGTCATAACCACTGAATATATTTTACTGAAAATAAGTTGTGGGAAGAACTTAATATTTTTTTTAGTATTTAGCTGACTTTATGTAAAGCTACTTAGCGTTTTGATTATAGTATATTTGAATATTGTTTATTGGATGTTCGGCCAATATTAAATTTTAATAATGGTAATATTATGTTTTCGGTGTAATAAATATTGTATCAATATTACTTTTTTAATATGGGCAGAGGATTTCGTCATAATTTTAATCAATATAGGTTAGTAAGATTTGTTGAATATTGAAGAAACAATATTCTACAAATGTTTTATAAAACTTAGTTATACATGTTTTTTTATATACTAGAAATATTGGGATTACAATATTTATTCTATAATGTTGAAAACTTTATGTGGACAATATTGTTTTATCGATATTGATAAAAGTAATTCAACCAGTATTGACTCAATATGGGTTGATACAATATTGTTTTTTATTCCTAGAATCTATGTGAGAGGAATATTACGATTGCAATATTCATTATATATATGTTGGAAACAATACGTAGACAATATTGTTTTATCGATATTGGTGAAAACTTGTCAACCAATACTGACCCAACAAGGGTAATTTGATTTGTCGAAGATTGGTTGAACTAATGTGCTATCAAACTTGGATGTAGTTACTTTATTGTTTTTATTCCTAGAATCGATATGAGAGTAATATTACCATACCAATACTCATTCTAGATGGTAGAAACAATGTGTAGGCATTATTGTGTCATCGATATTGATGAAAATTAGTCAAGCAATATTGACTAATTAAGGTTAATTTGATTTGTTGCATATTGGTGAAAGGAAATCAACTATTGTGCCATCTAACATAGATGTAAAATATTGTTGTTACATCTTGAATCGATGTGACAGTAATTTTGAAATTGCAATATTTATTTTAAATATCAGAGTAGCTTCAGCCAATATTCCACCAATATTATCAAGATAGTATTAATTTTGCAATATTCACCCATACAGGATCAATATTATTCCACAATAAATTTTTTGTTATGAATCAAAAAGTTGATAAACATTTGGTGAAAATATCTTACTTTGTTTTGGAGATGCTCAAAATTGCCATTTATCAACACAATATTTGCATCAGTAAGTTGATATGGTAGTGAACATGATCATTACTTTCATCATTTTTTTACTAGTAGAGGCTACATATTAAACAAACAATATTTTCTATTTCAGTTAACAAAGCAAATTCTAAAGTAGTGAACATTGAGGTATAAATAAGGATAAATTTTTTGAACTGTCAATTGTGACAAAGAAGAAGAAAAGTTTCTAAGTTGAAATGATAAAAGACATAATAGATTTCACAAAAAAGTCAGAATAAAATGTATCACACAGGTTCAGTCAAGTGGAACAATGGAAAAGTGTATATAATGGTAAGAAAATTAAACGTAAAATGAGAAATATAGTGAGTCGATTGAGAAGAAAAGGAAGTAATGGAAGAAGAAATGTAGTTCCTTAGGGAGGAGATAAACGGCGAGGGAAAAAAGGTACGAAATCTGGAAGTTGTGTCAGTAAAATTGCCGAAAACTTTGTTGCCAGAAACTACAAGAAACTTACGATGTAGAGAGAAACATCCAAAGCCATAAGAACATAACAAGAGTATGGAGTCAGTAGCCACTATACCATCAAGATATTCAATATTAACTTCATTAGAGAGAGTTCATTGGATACAGATGTTAATTTCCATAGTGTCCATGAAATTTTCATCCATTCAAAGCACAAGTAATAGACTTACATCGAAGTTTTCACAAATATAAGCAACCAAAGCTAAAGGTATCAAGTTCTGAAGCCCGGATATTTTCTATGAACATATTATAGCTTATCAATTTTCATATAATACAATTTTTCTGATTATCTACTATAATCATAATTCTATATCAACACCATATTATATAACACTTTATTGGCTCAATATGAAATCAAGATTCGCGAAAAACATTATTGGTCCTTCGAGCCGGATTTTGTCCGACCCAATGTATCGGCAAAACTTTAGACAGGCAAGTTCCCTGTCTGCTCTTTGTATAAAAATGAAAAGGATGTCGAATTCGCCATCTCTGTTCACCTCTTCAGTATGAAGCATATCGCTGACACAACCAAAACCAAGCCCAATCATCTAGATTGGTTCAGATGTTCGTCTTGTATTCGGCGTCAATTCCATTAATCACCGAGATGCACGGTTAATTTATCCGGATTGCAACATCGCTGCGGAGCTCCTGACATTGACCCCGTATTGCCTTTTGCCCAAGGCGTTTCTCGATAACGTTGCCACACAGTACCGGATTATGTAATTGCAATTCGGGCGATTCTGTGCGTGTACAGAGTGAATTTGGTTCGATAGTATTATCCTTGCATCAATTGCATCCTTTGTGAAGGCCCTTCAGGAGGAGAATTGGGAAAATTTGTTTGGTGTTTTTGATATGAATTTGGCTTATCAGTGTGTTTGGGAGATATTGTCTTATTACTTTGAAATTAATTTTCCAAAGCGTAAAATCTTCAATAAGTAAAAATTTCAAGTAGAAAGTTGAAAGACCTCTACAATCTAAAAAAAGTTCGGAATGACCTTGAGAATAGTTATAAAACGGGAAAACAAAAACACTTTCAGTTAGAAAAATTAACAAAGAAAGAATATTTCCAAAAACGAATTGATGAGTCAGATAATCTTTCAAAAACCGCTTGGAGAATTGTCTCTGAATTATCTAATAAACCAAAATGCACCACTAAGAATATTTCTATAAAGGGCAGGGACGCTGATTTACCGAAAGAAGTTGCTAACACATTTAATAATTATTATTTTATCGAGTCAACTAAAGTATTATCTAGTCAAATTGATAAGACAAATCTGGATTATCAATCTTACACGAGAAACATTCCATCTCCTAGTAATTCATTTTTTTTACACCCTTATACTGAATCCGAACTGTATGAATTACTGAATAGCAAACTTAAAAATAAAAGTTCTTCAGGTCATGACGAAATCCCAATGTTTCTTTTGAAAAAGAGTCTTTATGTTTTGATTAAACCTCTACTTCATTTGGTGAATCTGTCATTCAGCGAAGGTTCATTCCCAAATATGATGAAAATAGGTAAAATCATACCAGTGTATAAAAAGAACAATCCAAACTTATTGGAAAATTATAGGCCAATAACAATTTCTTCAAGTATGTCTAAAATATTCGAATATGCTTTTTTGAAAAGACTTTTATCATTTTCTGATGATCATAATATCTTTACAAAAAACCAACATGGATTTCTGACCAAAAAATCAACTAGTACAGCTATACAATCATATCATAGAGAGATTGTGAACTATATTGAAGCAGGCGAGTGCCCTGTTGGGATATTCTGCGATCAAAGCAGGACATTCGACTGTGTTGATCATAACATTCTCTTAAATAAACTATTCCGTTATGGCATAAGGGGCATACCGTTGGCATGGATAACAGACTATCTCGCAGACAATATGTCGCTATTAACTATGCAACTTCCAGCATGGCCTTCTCTGAATTAGGAGATCCTCAAAGGGTCGATATTGGGACCCATATTGTTTGTTTTATATATTAATGATTTGGAATACTCGGCACCAGGAACATTCATTACAATGTACGCAGATGACATGTCAATTATAATCTCTGACAGATCAGAGTTATTTTTGAAAGAAAAATGTAATACAGTTTTTGAAAATATCAATAAATGGTTTTCTGCGAACAATTTGTTTTTGAAAGCAAAAAAACAGATTTCATCATCGTCAACGGAAGTGTGATATTATTAGTTTCAGAGCCAATGATAATTCTGACAATATAACAACAGAATGTGAGAGCTTGAAATTTTTGGGATGAACATTTGAATTGGCAGAATCACTGCGATTTTCTAATAAAAAAAAAATTAATTCTATTTCATATCAGTTCAGAAATATAAGGCAGGATTTGAATGTTGATCAGCTGCTGAAGCTGTACTATGCGCAGGTGGATTCTAGCCTGAGATTTGGAGTGTGTTTTTGGGGTTTTTCCTCCAACTGCTCTGATGTCTTTATAGCACAAAAAAAAAACTCATACGAATTATTAATGGCATGAGTCCCCGTGACTCTTGAGGAAATGCTTTTAAAAATTTCAGAATTTTAACTGTTCCTAGTCTTTTAATTTTTGACTTGTGCTTATCTGTTTTTGAAAATACAAATAAATTGTTTGTACTGAATAAATGTAAGCATAATATTGACACAAACCAAAAAAACTATGTTTTTGTACCATTTGTTAAAACTAAATTAGCTTTTACTTCTCCTGATCAGATGGCCCCACTTGTTTATAATTTGATACCAGATATAATAAAAAAATCCAAAACCGTTTATATCTTCAAACGAAAACTTAAAGATTTTCTTATTGAAAAGTGTTGTTATAGTTTTGAAGAATTTATGTGTACGAGTAGGTAGTTTTATTCCATTTTTCAGGGATTATTTTTATCTGCTTTTTCTTTTTCTTAGACGATTCCTATACAAATTTTATAACTTTGTCAAACAAGGAAAATAAAGATATTATTATTATTATTATTATTATTATTATTACGGAAAAGTAAATGAATGCATTAGTTGATAACTGCAATGGGCTGTGGCGATCGGCTAGTAGAGCGTTCGCCTATCACATGTTGAAAGGTAAGGGTCTACACTAGCTCGCACAAGTCTCTCCAATACTTCTGAGAACACGATGCGCGTAAGGTTGTAACAGGTTGACGGAAATAATATATTAACAATAAATCCATCACTCAACCCTTAACTTTGTTATTAATGATGAACTTTTTTAAAGAGCTCTCCATTGATATGTCACACATGGGATTTGGCATTTGAACTTTTGCAGTGACGGTTGATGGGGCGGAGGAAGCGAGAGACTTCACTCCCTGAAGAATTGCTTCCTTTCATAAAAACACAGAAAAATAGTGGCATCAGATTTTGAATTTCAAGAAGTGAATGATTTACTTGTTTATCAAACAATGAGTTCTATGAACACAAATGCTGCCAGTGGAGATGGATTAAATTTAAAACTACTAAAACTATACTGTCCACTTACATCCTGAACTTCGTTGTATCCACTTGAATTCAAAGATTTGCGTCCAATAAGTATACTGCCAACTAGAAGTGCAATTAAAGAAACATATAGATTACTTTTCATTATCACCTACGAGGATATATTGAAAAATTCTTAGCCTACAATAGAACCAAACAAAATTTCAATGTCAAAATATTTTATTACTCAAAATACTCTCCTCTTAATTGGATACATTTATTACAGCGAACCTGCAACGTCTCTAGACCTTTAAAAAAAAAATGTTTCGTCTTGCTCTGCAAACCAGACCTCCACAGCTTTTATTACCTCCTCGTTGGAAGAAAATTCACGACCTTTTAATCTTTTCTTCAGTTGAGGAAAGAGATGATAGTCGGACGGAGCTAAATCTGGTGAATAAGGTGGGTGTTCTAGTAATTCAAACCATAAATCACGAATTTTTTGCACGGCAACATGAGATTTGTGTGCAGGGGCGTTGTCCTGCAAAATCAAAACACCTTTAGATAGCTTTCCGCGTCTTTTCTCTTTAATTTTTTTCCCGTAGAGTGGTCAGTAATATCGAATAGTAATCTCCACTTATTGTTCTACCTTTATGCAAAAAATAAATCAGGAATACTCCATGGCAATCCCAAAAGACTGAAGCAAGAACTTTTCCAGCTGATTTTTGGACACGAAACTTCTTAAGTCTTGCAGAACTGGAGGGTTGCCATTCCATCGATTGTTGCTTTGTTTCTGAATCGTATAAATGTACGCAAGTCTCGTCCATAGTACAATTCAGTTTAAGAAGTCTACATCGTTTTCAAATCGAGCACAGATCGAACGCGATGCTACTACCCTTGCACGCTTTTGGTAAACATTCAAACATTTGGGTACCTATCCATTTTGCAGCTATTTGATGAACGTGTTCGTATGAAATGTTCAGTGCTTCAAATATCCGTTTTAGCTCAATTCGACGGTCTGTTAAAATTATGTCTTGAACTGCATCGATATTTTCGGGTACTGACACAGAAACTGGCCTTCCCGATCTTCAATGGAAAATTTACCTCTTTTGAAGCTTGCAGTCCAATTTTTCACTGTCGCATACGAAGGACAAGGTCGTGGGAAAGAAAGGACAAAAGAAAAAGACTGATTAAACATATTAAGAAATCAGGAAGAAAGACTGTTAGCGTTTGGTGCGGAATTTTTAGAAATAAAATTGTTGGCCCAATATTTTATGATTATATATTGACAGGAGTTACCTATAAAGAAATACTTATCCCAGAAGTAGAAAATATTCTTATACAACATTTTTCGGAAGCCGAGCTTGCCAGTATGATTTGGATGCAAGATTGGGCAACCCCTCATAATGTCCTATCCGTTCAAGAACATTTGAATAATGTATTCCCAATATTGATAGGAAATAATTGAAGCATTCAATGGCCACCTAACAGTCCAGACTTGACCCCTATGGATTCATTTTTCTGGAGATTTCTAAACGACATTGTTAATAAGAATAATAATAATAATATTCAATTAATTAAATACACGATTTGATTTGAAATAATGAATCTGAATGTAATGAGGCAATTTCCGATGCACTTATAAATATAAGAAGACGTTATTAATAATGCATTGACAATAATGGTGGGCATATTGAACATATTTTATGACTTATCATGATATTTGAATTTCCTAAATACATTCTTTGTTTACTATTTTTCAATATTTGAACTTTTTTTCCTCACCTCTAATAACTCAAAAACGTTATAAGATAGGGGTAACATATGGTATATTTTTGAAATCAGGCAAAAATACTATTCCAAAAATTCAATAATATACAGGGAGTCCCATCTGAAAAATATATTAAAAAATTTATATCCCCTGAAATCTGCACTCCACTGGGTTTTTGATATCATTTTATCAAAATTTAGTCACAAGCACACAACTTTTACATTTAACATTTTTCTGTAGGCAATAATAATGATGATAGGGGTGGGTAATTTATAGTGAATAACCCTGTACCTATGTGTATTCTTTTCAATTTATATACGGAAGCAATAAAGACGTTTATTATCCACTATTATATGCTATTCTGGTGTCCCAGACCTTGTATCAAAACGCGATTGGGCATTTTTTATTTATTTTCATCCTGAATATTTCACTTTGCACCTTTTTTTGACACACCGTATAAGCAACCCAATATTTCTCTTTCGAGAACTTGGTTATGATACCCACCGTATTCCAATATCCCGCACTCTCGCAGAGAAATAAGCTCGTTCATTACGATTCCAAAGCACCCCTTGATGGATCGCTCCAGAATGGTGCAATAACTTTATTCATGTTGATGCCCCCATTATGGAAAGGAATATTAAATTACGAAGCAGGATTGTAGCGACTTGTCCTTCTAAAGCGTTGACATATAACACGTTATACGTCATGTGGTACTTTCTCATTTTTATATATTAATAATACTTGAAAATGTCGAGTGCTACGAGACGCGGAGCACGAGGAAGAGATTTAGCCACACTGGCGTAGCATGAAAAGTTGGTTGACAGAAAGATCTAATCGACGTTTAAAATGTTCAATTGCATCCTAATGAAAATATTATATCGAATATACGTAATTTCTATGTTCTAATAAGTTCTCATTTATTCTATAGCAGGTCGAAATTATGTTGTTATAACTTTTGATTTATTGTAATAATAAAGATGATTACAATAATGTTAATAACTGGGTATGTGTAAAAACTTTCAGTGTGACTCCACAGAAAATTATAAGTTTATAAATTGAACTTTTCTAATCCTGATTGTGAAGTTTGCTATATTGGACACACAGGCTGCAAGTTCAGAACACGACTTGCTGAACACGTTAGAATTATAGACTCGACCCACAAAAAAGGGCAAATGAATTAATAATAGTAATAATAAAGCCATAAAGCGAAAGACAAAATGATGAAGTGTCAGCTATAACTGTTTTTTAACTTGACCATAGATTCGAATTCAGTTTTCTCCAATCACATTATAAATGAGAAACATAATTTTGATTCCAACTCTGACTTAAATAATTTACACGTTTGGGACAATGGCACAAAACTCAGTCTACTAGAGACTCTTGAAAAGAATAAGGAATTCAAAAATTCAGATATTCAATGTATAAATGAACTGACCCATTTTGACAGTTCAAAACTTTTGAACACTTTACTATTTTGATATCCTATCTCACAACTCAATACTTCAATTAGACATTTACATTTAATTGTTGATTATTTCAAATTCTCAAAAAAAAAATTACAAAATAAATTCACAATTTCTCCACTTTTCAACAGAGCTACTAGCTGCTAATCGATAATGTTTTGAGGATTTTCTTGTTCGATATGGAAGCACGGAACATACTTTTCTCCACGATCATCACAGAATTTGGCAATTCTGAAATCAAATTTGATTACAGAATGCTGGAATTTTCTCTCTTGAGATTGAAGAAATATTCTGCAACACATCTGCCCCCATGCAATTCAAATGTATTTACATTATCTCTCTTGTGATAGAATAATTTTCTCACACTGGTTAGCGATAATAACATTAGCCTTGACGCAGTTGATTGTCATCGTAGTGGCAAAATTTGAGTAAGTGTCAAAATTATTGCTGTCACGTTTCCTATCTTTGATCGTGGAGAAAGTATAGTGTGCTACTCGGTTAGAATGAAAATTCGTGATGCTGGTGGTTCCTCACGCTCGCCTTCGGCTCGCTCGGAACTTTCCACTAGCATCGAATTTTCATTCTAACCTTGTTACAGAATATACTATTCTCTGCCACCTTGAATTATGAAGTTCTTCAACACATGTCAAATTCATTCATATTTTTTTGACAACGTATACAATATTTACAATTGTTTGCTAAAAGTAAAAAAAAATTAATGTAAAATTATGTCGTCAACAAGTAGATTTCTCCGACAGGATAGACAGATTTAGCAATACAAAATGCAATCAATAAAATCTGAACGTATAATCAAAATTTACAAGGAATAAAATCATACTTACTTTTAAAATACTTATTATGTGACTTGTTGTGAAAAGGGTGTGTTCGTAAATTTAATGAGATACAATTTCACACATTTTTTTTTTATTTTCAGGCAAAAGCATTCAAACAATCCGAATTAGATAAAATCACTCGTCCTACGGACTCGGTTTGTTTTCATTCTTTTGCCAAATGAAAAAGTTTTCGTGGGAAATAAAAATGTTTCAATAAAATTTGAAGGACTCGTGGTATTACCTTTGAATATTATTCTATTATTTTCTTTTTAGTGCATTCAAATGAAAGCTTGTCTTTAATTTCAGTTACTCCTTTGATAAAATTATAATTTTAACACACTTTATAATCATTCAAATCCTCTCGTATCGTTAGAGATATTCCTGAAGTATCCGGACAGCAACTTAAAATGCAAATGAAACAGTGGATGAGGTACTTGAAAGAATATAATATGTAAATATTTTACCTAATAAAACCGGATTATAGGGCTCTACTTATCTACTTGTTATGCAGCTGAGGAAATGTAAAAAAAGTTCAAGACAACAGCGATTGCTCTGGCTTCTGAGTTCCACTGTTTTAATTCTAATTGACACAAAACTACGTTTCAGCTTTATCATTTGTCAAGAGGTTTGGCGGTTTGCATAGATCATTGAGATGGTGGAATCTGCTTTCTAGTAATAGCTTAATCACGACTTGAATGGGTTATTTGGTTTGTTTTTTTTTAAAAAAAGGAGACACGTCCTTTATTATTTTGATTTTGAATTAAAGGAATTGAAACATGTTATCAATTCAGCAAGATGAATTTACATGAACTTGAAGAGAAATGTTACACTAGAAAATGTATACTGAGATAGCAGGCTATGCTCTGCTAAATGGCTCGAAATTTCGAGAAGGACCATTTGGCATTTTTCCTCGAAAAAGTGGATACACTATTCGATTTGGGCATATTTTGAGCACATATTAACCAAGTTTCAAACCGATATTTCATATAGGGTGTCAGTTGTGTGATCACAAATTTCCAAATTCATTATTTTTTTACTCACCCTGTATAAAAGTTTATGAACTTCACAGAAAAGATGAAGAAGCCATTCAATGAAAGAATACGCTGTATACTCAGGTACGAAGATAAATGGTTGTAATCGTTTCATGAAGTTATCTCTAGTTTAACCAAAATCAACAAATCAAAAGTTGAAAACGTCTATTTAACATCAGAATAATAACCAACATCTGGAATAAATGCAACAGGTTTCTCGGACATTCGTGTTTTCAATATATCACCCTTCACGCTCCACACATTTCTCATAACGCCATTTCATATTTTTTAGGGTATTCCTCAATTGGTCAGGTGTTAATTCACCGCACTTTTGCCTTACACTCTCCTTTAATTCGTACAAGTTCTGTAGTCTGTTTTTATAATGACTTTCCTTTATAATATTCCCACAGAAAAAATCTAATGGAGTCAGGTCTGGTGATCGAGGGGGGCAACAAATAAAAGCACTGTTCCTCCCAATCCATTATCCTTGAAATATTTTATAATGCCATTTCCGTACAACAATAACATTTCTGCGATATTCAATGCTTAATACTTCCATGAAATCAATGAAATTCGTAGTCAAAAATTTATAACATCTTTCAGTGGTTGTTCAAAAAACACTGGACCTTTTATACGGTTTTTGAATATTTCTACCAAAACTTTGATTATTCGTGAAAAATGCCTTTCCGTATTCATCACCAAGTGTCGATTCTCCCTTGCCCAGTACCTGGAATTCTGAGTGGACACTGTACCGTTAGTGCGGTGAAGAGAATATTGCCTAGAAAGTCGTCATCATTCAAATATTCACCTTGGCAGAATGAACAGAATTCCAACCTTCGTTCCTTGTCACCTCGTTCTAAGGTGTGCATGATTTTCGGTTTGACGAAAATAACTGTCAAAGTTATAACAAAGAAGAAACAGACAACTCATTTTCAAAACCTCATATAAAAAACATTGTCTGTCTGACTTATTGGTCTATTCATATGACTTGGCCGTAGGAAATGAAATCATGAGAATTTTGCCAAGATTTCTCACGGGGTTGAGAAAAGTGTTTCGAAAAAAGCATAGATCTCAAAGAAGGGGTATTTCTACAATCGTTGATTGAGTATTTATTATACTAAAAAACTAAACGATATGGATAATACTTTTCCAACTTTTGATATTTGGTTGACTTTGGGACATCTATCTGTACACGTTACGTTGATAGAACTCCGTATCTGAATATACTGTGTTTCTTATTTGAATGGCTACTTAACCTTTTCTTCAAAATGTACAGTGTTTCATACAGGGTCAGTAAAAAAAGCATGAATTTGGAAACAACTAACATTCTATATAGATATTGGGCTGAAACTTAGTATACAGGCCAATTTAAATTCGACCCCCACCATTGGGATCTCCTAAACTACAGGAGATACGTCGAAGCTAAAATTGAGGCAAAGTTGCGCATTCTGGTGCTTAACAAAATACTGTTTTGAAACTTGGAAAATTCCGAGTATTTCCGGAAATATCGGGAAAAAACTGAAAATCAGAATTTTCGTTTTTATTTTTTTCTATCGTTATTCGACAACATAGCTCAAAACCAAAAGTACATTTTCATTGATACTTTCTTTCAGCTACACGTTTTCATGTTCAGATTTAATATCCGACGTTTCGTCTTCTGGCATTCATCATGAAATTTTTTTCTGTTATGGGAGCCATATTGTTTTTTTCATACAGAAACATAGTGATTCTCATTCTGATTTCATTGATGTATAATTTGTTATGATTTGCACTTCTGAAACCACAGGTATTAAAAAAAACAACTTCATCTGAGATGGTCATGACTCCATCGAAAAAATTTGTTTAATAAACACTAGTTGTCAGAACTCATTAAACATCATAAGTTTGCACAAATACTTCAGTCGAAATGTCCTCATTCTCAAATGAAGAAAAACGAGATATGTTGAAACTTTATTATAAATTTGATAGGAATAGTATGAAAACAGCACAAATTTATTTTGAATTATATCCTGAAAACCAACAGCCGGATAGAACATTATTCGGAATTGTGGACAAACACTTGGCTGAGTACGGTGCGTTTCAAAAACCAAGAATGAAATATAGAAGCAGAATGGAACAAAATATTAGACGTAACTTATTAGCCGAGGCAAAATAATTGTTCATTTCTTATTCGAAGGAGCATAATTATTTTTGGTACTTTTTTAGATAAATGCAGATCCTTCCAAATCAACACATCAAGTCTCGGCAGAAATGGATGTGCCACAGACGAGCGTTTGGAGGGAATTCAAAAAAAGTGGTTTGAAATGTTATAAGATACATATTTCACAAAAATTACATCCAGGTGATCCTGAGAGAAGGATGGAATTTTGTACCTGGCTCTCGAATAGGGTAGACCCTACAAACTTCTTGAAATACATTATTAGGACCGACGAAAGTAATTTTTCGAACTGTGGTGTTTTTAATAGAAATAATGAGCACATTTGGAGTGAAAATAATCCACGACACTTCACAGAAGTCAGACCACAAGTTCGGTTTCGTTTGAATGTGTGAGCTGGAATTTATGACGACCGAATACTTGGACCTCATTTCTTCTCTAATACTTTGAACGGGGAAACCTATCTTCGGTTCTTAAGAAACGAATTCGAAGAATATATGGATACGTTTCCCCTTGTTAATTATAACAGCTCCTGGTTTCAGCATGACGGAGCTCCTCCACACAATAAAAGAGCAGTTTGCGAATATTTACACCAAAGATTTCCTAATAGGTGGTTAGGAAATTCTGGACCAGTGAGGTAGCCGGCAAGGTCACCTGAACTTACAGTTTTGGATACTTTCTTGTGGGGCACTTTAAAGAACAGAATCTATGGAGAGCAAGGATATGACACAGTAGATGAACTTAGAGACAATATCATCACGCAATTCAGATCTATCAGAAGAAGGGATATTGTTAGGGCTGTTCTTAATTTGAGACGACGAGCTCGGTTATGTATTCAAGAGGAAGGATATCATTTCGAACACTTGTTGTAATACTTTTTGTGCATTTTTTACAAGCTCATGATTTCATTCTTGTTTTTTGAAACGCACCGTACTCAGCCAAGTGTTTGCCCAAAATTCCGAATAATGTTCTATCCGGCTGCTCTCTTTCCGGAAATAATTCAAAATAAATTGTTGTTGTTGTTGTTTTCGTACTATTCCTATCAAATTTATAATAAAGTTTCAACATATCTCGTTTGTCTTCATTTGAGAATGAGGACATTTCGACTGAAGTATTTATGCAAACTTATGATGTTTAATGAGTTCTGACAACTAGTGTTTATTAAACAAAATTTTTCGATGGAGTCAGATGATATTTTTTTTTTTAATTCCTGTGGTTTCAGAAGTGCAAAAATTATACATCAATGAAATCAGAATGAAAATCACAATTTTTCTGTATAAAAAAACAATATGGCGCCTAGAACAGAAAAAAAAGTTGATGATGAATGCCAGAAGACGAAACGTCGCATAGTAAATCTGAACATGAAAACGTGTAGCTGAAAAAACGTATCAACAAAAATCTTCTTTTGGTTTTGAGCTATGTTGTTAAATAACGATAGAAAAAAATAAAAACGAAAATTCCGATTTTCAGTTTTTTCCCGATATTTCCGGAAACACTCGGAATTTTCCAAGTTTCAAAACAGTATTTTGTTAAGCACCAGATCACGCAACTTTGCCCCAATTTAAGCTTCGACGTATCTCCTGTAGTTTAGGAGATCCCAATGGTGGGGGTCGAATTTGAATTGCCCAGTATAGTTGTTCAAAATTTGCCGAAATCGAATAGGCTATCCACGTTTTCAAGAAAAAAATGCCTTGTGGTCATTCTTTCTTGAAATTTCGACCCATTTAGCAGAGCATAGTAGGCCTTGAAAATGAGAATAGTTCATATATGTGAACATTTTTGAAAAGAGCTCGTCGAGTACTATAACCCGAAATTTTCATTTTTTAAAATTGATCCATGGGTTGCAAAATAACAGGGTGTTGCGGTATGTGAAATAAAAGTAGAAATATCATGACTGTTGGAAAAAAGCAGCTGAGTCGTAATGAATATGTCATACCCTTGACTGAATTGAGAATATCGTCCTCTAATCCTGCCAAAAAATTGTATAAAATTTCGAATCCTGAACCCCGATATTCCTTAAAAACCGACCACAACTTCCATATCCTATATAAAAAACCGTAACAAATACAGCTGAAAGGTTGATATCACAGCAATTTCATGCATATTGCATGAAGCTTCGACTGTTTTATCATTTCATAATACCGGAGAATATCGCAGAATTTCTATGTTGATGGTCACATACGTGGGAAACGTTTTCTGATCGCTTTATTTTCTATTTTTAGACGGAGAAGATGATGCGATCGGAAATTTCTCCCAAGCCCAGGTGTTCGCTGACTCGTTTTTGTTTTCCTCATTGAATAATTCTATTAGTTGCACGTCTTGCGGATCTTAAATACCGGGACAAATTGCTTTGATAGACCTGACGGATGATTAGGAGCGAGATTTGTGTAGAAGCAGGATATTTAGAGTCAGGTGTTGCATATTATATACATACAGAGTCAACGATCCGTGGAATATTTGCTCCTGAAGGCATTCGGTGTATTTCCCAGGAAGGACAAAAATTGATAAATCCGTTAAAATTGATGTACATATTATGTTGGAGCTAATTGGTATATCTGTGGCCTCACTGTGGTGGAACATTGAAATCAATTTTGAAGTGGAATTTGTGGGAGATGAATCAGTTTCAAAATAAATTCTGAAATATTGATTGTGAATTGGAACATGGTACTGATTGAAAGGTAGATTTTGTGAGGAAAATTCAACACTGTATTTCTTAGTTTGTTGTTGACTTCATACAGGTCACACGTGTCCTGCATTTTCTGTGTTTCTGTATTTTTATATAGAAAACGAATTTTATTGGAGAAGAAAAATCACTTAAGCTTATATTGAGAAATTTTCACAAATTATATAATTTTATGGCTCTAAAATACGAATTGTTTTCATCTGATAGCTAAAATATGTCCGCAATTGTGTTTTAAATGTAAGGAACCGCCCATTTTTTCAGTTAATATGAGAGTTATCGAAAAAAATTTGAATAATGGTTGCAGGGTTTTCACTCTACAACTTTCTGTGAATTCGAATATGTTGCAGAAGTACCATTGGTGGAGAAGTGACGTCATCGGATTTTTTTTTAAAATAAAATCATATGTCATGTTTAGTACCGCAGGAAAGCTTGTTTTTTCCCATTTCAGCAGTACTGATATTATTTTGAGTATCTCGATAGGTACAGTATGTTTCAAATTTTTGTATCCAGCTCTGTAATTATCTATAGCACTTGATTTTACCGTACTGATGAGAGCTTAAGCTCGAAACACGTGTCTACGGTTGCAGAACATTTTGAGGGTTATACCCAATAACTTTTCTACTTATATTTTCATATATTGCCCCTCGCTGAATCCATCCTTATTTGTATTTTCCTGGGTAGGATTGTCACGCTGGTAGCTATAGCTGCCTCCGTGGCGACGTTAGTTGTTGCCTTGTAAGCACAAGGTCTTCTAACCGAAGCCACAAATGTGTGGTTGGCTTCCTGTTGTTGACTTCCTTTGTTTCTATTTTTACATCCAAGTGTTGTACATCTTCGCACTTGATTTTACCGTACTGATGAGAGCTTAAGCTCGAAACACGTATCTACGGTTGCAGAACATTTTGAGGGTTATACCCAATAACTTTTCTACTTATATTTTCATATATTGCCCCTCGCTATATCCATCCTTATAGCTATAGCTATAGCTCAATTTGTACAAATTTATTTTGAATCTGGGAATATAGCGATAAGGCAATTTGATTCAGACAGTGGCGTACCTAAGTTTTTTATAAAAAATACTTTTTATATGCTACATTTATATCAGTTTCACTAAAAAGTATCAATATTTTATCAATGGAATAATTTCAGTTTTTAAGTCTCAAAATTATTCCATACATCGTAAGTGAAATTTTTCAATGAAACAACTGTCGATTTGGCACAAAAAATGTTTTTATAAAAACTCACTTACGCCACTGTCGAAACACACGATACCTATCGAGAGAGTTGAAATAATATTAGTTCTGCTGACATGAGGAAGAAACAAGCTTTCCATTTAAAAAAATGCCGATGACGTCACTTCTCCGTCAATGGCAAATAATACTTGAATTCATAGAAAGGTGCAAAGAGAAATACCACCCTTCAACTTTCATCTGAACTTTCTATTGATTACTTTCATAATAACTGAGAAAAATGGGCAGGTCCATACATTTGACTAACTCTGTATATGTCCCAATTGTTTATTTTTTTTTTTCGGTAAATGTTCATGGTAAACATAAAATGATCACCCACTTGTGCCTATAAAAACATTTTTTCAAAAAACACTTCAACTGTTGAAGAAAAAAAATTGGGACCGAAAGGGATAAATTTCCTAGAATTTAACAATTTTTTTGGGTCAAAAAAATCATGTAAAAAAATTCTTTCGCCTTCATGAGTTTGTTATTTGAACCTAACAATTGTGAAATTGTCGAGGATCACTCGTAAACTATTTTGATCGGTTCTACTGTGTTGATCATGAAAAACTATTATTGCTATTAGAATCATAAGGTTTGCAAGGTTTTGTTCATGAATGGATCTCATCTTTCTATGAGAATCGAAAACAAACATGACACTCACCTCTCCAATTTAAGAAAGAAACAAAAATGATTCATTTAGATACTGGAAACTTGATAAGAGGTATCCCACAAGGATCGGTATTAGGGACATATTATTTATTCTGTTCGTGAATCACATGGATCATGTTACCGTCAGAGAACATTACAATGCGTGTGCAGATCACTTCTCATTGGTCATAACGGATCCTTATACAAAAAATTTGGAAGCAAAATTCAAAGACACCATTGAGATGGTATCAAAATTCTTCAGTGCACCCGATTTTTCTTTTAATGCAGATAAGACAAACTTATTAAGATCCGTATAGTTCTGAGAGTTGTAGTTGTAGAAATTTTGCAGACTCCGATAGAGAACACATTCATCTTCAATTCGCACAAACCAATCTGAGGATTTTATCTGGACGAATTTTCGACTTGGAAACATCTGTGCCTCCAACAGATTTCAAGGTTCACTAAAATAAATTTTCTTCAATCTACGTACTATATCGGAGAAACATGAGCACCTTGATTTTATTGAAAATATGAACAGGATGTTCATAAATGCAGTTGTGGAATTATCTGCGATAGAAAGTTGGAATTTAGTCGCTATTTTCCATCGTACAAGATAAGCTCTCTTGGAACGGATTCGTGTTGTAAAGAGAAACATTCTCAATTAAAAATTGAACCAATACATGAATCCTCTGGAAATGGAAAAAACCTACGATAAAATTGAAGTAACTTTTTTGTAATACCTAACAGAAAACAACTACTTCCCCAGCTAAAGCCACGCTGGACGCAGTAACAATTTCAGTTTTGTGATAGCCCTCAGAAGGTTCTGAAGACCATAACAATTACAGCATCGATAAAACTGTTTTGCTGTAACGACATCCATAAAACCTCCTTAAAGCTGCTATAAATCTACGAGGGCCCACTCCTATGAAGGTTCTCAGGGCTATTTTGAAATGCATGCAAAAAACCTGCTTGCTTTATTCGCAGGATTCTTAATAACCTCCTGAGGATCATTATAAAACCAAATCATGGGGCTGTTATAAACCTGTATGTCATCAAAAAATCTATTTGGCTTCAAAATATCTTTTTTTGAATGAAATTGGGTTAGAAAATATTCCATAAATAACTACAGCCAAAACGGACTTAAATTAATCTAATCAGTTGCGAAAAATAGGGCGACTATTTTACAAGCAAAAATATAATGATGGCGTCCTGGCAGTGATATATGAAGAATATATAGGTATTCAACAAAGTAAAATGTCGAATATCATCTGCGAATGAATTTTTTTTGACAAAATGACATCAATTAGGTGGTGAATCTGCAACGTGCCCCAATAACAACGCGAAATTAAGAAAATAAACAAAATACCACTTAAAATTAAAAAATATTTTGACTCATATCTTTCCCGGAATGATTTGTACTATATCTAAATATAAATGAATACCAAAAATTGTGTATTTCCTTTCCGTCATACACACCAAATTGCAAGAAACATGAATTGAAATTAGATTCTCTCTAGTTGTTCCCTCTGGTTGTAATAAAATATGGCTAGCCTATACCTTTATTCAATTTAGCTGCACATATTGCCGTCATAAAGTCGTTTCTCCTCAAAATAAACCATTTTAAAATCATTTTATCTTAAAAAATTACGTTTGGTATTATTTAATCCAATTTCCAAAATATTTCAACTGTCAATTGTCAATCCCGCCTGAAATTCGTGTTTTCGTGATCGACGTGGTCAGTAGACTCAGTGTCTATACTCCCGTGAAAAGTATTTGGTGTCTAAGTCTTGTGAAACGTTTAATTACTATTAATTTTTTCCAGTTATCTTTACCCAATGTGATTTATTTATTACCGGTTAGGGGGAGCTACTAGCATTTAAGTAGAAATAGTTCTATGCTTTGATTTTATAGCGGTTCTTGAGGGTACATCTCAAAACCTTAAAACCTCATTGTTAGTTTTATTACAGAACCATTGCATGGACTTGAGGAGTGCTATAAAACCACCACAAAACTGAGTTTCTATGTGGATTATTTAAATGCCAAAAAGAGTTATAGTATATGTGTATAAGCCATTGTAAAACCATCATAAAAACAAATATACTTAAATGCTGAATGGTTTTATCTTATAGCCTTCAGGAGTGTTTTGAAACTGATTCATAAATCTGTTTGCTCTGGTAGCGTATTAAGAATAATATATGACCTGCATAAATCAAATTGGGCATTACCTAACCTTCATAATACTTTCATAAAACTAGGATAAATCCAAATAACATTTAAATTGTTACTTGGGACTGCATCTGATAGATATTGAGAAAGACCCTATATAACTTGAGAGAAAAATTCTGAAAGTGAAAATTTGCATTTTCATTCAGATAGTTGAATATTTATTAAATGTCCAGTTTCCATTGGAGATTCTTATCTAAAAATGCCCATGACTGGTTTTATGTCAGAAAAATATTTTCAAATGTTCACCGCACAAGAAATAGTCCAACAATTCCTCATTGCAGTGTGAAATTGCTTCTGAAGAGTATGTTTTCCAATTCTTCGGACCTCCCTGATGATCTTAGAAGAGTGAAATAGATTTTGGTCGACCAAAATGAATTGGAGGCCTAGCGAAAGAGATGCAATTCACGCATCAATGAAATGATTGATTTTCTGTGAGTGATACTTCTGAATAACATTCTCCCTTATCTCATTTAAAGATAAGAATCTCCAATGGAAACTGGACATTTAATGAATATTCAACTATCTGACTGAAAATGCAAATTTTCACTTTCAGATTTTTCTCTCAAGTTATATAGGGTCTTTCTCAATATCTATCAGATGTAGTTCAATGTCCAGCGTGGCTTCAGCCGGGGAAGTAGTTGTTTTCTGTTAGATATTACAAAAAGTAACTTCAATTTTATCGTAGAGTTTTTCCATTTCCAGAGGAGTCATGTATTGATTCAACTTTCAATTGAGAATGTTTCTCTTTACAACATGAGCACCTTATTCAACGCATAAGTACTTATAGACTTACTTATATTTTGACGATCTCTAATATATTTATAAATCTGAATTGGGCCTATATAGTTATTGTTGAAATTATTGTTATTTTTCGTCAACCAGCTGCACCCCTACGTGCAACCCCCACTAGTTATCGAGTGACACTTGTGCGAGCTAGGGAAGATGTAGCCCTCACGTTTCAACGTGTGATGCCGATCACGAGACCTTTCACCATGTGACGATGTGACATACATATAGACAGAACAAAACTCTACATTTTTTCCTTTGCACCTACTATTGTTCGACCAATTAAAGGAAATAAATAAAATCTCTCTTAAAAGAAGACTCAACATTCTTTGAGACGAAAAATCTTTTCGAAATGTATGGTTTGTTATACAAAATGGTACATTAGCTTCATTTTATGAATATTTTATTTTGATTTGATTTTGGAACGATCTCAGGGCAATTTTAATTCAATTCACTCAACTGAAACAATTTCACTTCACCAAAAATACCATAATATAATGAACACACTGTGGTAAGGCAATATTAACATATAGTCTGATAATACGCAAAAAAACTGACATGTCAAAATAGTGTATAAATGTGTTTAGTTAATTCTAGCCAGAATCCTTTACAACTTGGATTAATTTTTTTATAAATAACTATAATTATCAAAGGTTCTGGCTGGCGGACTTTGTCTTGAAATGGACAAAATTCATTCCTATTTGGGACTATCTTCTCAGTGTTGAAATTAATTAAGTTCCTCCTACCTGATCTCAACTGTGTCGTAATTTTTTTAAATGAACGGACTTTTCCCAGTTAAGCTATTATTCTGCTACTTCATCAGATTCTTATATGTAAGGAATCATCTATACCATAATTCCATATTCCATATTGATCAACCCACATTAATGAAGTGATCTTCCTACTAGTAATTATGGGTACCAAATTTCGGTAGATTTCTGCTACGAATATCGATATTCCAATAATAAATTTCAGCTAACAATAGTTCAAAAATCGATTTTAAATTGGACATTTCTTTTAAAACATTTCCACTTCTAGTCACCTTTGTTTATTTTCATCTCATCTCCTTGGAAACCCGTTCTAGATACCTTTCTAATACAGAGTCTTCATTTTTATACTATACTATTCAAACTATCGAACCGTTGAAATTTTGTAACTTATTTTCTATGTAAGTTATTTTGACAATTGCTAAATATGTATATTTCGAAAATTTAATGAAGTGACTGACTTGAATTGTTCCCCCGGTTTTGCATCGGAAGGTATTTTTATTATCTTACAAATATTCCAACTGGCCACTTTTATATTTGACATACTGTATATTGCAATAGACGAAACAACCGGAAACGAAACATTCTCAATGTAAAGCATATAACGGCGGAACCAGTTAATTACTTTCAATCATTAAAATCATCAATTTTTTTTGTTTCCTTCAATAAATCCAGTTCTCATGTTATCTATCATTCGAATTCGTTTCTTTCCGCCAACATCCTGTAGGTTTTTTATCGATCTTCTTGTCATTCATGCTACGTAAGTCGTTTCATTACAATTCACGGGGGTTATTGTCGGTAAGGTAGATACCATCTTCCAGCGTACCTACCTAATGACATTTTAATTTCAATGTATTTAGTGCATTTCACTGCACCCTATTAAACAAGCTAATTACTCACCGGGTCGAATATTTCATCAAATTGTTAGCAATAACATGACGTAATGGTATATTGTTCTTCTGGAACACTTTGTTGTTACTGAAGCATTGACAACAGCGTACAGAGGGACCCACAAAAAGCTTGACGATGGTACTGAGTTGCAGGTTATTTGGCAAATGAAATTTTAACTTTATATTAATAGACCGTCAGATAACGACAGATTTTGCTGACTCATTTTCTCTCTTCTGGGATTTTAACTACTGGAAATTATGCCAGTCTCGAGCCCAAAAAATTCAGCGAATTTTTTTTTTTTTTTAATTTTCTCGTTTATGGCATTTTAACACATGGATAGGTATAACAATCTAATGGTGAAAAACCAAAGCCATAAGGTTTGCACGTGCTTAAAGGGTTGAAATAGGGGCGCGATCTTGTGAAAAAATAGTTGGTTGCTGATGCATTTTCTCGCTTATGGCAATCAACAGAATGAAATTTAATATCGTTAGGAACCCGAAAAGAAATTCCCATAAGCCGGTCAGCTGTTGAAGTATATTTTCCGGACGAACAATTTTGTGAATTTTTTTTTCGTTTTCCGGCAAACTTTCTCGTTTATGGCATTTGAACCATATGATTCTGTTGATGGATAAACATCATAATAAAATTCCCATAAGCTTTGCATGTACCTCAAGAAAAGTCATAAGTTGTAAAGTTGTAGGAAAATTTGTGGAAATTTCGTTGGAAATTTCGTTGATGGGAATTGGCATGTGAGAAGAAAATAGTATTTCAAGACCAGAAAAAAAAAGCCATAAGTCGGAAACATGATATCGATGTTTTATACAGTGTGGCCCATTTAAAATGGAAGCACCCTTATGAATCATACTTTTTTCAACCGATTGAAATGCTTTTTTTTCATTAGGTAGACACCAAATTTCATGAATAAATCTTCATTTTCAGGGCCAACTATTCTTTTTTTTTGAGGTAAAAAACTGAAAAATGTATTAGCAATTTTTTGAGAAGAAATCAGACTACACCACTGGAATTGTGACATTTTCAAATGGTTAATTTTGGAATTTTGTTGAAATTCGTCCATCGATAAAGAAGTTATTTCCATTTCAATTTCTACTCTTATCCAAAATTCAGAATACACCACTGGATTCAGGGAGTCTCATAATATCACTGATCAGAATTTCATCAAAATTTATTGATGAATAATAATGAAAAATCATTAAATAAAATGATATTTTCATGAAATTCCATCAACATATTTTTCAAATTTTGTTATCCTGTAATTTTCTTATTTATGAAAAGATGTTGATGAAATTCTGACCAGTGATATTTCGAGACTTCTTGGTGTATTCCAAATTTTGATAAGAGTTCTGAGATTGAATTGGTGGGTTAATTAACCGGCATATTTTTCTCGCAACAGTTTTTGTATTGGTATATATATGTAGATGACATTATGCTCTGTTTTAAAGGCACCAACAGACAGCTAGACACCTTTCGTAAATATATTAATACAATTCAAGAAGAGTTTGAACAGCAAATAAAATAAAATAAGGAACAAAATTAAATAAAATAAGAAAGTTGAACATGTACATTTCTATGAATGCGTTTATACAAGAAATAAGATAAAATAAGAAATAAGAATAACAACAAGAGATGGCCAACTTTTATCTTTTTGTCTTATTTTATTTCATTTTGTTTGAAAACTGATACTGCGCATGACCGGATTCTTTTCTGTTCTAAATGTTCCGAGTTCACCTAACCTAAAAATGACATTTGTTGTTGATTGTAATTGTTGACATTTTCTGGCGATATTGAAGCTGAATAGAAAAACTAAGCTCGGGGCGATGATGTTGTTGATGGCAGGCACTGCGGCTGTAGCCTTATTACATATAAAGCGAAATAGGCGATTCGAAGTTCGACCCTTGAATAGGAACAAAAAGTTTAATGAGTACGAATTTGTTGGAATATTCATTTCACTGAGAATATATACACTATCTAATCTCCAAAGTTCAAAACTTCAATATAGAATTTTCAAATAATGTGGATGTTATTTGTGTCTAAACGAAAAAGTAAAATTCACAGAACTTGCAACAAACACAAAAGTCATTGTCAAAACAGCTGCAATTTGATTGGTTCATTTTCATTTCTTATTTTTATTTTATTTATCTGTATAAACCAATGTTTTTTGCCCTTATTCTTAATTTTATTTTAATTAGTTTCTTATGTTATTTTATTTGCTGTTCAAACTCTCCTTCACTCAAACATTAAATTCACAATAGAAATAGAAGTAGAAAATTCCATACATTTTTTAGATTTGACAATAAGCAAAACCAATAACAAACACCATTTTGTTATTTTTCATAAACATTCCCATACTGACATCACCATTCATAATAATTCGGTACATCCGTATATACATAAAATATCAGCATACCATACTATGACACATAGATTAGTGAATATTCCTCTTAGGCCAATAAACAGAGCAATTTTTCTCATAAAAGTTCAACTTAAATTGCTCCACCGATTTCTTCTTTGCAATTCGGTCCTCACGGAGGGTTGAATAATTAGCAATAAAGTTATCACCCCCTGGGGGGGTGCAACCCCCCCAAAATCGTAAAAACTTTTTTCTGGAAGTATTTTCTTGACATTTCAGCTCTAGGCAATAAATTTGAGTGAAAATCGGTTTTAATAATGGGGGCATATTATTTTTAACAATTAAACCTCCTTCCGGGGCATCAACCCCTTCCCGAAATCGTGTTTTTTTTTTGGGTATTTTCTATGAATATGTAAAATTGTCAGTCCTGAGTATTGAAACTGAGCGAAAATTTGTAAAAATAATAGGTATGAATTATTAGAAACGATTTTCCCGCTCCGCATTCGGGGCATATCCCACGCATCGCGGAAACATTGGGGTGAGAGGGAAGGGGGAGAATATATGAAAAAACTCTCAAACTACTACTCAAGATATAAAGGTGGGTAAATAATCGTTGAGAAGTATTGTTATGAAAATTATTCGCAAATTCGAGAGAAGATCAACTCTTTGTATAAATCAAACGCGGACCGGAGGTAACGAAATATGGGAGTGTTTTTCAATGATATCAAGAAAAGGTATGGAGAAATGAATCCAAAAGTAATCACCATCAAGAAATGTATAGGAATATATATCAAAATATAAGTAGAAGAGTTATTGGGTATAACCCTCAGAATGTTGTGCAACCATAGACACGTGTTTCGAGCTTAAGCTCTCATCAGTACGGTAAAATCAAGTGCGAAGATGTACAACACTTGGATGTAAAAATGGAAACAAAGGAAGTCAACAACAGGAAGCCAACCACACATTTGTAGCATCGGTTAGAAGACCTTGTACTCACAAGGCAACAACTAACGTTGTGAGTACAAGGTCTGCTAACCGATGCCACAAATGTGTGGTTGGATTCCTGTTGTAGACTTCCTTTGTTTCTATTTTTATATCCAAGTATTGTACATCTTCGTCCCTCTGGTAATTCTCAATCGTTTTCGAGCTTTTACAATTTATATTAAAAATTTTAATTTTGCAATAGTTTCTTTAAAAACACATATCTCAAAAACTTTCAACACCAAATCTTTCAAATTTTGACCGGAGTTACTATACATGATATCAATTTCATCAGAACTAATACTCTACTTTTCTCTTGGAGAATCTTGGAAATGATTCTAGATCTATTGTGACAAAAAATAGAGAAAACTGCCACAGTTATATAGGCTAATAAAACCTGAAGCGTTTAAAAATTAGATACTGAATATCTCCAAAAACTTAAGCAATTAGAAGTCTGAGTACATTTGCAAATGAAGAATGATGTGCGAATTAATCATTCATATTATTATGAAATACGAAAGTGCAGATTAATTTAATTAAAACAATAATATTTCTCTTGAATGGGCAATTTATCAAAATTTCTACTATTCAATTTCAAGGTATTTGTATTAAACATGTTCAAGTCTTTCATGGTAGAGGGAATTTATGAAAATTCAACACTTGGCATCACATCTCAAACTAATAGACGTATCTAATGATAGGGGCGGAAATGTTTCTGATATAGTTTTTTTCATGAGTTTTTCAATGAGTTTTGATAAAAATTTTAATGAATATATGGGTCTGCAACTTGCTGGTATGCTTGGATCAAGATCATTCTTGATTTTGATTATGGAACGTTCTCAATAGAAATCAATTGAGAATCAGAGAATATTCGTTGAATGAACATATAATTAAATATGAGTGTGGAATTGTTACCCCAGACGCACTGTAGTAAGAATGTTTAATGTCTCCATCTGACCAGTCACCATATGGGAGGAGAAGTGGTCTCTTTGGTTTATCTCCCCTTTGAGGTTTTGTGGAAACCTGAAAACAAAATAAATCAGATTAAAGTTGAAATTTGTAAATAAGTGTATTTTTTTTAACCAAAATCCCTCTTACTTTCCTTGACTGGGCTATAAGCAACGGGGGCGTTTAACAAGGGTTAAAAGCACATATTACATGAAGACTCTGCTAACCTGTTCCCACGCTGATTCTCAAGAATAAATAATAATAAATTATCTGGGACACATGCGGATGTACGTACTCGAGGTAAAGGATTGTTATTAACTCGACTATTGGGATTATCGCCGCTGGCCAGACGAAGAAATGACGAACACAAACAAAACAGAGGCTGGGATGCAGTGTTAGTCTACTGGATGTTCGATGTATAGAAACGCAGTGGAACATTTTTTTAATTGTTTTCAATTCTTCAGCGAGATCATTTTTATATTTCAGCACGTAAAATATATAAATGTTAATAACTTTATCTCCGATTCGGTTGAGGTGTTTTCTGGGGAACCACAGGAAAGTCACTGTGGACCACTCTTTTAATTTTTTTTCGATGATGTTGTTAGTCAAATTACTAATTCCAGTTGCTTACGATTCGCAGACGATCTTAAGATTTATCGTGTCTCTTGATTGCCAGCATCTTCAAGAATGTATAAACCATGTTGCTAACTGGTGTAAAAGCAATGTCATGGAACTATAAACATTGATAAATATGCTTTTATGTTTTTCAATCTTCACCTTTTCCAAGTTGCCTTTGATATGGTTTGCCACTGAAGCATCAGGTTGAAGTAGTGAAAGATTTAGGAATATATTTAGATTATAAATTGGCTTTATGTGATCATAAATTTGAAGTAACACAGGATTCGTTTAGAATGTTGGGATATTTATTAGGAATTGGGGAAGTTTTCTCACCGTTTACTATAAAAATACTTCACTGTTATTTAGTACGATCAAAACTAGATTATGCTTCTGCGATTTGGTGCCGTTATGATTTTTTTCATAAATGCTTTGTTGTTCTATTTCTTCAAAATAATTTTTTTTCGACATATGAATTAATAAATAAATATTTTACATGTTGAATTGGACTTACTCTGCGAAAAACCATGATTTCCTTAATGAAAATGGATTTATGAAAATCCAGTCTATCGCAAATTCGACGAAACTCCTATTGTATAGAAAATTTGTACCTGATAAGCTGGATTTTCTTAATTCTATTGTCATTGAGGAAATATAATTTCAATTAGATAATACTTTCAAAGAACGTTGTCCTTCAAACCCAAAAAAGAATTGGTTATATTTCTAATTTTGGACGCGAATTATTTATGATGATATCAGTCATAAAATATTTATTTCTATGGCGCTCAAAAATAAATTTTGCCTGAAGTATCCAAAAAATGTGGGCCAATAAAGGGCTTGAGGAATTGCCCATAATCAATCCTTCATTGAATGAATATAATTTATTTTTAAATTTGAAATAATTTTGACTTGACGAAACACCAAGTAAATCCAATAGCTCCTACATAATCACGCAGCGTTTACATGATTTCTTTCTAATTCTTGGTGTTATTCGGTAGTTAAATATTTTTAATATTATCAATAGGTTCATAAGAATTTTTCACACAAAATTTTGATTCAAAATTGCAACGACGATGAATTAAAAAGATTAGTTTTTTAGAAATTTCAACCGATGGGGATGTTGCAAAAGATAGTATTGGTGCGATAGGCTTGCTTTTCTTATGTAATTCCAAAACTGGATAGAATTTTGGAATTTGTGCATTCATGCCAATTAAATTAGACTTTTTGTATCTTTAAAGACATATTGGATCGACATTTCTTTCAATTGTTCTGGTACGTAAAAGTGTGACTTTTCTGCAAAATTTTATATGTGCCCGAATTGAAGAATCCGGTGTTCTTTGTATACAGTCAGTTGGTCAATTGCAATGACTAACTTTCCTTTGTCGGCTCCAGTAAATATGATATTGTTTTCAACTGTTTTTTGTTTTTTGTAGTTTACTGTTGGTGATTCTTTGTTTTTGTGCCACCTACTTTCCAGAAAGTTTGTTTTTATATCTGTTGCTATGTATTTATTACTACTAGTATCAATTCTTCTGAAAGAAGTTTTGTTGAATTCTATGGTGGCATCATTCCTTGTTCTTGAGATTTATTGACTCATAAAAACGGGTTTTTAATCACTTTTCCACTTACCTCGTAGATATTTTGAATTCTCACTACCGTAGATGGAAAGAGTATATAATTTTCGATATTTCTGTTGAATTCCATGGTGGCACCATTCCTTGTTCTCGAGATAAACACCTTGAAGATATCAAAAACAGCATAAAAACGGGTTTTTAATCACTTTTCGACTCCCCTCGAATTTTTGAAATTTTCACTGTAGTAGATGGAAAGATTATATAATTTTTCATATTTCTGCTGAATTCCATGGTTGCATAATACTCTGTTTTCGAGATAAACGCCTTGAAATTGAAAAAAACAGCACAAAAACTGGATTTTAATTATTTTTTGACTTTCCCCCCGGATTTTTTGAATTTTCACTATCGTAGATGGAAGGGATATATAATTTTCCATATTTCTGTCAAATTCTCTGGTGGTACCATTCCTTGTTCTCGAGATAAACGCATTGAAAATGTCAAAAACAGCATAAAAACGGGTTTTAAACTATCTTTTGACTTTCCCTCCGGATTTTTGAAAGTTTCACTATCATAGATGGAATGAGTATATGATTTTCCATATTTTGTTGAATTTGATAGTGGCACCATGCCTTGTTCTCGAGATAAACGCCTTGAAAATGTCAAAAACAGCATAAAAACGGTTTTTTAAACTTTTCGACTCCCCTCGAATTTTTGAAATTTTCACTGTAGTAGATGGAAGGATTATATAATTTTTCATATTTCTGCTGAATTCCATGGTTGCATAATACTCTGTTTTCGAGATAAACGCCTTAAAATTGAAAAAAACAGCACAAAAACTGGATTTTAATTATTTTTTGACTTTCCCCCCGGATTTTTTGAATTTTCACTATCGTAGATGGAAAGGATAATTAATTTTCCATATTTCTGTCAAATTCTCTGGTGGTACCATTCCTTGTTCTCGAGATAAACGCATTGAAAATGTCAAAAACAGCATAAAAACGGGTTTTAAACTATCTTTTGACTTTCCCTCCGGATTTTTGAAAGTTTCACTATCATAGATGGAATGAGTATATGATTTTCCATATTTTGTTGAATTTGATAGTGGCACCATGCCTTGTTCTCGAGATAAACGCCTTGAAAATGTCAAAAACAGCATAAAAACGGGTTTTTAATTTATTTATTCAATAATTGTACTCTTACATTTGCTATAATTTGCTCCAAATACTATTCTGCTTCCTTGGATTTTGTAGTATAAACCCCAAAAAAATAAATATTTGTTCCAAGAACTCATTTTCTGGCTGAATTCAAATCACGTAGAGGTAAATTTCATAAAACATCAACATGTATGCTAATCCAAACATAAAAAACCCATAAAACGAGTAGAGTCGCATGAAAACCGTGTGACGAAATTCGAAAACTTTATCGTCTGTCCCGTGAAAGATGTGAGAAAATAAATGAACTGCTGAATGATTCCGTGGAACAAATCTCGCATTTATGGACTCCCGTTATTAAATAATAATAATAACTGAAAAACCATCTCCAGTATATTTCGAATTGTAATTAGTTTTACCGCTAGCGATTGCAATGCAATACGAATCTTAGAAAGGGTATCTAATGAAAAACGTATACATATAAATGTACTTGATGGTAATGAAAATGAACTGTTTCATTAGTTTTTGACACGAATACAGCGTGTTCCGGTGAAAGGTGGATATTCTCGAGATTATCCGTATGGTTGCAAGATTGGTACTTGGCTCTCAATGGATTATTAATATCTGGTGAAATTTTGTTCACGCCTGTAATCTATTGCCTGTTTTTATTAAAAAAAGTGTCCAATCTTTGGTTTATATTATTTATGGTCAGTTTTGGAGTAATGATGTTCCTGTATAGCGAAAAACTAAAGTTGAATATTAACTTTATTTTCTGACAGAAAAGTCATTGGTATAATCAATCAGTATTCTGAAACATAATGAGACGCTATTCCGGGGAAATACAGTCCTATCAAATCTCAATCTCCGGCAAACCATATCGGAATGCTGCTATCAGTTCTGCACACACACTAGTTTTAACACGTTAGCGGACAGTAGGTGGAAACGGGGGGCTCAAAAAAAGCCACTACCAAAAATACCGGGTGGCTACGGAAGTATTGCCTACGGAATATCTCAGTTATTGTATGAAGTAGGTTTGTGAAATTTGGAGCGTCGATATAATGACATAAGAGCTAGAATTTGAGCATATTGACATGTCGAAGTTAACTTCCGGTCTGACCGGAAGTAACATCAACTTTCTTATTTTGAATGGAAACCCTATTTTTTCGGCGTTATAAAAAGCCGCCAAAAAATATATTGGAAAAATTGGTAAAAAACAATACTCTGTAGGTCCATAACTTAAATAGGAACATACAACTTTTTCTTGCCTGTACTATTCAGCATAACCATTCCTTTCTAATGATATAATAGAAAATAATTTTTTGAACTGAGATACCGAAAAATCCATTTATTATTCTTCAAATAACAAAACAGATTATCGCCATACGCAAAAATAAAATTAAAAATAATGTGGAATGATAAATTATATCCTGTAGGTTCTAGGTTAAATAGGAACATAAACGTACTTGGTCTGTGCCATCGACCATAGATATTCAACTATCTACCTATGGACGATGTTTGTGCTATTCAGAATAATCATTCCATTGCAATAATCATTCGAACCAAAATATTAACAAGTAGGCTGATTAAGATGTATTTTGGAATGAAACAAAAAACAAATGAGAGCTGTCACGAACGCTGCTATCCATATTATTTTGACGTTCGAAGTAGAGTTTTTGATTCTGCCATTTTAAAAGGGTTTGGAAATCAAAATCAGTTAGTGGAATATTCAAAAAATGCCCCGTTATTCACGAACTGAACAAATTGACATGCTTCTCATTTATGGTGAATGTTTAAAAAATTCTTATGCCGCTGAACGATTGTATTTAGAGCGATATCCAGGGAGGCAGCAACCGTCAAGAAGGTATTTCCAGTGGCTTGAAGAAAAATTAAGAACTGAGCCTGATGTTCACGAAGACCAAGAAGCATTTGTTATTAATGAGGAAACTGAAATTAATGTATTAGCTTTAGTACAATATGATAGCACAATTTCCTCAAGGCAGATTGGCGCCGAATTAGCTATAAGTAAGGACTCTGCTAGGAAAATTTTGAAAAAACATCGATTGAAATCCTTCAAGTATCAGTTGCATCAACATTTGTATGAAAATGACGGTGAAAGGCGCCTGGAATATTGTAATTGGTTTCTTCGACAAAATGCTGAGAATCGCCTATTTAACTATTATATCTTGTTTACGGACGAGTCAAGATTCACCAACAATGGATTATTTAACAGGAATAATACAAGGTAGGTACTGTTCTTTATTTGGATTATTGTCGATAGTCGAAGTGTAAAGTGCTAAAAGTGTGAACGGTCTTTTGCTCCAGGTACTGGGCGATAGCAAACGAGCACCGGTTTCGACAAGGCGGCTTCCAGGAGAAATTTGGTGTGAATGTTTGGGCAGGAATAGTTGGAACTCATATTGTTGGCCCCATTCTTTTTCAAGGCCAACTAACCGGAGAGAGATACTTTAATTTTTTAACGAATGAAATTTCGGAACTCATTAACAACCTACCAGCGGAAATAACTGAGAGAATGTACTTCCAGCAAGATGGCGCCCCTCCGCATAATTCAAGAATAGCGAGAAATTATCTTCAAAATCGCTTTCAAGAGAGACTTATAACAACCCATGGTCCAGTCAGGTGGCCACCAAGGTCACCTGATCTTACTCCGTGCGACTTTTTTCTATGGGGGCATCTTAAAAATAGGGTGTATTCCACACAGCCTACAACTCTACATGAGCTACAAGTAAAAATTCGTAGAGCTTTCCAAGATATCACGCCCCAAATGTTGAGAAACGTTTTACATGAAAATATCACCAGAGTCAATAAATGTATTGACGCTGAGGGAATGCATTTCGAACATTTGTTTTGAATTTATTTTATCTTCAATTTGAATTTTTTTTTTCGATAAATCTGTTTTTTCGTTATTTGAAGAATAATAATTGGATTTTTTGTTATTTCATTTCAAAAAATTACTTTCTATTATATCATTAGAATGGAATGGTTAGGCTGAATAGTACAGGCAAGAAAAAGTTGTATGTTCCTATTTAAGTTATGGACCTACAGAGTATTGTTTTCTTCCCAATTTTTCCAATATTTTTTTTGGCGGCTTTTTATAACGCCGACTAATGAAAATAAAATATCACAGTAGTAGCAACTGTTATCAAGTGACGTATGGTTTCCATAGCCAACTTTTCAATTTTTGGCTTTCATTTTGCTTCCTACTCGGTGAATTTCAATAATAATTTTTCTGATCTAGTTTCTGGTTAGATACCAACTTGTGATATGTCATTAGAAAGGGAATTGAATGTTGAATAAAGCGAAAAGAAAAAAAAATAGGTTTCCATTTAAAAGAAGAAAGTTGATGTTACTTCCGGTCAGACCGGAAGTTAACTTCGACATGTCAATATGCTCAAATTCTAGCTCTTATGTCATTATATCGACGCTCCAAATTTCACAAACCTACTTCATACAATAACTGAGATATTCCGTAGGCAATACTTCCGTAGCCACCCGGTATAAAAAATGAAAATATTTGGTGACCAAAAAGTCCCCGGCACCAACCACAGGCTATTTTTGCTTATTTTTTTGCAAAAAAAACTTGAGCGGAATATGCCGTCATGTCCCTATAAAAATGTTTTTTGATTTGCTGGGACAGTGACGTTAAATGCCGTCAAGGCAAACTCATCATTATTTATTACAAATTTATTGAACTGAAGTACAAAATGGATTTTGAAACATAGAAAAATATGTAAGAGTTCTACTTTTTGTGAAATTCTTCTGCAGCGCTCGATACACAGGTTTTTTTCCGGGCATGTTTTCCATAGGTATTTCGTTTCTTTGCAAATTTTATTTTCCGCGCATTGCCTGCACCTTATGTGGTGGCTCTTATTGCTAGGATCATTTTCTGACATAAAATTAGGATTCGCAATATCATCATCCGCATTGATTTGAAAGATTCTTTCGTGGTGGGGAGGATACTTCATCCATAATTTGCTCGAGCCTCCCAATTTCTTTCCGATCCATTTATTGATCCTGTGAATAAAAACGCAACTTATTTATCAGATTATCAAAAACAAATGATATGCTTATAATTTGTGTTTGTGCTGGGACAGTATCCATAAAAACAATTCAAAGTTGACGGCATACGCCGCGTGGAGTCGTCGTCACAACTTTGTTACAAACAAATGAAAAAAATTTGCACAACGCGTGTATAAAAAATATCGAAAGTCTACCTACTTCTACTAGCTACTTAATTTTGCTTATAAATCACTTTTTGTAGTATTTGAAACACTTGTGACACTCCACAGTATGTACACAAACACAGATACACAGCAAATACACCGGTCGAAGAGTATTTTGAAGTTAGGCTTACCAAAACTTATGCATGGACATTTCACAAAATTTTATGTTTTCTCCTGGGACAGTAAGCGTCCGTCACATAAAAATCATACGCAGTTCTGTCGGCAACTGCCGCGGTGAACCCAGAATAAAATTAGATATTCCGCGAACGTGTTAATTAATCAATTTACTTTATCAATTATTATCAACACTTTTCTGGATTTCAATCTATTCAAATACAACTCATATTTTAAAGAGAAACATTCTCAATTGAAAATTGAATCAATACATGAAACGGTGACGAGATTTGAGATATTGCAGACTGCCAGATGGGAGGCTGGTCTCGGTACCACCACCCTGAAGGGGTGCACTAAACTTACATACAAGTGAATATTTTTTCTATTGGCTTAATATTTCCACAGTTCTCGATATTTTACCATGAATTAAAATGTTATGTCAAATAGACGGAAAATAAAAAATCTAGTTGAAACGTCACAAAATTAGTCATAAATTTTTTTAAGTTTTTATCGAACTACCCAAATATTGACCTTATGAGAGACAAACTCAAGGTATAGACTTGCGATCAGCAACATTGGTCCTTCGATTCCGAATAAGAAATTGTTGAAAAGTGTGCCGACAACATGAGTGACACTTAGAAGATGCCAACTGGTAATAATCCGAGTATAACTGCCCAAAAAAGAAGCAGTAGACTTCAAGCCAAAACATTGGACGATTTATCACATCACGGTCCAGACATACACGATGTAGATTTTCAAATTGTGCAAATCTAAGAAACATACTTTACTTTTCGGCGGTCACTGTATATATTTTGTCACAAAACCATTATTCATCATACGAAGGTCCTTTCTGAAAAGCGTCATCGAGAACCCAATTTCTCGCCAACCCCTCGTAAACCAATCAAACGCTGCGCGTGGGAACCACATGAATATCGAATAGCTTTACATTTCCAACTCCCCCAACTATGACTAACATCTCATTAGATCCAAACAAGCGACGGTGTCAATGACTGTGAGGACAAAAAATCAAACAATGTTAGTAAGCCGTCTTAAGAAGAGGTATCTCAAGATTTGAAATAGGACTGAAGATTAGGAGCATTAAATATCTGTCCTCAAGTTAGCCTGGGTCTCGTAATCCCAATTTCTGTCAATAAATATAAGGGTTGTTCGAAAATTAAATAGTGAATTGACTCTCTTTTCGGTTTCTTCTACAATCTGCTTATGCATTAAATATTTTATAACTCAGATATTCCGACGTTCACGAGAAAAAATAAACATAATGCAAATATTTCGCATTATGAAAAAAACACTTTATATCCAAACAATTGATCTTTTTTCTACTTATTCCATGTCATGGATCTTTCTGTAACACTTAGTTAATGTTTGAATACATTCTCTGAATGGATATTAGACGTTCAATCAATCAATCAATCAAAATATACTTTATTGTCTGAAGAAATGTATCCTTATTGACAAAGCGTTAATGAGCATAAAGCGTGAAAAATATCTAGTGGGTGTATATATATATATATAAAGTAAATGAATTAAGTTTGGTAAACAAATCATTAAAAACTATTGCATCACAGTTATACTTCCTGGTATTTGTGTAAATATATACATACATTCACAGACAGTTTAAAAAGGTTTAGCAAAAACATTGTGCTAGTCAATTAATATTTATAAATAATTAAAGTTAGACAACTAAAATAGTTACACAGTCACATTAATAGTAAAATAAGTTAAAGTTTACACTAATATTAATCAAAGTTAAGCCAGTACAATACAGGTGTCACAGACATCACAGTCACATTAATAATAATATAAATAAAAGTTAGACTACTAAAATATATAAAAGGGTTGACTAACAACTTAGCATTGTCACTAATTTGATTATATCAGAAAGTAATCTTGAATGTCGTAAATAACTAGTTCAAGGAGAAATTTTTTTATAGAAGACCTAAACAAATCATATTTTTCAATATTTCTTATGTTTATTGGGAGATGATTGTATATCTTGGCAGCATTATAGATGAGCGAGTTTTTGATCAAACTAGAAGATGGAATCGGGAGTTTTAAATTATTTCTTTGGCGAGTGATTCCATCATTGACTTTATACAACGATTTATTTTTAAAAACCAAACAAGTCGTTTCGAGGATAAACAATGATGGAAGAGTTAAAAGTGCATTATCTTTGAACAGAGTTCTACACGATTCTCTAGGTCCTACTTTACATAAGTAACGAATGGCTCGTTTTTGCATGACGAAAATTGAGTTAAAGTTCTCTTTGTTACAAGTTCCCCAGAATGCTATTCCATATCGAATGTGTGACTCAATCAGTGCATGGTGAACCACTTTAGCCGTTACCATACCCAATTCCCTGGCCACTATACGTATTGCATAACATCCTGAGGCAAGTTTTTTTCCTAGCTGCTTGACATGTTGTTGAAAATTTAAATGTTTGTCAATGTGGACCCCAAGAAATTTAGTTATATCAAGATTGGTTATCAATTCATTTCCTAAAGGAATATGTGGAAGGACACACTGATAAGATAGACAATTGGTTTTGTTAATGTTGAATGAGAGTAAATTGGCATCACACCATTCTTTTATCTTGGATATATCTCGTACCATTTTTAAGTGTAGATTGTCAATATTGTTATCATGCCATAGAATAGTTGTATCATCTGCAAAAAGTGTAAAAAAGCCATCTGATGTAATGGTTGCCAGGTCATTGAAATACAGCAGAAACAAAATAGGACCAAGCACTGAGCCTTGAGGAACACCACAACGAATTACACCAGTGCGTGATAATTTATGTGTTTTCACGATTTGGGTTCTCTGGTTTAAGTACGATTGTACCCACTTAAGACTTTGATTTCTGAGTCCATAAAGTTCTAATTTGCGTAACAATATTTTATGGTTTACGCAGTCAAATGCTTTTGACAAGTCACAAAATACTGCTGCACATACTTCTTTCTGGTTCAGCTCAGTGTACAGTTTATTAAGAAATGTAAATATAGCATCGCCTGTGCTTTTCTGTTGTTGAAACCCAAATTGTTGTGTGTTTAAGATATTGTGTATTTTCATGAAATTTATAAGTCTCATTTTCACTAGTTTCTCTATTATTTTACCAAGAACTGGTATAAGTGATATGGGTCTGTAATTGGAAGGATCGTAATTATCACCTCCTTTATGTATAGGGACCACGATGGTGGTTTTAAGAAAGTCTGGATAGGTGCCTGTAGCGAAAGAATTATTAATTAACTGGACCAGTAATTCTAGTATGTAAATTGGAATATTCTCGAGGATTTTTATTGAAATATTGTCGATTCCACAAGATCTTTTGTTTTTTAAGTTTTTAATTGTTGTCATGACTTCAGATAGGTTCGTGTCGCATAGTGTAAAATTTTGTGAAATGTTTATTTCGTTCAAGTATATTAGTGGATCAGGTGCAGCCGGAATTCATAATGAAACTGATTATTGGATATAAACTATTTTGTTCGAATTATTAAATTCCCCTTGTATAACTCTCAAGACTTTATTGAAACGATGCTAACACATGTGCGAAGTTTTCGGACCATTCTTGGTATCATTAACTAAATGCTGAATTTAATGGCTTCCAGTTGTGCCCTAAAATGATCGTGCATTATGGTCACTATTTAAAATAAAATCCCAAATTACGTTTTATTACAACATTTAGGAAATAAAGTGATTTCAAGGTTAATCCAAACAATATTTAGCAGAATACGACACAGTGAACCGAAACAATCATGGTCCATGTTTCCTTCTGTCAATTATTGTTTTCCAAATTCGGGAATTGTAGAAATTTCTGATGGAAAATAAAAGGCTTTCAGATTGCCAGCATGGCCTTTCGGAGAATAAAAGTACAGATTCAGCATTATGCGAGTTCCATGATGACATTACTAGGACCCTGGATAAGAAAAATGCTGCGTTAGGATTGTTCATTGATTTCCCCAAAGTTTCTCATTGAGGGAATCATGAGATCTCCCATACAAATCGAAGATACAGGATATCAGGGGCCTTGCTCAAGAACTGAAATGTAATGGCTTCGTTTCTGATCCGATCCGAGTTAGTGTTGGTGTGCAACAAGGATCCATATTGGGGCCTACTCTGTTTTCTATTAACATCAATGATTTACTAAAATAGATAAGGCATGTTACTACTCGCCTCGTAGCTCATGCTGATGATTCTAATTTTCTTTTCGTTACCGATACTATTGATGACGTCAACCAAGCAGATCAGACAATATGGGTAGATGGGTTGAAAAATAATGAGAAAGCAGTATTGATTACATTTAGAAATGGCTACTCTTAGGTTCAAACTTCCAATGTTATTGCACTAAACAACACTGAGATCTTATCAAATAAATGAATATTTTGGAACCTTTGGTGTGAATACAATTCAAGAAAAAAGAAACCACCCAAACACCAAAACTACGACACGTGACGTAGTTTTGGTAGTTTTTTTTTCTTGAACTGAGATCTTATGTTCTGATTATACAAAGCTTTCATCAGGGTTTCACCCTATAGTGTAATTTGAAATGGGACACACATATCAATGACTTGTCATCGAAACTTGCTAGAACCTGGTATTGAATCTGTATATCATCTCAACAATTTAGCAAGAATATTGTTAAACATTCATATGTCAACACTTATTATTAAAAAAAAATACTACTACTATTCTTTAGAATAAGTTTATAGTTATTTCTGATGTTATAAAAGTATATTGTATATTTTTCCTAACATGTTAGACAAGTAAGATGCAAGGACCAGGTGAAAAATGATGTTGAGGTTCCAAATTTGAGGGAAAAAAATATTTATACACGAAACCACACAAAATGGTGAAATGGAGATGCAGTTTAGGGGTTGAAAACAGGTTTTTGCGTTTTTTCGCGAAACGTGAAACGCGAAACGTGATCTAAGCGAAAAATTATTGATGGAATAGTTGTAGATAATAAAACTGACGAAAACTTTTGCATCCAACAGTTTTCGATATAACCTCAAATTGGTCAAAATGGCGAAAAACCGACTTTTCAGAATTTTATTTTTTGTCTCGTATAAATGATTCAATTAATTTGTCATTTGTCTTTTTTGGTAAGAAATGAGCATTTTTCGCAAAAATACCCTTATCTTACGAGAACAATTGTTATGGTGTTTTTTGTACTCCAAAGGTCTATAAGATATCATTTCAATTGTTGAAACGTCTACTTTCAAATGATCTATGTGAATTGGTGGTTTGTTTATCGTTAAAATTGACAAAAACCGATAACAAGTCTCTCTGAACCATGATTTTCTCAATATTTTCAATGATTTTCAATAGTTGTAGAAAAAAAGGAATAGGCAAGGACCAGAATAGATGGAGAATGTTGATGAGGTTCCAATTTTCAGGAAATAGATATTCAAACATGAAAAAACTCAAAATGGTGAAATGCAGTTTAGGGGTTGAAAAAGTGTTTTTGCGATTCGTGGTGAAACGTGTTCTCCTTGCGAAATATGTTCGATAAAAAAGTTGTGAATAATAAATGAAACAAAAACTTCTCTTTTCAATATTTTTTGAAGTAACTTCAAATCAACCGTCAAAATGGTGAAAACCCGTTTTTTCAGTATTTTTATTTTTTTCTCGCCTCAACATTTTATTGTCTCTTTTTTTCACCATCCACTTTTTCTTGTCTATACACTGTGGAACAAATAATTCAGTAGAATTGTTAGTACCCACAAACTTATAAAATTTTCTCACCTCATATTATGGTATATCAATAATTAGAAATAAAAAGGAGGTGCAACTGAAAAAAAATTAAGTTAGGAGTTATTTATCAGTGGTAATTTGACATGGGGTTGATTTCGCTACACTGTTTAAAAATGCTTGTGATCCCTACGACATACAATTTTTGAAATTTGTTTTCCAATTAAATAACTGGAGTATCTGCTGGCGTAGAAGCTTTGAGACACCCAGTATAATGATTTCACATCTTAGCCGTGCAATTGAAATATTTGGCGATCGCGCGTGTAAGAATTGGCGACGGCGCGTGTAAGAATTGGCGATCGCGCGTGTAAGAGTTAGCGACAGCGCGTGAAAGATTTGGCAATCGCGCGTGTAAGAATTGGCGATCGCGCGTGTAAGAGTTAGCGACCGCGTGTGTAAGATTTGGCGATTGCGCGTGTAAAATGAATTGGCAATGACGCGTGTAAGAATTTGCGACCACGCGTGTAAGAATTTGCGACCACGCGTGTAAGATTTGGCGATCGCGTGAGTAAGATTTGGCGACCGCGCGTGTAAGATTTGGCGATTCCGCGGATGGGAGACACATTTGCTTTCCTACTTTCCCAGTAGATGGCGCCACATACTAGATTATCCCCTGCATGGAAAAAGCTCGTTAAACAGAAATTTGACCCCTATCGCCGACATGTACATACACTTGAAAGTAACCTTATCATTATTGCAGTACCCTGATCTGATTCATGTTCGCTTCTTCCTAGTCATAAGTGTGCGATCCAATCTACACATGAGCAACCATCAATTTCGACTAATTTATAACCCGGCAACACTATACCTATGTTACTGTTACGATGGAGATAAAACCGCAGAACACGAGGTTTACTATCGATAAATGTTGAGGAACAAGTTCTTGGTATCAGTAATAAAATAAATACTGTAGTTGACTGCGTACGTATAACGTGATGAGGGAGATTGGTAAGAATTCGTCAAACCGAGTATTACGGTAGGTGGTTTATGGTTTCTAGTATTCTCTTGATGGCAGAGAGATGGCTTTTATAGATTGTCGAGTGTGGAACTGTGGAGAAACGGCTTTTTATATTAGTCATAAAATGGGTACATATGTATAACGTGTTAAAGGACATTGAGACAAATTCGTCATGACGGGCTTGATGGCTTGCGGTTACTATTTTTGGATCGGTTCAGATCACCAAGTTTAAAAATTGTCTTTCAGTAATTTTAGATATGTTTAGTGTGTAACAGTATGCTAATACTCACTAAGTAGACTTAATGATTCGAAATTATATTAACAAACTATAAAACTAATAAACGAGTTCAGTCATAAGATAATTCAATTCTGTGTGCATTAATTCATTGATATACAGGGGATCCGTTTGAAAAAAATACTTTCAGGGTGTTGAAGAAGATTTTTTACCGCAATGTATGATTTCTAATAAAATTCAAAATCGTACTTTGACGGTCATCATGTGTACTAACTTTGGTGGAAATTTGACAGATTCAGTGATGAAGCTTTTTAGTGCTAACTCAAAATGTTTCAGAAAAGTCTTATCGATTTGAAAACGGTTAAGAATTAATATAGGGATATTTTAGACAAATTGTATCAAAGTAGTACGTAGATTGAAAAATCGTTATAATATATACGGTGCGTTATATTTAAAATAAGTTTATGTCTACCTCCCGTTTAATTGGGAGTAATACGCCATTAACGACAATTCATGTCGATTGTTCATGTTAGCTAATGAGAAGTTCTAAATTTTCAGAATTGTATTCCAATGGAATCATCGAATTCTTCTTAAGAACGGGTTACGATGTCGGGGCGTGGCGCAGTGGTTAGAGCGTCCGACTCTGAGTCGAAAGGTCCGGAGTTCGAGCCCCAGTTACGGCAGGGATTTTTTAATTTAATTTGACCTATTAAATTATTTAAATCTCGTGGCGGGACTGGGGAGTGTCCTGCACGATTCACTGTTGCGTTCCAATCAACAGTGCTGCTCCTAAAGTGGCGCATGGAGTTAGTAACAAGGCCTATCCAGAACAAGTGGCTAATGACCATAGCAGTCGATGCAAAAATCACCAAAGAAAAAAAAGCACGGGTTACGTAATAAAACGCTTCCCCTCATCTCCTGGTCTCTCCTACTACTCGACCACATAGGCGAATTCGGCTGTTTTTATCATGTTTGCAAGAATTTTTCACCCATTTTGCATCATTGTAGCGCAAAATGAGAATATAGACTTTGTGATACTATACTTCTTCTTTCAAAATCAGTTTGAAAAGTTGAAATCGCAAATCACTAGAGCATCCAGGAAAGCTGCAAATAGTGCAAAAAAATCAAATTGCAGTTGTGCCAAAACAAATGGTCCGACAGCGCATGTTTTGTGCACGCATAAAGTACACATTATACAATACTTTGATGGGAAGGGCCAACACTACAAATCAGTAATGATGGAATTTTTTAAAAAATCGCATAATTTTCCGGTTTTTCCAGTTTTTCTCCATTACTAATTATCCGATTGGAACGAAGAAAATCTCATTTTGTTATTCAATTTTTTTACAGATTTCCCAATGTCCCTAAGTATGTTTCCCAAAGTATTGGAAAACATCATGATTTTTTGAAGTATGTTTTATATGATTTTATGAATTAGTATCAAGAATGATATTGATTGATTGCAAGATATAACACACATAAAATATAATTTTCCTGGTTGATTTGCTTTCATTTATCATTTTATTTGCCTTTTTTACTTTTTCAGTTCAGTCGGACGCCAATGAGACATGTAGAATTCTTATCCACAGGAGGGCTGCAGCTTTCTTTCTTCAGATTCTGGATGACATTGTTAAAGTTAAATTTGTATCTGTAAATAAAATAAATTGATATAAAATAATTTTTGTCACTTTTGTTTTATTGAAATATTAAAATTCAACAACCTTCTACGAAAATAAAAAAAAATCAATTGCCTGTTTCATCAGCAAAAATTCTGGAAAATATATTGAAAAAAAGAATTTTGAGTTTACTAAACAAATATAAAGTTATCTCAGATAATCAATACGGGTTTAGAACAGGGCGATCAACGGAAGATGCAATATTCGCTTTAACGTCATATGTATATGATGCCTTACATAAAAAGAAACCCACCTTATCTTCGTTGATTTATCTAAGGCCTTCGACACGGTCTGTCATGAAAAACTACTTAAAAAAATGTTTACATACGGACTTAGAGGAAATATTTACAATATTATAAAAAGCTATTTATCTGATAGAAAACAGAGGGTAACAATTGATGGCGTGACTTGTACCTATAAAACAGTTTCCTATGGAGTTCCACAGGGAACGGTCTTGGGCCCTTTACTGTTTACAATTTAAGTAAACGGGTTACTCGGAATAAAAACCAGGAGAAATATTTTGAGTTTTGCAGATGATACTGCCATTCTCTATAAAGCAGATACCTGGCGAGAATTAAAGAATCTTGTAGAAGATGATTTTCTTGAAATAGAAAAATGGTTAAGAGGAAATAAACTCACACTGAATTTTACTAAAACAAAATACTTACCATTTTCTTCATATTCAAACAAACTTCCGAAAATAGGACCACTTGAAATTGGCGATAGCTATGAAATACCGGAAGATGAGTCAATAAAATACCTTGGCATTGTGATAGACCGGCATCTAAGGTGGGACCTACAAATACAAAACGTTGTTAAAAAATTAAGAGGGTTATTATACAGATTCAAGTACCTCAGAAGTTTTCTAGATGTTGATCATTTAAGAATATTGTACTACGCTTTGATCGAGTCACAACTAAAGTACGGTATAGTAGGATGGGGTGCAGTGAATGATATACACCTGGAAAAATTGAATGTTGTACAAAAATATACATTTAATAGTTAATTATTGTATAACTGTTTTAGATATCATTTTATTTGCGCAAGAATATTTAAACGCGAGAGCGAAGCTCGAGCGTTCTCTTCAAAGATATTTTGAGTTCATTATTTATTGTATTCTTATACGTTTTTAAAGTATTACAGACCACATAATGTTGGTAGGATGTTATTATTTTTTATAATATATATATATATATATATATATATATATATATATATGTATATATATATATATATATATATATATATATATATATATATATATATATATATATATATGTATATATATATATATATATATATATATATATATATATATATATATATATATATATAACTCTCGGAATTAAAACGAAATATACTCTATTTTCACTTATATATATATATATATATATATATATATATATATATATATATATGTATATACAAAACAGGAAATTTTTTTGGGTATAGCAGCAAGCAAAACGTGTACTCTTTTAACACTATATTTCCGATATTCCAACAGTGAACACTGTCATCTTGTTTGACGTATTTTAAAGTGTTTTGTTCATCTTTGTCACATGTGACTTACATGACATGTTGTTTACAATTTTAAATATCACATCCATAGCAATCATTCTCATCAACACAGTAAGTGGTTTTTCTTCAAAGTTTTCTTTCCATTAATCGTACAATTTTGCTTGTTACTTGTAGCTTCCCTGAAGATGACAGTATTCACTGTTGAAATATCGGAAATATAGTGTTGCTTGCTGCTATACCCAAAAAAATTTCCTGTTTTGTATCCTAACTAGTCAGCAAAGACTACCCTTCTACTATATATATATATATATATATATATATTTATATATATATATATATATATATATATATATATATATATATATATCGTTCGCCGGGATGAACACTGCAATCGCTTACAGGATCCACCACGGCAACATACTTGTTTCAAGGAGCAATAAATGTTCCAGTGACTGTAAAACAGTCGAAAATAATCCTTTAGGAACTCACTATACCTTTGTACAGATTGTATGGCATATGTCCGACAGAAAACAACTACTTCTCTGGCTTATACCTCGACAGATACTGAATTATATCGACGTTTCGGCTCCGATTTTGGAGCCATTTTCAAGAATAAGAAGGATAGGGGTATAGTGAGGAAACGTGATTCTACACTGAGGTCTCAGTCTGCCTACTCCTCAGGTATTATCGCGTTAGGATTTTGTGACTTGACGTCGGGGTCTCTCTGCCTACTCCCCAAGTCTCGTCACTGGCTCTCTCTAAGGTCTCAATCTGCCTACTCCTTCGAAGGAGTAGGCAGACTGAGACCTCAGTGTAGAATCACGTTTCCTCACTATACCCCTATCCTTCTTATTCTTGAAAATGGCTCCAAAATCGGAGCCGAAACGTCGAATTTCGACAAATTCCAGACGCGGTTCAACCCGAACTTCAAATATCTGACCGCGGAAACCTAATATATATATATATATATATATATATATATATATATATATATATATATAAATGTTTAATTATTCAAAATATTCTATGTCATAACAACACAACTAGAATATGAAGCCTTTTTTTCACTTGCGAGGTCTCAAAATTCGCCTACGGCTCGTAATGAAAACTCCTCGCGCGTGAAAGGAGTAGCTTTATTTGTTGTGTAAATAACAATTGTCGAACATATGCCTTGACCGTTTTTGCGATAACCTGTACTAAAACAAGCGCTTCAAGTGCTTTCCGCTATAAAAGACAACTCAATTCACCAGACTTCACATCAGATTCAACTCCGATGTGTTTTTTTTTCAATATTTATGGATAAAATGTACTTCCACCGCGAGGCAGAAAGAAGCACGAACTTGCTTCACAGCATGTATTATTCAACGCTGTCTCGGTTGAGTAATGAATCTGAGCTATGGCGAAATAAGACCCACATTGATAATCCGGAGAAAATAAGATCCTTGGAAGTTTTTGCGAACGGAAACCAGCACACTAACTCACCAACCGGGAGGCGGCGCCATCAGCTAAAAACTTCTATTATTTCAGTCTTCGGTCCGTAATTCATAATTTCGCGTAGAAGGAGAAGAAGTAGATAATTCCAAGGATGTATATAAGGTCGTAAGTGTTTTATTAGCATAATAATGGATAATTCAACAACTGTATACCAAGAAAAGCCATTAAAAGTTGGCGAGTCTCGCTAAAAAGAGTGTACAAGAACGGTTGTACGGGAGAATATATACCTCATCTATTTGTCTTGATATAAAACTAATGAATGGTGCGGGAAATATACACTGCTCAACGCTGGAAGGGTAACAGTAAGTTAACGAGTATGTTTCTTAATTCTTTATAATTTATCTATTGAATTTTCACAGGCTTCACAATCACCTTTATATTAAAACAAGTGTATGTGTGGATTTGCCAAAAGCTTGGAAGTTGAAGGGCCTAGACGTTTTTAATACTATGACTCAAACGTGAAAATTACGACTTTCATGGTACCTGTCCACGAATTACTCTAAATTTTCGTTGAGCATGATTGAAACTATATTTGATGGTCATCACTAATTGAATGCTACGACCGGTTACGGCTCTCGATGTTTTCGAGTTTCAGAAAAACAATTCAAGATATGAAATACCTAACATCAATAAATCTTTTTGTTAACCTATCAGACTCTTAATATACATTTTATCGATATCGTGCTTCGTTTTCGGAATTTAATAACAAAAAGAATCCTTAATTTTTTTGGTTTTGAATATATTTGAGTATAAAAGTATTAAACTATGAGAAAAAATCATTTAAATTTTTTGTAGACCCAGTTGGAGTCAATGAAATTGATCCCATACATTTGTTTGATATCTTTCAATTTTGATGAATGCCAATTTCTAAAATCCACCAAAGTTCAGTCAATTTTTCCAAGTTTATTTATGAAGATATAGAAAAGTTGAACTTTTTGTAGATCTATTCAAGGACAGTTTTGTAATATCTCATTTCGTTTTATAGTTTTTGGCAATTTTATAGAAATAGTAGGAACATATTTCATATTTTTTTTAGTCTTTCTCTGCAGGGTGGTTCCACTGAAGTCCTGATGTGCAGTTTCTTGATGTCAAATATATGTTGTCAAAGAAAGAAAGAATCAAATAAAGTTGTATTCCAATTTTAGTACCAATTTTATTTTAATCTATTACCTTTTTCAGATGTTAAACTTTGCAAAATTCAACTTAATATATAATAATAAACTTCCTAATAAAAAAAATCAAATAAATTAGAAAACCCAACTTGAAAACCTCTGATTCTCTCCAGATTGGTAGCAAGTATCGACATGATTTTGGTTAAAGATATTTTTATGAGGTCTTGTGCCCAGTCATTTGAAAAAAATTAAAGAAATACCTTCCGAAATCTGTGGTGGTGGCGGCGGCAAACTCTACATGTTTTCAAGGAAATTAATTCCTGCGCAACCACCTCAAAAAAAGTCCTCCATTATATCCATAACATGGAAATGATCTCAAAATTGAAGAGGATATGTTTTTGTTTTCACCATTTTGAGAGTAGATTGCATTTTTTTCTAATACAATTTATAATTTACATTTACAAGAGGGTACAAATTTTTATACTTTCAGTGTGCACTAAAATGCCACTTTTGTGAAAGAGAACATAAAGTTTTAAAGAGAAACATTCTCAATTGAAAATTGAATCAATACATGATTCCTCTGGAAATGGGAAATCCCTACCATAAAATTTAAGTAACTTTTTTGTAATATCTAACAGAAAACAACTACTTCCCCGGCTAAAGCCACGCTGGACATTGAACTACATTTGATAGATATTGAAAAAGACCCTACATAACAGGGAAAAAAAATCTGAAAGTGAAAATTAGCATTTTCATTCAGATAGTTGATTATTTTTTAAATGTCCAGTTTCCATTGGAGATTCTTATCTATGGATGAGATAAGGGAGAATGTTATTCAAAAGTATCACTCACAGAAATTCGAATAATATTCTCCCTTATCTCATTCATAAATAAGAATCTACAATGGGAACTGGACATTTTATAAATAATCAACTATCTGAATGAAAATTCAAATTTTCACTTTCAGATTATTTTTCTCTGTTATATAGGGTCTTTCTCAATATCTATCAGATGTAGTTCAATGTCCAGCGTGGCTTTAGTTGGGGAAGTAGTTGTTTTCTGTTAGATATTACAAAAAAGTAACTTCAATTTTATAATAATAATAATAATAATAATAATAATAATAATAATAATAATAATAATAATAATAATAATAATAATAATAATAATAATAATAATAATAATAATAATAATAATAATAATAATAATAATAATAATAATAATAATAATAATAATAATAGTAATAATAATAATAATAATAATAATAATAATAATAATAATAATAATAATAATAATAATAATAATAATAATAATGATAATAATAATAATAATAATAATAATAATAATAATAATAATAATAATGATAATAATAATAATAATAATAATAATAATAATAATAATAATAATAATAATAATAATAATAATAATAATAATAATAATAATAATAATAATAATTCGTCTTTATTCACCATAAAACAAACAGAACAAGTACAATTTAACAGTGGAGGTGAAAAGGCGGAGTGTCAGCGTGAGCTGTTTTTAAAATCAACCCTATGTTCCTGAAGGGAAAGAAGTGAAAGAAATAAGATAATATAAAGAATATAAACAATATGAACAATACGGACAATAAATAAACAATATGAACAATATGTTAACCCCATTGTGAGAATTACAAAGTAGATATTATACATAAAACAGTAAGAACAGCAATGCATATCAGTTTGGTTAATAGCCGGTTAGTTCGAAAGGAGACAGTCTACTCACCGAGAAGAACTTTCATCATTTTTTAAAGTTATTTAATGAATAGGATCTAAATTCATTGGGTAATGAGTTATAATATTTCGGTGCGTTGTACGAGAAGCTACGAGTGAAAATTGAAGTTTTGTGCTTTGGAATGATAAGTGTAGTTTTATCACGAGTGGAAAATCTGTTAAGGTCCGAAAAGGTTTTTAGCCTTTTGAAAAGGTAATCTGGTACTTGGGAAGTTAGAACTTTATGGGTATTTGTTAGAAGGTGTAATTTCCTAAGTTTCTCCATATTCAGCCAACCTGATTTCTTCATCGGCACAGATATATGGTCGTATTTACGAACACCGAAAGAAAACCTCAGGCAATTATTTTGTATACGTTGCAAGCGGTGACGGTCAAGTTGGCGTAAAGCTGGTCCGTATATACTGTCGCAGTAGGAAATTTTAGAGAATATTAGTGACTCACAAAGTTTAAGCTTTAATTCAGATGAAAGTAAGTCCCTGTTTGGATAGAGTTGCCTTAAAACATTGTAGGAGGATTGACTGAGGTGGCTGATAAGTTTAGTGAATCTGAGCTAAGGATCTAGCCCCGGTCCTAAATTTTTGAATTCTTTCAGAATTGGAAGTGAGTCATTTTCAAGGCGAATTTGTATGGTATTCATTGCGATATCCCTGTTCTTCTTGGAGCCAAATAGCATCACTGCAGACTTTTTTGGATTGAGTTTGAGCTTATGAGCAGTAGAAATATCTGGAGATCAGTATTTATATGAGTTTGAGCCAGGTCTAGATCGCAAATGGGAAATGAAAAATAGATCTGGGTGTCGTCAGCATAGTGATGTATGGAGCAATTGTTAACAAAATGGTGGAAGTCAGATATATATAAACTAAACAATGAGGGTCCGAGAATAGAACCCTGTGGCACACCTTTAGTTACAGATAAGGCCTCTGAAATTACTCCATCTAGAATTACCTTTTGAGTCCGGTCAGATAAATAGTTTTTTATTAAACGTACTGCATCTTGCGAGAAGCCAAATTTCTCACAAAGGATATCGTGGTCGATGGTGTCGAACGCTTTACTATAACCAAGTAATACCAAACAAGAGACACTACCTTTATCAACAGCTTGGAAAATATCATCTGTAATTGAAAGAAAGGCTGTGGTAGTACTATGTTGTGATCTGAATCCCGACTGAACCGAAGAAATAATTTTTTGTTCGTTTACAAAGACATTGATTTGGTCCTTCAGTATCATTTCTATCACTTTGGAAAGAGACGGTAAAATGGAAATGGGTCTGAGGTCAGATAAGACAGATGGTGTGTTACACTTTGGCAGAGGTATGACTAGACCGCTTTTCCACAAGTTAGGAAACTGTCCAGAATTTATTATAGAATTGATGATATGGGTTATGTGGTTCAGTAAATAATTATCAAAAAGATGTATCATCTGTACAGAAATGTTATCTGAACCTGTAGCTTTACTCTTAATCTTATTTATGTATTTTCTGACAGTATGGGCAGTTACAGTGGAAAAGAAAAACTGGTTCTCGGACTCTTCTTGTTCTTTGTAGCGGTCAAGTAGAGAAGTTTGGTATACAGACCTACCAGGCTGCAATATATTATAGAAATATGAATTGATAAGATTCACGTCTCTCAAATCATTCGGGATTCCAGGATTGGCTTTGTCCCTTAAAATTTCTAGAGATCTGAGAGTATTCCAAGTCCTCTTAGAATCTTTCTTAGCAAGGATGAAATTGAGATAGGCTTTCTTTTCTCGTAGGGTTTTTCCATTTCCAGAGGAGTCATGTGTTTATTCAATTTTCAGTTGAGAATGTTTCTCTTTAAAACATGAATCCCTTCCAAGAGAGGTTATGTTGTACGATGGAAAACAGCGACAGAATTCCAACTTTCAGTCGCAGATGATTCCACAACTGACTTTATGAACATCCTGTTCATATTTCCAATGAAATCAACAAGAACATAAAGAATTTTACCCTTTCACCACACAAGTGATTCAATTCCTAGATGCGCATTTCGATACCAAAGTAATCTTCATCAGTAGGAATTACTAAACTAACTGTAAATCAGCATACCGTTCTTATTTAAATCACATAATTGATTACCATGAGGTAGATGATATAAATAAGACTGTTTCGCCGATTTACAGTTAGTTTAGTAATCCCTACTGATGAAGACAACTTTGTTATCGAAATGCGCATCTAGGAATTGATTTACTTGTGTGGTGAAGGGGTAAAATAATTTTTGATCTCACTGAGTTGATCAAAGTTTGCTTTGTTTTGCTATTTTGTACTTTAACTGCTAAATTAACTGGTGAGTTTCAGTACTTGTTGGGCGTTACATCCAAATCATGATCATTCCAGCTACCTGAACTGTCATCATGATATGTAATCATATGTTCTATCATCTCGAGTCAGGATGCTCGTATTTTTTTCGTTGTATGAGGTGAATAAGGGCCCCAAAATGGATCCTTGTGGCACATTTCTGAAGTAAAATATATGATTGCTCGTCCTCTACAGATATATATTCTGTACATTTGCTTTCCAAACTGACTTTGTCATACTTTAAGTCATATCGCATGTTTACCAGTGTAGCAAGATAAAAACCACGATGCATTAGTCGTGCCACGCTTATTGCTATGACAAATAGAAGCTCGTTTTGATATCTCGAATCAAGACCGTTTTTTTCGCAGCGCCGAGCAGCTTGTATGCCTTTTCTTTGTCAAGGTTGAAATTACCAGAGTCGAGAAACGTTGAAAAGAATGTAATCTCCTCCGGTATATTGTATATTGTGCCGGGTCGTTGCCGTTTCTGGATTTTTTACAGGTCCTCGTTACAGAGTCGATGAAATTGCTGAAGGTACTGGGCTGGTTTTTGTTGGGAGGACTCTGGAGTAGATCGAATGCTGCTATCAGTTATGTCTCCTGTTTCGGTCTTCGATTATTGATGGTTGGGAGTTTCCTGTTCATTCAGCGCTTTCGATTATAACCTATACTGATTCTAATAAATATAACATATAATGCAACGCATATGGGACTGAACAGTAACAAACACTCTTAGCCAACCAGAATTATTATAGTTTTAATTATTGAATCTGTCACCAAAAAAATCCTGTGAGATCATAATATGCTCTTTCGACTAACACAGGTCTTTTAGGGATAGTCTGAATTGATAGAAAGGGCCTGTAGATCTCATTTATTGGCAATGGTCATTTTGTATATTTTCCTTCTATTAAAATGTGGATTATTATTATCATATCACACATATTTCTAAGGTATAGGACAGAGAGTTTCTTCAGTGGAAATAGATGGGTGTGTTAGAATTTTATGTTTCTGAAATATGGGCTTGCATTGGTCGTGAAATTTGTTCTTACACTATATCTGAGAGCCCGTTTTTTGCACTACGTATAGAGAGTTGAAAAAGTTTTGATTACAGAAACCCCAAACAGAAAACAATTACATATCGCAAATGCGATTCTTTTACAGAAAAAAAAAACTATTTAAGTGACAGTGATATCCAACTCAATAGCAACAACTCTGAAGTCTCATTACTTGGCAATAATTTCTGAAGAAGGATTGGACACGAACAGCTTATATTGGATTATTCTAGGAATAATCCCAATGACAATTTTAAAGTGGCGAGCATGTATTTAAATTCAACAAGAGGAAATATGGAAAGATGCCTAAGAAAAAACAAAATGAAACCATTTATGCCCAATTTTCGCATTTCCTGGAACTATGAACCATTACTTTCAACGTCGCAGCCGAAAATCTCAAACACATTGGCACATTTTGGCGTGTAATATAACTAAATCAGACGGAAATGACTACAAGAAGTACGTAGTTGAAACACTGTGGAATACTGTAGACAAAATATTGCAAGAAAAATATTATTTTGATTAAAGGGGGCTAGAAACGCTAAAAATGCAAAAACAAGCCACTGCAGAGCAATTTAAATGAATGAAGACAAAGTGTTATAGCATTAGGTAAAGAAGAAGTTATGCAAATGGCAGAACAGTGGGACGAAAATACTCCAATTGAATAAGCCTGGAGAGGTGGTGAAAGTGCTAAGTGTAAAATGTATTACTTCAAAGCCAAAAACACAATGATGGAACATTGACAAGCAGAGTGGAATACAACACGGGTTTTTCAAAATTTAAAATTTTACTACACCGAATATTGAAAAACAGTGAATGATGGTATAACCGTTCATTATCAACAAGTTCAGTGAATTAATGTTAGGTTATAATTTAACTAAGTTATAAAAATTTCTTGTATCGATAAAATGGTGCAAATTTCCTCTAGGAATATTTGATATCGATTATTCAGACTTTTTCTTGAAAATCGCCGAATTATTAATTTTTTTTTAAATCAGCATCCAGTAGACTGAAGAGTTTCGGGCCAATGTATGTATGACATCTAAGTGCTGTGGTTTTATTTGGTTTTGGTACTTCGAATGCTTTCTCTTTTTGTCTTGTATTGTATTTATTCATGAGATATTTCAATCACGTTTTGTCTATACTTATAATGATATGTTCGGAGACTATTACAAAATAACTGACTTATATCCAATATTTTAGTTTCACTATATAAGGCGTTCGACGAAAATCGTCTTGGTTTGTAAAATATAATTTTCAGTATCAGTTTTTGTATTGTTTCCAAATTGTTTGTTAAGGTTATGTTCGCCCAACCCCATGCTATTATTCCATATAGAAGATGTGATTCGGCTAGGGAATGAGACATTATTTTCAGTTGTTCCGTTCTGAGAATTTTTGACAGATATTTGAATTTACACAGAAGATATCTCAATTTTCTTATAATGTTGTTAATATATGAGGTCCATTTCAAGTGTCTATCAATGATAACTCCCAGATATTTCATTTTTGCAGTTGATGAGATTTTAACTGAACTATCATTATGCATGAAGGTGAGCTCATTGTAGGTCGGTAAGAATTTTTTGTAGGATGTGTACGGCATGTATTTATACTGTCATCAGTCAGTAGCCTTTTTTCAAACCAACGCATTATTTTGAGAAAATATCTATTCTTGAGATCAATCCAGGAAGAATCACTATAAAATATCGAAGTATCATCAGCAAAACTTAGAACTTCTTCCTCGGATTCTTTCTGGAATAAGTCATTCAGATATATGGTAAATAGAATTGAAACTAAGGCCGTACCCTGTGGAACTCCATATTTCACGGTGAGGCTGTCACTCTCTATTGTTCATATTCTTACGTATTGGGATCTTACTGTAAGATAGATCTTCATCAGGTCGTATGGAATCCCACGAAATACAATACAGAATATGTCAAATATGTTTTTCTATCTTCTATTTCGATTCCATATTCGTTCTTGATTCACTTTATTTCATTGCCTTTATCAGCAGATTGTGTGATTTCTTTTATACACTTCCAGCGATTCTGTGGATGCATTTTATTTTTAAAAATTGGGTCTTGATTAGAATTCATCCCAGTTTTTTTCAGAAGTTCATTTAACTTTTTCTTGAAGATTTTGAATTCTTTTATATTTGTATTGGTAGGTATTTCTTTAATTTTTTCATACAATTTATTTTTTATGATTGAGTTAATTTACTTATCACTCTGTGATCCATGTCTTATTTTTTGTTCTTTTTTTCTTGATTTTACATTTCCTGTTAAGGCTCTTACGTATCTTAATATTTTGTTAATGAAGTTTTCAGCGGATTTTTCAGCATTCTTATCTGGTGTATAAACAGTTTTCCACGTTTCAAGTGACAGCCTTTTTATAAGTTCATTTGAATTCAGAATCTTTTTATATTTTGTGGTCTCACCGTCGAAAATTACTCCCTAATCCCTAATCCTTGATGTGACCAACTATTACTAAAATGTTACCAAGTGAATTGTAATTGAATTCAAACTGAGAGACAGAGATGAGAGACAAATTTCTGTAGTTGGTCAATAAGCAATAAGCAATTGGCATTTCATGCTAAGCGATACGCACTCTGGTGGCTTTAATGTATACTAGTTTCTGCGACATTGTTTTCTAACCAATCTTTTGTATCGTTTGTTTACCATTGATTTTCATGAATATAGAGCCTTTCTTTGAACCGTTTTTATTTCATCTTAATTTAGTGTTGAGAAATTGCCTTTTAACAGGTAAAGTGACCATTTCGGTCTTATAATGGCGACTTACAATGGTTATTGTTCTGTGCCACATTGCAATTCCTAGGCCAAAAGAAATTAACTTTTCAAAGATATCCCCAGTGACCCAAAGGTTTATTTTGAAACGCAAATGGGACGAGAATTATTCTCAAGAAGAAAAGCCTGGATATTAAAGGTTCGGATTGGCAAACCAATAAGCAAATTTATGAATTTATGTTCCGTTTATTTTTTCCATATAATATTATATGGTCTGCATTGAGGTCTTCTTCACCTTCTATCACACACCGAGAACTTTCGGTCCCTTCAACATACCTCAGAAATTCCAATAAACTTAATTTTAATTGGGCCACTTGTCTTTGTTTGTAAGAAGACGTTTGAAGTATTTTATAACTAGCTTTTTTCTAACAAGGTAACTATTAACACCTTAACACTAATCCTTACACCAATAATCATTTATTTGAATGAACATTGATAAAAGGTAAAAGTCATCGAAATCGCAGTTTTAACAATGTTTAAAGGGCCTAAATCACGCTTCAAATACTCAATACACGAAATAAACAAAGTAAACAATGAAATCTATATGGAAGAAAAAGTAAGGTTCTAAATCAATTGGTTTCGTGCGTAACTGACAGCTTGGAGGTACAACAAACTCAAAAGAATAAGAAAGAACCCCACTTTTCTGTTTGCTTTTGTAAATAAATAACGTTTTTCGGAATTTTTTCTATTTCTGCCGTGTTTTCACTGTTTGTACTGTGTTATAACTATATCTGCTGTGTTATACCTATTTCTGCTGTTTTTTCTGTTTCTGCTGTTATGTTGAAATTTATGGATAGTGGCTTTTACAGCATATTATTTTTAGTCCAGTTCAGATGATGTTCATCGACAACAGTAAAGACAAAATATCAGTAATCTGCACGGATACATATCTTCTTGAAGCTGGAAATAACAAGAAAACAGGAGTAAGTTATGTTGACAGGAAAAAAGCAACTAATAAGCCAGGTGAACACTGCAGAGTTTTGGACTAAAATCTAGCAAATCCCAAGTGTCTGAACCTCACTGAAGGTGAACCCCTATATAAAAGGAAGGCAAACTTGTTAGATGTATCTCCTGTTTCTGAGGAAGAGAAACAAAATTTACTGATAAGCTTGGTCAAGTCCAAAGTGGCAGTTCTTCATTCTATAATCAGACCATTTTCAGAGTCTTTGGCAGAAAAATTAAAATCCAAAAAGTTTTGTTGTATTGAATCATTATATAAATAAAGAAATTATATGCTGTGCCTCTTCACGCCTGACAATTGTACCATGATTTGCACTTTGATTGCTCAGGAGTTGCTCTTTTAATTTGTTTAAATTCTTTAATTGTTAAAAATATGTCAACCTTTTCATTTACTGTTATATTTAAAAAAATTGAATACTTTTCCAGATAACTGACTTTATTCTGACATTCATATCCAAAATGTTACAAAATCTGTGTGCCTAGTAACAGATGAATATTTTAAATATAATTCATGGTTCAGGTCAATTTCGCCTTTGATAGAAATGATCAAAGCTTGATAAATAATATACGACATATTTTCTTCCTTCTCAAATGAGCTGATTACTAAGGAAACAGGCATAGGTGAGTTCAAGTTACAGGTCCAGGCGGGTGGGTACTCTAGAGACCCTTGACGATCTTTTAGTTAGTTCTGGTTAAATTGGTAGAAGAACTTATAGGTGCATTAGAACTGCCTTGTTCACTTTGGAAAGGGATTTCCTCTACTGAAATAGTTCCCTGCCACTTCAAGACTACGTGCTTTGTCAAATTTTATTCATTGTCCACTAAATGATTTACAAGATCAGGATACATTCCAGAAGATATCGATCAATGTCTATTACTGATAGCACAGAGTAGCTGATGGTTTATATTTATCCCGTTGTCGATGAACATCATCTAAACTTGAATAATATGTTGTGAAGTCCTTTATTTCTAATTTTTAACAAAACAGCAGAAACGGAAATAAACACATCAGTTAAAACAGGGCAGTAAAAGAAAAAACTGCGAAAAACTTTTTTTAATTACAAAAACAAACGGAAAAGTGAGGTTATTTCTTCTTCTTTTTCTACGATTGAGTTTGTTGTACCTCCGAGCTGTCAGGTACGCACCAAACCAATGTCGGTAGCGCTACAATCTTAATTTGAAATCCCAATAAGCAATAAGCACTTGCAATTTGATCCTCTTGGAGGAACGTTGTGCAAATCAGGATTAGCATCAGGATCAATGTCAGTGGAATTATTAGCTAAGATATAAAGTAGTTGTTTCTATCTTCTGCGTCATATTTTCAACTTCGTGGGAATGTGTGGCGAGAAGGGTATACGAAGGGATCGAAATTATTCGTATCTTTCGTATGACTCTTTCAGGCACAATTTTTGGAACTTTGTTTAATTCTATTCCATTTGTTCCTGCTAAAAGCAAACGATTTGATCGAAAGATATGCAGAGACCGCCACCCACCAGTAAAACCCATCGCAGTGCGATATGAATTATACTTCAGCACAACCCATTACACAAACTTTCGGGCCACTTGTGTGGGCTGAACACACCACTGCGTTCATTTTAATAATTCCACCCGAAAATAAATCCACGCAAGACAACACAATGCACGAGCAGAAAAAAAGAACGAATTAAATGAATCAGACGATCATAACGCGTGCATAAATAACAAAATAAATTAATTGCTACACAAAATTGTTAGCGTGAGTGTGGCGGAAGATATGAAATATGCATGTTGACTTGTTGATCATCAATCTTGGCGGGTTGGCCGGAATTTGCATTACAAGATGTAACGGCGGGGTTTAATTCGGTTGGTTGTTAACACCAATTATTGCTGTTGCTGGAACAGAACAAAATAATTCAAATTTCAATTAATAATTCGAATGTTAATTTTCATCTGTTGATATTCTACTAGATAGATAGATAGATAGATAGATCTTTATTTAAATAGGATATCCTAATATACAATTCTGCTAGAAATATAAAAATATGAATAAAAATATGAATAAAAACGTATATGGTACACATTAAAATGAATATATAACAATACAACAATACATAACAACATTAAATGAAATACATTAAAAATTAAAAATACAATAAAAATTTTATCATAAGATAAGCATAAAATACTGCAGATACGGGTAACAAGAAAATAATAAGTTCCTATCATATTTGAATATTTGAAACAAATTTCTTCAGTTCGTTTTTGAAGATAATGAGAGATGTGCTACTTTTGATTACATTAGGTAGTTTGTTGAATTGATCGAAACCCTTGAAAAACAAAGAGTTCATGGTGTTTTTGCGTTTTGTTCTGTTTATATACATATTATTATTATTACGAGTGAAGTGGTGGTGAATATCATGATGAAAGACAATGTAATGTTCGAAATAAGATGGTCCTAAATTATTCAATATTTTGTTTACAAATATAGAATACAAGATATGGAACTATTGATGGAAGAAATGCTTCCAAATTCTAGAAAAGCTTATGGTTATTCATATTAGAACACACATATTATTTTCTTGACGTAACATTTGGCAATTTTGACCTTCCACACTCTGAAAATGAAAAAATGTTAATTCAAAGAAATCTGTACAAGTGTAAAGGGGCAATGATCAATTTTCCCCGATCAGTTACTGCGTTTAGAAGACTATTGTCTTGAAAACAGTTTATTAATTTCGTCAGTAACGTATCGAATACTAAAGGACCCCGCAAACACCTTATGGGATTTGGGTCCCGGTGGATTTTTTTTGAATTTTTGGTATGATGTAGTCCATATTATTCTCAACCAATGTTACCATTGCGCCAACTCAAAAAAATTAACAGTTTTGCTGCTAGGGGGCGTTGAAATCACCCCTAGCGCAGATTAGACTATTTATTTTTGAATCCGGTAACAATATGTTCACTTGTTTCATTGTTGCTAACGTTGCACAATATTGAGCTGTTTTATAAAAAAAATCTTACCCCCTCCTTCATCCCCCCAACTCCTATTACGTAACGAAAAAGAAAATATTTCTTGGGTGCTTTTAAATGTATCGTCGAACGTTTAAATATGCCTTAATAAGGGAAATAGCAGTTTTGTATGATTATCCCCCCTCCCCCCGAAAGACACAAAATGAAAAAATTTTGGTGGATTTTTCTGAATTTTTAATATGATGTAGTTCAAGTTATTTTGAATCGAAAATAGTTGGGTGACAAACCCCGAAAATGAATAGTTTAGATGCTAGGGGGCGTTGAAATCTCATTTTGCTCAGAATAGACTATTTATTTATATAGGCTGAAACAATTTGTCTACGTATTGTAGTTTAGATTATGCTGAACGATTGTGAGATTTCTTATAAAAAAAAAATCTGAAACCTCCCCCTTACCCCCAACCCATATTTTAAAACACGATATTTATTGTAAATGCTTTATCAAAATAAATGTTTAAATCAGCTAAAATTAGGGAAAATGTACAGTGGTTCAATTTCACCTTTTCCTCCATTCAAAAAAATATTAGTGGATTCAAAGGAAGAGGGGAGAGATTAAATTAAACAACTGTACGATTTCCTTCATTATTTGAACTGATTAAAACATTTATTTTGATAAAACATTTATTTTGATAAAGCATTTACAAGTAGTCAAGAATAATTTTTTTGTGTTTTAAAATAGGGGTTGGGGGTAAGGGGAAGGTTTCAGATTTTTTTTATAAGAAATCACACAATTGTTCAGCATAATCTAAACTACAATACATAGAGAAATTGTTTCAGCCTATAATAATAGTCTATTCTGAGCAAAATGAGATTTCAACGCCCCCTAGCATCAAAACTATTCATTTTCGGGGTTTGTCACCCAATTATTTTCGATTCAAAATAACTTGAACTACATCATATTAAAAATTCAGAAAAATCCACCGAAATTTTTTCATTTTGTGTCTTTCTGGGGGAGGGGGGATAATCATACAAAACTGCTATTTCCCTTATTAAGGCATATTTAAACGTTCGACGATACATTTAAAAGCACCCAAGAAATATTTTCTTTTTCGTTACGTAATATGAGTTGGGGGGAAGAAGGAAGGGGGTAACATTTTTTTTATAAAACAGCACAATATTGTGCAACTTTAGCAACAATGAAACAAGTGAACATATTGTTACCGGATTCAAAAATAAATAGTCTTATCTGCGCTAGAGGTGATTTCCACGCCCCCTAGCAGCAAAACTGTTCATTTTTTTGAGTTGGCGCAATGGTAACATTAGTTGAGAATAACATGGACTACATCATACCAAAAATTCAAAAAAATCCACCGGGACCCAAATCCCATAAGGTGTTTGCGGGGTCCTTTACCTATATGACAAAAAAAATTTAAATTGACCAAAATTACTTGTCTTTTTTGAAAACGTTGACGTTTCGGAGACTAAATCTGTCTCTGTTATCAAAACTCGTAGTATAAAAACTTGCTAAAAATTCTATTTTTATCAGTTTGTATATGAAAAGATTTGTTTTGACAAAGTCACATATTATTGTTATTATTATTATTGCTCAGTGGGGCTGACTATCAGTCGAAGTGCAGGTTGTTCTATGTAAAGTATTTCTGCTTCCCGCTGACAGGTTTATTATGTGAATACTTCGAATTTTCCGGTGCCTTTTTCCCTTTTTCCAGTTACTTCTATATCGAATTCAATTTTTGAGGTGATATTTGGATCAGCTAGTCGAGTTACGTCTGGAAGAAGTTTGATTTTTTGGATTTTTTGAATAATTGAAAATAATTATTTTCTCACAATTCGATTTCCCTCTATAGAATATTGCATGTTTCGACTTTGATCGCCTGGAAATATTAAAAAAATGCGAAATTTCGTGAATATTACTTCATCTTGTATAAAATATCATTCTGAATCCTAAAAGTTACACCTTAGTCGAATTCAATTTTTGATGTGATATTCGGAATCAGCTCGTCGAGTTACATGCGAGGATATATTGAAAAATTCTTAGCCTACAATAGAACCAAACAAAATTTCAAAGTCAAAATATTTTATTACTCAACATATTCTCCTCTTAATTGGATACATTTATTACAGCGAACCTGCAACGTCTCTAGACCTTTCAAAAAAATAGTTTCTTCTTGCTTTGCAAACCAGACCTCCACAGCTTTTATTACCTCCTCGTTGGAAGAAAATTTTCGTCCTTATAAACTTTTTTTCAGTTGAGTAAAGAGATGATAGTCGGACGGAGCCAAATCTGGTGAATAAGGGGGGTGTTCTAGTAATTCAAACCCTAAATCACGAATTTTTTGCATGGCAACATGAGATTTGTGTGCAGGGGCGTTGTCCTGCAAAAACAAAACCCCTTTGGATAGCTTTCCGCGTCTTTTCTCTTTGATTTTTTTTCCGTAGAGTGGTCAGTAATGTCGAATAGTAATCTTCAGTTATTGTTCTACCCTTATCCAAATAATCAATCATGGTTACTCCATGGCAATCTCAAAAAACTGAAGCAAGAACTTTTCCAGCAGATTTTTGGACACGAAACTTCTTAGGTCTTGGAAAACCGGAGTGTCGCCATTCCATCGATTGTTGCTTTGTTTCTGGATCGTAGAAATGTACCCAAGTCTCATCCATAGTAATAATTCGGTTTGAGAAGTCTACATCGTTTTCAGTTCGAGCACAGATCGAACGCGATGCTCCTACCCTTGCACGCTTTGGTCAACATTCAAACGTTTGGGGATCCATTTTGCAGCAATTTTTCTCATGTCCAAATTGACGTGAACCATATGATGAACGCGTTCGTATGAAATATTCAGTGCTTCAGATATCCGTTTTAGCCCAATTCGATGATCTGTTAAAATCATGTAATGAACTTCATCGATATTTTCGGGAACTGACACAGAAACTGGCCTTCCCGATCGGTCATCATCTTCAATGGAAAATTTACCTCTTTTGAAGCTTGCAGTCCAATTTTTCACGTTCGCATACGAAGGATATTGATCACTAAGTAAATCTTCGTAAATCTGCTTACCTCTTTAACCTTTTAAATACAGGTACTTGATGATGGCCCGATACTCCAATTTTGCGATCTCCACAATTTCTGTGGAAATATTTTTTCTTTCAATTTATTGCTTAACTCTGGTTTACTTTTTTGACGTCAAACTTTACACTGACACTTCTAATAAGTTATTGTTCGTTGCTAATGTAACACAATATTTTGTGTAAAAGTACCCTAATATCGGATACTTTTTTTTGAACCCTAATAATAATTTTAATTTATCAATAAATCTACAAAGTTTTTAAAACAAAACAAATAATAGGCTATAGAGAATCATATATTAAACCAAAATAAATCATTGCCACATGTTAAAAAATAAAATAAAATAAAAATAATGTTCCTAATACCGGAAAGGGTATCCGATATTAGGATAACGATATAAAACTAGCCATCGAGGCAGAAATCACAAATATATGAGTCTTCTTTGTCTTTATTGGCACAGTCGGCATGAGCCCACCTGAAACATTTTGAGCACTGAATCCATTGTTCACCCGAGGTATCTTCAGAGAAGAGTCCAGAACAAAACATACATTCTGCTTCCGCTTCCCCAATGTCACAGTCCATGTCAGAATCATCATCTAAAATGAGAACTTCATCTTCTTCAGATGAACTAAAAGATTCGTCATTATCAACACTAGTCTTTCTAACCTTCGTTGTCATTGTCTTTTTAGCAATAGATTTTCCTTTCTTTTTATTTGTTTTTTTAGAAGGATTACATTTGTCTGTTTTCAATTTCGGAATTCCCTTTGAAGTACTTTTCTTTCTCTTCTGTTCTGACAAACTTCTTTCTAAGGCATCTTTATATGGGGTACTTGTAATCACGGCAGCAGACCCTTTTCTGGACTTTCTTTCTTTATCACTAGACTTTGTGGTCGGCAAAGGGCTAATATCTTGGGGCCGCACTCTTGGATCTCTGGAATTGGAAATATTCTCACATGATGAATCTTTCACACATTTGGTCTTATCAATACATCTTTGATGAGTCACATGCCTTGTAGGAGTTACATGCCTTGTAGGAGGTACATGCCTTGTAGGAGTTACATGCCTTGTAGGAGTCACATGCCTTGGAGGAGTAACATGCCTTGGAGGAGTAACATGCCTTGGAGGAGTCACTTGCTTTTGTTGTTCAGCATCGGGTATATTTGTAGCTGGAATTCGGTCCCCTTCCGCTTGATGGTGAATAGCAAAGTCGTGGTCTCGAAAAATGTGCTTATTAAATGGAAAAATACCGCTCTTTCGAAAACCATTTATAGCGATTTCAGCTGTAGCACATCTTACATACGCTCTTCCAAGCAATTCGCAAACTTGATAGCTGGTGACCACTCTTCCAGAGTTGTTTCTCAGCCAATTTTCAATCTCCTGTGAGTAATAGGTTTTAAGAGGACCCATGAATGCAAGGTCCAGCGGCTGCATTTTGTGAGTAGAATGCGGCGGGAGACATACAATAACCACATGGTTCTGTCGCGCCAAGTTTATCGTGTCAATGTTTCGCGTATGGGAGTAGTGACCGTCCAAGATTAATAAAACAGGATCAGCTTCGCTTGGTTTAGCGTGGCAAATAAAGTGTTGTAACCAATTGGTAAAAATGTGGCTCTGAATCCAGCCAGACACATGGCATGCAGCAATTGTCCCTGGTGGAGCGCCATTGAGTAATTCTGCCTTCATGTTTTTTCGGGGAAATATGACCATTGGAGGCACATAACCACCAGCCGCATTCATACAGGTAACCACCGTCACTAGTGATCCTCTTTCTGCAGAGATAACGGCCCCTACTTGCTTTTTACCTTTTAAAGTGATTATCCTGGTGTGCTTGGATTGTACAGATGTTATACCTGTTTCATCTATGTTGTATATTCGACAGGGATTGAATTTTACCTTTTCCATCTCAGGTTCCAAAATTTTAAAAAAGAGATTTACATTTTCTTCTGTGAATCCCTTGATTCGGGCAGTTGATAAACCCTGTGGTCTCCTAAACGTTAGTTCAGGGTGCCTCTGTAAAAACGAACGCAACCATTTGTAACCTGCTCTTTCCTGATTCTTTGAAAACCTATGTTTTAAATTATTTTAAATGGCTAATTGAAAGGCTAATCTTCGAATATCAGAAGCTCGCAGTCCATAAAATCTTTTATCCATTTCTAGACAATAATTAACCAAATCCGCTTCAATTTCTTTAGGCAACACTGGTGGACGTCCTAGATTGGTTTGAATAAGCTCTTCGGGTGACTTTATTTTGTTTTTTACGTAGTCTTCCAACGTGCTCTTGGGTACTTTAAAAGTTCTTGAAGATAGCAAGTATCCCATTTCTTTGTTTTTAACCGCAGTAACAGCTGCAAGCATGGATTTACTATCCCACGTCTTTCGTTTTTGTTTGGGTTTCAATGACATTTTATTTCTGAAATTAAGAAAAAGTGTAAGATAGAAAATTAAATGAGCAGGTGTAGCACAAGGATTATAGCATAAATCTTTCTTTTTGTAGACGAAAACATAAAAATTTGGTTATTGATACGGCCATAGCTATGTAGAGATTATATAGACAGATAAGAAATATTTTGTCCTAATATCGGATATCTGATATTAAGACAATGTGACCATCTGATATTAGGCAAATTGTCTCCTGTTGAAGGTCAAGGTTATGGAACAAAGAAAACTATAATAATCCATTGTATGCATGCACTGAATTGAAGTAGACTAACTTAAACTACAGAGACAAATTTAAAAACTTACCTGAATGTACAAAAATTACGTTTTCAACGTGTAAAAACTCGGGAAGTGACATTTCGGTATAAGTGACTCTGGAGCCATCTATGTTTTATAAGATACACTAAAATATTATTCGGTGGCTTGGGTTAAGCTCCATGCTAAACTGTAGACAGGTTTCTTCGTAATCAGATTACAGATTTCTTTAAAACAGAACTATCCGATATTAGGCAACTATCTGATATTAGGGCAGTTTACTCTATGCAGTGAACTGGTCTAGGCTAACTAGATATGAATACATCCTCGTAAATATATCCAGATCATAGTCTTTCACCATTTCGTTAACGGTATCAAGACATTGTTGAAGAGGAGACAAACTGTTCGATACATAAAATAGATTGTCTCTTCTTCTAAGTCTTATGTCAGCTACGATAAAATCAATGGTTTAGAGAATTCCAGGTACTTTCTTAATGTTCTAAGAACGTTAAAAACGAAAATTATTTCCGAGGAGTCACGTCGATTTTTCAATGATTGGACACTAAATTCTAATAGATGGCTAGAGTAGGATATAAATGAGGGACAGACGTTGTGTTTCCTGAAGGAAAGAGTTCTTAGTAATCGTTTTTGGATTCTTTCTATCATATCGGAATATAAAAAAGTCTTTGGATTCCAAATGACACATCCAGATTCTAGTTTAGATCGAACAATGGAATTCACGGTTAGATCTCGAAAGAAAGCTCACTAAGTATTCAATATGCCTAGAGAAATTGAACACACCAGAGAAAAAGATACCAAGATCTATCATCTCATCGATTCTCCGTAAACTGGTGCCATTAATGTGATCAACAATGGGTGACCTCTTCCGTGTGGAACTCATTATTTTGCATTTAGCTTCGTTGAGATATAATGAGTCAGATACTGAAAAGTAATTCGAAAGATTATCGAGGTCATTTCGAAGATTAACAGAGTCTTTTTCACTTTTGATTCTTCTGAATAGCTTGAGATTATCGGCATATAGGAGAAATTGAGAATTCCCAATATACTGCGAGACGTCATTAACAAATAAAACGAAGAGGAGAGGCCCCAAAATCGATCCTTGAGGAACGCCTGAGGTAGCGGTGAATTCGAGAGAAGATAGATTGTTGAACCGTACAAATTGTGTTCTGATTGACAGATAGCAGTGCAATAAATCAAGAGTGTTGTTTGTGAAACCGAATGCTTTTAATTTCAAGATCAAAACCTCGAGGTTAACTCTATCGAAGGCCTTGGCCAAGTCAGTGTATTTTACGTCTACTTAGCTGTAATTTTTCATACCATTCGTCACGAAATTACTAAATTCGCACAAATTGGTAGTGGTAGATCTATTACGAATAAAACAATGCTGTTGGTCGATTAAAACTGAGTCCACTTGATTGTATACACGGTTGTATATTACCCGTTCAAATATCTTCGACGGAGCTGACAATACTGTTATGTGATTACTTCGAATTTTCCGGTGCATTTTCAACAAAAATTCCCCTTTTGCAGTCACCTATATGTCGAATTCAATTTTTGATGTGATATTCGGAATCAGCTAGTCGAGTTACGACAGCAATAATTTTGACTTTTTGGGCAATAATAATTTTCGCACAATTCGATTTCCCTCTATGTAGAATATGGCATACTTCGATTTTGATCGCCTGGAAATATTTAAAAAATGCGATATCCCGCGAATGTCACTTTATTTTATAGAAAATTTCCTTTTGAATCCGAAACTGTAATTTTTTTTTTAAATCAAGAGTTTGATACAGAAAAGGTCGATTTCATAGATAGGTGTATATTTTCGTCGAAAAACTTTCCCTATTCCAGTAACCCCATAGTCGAATTCAATTTTTGAGGTGATATTTGGAATCAGCTATTCGAGTTACGTCTGATTGAAAATTGCGATTATTTGTAAAATTGAAAATAAAAACTCTTGCAAAATTCGGTATCCTTCTATATAGAATATTGCGTACTTCAACTTTGCTCGCCTGGTAAAATTAGAAAAATTCGGAATCCTGACAATATTATTTTATCTTATAGGAAATTTCCTTCTGAATCCAGAAATGTACTTGTTTTCGAATCAAAAGGCTAATTCTTGCACAAAATGTCGATTTCGTCCTTTTTTGCAATTTTTAAAAAAAAACATTCTCAATATTCCAGTACCACTATTTACTATTTTCGTAGTAATGTACAGTACCAAAATATCACATGCTCTGTACTGTCTGCTAGTCTTTCCGACCATTCCATTCCATTCCGACCATTGCACTGTTGATAATATTAAGACAAGTGGTGCCAATGAGAAATTTAGATATTATGGTCGTCTTTGCACTATTTCAAACTATAGTAGGTTCCACATGAAATACCAACGAACAAACTGGTATTCAATATTAACTTCAAACAGACTATTTGATGAATTTTAATTACGCACTTCCAACACAGAGTATTAAAGAGAAAAAGGACTGGTTGACAATGGGAATAAAAGAATTCAGGAAGAAACTTATGGTGGATTTATAAACTCAACTAAACTGAGAATTAAATTAAGAACTTAGAATTGAGAAAGATGAATACACGGAAACCCTATCAGTGATTTATATACTTTCAACTGTCAATTAAATTAAGAATTAGCAACTAAGAAGATGGTTATCTTTTATCTTTTCAACTAAGAATTAATTATCTTAGTTGAAAATGGAAGCAGGCATGCGCAAAATCGGCGAATTAATGTTTGAATATATATTTGTTTATATTTTGCAGTGATTTGTTTACATAATTTCTTGCAATAACAAAACAATGGATAATGAAGAAATGTTGACCATGATGGCTTTTCTTATAGCTGTAACCATCTTCTCCACATTACATAATTCTTAATTTCTTAGTTGACGTTTATTAACACCTTCTTAGTTGCTAATTGTTCATTCCTAATTGATGATTTTAAATTCTTAGTTTAGTTGAGTTTACAAATCCATTAGGAGCATTGCACTATACAAGGAAATATACAAATAAACAATTTTTTTAAGACTTTACGTTATGACCTCCCAATTTGGCGAGTTTGCAGTAGTTCTACTCTACAGAGATGCAAATGTAAACTAAAGTTTTGGGATACGTGCAGACTACACTTTGAAAAACATAAAATATTGATGGTTGCAAATTGTAATGAATGGCAAAGAACGAAGTGATAAGTACTTTTAAGATAGGAGTACCGCAAGGATCAGTCTTGAGCCCCCTTCTGTTCTTGATTTACATAAATGACCCTCAGTTCACTTTGAATTCTATAAACGTATCAACGATTATGTATGAGGACACTTTTTATCGATTTTGTAAACGAAGAAGAGACTGAATGTCATTTAACTTATCTTGGAGAAGGCTAGTACTCGGTTCGAGCCCAATGATATTCTATTGAATAAAAGTAAAAGTCAAACTTTTAAAAATTTCTTTTCTAAACATTCAAAGGAGAATGTCATTGTTGTATTAGATACATAGTTACAATGGTCAGAAGATATAAATATATTGCGTGGAAAACTCCCAAGAACGGTGAACGTTATCAGATAAAATATTTTCTGAATTAGCTGCATGCACAACCTATTTTGTACGCTTTCACCCCGTTTAACCATATGAAGCTCTACAGAAAAATCATATTAAAAAACTGCCTTACGCAGTGTAAAAAAAGGACATTGGGAAGTCAGCTGCAGACCCATATTATAGGAACTAAAAATCATGACCAAATTTACTATTTGGGATTTCATTACCATTATGTAGTGTACTTGACAAAATGAATCAATAAATATACAGGGTGTCAATTTGAAAACTTCCCACCCTTAATATCTTCCTTCCAGTAAACAATATGAGTAATCGAAAAAACAGGTCAATTTTATTGTCAAGGGGGACACTTTCACGGACTATTTGTAGCCCTCGTGGTTCAACCCCCTAGGAGGGGTAGATGTTACCCTTAGAATTTTAAATGGGAAGGGGGGTCAAGTGGCACATCATTTTGATGGGCGTTCAATTCTTGTTCCAATGGTACCCTGACTTATTATTTTGTGATGAGCATTTTCCGAAAAATTGCGTTCTAAACTAACAGAAGTAATAATTATTAGAACGCCTATACTGAGATGCATTATTGTATTGACTCCCTTTAATAAAAATGGTTAGAAGAGTAGGTGGCACCGCTCCAACCCTTGAACCTATTTCCAACATAAAATCTACTTACGCTTATCTTATTAGCTGTTCGAAATGTTGTCCATTTTGCTGTAAACAGTAATACAGTCTGTTTTCGAACTCCCCTCTAACATTACGGAAAACTTCACTAGGAATTGACCGGCATGCTGCTGTAATTCGTCTTTTAAGTTCGTCAATATCAGAAGGTTGTGTTTTATAAACAACGGATTTAAGATGCCCCCAAAGAAAGAAATCTAAGAGTGTTAAATCCGGTGATCTCGTAGGCCATTCAACTGCTCCCCTTCTGCCAATCCATCTTCCCGGAAATCTATCGTTTAACCACTGAAGAAAATAATGAGGTGGAGCACCGTCCTGCTGGAAATGTAACAGATCCTCCTGCAAAGATGATCGATAGTCTCTTCAAGCATATCAAGGTACAGATTGCCAGTCAAGTTTTCTTCCAGAAATAATGGACCAAGAATGGCATTTCCAAGAATACCAGTCCAAACATTAACTTTTTGTGGGTGTTGTGTATGCCCTTCCCGAAAAATATGTGGGTTTTCGTCACTCCAATAGCGACAATTTTGTCTATTAACATTGCCATTCAGAAAAAATGAACACTCATCGCTGAAACAGATGTTTAACAGAAGATTAGGGATGGTATTGACTCGATGAGACATTATTTCACAAAACTCTATTCTTCTATCATAATCATCCTCGTGGAGCTCTTGAAGAATCTGCATTTTATATGGATGAAATTTATGCATTTTCAATGCTTTTCTTATAGTCTCGCGTGACATTCCCGTCTGTTCTGATACTGATCGTGAGGAGCTCGTGGGCTCTGCAGCAAATGTTCCCAAAACTTCAATTTGAGTTGAGCTGCTTCATTTAGTACTCTGGGGTTATTTCTTTTTTTATTTGTCACTGAACCAGTTTCGTAAAACTTATTCACCAAATCAAGCACATACCGGTGACTTACATTACAATTTGGATGTCTTTCGTTAAAAAGACATGCCGCCCTTCGTGCGCACTTTCCAACTTCTCCATAAATTACAATCATTTCAATTCTGTCTTGAAGAATGTAAACCATTTTTACACTTTTATACACTTATTAAAGTAATTCCTAAACAGCCCAACAGGTACAACGGTATTCACAATACTACCACATAGTTCAAATTTGCTAACCAATTTTTTGCCGGAAAACAGAAACTTTTTACAGCAGAAGTAGCAAAAAAGGAAGGCTATCTTTACAATTTCTGCGATGACACTTAAAAATTCAGCATTTAATAAACACAACTTTACTACCATCTACGTTTTACTATTAGACTACTTTTTTATGTAAAGTGTTTGGAGCTAATGGCTAATGTTACCCCTAATAAAGGGTTGGAACGGTACCACCTAATATTCTAACCAGTTCTGGCCAAACCATGCATCTCAGTATAGGCGTTCTAATAATTACTTCTGTTAGTTTAGAACGCAATTTTTCGGAAAATGCTCATCAAAAAATAATAAGTCAGGGTACCATTGGAACAAGAATTGAACGCCCATCAAAATGATGTGCCACTTGACCCCCCTTCCCATTTAAAATTCTAAGGGTAACATCTACCCCTCCTAGGGGGTTGAACCAGGAGGGCTACAAATAGTCCTTGAAAGTGTCCCCCTTGACAATAAAATTGACCTGTTTTTTCGATTATTCATATTGTTTACTGGAAGGAAGATATTAAGGGTGGGAAGTTTTCAAATTGACACTCTGTATATTCTCGACCAATCTGTACCATAAACACTGTACAAGAATTGAATCTATGCTCATGTAACCACACACAAGATTACGTGGGCATGCAAACAAAGCCATAGAATGGTACAATTCATTACTAACCGAATTTCGTGATCCGTCATTATACAAATTTTCAAAAAAATTTAAAATTATTTTGACAAAGAACTATAACAATAATTTAATGAATATTTCAAGTGAACTAAAAACAGAGACATCTTAACAACAACTAGATAAACTCATGTACACGATATTTTTTATTATTATATGTTCATATATGTCTGAGGTTGATTATCAAAAGGATGGATATCAAGAAAATGCTAAATATTCGGACCTAGACTGTAATTTAATTATTACATCTAGATGAATCTAAATGAAGATTTAATCTCTTCATGAGTTTATTGCCGTGGGTAGGATTATCCTTACAAAAGAGAAGCTCAACTCCGACATGTATTTTTGAATAGTCCTATAACTTTTGACTATTGTCCTGTTTTGATTTGACTATTACTGCCCTATTTTACTTTGACGTGTTTCATAATATTTCATATATTATTTCGAAATTAAACAAATTCCTCTCAATTCTATTCAAAAAATCTATTTGTGACAGACCCCCTACCGTGGTATTCGCAAAGAAACAAAGAAAATCCATTGAGGCGTATTTACTGTGAAACTTGAAATATCTAGGATCATAAAATCCAGTCGAAGGTTGACTTATTTTGAGCACTTCTCCACATTGCTTTAATCGCAATGATAGTATAATTATCCCCCGCTAAGAAAGGCCCATAAATAACCCGAAAAGAAGAAGAAGAAGACGACAATTTACTACCGGGTTTGAATCCCAACGAACACGTGTCTCAACACATTAGAACATAATGTAACTTTTGACCGATATGGAAGTCGGTTCGGTCATTTATGTCAGGGGCGTGCTTATTTATGTTCTAGCAGCAAAGCGGAAAATTCGTAATTTATTCGAATTTCACAAATATCTAAACAGACATTTTAACGAAATTGGTTATTGGAGTGAAATACTTTCACAGCTACCCGGGATAAAATAAATGACTCTGACAACGAGTGATTGCTTCTCGTAACGAAAACAGATAATAACAAGTAACAACATTACAGAGTTAATGTAAAGCATCAGTTTTTCGGTGATTTCCTACACGTTTCACGTTCGTACTCGGTTACATTTATCTACAGGGGTTTCCAAAAACCACTCAGTACACCGCAATTCAACTAGTTATACAGGAGATTTTTCAGAAAATGTTTTACATGACTACCTACTGATTTTAATATTACAGCCACTCAATTTTCACAGATGAATGCAAAATGTAAACGTTTTCGACTCAACAACACATCTTCAAAAAGCTCTCTTTGTCTAACATGGTTACTTTTTAGATTTGACAAAGGACACGATTATAGTTGAAAGACGGTATTGAAAAAATAATTGTCCCCATGATTTCACGGTGAAACGATGCTTTGTGAATAATATGGAAAATCGAAAAAGCAAGTAAATTTTATTTTCTAGGGGGCACTTCGAATGAATATTTTTATAGCCCTCGTGGTTCAACCCCTAGGAGTAGTAGATGTTACCCTTAGAATCTTAAATGGGAAGGAGAGTCAAGTGGCACATCATTTTGATGTGCGTTTGATTCTCTTTCCAACAGTTTCCGAAAAATAGCGTTCTAAACTTACAGAACTTGTATGTGACCAAGGGATGTCTAGGTCGGTTTATTTATTTGAAAAATGTAGATTCTATTGCAAAAATCGTTAGAAAAAGTTTTAATTTCAACTTAAAAATTACAAGTTATTGATTCTCTAATTCAATTATCTTTTCCTCCCTGGAGACTGACTGTCGCACTGACACTTCACAGGATGATAGTCCAGGAGTATGTTAGGCTAGAAGTCGTGTCTTTCTTAACATAGCCCCCATATTGAAGATATCTATCTTCAACATAAATGTTGATCTTGAACGGTGCTTGGAATTGGAAGTGGCCACAGTTTATCGAAAGCTCTTTTGACGTTTCCTCCCTTCGTTTTGACGGTTGCAACTCTGCTTATACCATCCTTTCCTGGGTGTAGAGTAATTATGCGACCCAATCGCCATTGAAGGATTGGTAACCCGTCTTCTTTGAAAATGACGATCTGATCTTCTTTCAGCTGATCACCAGTTGTAGTTTTCCACTTAATCCTCTCCTGGAGCTGGGATATGTACTCCTTGTGAGTTGATTCTTAGGAACATGTTCGCAATCTGGATCTGGTACAGCCATTAGTGGTTTTCCAATTGAGAAGTGAGCTAGGGTGAGTGGAAGGAGATCACTAGGTTCAGAGGATACAAGGAAAAGGGGACGGGAATTTACCACTGCCTCTACCTGCATCAACAAAGTATAAAAGTCCTCAAATGTAAGATGAGCTTCTCCCATGACTCTTGCTAAATGATGTTTAATCGACTTAACCCCGGCGACATTTTATGGATTCAGTTGCTAATGATTCAATAATTTAATTTTTATTATCAATAAAAAATTTACCCAATTCTTTCATTTTTGAACAAGCACCTACAAAAGTTGTGCCATTGTCTGAAAATATTGAAGATGGTGTTCCACAACGTGACACAAATCTTCGAAGGACTTTCAGAAATGAATCTGTTGTTATTTCTGATACCAATTCAAGATGAATTGCTTTTGTGGCGAAGCAAACGAATAATAATATCCAGCATTTCGATACTTTACCACCTCGTCCTTTTTTATCTTTAATAAGGAACGGGCCTGCATAGTCAACACCTGTGACTTGAAACACCGATCCCGTTTCAAAGCGCTGCGCAGGTAAATTTCCCATTATGGGATGTGTTGTTTTAGGATTTCTCCTAAAACATCTTATGCAATGCCGCACAGTTTGCTTGGTCAAATCTCGCCCTCGAATTGGCCAAAATCTTTCTCTTAATGAAGCTAACAATAATTGTGGGCCAGCATGTAATAATCGAATATGTTCAGAAGTAAATATCAACTTAGTTAGATAGTGTGAAACACATAAATATATAGGATGTTTTTTATTGAATTTATAAAATAAATTGTCTAAACGACCGCCAACACGCAGTAGACCATTTTCATCTATAAATGGATTCAAATTATAGACACTGCTTTTTGAATTGCATTCTTTTCCTTCCTCTAACAACATTATTTCTTTTGGAAAAGATTCCTTTTGAGAAATCTTGAGCAATTTTTCGAAAGCGTTTTCTATATCTTCCGCCAACACAATACATTTCCTTTCTATTCGGGAGTGTTTACAATTGAACACAAATCTGAACAATTGTGCAGTTACTCTTTCGAGTCTATTCAAATTTGAAAATTTTTAAAATGGAAATTTTTCCATACCTACAAGTTGACGGAAATGAAATGATTTCGTTTTTTCTCGTTTCTGGTAACTCATTTTTGGGCCAACCGGACTCATGTTCTAATAACGAAGAAGGTCCATTCCACCACAAACGTAAATATTTCAGTTGTGAATGTGGTACACCTCTTGACAAAAAATCTGCTGGATTACTACTTGTTGGAATATGCCTCCATTCATACGAACCAGTGATGTCTTGTATTTCGGACACACGGTTACTAACGAATGTTTTCAATAGATTTGGAGGCGTTTTAATCCAACCCAATACTTTTGTTGAGTCTGTCCAAAAGATCTACCGGTTGAAATTCAGTTTAATGGAATCAATAACTTTCTTTGCTAATCTGGATATCAATAAAGCACCACATAGTTCCAAACGTGGAATAGTTACTGTTTTTAATGGGGCGACTTTACTTTCGGCACACACTAGATGTACAACACTTTCCCCTTCATAATTAATTGTTTTTATATAAACACAACCACTGTAAGCTAGCTGAGAGGAATCCGAGAATGAATGCAATTCCAAACTCGCCACATTATGACACAAAATTTGTTGTAAAGTTTTCATCATTAAGTACACAATTGGTAATGACATTAGTAGCTCTAGCTATAGTGATATTTCTTTCATTGGTATCACTGATAGAGGAAGTGATATGATCTAAATCTGCTAAAATGTTCTTTATAGGAATGTCATTTTTATTACAGATTCAATACTAAATTTTGGCCCCAATGATAAAAATTGTGAAATTTCTTCAGGAATTACTGTATTTGATAAATTTTTCATCCAATTTGGATTTGTTTTCAATTTTATTCTTGGTACGGATAGTTGGTTGAGAAAATGAAGTTCATTCCTGAATTTTGACCAAGTGGTGTGTATGTCTAGTGGAAGTGACTCATCCCAAGAAACTTTTTGAAGCCATATATTTTCTAATAAAATTTTAGCTATTATAGTAGCAAGAAGACCTAATGGATCAAATATTTGTCCAGTACTCGACAAAATCGATCTTTTTGTTAGTCGTTTAGGTACGAGTTCAGATTTTATATTATATCTCAACACATCAGAATTACAAGAACAAATCAAACCGAGTGTTTTCGCACATTCAGTAGGAACAATCTGAATAGTTGTATCGGTGGTCAACGATTCTGTTTTGTGATCTGTGGTTCATTAGAGTACCATTTTCTCAATGGAAATTTTGCACGGTTTAGAAAGTTTGATACTGTATCACAAATGTAAACAGCTTCTTCCAAAGTATTTGCACCTGTGAGTAAACCATCAACATAAAAGGCCAGAAGTCGTGTCTTTCTTAACAGAAATAATTAGAAGTTACATGTAATGAGATTCATGATTATTATTTGAGAAAAAGTCAGTGTATTGAGTATCATTTTGGTAGAATTAGGTGGTATCGTTCCAACCCTTTACCAGGGCAACATTATCAGCCATAAGCTCCAAAAAAATTTCATGAAAGAGTAATTTAATAGTGAAATGGAGACGGGTGCTGGATTTTAAATTATAATCTCTGAAATTCCACAGATAGCCTTCCTTTTTTTGCTACTGGTGCTGTAAAAACTTGTGTTTTTAACCAAAAAATTGTGCAGCAAAATTTAACGATGGATGTTGTAGTATTGTTAATGCAGTTTTACTTGTTGGGCTGTTTAATGATAACTTTAATTCCAGTATAAAAGTGTGAATATATTTCACATTCTTCAAGAAAGAATTGAGATGAGAATGCTCAAATTGCATCCATATAAAATTCAGATTACTCAAGAGCTCCATGAGGATGATTTTGATAGAAGAATAGAGTTTTGTTAGTTCCATATCTGATATTTTGTTGAACATCTGTCAATTTTTTCTGAATGGAAATGTTTATAGACAAAATTGTCACTATTAAAGTGGCGGAAACCCTCATGTTTTTCGAGAAGGACATGCACAAAACCCACAAAAAGTTAGTGTTTGTGCTGGTATTCTTGGAAATACCATTATTGGACCTTCATGTCTTTCAGAAAATTCGTCGTCTTTCTGTACCTTGATATGATTGGAGATACTATCGATCCTCTTATAACTCAAGTTAAGGCTGAAGGTAATGTACTTCTGCAGGAGGATATGTTATAGTTCCAGTAGGATATTGCTCCATCTCATTATTTTCTTCCGGTCTGACATTGGTTAGATGAGAGATTTCTGTATAGACAGATTGGAAGAAGGGGAGCAGTGGAATGGCCTCCGAGTTCACCAGATTCTACTCCATTAGATTTCTTTGTTTGCAGTAATCAATTTTTTTTATTTAGACCAATAATCAAAATAATGAAGAAACAACAGCTCTGACAGTGAAATTCAGATATTCAAACCCAGATACATGCCGTAGATAAGAATAAGATTCAATGTATTTGTTATATGACGAACGAAAATATTTTTTTGTATTATTTTTACTTGTTCAACGTGTAGTACCGCTTAAAACGTTTGTTATAATAAATGTATTTTGTCAGTTTATGAAGCAGGTATTTGATAATAATAATAATTTATTGTATAGATATAAATGCATACAAAAAGTAAAAGATGTACATGCCTCAATCAAGAATTCAATTTCCGATTCCAACAGGAGATTTCATTGGAACTTGCTCTTCCATTCAACTTCCATTTGATAATCTAACTCAGTAGGTTCAATATATAAACTCATATTTAAAAAAAAAAAATAGATAATTCCATTTGGTGCTTGCCCTCTTGCTCATAGTAGAGGACGTACGCTTCTGACTGATTCGGAGGATATTGGTGACACCTTCGAGTCATTATAACACTCTTGGCACATGCCTTTATTGTAATTGTTTAATTAATTTTTTACTTTTTGACATGAAGAATAAAGAAAAACATTTTCTAATTTCCACTGAATCTATTCCTATCTATTTTTGAGTGCGGAAAGTCATCCACTCTTCCTCCTGTAATAGGTATAATCTAGTGTTAGAAATAATCATTTATAAATCCCTACCAATGCAGTGTTACCATAGACTGAATAACATTTAAACTTTTCCAGCCAAGAGTAAGTTTTCAATCTACCACTCCTTCAACATTCTCCAAAGTTCCACTATTCATCTTGTTTTTCGCCCTTGAGTGTAAGCAAATGTGTACAAACAGAACCCTAGAAAACTTTCCCCAACTTGGCATACATTCCACTCTGCTCCCCCAACCCCCATTCCCCACACTCGACATATCTGGAACAGTTTCTAAATAAATATTCAATATAACTTTCAAGAACAAATTTCATTTTAATATTTCCACAATATTTTTCAATAAAACCCCGTATTTCAATTGAATCTCCCGTTTAAACTTATTTATATCATGCACATTCTACTCGCAAACTTTCGGAGTTTTCAGCGCACGTATGAGGAAAATGCAACTTTATCTGATGGCGGAACCGTTCAAAATTCATATATTTGCCGAACTCGATTTCCAATCGCTTAGAATAACTAGGGATTCGAGTTTAGTCGTTGTGGCTTGGCGGGTTAAATATTAAATGAGCATAAAGTTGTAAGCGCAATTCGGTTGACATTTATAATGAAGATTTCCAGGTACCAATTTGAAGTAGGAAATGTGTTCACAATAGGTAATTGGAGAATAGCGAAATCATAAGTAATGGATGTTCAATTTGGGCCCAACTCATTTCGGAATATACGAGGATGAATTGATATCTAGTTAGCCTAGACCAGTTCCCTGCATAAACAAAATATTGCGTTACCATAGCAACGAACAATAACTTATTAGAAGTGTCAGTGTAAAGTTTGACGTCAAAAAAGTAAACCAGAGTTACGCAAAAAATTAAAAGAAAAAATATGTCCACCGAAATTGTAAAAATCGAAAAATTGGAGTATCGAGCCATCAACAAGTACCTGTATTTAAAAGGGTTAAGAGGTAAGCAGATTTACGAAGATATGCTTAATACCCTAGGTGATCAATGTCCTCCGTAAGCGACCGTGAAACGTTGGAATGCAAGCTTTAAAAGAGGTAAATTTTTCCAGTTTCTTTATCAGTCCCCGAAAATATCGATGTAGTTTATGACATGATTTTAACAGACCGTCGAATTAGGCTAAAACGGATATCTGAAGCACTGAATATTTCATACGAACGCGTTCATCATATAGTTCACATCAATTTGGACATGAGAAAAATTGCTGCAAAATGGATCCCCAAATGTTTGAATGTTGACCAAAAGCGTGCAAGGGTAGTAGCATCGCGTTCGATCTGTGCTCGATTTGAAAACGATGTAGACTTCTTAACCCTGCGTTACATACGTGGATAATTGTTGCATCGGTACATACGTGGGGTGTGACAAACCCCATTTCCTGAAAAATCGTATTTTTTTATCTTGTTCCTTTTCTGATATTACGTTGTTCCATAGTATCAGGGGATCATTTCGGAACAATAAAAACACGCAAGGAATAATCAAATAGGCTTTATTTCAAGAAATCTGATATAAACTGAAAAAGGCTAGTTTTTCATGTATCAAAAAACACACCGCGACAAAAAAAATCATGTGAGATAAATGAACATCTCACCCGGGAATGAACATTCGGAAACTAAAATTTGATTGTGATGAAATACAAAGAAAATAATTGCAGATTGAAAAACAGAAAGGAAAAAAATTAATCGCTGTCTGAGCCATGCAGTTTTGGCAAGTAATCACACCCCAGAGCACATAAGTTCCCTATAACTTGACTCAGTGTCTACAAGATACTGCGGAAATGCCTGAATTCGATGATGCGGACATATTTTGGAAGCTATTAGGAGGGGCGAACGCATAAGTTTTCGTTTGGCATATTTTCAAAGCGATATTCGGCGGCTGGGGTCCATCACACCCCACGTATGTAACGCAGGGTTAAACCGAATTGTTACTATGGATGAGACTTGGGTACATTTCTACGATCCAGAAACAAAGCAAGAATCGATGGAATGGCGACACTCCGGTTCTCCAAGACCTAAGAAGTTTCGTGTCCAAAAATCTGCTTGAAACGTTCCTGCTTCAGTTTTTTGGAATTGCCATGGAGTAATCATGATTGATTTTTTGGATAAGGGTAGAACAATAACTGGAGATTACTATTCGACATTACTGACCTCTCAACGGGAAAAAATTAAAGAGAAAAGACGCGGAAAGCAATCCAAAGGTGTTTTGTTTTTGCAGGACAACGCCCCTGCACACATATCTCATGTTGCATGCAAAAAATTCGTTATTTAGGGTTTGAATTACTAGAATACCCCCCTTATTCACCAGATTTGGCTCCGTCCGACTATCATCTCTTTCCTCAACTGAAAAAAAGTTTAAAAGGTCGTAAATTTTCTTCCAACGAGGAGGTAATTAAAGCTGTGGAGGTCTGGTTTTCAGAGCAAGAAGAAACATTTTTGTTGAAAGGTCTAGAGACGTTGCAGGTTCGCTGTAATAAATGTATCCAATTAAGAGGAGAATATGTTGAGTAATAAAATATGTTGACATTGAAATTTTGTTAGGTTCTTTAGTAGGCTAAGAATATTTCAATATATCCTCGTACAGACCGTCAGACAGTGACAGATTTAGGTGCCCTATTTTGCATACAAGCCTCGAATAGGGTTGAAAAGTACATAGATGTTAAGTAAAATGGAGGGAAATTTACGAGTGTCTTCGGTTCTCTGCTGTTCAGTATATTCCTAAAATTTGTAAACCAGAAATGTAATTTCTTTGTTCACATATTTGATATGAAAGTTCCATTTGAGATGATTATGTAGAATTACGCCAAGATATTGTCGCGACTAGGGCTACTAGGGTAGCAGCCTGAGCCGTATAAGGGGTTGCTTCCCTTATACAAAATGCGACTTGGGGTGTAGCTACAGATGGTAGCTATTAAAACTCAAGGGGTAGCAAAGGAATATAAACATTTATTAAATAACAACTGGGATACGGGGGAAAGCTATATACATATTTAAAATAGGGGACATTCAATAATATAATAGGGGACAAATAAAACTCTTACCTAAAACCATCACTATACAATACGTAGAGCTAAGGCCAAAAGGGCCTAGCCTATAAGGCTATCTGAGCGCCAGGGCCTTCTCCTCTATGGGAGTCTATTAACAACTATTTCATCAATCTATTCCTTTTGTATTTATATAAGGAAATATGTTTTGTTCATTCGGTCAACGATTTTAGCTCGTCACGCGACATCGCTAAATTCAATGTCGGTCAAATATGACAATGAACTTCTATATCGTGGACGAATTAATAAACAATAAGATGAATGGATCAACGCACTAAAATAATTCAAATTCAACATTTACGACAATATGTAGGTACTTGAATTTGTTAACTCAAGAAAATATATTGTTTGAATATCACTTTCAGTCATGGTGTACTGAATTTAGTACTCAACTTTCATGTTTTTTTTACAGGTTACAATTTTATCCGATTCTTGTAGATATATTTTCATAATTTGTCATTTTAGTTGCCAACTGTCATTTTTTCCGTCATCTATCGGAAAGTTGAAAATTCCAGGTGACGAGAATGGACGAATCTTATCTGGGTCACCAGTTTGGTGTATGCCTTTTTTGAACTTCTCAATGTACAATTTATTCATTAGTTTCACGTTCTCAATATAAAATATATAAACAATTTTTCACTATTTTGTAGTTTTGAACATGAAATTCAGATTGATAAATTTAGTACACCATCAGCTAGTGGTATTGCGTATGTCGTAGACATAACCTCACTTTATATCATTATATAAATATATTTTTTGTATTTTCACAGTACTATTGATTGGCATGGCTATAAAAACGAAACGAAAGTAACAATGGTTTGGGCACTAATTTGGATGCTCGTTTATTTACTTCGATTTAAGTTCAGAGGGAGAACAAGAAAACGGAGAGTTTCATTAACACAAAAGCTAGCTTGAAGTACCTACCTTTCGTTTTTGGATGTTTATTAATCAATATGAAATCTATTACTGAATTACAATGTCTTGTCTAATTTACAAAATTTGTGTTCTCATATTATATACCGTTTGCTCATGGCGTACTAAATTTAGCACAACCCTTATCACAAAAATTAGCTGTTATATATATATATATATATATATATATATATATATATATATATATAAATATGTATGTTGCAAAATTCAAAATTCATGTTTTGAAAAATAAAAATTATAAAGCAAAAGGTTTATGTTTGGATCAGGCAGTGTCCTGCTGTCTGTCTCTGAGAGCTCTTGCAAAGTTGTTCCTTCAAAGTAAGGATCTTTCCACATATGTCTGATATAATTCAATATCTGTCGAGGTATTAGCCAGAGAAGTAGTTGTTTTCTGTCGGACATATGCCATACAATCTATACAAAGGTATAGTGAGTTCCTAAAGTATTGTTTTCGACTGTTTTACAGTCACTGGAACATTTATTGCTCCTTGAAACAAGTATTCAGCATATACCATTTCGCATCCGAATTGTCCTTCTGGAGCGCTCTCTAATATGTTGCCGTAGTGGACCCTGTAAGCGATTGCAGTGTTCATCCCGGCGAACGATGACGGGCACCGGGCCCCTGCGTGTATACAACCGTGATAACCTGGACTGCACTGATGAGGGACTACATCCCGAAACCGGTCTGCAGTTGGTTCCTTGTTTGGATCAGGCGGTGTCCTACTGTCTGTCTCAGAGAGCTCTTGCAAAGTTGTTCCTTCAAAGTAATAAAATTTGCTGTTTTCATTGATATTCGAAATAACTTCGCAAAATCAATGAAACATTTTATAATTGTGCTCCAATAAAAAGTCCTATTACTTGCATTTTCCCATTAATTTTGAATATTCCTTTGACATAAGGAATGGTCGATTCAAAAATATCCTTTTTTTCATTGTTCACATCTATTGGCTGATTTTTATTATTTTCGAAGCATATTGTAGGACCATATTGCTATCATATCCATCCTTCGATTATATTCGTTTTCAGCGACACACTTAATTTCTTCATATACTTCAAATTTTGTAGTTAGTTCCATGGCTAATACACGTTCAATTTTATCATGTCTTGTATTTCTGAGAAGTTGTCCGAATTGGCATGAAGTCATGAGGAAGAGTTTCTTTCTCTTTGTAGTGTTTACACTGGATACCATCATGGCATCTACCTGGAATTCCTCTCTGGTTAACAACATGTTCTGTCATTATCATAGCTTCTTTCCATTCTGAAGGACGTAGACCTGCGCGTGTTCTTACCCAAGAAGTTGCTGTAGTATATTCTTGAAGTAATAGAGCACTGGATCCTTTCTGATAACGTGATTGCCATTTTTCATATTCTCTACATTTCAAAATTTTTCTCAACTTTTTCCTAGAATATGAACATTTATCATTATCCACAGGAATATTCAACTTTTCCAAACATTTGTCTACATCATTGTCAATTTTTTTCCATATATGAATTTTGTTGTCTCTTTTATACTTTACAATTATTATAACTTTGTATGAAAGCTTTCCAAGAGGCTTTGAAAAGACCAATTCCTTTCAATTTTTGGTTAAAATATAACATGCTGTCTAGATCTAAGATTTCCTTCAGGGCCGATTTAATAATTTTATCATTGAAAAATTCCATAGGAATTTTATTTATCGTGGTGCTTTGGAATGAATAAATCAATGATAGCCAAATTGAATAATTCAAATTTCTGATGACATTTCAAGACACTAGATGAAACCAAGTTATGGAGTTTCTTTTTAAGGTTATTCATTATTTTTTTCCTGATCTAGAGTTATCTTATCATTGAATGTGATTCCAAGATACTTTATTGTCTCTTTATAGTGCAGAGATTAGAGTGGAGTATGGAATAAACTTAACGGTACGAGTTTTCCATTCTTAACATTAGTTATTTTTGTTTTCCTTTCATTCAATGTAATCCAATTTCCAAAAATTTAGGTCTTGCCATTTCGAAAAGGGATAACATGGTTTTTTATCAACCAATGTCTCATATATAAATTATAAAGGATCTTTAATGGTTTGTTATCGAAAACAAAATCTGATTTTGACACAACTATATTCATTATTGCCAGTTAGTCATCGTTTACATTGTTGTGGATCAAATTGGAAGCAGAAATTAATGGAAAATGGAGTTTATAACAGAAACGAGAAAGTCGATCCAGGCTGTTTCTCGCGTCCTTATATTGTACCCCCTGCAGCTTCAATTTATCACCTGCTAGTGCTATTCCCAATTAAATCGTAGTGAAATTCCTCTAGCTCAGACGAAATTACATTTATCCAGCGTCATTGTCTACTTGAACAAAGGGAAGCACTCGAAATGTGATTCGAAGGATTGACCCGTGGCCGCGTTTCGAGCATCGCCCAGTACACGACCAATTACTGCAGTGCAAATTAGCCCAAAGCTATAAACCGACATCGTAAATTCGCATGAAACGAATGGAGTTGTATAACAAGATATGGTTTGCAGACGCTGTAAAGGACAAGAACGCCATTACTATTCGAAAATGTAAATTGTAGCTGTATTTTGATGGTTCTACTAATTTCTACACCAGATACGAGCCACTAAGCATTTAGATGGCTGCTTTACTTTAATGTTTGTTTTGGAATTCTGTTTTCGCTGCTTCGCTACTTTATGTATTGATATTGTGAATTTCGGATAAATATGATCGCCATAAACGTCGAATGGAGACGATAAAGATGATTTGGTTGGTTGAGATAATTTTAATGGGGCAGCATTTTTCCATTGACTCGGTAATTCGAGGGTTTTGTGGTTGATATCGTACGTGGAATTATGCAAAATATAGCTATTTTCTGGGGTCGCAAGGAAATTGCATTCATTCCGATTTATATTTCGAAAGTTTCGCATAGTCGTGAAGAAAATGCGATAAAAATTTATTTGTAGAAGAGGACAAAATATTCTGTGAGATTTTCGCAAATTCATAATACGACTCTACAATCGCTTCAGGAGGAAGAATAATAATGATAATGATAAAGGTCATCATTTCTCATCAGATAAAAAAAAAACTGTCAATACAAGTTTCAACATAAAAATGCTATGATGAGAAAAGGCAGCCCCTGTTATTATTCCCAAGCCAAGCCATTACAGACAAACAGACAGCGACTAATAATAAAATAATAAAATAATTAATGACATTTTTGATAGGTGAGAAATTACTTGTTTAGAGATATAAATACCTTACTCAACTACATAAAAAATATTGAACACAATGTCGGAAGAACATTAGAAAATAAATTGGATGAATAAATAGATATAATTATTGGGTATTACAAAAACAACAAAAAATAAAAACATTTCAAAAGTCGCAATATTTTAAAATGAAAAAGTTATTAAATCACGTTTTGTCCAAACTGTTACAGAGAACACATTGTATAATTAAAGAATAGTTATGGAAATGAAATATGAAAAAAGGTGAGTAGGTATCCAGGGTAACCCAGGGTAAAAACCTTCTTGCTGATTTCAATAAAAGCTGTCCTGCTTGTATGCGGTAATAAAGGGTTTCTTTTAATGTACTTATAGCATCCCCAGTTGTGTCCCAACAGGTTATCTAATTAATATTAAGACGAACCATTGGACTCTTTTTTGCATGTTCAGTTTTTTTCTGGATTATGTCATTAAAATACATTTTTCTTGTTCATTTCAGTATCTTCCTTCAATTTCGAAAAATCGATTCCTTGTAACAAGAACAAAAACTTCCTGAGAAATTAATATTAGGACAAATTTTAATGGATTCATTGTATTTTATTAGCAAAAAGAAAATCAAAAAATCACAAAAATGACCACCATTTCTTCAATGCAAAGTTCGCACCTACGAACGATGGATTCTGCAGCTGCACGGCACATTGCTGGTATGATCTCTATAGCTGCTTGAAAAATCCTGTCTAGGAAAAACCTTCGTCGTTGGGCTCAGCATACACTTTGGTTTTCATTGTACCCTATACAAAAATCCATAGGGGTTAAGTTAGGACATCGTGCAGGCTGAGGATCTTTGACACCATGTATCTCGAAAACGAAGCGAGGACACATTATTATAGGAAACAAAAGTCTTATTCAAACCGCTTTCCAAGAAACCCTCTCCAAATACCGTCATTTCCACCAAGTCTTCACCGACGCCTCTAAGACCTCACTAGGACATGCTGCAGCTTATATATGCGGCGATCACAGTTTTTCGATACGCCTTCCACAAAATTGCAGTATCTTCACAGGTGTATTGACTGCCATATTGGAATCACTCAAGATGTGCAAAGAAGATCCCAGAAATAACTTCATTATCATCACAGACTCTCTAAGTGCAATCTATGGACTAAAACAGTTATATCCGTCTCACCCAATTCTCTTGTCAATTAAAGAATTACTTTTGCAATTACAAATTGAAGAGAAGAACATCAAATTCCTCTGGGTACCCTCTCATATCGGGATCAAGGGCAACGAAAAAGGGGACGCGCTCGTCTATAAAGCAGTTTCTGATGAGAACATACTTTATCGAAACAAGTTTCCATCTTCAGATCACAAATCATCAATTAGAAGCTTCGTTACTAACACCTGGCAATCAGTTTGGTCTGAATCAGCAAGTAAACTCAGAGAAATCAAAAAACATGTTGATGAAAATGTATCCCTCCCGACGAGAAGAAGAGACAAAGTTATAATCAACCGCCTTCGTCTAGGACATACGCACCTAACTCATCAACATATTTTACAGAAAGATCCCTCCCCCATCTGTGACATATGTGCTACTCAAATTACAGTCCAACACCTCTTGATAGAATGCCCTTTATACTACGAAGAAAGAAGATCCAACAACCTAGATGACAAAATAAAAACTATACCTCAACAGAGACCTACAAAAAGTGCTTAACTTCTTAAAAGACAGTAACCTATATTGTAAAATCTGAATACGAATTAGTTTGTGATTGTCCCCCCTGCTAATAACTCAATTGCAGTTGATGCGGGGTTATTTTTGTTGAAATAAAAAAAAAGTCTTATTCTTGCCTTAAATCCGATCTTTAACGTTTGGCGGTTCAATTCTGGGCCACACTGTATAAAAAGAAATGAATCAAATGAGGAAATCTGGTTGAACGATTTCATTACTCTTGGCGTTTTGTGAATGAATCTTTAAACCTTGTTTTTGAACACTAAATATTTCATTATTACTTTTTCATGGTTAGGAATAAAATTGAACGCCTTAGGTGCCATATAGGAGAATAATCGCTGACAAACAGATTTTTTCATTTGTGGAATAACATGGTGGTGAATTTGTAGGGTATTATAATTATTATTCATTGGTATACGTGCAAATTTCTTGTTTTTTATATTCCAATATAACATTCAAATCAAGTTGTACCAAATCCAATATACCACATTCCTTTTATAAAATATCTATAGAATATTGGTTGGGTTTTCCTAAGATCAACTTCAGGAATCTATTTTGGTTAATCTTCAGTGGTTTGATGTGTGTTCACAGATGAATAGAAGAATTAATGTATTACGTAACGGGATTTCGATGGGGTTAAAAGTTTGGATCTATTATGCCGTAATATGAATTTTTCATATGATTTTATGTTTAGATTGTTTTAAGGTAGTTACCAAATTTATGAAGGGTGCTCTGAAGTTTTTTATTGACCGACATACTGTGATCATTCCGTTTCAGGTCACCATCAATCAATATACCAAATTGTTCGATTTTGTCTACAGGTAATATTGTGAAACTTCGACTCTGTGAAGTAGTGATTTCAGGTTGATCAAAATCTTATCTGCTCACATTATTGCAACTTATAGGTGGGAAATTAGTTTTTTTAAAGTTCTCAGTAGCTTATGGTCAAGCATGTTCTTTACTGAAAAGTCAGCCTGAGCTTTATCTCGCAGTTTGTCCGCATTGTACAACATAAATACGACAAATGTGGTCCTAGAACACTACCTTGAGGCACACCATATTCAATAGTTTGTTCCTGACTGGGGACATCTCTAGCTTCACTATCTGCCGTCTATTGGTGATTTAGATTTCAAATTAATTTAGGTTCACATTCCTTATATCAATATTCTTAAATGTTTGCAGAAGTAGGTCGAAACTCACAGTGTCGAAAACTATAAATAAGACTTGCTCTTATCCAAAGCATTATTTAGTTTTATATTTGAGGCCAAAATTGCCTCTTCTGTTTGGCGCGTTTTCTTTGAAATTAAACTGCTAGTCACAAACTTTTTTATATTATTCAAGATAAAAAGTCAGCCTATTCTTTATTTTCTTGAATATTCTTGTAAATGTGCGTTGATAATGATATGGGTCTATAATTATTTACTTTTATTTTGTTCCCCCTTTCATGAAGCGGTATTACAATAGAGTTTTTGAACGTTGATGACCATATACCATTTTCCATGCATTTATTGATTATATTGAAACCTTTCAATATCGTTTTCAGTTTGTTTTCGTTCGTAGGGAATAGAACAAACGAGTGGCCATTACTGTAAAAATTGTTATTTCTGTCAACCAGTTGCACCCCTACTCGCAACCCTCAGAAGTTTTCGAGCTGAAGACGCAGCCCTTACCTTTCAACGTGTGATGCCAAGCACGAGACCGATGACCATGCTGAGAATGGAACCCACGACCCTATGCTTGAGAGGCGAGCACGACCAAAACGGCCATATAATCGATATGCTAAACTAACAATAAAATTAATGTGTTGATGATAATAACAATAACACACTGAAACCAAAATTAAATTGTTAATTAATAAATTGTCTTCACATTTCTCATTATTGAACTGTAGTATTTTCTGACGCCACTGGTGTGACGCATCAATCCCATTTGTTGGCTGAGCTTTCATGTGACTGAAATTGCGCCGGGAAAATGAACCAACAGAAGTAATTCGACATTTTCGAATAATTAGCAAAATATAGGCAATATGAATATTCATGGGAATTCGATGAATTAAATATTTCCAAAAATGATGGAATCCGGAAACGAATTGGTAATGTAATGGAATTTTTTCGATCTGCTGAATCCAATCTGTGCAAATTGAAGCTTTTATGTGCTATTTCGCTGTGTTTACAGAAGCCCCGGCATACAATTATCCGCCATTTATGCGTCAGAATTGGAATACGAATGGATCCAGCATTCTCCCTTACTTTAATGTTCGAATCAAACTATAATTATGAGTATTTATTTTGAAATTTTTTATATTAATAACTTCATTTGAAATTTCCATCAATTTCTGCTTTGATCGAGATGTCGAATAACCAAAACTATAGTAGTAGGTATTCACATTATCAGTCAAATTTCGAATATTTTCCGAAAAAATTTCCAAAATATCTGAATAAGTTTTCAGAAAAAGATTTTCTAAATGAAAGTTTAAGTCCATACGCATAGAATGATTAAAATTTTTCGCCATAAATTGCACCCACTGTTGCAAAATAATACTCGACGCAACCTACAGTAAACTTCTTGCATAATGCTTTCTTCCAGATCTATTTTCTTTAAAGTAGCGCCATACTGAAGGTGTGTTTTTCTACAGAATTCAAATGTGGCTATCAAAAATTGGCCACATGTGATGCAAAGCTCATTTGTTTTTCACCCTGTATGAGGTTACTTCATAAAATTTCTAATTTTGAAAAAGTAGTTTGTGCCTTAAATTATAAATAACATTATAATTAAGAGCAAGTACAGAGTATCATCAGTAAAGTTTGCATCAAGTGTGAAATAAATTTAGATTTAACTTCACGAATAGTTTAGCTACTTCCAACGATTTAATTAAAAACCCCTCTATTGATTTTTTTCATAGAGCAATTTTATGAGAAAAGTAAAAGAAAACAGGTAATCGTTTAAATACAGTTCATTAAACTATCATTGTGCCTTACGATGAAGCACCAAAAAGTTTAGTTGGTCGTAAAACGATTGAAAAAAAAGTCGACTAACACTTGCCTCAATAATGACAGTCCAATTGCTTTCTGTTTGTCACAGTGGTTTTCAATTAATTCTGCAGTTTGAATGAAAATCCTACATCCATATTACAAAAGAGGTTCAAGAACGCCTATTGGAAATATTTAAGGGCATAATATGGAGCAATACTTGCCGACTAGGACTCCGGGTTTAAAACTACTTGATTTTTTCTTCGATTACCTGAAACAATTCATCAGTGCAAACCCATTTTAAGTATTGTTCTACAATTCTGTATCTACTGAAACAAAATGACTACCACCTCCACAGAAACTCCAAAATAAAGCCATTCGCAAAATTTTTAATTGCAGAAGACTATCACCAATAAAAGACATGTTGAAGTAGCTATTCACAAGAAAGGGTTATGTACAATGACCAAATTGATGGAGACAATACTAGATCTATAACTGACTGTCATATCCAACAAGACTTGTTAACACATATCCAAAATTCCGTTTTTTTTCAAGGGGCTTGTCAGTTACAATAATCTGAATGTTTATCATCTTTAATATCCTTCAAGACAAAATTGAAATTAGTCACTCCCTATTTTTAATTGGTATTTTAGTATTTTTATAGTATTTTGTGTATTTATCAAATAGTTTTTAATTTGTTTATATGTGTAGGAGTATGTATATATGTATATGAAAATTTATATATGTAAGGCTGTGTGTGTTTGTGTGTGGCATCAATATATCCACGTGAGAAAAATCCCAATTTTGCTCTTTTGGTATATAAATGGCTAATTTTCGTACCCAAACTTCGCTGAGAAGGCATCTTGAAAACACGAGAAACGCCGAGTCTAACTTTTGTGAAAAGAGTAATTTTTACATGTTGAGACCTTTGGAAAAACCTACGATTAAAATAAAGCTATTTTTGTAATTTCTGAAGGAAAACATCTGCTTTCCTGGCTAAGGCCTCGCTGGACATTGAACTACATCTGATAGATATTGTGGAAGAAACTAGAAAGAAAAAACCGAAACTGAAAATTTGCATTTTTATTCAGATAGTTGAAATGAAATAAGGCTATTTTTCATAATATCTAACAGAAAATAACTACTTTCCCGACTAAACCCAGGTAGCACATCATATCGGCTGAATCTTGGTTCCATATTGGGCCAATATAGACATATTGTAAATGAAAGATCATTATTGGTACAATATGGGTGAATATTCAAAAAACAATATTATATTAATAATATTGGTGGAATATTGGTTGAACTAGTTTTGAATGTAGATTATCACACGAAATATTGGGTCAATATTGGTTGAATAATTTCTACCAATATCGATAATACAATATTGGTTATATGTTATTTTCCTCATCTAGAATAAATATTGCAATTCAAATATTCCAGTCATGTCGATTATAGGGAAAAAAACTATATTGTATTTCCAAGTTTGTTAGAATATTGGTTGAATATCATTTCCACTTTATTTGACAAATTTTAATAACTCATATTGAGTCAATATTGGTTGAATGATATTTACCAATATCAATAAAACAATATTGTCTTCACATCGTTTTTAACATCTAAATAAAATAAATTGTATTGTATCTCCAAGTGTGATTACACATTGGTTGAATATCATTTCGCCAATATTCAACAAATCTTATTTATTAATATTGGGTCAATATTGGTTCAATAATATTTATCGATATCGTTAAAACAATATTGTCTTTATATTGTTTCCCACATCTAGATTGAGATGAAATTTGAATATTGGCCGAATATTCAATGAAACATATTGAAATTATATCATGATCAAACCTGGATAAAAATCCGCTAGGTGGCTCTACATATAGAACGTCTTCTAAAACCTACGAAAGTATATTAAATACCTACTTCCCATAACTTGTTTTCAAGACAGCTCACTCAGTGGTTATGGCGATCAAAAGGCAGACTCTGGTGTCACCTTCATCAACTGAAAGGCATTTAATAATCTACCAAGGTATATTGACATCCACCAATATATCCAAATGATATTGTACCAATATCGATAAATATTTTGAGGCCATTATTGCTTCAAGAATATTTCACCTAAACCATTTCTAAAATATTCAAACAATATTCGACCAATATCGCAAAATGTTCACATTTAACTTCTCGACAATATAACTTTTGATTATTGTGCCAATATTGTCAGAATATTGTATCAGCGATATTGTACCAATATCGCCGAAGATATTGAGGCCAATATTGGTTCAAGAATATTTCGCCAATATTATTCAAGTAATATTGGACCAATATCGCCGAATGTTCACATTTTTTTTCTCGCCAATATTGCATTTCAAATATTTCGCCAATATTTTCACAATATTGTACCAATATTTTACCAATATAGGTGTGCTACGTGGGAAGCCACGCTGGACATTAAACTACTTCTGATAGATATTGTGAAAAAAAACTAACTTAAAAGAAAAAATCTGATAGTGAAAATTTGCATTTTCATTCAGATAATCAGTAACTTTTACGTTGTAATGGAGGAATTCTTACAGAATCAACTCCAACTCTGAAAGAACCATTTTTTCATCTGATCGAGTTCAGATCTCCATAACAAAACCCCTGCCAAGATTCCATCTCCGGAATTTATAGTCCTTCATGACATAATCATATTAGATCCTGGAAATTCAAAGATCCCTTCATCGCTAATGTTGGCAAAAAAAGATTGATAATGCTGAAACATAATACGACTCACCCTAGTGTACATACAGAGAGATAAATCCATATTAAGGGCTGTTTCCTTTCATTCATCTTTTCTGGGCTAGTTAGTTTTTCGTCGATCGGCATGATAGCCACGATTTTTCACGTGGCCTTTCATTTTTTACAGGTTAGTCGATTTGCGTGAGGGGCGAGGGGGAGATATGCGGGGGTGTTGGGGGTGGTGGGGGTGCTGGAGTTCAGCGCCGGCCTACCCAAGGGTCCGGCAGAATTTGACAAATTGAAATATTCCAATTTCGAGAGAGGTTGGGAAATTGTTGGGAATACAATTTTGATCAATTCATAAAGTGTTTGTTAGGAAGAGATGGATAGAGAGTAATCGATTTTTTTCTGGATCGGTGAAAATTATGCAATTTTTTTTCTATCATGCGAAAAAAACTTCTGCATGTAAAAAAATTCCTCAGAACCAAGGATGACAATTCATTGGAAGATATCAGCTTCGAGCTGAAATAGTCCTAGACGAGGAACATGAGTCAAGTTTGCAAGCCTATGATAATATTGCTAACTACAAAGGACCCCGCACATTTCTTATGGGAAATGGCTTTCCGTGAATTTCGCTGAATTTTTGGAATGTTGTAGTTCTTGATGAACAAAAGTGTTCATAGCCACAAACCTCAAGATAACGCCAGAATGATTCATATTTTCAAAAATCAACATGTGTTGGGTATTCTCTGGAATAACTGATTCTAGATATATCTAATGACCAGTAATATCAAATATGCCTTCCAAAATTTTCATAACGAGTCTCGGAGAGCTTTAATGGGGAAAAACGGAAAAATCATAATCATGTATCGTCAGAGATAATAATTCTGATCACTATTGATGTTATTTACATATAATATGACATTTATTCCACACAAATCTCGATAATCAGACAATGGTGTGCCAAGACACTGTTCTCAGGGTGGCTCTAAATGGATGATAGCATCTCACATCCAAACGAATCCGTAAAAATGTCTGCATCTTTGATAGCTTGTAGTACTTTACAAGTAGAATAAGGAAGTTAAGATGATGGAAGCAAACTATGAATGGAACTTCCGATATTTGCCCTCGAACTCTTGAAACTACTATAATTTTTTATAAATGTTGCATCAAAGTTTACATAAATAAATGAATTCTATCTGTTCATATGATTTTTGGTAAAATGAATGAGTAGATCATTCGAAAACATTATATTAGTAAAAGTAGCATTCATAATAATACTAATAATAATAATGATATTATATAAAAAATAAATAAACTATCTTAGCAATCTCAAGAAATCATTTAAAATATTATGAGTCAGATCATGGGTAAAATGATTTACTGGTAACATATAACTATAATTATATCAACGAACCTAACACAGTCATAAATCATTTCAAGAATATAAAGGAAAAATAAATCCGCTGCGCTCATAATATTTTAAATGATTTTTTGAGATTGCCAAGGTAGATTATTATTGTTCTTTATTTAATATCATTATTATTATGATTTTTACTCCCACTATTACATTGTTTTTTATTGATCTACCCATTCATCTTGCAAACGATCATATGAGTATATACTCAATTATAAGTGTAAACTCTAATGCAACATTTATAAAAAATAGTATTTTCAAGAATTCGGTGGTGAATATCGAAAGTTCCATTCATAGTTTGATTCCAACACCTGAACTTCCCTATTCTACCTGGAAAGTACTACAAAGTATCAAAGATGCAGACATTTTCACGGATTTGTTTAGCTGTGAGATGCTATCATCCATTACGAGCCACCCTAAGGAAAATGTCTTGGCACACCATTGTCAGATTATCGAGATTTGCGAGAAATAAATCACGCAATCTCATGTAAATGACATCGATAGTGATCACATTTGTTGTCTCTGTGAACACAGTATAATTATTTGTCCATTTTTTTCATCGATGCTTGCTGAGCCTCGTTATGAACATTCTGGAAAACATGCTCGATATTATTGGACATTAGATATATTCATTATCAGTTATTATGGTCTCTCTTCAAAAAGTACCCAACATATGTCGTTTTTTGACAATTAAAATTATACCGGCGCTATCTTGTAGCATAAAAATATGTATGGAAGATCTTGGAAATAGTACCTGATTTCATAACCAGTTTGAAGCAGTGTATGAAAATTGTTTAATGGCGGAGTCTAACATAAGTGAGAAAGACCATTTCTCAGTCGGATTGGGGGCACCGAACATTCAAATGCCATCCCATCAAGAAATAAGAACTATCGGATTGATGACCAAATACTACAAAAAATGGAAAAAATCCATTTTCAAATCTCCATATCTCGAAAACTGTCCATTTTTGAGCTTTGTGGCTATATACACTTTTGATCAGCTCATCAAGAACTACAAAATACGAAATTCACGGAAAGCCATTTCCCATAAGAAATGTGCGGGGACCTTTATTGGTCCAGGGGTTAGAATCTCAAATGTATCCAATCCAATTTGAGTCAAATTGCTAAAACACATTTTCAGAATAGACAAATTTTCCGATAGCCCTTACACAAAATGTGGTGTTCCTCAGGGTTCAGTTCTTGGACCGGTACTGTTTCTGTTGTATTTTGATGATTTGACTGCCAATAAAATTGAGGGAATTTTAACCATTCATGCCAAGTAGCTTGGCTTGAAATATAAAAGCATTGCTTGGGTTCGAAAGTCAAGCTTTTAAAAATAAAAAGCTTGGCTGGGCTTGTACTTTACGAATGTTTGGCTTTGTTTCGACCAACTTTCAAGCTTTCCAAGCTTTTTCAAACCTAGCCAAGCTTTTCTTGCCCCGCCCACATACTCGAGACGTTATTCACGATTTGCCACTATACGGATTATGATTTGAGTTCCAGAAAATATAGGAACTATTGCAAAATAAATTTGAGCAGCAAAAAATTTGTGTCACTTTGAATATAAGAATGAAAATGCCAAAATTAGACGTGGCTGTAGGATGGAATTCTTCTTTCCAAATGACTCAATTTGAAAAGTGCAATAAAGGATACCGTTACAAAATGGCCTCTCATTAAGAGCGTCTGTAATTATTAAATGAGTTACAGTAAAATCTGAACAACTCTGGAGGCAGAAAAGTAATGTACTTTACCAATGGTAGTTATTGAAATCAATTTATTAGTAGACAGATGGAGAAATGAGGAAATTTCTTGGCGAAAAAAATTACAGAAACAATATTGATGTGATGTTCATATTGTTTCCACGAGATAAAATTTGAGACATAATAATTTTGTGGTCCTAATTTTAGATCCTTGGTACGAAGTGGAAACTTTCACAACTAAAATTTGGAGAGATATATGAACGAATATACTACTGTTCTAATACTTCTAATACTGATGAACGAGTGCTATGGTATCGAAATTTAATTCAGTAAAAACAACGATACAGGTTATTTGACTACAAATGAATTTGATTTATATTTGTTGAGTTTATTAAAAAATTCACAAGAAAGAAATACTGGTACTTAGGTATAGCGAAATAGATAAATATTTGGAAGTAATGAGGCTGAATGATGGAAAGATAGTCTAGATTGGTGGCGACGCCATCAAAACGTTTTACTTACCATCTATACCTGCAACGTCGGCTCCCATTGAAAGATACTTTTCCAGAGCATCATTAACTGATACCAAAATACGAAATAGAATGAGTGATGAAGCTTTAAGGTTTTTAATGTGCCTGAATATAATGTCTATCTGATCACAAGTTATGTATTTTTTTATTGTTTGAGAAAGTGTTTCATTTCATCTCAATGATTATAATTATGTTCACAAGCAGTTTATTATTGTTCAATATTCCCCTGCTCTCACACCTTTCAAAGATACAACTTCTTTCAGTGTTCTTTCTTATTTTAAGGAAATGAAAATATTTTGGGCAAGCATTCTATAAAACTAATTCTAGACCATACTCACATACACAGTACCTAATTCTGAACCGATTGAAAATAATTATACATTCATTCATTGAAACCCCCATCATTCATTTGTGGTGTTCAATAGTAAAAAATGAAAAGTCCAAATTTCATTTTCAGTGTAGGTTGAAGTATTGAGTGTGCTGAAAAAAAAGTTCGAAGCTTGGTATGATAAGGCTTAAGCTTGGTAATAAAAAGCTTGAATTGTCAATCTTTTTACTTCAAACGATTGGCTTGGTTTAATCAAAATATGCAGTCACAGACAAAAATATTGCATATTTTATTTTAAGCCTTGATTTCATGTTCATCTCTATTTGTCTGAATGGTTATGCAGTTTTCATTACTAAATGGTTTATGCTGAAGTATTTAAAGTACATTGATTGCCAATTAATCCAAATAATGAAACTATAGAACACACTTGTAGAAGAAGTGGTGGAAAAGACTAATTTTGGTAATAATTTTTAATTGGAACAGGCAACAATGGCGACAAAATGAAAGTTCTTTGAGGCAACATAATAACAGTTCAGTACTTAGTGTTTCCTTCCCTAATTCTAACGATAGCCTGCATCCTCCTGGACATACTCCGCAAAAGGCCTTTGATGGTTTTTTTGTGGAATTCGATTCCATTCTTCCTGAGCAGCAATTCTTAATTCTGTAATTGAGTTAGGAGCTGGATTTCGTGTTCGTATGCGTCTTTTTAGGATGTCCCAATATGTTCTATGGGATTTGCATCAGGACTGTTTGGTGGCCAGTCCACTGCTTCAAGATACTGGGTGGCTGTTCTTGCAGCATGTGTACGAGCATTATCATGCGTTAGCACAAAATTGTCGTAACCAATAAAGCCGCCGTCGATGTTGCGAGGATGTTGCGTATGTATATTCCAAGTAAAAGATATAGTGCAACCTACCTTCAGACAGTTCCCCTTGATGAATACAGTACGGGAGCTAATGAATTTCGTAATTAAAAAATTATTTCTGAATATGTAAGAATCACAATAGCGATATGGTATGTGAGAGCACTTTTCTCTCTTGAAAAGAAGTGTGAAGTGGAAAATTCATCCAGATATGTGGGTGGAACGGTAGGAATTAAAATAAACGGGTTACCTATATTGAAAAAACACTAAATATTTCAAAAATAATAATTCTCAGATATCAGTTATAGCAACATCCTAAAACGCATAAAATAACTATAAATTCTTCTAACTCACATATTTCCAGATTATTCACTTTAAAAACACTTAACTAATTTTCTTCGAACGGTTCTAATACTCCTTCTTCCATATTTTCTTCTTCACTATCACTGTCATCATTTTAATCTATAATGAATTTATTTCCACCATTAATATGGAAGTGTCCAATCTTCATGTAGTCCTTTTCAACTTGAATTACTTTGTCAACCCTTTTTTGCCAGTCTTCTTTGGTAATATTAGTTACTTCTTCTTTAATAAGCTCAATTACCTTCTTATCGAATTTTGGAAAAGTATTTTTTCGCCTTATGCTTTGTTTCAATTTTCCCCAAATTAACTCTATGGGATTGAAAACACAAAAATATGGGGGAAGTCTCAATATAGTGTGTCCATGCTTTTCAGCAATACGCTCAAGGGCGTATAATTTTTCAAATTTCTTTGTCTGTAAAACTTCAAGTAGTTGTTTTTCGTGTAGCATTCTTCAAAATACAAATTATTGTCCATTTAAAAAACTTTGTATTTCCTCTTTCCTTGAGTTTTTATTCGGCACTTTGATGAGTTGTCGCGAATGATATGAAGCATTGTCAAGAACTATCACACTATTTGTATTCAAATTTGAGATCAATGTGTTTTCAAACCATTCCTCGAAAATATTAGCTTCCATGTTTTTATGATAGTCAATATTGCAGTCCTCAAGTTTTTTTCCACATAATTTCAAAGCATTCGGAACCCATCCTTCACTTCCTCCGCAATGCACAATGATTAGTCGCGATCCTTTGTTTGCAGGCATTTTAGGCGTACACATTCTTGAACCATCAGTCCATCCTTTCCTAACTGTGTCGTGTGTGTCATACCAGGTTTCGTCCAAATAAATAATTTGCCTATGTTCTTGTCTATATTTAGTTATTTGTTCCAAGTAACTATTACGTAAATCTACTATTCTTCTGCTTTCCATAACTGCTTGACGTTTATTTATTGTTTTGAATTTAAATCCCATTTTCTTTATCCAATTCTGAAAAGTTTTATCACAGCAGTTCACGTTATGGCCGGCAGTATTCAATTTCTTTCTTATAACTTCAATGGTAGGTATCTCATTGCTTTCGTAACTGTCGTATATTGTTTTTTCAATGCTTTTATCAGATGAACATCTAATGGTTTTGATAATCCTTTATCACATCGTTTCTTGCGTTCATAAGGTTTATTTTTGACTATTTTACGTACAGTTGAAAAAGGAATTTCGGTTAAATCAGATGTTGCTTGTAATAATTTGTTTCCCTCGAAACCAAACTTATGGTTCAGATTCTTATATACATTGAAACATACTTCCTGTGTTTCAATATTCAAATGCATTCTAATCTTATTCACTGGTGGTATCTCTTTTTCGCATTGTTCACAATCGCTATCGGAATCACTGCACTGGAAAAAGTCAGCGTTATTATTACAATCATTATTTTCAATCACAGAACTTGTCCAAGGACGCCACATTTCAAACAGACAATAAACAAAAATTTTGAAGTAGGTAATTGTAACTGGGGACCTACAAAATAAAACAGCAACAATCTCAAATTTCAGCACTCCAATGTGATCAGTTCCTGAACTAAACATCGATGACACGACGGCGATAACCTTCCGCGATTTCTATTGGTCACCGTGACAATACTTCAATATTAATTTTATGTCTCTTCAGCCAATCATAAGACCTGGTTAGAACAAGCTATCCAGTACGAAACGCCAATTCGACAGTCCATGTTAACTAATTCTCAGCCGGTTCATTTTTACGACCTTTTTTTTCCTTTGATAGTGCCGCCAGCTTTAAGTGTGCACAATATCGTTTACTTCGACTATACCAGTCAGCATTCATTCTCAAATTCACCTCTATAAGCTCGGTGCGACTGTCCCAACTAATTCCACCCCACAATATAATGGAACCACCAACAAAGCTAACGTTATCTACAAGATTACATTCTGCAAAACGTTCTCCGCCAGTTCTTCTATATATACTCGACCACGTCCACCTGGTTTCCATAACTGTATTCTTGTTTCATCTGTGAAAAGAATTTTTCCCCTCTAGATTTGTGACGTGGGAAAAGCCTAGGAACTCTGGCAGGGCGTTTTGGCTTTAAACCAACTTCTTTGGTCTTCTTTTTACTGTTTTGACACTTATGTTAACTTGTCTTGTGCTCAGTATATCATTTCTGAGATGCGGAGCTGTGAGCGTGCGATTTCGCAAAGATTGGATTTTCAAATATTGGCCATCTCTTGGTGTTGTACATCTCTTACGTCCTTGATCAGGCCGTTTTTGTACTCCCCAATCTCCTTGTATCGTTTCACAATACGAGAAGCAGTCGATTGAAGGATATGCAATCTCCGCGCAATATATTTTTGTCTGCATCCCTCATTGACTAAAGTAACAATTTTAACACAAACTAATTCGCTGAAATGAGGCATCTCACTACGAAAACTACAGAACCTGATAGAATTCTGACAACAATAAACAAACCAAAGACAAAGGCTCAAGGGCACACTATTCAAAGTTTGTAATTTGTACCATTATTATTTTACTTATTCAGCTATAGCCACTATGTCCAAGCATTCTTTCATCTATACTGAATGGAAATTTACGTGAAATACTTTGGCCTTTGAAGATTCATCAATTAAAATAAATAACGTGTTAAGAGAAAGAAATTAACATGAAATAAAATATGCATTATTTTTGTCCTAGAGTGTAGTTGGGATTGGCTTGATTTTGTTTGAGCTTTGCTTGATTTCAGGCCATGCGTTTCCAAAAATCAAGCAAACCCGTGAATTTCTGACGAAAGAGTATATTTGGATTTGATACCAGGAACTCAAGGTATTTCAAAAACATGGAATTCTTTCAAATTTCGATATCTATCTGCGTGCACTCAAGTATACTCATTACTTTCATCCATTTCCTTATCAGTCTCATTACCGTGAAACATCCCAATCCGAGCCTCCTGTTGATAAATCAGTTCTGTGGCGGCATACATTCTGCAGCTGCTGGTGATAACAGCCTTATCAGAGTTCGGTTTCGTAATCCGTCTGTACGATGAAATTGCGCAGCTTGCTCTCTGTCAATGACCCCATCAATCATTCGAATTCAGCGTTGTTTTGATATGCACTTCGATAAAATTATTATTGGTAATCGTGCGAGAAAGGGGACGTTGAAGGTTGACGGGTTTTCGAGAGGATAGGGTCTGTTGAAAGGTGGGACATGGAAGAAAGCTTTAGTCTCTGATTGAATTCATATAAAAGCCGTTATTCACCATAAAAATAAGTTTGAGCAAAAATTTTTCACTATACAGTTTCACTAGTAGATCCATCATAATGAAAAATCTATATGCCAATAGACTCATTCTCAGCAGATCAGTGAAACAAATATCACGTGACTCTTTAATCTTGTCTATCTTCAACTAATATGATGTTGTTTATAGCCCATGTCTTGACTTTCTCACCTCGAATACAAAGAGTACAAAATGCATGTGTTAGGTTTATTTTCGGACTGAGATGAAGAGATCACGTAATCTCTTCCACAATCTTGTGATACTTCGTGTTAGTTTGTTTCTTTTTCTATTTGTTGGTGGCCATCTAATAACTCTTGAAAATATTGTCTCCATCTATTCATTTTCTCTCTGTCTTTCCTGATGCTTCCTCCCTTCATGTCTTCGATGCTATTGGCGAAAGAAAATAAGATCGCAGCGTCACCTATAACAAGACTTTGAACTACGAATCACGGATAAAGGTTTTTGACATTACACGTGTTTATATGGCGTTTTGAGGATCTGTACTCCTATTTTCAAACAATTTGTGAAAATTTGTGATTTCTATAACTAAAAAGTGATTGTGTTTCTATTGAAAGACTCTAAAGAACGTTTCAGTAAGGTGATTCAAAGGTATTTCATCTCCGATTAGTTTTGAATGCTTCTGCAATTCATGGTTGTATGGCGTTTTGATGATCTGTTCTACTAATTTCAAACAATTTGTGAGAATTTGTGATGTCTTTAACTGAAAAGTTATTGTGTTTCTATTAAAAGACTTGAACGATAGTTTCAGTGTAGTTTACAAATATTTTACTTGTTTTTGGAGGTCATGATTTGCGATCAAGTCTGTTTGTCAAACAAGCATATACTTAGATATTATTTAGCTTGCCAATTTTCAGTTTCAAAATCCATGCTTTCCTTTGGTCAATTTCTTCAATCTGGTCGAACCAGCTGGTGATTTTTTAACCTTGCTTTTATTTTTGGGGGAAATTTGTGATATCCCACATTTTCCTTCTTGCCATATGTCCTGCTTCCTGGGACTGAACAACTAGGATTGTATTTTCCCATATTTGGCAGTCTATCAATAGTATAAACCAAAAAAATACGAACAGAAACAGAAATCGAGTATGGAAATATCCTTAATCAACAGAATGAATCAGATCAATAACTCACAAATCATGACTTCAAAAAACACGTAAAATATTTGTAAAATACACTGAAACTATCGTTCAAGTCTTTTAAAAGAAACACAATAACTTTTCAGTTAAAGAAATCACAAATTTTCACAAATTGTTTGAAAATAGGAGAACAGATCATCAAAACGCCATGCAACCTTGAATTGCAGAAGCATTCAAAACTAATCGGAGATGAAATTCCTTTAAATCACCTGACTGAAACGTTCTTTAGAGTCTTTCAATAGAAACACAATCACTTTTTGGTTAAAGAAATCACAAATTTTCACAAATTGTTTGAAAATAGGAGTACAGATCGTCAGAACACCATATAAACACGTGTAAAGTCAAAAACATTTGTCCGTGATTCGTAGTTCAAAGTCTTGCTATAGGTGGCGCTGCGATCTTATTTTCTTTCGCCAATTTACCTCCGGTGTTTTCTCTTGTCTCAGTGTGTTTACTGTTGTACAGAATAATTTCTGGTTTGATTTGCTATCGGCTTCCATTTTTCCTCCAAATTCTTCCCACTTTTTCTTTTTTGTCTTAGTTACAGCTCTCCCATTTTTTCATTTCATTTATGGTATTTTCATAATTGTTTACAGTTTTATTATTCAGATGAGTTTTCCATATCTTTTTCTTTATCTTTACGTGGTTTTTTATTTCTTCTTTCTACCAAGCAGTTTGTTTTTTGAGTTTTCTTTTTTCCACATATCTCTGTCGCCACTGTTAAGACCGTGTTTTTGAATTAGTTCCACAATGTCTCTAGATAACTGTATTTCACTGATTCTATTGACCTTCCAAATGTATCTTCTAGTGCCTCTCTAGTTTTCTTTTCTATGGTTTTGTCTTTCAGTTCAAAATATTTAATTGATTCAAATTCGTCAATTTCTTTGTTATTTACTTCTGTTTGTTTTCGCTTCTTATGATTTCTGTTATTTTTGTTACTAACAAATAATGGTCACTGCCAATTTCTGGACCTCTTCTTACTCTCAATTATTAATTGTAATTATTGTCTACATATAGATTGCAACTTATATATATATATATATATATATATATATATATATATATATATATATATATATATATTTTTAATTTGGTGTTGACGCCAAAATGCTAAAAATTCGTCAATACTAAAAAAGCATTTTCCAAGCAAGTTTTCTTCATGCATTTTGTAAACGAAAGTGTTTAAAAACAGGACTGTAGTAATATTTCGAAAAACGACAGTAATTCAGTCTTTTAAATTCAATTCTGAATTTGTTCTGATTTTCTGGTAGGTACTATGGAAATGAAAATCGTTTCAGTTAAATTGAAGTGGGGACTTTTTTTTCTCAATTTATACACGAATAGACGTACAGAGAGGGTGATGAAAACAGTTTATTATTTATAAATGTTGTTTCAACGTCTTGCCAATGACTCAGTTTGAAAATAACTGTCAAAACTTTCCTTTGCAATCCAAACACTCTTTTTGCATGGGACGAGTGCCTACAAGTACTAGATCATGAAAGATATGGTACATAAAGACTGAATGGTAGGCAGTGTGAATGGTTTCAATAATCCACTAAACTTCTTATATCGCAAATGACATAACGGAACTCAAGAAATTTGATTGATTCAATTTGATCTATAGGGAAAAGAGTAATATTGCGTTTTGTTTATATTCAGTTTTCATTCATTATTTGTCAATCATTTATCAGTACTCCTTCATTTCATTTACAAAGTCCTCTTAGTATTTTTCATTTTGTTATACTTCTAGTTTCAATGAAGTTTGGCAAACAGTTAACATTTACTGGCGTAGGAAAATTAACATGTTATTGGCTTTGTTCTATACTATAATATAATACATCAGTTGCTTTTCAGTTGAAAAAATCATTTATTTCATTGTCAGTTAGTTCAATTTAGGTGTTTTTTATTGTTTCACCTCTTTCCTCATTTATTATTTCTCACAGGTTTTTCTAATATTATTTGAATTCTTTCTTTTCATTTTCAGTAAATTCCGTTTTTGCAATTTTCAGATTTTGTTTCAATAGTGTCTGATATTCTTTTTTAGAAACCGCTTCACCGCGTGAACCAGAGTTGACCAAACCAGCGGAGTGTGTAATGATTTGGACCGGGAACAGATGGCTTCAGTTCTGTCTGTGTTGACCTACCCTTGCACTGATGAGAGGCAACAACCTCGAAACTAGTCTGCAGGTGGTCACCTTGTCCAAATCACAACATAACTCTGCTAGTTGGTCATAGAGGACACTTGCAACTGCGTCCTCTGATGCTTTGAGGGACGTTGCACAAGTGACTGTTAGATTTTATTCAATACCCGTCGTGGTCTTAGCCAGGGGAGTAGTTATTTTCGGACAGGTACTTGCCATAATAAGCCTACGTAGTAGGTGTTTATGGGAGTGAAGGGTTCATCATCGGTCGTTAACGACTGTTTCACTTTCGTATTATAACAAATTTGGAATATTTCTTATAGGAATAATCGTAATTGATTTTTCATAACTTGGAGCCCATTTGTATACCAGGATTTGTCACTGGGTTCTCTATTGTTATTTAATTGTTAAAGAGGAAAACAGTACCTGTAATTTTTTAGTTTTTTTCGCATATTCTGATTTCCTTACGAAAAACGAACTCTCGATAGAACTCCCTTAATCTCTACTATCAACCCGTAGGAGATATATAAGTCGCCAGAGATGGAAATTAGATAATTTTGCCTTGTTTTTCTGCCAATCAGTTATATCTATTTTCCCACATCAATTTCGCAAGAAAAACAATCATTGAATAAACAATGTCTACGAAATGGCATCTTGCTGTCTAGATTTCGGGTGGATAATAATTGTGTTTCACAATCACCTCTGTTTATCTTGCAAAAAACATAATTTGGGTGACTAATGGGTCGAATAAGCAAAAACTAAATATAGATTGTTGATCGAACGAAATAATTGAAAAATGCCAACAATGTGTAATAGAGTTTGAAATTCTAATGAAGGTCAAGGTTAATTTCCCAGTCGAGATTCAGCTGTTTTTTCATCAGAGTCTATAATTATTCTCTATTCCATATTTGATATCTACTAGATCGTACTAAATGATACCGAAGTCAAAATGAAATATGAAATAATCCTTTAATTGTTTGAAAATCACGTTTAATGAACAAATGTCTCCAGATATCTCAATGAAGCCGAGCTTATTATTATTATTTAGGTTCTGAAACAACTCATTGATATATTCACCATTGAAATGTAAGGAATTCTCGAATGAGTTACAAAAGCATTTGAAATATTTGGTTAATGAATAATAATTACGAAATATCATCTCTTTTCATATGAGAAATAAAATTTAATTTTTACATAAAAGCAAAATATCAAATATCATTATGTCAAATATTTGAAAGAAAAACTTCCACTCTATAATTTCGCCATGGCTATCCTCGAAGATAAAATATTTTTGGAGAAACTAAGTCAAACGAAGTCGTCTCCACAAAATATATTTGACTCCTAAGGTAGGATGGGGTGCTGTTGTCAACGCAGCTTTGGCAATAACTTGTCAAAAGTGGGGTTGTATCAACATAAAACTATCGAAAACATGTTTTCGAATATAAAAATGCTCATCAGTTGAAGTTATACATGATGAGCATTTCTATGCTTGATAGTTTTATGTTGATTCAACCTCACTTTTGACAAATTATTGCCAAAGCTGCGTTGACAACAGCTTCCCTTCCTACCTTAGGGTCAAATATATATTGCGGAGACGACTTCGAGGTTTACTCAGTTTCTTCAAACTGAAACTCCACTTTGAGAATGGATTATTTCCTTCATATGACATTTTTTAGGTTGCCATGGCAAAGAAACAAAAACCGACTCTCTGATTGGCCACAAGGTGTGAAATTACATCAATATTAATAGATTTACTCATCGAATGATCGAAATATTCAATGAAATCTAAATAATAATTTATTTATTCCGTTAAGAACATATAAACGTTATTGAACGTTATTGAACGAAGTAAATATTGTTACATAAACAACACAAAAAATAACTGTAAAGGACTCATGAACACTCACAGATACATATAAATATAAAGATAAATATATCATATTTTATACAAATTCAACTATCTTCCAAAAACTCACTTATATTATAATATCATTTCTCAGATGAATAGGATTTTAGTTGATTTTTTAATTGCATTTCTTTTTTTTTCACTCTTTACAATGCCAGAAAGAGTATTGAAAAACTTTAAACCACAATATTGGGGACTTCTTTCATCCAATGATGTTCTGTGTGTAGGTATCTGTGGCACATTACCATGCCTGGTTCCATAGTAGTTATGATAATAAGAATTGTATATAATTGTATATTTTTTTGACTAGCAGAATACATTCAAAAGGGTATATATTCCAGGAACCATTAGTAACCTATTTTCTTCATAATATGGTTTACACGAGTAAATTAATTTTTTGCCAAATACAAGTCTAGTTACCAGTTTTTGTGATGTGATATTCTTTATAAATATGTATGGTTACTGTCAATAAAATCGATATTATTATCATTGTGTATATCCCTAAACAATTATATCGTAACTTATTCGAGAGCACACAAGCGCTTAGTACACATTACATTGTTCTTTATTAAAAATATTTTTCAACTGGAGAAAAGCATAGCATTTATTTTTTCAGTGACATTGTCAATAGCAGTTCTACAAGTCATATCCGAATCTGAATAAGTTCCGAGAAATCTGACAGAAAAAAGTGGAAGCAACGTAATTGGAGATGTCCACGTACCGTCTTTTCATCTGGGAAAAGAGCTTTGAAAGTGTTGAAGTCCAAACAATAGAGTCTGATGATGATGATGATGATGATATAGGTGCTTAACAATTTTGACCAAGATGATAATTCAACATAATCTAAAACTGTCTCATTCATGTTGAATATTGCAAGATTATGTTGAATCTTACAAGATTATGTTGAATGTGGCAAGATTATGTTGAATATTTCTAGATTATGTAGAATATTGCAAGATTATGTTGAAAAGGTTCCATTTTGCAATTAGTATTTTTATATATTTTTAATCTTCAGACCGTCTGATTCTTTTCTGCGTTTCAAGTGGACTTAAACTGTTTTTGTGGCATTCAATATTATACCAATTTTGGAAGACCATTCAGCGAATGTATCCGCCAAATAATTCAAGATTTCTTGTAGCTCATGCAGATTATTACCATATGCTGCAAGTAATGAATCATCCGCGTATATTAGTAGGCAATCAGTATTCATGTCATTTGGAAGATCCTTGATGAAAATAAGGAATAACAATGGCCCCAATATTGATCCCTGTGGAACTTTAAGATTCACATCATACGTTATATATTATATTATATTTTTCAATCTGATGAAAAGTAATCTTGCTGATAACACGTCACGCTAGAAGTCAATAAAAAGTCTAAATTATGACGGAGATGTAAAATAAAACATTCGACATCTGCGCCGAATTTGATAGGAGCCAAATGGCCTGGGTGCGTAGCAAACACAGCGTGTGGTGTCGGGATGTATTGACACTGTAATGGTAGAAATTATTTTTGATGAGTTTCGCCGGAGGGTGTGAATAGTGTGGGGTGCGTAGGAAATTGTGCTGCGCTCGTACTTTCGCTTGATCTAATAAATATCGATTATCTGAGTTTCGAATGAATAAATTATAGGTTTATGTTTTGAATTGTTCAGCTGCTCACCAGGGGAGATTGGTGCAATTCTGATCTTGAAACATGTGAAATGTAATTGAATTTAGCAAAGATCAAACAACAAAGAAATATTATAAAGCAACAAATATTTTAGAAACACTCAGATCTAAAAAAAATCAAGTATCCAAAATCACTATAAATCCATCAGAAATGCATAAATAACTACTATTTACACTAACTACAGTAAAAGTCGTTAGTCATCTATTCAAAAGTGCTCTTTAAATCTATCAATAAATACATGAATGTTTCCTGATACTGTTATGTATTTTCAAATTGAGTCATGCGTCCATGATTTATTGATATGATATGTTATATAAAGAATGAAATAGTTTTATACATTTGAAATGTTCATACAAATACAAATTTAGTGAAAATAACTTACTATGTTTGTGAGAAGCTTGAAATTGCCTTTACCATTGCTATATTTGCTTCAAGGCCAGTTTTTTGAGTTCCAGTTAAACTCCATGTTAATTAACTAATAGATGGAATGTGATCCTTCGAACGTCATTTGATGAATGTCATTAACCATCTAAACTTTCAGTTTGTTATCTAGAGCTTAACTGGAACTCAAAAAACTGGCTTCCAGTAATGCTGATATAGTATGATCAATACTACTATTAATTTTTTTATATTAAACAAAAATTATTTCCTATTTCATATCACGAAGCAAATTCTAAAGTAGTAAAGATATTGTATAAAATTTGAATTTTTTTGAGAACTGTCAACTGCGACAGAGAATAAAGGAAAGTTTTAAAATTAAATTGATGAAAAATATAACTAGAAATTCAGAATAAAATGTATTATTGTACATATCACATTGTATCACAAAGGTTTGATAAAGTAGAACTATTTCTAAAGTAATTAAAATTGTATGAACATGATAAGTGAAATGAAAAGTGTACTGATTGGTCCATTGTGGACAAAAAGAAGCAATGGAAAATAAAGTGTGATTTCTTGAAGAAGAGATAAACAGTGTAGAAAAAAAGGACAAAAATTGGAAGTTGTGTGAATAAAGATTTTCATGAGAAAATGAAAACTATGTTGACAGACTTACTACGTTAGGAGAAACATCCAAAGCAGAAACACCATAACAAGAATCTGGAGTCAACAGCCACACAACTATCAAGGTATTTATTATTAATATCATTAAAGAGAGTCTATTGGATACATTTGTAAGGTTCCATACTATCCCCAGTAAACACAGGATATCCTATGGATATCCATTTCATGTCCATAATTGGTCCTTGTGGACATGGACGTTAAATGGATATCCATTGGATGTCCATTTCTGCTAGTGCAATGGATATCCGTTTGGGGACATCCAATGGATATCCATTTCTTGTCCAAATTGACTGAAAATCCAGATTGAAAAAGGGATGACCTTTGGACGTCCATTGTACATCCTTCGCCCGGACCAAGTGCGCATATGTTGGTACCAATGTCCCTGTCTCAGTTGGCAACTACCAAAATCGGTAATACAGACAATGACAAATATGAACATGCAAATGAGAATGACGCTTGACGCTAGTTGCAAGAGGAAGAAACAGACAATTTTTAATTGTTTGGGATTAAATTCGTGTCGTATAGTGCTCGGAGCCCTCGGAGGTGCTTTATTTATTGCAGTGTTCACGTTCACTTGGTTGACTATTCAATACTCACTTTGACTCACAGTATTCATATCAGGTAAGGCTCGCTGAAGTAACAGTAACTGATTGCAAATTCCTGGGGGATTGAGAGGCTTTGAAACTGATTGTCGTTTGAATCCAAGGTGAAGGGTGTTTGAGTAAAGATAAGGTGCAAAATAAAACTGGAGGAATAAAATTTTCACGAAATATTACAGAAGAGTAAAATAGGAATTCAGTGCTACCCCATCCATTCGAAGTGGTGACTGACTGTCGTGTTGTTGTTGTCCATTGCAAAAAAATGGATGTTCAACTCATAAAATTCTAAAAACATATTTTTGTATCAAATACTCAACTCATTATTGACTGTTTTTCAGGCAATGCAACATATCTTGCACAAATTCCTGATGGAATTTAGAAACTGAATTCAGTTTCTAAATTTTGACCCCAGGAATACGCCCATGAAATATTTGTATCGAATTCAATATATCAGTTATGTCCATAAAATATCCCGTTTATATCCATAGCATATCCAGTTCATGTCCATTTCATACCATTACAAGTCCATCAGAGGTCCAATGTAGACCCATTAGAGGTCCATAAGAAGTCCAATTTAGGTCCATCAAGTCGAATTTAGGTCCATCAGAAGTCCAATTTAGGTCCATCAGAAGTCCATGCTATATTTATCATATCCAGTGAATGTCCATTTTGGTCCAATGTATATCCATCCTTAGTACACACTGGACATCCAATGGACGTCCAATTTTGTGGCATATGGATGGTTGTAGATCCTAGTCTGTCAATATCACACCTTGAAATTCCATCATAGAATTATTCTGCTTTACCAAATATTTGATTTTTTCTGTTATCATATATGTTAATAATATTTATTAGGATTCACAAGCAGCTTGTTCATTTTTATCCAATTCTCAATTGTTGATAAAATGTTGTTGAAATTTTCATTGTCATCATGAACATGTGTACCAAAAGCACATAGAATTGTGTTTTCAAAAATAAAGGTGCATTTTGCAGTCACCAGTCTAAATAAAAAAATATTATTTACGAACAATAGGAATGGCAGAGGCTCCAATAGACTGCATTGCAGTTCTCCACTGCTCACCTCTATTTTTGTTGAAAATTCTTTGTAGGAACCAGAACAATAAATAAAAGTATGTCATTTAATATCAAATTTTATGATATGATTGAAACTGCTTGTGGATTGATGCATCAAAGCCAAAAAATATTTCCACAACAAAATGCTTCTACAACTTCAAAGGCTATTTCTAAGCTAGATATACTAATACGATGACAAGATATTTATCCATTGACAATTCATTTATAATTTTTTTAAGAATGTTTTTTTTCTGAAACCAGTCTATTTTATTGATTACAAATAATTTTCAATAATAAACTGTTAATGAGCCACCAACTACAGTATTTTTTCCAGGCAAGGTGATGTATTTATGGGCATACGTTCCTCAAGTAACTACGTCGTTTCAACATTTGGGATAGGTATATTTAAAGATTTTTTCAAAACTGCTGGAAATCAAGACTTCAACGATGATGTGTTGATAATATTCAATAGAGGATAGCCAATATTACCAAAAATATTCTCAACCAGTTCGAAATTTAATTCAAATATCCCATATTCCCTAACTTGAATATTTCTGCTTCATTCCAATTGAAGAGATTGAAATAGAAGCCTTCTATTGAATGAACTAGTATCAAAAAAATTTGCGAGATCTTCTATACTGTTCACAATCTTATACATAGGATTATTTCATACCTAAGTTCAAGAACGGTGGCAAAACTCTCTGGAGAAAATATTTAAATCAGGAATGCGAAAATGATTTAACTTGTTTGATAAAATTAGATCATAGCTGCCCAATTGTTCTTCTAAATCAATGATCGATAACTTCTTGAGTAGTTACTTGAATTCCTAACGTAGGTACTATCTCATTGAAAAAATAAATATGGCAGTATTGAGTTATTGAAAACATTTGGTTATTCAAGATTTTTAAACAATTGAATGGTTATATAAAAGATTTAGATAATGATGTATATTAATTAAACACGACATTCCACTATTACGGACCTTAAAAAATTAGTAAAAGATAAAAATCTTCTGGGAATTACCATGTATATAATAAATCATCAAGTTCATTGCCCAGTATTATGATATCAAGCAACACAAATTCATAGTGTTCATGTTCCATCGGGTTCTTTCTTATGGAATTATACGCAGATGTTGTTCAACTGTTTTTATTGTACGTCCACACTGCAATTAAAATCACTTTTTTGTTGACTTATACTGCACGTCCAATTATGTTGACCTACGATACTGAAAATAGTCATAAATTGTTATCAAGCCGGCACAAAAAATTGTTTATTACTCTCAGAACATTCAGTGCAGGATATATTATTTCCTATTTTTATTGTCGTGTATAATTATTATGCTTGGAAATGCACATGCAGATGTTTCCTCGTTTTGTTCATATGTGGGCAGATAAAACAATTGTTGGTAATAATTCCAATAATTAATTTTTTTCTTCCAGTATCTAGAGAGTATTTTTTGGTTTGGTATAGATACGTGAATGACGTTTTGGTATGCTTCACAGAAACCAAAAGACAATTACCATTACCAGTGACTACATTTGGATCAAAAAAAAATATATTTACAAATGTGATTATAATGTATCAGACTTGGCAACATTCAGAAATTTACTCAAGAGAGAGAAATGCTTCAAAAAGACCATGGTTCATCAATGAATAATAATCATGTTATAATAAAGGAAAGACAACGAAAACTGAAAATTAAGTATAAAGAAATGCTAAAAAGATATAAAATGAGATAAAACGAGAAAAGAATAAATAATTTATCAAATTAATGTTAGTCAGGAATCTTGGAAAATCATGAATAAAATTAAAAATTAACCAAATAATAGGGCATCATTGGAATTGAACATTAACAACAGTTGCACCAAAAACGATACCTATCCTGGACATCGTGAGCTCGGTAGAGTCAACAAGCAACAGAATCAACCCTGTCCAGGCAGTAGAATTTAGATGGAAAGTGAAAGAGGTTTTGGAGAAGGAGCAAATCCCTCGAAAAAACATCAACACTGGAGAACAGAAGGCCCTGAAAACCCTGCAAATGGACTCCACCATTAAAATTCTCCCTGCAGACAAAGGAAATGCCACAGTCATCATGGACACCCAGACGTATGATGACAAGTTAAAAGCAGTACTCAAAATAGGAAACTACAAACTCTTACAGAAGAATCCAACATCTTCGATAGAAAGGAAAGTCTACAGTACTCTGTCAAAGTACAAAACCTTCATTCCAGACAAAGAACGGACACATTTGACGCCACATTACAGTAAACCTCCTCATCTCTAGGGTCTTCCGAAAATTCACAAACCCGACATGCCATTAAGACCAATCACCAGCTCCCGTAACTCACCGACCTATAACCTGGCGAAATACCTCCTACCGATACTACAACCCTTACAGGGTACTAGCAGTTCGTTCGTCAAGAATTCTAAACACTTCGTGGACATTATCAAAAATGTTGAACTAGGGCCTGAAGATCGTTTCGTCAGCTTTGACGTGGAGAGCCTTTACACCAATGTCCCCATAGAAGAATCCCTTAACATCATCAAGAGGAAACTGGAAAAGGACATCCAGCTTCATGAAAGGACTGACCTCCCCGTACAAGCGATATTGGAACTTCTGCAGTGCTGCCTACACAACTCATACTTTCAAGAAAAGAGCCGTTTTTTCTCCCAAGGTGATGGACTGCCGATGGGATCTTCTCTCTCTCCAGTAATCGCCAACATATACATGGAGTGGTTCGAGGAATTGGCTATCAGAGGGACAAAATACAAACCAAAACTATGGCTAAGATACGTAGACGACACTTTTATCATTTGGAACCATGGAGATGAACACCTTGGGGAATTCTTCGCCAGAATGAATAACATGAGGGATTCAATCAAATTCACAATGGAAAAGGAAACTAACAGTACCCTATCGTTTCTCGATGTGAAAACTGAAAGAACAGACACTGGAATCCTTACCTCTGTTTACAGGAAGAAGACACACACAGGACAGTACCTCAACTACGGCTCTAATTACCCAAACTCCACAAAGAGGGGAATCGTAAGAACGTTGGTGGAGAGAGCAACAACCAGGAGTCATTGGAAGCGGAAATTAACCACATCAAAAAGGACCTACGCCGAAACGGATACTCCGAGAAGCTCATAGGAGAAGTTCGGAAACAACTCGAAAAGACCAAGACAACCGAAGAAAGACCACAAAATCCCGTTCTCATTCTTCCCTATATCAGGGGTATCTCCGAGAAGATCAGAAGGATCGGAAATAAATACAACATCAAGAGTTGCTTTCAATCCGGCAGTACCTTACGAAGCTTCCTCACCAAGACGAAACCAGAGAACACAACAGAATCCAGTAAAAACTGTATTTACAAAGTCCCATGTGAATGTGGAGATTCCTATATCGGAGAGACCAAGAGGCCATAATCAGTAAGAATAGCCGAACACAAAAAGTGGACTTAACGAGGGGAAACATCAAAATCGGGAATTGTTGACCACGCCTGGACAAAACACCACCAAATTCTCTGGGACGAAGCTAGTGTTCTTCATAGAGAGGAACATTGGTTCAAACGGAAATTTATGGAAACCACCTACATAGAAGCCTATGGTGCCTTCAGTCAACCAAGCGTGGAAATTAAAAAACGTATGGAAACCGCTCATGGACCGTTTTGAAGGGAGAAAAATCGCGAAACCACGCGCTCCACAAGACCGCGCGTAATTACACTTTAATTATAGGCCTATAAAAGGTCGAGTAGCATCTGATTTTGTCACTATTCACCAGAAGACGATTGCGGATTCAAGCAATTGAAACGTTGTGAAAAAATTTGAAAGAGATAGAAATCTTTCAACCATTAAGATGATGGACGTCCGAAATATAAGTAATCATATCAGTTAGTTATCTGGAGTTTAACTCGAACTTGAAAAACTGTCCCCAAGAGGCGTAAAGAGAGTTTATTAAGGATAAACAGCACCGCTTACCGGAAAATCTCGAAGCCTACGAATGTGTTCTGTAAATTCACAATCAAAACAAATTAGTTGGCTAAAAAATTATATTTTATTTTTGAATAACTGGTTTATTTAACCCCAACAATTATTTTATCAAGTGTTCAGAGTGGCCCCCTCCTAAATCTTGACACTAAAGTGCCCTATTATGAATAGCTTCTCTCACGTTGATGAAAGTCTGTTCATCTATTTCTTCACATATATCTATTATTCTGCGTTCCAACTCTTCTATTGTTTGGCATTCATTGGCGTAAATTTTTGACTTCAGATACCCCCAAAGGAAAAAATCTAGAGGTGTAAGATCGGGAGATCTTGGTGGCCACTCTGTACTTCCCCTGCGACCTATCCATCACCCAGGAAAGTTAGTATCCAGGAAGTCTCTAGCCATGCGATAGAAGTGGGCAGGTGCCCCTTCCTGCTGAAATATGATTTCACGATCTTCAAACTCTTCCTGATTGTTCAATATAGACTAAGAGCTAACGACGCAATTTTGGGAAGGTCCTTTTGGCAAGTTGAAATTATGAAACAATATAACTTCGTCAATTGGCGAATCCAGTCCCGCAAGTCTGGTAGAGTGTTTGCGGTTATTTCGCTACTGCGCAGCATATAACACTTGCAAAAAATATATCCAAAAAATATTTTTTTGGCAACTTGATTTTTTTTTAACTTTTAATTTAGTGTATATAGAATTCGAAAACAAAAATCAAAGACGTTTTTGTCGGTTATAAAGTATTACCAGACCTCATCAAAAATATTTTATTAAATTCCCAAAAAATGTCCTTCTGGCAACTTGATTTATTTTATCTTTTAATTTAGTATATACAGAATTCGAAAACAAAAATCAAAGACGTTTTTGTCGGTTATAAAGTATTACCAGACCTCTTCAAAAATATTTTATAAAATTCCCAAAAAATGAACTTTCGGCAACTTGATTTTTTTTTACTTTTAATTTAGTATATATAGAATTCGAAAACAAAAATCCAAGACGTTTTTGTCGGTTATAAAGTATTACCAGACCTCTTCAAAAATATTTTATAAAATTCCCAAAAAATGAACTTTCGGCAACTTGATTTTTTTTTACTTTTAATTTAGTATATATAGAATTCGAAAACAAAAATCCAAGACATTTTTGTCGGTTATAAAGTATTACCAGACCTATTCAAAAATATTTTATAAAATTCACAAAAAATATGCTTTTGGCAATCTGAAATTTAAATCACGTATTTACTGAGTAATTTCAATAATTCCTGCAAATCGCCAAACATATTTAGCGGTTTTAAACAATTCCCAGACGTGAATAAAGTTTACAAATAAGTACGACAAAAAAGTATTACGCGCAGCCATAACCAATCACATCGCGTGGAGCTGGGCCCCCATCAGCTGCCGGCATGCCTAGATTAGCTATCTTTGTCGCACCTATGGCTGCGCGTAAGACTTTTTTGTCGTTCTTATTTGTAAACTTTATTCACGCCTGGGAATTGTTTAAAACCGCTAAATATGTTTGGCTTTTTGCAGGAATTATTGAAATTACTCAGTAAATACGTGATTTAAATTTCAGATTGCCAAAAGCATATTTTTTGTGAATTTTATATAATATTTTTGAAGAGGTCTGGTAATACTTTATAACCGACAAAAACGTCTTGGATTTTTGTTTTCGAATTCTATATATACTAAATTAAAAGTTTAAAAAAAAATCAAGTTGCTAAAAAAATATTTTTGTGGATTTTTTTTTGCTGCGCAGTAGCGAAATAACCGCAAACACTCTACCAGACTTGCGGGACTGGATTCGCCAATTGACGAAGTTATATTGTTTCACAATTTCAACTTGCCAAAAGGACCTTCCCAAAATTGCGTCTTCAGCTCTTAGTCTATATGTATATATACATTCGGGTAGAGTAAGTACCTGGTATTAGGTGTATCAAACAATAGTTAAGCTTGCACTTATCTTGCTTCCTGAGCAAAGTATCTCTTACTAGAATTACCAGTCCTGAACTATAATTCTTAATAATTCGCCCTCTCCTCCTAGACTCTGGCTTCGGTTCATGCCCCGAATCATATTGTGGAAATGTGCTGAAAACAGTTACATACCCAGCGTTAGATTATTATTGAGTATTATTCCACCCCCAATCTACCACTGAACTAACCGGACATTTTTCCCGTTCCACCTATTTGTGTTGCCCCATTTAGCTCTCCCTGTAGCAGGATAAACGAAGGTAACACGATATTATTTATGTTTCAAGTATAAACAGAAGATTCGACGAGGCGAGTGGATGGTGCGACTGACCGAATAATGACGACACTTCACCTTTAAATTTTAACTTTGAACGTGCTGAATGAAGAGTTCGATGAATAAAAGCATTTGAGATTATTCCGGCATTTTATTTAATAACATTGAATACTTTTAAAACGGCACCCCACCAATCGCCCTGTACAACATCATCGATAACAACAGGCCATCACACGCTCTCGAAAATCTGATACAAGCCGTAATGAAGAGCTCTTTAGTGGCTGCCAACATCGGCTCGAGTTATAAATATACCCGGCCAATTAGGAACAAAGGGCCTATTGCGATGTAAACTAACTCAGCGCTGGATATTTTGCATGAATCAGCTTTCGGCTTTCTTCTCCAACACGTGTGTGTCATAAAACACTGTCGCGGTCCATCACGGGAATATTTATGGCCGGTTCTGTGTCAGGAGAGCCCGTCAAATGTGGGTTATTATTGAATCAGGAATGTGTTAGTTTTTGAGATTGATGGCTTCGAAATTATTCCAATAAGGAGAGTATCCTCATCAGAGGTTATGTTCGGAATGACTGTTTCTCATCTTACTACAGGGAGGATACTAACTATCAACTATTAATTTGGATAGTTGAAAATTTCATTATAGAACTTTTTGTAAACTTACTTTCCATCCAAACTAAGTTTCAAAGAGAAAAGAAAGGACAGAGCACAAAACATTAAGAGCGTCAAGAGCTGTTAACCAAAACAGTATTCATACTTAAAATTCATTACTTATCTCTTTTTGCTAAGGAAGCTGTGTAACTATCTCATTTTTTGTTTATAGAATAAATTCTTTATTAAAATAGAATAGAATCTTCATTTAATCAAGTTACAAAAAATAATGTTCTCGGCAAGTCAATACTATTTATACCACAGTATTAATATATGTAATCCAGTAATCGCCAACATATACATGGAATGGTTCGAGGAATTGGCTATCAGAGAGACAAAATACAAATCAAAACTATGGCTAAGATACGAAGACGACACCTTCATCATTTGGAACCATGGAGATGAACACCTTCACCGATCAAATTCACAATGAAAAAGGAAACTGATAGTACCCTATCGTTTCTCGATATGAAAGCTGAAAGAACAGACACTGGAATCCTCACCTCTGTTTACAGGAAGAAGACACACACAGGAATGTACCTCACCTACGGCTCTAATTACCCAAACTCCACAAACCAGGATTCATTGGAGGCGGAAATTAACCATATCAAAAAGGACCTACGCCGAAACGGATACTCCGAGAAACTCATATAAGTTCGGAAACAACTCGAAAAGACTAAGAAAACGAAGAAAGACCACAAAACCCCGTTCTCATTCTTCCCTATATCAGGGGTATCTCCGAGAAGATCAGAAGGATCGGAAATAAATACAACATCAAGAGTTGCTTTCAATCCGGCAGTACCTCACGAAGCTTCCCCACCAAGTCGAAACCAGAGAACACAACAGAATCCAGCAAAAACTGTATTTACAATGTCCCATGTGAATGTGGAGATTCCTATATCGGAGAGACCAAGAGGCCATTATCAGTAAGAATAGCCGAACACAAAAAGTGGACTCAACGAGGGGACACATCAAAATCGGGAATTGCTGACCACGCCTGGACAAAACACCACCGAATTCTTTGGGATGAAGCTAGTGTTCTTCATAGAGAAGAACATTGGTTCAAACGGAAATTTATGAAAACCACCTATATAGAAGCCAATAGTGCCTTCAGTCAACCAAGAGTGGAAATTAAAAACGTATGGAAACCGCTCATGGACCATTTTGGAGGGAGAAAAAGCGCGAAACTACGCGCGCCACAAGACCGCGCATAATTACACCGTAATTACACTTTAATTATAGACCTATAAAAGGTCGCGTAGCATCTGATTTTGTCATTATTCACCAGAAGACGATTGCGGATTCAAGCAAATGAAACGTTGTGAAAAATTTGAAAGAGATAGAAATCTTTCAACCATTAAGATGATGGACGTCCAAATATAAGTAATCAAGTTACTACATCGTCTAAAACATTCAAACAAAAATTTTTCATTCTGTGTTCTGAAGAGATACAGGAAAATGGTTTTACACGCTCCTCTGATCCATATCAAACTGTAGATTCTGGATGTTATTTCGTTTGCTACTTATCTATATGTATATAATAAATTAATGACCGAATTGTGTAATTTTTTACTTAATATGTATTATTTTTAGCATAACAGATGCCTCAAACGGTAATCACTCGAATCTCAAAAACTTTTGATGCACTGATGGATTTTAGAAACTCAAGCTCAAAATAGGATAAAGCTTCCTTGCTGACAGCATTCTCTTCAAAGTTAGAGGCGATAACACATTCCCATGTAAAATTTTCAGAACTCTATGATTTCTTTATGTTGGAATCCTATAGAAAAGTAGTGTCTAGTCATTTCAATGGAACTTCGTTTCTGAAATGAAGATTGTTATTCAATTCAATTTCATGATGTACTGAAATACTATTAATTGATTTACTTCCGTTTTAGCAGTACTCAATTTGGCGAAAATTTTCAGAATCACGAATCAAAAATATGATAAAACTTCCTTGCTGAAGCCTACAATGGTGTTCTACTGATTTTGTAGACAGTTCCTATAAGCAAGTTGGAATTCCAACTTTAAAGTCGGAATTCACAGAAAAATATCCAAGATAAGAGTTGAAATTTTGAAATAAAACTTGGAATTTTGAGATAAAAGTTGGAATTCCTAGATAAAAGTTGGAATTCCGAGATAACAATTGGAATTCCGAGATAAAAGTCGTGATTCCAAGATAAAAGTTTGAATCCTGAGATAAAAATTGGAATTCCGAGATAAAATTCAGGATTTCAAGATTAAAGTTGGAATTTCGGAAAAAAAGTTGGAATTCCGAGATAAAATTCGGGATTCCAAAATAAAAGTTGGAATTCCGAGATAGCAATTGGAATTCCGAGATAAAAGTCGTGATTCCAAAATAAAAGTTTGAATCCTGAGATTAAAGTTGGAATTCCGAGATAAAATTTAGGATTTCAAGATTAAAGTTGGCATTCCGAGATAAAATTCGGGATTCCAAAATAAAAGTTGGAATTCCGAGATAACAATTGGAATTCCGAGATAAAAGTCGTGAATCCAAAATAAAAGTTTAAATCCTGAGATAAAAGTTGGAATTACGAGATAAAATTCAGGATTTCAAGATTGAAGTTGGAATTTCGGGATAAAAGTTGGAATTCCGAGATAAAATTCGGCATTCCAAAATAAAAGTTGGAATTTCGAGATAACAATTGGAATTCCGAGATAAAAGTCGTGAATCCAAAATAAAAGTTTAAATCCTGAGATAAAAGTTGGAATTCCGAGATAAAATTCAGGATTTCAATATTAAAGTTGGAATTCCGAGATAAAATTCGGGATTCCAAAATAAAAGTTGGAATTCCGAGATAACAATTGGAATTCCGAGATAAAAGTCGTGATTCCAAAATAAAAGTTTGAATGCTGAGATAAAAGTTGGAATTCCGAGATAAAATTCAGGATTTCAAGATTAAAGTTTGAATTTCGGGATAAAAGTTGGAATTCCGAAATAAAATTCGGAATTCCAAGATAAAAGTTGGAATTCCGAGATAAAATATTCGGGATTCCAAGATAAAAGTTGGAATTTCGAGATAGAAGTTGGAATTCCGAGATAAATTTCGGAATTATGAGAATTGAAAATTTTAAAATGGTGAAAAATGACTTAGAGCATTTCGAGTCAAGAGAATTAAGTGGTCAGATCTACATCGGTGTTTGTGTCAACAGTATTGGGAGATAAAAAGTGTATGTGGGGACTACCCATTCCAAAGAATAACTGAAGCGATGCCAATTGACGTTTAATTCACGAACGGCAAAAAGGAAAGCAGTTAACCGAGCCATTGGAGAAATTAATGACCTCCTGGTCACGATTACCTGACACGACGCAACTTTACACACAATGCGTAATTTTGAAGAGTGGGTGGGTCCTGCTGAGGGCCTTCCGGTGCCCGACAAGACACAACAATGTCGTCTAGATGGGATTACACCAAGAGCTACCGAGGGATCTTTTATTATTCATTCTTTTACATGCCGCGCACTTGTTTACGGAAATTAGATTCATGCCTTCCTTGTTTGTTCGCTCTAAATTCCGTATAGAGGTTAGATAAGGAGATTGCATTTGTGTTTATTATGATGAAAAAGCGGGGTGGGAGGATGTATGTTTGGAGGTAGAGCGGAAGGAACCGAATTTTCGAGATCGCAGATATGTAGATGGCATTTATTGTCTCGGAGACTGTAGGCGATATACGCGAAATACGAGAAAGGCGAAGAATTCGGACAAAGCGAATTGCTTTCCTTTATTCTGCTTGACTTTTAGCAGTTGCGATATGAGTGATGCAACAGAATTATCGAAACATCTTGAAACCGATTTCAAATATGGGAAATACAAGAATAATTATTTATTTATTTTCTTAAAATAGTTTGCACACTAGCAGAATGGGAATAAGAATAAAAAGGAGGAAAGCGCCAGTAAAATTGAAAAAGTGAAAGCTCGGAACTTGAGGAGCTCGAAAGTTGAAGCACCTAGAAGTTGTACGAAATTTTTGAAGGCAACGATTTCAGTACTTTTGAAACTACTATATGAATACTGTCACATTATTGGGGAAAATCAATAAAATTCATATTTACTATTTTATGGGAAACACAATGACATTCAAATTCACTTTCAATAATAGCTATTTGTATTACTAGGGAGGAAAGTGCCACTTTTCCTCCCGCAGGATATAGTTTACTGCCCGAAGCGAAGCGGAGGGCAGTAAACTACATCCTGGGCAGGGTAAATTTTGGGGTAAAAAATCAATCTATGTTCAACGAGCTGAATTATAGTTTTCGGTGTAGGCTAGTTAAATCAAACTGCCGGTTTTATTTGAAGATATCCTAATACATTTATGCTGATTGAAAACCATGTCGGAATTCTGGACACTGTCTCAATATAGGTTATTGAACTTACCTTCAAGTGTAAGTTACTGAATTTAGAATAGAGTTGTGTTGAAAAAAATTAAAAAATTTGTCAGTCTCGTATCGTATTTTGATAATTGCCCATCTGAAAAACAAGTTCAAATTGACTAAAATATGATTCTCTTTTTCAAAAATTTTTACGTTTCTGAGACTATCTCTGCATCCGTTCTCAAAGCTTTCTAATAACTCTTTTATATTTTTTAAAAGGATTGAAAAAAATTGGGTTTTCACAAAAGTCTCTATCACAAAAACCTTAATTTTTGAAGTGCAGCTCAGACAACTGAAGAAATAGAGAACGACTAATAAGTAGTTGTGATCCAAATTAATTAATATAGCGAGTTAACCATGTGTACCACCGCCATCTCTGGTCATAGGTGCCAACATGAGCACTCCCTAGAATCACCGGCGAGCAGTGGTAATCGCGTGATTTAGATTTAATGCTGTTTGATGTGGTAACAAGACAACCTCAATGGCTTCCAAACGTGTCAATAATGATAAAAGCAATATCAAGAAGTGTGTGTCGCACCCACGCTCGCCTCCAGTATTGACACACATCTAGTGACATTTGCTTTCCTACCTACTAGATATGGAGGACGCAGGGCCGTACGGGGGGGCTTTGAGATTTAGGAGAAGGTATCAGGAACGAGCGGATAATATTTTTCATATGTACATTAACTTTTCCCACATCCAACATGTCTGATGAAGTTTGGATTCCTCCAGATTTAGTCATTGAAAAGTGTGTCTCACTTCTTATGGCAAGACAGTGCCGTGCACAGAGAAAAAGTTTCAATCAATCATGTGTTCAAAGGTTGCTGACGATGATGTAACTTGAGTACATTTATTTTGGTCATCCGTCGTCAGTTTTCAGCACGTTCGTGCCACTAAGATATGTGAAAGTTATAGACACGTGCCACGTGGTAGACTCACCCATAATCAAGAATTTATTTCATATGTGAGACCAAAACTTTATAACTTACAATCAAAATGTGTCCACAGAGGAGTCAATTTGAACATATAATTGAAGACTTTCCTATGAAATGACTGTCAAAAGTCAGAAATGATTTTTGTTAGAGGATCTACATGATTTTCCAACAATAAAAATATTGCAATGAACATTGTTTAGTTCCTTCCTGCTACATTTCTTTCTCTTTCTTTCTGTTCTGTATTCCACTCTTTGCTATCCAACCGATAAAAATGTTACAACACTGGGGTTCATACCTACAGAAAATACTGAACAAATATGACTCATTCATTTCCACCTTCAAATTCAACAGTAAATTCCAATAAGTCAGCTACAATAATCTTCCAACTTCACTATACTTCTAATTGAACTACTCCAACTTGTACTTTACATACTTGAACATGTACTTCACAAATTTAATTCGTGCTCAATATTTGTATGACTCAACTTCCCCGTCCGCTCGAATTTCCTTCATTGTATAGTCGCTTGGAAACATCGAGAACTCTTATATCATCTACAAGCCTAGAATAGTCCTCCCACGATTGATCTAGAAGTTAGAAGTTACGTTGGTGGTCCAAGCTTGTTTGTTTATATTAACTGACTTCTTGGAAGTGTGTTCGTCCCTTTGCAACAGTTCGCCATGCCGAGACGTATTTCTCAACTGTGATTATGGAAAACAAACAGAAGTAATTGAATTTATTTTCCTTTGCTGATGACCGTTGAGCTTTATGAGATTGTCTGCATAATTTAGTCACTCGCCTACTCAGTTTTTGAGCTATCAATGTGTTATAATATATAATTTGACCATTCAAATTGATATATGCGTCAGTCTTAATTGCCGTACAGACGTGATGCCTGAGAGATTTCTCAAGGTTAATTCCCAATAGTGAATTATTTATATAGATTTAGAACAGCAAGGCACCTAATACACTGCCCTGCGGGACTCCATTATTTATCAGTGGTTGACTACTATATTTATCATTGTGAAACACTGTTTGCTTACAACCTGACAAATAAGATGATATAATGTTGATCGCAATACCCCTTAATCCATAGTATTTAGGTTTTTCTACAACAATTTTTGAGACACAGTCAAGAGCTACACTGTATTCATCAAAAACAGTCTAAGTTTACTGTTGCATAAAGTTATGAAACTAGCCAGATCCATAGCTGCTTTCGCTGTGTTCTTTCCATTCCTGAATCCAAACTGCCTGTTTGTGAATAAAACATTTCCATCAAGAAACAGAGTTATTCTCAAAGCAATCGCTTTTTCTGCCAAATTATCTAATTTTGGAAGGAGAGCGATGAGTCTGATTCGCTAAGATATTCTATATCATCATCATTATATTTGTTCTTAATATGTGCATTATTTCTCCCAACTTCTACTCTTATTATTGGAAAACTAATATCATGCATATTGCAGAGTATTCAGGAATATCTGAACGCATATATTGGAATTTTATTTAATTGATTAATATATGCCAAGATTCTTTTGATAAAAAAGTATTGAAAGTTTTTTTGTTCACACAGTTCACACAGGGATATCGATTTTCGTTTTGGTATCCATGGACAAATGGTATAACTTGTGCTCTATGATATGGTAAGTTTTACAACTTCAGCTTGGTTTGCAAAGAAACTGGTGAAGATATTGTGTCGATACATGATTCGCTTCTTGGCGATTCATAGATATTCCTTTCCAAACCAACTGCTAGAAAAAGTCAACTAATTCCCGTGCTTTTGTTATGTTTATATTGGAGTTTATATTGAAATCACCCCCGACTGCAATACGATACTTTGAAAAATTGTCCACATATTTCTGAAGATGATATTGGGAAACCTCTTTGAATATATTCAAATTCCTGGTTGGATTTGGATAGAGTGCTAATACCACACATTTCACATCATCAAAATCTTCCTCAGAACTGAAATTCGAGTCTGTAACCAAAAGTTGCTCAAATTGAAAGCGTGTTGCCTAGAGTAGGTCAACACCAAGTAAACTTATAGCAGAGACTCTTCTCAGGTGGGTTAGACTGGGTACTATTCATTCCTGGTGGACATTGCACTGCCGTTGTTGAGACCTTACAATGTTTATTTATAAAGGGGCGCCACCACCAAGAATCAATAATTATAGAGAATTAAACAACACCTAGTGTACAAAATTTGTTGACATTTATTTTCAACAATAAAGTGAGCAGTTGAACAGTTGTAATAGTTGACTAATTTGTAGAAAGGCAGGAAAGTATGTAGTTTGTATAAAAATAGAAAATCGAAATATGAGTTTTTGGCACAAACACTGAGAGCACACAATATGTGTACTTAGCTTTGGAGAGGGCTGTTGCTTCAATCCATGAGTCCTTAGGTGAGAGACTGTAGCTCAGGAAACAGTGTGTAATAGTGGCCGGAATCTAAGCTCGAACAGCAATGGACCACGGCAGCATAGAGTTCATGGCAAAAGGATTCCAGAATGAGGTGTTCATCTAACGTTAATGATTGCAGGAGCTTGGTATGCTCATGTGCTTCTGGTTTATATCGAAAGTGTGCTGGGTTTCACTCCAGGATAAAAAGGGACCTGCAATTTTCATAGGCCTTAGAATATGTACCACTTCTACACACCACCATTTGATTCGAGCTGTGTTCAATCATTACATATCTAACAGTGACATTACTACCTTTTGATCTTTACATAAGGAACATAGTTAGAATTTAAATACAAATATTTGTTGAATGTAAAAACAGAAGCTCTGGGATCAACTGAAAGCATGTGAAAATAATCACTGATATGCATGAACCTTCAATGAAATAAAATAGCATTAAATAAGCAAGAGGGCATGAATACTCCTCTAATCTCTAATCGAAGATGCACGTAATTATTTCTGTTTTCTGTCGTACTGATTATGAAATTAAAAAAAATACTGATCTACATTGGACCCCTAAACACCGTACCCTTGTTCCGCCCCTGTCCACCGGGGTACACCCGCATGGCCTCAGGCTCACGGGACTGTTCACGGTAGAGCTGAAATAAGAATAAATAATGCTCGAGCACTGGTAGAAAGTCGGATAATAATTATCGCGCCACGGTCGGAGCTTGATTGAAATCACAGTTGGTGGAAAATTGCACAAAAGCCTTTGACATGACGTTACGTAAGGTCAGTAGCTACGAGCAATAATCAATCCGATTAATGAGATTGTTGTAGATGTTGGATAAGCATTAGAACGTTATTCAGATTGGTTGGTTTGTGGGTAGATGATGGACTTTAAGAAGTCGTAGAATCACAGGATCTCGAAATTTCAACACATTGTCGGGATTTCGACTCCCATCTGGGGTTCTCTCGTCGGGATCCCGACTTTTAGATCGGGATCTCAAGATCCAGGCTTCTTTCTCGGAATCTCGAATTTTATTTCGGGATTTTGAAATCTTGACTTCTTGCATGGTGGTTCTTCGGGTAGTGAGGCCGACGTATGTTGAGAGAAGATCTCGACGTTTCGCCAACACGAGTGGTTAGCATTTTCAAGAGAAAGTTTCTGGTTTTTTATGTCGCTGTCAAATGCTTGACATTTGTTATAAGTTGTCTCAATAAATACCTGTGATTTTACGTTCTTACATCTGATTGGTCCATAGCGTTAGCTGACATCACTTCATCAAATGTGCCACATTTTGATGGGCGTTCAATTCTTGTTCCAATGGTACCGTGACTTATTATTTTTTGATGAGCATTTTCCGAAAAATTGCGTTCTAAACTAACAGAAGTAATTATTAGAACGCCTATACTGAGATGCATGGTTTGGCCAGAACTGGTTAGAATATTAGGTGGTACCGTTCCAACCCTTTATTAGGGGTAACATTAGCCATTAGCTCCCAACACTTTACATAAAAATGTAGTCTAATAGTAAAACGTAGATGGTAGTAAAGTTGTGTTTATTAAATGCTGAATTTTTAAGTGTCATCGCAGAAATTGTACAGATAGCCTTCCTTTTTTGCTACTTCTGCTGTAAAAAGTTTCTGTTTTCCGGCAAAAAATTGGTTAGCAAATTTGAACTATGTGGTAGTATTGTGAATACCGTTGTACCTGTTGGGCTGTTTAGGAATTACTTTAATAAGTATATAAAAGTGTAAAAATGGTTTACATTCTTCAAGACAGAATTGAAATGATTGTAATTTATGGCGAAGTTGGAAAGTGCGCACGAAGGGCGGCATGTCTTTTTAACGAAAGACATCCAAATTGTAATGTAAGTCACCGGTATGTGCTTGATTTGGTGAATAAGTTTTACGAAACTGGTTCAGTGACAAATAAAAAAAGAAATAACCCCAGAGTACTAAATGAAGCAGCTCAAATTGAAGTTTTGGGAACATTTGCTGCAGAGCCGACGAGCTCCTTACGATCAGTATCAGAACAGACGGGAATGTCACGCGAGACTATAAGAAAAGCATTGAAAATGCATAAATTTCATCCATATAAAATGCAGATTCTTCAAGAGCTCCACGAGGATGATTATGATAGAAGAATAGAGTTTTGTGAAATCATGTCTCATCGAGTCAATACCATCCCTAATCTTCTGTTAAACATCTGTTTCAGCGATGAGTGTTCATTTTTTCTGAATGGCAATGTTAATAGACAAAATTGTCGCTATTGGAGTGACGAAAACCCACATATTTTTCGGGAAGGGCATACACAACACCCACAAAAAGTTAATGTTTGGGCTGGTATTCTTGGAAATGCCATTCTTGGTCCATTATTTCTGGAAGAAAACTTGACTGGCTATCTGTACCTTGATATGCTTGAAGAGACTATCGATCCTCTTATAACTCACGAGCTAGAAACTCAAATTGATGCAGAAGGTAATGAACTTTTGCAGGAGGATCTGTTACATTTCCAGCAGGACGGTGCTCCACCTCATTATTTTCTTCCCGTCCGACAGTGGTTAAACGAGAGATTTCCGGGTAGATGGATTGGCAGAAGGGGAGCAGTTGAATGGCCTCCGAGATCACCGGATTTAACACCCTTAGATTTCTTTCTTTGGGGGCATCTTAAATCCGTTGTTTATAAAACACAACCTTCTGATATTGACGAACTTAAAAGACGAATTACAGCAGCATGCCGGTCAATTCCTAGTGAAGTTTTCCGTAATGTTAGAGGGGAGTTCGAAAACAGATTGTATTACTGTTTAGAGCAAAATGGACAACATTTCGAACAGCTAATAAGATAAGCGTAAGTAGATTTTATGTTGGAAATGTCTTTCTCGCAAATTAAATTTTATTGTGTAGAAGGAAAATAACCACCAAATAAAAAATCCCATGCGTAATAAATTTATTCCTGTCATTCAAGGGTTGGAGCGGTGCCACCTACTCTTCTAACCATTTTTATTAAAGGGAGTCAATACAATAATGCATCTCAGTATAGGCGTTCTAATAATTACTTCTGTTAGTTTAGAACGCAATTTTTCGGAAAATGCTCATCACAAAATAATAAGTCAGGGTACCATTGGAACAAGAATTGAACGCCCATCAAAATGATGTGCCACTTGACCCCCCTTCCCATTTAAAATTCTAAGGGTAACATCTTGCCCTCCTAGGGGGTTGAACCACGAGGGCTACAAATAGTCCGTGAAAGTGTCCCCCTTGACAATAAAATTGACCTGTTTTTTCGATTACTCATATTGTTTACTGGAAGGAAGATATTAAGGGTGGGAAGTTTTCAAATTGACACCGTGTTCCCCTATTATTTAACGAAATAAAACATACTTCAGAATAGTTTGAGGTAAGTTTGAGTTACTTCATTCTGGTCTTCCATTCATGAGAATATTGTGCAATTTTCTCAGTTTTGATAAATCGTCTTCCAAATATGAAATTGTTTTCGTTTCCAAATTCTGTTTTGATATTTACAACCTACCGACTTTCTGTTGCAAAGAACACAACTTGAGGGTCAAACCATAGCATGGAAGCATTGTTATAAAGACATGTTTTTCATCTATTGTTCTTATTATATATTAATATTAACAATTAAAATCCATCATACACAGATGGAATGGAAAAAAAAGCTTTGTTGCTATTCATTTCTGTTTCAAATAGACTTTTCTTAAAACATATGAATTTTCTATAATCTCCAATATGAGAAAAACCAACTTGCTTACTTACTCTTGGTTCACACGACGTTCTCTGAACAGTACAATATTTTTCGCTTTCGTGAGAACTAAAATTTGAAAAATAAATGAAAAACCATTCGTGAGTCAACACGATTCGGTCAATAACGGTATTGGTTGTTTGCGGTTGCGCCTACTGTATCAATTAATCTTACATATCACAGTATTCGGAAGCACCAATCATTTTTCATCCACACTACAATAAAACTCGATTAGTGACGCTGGGAAATGGCATAATGTGGGGAAAGGATCGAGCTCACGTGGAGAGCATTCATTAAGTCTTCGAGGATCTTGAAAACTTTTGATTTATATTCTTTGAACGCCACGTCGGGATTTTTAAATGGACGGCTTTGATTAGTTTCCAGATTAGCTCGGATTGTTTGCTTCGAATCATTCGAACAACTGGTTCTTTCCCACAGTCCGATGCGATTCATTAAGTTTCCACTCACATTTAATTTCCAAATCATTGTGAATGGCTGGAATAAAATAACGTTTGATACATTACAAAATCTTTCAATAAATCTTATATTGCTGCGTTTTTGGTGTTTTGGTCTTTATTAGATCAAACTTAACTTGACAACACTCTACTTCAATGACAATTCATCCAAAACTATCAACCAATTGCAAAGATAATTTCACACCTCTACTTTTTAACCAATATATAAGATGCCTCAATTTTGACTAGTTACTATGGCCACGATATTTAAGTAGAAATTTTTTGACAGTTGAAAAGGTAAACATATGATCTACAACCATTAAATATTGTAGATATACCTGTGAATAGTACAAAATTTCTATAAGAATTAACAATATTACTTATTATTCGCTATAAAGTTTCATTAAACAGAAAACGCAAATTTATTTAATTATTATGCATTAAAAATTCATATTTCAAGAAACGTAGGATCTACAAACATAGTAAGATTTAAATGTTGCTTGAATTCAAACCCATCCTCTCTTCTTAATGGTGAATAGGAAGGTGACGAATTAATTAGATGTCTGTGTTTTAAGACATATATGTAATATTTTGAAACAATTTTGTTCAAATCTCTTATACGCAAAAGGCCATATTTACTTGACATCTGCAGGAGACTTTCTTGTATTTTCGTAAACTCGACTCTAACGCTTCCTGGTCGCAATCTTCCATTAAATTCGTTAAATATATTAATTTTGGATGAAATATTTGCACTTGACTCAACTCTTTGCAGTATTTACATAAATCGTACTTTTCAAAGCATTTCATTTTTCTCTCATTGTTTAACGCATATGCTTTCAAGAAATGTTTTACATAAGAATATCTTCGTTTGCTGGTTTACTATACACTAACTCAATGTAATTTACCAATATAAACCTCATCTGTCAAAAGCATGGCCGCCTATATCACGGTCACCTACTGCAACAAACCATGTTAATATTATATTCTTTACATCAGAAGTGTTATGGATTTCTTTAACAAAAAATACATTTCTACCACCTTTAGTAACCTAAAATTATGAAAGGGCGATAGACTGATCTAATACCCATCTTAGTTTTAGCATTTGATGTAACTAAAGATGGTAATATTTTTTATTTAACGAAACGTGGTGGACTTGACAAGCAGTGAAATTAATTTAAAATGTCAGATTGGATTAATATTTTTTTTTCAAATTATGGTGTGAAATTTTCTTACCGAATACCACGCAAGCTTAAATTATTCCTGGATATTTTCTTTCGGCCACGAATATTTTAAGAAAATTATCCCGAGTCGCCTCCGGAAAAAAAACATTCCGGAAATAATTTAAGCTCTTGTGATATTATAAGTGAAAATTTCCCACCTCGCTTTTTTAGTTAATCAAAAAATGTAGCCTCCAGGTGAAAATTTTCTGTATAATATTTGACATGTGATAGTTGACATTTTGCTATTATGTACTAGTGGAATTTTATTTTTCATATGAAAGAAAATATTTCAAAATTATGTATTTACTAGATATTTCTAATGTGTCTGAAAATATTTTGAGGGCTGCTTGCATTTCAACAATGAATATGTCCATCGATAAAAACATTACCTATATCAATCAAGTGGCTACCTATACTTGACTACATGAATTTGATATCTGAAACAATTTTACTCAACTTATCTTTCGTGAAAACTTGGTTGAAATTTCCAGACGCTTCCTTTGTACTACGCTGATTGATTTCTAATTTATGTTCAGGTATTTCAATATTGGGTGACTTCTTTTATCTTCGGCAAAGATATTCGCAATATGCATATTGTATATTTTTGTTTTGTTTTTTCATTATTTCTTATCTAATCATGAAGTATTCTCCGCAATATTATTCGTCTGAAACCTTGAAAACAACTTTACAACAGTACGAACTAGAAAATTGAGCCTAACTTGATCTCTTCGATTCAATACTTCGTGTGATTTTGAAGCAGTCAACCAACAATAATTTCAGCTCAACAACGTGGCTTCAAGCAACACTTTCTCAGTGAAGGTGGTATGAGAATCCGTCAAGCATCTTCTGTTTCTTTACCAGCATTCATTTCTTCCTACAACAGCATTCAACATCTGATCATATATTTGGTGCTCCATAACTGAAAAAACTATTTCGCATAGATCCTGGGATAGTCCTCTTATTGTCATCCCAACAACTCCTTGACTCGGCAGTGAGCACAAAGAAATATGGAGTTTGGCTCAATGCTCTTTCAGTGGCTTTTCTTGGAACTTTGATGGATGATGAATCTTGAAGGATTTCTGTGAGTTTACGTTTCGGTTGCTCAATTTGTGTGACTAGCAAATGTAGATGTGGTTCCATCGTCAATGTAAAAGGAATTCATGGATTAAGTTCTAGATTCAGTTCCGGTCGTTTTTCGTGACATTCATCTGTTAATGATTTAATCGAGTGTTTCATCAACAGCTGATATTCCTACTGTCTTAGAACCCTTGGCAATTATTCGTGAGGACAATCAAAACAATCTCCTCGAGAACAGTCGCACAATAATATCAATAAAAGAATCTTGACTGTTCCAGAGGATCGAAATCAACTGAACATTGATTTGTGTGCTCTGTTGAAGAAGGGGTCCTAGAAACCAACCCTAAGTATTTCTCTCCGACAGTCAAGCAGCAATAAAGGCCCTGAGAACATGCAGGTCTTCTTCCAAACTAGTTTGGGAAACTCACAAAACTTCATAGACTTAGTGGCACAGAACAAAGTGAAACTTTTCTGGGGTACCAGGTCACAGGGGCATTTAGGAAAATGATGCCTCAGAAAAAGTGGGGGCAGCATCAACTCTCATCGGACCGGAACCAGCCTGCGAAATCCCTTTTGGGAACACTGAGCAAAATACGAAGAAATGATGGGGGAAGAAGAAAAATCCTCCCACATGCCCAATGCGAATGCAAAGCTCTGGCTTGCATGAGGATGGATATTTTCGGACACTTCAGTGCAGAAGATATCATTCCGCTGGGATATCTCTTTAGAAATTTCCAGGAGTTTATCAGAAGATCCAGAGCACTCACGAGATAAACTTTACAGCGGGGAACAGAAAGGTTCTTCATAGAACTACCTGCACTCCGGCCGATAGACGGAATGCAGCAGAATAAAACATGAGATTGAAACTAGAACAAAAATAAGTGTTTCTATAGCTACTTCTGCGAAATTCTCAGAAGATTCCTGTATAGTTTCCTGAAGCGAAGTGGTCGTGGTGTAAGAGCGTTCAGCTTCCACCCAAACGGTCCGGGTTCGATCCCCGGTCGCGTGTCACTGAGCTGAAGTGGTTCGGATTCCACTTTTATTTAAACTGTAGGTCCGGGATTTCCCTTGCTCACACAAGCTCTGCTTTTGAGGAGTTTTCTCCGAAAAACCTGGGAGTTTCGTAATAACAAATTTTACATATTTTTTTACAAAAATATTCGACTTTTTCATAAAAATTCACTGACCACTAGATCTGTATCAATAGATTACTCACAATGTTTGTTTGAATGTTTTAGACGATGTAGTAACTTGATTACATATATTTCGGACGTCCATCATCTTAATGGTTGAAAGATTTCTATCTCTTTCAATTTTTATTTTTCACAACGTTTCAATTGCTTGAATCCGCAATCGTCTCCTGGTGAATAGTGACAAAATCAGATGCTACGCGACCTTTTATAGGTCTATAATTAAAGTGTAATTACGCGCGGTCTTGTGGCGCGCGTGGTTTCGCGCTTTTTCTCCCTTCAAAACGGTCCATGAGCGGTTTCCATACGTTTTTAATTTTCACGCTTGGTTGACTGAAGGCACCATTGGCTTCTATGTAGGTGGTTTCCATAAATTACCGTTTGAACCAATGTTCCTCTCTATGAAGAACACTAGCTTCGTCCCAGACAATTCGGTGGTGTTTTGTCCAGGCTTGGTCAGTAATTCCCGATTTTGATGTTTCCCCTCGTTGAGTCCACTTTTTGTGTTCGGCTGTTCTTACTGATAATGGCCTCTTGGTCTCTCCGATATAGGAATCTCCACATTCACATGGGACTTTGTAATTCCCCTCTTTGTGGAGTTTGGTTGATTAGAGCCGTAGTTGAGGTACTGTCCAGTTGTGTCTTCTTCCTGTAAACAGAGGTGATGATTTCAGTGTCTGTTCTTTCAGTTTTCACATCGAGAAACGATAGGGTACTGTTAGTTTCTTTTTCATTGTGAATTTGATTGAATCCCTCATGTTATTCATTCTGGCGAAGAATTCCCCAAGGTGTTCATCTTCATGGTTCCAAATGATAAAGGTGTCGTCTACGAATCTTAGCCATAGTTTTGGTTTGTATTTTGCCTCTCTGATAGCCAATTCCTCGAACCACTCCATGTATATGTTGGCGATTACTGGAGAGAAAGAAGATCCCATCGGCAGTCCATCAACTTGGGAGAAGAAACGGCTCTTTTCCTGAAAGTATGAGTTGTGTAGGCAGCACTGCAGTAGTTCCAATATCGCTTGTACGGGGAGGTCAGTCCTTTCATGAAGCTGGATGTCTTCTTCCAGTTTCCTCTTGATGATGTTAAGGGATTCTTCTATGGGGACATTGGTGTAAAGGCTCTCCACGTCAAAGCTGATGAAACGATCTTCAGGCCCTAGTTCAACATCTTTGATAATGTCCACGAAGTGTTTAGAATTCTTGACGTACGAACTGCTAGTACTCTGTAAGGGTTGTAGTATCGGTAGGAGGTATTTTGCCAGGTTATAGGTCGGTGAGTTATGGGAGCTGGTGATTGGTCTTAATGGCCTTTCGGGTTTGTGAATTTTCGGAAGACCGTAGAGATGAGGAGGTTTACTGTAATGTGGCGTCAAATGTGTCCGTTCTTTGTCTGGAATAAAGGTTTTGTACTTCGATTTTCCTTTCTATCGAAGATGTTGGATCCTTCTGTAAGAGTTTGTAGTTTCCTGTTTCGAGTACTGCTTCTAACTTGTCATCATACGTCTGGGTGTCCATGATGACTGTGGCACTTCCTTTGTCTGCAGGGAGAATTTTAATGGTGGAGTCCATTTGCAGGGTTTTCAGGGCCTTCTGTTCTCCAGTGTTGATGTTTTTTAGAGGGATTCTCCTTCTTCAAAACTTCTTTCACTTTCCATCTAAATTCTTCTGCCTGGACAGGGTTCATTCTGTTGCTTGTTGACTCTACCGAGCTCACGATGTCCAGGATAGGTATCGTTTTTGGTGCAACTGCGAAGTTCAATCCTTTTTCTAGCAGGGTCTCCTCTACTTGAGTCAGGGGTTTTGATGAGATGTTGATTATGGTACTTTTAATTTCTTCGTCGTTGGTCCGTGGTGGCCGTGTTTCTCTTGCCAGTCGGTTCCATTTCTTCTCATGTCTCTTCTCCTGGTTTTGGCGAAATCTCGTACAGTTGTTGTTAATTTTCGCAAATATAGGTTGGTTGTCCTCCTCCAATGTATACTCTCTGATTTCTTGAAATATAGCCGTTGCATCGTGGAGTAACATTTCTTTCTTCCAACGGTGGTGGTTGATTTGCGACCTAATTAGTGCGAGGCTGGCTCGTGTCATGATGCGCTGTGCTCGTTCTCCAGGAACGGGTGACTTGATTCTGAAGCCTTTTGGGATGATGTTGTCTCTGGCTCTTCGTAGAAAATGGATGTGGGTTTCTTCTTTGGTAAGCTTGATCATTGTCTTCTCGTAGATTCAGAATTCGTTGCTGATGCCGGGGCCGTACCGGGTTTCCAACGTTTGTTTGAATGTTTTAGACGATGTAGTAACTTGATTACTTATATTTCGGACATCCATCATCTTAATTGTTGAAAGATTTATATCTCTTTCAAATTTAAAAAAAAAATATAAGTAATCAAATTTCTCACAATGCTCACAATTTTGCAACCACTCGGTGTTCTTATACGACTATTCACACCAGAGCTGTTCATTTTCGTTAAACCATTTCTTGCTATCAGAACAGGAAGCCGTCGACAGTTTTCAAACATTCTAATTTTATCATTCAGGTCAATTGTCATAGGTAAATCCCGATTACTGGTGCCAACTCGCTATCGTCAAGAGTTTCATCATGTAATGGATGCAGGCAATGCTCCAGAGCTATTAGAATCCGATGTAAAGTTGTTTGTCGTAATGTTACAACATTATGGTTCTGATAAGTGGGAGTATTATTAATGATCGTTCAATAGTATAGCAGTAGAACTGTACATTTTTCATTTCTTTTGCTTTTTACAATTTTGTATCAAGCAGAAAAAATTTATAGTAATAATATATAGTTAGATAGATATTTATTTACAAATTAGTGGGAAGCAGTCAAAGGTAGACCAATTAAGGGCCGGTCTTTTCACCTATAGATAAGTCCCAGATAACTCTATCTATCAGATAAGGATATGTAAACCTGTGAAGTTTATCCGATAGATAGTTATCAGAGACTTTATTCAGAGCCCTAAGAAGATTTATTCGTTTTTATGTCAAGCTTTAGAAAAATATTTTCTTCTTCAAGACGTAACTAAAAGTAGTTGGTTGATAAATATGTGGGATACCTACTAACAAAAAAAAACATGACAAATAGCAATTCCTTATCCATAATATGTTTTCATATATTCTACTTTTTGTGGTTTACAGAGATAACTACATTTGGTATGCATCAATTGCATTGAAAAATCTGTTCGTATCTAGATATATTCTAGAATATTTTTTATAGGTACAAATCATTTCTCTTATGGCATTTTGGCTTTTTGGAATAGTTCAGATAGCGAAAATTTTTGTTTCTCAAATACTGAAAAGCAAATATTTTCATCCAACATGGACCGTGGTGGCCGTGCTGGTAGAGCGTTTGCCTCAGGAGCGAAGGGTCGAGGGTTCAAAGCCTCGCATGGTCATCGGTCTCGTGCATGGCATCACACGTTAAAAGGTAAGGGCTGCGTCTTCCTTAGCTCACACAAGTCTCTCGAAGTCTTCCGAGGGTTGCGCGTAGGTGTGCAATCGGTTGACGTAAACAACAACAACAATTCGTCAGTTGTTTCTAGGGGCAATTTTATCTTGGACGGTATATTTTCACATTCCAACCTGTCCCTATCTGTCCTACGGCTATTTTGGCTAACCACTAATGCAGACAACAGCAACCTCCGAGAGCACTATAATACCTCAAAAAAATTGTATAGGCATGAATTACATGAAGCTAAATGCATGTTTCACCAGAGTTGTTTTCAAAATAAAACCTCACAGCAAAAACAAAAGAAAATTTGGAACATGGTTAGGCAAAAAACAGGTAAAACTAAACGAGATATGAATATCGAGATCTCACTAAATGATGAATGTATTAGAGATGAAAATGAAATTGTTAACGCTTTTGGAGAATATTTTTCAACCATAGCACCGTATGCTATCAACACATATTTTGGTTCAACAAATTTCAACGAATTTACAACTATGTATGTGCCTCAAACTTTCTTTTTTACACCTGTCCATCCGAGTGATATTTGTGAAATTATCTTATCACTCAAAAATACAAATTCTATGGGAATAGATTGCATACCAACAAAACTTCTGAAAAAGATCAGAACTCTTATAAGTGAGCCACTGTCATTCATACTGAATAGATCTGTAGAAATGGGAGAATTTCCCGACAAACTGAAAGTTGGTTTGGTAACACCACTGCATAAAAAAGATGATCCAACTTCAATCGAAAACTATAGGCCAATAACAGTACCCACGGTAATATGTAAAACATTCGAGAGATGTGTTTATATGAAAATACAATCATTTTTGGATCAATTCAACATCATCTCTCAGGTCCAACACGGATTCTGCCCAGGTAAGTCGACGGAGGGTGCATCATCAGTCTTTTTCAATTATGTATATGAGTCACTTGATAGAGGGCGATACGTTGGTGCACTATTATTCGACTTATCGAAAGCATTTGATATCATTGATCCCAAAATTATTCAGAGTAAGCTGTACTCAATCGGTTTCAGGGGTAATTTCCTTTCTTGGATAGTATCATATTTGTCTCACAGAAAAATACATGTAAAATTAGAAGACTGCCATTCTTCACCATTCAACATGGATCTAGGAGTCCCACAAGGTTCCATTTTGGGACCACTTATTTTCCTACTCTATATTAATGACATGCCAAAACATGTGAGTACAGAACATGTTGTTTTATACGCTGATGATACTACACTTGCAGCTGATTCTGACAATCCTGCAGAACTGCAACAGAAGCTAAATGAGCTGTCTGATGAATTTACTACCTGGTGTTACAAAAACTCTCTGATCGTGAACTCTAGTAAAACAGTTCTCATGCAGTTCTTGTTCAGAAATGAAAGAAAAAATAATAATTTTCGTGTGAAGGTTGGCAACGAATATATCGAATCGTCAATTAGCACTAGATTTCTTGGTACTTATATTGATAGTAGAATGAGGTTCGAATCAAGTATAAGCAATGTAAGTAAAAAGGTCAATAGTGGATACTACGCAATAAGACAATTGAAATCAACTCTGAATCTAGATCAACTCCTTAATGTATATTATGCAATTGTACATTCTCATATTTCATACAATATTGCTTTGTGGGGTTGCTCTACCAGTGTGAATAAAATATTTGTTTCACAAAAAAGGGTCATACGTTTGATATTTAACCTGGGCTATAGAGATTCCTGTAAACAATATTTTATTGATTACAGAATTATGTGTCTACCCTGTATTTATATATATAAATGCGTGTTGTCAATGAAAAAGAATATAAACAATTATAATCGAAACTCAGATATGCACACTTATCCCACCAGACACGGGAAAATCGTTAGAGCCCAAAAGCATAAAACCAAATCGTTTGAAAATTGTCCATCCCATGCAGGAGTGACATTTTTCAATAATCTTCCTGTAGATATAAGAGATGATACAATAGAAAAAAGTTTCAAAACCAAACTCAAAGAATTCCTCCTCAAGAGTTGTTTTTACAGTGTTGATGAATATCTTGGTAGGTGAGACCAATCTAATTCTAACTCAACTGGTTGTTTTAATTAGTAAGATGTTCAGTGAACCGATTTTGTTTTATTTTAACAAAGTTTTTAAAAATGTGAAAATTTTGTGTTACCATGGATAATTTGTTTATACATATTTACTTGTGATCGTTTTGTGTTACCGTGGATAATTTGATTATACATATTTACTTGTGATAGATTTGTGCTACCGTGGATAATTTGTTTATACATATTTACTTGTGATCGATTTGTGTTAACGTGGATAATTTGTTTATACATATTTTCTTTTTTCATTGGATGATTTTATCTGATTTTACTGACGTATCCTATATCATATTGTGATCTGAAAGGATTTAATAAAGATTTATTATTATTATTATTATTATTATCCAAATTATACCTAAGTATTAGCGTTGTGAAAATTACTTCCTGTAATTCTAATTCTTTTTTCATTACATCCTTCCCACTTCAATGCTACTTCAATATTTCAATATCGATAATTGAAGACCACTGTGTCGAGTTTTGATTATTATTTCGTCAATTTCATCATTTCGATAGTAACCCTTCAATTATCAATAATTGCCTTGTTTATTTCTTTCCAACCTGCCTTTTATTTCTCAATAAACGTTTTTCTGTTCACGTCTGGCAATAACCTAGAGTTAATTAAACAAAATATATTATTATTGTTCGCTTACATCCGTCACAGTCTCAAAACTCGAATCCGTGGTATCGAGTAGGCTGGTAGACAGGTAAAAGTCATAGGCGGGCCCAGAAGTTGACCTTGGGGAACTCGGGAAAAATAAATCAGTGCCTAAAGTTTTTCAAAACAAGATGCGATTTCCACAAAAATTACCGAAAGACATAACTAACTTTTTTCAATGCCTGCGAATCTAAAACATTATTATAAAAATCGTAATGGTCAAAAAAAGGTAACTTTGATTTTACGGCAATTTTTCGAGAATTTGCATTTATTTTTTTGTTGAATCGAACCAGGAATTGTTTCAGTACCTGGTGCAGTTATCTTTGCGGATCTATTAAGAAGTTTTCGGAACCCATTAATATCTTCTCTTTTGAAAATAATGTTTAGCAAAAATGCTTTCTATTTAAAATTTAGCAAATGTATTCTGTAACACTATAATTATTTATCAAAAATACTGCACAGAGAAAAACCGATTGTTCATGCATATCCTATAAGTTATAGAAACAACTCATTTCAGATAGCAGTCGGTTCTAGGTCATCTAGTTAATAGCAAGGTTCCACCTGAAATTTAAAAAAATTAACCACACAAAGATGTTCAGATATAAAATGAAGAAATAGCTAATAACATGATTTATACTCACCAAATGATTGACCCACAAAAATAAATATCACATTTGAAGGATTATAAAACTTTATTTTCTCCAGACATTATATGTTTCTGTATATAGGTAGATAAATACTCATTACATCACGAGTGTTGTAATGAAAGAAACAGTTATGAAATATGTGACGTTTCCAGACTTTAAAAACTGCATTTGAAATTTGACATTTCATAGCTGGGATAGATATATTTATTCATCTAATTCACGTACTTCTAAAATTCAATAATTTCAACTTTTGTTCTTTGGATATAAGTATGGATAAGGTAAAGGTTGAGTTAAGTTGAATTGATTGGACGAAACCATCTAACAGAAAAGAAAACTGTAGGTCACAATGAGCTTATGACAAGAGGCATAAGATATCCGGAGGACTGCTCACTGCTAATATCCTATACAATAGGAAAGTTGGGTCGAAAATCCATCAGAAAACAACTACTTTCCTGGCTAATGCCACGACGAACATTGAATTACATCTGATGAAATTTCCGTGCAGAGTTCCTACAAGGTTCTCTCTGCAATTGCTTGGTTGCATGGGAATGTTCATCGAAACATTTGGACCACCTATATATCGATTTCGGAGTGTTGCTCCTCATCAGTATAGGGTAGGTCTAGCAGTCAACAACTAATGACTGCAACGAATGAATCGACGACCAAACCCATTTAAAGACCGAAACTGAGATCAATGTTCGTCGTGGCATTAGCCAGGAAAGTAGTTGTTTTCTGATGGATTTTCGACCCAACTTTCCTATTGTATAGGATATTAGCAGTGAGCAGTCCTCCGGACATCTTATGCCTCTTGTCATAAGCTCATTGTGACCTACAGTTTTCTTTTCTGTTTTATATACGGTCTTGACGATCGTGGTCATGGGTATTGCTTTGGTTGGGCTTCCGGCACTGAGATGGCGCTCGCAATTTGGAATTAATCCACTGTGCGGGCGCGATCTCAGTTTCGGTCTTTAAATGGGTTTGGTCGTCGATTCATTCGTTGCAGTCATTAGTTGTTGACTGCTAGACCTACCCTATACTGATGAGGAGCAACACTCCGAAATCGATATATAGGTGGTCCGAATGTTTCGATGAACATTCCCATGCAACCAAGCAATTGCAGAGAGAACCTTGTAGGAACTCTGCACGGAAATTTCATCAGATGTAATTCAATGTTCGTCGTGGCATTAGCCAGGAAAGTAGTTGTTTTCTGATGGATTTTCGACCCAACTTTCCTATTGTATAGGATATTAGCAGTGAGCAGTCCTCCGGACATCTTATGCCTCTCGAAACCATCTAGTGAGGATAAAAGATGTGGATGGTAACTATGATATTTCCAATATAAACCCAATAAAATCTGGAGTGCCTCAAGGATCAATACTTGGACACTTGCAGTTTTTGATATTTATTGCTGATATTACTAAAAGTATACAAAATGGCAAACTACACATGTATGCTGATGAGTGTATACCTAATATGTCCCTTTCTCACCAGACGACCATAAAAGTGCTGGTAGGATAATAAACGCTGATTTGGAAAATATAAATAAATGGGCAAGTAATAGTTCCATGACGATGAATGCTGAAGAAACTCAAGCTGTGTTATTCATTTCACCCGAAATCATCACAGATGATCTCAATAATGAACTGAAAGGTACCAAACAGGTCTGGAGGTTAATGACGCTAAATGTTTGGGTTTACAAATTGACAGTAGCATTAACTTCAATAAACACATCAATGTAATTTGTAAAAAGTTATAGTTTTGCGCTCAAAAATCTCCAAGAGTAGATAGATAGCATCGTAAATGCTATTTTTACAAGAAACTTCATGAATTTAGGACTAATGACAATAATAAAATGAAATAGTAAAAAAATTCAGTTGTATAAGACATTGACAACCAATAACGAACATGGAACACTTTAAAACTTACACCTAATCAATTCTTTTGCATAAAACTATTTGTATATATTATTCAACCATTCAAGAATTCATCAATGGAGTAGCAGCACAGGTTCAATAAGTGTGATTTCGCCCATGCACTGAAACTTTTTTCTGTTTTATTTCTCAATATTGGAGGTATTTTATTATACAGTTTCGGTCCCCAATAATCAATTCCTTGTTGTGTCTTTTTCTGTGTACCCCTCAGTATCGCCTTTGTAGCGCAAAGGATAGTCCCCATGCCGTGTCGATAAGAATATTCAATAATCTACCATCGGAAATAATAATCATATGCTTAAGTTCAAACAAGGATTGAAAAATTATCTGTTACCCAAAGTTTATTATTCACTTTTATTACTAGACCAATTTTTTAATATGTAAACTTGTTGTTATATTGTACCTGTGACCGTTTTTTTTTTATTTATATATAAATAAGTGTTTTATAACTAGTCTGACGCACCCTATATCGAACATGTTTTTGTATTTTTTATAGAGATATGTTGGATCAAAAAGGAAATAAAGAGAATTTTGAAATTTGAAATTTGAAATTGAAATTTGAGTTCATAATAAATAGATCTCTATTTAGATGGGCGTATTTTAGTCACGTGAATATATATATGCTTGGCACTTTCATTATTTTTTCAGGCCACACGATACAATGATAGCTTTTTTGGAGTATAAAGATTTTTTTCGCTTTGGAGGCAGTCACCCATAAGATTATACCATAGCTAGTTATGCCATGAAAGTTAGCATAGTATGCTACTTTTGCTGCTTGGTGAGTTAATACAGATTTGATTCTTCTCATGGTGTATATTGCTGTACACAACCTCTTGCTCAGAGTAGAAATATGAGATGTCCAGGTCTAAAAATATTTTTCCCAGCGATACCAAGTTATTACTGGCAGAATCTTTGGTCTTATCTATACCAAACTACTGGGACTCTGTTTACGGCCAATTTATAATCAACAAATATTGCATACAGATAATACAAATTTTTGTCATAAGATATGTATTCAACCTAGAAAGCCGTGACCATCTTCGGGGTGCATGTTTATTGAAAATGAATGAAAGACAATTCCTCCATGTGAGTTGCTTGGTGTCTGATTTTGTTAAAAAAAATTGTAATCAATACCGATCAGAACTACTTACGGAACACAGTGACATTCATATCAGAAATACAAGAAAAAATCTATCCATACCAAAACACCGTACATAGTTTTTCAAAATTTGCTTCAGTTACCAAGCTGCTCACTTGTATAATATTTCACAAGCGAAACAGAAATCATGTAAAAAGTCGTTCAAAGCTAAAATAAGAAGAATTATTGTTGATCCTAATTGCAGTCTTTGAAATTTAAATTGTTATATTTAAGTGTTGTGCTAATTATGTTGATTTTAATACCATTATTCTGGTCATGGTACATACGATAATAAGCTCTGCAGTACTATGTACCTTTTGTGACTAATGCATGTGACCTACTTGTATTTTGATACAATAAACGTTATTCTTATTATTAAATTTTAAAAATGACTATGTTCATAACATAAATCAGTAATTAATAACATCAATTTGAAAACATTTCTTGTTACTTTCAGAATCCTGCCGAAAAAATTAAATCCTTTCGTTCAATACCCTTCTGAGGTTTCCCTCAGCACGCCAATGAGCGAGGCGGTCGGATGGCGTAGTTCATCGACATCAGAAACCAATTCAGAAAGCATTAGTCGCAGTTGAACTTCGACACTAACCGTATTATACGACACGGTGTGCCGATTCACGTAAATATCTGATTATTTCTGAATTCGGCTCTGTTCTATCTGCTGGAAGATATGGAAATTGTACCTTTTACTGATGACCTGGACGCTTTTTCTCGATGGCTGCGACCGGAGTCGAGGAATCGAGGGTTGATGGTCCTGAGAGGATATCTTTTACGGATTTGTCTGAACGGGATACTTTGGTCTGGAAGGATGACGAAGAATTTCCACCTCTGAATTAGTCCCTACTGCGTAATATAGAAATATCGAATATGACAAAGGACTCCGCAACAAACCTTATAGAAAATGGCTCTAACTGAAATTATCTGAAACTGTGGTATATTGTAGATATCGATGTCCTGATTAAATGTCTCAAGGTCAAAAAATTCACTGTTTTTGAGATAATCAAATCGATTTTTTTTTGGGCTATATTGGAATCATTGACGTCGATTTTCAAATGCTATCTTCAGATTCGTGTTCAGCTACCCCGAAAACCCCTTGGGTCAAGATTTCATTCAGTTTCAGTAATATCAAAAATAATAAGTAATATCAAGTCTGGGAATGTCTTCAGAGCCTCAATGAACTGTCGAAACGCAACAAGGTTACACTTGTGTGGGGAATTGAAGGCAATGAAAAAGCAGACCAACTTGCAAAGAAAGCATCTGAATCACCATTCACAGGTCCAGAACCAGCGTTTGGAATTAGCAAAACCCGATGCGGAAACCTAATCAATGAGTGGAAGATATCAAAACACCAAACGTATTGGGACCAAATCGAAGGGCATCGACACAGCACAGCAATGGTGAGCCACCTGAGCCAAACACTGACGGCTGACACACTCAACCTTAACAGATCTGAGATACGCACGATCACCGGCTTACTAACCGGACACTGTGGCATTAGGAACCACCTAGACACCATGGGAATAAATGAAACAATCTAGAAACAGGCATGAATCCGAAACACCTAGTAAATAGACTACTGAACCTGGTGGAAAACACAGGCCTATTTAACTAGGAACCACTGACGACAGAACAATACAATAGACCCCAGCTGGTTTCAGTGTTAAGGGAAACCTCAAGGTAAACCCATTTTAGTAAGGGGCGGCGACTACCAATATCCTGATACAGGTTTATTGGACCTTATGAACAATGCTAATGTGGATATGGAACAAGAACTCGCAATTGTGGAACAATAAAATAATAAGAGGAAGAAAAAATATAACTTTTGTCCAGTTTCCACTAACACTTTACTACTTTATTACGACCGGTTTCGGCTTTTACACCATTTTCAAGTAACTACCGGTCGTAATAAAGCAGTAAAGTGTTAGTGGAAACTGGACAAAAGTTATATTTTTTCTTCCTTTTCTTATTTCATCATGAACTTCCACAAATTAAATAGATCATCAATCAAACAAGTTGTGGAATAATAATTTAATAATATAGCTTCATTTGATTATCATTAAAGTGATTCACAATATCTGTCGCAGATGATTCCACAACTGACTTTATGAACATCCTGTTCTTAGTTTCAATGAAATCAACATGCCATACCCATGACAGGTTTTATGTCAGAAAAATATTTTCAAAGTTTCACCGCACAAGAACCCAGGCAGCAGACTGACGTCATAATGACGTCTCTTTTTGGTATTTATTGGTCCAGAACGTCATATAATCAAAAAATGCCGTGAATAATGACGTCATGTTTTTAACGTGCTATAGACGGCATGATCATGACGTGAGTTTGACGACATTTTTATGTCATTACAAAACGTCGACTTATATGTGTATATTTTTTGCATTTTAAAGATTATCCCAGTCATCGTTATATATAGGTACCAAATTTCATTCGAAATGCAAAGTTAAACGAAATTCTACTACGGACCTTGTGTCTTATCTTGTTACAAAGAGATGTAGGGCGAAATTGAATTTCTCTTTAGTCGAATGAACTGAGGCAGTATAGGATTCATTATTATCATCTCGTAAAGTGACAGTTTGAATTTGGCGCTTCAAAACAAAACGAACTTTCTTTCTTTGGCGTTCGGCAATCGTGTACCGAGTAACGGAGTTATCGGACAAATTCGGCCTCCGCCACACGGCATACCTACGCCATTGCGGCCATTGTCGCCATTATTGTTTCTAATCTTCGAAGACATTTTAGGTTCGAAGTTATTAAATTCAGGTTGATTACACGCGTGGGTTGTTGTGAATCGTGATGTAATAGTGATTTGCGATTTATCTATGGTTATCGTTAATGGTGCTTTGTAACGAAAGTTACATCATGGTCTAGTGCTTGTATTGGGTGTGCTTCCACAGTATCATAACCTCACTTATAGGTAATTATAGTTTCGTATTTTCCTTTACCTATTTCATGAGGCTACATTATTTTATATGATTTTTGTGAAAATCTTGGATTTTGTTCTGGTACTGAGAGAATTTGATGAAAAAACAAGAAGTTATGATTGACAATGAAGCAATCTTGTAAAAACTTCATTCAGTGTTCCTTACACATTTGTTGTTTCTGGTGGTATCCAAAATACAGAGCTTTCAACAATTTGTTTGACCAAATTTAATTTTCAACTGTATATTTTTGAAATTTCTTATTGTTTTAATAGTTTGTGAATAATCAGAGTTTTCCTTCATGTATTAGTCATTCACTATAAATTTTTCAAATATTTTCTAACGATATTGTTTTGTTTTTAGAAAGTTTCTGTACCATGACAATTTCTACTTCTGGCGCATTCCCAACAAGAGGAACGAGTATCCCTACATCAACCGCTGACAAGAATACCTATGCTCCTGGCAGATCATTTAAACATAATGTTACACTAGTCAAAACAACTCCAGTTAGAACAATAAGTACTGTCAGTACAAATAATCAAGGTAATTGTTGCATTAATTATAAGTTATAAGTAGAACTTTTCTTTCTTGATATATCAATGCCTTCTCATTGGAGAGATTTTTGTCTAAAAACGATATAACTTCTTTAGACGTTGAAAATTTGAAAAAAGTATCTACCTACCTAAGAAAATCAGACTGATTGCCATTTCTACCCTGTTTGTATTTTATATTTCTTGTAGGATTGGACCACAATATAATAAATACTCTCTCTTCTTCATCAAATGAGGGAACAAAATACTAAATCATTCGAATAAAAAATATCAAGAAGTAGGATTTCTGTTGCCGAGCAGGCAACATCCTTTAGTAGAGGAGAACGACAAAAGAGACCACTCTGAACTATCTTTGAGTGATTGTATAATAAGCGTGAGTATTCTTTTTTTTATACAAAAATTGGTTGTTTAATTGAATCTGTTATGCAGGAGCAGTAAAAAAATGGACTTTCAACCAATGACAAGTAGAAAATGTAGAAGTCTGGCTCAAGCATGCTCCATAACGTAGGACAAAGAAAAATAAAATCCATTGAAGACTAGCTTCTTAAGAATTATATTTCGTATTAACAGGTGAAATTAATCATTTAAAATAAAATGTTAAAGGAAAATTATAATTTATATATATATATATATATATTTCATTACTATTTTTTCAATTCTCTGTTTGATGCCATTAGAACAAACAGATTATCCTTCTCTAATTGTGATTTTATTTACAGACCTTTCACATGAAAGCACCATATATAGTATATCAATATTTGTATTTTGTTGAAAATGTTAAAATAATACAAACACGTTTTCACTGACGATGACGTGTGGTTCACTTCAGAAAAATTTCAATTATAATGTGAATGTTCTTTATTGGTAACAAAATCGAACGGTCGATAGCCATTTGGTTTTATTGCCAGTAAAGAATATTTATCATTATCAATATTGTTCTGAATGGAGCCATACGTCATCATGTTGACGTCACATGAGCGTTCTTCAATGGTGATCATATCGTCAGAATGACGTCTTTCGTTTAGTCTATATGACGACATCATTTAGGTAAATATGACGCTTCAACGTCGACATATAACGTCATATTGGCGTTACAAAATGACGTCTTTGGGCTGTAACATAATCACGTCATCCTACCGTCTTTATAACGTCATTCTTTTCGTCAGCGGTACGTCTGGGGTGTCGAAAAAATAACGTGAAAATGACGTCATCTTGCTGCCTGGGAAATAGTCCAACAATTCCTCATAACAGTGTGAATTTGCTTCCGAAGGGAAACTTTTCCAATTCTTCCGACCTCCCTGATGATCTTAGAAGAGTGAAATAGATTTTTGTCGAATTGGAGGCCTAGCGAAAGTGATGTAATCCACGCATCAATGGAATGAGCGATTTTCTGGGAGTGATACTTCTGACTAACATTCTCCCTTATCTCATTTATAGATAACAATCTCCAATGGAAACTGGACATTTAATAAATAATCAACTATCTGAATGAAAATGCAAATTTTCCCTTTCAGATTTTTTCTCTCAAGTTATATAGGGTCTTTTTCAATATCTATCAGAAGTAGTTCAATGTCAAGCGTGGCTTTAGCCGGCGGGGAAGTAGTTGTTTTCTGTTAGATATTACAAAAAAGTAACTTCAATTTTATCGTAGGGTTTTTCCATTTCCAGAGGAGTCATGTATTGATTAAATTTTCAATTGAGAATGTTTCTCTTTAAAACCCTGAGCCATGTTTTGATCAAATTCAGAAATTCCATAAAAAGAACTTTTCTGGAGGTCCTTTATGGGACCACGGACTTGAAATTTTCAATTCTGGCCTCAGTTTTGTTATTAGCTACCCTGAGAACCCCTTAGTCCAAGTTTCCATCGAGTTTCGGGAGTATAAAAAAAAACATTATTTGGGGGCCATATTGGGACCACTGATGTGTTTTCCAATCTTCGTTATCAGTGACCCTGAAAACTTCCTGGGACAAGTTTTAAACGATTTTCAGAAAAATTGAAAAATTGTACTTATTTGTTGGGTATTGAGACCATTGATGTGAATTTTTCAAGTCTGACCCCAGATTCGTTAACACCGATCCTGAAAACCACCTAGGACAATTTTCGAGCCGTTGAAACTAGCGATTTATTCATGGTAACTACCACTGATGCTAAACACATCAATTTTACAGTCTTTGAACCTGATTATCTCAAAACTGGCCTCAAGCTCTAACACTCGTTTGAGCTTAGGCTTAATTAGCTATGTATTTAAACAAACAATGATATACAAATTTCGATTGTTGTTATTTCCGTCAACCGATTGCACCCCTACGCGCAACCCTCGGAAGTCTTCGAGAGACTTGTGTGAGCTAGGGAAGACGCAGCCCTTACCTTTTATCGTGTGGTGCCATGCACGAGACCGATGATCATGCGAGGCTTTAAACCCTCGACCATTCGCTCCAAAGGCGAACGTTCTACCAGCACGGCTATCACTTCTTGTAAACACTGAAGATGACGCAAGTCGAAAGGGCTTTGCAATAAATAAAATTTATACACTTACATACAAAATCTTCGCTTCATTCAAAATACTTTACTAAATTTTTTTGTTATCATGAGAAAGTATAAGTATATTTCGGTCTAATACTTTTTTTGTGTATCAGACATGTGTATTAGAATTAATCCAACATTTTGATTGAATCGTTAGGACCATCACAAATATTTCATTTGGAAGATATAATTTTGAACGACCTAACTTGTGTTTCAACTGAAAATCTAATGAATTGGTTGAACACAAAGAATTGTTTCAAGTACTTTGTGAATTCGATCTGAAGATGCAGCAAAATATTTTGATGGTTATAATCTAAGTCTGACCAAAATACTGAAAGGTAAATTATGATCGATTGCAACATCTGATGTTTTCAAAAAAACAAATTGAGATTTTCTATGATCAAAACTTATACTCAATAGGAAGCAAACTGCGTTCAATCTGAAAGAATTGCAGAGATGAAAATCAATGACAATATTTGTTTCGTTAGAATCAATATTTAATTGTGGGATACTACCAATTTTATTTATTCGATTTGAATGATTGTTGATTCAACCATTTTTTTCTGCCTCTAGAAAATACTTATTCAATTTCTGGGTTTTTAAAAAAATGTCCGGCTTATAATTACCATTTGCGAGAATGAACTAAAGGTGCATTTAGTCAACATCTTTTTAAAATTGTGCTTAAATATATGTTAAAAGCGAAAGTTGAATCTGTTCTATCAAATGGCGCTATTTATACAACAATGTTAATTTTATGCTAAAAACCTTTGATTTTACCGTTAAGTTTATGATAATGCTTGTGCTAAAGTTGACTAAATCCATCCTTATTAGGCTTGAGAGTTTTCCACATTTCATTGGTAAAATAAACACTTTTTTTCCTTTTCATGGCTTGGTTGGTTGAATTACGCAATTGTCTATTTCCGTCTAAGTGCCTTTGTACGTCAGTTCTCTCAAATTTTGCAAGAGCTTTCTCTCATTCAGCAATCATCATTTTGATTACATCTGTCAACCATGGAGCTGTTGGTTCTCTCGCTCTGGAAGTAGTTTAAGGCATTTCTTATTCAAACATTTCGCCAAGGATGAAGCAATCTCATTACACTTAATTAGTCTTATTTACTGAAAAAGGAAGTATTGAACAAATCCACCCGAAAAAAAAATCTTAATTAGACTCCAACAAAAGACAGCTGATAAATCAGTAGCAGATAATCATGGAATTCTACAGTGGCCAGGACGTGTTTACAGTAGCCAGGACGCGAATCCCACCGCAAGGATCAGTCATCCGCTTCTGGCTGAAACCACCACATTGCAACAAAATATCCCCATCCATAAAATTCCACACATTTGACACTTTTATCCACCTACGCTTTTTACGCAAACAGTAAACACCTCATCGACATGTTAAATATCATAATAAACGCGAACCGAACCGCTGTCACTCCCTCCCGCGACCATAAACAGTCTCACAATTCAAAACATCCTCGTAAAACCAACACGGCGTTCTATATTTGAAAACACATGTCACTCGGAATTATGCCCCGTAAAAAAAACTTCATCATAAACCTCCAACAAACGAAAAAAGTGTAAAACACGTCACGTGTCAGCGCGGACAGAATTTCGTCGAATTCTCGTTACATAAAAGTCAGCCCAGATTTAATGCAAACTGATTCATTTCATAACATATTTCATGTCGGATATTGTCTCATCAAAGGCGGTACATAACAAAGGAATTGTCGAATTTGAATCAATTAAAGCTTTCAAACTACAATACTGTTTCAATGAAATATGGAGAGGCACTAGAAAAACTTGGCAAAAATAAATTAAAGTTGACCCACTATTCCAGTTCAGTAGAGTAACTGTGGTCAACTCATTTGTGTTCGATCCTGCTGATGAAAAAGGAATCGAAAATGCAATGAAGGAACTTAAAATATAAAGTTCGTTACCGGTAATGATGATTTGAAAGCTGAAATCATCATTAATAAATCCCTATATTCTGGAATCACTAACTCATATTTTAAACATGTGTTTTGATAAGGCAGTTTACCCGTCAGCATTCAAATACTCCATAATTACGCCAGTGTTCAATTGATGTAATATAATGAAGGAGTTTATATAGAAAGTACACCATAACAAATATTTAGGAATGGAAATATAAGGAAATGGAAAACAAGAAATAGAAATTAACAATACAATACAAAACACATTGAATCTAAACTACTCCATGAATAAAACCTTTATAAATGAAAAAGAAATCTGTAAGAAAACTAATACGAATGTTTTTAAAATTATAATATATAGACCAATATTGCCATTTTTTGGTTGCGAGTCCAGGTTCCTCTCTCCAAAGGCAAAAAAGCAGATCCAGGTCATTGAAATGAAGTATCTGAAAAGAGTAAAAGGGGTAACAAAAATTGACAAACTAGAAAATACGAAGATGATAGAAGATTTAGAAATACAAACAACATTGTAGTTTATTGGAAAGAGGCAACCCAGCTGGAGGGGTCATTTAAAGAAGATGAGTAACGAACACCCGGTGAAACGAATATGGCAGACGAAGATTCAAAACAAAAAAAGGAAAAGAGGAAGATCAAGACAAACATGGAATGGGGTAATTGCAGAAATTTTTAAGCAAAAGGGAAAACTTACACAGGTGCAAGAACCTCAGCAAGAAGCAAGAAAGAAAGGGTAAAGTTTGTATATGATTAGCCCTTTCGCTCACCGTGTCCCAAATAAGGACAACCTATTCAAACATTATTTATGTTGAGCTCTGTTTGTTTTTACTGCAATCTTCTATAGCACTCTGATTAGGATAGTATATTATTTCAAAAGAACACATGTGCAGCCATCTAAAGAATATAGTAAGAAAGCGGAATTCAACTGAAATAAACGTTACTAGAATGTTGCTTATATGGCCGTGTAGAGCTTTGTTCTGTAATTATTCTTGGTGACATGCGAATAGTGGCAACTGTCAAATAAAGTCTATTGTGGAGAAAACTTGTTGATTTTCAGTTAATAATTAGTGTATCATTCGTTTTTCGTATATTTTGAACTGTAAGATTTTTATAGTGTGGTGTAATGTTTTGTGGACATTGTGAGTCAACGGTAAAATGAACGTAACCTTCTTATATATCACTATATGTATTTCAGTGCATAAAAAATGGCTAGGAGACCTCTCACTGACGATCAGCAATTGGAAATGATTGAACAAGGTTCATCAGATATTGAATGTATGAGTGATTATGATGATGAATCTGAATTGAAAGACAGTATGCAAGTGCAATGTTCATTTATGTTTGTCAAAAAAATCTAACTGTTTAGTTAATTATCATGTGAATGCAGTGGCGGATTTATAGATTTGCCGCCCGTAGGCTATTCAATTTTTGCCGCCTCTAAATTTTGATATCTTAGTCCACAATCATATCAATTTTCTATCAATAAAATTCCAACTTTATAATTTGTGCTCCATCATCCTCGTTACATCAACTTTTCCCATATAGTTATTATTATTGAGAACTATGGTACCGTGTTAGATCCTTGATTATTTTTACAGCAAAGAATTATCAAAAAACATTATTTTAAGGAAAAAATATCTCAATCATATACCACTTTCAAAGTAAGGTAAGGTATGTCTTAAAACTATACAATACTTACAAAATATGAATTAAGCTTACGTAAAAAACATACATTTGGCGAACGTTGATTAACATTTATTATTACACTCACAGTTTAAAAACAATACAATAAATATATCTTTTCTTTATTATTTGTTAGCATTATGATTTAAGTTAAATTATAAAAGCATTACAATACTTTTTTGCGAGACTTTGAATTCGCAAAATCATTTATTATATCGTCGTACGAAATCTTGTTCATTAGCTCTGACTCTATGCACAAGAGAGCTAAAGCGTTTAGCTTTTCTTGACTTAAAGTCGATCGTAGGTAGTTCTTTACTCTCTTCAAGCAAGAGAAGCTTCTTTCACCTGAACAATTTGCCGCTGGTGTACAAAGAGCCATACGAAGTGCTATATCCAAGTTTGGATAAATGTTTCCTAGATTCTGTTCTTGCAGGAATGAAGACAGACTTATTAATGATCCAGAAATTGGTTTTATTGAAATTCTTTCAGACGAAAGGTAGCTTTGAAAGTGTAGTAATTCCTGAACTAAGTCTGTTTCTAAATCATTAGGATACATTTTTTGTAAAAAACTGGCTTTTTCTGTCAGAACTGATGGTAACAACTCATTCATTTTGGTAAGAAATGAAAATTTTTCGTTAAATCCTTGATAAGCCTCTTGCCGTTTTGCTAACTCGGATATGAGTCTATCTATGACAACGAGAAACGTATTAACCCTGAAGTGATCACTCGCAGCTATTCCAATATCTTCATCTGGTGTCTCATCAAATATTTTTTTCTTTTTGGTTGTCTTTTTTTCATCTCTCTTGTATATTCTTTCGATACACTTAACTCGATCGCCTTTTCTTCGAAGTACTTGAAATTCTCTCGTTCAGCTATGAAAAACTTACGAAGTGATTCGTAAAGATCAGCAACGGTAATCAAATCTATGTTAGAAGTCTGAATTTGAACATTCACTTTGTTTATTCTCTCTAAAAAAACATCCCATACAACAACCATTACCGCCGTTTCCAGTTTTTCTAAATTCAAAAGTATTCCCGCCGCTTCCTGTCGCGTTACAGGCTTTTCGGTACAGTCATCGTTGATTGATTGCAAAGTTTTAAGAACTTCGGGCCAAGATTCTTTTAAACTTTTACATGCATCCTCTCTAGCTGACCAACGTGTCTCACTTCATATTTTGTGGAGGGAATTTTTTTATTGTCAAGTCACAGTCGTTTAACTATCAGTTATTTGATTAATATGATCTCTATAAGATATTGAACTAGTTTTTTATTTAATAAAAATCAGTCAATTTTAGTCAGTATTTTTATTAGACCATCGATATTATATCGATAGAATTGGGTAAGCAGATCTCATAATTATTAGGTACAAGGAGAAAAAATTATAGCAGTTATCAGTGAAGAATATACGTAAAAATTACTAAATTTCGATTATAATATCAAATCGCGATATTCTAAAAGTTCATAATCATTAATGTATAAAGCGTTTAGGAATTGTTCATGCAGAGATGTTGAAATATTTATTAATTAGCACTGTATATGAGAATATTTCGATTTTTGTTAAATATTTCAATTTCTCTCCAATTTTCGAAATTCGTATTACGTGTGTGTATAATAATTTTTTTTTTTTAATTTGTAAACCGAAATAATAAATTTATGAACTAAATTTGCCGCCCCTTGAAATTTGCCGCCCTAGGCTCCAGCCTACTCAGCCTGCTGGTAAATCCGCCACTGTGTGAATGTGAACAATTGTTAACTGAATATCATTGTAATAATGTGATATCTTCTTATTTCATATAATAGGGTTCATAGAATTTTTACGCCGTTGGCTCACACTGTCCTCATTTGGGGACATGCCCTAGGGCCCAAAAGGACATTTTGAAAAAAAAAATAAATATATCAAAAAATTGCAAAAAAAGCATAGGTACTGTAGAAAATTATTCAGATTTTTATCTTCAAAATTCATAATTCGTGAGCGAGAGGGTTAACAGCATCAATGTAGTAATCTAGTAATAATGTATCGTAAAATAAATAGTAAACATCCCAATACCAATGTGGTAGATGTGATTTTGATGAAATATATTGTGATATGGAACTCGTAAAGCACTAAATGAGTGAAGTAATAATAAAAAAATTATATAAAAACCTGCCTTAATGTTTCAAATTTGCCTTAACTTGGTTAGTTTTTCTTAAAACCATAGCTGTTTCCAATCATGTAGCACCATCAGAAAGGTGGCAGATAAGTTTCATTCTTCGTTCTATAAATCTGAGTAAAGTAATCCAATCCGATAATACCTATTCAGAAAGAAAAATCAAAATTAGAACATGACATTCGAAGTTAGCAATAGAAACTAAGAAAAGAAAATAATTTAAAAATTAAATAAGTCTTAAATTGAATTTATTAAAACCATACTGTAGATAGATGTCAAAACAGAAATGAAATGAAAAATGGCAGATGGATAACAAATTGGAAAAAGTTACTTAAGAAATCAAGCTTAATGAAGAAATATTCAAATAAGACCAAACAGCAATACAAAACTCAATAACCAGAAGAAATTTTACAAATTGTTATTTCTATAAGTGAAATATTTAGAACTAGGTAGTTGTAAATAGGTATAAGGTGTTAAAAAAGTCAAGAAGTGCGGGAGTGAAGTGAGAAAAGGTTAGTTAACTAACGGGTTGTGGAAAAAATCAACATTAAATTTGGAAGAGTCAATGGATGAAAATTCAGATGAATATTAATTTTAAGAACGAAACCACAGATAAGGATAAATAGTAAACAAATCTGTAAGCATGAAGCCAAAATAATAGTTCCATATACAAATAAAAGTTCCTGATATTGAAATAGACAAGTTACTTTGAGAAAAAGATAATATAACCCTAATAGCACACCATGTCCCATGGACGTCCCTATTTGGTACAAATCATGTCCGAATGTCCGGGACTTAAAATCATTATCCTTGGGACGTCCGATTCAGTGCATTTCATGAATTTCCCCAAAGGACTTCCTATGGATGTCCCAATCGGTACATCGTATGAAACGTCTCTGCGAGGACGTCTTTGGGATGTCCTGGGTCGGATATATTTTGTAATGTTTCCTAGGACATCCATCGGACGTCCTTGTTAGTAAGTATTGTGGCATGTCTTTGAAAGGACGTCCCATGGTTGTCCTGGTACGGGACATTTAGGTACATCCCGCATGAATGAATATTGGACGTCCCAATTGTTAATTTTAGATTACCTCCCTGCGAGGACTTCCTTGGGATGTCCTGGTCGGATTTATTTTGTAGAATTTTCTAGGATATCCATTGGATGTTCTGGTTGGCATGTATTTGGCATGTCATTGAAAGGTCTTCCTATGGTGGTCCTGGTACGGGGATATTCTGGAACGTCCTTGATGGATGTACATCGGACGTCATCCCAATCAGTGAATTTCAGAAAATGTCCCTGTGAGGACTTCCTTGGGATGTCCTGGATTGAACGTTTTTCGGAATGTTTCCTAGGTGCATCCATCCAAAGATGAAGGACGGATGATCATAAAAATAAAAAAAAATTCGAAAACAGTTACAATAATTAGTCCTCCATGTGTACCCAGTACCCGTGTATACATCACAGCTAGTGTTTTCACGAAGAGGTATAAAATAGATCGCATATTTACAATAGGGCTAAACATTATAGCGAAAACAACCCATCTGAAATAAAACCTTTTTCACTATCATTGAGGTCATCAGGAGCCATATTCTCAAGTTTCTGCGTATGCCAATACGATTCACAACAATGAAAATAAAAAAATTATGTTTGTCTCTCTTGTTCGTATAAGGATTGAAATCAAACAATTCCTCTATGTATGGTTACCGTGCATAAAGTTGTTTTCTGTGTTTTGTGTTATGTTTTCAAGTGAAGTGTTGACGAATTGACAGACAATTGTTGAGTATTTACCAGCTATGGCGGCTTTTCTATCGTCTTTTGTGATTAATTAGTTCAGTGACTGTTCTGTTAGTTATTTTGTGTTCATTCAGTGTAGTTATATCTTTAAATGAAAATAAAAGTTTTGTTATTCTATTCAATAGTTATTACTAACCTATTCAACACTGTTTTGAAAAAGATGTTTCCGTAAGACAAGTAGAGTTGTGTGTATCCTTTAAACATGTACAAAACTGAATTGAATGACTCTGAGAGAGTTCTGAACTTTCCTAGTGAGTAAATCTGGTTCCATCCGAATTGGTATCTCCAGTAATCCACAACAATATCATAATCTTAGTCCTGAAACACATCTGATAATTCTGCACATACTAAGGACGTCCAATTTGTACTTTCGATTGATGTAATTGGGGGACGTCCAATGAACATCTCAGGTGGATGTGAATATCCTTATAGAACGTCCAATTTTGGTGAGAAGTCGAGACATTGTTGCTTCCCACAGATGTCCAATGGACGTGCGTGGTTCCAATACTGCACGTCCTAAGGACGTACCAATATTGCACGTCCTAAGTACGTCCAAGATGTACTTTCGATTGATGTAATTCGGGGACGTCCGATTAACATCCCAGGTGGATGTCCATTGGATATCCTTATAGAACGTCCAATTTTGGTGAGAAGTCGAGACATTGGTGCCTTCCACGAATGTCCAATGGACGTCCGCGGTACCAATTTTGCACATCCTAAGGACGTCCTGAATGTCCTGAGAGGATGTCCTATGGATTACCATCGGACTTCATGGTGCTATTAGGGAAGTAGCAAACTAACATCGATGGAAGATCACGACGAAAAACAGGTACGAACATTCATTTGAACTTCCGAAACCCAAAAACGATTCGAAACTGATAATTTAAACTTCATCAGAAACTTTTCAATATAACCCTAGATTTTCATGAACGATTTATAAAAGTAGTGTAGTCATTTTTGAGTAAGCCAAACAGAAAATTCGTTCTGAACTTTTGACAATTGTTAAAAAAAAAATGGTAAAATTGTTATTTCCGTCAACCGATTGCACCCCTACGCACAACCCTCGGAAGTTTTTGAGAGACTTGCGTGAGCTAGGGAAGACGCAGCCCTTACCTTTTAACGTATGATGCCATGCACGAGACCGGTGAATCGGTGGATCGAACCCACGACTCCACGCTTGCGAGGCGAACGCTTTACCAGCCGACCACCACGGCCCATAAGGTAAAGTAATAGATTGTAGTAAAGAGCGTGTAACTGGAAATTTCAATAGGATGACGTGGGTTTTTCTTAGAGCAGGTAGAGTTGAGCCCAGAGTAATCGTGTTCACTGTTTTTTTGAGAGAATTTTAATAATTTCATAAAAGATTGTTTTGGATAATAATTTATTTCATTTGAATAAAATAAAACAACAAACAATTTACATTTCATATTTATTGGTTATTCTTTACATAATTCATTAATTTCAAAAAATTCATATCAAGAACTGGAAAAAAAGCCCAACTGCACCCCGTCTGAGAGAGAGAGAGAGAGACACTCATCTATACACCGACTGAGATAAAAAGGAAAAAGTAAAGACATGGTAAGAAAAGAGTAAGGTATGAAAAATTATAGCCAGGCATATAAATTTCTCTATCAACAAAAATAAAAACAAAACTCATGAATTTAAAATAAATAATTACATTAAGGACATAATAATATAAATAAAAAATCTTCATCATAAACGTCCACCAAACGAAAAAACCGTAAAACACGTCACGTGTCAGCGCGGACAGAATTTCGTCGAATTCTCATTACATAAAAGTCAGCCGAGATTTAATGCAAACTGATTCATTTCAAAACATATATCTTGTCGGATATTGTCTCATCGCCTGCTCCAAAATTACTACTTTTACTTTTGTAAAGACAAAGAGACATTTGTAGGAATGCGTGCAGCTGTAGTGGCTGAAAGAAGGATTCGTCGCTATTTCAGCGGTTTGACAAGCAGATCTGTATCGAAGGGCTCGAGAAAAAAGTTAGATTGGAAAAGGCGGTGACTGGAGTGTTCAAGTGATTTATATATCTTAGATACTTTGCAGCTTATTTACGGAAATTATATAAATTAGTTATTTATGGAACCAGTTGTGAAAAGACTTATTTTATGTGTTAAACAAATGTCATGTTTACCAAAACGAGCGAATGCAGTGAGCGACCGTTGCAAATTGCATGTGTCAAATAAAATTAGGCTTTTCATGAAGTGTTGAGTTCGAAATTGTATCTAACAAAGCTGTTGGAATACAGGGTGTTATTTAAGTACGTGGCCAAACTCAAAGGGGTGATTCTTTAAGTGATTCTAAGACGAAAAGTTCATATAAACATAAATCCGGTAATGCTTCGTTTTCAAGATACAGGGTGTCAAAATTTTTAAAAGAAATCGTTTTTGTCGTAAATATCTTAATAACCCTTAAACCGATTTTATTGAAATTTGGCAGTGTAATTGGAGGTCGTAAAGGGCGAATTTAACCCTAACTATATCAAAATTATCATGTCCAGTGGCGTCCCGGAAGGCACTGTAACCAATATTTTTGACAGAAAACATGTGCGCCACTGATTTTTTTGCAATTTTTGTATTTGTTTCACATTGAGCAACTGAAATTACAACTTTTTATATCTAGAATTTTTTTCGTATCTTGCTTTGTTTTTGAGAAAAACCATAATAATCACTTCATTGCACGTCCCTGGCACAACACAATAAAAAATTGTTTTTATAGGGTTTTTAATGATTGCAGGTGAATCTGTTATGCTTAAAAATCGTTTGTTTCATTTGGCCAGTGCGTGCATAGTGGTAACGCCGGAAATGCCAAAGCAACATCAAACAAGAAACACCCTTTATTAAAACTACACTGAAACAAAAATGGTACCTAGGCAATTTGTTTCTGTAAGAATACATTCAATAATAACTAACACAAAACTTACAATAGTTGCTCAAAATGTCCTCCTTCAACTTCAATGCAAGCATTAACTCGTCATAACATCGATTCCCGAACACGTTGAAATATTTCCGGCGTATGTCTTATCTGATCACATGAATCCCGTATTCGTTGGATTAATTCTTCTTCAGTGTTGACTGGAGTTTTATAAACGAGGGACTTTGAATGTCCCCAAAGGAAAAAATCCAAGGGATTTAAATCCGGTGACCTGGGCGGCCATGACTGTGGACCTGCGCGACCGATCCAGTTTTCTCCATAAGTTTCATCCAGATATTGACGTGCTACTATGCTGAAGTGAGGTGGAGCCCCATCGTGCATAAACCACATTGCTCCTCTTACTGCCAGTGGGACATTTTCTAGTAGTACAGGTAATACAAATTCCAAAAAATGACGATACTCTTGACCATTTAATCTCGGGGGTAAAAAATGAGGTCCAATGAGATAATCGCCAACAATACCAACCCAGTCATTCACGGAAAACTGCTGTTTCTATACCCGCATGGGGATTTTCTTCTGCCCACATATAGTTGTTATGAAAGTTCATAATTGAATTGTGGGAAAAACACGCTTCATCGGTAAATAATATACTGGATAAAAATGTCGGAGATGCAATCTGTTGTTGCAAAAGCCACGTAGTATAAACACCTCGCTTGGGAGAATCCGCAGGAAATAACGCTTGAACACGCTGTATGTGGTAAGGATACAGTTGGTACTCTTTCAAAATCTTCCATACAGTAAAGTGAGAAATGTTTAATTGTTGTGCAATTTTGCGTGTGCTTGTATCGGGGCAACGCTCAACTTCATGTAAAACTTCTTCCTCCAGCGCCACTGTTCTTACCGTTGCAGGTCTCCCAATAAGAGCAGCCGACCTTTGAAAGGTGCCAGATTCGCACAGCCTTTCATGTATTCTCACAAATGTTTGCCTATTTGGAATATTTCGATGAGGATATCTTTCTTGATAAATGCGTCTAGCCGCTCTGGAATTGCTTTGGGCCATTCCATAGACAAAATGCATATCGGCCATTTCCGAGTTTGTAAACCGAACCATTTTCAGATATCAGTAACAAATTTTCTATCTCAAAACTCTTGAAAACACTTCAAATAATTACGTATGTATCGTTTCAATTTTCATTAATTTTGATAGAAAATTCTAATACTAGAATAGAGTATTGATATGAAAAAATATTAGTTAGACCCCAGTTTTTGATGGTTTAGTAGTTGAAATGTTTTATTGTGTTGTCACAGGGATATGCAATGAAGTGATTTTTATGTTTTTTCTCAAAAACAGAGCAAGATACGAAAAAAATTCTTGATATAAAAAAGTTGTAATATCAGTTGCTCAATGTGAAACGAATACAAAAATAGCAAAAAAATCAGTGGCGCACATGTTTTCTGTCAAAAATATTGGTTACAGTGCCTTCCGGGACGCCACTGGACATGATAATTTTGATATAGTTAGGGTTAAAGTCGCTCTTTACGACCTTCAATAACACTGCCAAATTTCAATAAAATCGGTTTAAGGAACATTAAGATATTTACGACATAAACGATTTCTTTTAAAAATTTTGACACCCTGTATCTTGAAAACGAAGCATTACCGGACCTATGTTTATATGAACATTTCGTCTTAGAATCACTCAAAGAATCACCCCTTTAAGTTTGTACTTAATAACACCCTGTATATAGTTTATAGTGAACGCTCTGTATTCTACTGTTATACTATGTAGTCACAGTAAATTCTATTGAATTTTGAAGAAAAAACATCCAAGTTTTTGAAAGTATTTGTCAAGACTTGGAAGCAGCTTTCAAAAATAAGGCAACTAGAAGGAAGCTATTCTTTTAGTTGATTTGGACGAGAAAATAAAATTAGATTTGCTGACGAGCTTGTAACATCTACCTTAGAAGAAGAGATTATCTTCAAAGAACTCATAAATCAAGATGGGGAAGTTCCAATAGGATGGTGAAAAAGTTCTATCTTCCAAAATTGGAGCACAAAAAGTTGGACGGGAACGTCAGAAATTGGATAGGGTTTTGGAGACAGTCAAAAGATACACGAAGAGCCTGATATACAATTCAAAGACAAATTTAAATACCTTTTACAAGCTACAGAAGAAGATTCACCAACACGGAATTTGATCGTTTTTCACCCTCCAGCACTAACTAGATGAAAAGAACGCATATATTCAAAACTGTTTATTAGTCAGGCATGGCATACACAAGGTATCTGTATAGTTAAATAATTGGGATAGTACTAGAATAAGGTAATTTTTGCATTTTTATCAAAACAGCTACGAATATTAAAGAGAAGCTTGTTTATAGAATGCATTTTTCATCATGTGATTCACTTGATTGGAAAATATCATGTCCGACTGAAAAATATACACCCAAATTATTTGCTGTATTTACAAGAACCAATGAAATACCTTTAAGCTTAATACCCACAAAAGCTTAAGTCCTCATCCTAGCTAGCTTGATTCTGAATAACATATCTGTGATGTGGAGGGGTTGGTAATGAGCAGTATTTTTCGGGGAGTGTAAAAATATTCCCCAAATGAGCATTCATCATCAAATTAGCTAGTCCAGCTCCTGATTGTTTTAAAAAACAATACTGTTGTATCGTTCGCACAAAAATGACACTTACTATATATCATACAAGATAAGAAGGACGAAATATACAGTGTGTGCCCAAGATAAGGATGAAAATGGGAAAAGAGTTGCACAATTAAGGAGTCAATGAATACATATTGAAAAATCCCAAAAATGTTGTTTACTTCCGGAGATATTCGGAAAAAAGCGAAATTTGACGATTTAGTTTTTATTTTTGCCTGAAATTATTTGAAAAGTTTCTAAAAACCAAAGGCACTTTCTAATTGCCACTTTTTTACCTCTACAAAACGGGGTTTACAAAATCTCCGTACAACATTTCGTGTAGAAGAAACCATTATCACCTTTGTTTTTTTATATCGCACGAAAAAAATGTATACCCTTGTAGGACATAGCATTTTTTATTGCAAATGCAACAACGTACGGCACAATATGTTTTCCTATTTTTTGAAGAAACATTCTCAATTGAAAATTGAATCAATACATGACTCGTCTGGAAATGGAAAAACCCTACGATAAAATTGAAGTTACTTTTTTGTAATATCTAACAGAAAACAACTACTTCCCCGGCTAAAGCCACGCTGGACATTGAACTACATTTGATAGATATTGAGAAAGACCCTATATAACTTGAGAGAAAAAATCTGAAAGGGAAAATTTGCATTTTCATTCAGATAGTTGATTATTTATTGAATGTCCAGTTTCCTTTGGAGATTCTTATCTATGAATGAGATAAGGTAGAATGTTATTCAGAAGTCACAGAATATCGCTCATTCTATTGATGCGTGAATTGTATCTCTCTCGCTAGGCCTTCAATACATTTTGGTCGACAAAAATCTATTTCACTCTTCTAAGATCATCAGGGAGGTCGGAAGAATTGGAAAACATACTCTTTAGAAGCAATTTCACGCTGTAATGTGCAGTGAAACTTTGAAAATATTTTTCTGACATAAAACCTGTCTTGGGTATGGCATGTTTTTTTTTATTCAGTTAATACGCTTATTACAATTTTTTAACTTAGGCGTCTTAGAAACAATTCTTGTCAACATGCATAGCTGTCAGTTTCCATAAATGATTTTCGCCTTGAATGAGTATTTCATTGTTGTTATTGTTGTTATTGCCTTCGTTTCTTGTGCATAAAAATGGAGGGAAGTAATTTTACAAACGAAGAAAAGTTTGATAAGCTGTCCTTATACATTTTATGCCAAAGAAATTGTGTAGAATCAGAACATATGCATTCGAACAAATATCCGGAGAGAAAACAACCTGGCAAATATATTTTCAGGCGTTCAGTTCATAATTTGCTGTGCTATTCCGATAAAAAACTGTCTGGTGAAGAAAATAATACCTAGTTTTACAATCAGTCATTGAAAACCCAGAAAGTTCAACTAGAGAAATTTAATACCAGACCTATATCAGCAGCTCAATTTGTTTTAAGAAAAAATAAATTCAAGCCATATAAATTTCGAATTTGTCAAGGCTTAAGACCAGGAGATGACGAGCGGGGTAGACATTTTTGCGAGTGGTATACAAGAATGTGTGATGGCAATGTAAATTTTCCATCTGATCAAAACAAATTACACATGTGAAGAGATCATCCAGATACCAACATCGATTCGGATTCAATATTTGGTGTAGAATTTTTGGCACAATGGTTTAAGGTCCATTCATCTACCAGACGTCTTTAACTACTCAACGATACCTTCGTCTGTAACGACAAGATCTGGAAGATGCATTGGATAATATGCCAGTGGAGACTCTGCATAATTGCTGGTTTCAACAAGATGGTGCACCATCTTGTTGAAACCAGCTGCTCGCCAATACCTGTGTGAGCGGTACCCAAGAAAATGGATTGGCACTCATAGTGATACACCCTGGCCAGCAAGGTCACCAGACCTAACACCTTCAGACTATTTTTTTTGTGCCATATTAAAAATGAGATATACAAAGAAAATTTTGAATACGAGGGACACTTACTTCGCACAGTACGATCTGCATTTGATAGAATTGCCCCTGAAATGATGGATATTGTTATAGATTTCACAGTGAGACAGGCTTACTTATGTCTACAAACTGGAGGTAATATGTTTGAACACACTCTCTAGCACTTACGATTTACAATCTTTAACAAAAATTATTGCCTTCTTAGTTCTTATTTTTTAGTTTTTGTTAAATATTCATAAGCATTTCTTCTGAATAAAAATGTAGAAAAACATATTGTGCCGTACATTGTTGCATTCGCAACAAAAAATGCTATGTCCTACAGGGTGTAAATTTTTTCGTGCCATATAAAAACAAAGTTGATGATAGCTTCTTCCAAACGAATCGTTGTACGGAAATTTTTTGAACGCCATTTTGTAGAGGTGAAAAAGTGGCAGTGAGAAAGTGCTTTTTGTTCTTTGGAAACTTTTCAAATAACTTCAGAAAAAAACAAAAACCATATCGACAAATTTCGTTTTATTCCGGATATTTCCAGAAGTAAACAACACTTTTGGGATTTCTCAACACCTATTTATTGAACCCTTAATTGTGCAGCTTTTTGCCCCTACTGGGTAACTCTTACGGTTACCAAGATCCCCATGCTGTTCATCATTATCTTGGAAACACTGTATATGGAAAACAAGAGGGGCCCCAGTATAGAACCTTGCGGGGCACCATTTGGAAGTTGGCGACATGTTATGTTTGTACCTAACGAACTGACTCCTTCCTAAAGCATAGAAAAGATTTGTCACTGAAGCCAATGTTATGAAGCTTGCCAGCAGTAAGCGATGTAGCTATTGATTCGAATATTCATTATCTTGGGCACACTGTATATGGAAAACAAGAGGGGCCCCAGTATAGAACCTTGCGGGGCACCATTTGGAAGTTGGCAACATGTTATGTTTGTACCTAACGAACTGACTCCTTCCTACAGCATAGAACAGATTTGTCACTGAAGCCAATGTTATGAAGCTTGCCAGCAGTAAGCGATGTAGCTATTGATTCGAATATTCATTATCTTGGGCACACTGTATATGGAAAACAAGAGGGGCCCCAGTATAGAACCTTGCGGGACACCATTTGGAAGTTGGCGACATGTTATGTTTGTACCTAACGAACTGACTCCTTCCTACAGCATAGAACAGATTTGTCACTGAAGCCAATGTTATGAAGCTTGCCAGCAGTAAGCGATGTAGCTATTGATTCGAATATTCATTATCTTGGGCACACTGTATATGGAAAACAAGAGGGGCCCCAGTATAGAACCTTGCGGGACACCATTTGGAAGTTGACGACATGTTATGTTTGTACCTAACGAACTGACTCCTTCCTACAGCATAGAAAAGATTTGTCACTGAAGCCAATGTTATGAAGCTTGCCAGCAGTAAGCGATGTAGCTATTGATTCGAATATTCATTATCTTGGGCACACTGTATATGGAAAACAAGAGGGGCCCCAGTATAGAACCTTGCGGGACACCATTTGGAAGTTGGCGACATGTTATGTTTGTACCTAACGAACTGACTCCTTCCTACAGCATAGAACAGATTTGTCACTGAAGCCAATGTTATGAAGCTTGCCAGCAGTAAGCGATGTAGCTATTGATTCGAATATTCATTATCTTGGGCACACTGTATATGGAAAACAAGAGGGGCCCCAGTATAGAACCTTGCGGGACACCATTTGGAAGTTGGCGACATGTTATGTTTGTACCTAACGAACTGACTCCTTCCTACAGCATAGAACAGATTTGTCACTGAAGCCAATGTTATGAAGCTTGCCAGCAGTAAGCGATGTAGCTATTGATTCGAATATTCATTATCTTGGGCACACTGTATATGGAAAACAAGAGGGGCCCCAGTATAGAACCTTGCGGGACACCATTTGGAAGTTGGCGACATGTTATGTTTGTACCTAACGAACTGACTCCTTCCTACAGCATAGAACAGATTTGTCACTGAAGCCAATGTTATGAAGCTTGCCAGCAGTAAGCGATGTAGCTATTGATTCGAATATTCAGTTCTATCCATGACTCACATTTATTCATTTTTCATTTTCCATATTGTGAACCAGCGTTATTTGAAGATCCATCAATTACGCATTAATAATGACCCTATTGCTTAACCTTCACTAATAGCAGTCTTCAATTACTATCTTACTACGTGGTGAAATGACCATCTGGCCGTTCTAGAGAGAGATAAGACCGTCCAATGTGTGAAAAACTGCCGAATGTTCGTAAACATATTGATAACCGCGACACTTGTTTTGGTTCGTAATCTATTTGGAATATTCGTAGTTGAAAAAAGTAACATCAACACGTGTTGAATTCGATAGTTTGTGATTTATTTTAACAAGTGTTATCGCTGTATAAACAATGATACGTAATCGGGTTTCGTTGTTTGAAAATGAGCTAATGTATTGTAAGTATATCCGTATTCAACATTTTTTTCAGTTCAAATTGGGTTTTGTTAGTCAAAGTCCAATTTACTTTATTGTTGGAAATTAGAAAAATTTATTGATACAGCTTATTCAACTTTATGATAATGTTAAATTAAGCCATTAGTCATGGATATTAAAATATTCATTAACAAAATGAAATCCAATAAAACGGAAGACATATACGGTTTCAGCACATTTGTTATAAAAAATTCTGGAATATATTTATTGGAACTTACAGATATTATCAATGCTTGCCTTAACGAAGGAGTTTTTCCAGAAAAATTTAAAATGAGCAAAGTAATCCCTGCCTATAAAAAAGGTGACCCGTCGATACCAAAAAATTTTCGACAGATATCTATTCTCCCAGTCATTTCTAAAATATCGGAAATGACAATACACTCATATTTTATATCCTTTTTGGACACTCATAAAATTATATCACCACAACAATATGGTTTCAGAAAGGGGCTGTCCACTGCTGATGCGGTACTATCCTTAACAAATTCTATCAAAAGATCGTTCAATGATAATAAATCATAATATATTATTAGAAAATCTCAGTTGCTATGGAATACGTGGTAGAGCACTAGATTTAAAGAAGTCTTACTTACACGAAAGAAAGCATATTGTAGTAGCTGGCGAAGAACGAAGTGATATAACTATTGTTAAGAGAGGAGTGCCGCAAGGATCAGGTTTGGGTCCCCTTCTGTTCTTGATTTACATAAATGACCACCCGTTCACTATGAATTCTATAAACGTATCAACCATCATGTATGCGGACGATACAACCTTTGGCATTGATTTGGGAAAAGAAGAAGATACTGAACTCGTAATTTATTTTTTTATCACCAGTCTCCCCTCAGAAAGAAATAATTCTATCCTTGAAAAATTCCTACTTTCAAGAAATTTTTCATTTGAACTGACATATTCTTAAATAGTTGGTTGATAATAATAGCTCATACGTTTTCATTACTTATAAAGGAATGTGTTTCAAATGGAACTTTCCACAATTCTTTCAAAACTGCCATTGTTCTACCGTTACTGAAAAAAATGCGATGCATTGAACATTGAGAACTACAGACCGATTTCCATCATACCTGTCCGTTAAAGTTCCTGAACTCTTAGTGAAATATAGACTGTCCCGATATTTAGAAACAAATTCACTGTTGTGTGCAGGTCAAATCCACGATCAGAGATATTTTGAGGAGGCAAACATTCAATCGTTACCTTGTGAGATGTGACAAAGGCTTTAGAATGTGCCTCTCATGATATTTTATCAAAAAAAAGTGAAACATTATGGTGTTAGAGGCATACCCCGTACTATTTTCCAATCTTATCTGAATGGTAGATCTCACATGTGTTAATTTTGGGGCCTTTGTTGTTCATCATCTATCAATCTATCATCTATCAATGACTTGTGCCATGAGACTAGGGATAATCATCTGGGGCTCAAGTCATGGGTGGAACATAGTTTTCCTATGTCAAAAGAAAATCATCAGAATCATTTTCAATATAAATACAAGAGACTCCTGCAGAGGAACCTTTAGGTTACACAGACTACTAACTGTGTCAGCAATCTACATCTATGAATTAATAAAGTTTATTATCAATCATCCAGGCCATTTTGACACACATCGCAAAACACATATTTACGGGACAAGGCAAAGAAAAGACTTCGCATATCCCATTCATGCAACATCCTTATATGAACGTAGCACTTTCTATAGCGCAATGAAATTTTATAATAACCTCCCACAAGATATAAAAGATATTGGAGTTGCCAACAGATTTCTGAAGTCTGTAAGAGAATTTCTATGTAACTTAGAGCCCTACGATACTGATGAATATTTTCTGGCCTGCAGAAATTTATGAATCCAATTTTATGTCTACAAAATCATGCTATACATTGATAAATAATTTATTTAAAAATTATCTCTAGTTTTGATAACAATGTGAAATGTCACATATTTTAAATTATTTGTCTTTGTGTTTGAAACCTGAATCCATTCATTTAGAATGTTTCATATCTTTTTTAAACTTACATGTAAAAATTTTGATATTTTAGAAGTTTTTGACGTATTTCTCAGACAAAAATATTCTGCCACTCTTGTGAATGATTATAAAATACTCTGTGGAAATAAATATATCTGTATCTGTATCTGTACCGTCGTATGCTTTCAATCAGTACTGTACTATTTGCTGATGACACCACTCTAATAATTCTGATAGGATTCTGCATCCTCTATCTGCAAAATTGTTTTTGGAACAAGCCAATAATTAGTTCAATACAAATAACCTTAAAAACAGTGATAAGAATCAAGAGTTATTGACATCCTCTAACACGAACATTCCAACTGGTAAGACTGTCCAATTACTTGATATGGTGATTGATGACAAGCTGAATTGGGCAGCTCACATCGAAAAAATAAATAATATATATACAGTTATGGAAAGAGAAATGCAAATTTAATTAGAGCATCTAGTAGGTTGTCAGTCTCCCAGAAGAATTCATTTGACTATCACCTCTATAATCTTATCAGCACATATGAACTATTATATCTCACATTGAGATTATTTAAGAGAAAAATCAAAGATTTTCTATTGCAACATTGCTTTTATTCAGTTTTGGAGTTTTTACAATATTTCAAATATTTTTCATTCTGAATTGAACAAACCACTAATTTAACAAAAGCATCTAGTTCAAAAAAGTATTAATGTGTATGTAATATTTTTATATTCTTTTAATTTATGTTATTTATATCGTAAATTTATCTTTTGTTCCTAGAAGTGAGTCATCTACCTAAAATAGTCAAATATTGTATTATATCAATACGGCATGTTTGCTCTCATGGACAAGTCAGTTAAAAAGCTTGATGATCGATAGAATTTTAACATTCAAAGAACATATTTCTTACATTACCAATAAAATATCAAAAAACATAAACTTCGTGTTTAGAGTGGAACCATATTTAACACCATGGTCTAGGAAAACAGTGTATAATACGATAATATTACCCCATTTCACATTTGCATCGTCTATACTATACTTGGCAAATAAAAATGAGATGGAAAGGATGCAGAAATTACAAAATAAAGCCATGAGAGTTGTATTGAATGTTCCAAGAGACACGTCCATCAAGGTCATGTTACGTACATTGAACTGGCTTTCGGTAGAATATTACTTGGAGTACCGCACCATGATCTTAATCCACAAAATGAAAATTTCATTAACCCCATCATATCTGTCATCTAAATTAGTATACAACAACAACTTACACAACTACAACACACGAAGAAGGGCAGACATACGAGTCTCAACAAAAAACAAAAAAAGCTCCGAAAAATCTATTTTTCATAAAGGCATGGTGTGTTACAATGAGTTGGAAAATTCTTTGAAAACCCGCGACGCTATTACAACTTTCAAAAAAGAACTGAAAATATGTCTATTACGCAAGTGTCATACATGATTGTCACTATTACTCTTGGCTACCGACTCATATAAAAGTTCATATGTTTTAATATGTTTTATTATTGTATATTTTATTTTTCATAATTGTATATAGTGTTATATTTTGAACAAATTCTATTATATATATATATATATATATATATATATATATATATATATATATATATATATATATATATATATATATATATATATATATATATATATATATATATATATATATATATATATTTTACCTATGACTGTAAACATTAGCTTTATGTGCCAAATAAAGAAAATTAATTTGATAATTTACATCACAACACTATGGAGTATATTACAATTATTCCTTGATGATTCTTGGCATCAAGCTACAATTTCTTTGTGTCAACCTGCTTTTTTGTCTTCTGTTTCTGATCCCATCAGTTCAATTCTTCCTCAATACTTAGCTAAATTAAATACTGCTTTCCATGACAATCCCTACAGTAAATTCAAGTTAAACTCAAGCCAGTAAATAATAGTGGTCAAGACGTGATCAACGTGAACGACGTGATAACTGCCATTGATCCATCTGTGAGCACACAACAGAATCAGTGGTCGTTGCTTCTATATCTATAGGTTGGTATTTTTTTTTAATCTGTACTATCTTGGGGATCATTTCAGTTAACGGCATTTCCATGATGACCTGCTAGATGGGGTGATATTTGTGGCTCCAGTATCTTAGTGGCAGGCATGCCGCTGGTTGCTACTGACTAGTCGGATCAGCCATATATGATCATTCTAGAATTTTCCACACTTTCTTCTGTAGACATTGAAGGTTGCCCTGTATTTTTGGAAGATTTTCTTTAGGTGATGATTCCGTATTAACATGAGGAATTCAACAACGTTCAAAATTTGTGGCACTAGCCTTTCAGTTTTTTAACATTAGCCATACGGTAGAGTTGATGATAATTGCTGCTTCCCGTCTTATTAACATACGGAACAAATCATTGAACAAAAAACGTCCACCTAACGATTTCACACGTCTCCACTATCATTACACATATTGCGGTCTTTTTGGATGGTGATTTGTTTTTATTAAATATCGTCCTGCGTTATTCCTTATCTTATCGACGGAATCTCATCGCTTTAGGACAGACGTAAACAAGCTACCAGAAACTACCGCTACACAGAGACTAAAAGACTGGCTGCTCCAGGGAAATTCGGCAAACCGATAGAAATTTTGTTTGGTAGGGATTTTATTTGGGAACATTCTTCTGAGTATGATTGAAAATTTGACTTTATAAAGAAAATCCGTTCTTTGACATGGTCTTTTGGGCGTTTTAACCTTCCACGGTATGTAACTGAAAAAATATCAATTCCAGGAAATCTATTCGGGTGAATCTAGGAAATAATACCCCTGGAAAAAAACCCGGAATAAAAACCCCTCCGGACAGAAGTCCCCCAAGAAAAAAACCTACGATTAATTTGAAAAAATATTTTAATTATGATAAATTAACTCCTGTCTAAAACGTGTCGTTTAAAGATGACTGTATTGTCATTTTGACAGCGATACAAAAGGTGCATCGTTTTTTATCACCGATAAAAACGCCTGTTCTTCTTTAGCGTCTACATCTAGTATGCTTACGTCATTTTAAAGTCTGCCCTGTCAGTTATTTAAGTATTGTTGATAGTTGATACTGAAACATTACAACATGAGTCGTTTTGGGGAAGTTTCGACTCAACAAATAACAAAAAATATAGAAAAAGCAATCCCGCAATCTACAAAGAATACTAAAGCGTCAGTATGGAGACAATTTATATTCGGTCGTTAATTTATCTTGCCAAAAAACACTTCGGTTACGCGATTTTGTCATGTCAGTTTTTCTCGTAAAATTACTGATTGGCAAAATTATTTCGTTACAAAAAGAAATTTATCCGATAAAAAAAAGCTCTTGTGTTTATACTGTTGAAAAAGAAAGAGGTTTCTTCTCTTTGTCCCTGTTATTAGACTCAGACATGAATTTTGTAAAATTGTATTCTTCTTTTGATCGCTTTTTAATGAATTCGTGCAATATACAATATCTGCGAAGTTTGCATGTGATAAAAACAGAGCTTGACACAATATATTTTTTCCAGTAATTATTTTCCTTTGGCAGTAAATAGTTTTTAAATTACAGTAACTTCTCTAGAGAATTTGGGCTATGTGGGACGAGAACTTAAAGAGTTATCTTAAAAAACTCCAAGATTTTTACCATGGCCTGCAAGTGTTATGGGTATATTTTCGATCGTGATATTGATTTTACTTTCATATCTCATTTCCATGGTACTCCTACCTTATAACATGGGTTTGTCACTCGGAAAGGAATTATTCTTCAAATTTTTCAGTCCCTCAATGTAGCTATATAAATAGTCTGCCGAATTCTCGTGAATTACTAATTCCCAACAATGATGCCACTAATTTTATTTAAGAAAAACACGGATAATATTAAATACCTCCGAGTAACTCTTGACTGTCACTCAAGGTGGAACTATCATGTAGAAATTGTCGCTGAAACTTTTAGGACGTTTCAAATATTTAACAAAAATTTTCAATCTAACCCACCTTAAAAAAACTGCAAATTCTTCAGAAATAATTTTGAAAATAATACTCCGAAGAGAAAAAACTTACTACTGTACAAATCTTTCGGGTGTTGGACCTCCGACATTTTTTTTAAATCACTAATCATTCAGAAACAGAAATACTTCGATATTGTCTCCCATTTGCTTTCGACAAGAGCTAAAGGAAAAGTAAACCTCAAGTTCCCAATACTCAAAAAACTATTGGACAAAAATGTTTTATGTATCAAGTCCCTCGATTCTACAATATCATCTCAGAAACAATTGCATTGATGAATTCATTGTACCAATTAAAAAACGCAGTAAAAATTTTTTAGTTCGCCAATAACAGGAATTTAATATCGCACTTTTTAAACTTTTGAACTTCTAGAGTAGAACATTTTTCATCAATAATCTCTTTCATCATCTTCTATATAGTTTATATTTATGTGCGTTTTTATTGATCATTTCTATTGAATTTTACCATATTCATATACTATTCATAACCACCTCTATTTATAGCAATTAATAACTCAGTTTTTTTCCTCATCTCAACCATGGACAGCCGATAGGCTTTGTGGTTTTTCAGATTATTTGCAGATAGCTGAATAATCGGATAATAATAATTTTCTGTGATTAAACATTATTATTATATTATTATCTCATAAAAATAAGCCTCAAATATGCCGCCTAGCAGAGCAGCCAACAGAAGCTGAACTATGAAATGTCTATTTCTACAGGAGCAATTCTAGAAGACTTCCAGCTAGGCGATCCTAATTGAATTAATTACTGCCTTTCAAAGTGTTATTCTTTAGATTTTAATTGCTTTGCCCGCTGGGGTTTCGTATTCGTATTCGTCCGATGGGATGGGCCTTTCAATTCAGACAATTAGCAGGTAGGCTGGATTATGGCTTCGAATTGGTTATTGGAGAGGACAGGTTGTGGATTTTGCCCATCTCTTTCATTTTCCTCAGAATAAGTGCCGAAAAGTACGGGTTTCGGTAGTGTCATATTTTTATCGTTGTTTATATTTCACCCTGTAAATGGTTTATGCTTTTGGATTTTTACGAATTATATCTGAAATCAGCTATTCAATTGTGACATTTCTGATCATGAAATAGCTTCATGTGATATATATATATATATATATATATATATATATATATATATGAAACTTACTTTGACACTTTGGATTCCATGGTTCGTGTCAAATTAAGTTTCAACTAGTGACTGTAGATGTCATAAGTAACTTTCTGTTATATCTGTCTTGCCTTCACGGTATTAATTCTTGAGTGGATTCGTTTTGATTTCAAGAGCTCCATAAATCCTTTCTGATGAGTGCGTTAGCACGAAACAGCTGTCAAAGGTTAGAACTCTCGGAATTAAAACGAAAAATACTCTATTTTCACTTATATATATATATATATATATATATATATATATATATATATATAAAACCAGTTAATATTGGGGATTGCAGCAAAGTCAAAAGTGTACTCTTTTATAGAGTTTATTCCAAGCTTTCGTAAATTTTATTTACATCTTCAGGGAACTACAAAGAATTATTATGTCAATTATACATTTTGATGTTATTAAAATTTTACTTACAACTATAGTGAGGTTAGTTGACATGTTCTTAGTTCTTTGGATAGTGACATTACAGCTTAAAATTGTAAATAATAAGGAAAAAAGACTTTACGAATATAAATAACAGAAAATTTTGAAATTTCAGTCGAAAAACAAAAGACTTGTTGATTGTATCCAAGGGACACAAATCAGTTGTCAATAGAAAAGAAATCTGTAATTTTCAAGTCAATGTTACCAACTGTAATCTTGTACCAACTGTAATCTTGTACCAACTGTAATCTAGTACCAACTGTTGAAATATACGACTGTTGTTTTGTAAGTTAGGAAAAAATTACATTTCCAATTGAGTAGTTATGGAGATATTATTATTCATATGGAGAGTGTGGTCTAACGACAATAAGAAGGAATAAATCTCACTCAAATGATTTATATCAGTTCTTTTATTCATACATTTTTTGTCTTGATATATGAAGGCCATTTCCAAAAAAGTTCTCTTAGTCATATGTGTCTCTTTAGCTAATATTTTAGTTGAGTTATAATTTATTCGATGGTCAAATTTGTTTACATGATCAGCAAGAGCACATCTTTCAGGATGAAGTCTACAATCACTTTTATGTGAGGAGATTCTACTTTTCAGGCTTCTAGAAGTCTGGCCAATATAATTTTTATCACAGTCCTGACAAGGAATGCTATATACTACATTTGAAGTGGAAGTTAATGGAATTTTATCCTTCACTTTTGAATAAATTGATCTTATTGGTAAAATAGTTTTATTTGCTATTTTGACATTACATACTGAATGAAAGAGCCTGGACAATCTTGGTGTAATATCTTTTATATATGGAAGTGAAGTGAATGTAGGAAAGCAATGTTGCTAATACTAATCCTACAAATCCTACAATTCCTACATTCACTTCACTTCCATATATAAAAGATATTACACCAAGATTGTCCAGGCTCTTTCATTCAGTATGTAATGTCAAAATAGCAAATAAAACTATTTTACCAATAAGATCAATTTATTCAAAAGTGAAGGATAAAATTCCATTAACTTCCACTTCAAATGTAGTATATAGCATTCCTTGTCAGGACTGTGATAAAAATTATATTGGCCAGACTTCTAGAAGCCTGAAAAGTAGAATCTCCTCACATAAAAGTGATTGTAGACTTCATCCTGAAAGATGTGCTCTTGCTGATCATGTAAACAAATTTGACCATCGAATAAATTATAACTCAACTAAAATATTAGCTAAAGAGACACATATGACTAAGAGAACTTTTTTGGAAATGGCCTTCATATATCAAGACAAAAAATGTATGAATAAAAGAACTGATATAAATCATTTGAGTGAGATTTATTCCTTCTTATTGTCGTTAGACCACACTCTCCATATGAATAATAATATCTCCATAACTACTCAATTGGAAATGTAATTTTTTCCTAACTTACAAAACAACAGTCGTATATTTCAACAGTTGGTACTAGATTACAGTTGGTACAAGATTACATTTGGTACAAGATTACAGTTGGTAACATTGACTTGAAAATTACAGATTTCTTTTCTATTGACAACTGATTTGTGTCCCTTGGATACAATCAACAAGTCTTTTGTTTTTCGACTGAAATTTCAAAATTTTCTGTCATTTATATTCGTAAAGTCTTTTTTCCTTATTATTTACAATTTTAAGCTGTAATGTCACTATCCAAAGAACTAAGAACATGTCAACTAACCTCACTATAGTTGTAAGTAAAATTTTAATAACATCAAAATGTATAATTGACATAATAATTCTTTGTAGTTCCCTGAAGATGTAAATAAAATTTACGAAAGCTTGGAATAAACTCTATAAAAGAGTACACTTTTGACTTTGCTGCAATCCCCAATATTAACTGGTTTTATTCTTAACTAGTCAGCAACGACTACCCTTTCTATATATATATATATATATATATATATATATATATATATATATAAGGATGGAATTAGCGAGGGGCAATATATGAAAATATAAGTAGAAAAGTTATTGGGTATAACCCTCAAAATGTTCTGCAACCGTAGACACGTGTTTCGAGCTTAAGCTCTCATCAGTACGGTAAAATCAAGTGCGAAGGTGTACAACACTTGGATGTAAAAATAGAAACAAAGGAAGTCAACAACAGGAAGCCAACCACACATTTGTGCCTCCGTGGCGACGTTAGTTGTTGCCTTGTAAGCACAAGGTCTTCTAACCGAAGCCACAAATGTGTGGTTGGCTTCCTGTTGTTGACTTCCTTTGTTTCTATTTTTACATCCAAGTGTTGTACATCTTCGCACTTGATTTTACCGTACTGATGAGAGCTTAAGCTCGAAACACGTGTCTACGGTTGCACAACTTTTTGAGGGTTATACCCAATAACTTTTTTACTTATATTTTCATATATTGCCCCTCGCTAAATCCATCCTTATATATATATATATATATATATATATATATATCTAAATATTTAAATAACAAGACAGATGAATCTTAAAAATAAAATAAAATATTGAATATAAACACCATTGAAATACAAATATTTTCTAATTTTGTTAAAATAAAAAATTAAATAAATATAAAAATTATTAAGATTAAAAGATTGAGGAAATATTTTGGCACTGAAGTCGCATTGGAATAATAACATCTACTGGCATGAGCAACACCTCATGCAAGTCTATAACATAATACTCTGCTGAAAGCTTTATAGCTGCTTTCTAGTGTTTCCAACGGAATACCGAATAGCCAAGTTCTGACCTTTTTCTTGAACATTTCGTATGAGTTGATCGTTTTGAGTTCGGGCGGTAGCTCATTGAAAATTTTGGTCCCAAGAAAGTGTAACATTTTTGTCCTATCGTTTTTTCAGTTCTTGGTATCACAGCGTCACTTTTATGTCTTGTGTTGTAAGGGTGCTGAATAGGTACCAACGACGATTTATGTCTAAACTGCCTCAAGAGGATTGCAAAATCGCAAATCGCAAAATATACTAACGATACATTTTTCTTGCTGTTATTGTTTAACTTTCATTCTTTTCTTTTTAATTTGTTAAGTTCAACATACCTAGCGATATACTAAAGGTTGGGTGAAGTGATTTTATATTATCTTATAAACTGAACTTCGCCTTCTGCTTTGTGTCAATTTCTCTTTTTCGACAATAATGTACTTTGGCTCAAACTTTTATTCCACATTTTCTATGCATACTGACTCATCATTCTTGTGAACGATATAAATAAAGGGTGACAATGTTATCTCAACATGTGTTTCCTATAATCCACTGCCAATATGTTTTTCTTGGAACTCATTCAAGAAAATTACACCTGGTGAATAGTTGCGTGGAAAATTTTTATGAAACCCATAATGCGTGCTTAATATCTACCTGGAAGTCGGGTAATGAACTATAACAGTTAACAATGTGGAAGACATTACTGATAAAACTGGGTATTTTAATTGGGAAAAACCGTGAAATTTTCACTCAAATACTGGGAAGCGTGAAGTGGAAAATTCGTTGTACTAGAATTATTCTCGTTAAGCGTTATTATTTTATTTTTGCAAAGTTCGCTATCGCGGTTTGGCATTCAAAACATTCAAATACTGATACGCTTTGAAAAAAATGTTTGATAAGGAGGATTCCTTGGTGAATTTCAGTACTCACAAAAGGGAATATCCTTTTTTTTATTTGTTCAATCAATTTTTTACTTCATTACAACATAGTAAAAAATATAAATACGGTTGAAAGTCTTGGAATTGATTTTTAAAATAATAAATAAAATACCGATTGAATTTGACCTATTTGAACGCCTCCATTTTCGCGCGCTGTGGATGACTTCACATGGCGCTATCAGTGTTGTTCTTCTTCAGTGTCGTTCGTTGAGACGTGCTCTGATTGCTCTACTTGCTTGAAGTTGATATTTTATAAAAGAGTAAGACAAAAAAATGCAGTACAAGTGTTAGAGAGAGATGAAGATATGTGAAAGTGATCTCGATCAATCAGAGCAGTCTTCAATGATCAAGTCTTTCTATAGTTATGGCCATTGACACTATTGACAGTTATTAATTAGGTTAGGGATTTGCAGTTTTAATCGCTATTACTATAATGGAAAATGCTAAAAAAACATTTTATAGGTATTGTCTAGTAACACAAGAAAAGTATTTTTTTCTGTTCCAAGAGATGCGAAAATACGTAAACAATGGTGTGAGGTTAAGAGAAGAGGCGAAGTATCTCCAATATCACATTACATTGTGTGAAGATCATTTCAATGTGAGTACATTGTATTTCGATAGTTAACATGAAGTGAATTGATCAGAAGTAAGTTTTGTATGCACGAATGTTTTGTACTTACCTGCCTCACCTAAATTACTAAAGGAAAACTATAATTTGATAAACTATTTCTACTTATCAGTTCCGGTATTGTCGGATTGTGCTTTGACAAAACCGCTTTCAGTCATTGCTCTTGAGAATTTACAATTGTCACTAGACCAAAGTCGAACTATGTAATGGAAAACGCTACAAATATATAAATAAAAACAAATTTTCTATGAAAGACGACTAGCACAGTATGAATGTCAACAGAGATGAATTTCATAATGTGTCATGTGACGTCATTCTTCGTTTCGTCCAATGGTGATGCGTTTCGCAAATTTGAATTCCGCGCGCTTATTATGGACTTTTTGATTGAAGTTTTATGGAGTTAAATACAAACTAAATGATAAACTGATGTTTTAGGTGTAATTTTAAGACAATAAAGTATATGAGGTAAAAAAATCAAGTAAATTTAAATCACTTGCATATTCCCTATTGGGGACGAAATAACGTTTAATTCTGAATAAAATACAAATGATCAGATATAGAACAGTTAGGCGTTTCTCAGCAATGTTACAAAGTCTATATGGAAAGTTCCGAAGGTTTATTAATGTATTTCATCTAATCTGCGAAGGCTGTTGATTTTTCATCCTAGACAAATAAGGAGATCTATAAAGTATCTCAGGAATAAAGGGTTGCTACGAAAGCGTATAAGGGCCACTGAGATTTTTTTTTAATTTTTCCGACTTCAAACTCGGAATTTCCGACTTCGAAGTCGGAATTTTGTTTTTCCGACTTTAAACTCGGAAATTCCTACTTCAAAGTCGGAAATTCCGACTTTAAAGTCGGAATTTTGTTTTTCCGACTTTGAAGTCGGAAATTCTGTCTTCAAAGTCAGAAATTCCGACTTTAAAGTCGGAAATTCCGACTTTAAAGTCGGAATTTTGTTTTTCCGACTTTAAACTCGGAAATTCCGACTTTAAAGTGGGAAATTCCGACTTTAAAGTCGGAAATTCCGACTTTAAAGTCGGAATTTTGTTTTTCCGACTTTAAACTCGGAAATTCCGACTTTAAAGTAGGAAATTCCGACTTTAAAGTCAGAATTTTGTTTTTCCGACTTTAAACTCGGAAATTCCGACTTTGAAGTCGGAAATTCCGAGTTTGAAGTCGGAAAAATAGAAAAAAAAACTCAGTGGCCCTTATACGCTTTCGTATGGAGCAGAAGAATATTTATGAGAAAAATTAAACAGTCGAGGACACAAAATCAGTTAATTCGAATGGTTCACTTCAAAGCAACAACGAAATCCAATAAGTTTCAACTGGAAATAGACAAGCTTTCACTGAATTGCTTGAATTGCCTGAGAAAACTGCTGAACACTTAAAAAACAGCAACATATAAAATTCGAAAGGAAAATGGAAATGGAAATGAAAAAATTAATTTGGAGGAAAAAATGAAGTTGAAGTTACGGAATTGAAATAGTATATTCTGTAACAAGGTTAGAATGAAAATTCGATGCGAGTGGAAAGTTCCGAGCGCGAGCCGAAGGCGAGCGTGAGGAACCACGAACATCACGAGTTTTCATTCTAACCGAGTAGCAGACTATATTTTCTCCAGGATCAAAGATAGGAAACGTGACAGCAATAATTTTGACACTTACTCAAATTTTGCCACTACGATAACAATCAACTGCGTCAAGGCTAATGTTATTATATTATAATAGAGAGAATGTAAATACATTTAAATTGCATGGGGGCAGAGGTGTTGCAGAATACTTCTTCATTCCCAAGAGAGAGAATTCCAGCATTCTGTAATCAAATTTGATTTCAGTATTGGCTAATTCTGTGATGATCGTGGAGAAATGACATTTCTGCAGCTGGATCATGAACAGAAATGACAAGCAGGATAAAATTCAACCCATAGACGATGAGGAAAAACCACAAACGATGGAACATCTACCAGAAGTGAATGTCAAAAACTCAGATGAGTTTTTGAAGCTTTATTTCAAAATTAATGCATCATCTGAGATTGCAAGTCGCCATCCGGTTCACTGGGTAATTCAACGATGGAAACTGAGAATGCAGAAATAAGTGTCAACAAAGAAAGTCGTTCTGTCTCAACGAATTCTTATGAGAACAACAAAGATACAACTAATAATTTAGCATCCAGTAATGCATCAAAACTAGCTCAACATGACTTGAATGAAGTAGAAGATAGTAAAGCTGCTGAAGAGGAGGACGGAGAACATGTAGCAGATGTTAGCACAAACGAAAGCGATGGAAAAAGAAACTAGGGGGAGCTATAACTTGGAATTTCAAATTTCCGTTAAAACTCGAAGTTGTAACTAGGAATTTTACAAAAAGAGAATTTTTAATTTTGAGTGTCCCCTGAGCTTCTTAAAATTTTCGTATAGTCAGCTCGAAAAACATGTTTGACGACAAGCAGGCATCTGAGATGAAACGACCCGCTTCTCATTCGATATCCCGTCCCGTTTCCGGGCCCTGAATTTCCCCGGCCGTATTTTCCATCGGAATTACACCTGTGGAAATGAAAAAGTCGCGTAAACACGACTGATGCGTGGGCCGAGAGGAACGACTCCCTGTTGCCAAGGTGAAAAATAACTGCCGGTGAGAACCGACGAGCAAACGACGGACGTAAAAATGCATTGACGTAAACCCGGCCTACTAGACTGCTCGACGCTGTTCCTGCGGCGAACGGCCAAGGTTACGTTGCGAAATATCTAGTCGTACGATATTTTTAATGGGTATTCGCAATTGACGAGCAATAACCATAAATCGAACAATGCCGGTAGAACGAAACGAATATTTTTCGAGTTATTCACCGTTTCCGAGAAGCGAATAAAATTTGAAAAAAAATTGTCGAGCAAAACAACTTTTATCGCGATATTCATCCTTGGGATTACCGGTTTCCATTTTTGTACAAACGGGAAATTGCATGCGTTTGAAGTTGCCAATAGAAACCGTTTGTTCCTTTTTCGTCAACCAAGTCAAATATACGGAATCTGAATATTAAAAAGATTGTAGTTGCAGTGATGAACGATATGAAAAATATCACAATAACTCATCAATTCAATTAATAGGACAATGAGGATTTTTTCTTATTTATCGTAGATGGATATAAACGTCAAATTATAAATAAAATCTAGAATACATGTTAGTACACACATGATATAGATTCACAATAAAATAGAAATATAATTAGTTACTTAAACAATAAATGAAACATCACAATTCATGGTATAGCGTATGTAGAAGCCAAGTAATTCTGACCTTCATATAATATACCGGGTGACACAGCAGACATGTAGCAGCCTGTAGTTTTTTATTTGAAGAGATGAAGATTTGAAATTTGCTGAAGTTACGTAATCAATGATAGCGCTCCATTTCAATCTAACGACAACTTTTTTCAACTACCTGTATGATCGGCAGTAACTCCAACTTCTTTTTTTTGAATGACACCCTGTATATTTATCCAGCCTATCTTATTTGTCTTGAATTTCTCTATTCAACCGTGTACCACAAAGTGGCATTCGTTTCTCAATTCGCAGATGAATTGCATTTTATTGAAAAACATCAAGTTGGCTGTAACCCGAATTCGATAATCTTTCGATGCTTGGTATGCTTGGAAACCCAAAGAGTACCAGTTAAACGATATCATTTTAGTTTTTTCCATACCTGATCACTTCCTACAGATTGTCAATAATTTCTGTAATAAAAAGAAAAAGCATCTTAAAATAACTCACGATATTGCGAAAACTGGGATATAGGAACATGTTTTTTTCAATTTGGCTACTTGTGAAGGAACTATCTGTCTTTCTCTTTGGCCATGTAGCCATATTCACAAGTCTATTAGTCTAGATATTTGCAATAATATTTTGTCTAGGCGGTGTACACAAAATGTTTTGTGTTTGACAGGTAAACATCTTTTGATTGCAATGAATAACTCCGTCAGTTTTATGCTGATTGAAATTGCATCGTTTAATTAGATACTAAATATGTATTCAAAGAACGAAAATGTCGATTTGTTGTTGATATTTGGAGAGTATAAGAGAAATTGTATCGTTTAACTGATTCTCTTTGGGTTTCTAAGCCTACCAAGCATCGAAAGATTATCGAATTCGGGTAACAGCCAACTTGATGTTTTTCAATAAAATGCAATTCATCTGCGAATTGAGGAACGAATGCCACTTTGTGGTACACGGTTGAATAGAGAATTTCAAGACAAATAAGATAGGCTGGATAAATATACAGGCTGTCATAAATAAAAAGAAGTTGGAGTTACTGCTGATCAAACAGGTAGTTGAAAAAAGTTGTCGTTAGATTGAAATGGAACGCTATCATTGATTACGTAACTTCAGCAAATTTCAAATTCTCTTCAAATAAAAAAACTACAGGCTGCTACATGTCTGCTGTGTCACCCGGTATATGACTAAATTATAGTTTGCTTGCCCTCAACTTCCAAAAGAATAAATTCATCTCCTTCGGCTGGACTAGAAGGAATCAACTATAAGTATTCACGAACTCTCTGCGGTTGCCCCCCGTAATTGAGAAAACTGACAAAAGCCATTATAGTTGACTAATTTTGGGATAGGACGAACATACCACTTTCATTTCAAAAAAATCAAACAACCCATGGATACATTTTATTTACAACAATACATTCTGAACCGTGAAAACATGCTATTAATTTATAACTCTCTAGCAGAATCTCTCTTGAGATATTCCATTACAATCTGGGGAGGACTTAGCAATAATTTCCAAAAAAATCTACAAGTTACGCAGAATAGTCTCATTAAGATATGCATAAAGAAAACCAGACTGTTATCCTACAGCTTTTCTTCATAAAGAAGCAGATATATATTTAATATGAAAAACTTTATGTACAGGGTTATTCACGTTATTCGACACGAAGCATTATGTCTAAAGCATTTGATTTTTTGAAAGTTTTTTCTTTAAGATTTATAGGGACCTATTGGCCCTACATTTTAAAAATATTTTCATATTGTACAGGGTGTGCCAAAAACACGAAACATATCAAAGTTGTTATTTGGGAATGGTGGGAATGGCGCTCACCACAGTTTTACGTATCTTTGCGTGTTTAGGAGACGCCACTGGCCTTCGCTGCATTTCTGCTGTGCGCAAGTCTCATCTGAATTAGTCATTAATCCAGATATCGTGTTTTGCTGTCTATTTCATGTAATTTCAGTGTCTCATATATTTGAAGGTATGTTCTTATTAGGTTATTTCACATTTGCATGCTATTTTTTTTAAGGGCATGTTACATCTTAGGAGCATTTTGATGCAAAGCTTGCGTATTTGTGTTAACCTAAAAAAAATTGCGACCGTTTGTGTTGGCTGTTTCGGATGGGGGCAATTCCACTCAAAATAAGCGTGATTACCTCAACGATGAGCGGCATTGCCCCAACCAGACTCTTAGTATTATTTAATGTATTTGGTCATCTGTAATTACTTATTGATAATCGTTTTTGTTCCAGATGGTACGTAATAGAAAAATAACAACATCTAAAGCACAATGGCTTTCAGAATCTATGATGGCAGCAATAGAAGCTGTTAGATCTGGGAGAAAAATTAGGGAAGTTGCACGTTCTTTTAATGTGCCTTACAGTTCTCTCCGAGATAGACTCAAAAATAAATATTATGAACCTCGTCTTGGAAGAAAACCTACATTTTCTAAAGAAGAGGAAGAAGCAATTAAAATCCACATTTTAGACTTGTCAAATCAATTTTACGGACTGACACCTCTTGAACTCAGAAGAATTGCATATCAGTTTGCAAAGAAAAACGATATAAAGACTATGTTCAATGAGGACACTCAGTTGGCAGGAAGAGACTGGCTTACCAGATTTTTGAAAAGAAATCCAGTAGTAAGCCTTAGAAAACCAAAGGCAACTAGCCTCAATAGGATTCAAGCATTTTCTAAAGAAAATGTGGCTATATTTTTCAAGAATTTAGACTTATGGAGTGCTACAAATTTGATCCTTCCGTTATTTTCAATATGGATGAAACAGGGATCAGTACCGTGCATAAACCCAATCGAATATTAGCACCTAAAGGTCAAAAACAAGTTAGTATAGTGGCAAGTGGGGAAAGAGGCCAAACCACTACCGTTTGCTGTGCCTTTAGCGCATCTGGCACATTTATTCCGCCAATGTTTATATTCAAACGACAACGAATGAATCCATTACTTCAAAAAAATGGCCCCTCTGGATCAATCTTCAAATGTTCAAAATCCGGCTGGATAACAGAGGAGTTATTTTGTGAGTGGTTGAAACATTTTGCGAAGCATTCGAACGCTACAAAAGAACATCCTGTTCTACTGATTGCTGATAACCATACCTCTCATATATCCCTTGAGAGCTATAACTATTGCCGCGACAATGGGATCATTATGCTTAGCATCCCTCCGCATACCTCCCATAGGCTCCAGCCTCTGGATATTTGTTTCTACGGCCCTCTTAAAAAGGCTTATGATCGTGAGTGTGATTTATTCTTAAAGTCACATCCTCTACAGAAAATAACAAACTACGACATTGCTGAATTATTCAGCAAAGCATACGGGCGAGTAGCTACAATAGAAAAGGGGGTTAAGGGATTCGCAACTGCAGGGATATATCCTCTAGACCCAAACATATTTGATGGAGATTTCCCAGATTTTGCTGACCAACTGGAGAATGAGCCACATCCATCCACTGCTAATGACCCACTAGATACTCATACTGCACTTAGTCCAGACGATCATGCGAGCCAGGATAGTCTTACGAGCGAAGTAAATGTAGAACCTTCCACTAGCAAAATCAGCGAAGAACCTTCTACCAGCAAAATCAGCGAAGAACCTTCTACCAGCAAAATCAAAACTGCGAATCCAAGGATCCAACTAAATGTGTCTCTGCATGAAATTGCCCCTCTTCCTAGGGCTTTAGCTGTTTCCAAGTCGAATAAAAAACAGGGTGCTAGAAAAATGCAGAAATCTGAAATCTTGACGTCAACGCCAATGAAAGACGTTTTGGAGGAGAAACAGAAGAATAAAGAAAAAAAAAGATTCCGACAGCCGGGAAAGGGTAGTAAGATCGAAGAGGAAAAAATACGTAAAGTAACGAAAAAATTCAAATTCGATGACAGTTCCAGCGAAGAATCTGAGTGTGATGATGATTCTTTGGATGACGTAGAATATATTCAAGATACAGATGATAATGTGTGTGCTCTTTGTAGTGAATTTGGCCGAGACAGAGAGCTGTGGTTCCGGTGTGTGAAATGTGCAGATTGGGTACACGCAGAATGTAGTGGTGCCAACAGTGCTGTGGGCTATAAGTGCGACAACTGCGTCTAATAATATTTTTATCTTCTTATTATTTTGTTAATGTCGCCTAAGTTTACCCAGTTGGCTTTTTCGTTCATTTATTTGTTTTCAATTTGGATTTTTTTTTTTCAATTTAATAAATCTTTGAAACTGTTTGCAGTTTTATATCCTATTCTTCATGCTTTACTGCACAAATGTGTTAAGTAGGTACATAGACAAACAACGTATACTTCACTCACCATATTTGTGCAGTTAAGCATCGTTTTATCAATACAAAATTCTTTGGTCGCCATTACCCCTCTCTATTGGGTAATTGCGCTCAGAGTCAATATATCAATTTTTGGTAATAAACCAAAAAATTATAATGTTCGTATATGTAAATATTAAAAGAGAAAGTGTTCTCTGCTCAAATAAATTTGCAGGTACCTGTGACTAAAGTAAGCAACAAAAAAATATATTTTGCTTAGGTGAGCGCAGTTCCCCCCAGCTCCCCTATATTATTCCATTTTCGGATTTTACGATTGAAATAAAGGTAAGTTTCATAAAGGTTTAATTCACCTAAACCTTATGGTTTTTGAAGTATCTCTTATTTTGTGAAAATGCAGCATCAGCTTTAATGCTTAAATTCTCAACCAGTGTTTTCTTGTTTTCAACCAAATTAATGCTAGATGCTACTAACAGAATAACTTTCATATAGCAGTTGTGAAATATTTACTAACTTATACAAGGTGTGTAAAAATTAAGGCAAAATAATCACAATCTTTGAACGGTAATAACTTGTTTAATTTAAATAGAACGCCCTGTATTTCATGTCAAGAGCAGATGTCAAATTTAATTGTCTATCAAATACTAGTATACATTCCTATAGCTAACTCTTCACGTTTTCAAGTAAAACGCATATTTCCATTTTGCAAACTGATTTTGAGAAATTTATTATTCATCAAGTCGCCTATGGCGTTTTGACAAGTTGCATTATTATTTACTTATGGTTGTCAGTTATTTATAAGTGTTTAAATCCAAATCATCCTGTTAGTGATAGCGGTAGTTTGTGATCTTGTTATCATCATTTTGTTATAGAAATGCTAGTTTATCCAAAAGAAGAAAGAATCGACATGATTTTTATACTTGGAGAATGTCTTCCAAACTGTTTTCTAGCATCACGAATTTACGCTGAAAGATTTCCCAACAGAAATCATCCAAATAAAACAGCATTCGAAAGATTGTTGACACTATTTAGACGAACTGGGAGTGTTCAGTATGAAAAACCCATTCAAGCCTATGAATATATAGAAGCTCCTTTTACAATCGCAGATTCTATTTATGGAGCATCTTTTTTTATAGCAACAGGATTCCATGGATTACATGTAATTATCGGAACAACATTTCTTCTTATTTGTTTAATCCGGCACTTTTTTAATCATTTCTCATCTACCCATCACTTTGGATTTGAAGCAGCAGCATGATACTGACATTTTGTAGATGTTGTTTGATTATTTTTATACATTTCTATTTATTGATGAGGTAGATATTTATATAATATAAACATTATATTTGATTTCCAATCAAAAAATCTATAAATTAGTATAAATAATCAAAATTATTATTTTTTTAATATTAATAACTTGAATAATTATTACCTTATTAGTAATATTAGTAAATTTAGCTGCAAAAAAAACATTTATAGATCGAGAAAAAAGAAGCCCTTTTGAATGTGGATTTGACCCCAAATCATCCTCACGATTACCTTTTTCATTACAATTTTTTTTAATTGCTATTATTTTTTTAATCTTTGATGTAGAAATTACTTTACTATTACCTATAATCTTATCAATATCATGAAACAATATTTTTAATTACTCAATAATTTTTTTCTTCTTTTTATTAGTTTTATTAATTGGACTATATCATGAATGAAACCAAGGAGCATTAGATTGAATTTATTTGGATAATAGTTAATTATAACAGTTAATTTGCATTTAAAAAGTATTGAACAATCAATTTATCTAAATAAGAAGCAAATATTGCATTTAGTTTCGACCTAAAAGTTTGATTTTTAATCCTTATTTTTAATTGAAACCAAAAAGAGGTCTATCACTGTTAATGATAATATTGAGTAAACAGAAACAGAAACAGAAAACGAAGAAAATGAATTTGCGGTGATTGCCTCTGTAATTGAAAATCCCCATACAAGTCAAAACCTAATGGCGGAAAATATTGGCATTAGTCAAGCAAGCGTATCAAGAATTCTGAAAAAATATAGTTACCATCCTTATAAAATCCAGCTTCAGCAAGAGCTTTCCGAAAACAATTATGGGAAACGAGTTGAATTTTGTATGTGGGCATTAGATAAAGTTGCAGATGATCAAAACTTTTTCAATTCTGTTCTATTTAGTGATGAGCGCACCTTTCATAACAATGGGACTGTTAATAGACATAACTTCCACTATTATGCTGATTCCAATACACATCAATTTAGAATTAAACATAATCAACACAGATGGTCAGTGAATGTGTGGGGTGGAATAAAGGGTCAATATTGAATTGGTCCTTATTTTTTCGAAGAACTTTTAAATGGAATGTTGTTTTTAGAATTTTTAACAAATCATTTTCCGGTCCTATTACAAGACATCCCCTTGGACTCAAGAAGAACGATGTGGCTTCAAATGGATGGAGCTCCCGCACATTTCCATCGTCAGGTTCTTGAATATTTAAAAGTTCATTTCCGAAATCGATGGATTGGAAGGAAAGGATTCCAAAATTGACCCCCAAGGTCACCCGACCTGACGTCACCTGATTTCTTCTTGTGGGGATACATTAAAGGAATCGTTTATAATACACCTCCAACAACACCCGACAATATGAAACAGCGTATCAGAGAAGCTTTTCTGAATGTTAGCCCTCATATGTTAGCAAATGTTGCTGAAGGTTTTAGAAAGAGGATACGTTTGTGTTTAGAGTCTGATGGTCACCATTTTGAACACTTGATATGAAATATTTCTTGTTTTATATCCACCATTTTTTCTTCATAATTTAAACTAGTACCTATCTATTATTTAAAATATTGAACAATAAACTCATTTGTTATTAAATCTCGGTGTTTATTTCAATCAAAATCAATTCTGATTTGTCAAAACGCCATAGGCGACTTGATGAATAATAAATTTCTCAAAATTAGTTTGCAAAATGGAAATATGCGTTTTACTTGAAAACGTGAAGAGTTAGCTATAGGAATGTATACTAGTATTTGATAGACAATTAAATTTGACATCTGCTATTGACATAAAATACAGGGCGTTCCATTTAAATTAAACAAGTTATTACAGTTCAAAGATTGTGATTATTTTGCAATAATTTTTACACACCTTGTATAAGTTAGTAAATATTTCACAACTGCTATATGAAAGTTATTCTGTTAGTAGCATCTAGCATTAATTTGGTTGAAAACAAGAAAACACTGGTTTGAGAATTTAAGCATTAAAGCTGCATTTCCTCAAAATAAGAGATATTTCAAAAACCATAAGGTTTAGGTGAATTAAACCTTAATGAATGAATGAATGTAGGGCCAATAGGTCCCTATAAATCGTAAAGAAAAAACTTTCAAAAAATCAAATGATTTAAACATAATGCTTCGTGTCGAATAACGTGAATAATCCTGTATATCTACCAATCCTTACTATATATGCACCCAAAAATAGAACCAAATATCAAGAGCAAAAAACTACACCTAAATCGATCTATCAAAAACCAATCTATAGTAATACCACAGTTTTTAAAAAGCCATGCGCAAAATTATTTTTTTTATATTTGCCCAAAATTGTATAACTTACAGGCAATTATTGAACTTTTAAAATATCAAAAGTATGTTTATTTTCAAGAGAGAAGTACAAAAACTCATCAAGTGAAACAAAATCTATTTGGAAGTGATTGTATAATGTCATACTGACACACAGCGAAATGTTAAAAGTTCCTACATATAATAAATATAAAAACCTCCTCGTTGGAAGGAAATTTACGACCTTTTAAACTTTTTTTCAGTTGAGGAAAGAGATGATAGTCGGACGGAGCCAAATCTGGTGAATAAGGGGGGTGTTCTAGTAATTCAAACCCTAAATCACGAATTTTTTGCATGGCAACATGAGATTTGTGTGCAGGGGCGTTGTCCTGCAAAAACAAAACACATTTGGATAGCTTTCCGCGTCTTTTCTCTTGAATTTTTTTCCCGTAGAGTGGTCAGTAATGTCGAAAAGTAATCTCCAGTTATTGTTCTACCCTTATCCAAACAATCAATCATGATTACTCCATGGCAATCCCAAAAAACTGAAGCAAGAACTTTTCCAGCAGATTTTTGGACACGAAACTTCTTAGGTCCTGGGTTTCCGGAGTGTCGCCATTCCATCGATTGTTGCTTTGTTTCTGGATCTTAGGAATGTACCCAAGTCTCATCCATAGTAACAATTCGGTTTAAGAAGTCTACATCGTTTTCAAATCGAGCACAGATCGAACGCGATGCTACTACCCTTGCAAGCTTTTGGTCAACATTCAAACATTTGGGGATCCATTTTACAGCAATTTTTCTCATGTCCAAATTGACGTGAACTATATGATGAACGCGTTCGTCTGAAATATTCAGTGCTTCAGATATCCGTTTTAGCCCAATTCGACGGTCTGTCAAAATCCTGTCATGAACTGCATCGATATTTTCGAGGACTGACACTTCTAATAAGTTATTGTTCGTTACTATAGTAACGCAATATTTTGTTTATGCAGGGAACTGGTCTAGGTTAGCTAGATATCAATACATCTTCGTATAATAAATATAAAAACAAATCACCTTTTTGATCCAATCAATCAAATAATTAGCTCCCACACTAAACCTCTATGATTGAAATATGTTGTCCCTTGATTGGTACCGGAAGACATAATACTAGCACATTAGTGCTTAGATGGCTTCCTATCAGTCTGAGGATGTATTATTAAAAAATTATTTTCTTATTCGAATTGTTCTGAATAAAGTAAAGTATGGGTAGGCTAGATGCATAATACTCAGCTATGATACGATATGCCTTTCTATCAAACAACCTTTTCAAGGTATTTTTAAATTTACCCACCGGCAGCTCTCTGATTTCCAAGAATAGATGGTTATACAGCTTGCTCCCAGCATAGTTAACAGATTTTTCAAACTTGGACAAGCTATGTATTAAAATTTTCAGAGTCCAATTAGAATTTGCTTAGTGAGTAGCAGAGTCTTCAAGATTTAAACATATGTTAACATCAGGATGCAGTTGTCAGCAAACACCAATAATATCAAATATTACTCTTTTAATACGCTTCTGCCTTCATAATATTTTTTTAGCGTTCACAGAGATTTTTCATATTTAAACAAACATGGTAAGTAAGGTGGCTGTAATCTAGCGAGAGGTAAATTTTAATGAGCGTGTTCCAATTCAACGCTTTTTCAAGTTGCACAATAGCCTAAGTATGCAGATGTTCAATGTGAGGTTCCCAACATATAAATTGGTAAACGATGACACCTAGAAACCTCACCTCTGAGACACAAGCTATATCAGGTATGCAGACATCGCAGACTCACCCTGTTTATATCTGAGATGCATGAACATTGTTTTGTTAAGATTCAATTTTATACGATTTCTATTACTCCAGTTGTGAAAAGTATCGAAAGCAAATAATAGTCTATCATGGAGCTCCTCAGAGCGTTTATTATCAAGTGATCATGGATATGTTCTGGCAAATCGTTTATAAATACAAGGCATAAGAGCGGTCCCAGCAGATTTCCCTGAGGATCACCCATGTCAATGCTGTACGATTGAATTAAAATATTATAATCGAACATCAGCCATAATCCGAGCTTTTTGGGGTGATGGTTGATTGTAAGCTGAGATTCCAGGATCATATAAAACAAATCTCAATACGAAATTATCGTCTGGCTGTTACGCATTGAGGGTCACATCTAAAAAACTGGAGATAAGCGCTGTCAAAACAGTATACCACTCGTTAGTGGAATCAAACTTACGATATGGAATTCCATTCTGAGGAGAATGTCGTAAAACCCAACTTCAGAGAGTTTTTGTTCTGCAAAAGAGAGCAATTCAATACCTATATGTAAAGCAAATCGGCTACAATCTTGCAGGGCGCTATTTGCATAAAACAGAATACTGTGATTTCGATATTTTTTTATTTGCTTCACAACAATCTTTAAATTGCTGATATGCATTTTCATACTGCCGCCTCGATTTCTCCGGTAAAAGGTTGGAAATTACGGAATTGGCCGCATCTATCAAGTTAGGTGGGGTACTGCTTAGTTCATCGTCGCTCGAAATTTTCCTTCTTTTACAATAATAAATATCACGCACGAAATTGACGCGAATAAAAAGTCACTCCAAAATAATTATCAAGAACTGTCACTTTGAAATAATTGTCAACAAATGCCATTTTATTTCCATAGTTACAGTAATTACTTGATTTGGAAAAATTATTTAAGCCAGTTCAATACTATTTTTCATAGTTATCACTTATTTTAGAACAATATTTTTGACGTTTGTAGAAAAAATTTTGTTTGCATCTCATGCGCGAAATACTTTGGTAATCTCGACTATTTTTTTTTAACTCGGCTGCGCCTCGTTAAAAAAAATCAGTTCTCGATCACCAAAGTAGCATTTCGCGCACTAGATACAAAAATAACTATTTATATACAATGGTTGCAGAATATATAATCACCTTCTTAGTCAAATTAAAATATCTAGTGAATATCCGAATTTTAGAAAAATATTGCATTGCTTTCTCGTTGATACAACCTATTACAGTCTGGAAAAATTTTATGATGATAATTGCTAGCGTCATTGAATTTTACTGTTGTTTCATTGCCAAGTAATTTAGGTCTGTGATGTATTTTATTTTTGTGTGTTGTCTATTGTGATATAGCTTCTTTGAGATTGGCAGCATATTCTATTTTTCGTGCATGTATGTATTTTTGTGTGGTCATTTATTTTATATTATAAAGAAAGCTTTGTCAATAAGATATTCCTTTAAACAATGAATCATATTATATATCTATTCATCTATATTTCACATTGTCTCCAAATCTTTGGAAAGAATGTCGATGATTGTTTGCCAATTCAAAATTTTACCTGTATATTTTGACAAATTTCCATAAGTTTCATAATATACAAATGAGAGGTAGTTACTACTGAACTAGCTATGTGTCATGACCGCATATCTGTTTGAATATATCCTAGTCTTTCTTCAGTACAATAGTAACAACATACTAATAATAAAAGAAAACATGGAAAGCCTGAGGAAAACTACAGCAGATATATACAGCAAAATAAATCTTTTGTTGGAAAAGAATAACTTAAAACTCAACAAAGGCAAAACTAACATCGTCTCTTTTTTAAAGAGAAAATTGAATCAATCAACTGACTTTATGAAGATCCTGTTCGTATTTTCAATGAAATTAACATCGTCTCATTCTCTAATCGCAGCCTAAACCACTTGGAGATATATTTAAACGATGAAACGATAAGCCCAGTGGAAACAGTAAATATGCTGGGAATTATTCTTGACCGAAAACTCTCATGGCATCCTCATATCGATGCACTTTGTACTAAATTGAAAAAATGTCGCTTCTCCATTAGGTTCGTGTCTAATCACGGTAGTAACAATGGATTGAAAACATTATATCACGCCAATTTTCATTCCCATATTCGTTATGGGATTCTGAACTGGGGCACTGGTGCAGCCGTTCAAATGGTATTCCCAATTCAAAAATATGTGATAAGAATAATTGCTCAACTAGGATTCAGGGAGTCATGCAGAAATGCATTCAAAGAATTGAATATTCTGACAGTCGCCAGCACATATATATTAGAATCTTGTGCATAAATCAATCTTTCAACCATATCAACATGACCACAATACTCGTTCCAAGGGTCTTCTGGTGTCAAATGCTCATAAAACAGCATTGTGTGAAAAAAGTGTAGATTGTAATGGCTGGGTTCTCCAAGTTCTCATGTGTAAAATATAGGCTGAAGAAACTGCTACTTCAAATGAACTGTTATACCTTTCAGAAATTTATCGAAAATAATAATAATAATAATAATGTTTATTTAACAAATTTACAAATACAGTGCACAAATAATTATAACGTTGATGAAAAATAAACATGAGAAATCACTGAAGCTTACAAGCTTGTGCGTGATATACTTATTGGTAAAAAATCATAGAATATACAGTGACCGCCAAAAAGTATGTACCATATGGGAAAAATTTTTATTATTGGAGTATTGGAAAAAATATTCTGGGGAAAAGTTTGTGCATGTCCGATAACCTAAAAATCGATTTTGACACATGTCACGTGATCGCTAGAATGGCGGCAAAATGAAAAAAATTGCAATTCTTAGGCAAAAAAAGGGGTAAGATGGCAAGATATCAAAAAAAGTTATTTGAAAAAGTCACTTAGAATTCAATTTTATACATATAAACGAAGTTTCAAGAGATAATTCAAAAAAATTGAAAATAGCAATTTTTTAAAAATATTTTCCCATCTATTTAAAAATATTATTTTTTTTCTTATGAATAGCTTGACTATACTGAAACATTTGCATTTTAATGATAATGACAAAACTTTCTCATTTTCTCCACACCAGAGGGCACTAAATTGAAAAAATGGGAATTTGTCAGAACCCTTGCTGTTACATCGGTTCGTATCTAACAGTTATATCCGAATTCCACGACCATTGTGATGACATGACACTCCAAAAACATGGTAATTTCCAGATTATAATCAAGTTCCGATGATAATCGTGCATGAGCGTTTCACTTCGCACATAAACTTGAAAATAGTGCGTCAAATTAAAGATTCTTAAAGTTTATGTGCAAAGTAAAACGCTCATACAGCATTATTATTGAAACTTGATTGAAATCAGGAAACGCGGTGTTTCTAGATTGCCATATCAACATATCTTGGAATTCTGATATAACTGTTAGATAAGAACCAATGTAACAGCGAGGGTTCTGGCAAAAACCAATTTTTTTAATTTAGTGCCCTCTGGTGTGGAGAAAATGAGAAAGTTTTGTCATTATCATTAAAATGCAAATGTTTCGGTATAGTCAAGCTATTCATTAGAAAAAAAAAAATATTTTTAAATAGATGAGAAAATATTTTAAAAAAATTGCTATTTTCAATTTTTTTGAATTATCTCTTGAAACTTCGTTTATATGTATAAAATTGAATTCTAAGTGACTTTTTCAAATAACTTTTTTTGATATCTTGCCATCTTACACCTTTTTTTGCCTTTGCATTGCAATTTTTTTCATTTTGCCGCCATTCTAGCGATCACGTGACATGTGTCAAAATCTATTTTTAGGTTATCGGACATGCACAAACTTTTCCCCAGAATATTTTTTCCTATACTCCAATAATAAAAATTTTTCCCATATGGTACATACTTTTTGGCGGTCACTGTATATATAATAATGTAGTACGTATAATATGGTTATGATAAAATGAATAAAAATGTATAAATATAAAATCTTCAAAAGAGAAGAACATAGAAGTATGAAGAGGTACGAGAAAAGTTGTATATAAATAACACATAAAAATCACTTTTAGGTAGTATAAAAGAACATCCTATTTCAAATAAAAAACAAATCGCAATAGGTACATTGCATCAAAACTACTACTACTATTTAAAAATATTGTGAATTCGTGAAATGCCTAAAGGAAACAATTTCAACAGAAATGATGGAAATATAAATTCTAAAATCATTTCGAATTTATTATAATGTGAATATTTTGTCTTGGAATTTGGAGCATCCATCCTTTTAGAATTTTTTTGTATGCTTTCAGTTTACCTGTTTCTGTTTTAGCTCATCGGGAAGGATGTCATATAATCTAGGGGCTAAGTAGACAGTTTTTTTGTCCAATTGTTTTGTTTGACCGTTACTTTCGAGTATTGATTTGTTTGTTTCTTGTACCATAGTTATGGTGAGTAACGTGATCTATTTTTATCTTTTTTTGGGCAATTTTCAGTAGAATATTATAAGCAAAGAGTTGTCTGATATCTAGTATTTCCGATTGCCTGAAAAGGTCATTGCTTGAAAAGGACGTTTTTTTATTGAAGATTACTTTCAGAATCCATTTGTGTAATACATTCAGGTTTCGTAGATGAACGCCACTGACCCCACCCCAACCCAAAATACCATAGTTCAAATGTGATTGTACTAGCGAGTAGTAGAGAATTTTCAAAAATTTGGTAGTCAAGAGTGAGTTTAGTTGATTGAATTTGTATAAAAGACCTCTTATTTTGGCTATTATGTGCTTAACTGGAAGATCCCATCGTAGATTTCTATCGATCATTATTCCTAGGTATTTTACTGATTTTGCTTCTGGTATGTGAGTATCTTTGTCAATGATAAGTGGTCCTAATTTGGGTAGATTGTTGGAATAGGAGGTAAATGGCAAATAGTGTGTTTTAAGGCAATTTAAGGTAAGAATATTAAATTTAAACCATTCTTTAATTTTTTGGAAATCCGACTCACATTTCTCCTTCAATTCTTTCCAAGATTCGGCATCGTGAAAGATCGCTGTATCATCCGCAAAGCAAAGTATTTCTTCCGAGGAGTTCATTGATAGAAGACTGTTTATATAAACTGTGAACAGGAGTGGACCCAAAACTGTTCCTTGAGGAATTCCGTATTTGACAATTCTTGATTCACTATGGGTATTGTTAATTTGCACAACTTGTGTTCTATAAAACTATAAATCATAGACCGAGCAAAAGCTCACTCATATTCATAATATAGATGACTTATCATCTTCAATTCAATGATGATGAATTACTCAATTAATTTTATATCTACTTAATTACTTGTTAGTTCTGTCCAACTTCACAATTTTATATTTACAACCTTAGACATATGCTTTTGACACTTCTCCAATTATTATTGTACAGGGTGTCCCAAATTCGAGCCTCATCATTGGGATCTCGGAAACCAGAAGAGTTACGAGGTAGATTAAATGGAGGCAAAGTTGCGCAATTTGGTGCTCATTGTAACGCCGCTTTCATATTTGAAAAATTCCGAATACTTCCGAAGATTTTTGGAAAAAACCGATTATTCGCGATTTCATTTTTATTTTTTGTGACTCTATTTGAATAGATAGAACAAAACAAATTCCACATTCTCATTGCTACTTTTTCTGTTCAACAAGATGGTGTTATCAAATTTTCACACAGACGTTTCGTATTTGGGCTATCATCAACTTTGTTTTTTTAAATACGGCCCTGGATTTTTTATTATAGATTTTAAAAGTTTCTAATGTCCCTAAACAAATGATGTATCGCACTTATTCTAAAAGTTTATATTAATAGCATTATTCATAAGAACTCATGAGTTAGAGAGAGACAAAAATTAGATTTTTAATAGAGTTAAAACAAACTATTTTTGCAATAACGCACTGCATAAAACTCAAAAACTAACATAAAAGTGGGTGGTTAATAAATAATATAATTGAAGTGTCATCCCTCAAACTCTAGGCCCTAGGCTATATTTACAAAAATTATTGCATTTTATCAAAGTGGCTGTGCATCGTGCATTCTGGCTATCTTAGTTCATTTGTTAATGTTTAAATTATCCAATATTTTGACAGTTCACTGTTCGTTCACTAATCGTTAACGCTTATTAAATGAAAATGACTTTTTCTAACAAAGAAAAACGTGACATGATAAGGATTTATTATATTTCGAATCGAAATTCAAAAACGGCTTGTGAGCGCTATTTGTTGGAATATCCAGAAAGACGGCAGCCGCATTATAGTTATTTTGCTAATATTGATAATAATTTATCTCAGTACGGAAGTTTTGTTAATCTAAGGGTTGAATATGGAACACGAATCGATCCAGAAGAGGAACAAATTATCTTGAACACTGTAAGTTTGAAAACTGTTACAAAGTAGAAAGTAAAATGAAAAATTTTAAATTATTTTTTAAGGCCAATAATAATCCTCGAGCTTCAGTTAGAGTTTTCTCAGAAGAAGTAGGATTACCGCGAGTTTGGAGAACTTTAAATAAGCGTGGATATAAACCTTACAAAATCCATATTAGTCAAACACTAAGACCTAGCGATGCTGAGAGACGATTAGAATTTTGTAACTGGTTGCAAAATAAAATTAATTAAAATGATGACTTCCTAAATAAAACTATATGGACAGATGAATGCAGTTTTTCAACAGATGGACTACTTAACAGACATAACGAACACTATTGGTCAATAGAAAACCCAAGGCAGAATCAAGAATTAAGACCTCAGGGACGGCAATCATTTAACGTATGGGTCGGTATGTGGCACGATAAAATTATCGGCCCGTTTTTTATTCAAGGAAAATTAAATTCCGATGGATATGCAGAATTAATAAGGGCCAATATATTGGATTCCTTAATGGAAGAACCTTTGGGTGTATTACGTCAACTATGATGGCAACAAGACGGTGCACCACCTCATAATGGGAGATGTGTTAAAAATTTATGAAATGAATTATTGCCTAATAAATGGATTGGAAACTAAGGTCCCGTACGTTTGCCAGCTAGAAGCCCCGACCTAAACCCTCTAGACTACTTTCTTTGGGGATTTCTCAAAAACCGTCTTTATCGAAACACGCCACAAAATCTTGAAGTATTACGACAAGACCTAATAAGGGAGATCAGGGCTATCCCTGCAAGGACCATTCAGCGTGCCATCCATAAACTTCACAGACTGACACGAAAATGCATTCAAGCAGGTGGATTACAATTTAAATATTTGCTTCAACTTTCATTGGGTATTCAATTTTATAGTTTTTGTATGACTTTTTTTGGAATAATTAAAACATCATGCCTATTAATTGTTGAACATCACACATTGTTTTATATCAATTTTTAGGAGCTTCTGAGGTCCTCAAAACAATGATGTATCGTTCTTTTTCGAAAAAAATATTTTAACGATGTCCTGCTAAGATCTTACTGAAAATCTATTCTCTATCTCTCTCTAACACATGAGTTCTTATGGAAAATGCTATTAATATAAACTTTTAGAATAAGTGCGATACATCATTTGTTTTGGGGCATTAGAAGATTTTAAAATCCATAATAAAAAACCCAGGGCCGTATTAAAAAAAAAAAAAAGTTGATGATGGCAGCTCAAATACGAAACGTCTGTTTGAAAATCTGATAACACCATCTTGTAGAACAGAAAAAGTAGCAATGAGAATGTGAAATTTGTTTTGTTATATCTATTCAAATAGAGTCACAAAAAAATAAAAATGAAATCGCGAATAATCGGTTTTTTTCCAAAAATCTTCGGAAGTATTCGGAATTTTTCAAATATGAAAGCGGCGTTTCAATGAGCACCAAATTGCGCAACTTTGCCTCCATTTAACCGACCTCGTATCTCTTCTGGTTTCCGAGATCCCAATGATGAGGCTCGAATTTGAGACACCCTGTACATTGTAACATTATTGCAAGAATTCGAGAAATAAAGATATTATTATTATTATTATTACCACCCATCGATGAACATCCAGTTTGTACCTCCGTCTCACCTTGGCGGTTTCTCTAATGAAATTGCTCTTTATTATGACATCAATTACCATCCTGTGTTTTCCATGATGAATTTCAACTAAAAGCAAGAACCTGGACTCACAAATTAATGGGACAATCATTAAAAAGTGTATAATTATTCGTTTTTTACTTTTGTACAATTAAAGAAGAAACAACCGGTAATTTGTGAAGGTAATTGAGTGTTTTGGCTCGACTCTAACATTAACATCAAGTTTCTCTACAATGAAGTAGTTCCCGGGAAATTTAGAAAATTAACGATTGCGTTCGCTGGAAAATTTACTTGTTGGGGTCAGTCAGGTGCTGGATTGGAAAATCCTCGCTTTCCCTGCTCGAAAACAGTTAAGAGTCCGTAATCAGTAATTATTTCTGTATTGGTTCGATGAATATTGGAAGTCAGGAATCGATTTGTATTATGTAAACAGGAAACGGTAGGTCGTGTCATGTACATTGGTATTCATCATTCCACATTATAATGTACGTGTGGATGAAAGTCAACACAATTCAAAATATGCGATTTGAAATAAGATCCCGGAACATGTCATTCAATAAATAAAGTTATATTGAACTGAACTTAAATTATTGTACCATGTTTGCAGCATTTCGGAAAGAAATTATGAGAGTTACAAATTTGTTGCATTTTTTTATAACTTTTTAAATTTGAGTCAACATAAACCACTTTTAATAATAATAAAAATAATAATAATAAAGTTTATTCAACAAAATTTACAAGAAAAAATATATGTATAATTTTTGAATAAAGCAGAGAAAAAATCACAGAAGCAGTCAATTTTGCTGCTTGTACGTGACATACCTATATATGTATAAAAAAGTTCCTATAGATTTACTTTTATAGAGTGATACACAAGATAATAAGTGAAGTAATAAGTAAATGCAATAGTATAAGTGATGAGTAAAAAAATAACAATAAAAAATAATAATAATTATGATAATAAGAGGGCTTATATAGCATTTATATTACAATTACAATTTGTTGACAGCAATCAAGTTTTGTGAAAAAAGAAGGAAAACTATATACCGGGTGACACAGCAGACATGTAGCAGCCTGCAGTTTTTTTATTTGAATAGATAAAAATTTGAAATTTTCAGAAGTTACGTAATCAATGATAGCGCTTGATTTGAATCTATCGACAACTTTTTTCAACTACCTGTTTGATCGGCAGTAACTCCAACTTCTTTTTTTTTAATTACACCCTGTAGATTTATCTAGCCTATCTTATTTGTCTTGAAATTCTCTATCCAACCGTGTATCACAAAGTGGCATTCGTTTCTCAATTCACAGATGAATTGCATTTTATTGAAAAACATCAAGTTGGCTGTTATCCGAATTCGATAATCTTTCGATGCTTGGTAGGCTTGGAAATCCAAAGAGTATCAGTTAAACGATATAATTTCAGTTTTTTTCTTACCTGATCCCTTTCTACAGATTGTCAGTAATTTCTTTAATAAAAAGAAAAAACATCTGAAAATAACTCACGATATTGCGAAAACTGAGATAAGAACATATTTTTTTCAATTTGGCTACTTGTGAAGAAACTATCTGTCTTTCTCTTTGGCCATGTAGCCATATCATGATCTTTCCAATCGGAAACATAAAATGAAAATTGTTCCCCTGATCCACCGATTCACAAGTCTATTAGTCTAGATATTTGCAATAATATTTTGCTTAGGCGGTGTACACAAAATGTTTTGTGTTTGACAGGAATACATCATTTGATTGCAATGATTATCTCCGTCAGTTTTATGCTGATTGAAATTGCATCGTTTAATTAGATACTAAATATGTATTCAAAGAACGAAAAGGTCGATATGTTGTTGATATTCGGAGAGTGCAAGAGAAATTGTAGACAGGCTGAACAATTGTATGTCGAAAGATTTCCGGAAAGACGCCACCCACCTGATAATTATTTCGCTAGAGTAAAAGATCATAATCATGCAATCAGCATAAAACTGACGGAGATAATCAGTACAATCAAATGATGTTTACCTGTCGATCACAAAACATTCTGTGTACACCGCCTACTAGGCAAAATATTATTGCAAATATCTAGACTAATAGACTTGTGAATTGGTGGATCAGGGGAACAATTTTAATTTTATGTTTCCGAATGGAAAGATCATGATATGGCTACATGTCCAAAGAGAAAGGCAGGTAGTTTCTTCACAAGTAGCCAAATTAAAAAAAAATATGTTCCTATCTCAGTTTTCGCAATATCGTGAGTTATTTTCAGATGTTTTTTCTTTTTATTAAAGAAATTATTGACAATCTGTAGGAAGTGATCAGGTATGGAAAAAACTGAAATTATATCGTTTAACTGATACTCTTTGGATTTCCAAGCCTACCAAGCATCGAAAGATTATTGAATTCGGATAACAGCCAACTTGATGTTTTTTAATAAAATGCAATTCATCTGCGAATTGAGAAACGAATGCCACTTTGTGATACACGGTTGAATATAGAATTTCAAGACAAATAAGATAGGCGAATAAATATACAGGGTGTAATTAAAAAAAAAAGAAGTTGGAATTACTTCCGATCAAACAGGTAGTTGAAAAAAGTTGTCGTTAGATTCAAATGAAGCGCTATCATTGATTACGTAACTTCTGCAAATTTCAAATCTTCATCTCTTAAAATAAAAAAACTACAGGCTGCTACATGTCTGCTGTGTCACCCGGTACAATCCTCAGTACAACCTGAGAACTTGATATTATCTATTTTAGCTAGTAAGTTTTTATTATTTTCTCACCAAATAATATTTTTAAATAAAGTAAAAAACGAAACAAATGATTTTTTTTTGAACCCAAGCAACCATAATTCTACTATGTCAAGAGTTTTAAGTAATTTCAGACAAACTGGTTCTGTCGATAATTTATATAATGTTCATCATGAAAATACCGTTGCCAAAGAAAAAAATGCTTAATATGTATTATTAGCATTAACCAAAAATATGCAAAACTCAACAAGGCAGCTTACTGTTGAAACAAGCGTTGCTACTATAAGGCGAATTTTGAAAAAGGACATATTCTACCTTTATCGACCCAGATTTGTGCAAGTATTGAAAGACCGAGATTATAGAACAGAATAGAATAATGTTTATTAGCAGTAATATAATGTAAGTATATAAAGGTATAATATAAAATATAAACGAAAGTTAAATTAGACATATAAATGAACAGTTACAGTTTTTAAAAATACAATGGGTGTTAGGACAAAAATTCGCAGAATAAACATAACAATCACAGAAGCTGTGGTGCCAGCTTGTACGCGATATGAATATGATATGTATCATTTAGTTCCTTTTTTTGTGTCATGTTCATCTCTATTACATTATTTGGGAAAAAAATATACTTTTTAATCAAAAGGGGGGACAGAAAAGATAAGAGTTAAAAAAATTAAAATAGGACACTTTGTGAAAATTTAGTCTCAAAATAGCATTATGAATTGCAGTAAAATCACATATACAAATGTGTAAATAGACACATACTTTAACATCCATATACACTCATATGCAGATATACATATATGTACAAGTATAATTATAATTCCATACAAATATATTCATCACAATGTTTATGTTCATCATTTCCTAGATTTATACGAGGATATATTGAAAAATTCTTAGCCTGCTATAGAACCAAACAAAATTTCAAAGTCAAAATATTTTATTACTCAAAATATTCTCCTCTTAATTGGATACATATATTACAGCGAACCTGCAACGTCTCTAGACCTTTCACCTTATTATCTCCTCGTTGGGAGAAAATTTAAGACCTTTTAAACTTTTTTTCAGTTGAGGAAAGAGATGATAGTCGGACGGAGCCAAATCTGGTGAATAAGCGGGGTGTTCTACTAATTCAAACCGTAAATCACGAATTTTTTGCATGGCAACATGAGATTTGTGTCCAGGGGCGTTGTCCTGCAAAAACAAATCACCTTTGGATAGCTTTCCGCGTCCATTCTCTTTAATTTTTTCCCGTAGAGTGGTCAGTAATGTCGAATAGTAATCTCCAGTTATTGTTCTACCCTTATCCAAAAAATCAATCATGACTACTCCATGGCAATAACATAAACTACGGCCTGCTAAGAAGTCAGAAAAATTCACCAATATTTTTTCGAAGGGAGAGAATGATGAAATTAAACAACTGTACGATTTCCTTAATTTGAGCTGATTAAAACATTAATTTTGATAAAGCATTCACAAGTAGTCCAGAATTAATTTTTCTCTTTTTTCTAAATAGACTAGAGTGACTGAGAAAAGTGGTCAATGCTGACTCTTCAAATTCAAAAAGTTATAAAAAAATCGGACGAAGTTGGAAGATATGAACCATTGCAACAAGACGTGTCATAGCAATAATTAGTTTTTGAAATTTTGCACTACCGTTTAGGAACAAACCGAAAAAGTTCCATTTTACTGATTAAATTAGTTTATAATGATCCCTAAAAGTTATTTAAGACCAAAAAAATCAAACAAAAATAGAAAAAATTGCAATTTTCAATTTTTTTATGAAAGATATTTTTTTATGATATATAGGCCTTAAATTGAATTACAAACAACTTTTTCAAATATTTTATCTACAGTCTTTACGAATAACCCTACTTTTGCCCGTTCGTAATGAATTTTTCCAAATTGCCCCATGTTAGTAGTCACGTAAGGCATGTCAAAATCGATTATTGGTTTGCTAATATGTCGAAACGATTTTTTGTAACTCTGATAATTTTTTTTTCCTTATGATGCAAAAATTATAGCCTAAAGTGTATCTTTCCTCATTTAATAAACTAGAATTTTGAAATATTACCCTATTATTGGAATTCCATTAATTCGTATTTGATTTGGAAAATCCACATCGTTCTACAAGGAAACAATCAACATAAAGTTCACTTCACTGATATTTCAACGTAGATCAAGGACAAGAATTGCAATTGTTACCAAGAAAACGTGTCTTACTTATTAAATTTTCAACCGTTGTTGTCAAGTCACTTTACGATGTCGAAATAGTCTGCTCCAAAAATATGTGGTTATGAAAGTGGACAAATGCCATTCATTTTTCGTCACTATGTTTTTCCATTTGTCAGATCTGAAAATGTAGAGTGCACATAAGATTTATTTAAATCTTTCGAACAGTTTCATGGAATTTAATGTGAATAAAACTTCAGTTTTCACACTTTGAGATGCACGACAGCCGACATTGTAAGATTTAAGTAAGCACTGGGCAATTTTTCAGTTACGATAAACAATTTCGCATTGTCATCTTTGCAAGTAATTTTTCCACAAATATTTAGTATAGAGGATGTCGCGTTTCCGCGCAACTTCCCTTTTGTTTTGTAATTTTATGTATTCTAAAAGTTTATTTTTATTATTCTTTATTATTATTCTAAATTATAAAATGCCATCGATGCTTAGATGAAAAAAATAATAAACCTATTTTAGACAAAGATATATTGTTGGCTGAATTGTTTCATATAAGAATAAATATCTAGTAAAACACGATGTTAACATTTTTTTTGTGACAATAAAGCATTTATGTTGATTTTATTGAAAATATGAACAGGATGTTCATAAAGTCAGTTGTGGAATCATCTGCGACTGAAAGACAAACTAGTCGCTATTTTCCATCGTACAAGATAGCCTCTCTTGGAAGGGATCATGTTGTAAAGAAAAACATTCTCAATTGAAAATTGAACCAAAACATGACTCCTTTGGAAATGGAAAAACCCTACGATATATTAAAGTTACTTTTTTGTAATATCTAACAGAAAACAACTACTTCCCCGGCAAAAGCCACGCTGGACATTGAACTACATCTGATATATATTATTTCGAACGTAAATGTATTATTTTTGCAACTCAATATCAGGGGCATAAAAATGCAACTAAAACACAACATGTTTTTTTGAAAATTAGGAAAAATAAAATCGGATCCAAAATTATAAAGCAACCTACAGAAAATATAACTTGAGGCTGAAATAACGCAAAAAATTCCAAGTTAGAGGAAAATATTATTTATACTGGCCAGTGGCCTACTTCAAATTTTTGCAATTTTTGTACACTTACTTAGTGTTACGTAATTTGTACACCAGATTATCTCAACCCTCGAGAAGTATTTATTTTTAGTTAATAATTTATTCAGTCCGCCACTTGGCTTGGGTAAACATTGCAATGGGACGAACCAGAGATAAGAGAAAGGTTTCTCCCTTCTCAAGTACAAGTTGATAGTGTTAAAAGAGAATACATGTGGACCTTCTCGAGTCCCTACTTTTCGTTCGTACAAACATTTCATGCTGTGACCGCATTAGGCGAAACTCCGTATTGTATTATTTAAGTTCAACAAGTGTAATCTAGACAAATATATTCAGAGTTCAATAGTTACGAGTTGTTCAATGTGTATATTTAAAATCCCAGACAATATAAGTGAACATGAATCAGTAAAACCTATCAAAATACAGTCCACTAAATCAATAAAAACCATAAACACTTAGAATATACTATCTCAATAATAATAATGATAGTATAATTCATTTCGTTTGTTGAAAGGTACAGTTGTACAATAAAAAAGCAAACGACTAGAATATAAAATAAATGTAAATTAAATCAAATACAAAAATACCAGTAGAGACAATGATCAAGTGAAAAGAAACGAATAAGATTTTACACACGAACTATAAGAGATATTCGTTTACAGAGTAGATACTCTTATTTATCAAATGGGTTTTCAATGATTTCTTGTATATACGTACTTATATTAGAGGCACTTTCAATATTATTATCCAATTTATTGTAGACATTGCAGCCAGGAAACAGGTGGCTTCTCTGAAACTTTTTTGAACGGTGTTGGCATGACATACCTTCTTAGTATATTCTAAACAAATTGGTTTTTAACAATGGATAAATAGAAAATAATAATAGTGAAAAGAATTTCTTTTTCTGCTTGAGGACACGAAACAAGTTTTTCGTTTTCCAAGTTCGGGCCCATCAAATTCTTTGGCACTATCGTCAGAATCACATTCCGATACCCATTTCAGCAAATTAGATTTAGGTATAATCTTTATCGCCAAACCGAACACCTCTTGAGGTACTAGGACCGACTGCATATTTTCACCTAAAATCTATATGAAGAGTGTTTTATATCAAATAATGGAACTGTCGGAGTGCAGGATGACGGGTGAGTTGTTGAAATCAAATAACGGACACAGCAGCTAATAAATAACAGTAACGACATATTTACACATGTTACATAATAAAAACACTTAACAATCAAAGTTTATATAATTTGCTAATAAATGACTATGGAACTCAACCACATAAATGCTAGTCGGTGAGCTCGAAAAACGGAGAACATCGCGGCTTTAGAACTGAAGCCTAACTAATTATCTATTCTCATCTTTATTTCTGAACTGTAATGAAAATAGGAGTTTCAATAAAATTAATAGTATCAATAATAATAAACGTCTTTATTGTCAATAAAAAGGAAAACACTACTATTTCATGAAACTGATGTCGACGTCTAGCTTAAAGCTATTCTATTTAACCAACAGAGGGCAGTTGCCCAAAAAATAATAATAAAATAAAATATATAAAGAAAAATGTAACACAATACAACAGTAGAGTCACATGGAACATTTTGGTGATGTTGGCAATGTTTGATATACCCAAAATGCGGGTATTTATAAAACGAATACAATTTATGAACAAATGAAAGAGTGCACCTAGTATATTTAACATTACAAAAAGAAGTTAATGTACAAATTTCTGAATGAATTAGCAAAGAGAGTTTATTGAGCAGGTCGAGACAGTTTTCACTGCGTTTCAAGTAAATGCTATTTTAATTTATATTAGAATTTATTGATATTGAATATTTTGAATTCATCAGGCAAATGATTGTACATTTGAATAGCATTAACTACAAATGACTTTTGAAACATTGCAGTTCTGTGTTGAGGCATGGTCAGAGAGGACCTATTCCTAACATTCCTTGAATGTGTCTTGGATATATACAGAACTCGAGAAATATTCACATGTTCAAGAGGGAGATGAAACAGTTATTATTGAAGAAAACCTACTATTCGCTGAAATAATTTTATCGTGATTTCTGATCATTCCTATCTGTTTTTAAATCTCTGTTTTTATTTATACATTTATATGTCGTGTTCTTTTTTTCTTTTTTTGCCAAATTGGTTAGTCTTTTGGAATTAACCACCTTCTGACATTGTCGCATTAGTGTATTGTATAGTCATGTTACTGTATTATATCCTTTCGTGACTGTTAATAAATGAAATGAAATGAGATCTAGGAATGAATTTTCGTACTAGAGCAGGTGGGTTCGGATCATTCAAAAGTATGTGTGAATGTAACTAGATGGAGTTGCCTCCTGTTTTCCATGTTGAGCCAGTTACATAACCACCGAAATGACGCCCCAACAAGAACCATTGTCCGCGGTGTCCAGTGCTTCTCCAACAGACAGTCCTACTGCAGTAAACAGTACCAGTCCAAGTTCTGAAACTATTTGAACGAATTTGAGTATTTCCTAATAAAAACATTTATAGTCGGACAAAGGACCTTTGAATTTAAGAAGGAAAAGAAATATATATGAAATATTTTGAAATATTGTATTGTATTTTCTCTGGAAATAAAAATTATTGTCAGTTTTATTGTAGGTAAAACCCCTACAGAAATAACAATAAAATGAAATACAAAAGTTGCACCTTCACAGAGGCGCTAGAAACTCGCAAGTGTATTAAAACCAAATTATAACTCTCACTATGCTTCCACTTTGGCAGCTGGATCAGTACTAATTAATTGGAGCCTTGGAGGGTATATAGACATAGAAGCATGAAAGTTGCGTGGAAGGGAATAAACTAGAAATTTCAAATCCAGCGGAGGCCTCATAGCCGGCGGGGTTAAAAAGAAGTGGGCCCAAAACGGTTCCTGTAATGCACGATAAGATAAAATACAATGAAGAAATAATTAGGGAAAAGACATGTTATGTCGCATATACCTACTTTTCATGAAATCGGTTTCTGGGACCGAATCCACTGGAATTACTCTGCAGATACTCTGTATACATGAACCGAGCCGATTAAAATCGCATAACTAATCCCGTGGATCGTGTGCCGCCCAGCAACCTCTAAAAGTGTGCAAATTGTGCAATGAATCTGATAATGGCGGTGATTAGTGTGACATTGCAGAAAAGATAATGAGTTAGACCTCGGTCCCGCTCATCAACTTTAATACGTACGTCTACGTGGAAATGGTTATTATTCGCGTTCGTCGGTCGTTATCGGTGCGACCACATGGGCATTTTTACGGCGACATGCAGTCTATGACACCGCGCCGTTTCCAGCGAATACATGTGGTGTTGGTTGTACAGCCAGTGGCGGAGCTTGGGCGAGGGCTTCATGTTGTAGTATGGTCTTGCTTAAGTGGCTAGAAGTCAAATGAAAAGGAAAAGTCAATACATTTTTAGGTGTACCACAAGACTCGGTCCTTGGCCCAATTTTGTTCTTGCTTTATGTAAATGAACTGACAGAACTTAATATATCAGGAGCATTCAATCTTTTGTAAAAGTCCCAATTATCGACACTGTCCTTATCATCGACCTTTGTGCACTAAAACTCAAAATTATAAGAACCCAATGCTCGCTACTTTACCTAAAAAGCCTCGGCCGGTAATGCAGAAAATGTTAATTCTGCAAATATTTCAATTCCGTCATTCTGGCGCCACATCTGAACTGATGTAGAACGTTGTTGAAAGTGCTAAGTTATTTCAGTTACTCGATGGAGATGATTGTAAATATACAGGGTGTTCCAAAACTCAACGACATCTTTTTGAGGGCTTATAGTCCAGCTCATGATTGACCAGAATATCACAATATTGATAGGTTTGGAGATATTGGTACTTTTGTTAATTTGTGAAAATCGAAACTTTTGAACAGCATTTCAAGTACCGCAAGTACAAAACTCCATAGTTTAATTTTCTAATTTTTGTCAAGCAACCTTCAATAACCCTTCTATTGATTAAAATCCAAAATTAAAATATGTGTGCAATACCTTTGGAGAGAAAAAACAGATTTTCTCGATTCACGAATTAATTTAATTTATTAGCTTACTTAGACTCTTCATACTGTAAACAAAATCACCATGCGAATATGACAAGTTATTTAAAAAAATTGCTCATTCGGTGTAGTTTTTGACATAATACAACATTCACTATCTTCCACTTGAGGAAAAAATATATTCCTGGTTTAGTGCAATAGGAGCATGCAGGTATTTGAACCATCGACCCTTCGCTCCAAAGGCGAACGCTCTACCAGCACGGCCACCTCGGTAAGTAGATTTGATGTACATGTGTTTGGTTCCAAGTATGTCAATTACTACTATATTCTTTCAGCAGGAATATAGATAAGATGAATAATGTTGAAAATGGAATTTACCACTCGATATACCAATACCATTTAAAAACTTCATTCTGGAAATCACCAAAAATAAATACAACGAAAGGAAAAATTGTTGAAATATTTCCGGCAAATTGTTGAAATATTTCCGGCAGTGGCATTTTCCAAAGATTGGCAGGAATATTTTCAACCAAAAAAAAAGCGAAAAGAACCATTGAACTACAGAAAAAAAGAAGAGCTGAAAAGGAAGAGAGGTGCGTATATTAAAAAGGTAGGTTTGTCGGTATTTGGTACCAAGTAGGTATGTCAATAAGTAGTACATTTTTTTCAGCAGAAATGTAGGTAAGATGAATAATGTTATAAACTTCAAATATACTGTTGAAGACATGGAACAAGCTGTTAATGCTGTTAAAAATGGAATGTACCACTCGATATACCATCATCATTCAAAAGCTTCATTCTGGACAACACCAAAAACATATACAACGAAAAGAAAAATTGTTGAAAAATTTCCGGCAGAGCCATTTTCCAAAGATTGGCAGGAATATTTTCAAACCAAAAATAGCGAAAAAAACCATTGAACTACAGAAAAAAAACAAATGAAAGCGGAAACAGAGAAGTTGTAGATTAAAAAAATTAAAAATTCTCAAGTAAAGGTAAAAATAGATTAGTTACATTATAGTTAGATTATAACATAGAGAATATGCCTTCCTCCACACAAAACATCATTGAAACTAGTGAGGAATTAAAAGAAAAGCATTAGAATGTTGTAATGGTTGTACAGCCAGTGGCGGAGCTTGGGAGAGGAGCTTCATATTGTAGTATGATCTTACCTAAGTGACAAGAAGTCAAATAAAACGAAACTTCCGATAAACATTGTGGCGTACCACAAGGCTCACTCGCCCAATTTTGTTATTGGTTCATGTGAATGACCTAACTCACTATTTCCGTCGATGATATCAATATTTCATGGCATAGTAGGAATGAAATTGACCTGCATTAGATCATAAAACTTACACACAGAAAGTGAAAACATCCCTAATAACGCCATGAAGTCCGAAGGTAATCCATAGGATATCCACTCAGGACATTCGGGACGTCCTTAGGATGTGCAAAATTGGTACCGCGGACGTCCTTTGGACATCCGTTGAAAGCACCAATGTCTCGACTTCTCACCAAAATTGGACGTTCTATAAGGATATCCAATGGACATCCACCTGGGATGTTAATCGGACGTCCCCGAATTACATCAATCGAAAGTACATCTTGGACGTCCTTATATATATATATATATATATATATATATATATATATATATATATATATATAACTACACTGAATGAACACAAAATAACTTACAAAACAGTCACTAAACTAATTAATCACAAAAGACGATAGAAAAGCCGCCATAGCTGGTAAATACTCAACAATTGTCTGTCAATTCCTCAACACTTCACTTGAACACAGAACACAAAACACAGAAAACAACTTTATGCACGGAATCCATACATGAGGAATTGTTCGGTTTCAATCCGTATACGAACAAGAGAGACAAGCATAATTTTTTTTATTTTCATTGTTGTGAAACAGTGAATCGTATTGGCATACGCATAAACTCGAGTATATGGCCCCTGATGACCATAATGATAGCGAAAAGAGTTTTATTTCAGACGGGTTGTTTTCGCTATAATGTTCAGCCCCATTATAAATATGCAATCCATTTTATAACTCTTCTGTAAAACCACTAGCTGGGATGTATACACGGGTACTGGGTACACATGGAGTCCTAATCATTGTAACTGTTTTCGAATTTTGTTTAATTTTTATGATCATCAATCCTTCATCTTTGGATGGATGCACCTAGGAAACATTCCGAAAAATGTTCAATCCAGGACATCCCAAGGAAGTCCTCTCAGGGACATTTTCTGAAATTCATTGATTGGGATGACGTCCGATGTACATCTATCAAGGACGTACCAGAATGTACCCGTACCAGGACCACCATAGGAAGTCCTTTCGGAGACATGCCAAATACATGCCAACCAGGACATCCAATGGATATCCTAGAAAATTCTACAAAATATATCCGAACCAGGACATCCCAAGGAAGTCCTCGCAGGGAGATATTCTAAGATTAACCAATTGGGACGTCCAATATTCATTCATGCGGGATGTTCCTAAATGTCCCGTACCAGGACAACCATAGGACGCCCTTTCAAAGACATGCCAGAATACTTACTAACAGGGACGTCCGATGGATGTCGTAGGAAACATTACAAAATATATCCGACCCAGGACATTCCAAAGACGTTTTATACGATGTACCGATTGGGACATCCATTTATACGATGTACCGATTGGGACATCCATAGGAAGTCCTTTGGGAAAATTCATGAAAATGCACTGAATCGGACGTCCCAAGGACAATGATTTTAAGTCCCGGACATTCGGACATGATTTGTACCAAATAGGGACGTCCCTGGCACATTAGGGATGGTGTGATGCAAACCTTTTCACATTCACTAAACGAAAACAGATGGTCTGCTATATTTGGTTGTTCTAACTTGCATTCATAGTAATGATCTGAATAGATGGAGTTATGTAGTCGATGCATGACCAGCTTGTGTGTCCATTTATATTTGTAAAAATCATAGTAGGTCAATAAAGTTAATATTAATCTGGAAAGTTATGAGAAGGTCACCGAGTAGTTTGGGGTCATTGTCCTCTGATGGCAGGTAATTTATATTTGAATATCCACAGAAGATCGTGAAGTTAGATCTTCTCTCCGCTATTTCTAACGCCTGCGACAGGCAATTCAAGAAAACTTTAGGGTCACCTGTTGGGGGTCTGCATGAGTTTATGATCGTGACTTTAATAGTATTTGTGCTATAGAAAATTGCACAGATCTCTACTTGACATTCAACAGATAACTTTCCATAGACTCTAATTCATTACACTCAATATTATTTCTACTAAAATCACTTGAGAACAGCTCCGAACCACCAGCACGCCACTGCCCTCTGTCCTTTATGTTGCGCGCTTTCCTTCTCTAATTACTCATAGTTTTAACCGGCTAACGAACGATTATGATTCATTCGATATATTACGAAAACGCTGTATGGAACAACGCGCACAAAGAAATTGAAATGGGTTATTAATGATGAGTTATTGTCGCTGTGGACTCCGAGTTATCACGGCTAGATTGATTTTACATTTGTCGTATCTCAAATGACCCGCTTTTGACAAATAATGGTGATAAGTGGGACGATAAAACTTTCGAGGGCATTAAGTACGTGTGTTTGGGGGATTCTATTTGCGGAGCGGTATGATGGATTACCTGAAAAACTCGTTTGAAAGAGACATTTTCTGTGTTTCCAACATGGGTGGAGTCCCAACAATTACAGGGGAACCAAACCTAGAAAACTGAAAAACTACTACAAATTTTGTTGAAGGAGGATGGTTGAATTTTTCCTGACCTATTTGCCTACCATAAAATTATTCAAAAATGTTTTTCTATCTCCTCAATTCCTTATTCTGGGTGGGATTGGTTCCCTATTTTACAATTAGAGACGTCTTTTCTCTAGGGAAAACAAGTTAAATATCTCTACTTAGCAGTTCTTGGATTTCAGAAAATTTATAAATATGACCCCCAGAATGTTCTATGTGGGATTGGCTCCATATATTGCACTTTGACAATTATTCTCTATAGGGCAGAAGGGGTAAATATCTCTACCTTGCAATTCATGGCTCAATGTTCTTTGTGGGTTTGGCCCACATTTTACAATTATAAGAGTACTCTCCATAGGGAAAAAAAATAAAAATCTCTTCTTTGCTATTCATGGTATGCAGAAAATTGGTGAATATTATACCCAGAATATTCTAGGTGAGATTGGTTCCATAATCTACAATTTGAAAAGTATTCTCTATGGGAAAAAAAGTATGTAAAGAATTTAAGTATTTTTACTTTGTAATTCATGGCTGTCAGAAAATCAATGAAAATGATACCCAAAATGTTCTACGAGGGATTGCCACCATATTTTGTGATATTAAAAGTATTCTCCATAGAAGAAAAAACTCAAAATTCTCTTGTTTACAACTCATGTCTTGTAGAAAATTGATAACTATGTTACACAGAATGTTCTAGGCGGAACTGGCTCCATATTCTGCAATTTAACACACTGTTTGCCACGTCACTCAAATACGAATGACACGAATGTTTCCGAAATTGATTCGTCAGTCACATATGTATGACAGTCCGTAACTGTTAACAGCCACAGTGCATTGCGTAGTAACTCAAAGAGGGCCATTGCTTGAATGTGTCTGATTATTATTGTAGTGCTCATTGTATAATTAATAGTATGTGTTCATCATTTTTGGTGTGTTTGAATGATAATTTTTTTTTGTTCTCAAGTCATTTATATATGAATTACGTGGCCCAAACGCATTTTTTATGAGGATATTTGCGTAGTTAGCCATGTCATTTGAATAGCAAGACTGAAATAGCTGCAATATAATGTTTTTTTAGGTGCGATATGCTAAATTGCGAACTAAAAAAGTCCGAGAGAAAGCTAGAAAGCACGGAAAAATGGTAAACACCTTCTGCAATACTTGTTCAAATAAACCTTAGTTGTTGTGCTTGGAGTGTTTCAATACTGCACACAGATAGTATTTAGGTTTTGCACTTATTTAGTTACAATTCAGTGTTTACTAATGATAAAATTTAATAAATATTTCAGTTTCCAGATTGGTTCGAAATCATATTTTTCATTTATCTGTAATATCCGTACTTATGCCAGTTGGACCAAACCAAGTATACACATGTTCTCTGTGGGCCACACTCTCAACCATCCATTTGAAACTACATTCCCGTCATTTATATAGAAATGCCATGGCCTCTCACCTCCCACTATAAATCATACATATATGAATGACGAATCACTTTTGGAAACATTACCGTCATTCATATATGGATGACGCGGCATTTTAGCAAAAAACACATTTGAGAATATGGCTCATTGAGAACTGTTACATAATACTTAAAGGCAGTCAATGTGTTAAAAAGTATTCACCATAGGAAAAAATTTGTAAAATATGCCTTTAAAAAATTACAAAAATACGACATCCAGAATGGTTAAGATGGGATTGGCTCCATATTTTGCAATTTGAAAGGTATTCTTTATAGAGCATGACATTCAGAAAATTCATAAAAATGACATCAGAAATATTCTATGTGCGATTGGCTCCATATTCTGCAGTTCAAGAAGAATTCTTTTGAGGAAAAAATATTGAAATATTTCCTTTGAAATTCTTGGCTTGAAGAAAACTAATGAACATGATATCCAGAATGATGTAGATAGGATTGGCTTCATATTTTGCACTTTGAAAATTATTCACTATCGGGCAAACAAGTTGCCATTCTTGGCTTCCAGAAAAATTATAAATATGACAGCCAGAATGTTCTAGGTGCGATTGGCACCTTATTCTGCGATATTAAAAGTATTCCCCATAGGGGAAAAAGTTCAAAATCACTTCTTTGCAATTCATGGCTTGTAGAAAATTGATAAATATGATACATAGAATGTTCTAGGCGGAACTGGCTCCATATTCTGCAATTTGAAAAGTATTATCTAGAGGAAAAAAATTGAAATCTCTACTTTGCAAAATATGCATTTCAAAAAATAAAAAAAAATATGACACCAGAATAATTCTGAAATTAGAAAGGTATTCAGAAAATTCATAAATATGTCACCCAAAATTTTCTGTGTAATTTGCTCCATATTCTGCAATTTAAAAAGAATTCTCTTGAGGGAAAAAAACTTGGAAATCTCTTCTTTGCAATTCATGTCTTGTAGAAAATCACATTTAAAATTAATGAATATGATTTCCTGAATGTTCTAGGTAGGACTGGCTCCATATTTTGCACTCTTGATAAATATGACTCGTAAAATATTCTATGTGAGATTGGCTCCATATTATGCAATTACAAAAGTCTTCTTCATAGAGGAAAATGTGAAATTCTTCACTTTGCATTTCATAGTTTTCAGAAAATTATTAAATGTGATAAGCAGAATGTTCTAGGTGAGATTAGCTCCATATTCTGAAATTTAACAAGTATTGTTTTAGGAAAAAATTGTAAAAATATATACTTTCCAATTCTTGGCATTCAGTAAATGAATAAATAAGACACCCTGTTCTATGTGGGATTGGCTCCATATTTTACAATTATACAAGTATTTTCCATGACAAAAAAATTTAAAAATCTCTTCTTTGCAACTCATGGTTTGTAGAAAATTGATAAACATGATATCCACAATGTTCTAGGTGGGATTGGATAAATATTCTGCAATTTGAAAAGTATTCTCTCACTATGGAATAAAAGTTGAAAATCTCTACTCTGCAACTCATATCTTTCAGAATATAATCCCGAGATATTTGAATTTTTTTACCTGCTCGATTATTTCATTACCAATTTTCATTTCCATGTTCTTTATGAGAACATTTTTATAATGTATTTCATTAGCTATGGGCACGAATTTAGTTTTATCACAGCTAATTTCCATTAGATTTCCAAAGCACCCTTCTTGTATCTGATTCCTATATCAAATTGTTGAGAGCTTGGATCAAAAGCACTGAATCTGATGTAGAGAAATGAATTAAAATGTCATCCGCAAACAAATTAATTTTACAATTTTTTTCAGCTTCAAAAATATCATCAAAATGGAAAATAAAATTTTTCCCAAAATTCGATTTCTTTCAATATTGAATATTGCATTTTTGATTTTTATTACTAGGGACTCAAAATGCGGAATCCCCGCGGCTATTACTTCATCTTATAGAAAATGTCTTCCTAAATTTGAAAATGTACTCGTTTTTTTAATCAGAATTCTAGGTCATTCAGAATATGTCAATTTTGTGAATAGGTGCATTTTATCGTCGAAAAAATTGCCCCTTTTCTGTTACCCCTTTGTCGAATGCAATTTTTGAAGCGGTAGTCGGAATCAGCTAGTAGAGATACCTTTGAGGAAAATTAGCGATTTTTTGACAATTGAAAAATAAAAATTTTCGCAAAATTTTATTGTATATTAGGAACAATCAGAAACCTTAGTTTAAATTTTCTGTTATCCTGATAATTAGCTAGCCAATCCAATGCCTAACCCTGGATACCAGCACATTTTGATTTTTTATCCAACCAATCTTGATCCACAGTTTTGAAAGCCCTGTGAAGGTTAAGAAATACCGCACCTGTCATATGATTTTCTCCCAGACTTTTTTCCAGTCATCCAGAACACATTGAAAGGTTGTTTTACTTACTTCGAAAACCTGACTGAACATTGTTGATTATTTTATTTCATTAAACAAACAAATATAGCTATTTCAACAGGACATGTTACCCGCAGCGCCATCTATCGTATAATGCCCAATTCAAAATGCGACTAGACACTTCCATGAGAAATATATCAAATATATCATTCAGACTTTTCGAACGTTACAAAGTTGACGCTTGCATCACAATTACGTAGTTGCATATTCAAGCATTGCCAAATTTTCCAAAAATATCCTGCCAAACTAGCCGAATTCATGGCACATAGAAAGGTCAACAAATGAAATTCCGGGAAACTCTGATATTCATCAGCCGAAATGTGCACAATTCAATTTCACCTACTCCCGAGTCTATTTCGACCTCGAAATGACCAGAAACTTATAACTCTCCGTGAAAAATGGGAAAACTGTAATACTTTCTGGCACTCAAGTTCAAGATTAGTAATGACGACAATGTCGAGAGGCATTACTCAAAATAATTAGCAACAGGACTTCAGTGATGACATTTTGGACAATAAATTGCTAGGTAAAAATAAAGTGCGCTTAACTACGAAGTTATTATTTATGGCCCCTTCGCCCCCTTCTCAGTTGTGATTCAGAACAGTTTGCACTTCTCGTTGAATTGATTAACGAGTACTTAGAGGTATAATTTCCATTTCAATAAAATCAATTCCCTTTATATTTGGCATTATTGTAGGTTATGAAAATTTATAATTTCTTTCATCAGATATGAGTACCAAAAACGCTTAAATCTCGTTGTGAAATCACCATAGGACGTTGAATTTACATGTTCTCTTTTCTTCATCATATTATGAATCATCCCAACATAAATATTTATAAATGAAACAATATTTTTCCTTGTAGATATGGAATTACTGCTGATAGACACTTGAGATACTTTTCTTTAAGGAAATTCTGATGTAATTGCCTACTGCGATTGAAAGGCAAAGCTGCTGCCTTATCTGGTGTTTTGGTGTTATAAGAAAGAAAAAGGACTGGTCGACAAAGGGGATAACACATTCAGCAAGAAACTTATGTTCATTGCAACATTTGAGGATATATACAAATGAAAATTTTTTCAAAACTTTGTCACTGAATACAGATCAATCTATAGAAGAGATATAAAAGTAGCAAAATATAATTACTACAAAAATCGCATGGAAGTCGTCGGTAACAAATTAATGTAACTATTTCAAAAATGCGGAATTCGCACGAGTGTTACTTCATTTTATAGAAAACTTCTTTCCGAATCCGAAAATGTACTAACTTTTCAAATCAAAAAGCTAGTTCATTCAGGAAATGTCGATTTTGTGAATGGATGCATTTTATCGTCGAAAAAATTGCACCTTTTCAGTTATCCCCTTGGTCAAATTCAATTTTTGAGGTGATATTCAGAATCAGCTCGTCAGGATACGTTTGGGAGAAGTTTTTGATTTTTTGAAAAATGGAAAACAAAATTTTTCGCAAAATTCGATTTCTTTCAATATTGAATATTGCATTTTTCGATTTTGATTGCTTGGGACTATCTCAAAAATGCGGAATCCCCGCGGCTATTACTTCATCTTATAGAAAATTCCCTCCTGAATTTGAAAATGTACGCGTCAGAATTCTAGTTCATTCAGAATATGTCAATTTTGTGAATGGGTGCTAATATCGTCGAAAAAATTGCCACTTTTCTGTTACTGTCGAATGCAATTTTTGAAGCGGTAGTCGGAAACAGCTAGTAGGGATACCTTTGAGGAAAATTAGCGATTTTTTGACAATTGAAAAATAATAATTTTCGCAAAATTATATTTTCTTGAATATTGCCCCTTTTCAGTTACCCCTTTGTCGAATTCAATTTTTGAGGTGATATCCAGAATCAGCTGGTTGAGATACGTTTGGTGAAAGTTTTTGATTTTTTGAAAAATAGAAAATAAATTTTTTTCCTAAAATTCGAAGTGCTTCAATATTGAATATTGCAGTTTTCGATTTTGATCGCCTGGAACTATTTAAAAAATGTGGAATTATTGCGAGTATTACTTCATCTTACAGATTTTTTTTTCTGAATTCGAAAATGTACTCGCTTTTTGAATTAATATGCTATTTCATTCAGAAAATGTCGATTTTGTGAATGTGTGCATTTCATCATCGATAAAAATTGCATCTTTTCAGTTACCTTTTTGTCGTTTCTATTTTTGAGGTAATGGTCGGAATCAGCCAGTAGAAATACGTTCGAGGGAGGTGTGCGATTTTTTGAAAATTGAAATAAAAAATTTTTCGTTAAATTGATTATTGCATATTTCGATTTCAATCGCCTGGGAATATTTCAAAAATGCAGAATTCCGCTAGTAATATTATATCCTATAGAAAATGTCCTTCTGAATCCGAAAATGTGCTCGTTTCTTGATTCAGAAGGACACTTTATTAAGAAAATGTCGATTTTGTGAATGGGTGCATTTTTTCGTCGAAAAAACTTCCCCTTTTCAGTTACCCCTTGGGTCGAATTCAATTTTTGAGGTGATATTCGGAATCAGCAAGACGAGATACGTTTGGGAGAAGTTTTCGATTTCTTGAAAAATGGAAAATAAAATTTTGCGCCAAATTCGATTACCTTTCAATATTGAACATTGCATTTTTTGATTTTGATCGCTTGGGACTATTTCAAGAATGCGGAATCCAAGCGAGTATCATTTCATTTTATAGAAAATTTCTTCCTGAATTTGAAAAGGTACTCATTTTTCGTATCAGAATTCTAGTTCATTCAGAAAATGTCGATTTTATAAATGAGTGCATTTTATCGTCGAAATAATTGCCCCTTCTCAGTTACCTCTTTGTCGAATTTAAATTTTGAGTTGATATTCGGAATCAGCTAGTAGAGATACGTTTGACGGAAGTTTGCGATGTTTCAAAAATTGCAAAATAAAAATTTTTGCAAGATTCGATTTCCTCCGAAATTGAATACTGTATTTTTAGAGTTTGATCGCCTGAGACCATTTCAAAAATGCGAAATTCTCTCTGGTATCACTTCATCTAATAGAAAATTTCTTTCTGATTTCGAAAATGTACTCGCTTTTTGAATCAGAAGACTAGTTCATTCAGAAAATGTCGATTTTGTGAATGGGTGCATTTTTTGTCGAAAAATTCCCCTTTTTCAGTTACCTCTTTATCGAATTCAATTTTTGACGTGATAGTGATGGTCTTGAAATTGATCTTGTAAACCTGTCTTCTGTGTTTCGTTATAAAATAATATCATGGGTGTTTATAAATTGTTGTTATCGCATATCTCTGTCTAATCGCTTTGTTCTATATCATCGAACTTTGATTTTCCAAGCCATCTTTCACCGGTCTATAGGCTAGAAATAATTGTTGCTAAACGTCCGATATCGGTTACATTTTTTCTTGTACAAAGTGCGTCTTTATCTGCCGAACCGCAGGCGGTGAATCATGTGTGTCATTATCTGTTGGCTATACGGTTAACTAATTGCATAATTTGACATTGAAGAGCAGGAAATCAGTTGCGTTGCCTTGGGAAATGACATTTGGCCAGATAATGCGCGCGTATGGCAATAAGATCGGTCTTTGTGACTGTTAGTTACCGAAAAGGAAATTGTTTAATGTTCATGATTTTGATAATGTTATGTGTTCATGATAAGTGTATAACATGACAGTACGGGTTACTTTTGTTTGAGAATCAGGTGGTGGGGATCCTCATGGAAGGTCTCATTGTTCACTTATGTTCACTATTTTTATTTTCGTTGCAAATCCACAAATTCAGGTTTCAGGAAGAATTATTATTATCCTTCCTTCTTCAACATGCTACCGCCATAAATGAAGAATATCTCATGCGAAAGAAAATTCAAAATTGCGATAAAAAACATCTTCAAGAAAATTTGTATTATTCACTAGATGAATTCACTCATTCTATTGTATCACATTGTTTTTGACATTACTCATTATATATAGTTTTTTATTTTTATATACAGTGTGCTCCTAAAAGGACAATTAAATATCTATTGAACCAATAGGAATTTTCGAAATGTATTATTTCTCATCTTATCGCATTATGAGACTTAACTCCAAGAATGTTTTTTTCAAATGAGGGGCGCAAGAAAGGCTCACAAAATCGAACCTCAATTTTTTTAATGGAACACCCCATAGATTTTAACATTAGTGTATAAATTTATTCTTATTCATTTATGCTAATTATTAGTTTTTTATTTTTGGAAATCCGACAAGGCGTTGCCAATTTATACCAGTTTTTCATAAAATGAAGACATTTTTGAAGACAAACCCATTATTCATATTACGGAGAATTTATGGTATCATTCAATACTATTGGTAATCGGTAGCATATTCTATCATATGAAATACTCATCTTCTTCGAAAGTTATAGAGGGTGGTCAAAAAAATGACTGCTTATGGTCGATAGTTGTGAAAGAATGATGTGAATTTCGTCAACAACAAATATTTTTTTTTAAATGCAATAACCTACTTATTTAACTGTACCTAACTACTAAACGAACAGTCCTAACAAGAAAAAAACTGTCTTGACGAATAACTGGGCGCGATCATATCCATATAAATGTTCCAATTGCTTCTCGTTTGTTGCAAGGCACATCTAAAAAATTTTCATTACATGATTTCATGCAACATTCTTCAACATTTGCGGTGTTATACTTTGAAAAACCTTCAAAATTCGATTTTGCAAATCCTCCAAGTTTAAGTCTAGTGGGGTCAAGTCTGGCGAGCGAGCCGGCCATTTTAGTGGTCCATTTGTCCCGATCCATCTTTGAGGAAAAAGAACGTTCAATTGGTCTGTTACGATCCCATCATGAGACGGCGCTCCATTCTACTGGAAGAACATTTCTCTGAGGTGACCAAGGGAAACCTCATTGAGATGATTACTGAACACATTTTGAAGAAAATAAAGGTACCTTTCATAAAAATATGGTCCAATCAAATCATTCGTGAAAATGCCACACCAAACATGAAATCCCCAAACCTCCTGGAAGTAGGCTTCTCGAACCCACTGCGGATTTTCTGCAGCCCAGTAATGTACATTATGAAGATTTACTTTCCCATTATTGTGGAAGCGGGATTCATAAGACCACTTTTTTTTACAAAATAACACCATCATCATGGATTCTTACCATCATATCAAAAATCATGCATATTGTAGGGTGAACAATTTGAAAAATTAATGTGAACAAAGTTTGAAATTTTTCTGACCACCTTGTATAACTTTCGAAGAAGATGAGTATTTCATAATAATATGATAGAATATGCTAGCGACTACCAATAGTCTTGAATGATTCCATAAATTCTTTGTAATATGAATAATGGGTTTGTCCTCAAAAATTTCTGGAGACAGGTAGCAGAGTTTTTGGAGCGACATTGTTTCAATCAATTTTGGCTGCCAGTCAAACGTTCAAACCCTGACTGCAGACATTTTTCTGATGGCCTGAGAAAGTGCTAAGGAATCGCACTATAAAAAGACCTCATTAACCCTTAGCTTGCACAAGTTTCGACTTCTGAGGGCTGCCGTTCTTAAGGACGACAGCTGCTTAACGGAAAAAACAATTTTGACAACAAGGTTTTTATCAATGAAAAACTGGTATAACGCCTTGTCATATTTTCAAAAATATAAAACTAATATTTAGCCTGAATTAGGGTGGATTTAGTCAACTTTAGCATAAGCATTAACATAAACATAGCGGTAACATCAAAGGTTTTTAGCATAAACTTGACATTGTTGTATAAATGGCGCCATTTGATTCAACAGATTCAACTTTCGCTTTTAACATAAATTTAAGCACAATTTTAAAATGATGTTGACTAAATGCACCTTAAATGTGAGTTCAGATATGTTGAAACATATTTAAAAAAACTGATGTTCGAGTTTGTTAGCCTTTCTTGCTTCCCTCGTATAAAAAAATTGTTATTCCTGAAGTTATAGCTCTCATAATGCGATATGATCTAAGGACACACTGTATACTATTCGTAATGTCAAGTGCCACTGTTTCTCTGTCTCAGATATCGAGTTATTTTGTGGCTCAATACAATTATTTATTCATATTGATCTATCCTGAGTCTATAAGGATTAATAAACATATCCATCTACCTATCTATGCATTTTTCTAATATTCCAGCAATCAACTGAGATAGGTATAGATAATTTTTAGAATCACTTTTAATGAACTACATGTTTCTGCTCCCAATCAAAATTCAGCAGTATTTTCACTAAAATAATAATTGAACTTTCCAGTCCACATACCCGTGGAATAAACGAGTATACCCGTAGGCCTTTTCCAACTTTCCGCAGCCAGTGTATTTACACGTCTCACTGTTCGCCAGTTTTCCAACATCGGCCAATTTAAGTTCACCCAAAGTTGTGAAGTTTCCATAGTGTACGTGATTATATACACACAAAATTCAGTGTGATGATGTTGAATATTACTTTGGAATATCTTATCTCTTCGGTAGATTGAAGCATTCCTGGAATCGAGCTAGGAGAATATCTAATTCCATCGTTATGTAATATTATCTAGAGACGTAATATATGTTTACTATTTCAGAAGTTTGATTAGGTTCTAATTATGGGTATGTCGGGTAGAATGAGGAATATTATATGCGTATGTATAACGTTGTTCCTCTAGGGATACACGGGATACACAATACACGAGATGTAAAGTAACCCTTCCACTTTTATTAGCCCTTCAGAGAGCGTATGATGTGCGAACATAATATTGAGAGCATAAATTATTCAACATATTTGGTAAGAGCGGTTTCCACCATCTGTTTGAGGTATGTGGGGCGCTAGAGCAGTTTTCTAACTGATACAATGAAAGTTTGGTGATATATTTCTCGACAGTAGCTACATCAGCTGAATTTTTGGAGAAAATTTCGTCCATTTTGAATCGGAGATAATTGTACACAAAGTTGCTCCCCGATAGACTTTTAAATCATGGCACCATATGCCAAATTGTTTCAAGTAACACGCTGAACAGAAGAAACGCGTTTTACAAAGGACCCCGCACACCTTATATGGAAAACTGACTCTCCGTCAAATTTCTTGACTAGTTTTCGAGATACAGGGTGTTGAATCTGAAAAATATTCACTTTTCATCACTCCGTATCTCCCAAGTTATGATTTAGTTCTAATTTATTTTTCGTGGTATTATCATCACATTATATGACAAATTCATGAGAAATTCTTTCCCAAATCTTTTCGTAGTACAGGGCGATTTCACTTGATAATAATGCTTTGTTGAGACTTTTATAATTCTGTTGTTTTATAAAGAGAAAATGTGAAAAATGGTAGAATTTTCAAATAATATTGTGGTGAAGCTGCGGGCGATGCCGGACCTGAACTCTTACGTAGCCGGCGCCCGGCCGCGGGTGAACGTCTTTGCGCTTGCACCGAGAAGAATCTGGACGATTCGATGAATCTGGACGATTCGATGGAAAATTCTAGAGCATTCTGAGAAGTCAACGTCGGATATAAAAAGAACTACGCAGCGGACAGACGGGCAGTCAGTGAAGTGGAAGTCGAATATAAATAGTAGATTGTTATATAAATTAGAGCATTGTGAATCATTGTATTTCGTTAAATAAATTATTTTAGAGTGAATTAAAGTTTAAATATATAACGATATCATAAATTCATTTCATCTATCATTACAGTTGATACAATTCATACAAGGTGATTCAGGAATATGGAAAAATAATTAATTTTGGTTTTTCGGGCACCTTCATTTATTGCGGAGCATGCGTGATTTTTAGGGTAAAAATTGTTCTAGTTTAGAGTTTCCATTTAAACCCACCTAAACTGACAAAATTCTCGTGAAGAATGTTAAATGATGTGTTTCATCGTATGCATAGTCGATTGATGGCAATTTGAAAAATTAGTTATACTTTAATAAATGAGAACCTTGATTTTTTTCATCACTCTATTGCTCATAAGGGAGTTCGAAAAGGTAGCGATATTTTTTCTTGGTAGAACTTGAAATTATTTCATTCATATTGTAGAAAATTTTCATCAGAATCCTATGACGGGTTTTTCATATACAATTCGAAAAATTTGTCAAAAAATCTAAAATCTGTACATTTTCTCATTGCTATATTTTCATTCCAGTTTTCGGCGGATTTGCTATAGTTCTTCCTCATCGGGCCTCTTTTATTGGAGATTTTGATTTTTCAATAAAACAGTGATCAGTTATAATACCGTACAATAGCGTACCGTATTCTTCGAAAAAAAGCTATCACTCGAATTATTATCTGCAGCATCGTCTAGTAGGCGATTCAATGAAGCAGTTATTTTTTCATGCTTAGTGTTTCTCACAAGTCATTTACTTGTTTCATTCGCAGAAATTCCTTTTTTCGAATTTTCACTATATAAAACAATAAAATTGTGAAAGTCTCAAAATAGCATTATTATGGCCCTGTACTATAAGAAGATTAGAAAATGAATTTCTCATGAATTCGTCATACAAGGGTGTGAAGATTATACCGCAAAAGATAAATCCGAACTAAATCATAACTTGGGAGATACGGAGTGATGAAAACTGAATATTTCTCATATTCATCACCCTGGTTCTCGAAAAATAGTAATAGGATGGTGTTGCGCCTATTGAAACATTTCATCAGAATGATCATTTCTACAACATATCAAAAATTCAAGAAATTACTCGTAGAGCCATTTCCCCATATAAGGTGTGCGGTGTCCTTTGATGGAAAACTAACATATGTCAATAAACTCGATAACAATGCTAATAACCAAATCTGGAAAAATTCGTCCATCTAATTATCGAAATACAAGCTTCCAAAGTCGGTAATGTTTTGATCGATGAGAGCATAAAAATGAGCACGTCCAGAGCAATGGCAACAACGCGCTGCAGCTCGTAAGGAAAACGAGAAATATATCGCGAAATAAATAGACCAAGAAATGTAGAAAACTTAAACTCTAGAATTGGAGAACTGGCAGCCTCCCTGCCGATATTGTCGTCAGCATGTAATTATATGGGAATTTTGGAATTGGAAAAATTTTCTGATCAAAATGGTCAAAGAAAATTTGTCATTACTCTTCTGGTTTTCGTAATATATTTTACTTCTCTTTCTAGTTTGGCCCGATTCCATTTGCGTTGAAATTCATGATTTATTTTCCTGAAGTTCTGCACATTTGTATAAATCAAGAACGATCATCATATAACATTCCATATTCCATTTTTAACTTTTTTTTGCAGCCAACATCGCTACGACTGCATTGTGTCTTTTTTCCAAATGGCTTTGGATCAACTTTCGTTTAGCTGAAATCAGTTATGGAAAAACCGTTGCCATGGCAACCGTTGCTATGGTAACAAGAATACAGAAAACCGATTCCTATGGTGCGGAAATGCGTGGTTGCCAAGTTGTCCACTTTAGTTTAGCTGAAATCAGTTACAGAAAAAAGGTTACCATGGTAACCCTTGTTAGGGTAAAGAGTTGGACCAGTTATAGTTTAGCTGAAATCAGTTATGGAAAAAGTGTTGCCATAACAACAGTTTCTTTGATCACAAGTAAACAAAAACCCAATAGTGCGGAAATGCGCGGTTGCCAAATTTCCTGCTTTATTTTAGCTCAAATGAGTTAAGAAAGAGTTGATGCCGTGGGAAAATCGTTGCTAGGATGAGTGAGAAGAAAAACCCGATTTCCGTTTTGGAAAAGTGCGCGGTTGCCAAATTATCAACTTGAAATTAAATTGAAACTTGAAAGGGGAAGCATTCTCAATAGAAAAAAACCATGACTCACTCCACTGGAGATGGGAGCAACCTACGGTAAAAATTAATATATTTTTTGTAATATGTAACAGGAAACAATTATTTCCCTGACTGAGGCCACGCTGGACATTTATCTACATCTGATAGATAGATATTGTGAAAAGACCCTTTAACTTCAAAAAAAAAATATTCCGAAACTGAAAATTCGTATTCTCATTCAGATAGTTCAAATTAAATGAAGCAATTTTTTCGTAATATCTAACAGAAAATAACTATCTCGGCTTAAGCCACGCTGGACATTGAACTATATTGAACTAACTAAACTGATCCTTATTGCTTCGGAAGAGGCAAATTCACTGTTTGCACCAATTGCGAGTCGTTGATTTAGGAATAGATCAAGAATTCATTCACTGTAAACAGCTTATTCAAAATATCATATTCAGAATACACCAAACGCGAGCAAATCGAGCGCGTCCGGCCGACATTTCGCACTTGCGTTCATGTTACTACTTTGTCAATTTCCTCCAGGTGATAAAAAAACTCTTTCCCAATCTTAACTGTCCCGAACTAACTAAACTTAACCTTGATGTTGAAATTGTTTCGGAAGAGACGATGTTCACGGTGGAAAATAATATATTTATAATTCGGTCAAATGTTGAAATCATTGTGAACCCATACAGTAATTTGAGATATTAGTACTATATCACAAGACACGCGAGCGAAGCGAGCGGGTCCGGCCGACATTTCGCAAATCCTCGCGCGCGAGGATTTGCGAAATGTCGGCCGGACCCCCTCACCTTCAAGTTACTACTTTGTCCATTTTCTCAAATTTATGGAAAAGATCATGGTCATTTATAGTGTGTGGTCTGTGGGGCAAGCGATTGCTTTGCTCATTTGTGATCAAAGTGAGATAGATTGACAAATGTAAATAATTATATAAATAATCTTTTTGAAGATGAATAAGTATTCATTTTGATATTATTCAACAGTTATTTCCATAAATCTTTTTAAAGCACTCCTAACTTGGTAACAGCAATAATTTGGCAAACATGCATTTCCACACCACAGAAATTGGGGTTTTCTGTACTCGTGATCATAGCAATGGTTGTCACACTTTTTCCATAACCAATTGCTGCTAAACCATAACTTGCCCAACTTGGCAATCTCTCATTTCCGCTAAACAGGAATGGCATTTTCACCATAACGACTATCATGTCTATATTTTTTGCATAACAAATTTCAGCTAAAGAAAAGCAGACGATTTGGCAACCAAGTATTTCCGCACCATGGGAATCGGGTTTTTGTTTACTTGTGGTCATAGCAACGGTTTCTATGGCAACAGTTTTTCCATAACTGATTTCAGTTAAACTATAACTGGTCCAACTTGGCAACTATGCATTTCCGCAGAACGGGAATAGCATTTTTGTTTACTCTTCACCCTAACAACGGTTAACATGGTAACTTTTTTTTTAACTGATTTCAGCTAAACTAAAGTGGACAACTTGGCAACCACGCATTTCCGCACCATGGGAATCGGGTTTTTGTATTGTCGTTACCCTAGCAACGGTTTCCATGGCAACAGTTTTTCTGTAACTGATTTCAGCTAAACGAAAGTTGAGCCATGGCTTTCTTTAATGAACTGTCCCTTGTGAACTAAATTGGTTCGAGCCATTCCGTTAACATTTTATCAGTTTTCAATCACTTTTGAGCAAACTGATCGTCGGGACTATGAAAGTTACTGACACTGACACTAGCGACAGAGCAGTGTTGCCTAGCGCCTCCGACACTAGATTGGATGGTTGAAATGGTGGGGAAATCATACAGTCGGAACACCAAATTTACTTTTACGATCGACGTATTTCTAATGGGCCACTACACAAATTTAAAAAGAACCAAATGTGGATAAAAGTACAATACAATAAAAAAAGTCAAACAAAAAGAAACAAACGAAAAAAGCAAAACAAAAAAGAGGAGAAAATGCTTTTTTCAGTTCGAAATCACTGTGTGTAGAGTATTTTTAAATTGTGATGCAGACAAAAAGGAAATATCTACAGTCGCCAAGTTGTTGAAACTTCTACACATGGGCTATTAAAATGAAGGTGTTAATTCGGAATATTGATGTGAAATGTTAAATTAGTTCTTGGAATCAGTTATGGTGCATTGAATTTCAATAGGGATCGTAGGCAAGATGAGTCATTAGCTGCCCATAGACGCAGCGATGGAGTAGGCCGACGGTGTCTACCGACCAGATCTGTCACACCATGACCCCGACTTGGTCTGTGAGCGATCTGAGGTGCGTTTCAATATTACGTCCGACGTATAACTTTTCTTATGAAGCGTTTCGATATTAGAACGTCTTGTCCGACAACTTCATTCCATCGTTTCAAAATTCTTGAGTGGAACGTCCGACCGTCAACTATTTACCCCACGATTTAGGAGAGCGTTTCAAAATTCAATCTGACAGATATAGCCCGACGAAACAACTATGACGTCATACATCGTCCGTTACCGGACGACAGACGTTAAATTTAAACGCACCTCTGATGTGTCGTGTCTACACACGACCATACTTAGTCCGACAGTTATCAAAGGATCGGTTCCTGCACATACGCTGTCCTCAAATTAGTTGGAAGGTATTTGAAAGTTCGACATACTGGGTAGTGCGACTTCGTATTTTAAGCTTGTCTAAAATACCTCTTTAGTCGGTGTAATACGTGTTAACACAAAATGGACAAAAAATTGCTCTCATTGGTTTATGTATTTTAAAAATTAGTCGAGATAGGATAATAGAAAAAATACAAGAACAAAGTGGGTCAGGAAATGGCTTTCAGAACGAGGAAAATATGACTTTAGTACGGGAATTGAGACAAACCGAATCAGACGATTTGAAGAATTACTTAAATTAAAAAACATTTCGGATATTCTGTATTTTTGTTTTAACATCCTTAATAGTACCATCATTACAATTTTTGCTTTTCAAAAATTGTATCAAATGTTCATATGCTTGTCTTTTTGAATTCTTATTTATATAATCCGGGTCTTTAATTTTCCACAAACATAGTCGTTCCCCATATAATTCTATAGACTCTGTTAATATTTCTTTTGTCCACTCCATTACATCACAAAATTCAAACCAAGATTGAGCCGACGAGCTCAACGACTGTTTCCTTTCGTTAGTTGCAACAAAATTTGACTTGTAGCGACCTGTTCCTTCACCGACGACGTATTTGACCGACGGGGTCCGTCGTTCAGCACGAACGTACGTACCCCATATACAAAATTAGACAGACACTATCTGTCACATACCATGTCGCGCAAAATATCCCTTCGTGTGTGGGAGCCTAATGTCGTTATGAATCATTTTATAAATGAATGTCAGATCAGCAATTTCACGTTTTCTCAAGGACGCAAAATTGAATTCAGTCAATAGGAGTTCGTAATAGTATGTCTTTCAAGATAGGAATCATGGATTTTGAAGTACACAGATTTTATTACGGTTAAGAATCTACGTTGAACTGCCTCTAGTTTATCAACGTATTTTGTATGGTATGGATTCCATATATGGCTAGTTTTAAACTAATCAAACTGAAATAGATACATCTCATGGCATCGATCCGGTTGAATTCTTTACAATTACGTACAACAAAACCCAGTAATTTAATCAATTACTAACAATACATTCGATATGAGAATAAAATGATAATGATCGAGGTGTCAAAAATTATACCTAAATCCTTACATTCATTCATACGGAAGATCGTAGCATCAGTAAGTCCATAACTGTATGTCATAGGAGAAAGTTTACGTGAGTACGTCAAAAATTTACATTTCTGTATGTTTAAGGGGTTATTTAGTTGACACCATTCAGATAAATTACCAAGAGATGCAGTCTGCGATATCATCAATTTGTTTGAAAATTTTCATGTCATCAGCAAAAAGAAGTTTATTTGACATCACAAATATCATTCACAAACAGGAGAAATGGTAAAGCCCCCAATTTTGACCCTTGAGGCACACCAGAACAGCCACAAACTCGAAACCATTCTTTCTCTTCGTTTCCAAGTAAGGTCACAGAAACAAATTCTCATTACCAAAGCACCCATTTCCAAACTCGCGTGACGAATATACCAGCAGCAATAATATCTATTAAAATCGAATATATCGCACAGAAGTCACGAAATAATTAATTTCGACGAGGCCACGGATCGATACGAAGTAAATGTCAAATATGCACTCGTGTAATGAAATGTCTCTGAAATGTCAGCCATCCCGCAAAGTTTTATATGAATATGACCGGTTTTACTGGCTGTGTTTTGATTCCCAGATGGAATTCAATTAGCTAACTGGTGCTTCAGGAAATCGCGATATCGACAACATTATTCGAATGATTCTGTTTGCGATTCAATCTTTATGGTTCGCTTATGGTTCCATGAATTTGTATGCATCCGTTGACTCTTCGTTAATAGTATATGAAAGACTGAAATTCGATGGGATCACAGCGTCACTGACAATCTGAAAGTACATTTTTGGAGTAAAATGTGTTTTATTAAATACAAGGATGTATTGATATTTAGTTAGCCTAGACCAGTTCCCTGCATAAACAAAATATTGCGTTACCATAGCAACGAACAATAACTTGTCAGTGTCAGTGTAAAGTTCGATGTCAAAAAAGTAAACCAGAGTTACGCAATAAATTGAAAGAAAAAATATTTCCACGGAAATTGTGAAAATCGAAAAAATGGAGTATCGAGCCATCATCAAGCATCTGTATTTAAAAGGGTTAAGAGGTGAGCAGATTTACGATGATATGCTTAATACCCTTGGTGATTAATGTACTTGGTATGCGACCGTGAAAAATTGGACTGCAAGCTTCAAAAGAGGTAAATTTTTCTTTGAAGATGATGACCGATCGGGAAGGCCAGTTTCTGTGTCAGTCCCCGAAAATATCGATGCAGTTCATGACATGATTTTAACAGACCGTCGAATTGGGCTAAAACGGATATCTGACGCACTGAATATTTCATACGAACGCGTCCATCATAATATAGTTCACGTCAATTTGGACATGAGAAAAATTGCTGCAAAATGGATCCCCAAATGTTTGAATGTTGACCAAAAGCGTGCAAGGGTAGTAGCATCGCGTTCGATCTGTGCTCGATATGAAAACGATGTAGACTTCTTAAACCGAATTGTTACTATGGATGAGACTTGGGTACATTTCTACGATCCAGAAACAAAGCAACAATCGATGGAATGGCGACACTCCGGTTCTCCAAGACCTAGGAAGTTTTGTGTCCAAACCCAAGTAGCACAACTATATTGGTAAAATATTGGTACAATATTGTGAACATATTGGCGAAATATTTGAAATGCAATATTGGCGAGAAAAAAATGTGAACATTCGGCGATATTGGTCCAATATTACTTGAATAATATTGGCGAAATATTCTTGAACTAATATTGGCCTCAAAATGTTCGGCGATATTGGTACAATATCGCTGATACAATATTGGCACAATATTCAAAAGTTATATTATCGAGAAGTAAAATGTGAACATTTTGCGATATTGGTCGAATATCGTTTGAATATTTCAGAAATAGTTTTTGTGAACTATTCTTGAAGCAATAACGGCCTCAAAATATTTATCAATATTGGTACAATATCATTTGGATATATTGGTGGATGTCAATATACCTTGATATTTTATTAAATGTCTTTCAGTTGATGAAGGTGACACCAGAGTCTGCCTTTTGATCGCCATAACCACTGAGCAAGATGCATATAACTCCTGGTGGAATTACTTATAGCTGTGAAATTGTCATCCAAAACTGTTGATGTACGGCCTGCTTGATTCATGACATTTTTATTGCGTCAAGAGAGTTTACTCAATTTTAACTTAGATGGCAGGCAAATCACTTGACATGTCGTTTTGACAAACGCATGCTGCGTCATCGACATAACCTCAAATTAAACCATGTCATGATTGTCATGTCGAAGTCGAGATTTTAGAGCAAAGATGGTGTCTTTGTGAAAAGGTGAGGATGACCGAGTTGTGCTGCAGTGTGAAAATTATATCTGTGAAATTCTATTGGACCCTATAGGACTGTCCGATGTACCAAAAAACCCCTGGATTGGTTCTCAGTGCATGAAGTTATGACTGTTTCCTCAACACTATTATTTAATATATGATTGCCTACACATTTATCTATTTTTATTTTCAAATCTTCATTGGATTGGTCGTTTTTTTACACACCGAGTGTTAGATATCGCAAAGTAATTTATTTTCACTTGTTACATATTTTTACCTACTAATTTGTTATTTTGTAACATGGAACTATGTATATTAGGGTATCCTACTTAATAAACATCTATCTATCTAGTCTTTGATTTAATATACCACATTATCAAAATGTAGCTAGCTAGGAATTTTTAAAAACTTCTCTAAGTCGCGATCTCCACGGCTTCCACAATTTACAACATAACACTTTGTAGGCATGTTTTTTATTCGGCAAAGTTTCATACAAAAATTTCACTCCAATAGATGAAAATTAACAATAATCAGTCTCGTTCAAACAATAACAAATACAATGTGTGCCTTCAGGCGGCCATCTTGATTTTAGTTTGACAGCATCTTGGATAGCCTAATATGCAATGTAATTGACATATAAGTATATAACCTCAAAATAATGTTGACGTTCAAAAACTCAAAAAATGTATCTAGTAGGCACTTTGGATTGTTGGAAACTCCACTATATTCGACTTAAGCGTCATCCAATGACGAATGGAACAAACTCTATTGACGCAATTACAGGATCAAGAACTTTAGTTGAAACAAAAGCGAATCAGTAAACGCACCAGGAGTTATATGCATCTTGCCACTGAGTGAGCTGTCTTGAACTAAGTGATAGGAAGTATTTAATATACTTTCGTAGGTTTAAGAAGACGTTCTATATGTAGAGCCACCTAGCGGATTTTTATCCAAGTTTGATCATGATATAATTTCAATATGTTTCATTGAATATGAATATGAAGACAATATTGTTTTAACGATATCGATAAATATTAGTGAACCAATATTGATCCAATATTAATTAATAAGATTTGTTGAATATTGGCGAAATGATATTCAACCAAAGTGCAATCACACTTGGAGATACAATATAGTTTTTATTCCAATAATCGATATTAGGGAAATATTGGGATTGCGATATTTATTCTAGATGTAATGAGCCAATGAGACTCTTCAAATAAATACGAGTAATCAGGGAAAAAGGTTACCAGACAAACGGAAATAAGCAGATCCCGAGGAATTCTTTATTCAATAAAGACATAATTTATTGGAAATTAACACAGGTTCTAACTTAAAATAACTCAAATCATCTAAATACGCGGCGAAACTATTACCTAAAGTTCAAATTCGGGAGTCGGTACGCACGAAACTGTTCATAGTCTTATCAGGGCAACGAAAGTTAGATGTATCGGGGAATAGATAGGAAAGAGATCACCTGAATGACAGCAACAAGCAGCAAACAGCGACAACGAAGCAATGATTTTCAGTTGATACCAATACACGTGCATCAATAGTATCCAGTGTAGATTTGATATTGATATCCTATACAGGGATTATCCACAATAATCCCAAGAATTATTGGTTTCAAAATCTATGTGACAGCTGTGACAGCACCATTTTTCTGACGTCCCCTGACGCTTGTTCTATTCAACTGTCCACTTCCCAATCGCCGCATAGTCTATCTCCCCGTGTTCGTCGCGCCCGGCTCACTTGACGCACTCACGAAATAGTTCTTCTTAGATAACATTAGTCAACGCATCGAGAAGTACGTAACGCTAAATAGGTAACGCAAAACATTTCAAACAAAAGGGGTAGCGCACTACATAGATGTTAAAAACGATGTGAAGACAATATTGTTTCCAGGGACGCGCCGTCCATATGGGCAAGGTCGTGCGGCGCACGACGGCGCCAAGGTCTTAATGGCGCCTACGGACGTTGAATTTTCAACACAATTAAAGCCGGCAACGGACATTTATGTAATATATATTTTATCTCACATATTACAAAAATATCGCTCATCATTAAAAAGAACAATTCGCCGCACACGATGATATAATATTATTACCATAGCAAAGGGATTTTCTCGTGTCTGGAGAAACAAAGCTATAATATATATTACAGTATCGCTCATCGTCCGTTACATTATCCGCCAATACAGACCGCCGATCTGCGACCAGTACCAGTGGTGAAATTTTTCTTTTTCTACTCCTATTCCTGTGGCCTGTGGGGGCGCGAACATCCGCGTAGCTTTCGACACGCAGGTTTGAACTTGCAAAATTATGCGTGTTCATAATCGATGTAGCAGGTTGATTTTTCATTCTTGTCTTGATAAGCGCATAGCGCATAAGACATACAGACATTTGCTATTACGTATCTACCGAAATTGTGAAAAATAATTACAAAAAAGGTAAGTAAACGATAATTAACAGGGATGCAAACATGGCAAATAATTGTTTTCCTTTTTAATGACTTTTATTTATGAAAAAAATAAGACGCGGTGTTTAATAATTTTTATTTATTTTATTTAGATGGCCAGAGAAGAAAAAAAGAAATTGTCTGGTTACCAGAACTTGCTTAACAAGCGAAAACGGGAGGAAGACTTGGAGAAAACCAATTTCAAAATTAGTCACTTTTTTCGAAAGACTGCACAAGACACTACTTCTGATAAAAGTAATTTTCTACAATCAACACAGTCAAACTTGCCATCAGAATTAAAAAAGCAAGCTTATGAGGCTGAATATTCTGAAGAATTAGATCTTGATACGTTGCAGTCAGTGTCGGTAACATCATGTTCGAGTAAGCAAGACGAATTATCCGAAGAAGCGCCCCTTTCTTACGATCCAGGTCTTTGGCCAAGTGTATTGTCTTCAATTCAGGTGCAAGAACTTGTCGAAAAAGGGCCAATGCAATATCAAAATAAAACTATGTATCAGTATCCAAAAGACAAAAGTGGACGTAAGTATTCCGATATATATTTTAGTCGAATTTTGTTAAATGGTGAAAAGGTTCAGCGTCATTGGTTGCTATATTCTAATGAAAAAAATGCAGTTTTCTGCTTTTACTGCAATGACCCCAACAATCCATTGACTTTTAAAAACACTAAATTAAGTAACCAAGACGGTTTCAATGATTGGCATCATTTGAGCGAACATTTGAAAATCCACGAAAAAAGTAAATCTCATTTTCAAAATTTACGTGTCTGGTCAGATTTACTAGAAAGATTAAAAACGAATCAAACCGTTGATTCGGGCATGCAAAATTTATTAAAAAATGAAACCAAACATTGGCGCAGCGTCATTGAAAGAATAATTTATACTATTCAATTTCTGGCTGAACAAAACTTGGCTTTTCGTGGTCCTAGTAACAAATTATTCGAAAGAAATAATGGAATTTTTTTAAAATGTATAGAAATGATAGCAAAATTTGATCCAGTCATGTCTGCACATATTAATAGATCTCAAAAAAAATATTCCACTTTATCTTGGGGATAAAATTCAAAACGAAACCATTAAATTAATAGGTGACAATATAAGAAATAATATTCTACATGAAATTAAAGAAGCGAAGTATTTTTCTATATTACTTGATTACTCCGGATGTGAGCCGCCAGGAGCAGATTTCTGTTTGCTTAAGATACGTTAATTTAAAAAACAATAGATTTAGTGTCGAAGAACGTTTTTTAACATTTCATCCTGTGAGTGATACAACAGGTGAAGGTTTAACCAACTTTTTACTAAAAACGTTGGAGAATTATGGTTTAGACATTTATAATATGCGTGGCCAAGGTTATGATAATGGTTCAAATATGAAGGGTAAACATCAAGGTGTACAAAAAAGAATTTTAGACATTAATCCACGAGCAATGTTTGTACCTTGTTGTAACCACAGTTTGAACCTTGTCATAAACGATGCTGTGAAATCCAACATTTCCAGTATACATTTTTTTTCAACTGTTCAAGAATTATATAATTTTTTTTCTGCCTCAACCAATCGGTGGTCTGTTTTGAAAAGTAACATTTCAAGTCTGACGCTAAAGCCTTTGTCGGACACTAGATGGTCAAGCCGAATTGATGCAATAACCCCTCTAAGATTTCAGTTAGGCGAAATTTACGATGCTCTTTTTGAAATTTTATCCGGAAATCATTTTGACAATAGTACAAAACATCTAGCTACCTCCTTAGGTAAAAAAATTAAAAATTATGAGTTTGTGTGTATGGTAGTCTTATGGTACAAGATTCTAAATAAAGTGGATGTTGTTACTAAAATTCTGCAATCAAAAACATTTAATATTTCCCAGGCTTGCGAAAGTTTGAATAAACTCAATGAATTTGTGAAACAATATCGATCTGACAAGGGCTTTATTGACTTATTAGTAGATGCCAAAGAACTAGCGTCTTGCTTGGAAGTTGATGCAAAATTCAAATCCGCAGAAATGTTAAGGCCACGAAGGATTAAAAAAAATTTTTCTTATGAAGGTGACGACCAGCCGATTGAAAATCAAGAAATGAAATTTAAAGTAAATTGCTTTTTTGGAGTGCTAGACATTACTCTTTCATCCGTACATGAAAGATTTAAATTATTATCGTGTCATTCTGATGTTTTCAATTTTTTGTGGAATGTTGAGGATTTCGGCAAATATTCTGACCAAGATCAATTTAATTTTTGTAAAAAACTGGAAGAAACCTTAACTGACAAAGATCGAAACGAGAAAGATATAGACGGAACAGAACTTTTACAAGAATTACAATTTCTGCAAAATGGCGACAAAAAGGCGACGTCTGTAGTAGAAACACTTAATTACATTGCAATAAATAACCTAACTCACTCATTTCCAAACATTATGATTGCATTGCGCATATTATTAACCATTCCAGTTTCTGTAGCTACAGCAGAGAGGTCATTCTCTAAATTAAAGTTGATTAAAAATTATTTACGATCTAGAATGGGCCAAGAGCGGTTAGAAAATCTTGCTATTATTTCTATAGAATCTGACTTTTTAAAGAAACTTGAAATGGAAGATCTTGTAAATGAATTTGCAAAAAGTAAATCTAGAAAAGTCCAATTTTTGTAAATCCTCTCCATCATGTATCATGATCATATATTAGATATCTGTCTTAAAACAATCGTTATTTTATTTCTAAATTTTTTCAATAGTTTGTAACTTTAATACTGTTTTTGTTTTGTTACTGCGTTGTTTCATTTTCTATATTCTAATATTTTTTGTGTACTCTTCGTTTGTCACAAATAAATATAGACATTAGTACTAAAAAGTATAGAGTTTTCTTCAAAAATTTCGACAGTAAACTATGAGGGAAGGGTGGCAATTTTAGCTCAATATTATAATATTGGTGAAAGGCGCCTATCATTATTCCGCACGACGGCGCCGAAAATACTTGGCGCGTCCCTGATTGTTTCATCGATATTGGTAAATATCATTCAACCAATATCGACTCAATATGAGTTATTACAATTTGTCAAATAAAGTGGAAATGATATTCAACCAATATTCTTACATACTTGGAAATACAATATAGTTTTTTCCCCTATAATCGATATGACTGGAATATTTGGATTGCAATATTTATTGTAGATGTGGAAAACAAAATATAAGCAATATTGTATTATCGATATTGGTAGAAATTATTCAACCAATATTTACCCAATATTTCGTGTACTAATCTACATTCACAACTAGTTCAACCAATATTCCACCAACATTATTAATATAATATTGTTTTTTGGATATTCACCAATATTGGACCTATATTGATTTTTCATTAACAATACATCTATATTGGCCCAATATGGAACCATGATTCAGCCGATATGATGTGCTACCTGGGAAAATCTGCTTGAAAAGTTCTTGCTTCAGTTTTTTGGGATTGCCATGGAGTAGTCATGATTGATTTTTTTGATAAAGGTAGAACAATAACTGGAGATTACTATTCGACATTACTGACCACTCTGCGGGAAAAAATTAAAGAGAAAAGACGCGGAAAGCTATCCAAAGGTGTTTTGTTTTTGCAGGACAACTCCCCTGCACACAAATCTCATGTTGCCATGCAAAAAATTCGTGATTTAGGGTTTGAATTACTAGAACACCCCCCTTATTAACCAGATTTGGCTCCGTCCGACTATCATCTCTTTCCTCAACTGAAAAAAAGTTTAAAAGGTCGTAAATTTTCTTCCAACGAGGGGGTAATAAAAGTTGTGGAGGTCTGGTTTGCTGAGCAAGAAGAAACATTTTTTTTGAAAGGTCTAGAGACGTTGCAGGTTCGCTGTAATAAATGTATCCAATTAAGAGGAGAGTATGTTGAGTAATAAAATATTTCGACATTGAAATTTTGTTTGGTTCTATAGCAGGCTAAGAATTTTTCAATATATCCTCGTATTCAATTTTCAAATATGTAGATAGATGAAATCAATGGACTAATGTTACATCTCAGGATTAATGCTATAGCTTAATAAAATTACATTGAACCTAGCTTTTGAAGAACTTGTAGCTTTATAATACATGAAAAAACGTATACAGGGTGGCCCATCGAAAACTTGACATGGGGGTTTTGGGTACTAATATCGTAGATCTGGAAAAACGCTCGGATAGGTCGATTTTAGTTTCGAGGGGGACATTGTGCCCTCCTGCAGGCAGCACCGTCAGGTCAACCCTCGAGCAGTGGGGTGAACAACCCTTGAAATTTGAATAGGGAATAGGAGTCGAGTGGCACATCGTTGGAAAGCCCGTTGAATTCTCGAAACAAAACGGTCGGCAGTTTTTCTAAAGGAAGTGAGCCATAATAAAGTTAAGAGTGAAATTCACTTACATTAGTCTCATCGTAACAAATGCTCGAAATACGCACCCTCAACTTCGATGCAATGATACAGATTTTGTTGAAAACGTTCTCGTACATTTTGGAGCATGTCTGGGGTGATTTGGCGACATTCTAATGTGATTCGTTGCCGTAAATCTGCTAGTGGAGCTGGTGGTGTAGCATAAATTCTGCTTTTCAAATGACCCCACAGAAAGAAATCTAAGGGAGACAGGTCTGGTGATCGTGGGGGCCATTCAATAGAACCTCGCCTACCAATCCAATGACCAGGGAAGTGGTGATCTAAATATCGCCGAACAGGCATAGCATAATGCGGACGAGCACCATCTTGTTGAAATATCAACTGATCTTCCTGATAATGATGGTCATTTTCAATAATGGTAGTTAACATTGGTTCAATTGTGTCTTCAAGCAGTTCCAGATACATTTCCCCTGTTAGATTGCCTTCTAAGAAGAGGGGGCCCACGATACGATCCCAAAAATACCAGCCCATACGTTTAATTTTTGAGGATATTGCGTATGTACCTCATGAAATATATGGGGATTCGAATCAGCCCAATATCGACAATTATGGCGATTAACTATACCATTTAAAAAAAAAGAACATTCATCACTAAAACAAATGTTGAACAGACACTGAGGATTTGCAATCGCCTGCTCACTTAGTACCTCACAGAATTGTAAACGCCGATCAAAATCATCTTCATTCAGTTCGTGTGTTAATTTAATTTTGTAAGGATGGAATTTATGTAGTTTTAAAATACGCTGAATGCTAGTTCTTGAGATACCGGAAACAGTTGCTAGCTGTCTTGTACTCAACGTATGGTCAACCTCAACATGGCCCAAAATTGCCACTGTTGTCGCCTCATTTCTTACTGGCGGTTCGATTTGCCGTTTTTTATTTGCTACCGATCCCGTTTCTCGGAATTTTGATACTAATTCAGACACATACTGCCGCGACACAGTCCTGCCATATTGTTGATTGAACCGTTCCGCAGCCCTTTTCGCACATCTATTGTTTTCATAATACAGTTCAATCAACGCAACCCTCTCTGCCACTGTATACACAAACCATTGTTTCGTTTTAATTTTGACGTACGATACCACACACGAATGAAACTCACTTGTAGTACACACGTGAAAAACAGAAACTGCATGCTCTATCTGTTTGTTCTATTTTATTAAAAAAATTTCATGGGTACCGCGAAAAAAACTGAGCAAAACCATTCACAGTATCGTAGCAAATAAATGATAGATTGCAAAAACTGGCAAATGAGTTTTCCAGAGACGTACAAGTAAGCTCTTAACTTTCGTACAGGTTTATTCCTGAATTTATTTTTTCACAAACGGTTCATCCCAACTCCAAAATCGGGACGCCGTTGGATAGAGAACTTAACGGGCTTTCAAAAGATGTGCCACTCCACCATTATTCCCTATTCAAATTTTAGGGGTTGTTCACCCCACACCTCAAGTGTTGCAGTGACGGTGGTGCATGTAGAAGAACAAACTGTCCCCCTCGAAACTAAAATCGACCTGTCCGAGGGTTTTTCCACATCTGCGATATTATCACCCAAAACCCCGATGTCAAGTTTTCGATGGGCCACCCTGTAGATTAAATTTGTATAATGAAACTATAAATTGGATGATTTTCACAAAAATAGTTCACAAAACCATGACAATGATTCGCTTGTATGACAGCTTCTTCAAGTGGAGAAGACATCCTAAATAACTGGGGTGCAATTACGAACACTCGATCCGTACATGAAAACCAATACAATTCAAAATATACAGCAACTTGAGTCGATATAATTGGTCTGTCTATATGGTAGATATAATTCCATTCTATCTCCATTCAAAGAAATTTCATAATTTCGATTTCGATTCGAATCGAAAGCATTCAAATATCGTGACAGCACTCGTATCGAGTGTTCATAATTCCACCCCTGTATACCTTGGCTGCGTTCCTTTAAATACTCATCATAAATTTATTAGAGTTCGGTTGTATACCTGACTCCCAATAAACTTCCAATAATTCCAAAACATTGCTGATTATGTTTAATCTAACCTTTCCAGGAAGACATTTCAAGTAGTGGTGAATTATTCAGTTCAAGATGGTCATTGAGATAGTTCTGGGAAGGTTTCCATTTATTAATCTCCATATTTTCTAAAAGATTTAGCTTCTTGCATTCGTTTCGAATCGAAGGTTAATAATTAAGTAGCGTATATTGAATTTATATTTCTGTATTTATTTTTTTTCAAATTTAAAATCTGTTGATACTCTGTATGGGCCAATTGTTTCTGTTTAAGCCAATTTGTCTCTTTTCTTTGGTTGTTTCCCAAGTGTTTCCCACTTGAAAAAGTAGCGCAGTATTGTGGAGAATAATATAATATATCCCAAAAAATGAACTTCAACATGTTATTTATTTGAAATAAGAATAACAGTGTACCAAGAACTGTTCCATGGGGGATACCAATTTTTTTTTAAATTTCATTGAGATTTTATACGCTCTGAATGCTTTTTCAAAAGCTACAGTGTAAACCATTTAAAATGGAATTGCACTTATATAACATATATTTTTCAACGGATTGAAATGATATTTTATTGTTACGTAGACATTTGAAAAGTCTACCCTGACACAAAATTTCAAGAATTCCTTATTTTCAGGACCAACTCTTCTTAATTTTCAGAGTCAAAAATCTAAACACATTATTAGAAATGCGCCGGAATTTCAAAATACTGTTACCTTGCCTGTCACTCAAACTGTGCTACTGTACAAAACACCACTCGTACGATTATTATATTTTTCGAAAATTCAGCTTTTTTTTCGGGATGATATTATTGACAATTTCCATACTATGTCGAGGAATGGTGATCGAAAAGGTTTGTCGTGGATTTATATCATGTATATACGAATATATATTGAAAAATTCTTAATCTACTATAGGACCAAACAAAACTTCAATGTCAACATATTTTATTGGATACATTTATTACAGCGAACCTGCAACGTCTCTAGACATTTCAAAAAAAAAAAATTCTTCTATTCTGCAAACCAGACCTCCACAGCTTTCATTACCTCCTCGTTGCAAGAAAATTTACGACCTTTTAAACTTTCTTCAGTTAAGGAAAGAGATGATAGTTAGACGGAGCCAAATCAGGTGAATAAGGGGGGTGTTCTAGTAATTCAAACCCTAAATCGCGAATTTTTTGCATGGCAACATGAGATTTGTGTGCAGGGGCGTTGTCCTGCAAAAACAAAACACCTTTGGATAGCTTTCCGCGTCTTTTCTCTTCAATTTTTTCCCGTAGTGTAGTCAGTAATGTCGAATAGTAATCTTCAGTTATTGTTCTCCCTAATCCAAAAAATCAATCATGATTTCTCCATGGCAATCCCAAAAAACTAAAGCAAGAACTTTTCCAGCAGATTTTTGGACACGAAACTTCTTAGGTCTTGGAGAACCGGAGTGTCGCAATTCCATGGATTGTTATTTTGTTTCTGGATCGTAAAAATGTACCCAAGTCTTATCCATAGTAATAATTCGGTTTAAGAAGTCTACATCGTTTTCAAATCGAGCACAGATCGAACGCGATGCTACTCTTGCCCGCTTTTGGTCAACATTCCAACATTTGGGGATCCATTTTGCAGCAATTTTTCTCATGTCCAAATTGACGTGAACTATTTGATGAACGCGTTCGTATGAAATATTCAGTCAGATATCCGTTTTAGCCCAATTCGACGGTCTGTTAAAATCATGTCATGAACTGCATCGATATTTTCGGGGATTGACACAGAAACTGGCCTTCCCGATCGGTCATCAGCTTCAATGGAAAATTTACCTTAAGCTTGTAGTACAATTTTTCACGGTCGCGTACGAAGGACATTGATCACCAAGGGTATCAAGCATATCTTCGTGAATCTGCTTACTTCTTAACCCTTTCAAATACAGGTACTTGATGATGGCTCGACACTCCATTTTTTCGATTTTCACAATTTCGGAAAACGCTGACTATCCACGCTATCTACACAAGGCCCATAAAAGATGTCGCAATAGTTGAATTGGGAAAGAACCAACTAATCACACAGCACTTACAAAAATCTTGTCTCAAATAGTGCCTGTAGTGATTTTATAACTTCTTTTCAAAATGGTTTTTAACTGTTTTTCAAATCACAAGTTTTGATATACTATTCATCCCTTACTTTTCTCATTGGTGTCCCATTTTACCTATTTCAAGCACGCCTCAGCGTGTTCAAATCAAATTTTCAAAAATGCGCGTTTTTTTAAGTTACCGTGGTAACATCAACAACTCGAAAAGTTAAGTCTAAATGACAACTTTTGATTATTGATCTGACGGCAGTAACTTGTAACGTCAAATAAACAACTCGTTCATTTATATCTGTTACTTTTTGCAAATTTATCTCTGTTTTTCTCATTTCCTTGACAACGAAAGGTATACTGATGTCACATCACGAATTCAACCATTTTACATCATCAGTACATACTGAAAATGTTTGTAGTAATAATAGTATTTATTATTTCGAATTGCACCAATAAAAAAAAATCGCGTAAAGTATTCGTAGATACCTGGACTTTTTATCCACTTATACTTTAATATACTGTTCTGCACTCTCACTGAAAGGTATTGTGTCATTTCCCATCATCAACTCAACTATTAACTTTAATCAATCCATAAGTTGATAGAAAAAAGAAAAATTCTCATCTTCAAACGTAAAAATTATTATTCCTGAACGATATCATGATCGACGAAATTTTGACATCAAATTAGGAAATGTTTAGTATTAGCATTGTTTATATAAAAGATAGTTAGTCAACCTTATGGGATTATAACTGAATCAAAATGGATGCGACATGTAGATGGCGATAGTGAGCTCGCATCCAAGTCATGTCGTAACTTCAGTGATCTGGCATCCAAGTCATGTCGAAACTTGATTGAAACAATGGGACAGCATTAAAATCAGGGTTTTTTGAAGAAACCTGCATCAAAATGACCTGAAATATTCATGTTTGCAACTAATCACGCTAGATGACACTCGCGTTTGGGTCCAATACCTTTTCCACAGGCATTGACTAACTATTTCTATTCTATTTAAACAATGGTATTAGCATTGTTCAAATAGAAGATAGTCAATGCCTGTGGAAAAGGTATTGGACCCAAACGTGAGTTTCATCTAGCGTGATTACTTACAAAAATGAATATTTCACGTAATTTTGATGCAGGTTTCTTCAAAAAACCACGATTTTAATCCCATTGTTTCAATCAAGTTACGACATGACTTGTAGGCTAGATCACTGAAGCTACGACATGACTTGGATGCGCTCACTATCGCCATCTACATGTCGCATCCATTTTGATCCAATTATAATCCCATAAGGTTGACTATCTTCTATATAAACAATGGTATTAGTCTAATAACCACAGATAAATTTGATCCAAAAGTGGAGAATGAATTGTAGCAGCATGAAACTCGGCACGTGACTTCTTGACATCATGCATAGTGAGAAAACAATTTTCTACCAAAAAATACTGGGTGGAACTGAAAAAAATATAAATTTTTTCAAATCAAATTTTTTTTTGGTTCCACCCCTGGATTCATGATGAATCATTTTTTTCTTGTTTGTCATAGTACCAACTACTAACATGCCAAATATGGTGCTGCTAAAACCGGTTTTTGCCTCAAAACCTAACTGAACTGGATTATATAAGATAAAATGATTTGTGAAAGATTTTGTTCGTTTAAAATTGTTCTTACCTCTAACCAGCTGTGGTCCCCTTACGATCGGCAGCCCTCAGAAGTCTAAATTTGTGCGAGCCAAGGATTAACGAGGTCTTACCTTTTTTCGTGTGATTCCTAGCACTTTCTTGGGCCATCAGAAAAATGTCTGCAGTCAAAAGTGATTGAAACAATGTCGCCTTAACCACTCGGCTACCTAGCCTCATGATTTATGCAATTCTAACAGCCGTATGCATAGTTAATTTCAGCGACTCGCCAGAGTTTCGCCGCTCGCTACACAAGAACTATAATGCACAGTCGAGGTCCAAAAAAGTGGTACATCGCCAGCGTTTCGCCAAAATGTAACTTATCGCGTAGTTGTCAATTTTTTGGAGCTAGACTGTGCATATAATCCTTGTGTAGCGATCGGCGAAACTCTGACGTGTCGCTGGCGATTGACTATGCATACGGCTGTAAGAATTCTCATTCTTTCGTGTAATTACTATGATGGTATTTGGAAGAGTATTTACGGTTTATGCAAAATAGAATTTGAGACTCTTCTAAAATTAATTTTTTTTTTATAATTGTAATTTATACAATTCAGAGAAAAAATTCAACTTTCAGAAAGATCGAGATGGTTTTTTCGTTTCACCCACCTTGAATATTCCATTAATTATAAAAAAGTGTTCGAAACCGCCAGTGGATGAAAGTTCCTTAATTCAAACCTGACATCAGAATATTTAGATAATTTTCTTATTTTCTTGATCCTGTTCAGATACAGAGATATACGTCCCCAAATTCCCCAAAGCGAACCAGCTAATTCCCCGACTCCCGCGAAACAGTATACAGTGAGGACCAAAAGTCCGTCGAAATAATTATTTACAAGTGTTCATAAGTCCAAAACTATTAACTTTTTTGATAGAAAACCATTTATCAAACTTGTTCAGAATTCAACGTAGAATGTAATAATGCAATGAAATACAGGGTGTCCCATTTAAAAAAATTAACTTCTAAGTCACCGTTCTTTTTTGAGACACTCTGTATGAATGAAACTTAAACCATTGAAGAGATCGAATGAAACCCTACAACTTATGTATTTAACATTTTTTTGTAATATGTAGAATAAAGAAGTTACAGGGGGGGCGACGGACTTTTGGTCCTCACTGTATAATCATTTCACAAAAAATATGTAGGTGGTATCAACAGACTCGCCGCTTCCAAAAGAGAAGGATACTCGGAAAGCAATTTAAATTAAAACTTTGTGTTGATCCCAGAAATCTACATTTGTCGCGTTTCCAGTTATTGTTTTCTCGGAATTCCGTCTGCATTGTTAGTACGCGGAAAACAGCTAATGATTTCAATATTTTAATTAGCAGAGGCGTATCGTATGTCGCTCTATTAAGGGGTTTCAGTAGCAAACTTTTTTTTCAAATTATCTTTCCAACGATAAGGAAAATGTTATTATTATCTTCTAATCATTGCTGTTGCTTCATTTGGAAAACTCATCATCGAATGATTAAGGATATCTTGAGGTACGGCTGTCCAAGAATTTTTAATTTGCCAAGTTTCAAAAGTCTGAGTAAGATAGATAGATCTTTATTTGACTAAATTATATACAAACATATATTGGTAGCAGGTCAGAATAGGCTAAAACCTCACTTGTATACGTGAGTGTGTATAAAACAATATAAAAAATTATAAAAACATAGTATATATATATATATATATATATATATATATATATATATATATATATATATATAACAGAATTAAAAGTATAGTACCTATAAATATATATACCTACATATAAAAGTATAAATTTTAAAAATAACATATAATGAAGGTGTTTAATCTAGTTACTGACAATATGCAGAACTGGAGGAATCAGAAATCTGTGGCTATAAATCACTCATATCAGAGATTGTTGACAAATATTCATCAATGGAATAAAAACATTTTTGAAGAAGATATTCTTTCACAATAGATTTGAATTTACGATTACCCAAAGATTTTAATGAGTCCGGCAGAACATTATATAACTGGATATTTGATAAATTTTTTTGGGATTTGACTAATCTATAGCGTGGTGTTTGAATATGAGTAGCTTGTCTCGTGTGATAATTATGAATATCCGATTGAAGGGTGAAGCTCTCAACATTTTTGTGTATCTCAATGAGTGTTTGAAAAATATACAGTGAGGGAAGGGACAATACCCCAAACCTAATGAAGATTGGTTTGCAATGTTCACGATAATCAGCAGTAGCAATCAGTCGCATTGCCTTTTTCTGAAGTACGAAGATTTTCATGGCGTATGTTGAGTTGCCCCAAAGGGTGATTCCATAGCTCATCCTGGAGTGGAACATGGAAAAGTAAACTGTTCTGACTGTAGAAATATTAGTAATACTTTTCAGTTGTCGTAAAAGAAATATCGTGCTAGACAATCTGTTACTCAGATCATCTATATGATTTTTCCAATTTAATTTGTCATCTATTGTAATTCCTAACAATTTTGCACTGCTTTCTGATCCATTGTTGCTACCATCTGTCAATTTTGTTGTAAAAAATAATTTCTTTGTTTTATTTCTATTGATTTTCAAGTTGTTGGCTGCGAACCACTCTTCGGCCCTATTTTCTAAGTCATTCGTTGATAGTGACAAGTTTTTTACTGTGTTTCCTGATGTTATGAAAGTTGTATCATCTGCAAACAAAATGCATTTGCTGTGATTTAAGTATTTACAGATATCATTTACGTAGATGATGAACAGTAGAGGCCCTAGCACGGAGCCCTGAGGTACTCCATGTTTAACCAGTTTGAAATCAGATTTAACATGGTTCAAACTGACACATTGTAGTCGGTTTCTCAAATAGGAACCTATGAGAGATAGGGTGATTCCCCGAATTCCATAGTAACCTAATTTTTCTAGAAGGATATCATGGGAGACACAATCGAAGGCCTTGGTTAAATCACATAGAGTAATTGTAGTGAATTTTAAGCTTATTATTGTTATTACCATAACAATCTGAACAATTCTTTATCTAAAACAATTCGCTCTTCAACCAACTCATTCCAATTTAAATAACAACCGAAACTGTTAATGAAGAGATCTGAAGAACGTGTCTTTTGAGAATGATTGTTTCAATGAATACTAAGAAAGAAACATCATTGTTATATTTTGTGTAAATTTTATCTCTATTTTATTTCAGTGTTTGTTAAATCTGAATACTCTTCAACAAATAGTCACTCAGGTAAATTTTTTTATTCATTTTATTTGTAATTGCATCATGTGTTTATCTGCACCATTCAAGTATATTTTATCCACAACAAGTTGTGACTTTATTGGTGTTAACAATTTATGACCTGAGCTATTTTATATCAATTGTGTGAACCAATAATTGTTATATTTGGTTGTAAATAAATATTATCATTATTTTAACATAAAAAGGGTGAAAAGACCTGTCATTTTTTACAATAGCAGAAAATAAAAATAGCCTTCAGATATACTTTAGGCAATTTTATTAAAAATATCAAAAATAAAGGATCAAAATCTGATGAATCAGAAAACTGAATATTATCTCGGGCAATATCTTGAAATAATTTGCATGTCTTATAGTCGAATACATATCAAATCTCCCATTATAGGAAAAGAAAAAACAGAACAGAAAATTTGAGCAATTTGAATATGTATCTTATTAGAAAAACTGAAAGTAATTCAAAATTAATGAAAGGAAAACTCATCAGAAAGCATGATATTCATCATCATGATATTCATTGCAAGTGTTATTATTTCTTCGTTGGAAATGTCAAAATTTAAAAACTCGCTGAATAGCAACAATTAATGAAAGTGAATATTTCTCTCATCCATAAAATTTGTTATAAGATGAATGTACTCATCGAAAAATCACATAGGAAATTTCCCTCACGTGTAAAAACGTCCATAAGAGGAATGCAATTACCGCTGGCTCACAGCGATAATTGCACTGTAGTGACGCGTTTCGCGTCACGGCAGTGCAATTATCGCATTAGATGTCAATTCAAGTGAAGTCGCGCGATTTTAATGTCAGAAGTGAGACTTCAAATTTGTCATCTACCTACAAGTGTTCATATAAGAGTGATGTGTGAAATTTCCTACCGAATACCACTCGTGCATTGAAAATTAACCTGATAATTCTGAAAAAAACGTGTTTTTTTTTATAAAAAACCGCACTCGGTTAGGTTTCAAAAAATGTATGCTTTGAAACAACGAAAAAAATAAACTCGTGTAGTTTTTAAAAAAAACACGATTTTTTCAGAATTATCGGTAATTTTCAATGCACTTGTGGTATTACCCCCGGTAATTGCACTGCGAAGCGATAATAGCACTACGAAAATATCCCGTTGCCATGACATCACCAACAACACTAAAAAAATATCAGATAAACTTCAAAAATTGAAAAACTGTCGCGTCTAGCACAATTCCATTTATAGTCTCTGTCAGTACTAAGATATTCCTCAGAAAAAAATCAGTCTGTTTCAATTCATGAAATATTCCATTGAATTACACTCCTGCATAAAAATTACAATATAATTTTACTATCAAGCTTGTTATAAAAATTGCACTTGGTTATTTTTCTATTTTGTGAAAAAGCCCTCCTCCTTTGGACTCGGGTTCTTTTGCCAAAACATGAAAATAAACTCGTGCAATTCTTGATTATTCAGAGAACCCATTTCTTGCAAAATGCATGATAATTTTTATGCACTTGTGCAATTAAAACCAACAACACAATTGTTCAATATAAGAATAAAAAAATTAACGGGTTGCCATGGTGTTGTTGGGGAGGGATGCTTAGAAATCACCAAAGTAATAGGAGAAGAGTTCTTCAGTGCAGAATATATAGTCATTTCAACCAGAATTCATCTAGATGCAATTTATAAAATGAAGTGAAAATACCAGTCTACTATTAAATGTTTCCTGAGTAGCACCTTCCTGATATGAATAGTGATCATGAAGTAAAATGTCCTAAAACTCCCAGTGTCTGCAAGCGTTTTCCAAACATCTCGGAAACAATGCATTTATTCAAATATTTTCATTTCCCTGAACAAAATAACTCACAAATTTATTTCAATGTGGAAAATTCTACCAATTGTCTGTATGGACATGTTTTTTGTCATAATTCAATACTTTCCAACAAGGAAAATATATATTATTATTATCATTTATTCCTACGAAAATTTCATGACATGTCATTGGCTTTGATTTCAATAAGCTAACAGTGTTGAAACTTCATCAGATTTGCACTTCACAGAAGACAATAATTCCAGTTCAAAAACTTTATCTCCATAAAACTTACTGGAAAATTAATATTCTGTTGTCTCTGGAAAAATCTCTTTTGGGTTTCTTGTAATATTCGAGTAAGATCTTCCAATGGTCTAGCTATATGTATCACTCATGATTTAACTTACAACAGGTTGAAAGAAATATTTTTGGATACCTAAAAAAAATACCAATATTAGAGATACTCTTTTGTAAAATTGAGATTGCTTTTCAACGGAACTTCGTGGAAAGTTGTATGAAAACTAGTGCAGAATTCACACAATTCAGCGATAGAATTAATTTTGAACGCCACTGTAACATCCTGTGGCAATATTGTCAATTAAGTTGGCGTCCTCAGTTAATTCCAGTTTAATGAATGAGACGCCAGGTGGCGGGAAACTTAATCATTCATGATATTTCATTGAACATGTCTGTGAGAATTCCATTCAGAAAGTCACAATCTCGAACAAAACCCACAAAAAAGAGGAATTCATCGCCTTATAAGTGACATTTTTTGGTGCATGATGATGATAGCAAGGCACATTTCTACCATCTCAAACTTATTTTTTTTGGTTATAAATTGATCTCGAAAAGCATCACAATAACAGATAAAATAAGTGATAGTACCATATTTGACACAGGTGACACTCGAATCATTTTATTCTCAAAATAGGGTTAGAATGTCAAATTTTCATCTACATTTGACTCCAGATTGTCAACTACAGAAGTTACAAGAGGGGGATATCCAAAGTGACTAAAAAAATAGTATTCCAAACCGAAGTAAAAAGATTAACTTGTGGAAATTAAGTGTGTGGTATTTAAATAAATATTGTCCTGATATATAAAATTTCTCATAAGAAGAATGCAATCATCGAAAACTGCGGAGCGACAATTTCCCTCATATTAAACAGGGTATCCCAAAAACGTCATCTTCTGGATATTGATAGTTTTGGAGATATTGGCACTTTTATGAATTTCGTGAAAATCGAAACCTATGAATAGTAATTTGAGTGCCGCGAGTATAAAACTCCATAGTTTAGATTCCTATTTTTGTTATGTAATCTTTAGTAACCTTCCTATTGATTGAAATCCAAAATAAAAATATTTGTGCAATACCTTTGGAGAAAAAAAATGTGTCCGATTCAAGGGTTAATTTATTTCATTAGCCTACTTTTTAAAATTTTTAGATAACTCGATTTTTTGCATAACTATCTGTAATCTTCATGCACTTGTATTATTTTTATAACCGACAACATTCACAAATTGGTCCATAGCAAGATGAAACAGGTGGCTTTATTGTGCTAAAATATGACTACTGGTGGTAAAAAGAATTTAATTTTCTTGCAGCTTGTTCGGTTTCTAGTACAAAAAATATTGTAAAATTTCACCTCACTGAGTCATTATTTGGATCCAAAACCAGTCACAAAATTGGAATTTGTAAAGGCCATTGAACGAGTGGATTTGAAATAATGAATAAAATACTGTGACAACACGGATTCATCCAAGTATTGAATGAGAGTTTGTTTTTGTGGAGGATATTCGTTTCTTGACATACCTTTCTGGGAATTTTAACCTTCCACAGTCTGAAAATGAAAACATCAACATTTTCGAAAATGAGAAGTATTTTTAGTCAATTCAATTTTTTTTCTCGTATGTAGGCAAATTTAGTATTTGGTACGTCACTGACTAAATTAATAAACTGTTTTCGCAGTAACTGATCTGGGCAAATTGATTATTGCCCCTCTACACTTGTACAGATTCCTTTGAATTAACATTTTCAGACTGACAAAGGTTAAAATTCCCAAAATGGTATGTCAAGAAACGGATTTATCCATTTCCTCTCTAGGCCGAATTCTTTTCATCCCACTCTGGCAAAGACGATTGGATTAGAACCACTCACTATTTTTTTTCTGGTGAGAATAAGAATTGTTTTGTTTGTTTCGAGTATTTCTTATTTTTCTTGTATCTCCGATTCATATTTCCCACCAGTCAGTTGGTCACATAGAAGATAAGTGACCGCGGATTTCCACAAGCCATTAGGGTAAAATCTTCCGATGTCGAACCCTTGTTGGAAAGTTTGGAAAACAATGTGAGGCATGAAAAATCATGATGCGAAAACTTTTGTACGCATATTTATAATCATCTCGTCTGTTACAGAACTCCATTATATCAATGGTGAACGTGAAATAAATGATCAATACCCCAGTTTGGGATAGATTCATAAAATATTTTCTGGCATGTTATAGAAAACAATCATGGACTGAAGGGACTTTTTGCATTGTTTTACTAAAAAAGAGTAATTGCTTACACGACTTTTTCTCATGTAAATTCGTAATCGTTATAGAATATTAGCAACCGAATTTATGTCTCCTAAACAATTGCTCACTATTCATTCTCTTCAACAGGTCAAATTGAAATTATAATTTTTCATGTAGTGCCTTCGAAGTCACTTTAACGGAAGTATCATAGTCATGCAATAAAGCGAATTGTTGTTTTCTCAGTTCATGTTCAAGTTTTTGCATAATGTAATTATAAGGATTTAAATAGGATTACCTAATTGTCAATAATAAGCAACAAAAAATCAAAAAAAGTACTAACTTTTCAATTCCGATGATCTCATCAACACTTCTACTAGATAAGCTACTCAAAAAGCGTTCATCTTAATTATTCAAACAAGATCACACCTTTGCGTTTTGAGACGTTTGGTCATAGTCCAGAGGATGTAGGCATTTTGATGACACTTTCACAATTTTCTTTCAGTAGTATAAACACGTATTGTTACATATTGATCCAAATATGGTACATTCAGATTCAAGGAAATATTTTTTACAGCTATTATATTGTATAGATGGAAGTTACAGATTTGTTATGCTTACTTTTCAATATGCTGAAAATATAGAAAAAAAACGAATTGACCAGCTCATCAAAAAAGCTACATTCTGTTCTATTACCTTTGCAAATACCTGTATTTTCAAGTTCAGAGGGAATTAGATAGAGAACTTTGCAAACAACATACGAAAATTATGTTGTTTGATTTAAGTTCGTGTTAGGTATTATAAGGATGTGAATTTTCTGATATTCATGTTGTATACGTCAGTTCTCAATCTAATTTTCTTGTATCAATATATAGGAAATTTATTTTTTATATCTTTTACAAACAATATGCTACAGTGGAAGTTACAATTATGTTTTACTGCAAGCCCTTTCTGTCCATTAAATTTGCTCGAAACCCTCGATACCCTTTGAAATTTTCTAATATTAAATATCATTCGTATTTTGAATTTTTTGCAAACGGCTATTTCGAACTGCCTTTAAACAAGGCCCATACAGTATATGTTGATAGGTGATATTGCAAGAGATCCAGAAAAAATAAATTTTGTTTTTATATTTAGTATTATACTGTTATTACTATAACTTAATATTATTCTGGTCATAAATTTTGTTATAACATAGTTTACATGCTGATCAAAGTTGAGTTCTGAATCCATTTTTTTTAACTTTGGTCAGAACAAGTTTTTGATTATTTATTTTGATGTCAACAGCAGTTGCAAATCCGTCCCTAGACACCTGACATTACCTGACATTTGGAAGTATTAATTTCAATAGACTAAGTATAATTCAGTAATGCAAGATCTTTGTTAATAACATTATTATACCACCCATTTCCGAACAAAAACAAGAATAGCAAATAAATGAGATTTGCAATTTCTTAAACAAACCCTTGAAGGTAGATGAGTATATAGAAAATAACAGAGGCCCCAATATAGATTCATGTGGTACTCTGCAAGCAACTTTCACTGATGTGGTCATGATTCCTATGTTCAACAATCTGACTTCTGTCGGATGGATAGCTCTACATCAGTTTCATTGCTGTTATTTTAATGACAGTCAACTTCAAAAACGACCTGTTGGAGAACTCAAAAAGTGCCCATTTCAATTCGAAAGCAAAAATAAATAAATAAATAACATACATTGTGTATTGTGTTTTGTTTTTAAATTATGTTATTTTTTTTAATTCTCTGCTGCTTCTTCAATTGTACATTTGGCTAATTTATCAGTTCTACTTTGGCATGCACCCAGATAAATCATTACTTTACTCAAATTTTAACGTGTATTGGGTTGTGTATTATTTGTTTTTAACCCAAACTCAATTTCTGTTTCTCTATCGTAACATTCCGTTTGTTGCACGTGATTCAGACCTAATAATGATATGGTCTTAGGAAAACTCTTCCTTTTGCAAGTGAAAATACTAATTAGTTTAGTCTTTGTTTTTTTCTACTGTTTTTTAAATAATATATAATATATTAGTGAAAAATAACACCCCTTTTTGAATTTTACAGTGTCCTAAAGAAGTCAAAATGAATTGACGAAACGTTGGTTTTGAAGAAATAGAGTTTTCCCTAATTTATGACCTCCAATCCCAAAAAGATAAAACAAAGTTTTTAAATCAAAATTCATTCAACTAGTTTTTGAAGGTCTTCAAAGTAAATAGAAATTTGGGGATTCACCCTTTGAAAGAGACACCTAGAGCTTCATCAAAACATGCTCTTCAATTTACAACTGAGTGGCATTCACATAACTGTCGAAATAATAGTAATAATACTGATCATGAATCGACTTTAATCATCACCATTAACAAAAACATTAAACGTACAAACTGGTAAAAATTATCATGAAGGATGAATTGGAGAGTATCAGCAACAACTCAACCACAACCAAATACATTCATTTATAATGGCAGTAATGAACACCTTGAAAATAATAATAAATGGATAAAAATGAAATTGAGGAAAAATTACAAAACAATAATTAGATAACAATGTTTAACTGCAATATCATATTTGAATTAAGTTTTTGCATAAATTATTATAATGAATTTTCAACCTTTCTTTGAAATTTGAAAGACTGTACGATCTGAATTCACTGGTTAATTGATTATATAATTAAAGAGCATTTTATGAAAAGCTGTGGGTTAAAATGGCAGAGCGATGTCTAGGTATGACTAGAGAATTACTGTTGCGAGTGTTGGATCTATTCACACTGCAGGAAAAGGTTCACGTAGATAATATTCCGGTTTTTTGGAAGTTGGGATCTAATGTGTGTTTGTTGATAGACTCAATGTTCTGAGGGTCTCTACTCTCAACCAACCAGAGTGTTGCATTTTCGACGGAATACATGGTCATATTTACGAATTCCATAACGTAGTCATATATACATACTGGACAGTAGTGGCCCTAGAATGGATCCTTGCGTTAAACCTTCTGACAAAAGTAAGGCATTTGATACATCTCCATCTATAATAACACGTTGGCTACGGTTACGCAGATACTCCTCAATTAATCAAGTAGCCATGCTAGAGAAATCAAGGGATCAAAGTAATTCGTGATCAAGATTATCGAAGGCCTTAATGTAGTCCAACAATACTATAAGCATTCAATTTGTTTTCAATATGCTTTGAATATGCCGTCAGTGAAATGATAGGTAACAAAGCAATGAAACCCCTCGTAGAGAAATAATGATACTCTCACATGAAATAATAGTAAATTACCTAATTTAGCCGCAGTAAAACTGATTCGTTTCTTCAATAATGGCTTTATAATTCAATCAAGTACTCGCCCTTGCCGGACAGGTTTATTAAAGCCAAAACTGATTTATTCCAATTAATCTTGTTCGTGTCGATCCTCCAAATTGGCACTGTCAACATGGTGTTGTTGGGCAACACGGGGAGCTCTTAAAGTGCTGCTAATGCGATTTTAATAACGCTCCCGACCGGAGAGGAGATTTGGGGCAGAAAATTGCAGAGCCGTCGGTTGAAAAACATGCAACGAACAAATCGCACGGAGGTAATTGATGGTGGACATTTCTGAGAACAAGTTTGTTACGAGAGCGAAAGTGTAGTGAAAATGCACTGAGCGTGATGGGCCTGTGAATGGAGATAAGGGATCTTTGGCTTTGAAGCGGATAATAACAGGGCATTTATGCAGATTGGATCGTCTTTGACAAAAACGCGAGTGATTGTTGGTGGACCATATTCAGAAGACAACTGCGTATTAGAACTAGGGCTAAAAATGGTACTCAAAAGAGTGTTTGCAATAGTAATACCTTATAGATTTTTTGGAAACTTGTAATGCCTAATCTACTACGTTTTAACGAGATGGGAATTGTAATGCATTGATTCACAAAGGCGAACCCACTGCTAATTTGGTTCCGATTCATTTAGGATCTTTCAATTTATTATATTTCGGAACGTAAACATTTTTTGAAGACAGCAAATATTTTTTTAGTTATTTTAATCCATGAGTTCAAATCTAAACAATGATTACAATCCGAATGAACCTTATGACGACATCGCTAAAGCTTTCACATCTAATTGTTCTTGGAAATCCATAAAAATTAACGAAAATTTTAAAACTTGGTTGAATTCGAAGTTTTCAAAATTGGTCGATACCAGAGATACGTATTCATCTGAACGTCCTGATATAGAATTATTTCAAACTGAATATAATCATTACAATAATAAACAGGTAAAAAAAATTGTAAATTTTGAGTGCTTTAGTAAAACTAAAACTATAAATCAGGTATTATATAACAGGCATAGTGATAAGCACGTTAATGTAAAATATATTGTAGATGAAAGTATCGCTGTGCTAGAACAATACTAGGACAATATGAAAAACACATTTTCGAGAAAATTGAGTTTTAATGTTATAATTGTAGCTGATATCCACATTTCTCAAACTGTCAACAACAAACAATGTCATTTTATGGTGTTTGGTGTTTAAGGTGTATGGAAACCTAATATTAATATCATTATTGTTATAAAGTGTCATTTGTTTTTGTAAGATGTCTCGGTTTTTGGTCAAAGTTATCCCAGTATTGAAATAACTTTTTTGTTTTTGGTATAAGTTATTCCTACTTTTGTTAAATAAGTCCTTGTATTTTGATCTGTATTTTCTCGAACATCAATAAATCTAACGTCATTTCTCAGTTTTGAAAATAACCTTGTATTGCATGAATTGTTGAAGAAAATTTGTTTTATTTTCTAAAGTTGTTCTTCGCATATCGAGTCAATGAAAACAGCTATAAAAAGAAAAACACAGTTATTTTTACAAATAAAACGAATACAAACTCTCAACATTAAACAAAACTATCTATTAAGTACTATTCCTTGACATAATAATAGGAAGTTTGAGGACGGAAAGTATAAAAACAAGGGTATTAATTACTTGAAGGTAGGCCTTCGATAGAGTTTGGCACGATGGGCTGATCGCAAAACTGGTTGATGCCGGATACTCCATACAATGGTCAAGCTGATAAACTCGATAAGGGGTAGACATTACCGATGCAAAGTCGGAAATGCTCTCTCTTCACGAAGGAGGCTAGAAGCAGGAGTACCACAGGGAGCAGTACTGTCGCCACACCTGTTTTCGATCTACACTGCAGACATGCCTATGTCGGACAACCCCATGACCAAAATTGCTCTCTATGCAGATGACACGGTAATCTTTGCTGAGTCATCTCATGAGAGAGTAACATCGAAGCTGCAACTTCAGATAAACAAGCTGGAACCGTGGTTCAATCGTTGGAAGATCGGAATCAATGCAGACAAAAGCAAGGCCATACTGTTCACGAGGCGACGTAGGATACCCGAGGGCCATGTTACTATGAACGACGAGAGAATTCCATGGGTAGACGAAGCCGTTTACCTAGGAGTAACCCTGGACAAGAAACTCACGTTTCAGAGGCACGTCTCCCACAGATTAGCTATAGCGAAAGCCGCAAGGCATAAGCTGTACCCACTCATCGGACATAGGAGCAACATGGCACTCGAGTTGAAATTACGCCTCATCAAGACAATTCTTCTGCCTATCATATTGTACGCATACACTGCTTAGAGACAGTGAGCGAACAGTTATAGGCAGAAGATACAGGCCTTCTTCAACGTCTGCCTGAGGACGGCAACAGACGCACCACAATATATGCCCAACAGGTTCATATATCGATACTTAGACATCCACCCGGACTATATCGACAGACTGATCAGACAACATGTGGGGACTACTCTAGACATAGTAGAGACCCACACGAACCCGCTGCTCACGGAGCTCCACGAGAACAGACGAGAGCAAGACAGAGACAGAGACAAATATAGACGTCTAGTAAACCAAGGAGACAACGACACCCCTGAAGAAGGCGAGAACTTCGGCGACGCCAACAGGCACCAAATCACGATTAATCATGCTTTTATGTTTCAGATACCAAGAAGAACCGACCAAGTAGTAATTTCAATTTCAGTTAACTCAGTACACAGCACTCGGCCCTCAGCCGAGAGTTTTTTCAGGCCTTCAGCACAGTAAAGTAAAGTCATTGTTTTATAAGTCAACTCATGTGAGATATAAGGGAGCTTCAAGCCGAGAATGGGCTGGGCACTCCATATCAAACGGTCTGATTTTATTCTGCTGATCGCCAATTATCAGGATGAGGAACCGCTTTAACGAACGGGGGTGGTGGAAAGGGGGGTGAGCTTTCGAGTACGTACGAGTACTGGGGAGTTCATCCTTCCGGGCCTCAACCTTAGGGGGTGCATGGTGGGACTTGAAGGTTACTCACTCTCCTCATGCTTCGCCTTTTGCCCTTTTCAAAGATTTTCAAATTTTTAATAAATCAAGATGTTCTACTGGGATATGTTTGAATAAGCTCAAAAGATCTTTGTTTTTTACGATATTTTTGGCCTATCAATATACGCTGCACTAGGTCTATTATTTTCTTCGTAATTTTTTTGAGTGACCATTACTTTTTTGAAAGATTCTGTATCGAAACTATCTTTATGATAAATTGAATTTGGAACCTCTTTGGTGATACGCAATACTTTTGTAACATTTCCTTGTTCCAATACAAAGTCATCTCCAAGGTATCTGAAATGTTTTTAGGGTATTGAGTATTAAGGTGGCGCAATAACAAGATATTTCAAAAAAGCAGTCATATTACTTAGATTAATTAAGATATCTCATGGAAAATATCCTTATACATGGGAAAAGTGAGACACCACCACCACCAAAAAAAACATGGGAATATGAGTCGCATATCGAACGAAAAAAACAAACTTTTCAACATGTCTCACTATTAAACTATAAATCAAAAAGAAACTACATATTATAATAGTGAGGTATCGGTTATCTCATGCTCAAAATTTTTATTATAGCTCCAGAAAGAGCATTGTCTCAGCATTAAATTCTACCAGATTTCTTAAATAGACCATTTTTGAAGTTGTCCTAGTATTGTTCTAGCACAGCAATATGTGAGAAATTTAATGAATATTCCTTGAGTGTTGGTCCAAATTTAGCATCTGCTGTTTTATTTTAACCAACCTGTAATACGTTTTAGTGATTGATTCTATGTTCTTAAAACAAACAAGTGAAGAAGTACAGGATACTATAAAAAATCTTGATATCAAAAATACGGCTGGCTTCCATAATATTAGAGTTAAAATTGTATAAGCGCATTGATCAACAAAATTTTCTACACTGGCAACGTTTCTCATGATATGAAAATTGCTACGGTAACAACTTTTTTCAAAAGAGGATAAATGAAATTTCAAGTAATTATAATTATATACCCAGTTCTACCTACCTATTTCATCCAAAATTATTGAGATAATCATGAACCGAAAAATAATGGATTACCTTGGTAAAATAACTTTTTTTCTATAATGGACAAGATGATTTCCGATAATCCAGCTACACTGAGTGTGCCGTGTTGGATTTGATTACAAAAATTCAACTAAACCTATCTGGATCTATAAAAAATGGTAGATCATGAAATTTTATTAGGTGAATTATTCAATATAGGGATTAGACAGATTAGAAATGGTTTCAAACTTATTTATCTGAGAGAAAACAATAAATTCATATAGGAAAAAGTTTAATGGGAAATACAACATTTGGTGTATCACAAGGTTCAATTCTTGGACCTATTTTATGTCTTTTATATTAAACAATCTCAATTTGCATGGCGAGCTCAAATTATTTGCAGAAGAAACATCATTAATTTATTTCAAAATGATAATAAAATAATTGAAAATATTCTAGTTGAGTAAGAAATAATTTGTAAATTCATTAGTTTTTAACGGGAAAAATATAAAATATTCAGAAATTTTTTTTTTTGAATTATATGTACATTGATGAAAAACTTTCTTGGAGAAGTAGGAAAAAAACTTCTATAATTGGTATTTTGTTCAAAATTCGATATTACATTCCTTTGAAATATCTAAAAATTATATGTTTCAGAATTATTCATTCAAAACTACGATATTTAATATCAGTATGGGGTAGGTACTGCCATCAATATATTTTTAAATGACATTTTCTTGAATCTACATTCTATTTATATGGTCTAAATAATATTTTGGATATCAATTCTTTGTACAAATTGAAAATAATAATTATGTATATTCTACATTTTGTTATAGAAAACATTCATCTCTGGAATTTCATTCTACCGATACTATACACAATCACCAAACTAGACAATGAAATGAAATAAAGTTAAATATCTAAATATTTGTGGAAATTCTACAAATGATATATCCTCTGAAGGTGAAATTAAAATGGGAGCAAATACAGAAAATGTTGAAATAAGAGTAGTCACTAAAAAATTCAATTATGCAATCAATTTACGAATACGAATAGCAAACAGAGTAATTACAAACATACGAAATTACAAAACATCGACGAGAAACAAGGTTGGTGGGTATGTTCTTTTTATGAATCTTGAAAGTGGTCCACGTGATAATTAGAGTAGAACTAATGTCTTGAGAGATAACTTTTCATTGATTTTATAACTTTTGACGAACTCTTGAAGTAGTTCTGTTGTTGTTGATTGTGAAATTCAAATGGGACTAGTATGATTGTGATCCATCATTTTGAAAAAAACTCAGTCGCAAATACATGGGTGTAATGTTTGTAATTTTGAATCGATCAATTGTATACAAATTTTAAAAATCGTTTAAAATTGTTTTTTTCCGTTAACCAGCTGTGGTCTCATTACGAACGGCAGCCCTCAGAAGTCAAAACTTGTGCTAGCCAAGGATTAACGAGGTCTCACCTTTTCACGTGCGATTCCTAGCACTTTCTCGGGCCATCAGAAAAATGTATGCAGTCGCTAGGGTTTGAACATTCAACTGGCAGCCAAAGTGATTGAAACAAGGCGCTTTAACCACTCGGCTACCTGGCTTTAATCGATTAATTGTAGTGAAAGTAATAATGACAAAAAAGTATAGATCTAGACGAATTTTTTTATCTGTTTTGGTGATATAAGAAAAACATTGCGAACAGCACTGGAGTGTAATTTTTTAGGGCGTATTTTGCACAAGGCTAGTTTCTTCAGAGGAACTTCTTCCATCTCCAACTACACAGTAAAAAGTGGGTGGAAAAATACATGCCAAAATGTAATATATACATCATCCTCCTAGTATTATAACTTGATTACACAGGTAATTTAACCCTTTGTTTTCTAGTGTGCACACAGTGAGGACACTTATAAGTTAACTATTATTCATGTGCCTAGAGTCCTCACTGCTGATACACATAAAATGACGAATGCGTTTGATGTCTCCCTACTCCAAATAAAATTTGCTCAAACGAACCGGTATAGAAGTAGATTCGTGTCGGTTATTTAGGCGATTGTTTTTTTATGCTGATAAGTACCACCTGTTTTATCTGAAATAAAAATAATACTAGAAAATTATAGGTGTGTTTCAAGATAATTTGATTCATAAAGCGTATAAAAATACATTTTCATTGTTGTCACAGTAAAAGAATGAGAAAAAGTTATAATATTAAAGCATTCTTTGTCGTGTGCTCAGCTTGAGGACACTAGGAACAAGAGAGCTCTTCTCTTCATTTTCAGATCAGAATCGACAAAAGGAATCCTGTTTTACTAGACATGAATACCCCCTTTCCCTAATGAGGGCTCAGAAATTGACAAAATTAATTATTTCGACGAAATCGGCTTCAAACTGCCACCTAACATAGAAACAATTTGCTGAGACATATGGACCAAAAATTACTGAAAATATAAGTAACGCCTTCCGACATGGTCCTCTATATTTTTTAGAACCGACTTTAGTAATAATTAGTTTTTTCATACTTTGTAAAACGCTGGGGGTAATCCCAATGGCTTTGTACCAACTGATATCACAGAAATAAAAAGTTTCGTTGTGTAGCATTAAGTTGGAACCTCATAAGTCAAGATGGCATTGTACTAGGTAACAAATTTGATGTTTTGTTAAATTTTTCATGAAAACACCCATAGGTTTCATATGTAACGTCGCATTATGCATCTTCGACAAAAAAACTGCTTGTTGGAAAATCATAAAAAATTAGATGTTTTCATATTGTATGTGAAGTAAAAAATTGTTTTCACCTCCTAGTGTTCTCACTGTGAGCACTCCCTTCTGAAGTTAAATCAAAGGCAAATCATAAAAAATTAACTTTTAAATCTATTCAATAATGTATTAATAATCATTTGCAATTGAATATTTGAATTTTTTTCCCAAAAAAATAATTCCGTCCTCAAAGGGTTAAAATTTTAATGTAAAATTTCTCCCGTGTTTTACAGTGAGCATCATGTATAATTTAATGCTTTATTACATGTCATTTCCGCTGGTTTACATGATGACTGTAAATGAATGTGATAATCAGTAAAACGACGTATTGCGAAATGACGCCAATTTACAGAATATTACAGGTATAAAGTGTAAATTCTCCTTTGTTTAAAAGGAATTCTCCATAACGCTATCGCCATGCCATTCACAGTTCATATTGGTAGGATGAACATCGTTGGCCATCGGGCGAAGATACGTTTTAAAAACAAACAAGCCGTCTTTTGTGTTTCATGTAAGTGAGTATGTGGGTGCCAAATTGACATCGGATATACAGTGCGTTCATAAAGTGTGGAAACGCTCTATTATCTTACGAGTTGATTATTTTCGGAGGAAAAGCTCGGACAGGTCGATTTTGTTTTTCAGTTTTACACTTTTTTTAGAAAAGAATAATTTTTCCCCCACTACCTTTCAAGATATGACGTCATCGATATTTTTTTAAATTTAAAGGGTATATTTTTATGTCAAAAATTGAAAGCCTGTATTTTTCTGAGTTCAACCATACCACATACGTCATATCTCACAGTTCGATTTACAGTATACCGAGTATAAAGGAAACCAGTGTTCATATTTTCAACATTCATTTCATAATTTATTTGCTATCAAAATATCATAGGTTAGTAGTGAAAATAAACAAATAAGAAATCTACAGCAAATGCTCGAATTGAGCTCCTTGGGTCAGTTGACAACATCCAAGACGTCTAATGAATTCTTGGGTTACGTTAGACAGCACCTCAGGTGTAATTAGTTGAATTTCAGTTCGAATTCTCTCCTTAAGGTCTTCCAAATTGGTGGATCGGTTTATGTACACTTTACTTTTTAAGTAACCCCAGAGAACGTCCATGGGAGTTAAATCTGGGGACCTAGCAGGCCATTCAATTTGTCCGCGTCGTCCAATCCAGCGATTGGGGAACGTTTCATTAAGATAATCTCTAACAACTCGAGCATAATGTGGACCTGCTCCATCCTGATGGAACCAAATAGAAGAAACTATTCGATCAGGTTGGTTGATGTCTGGGAATGTCTCAGTTAAATAAGGAAACACATAAGTTTGTAACATTTCCAAATAATTTCCACTTGTCACATTACCTTCAAAAAAATATGGTCCTACAATGGTATTCCTGACAATCCCAGCCCACACAGTTACTTTTTGGGTATATTGGGTATGAGCTTCCATTGTCCAATTGGGATTTTCTGTTGCCAAATAACGACAATTTTGTGTATTCACAGTACCGTTTGTAAAAAAAGTTCATGTATGAGTTTAATTTTATATGGATGTAATTTAGCTTTTCTAAGAATTTTCTGTACAGCGCCACGACAGATCTCATTGTTGTTAGATAAAGTTGTAATTGGACAATGAGGATTTTCTTCAATTCCAAGTAATACATTCAATTGAGTTTCTTCGACAACGGTAGGTCTGCCACTCTTAGGCTTATCCCTAACATTACCAATTTCATTGAATTTATGTAATATTTTGCTCACCGTCGATTTGTTTATTGGTTCTCGATTGGGATATTTTTCATTGAAGATTTCGCATACTTCTGCCATACTTCTTTTACTATCGCTGTATCCTAAGATCATCAGAATTTCTATTCTCTGTTTTTCTGACAGCACCATCGTTATTTCAAATAATTGCTTTTAGGATAATATTTTTCAGAAAGTTATTGCAGACTTATAAATCGATATGCTACACAACAAATCAATAGAATAATGACATATGTAATGGTAACTAAGAACTTATTGTCTGGTTGCTAAAGGCTTTCAGATGTTTGCTCAGCCTACTGTTCAAGTATAGCAATATACTCGTACTAGCTACTGAGTAATTCTCAGGTTTACGTTGCAAAATGAATAATGAAATGAATCTTGAAAAATATGAACACTGGTTTCCTTTATACTCGGTATACTGTAAATCGAACTGTGAGATATGACGTATGTGGTATGGTTGAACTCAGAAAAATACAGGCTTTCAATTTTTGACATAAAAATATACCCTTTAAATTTAAAAAAAATATCGATGACGTCATATCTTGAAAGGTAGTGGGGAAAAAATTATTTTTTTCTAAAAAAAGTGGAAAACTGAAAAACAAAATCGACCTGTCCGAGCTTTTCCTCCGAAAATAATCAACTCGTAAGATAATAGAGCGTTTCCACACTTTATGAACGCACTGTATATCAGGTTAGTAAATAGGTACTGAGAAAAACATATAAAACATTTCTTTAATATTAAAGAATTATAAGCCTGTATGTAAAGTTAATTGACACTACTTGAATACAATGGTGAAGACACCTGAACAGACATGTAATAATTTTCGTTAAATCTGTAATTAGGGAAAAAATCACATGAAAATACAAGTGATTATCGGGGAATACATGGAAAAGCACATTTGATGTATGTAAAAATTCATGTTGATCCAACTTTAATTTACAACAAAAATTGTAATTTTTCCGCACAAATACTTGAATATATATCTAATAATACATACTAAAGCATAATCAAACATGTAGAAATCGCCCTTAAATCTGGAATAATGGAGAAAAATTCACAAGTATACAAGTGATAATCCATGGAATATATTGGAAAGTCACAATTAAAGTCAAGTTATGACTTCACATTATATTACATGAGGTATGTAACTTTACATGTATACGCATGGCAACGCAATACCCATATGGGATCATGTAATCTGATAGGAACAATATTTATAGTGTACCAACATCTCAGAAGTTATAATAAACTTATCCTAGATATTCTGTAACGAAATTTTTTAGAGGATTTTTTCACGGTATTGCAGCAAAACAATTCTTGTTATCTAAGAATCTTGTTGTGTCAAGTATTTTCTTTTCTGTTATAGTCGGATCAACTCCCGAGTTAATAACATTAGCTTTAATTTTTCTCGCTATCATCTAAAACCTTTAAATACCTAATTAAAATATAACAGATAACACGTGAGAAAACATCTGTACACTTCCCGAGTCCCGATCAACAAAACCGAATCAACAAGAAACAGAACGGCAAAAAGAAGCCATTAAAGCGAAATTTGCATTATCATTTTTATTCTCCTTATTAGGTCTCTCATATCCGTATTCAGAACTACTGTTATGAATTATAAAACATAGGAGAAATAAGATTGCCGAGGAAAGACGCACTAAATGAGCTCCACGAAGCCTTATTGGTTTATCTTTACTTGGAAAGATATTGCTTTGTATGGAAAGTGGATGAATAATGGAGGTACGAGGGTGCAGGGGCGTATTTCATTTCGCCAGACGCGGGTGGTGGGATATTCGATACTCACATTCTTAGGATTTGTCAACTGATCCCAAAAGCACATTATAGTAATAGATTATCCCAGGTCTCTGATAAAAATGAGTGACTTAGTTGTAGGTGACAATGAATTGCCAGAAAACTAACCGTGGCAAAAAAATAAGAAGAAAATATGAAAAAGGAATTATGGCAGGTGCATCCTCTAGAGATCATTGCAGGCCATTATTTATACATTATGATATACTAACAATGCCAAGTTTGCATATTTACCAAACTTTATTATACATAATATTAATATTTTAAGTATTCCCAAGAATGAACGAATTCATTAACAATTTACTAGAATTTTTCATCAATGGCATCAGCCTTGTAGTAGATTGACCGTATCGCAGAATCATCCCATGTGCTATGAGGTAAAGCTATGAAACAAGCTTAGTGATGACGTGAAATCGTCATCAAATAGCAATGTATTCAAAACTTGAACTGTTTTTATTGAAAGGCGCATATTACTCTGATGATGAGTTTCTCAAGAATCCTGTGACTAATTTATTTTTTCGATAATTCATTGTTGTTTGTGAAGATTTGTGCAGTGTTGTTGTATTATATTCAATTTCAATTATACAGTGCAGCTTTTTTTAGCCCTCCCTCTGTTAACTTTTGAACGGTTCGACGTACAAACATGAAAAAAAAACCGTTTGTAGGGTTTCACTACTACTACTTTTTGAAACAAAAAATATGGTGATTGCTCCACAGGGGGCGCGTGGAGACACATCAACTCAAAATTTTTAAATGGCATGAGGGGTCGAGTGTCACATCGTTGAAAAGAAAATTGAATTCTCTTTACAAACATCTAAATATTTTTGAATTTAGTTGAGGAATTTTTTTCCAATTTCGATTTTTATGCCTATCGAAATTTTCTAGTTGATGTGCACCCAGAGCCATCTGTAGTGTAATTGCAATATTTCCTCTCTCAAAAAGTAGTATCGATAATACCCTTCGCAATGTTTTTGGTTTCATTATTCGACAACAAACCGTTCAAATTCATCAAGCTATGACTAGTTTTCAGATCCGCATTTATATTTGATATTTCGAATTTGTATTGCAAAAAAAATATTAACGAAATTCAAAAAAAATTAGATGGTTGTGAAGAGAATTGAATTCTCTTTTCAACGATGTGACACTCGACCCACCATGCCATTTAAAAATTTTGAATTGATGTGCCCCCCGCGCCCCCTGTCGAGCAATCACCATATTTTTTGTTTCAAAAAGTAGTATCGGTGAAACCCTCGAAACGGTTTTTTATTCATGTTTGTACGTCGAACCGTTCAAAAGTTAACAGGGGGGGGGGCTAAAAAAGCCGCACTGTATATTTTTTCTTGTTTTTTAGTGTGTTTCTTCAATGTACAGTTGTTCACCCCTTATTTTATTGTATATATCTACATTTTATTTTATATAAAGAGAAAAGTTTTTGGGTATAACCCTCAAATTGTTGTGCAACCGTAGACACGTGTTTCGAGCTTAAGATCTCACCAGTACGGTAAAATCAAATGCGAAGATGTACAACACTTGGATGTAAAAATAGAAACGAAAGAAGTCAACAACAGGTAGCAACCACAGATTTGTGGCTTTGGTTGGAAGACCTTGTGCTTACAAGGCAACAACTAACGTCGCCGCAGAGGCAGCTATAGCTACCAGCGTGACAATCCTACCCAGGAAAATACAAATCAGAAAGGATTTATCGAGGGGCTATATATGAAAATATAAAGAGAAAAGTTTTTGGGTATAACCCTCAAATTGTTGTGCAACCGTAGACACGTGTTTCGAGCTTATATTTATATTTTCATATTTAGCCCCTCGATGAATCATTTCTGATTTGTATTTTCCTGGGCAGGATTGTCACGCTGGTAGCTATAGCTGCCTCCATGGCGACGTTAGTTGTTGCCTTGTGAGCACAAGGTCTTTTAACCGAAGCCACAAATGTGTGGTTGGCTTCCTGTTGTTGATTTCCTCCGTTTCTATTTTTACATCAAAGTGTTGTACATCTTCGCACTTTATTTTACCGTACTGATGAGAGCTTAAGCTCGAAACACGTGTCTACGGTTGCACAACAATTTGAGGGTTATACCCAAAAACTTTTTCCTTTATATTTTCATATATAGCCCCTCGATAAATCCTTTCTGATTCGTATTTTCCTGGGTAGGATTGTCACGCTGGTAGCTATAGCTGCCTCCGTGGTGACGTTAGTTGTTGCCTTGTAAGCACAAGGTCTTCCAACCGAAGCCACAAATCTGTGGTTGGCTACCTGTTGTTGACTTCCTTCGTTTCTATTTTTACATCCAAGTGTTGTACATCTTCGCACTTGATTTTACCGTACTGGTGAGAGCTTAAGCTCGAAACACGTGTCTACGGTTGCACAACAATTTGAGGGTTATACCCAATAACTTTTCTACTTACATTTTCATATATTGCCCCTCGCTAAATCCATCCTTATTTGTATTTTCCTGGGTAGGATTGTCACGCTGGTAGCTATAGCTGCCTCCGTGGGGACGTTAGTTGTTGCCTTGTAAGCACAAGGTCTTCTAACCGAAGCCGCAAATGTGTGGTTGGCTTCCTGTTGTTGACTTCCTTCGTTTCTATTTTTACATCCAAGTGTTGTACATCTTCGCACTTCATTTTACCGTACTCATGAGAGCTTAAGCTCGAAACACGTGTCTACGGTTGCACAACATTTTGAGAGTTATACCCAATAACTTTTCTACTTATATTTTCATATATTGCCCCTCGCTGAACCCATCCTTATTTGTATTCTCCTGGGTAGGATTGTCACGCTGGTAGCTATAGCTGCCTCCGTGGCGACGTTAGTTGATGCTTTGTAAGCACAAGGTCTTCTAACCGAAGCCACAAATGTGTGTTTGGCTTCCTGTTGTTGACTTCCTTTGTTTTTATTTTTACATCCAAGTGTTGTACATCTTCGCACTTGATTTTACTGTACTGATGAGAGCTTAAGCTCGAAACACGTGTCTACGGTTGCACAACATTTTGAGGGTTATACCCAATAACTTTTCTACTTATATTTTTATATTATACATATATTTATATTTTAATTTTACAGCGTTTGACCTGTTGAATTAGTTAGTATTTTACAGTGATGTTTTGATTTTTCTAATATTAATTGTGGAAAAAACTTATTCAATAAAAGTTCAATTGATTTATTGATAGGTCGGGGAGTGTCATCGCAAACTCTAAACTTTTCAAAACATTTCTTCAAATGAGATGATTGAGAATTTTATACTTAGCACTAATGGAATCACAACTGATAGCTTGGGTAGGAGCCTACAATAATCAAGTGAAAGGAGTTGATGTAGTTTAGAAATGAATACTGAGGAAAATATACTCAAAAGATCGATTGTAGTTCAGCAATTGAATTTACTAACTATCAAAAGTATCAGATGCTAAACAATTATTTTTATACGCTTTAGATCTGAATCAGAAAAAATACGGTTCAGGAAATAACTATGTCCACTCATGTAATTCTTAAAAAAAAACTGAAAAACTGAATTTTAAACTTTCCTAGATCATTTACCTGATTCACTCTAGAAATTTTGAAATAGAGTCACAAGACAATTCTTCAAAGTTCTAAGTTCGTAGCCCTAGTCTAGTTTAATTGGGTTTTCTACAATTAAATGATATCCACACAATGATTTTTTAATTGCAATGTGCAGTGGGGGGCAAAATTATGAAATGAATAAATTTTTCCGAGAAGAAGCGACTTTGGAGACAAATCCCGAAACAGGTCGATTTTTTTTTTAAATAGTGATTTAGTGGCTGATATTTCATAGTGTGACGTTATCCATCTGGACGTGATCACGTGATCTATAAGTTTTTTTTTTTAATGAGAACAGGGGTCGTGTGATAGCTCATTTGAAAGGGTATTCAATCCTCTCGATTACTTGCATTTCGGACTTCCATGGTCTTAAAGGTTGAAAGAATTCTACTTGAAAACACTAGAATTACGTCAACCTTTAAGACGATGGAAACTCAAAATGAATATACTTAAGTTATTACATCGTCTACAACCTTCAAACATTCAATTCTCTCTTCAGTTATATAAACATTGACATATTATTTATACAGGGTGGCCAAAAAATATTTGAATTTTGAATGAAATTAATTTACACGTTCTTCTTGAACATTTTGGATGACATGAGTAGTAAATTAGTCCCTTATTTTGTCTACTATTCATACACTTGAAGAAGTTCATCAATAAATGTTTAGTACTGCTGTTCTCCATACTAGTATGAAAAACAAATGCGAAATTAGGCAAATAAATAATGAGATCTAAAAATAACTATAGCAAGAAGTATAGTTTTCACAAATCGAGTTGGCCTCTGGCTCAAATTTGAGTCAGTTCTTGAAATTTTCTCATGAGGTTCATTTCATAAAATAAAGAAATGATGGCTCCATTACCTGAAACACAAAATACATCATATCATGGCCATCTTCAGAAGAAAAACTTTTAATGTTGATGTTTCACAGATAAGTTTTCTAAAAATTGAATCATCTAAATATATTTTGACGAACTCATTCTTGTGCCTGTACTTTTTGTTGAATACTTTAAAATTTATTCAATTTGTTGAATAATAAATACTACTATACTACAAAGAATTGAAGTATTAATCACAATGTACAAATTACTAAGTATTATCTGATCTAACATTAGTTTGCTTGGGGTACCAAAAAGAATAAAAACAACTTGCAAATATGTTATTTGACCAACTAAAATCTGGTAAATGTTCATGGAGAATTTCAAATTGCACTGATGTAGTTTGTACGTTGTGAAATTTTACTGTCTTGAAATTGGAGTGAAAGTTCGAAGAATTTTGTTAATTTTTTATAGTTGCACAGTTGTGACAATTACCTTTTATTACGATGATGTTTGTCCAAACATGTGATTGGCTCCTATTTCACTGAGGATACCTGCCTACCTGGCAAAAGCTGAGTTGTTTCGCTGTTACAATCTCTATCATGAGTTTTTCTTCTGGATTTGCTTTGGAATTTGTAAATTTTTTTGTTTTCTTCAAATTTATAATAAAAGCTCCTTTCAAACAACTGTCTTACTCCATCAACAAAGTTCTTGTTTCCCTAACTGTTATTTCTTTATTCATTCTAACACTCTTATTCATTTTATTTACCTCAGTAATAAAAATACAAGGTACTAAACCAACTTATTCTAATTACTATTTACAAAGGGTTCTATTCACATATTTAGTCTCTTTAACTAGTCTTTTTGCAAAAATCTGTCCCCTTTTTCTATAAACATTTCTGTTCCATTTTCATATTTGGCTTTTTCATAATTGCCGTCATCAAATTCATACTATATGATGCATCTATTAACATTTTCATTCATTTATAAATTTCTTTTAGAAAAATTTCATTTCCTTTCTGAATACCTACCAAAGTGATGTTGGTGAGAAACATAGACTCCACTCGTAACTCTCATTTGGTGTGTGAAAATCGTTCTTCCTGCTAGTTCTACTGTTTTAAGCTGGATATTTTTAGATGTCATTGTTGATAATGACTCTTCAAAGCCACGGTATAGTGTCTGCATGGTTTTTCACATGTTTTCTTGAAAAAAAAAATTAATTCCATTCACTCATTACAAGTTTTCATGACAATATATACCAGGTGAGTAAAAATTTTGCCTGATTTTTTTAATTGTACTGCTGTATATTCCATTTCCCCAAGTGCTGTTAACAGACCATTCCTTCATGAACCTTGATAATTTCTTTGACTGTATCATTGATTTTTTCTTCTAAACCTACAAATTATCTTATTTTCCCATAATCTCCATAAGAATCCATCCACGCTGGTAGTCCATCAAATTCTCGAGGAAACAATAATAAACTCAAACGATATGTTCGACCGTTTCCCACAAGGTTAACGCTAAATAAAGTGTTTGGCAACCACATAAACTACAAGGCGAAATACCTTAAACAGTTCCACGGATTGATTTATTTTTTCAGCCTTCCTCTACCTGCTCTGCGCATACCGAGTCATGGGAACTGATTCTCAATTAACGACAAAAACACGTGAATGTTCTCTTTAATTCATACACATTATAGTCTGATGTGACGGCGGCGCATCGGGGGGGATGCGGATTGTTGGGGAGCATGTCGCGTTGAAGGATATTTACGGCGCGGTTGAAAATCATTGACGTAAATGATTTGCTCTTAAGAACGATCAAGTACATTTCAGACTCAGTATCAGCACTCATTATTATATACAGGGTGGGTCATGGTCGACGGTACCTTAGACGTTTACGGAGAACGGGACATAGGATCATTCTGAAAATTCGGTTTTTAAAGTATTTGCTCTTGGTCTATCGATCTAAAATGTTTTCAGCAATGCAGCGTTGCCGCTTATACCAGAAAGTAGCAGCATCTTTGTTATTTCAAATGGGTTACCCTGTATATTACCGCATTTTTGAACTTGTCATTCCTTTCTGATCATTTCTGCCTCATACTCCCCTATACCTATCTCTAACGGTTTCTGAGATATTGGTTATTTTCCATATTCTTTATCCAAAACATAGCTCGAATTGAATGTTTATTTCTGCGGTACTTGGATTCTTAGGAAGTTGCAATTTTGTGTTTACTCCATCAAGATCATGTACATTGAGTCTGTATAGAGAAGTTTGTTCTGCATTATACAGGGTCGTTAAAAATTCATGATCTTACTGCTAGATACGAAAAAGGTTGAAATTGCGTTTTTTTAAATGGAACATCCTGTATATTATGAAATATCCTGAAAGATGACTAAATTTCCTTCGAATTAATATATCATGTTCTTATACCTAAATAGCCAGAATTCTGAGATAATAGCAATTTTCACTTGTTATCTCCCAAGAGCTTGAATTATTTCCGGCAATTTTTTGAGTACATACACTTTTTGAAAATTCATGTACGAGATAAATTTACGGCAATTAATTCAAGCACGAGGGGGATTCGGTAAGAAAATTTCACACCGAGAAATGAAAATCATCCAACAATTCATAAGAAATAACTAATGATGGTTTCACCTGAACTATTTATAACCACTGAAAAATTGATATGTAAAATACTTAACAAAATTTTCATCAATAAATGTGTTTAAATTTGAAACGAAAAAAATAAAAAAGTTATGTTCTTATCGTGGATTGAACCATCAACCTAGCGACTCATAGGCCGCAACACTACCGCTGAGCTACGAGACTTGTGATTAAAACTTGTGACAAATGGTGTATTGACCTTCTTTTGAAATATGATTTCAGAATTGACAATTTCTGCAATAATCGTGAAGAAAATATTTTCAGACACATTCCAAATATCTAGTAAATACATAATTATCTCCTTTCATATGAAAACTAGACCTCCATTTGTACATTAAAGCAAAATATCAACTTGTCACATGTCAAATGTTTGACAGAAAAATTTCCACTTATTAATTTCGCCCAGGGTACCCAGGAGGATAAAAATTTCTACAATAAGAACATAACTTTTTTATTCATTTTTTGTTCCAAATTTAAACACATTTATTGATGAAAATTTTGTTAAGTATTTTACATATCAATATGTCAGTGGTTATAAATAGTTCAGGTGAAACCATCGTTAGTTATTTCTTATGAATTGTTGGATGATTTTCATTTCTCGGTGTGAAATTTTCTTACCGAATCCCCCTCGTGCTTGAATTAATTGCCGTAAATTTATCTCGTACATGAATTTTCTTTGAAAATTCATGTAAAGAAAATTCATGTACTCAAAAAATTTCCGTCAATAACTTGGGAGATAACAAGTAAAATTGCTATTATCTCGGAATTCTGGCTATTGAGGTATAGGAACATGATATATCAATTCGAAGTGAATTTAGTCATCTTTCAATATATTCCATAATATACAGGATGTTCCATTTAAAAAAACGCACTTTCAACCCTTTTCGTAACTAGCAGTAAGATCATGAATTTTGAACGACCCTGTATAACGCAGAACAAACTTCTCTATACAGACTCAATATACATGATCTTGATGAACTAAGAACAAAATTGCAACTTCCTAAGAATCCAAATACCGCAGAAATAAACATTCAGTTCGAGCTATGTTTTGGATAAAAAATATGGAAAATAACCAATATCTCAAAAACTGTTAGAGATAGGTATAAGGGAGAATGAGGCAGAAATAATCAGAAAGGAATGACAAGTTCAAAAATGCGGTAATATACAGGGTGACCCATTTGAAATAACAAAGATGCTGCTACTTTCTGGTATAAGCGGCAACGCTGCATTGCTGAAAATATTTTAGATCGATAGACCAAGAGCAACTACCAAATTTTCAGAATGATCCTATGTCCCGTTCTTCGTAAACGTTTAAGGTACCATCGACCGTGACCCACCCTGTATAAAAAGTGCTAACAAAGTAGTTGTAAAAGTTAATTTATGAAATTATTATTTTAATTATTATAAATCACTATAGACAAATATAAAACTCGTATAAAAAATCACAATCGTAATTCACAATCTAAGAGACTACAAAATCAAAAATGCTCATGAGCTATGAATTTTTTTTTTTAATATTCCTATATGTTTATATTTTAATTATTTAAATTTGCATAAAAACGAGTTTTCAAAACTTTTTACCCTGATTGTTAAAATAATTGTTATAAACAAATGCATAGTTTAAAAGATAATTGAATTGTTGTTTTTGGAATTTTAATCAGCAATGAATATTATGATCTTCAATAACAAAATCAATTCTTAAAAAAAAATATTGCTTTAAAACGCATTTGTTGATTAACTATGTTTTTTGCTACCATACATTAATATCAAGGAACCATTTTTTTAAAATTCATTATCTTCGTTGCTCTTCGACATTCTAAAAAAAAGTTCATTTATATTTTCTTTGTTTATTTAATAAACAATTTGTTATAAACCTTCTCTACAGCGGGGCTGGAATTATGGACTTGAGACAAACATTTTGCTACCTGCCTTCTTCGTTGTGGAAGAGGAAGGTGGCAAGGGGTTCTTTCTATAACGATTCAATGCCAGGCTAATGGGGTGGGTGATTGAAATGAAAATCGAACTAGTTAAGAGTGTGTATTGCGCTTCACAAGAGGGCGTTGATATTTTGGGTAATGGTAGTAGTCGAGTGGCCCGCAAGCCTGAGCGACCTGAGGCCGTTTTGATTTTAAGAAGAAGAAATGGGGGAGGAGTTTAACTACCTCCACTTGACAGTTGATGTCTCGACAATTATAAACAATATAAAATTAATGAATAGAAATGACCATAATAATTATAGTTTATATCACAGTGGTTCAACAGAACCAATTTCTGATACCTTTTATATGATCGACCGTACAAGAAGTGCACACGATTCTATAATGATAGTACAGTAGCAAAATACAAGCGAATAGCTATTTCATGCAAAGCAAGCGTCAATGATTATGCAAATAATAATAAGCAAGCAATGAGTGGAAGGTGGTAATAAAGCTTATCTGAGTTGTGCAGCAGTCCTCCAGCTCCTCGGGTTGCTCTCCCAGGCACGCAGGGTTTCCGCGACAGTCAGGAGAGTAGGGTTCCAGCACTTCTTTTCGAGATGAAGGGGGCCCCAAGGTTCCGTGTAATGTCGGTGTCTGTACCCCTTTAGGGATGAGGTGTACCCGTTGGGGGAATGGGTGGTGGACTACTAAGAAGTTGAAGTGTTCCACGTGGGAAATAAAAAGGCCTGAAAGGGTTTCAAGATTTAAACTTGGCGTGATTTCGATATCCCAGGTTAGTAAACATAGAGAGCGAGTTGAAGAATGAAGGATGGTTAATAAAAGGAACTAGTGGTGAGAAACTGAGACATACCTTGGCTGGGGTGTGGCCTCCAAGTGGTTATGAAGTTGCCAAGAGAATTTTAGGTAGAATGACCAAATCCACAATGGTGTGTAGCCCTGTATTCACAAGCTACTTCGAATTCTACTTGAAATTCAACTAAAACTGGAAGAAAATCCGCAAAGTGCGATTATGAGCCAACACATGGACCTCAGACGACCTTTCCAGTTGAAAATCTGCGGCAAAATGACCGAGTAAGATCACAGAATCTCAGTCTGTCAACTTGCAATTATCAGCCCTTTTGACATGATGATTGATGGATTGCTTCATGGAACCTGACAACTGACATGTTTACATCTGTTCCAAGCCCCGGATATTGTGTAAATATTGTTTAAAATTCGAATGATAAATATTGGAAAATACAGGGAGATCAAGAAAATAAGGTTGGATGGCAGCTACATTTGCTGTGAACGGAATTGGCGCTTGGAATCATCTGAAATTGTTTCAGGTAAATCAGAAATTACTGTGAGACACATGGGAGATACATGGATTACAGCGTAAAGTCTGGGCATAGCAGGGAGTAGTCAGCAATACAAGAAGCAGAAGGCTGGAAGAGGATCGTTGACCCGCTGCAGTGAACCCTGAGTACCTAGAGGTAACGTAATATATATATATACATATACAGAGTGATTCATGCACCAACACTAATACAGGTTTTCTTTATTTTCCAGGTTTCACCGTAAGGCCTGCTATGGACAACTTATGATACTTCGAAACTTCTGAATTTGAACTGTGGCTCCATACTAGCAATAAAACTATTAATTCATTTCTTGTCTTCGTTTTTGAATGTATCATAGAATTATTAAAGTGCCAGAATGAATGATATAATGAAAGAAAGATTTATATAATTCGATCAATAATACTCGTAGCATTTTGAAACGTAACAATTTTAGTATTCACATATGACAAACCTGTCTTAATTGAACCACAATACCAAACTAGAAAAAAAATTGCTGCACATGAAATATTACCACGGGCCCATAAGTCAATAAGACAGAGGTATTTCGTTTATATTACTCCAAGGTTGAGAAATCTACTACCTGGTTCACTAAAAACCATAAACTCAAAAAATGTTTACAAAAGAAAGATAAAAGCTTGGATTTTGTCTATGAAGAGAAATGTTTTTCATAATCTCATTGATCCCTGATTTTCATATTATTAGTACGTCTTCAACTCTCAATATATGATCATATGTAAATAAGTGTATGTATATGTACGAACAAAAGTATTTGTGCATGTTCCATAATATTATTATAGTGTTTTACCAAAATAAGAATTCAAACATCGATTAATCCTTTATTAACACTTGATATTTTTCTCATTTTTTGTTTAATTTTTTAGAGTAATAGAATAGGAAATTCCCATAGACAAGCTCCCTGAGAGCTTTTTTGGGATATACCACCTCTATTTACCGTTCACTTATAAATTGTACATGATATTGTTGTTTGTATTTGTATTTATAGTAAATACATTATTATTATTATTATTAATGAATTTTCACGATAATTTTTTTTCTTAAATACTCCAAAAATTAACAAAAACAACAACGTGTAAAAAAATGTTGTTCTATTTTCTACATAATTTTAAATATTTTTCTATTTTTACGTTTGGCGTTGTCTCGTAGCTCTCAAGCATTGTTATTAAAATAACTAATAAACAAATGGAGATAGGACAAAGACACTTCAGGTCTTTTTAGGATATGAGTACAGCTTTTAAACTCCTATCCTAAAAAGACCTGAAGTGTCTTTGTCCTATCTCCATTTTCCATGAGTTATTTTAATAACTATGATTGAAAGCTAGGAGGAAACGCCAAACGTAAAAACAGAAAAAATTTAAAATTATGTAGAAAATTGAACAAAATATTTTTACACAACAAATTACACACTGTTGTTTTTGTTATTTCTTGTAGTTTAAAGAAAATGGATCGTGAAAATTCATTTGTTATAACAAATTATGTATTAAATAAACATAGAAAATATAAATAAATATTTTCGTTAGAACATCGAAAAATCGGTTTTTCGCCTCTTGACATTTAATTTGAGGTTATGTCGAAAAGTGTCTATATATCGAAATAGTCAATTATTTATACCAGAGCAGAATCTTATGGTCCAAAATAATAAATTCCAGGCAGAGTATAAGTATGTCGTCGAAAAATGTAAAATTCCAGTAAAGAGAAGGTAGAAAAGTCCATTTTACTGCAAGAAATAACCAGAAGTGAAGTGGGAGTGCGAAGTGCAGTGTTTTTAGAGGTAAAACGTGATTCCTTGTAAAACTAAACCTTCCTTTCTGAAGAAGTTAAGTGCAAAACTGAAAATGAGTAATTTCTACTTTAACAATTTTCTTCCTGACCCCAAAAATATTGAGAAAAACGCCAATTTTTTGTGTTTTTATTTCAATCTTCCACAAAAATTATTTGATTTTGATGAAATTTATTGAAAATGTACATTTCTTTATCTCATTGAAGCTGTAATTTTTTTCAGGCGAAATATTCAATGATAATAACAATAATAATTCAGTAATTTTCTTTTTTTTTTCGCGAGTTTAATAAGAAAAAAAAAATGTTAGATTTTTATTCAAAATGCTCTATAATACATCAAAAATAAGTTTATCGTATGTTTTTGATCAACTAAGTCACCAAAGCAAAAATACGTTATCAAAATTTAGTGGATTCTAATTTTTTGGGAAGCTACTCTGAGTGCAACATATTTTTTGGTTTTTGCAGGATCTTTGATAAGGTCTTTGACTACGTCAAAGTCCTCAAATTAACAGAGATCTTCATTCTCAATATTGTTTTGAACATTTTTCGTTGTTGCTTCGTGTATTTTGATTTTTCACAATTTTGACAAAAAAATTCCACATTAAGTAGGTTTGAACGTGAGTAGGCACGTATCAGGCCCTCCACTGCGGCCAATGGCCACATCAAGTAACAAAGTTTTTCCAAATTAACAACAAGAAAAGATTTCAACGAAGAGAAAACCGTACTGAAATTTAAAAAAATCAAAATTGTGGTAACCCAATTTTTTATTGAAAATTATGTTTCGTTTTCAAATTAAATTCGCCAAAATCTGAGTGATTATTTTGCTTGCAAAAAAATAGCTTCTTTGGTATATAAAAACAAACATTTTCACAAATTTTCATTGTTTTGTAGAATATGAAAATAAAAAACAATAAATTTGTTTTTGTCGTTTTCCCCAATATTTTTGAAGTTACTTTAAAATGTTTTTTTTGTTGTTTCTATTCCAATCAATTTTTTTTCTTTACCTCAGAAATATTGTGGAAAATGCCAAAAACCAATTTTTTTGGTTTTTCATGTTTATCTCCCCCAAAAATAATTTGATTCTGATGAAATTTGGTGGAAATGTAGAAAATTTTCATATCTCAAAGGATCTAGAAGTTTCTTCAGACGAAATACTAATTTTTCGATATTTGTCAGTTAATTTCTGTCTTTTTACAGATTTTATATTCTTTTCTAGTTCGTATTATTTTGTGATATTAGTTTGTTAATGGCTATATTCCATATATACAAAACTCATAGCAAGTATTCTCTGATGCTTTCCTTGTTACTGTATTCATAGAAATCCTTTCTACTTTATACATTTGAACAAGAAAAATAAAAATACTCATTATTATAACGTGTAGAAAACAGTATGAACACAACGCCCTGTAAATGAATCTGTGTTCTGTTCAACCGCAAGCCACTGGTCGCTCGGTGATCCTTGATCAGCATAATTATTATAATTATTACAATATGATCTTGTACATGGTGATTTTATTTTGTATAATCAGATAATCTAACAACCAGTTTCTGGCACATATTAATGTGTTGTTGCATCTGTTTTGATCTTAAATGGAGCAGGTGTTTGTCATCTCTACAAGAAGATTCAGGTTTTGAACTGCTAGGGCTTGTTTGACCAAGAATGGTTAGTTATATCAATTAGAACGTTAAATGTCTGTTGACTTGTTACTGAGAAGGCGAAGATGAGTAAATATGGTAATATAAATATCTCCGACATGAAATAGTTAAGATTCCTTGGTGTTGATTGCTTGCCAAAATTTACTGTTTTACATTAATTATCGTTGAAAAATATACAACAACCAGAATATCATAACAATTTTTCATAATATCATTATTTCATAAGATAATTTTCGAAAAATGAAAAGTTCGGTACTCTAGCAAACCATCTTCTGGAGTGCTTCCTGAAGAGTACGACATTCAAAAGATAGAAAAATATGAGATAAGAAGCTCCGCAATAAACTTAATAAAATCATTCAGAAGGCATCATATTGCTCACAACAACATAACATCTAATATTCAGTCAATCAAGCATGGAGTGTCCCAAGGATCTGTGATGGGTCCTTATACATAAATGATTTACCATTAGATGTTGTCAGTGCTGATACATTTCTTTATGCAGATGGCGCCTCATTATCAATCAAATCAAAGAAAAATGCGAGCAATATCTCAAAGCAAATGTGTTATGCTTTGATGAAGATAAAACTGAAATAATAGATTTTTACAAAAAAATTATAAAGAAAACGAAAATAGTCATCTTCTAGGTTTTCATATAAACAACAATATCAACTGAAAAACATACATCACTAAAATTAATAAAAAAACTCTCGAAGGGTCGCTTATTTTTCCTTGGGGAGAATGAAAAGTGAGGTAAGCAAAGATGTTCTCAGAATTGCATTTCTCGTTTTGATACAATGTCATTTACAATATGGGATCAGCAGCAAATGACGACTTTATATACAAAAAAAATATATCAGAGTGTTCTGCCACTCCTGACTTGTCCGTTTGGACTAATCTGCAGTTCCTCTGATGTTTCTATAGCCTTGTTCCCATCGATTGTTTTGTGATTCCGATGCATACCTTTCCGCAAGTGCATGGTATGCATGGTAACACGCGCTCAGTGAAGGAAACCACAAGATTCTGTTTGAGGACGTAAAACTTCTTGCCTCCAACCAGGAATACCATAGCCGACTTGTACGGGAAGCAATAGAGATCCACAAACGCACGGAAAATTTCAACAGAAGAGAAGAAGCTGTTAACCTCAACCGAATATGGAATCCCATTCTTAGAAATTCTAGAGTATCAAAAGAAAACTATGGCATTGAGACAGCAGGCAAAAAGGTGTCAATTAATGTTATCGAAAATATGCTTAACCCAGATACGAGAATAAGATATTCTGAAAGAACAAAGGATATCAACGACATTAAGCCGACAGGTAGAAAGGGGTCAATAAGGGTTAGCGAGAATCCAGATACGGTAATTAACGAACAGTACTACCTAAATCAGAATAAATACAGTCTTCGCAGACGGAATTTCCAGTCATCTGAGATTATTCATGATGTATAAGCCTCTGAAGGAGCTAGCCACTCGCGCTAGTGAAACGTTAGGAAGAAATTTCATAAAACGACGGCCTTCCAACCCGAGTGAAAATTGTGACACTGAACCAAACTGAAATTAGTAAATACAGAAAAATATTATATAGCAAAATATACAATCTACTATTTCAAAAGAGTGAAAAATTTTTCTACAGAACATTTTAAATGTGTGGTTAAGCACGCACTTATTAGCCGATTTTTTTTTACTCAATAAATAAGATTTTTCATGCATTTTGGTCAAATACAGAAGTGCTATTAGTCATTTATAATGAGAACTGTTTAGGAATTGTTATATTTCATCTAAGATATGATGGAGCCAATAAAGGCCTAGATCTCAAATACATCTTTGACGATGTTGAAGCTCATTAGGTATGGATGAAGTGGAGTCTGAATTCAGTCTCAAGAATTTTAGATGAACTGTATCGAAAGCACATTTCAGTTAGCACGACAGTTGTTTCCTTGGATAGGAATTTTGAAAGATTTTTGACAATACGGTGCAGTGACATCGCTGTACAAATCTATAAATGTATTGCAGTTCCGTGGGGCAGATACAAAAACTAAAAATCGGAGATTTCAAAAGATGACAGTTTATATGTGTAGAAGCAAATCAAATTTTGCGAACATTTTTACTTTCCATTTTTCAATATATCGCAAACTTCGTTCAGACGTCACTCATCTAGCTGATTCCGAATATCACTTCACAAATTGAATTCGACAAAATGGAAAATGGCAATTTTTTCGACGAATAAATGCACTCATTCACAGAATCGACATTTTCTAAATGGATCAGCATCGTGATTGAAAAAATTAATACATTTTCGGATTCAGAAGGAAATTTTCTATCAGATAAGTATTACTCGGGGGATTCCGCATTTTAATAATATTTCCAGGCGATCAAAGTCAAAAAATGCAATAATCTGTATGGAAGGAAATCGAATTTTGCGTAAATTTTTACCTTCCATTGTTCAAAAAATCACAAAATTCCCTCACACGTAACTCGACTAGCTGATACCGACCATCACCTCAAAACTTGAATTCGACAATGGGGTAGCTGGAAAACGACAATTTATTCGAAAGAAAATGCACCCTTCCACATTATCGACATTTTCTAAATGAATGAGCCTCTTGATTGCAGAAATGAGAACATTTTCGGAATCAGAAGGAAATTTTGATGAAGAAGAAGTGATAATCGTGGGATTCCGCATTTTTCAAATATTCCTAGGTGATTAACGTTGAAATATGCAATAATCTAGATAGATGGAAATCAAAATTTGCGAAAATTTTTTACTTTCCATTTTTTGAAGAATTGCAAAACTTTCTTCTGACGTAACTTGGCGAGCTTGTTCCAAATATCACTTTCAAAATTGGGTTAGACAAAGGGGTAACTAGAAAAGGGCAACATTTACGATGATAAATGAATTAGCTACCTGATTCAAATAATGGAATAGGGATAGATAGAAGTAGAGGTAGAGCCCTCGAACTAATAAAATCTTATTTGTCAAACAGACCACAATGTGTGAGAATAAATAATGTCCGCAGGGATGTACCGCAGGGATCAATATTAGGGCCTCTTTTTTTCCTCATTTATGCCAATGACCTGATTTTAATGCTACATAACTATCATTTTGCTCATGTAGGATCATATGCAGATGATACGAATATTCTTATAAAGGTCCCTGAATCGCGTGAACAACTTTTAGAAATGACGGAAATGGTATACACTAAAGTAGGTGAGTGGTCTAAAAAGAACATCCTAAATCTGAATACGCAAAAAACAACTGTAATGAAATTTAATCTCCGTGGAAAACCAGACAATTTCATTATTTTTAGTGACGATGAAAGGAGAGTAGATCCATCTGAGACAACTAAGTTGCTAGGAATAATCTTGGACTGTAAAGTCACATGGGAGTATTGTTTCACTTTGTAGTAAACTACAGAAAAATAGTTATGCTTTGAAGTTTCTTTCGAGTCACTATCACTCTGGAGTACTGTTAACTCTTTACTATGCAAATATACACTGTCACCTGAGATATGACATACTGAACTGGGTTTTATCTACTGGTTTCAATAGATTATTTGTTCTTCAAAAATTCGCAGTGAGGACTATTGCTGGTTTGAGGTGGAAAGATTCATGTAGAAATGCTTTCAAAGAGTTTCATATACTTACACTCATAAGTGTATATATCTATAAATTGTGCATATATGTTTACAAAAATCATAATAAATTTAAGAGTAATCCACAATCTACCTATAACACAAGAAATTGGAGTATTCTTGTACCAGATGCACATCGTGCAACATCATATCAGAAGTCGCATATTTTCATATGGGTTGTAAGGTGTTTAATAAGATTGAGAAGTATATTAAAGAAGCCTCCAATATACACATTTTCAAGTCTCGGTTGAAGAAACACCTTATTGATAAAAGGTTTTACACTCTTGATGAGTTTTTTATATAATATTCTATATGTTGAATGTGATATTCGCGAGATTCCGTATTTTTGAAATATTCGCAAGTGATCTAAAATTCAATCATCCATATAGAAATAAATCGAAATTTGCGAAAATTTTACTTTCCATTTTTCGAAAAATCGCAAACTTTCCTCAGACGTAGCTCGACAGGCTGATGTGAAATATAATCTCAGATATTGATTTTTTTTTCAAATTCAAATAGTATATAATAAAAAAAATACAATAATAATGTTCATAAAATAAAACTAAGTATAATTTCGAACATGTGATGAAGTGTCTTCCTGCTCGTAGAAGAGTATATATGCCTTTCCGCTGACAAGGGAATTTGAATGAATCGTTGAAACTACGGAATCGTTGTATTCGTGCTATCTGCCTGTATACGGATGCCCACAGCACCTATAGGTGCCTACAGTAAGCAGTGTAGTGTCCGCTATTGGTAGTCCCGCTGTGATTGGTCACTGCGTACAAGTTATAGCGACAAGGGGCTACATTGTCTGCAGTGTAGTTGCTCAAATCTAAACTTTCCAGAGGAAAATCAATGGTTATATTCAATTTTCCTCTAAATCTTTGTGTTTGAGAGAATCTTTTTAAATAGATAACTAAAATTTTGGGGAATTTCTGAATCAATAGAGACTTTCCTATTTCTTTTGCAGTGAATGAATCTAAACATTGCGAGAGTCTAAGTTGGCCTGTTCTTTTTGATATCGGTAGAGAAAGGTCACATAATGAATCGAAAGTGACTGAACAGTGACCGCAATGTGTACATTTCAATGTTGATTTCAGCTGTCCAACAAAGTTATCTACTATCTTGGAGTTGTCCATTCCCAAGTATCTAGACCATGGACTCAGCACAAGTGTTAAATTTAGGGACAATCTCGGCCGAAATGAAGTTTGGTATATCCGTTATTGCATTCACGTCTTCGTGTAGTCCCTCCAGTAGATTCGTAAAAACTCCTGGGCATCTTGTTGGTCATAACTGAAGAAACGTGGTGCAAATCTTTGGATTTCACTTTTCAAAGAGACTGTATTAACAACTCGATCCGACGCATCTTCTGACCACAGTTCCTTTATTACTTCCGCAAATGCTTTGATCACAGCTCCCTTCATTTTTGATAATTTGGTGTTAATATCTCTTGTATAAGGATCCTTCTTCAGATATTCCAGCAACCATTCAGTATTTGAAAAACACTGGATAACACTGTTCATATAGCAAGTGTTACCAATATTTTTCAATCCATTCAGGCCGAATGTTTTGGTAGTACTAATATTGAATTCGACGAAGGGGTAACTGGAAAAGAGTAATTTTGAGCCTTTTGATTAGGAAAACAAGTAAATTTTCGGAATTAGAAGAAAATTTTCCATAAAATGAAGTGATATCCGCGGAATTCCGCATTTTAGAAATATTCACAGGCTATCAAATTCATTTAATGCAATATTCTATTCAGATGGAAATCGAATTTTGATGAAGTTTTTATTTTCCATTTTCCGAAAAATCGCAAAATTCCATCAGACGTAACTCGACGATCTGATTCCGAATACCTCAAAAATTGAATTTGACAAACGAATAACTGAAAAAAGTCAATTTGTTCGACGATAAAATGCACCCATCCACAAAATCGACATTGAATGAACTAGCCTTCTAATTCAAAGTACAAAAACATTTTCGGATTCAGAAGAGAATTTTCCAGAGGATCAAGTGATACTCGCGAAGATTGTGCATTTTTGAAATAATCCCAGGCGATCAAAGTCAAAAAATGCTATATTCGATATAGCGGGAAGTCGAATTTTGCGAAAATTTTTATTTTCCATTTTTTGAAAAATCGCTTACTTTCGTCAAACGTATTTCGTCAAGCTGAATCCGAATATCACGTCAAAAATTGAATCCGACAAAGGAGTAATTGAAAACTGACGATTATTCTGACGAAGAAATGCACCCATTCTCTAAATCGACATTTTCTAAATGAATTATACTTCCAGTTCAAAAAACAAGTACATTTTCAGATTCAGATGGAAATTTTCCATCCGATGAAGTAATATTTGCAACAATTATGCAATTTTGAAATATGTCCAGGCAATCAAAATATAAAGTCGATAATTGCAATATTCGAAATTAAAGGAAATCGAATTTTGCTAAAATTTGTATTGTCCTTTTCAACCGTTTTCGGCTTTCGCATTTTTACTAATATAAGTTAATTTGTTCTACTACTTTGTCATTCTGAATCTTCAATTTCTCATCTTCAAAAATAAACCATTTAACGGTTATATTGCGTTTATGCACTTTTCAAATGCGTTAATTATGCTGTGAAGTATACTCTCGTCATTATCGATTTGAAGAAAAATAATTTCTTGATCTTCGCTTGTTTGACTTTTGGAAATGTCACCGTTATCTCAATTAAACCAAAACAAAATTCTGACCGTACGCGCCTGCTTCGAAAAACTGTTACAAACAAAACAATCCCCCGGTTGTTGTACGTTTCCGAAAACATTCGCGAATCGCGATGAGCCAAGATTAATCGAGCAGGCCGCGTCGGCGTAGCCATGGTGATATCACTTGATAATGAGCGGTGACCTTGCGGCCGTTCCGCGAACCGTCGTCAGCTGATCGTGGGCAACAGCCTGCCTGGCTACATGTAATTATCGTTATTATTGGCGACGAGCCTCTCGACTGACAGCTGTCTGTTATTAATTGCCGATACTGAGATCATACATATACATAGCAACGCACTACTAATTGTGGACGAGAGATGCGATATGAGTTTACGTTTGGTTTGGCCCGGTCACGTAATCACTGGAAATTAAGTCAGTTGCCGGAATTGTGACAGATATGATGATCATGAGGGATCATCATATTACTTATATTTCGGACGTCCATCATCTTAATGGTTGAAAGATTTCTATCTCTTTCAAATTTTTCACGTTTCAATTGCTTGAATCCGCAATCGTCTTCTGGTGAATAGTGTCAAAATCAGATGCTACGCGACCATCATATGATTCTGATTTCGGTACGTAACTGCAGAGGGTAATATGTTAAGTCGTTTTGAGAAAAAAAGTTTCCATGAAGTAGTTTCCGAAGTAGTTTTGTTTCTGAGATACAGCGCTCATTTTAGTGTTCTTGCTCGTCAACATCTCGATATCACCAACCCTAATTTTTGGATTGGACGTGCAGGATCTTAACATTGGCCAGCTCTCAGTCCGGATATGAGTTCTCTAGATTTATTTTTACGGAGTCATCTGAAGGCTATTGTTTATAAAACAATAGGTCGATTTGAGAAAAAGTTTCTATGAAAATTTGTCAGGAGTTGCTTCATTTTTAAGATACAGGGCTCAATGTAGTGTTCTTGCTCGTTAGCATCTTGACAGAACCTACCCTAATTGCTGGATTGGACGTGCTGGACATTTGCCAGCTCGCAGTCCGGATATGAATCCTCTGGATTTCTATTCATGGAGTCATCTGCACGCTATTGCTTATAACACTCCTGTACTAGATGAGAATGACTTGAGGAATCGAATAATTGAACTGCAGAGGATGATAAAGACGTCTTCAGTGTTTGTTTCGTTTTCACTGCTATTTCGTTTTTATTTTTATTCATTTGTTCATTTATTTGGGAATAATTTTTCTTGTTTTTCAATACGAATTCGTATGCAGAATTCATTCGCAATAAATACGTATGTTTATATAAGTGAAAATATAGTATTTTTTTATTTGATTCCGAGAGTTCCAACCTTTGACAGCTGTTTCGTGGTCACCCACAGCTGTAGTAATTTATGAAAAAAAAAATGTTCCTATCGAACTAAGCTAAAATGCTGTCTGAAAATTCTGAGGATATCTTGTCCTAATGAATTGTTCGCCATTTCCGGATTACACTGTATGCTATATCACGGTCTTGAGCACCAGTCATTGGAGAGTTATTCGTATTTTATGTCCAGTCCAGTCCAAATAGAGTATTCGTTCTCACGGTCATTTTTTGCAGAGCTCGTATGCAACGCAGGTGTTCCAATCCGATAGTCATTTGACCATGCAGCCTCGGAGAAAAACTAGTAGTTGAAACTACACGTTTCTCATTTTATGAACATCATAAATGGACGTGATTATAACCAGAGGACAGGCTCGGCTCGCGGAGGCTGTTTGTTTGGTGTGGTAGCTTTTCCTGGTCGCGAATTGTAGAAAAATAAGCAGACTGTTAATGTGTCAGGTAGATAGATAGATAGCTTTATTGTCTAAAATGTAATACATTTTGTTGACAAAGAATATCATGTTTAAAAATAAATACATAAAATGTAACAAAAACAAATTCAAAAGATTGTACGCTATTTACAAAAATACAAAAGTGTAATGTAATCATAAAAAACCAACGTGAAATAAAAAAAAAATGTACAGATATGTTACCAACAACAACAGAACAGTTTTAGAATTTATTGATATGAATCGTAATATACAGGGTGTCCCAACGAAAACTTTCAACCCGGATTTACTGGGAAATGACAGATTATTTTCGGAAACGCGAAAACAGGTCGATTTTAATTTCTAGGGGGGCACATGTTAGTAATGGATTTAGTCGAGCAACTTCATCCCCCTGACGGGGGCGGCTACCCCTTTGCGAATCATCATAGGGAACGTGGGTCGAGTGATACATCATCTTAATGCTCTCTTTATTCTCTATCCAAACGTCGATAATTTTTTCAAAATCGAATGAATGGTAATTGAAATTAGTGTTGTTGACAGGTTCAATGTAAATAGTCAATATCCTACCTGTTCCTATTCAAATTCAATTTATGAACTATTTTAAGACTCAATTAGTGGACAGATAGACAATGGCAATATCCCATCCGGTCAGGTAATCCAGTCACCCCACGGAAAACGAAAACAAATTAGTCAAAACAAAGTAAGTAGCCAGGCTGGGACTATTAATTGCGAAGATCTTTCAACCAAGTATCAGTTTTATGTCGCTATTCGCGAATACAACATTACAAGCGGAAGATGCCCACCCCAATTGTGAGCGAAACGTCCAAAGGAACCTCCTCCACAGAGGTGAACCGACCACGGCACTGAAGCCCGGAAACCATATTTCTTAGTTTTTGTTCTGTTGACTTTTTCATAGACAAAAACTACCTGTTTTTTATGGTTCTCCTGCGTGTATGTTCTCAGCATGAATTCACAGTTCGCATGATTCTTATGGAAATATCATTTGATTCGTATTCTGTGAGTTAAGTTTCTGCCTGACAATGGTTTACGCATTAGAAGAACGAATTGAGTTAGTGAAAATTTACTACAATAATGATGATTGTCTAAGAGCTGCAGCTAGAATTTTCAATACAAGGCATCCAGGGAAAAATGCATCTCATACCTATGTTCAAACGTTGATTGAGAAATTCGAAAGAACTGGGTCTGTGGGAAACCAGAAACATCATCCTGAACGTATGATAAGGAACGAGGCTGTTGAGGTAGCGGTTTTGGGACACGTGGCTATGGATCCTACTCAAAGCATTCGAAGCTTGGCTGACGCGTCAGGTGTAGCGCGATCGAGTATTCAGAGAATTCTCAAGTCACATCGATTCCATTCATACAAACTAAAACTTGTACATGAACTGAACGAAGACGATTTTGACAGACGTCAACAGTTTTGTGAGGAAATGTCTGAGCGTCTGAGAACAAATCCCAATTTGCTCTTCAATATTTGTTTTTCAGAAGTGAGTACATTTTTTGTTAATGGAAACGTAAATCGTCACAATTGCCGCTACTGGAGGGATACCCAGGTTAATACGTGAGGTCCACACACAAACTCCGCAGAACTTGAATGTTTGGTGTGGTATTTTTGGAAAAAATATTATTGGACCACTTTTTATAGATGATAATTTGAATGGACAAATGTATTTACATCTTCTTGAGAATGCCATCGATCCCATGATAACGGATATTATCGAAAACGATGGAGATTATTCGGAAGACAACCTCCATTTTCAACAAGATGGAGCACCACCTCACTATGCAGTGGCGGTTAGAAACTTTCTGGATGAACGATATACCAATCATTGGATAGGGCGACGAGGACCAATTGAGTGGCCAGCTAGATCACCGGACCTCAACCCGTTGGATTATTTTTATGGGGACATCTCAAAAGCAAAGTTTTTGCCACTCCGCCAGAGTCACTAGATGATCTACGTGGTCGATTGTAAACGAGTGCGGCAGAATAACTCCAGAAGTATTGGAAAACGTTCGTAATAGTTTCTAAAGTAGACTTTATCATTGTATGGAGGTAGGAGGGGCTCATTTCGAGCAATTAATAAATTTAATTTCGATAAGAACAGGTACGATATTGATTATTTAAATTAAACCTATTACCACACTAATCCCAATTACCAGTCATTCGATTTTGAAAAAATATAAACGATTGGATAGAGAATGACGAGAGCTTTAGGATGATGTATCACTCGACCCAAGTTCCCTATGATGATTCGCAATGGGGTAGCCGCCCCTGTCAGGGGGATGAAGTTGCGTGACTTAATTCATCACTGACATGTGTCCCCCTAGAAATCAAAATCGACGTGTTTCAGCGTTTCTGAAAATAATTTGTCATTTCCCAGTAAATCCGTGTGGAAAGTTTTCGTTGGGACACCCTGTATAGGAAGACTAGAAACTGTATGCAAAATACTCTTCCAAACTGTAGAAGCACTTTACCATGACAAGGTTCTTTACTGATTTTCTGAATTGTTTATGGTCAATGACTGAAGTGATATGTTTTGGTAAATAATTATACATTTGCCTAGGTACTTCTATATATTTGAGACTGCCTGGTCAAAGCTGGTGTGGGCAGAGGAAGGGCAAGTTTTTTATCGCTACGTGTATTCCTCTCGGAATGGTTTACAAAGTTTTCTTTATGTTTATGAAGTATAGGCAGACAGTCTTCAAAATGGATATTTCAAATATAGTTTCGAATATTTTGTTTTTTTTTACTTTTCATAGATAGATAGTTCATTCATCTTTGAGATCATAAAAGTGACATTAGACGAGTCATAAAATACAAATGGTATGAAAAATTTACCAGAAATGTCTTCATTTTGAACATCCTTCGGTAAATAGTTATTATGCCCATATGAGATGGGCTTTTTTTATATGTGTGCTAAGGAATCTACAGTAAATTGGCAATTTTTTCCTATTGACTGAATATTCGAATTCGACCATTCTGAATCGATTGTCGTCCGCAGAATTGCTCTATCTCTAACCGATCTCGTTTTGAATGGGTCAAATCAAGTAAAGAGGTTTTTTTTTTCGCAAAAAATTTATTTTTCCAAGTTTCCGAAACCTGTATCGGATGACTGTCATCCGAGATTATCCAAGATGTATTGATGAAATAAGCCTCTGAGGAGCCAACCATTCACGCTGGCGAAACGTCAGGAAGAAATTCCAAAAACGACTGCCTTCAAACCCGAGCGAAAATAGTGACACTGAAATTTGACATCGTTAGGAACCCGAAAAAATTTTTCCATAAGCCGGTCAGCAGTTGGGGTCTGATAGTTAATTCAAAGTCAAAAATAGCTTTATGTTTAAAAATATAAATTTTTGTAACAAAGCATGTCAAAAGAATATAAATAAAAATAAAATGAAAGCACTATACCTCAAAGTAATTGTAATTGATTGATAATTTTGTTAATTTTTTGTTTTCTGGCTGACTTTATTGTTTATGGCATTTTAACAATGTGATTTTCATCATTGATAAACATAAAAAAGTTCCTATGTGGTTTGCATTCCCCCGATTTTCCTGTAAGTTTTCTAGTTTCCCATGCTAGGATCAGCACGAACTACACTTATGGCTTTTTTATAACAGACTTTTACATTGACAATTTTTTTATGAACTTCATTTCGTTCACTAGATAGTCTGCAGGAAAACGAAAAAAAATTCACAACAGCTGACCGGCTTATGGGATTTTTTTTTTCGGGTTCCCATTGATTTCAAATTTTACTTTTTCGATTGCCATAAAAAAATGCATCAGTATTTTTTTAGATTGTGCCTTTATAAGACTCAATGAGATATTCCACTTTCAATCACAACGATATCATATGCTCATTCACAAGCTTGTCAATGTATGAGAAATGTGTGGAAATTCACAATTTATAATCTTATTGGGTATGAAGAAAGTGGATTCAAGATTCGATGGTCTCTATCAGGAATTCCGTTTCCAATTTTGTGGGTATCTTGTGGAAACAGCTAGTGGAATCAGGATGTGATGGTTTGGATCAGGAACTCCTTATCTAAATTTATGCGATTCCTACAAGTTTTCATACAACTTAAAATCACTGAGAATTCACGATAAGACAACAAGGATACAGAGTTTAATTTTTTTTTAGGCAGTGCTGGTTCAAAGAGACTAAAAGATTCGACGGGGTATTCTAATTTCAATCACAATGATTTTTTATCTCCATTCAAGAGCTCAAGAACCTATGTGTGGAAAAAAGTGAGTTCAGGATTCAATGGTCCAATTTGATGCGAATTCTATGAGATATCATGAGATCCAACAGTAGGAACATTATGAAACCAAATGAAATATTCCAAATAAAATGTTTCTAAGAATATCACCAAAATAGAATATATTATTATTATATATTATAATAGATTCACGTTAAGAAATGTCAATAGAAATCAAAGGAATATGTTGAAAAATTATAAAATTGTTATTTCCGTCAACCGATTGCACCCCTACGTGCAACCCTCGGAAGTCTTCGAGAGACTTGTGAGAGCTAGGAAAGACCACCACGACCCATAATATGTATCTGTAATGTCTTTCAAATACTGATGAATATCGAATATGGCTCTATACGAATTTGCGGTTTCACTATCCAACTTGGATCTCATAAATTCTCTTATATATTTTTTTTGGCAGTATGTATGAGACTTTTTTGGCAAGGCTTCAGTTTTTCACTATCAGCTTGTTATATGTTATTGAGTTAAAATGCCAGAAACGGTAGATTTAAAAATCTATTTTTTTCTGCAAATGAAAATGAATCTTCGATATGCCTAGCACACGTCCAATCGCTAAATTTTAATTTTTTGAGCTCAACACTGACATAATTTCCAGTGGCTAATATCCCAAAAAGTCAGTCAGCAAAATCTGTCATTATTTGATGCTGTATAGTTTACGATCTTGTGATTCTTCTGTAGCGATTTCACCTCCGTCCTGCAAAAATCCGAGCGCTCCGCAGGAACTATCCGGTATTCCTGCGACGCCGAAGGTTAAGCGCAATGCCAGATGCGAACATGACAAGGCCACGGCCAACTATTTACAACCTGACACTCTTCCAAGTTATCGTTATGTTTACTAAGCTGCTACCTAATCTAAATTCCATGGACATCTATGCCATTATGCAGAATTTTCTTCCGGAAAAATAGCGAGTTGCCAGCGAGTGATTTAATTTTATTCGCGGATGCCATGTTTAGTGAGATGAATAGTTGGTTGTGGACTACTAAGCGATCGCAACAAGTTTTAGTGGAGAAAAAACGTTTTTATTTTCATTTCGCGTTATTCTATGCTATGAGACATTTTATATTTCAAGCAGTATTTAATGACACCAATCATGGTTTATTCTGCTGAGATATTTTTTGAACGACAAAAATTGTATGAATTATCTGAACTTAAATGTTTTCTGGAACATAGTTTTTTGGTGAATTCAGAGAGGTAGAAAAATCATAATTCATGGAGGATATCCTCCTAATTTTGTACTGATTCCAGAAAATCACGTCATCACCATGGAAAAGTTTTTAGGATATAAATACACGACTCTAAAAGACTCGATTTATTACAAAATAATTATCATGATATGAGTGGAATAATTCAACACAAGCGAGTTTCATGTATGGATAGAAACGTTCCAATCATTATCAACCACAGGAAAAAACCTTCTTTGACTTATAGGAAATTCGAACCAACATGGGTTTACTAAGAAAGGAAGTATTGAATCTGCCATCAGCACTTTCGTCAATGGAATTATCTGCTAGTTAGATAATATAATATAAGTTTTATTTACCAAATATGAGTCACATATGAGTATTGATACCTAGCTAAAGTAAATAAACTGGGAAAAAGTCACTAAAGGTTTAACCTGTGCGTGACACAATAAACAAACAAATCAATATAAGATAAAACATCTGCAACAATAATAGTAATAATATAACCTATACTAATTAAAATCGACAAGTAAAACAAGTTAATTAAAATAAAATCGACAAATAAAATTAGTTAATTAAAATACAACCGACAAGTAAAATAAGTTAATTAAAATAAAATAAAATAAAAGCAGCATTTACAGTGAAACGAATGGAGCAATTGGTACAAACAAATAGAGGAGAGCTTCTATTGAAGCGCATTAAAAAAAAAAGCTCATTAATAAAATTGGTAGAAGTATACAACCACGGCACTCTATGTTATTCTATTATTTTATGAAACATTTCTCTAGAGTTTTCAAATATGAAACTTTTTAAGTGATATTTGAAGTTTTCTAATTTATTTTTATTTTTAATATAATCTGGGAGTGTGTTATACAGTTTAGGAGCTTGATAAGTGTAACATTTTTGGCCTGCCGCTTTCTTTGTCTTTTTAAGTACATACGTTTTATTTTTATTTCTTGTGTTGTATTCATGATCGAAATTTTTGAGTTGATGTTTATTTTTATGTTGGTATATGTTTGTAAAATAATAGTATAGCTGCCGTATGTCCATTATGGAGCTTTCTCGAAATAGATCGTCGGATGGATAGGTGAAGTCATTTTTATACATAACTTTGATGATTTTTTTTTGAGTAACTTCAAGATTTGACAAAGTAGTTTTTCCAACACTTCCCCATGCTACTATACCATACATTAAATATGGCTGGACAAGTGAGGTATAAACCGTATGCAGCATCTTAGGATTGAGAATATTTCTTAAAACTTTAAATTTGTGGATTGGAAATCTAACTTTTTTAATTACATGTTTGACGTGTTTATCCCATCTCAAGTTTGAATCCAAGACGACTCCCAGGTATTTAAATTCAGTAACAGCATTTATATTTGTGTTATTTTCAGTTTTTATCGATTGAAAGTCCGGTGATGTTCTACTGTCAATATATGTGGGAAGGAACGATGTTTTTGTGAAGTTTATGGTTAGTAATTTGCTATTGAAACATTTTTGAATAATAGCAAGATCTTTTTCTGCTAGTATTTTCAGAAACTGGTATACTTACAGCTATCTGCACCGGTTCTCCTTAATAACAAACTAAGCTAAGTGGAGGATCATCTTAAGGTACACCTTAAGGTAGAGATCGTTTGCACCGTTCACTCCTGGCCTGAACCTTAGCTGAGTATTAGAAATGTTTGGCAACAGCGCAAATATGATCACGTAACCAACGACGAGACGGTAAACAAAGTTTTAAGTTTTGTCTAATTTGACAGGCTGGCGGGAGGATGGCATGAGATTTGGAAAATCTGTCTCTACCGGAAAACTAGCCACAATATCGCCTAGAGAGCTGCGTGTACATTAGTTGAAATGAGTAAAACAACACTGTAAAAACAGATTCTGTAAAAATACATGATTTAATTTGGGATACGTGATGCCATGATCAGTCAAGTATATTTACCTTTCGAAATGTAAAAAATTGTAGCTTTACTTACCTGTATTTTTATACATATACTACAGAGTATTTTTAACAGAAAATTACATGATGTTTGCATGATGTATCAAGCAAAATTACAGGAAAAATATAACCCTTTCGAAAATTGTAGTAATTATCATGTATTAGTTACTATTTGTAACAGGTACTTTTACAGACACTCTACACATGATTACATACTTTCATTGTATGTTCACCAAATATGACTTGTAAATATGCCATTCGAGTATAGTAATTTTCAATATATTTGTATACATGTTTCATGATATCTCTCCTATTGTCGCTTTCAAAATTACATAAATTTATGTCACAATTATAATATGCTTTCTCTATTACAGTTTCAGTGATAACTTTTTATGATTTCGAATTAAATGACTCTTGAATGAGTTATATGTGTGAAAAATACCAACGCATTCTGTATACAAACAAATGAAATAGCGGCAAGTCTTTCGATGAAAATATTGATGACTATTATATTTTATTATTGTCTCGAAAGCACACGAACAAAAAGAGCACTTGAACATCGTTACTATAGGTAGGTACTCACCGTAATATTTCACTTTTTAATCACATCAATTCACATTTGAAAATGCAAACAATTGTAGAGTGACACGACAGCCTCAAGAATACAAATGCCGCATGCATGTAATCGCTGTCCTCTGATGCGCATGTACGCGGAGTGGAACAAGATGGCGCTTGAATTTACTTGTGCCGCAATGTAAATTCACATGTTTCCTGTGAAACTATGGAAACTATTGTAAATTTTATGTAAAGATGAGTAATTTTACTGTAAAAGCATGTAAATTTCATCAATTTTACGGGAAATTATATTAATAGCGGAAAAATTGAGTATATTTGCTATTAACGAACTGTAATGTAATAATACCAAACCTGTATTGTGTAGTTCGCAACGATAAACAAGTATTTATAATGTGATTTTACACCCTTTTTTTACAGTGAAGATCCTTGCTCGAACCCTTTCATGACGATATATCCATGCACCAACTCCCTCCGACTGAGGCAACAGCTGTACACTTTTTCGATGTATCAAGCCATTCGTATTCAACGAAGGGCCATGTTTGGGGGAATTATCAGCTCAGGAGCTGAGTGTCGCCCATCTGCATGCCCTTTAATCGGCCCGGCCCGGTCGAATTTATCGGCCATAAAAGTGATTCTTCGGGCCGTTCACCGGGACTTCATTAAGGCCCGTAAGATGCATGGTCTGCATTATTGCCTACATTTATATCTATTTCCAGCAGTTTTTTGGCTATAAATCGTCCCAACGACTAAGATATTTATTCTGTCGATTGAAACCAGATGAAGGGATATTGGGAAAAAGTTGAAGAGTTCTTAGTTGGTGAGTCTATGAGGTCATCAACTGTATACACCATAGTCACACAGAAAATAAAATTAGCCACAGTATCAAACACTAACTGTGATTAACTGCAAAATCATTGTTACACGATAATTTTCATTATCCAAGTCAGAGGCTATTGAATTTTCAACAACCTGATTCCTTGACAAGATCAGTTAGTGATCCTCAATTTGATTGACTGAAAGTATATCGTAACAAGGACATTTTCATGAGCACCATCAACAAATTTATTATAAACTTTCATAATTACATTGCTGGTTGGCTGTAAATCGTCCCAACGACTGAGATATTTATTTTGTCGATTGAAAACAGATGAAGGGATAGTGGGAAAAAGTTGAAGAGTTCTTAGTTAGTGAGTCTATGAGGTCATCAACTGTATACACCATAGTCACACAGAAAATGAAATTAGCCACAGTATCAAACACTAACTGTGATTAACTGCAAAATCATTGTTACACGATAATTTTCATTATTGAATTTTCAACAACCTGATTCCTTGACAAGATCAGTTAGTGATCCTCAATTTGATTGACTGAAAGTATATCGTAACAAGGACATTTCCATGAGCACCATCAACAAATTTATTATAAACTTTCATAATTCGATTGCTATTGTCCTTAGATCATCAACCCAGAGTAATTGTATCGAGTAATTGATTTTATTGTATCAATATTGAAACATGATCATACAAAATCGTCAGTATAAACCCAACCTCTGCACAGACTAATGCACAACTGTATCAATTCACTCATGTACGACGGCGTACTAGTGCCACTGCAGAAATAAAAATTCTCTCAATTGACACATTTAATCTGTCAATTGACACATTTAATCTGTCAATTGACACATTTAATCTGTCAATAGACTCATTTAATCTGTTAATTGACACATTTAATCTGTCAATTGACACATTTAAACTATCAATTGACTCATTTAATCTGTCAATTGGCACTTTCAATCTGTCAATTGACACAGTTAATCTGGCAATTGACACATTTAATCTGTCAATTGACACATTTAATCTGTCAATTGACACATTTAATCTGTCAATTGACACATTTAATCTGTCAATTGACACATTTAATCTGTCAATTGACACATTTAATCTGTCAATTGACACATTTAATCTGCCAATTGACACATTTAATCTGCCAATTGACACATTTAATCTATCGATTGACTCATTTAATCTGTCAATTGACACATTTAATCTATCAATGGACTCATTTAATCTGTCAATTGGCACTTTTAATCTGTCAATTGACACATTTAATCTGTCAATTGACACATTTAATCTGTCAATTGACACATTTAATCTGTCAATTGACACATTTAATCTGTCAATTGACACATTTAATCTGTCAATTGACACATTTAATCTGTCAATTGACACATTTAATCTGTCAATTGACACATTTAATCTGTCAATTGACACATTTAATATGTCAATTGACACATTTAATATGTCAATTGACACCTTTAATCTGTCAATTGACACTTTTAATCTTTCAATTGACATATTTAATCTGTTAATCGACACATTTAATCTGTCAATTGACATATTTAATCTGTTAATCGACACATTTAATCTGTCAATTGACACATTTAATCTATCAATTGACTCATTTAATCTGTCAATTGGCACTTTTAATATGTCAATTGACACATTTAATCTGTAAAAAAATTAGAATTGAGGGGGTTAAATAATTTTTTTTTTATTTTTTTGAATAACCTTTGGCAAACCCTATTTCTAGAAAGATTTGTATTCTTCACTTTTCTTGATACGACCCCCCGTTTAGGCTTTGCGCGTGTCCGCGGATTTTCGAAAATGAAAAAAAATTGGAAAAGAAAATTAAAAAAAAAAACAAAAGATATGGTACTGTAGAGGACCGTCTTTGACTTTTTTTCGGTGGAGGGGGTGGGTGGGCCAAAAAAAAAAATTGGATTCAATGGGGGGAAATAATTTTTTTAAATAGCCTTGGATCATTCTAGAAAGATTTCTAGAAATCACTTTTATCGATGCAACAACAAAAACAAAAAACAAAATAAAAAGCTAGGTCAGCCAGCAGTTAGCTCATGTCTATTTACTAGTCATGTTCAAACTACCCCCGTGGTGGTCGTGCTGGTAGAGCATTCGCCTCTCAAGCATTGGGTTCGATTTCTAGCATGGTCATCGGTCTCGTGCACGGCATTACACGTCATAAGGTGAGGGTTGCGTCTTCCCTAGCTTGCACAAGTCTCTCGAAGACTTACGGTGGTTCGGCGTACGGGTGCAACAAGTTGACGGAAGTAAAAATTTCAACAATTCTCAGCATGATAATGCTCCAATCACCTCATATTAAATGTGTCAATTGACAGATAAAATGTGTCAATTGACAGATTATAAAGTGTCAATTGACAGATTAAATGTGTCAATTGACAGATTAAATGTGTCAATTGACAGATTAAATGTGTCAATTGACAGATTAAATGTGTCAATTGACAGATTAAATGTGTCAATTGACAGATTACATGTGTCAATTGACAGATTTTTCAATTTTCGCCTCTTAAACCTTGCCGGCCACCTCACTGCTCCAAAATTTCCTAACCACCTATAAAGAAATCTTTGGTGTAAATATTCGCAAACTGCTCTTTTATTGTGTGGAGAAGCCCCGTCATGCTGAAGCCAGCAGTGATAATTAACAAGGGGAAACGTATCCATATATTCTTCGAATTCGTTTCTTAATAACCGAAGATAGGTTTCCCCGTTCAAAGTATTAGAGAAGAAATGAGGTCCAAGTATTCGGTCGTCATAAATTCCAGCTCACACATTCAAACGAAACCGAACTTGTGGTCTGACTTCTCTGAAGTGTCGTGGATTATTTTCACTCCAAATGTGCTCATTATTTCTACTAAAAACACCACAGTTCGAAAAAGTACTTTCGTCGGTCCAAATAATGTTTTTCAAGAAGTTTGTAGGGTCTACCCTATTCGAGAGCCTGCTACAAAATTCCATCCTTCTCTCAGGATCACCTGGATGTAATTTTTGTGAAATATCTATCTTATAACATTTCAAACCACTTTTTTTTTAATTCCCTTCAAACGCTCGTCTGTGGTACATCTATTTCTGCCGAGACTTGATGTGTTGATTTGGAAGGATCTGCATTTATCTAAAAAAGTAGCAAAAACTTATACTTCTTCGAATATGGAATGAACAATTATTTTACCTTGGCTGATAAGTTACATCTAATATTTTGTTCCATTCTGCTTCCAAATTTCATTCTTGGTTTTTGAAACGCATCGTACTCAGCCAAGTGCTTGTCCAAAATTCCGAATAATGTTCTATCCGGCTGTTGTCTTTCCGGATATAATTCAAAATAAATTTGTGCTGTTTTCGTATTATTCCTATCAAATTTATAATAAAGTTTCAACATATCTCGTTTTTCTTCATTTGAGAATGAGGACATTTTGACTGAAGTATGTGTGCAAACTTATGATGTTTAATGAGTTCTGACAACTAGTGTTTATTAAACAAAATTTTTCGATGGAGTCATGACCATCTCAGATGAAGTTGTTTTTTTTAATATCTGTGGTTTCAGAAGTACAAATCATAACAAATTATGCATCAATGAAATTAGAATGAGAATCACTATTTTTCTGTATAAAAAAACAATATGGCACCCATAACAGAAAAAAAAGTTGATGATGAATGCCAGAAGACGAAACGTCTGATAGTAAATCTGAACATGAAAACGTGTAGCTGAAAAAAAGTATCAATGAAAATGTACTTTTGGTTTTGAGCTATGTTGTCAAATAACGATAGAAAAAAATAAAAACGAAAATTCCGTTTTTCAGTTTTTTCCCGATATTTCCGGAAATACTCGGAATTTACCAAGTTTCAAAACACTGTTTTGTTAAGCACCAGAATACGCAACTTTGCCCCAATTTAAGCTTCGACGTATCTCCTGTAGTTTAGGAGATCCCAATGGTGGGGGTCGAATTTGAATTGCCCTGTATACCAGCGATACCGAGTACCTACCACTACAGTTCTTGCTTATAACCAATTCTTATACCCTTCTATCAGTACCTACAGTTATAAAAAAAGCTGGTCTTTAGAAGATTATGGATTTCGTAATAATAACTATCCGGTTCTAAAAATTATGGTACGTCTATGGAATCGATGTATCAAAGCGGTTTATCACTACATGCCTTTATTTTACGGACTATGTATTCAGAAATTTCAACCGCACTTACAAATCTGCAATAGACAATTGTTAATTGATCATCAATAATTCAATGAAATTCAAATTAAATATTTCGAACCCAGTCCCTAAATTGTAGGGCTTGCCAAAAACATACAAACCGGCTAATGGCACGAGACCTATCGTTTCCGGTATTAATTCATCTACCTACAAATTTTCGAGGTGGTTATCGAATGAATTTGGTAGTTCACCCTTCTAGCAGGATAGTTTTTCTTTTCAAAATTAATATAAATTCGTCAATATAATGAAAAAATTCAAACTATCGGAGGTGCAAAGAGTGGTACTTAGATGGATAGATATATTCATTGTTGCCTGTTTTTTTATTGTATAGTAGATGGGATATTGTCAAAAAGATAAATAATCTGAGGAAATAGTTAATAACATAACATATCCAAACACATACAGAGTACATAATACTAAAAAATAAATAGCATTTTGAAATCGCCAGAAGAATGCATCGCCTAAGTGTTACCAAGGTAACTTGCAAACTCTTGCTTTCTTTTGCTTCACACTATAATTCAACACAACGTTATGAATATGTTACCATGGAATCAAAAATTGAAAGATAAACTCTCAAAACCAAATGCTCCAGTGAGATTTAATCTGTTTTATTCAGGTCCACATTGTATATCTAAAGAACCGTTAAAATAGTAATTTTCCATGTTCTGCGCTAGGCTGACACTAGAATCAGCTGTTTTATTCAACGTTTGACCTTGATACTCTAACATTCAGTGATAACATAAATACTGCATTGATTTGAATAAATGCAAATCAGCTGATTTTCCAATCATGAGGTACACTAATTTATGGTTTCAAAGTTTATTCTCAACATGACAAATATGTAAATGGTACCAGTTACATCAAACGAGTAAATTGAACTGCATTTTTTGAATTGAACATGTTCCCAATATCGCCAATCCATTATTAGACTGGTGCCTGTGATTTTTGAGAAAAAAGAAAAAAGTAACAGGCAAGGACCAGGTGGAAAATGTTCTTGAGGTCCCAACTTTGAGAAAAAAATATATTCAAACACAAAAACACTCAAAATGGTTAAATGGGGATTCAGTTCAGGGGTTGAAATTTTTTTTTGCGATTTGCAGAGAAACGTGACCTCTTAGCGAAAATGTTCGAGAGCAAAAGTTTAAGATAATGAAAAAATCAAAAACTTTTGTACTCAACACTTTTCCACATAACCTCGAATTAACTTTTCAAATGGCGAAAAACAGATTTTTCAATATTTAATTTTTTTCTCGGGTATAAAATAATGATTGAATTTATATGAAAATATAATATGTAATATATATATATATATATATATATATATATATATATATATATATATATATATATATATATGAAATGAATATATATATATATGAAAATATAATATGTAACATATTTATATAAGCATGATTTTTTCGCAATCCATAAGACGACTAGTTGTTGACTTACGTAAATTTTTCGAAAAAAATACCCTTAATACCACCAATAATTGTTCTGGTGTTTTCCTGTACTTCGAAGGGTGTTTCTTGAGTACGTGTAGAAAATTTAGGAGCATGTGGCTGACGTCAAAATAAGAAGAAAACTTTCTATAAACATATGTTTCTGAGATACAGAGTGTCAGAGTTGAATTCTTATTTTTGTTTTTTGTGAATAAATTTCAAAATAATTGTGAAATTCGGATAAGTTTGATATCTGAGTGTATTTTTCAATCACAATATCAAATTTAATATTGGTTCGTCTAATAGTTCGTGAATTCGTAGATTTTTAAATCAGCGACTTAGAAACAGATGGTTTGGTCGAGGCGCTGAGTTTCAAAATCAATTTTGGCCTCCGCAGTCTCCGGATTTGAACCCAATCGATTCTTTTTTTGGGTCACGTGTAGGCTCTTGTTTATGAAGTGCCAATAGAAACAGAAGAACTTCATTGCTGGATGTGACGCTACCCCGAAATACACCAGGTATCATGGATCGTGTACGTGGGTCCTTGAGACGACGAGCCGACGCATGCATTATGGTGCAAGGTGGCCATTTTCAACAATTACTTTAATTAGTATCCTCAACCGACTGTTTTAGTATTAAATTCGTCTCAATTACTATTATTATTAGTATCAAATTGTAATAACACCCGATTCCTATTTCAAAATGAAATTAAAGAGAAAATGATTTTCTTGACTGATTAAATCAATTTTTAATTTGAACATCTTGTCATTCAAAATCACTTGCATTGATTTTACTTCAAATAATAATAATAATAATAATTTATTCATATATAAGTATTTTTACATTCGGTTACATAAGTATAGTGATATTATTGATGATGAATAAAGGGGTCGTTCACAGAAGCATATGCTTGTCGTGAAAGGAAGAAGAAGACGAAATAAGAAGAAGAAAGAAATAAAGAAATATTGGAAGCAATTTCAATAAAAACCGTGTTTGGTGATATAAAATTTAGGGTGCCTATACACATATTTTACATTTCAATATTTTGAGTCTATCATCTGATGTATGAAGGTTCTTGGTTTGCTCAAGATCCAGTTTTTAATTTTTTTCTTAAATAAACTTTGTGAGTTTATTTTCTTGATGTCAAGTGGTTGCATTGAAAACTGCATTGAAAACTTTGGGCTTGAGAAAATACGATTATCGTTGTAAGATTGCTTTCGTAACAAATGGAATTACAAGGAGGACATTTCGTTGTCTTGTTCCATAAACGTGGTGTGTATAGGATTTTACGTTTGAATTGTTTTGTTTGATGATTAGAATGTTCACAAACAGCTGTCTAACATCCAGGACGTGTGCCAGTCGAAATATGGCATGGTTAATAGTGAGGAGCCTGGAGTCAAACCATTTTTTGATATTCTGGAAATCTTTCTGTACCTTTTCATGAAGTAGTTGCCAGTTTTCATCAGAATAGAAGATCGCGGTATCATCAGCAAAACTGATGATATGTCCTTCTGTTTTTACTTCATAGAGATCATTGAGGTACATGTTGAATAGTATGGGACCTAGAACTGTACCTTGAGGGACTCCAAATTCGATGATTTCAAAATTGCTCAAATGTCCAACGATCATTTTAATTGTTGAAATGTCTACTTTCAGATGGTCTATGTAACTTGGTGGTTGACTGATCGCTAAACCGCTTAAAATTACGAAAAACCGACAACATGTCTTCCTGAATCATGATATTCTCAATAAATTCAATGATTTTCAATACTTGTAGAAAAGAAAAAAACTATAGTATCAAATTAATTTTGTTGTAAAGTTATGCATTCCAATATTTTATTATGAATAATTCAATTTGAACTACTTTTTGTTATAAAAATAATGAAGAAAGTCGAAAATATTATTGTGCGGTTTGGCGACAAGTAGGGTCGTCTTCAAATGAAAGTCAAGAGTACGTGTGGGGTGCAGAGACAGAGAGAGAGAGAGAGTTCCAGTGGGTTGCGTCGACTTTGCTAATGTAACTACATTTATAATTAATTTTCAATAAACAGTGAGTGAGGTGAATAAAATTAATCAAATGCTCATACTATATATTTATCCCTTTCAATTACTTGAAATTTATTTTATTCTCATTCACCATTGTTAATGATGTATTTCAATCCGCCTGTCTTCTCATCATGCCATGTATTAACAAAAAATTAATTTTGTAGTAATTGATGTTAAGTCAGTTACAAGTAATATAGGAATTTTTTGCCTTTCATTCCTTATTGCATAATTTCTTTAATTTGCCTTCGAGTATTTTGCCAAGGATTATTTGCCAATCCAGCCTAAGCCTAAACATTTTGGTCTATTCGAGCCCGATAATATCATGTCGACCAGCAGTAACAAGCAGCCAAGACACCATAGTAAGATGAAGTCCAACGAAGTTTAGAGTCATCAGAAAATATCAACCGATTCCAAAATATACAAGCAGAAGACTGAATCTATTCAAAAATCTACAAGCAAAGACAGCAAAGTATCTAAAGTTTCAAATAAAGCAGAAAGACTTTTTGAATTAGAGAAATCAGAATTGAAAAAGAAACTTGAATACGAATTGAAAATGAGGTAAAATTCCGTTAACCGGACGCTACAGCTACAAAATTTTGGCACTTACGTAGTTTAACCTCCTGAACAAAAAATCACAATGAAATTTTTGGCGGTCTCAAGTAATTTCGGAGATACGGGCCTTTTTTTGAATGAAAATTGGCATTTTCTGGTACACGTTTCTTCTTCGAAAAACACACTCAAATGTCTCCTTATTTTCACCAGCACAATATACACACCCTAATTCACCTGTTTCACACTTTTTTTTTCATTGAAAACAGTTTTTATCAACAAATTGTAGCATTTTCTAGCAAATACAAAATCAACAAATTCATGCCGTTTTGTTTACTGAATATCTGTCATTTCTGTTGTCAGGTTGGTAACTATGGAATTGACGGAAAGGCGATTCTAATTTTGCGACATTGCCAATGTGATTCCAGAAATATTCAATTCACGTATCACATAGAATATTTTAGTGAATGAGTATGAAAAATGAGTTGATATAACCACAACATTTTCCCATCAACACTCTGACTGCACATTGAAAACAATGGTACTCATAATGTTTCTAAATGACTAGCAAAATTCAAAAGAACGAGACAAATCACGGAAATGTGTGCAAACAAATATGAATATACATGCGCACAAAAAAATTAAGAACACTTTTCGCATAAAATAACCTACTTTAATGACTATGAGTCAACCCGACAGACCTTATCTTATGCAAAACTTCTTGGTGAAGATATCTGCGAGAAATACGCGAGCGAAGCGAACGCGCGCATTCCCATCACTACTTTATCGATTTCTGACGACTTTGAGTAGAAATTTTCATTCCTTATTTGTTAGTGAACAAAACCAGAAAAACGCGAGCGAAGCGAGCGCGCTCTCCCGACATTTCGCAAATCCGCGCGCGCGGATTTGCGAAATGTCGGGCGAGCGTGCGCATTCCCATCACTACTCTGTCGATTTCAGTCAACTTTGAGTAGAAATTTTCATACCTTATTCGTTAGTGAACAAGACCAGAAATACGCGAGTGAAGCGAGCGCGCTCGCCAAACATTTCGCAAATCTGCGCGAGCGGATTTGCGAAATGTCGGGCGAGCGTGCGCATTCCCATCACTACTTTGTCGATTTCAGTCAACTTTGAGTAGAAATTTTCATACCTTATTCGTTAGTGAACAAGACCAGAAATACGCGAGTGAAGCGAGCGCGCTCGCCCAACATTTCGCAAATCTGCGCGCGCGGATTTGCGAAATGTCGGGTGAGCGCGCGCATTCTCATCACTACTTTGTCGATTTCTATCAACTTTGAGTAGAAATTTTCATCCCTTATTTGTCAGTGAACACGACTAGAAATACGCGAGCGCGCGCATTCCCATCACTACTTTGTCGATTTCTATCAACTTTGAGTATAAATTTTCATCCCTTATTTGTTAGTACACAAGACCAGAAATACGCTAGCGAACAAAACGTACAAAATGGCATGCTAAAAATTGGATATACAGTTATTGTAGTAGATGAACAACCCAGAAACTCATGTCCCATTGAATTGATTACGAACATTTTTCCCGGGAAAGACGGACTAGTTAGAGTTGTCGACGTAAAAATCAAATCTACAATTTATAGAAGACCCGCTGCAAAAATTTGTAAATTAAGTATGGAAACTACCAAAGCATTTGCTGAAAATTTAGAAGAAGATAACACAGAACCAATACAAGAAGAAAATTAGTTAGAAGTATAATGGAATATTATACGGGGGGAGAAATGTTTCAAGTTTTCTTCATCCTTCCATGTATTGATAAAAAATGAATTTTGTAGTGATTGATATTAAGTCAGTTTTGATAAGTAATATAGGAATTGTTTGTCTTTCATTCCTTATTGGCTATTTTATTTAATTTGCCGAAACAAAAGGACCTTTTTGTTTCGAGTATTTTGCCAAGGATTATTTGCCAATCTAGCCTAAGCCTAAACATCTACAATTCTTCATGTGAATCGAATCAATTACACGCGTGATAAACAATACTGAAAAATCAGATTTTTGCCATATTGACGGTTAATTTGTCAAAAAGTTTTGGGCACAGAAATTTTCGATTTTTTTCCTCGAACACATTTCGTTAGGAGGTTACTTTTCGCCGCATATCGCAAAACACGTTTTCAACCCCCAAATTGCATCCCCATTTCACAATTTTGAGTGTTTTCGTGTTTAATTTTTTTTCCTCATAGAACCTCAACAATTTAGTCCTTGCCTGTTAATTTTTTCTTATCATAAGCGTTTAGAATTTGTTTTGGCACAGCCTATATCGGGACCTTTTCGTAAATAATTAAGTTGACAAGGGATTATGAATATACTTGCTGCCTAAACCCTAATCAAGGACAAAGACAGTTCTCAGAAAAACATTGATTGTGACCGTGATCTGTTATATAGCTAAGAACTCGATTTGAACTGTCAAATATTCATGATGTGGCTTTGATTGCGGTAGTAGCAAGTAAAACCGAATTAATTGGATAATGAAGTCTTCTTCCTAACGGGCATATTCATAAAAAGTATATGATGATGAAAGAGTTGTAGTTTTTGAGTTTTTTACATTTTTTAAAAAGAATACCATTATCTACCACGAACAATTGTCTTGATATTTTTTTGTATTTCGAAGATCTATAAGTGCTCATTTTAATTGTTGAAAAATTTACTTAAAAATGGTCGTTAAACAGCTTGAAATTGAGAAAATAGGCTCTCTGATCATGATTTTCTGATTATTTTCAATTATTTTCGACACTCATTATTTTATAACAAAAAGAAGTTTATAATAAATTGTTCATGATAAAATATTGGAATACATAATTATACAACAAAATTGATTTAATAAAATACAATTTTTTCTTTTCTACAACTAATGAAAATCATTGAAAATATTGAGAAAATCATAGACATAGACCATTTGAATATAGACATTTCAACCATTGAAACGATCACTTATAGACCTTCGAAATACAGAAAAGCACCGTAACAATTGTTCATGGAAGGGTATTTTTGATGAAGCTCTCAGGGCCGTATTTAGTACAGGTGCTCAAATAACAATGACACTTTTATCTCAAGTCTATAATTTTTCAAATTCCTTTTAGAATTTAATTGAATAGAAAATATTGCAATATCTCAGCATATATATTTCAGCACAAACCCTCTGTGAAACATGCTTTGCCCTCCATGACCGTATTTAGTAAAACAGTATTTGCCAAGTGATCCACAAAAAACGGACTCAAATTGATTTTGTTGTGACTATTTAATTTCTTGATCTATGTCAGTGGTTGATAGCTCGTTTGATAGCTGAATGTAGCTTTCTCTATACAGTGAGCACGTAAAGGTTGGAACAAATTCGTTAAAAGCTTGATCTGGCTATTGGGGAAAAAAAGCTCAGACACGTCGATTTTCTTTTTCAGTTGTACATTTTTTGGTCCACTCAAATTTTTGATGATGTCATCGCAGCGCGAGTTATGACGTCATTATATATTTTTTTAAATGGCCTTACCCTATTTTGATAATACTTTCAAAAATATCGCATTTTCCTATGTATGGATGTCATATTTTTTCTTATGTTACATAACCGTATTTTCGAGAAATAAAAGATAAATTATTCATAATTAGGTCTGGTAACGTGAACTTTTGACTCAAGGTTTCCTAACAAAAAAAATCTGGAGGGATTAGATCAGGAGATCTACCTGGCCACTCTAAAAAAGTCCTCGTCTGTGGTCGAAATCTGGAGTATAACGGAATTTTTCTCAATTATTTTGGTATCGATAGGTGACCTCACACCTTGTGAAGCGAGTACGATGTGAATTGCCTAGATGCCAATCCCGACGTCTGGTGTTTGTTCGAAGTGTGCAACCGACCACTCAGGGTGGGGCTGTAGGTTTTTTCGGGCTTTCCTGCAGCTGAAAATTGAATACGCCACCAAAAATCAGAAAGTCACCCCGGAGCGCCTCGGCGAATGATGATAATAGCCGTCCTCTACCCGCAGACGAGGATTTTTAGAGTGGCCAGCTAGATCTCCTGATCTAACCCTACTAGATTTCATTTCGTGGAGAAACCTTAGGTCAAAAGTTTACGTAAACCAACTTAATATCACAATATCTTTTATGTCTCGAACATACGGTTATCTAACACAAGAAAAAATATGACATCCGTACTCAGAAAAATGCGTTATTATTGAAAATATTATCAAATTAGAGTAAGCCCGTTTGAAAAAAATTATAATGACATCATAACTCGAACAGCGATGACGTCATCGAAAATCTGAGTAGTCCAAAAAATGCGCAACTGAAAAATAAAATCGACCTGTCTTAGCTTATTTTTCCTAATGGCCATATCAAGCGTTTAACGAATTTGTTCCAACCTTTACGTGCTCACTGTATACATACCAAAAGTGGTCGCCATTTTATTATCCAAGATGGCCTATAAACATTATGAAGGACTTATCTTGTAGCTTTTGAATAAAGATGGTAACAGGAAAAATAAGAACTACAACTTTTTGATTGTTGAAATCGGTCATTTACTCTTTGAATGAACTAACTCTGTAATATATTTCTACGATCTGATCTTTGAGTAATAATTTCATAAGGTTTAATAACAATTAAACACAAATGGATGAACCTTGATTTATTAGACTTAGACTGTATTCTCGATTCAGAAGAAGAGACAAATATCAAGTATTTACTCAATACACTATGCATGATAACCAGTCCTGCGAGAAGATGTATTGATTATAGGATACTACTGCAGTTGCAAATTAGGGGCAAGGACACCAGTAACATATGCTCATATTTGTAGCATATTGTGGTATTTGGGATTTGCCCGCCATAATCAAAATGTGAATTAATCATAGACTTGTGTTACAGTATTGTAGTAGATTTAAACTCTAGTTAACTGACTAAAATAATTTATTTAACGAAATACAATGATACAATAACACAATACTCTAATTTACATAACAATCACGGAACTAGGTATTTATATTCGACTTTCACTTCACTGACTGTCGTCTATCTGCGTGGTTCTGTTTATATACACCATTCATTTTGCTAGAATGCTCGAGATAATTCTTAGAAACGTTCCCCGATAAGACCAGATTCTTCGCGAAGCGAGCGGCTCAGAAGTAGTTCACGGTCATTCGTTGATTACGTGATTGTTCAGGTCCGGCATCGCCCGCAACTTCGCCACAGTATATTAAAGATGCCGCAAATCGTCCAGTGCAAGATGCGATACTCCAGCAGCTGTAAGTGTTCGAGTATTATTATGATAATTAGTGCTTAACTTTTTTGTTTTCCTCCACCACCCTGGAAATATCGGTTTCAACTTTGTTGGTTATGCATTAGATAGTTTTAATAAGATATAAGAGTTATATTCATATCAAAGAGATAGATAATTCAAAAAGTAAATGACCGATTTCTACAATCAAAACATTGTAGTTCTTATTTTTCCTGATGTTATTATCTTTCTTAAGAGGCTACAAGATAAGTCCTACATAAAGTATAAAGATTAGGCCATCCATATTTGATATTAAGATGGCTATATTCATCTATCAAACGAGTTATCAACCTCTGAAATAGATCAAGAAATAAAAAAGTTATAACAAGATAAATATGATTCAGTTTTTTTGGATCACTTAGCATATACAGTTTTACTAAATAAGGTCCTGTAGGACAAAACATGTCTAACATAGGACTTGTGCTAAAAGACAAATGCTGAGACTTTGAAATAATTCTTATTTGATTGAATTCTAATAGGAAATAAAAAATTATAGACTTGAGAAAAAAGTGTCATTGTTCATTGAGCACCTATACTGAATACGGCCCTGAGAGCTAAATCATTGGTATTAGAGGATTGGGCCCATGAGAACATTTGATCAGAAACTCAATACCAATAGTCCAAGAAGCGAGGAAGCGGCCCAATGTTAAATGTGCAAAAATTAATATCCGAAAATCAAAAATATGAGCGTATAGGAAATTGAAATTCAGCATGAGTTTCTATTTCATGCGACTCAATCCTGTTTACCGAACATAACCTAAAAAATTGGCAAAGTTGTGAAAAGCGGTTTTTTGTTGATAATTAAAAAACTACAGCTCCGATCAGAAAAAGTTCAATTAGGAAATTGTAGGTATTAGAAAGATCTATCAATTGAATAACGCATAATTATTTGATATCATTGATACTTATCGAGTTATGTCGAAAAAACCGTAAAAAATCAGGTTTTCTATAACTCGTTTATTGTAAAGTATTGAAAATTGTTACTTACAGTTTTATGTAGCCTATGGCAAGCCAAAAAGGTCTTTTTCAAAAAAATTGATTAATATTGATTTTTTTTTCAAAATATATGAAGTTTTCTCAAAAAGATGCTCTCTCAATATAGCTACTCTTGCTCGGGGAATCATGCTACAGTACCAATTATTTTTTTTTGTAAGAGTTGTACTTTCATATTATCGAATAAGTATATTGATTTTATTTAATTTTAAGTGTCAAAAAATTACTTTAAAAAATTGCACAATTTTTTCACATGTTTTTTCTGAATAAATTTCCTAATTTTGTTTTTATAGAAATGACTTTTATGAAAATAGCATGACATCACGCATAAAAAAAAATTGAATTCCTACGATCACTAGGAGCCGAGATAATTTTTTTATTTCAAATAAATCTGGAAGGCGCAATAATCATCGTACAGGAGTCACCTTCATGGATATTGAGGTTGAACACCTCTATTTTTGATATTAAAATACTAGGATATGTCTAGTTCATTTGCAATATTGTCGCGACTAGGGCTACTAGGGTAGCATCCTGAGCCGTATAAGGGGTTGCTTCCCTTATACAAAATGCGACTTGGGGTGTAGCTACAGATGGTAGCTATTAAAACTCAAGGGGTAGCAAAGGAATATAAACATTTATTAAATAACAACTGGGATACGGGGGAAAGCTATGTACATATTTAAAATAAGGGACATTCAATAATATAATAGGGAACAAATAAAACTCTTACTCGAAAAGTTTCAATGATATCGGGAAATTATAGATCATTCAGTTGATAGATCTTTTCGATACCTACAATTTCCTACTTTGACTTTTTTCAATTGGAGCTGTAGTTTTTTAGTTATCAACAAAAAACCACTTTTCGCAACTTTGCCAATTTTTTAGGTTATGTTCGGTAATCACGATCGAGTCGCATGAAATAGAAACTCAAGCTGAATTTCAATTTTCTATACGCTCATATTTTTTGTTTTCGGATATTAATTTTTGCACGCAACTTTCCCTATTGCTCGGACTACAATAACATATACGAATTTCAGGAAAATCCCACTGTGGGCCAATTTTCTATGCTATTGTGCGGGGTCCTTATAGGCACCAGTCTATCTATCAAACCAAGATGCATATAACTCCTGGTGGAATTACTTATAGCTGTGAAATTGTCATCCAAAACTGTTGATGTACGGCCTGCTTGATTCATGACATTTTTATTGCGTCAAGAGAGTTTACTCAATTTTAACATAGATGGCAGGCAAATCATTACCGATCATGATGACTTGACATGTCGTTTTGACAAACGCATGCTGCGTCATCGACATAACCTCAAATTGAACCATGTCATGATTGTCATGTCGAAGTCGAGACTCACAAAAAAATGCTATACACTACCATAACTTTTACGAATGACAGAAAAACACAAGAACAAATAAATAACAATGACCCAACAACTAAAAACGTCGCAAAACTACCGAACTGAGCGAAAAGTATTAAAAGAACAGAAAAATCACACGATAAATACCAATATGCAATGTAATTGACATATAACCTCAAAATAATGTTAACGTTCAAAAACTCAAAAAATTTATCTAGTAGGCACTTTGGATTGTTGGAAACTCCACTATATTCGACTTAAGCGTCATCCATTGACGAATGGAACAAACTATATTGACGCAATTACAGGATCAAGAACTTTAGTTGAAACAAAAGCGAATCAGTAAACGCACCAGGAGTTATATGCATCTTGTATCAAACAGAACGAATATTAAAATACTGTCACGATGACAGTTCACTTCAATCACAATATTCCCTACACTGTCAATTTTGACTACGACGGGCGGGGACTGTCTGTTTTTTTGAGAAACTTTCGCGGCATCATGTCTTTTTGTGCGGTCTCATATTCCTGTGTCTGAATCGCGCCGAAAGTGCGGTTTATGAGTGAATTTGTGAAATAGTGCCATGTCTCTACCGGGCAGCAGAAGGAAAGTTAGTGCCGTGGGAAATTACCGCTTCACCGGAACGACTTTGGGGAAAGGAAACTTTGCCAGAGTGGAGGAGGCGATACACACCGTTTTGAATATCAAGGTCAGTGGATTGATTCAATTTCAGATTTGATTACGTTGTTTATCAGGTGTTCTGAAATAATTTGAGTGAGAATTCCTCAACAGATTTAGCAAGGATTTCCAAATACTCCAATTTTGAAGTCATTTGGCTTGGCCTCATGGTAAAACATCGGTTAGAGTGACCCATTAAATTTTTGAAAAGCATATTTTGGTACTCACGTATTTTGGTCACCTCTACGAAAACTATTTCCGAAGATACAACGTATTTTTTGGTAAAGGTAAGCTTATCGGGCTCATTCTCCAAACAAAAAGAAAAGTGGTGTTACTTACGTAGTTTTATCTCCTGAACACGAATCAGAAAGAATTTCGTGGGGGTCTCTAATACTTTTCGAGTTATGATCTTTTGAATCTTGAAAATCGACCATTTTCAAACTTGTTTTTCTCAGCGAAAAATCGCACAAACTGCCTAATTCTTTCTGTTGACACTTTTTTAAGACACTTATCAACTCATATTTCACAACAACAAGCACTAAAACCAAACGTTTTACACAAAAATTCAACCTTCTTATAAAGTATACCTAACCCTTCCAACACCTCTAAAATGAACGCCAATGAAGGGTGAGGTTGAGTATAGTGTAATATAAAAAGGATATTTTTTTCCGTAAAACGTTTGGTTTTGGTGCTTATAATTGTGAAGAAAGAGTTGATTAGGAAATGAAAAAAGTGTCGACAAAAAGGAGGCATTTTTTGCGATTTTTGACCCATGCTTTGATTTTTTTTGAAAAAATCTAAATTGATGTTTTGTTTTATTTTATTAGGGATTTCTGAATAAACTAGAGAGCTTTTTGGTGTTTGGTGGTCGCTACTTCTGAAATTTTTTTAGTTCTCTGTACAAATCTGATCCGGATTTTAAAGATTTTCACTATAGTCCTAGATGGAAAGAGTAAGTACATGATTTTTTATACTTCTGCTGAAAACCATGGCACCTTTTGTTGTTATTCGAGATAAACGCATTGAAAATGATAAAGACAGCATAAAAACTGGATTTTAATCACTTTTCGACTTTCTCCCTGATTTTTGAAATTTTAACTATCGTAGATGGAACAAATATATAACTGTCCATATTTCTGCTGAATTCCAAGGTGGCACCATTCCTTGTTCCCTAGATAAACGCCTTCAAAATGTCAAAAACAGGATAAAACTGGTTTTTAATTACTTTTCGACTTTCCTCAGATTTTTTAAAATTTCACTTTATTAAATGGAAAGACTATATAATTTTCCATATTTCTGCTGAACTCCATGGTGGTACTACCATTTCTTGTTCTCGAAATAAACGCCATGAATATGTCAAAAACAGCATAAAAACGGGTTTTTCATCACTTTTCAACTTTCCCCCCAGATTTTTGAAATTTTCACTATCGTATATTCTCCATATTTCTGCTCAATCTTATGGTGGCACCAATCCTTGTTCTCGAGATAAACGCCATGAAAATGTCAAAAACAGCATAAAAACGGGTTTTTCATCACTTTTCGACTTTCCCCCCAGATTTTTGAAATTTTCACTATCGTATATTCTCCATATTTCTGCTCAATCTTATGGTGGCACCAATCCTTGTTCTCGAGATAAACGCCTTGATATTGTCCAAAACAGAATAAAAACTGGTTTTTAATCTCTTTTCGACTTTGCCCCCGGATTTTTGAAATTTTCACTATCGTAGATGGAAAGCGTATATAATTTTCCACATTTTTGACAAATTCTTTCTTGTTCTCGAGATAAACGCCTTGAAAATGTAAAAAATCATAAAAACAGGATTTTAATCAGTTTTCGACTTTCCCCAGGATTTTTACTATCGTCAATTTAGCTCATATTTGCTTTGTGTTTATGGTGATGAGTGATTAGATTGAAGAAGTATAGTAAGAAAGTATGTACGCAACAATTGTTTTTTCCGCAAGAATGCCACAAAATAAAAAGTTACGTAGCGAACACTCACATGGCTGAATTCCTTACTAAATTACTTTCTCAATGATGTGTCACAGTTGTGGCCAGTTTTTCAAGTTTTAGTTATCCTACAAAAACAACAAACAATTAGTTAGTTATTTGGAGGTTAACTCGAAAATGAAAAACCGACCCTTAGTACTATCCTTATTTGAATTGTATGTGTGATAGTGGGGAGTGGGGAGGGAGGTATGACAGTTGAGGATATGATAGAAGGATATCCCCCTTGGATAAGAAATCGACGTGTTTTTGCTTTTTTTCACAACACATGTTTGAAGATATTCGATTTGTTTCGTTTTCGTTGCCACACCCTGTATAGGTGTCCATACAGTATGAACAGCTGTGAAATATTTTTAGTGAAACAACTCTTTTATGAAAAAAAGTTCTCTGATTATTATTACGATCTTAAAAAAATGGTTAGTTGGATGTAGTAGTTTTTGACGATGAGGAAACCACTATGACACAGTTCCCTAAACAATCTCTCAGATCCGAATATTTCACGGCAGTGCCCTAAAACAACCCTAATTAATCGAATTTCCTTCGAACACCGCGCACAAAAAGGCATAACACGGCCTTATTAGTCATTCCGCCCTTGCGAGAAAAATATCCTTCGGGAATATATTAATTTGGTAAGCGAATGCGAAGAAAATAAAAAATAACAAAAGGGGAAAAACTCGCCGGTGCGGTGCTAATATACTTCCAGTTGGCGCTAATTAAGCGGTGCGATCCCGTAATCCTCGCTCGATAAAGAAGAACGCTGTACTGCGGCCGGTACATAAGTCTTCTTTACGTTCGACTGCCGAATTTGCATTTTAGAGTTATTGGGAGGACGATGGGCCGATTCGTTTTCGTGGAATTACGCCAGCTCGGTTGGTTCCAACGAAACGAGATGCGGGATCGATAAGTGAATTTGAGAGTTCCCCAGGGTTCGTGACTTGGCCCCCAGAAGTTTTTCAACTTGTTGGTCTCCAAGGAAAAGGATGGCTTTTATTACAACTCTCTACCCGAGTTATTCCTACTATAGCTCTGATTGCCCGTTTTTGGAGTACGAATATGTTCTTCAAGTAACAGAAGTGTCCCCAGGAATGGTATGTCAGAAGTGCAGCTTCAATACCTATATTCAGTCTCACATGTCTTATTGTATAGATTGTACTAGATAACCTACTCGCAAGTCTTTCTGTATGTGTTCTCCAACAGAGATTATTATCTAAGTGCATGCCTAGGAATTTGATTGATCGTGAATCACATTTCTGGGTTGTAAATAAGCCGTTTTATTTTTGTTAAGACTCAATATTTTAGCACGAAACCAATCTGAAGCCGTTTCAATAATTTCCTCGACAGTTTCTTCAGCTTCATTTCTATCTATTCTCATCGAGAACATGGTATCATCCGCAAAGAGAATGGTATTGATATTCACGGTTTATTAAGAACAGCAAGGGATCTAAAACACTGCCTTGCGGGACTCCATTATTTATTACCATTTGACTACTATATTTATCCATATATTGGGCCAAATAACTCAATTCTGCATGATTTGGACATTGGCCGTTTTTCTTCCATGGTACAAAATTATTGCCAAGTAATTTAACAGAATTCAATAATAATTTCCTGGAAAAATATAGGTTTTTCGAAAAATACCTTCTGGCGTCACCCTATTTTTGAGTGACAAGCAAGGAGACAGTATTTTGAAAATTCTGTATTTTGAATGGATATTCGATTAGACAATTTCAAGAATGAATAGACGGAGTTAAGCTTTTGCCAAAACGGTAAATTTTTTGTATTTGACATATTTCAAGCGTCACATTCGGATCGTGCTAGGAATCGCACGTAAAAAGTTAAGACCTTGTTAACTTGGCTCGCACAAGTTTAAATTTCTGAGGGCTGCCTTTCATAGGGGGACGACAGCTGGTTAGCGGAAAAACCAATTTTAAAAATAAATTCTCAAAAACAATATAATATTAAGGAAATTTGTAACACCAAAAACACTTTTTAGATAGTTACTGCTCATTTAATACAGCAGTGCCTGTGAGCTACTCAGATTGGTACGGGAGGTCGTGGGTTTCGTTATCTGCCAGTTTAATACATAGATCCTTTGACAAAAATTAGATACTCGAAATTAAAGAAAGTAAAGATACAAGGTAATTATATGGGCACCAGGTTCTTTTTTTATGAAAATAACAAAAACACGGATTTTGTTAAAGGATGTACTTTGTGCTTCTCAACAGTAAAACAAAAAAATTCTGAAAACACTATATTTACAATTCGATTCTAAATTTGGATACAATAAAGAAAATTATTTATATAATTGAGGTTTGAATTTCTACAAAAATACGATTGAAATGATTTGAGTTTTTGGAAAATAATCGCTCACAAATGTCTGGTTTGTTTACTTTTATGATCAGTGTTTGCGGTGGTGTAGGAAGACTTACTCCAAAGCTCTACTTTAACGTTGGATGTAGGAGCCTTGTAGGGTGTCTCGAGACAGAGGCTGCTCTACTAGCTGGATACAGTTTGTAGTAGCTTATCTGGTATATTGGAGTCTTTCCTAAAGCTCAGATGTTTGAATGCTGAGGTTACACTGTGAAGAAAATAAAAACAAACCAGTACCTTGTCTCAAATTGACAAATGCGATAAGAATAATAAAGGAAAAATCAACTTACAGATTAACTATTAAAGGTTGTTACAGAAACGGTAAAATTTTATATTTTTACAAAAATAACATGTTGAAGATTTGCTGAGTTAAACAATGTGTTGAAGATTAAAATTGTGTGAAGCACAAGAATTTACGATAAAGTTTAAATTTAGAATCTTCTCATACAAAATTAGAGAAGGCCAATCTCAAGCGAACATGAGAAAAATAATTATCATAAAAATATTGTTTTCATAAACTGAGGAAAAAAAATATTCAAATTTGAACAGTCATTCAGACTGGCAAAAGGATATCAAATTATTGATCTTTCTTATCGATAAAGATAAATAATTATGAAATGTCTCCAGACTGAGGAGAAAGAGAAAGTGTAACGATAAAACGAAATGATAAAGTGTACAGATAAATTGTAACGAGAAATTTCCTCGATAAGTATAAATCAAAGATATATCTCCAGACTGAGGAGAAAGATAGTGTACTGAGAAAGTTCCTCGTTAACAAATTCGCAACTCAAGCAGATGGTTGTTTTGAGTTTTTCTCCTGACTGAGAAGAAAGAGAGAGAGTACTGAAAGAGAGAGAGTACTGAAAGGGTACCTCGATATCAAATTTCACAAAGCAAATGAAAGGTTGTTAAGAAAATAGATTTTCTCTTTGGCTAGGCCTTTCCATCTAAACGTGGCTAGTGAGTGATCCAGAACAGATCGAACCTAGAGTTCGGAGAATCATGAGTGAGTCTAGCTTCTACAAATTGTAATTTAGGTGAAATTATTGACTCTTCCACGAATTCCGTGCTCCTAGCTACCAGACCAGTCCTTAGTTCAGATCAGCAACCAGGTTCAGGAGGAGTGCCTTTAGCTCCTATTCACTGTTCACACTTCTAGCAGGTTGGTATTCTCTGAGCGTTCCAGGAAAACTTGTGGAATAACTTGTATCACTGAAAATCATAAGCAGGAAGAGAAACAGGTCTAATTGATATTTAAAGTCGAAATATAATAAAATTAATCGAAATCATCGAAACATGTGAATCATCACTTTTAGAGGTTATGTTATGGGCTGGTTAAATTTTGACATTCTCGGACCGACTAGTCAAAAGACGATACAAAACGTTATTCAAATGTTAATAAGGTATCAGGATTATATTAAATTATTTAAGATTGAAAATTTTGAAAATATTATTTATGAGTGACGCTCATGTGGCCATCTTTGTTTTACCAGAGACGTGAACCAAGTCGCCAAGATGAATTAATTTAATACATTTAAAGAAAAATCTGCCAAAGAGAAAGTCGATATGTAGGTGAATCGATTCGATCAATAGTCGAATTCAAATTATTCGTTATAAAATATACGACCTTTCATTTCTTCGTTTTGGAAAATCAATACATTTCCCGAAGGGAAACTCAAAACACCCAAATTCCTTGACTGCTCGCTTCAGAAAGGGGCGATGAAGGGCCTACAAGAAGGATATCCCTTCCCTCTCGCTCTTTCTATTTGCAGTGTTACCAATGTAGTAATGTTGCATTTCACATCACAGAACAATAAGGTACATCGGAACAAACCATAATCGGAACAAACTGTAATCGGAACAAACTATGTAAATGAGATGTTCGGAATGAACTATCTCAATCAGATGTGAAATCTATTCAATTATATGATATAATTTCAGATGGAAATTATAAATGGAACGCAATGCTTTACATTTCGTTACAAATTCTCAATGACAATCTCCCGATAAAATCCAGAATTTTTGAAAAATACATTCATCTGGCTGTCACGGAAACTGTGTTGCTCAGAAACACCACGAGAGCTTGCTCGAGCGGTGTTTTTTGTACAGCAACACAGTTTGAGGGTTGTTTAAAGATGCAGTCAGTTGACAAGGAACAATTCAAATCAAAAAACCACCATCAGGGCTTTCATGGCTTTGGTAGTTTATGGTTACCTCTATCAACTCTTTGAATATTTTTTCAATCATCAACTCTTGTATGTTATATCAGTTCGAATCGCTGAAGACGGACATAGATAGATGCGAAACGTGTTCATCCAATCCACAACAAAGTTTCGGATACTATTCAAAGCGACTTTCTCTTCGAGGAAAGCGAGTTCAACTCTATAAATCTCTTACGTTCCCGACTTATTTCGGCCAACAAGCAATAAAATTTGCATGGGCAAGCAATCGCAGTAGTCGTTTGGGATCCAACCTGTATTAGAGAGCGAGAAAAGTGGCATTCATTGGGAAAACGGCATCAGCAGAACGGGAAGGGACTGCCTTCTACGGAAAGAGTTCGGGGATTTTTGCCTTGATTGTCTCATAAGGAAATATTCGTTGCGGAAAATGGAGGAATTTGTCGGAATGGGGGAAAGTGACTTCGCAAAAGTTTTAATAAGCTCGCCCGGTGTTATTTATCGGCGGTGGAAATACCTGGAAGACGGTGTTATTCGTTTAGAGAAATTGGGATGATTTCTGGAAAGTTTCGCCGTGATTAGAAGTTCAATTTAAGTTACGTTGTTATCAATTTCCATAAGAAGCGCGAAAAAAGAAAATGATACCGTTGACATGAAATCTGTGCTACTTCGGTATAATTTCTTGAGAGAAAAGTGACATTTCTTGAACTTAAAAAGATTTTTTCCAGTATATCAGTTGAATGAAAAAGAACCTGATGAATATTAAAACTGAAGTAGACTAGATCCTTCGGAGAAAGCAGAAACTAACAATAACGATGATGAAAATATACAGTGAAACAATTGGAGTCAGCAAAATATGGGATTTTTTTTAGTAAAAGTCCCAATGAAATTTGACTTTGATATTGGTTTCTGCTTCTAATTAGACTTGTTACCAACCATCAGACGTTAACTGTCAGAATTGACCAGTCATTTGAAAAAGTTGTATATCCACGATCATCACAGAATTTGCCAATTCTGAAATCAAATTTGATTACAGAATGCTGGAATTCTCTCTCTTGAGATTGAAGAAATATTCTGCAACACCTCTGCCCCAATGCAATTTAAATGTATTTACATTCTCTCTCTTGTGATAGAATAATATTCTCACACTGGTTAGCAATAATAACATTAGCCTTGACGCAGTTGATTGTCATCGTAGTGGCAAAATTTGAGTAAGTGTCAAAATTATTGCTGTCACGTTTTCTATCTTTGATCGTGAAGAAAGTATAGTCTGCTACTCGGTTAGAATGAAAATTCGTGATGCTCGTCATCGCATCGCATCGAATTTTCATTCTAACCTTGTTACAGAATATACTATTCTGTTGCAATTTCATGACCATAAACCAAATTTCATCAATCTAGGACAATTATGATTTTTTTCAACACATACTTTGAAAATTGACTTATTCTTCCTTGTTTTAGGATTGAAAGTGGCAGTTTTCCTCCCTAAAAAAAATAATTGATTTAATTCAATTTAATATTATGACCATAATGTGTGAGGTTGAAGTCTTCGAGAGTTTCAGAAAATACGCCAAGATAAGCTCTTCACAAATTTTTTCACTGTTTTTTCACTCATCCAATTCATGGAATATTATATTCTTTTTTATTAGTCTCGTCATTAAGTTGAAAAACGTGAAAAATAAAGATGAAGCTCCTGAAAATATGAACTCATTGGAATCGTAATAACCACTAGAAAAATTGGTTTTTGAGGATTTTAATGCACGAGAAAAATTGCGATTATTATTAACAAAATAAGATGAAAAAAACGGTATTTAGTTTGTTGTTAATAACTCAAAAACTATCAGTATTCAAGCAATTTTGAAAGAAAAACACGCAAAGAGGAGGAAATTTACAACAAAAAGGTCCGGACCCAGAACTCTATCTCTGTTATTATTAATAATATTAATTTAGCGCTGCAAAAAACAGTATTTCACAAAAAATAATTTTTCTATAGCATTAAATGTAGAGTTATACTATTGTTAATTAATAAATTTTTTTGCAGTCTCCGTTTTCATAAATAGCGACGTAAAAGTTTGAATAATTGACTTATAAATTATTGGCTTCCTGAAGCTCTTCTAATATATCTAACAAGAACACACGATGAACGTTTATAAAACTTTTTCATTTTGTTTATTATATATCTTTAAACTAATGAAAAACTGAAAATCCAAAAAATGTCGTTGATTACCTTTTTTTACAAATATTCTATTATTGCTGTTTTAACATCTAACAATTAGCCCTATGCTGTATCACTTCCGTTATGTTTAGCGGTCAGACGTTATCCCAACCTAATGGCAATTTGCCATTTAAGTTGGGATAACGTCTGATGAAAAACACAACGGAAGTGATACAGCAAAGGGCTGAATGCCAGTTATTATTAATGGTTACCATTTTTTGACGCCGTTTGTTCGTAAATCAGTTAAAAAAAAATTAAACAAATATATAATATTTAGGAAAATTTTACTTCCCTGATGTTGACTTGGAAAAACAGTTATTTATTAATTTATTTAAAACAAACTTTTTCGTTGTTCAAAATCACTTTTTCATATATCACTTGTTCAAATAATTAGTTGGGAAATTATTTCACCATTGAAAATCATAGTTCGTACTTCTCAATAGGTAAACAAAAAAATTATTTATTTATAAACAATTTCTTTGTTTATTAACTCAACAATTTATTACAAACAAATTCTGACAACGTTTTCATTTTTTTCTGAAACTAAAAAAAAATTAAAAAACAGCCATATATAACAAAGCAGGGAAAACATCTTTTTTATAACTCTTTTTATTATTATACGTTACCGAAGTTACAGAAAGAAATGTTTTCCCTACTTTGTTATACAGTGACCGCCAAAAAGTATGTACCATATGGGAAAAATTTGTATTATTGGAGTATTAGAAAAAATATTCTGGGGAAAAGTTTGTGCATGTCCAATTACCTAAAAATCGATTTTGACTCATGTCACGTGATCGCTAGAATGGCGGCAAAATGAAAAAAATTGCAATGCAAAGGCAAAAAAGGGGTAAGATGGCAAGATATCAAAAAAAATTATTTGAAAAAGTCACTTCAATTGTATACACATAAACGAAGTTTCAAGAGATAATTCAAAAAAATTGAAAATAGCAATTTTTTAAAAATATTTTCACATCTATTTAAAAATTTTTTTTTCTTATGAATAGCTTGACTATACTGAAACATTTGCATTTTAATGATAATGACAAAACTTTCTCATTTTCTCCACACCAGAGGGCACTAAATTAAAAAAATTGGTTTTTGCCAGAACCCTCGCTGTTACATTGGTTCTTATCTAACAGTTATATCAGAATTCCAAGGCTATTGTGTTGATATGGCAATCTAGAAACACCATGTTTCCTGATTTTAATCAAGTTTCAATAATAATGCTGTATGAGCGTTTTACTTTGCACATAAACTTTAAGAATCTTTAATTTGACGCACTATTTTCAAGTTTATGTGCAAAGTGAAACGCTCATGCACGATTATCATCGGAACTTGATTATAATCTGGAAATTACCATGTTTTTGGAGTGTCATGTCATCACAATGGTCGTGGAATTCGGATATAACTGTTAGATACGAACCGATGTAACAGCAAGGGTTCTGACAAATTCCCATTTTTTCAATTTAGTGCCCTCTGGTGTGGAGAAAATGAGAAAGTTCTGTCATTATCCTTAAAATGCAAATGTTTCAGTATAGTCAAGCTATTCATAAGAAAAAAAAAAAATTTTAAATAGATGTTTAAAAAAAATTGCTATTTTCAATTTTTTTGAATTATCTCTTGAAACTTCGTTTATGTGTATAAAATTGGATTCTAAGTGACTTTTTCAAATAACTTTTTTTGATATCTTGCCATCTTACCCCTTTTTTGCCTTTGCATTGCAATTTTTTTCATTTTGCCGCCATTCTAGCGATCACGTGACATGTGTCAAAATTGATTTTTAGATTATCGGACATGCACAAACTTTTCCCCAGAATATTTTTTCCAATACTCCAATAATAAAAATTTTTCCCATATGGTACATACTTTTTCCATTTTTTTTTCAGTTCCAGAAAAAATAGAACAGTTTTCAAAACATGTTTATAACAAATTGTTAGATCAATAAACAATGAAATTATTCATAAAGGATTTGTTTTGTTCACCTATTGAGAAGTACAAATTATGATTTTTAAGATGGAAATAAATTTGTAATTATTCGTCTTTTCCATATTTCGATTGTTTACATTTTTACGGATCATTATGAAAATAAAAAAATAATATAAAATGTTATTTGTATTTGTTTTTTATAAACAAATTACGTCAGAAAATTGTAACCAGTGTATCCACAATTAATTACTGCCATTGTTAGATGTGGAAACAGCATTAAAATAAATCAATAGTCAGAAAAAAATTATTTATCAAATTTTTTTGGATATTTCATTTTTCTTTAGTTGTAAAAAATCATAATAAACAGAATAATAAACTTTTATAAACTTTTATAGTGTGATCTTGTTGAGTAGGGATATTAGAAGGGCTCCAGTAACTCAACAATTTGAGGGTCGATTATTTGGACTTTAACGTTATTTTTTATGTAACCTGAGACTGGAAAAAAATTGTTAATCAACATTAGTACAACTTTTTGAACAATAGATCTACACATTTTTTTCCAATGGGGATTTATTCTTTTCAGTGCCCACATAATACCATAAATAATTTAAATTTTAACATATAATGCTATATAAAAATAATTTTCTGTGATAAGAGAGTACCAACCTGTCCTAGACGGGTGAAGCGCTAACTCTGCCTTTTGATAGTCTCTGTAACCTGTCCTACTATCAATAAAAGCAATTTATTATTATTATTATTATTATATACTGTGCTGCAGTACAAAACACCACTAGAGTAAACTCATGCGGTGTTCCTAAGAAATAAAGTTCTCCTGGCAGCAAGGTAATGGTATTTTTACAAAATTCTGCATTTTGTGGAGATATTGTTAGTGAAACTAATAAATAGAGTATAGTTTAGATAAAATTTACTTTATTTTTATTCAAAAAAATCTTTTGGGACAGCTTGTAGGGGAAAGTATAAATGTATATCAAATAATATACAAACTGTAATTATATCAAAACACTGATTATAGTGAAACTGAGAGTATTTTGACAATATCGTTCAAGGTGATTTTGTAAAACGCAGTAACAATTGTTCTGTTGAAAAAAAAAGTAAAATTGCACATTTTGCTCAAAATAGAGATAAAACATTGAACATTTTCAAATGGTACAGTTTATAGTCAATTTTACAGAACAAAAATAGTGAGTCTGTCTATAACAATTTCTCTTCCACTCCTCATCATTCTTAGGCATCGCGTAGCTCATCACACTCCATTCGTTAAATCAAAAGACCGTACTTCTGTCTTCTACACCTTCCTTGTTACACAAATTAGCATATCATTCCGGATGACGTGGCATCCTCCCATCAATACAATTCCGCATCTCGAACCGGCACAATGAATTTTTCCGGAGCGTGACGAGCAGTTGGAAATAATGAGATGAAAATGCAATTCGCGTCGAGGATTTTCAAGAGAGGATCCTTCAACGGTGACGTCGACGTTGACATCAGAATGTATAAACTTGAAATGGTTTATTTGGGACTGGGTGTAATGGGTTGATGTTTGATACCAGTGGATGAAAGTGGCGTTGACAATTAGTTAAGTTGATCGGAAGAAGTTTGAAGGGTTCTTGGAGGGTATAATATACATTGAAAAATATATGGGACATTATATCAATAAATACCGTTTATTAGCTAAACGTTCGTTGACACAATACATTTTATTATATACATTGAAAAACATATGGGACATTATATCAATAAATACCGTTTATTACCTAAACGTTCGTTGACACAATACATTTTTTTAACTTGCCAATGAATTAAGATTCACTGAAATATAAAGGTAATTATTTATACGATGAATTCAAGTTCATAGAATTCAATGATGATCGTTGCTCAGACCTATGAAATAGGCGACAATAGAAAAGTTCATTGGTGTTAAAAAATGGCATACTGTAACAATGTGCAATTTTTCATTACATCAACCAACAGAATTCATGGTTCACGGACTCCCAGAGCACTACAATGAGCATTTTAATCAAAATGGTTCATTATACTCGTATTAATGGATTACCTCTTCGTTCATTGACATAAGCTTACATCCGATGGATGAACAGGATTAATTTTTCGAATACGAGGATACATTGAAAAATTCTTGGCCTACCATAGAACCAAACAAAATTTCGATGTCAAAATATTTTATTACTCAACATATTCTCCTCTCAATTGGATACATTTATTACAGCGAACCTGCAACGTCTCTAGACCTTTCAAAAAAAATGTTCCTTCTTGCTCTGCAAACCAGACCTCCACAGCTTTTATTACCTCCTCGTTGGAAGAAACTTTACGACCTTTTAAACTTATTTTCAGTTGAGGAAAGAGATGATAGTCGGACGGAGCCAAATCTGGTGAATAAGGGGGGTGTTCAAGTAATTCAAACCCTAAATCGCGAATTGTTTGCATGGCAACATGAGATTTTTGTGCAGGGGCGTTGTCCTGCAAAAACAAACCACATTTGGATAGCTTTCCGCGTCTTTTCTATTCAATTTTTTTCTGTAGAGTGGTCAGTAATGTCGAATAGTAATCTCCAGTTATTGTTCTACCCTTATCCAAAAAATCAATCATGATTACTCCATGGCAATCCCAAAAAACTGAAGCAAGAACTTCGTCAGCAGATTTTTGGACACGAAACTTCTTAGGTCTTGGAGAACCGGAGTGTCGCCATTCCATCGATTGTTGCTTTGTTTCAGGATCGTAGAAATGTACCCAAGTCTCATCCATAGTAACTATTCGGTTTAAGAAGTCTACATCGTTTTCAAATCGAGCACAGATCGAACGCGATGCTACTACCCTTGCATGCTTTTGGTCAACATTCAAACATTTGGGGATCCATTTTGCAGCAATTTTTCTCATGTCCAAATTGATGTGAACTATATGATGAACGCGTTCGTATGAAATATTCAGTGCTTCAAATATCCGTTTTAGCCCAATTCGACGGTCTGTTAAAATCATGTCATGAACTAATAATAATAATAATAATAATAATGTTTATTCACTAAAAAAATTTTACAAAATAATTTTTCACAAAAACATAAGACTACAATTGAACATAGATAACACATGGGTAAATAGACGAAATATCACATAAGCACAAAATATGCTTGTCTGTGATTGACAAGTCATTGGAATAAACATGTTTGGGACCACTTAAGCAACAGATGCTTGTATGTGGTGTTACAGGGCTGGGAATGAAAAATATTGTTTATATATTAGGTACTGACAACACTTGTGTTAAAGGTATGATATGCACATAATATTAAAGAAACATGTGAATTGATACCACGTGAGTAGTGTCAGCTACTTGTGTGTGGTATATTGTCTTCATCATGATTGGTTCAATAAGTATACAATATCTAAGAAATAGAATAAGTTGGTAATTTAAAATATGATGCAAATTATGTTACGATGTAGATAAAATTAATGCACAAGGAGATGGGTTTACAGAATTCACGGTTAATAATAATTTTAGTAGAAAAGTAAAAGAGCGAATATATAATATATATACAAATCGTGGTGTGTAGCCATACGCAGAATAAAATGTGTATAATGTTCAACAGTAATGAAATAAAACATTAAAAGTGGAACATGAAATGAAGTTGAAGTACATCATGAGTATAAATAAAATAATATCCTAGGTTAGAAGGAGTTGCAAAACAATTGTACTCGCTCGCAGCCATTGTTTAACTTTTTTCTTGAACATTGCAGGTGAATTTATTTCACGAATTTCCAGGGGGATTTTGTTGTATAATCTTGGACCAAGAAAAATATGACTTCTCAAAGTAATTGTTCTGTTCACTTTTGGAATATATACGGCAAGAGGTTGGTTTCTTGTAGAGTATATATTCTTTATAGGGTTTTTGTTTTTTGTAAATTTTTCTTTATTAATTAAACACTGAAAATAAAGTTCTTTGATCTCAAGTACTTGTGATAGCTCAAAAAGTTCTGCTGTGGAAAATGTTTTCTCTTTTCCATATATGATTTTTAAAATCCATTTTTGTAAGGTTATGACTGGAGATATATGGTGGTTATATGCACCACCCCATGCTATCAATCCATACCTGAGTTGTGATTCCACTAAGGCGAAATAAATAGATTTCAATTGTTCAATGTTTACCATCGTTTTAAAGTGTCTGAATACGTATAGCAAACTCCGTAGTTTTCCTGATAGTTTTTTTATGTGATGATCCCATCATCATCGATATTTTCGGGGACTGACACAGAAACTGGCCTTTCCGATCGGTCATCATCTTCAATGGAAAATTTACCTCTTTTGAACCTTGCAGTCCAATTTTTGACGGTCGCATACGAATAACATTGATCACCAAGGGTTAAGCATATCTTCGTAAATCTGCTTACCTCTTAATCTTTTTAAATACAAGTATTTGATGATGGCTTGATACTCCAATTTTTCTATTTTCGCATTTTCGGTGGACAAATTTTTTCTTTTAATTTATTGCATATCTCTGGTTTACTTTTTTGACGTCAAACTTTACACTGACACTAATAATAAGTTATTGCTCGTTGCTATGGTAACGCAATATATTATATATGCAGGGAACTGGTCTAGGCTAACTAGATATCAATTCTTCCTCGTATATTGTTTTTTGTTTGTATTTTTCCGTTAACCAGCTGTCATCCCCGTACGAACGGCAGCCCTCAAAAGTCGAAACTTGTGTGAGCCAAGGATTAACGAGGTCTTATCTTTATTTCTAGCACTTTCTCGAGCCATCAGAAATAAATATCGAATATATTTCCGTATAATTCATATCATCAATGTACTGATTATCGAATGATGGATCAATTGAATCTATTAATGAGCGTGATCTTTGAGGCGTGAATTTCTACGTGGAGAGTGAGTAAACAAAAAAGTGGAATGCAGGTGTATTATCCGGCATCTAGTCACTTTCGGGATGTTTCTAGTTCAAGTTGAATTTGAACTGCGAACCTAGTGCAATTTTGTCGCTTGTTGAGTGAAATTGGGTGACGAAGATGTAAGTATTTGTTTACAAGTATTCACAATTACTAGATTGCTGTTCATTAGAAAATTATATTTCGAATGTGAACAAAATTTGATTCTTATTTTTCATTTCAAAGGGATTTACAACCATACGTCCACCTCAGCATTTAGATAGATGTCTCGATGATTGTTGTTATTTCCGTCAACCGATTGCACCCCTACGCGCAACTCTCGGAAGTCTTCGAGAGACTTGTGTGAGCTAGGGAAGACGCAGCCCTTACCTTTTAACGTGTGATGCCATGCACGAGACCGGAGAATCGGTGGATCGAACTCACGACCCCACGCTTGCGAGGCGTACGCTTTTACCAGCCGACCACCACGGCCACGTTTCAACTATTTAGAAATTTGACAAGTTTTATCAATATGGAACCACTCAATCGGTCTACAGTTGTAGTTATTATTAAAATTTTGCCATTCAGACGTAAAATTTGCAATATCTGACTATTTTTTGTCCCATCAACTTCTTCTGGTTCATCATCTAGTTCTCGTTACAGTAGATCAACATGCCTCGATGATGTCGATGAAATTACGTTAGCTGATATTACAAATGAAAGTGCAAAAGGGGTAATACTGTTAGAATGTCATAAAATATTTCAAATTAAACAGAGGATACTGTTAATAAAAACTGCAGTAAAATATTGCGAAGAGGAGAATGTTCAGATGTCTTCGAAAAAGAGCTATCGACGTGAGAGATTTTGGAAAATCCCCAACCGAAATGTAGGTTGGTTGAAGAAATAATATTTTATAAATAATATATTCGTTTGAATTTTGTATAATAAAATTATCAAAATTATGAACGAGGAGAATTTGAAGAGGTTATTCAAAAATGCTGTGTGAAGGCTCAGAAGTTGCCACAATCGAAAATTAGAAGTTTCGAAATAAAATCAGGCAAGATCTTGAATTACTGCATATTAGGTACTATTACATGTTTGCCCACTGACAATTCAGATATCTCTTATAACCACACGAATATTTTAGCTTTTCCAAGTTTCTACAGAAACTGTTTGATTTAGATATAGTGTTGAGAGCATCAACTCCTCTTGTTTTCGTGTGAAGAATCTACTGGCGTTGAGGAATAAAGGTGTTGCTATTTGAAAAAAAATGAGTTACAGAATTTTCGAGATAGGCACCAATTTCTGAGCCACCCGTATAATTTTTTTGAACATTTTCCATGGATTTAGAAAGCTTGAGGCTTCGTTCAGGAAAATTCTGGCTAGTTTTGAACTGCCTCTCTTTGTTTCCATTTTTTGGGAATAGCTGAATCTGTCAAAATTTTCAAAATTATTGAAATAACTGAAAACTGGAGCCTTTTAGACATATGATGTTTCAGATAAAGTTGTATTGAAATTCATCTTAGATTCTGAAAATGTAATAAAACAGGACGTTCTTTAAAAAAACTTCCGGTATGAAATTTTAATGTAAGTACAGTCTTATTGAAAAAAGTTAAAAAAAAAACGATAAGTACATATGTACTAGTTTCCTTATGAACAAACATAAAACATTCACATTCAAATAATTAAAATATGAGAAACAGAATAAATATACATGTAAAATTGATAATCAATGAGTGAAATATGAGAATTCAAAATCATTTTAGAAATGGATAGTAATTGTTCAGGGTGTTTCATAATAAATGCGCAGGACTTCAGGATGTGATGGCTCGTCCAAAAATATGAAAAAAAGTTCCTATTAACTTACCCTCTAAAATGCACTATTTTTGAGATACAGGGTGTTGAAATTAAAAAAAAAATAATAGTTTTTTGCGAATATCTCTGGAACCGTTTTTCGCACAGAAAATAGATTTCGTGAGCATTTTTAATCATAATAAGCTATGTTTTGAACGGATTTTTTATTTATTCAAATTCATAATTGGTGAAAATTTTGAAGGGGTAGTGGGTGTTTTTTTCTACAACTTCTACGCCACTAAAAAAAGTACAGTTTTGAGCCTCCTATATGAACCGCCAATGTTTTTTACACAAAAAAGGTAGTTTTGGTCATAAGCTCTAAAGTTGACCGTTTTCAAGGAAAATCAACTTTCATGTCTAAATAATGTTATTTCCTCGAAAAATTGCTGTGTGCATTGAAGCTAACGGCGGACATTTCCAACAATTCAACTGAGTATGATTGTTATTGTTATTTTTTTATTTTGCAATTAAGAAGTCAACGGTTGGTTTTGTAACTTGTTTTAACGTTTAAATAAATTTTGTATAATTAGGAAAAAGATTATTTAAAAAATTTACCATGTTTTTCAACATGAAAGTTGATTCATCTTGAAAACGGTCAACTTTAGAGCTTATGACCAGATGTACCTTTTTTGTGAAGAAAACATTGGCGGTTCAAGTAGGCGGCTCAAAATCATAATTTTTTCAGTGGCGTAGAAGTTGGAGAAAAGAACACCCACTACCCCTTCAAAATCTTAAGCAATTATGAATTTTTAAAAATAAAAAATCTGCACCAAACATAGCTTATTATGAGTAGAAAATGAATTCAAAGTCTATTTTTTGTGCGATAAACGGTTCCAGAGATATTCGCAAAAAACTACATTTTTTTTTTTAATTTCATCACCCTGTATCTCAAAAATGTTGAATTTTAGAAGTTAAGTTAATAAAAACTTTTTTCATATTTTTGAACGAGCTATCACATCCGGAAGTCCTGCGCATTTATTATGAAACACCCTGTATAATTAAAAATAGATAGTTCGAATATTTTGACTATTCATTTATTTCTTGGTAGATCTATTTACTATCTTGTATCTATTCTGTCTATAGTGCCTATGTGAGTAATTTATGTATTGCGTATTTATACATTTATACGTGTCTACGTTAGTAACTTATGTATTGTTTTTTCATACATTCATGTTTCTATGTCAGTAGTGTATGCTTTGTGTATTTATATGTTTCAAACTGACGATTCCTATGTCATTGTGAAATGATCTTTGCAAGAAATGAATATTTATTATTACCGTTATTAAAAGCCAAGGATATAGCTGAGGCAACTGGTACAGATAAGAAAATATATAAAGGGGGTCAAAAAATTGTCACTTTTTCTTTCAATTATGACCCACGAGAGCATGCCCTAATACTCTGAAACTCGATATCATAATGGTGATCATCAAACCGTATGATAACTCAAAAGTAGCAGCTGGCTATACACACAACGCCTCTAAGAAATTCTTCTTCATTTCATAAAGCCACTGCAGCAAAACTCCCATTTCATTCCTTGCCCGCATCCATAAAACGAAAACAGTCCTGAGGGAATTTTTTCCGAAGGGATAAAAACTGCGTAATGAAATTGTTTTCGTAATGTACGCCAAATTAATTGGTGCAGTTGAATACGAAATGTACCGGCTTTAATTATATCATAAGTTCCAATTAGAGACTCTTGTTAGTATTTTGAAGTCGTATGAAATTTTCGGAATAATTTTATGAGCTCGTGCGAATGGTGGAGGAGGTTTGCAAAGAGTGGAAGCGAAAAGAATAATCAGAATGTTTTTTAGAAAGTAGTAAACATGATTTAATTGGGCTAAAATGCGAGTTGAGAGGATGAAATAGGCTCACTGATACGGAATAGTGTTACGTTTGGTTTCAGAACGGGCATATAAAGGAAAATAAAGGACACTTTTCTTTTTCGGAAAACATTGACGTTCTGGAGATATTTGCTTCCGTTCTCAAATTTTCGTGAATACTTAATTTTTTATTTAATTTGAACTTATTTTTTCAAATAGTCAAATTCATTATACGATATCTTACCGACAAAGTTAAATAATTTTTCCCCAGATGACAGTCTTGTAAACACAGCAACTCATTGGGAGTGATTGATTTGCCTCCTTCACGTGTGATGATAGATTTCTTCGAATTTTTCATTTTCATCTTGTTTAAGGTTAAATCTCCCAAAAAACAAGTCAAAAAACGAATTTTCTCAACAAAATCAAACTTTCAATCAATAAGAATGTTATTGGAATTAGGTCAAGTACTCTTGCCATTCCAGGTTGTTTCAATAGTGGTATGAAAATTAATATTTTGGTAAATGAAAGCAGGACTCGCAATATTAAATGATCTGATCATCTGAATGAAAAACGCAGAGAACTGCATAATTTTGACTGGCTGCGAAAGAGGGTTCATAACCATAACGAAAATTGAACTTAAAAAAAATTCAGAATAGAAGTAAATAAACAATAAGTGGAGTTGAGGGTTGATACATTTTTAAAATTTTTATTTTATTGAATTTGTAATACATTGTATGATAAATAATAAAAGTTATTATTGAATTAATGAAGTAATATATGATTACATAGCTTATAAGACCCGTGAGTAATCATTTGTTATTTCAATATACATATATAATCTAAATACTAACAGAATATAACTTAAAAAATTATACAGTGTGTCCCACTTTGAGCAGCCACACCCTCATTTTTCGTTGAGCATGAAATAATTCAAAATTTTCTTTGACTCAAGTTGTAGTACTCGGAAATACCTACCTTTATGTTTACGTAACCTTTGTATATCCATTTTCCACGGCTAACTAGACCAAATGAAAAGTGAACAATTGGGAAAAACATACTAGGCATTTTTTTATCGCAAAAATAACACCAGATTCTGTTTCAGAACATCTTAAAACTCCCATATCTCAATGCTTGAATCATTTGAATATACAGGGTATCATTCATTCTGATCAGAGTTAGCCTTGGAAAAGTGATATTTGGCTATTTTTCAAAGTATTAATTAAATATTTTTGGGAATTCTGTGACAAGAGAAGATATTTTGGAAATTTTCCAAGCATTATTTATGGATTAGAGTTGATAGTGCTACCAGCTACAGATGATACCCTGTATATTCAAAAGATGCAAGCATTGAGATTTGGGGGTGTTCTGAAACAGAATCTGGTGTTATTTTTGCGATAAAAAAATGCCTAGTATGTTTTTCCCAATTTCTTACTTTTCATTTGGTCGTAGTTAGCCGTGGAAAATGGATATACAAAGGTTACGTAAACATAAAGGTAGGTATTTCCGACTACTACAACTTGAGTCGAAGAAAATTTCGAATTATTTCATGCTCAACGAAATATGAGGGTGTGGCTGCTCAAAGTGGGACACACTGTATAAAAAAATTTATTTAGGTAATTATATGAACATAACCGAAACATCAGTCTGAAATTTCACTCAAAATCTGGGTACATGATTTTTCAATATTCTCAATTGTCCATGTTTTTATACATTTTGCAAAGGATTTTTTACATAATTTTTTTCATCGGGATCAAATTAAATACTCTACACCTTATATTGATAGCATAATGCTCCAATAAAGTGTGAAAAAATTTTTGTTAGATTTTAATCTTGTATTATGGTGATGGTTTTTGTTTGTACAGAAGAATTATAATTTTTGAGATAATACAAGATTTTTTATAAAATTTTGTATTTGTGAAATTACAATTTTGAGGGAAATTTAAATGGTTTGTTATTCATAATTTTTAGTACATATTTTTGAAGGTTAATTATTGATTTTAAAGTATTGTAATAAGTTCCACCTGAAACAATTATTCCATAAGACATAATAATATCAGTATAAATTGTATCTAAAGTAGTATTACCCCTCAAACAATGTTTTTGCAGCCGTTTCAGAACCAGAAGTCATCGTAGGCTATTCAGCTTTTACCAAATAGAACATTCTTCTGGTTTATACGAAATTCCAACTAATTTTATTGAGAAATGTGAAGAGACAATTGCTACAATACTCAGTCATATTATAAACAGGTAACAAGCCCTAAAATAACCTTCATAATTATATTATTAGAAAAAGACGACCCTTGTAACATGGAAAACTACAGACCAATAGCATTAATGAGTGCATTTTTAAAAAATTGTTTTTCGTGACGACGGTAAACGTCCAGACGGGATGTCTCTCATCCCTTGGAGTCATGGAAAACCTCTAGTATGGGACTTCACCTGTGCTGACACTGTTGCTCCCTCCCATATTTTTTCAACTTCAAGATTTGTTGGTGGTGCTGCAGATTCTGCTGAAAAATTGAAGATTAAAAAATATTCCAATTTAATTGACCAATATATTTTTTATCCAATAGCCATCGAAACCTATGGCTCTTTTGGTAGTTATGCTTCTGAGTTTTTCAAACTCATTGGTCATAAACTTATAGATAAAACCGATGATCCTAGAGCAAGGACTTTTCTTTTACAAAGAATAAGTATCGCAGTCCAAAGAGGAAACGCCGCATCTGTCATGGGTTCCATTCCATCCTCTCAAAATCTGAATGAAATATTTATCCGTCCGCAAACATTGACATTTCTGAACATGTCCTTTCACAGTTCAGCATATCCGCTTTCTACTTGCCCACTTCCTCCGCAAGATATGTCCAACAACCTTAACTCTGGTTCGATATCACGCCACTATAATAAAGACCACTCAGTAAAAGGTGTCAGTGGTGAAAGCAGCAGAAAGCCTGTGATACATAGTTCTGCAAAAACAGTGAATACTCTCGGTCTTAATGGGTTGAAAAATATTGGTAACACTTGCTTCATAAACAGTGTTATCCAGTGTTTGTCGAATACTAAATAGTTGCTGGAGTATTTGAAGAAGGGCGCCTACACAAGAGACATAAACACAAGTATCTCTAGTATGAAGGGAGCCTTAATAAAAGCCTTCGCTGAGGTGATAAAGGAGCTATGGTCAAAAGATTCTTCTGATCGAGTGGTAAATACAGTCTCTTTAAAGAGTCAAATACAAAGATTCGCACCTCGTTTCATTGGTTACTCCCAGCAAGATGCCCATGAGTTCTTGCGATACCTTCTGGAGGGTCTTCACGAAGATGTGAACAGAATAACGGAGAAGCCAAAATCTATTCTGACGGAGATAGACGAAAAGTTAAGTGACGGTGAGAAGGCATAAGAATCTTGGTCGATGTACTTAAGAATGGACAATTCCAAAATCGTTGATAATTTCGTTGGCCAGCTAAAGTCCACATTGAAATGTACGTATTGCGAGCACTGTTCTGTCACCTTCGATCCGTTCTGGGACCTATCACTTCCAATACCGCAACGAACAGGTCAACTGAGATTATCACAGTGTTTAGATTCGTTTACGAGGGAAGAAATCTTGGATGGCGACGAGAAGCTGACATGTGTTGAATGCAGAGAGAGAAGGAAGTGTACCAAATCCCTATCAATTTACAAGTTTCCCAAGATTTTAGTGATACATTTAAACAGGTTTTCTCCGATGGAACGATTCAGAGGAAAATTGAATGTAACCATCAATTTTCCGATAGAGGGTTTGGATATGAGTAATTATGCGGCAGACAATGTAGCCCCTTTCCGCTACAGTCTGTACGCATTGTCAAATCATAGTGGGACTATCTACAACGGACACTACACTGCCTACTGTAGGCATCCGCATGCGGGCACGTGGCACGAATATAATGATTCTCGCGTGTCCCCTATTTCATCCAGATCCCTCGTGAGCGGAGAGGCTTACGTTCTGTTTTATGAACAAGAAGGCACTAAATCGCACCTTTGAGTTCTATTTTTATTTTTATTATATATTGTTAATTTTACAAAATGTCTAATGAAAATAAACGTTTCTGAAACAGTAGAGTGTTATTTGAAGTTATTCACATTACTCACATATTGTCAGTAAGGATTTTCAACTGAAACTAGTTTAGTTAGTTATACCGAATATTTTACTAGTCGACTAGATAGTGGTTATTATGTTACGTCTATGTCTGTTTCATTGACAAGCGTTTTTAATACATTTGATAAATCTTTCTTTCTGAAAAACTCGATGCTGTAGGTATCAAAGGTTGTTTCAAAGATTAGTTTCTCTCCTACTTTGAAAATATGAAAATTTTCGTTGAAATTGACGATTCATCTGCAAGGAATATTGGTAATAACTTTTTCTCCAGTATATGTATATTCAGCTTTTCAACAATGTCGTATCTATTATACATGGGCCGTGGTGGCCGTGTGGGTAGAGCGTTCGCCTTTGGAGCGAAGGGTCGAGGGTTCAAAGCCTCGCATGGTCATCGATCTCGTGCATGGCATCACACGTTAAAAGGTAAGGGCTGCGTCTTCCCTAGCTCACACAATTCCTCTCGAAGACTTCCGAGGGTTGCGCGTAGGGGTGCAATCAGTTTACGGAAATAACAATTTTTAACAATTTTTAACAATAGAAAATCATGCTATAAAGAATCTAATCTCTATTTCAATTAAATATGTTTCAATTATTGATGAAATCCAATAGAAAGCTCATAAAATGGTGAAGGAACTGTTACCACCATTTTTTAAAATATTTGCTGTTCTCTTATTTACACATCCAAATTAATATGAGATTAACTGAATTTTTTGAGTATTCTTCATTATCTATGAGACTGCCGAAAGTATTGTGGGGTTATTTCAGATTCATTATTTGTTCAAAAAGTGGCAAACTTCCAAATCCAATCCAAAACTTTTAGTGTTGATGTGATCAAAATCATATATTATCACATTTCAGATTCATAATTTTCTCTACTTGTATACCTGAAAATTACTAAAATCTAGACACATTTAGTTTGATTTTTCTAAAAATGCAAGTTTAGTATTATTACAGCACAGTGATTTAAATTAAAAATCCTATTTTCGATGACAATTTGCAATTTTGGCGAAGGAACTAATGTTAATTTCATACATCTTACGGTTGAATGTTGTTTTTATTCATCATTCTGGTTCTCACAGTTGAAAAAAAGATCTAACTCATTCGCTGGTGATGCTTGGCTTACAAGCTCGCTTACTTTTCTGGAACACTGCATGAAGGTTGGCGATCTGTCTCTTGTTTTATTGATACTTTCATGAACGATGGCTCTTTTGAAATATCATCAATCGTTGTTCTTAACTTATAAATAATACACGAACATTAGATGATTTTATCGAATTATATACTATTACATACTACTATTTAGGTATTAGATGTTCGTTTACAAAATATTTAATTAGTTACTAATAACGTATCGGGTGTCAAATAACTGGTGGGTTATTGTAACGAACTGTAAAGTGATATGTGAGGCACCGGAATACCATCGTTATTCATATTTTTCTAGTTTACTACATTCTTGGCTCTCATATGCATCTTACTGTCTGTTGTTGGTTAATTGCTGAACTAATCTCAACGAACTAAAGTCTATGAAATGAGCATAAGATAGGGAGAGCAACTAGTAATTTTTACATTCTTACGTATCTATATTATATGTAAAGAGGAAATTATATCGACCGTCTCATCTTAAAGAAACTTCTATCGGGGATTCGGTCTGGGAAAAGAAGTATACTCTTTTTTGCTACCCGAGCTTTCGCAAATTTTCATTTGCTTTATCGAGGGCTACAATATAATTATATGAACACATGTATAAAGTTAAAAAAGGTATAACATACTGTGCAATGTGAGGTTTTCTTCGATGTTGAAAGTACATCATTGAAATGGAAAAATAGAAAACGAAAAACTTGACACGAAAATTTTTTTCCAAGTGTAATATTTTTGTATCATCATAGTTCATGATATGATCATTATCTAATACATGTTTGGTTAAGGCACAAGAGTTTTCTTTCATAGTTCTACAATTGCTTTTGTGCAAAGCTATTCGTGATTTTTAATTATTTTTTGTTTGACCCAAATATTTTTTGTTACAATCAAGACAGGGAATTTCATAAACTACATTGGACTTTTCTGTTATAGGATCTTTTTGTTTCAATTTAGTAAACAAGTTTTCCAATGGTTTGATTTTCTTTTGTGCAATTTTGATATTTTTTTCGTGCTTGAAAACATTTATAATTTTGCTGAAGAGTTCAGGAATGTATGGTATAGAAGCATATTTAATAATTTGTGGAACTTCAATTTGAAGGTGATCTGTATTTGTTTCATTAGTACTAGAAGTAGTATTGTATAATTTTTTCTAGAAATGAGATGGATAAGAATTATTCAATAGTATTTCATATAATAATTTTATATTCTTGTCTCTCAAGGTCGGATGTGCTAATTTCTCAATTCTGTTCTTAAGAGCTTGTACTAAGTTGAATTTCATTTTTTTTTTGGGTGGCTGAAAAGGTAGTTCATGTATCTTCCTGAACTAGTAGGCTTTATGTACCAATCCAGTATTATAGTGTTATCAGATGCTCTGATGAGAATTTTCTGAATTTTTGACTTTAAGATTGGAACGATTCAGACACTATAGGACTTTTTGCGGAACCCAAAGTTGAAAATAGTGGTTTGTTGTTGGGATAAAACTCCACTGTATCAATACTCAAACCATGAAATTCAGAATATTGTCATCGTTCGAAACCCTGTCCGCCCTGTATACTACAGATACGAGCAATATCCTTCGAGAACCGGTCTGATACAATTATCCGGCTTTGCATTTGAATCACATACTGCACGTTTCGAGATATTCAGTGAGATCGAGACTGCACAATTCTTGTTCACCTTCTCCAGGAGAATATACACGGAGAAAAATTATTTTAGATAGAGATTACAACTACAACAAAATATAGCAGCGATAGCACTAATGCCATTGTAATATGCCGTGTATTCAAAAAAAAATTGTATTCAGTGCATTCCATTTAAAATGAGTCACTCGAATAACTTTTGAAACAATGATTTGCTGTAGACGTTAACAAAAGTATCCAGGAGGACAATTTTTTACATATTCATGTTTGATGTTAGTTTTCCTATCGCACCCCCAGAGCATGTCACTACTTTTTTTCATGAATCACCCTATAATTTTTTGCATTATCAGGTGCTGCATGACAGGTATATTTCAACAGAGCATAATTAGAAGATATAAGAGAGAATATTATGAGGCAATGCAGAAAAATGAAAAGATTCCCAGCCATGAGAGGATGGCAATGGAAGTTCATTTGTACCATTGTATGGAATTTGGCAGAAATGTTCTTGAACATTCATTACAGATTGTTTTTTCTTCTCATTGTCAAGTCATCGGATTTCGATTTAAGAATTTAATAAAAAATCTCTTTCCAGATTGAATGTTTCCACATTTGTCTCTCGAACGAATTTGTGTTTGCTTTTTTTGTGCAATTTATTGTTTCAAAAGTTTTACAAGGTGAGTCGTTTTCATATCAAATAAATTTTTGCTCCCGAACTATAATCTTCAAACCATATATATTATACTTCGTTGAAATCTGCTCATTATGGAGCATCTGATAATGCAAAAAAATATATGGTGATCGATTTGAAAAAAATTGGTGACATGCTCTGGGGTGCGATAGGGAATGTTAGATCAAATGTAACTTCCTGAAAAACACTGTTCTAAAAGTAATTCATGGTAGCTCGTTTTTAGTAGAATGCAATGCATTTTTCAGAAAATTTCACCCACCTCTTCAATATTATTCATTACCTCCCACTCAAGTTTTTTTTTTCATCGAAATAGTGCCATCTGCAGATGCATCATGAAATAATCATTGTCGTCACGATTATTGACTATAAGAGAAAATATTCATGATACCATTCAGAAGGCAGATGTTTGATGTTTCTGATAATTTAACTCGCCGTATGAAACCCTCCTTACCTGCAATACTAGGACCACTAAGGGCGGACATAGACGGACCGCAATATGCAGTTGCTGTCGACTACACTTTGCAGTCGCATCTCAGCAATACACGGGTTTCAATAGGGTGAAACACTCGAGCGTCAACGTGCAGTAATCAGTGACAGCAGCTGCCATGTTGCTGCTCATTCCGCTGTGCTGTCCGAGTGCAGTCGAAAAGAGAACGTAAATACACGAACTGCAAAGTGCAGTCGTCGCGACTCGTCGGACAGTTTTGAGTTTCAAGTGGTCAGTTCAGACTTTGATCTTCTGTTAATTGCTTATCCAGAATAAAATGGAAGACGATTTTGACACAGATGGACTATTTAAAAAATAAGGAATGTCACTGGAACTATAAAACTGCATCATATAGTGACAAAATTGAAAAGAATAAAGGAAAAAAGGATATTTGTGAAAAATAAGAATCCAAAATCTTCGTCTTTTTCTACGCCTTTTTTTACGTAACAAAAGAACAATCAATGATGCTTCCTTTTCAAAGTCCATCACCACAATATCATTTCATCCCTTTTCTACTTGCAGTCAGATGCGGCAGCAAAAAGCAGTTCTATAACTGCAAATGCGGTCGATCCGGACTGCTCTGAGCTGCCCAACTCGACTTCACTTGAAGTTGACTTGAGTAGCATTTATGAAGTCGTCAGCAACCGCATATTGCAGTCCGTCTATTTCCGCCCTAAGGGACGTATATATCGATAATGAGAAGTTCCTTCCTTTTGAGCCGGTAATATCTCTTTGTCATGTCAATAAATACTACTCGTGCTCACAATACTATCGATAATTCAGTCAGCAATCTTAACCTCGATCAAATTGCTTCGAGGTAACTCGTTGTAAAGGACTCGTGGTGTTACCAAGCAATTTGATCTCGTTGATTTCTGACAGAATTACTATCGATGGTATTGCGAGCACTCGTGGTACTACCCCCGATCCATTCTCGTGTTCTAAACCTATACAGCGTGGTTGAAAATGATGTTTGATTTCGGGACTTTTTGAATAGAATTTCAACATTTTCAATTTTTTCTTGACTCATTCATTTAGTTGAAAAGTAATAGCTGTGACAGGCGTACTAAAACTTCTTGAAGAACTGTTTCCTTTTATAAGACTGTGACCATTTTGCGGTTATAGTTGATGTGAGAACGCCGTAGAACTGGATTTGGAATGATTGAAGATATATAAAAAATTATGTGTTACCGTTTGTTCAGTTTTTATAAAGCACCAAATTTTTAGTTGTGTTGCCAAGTAAAAACTCCTTTTCTCAGTGTAGTTGATGTTCCGTGCGTTCGACGAACCACTTGATTGAATCGCCTATTAAAAGCGGCATTAAAACTAGTTTCGCCGCGTAATTGTTATAACGATATCGAATGTAAACGGGAGGTATTCGCAATTAGCGGATTACAACTTTTTCTGCCCGATCCGCTGATATACAATCGACAATTGTCGTTTATTTTGAATTCTCGGATTTTTTCGTCTTTCTCTTTTCTCGGAATCGAGCCGCTTATGAATATTCCGATTATTTCAGTTATTAAAAGTATGAGCGATTGTATCTGCAGATAAATGAGGGAATCTGAGAATCGTCATATGTAAGCACCATTATTTCCTCAAATAATTATTCATGTAACCTTATATTTCGAGTTGTGATTTATCAACAATTTTGATTTTTTTTCAATGTAAGATTTTCTTAATTTTTTTAAATTGTTCTATTTATATTATGTTCTATACAAAACTGATTTTACTGTTTCTCCCATTGTAAGACTTTTCTTTTATTTGTAGCCTGAAGAAAGACCTAAAATCGATGGGGAAACCGCTGAAGAAATTGTGTACACTAATTCCCAAAAATCGTCAGTAATTCCTCTGATACCCAAGTAGTTTTCGAGTAATACCCCGACTAAATGCCATTAATTCCTCTAATACCCAAGGAATATATTATTTTGGAGAAATTTCTTTCTTTTTCGATTCAACAATTGTGATTTAAACTCCGATGTTTTTTTATATCCGGAGATTCCCAGTTCCATGGGTTGAGGACCATTTTTTTGTCCTCCTTCAACGAAATAATTCCTGTAAAATACCCATATATTACCAGAGTAATACCTGTAATTCCCTACTGATGCTCATTCATTTTTGACTAATACACCTACGTCCAGACTAATGCCCATAATTTTCAACTAATTTCTCTAATTCCCCACTGATACCCAAAAAATAACACTAATACCCAAGGCTTGTACACCAAAATTTTCCAGCGGTTTCCCCCTCGTCTACAATACAGATCGAAACTTAGGCGATATATTGAAAGCAAGAAATTTGTTTGTTTTTTTCCTCTTCCTTAACCAGCTTTACCTCCCTGAGCAACTATTAATTGATTTATACAATTGTCGAAGACAAGTAGAAGAAGAAGAAGTAGTACGAGGAGGAAACCGCTGGGGAATTTTGGAGTACAAGTCTTGGGAGTTAGTGGTATTACTTGGGTATTAGTGGGGAATTAAAGGAATTTGTTGAAAATCATTGGGTATTACTCTAGAAGTAAGTGTATCATTCGAAAATTATTGGGTATTAGTAGGTATTAGTCGGAAAGTAGGGGTATTACTCGAAAATGAATGGGCATTATTCGGGAATTAGAAGTATTACTCGAGTTATACATGGGTATTACAGAAATAATTTTTAGAGAACATCGGTGGGAAATCACAATTGTTGATTGAAGAAAAAAAATAGGTCATTAAAATAGTACCAAAAACCAAGAACTTGGATTTTCATTCCTTTTATTCCTAGGGTATTAGCGGAATTCGTGGCATTACTTCGGAGCATTACTCGGAAATCGCTTGGGTGTTAGAGGGATCAATTAGAAATTTTTGAGATTTAGTGTACACAATTTCTTCAGCGGTTTCCCCCTTGCAGTAGTACAGCAGATTTGGTAATTAGCGATAACCAAGCCTTCAGCTTCTGACACCGAATACACACCGATCATTTAGCAAATGGTGAGCGATATGGATGGAAATGTTTAGGTATTACTAATTATATATAAAATATAACCAAGGAATCACTGATAGTCAAGTAACCACAGAAAAATTTGTGCCAAAATTGTTTCAGCTCAAAACTAGGCATGTGATTCTGTATATTAAAAAAATATATTGTTTACCAATAAATACAAGGGTGGAATTAAAAAATATGTAACTAAGAAAAATGTTTTTGGGTTTCCTCAGAACGTGAGAGGGCTGTCAGAAACCTATATTGGTGGAATAAAATGCGATATAATTCTCTACAAAACAGTTCAAGGATACTTTGAATAGTCTATGTTGGATGAGGTTAATGCTTCATATTTCGAGTGAATCCGTCTTTTTTATCCCTGAAAATGGAGGAAATCGTCCTCAAACTGCGAAGAGGAATGTCTACCATGATAGAGAAGAGGTGGAAATATGATTTCGAGGTTATTGTTAAGCCTCAATTCTGATACATACCTACATGATTATTATGAGGAAGGTCAGTACCTTCAGTGTATTATATATATATATATATATATATATATATATATATATATATATATATATATATATATATATATATATATATATATATATATATATATATATATATAGTGCGGCTTTTTTTTGACCCCCCCTGTTAACTTTTGAACGGTTCAACGTACAAACATGAAAAAAAAAACCTTTGGAGGGTTTCACCGATACTAAATTTTTAAACAAAAAATATGGTAATTGCTCGACAGGGGGCGCGGGGGGGCACATCAACTCAAAAATTTTAATTGGCATGGGGGGTCAAGTGTCACATCGTTGAAAAGAGAATTCAATTTTCTTTACAACCATCTAATTTTTTATTTAATTTCGTTAATATTTTTTTTGCAATTCAAATTCGAAATACCAAATATAAATGCGGATCTGAAAACTAGTCATACCTTGATAAATTTGAACGGTTTGTTGTGGAATATTGAAACCAAAAACAATGCGAAGGGTATTATCGATACTACTTTTTGAGAGAAGAAATATTGCAATTACACAACAGATGGCGCTAGGGGCACATCAATTAGAAAATTTCGATAGGCATAAAAATCGAAATTGGGAAAAAATTTCTCAACTAAATTCAAAAATATTTAGATGGTTGTAAAGAGAATTGAATTATCTTTTCAACGATGTGACACTCGAGCCCCCATGCCATTTAAAAATTTTGAATTGATGTGCCCCCCGCGCCAAATGTCGAGCAATCACCATATTTTTTGTGTCAAAAAGTAGTATCGGTGAAACCCTCCAAACGGTTTTTTATTCATGTTTGTACGTCGAACCGTTCAAAAGTTAACAGGGGGGGGACTAAAAAAAAGCCGCACTGTATATTTATATTTTCTTTCCAAAGGCACAAAACACCAATTCTGGCAAGAAATTTCTGTATAGCAAATGTGAGCTTCTCGTGATGTAATTTAAGATACCACCTCACATACATAACTAATAATGAGCAAAGGAATATAAATATTTTTGAGATTAAGAAAATAAGCGTTTTTCTAATTGGTTTTATAGAGAAATTGGTGAATGTGCCAGGAACACAGAAGATAGCGGTAACATTTGAAAGCTTGTGTTGTAGGGTAGGGAAGTATTTGACTTGGTAAGTCTTGCATACGTATGTGGATCAGAGATCAGATAAACTGTTTCCAGTATGAATACAGACACATTCGTTAATATTTTATGTATTTGGAATCGGGATCTGCATGTATCCCAAAATTTTAGCTTATATAGGAATCTCAGCACAGATTTTTGTCACAAACTTCCCAAAACGGGATGACATGACGTAGTTGTGTTAGGGAATAATAAACTGAATCTGCAGCTGAGTATCCCAGCTCATTTGAAGCCACTTTGACGGCATAGTAACCAGCAGATAACTTTTCGTTCAGTTCAATTATATAATCGTTGCCACTATCACTGTGTAGTCCCAAATTTGTTGTGTGATTATTTTTTCAATGATATGAGTATCTATGAAAACATCGTCAACTATGCACTTAAAAAAAATGAAATTGGTTTTCGTTATGTTAAATGTGAAAACGTTTGCAACACACCATTTTTTTTATGTATATCAGTTCTGATGACCCGATGCAGGTCAATTTCACTGCTGCTATGCCTTGAAATAGAGGTATCATCGGTTGGGAGAATGAATGATCCTGATATATTGAGTGCTGTCAGATCATTCACATGAAGCAAAAACAAAATTAAGCCAAGTACTGTGGCTTGTGGTACGCCACAATGTATATCGACAATGGCCTGTTCAGTACCTGAATAATATTAGTTTTTTCTTATAAATGCAATATATCATTCCTTACCTCAATAACCTACAATTTCCCTACTCAGAACATAATCATCATCATCATTTTGTATTTATGGCACAATTAGTTCTTTCACTTTCTTTTCCATCAAGGAAAACAACCTAATGAAGAATTCACAAAGGAATGACAGCAAACATCAAATAATCATAATTCCGTTTGATGTTTCCTCTTAAATTTTTCTCATTAGTGAACATTTCCATTAGAATCTTCATTCATTTATATTTCAGGAAATATCCTTGTACAAAGATTGAAGTTAATCAAATTACTTTTTTGACTTCGCTCTCGAGATGAAGTTTTCCATTTGGATATCAACAATATTTCGCTGAGTTGATTATTTCACAAGAGTCAACAGTCATGAATGCAATAGGATGAGAGTCTGTCTGTCATTGAAAATTAAGATTTCATGTAAGCACAATCAAATTATATTTGATTGATTTGGGAAGCTGAATACACTTGCGAAGAATAAATGAAGAGGGAGTTTTTTGTATAAAGTGTATAATTTCTAATAGATTGGTGAAAATGTCCTCAAGAGAAGATGATCTACTCTCCGATATCAAAAGGGCGGAGACAAGTGTATTTTCAAATATCGTCCCCAAGAAATCCAGAGAAATATACCGTTTCGTAAACGACGGTAAGATTTGACTAATATATTGTATGAGAATGCTAAAGACCAAAGAATATGCTATCGAGTTGTCATACCAACGACTAAAACAAAGGTGTAACGAAAATTATTTATGACAGCTGAAACACTGACGAGTTACATATAGCAGAAGTGGTTGGAATACTTGAAATTGAGAGCTACTAATTGTGACAATAAGCATTATTTTGTTGAATATAGAACTGGAAAATGTATAAAACAATCTTGATATAAACAGTATTGGCAGTATGTCAAACTTATTGAAAAATTTCTGATATTGCACCATTGAAAACAATATAATCGGCACTGTTACCGTCGATCTTCATCTACACGTTTTGACTGATTCTGGGGCAGATCTCTTGACCATGAAACAACATGGTAGCCTGCTGAAAATCTAACTCAGTTGCCAAGTATTACATAGAAACTTCTGGCAACAAGAAAAGGGAGGCACTGAAAATTTTGGGAGAAAATCTAAATATTCCTTTTACATCTGAATTTTTTCCAATTCTTAATATTTGCAATTGGTCAAATATATTATTAGAAATTTCAGCATCTGGCATTAACTTGTTTAATGATAATGATTTTTTTCTTTGGTCTTTGGCATCAACTGCTATGGTCATTAGCCACGTGTTCTGGAAAGGCTTTGTTACTAACTCCATGTGCCACCTTAGGAGCAACACTGTGAATCGTGCAGGACTCACCCCAATCCAGCCACGAGATTTGAATGATTTAATCGGTCAAATTAAATTAAAAAATCCCAGCCGCAACTGGGGCTCGAACTCCGGACCTTTCGACCCAGAGTCGGACGCTCTAACCACTGCGCCACGCCCCGACATAATAATTTTATTTAATGTACATAAAAGTACATATAACACTATGATTCGATATGCCACTCAAATAACAGAGTTCAATTTCACAATTAAATCGCCACTTGCTCTGTGTGATGGACACGAAACTTCTTGGGTCTCGGAGAACCGGAGTTTCGCCATTTAATCGATTGTTGCTTTGTTTCTGGGTCGTAGAAATGTACACAAGTCTCATGCATACTAACAATTCGGTTTAAGAACTCTACATCGATTTCAATTAGAGCACAGGTCGAACGCGATGCTACTACCCTTGCACGCTTTTGGTCAACATTCAAACATTTGGGGATCCATTTTGCAACCATTTTTCTCATGTCCAAATTGACGTGAACTATATGATGAACGCGTTCGTATGAAATATTCAGTGCTTCAGATATCCGTTTTAGCCCAATTCGACGGTCTGTTAAAATCATGTCATGAACTGCATCGATATTTTCGGGGACTGACACAGAAACTGGCCTTCCCGATCGGTCATCATCTTCAATGGAAAATTTACCACTTTTTAAGCTTGCAGTCCAATTTTTCACGGTCGCATACGATGGACATTGATCACCAAGGGTATTAAGCATATCTTCGTAAATCTGCTTACCTCTTAACCCTTTTAAATAAAGGTACTTGATGATGGTTCTATACTCCAATTTTTCGATTTTCACAATTTCGCTGGACATATTGTTTCGTTCTATCGTGGTGGCATTTAATATGTGTAAATTCATCATGAATGATAAATAAAGAGGAAATAAAATCTTCCAATTTACACAAAAAATATATACTTGTAACGTGCTTACAATTGTTTCGACACACGGTGTCATCATCTGAGCGAGTTATCAACTAAAGAAACGTCAAAATCACGTTCTTAAATATTAAAATAACATGCATGAAATTTCACTAAGGACAATTGCAGGTATGAAATTTCCTAATGACATATAGCTTGGATTAGGGAGCATTTGAGTAGTTACTAGTGAGATAATTAATTATAGGTGAATTGTACAGGTCAATTTGGTCATTGAGAACTAAATTGCTATTGTTACGTAAATGTTTCTTGATTTCTATGGATTCTAATATGTTTAATTTTTGACCTTTAGGTTGAATATGCAAAATTTCAGGGTTTTGTGTGAAGTTATGGTTATTGTCAATAAGGTGGTTGGCATAGTTTGAGTCCTGTTTATTTAATCTGTAACTTCTCAAATGCTCACCGAATCTTTGATCAAAACTACGGCCTGTCTGGCCTATATATAATGCATTGCAATCCTCACACTCAAGTTTGTAAACCCCTGACTTCTTGAATTTATCCCGTACAGACTTTGCGTTGTTAATAAAGGAATATAAGTTATTGTTGGTTTTGAATGAAACATATATATTAACAACGCAAAGTCTGTACGGGATAAATTCAAGAAGTCGGGGGTTTACAAACTTGAGTGTGAGGATTGCAATGCATTATATATAGGCCAGACAGGCCGTAGTTTTAATCAAAGATTCGGTGAGCATTTGAGAAGTTACAGATTAAATAAACAGGACTCAAACTATGCCAACCACCCTTATTGACAATAACCATAACTTCACACAAAACCCTGAAATTTTGCATATTCAACCTAAAGGTCAAAAATTAAACATATTAGAATCCATAGAAATCAAGAAACATTTACGTAACAATAGCAATTTAGTTCTCAATGACCAAATTGACCTGTACAATTCACCTATAATTAATTATCTCACTAGTAACTACTCAAATGCTCCCTAATCCAAGCTATATGTCATTAGGAAATTTCATACCTGCAATTGTCATTAGTGAAATTTCATGCATGTTATTTTAATATTTAAGAAGGTGATTTTGACATTTCTTTAGTTGATAACTCGCTCAGATGATGACACCGTGTGTCGAAACAATTGTAAGCACGTTACAAGTATATATTTTTTGTGTAAATTGGAAGATTTTATTTCCTCTTTATTTATCATTCATATTGTTTCTTTTAATTTATTGCGTAACTCTGGTTTACTTTTTTGACGTCAAACTTTACACTGACACTTCTAATAAGTTACTGTTTGTTGCTATGGTAACGCAATATTTTGTTTATGCAGGGAACTGGTCTAGGCTAACTAGATATCAGTACATCCTCGCATGTACACAATCAATAAGTTTTAATACAAATTTCAAGTCAATAATATCTCTCTGCTCAATTAATGTATATTGCTTTCATCTTTGAAATAAATGAGTTTTCACATAATTTTCTAGAGACAAGTAACGTTTTGTTGATTTTTATAGTATTCTATTTTAAATTTCTTTGAATCCATTGTTAATAAACGATTTATATTTGTTGGATATTTTTCTTATTCAATAAACTCACTAGTAGCTAGATAGATTATTTATTGTCTGATTTTGTTTTGTATAATTAATGGCATATTGTCAATGAGACAAATATACATATTATATTCGAGAACAGAACATATCCACACATTTACAGAATACATACAAATAAGAAGTATATGGATTGGACATTGTCAAGAAGATAAATTAACCTAAACAGAAGAAAAAGTTGTTGACATAACATTTTCAAACAAATAAAGAGTACATAAAATTAAAAGTAAGTAATGGTAAGTGAATGGTAAAGGTAAGTAAAGGTAACTTTTAAACTTTTAGACCGTCAGATAGTGACAAATTTAGGTGCCTCATTTTCACATACAAGCTTCGAATAGGGTTCCTGGGGAGAACATATGGAAAATTCGATTTTCCATGGAAAATTCGACTTTCCATATTTTAACGCGAGCCGTGTTCACCTAATAATTAATTAGAACCTGGCTTCGGAATACCAAAGATCTATGTGTTGCAGGTGGCTAAAGGGTTAAAATGAGGGTGTAATCTTGTATGGAAAAATCGAGATTTTAACAGATTTTCCCACACAAGCTCATCGAAACTATGAAAACCTACATCGTCACTAGACCGAAAAACATAATGGCTTGAGTAGCGCGAATGGATAAGTAGATTTTGTCGTCGGAAAATTTAATGGAAATTCTTTTTAATTTTTACATATTATTATATTCTCCCCAGGAGCCACTCCTAAATTTCCCTCCATTTTACTCAACATTGATGTACTCTTCAACTCTGTTCGAGGCGTGTGTGCGAAAACCTAAATCTGTCACTATCTGGCGGTCTATTTTTCAAATTGTAGAAACATGGAAGATTTTTTGAACCTTCCGATACGGTAATAGATTCAAAAAAACACGGTAATAGATTCAAAAAAACACTAGTGCAGTAATAAACATCATTGTAACATTAAAAAAGTCTCAAATCACAGAAGTGTTTTGTCAGTTGCAGATAAAACTTAAGATTGCGTTGATAGATAGATAGATATATAGAGTTTATTTAACCACGTTACATACAGTATGTTTGCGGCAGGTCAGAATTAGTACAAAAACAATTACATGTTAAAATATCAATATCAATGATAATGGTCAAAAGATTAAAAAATATAACAAATATCAATTGGCAATAAAATTGTAACGTGAAATACATATGGTGATTCACTAAGACTCATTAAAATAATACAGGATATATAAAATCATAAACAGTAGGAAATTGAAAAAACTTACAGTCTATCTCCACCAAAAATATTCTTTATTGCAGCTGTCATGCAGTCAGAAGACTGACATCACGTTGATATCATGTAGTCAGAAGACTAACATTAAGGGGGAGGACATGTTTCGAAGGATTAAACCTTCATCTTCAGCAAAATATATGAGTTAGTTACAAGTCGAACTAAGGAAAAACAAAATGGTTACCAAAGAGTAATGAATAACAATAAAATTTGTGAACCTACCATATTATGGTGGAAAAATCACATTCAATGGGAAAAAAGTTTTTTAAAATTTTTTTTCTTAAACTAAAATTTTGGTCCTAACAAAAGACCATGTGGTCCGCATCTGGAGCGGAGGCCACAACCATCAATGTCAGGAACCATGGTTGGTCCATCCAACAATAAACATTTTCATAATAAATCATTTTTTTTTAAAAAATTGTGACAATGCAGCGATTGTTTACAAAGTAACAAGTAGGAAGAGGAAGTGACAATAAATTTGACATGAATAACATCTGTCATGTGAACAGTCCTGACTCAAGGTGACAGAGAAGAGAGTGAAATGTCCCATGGTTCATATGAACATTGGTGGTTGTGGCCTCCGCTCCAGATGCGGACCACATGGTCTTGGACCAAAATTTTAGTTTAGGAATAAATTTTTTAAAAAACTTTTTTCCCATTGAATGTGATTTTTCCACCATAATATGGTAGGTTCACACATTTTATTGTTATTCATTACTCTTTGGTAACCATTTTGTTTTTCCTTAGATCGACTTGTAACTAACTCATATATTTTGCTGAAGATGAAGGTTTAATCCTTCGAAACATGTCCGCCCCCTTAATGTTAGTCTTCTGACTACATGATATCAACGTGATGTCAGTCTTCTGACTGCATGACAGCTGCAATAAAGAATATTTTTGGTGGAGATAGACTGTAAGTTTTTTCAATTTCCTATTGAATCTCACCTCCACTGTGATGGATTGTCTCCGATGGAAAATCATAAACTATAATAAAGAAAGAACAGGGGTGGGATTCCTTGAGCCATCGAATTCTATTGTCGACAGTTTTGTCTCTGTCTGTCCCATGAATTCAACCATAATGATACCTCACTTATTCGATGAAAAGTAGAATTTTACGGTACACGGAATCCCATCCCTGGACACGCAGGATCTTTGCAGTATTTATAGTTCTAGACTCTAACAGCCGTATGCATAGTCAATCGCCAGCGACTCTCCAGAGTTTCGCCGCTCGCTACACAGAAACTATAATGCACAGTCGAGCTCCAAAAAAGTGGTACATCGCCAGCGTTTCGCCAAAATGTGACTTATCGCGTCGTTGTCACTCTTTTAGAGCTCGACTGGCGAGTCGCTGGCGATTGACTATGCATACGGCTGTACGAGAGTTGGCTTTTTGGAGGTATTCCGATACACTGTAGAAACAATTTTCAAGAAGAAACATTTTGATAGTTTTTTTTAAATTTTTTGAATTCTAGTAATTTTACTGATCCATCGAGAGTATTGTATAAAGTGCGATTTAAAGAGTTATGGTAGCTTATAGCTAATCTGTGTCTTTGAGGGTTCAACAAGTCAGCAGATCTGGTATTATAATTGTGAATGTCAGAGTGCTTAGAAAAATTACTCCTGTTTTTATGTATTTCCAGCAGAACTGTGAATATACAGGGTGTTTCTTAAGTACGTGTAGAAACTTTAGGAGCATGTTGCTGACGTCGAAATAAGAAAAAAAAATCCCATAAACACATGTCCGCAAGTTATTCGTTTCTAAGATACAGAGTATCAAAGTTTAATTCTTATATTTGTTTTTTGTGAATAAGTTCCAAAATATTTTTGATATTCGGGTAAAGTTTGGTATCTGGAATGATTTTTCAATGTCATAATCAAATTTTATGTTAATTATAAAAAAACTAATTTCTAATTGAATTTATTTTGAATATAAAAATCTTGTTATTTAAAATCACTTGCATCGATTTCTTCAAATCTCAGAAAACGGTTGCTCGCAGTGACCTCTACCAAGAATATATTTTTTACACAAACTGAATAATAAATATTCCCAGATACCAAACTTTACCCAAATATCCAAATCATTTTGAAATTATTCACAAAAAATAAAAATAAGAATTCAACTTTGACACTCTGTATCTCAGAAACGAATAACTTGCGGACATATGTTTATGGGAACTTTTCTTCTTATTTTGATGTCAGCAATACGCTCCTGCACGTACTTAAGAAACACCCTGTATAAAGGGTAGGGAGTGGCATTATGCTTAGTTTGATGAAATAGTGTTGACAATGATCTCTATAGCCAAGATTTGACAAAATTCTTATTGCCGTTTTCTGTGATCTGAAAACCCTTATTGCATTATTAGAGTTACCCCAAAGAAGAATGCCTTAGGATATGACAGAGTGAAATAGGGAGAAGTATGTGATTTTGAGTACATTCATGTCTGTGACAGGTTTGAGTTGCCTCAATATAAATAAGACACTTGCTGAGCATATAATCTACGTGGCTGGACCAATTTAATCGATCATCGATTTTAATACCCAGTAGTGAAATATTTTGTCCTTTTCGATAAAGAGGATTTGAGGAGACGATCAAATTCTGAGTTTTGTTTTCATTTAATTTTAATTTGTTTCTCGTAAACCAGCTTTTTGCCATGTTCTTGTCGCGTTCGGCAGCTTTAGGTAAAGCATCATATGACTTATCCGAGTATATCCGAGTATTGAAAATCCAAGTATTGAAAATACGAGGGTGGTGGAGTCCAAAACTCAGCAACCTTTCCAAAATAATTGGTTTTCCCGCTGGTGATATAGCTCATTGTCGAATTATTCGAGATCTATATCCATCACGTGACTTCATAATTCCAGCACGTGTGACAGTTCTCCTAGGAACGCTAACCGACCGGCAATCACGATATTGGATTTACGCACTGAAAAACCGCTGAAACTCGTAAATACGCCATACCGGCCTTATCTGGACCTAACGTATTCAACGTAATCACGTAAGCTCGGAAATTACCGCGCATTCCCCCCTTTTTTCGCCGTCCATAAACAGAATTGAATTATTTCCTCTATTAGAATTAAAACATTACCTGCCAATTTGAATGCCAACAGATTTTGCTAAAAAATATAATTATTCGCCTTGTACGGGCTGGTGATTGGACGTAAAAAGATTATTGCGTTTTCGTTTTTGGTATGATATGCGTTCAATTGGCCGCATGCTGATTCTTGGAGTCGGTGCCGGATTGTGTGGGAGTGGCTGTGCAACCAAGAGTGAGGTTATAGTTGGAGTGCAATGGAAGTAACCCAAAAATGATGGTGTGAAGTTTATGAAATGTGAATTTTCACGTCTTTAGTTGTATCTAACATCTTAATATCACAGAAGGAATTAGTTTTTGGACGCTTTTATTGAAAGAAATGTTTATAAAAATATGTCGTGTATAGATAAATCATAAATACATATCTGTATATTCAATATTCTCTTATTTGCATTTGTTTTTTTCCTTCCTCAGATGCTGGTCCTTTCACCAGCTACACCTCAGCCTCTTGGGCTTTTTGTGTTTTCCGTGTTTGTTTTACAGCACCCACTCCGTAACTCTGGTCCCCTGTACCAATCTGTACAGGTTCTTCACCGGTTGGCTGTTGTATTCTTCGGGAGTTAAATTGGGTTTCGCGAAAATTGCCTGTCTCTTGCGGTCTAATGCGGTATATGTTTGGTTGTTTCTGTCCCTTCACCACATTGTCTGCAGGAAAGTTCTCCGTTGTACAGACCCATTTTGTGCATGTGTTTTCTCATTGGACTGTGACCAGTGAGAAGACCCGTTATTGTTCTAACTTGATTCCTGCTCAGCTTGAGTAGTTCTTCAGTTTTGTGTTTTGACGGTTCTTTAATGTATGTTTTCCCGAGGTGCATGAGGGGGGCTTCGTGCCACCTCTCCTTTTGTTTTCGCTTGACCCAGTACCGAATGCATCCTCGAATGTCGGATTTATTAATCCCGAGTGCGGGTTCTGGGCCAATATATGGAGTTGATGAACCCTTTCTAGCTAGCTCATCAGCTTTTTCATTGCCCTCGGTACCGCAGTGTCCTGGAACCCACATCAAAGTTAATTTGTCGTGTTCTGTGAGAACACTGAGTTCTTCTCGGCATTCCCATACCAGTCTTGATGTCACTTTCGGGTTCATAAGAGCCTTCAGTGACGCCTGGCTATCGGTGAATATTTTGATCCGTGTATTGTGCATTTCCCTCATATTGATTTCTCTCGCGCATTGCAAGATGGCGTACATCTCTGCCTGGAATACAGAGGTGTTTGTTCCTAGTGAGACGCTTATTTGGGAGTTCCCCCCCTCACTGTATATTCCAGCACCAGTTCCTTATCTGGTTTTGGATCCGTCCGTGTACCAGATCCTCTCTCCAGGTTTGCTCCTGGTGTTGTCGGGTGTCCATTCCCTTCGATCTTGCAGGATAGCCTCGAAGTTGATGTTGAAGAAGTATCTAGGAGTCATGTCCGTTGGTTTCATTTCAAGAATGTTGCCTCCCACTATTTCCTTTATCTTGTTGTGATCCGATCTGTTGCTCGTATTTTGTTGCCTCAGAAGTCCCATTCTAGCCTCTCCCATGATTGCTATGGCTATGGCTAATGTTGGTGTTGTTTTCATAGCTCCCGTTATACTGAGGCATGCAAGTCTTTGTACCTCAATATATCGAAGTAAATAAAGCAAAGTATAGAGTAATTGCTACTAGTACTTACTTCAGTGTTACTTCAAGAATTATGTGGAGTAAATGCTTTGATTTTTTGAAGTGAAAACTACAACATGGAGCATTAACTCGAAGTACAAGCAAATACTCTTTTTAATCATACCACCCATAGTCTCGCCTTTCTACACTCGATGCTACATTTGTTTTTTCTCCTCTCATTCTGGATTAAGAACTCGTAGCAGAACTTACTTTAGGCACTCAATGACTTACTTACTCTGTTCAACTCTGCTAATTGAAATGGTTTCTCTGAACTCAAAAAGGATTTGTGAATGGGAATGAAATAGAATAGAATATAATTGATAGTACTTATATATCTATTGAACAAAGCAAAAAGGAATAACAACCACAGATTCTTTTAATTATGTGATAGAGCAACTCCTATATTTGACTAATATTATAACTTGATCCGGAAAAGATGAATGAGGCGAAATATTTTACTAATAATTGAACAAGACGAAATACAAAAAACTCGGAATAGTTCAAATACAGTCAATAGGTACACTAAAAGTTGATTAGAAGAATCAACTTTCTAGAGAGAAAGTGGAGAAGATCGACTTTATATATTCAAAGAATTAAAATTAATGATTTTACCCGGATTAAATGTTGAGTTGAACAGAGTTGAACTATGACAATTACAGTAATTTAAGCAAACTAATAAAGTAACGTTGACTCAAACGAGTGACTTTCTAATTTTCGAGATACTGTCTGATTTTAAAGTTGACCTGCTTCTCCCCTCTGAGAAACTTTGGGTAGCTTATAGGTGTTTAAAAATCTGGGCCTCTTAGAAAATGCACATGTAAATATCCGAAAGTATCTGGTTTTTTCCTCTACTATTCTGAAATGTCCCCTTTGGAAATATGCTTACATAATTCAGTAGCAGAGAGGTAAACAGTCGTAACTCCACTTTTAACCGATATGGAGTTAATATCATTTTCGAAGTGCACGTTTTCCATTTGTTATTGTGGAAAAAAATCGTAAGTCCCGCTTTGTTGGTTGCCTATATTTTTAATTTTGGAAAGACGGTAACTCCATGTATTAGTGGGGTAAATAATAGTATGTCCTTTTTCGTTAAGTTTACGACACAATATTTTTAGTGGTAAACAGTAGTAACTCCACGAAACGGCGTGTTGCTGATTTAGTAGTGCGTGTTTAGTATTTTAAAACGATGGAAAGTGATAAAAGACAGAGAATGTTGATAAAAATTGTTTCTAAAAGAGTTAGTGCCATAATGGAGCAGGTGAAAATTGCAAATAATAACATTGGAGGTAATTATCAATAACATGTTTTTTAAAGTAAGGTTATGTTCACATTTCTAATAAAATTAGAAGAAAATAAATTGGATATTCGATTAAATGAAACTAGAATACTTTATAAGGTTGTTTATCGGCTTGATACGGAAATCTAAAATCTCTAATGCTGAGTGCTGTTATGAAATGCGGAAAAAATGTAGTTTTGATGGAGATACGATCTTTTACCCCGCTCAAATGAGCGTATTATTTTAAACTGAATTCATTGTCACTATTACACATTGTTATAGCATGTTTCGAGTGATTTTTATTTGGGTTTAATTATAGGTCCAGTCTGCCAAAAGGGACATCAACTTTCAAGAAAACCAGTTAGTGACGCGATCTTTCATGATTATGGTAATACATTATTTTTTTAAGTTTAAAAAACTATAACTTGAATTTTCCTCAGATCAGCCGTCCCAAAAAAGTCCCAAAAAGTCAGTTTTAGAAGACGCGGTGTCAGAAAATATTCAATCATCCACTTCAAGGGGATCTCTTCTAGAATATGTTGAAGATAGTGATGATAGTTACAAGGACCCTATCTACTGTCCAAGTAGCGACAGTGGTGATGATGATCAAGAAAACGTTCATGACGAAACTGACAATGTACTAATTGCTGCACATGAGACAGAACAAGAGGAAGTATGGGATAATGAAAATAAGGCAGTACAGGATATACAAAAAGAAGTAGAACAGAAAAAAAAGTCAAGAAAACGTACGAAGCACATCGAAACCTGGCGGAGTACAAAAAGAAATAAAGCAACTTTGAGAGGAGAGGAGCATATGACAAAAAAGGGGAAAAATATTGCTGCGAAGGCAGTTAAGTCAGGCTGTGCACCTTGTAGAAGAAATTGTACTGAAAAGATTCCCGATACAATAAGAAAACAGATTTTCAAAGAATACTGGAGTGAGGAAAAGACTTGGGATGTTAAAAGGCAATTTGTTTGTTCGCACGTTGAGTCAAAACCCACTGAAGGTCGCAGACCCAAAGACAATAGTAAAAATAGAAAACAACAAACAATTAACTACTTTTTCCATATACCTTTTGAAGGTTCAACCAAAAAAGTTGTTGTGGGTAAAACGTATTTTCTGAACACTTTAGGAATTTCCGAAACAGTTGTACGAAATGCTTTAAAAAACAGACGGCAGAGATATGAGAGGACGTCATGTGCCACCCAACAAGCCACCTGAGGAAGTTCTCAATGGAGTTAGAGCACATATCAAATCTTTTCCATCTTACGAAAGTCACTACTCTCGAGAAAAAAGTAAAAGACATTATTTAGGGCCAGAATTAAGCAGAGAAAAAATGTACAGGTTGTATCTAGCCAAATGTGAAGAAGACCGCATTCCTAAACAACAAACAGTCAAGCTTTGGATATATAAAAAATGTTTTAATACAGAATTCAACTTGTCATTCAAAAAACCGTCAGCTGATACATGCGACTTATGCGACAGTTTTACTTTAAAACTTAAAGAGTCACAAAATAACGAAAAAGCACTTATCCAGCAGGAATATGAAAATCATTTGAAGGAAGCAGATAGGCGTTATAAAATTAAGAGAAATGATAAAGAACAGAGTAAGGATTCAAAAGACATAACAAAAGTGATAATGCTAGATCTGCAAAAATGTCTTCCGACCCCATACCTTTCAAATAATCAAAGCTTTTATTAACTGAAGCTATGGACTTTAAATCTAACCATTTATGATTCAACAAACAATTCGTCATATTGCTTACTATGGGATGAATCTGAAGCTGGGAGAGGAGGCAATGAAATCGCATCTACCTTGATCAAATGGACTAAAAGCATTATTGCTAATTCTTTCATAGAGCACTTAATTATTTGGTCAGATAACTGCCCCAGCAAGAATCGTAACATTATTGTGATGCTAATTTATCTATGGCTATTGAAAATCTGTCCCAATCTGAAAACTGTCGACCACAAATTTTTATTGAGAGGTCATACTCACATGGAAGCTGATCATGTACACGCGTTGATTGAAAGGGCTTTGAAGAAACAACCGACTATGGAAATATGCACTCCTTGGGACTGGCAGCAATTAATAAGGTCAACTGGTGCAACTGTCATGAAACTGGATATTCCCGATTCCAAACATGTTGACCACTTGTATAGGCAACCTAACGCTCCTTTTATCAACAGGAAGAAAAATACGAAAAAAGAAGATTTTCTAATATCAAACGTTGTTCATTTTCGAGTTGAAGCTGCTCATCCTAACATTATATTTTACAAGCTGAATTTTGATGACGAGTTCAAAACTTTAAATGTTACCAGATCTGTTCGAAACCCAGCGCCATTGCCCGATGAATTAACTAGTCTGCGCTGTAGCTTAAAGGGAATGAATCAGAAGAAGCGGGAATATTTGATGAAAAGTTTAGAATGGGTTCCTCTGCAATTTCACAATTTTTACAAAAATATTCCAATTTGTAAAGCAAAAGGTCCAGATAGTTCCGATGAAGAAATTTTGCTTTGTACATTTCATAATCTTTTTGTGTTCATTATTCATGCTAGGGATGAGCAATAAATCTGTTTTTGCAATATAAGTACATTTTAATGATTACCTGTTTTTTCAAATAGAGCTAAAAAGTCGTAAGTCCAAAATCAAGTTACAGGTAAGTATGGCTGAAATAATGGTATTGTGTACTAAACGTGCTTGAAAAGTTAAGTAGCATACCATAATGACAGCTTGGTATAGTGTTTAAAAATTAGTCAAATTTGAAAGTAAGTTAGCATTACAAGTTGTTTTCTTCTTTATTGAAAATTTGTATTTATGGACATACCATTGTTTACCTCTCTGCTACTGACTTACACTTGAAAATAATCTATTATAATCGTGTACTTTAAAAGGATCTTTCGAAACAACTGTATTTCTGAGAATATTTCAGAACATCTCCAAATAACATTGAAATAATCTGTCACCCCATAGTTGAATACAAGTGGTAGATGTGGTTCGTGACCAGAAAGGATATTTCAACTTTGCGTTTGATTTCGTTTAAATTGATATTTCTGGTTCTGAAATGACCTCTGTACGTTTGGTTACAGTATATCCACGTCGTTTCCTCAGCCACTCCCACTGAGCTCCTGTCATCGTGTCTTCGAGTAACTCATCGGCCTGCAATCACGTACAAATGACATAATTTACGGAGAAGTAATTACTTTGTTGTGAGCGTGACTGGTCCGGTTTGGCAGCGCGGCCTGTCGCGGTCGGTGGTCAGCGAAGATACACGACCAGTCGAAGACTTTGCGCTCACAAAAATCACTGTTCGATGATGCATTGGTACGATCAAAAGGACGTGCGGTATTCCTCTCCTGACACCAAGATTACTTTTTTATACTATATTCCTCATAATTTATCTTTGTACTTCTATTAGTTTTTATTACTATTATTTTTTTTCCTGTTAAGAATGTACCAGTCAGGCCCTGTCTCCGGTAATCCGATACACACAGTAAAAAGTGGCTGGAAAAATACATGCCAGAATGTAATATATAACATAATCCTGCTAGTATTATAACTTGATTGCACTGGTAATTTAAAATTTTCATGTAAAATTAGGTATATGTCCTCGACTTCTCCCGTGTTTTACAGTGAGCATGTAATTCACTGCTTTATTACATGCAATTTCCGCTGGTTTACATGAAGACTGTAAATGAATGTGATAATCAGTAAAACAAGGTATTGTTACAGCGAAATGACGCCAATTTACAGAATATTACAGGTAAAGTGTAAATTCTCCTTTGTTTAAAAGTAATTCTCCATAACGCTATCGCCATGCGCACCTACCGGCATTCGACCCAATCCTCATTCACAGTTCATATTGGTATGATGAACATCGTTGGGCATCTGGCGAAAGTAGGTTTTAAAAACATACAAGCCTACTTTTGTGTTTTATGTGAGTATGTGGGTGCCAAAATGTCATCGGATTATATATCAGGTGACTAAATAGGTACTGAGAAAAAAATATGAAACATTCATCATGAAATTATTGTCATTTGTTCATTTAGTCATTGTTCGCTCCATAATATTATGAATAATACCAGTATTTTCATAGGAAATTGATTCGAAACTTCCGTTGTCGCAGACCCAACTCTGAAGATAATTTTGAGAATTTATGCGACTTTCAAATCTCAAGTGGATAGATATCTCAATTCGAACATGAAATCGGAGAGTGAGAAATATTATTAGGTAAGCTGAACTATTTAGTAAATTTGCAAATTTAAGTATAGAGTAAGATATTTTAAATAATTTTTTAAACAACATTCAAATGATTTGAGAGTTTGAGTAATTTTCCTTCAATATATGACAATATATTATAATATCATGATGAATAAAGTATATCATTAATACTGATTTTATGTCTTTATTGCAGATTTCCCCCCTCCTTATTATTAAGGAATAAAAGCCTATATATGTAAAGTTAATTGACACTACTTGAAAACAATAGTGAAGACATGTAACAATTTCCGTTAAATCTTCAATTAGGGAAAATATCACATGAAAATACAAGTGATTATCGGGGAATATATGGAAAAGTATATTTGATGTATTTAAAAATTCATGTTGATCCAAGTTTAATTTACAACAAAAATTGTATTTTTCTGCACAAATACTTGAATATATATATATCTAATAATACATACTAAAGAATGTATGTCAATTGTCACTACTTGAATATAATGGTAAAAACACCTAATCAAACATGTAGATATCGCCATTAAATCTGGAATAATGGAGAAAATTACATACAAATAAAAGTGATAATCCATGGAATATAATGGAAATTCACATTTAAAGTCAAGTTATGTCTTCACATTATATTACATGAGGTATGTAACTTTACATGTATATGCATGGCAACGCATTACCCATATGGTATCATGTAATCTGATGGAAACAATATTTACAGTGCATCCGGAGGGCGCGCTGGTTTCGTTTACCCCAACAACCACTCCCTCTACGTTCGAAGGGTAAGTGACTATTGGGTCCGAGAATCATGTGCTCTGAGCAGACGAAGTGAACCATGGATGACGGCCTTCTGCATTCGTGCGGCTAAGATTTCTGCCATGTTACGGCAAGCCGGTATTATCTTCAAATTCGAGAGCAGTGTGTCCATCATTCCACCAAGGACCCCAATGATCAGAATGGTTTGGGCACAACCTGCAGAGTTCACAGAGAAGATCTTGATATTCAGTCCGTTCTTCCTTCTCTTTTCGAACGATGTATCTTTTGCCTGAGTGGAGAACTTGACGAAAATCATCCTACTTTGGTGGTCGAGGAGGACAACATCAGGCAATGAATTATTATCATCATTATCATTATTACTATCAATATTGAGACAAAGTGAACCAGCAAGATTCCCGCGGTTGAATGATTCTGTGTGTTTCACTATTTTCTTATATATTTGTTATAAAAGGGGTCGTCTAAGACAATGTTTCAAAATTACATTTATTCGTACAGGGTGGCTTACCCGAGGTGTTGTTTTTTCGAATGAAACCCCAGTTTATTTTCATAGATAGAAATTTATTTAAGTGAAATCGCCGAGCAATATGATTGGAGGAATTTTTTTTGTATTTCGTGCAGAAATATATTTATTAAAGTTATAGCTGAGCGCTTTCGACTAATAATAATTTACATCATCAGTGCTACTCGTCAGGTGTGCTGGTGTGCAAGTGCCATAATAACTTAAAACGTCTTGCGTCCAAAAGACGATGGAAAGTATTCAGAAATTACTATATTATAAACAATTACAGATTATAAACCTGTACCAGGATAATTAAGGATACAACAATTTTACAAGTACGTGTCTATGAAAATTTTACAGAGCTTTGACCTACTTTGGCGAAGCAACAAAATAGGTAGCTTCATTTTTGAGTAAACAAGATATGAGAATTTCAGATAATACATTTGGGAAGGTTATAACTCTCTAAGTCAAATTTGAAACTATTCCTCTCAAATTTGAGATGTTACGCTATATTGCTCCGGCAGCTCATTTTTTAATTTGAAGCAATAATGGTCAGATGGGTAAGAATCATCAGAGGTGGTATATCTTTTAAACCAAGACTCACTTTTATCACTTAGTTTGGTAGGATAATTAAAAGATGTCAGGAGGACGCCACTGAAAGTTAAAAAAATAAAGATCGGCCTAACATTTATCAAACTTAACTCCCTCTTTCAGTAGAAAAATTGACAAAAATAATCTTGTGTGGGTTTGTCACCTGAGAAGAGAGATTGAATAAATACGTATCAGTTTATATACTCAAAAATTTTAATTACGGTTCTGTAAATATGGGTAAGACTAACACAAGGATGACTGAACGCTGCTAAACATACAAATGTGAAACGTTTGGTGCCTAACGTGGCAGATGTATCAGTACCTGAAAATTTGTCCTAACCTAAAGTTGTCAACAAATCAAAAACGAATTTTGTGGTTGTAGATAGAATTTTTGAAATTACTAGTGAGCTAATTTCACATACATACATATTTTTGTTCCTGCTACAAGGTAAGGGATTCACAGGTATATTGTAAATATAAATTTCAACCTATTTTACGTATGGTACACTAAGTCATGAGGATATGTTGACACCAAAGTACATGCATGAATATCAACAAAGTAACATTTGGGGTTTGTTAAGACTTGTATATGATAAGGCACTATTTAACTTGTGTCACCTGAGTCTCGTCGTAGCAACAAAACGTTCTCACCAAGTCCACACGACGATTGATGAAAGATAAATATTGTAAGCTGTACGTTACCAAGTTGCAGCAAATGTGATCATGTTCAGTGTCCTCATCCCATGTGATACTCTGTCCACAAAAATCATATGTACCTAAACCTACCTGTGAGGAATAGTTTTTGGGTGATTTTTTAAGATTTACAGCATTCTGCTATCATATTATTTTTTGATAAAAATCTGGATTTATACGTACATAACCCATTCTTCCATTTCCTGACATGAAGGTAATAGGTTGAACAAAAAGGGAGGAAAGTGTCAAGTACTTTAATAACCATATTAATACAAAATAATCATATATTCTCTAAGAATCTCAATAAACAAACTTATCAAAAATAAAAAATTCTTCAAAACTTAAAAAATATAGGAAGGAATAAATAAAAATAGTTCAAATAAATCATGGAAATCACTTGGTACGCCGTCTTTGTTGCTTGGAGGTTTCTACTATTTCACCTATATTTTCATAAAATGCCCTATGTTCTTCTGAGATAAAAGGTAACTGCTCCCGAATATTCTGAATTTTTTTCTCAGATATATTTCCCCTTTTATTCAGAATTCTAGTGAATTCGATATCCGTTGGAGGCGAATAGTTTTTTGGAGGGTCATTTTTAAATAGAGAAACTTTTTTGAATGGAGTATACTCATCGTACGATTCTTTGTAGAGGTAGCTGCCGAACTCCTCAATACGAATCCATTTTATACCATCCCTTTTCAGTTTCTGGTTTTAGCTGACTTGATTGATCGATATCTTCATCAGAATCACTGTCTGATTCTGATTGGCTTGGTTGGTAGTCGCTGCCACTTGACAGGTAGACATCGTAAGTCCCAGGAAAAACTAAAATTGAAATCCTCTGATAAGTTTTGAAGATTCTGATAATAATTTCAAAATAGATAATTCAAATAAAGGAACAAAATTACATCTCAATTTAGGCTACTTTATAACAAATCCCTCAATGATTGGTAATAGGCATTGTTTTATTCAATCCAAACAATAACTTATATTTTTATAAATGAACAATGAAACATTCTCATTAATAGGTAGGTACTTAGTGATATTTAAAAATTGCGCCTAGTGCAGCTGAACACTATCAGTTGAATGGATTGTTTATGAAAAATCATAGAAGAAAATATTTATTCTCATCGTGACGTAGAGTTTTTATACTCAATAATTTATTTAAAAAATCTTATTTCAGAAAATAGAAATTCTGAGGAAAAAATCAGACGTAAAGAAAAGTCACTTTCATTGATTCAACTGACCGCGAACAGAAAGGATAAACAAGAATCGTATAAAAACTTGGGTCATTAAAACATTACAAATGCGTAACATTGAATATTTTTAAATGCGTACCTTCACTCGATCCGGCGCCACTCTGTACGTCATCGTCCTGAAGTGAAAAATCGGTATTGCCACCCACAGAACAAACTAAAAAGGAGTAATAACGTAATGTAGACTCCGACATATTTTTGTGTACTTACCACCGCTAGGTCCCTCCGAGACCTGCATATTATAATCTTGCAGTGTAAACAAGATCTGAGAAGTAGCTACATCTTCCGTTTCTACTTTTCTTGTAAACGTTTTAGGGATATTAAAGTTACAAATCGATCTTCAATCGTATCACATTATTTATAAAATCACAAGTCAAAGAAAATATGAACAACTTACTCGTATCGTGCTTTTCATCATAACATTCCTTAAATGATGTGAAACCAGATTCCTTCTCAACATTGTTTTCTTCATTATACGACTCTAGCGCTTTTTGCACCATTTTTTGTCCACGAGACATTTTTATTTCGATTCGATTGTACCTCGGCCAATTCGTTTCCAAATTTTGAATTACTTCCGCAGTGACATGAACCGACTGGACCCTAACACGTAAACACGTCGTTATGACGCAGCCGCACAGCCCACTCCACACATGGCACTGAAACTTATTATTGTGCAGCGGAAGAATGGGTTATTGGCACATAGCTCCTTCTTCCATAGCGTCCTTGATGTTTAATGTAAAGCCCCTTCTACCACTGTGTACCTGCTCAGATATGAAGAATAGACGCAAATCCTGACGGGGCAAGTTGAATATGCACATAACACCTTCTTCCATGATATAACCGAATATTTTCAGAAAATGTTACTTGACCCCTTCTTCCACTTGCCCCTTCAATTTTCTCTTCTTCCCATCTCAGCAAGTGTTTATGTTTATAGTTTTTATGTCCAGTACGCAAATGGGTGATAATTATTATTTGGTGTCTCTGTTGGTTAGGGATGTTTCTACAAAGCTTGATTTCTTTCAGTTTCATTCCAGATTCTGTCCATACAGATGACCAATAGTTAGAGACCACGTATTTTATATATTTATTCAGATCGCGTGAAGAAACAAAAAGTTCACCGCTACGAATGCTGCGTTGTGGATGTAGTTTGAATCCACTTGATGTATTTGGCCACACAAAAGCTGATGATAAGATTTGAAAGCGTCTGTATAGATGTGAGCGTGATCTTGATATTTACTAAGTGATGGGTGAAAGTGATTATGAAGCAGTATAGGGCTGATTTCAGATTTGTTGAATTTGGAGGTATGGTGGTAAGGCAATAAGTCAAGGCGTTGTGCCTGAGTTGTTATTGGGGAGTGTGACTGGGTAACTCACATCCAATTCGAAGCTGAACTCATTGATCCCCTGATAGAAATGGTGTGTACGACTCCTTCGGTTTTCATGAAAATTGCAAAAACGGTTTGAAAAGGTGTGATACATTGAATGCTGACTACTAATTTTGATTAGTGATTACCTGGAAAAGTTAGTTCTTATTATTGATTGCAAAGGAGTATATGAATGATAATTCAGCCCATATATTCACCCGAAGACCACTGTGTTAGCCAAGAAAAAAATACTCTCATTTATGTTAGCAATAATATTTTTATAATAATCGATTCCCTTTTCCCTCAACAATACGTTAAATCCCATAGATATTCGTAAACCGAACACACTCCTGTTGTCCGGAAAAGCTCAGAGGAAAATTATCGCAAATCCCGTTCGCGAAATCGCTAAACCTCCATCAAAACTCACCCAACGGTATGCACACAATCTCTTCTGCGTATTCGACCATCGAGCCTATACCGCCCCCTTTCCCCGCCTCATCCCGTTGCCAAAACGCCGTGAAATCTAAAAGTTCGGGGAGAACATCGTTTTAAAAAGCGGGCACGACGAGCGAAAGAGCTCGGCAAAACAAATAAAGGGATGTTGTTCATTCCGTTTATTTTGGAATATTTGAAAATCATTACAAGCCGTGGCAGGGCAATAAATTGCAGGACTACGGGAAATTATTTCCGGCAGGAATAGCAGGAATGCGTTCCGATCCTGCCAAAGAGCAGGAGCGTGGTTCGAGGGGGACTTGGGGGAGTTTTAGTGATAGAACAGTTGGGAAGTTTGTATGTTTTGTTTGAGTTTCTAGGAAGATGAACAATAACAGTTGTTTTTGTGGATTTCATTGATTTCGTTGAATTTGAAACAGACAGTTTTTGTGATGATTATAACTAAATCAATCAAACGCAATAGGGAACAATCGTGTTTTTTATTTTTTGAGTTTACTGCAACAATTCGAATGTCAAATATAATTCCTCAAACCTATTTTCTCTTTGATGATCTCGAGGTTGAATAACTTTCCCCAAACACTAGCGCTTATTGTGGCTGTTTTCGCATTATTGAGTAATTTTGTCACTTTGAGACAAATATTACACGGTCTTTAAGAGCCCTCTAATGGTGAATGTTTGAACTGTGTGAAGTAACAATGTTCACATCCGTCAGAGTCGCTATAGGAGTACATTTTCAAATCGGATGAAAGAAGTAGCATTTTTTTTACGAATGAGGAAAAAGGAAAAAATATCAAATCCTGAGTATGTCACTCAACTTCTCGGATGGTTATATTCATTTGCAAATAAAAATATTTCAGAGGGGACACATGCATGTTCCCCATCGAATACAGATTCAAGCATGAAAGTTTGTATAAATTGTGTTGCTGAAGACTTGCTGGCTCAATAGGGAATATGCCTAATTTTTTTTTATTTGTTTAATCAATTGTTTTACTTCGTTACAACATAGTAAAAAATATAAATACGGTTGAAAGTCTTAGAATTTATTTTTAAAATAATATATAAAATACCGATTGAATTTTATGAGGCGCCGTTTGGGTAAAAAGTATTTTTGCAAATATATAAAATTTTGTGTCAATATATTTATTAGTCGGAGCAATATTTTTATTTTGCTTGTCAATATATTTATTTTTGATCAAACACAATATATTTACGTTTCAGGTGTATTCCAAATATACAAAAACGTGAATTCCCATATATTTATAAATTCGATCTATTTTATATCGTCAAGAGATGGCGCACCAACGCGATTTGGTACAGTATTTGGCAACAGGGCGAAGTAAAGTACATAAATTAGCTAATAGATGGCGGCCGAATGTAACTGAATCCCAAGGAGACTAAAATTTAACAAGGAGTGTTTGATTCTCATAAGAGATGAAAGAACATTTGTGACGAAATGTGACGTAGTAGGACGTGTCATGGCCGCCGTTCTCTATAGACAGTGACGGACTAGCTCTTGGTATATGAGAGTTACTGCTGACAGTTTTGTTGCTTGGTTCGAGTTCGACTCTGTATTCATGCCCAAGTACGTCACTATGACGCGTTGATGCTACAAGATTATGATTGGATAGAGCTTATTAAACCCTCCTTGTTAAATTTTAGTCTGCTTGATTGAATTCTAGAAGGCTTTGGCCTTCTTACGGGTATGGCCAATAGGTGGAGTCTAAATAGTTACAATATTCCAAAAACTCCACAAAAATTATGTCCGTTGTTTGTTGAACTAGTGACACATGTCAAAAGTCAATAATTATGTAATTGCCGTCATTGGTAATGTTTTTAAAGTTTCAAACATAGTTTTAGTTTAGCAGATTCACAGAAAAGAAAGCAGAAGTCCCAAAATCTTCTGATGAGCCCTGCTGTCACTGATGCAACTTAGGAATATCTTGGTTACCTTTTTTACTGATACAAATATTCCTTTCTTCTGAAAGTGAAGTACCTATTGTGCAGTGAAAAACTGCAAGAATACGGACAAAAGTCATGAATTATATTGAGAGCTTGTTTTACCCACTTGTTACTTGTTACCCCAGTCACAGAACAGAACACAGAACTGAAAAGTAGATAGCTGCTGTGCTACTGACATCTGTTATCCACTTTAGGTACTAATGACTTCTCCCGGTTGCAATATCCTCAAGCTGTAACAAATCGCGTAGGTAGCGCCATCTCTTGAGGACATAAAATAGATCGAATTTATAAATATATGGGAACTCATGTTTTTATATATTTGAAACACTTGAAACGTAAATATATTTTGTTTGATCAAAAATAAATATATCGGCAAGCAAAATAATAAATAATGCTCCAACTAATAAATATATTGACACAACTTTTTTATATTTGCAAAAAGACTTTTCACCCAAACGGCGCCTCATAGAATTTGACCTATTTGAACGCCTCCATTTTCGCGCGCTGTGGATGACGTCACATGGCGCGATCAGTGTTGTTCTTCTTCAGTGTCGTTCGTTGAGACGTACTCTGATTGCTCTACTTGCTTGAAGTTGATATTTTATAAAAGAGTAAGACAAATGCAGTACAAGTATTAGAGAGAGATGAACATATGTGAAAGTGATCTCGATCAACCAGAGCAGTCTTCAATGAACAAGCCTTTCTATTGTTATGGCAATTGACTCTATTGACAGTTATCAATTAGGTTAGGGATTTGCAGTTTCAATCGCTATTAGGATAATGGAAAATGCTAAAAAACCATTTTATAGGTATTGACTAGTACCGGAATGCCAAAACACAATTATAAGTACACCAAGATAAGTATTTTTTTTCTGTTCCAAGAGATGCGAAAATACGTAAACAACGCACACATAAAAACATTTTCTTCATTGGAGATGATACATTTGTTCAATTCTGAATTCTTGAAATGATAAAATGCTTTCTTCTTGTAAAATAATATATTTGATACAAAATTATTGCATATCTCTAATGTAGAAAATCATATATTTGAAACATTTATTTGGTGTTACCAAATATTCGTTATTCAAGTAATTAAGAGTATTCAGGAAAGAAAACTGCAAGTCTTGAAAAATATACACAATATTTCTTGTTCCAAGAAAATATATCAAGTATTTCTTCATTAAAGAAATCTTCTTCATTGGATATAGGTAATACATTTTCAATTTTAAACTCTCAAATTGAGAAAACGCGTACATTCTTTATCTTCTAAAGTAAAGTATTTCATACAGTGTTATTCAAAATCTCTAATGTAAAAAATTATTTAATAGAAATATTTATTCACTTTTACTAAATATGTTTCAATCAAGTAAGTAATTATAACATAATTCAGGAAACAAAATTACAATTATTGACAGATATTGGTAACTCAATATCTCTTGTTCCAAGACACCATATAAAGTATTTCTTCATTGAAGAAATGTGCCAAAAATTTGTATCATGAGAAGTAAATTTCGAATGCAATTTTCTTGAATTAACAATTATGCATTCTTGAATATCATTTCTTTCTCCTCTCAAAGGTATTGTTGCCAAAAGTATGATTACGTACCTATTCATGATTATTTAGCATAGGTAAGGTAACTATCGCTTCAACCAAATTAGTTGTTCTCATTCCTTTCTATAGTTACCTAGGAAGCCATCACACAAACACCAGCTGTAGCAACATTCATTAGTTGTAGGTAGGTATATCTACCTGTTTCCAAAGAACTAAAGTGCCTACGTATGAGTAGCAACCAACATCAATACCACTAGGTGTACGTTTGGTCCGGAAAAAAAGTGCAAAAGAGACACTATATTTAATAGCTCAAAGCATTAATACATAATTATTATACTAATTCTCAAGTCCGTGAGGACGTGAGATCACGACCTGCAATCTGCAATTTCAATTACGAAAATCGGCAACAGTGTTTCCCAAGTCGTCCAAGTTGCACCTGTTGATTGTTGATCGCACTTCTAAGTTCCACACCGGCCACTACGCACTATTCGCAGTCGCACCCCTCTTTGCCGGCTGTTTTCTGTTTATAGTCGAAGCTATTATTACTCGAAAATGGTTCATGGTTCATATTCAAAGTGGTATTTAGACATCTCAAAGTATTTTAGTATTTGGAATTGGATATGGAAGAAAAACTGAGGGGTTGGTGAATCTCTGAAGAGATTATTGATAATTTCAAAGGTAAGTGTAGGACATAATATCAAGATAAGGTTAGGTCAAGTTTCTATATAATATATTGTACAATGAGCATGAAATGACATACATTTTCCAGGAGTAGGTATATGAAATTTTGTAGTACGAGCGTACAATATACTATCCTGACTTGCTCTTGATAATTTACAATTGTCACTAGACCAAAATCGCACTATGTAATGGAAAACACTACAAATATATAAATAAAAACAAATTTTCTATGAAAGACGACTAGCACAGTATATATATCAACACAGATAAATTTCATAACGTGCCATGTGACGTCATTCTTCGTTTCGACCAATGGTGATGCGTTTCGCAAATTTGAATTCCGCGCGCTTATTATGCACTTTTTGATTAAAGTTTAATGGAGTTAAATACAAACTAAATGATAAACTAATGGTTTAGATGTAATGTCAAGACAATAAAGTATATGAGGTAAAAAAATCAAGTAAATTTAAATCACTTGCATAGACTTGTTACTTGAAATATAATGTTCTTATCAAAATTGAATATATCAAAAAATGGTATGGTGATCTTTGGTATAAGTCATACAATATGATCATAATTTATCGAAGTTCATCTACAAGAAATGCCCAATTCACAGTGGATATTCATTCTCCAATAGTATGAACAATGTGCTGTACTATTGGGATCAAACACGAGCCAAAATGCTTGATTTTTCGTTGAAATATGCTGTATGGTATTGGCAGAAATTTTGTCAGCTCGAAGATGTAATATAATATTTATAACTCCATCATTAATATTTCCAATGATAATTATTGATTGAAAGTCTGATTTTGTAGAGGTTTTTTCTGATTCCGTTTCGACAGATTTGTTCACAATTTTGATCTCTATGCTTTTCGAAATTTTCAAGCGCCCCCAGCGCGATCTGTAGAGTAATTACAATTTATCTTCAGTAATAAAATCCCGGGAAAATGCAGAATTTTACAAAACTACTTTTAAACTGTGCAAGCTCGAGCAGGCTCTCGTGGTGTTTCTCAGCAACACAGTTTTCGTGACTGGCAAGGTGACAGTATTTTGGAAATTCTGATGCATTCTGAAGAGATATTCGATAATTTCTATTTCAATAGTGTATACACGAACTCAAACCATATTTAGAGTAATGATATATGGATATCATTTTGCGTACCTGGCGTCTTTCGGGAGTCAAACCGACCTTTTGTTCATTTACCATTATTGTTGTATCTATGGAAATGTAGAACTCAGGAATCTAGTTGTCATTGGTTTAGTTTGAGCAAATGATTACATTGGATTGGTTTATATAATAAGGGAGAAATTGTCAATGTAATGCAGTTAAAAATATTTTCTGTCTTATTGCTTCAAATCAAACCGTTTAAATCTATCTAGGTATGGGTACCATTCATATCCACACTTCAACTTGATATTTCGAATTCATAATGGTAAAAAACTATTTCCGTGATTAGAAATAATGTAGATGGTTAAAAAGATGAGCCACAGATATATCCCGAAAAATTTGTTTTCTATATTTTGAGTATAATTTTAAATAATAATTTCTAAAGTTTTCATGAAGTATTTGCAGTTTTTCTTTGTATGTATCTGTTGAACCTCCCCAAGCAAGTATGACGTACGGCAATCTAGTCTGAATGAGTGCTTTAAAACAATTCAACGTTAGTTAGACTAAAAACTTCAGTTAAATATTTAACACGTCCTAAAAAGTGGTTTGAGAGTTTAGGCGACATTTTTCTACATGAAAAGTCCACCTCAAGTGACAGTCAACAGTCACCCCATAGTGGTTAATACAATTTGATTTTATTTAAAAAAAAATTCATTATTTGGAATTTCTAATTCAAGGTAATTTGAAAAACTATTTTTATAGAATGTCTAATTCAGTTGTCCGCTTCAGGTTACTTCAAAAAACAATGTCAACAGTGTCCGCAGAATCATATACACAATATACAGCGTGTCTCACAGTCGATGGTAGGTTAGACGTTTACGGTAAACGCAAAGCAGGATTTCCCTGAAAATTTCACATCTTACATTTTGATACCTGACCTATCGATCTAAAATATTTTCAGCTTTGCGGCGTTGCCACGTCTATCAAAAAAAACTAGCAACTTTATTTTTTTAAATAGAACACCCCGTATATTAACTAATTTTTTGAATCGCTCTTTCATTATAATACTTTTTTGTAAATAATGTCTTATACCTATCTCTATCTGTTTTCGAAATAAAAAATAATTTTTGTTAAATATGGTCCAAAACATAGCCCTAATTGAACTTTAGTACATCAGTTCTCTCAATTCATGAAAAGTTGATATTTTGATTATAGGTTGGACAAATTCGAAGTATTTACTTAACACCAAGAAATCGACTCCATATCATACAGGGCATGCTAAAATTACTGTTATTTCCATAATGCATAAAAGTGGTCAAAAGTTCATTTTTTCAAATGAAACCCCCTGTACATTACTCGATAAATTGAAAGATGATGAAAAATGCTTCAAGATGATATATCATGTCCCTATACCTAAATTATCAACTTTTCTTAATAAAATTGCTTTTTAAGAATTTGGTTTTAGGTAACAGTGGATTTGTCAAGCTCATAACAGTTTGGTAACTTTTATAAGTAATTTACGAATAGTTTTTGACGGTGTTTCAAATTATCTTCCAAAGTGAATGCAAATATCGATTATTCAAACAAAGTTCTTATGAAATTATTTATTATACACGGACAGTGTGATCAAATCATTGCCAGAACTTGCAGAAATTTCAACCAAATGTATCCTGAATTATCACCAATGAACTAGAGGAAGTATGTAAGATTACAAAATAATTTTCTAAACTATGGCTGAAAGTTTCCAGGGAGCAACTGTTCAAAAACCAGGCATTTCTAGGTAAAAAGTACGATTTTCTGGAATATAACATGTGAAAGTTCAGAAAAAAACGGAATTAGAAGGATTAAAAATAACAAAATTGTAAACAAAATATCACATTTTTACAATAAATGCTGGAAATGTTGTCCATTACATTCTAAACATTTAAAAATATTCTTTTGTACGCGACTTGTCGTTGCTTTTTCCATTTCATGGGGATCTAGATCTTCAATACACCGCACTATTCGCCGTCGCAATTCTTCTTTGGTAGGCACTGGAGTACTGTACACCCTTTCTTTTAAAACACCCCATAAAAAAGTCAAGTGGCGTGAGATCGGGTGATCTCGGTGGCCAATCCCACGGCCCTAAACGCCTAAACCAACGATCGTCAAACATTTGGTGAAGTTTCCTGGAATCTTCCTGAGTGCAATGAGCTGGCGCTCCGTCCAGTTGAAACCACGAATTCCTATATTCCTCTAAAGGCAAGTTTTCAAGGAAATCGGTAACAGTCGTCCGTAAAATATGAAGATATCTCTCTGCATTCAGTGTGTTTTCATAAATAAAAAAGCTAATTTTATTTTTCTTCAAAATACAAAACACATTCAGGGAAAATTTTTCTTGAAAACCCATTTCTTTTGTCACATGAGGATTATGATCAGCCCAAAAATGTTTATTCCTTCTATTAAAAATGCCATCCCTCGTAAATTTTGATTCGTCGCTCCAAATTATTTTTGACAAAAATTCCCGATCTTCCTGTATATGTATTAGAAGGGATTCGCAAAAATGCACTCTGCGTTCAAAGTCTTCTACTTTGAGAGCTTGAACTTTGGTAAATTTATACGGATGCATTTTGTGATTTTCCAAAATTCGTTGTACTCAAGCATGTGATACACCCAAATCTTTTTCTGCACTGCGAACGGAAGCTTCTGGATATGCATAAAAATATGCCAAGACATTAACAGTATTTTCCTCATTTAAAGTAACAGGTTTTGGTAATGTTGAAGGCGCTTTTAACTTTGAGCCATAGTTAAGGAAATTATTTTGTAATCTTACAAACTTCCTCTCGTTCATTGGTGTTAATTCAGGATACATTTGGTTGAATTTTCTGCAAGTTCTGGCAATGATTTGATCACACTGCCCGTGATAATGAATAATTTCATAAGAACTTCGTTTGAATAGTCAATAGCATTCATTTTTGGCGATTTTTTAAAACACCGTCAATAACCATTAGTTTATTACTTATAAAAGTCACCAAGCTGTCATAAGCTTGATACTTCCACGGCCACCTAAAATCAAATTCTTTAAATATTTTATACAACTGCCCGAACTGTCATTAAAAATCTCTTTAATAGAAACAATCAGAATATCTACTTAGAAAGAATCATTTAGAAAATTTCACACATGTATTTGGCAGTTTGTGCAATTGGTAATATTCATTCCCTGTGAAGTAACTGACGAAGTACCTATTATTCAATTCAACTGTAGAAAGTCCTTTATGAATAACCAATAATAACATTTGAATAAACATGTGCGCTGGTGTATGTAGTTGAAGCATCTGCCTTGTAATCCAAAGATCGTGTGTTTGAATCCCATAGACCTCATTCATTTTTTAGTTTTTTTTATTACTAGCTGTAACTGTTGTACACAAAAATGTGTATGATACATGGATTTGCTCCACTCGCTGACGTTCGTTTCGCAATATTCCCCACTCATATCATAAATAACTATTTTTCCACAAAAACGGCTTTATTAAGAAAAGTTGATGATTTAGGTAAAGGGACATGATATATCATCTTGAAGCATTTTTCATCATCTTTCAATTTATCGAGTAATATACAGGGGGTTTCGTTTGAAAAAATGAACTTTTGACCACTTTTATGCATTATGGAAATAACAGTAATTTTAGCACGCCCTGTATGATATGGAGTCGATTTCTTGGTGTTAAGTAAATACTTCGAATTTGTCCAACCTATAATCAAAATATCAACTTTTTATGAATTGAGAGTACTGATGTACTAAAGTTCAATTAGGGCTATGTTTTGGACCATATTTAACAAAAATTATTTTTTATTTCGAAAACAGATAGAGATAGGTATAAGACATTATTTACAAAAAAGTATTATAATGAAAGAGCGATTCAAAAAATGAGTTAATATACGGGGTGTTCTATTTAAAAAAATAAAGTTGCTAGTTTTTTTTATAGACGTGGCAACGCCGCAAAGCTGAAAATATTTTAGATCGATAGATCAGGTAACAAAATGTAAGATGTGAAATTTTCAGGGAAATCCTGCTTTGCGTTTACCATAAACGTCTAACCTACCATCGACCGTGAGACACGCTGTATTACTCCTGCTGTATTCATGTTGAAGAAGTTATTCTCATAAATAATGAAGAGCAACAGCCTGTGCTTCGAGGTACGTCACATTTCACAATTCTTCCTGAGTTGATTCCTGATGTTTGTTTGCCAGATCAATACCTACATTTGAAAAAAATTGTTCGAAGTTTCAGCAATTTCTAATTTTTCATCTGATTTTCTGCCGTTCGTCAATCTGATTTATTTCATTTCCATAATATGTACTTGAATTATTAGTTATCCAAAGATGTTTAGGAATGGTTTTATTTATTTGAATTTATATTTTGTTAACAATTATTCACGTTTTACTCACCAACATATTCAATGTAGTTTTGAAAGATTTCAACTTTTGCCAGAGGCATTCGCTTCTTTGATTTTTCAGTTTCTTTTTGCATAATATATCCCTTTCTATATTTGGCATACACTCATCCGCTCATTAAACCTTTAGTTATTCATTATGATTTGTGTCTTCTGTTTATAGATCAACTCAAATTGTGTTAGTACAATGCGTATCACAAAATTAAATACTTCATGAGACTGAGTACTATAAGGATTTCATTATAGTACTGAGGATTTTTATGAGAACATATCTTGGTGTACTGGGCACATTACTGAAATTGAGCTACGTTTACATCATTTACCGACTACTAACTGTAATGCAACCAGAAATCTGTTTTTGAAGATATCGTTGGAATATAAAATTTTGTATGGAATTCTGATCATAAACAATCATTTTGGTACACGCCGTGTCATCAGACGAGGCTAACGCCTCGTCTGATGATCTTCACAGCTAGTAATTATGATCCATATATCACAAATATCTATTTTGAACTTGACAATGAAGGCACATCATTAGGCAATCAAAAGTCACCCCTTCTATCCACGGCCCCTTCGATTCGCGTCTCAACGACGCTCGATTTCTTTCTAATTAAACTCGGAGCGGAGCGCGAGCAAACACACCGACCGACCCCGATGAGCAGAAAAAACACAATCGTCCTAATTGGACATAACCGAAAACATTAATGTCGGCACTAATTCGCCATCTCGTCCGATGTTGGTTGTGGGCCGCGGGGCGAAGCGGGTCCGTTTCTTTAGTTTGCTCTCTAATGGTCATTCGGAGATGTTTGATGCTTAGGTTGGTACGTGACCGCACGGCAGATGAACAGAGAAGAAGACGAGGAGGACGACTTATAGTGCCGGAAAAGGAGATCGAGTTCTGTGGTCTTCGGATGTGCGGAAACTTGATACCTCACATTGGCCGAATCATGATTTCATGTTGTGACCATATGGATATATTGAAAATGTAAAAATAATTTGAAACCAATATGAATGAATATCGAAAAATAATAATTGATTAATAATATTGCTGGAAAGTTGGTTCATCCTATTCTAACTGAAGATTGTCACATGTAATATTGGGTCAATATTAGTTCAATAATTCTCTCTGCTCACCGTTTTCCGCTTTCTGTTCTCCTCACTCCGCTCTCCGCTCTCCGCTCTCCGCTCTCCGCTCTCCGCTCTCCGCTCTCCGCTCTCCGCTCTCCGCTCTCCGCTCTCCGCTCTCCGCTCTCCGCTCTCCGCTCTCCGCTCTCCGCTCTCCGCTCTCCGCTCTCCGCTCTCCGCTCTCCGCTCTCCGCTCTCCGCTCTCCGCTCTCCGCTCTCCGCTCTCCGCTCTCCGCTCTCCGCTCTCCGCTCTCCGCTCTCCGCTCTCCGCTCTCCGCTCTCCGCTCTCCGCTCTCCGCTCTCCGCTCTCCGCTCTCCGCTCTCCGCTCTCCGCTCTCCGCTCTCCGCTCTCCGCTCTCCGCTCTCCGCTCTCCGCTCTCCGCTATCCGATGTCCGCTTTCCCCTCTCCGCTGTCCAATCTCCGCTCTCCTCATTCCGATCTCCGCTCAACGCTCACTGCTATCCGCTCTCAGTTCTCCGCTCTCTATCGTACTGCACTTTCTTTTCCAGTATTTACGAGGATATATTGAAAAATTCTTATCCTACTATAGAATCAAACAAAATTTCAATTTCAAAATATTTTATTACTCAACATATTCTCCTCTTAATTGGAAACATTTATTACAGCGAACCTGCAACGTCTCTAGACCTTTAAAAAAAATGTTTCTTCTTGCTCCTCGTTGGAAGACATGAGATTTGTGTGCAGGGTCGTTGTCCTGCAAAAACAAAACACCTTTGGATAGCTTTCCGCGTCTTTTCTCTTTAATTTTTTCCCGTAGAGTGGTCAGTAATGTCGAATAGTAATCTCCAGTTATTGTTCTACCCTTATCTAAAAAATCAATCATGATTACTCCATGGCAATCCCAAAAAACTGAAGCAAGAACTTTTCCAGCAGATTTTTGGACATTAAACTTCTTAGGTCTTGGAGAACCAGAGTGTCGCTGTTTCATCGATTGTTGTTTTGTTTCTGGATCGTAGAAATGTACCCGAATCTCATCCATAGTAACAATTCGGTTTAAGCAGTCTACATCGTATTCAAATCGAGCACAGATCGAACGCGATGCTACTACCCTTGCTCGCTTTTGGTCAACATTCAAACATTTGGGGATACATTTTCCAGCAATTTTTCTCATGTCCAAATTGACCTGAACTATATGATGAACGCATTCGTATGAAATATTCAGTGCTTCAGATATCCTTTTTAGCCCAATTCGACGGTCTGTTAAACTCATGTCATGAACTGCATCGATATTTTTGGGTACTGACACAGAAACTGGCCTTCCCGATCGGTCATCATCTTCAATGGAAAATTTACCTCTTTTGAAGTCCAATTTTTCACGGTCGCATACGAAGGACATTGATCACCAAGGGTATTAAGCATATCTTCTTAAATCTGCTTACTTCTTAACCCTTTTAAATACAGGTACTTGATGATGGCTCGATACTCCAATTTTTCGATTTTCACAATTTCGCTGGAAAATTTTTTTCATTCAATTTATTGCGTGACTCTGGTTTACTTTTTTGACGTCAAACTTTACACTGACACTTCTAATAAGTTATTGTTCGTTGCTATGGTAACGCAATATTTTGTTTATGCAGGGAACTGGTCTAGGCTAACTAGATATCAATACATCCTCGTATAATCCATTTCCTCCTATTTTCTTTTCAACTTTCCTCTCATTTTCTGTTAGATTAATACAAACCGTATTTTGATTTTCTTCAATTACGTAATTGAGAGCAGCAAAACCAAATATCACTCACACTTTACATTTCATAACCAAGCCAAGAGAATTTTAAAAATGAAATGAGTAGAAATTTTGTACTGACGATAGATACAGGGTTGTTTCCAAATGACACTCACAAAGTCTGCCTGTAGATACCACTCATAAAATTGGAAAAAATTATGTGTAGAATGATGGGTCCAACATGAATAGTTTCCAAAATACAGGGAGTTGAAGTTTTAACAAAATATATTTGATTGCTTCAATACGGTTTGAAATATTGATTTGAAATTCAGCAGGTCATTTTGAAAAGTAGTGAAAAAATGGATTTTAGAAAAAAGTCTTGTTTCATATCTATATCCAGTGTTGTGCAGTTAGAAGAATATAACCTTTTTTTCACACCATTTCCTACTGTCATCGTTTTCAAAGCTATTTTTAATTTTGTTTAAATTGCTTAACAGTTTTTACGTAAAAAACGAGAAACCGTTACATACCGAGAATCTTGTAGTTTTTGTTTAATGTTTTTATCAAGCCTGCAATATCGCTTTTTATCAGTGAAATAACCAACAATATTTTTCTTGGATTTCTTTAACAAATTCTTCTTAATTTTTGATAACTACTAAACTTTTAGTGGAATTCTTCTACTAATGCTAAAATATTGTCAACACTTCCAAACATACTAGAATTTTAATGATTAGAAAATGTTGTAGTACCTAATTTTGAAGACGGTTCTGAAATATTGTGAAACAATATTTTTTATAAACCATTGATTTCATTAACAAAATAATTAATGGATTTACTTAATTGAATGATATCCGATGCAGAATTAATGTCATCCTAAACAGCCAACAAATTACAAAAGATATTCAACGTTTCGTCCATTTACATTAATACATAATATGCAACGTTTTCTCATTGAAACTCGCATACCTTGGAAAGACTCGCGATTGCCAGAAAAAAATCCTGTAGCCGCATGGATTCTTGCTCTCAGTTCTTCCTCCATGTCTGCTATAGCATCGTTCGCACGGGACTTCATGTAACACCTCAGAAAATATTTATTGGATTCAAATCTGGTGACCTCGTAGGCCACATGGGGTTCACCACGCCTTATCCAGTTATTTCCGAGTTGTTGGTTTAGAAGTTGTCTGACTGCTAGATAATAATATACAGATGCCCCATCGTGCTGAAACCATACGTTTCCCATAATTGCTCTAAAATGTTATGGTGCAACGTTGTTCAATAAGTCAAGCAGGATCTCTCTCAAGAAATTACAGTATATCGCCATTGTGTTGATTGGGTAATGAATATGGACCCACTATACAATCTACAAGAATGCCTGCCCATACGTTAACCGAGAATTTTTCCTGAAATCCCCGTTCTCGAATAACATATGGATTTTCGTCAACCCAGACATGGCTATTCCTTGAATTGAAAATTCCATTATGTGTGAATTTGGCTTTATCTGCAAATAAGCCAATTTCGGTAAATTGCCAATCTTTCAAAAATTTTGCCTGTACCAATTGACAAATGCCACTCTTTGAGGATAATCTGTTGCTTTTAGGGCATGAACTCTTATGAGGATAAAACATTTGTTCATTTACAACTCTCCACACAGTTTTGTTACTTACATTTATAGATTTGGCAATGGTACGTGTGCTTAAATGGTCTGTTTTCAATACGATTGAAAATATCCTCCTCAAACTGCACAGTTCTTACATTTCGTTTTCTACCAATACCTTCTAATTTTGAACTGAATTGTCCGAACTGACGAAATCTCCTGTCAATTTGAGCACACGTTGTAGGACATGGTAGTGAAGTAGTTATTGAATAAACCCAATAAAATGTTGGCTATATCATCGATAAAAAGCTATCTTGCAGACTTTTGTTATATGGTTGATTCGTTTTTGCCTGAAAACTGTTAAGCAATACAAAAAAAAATATTTAAAATTGCTTCAAATGCCATAGGCGTAGAAAATGGGGGAAAAAAAGTGACGTACTCTCCTGCGTACCACTCGATCTAGATATGAAACATAAATTTTTACTAAAATATATCTTTTTACATTTAAAAACGACATTTCGAATTTCCAAATAATATATTAATCCGTTTAGAAGTTATCAAATAAAAACAATTATTTTTTTAATATTAGCCCCCGATATGCCAAAATGTTGGACCCATCATTCCTTATGTCATATTCTCCATTACGAGAGGTATCTACAAGTAGACGTTGTGAGTGTCATTTGGAAATACCACTTATATCATCTAATTGACCCGCACTATATTTCGCCGTTTTCCTTCAGAGCAGAGTGTATCCTCATCCGCTTTTCATCTGCGTGTATCGCCTCGATCTGATGTTTACCGAGAGACACTGTCGGTTCCCAGTACAATTGGGTTTCGTTTTCATTCGCATCGACAACAAATTCGAGCTCTATCAATTGTTTGTTTATGCGTTAAGGACGAAGGGGAGCGAGGAGGACGAAGGGGAGAGAGGAGCTCGAATCGGTTTTCGTTTCGTTTTTATCTCGTGCGAATAATGGAGATTCAAATGCGGAAGAACTTGAGATTTCTGTTCACGTTTTGGTGTTATCCGGGATCTTGATTGGCCCATTGAAGACATTTGTATTTTTGTTTGTACTGAATGTCACACCACTCGTATTCTTTCAAAATGGCATTTTATTCTCTTTTTTCGGTTTCCACTTTTCTCTTTCCGCTCTCCACTCCCTTCTCCGTACTTCATACTCTTTAATCAATACCAATTACAGTAATACATAAAATATGGAGTGATACAGTATACTTAAATCTACTTAAAACTACTTAAATATAGTATCGAATCGTTTTGGATCGGGAAATTATAACAGATGATCACTTAAGTTTACAAGCTTCCAATGATTATTTTTTTTAGAGTTTCTAGAATAATTCACGACATTTCTAACGAATACCAGATTTTTCTTCAATTTTAATAGATCTAATCACATTTTTTTGAAAGAATTGACTAACGAGTTGCTCTACTTCAATAAAACAAAGTCACGAGCTCAAATTGTAAGCCCTCACACAAGTAACTTACGGTCTTCCATATATTAATTTTCATCAAAAACTCAAAAACCGCATTCCCAGTATTCATTTTTCGGACGTCGATATTTTTTGAGTGAAAAACTCCATTCGGAAAACTCGCTAAATAATTTCATACAGCATGCGAGCAAAAATAATTTGCCTGGCAGCTGTTGCAATTACTCGATATTTTCCGGATCATCGGAAAATTACCGGAACGATTTACACGGCGCACTGGATGTACTAGTAGCCCTAGCACTCGCCCTCACCCTTGGCTATTCGCGGTTTTGTTTTTTCCAGTTCTGAAACAAATTTCAATTTCTCCCGTGGATGAATAGGGACTTTTTTTATTGCATAATGCTGGGAGTTTTTCAAACGTGTTCATTCGAAAAAGTTTAATTTATAAATCCTTTTAATTTTGGTATATATACTGGTTCAAAATGAACAGGTGCTTTATGTGCAAATTAAAAACAAATTGAAGTTAGGGAAGGCAATCAGGAGTAAGTATTACAGAAAAATTTTGGCTCTGGGACCAAAGAGATGGACATAAAAGCAACGAAGGAAATGGCGAGGCCAAAACAGCGATAGGGCAAACTAGCGATATGCAAAATGGCGATAAGATGAAACAGCAACAGCAGAAATAGCGATAGACAAGACAGCTACAAGAAAAAAAAGGGACAAAACATAACAGCGACGTCAGAAATAGCGACAAACAAAACAACAACAAGACAAAATAGCTACAGCAGAAATAGCGATACAATAATCAACGACAAGACAAAACAGCGACAGCAGAAAAAGCGATAGACAAAATAGCTACCAGACGAAGTAGCGACAAAACATAACAGCTACTGCAAAAATAGCGACAGACAAAACAGCAACAGCATAAATAGCAATAGAATAAACAGCTACAAGACAAAACAGCGACAGCTGAAATGGCGTTGGATAAAACAGTTACAAGACAAAATAGCAACAAAATATAACAGTAACGGCGAAAATAGTGACAGACGAAACGGCGACAAGACAAAACAGCAACAGCAGAAAAAGCGGAAGACAAAAAAGCGAAAAGACAAAATAGGAACAGCAGAAATAGCAATAGCTTAAACAGCGACAAGACAAAAGAGCGACAGCAGAAATAGCGATAGACAAAACATCGACCAGGTAAAAAAGCTACAAAACAGAACAGCAAATGCAGAAATAGCGACAGACAAAACGGCGTCAAGACAAAACAGCAACAGCAGAAATAGCGATAAATAAAACAGCTACAAGACAAAATAGCGACAAAACATAACAGCGACGACAGAAATAGCTACAAACAAAACAACAAGACAAAATAGCAACAGCAGAAATAGCGATAGAATAATCAGCGATAAGACAAAACAGCGACAGCAGAAAAAGCGATAGACAAAATAGCTACCAGACGAAGTAGCGACAAAACATAACAGCTACGGCAAAAATAGTGACAGACAAAACAGCAACAGTAGAATAAACAGCTACAAGACAAAACAGCGACAGCTCGAATGGCGATAGACGAAACAGTTACAAGACAAAATAGCGACAAAACTCAACAGCAACGGCGGAAATAGCGACAGACAAAACGGCGACAAGACAAAACAGCAACAGCAGAAATAGCGGAAGACAAAATAGCGACAAGACAAAACAGCCATAGAAAAAATAGCGATAGCTTAAACAGCGACAAAACAAAAGAGCGACAGCAGAAATAGCGATAGACAAAACATCTACAAGACAAAATAGCGACAACACAGAATAGCGAATGCAGAAATAGTGACAGACAAAATGGCGTCAAGACAAAACAGCGACAGCAGAAATAGCGATAGACAAAACAGCTACAAGACGATATAGCGACAAAACATACTAGCGACGTCAAAAATTGCGACAAAAAAAACAGCAACAAGACAAAATAGCAACAGCAGAAATAACGATAGACCAATCAGCGACAAGACAAAATAGCGACAGCACAAAAAGCGATGGACAAAATAGCTACAAGACAAAGTAGCGACAAAACATAACAGTGACGGCAAAAATAGCGACAGACTAACGAAAAGACAAAACAGCAACAGAAGAAATAGTGACAGACAAAATAGCGATAAGACAGAACAGCAACAGCAGAGATAGTGACAGAATAAACAGCGACAAGACCAAACTGCAACAGCTGAAATGGCGATATACAAAACAGTTACAAGACAAAATAGCGACAGCATATAACAGCAACGGCAGAAATAGCGACAAACAAAACGGCGACTTGACAAAACATCAACAGACTAAATGGCGATAAGACAAAACAGCAATAGCAGAAATAGCGATAGCCTAAAGAATTTTTCTTGATAAATTCAACGGTTAGATAAATGGATTTGGTGCTGGCAGTCGATAGATTTCTGGAATACATTATGCCATGCTTCTAGGGAATGATTATTCTTCACGCTTTCAAACATCGTAGAAAAAGTTACTGAATTGAGCACATTGAAGTGCTCACGAGCTCTCTAACTCTAATCCCAGAAACTCGAACAAGTTTAGAATAGAATCGAAAGTGAATGACAAAACTCGCTGGCCATATTGGAACCATTATCTAGTTTTGTTGACCATTCGAAGGGTCATCACGCATTGTCTGAAAGTGGTTCAGGAATAAAGGAATTGAGACACACACAAACAGTGTTTCTCTAGAAAAATCCCTGTAATTTTCGCCGTAAATTTGTGACGTTTGTAGAATCGATAGATAAATTGGGAAAGAATTACTTGGAGGAAGTCATGTCTTGTGAAACTATATACTATTCATTGTGCTCGACGAGGTGGAATAGTATATTCTGTAACAAGATTAGAATGAAAATTCAATGCGAGTGGAAAGTTCCGAGCGCGAGCCGAAGGCTAGCATGAGGAACCACGAGCATCACGAATTTTCATTCTAACCGAGTAGCAGACTATACTTTCTCCACGATCAAAGATAGGAAATGTGACAGCAATAATTTTGACACTTACTCAAATTTTGCCACTACGATGACAATCAACTGCGCCAAGGCTAATGTGATTATTGCTAACCAGTGTGAGAATATTATTCTATCACAAGAGAGAGAATGTAAATACGTTTAAATTGCATGGGGGCAGAGGTGTTGCAGAATACTTCTTCATTCTCAAGAGAAAGAATTCCAGCATTCTGTAATCAAATTTGATACTACAAATGAATATTTAGAAGCATGATCTTTAGCTGTCTTTAAATATATATGTATTTTAACTGTATTTTGTTAATTTTAGCTTTAGTATTTTTTTTAGTGACTGACTGTCCAATGAACTTTTGTATGATTTGTGAATTGTTTTATTTATTATCTGTACAAAAGTATCCAGTGATGAATAAAGTATTTGTATTTGATCTCAGAATTGGCAAATTCTGTGATGATCGTGGAGAAAACAATTCTCTCACACCAATCGACGAAAACGTATACATAACAGAAAGCTCACGTCCGTGCACTAAATACAACATACCCGAAGTTTCGATATGTGCCATCGGATATTTTATTTGATATTTCATTTCCGGATTCCTCTTCAGACTTTTCTTCGCCGATATTAAAGTTACCCTATCCCTATACAAATGTTTATGGATGGGGCGATATTTCGCCGATATTTTCCGGCGAGTTTTACGCGTTCGATCTCACGTGTCTACGCCTAGAGACGAGCGCTCGATTTGCGGAATCGATACCGGCATAATATACAAATTGGCGAAAATAGGCCAGTGACTTTGGCAAAAATAAAGAAAGAATACAAACTGTCTCAAAAGGTGTGTTTTATTATTCAATGGAACTATAAAAATTTGCGACTTTGTACAAGGTCGGGAACATTGTTAAAAATGTAAAATGACTATTTTCATGTTGATTTCGTTGAAAATATGATCAGGAAGTTCATAAAGTCAGTTGTGGAATCATCTGCGACTGAAAGTTGGAATTTAGTCGCTATTTTAAAAGTTGATTTTCGCATACGTATTTATTTCCTTTGCTAGCGAATTTCTATTATATTATATTATATAACCTGTGGCTAATTTCACATGGAAAGTGCCAAAAGTTTGTCTCTGATATATTCCAGAAGCAGCCTTGAAAATGATGTAATCCCATTTTGATCAAGGTGTGACCTTAGACCTTGCCCAAATGTAAATGTTCTTGTTTCACTTCCAATTGCACGACATTGGGTTCCTGAGCAATTTCCAGTATTCTAAGATCCAAATAGTCATCAGTAGAATTCACGTACATGGGTTAATGGAAGCGATTTATAGCTGCACTGGCAATTATTATGAACTTATCAATATTTCCGCAATGTTGAATAGGTATCACGTCCCTGAATGATTCGAAAGTAGATTCAAAGTGACCATTCTTGGACTCCTCTATCCATTGTGTCATAGTTACCAGCCTCGATCGGTTAGCTTCTTCGGTGGTGTATTGCTTTTCTTATCTTTTGATGATCGCCGGAATTTCGTGGTTTATGTTCAGATAATTAGAAAATTCCAATGCATCTCGGTAACCACGATCGACTACTAAAATATCACTATCTCGTATCCATATGCGGAGGTTTTTTCCTTCCTAAGTAATATTCTGCATCAAAATATCTGCATCAGTATTTGTTCCATTGGTAGAATAAGGCCCGAGTAAATCCAATATATACCCGTCGGGTGCAACTACAAGACCACGGAAATTCGAAGATTTGGGTGCTCTGAGATATGTTCATTCTGGATACAATATTGCTTTCCAAACATCTGGAGATTCTTACTTTGTTATCGAAACGCGCGTCGAGTGTGAATTGACGTAGTCTATACGCACTCAATAAAATGCAGGAATTGTTTTTTTTTGGGCATATGTCAGTATCACTCAATACATTAATTGGATGGCGTTAAACTGAAAGGTGCCAAGCGCCAACTTGTAAAATTTGGGATAATAGTACTATACGACTCCTAAAGCTGGAACCCACCTCATATAAAAAGATCCAAGTGATTTATTGAACGTGGTAACATATATTGATGAAAGTGCCAAGCGCCATTTCAATAATTATTGTACAATTATTAAAAATTATTTGACTTTCTCAAGTCACTAAGTTACCAGCCTCGATCGGTTAGCTTCTTCGGTGGTGTATTGCTTTTCTCATCTTTTGATGATTGCCGCAATTTCGTAGTTTATGTTCAGATAATTAGAAAATTCCAATGCATCTCGGTAACCACGATCGACTACTAAAATATCACTATCTCGTATCCATATTCGGAGGTTTTTTCCTTCCTAAGTGATATTCTGCAACAAAATATCTGCATCAGTATTTGTTCCATTGGTAGAATAAGGCCCGAGTAAATCCAATATATACCCGTCGGGTGCAACTACAAGACCACGGAAATTCGAAGATTTGGGTGCTCTGAGATATGTTCATTCTGGATACAATATTGCTTTCCAAACATCTGGAGATTCTTACTTTGTTATCGAAACGCGCGTCGAGTGTGAATTGACGTAGTCTATACGCACTCAATAAAATGCAGGAATTGTTTTTTTTTGGGCATATGTCAGTATCACTCAATACATTAATTGGATGGCGTTAAACTGAAAGGTGCCAAGCGCCAACTCGTAAAATCCAAAAGCTGGAATCCACTTCATATAAAAAGATCCAAGTGATTTATTGAACGTGGTAACATCTATTGATGAAAGAGCCAAGCGCCATTTCAATAATTATTGTACAATTATTAAAAATTATTTGACTTTCTCAAGTCACTACTCAATACCATAATTTGGCGCTTGGTACATTTTGGCTAAACGCTATCCAACTGTGGAACATCCAGTACACTGCATGAATTTATGTGATTGCACATCGATTCGTGGATCACCTTGAATATGAAAAATGTTTCTTTCAATTAGCCGAAACTGCAACGTGCTGGAATTAATATGAATATTTTCTAATGAGGCGGATCCGCCATTTTTTCGGGTGGCTTCTGTGGCGAAACCATGCGTGCCACACGTTTGGGCTGAAAGTAACTTTTTATTACCAACCCCTCCTTCATCACATGTCAAAAATTAAACGAAATTCTTAGATCCCCAGAAACCCTTATAATCCGTGCCATTTCTATATTTTATTTTGACAATGTTCCCGAAATCTGTGGCGGTGGCAAATTTTATATGATTTCCGACCAGCTCAAAACAGTTCCGCATTATTTCCATATCTATGAGGATATATTGAAATATTCTTAGCCTACAATAAAACCAAACAAAATTTCAATGTCAAAATATTTTATTACTCAACATATTCTCCTCTTGAATGAATACATTTATTACAGCAAACCTGCAACGTCTATAGAGCTTTCAAAAAAAATTTCTTCTTGCTCTTCAAACCAGACCTCCACAGCTTTTATTACCTCCTCGTTGGAAAAAAATTATGACCTTATAAACTTTTTTTCAGTTGAGGGAAGAGATGATAGTCGGACGGAGCCAAATCTGGTAAATAAGGGGGGTGTTCTAGTAATTCAAACCCTAACGCACGAATTTTTTGCATGGCAACATGAGATTTGTGTGCAGGGGGTTGTGCTGCAAAAACAAAACAACTTTGGATAGCTTTCCGCGTCTTTTCTCTTTAATTTTTTCCCGTAGAGTGGGCAGTAGTGTCGAATAGTAATCTCCAGTTATTGTTCTACCCTTATCCAAAAAATCAATCATGTTTACTCCATGGCAATCCCAAAAAACTGAAGCAAGAACTTTTCCAGCAGATTTTTGGACACGAAACTTCTTAGGTCTTGGAGAACTGGAGTGTCGCCATTCCATCGATTGTTGCTTTGTTTCTGGATCGTAGAAATGTACCCAAGTCTCATCCATAGTAACAATTTGGTTTAAGAAGTCAACACCGTTTCAGATTACAGATCGAACGTGATGCTACTACCCTTGCATGCTTTTGGTCAACATTCAAACATTTGAGGATCCATTTTGCAGCAAATTTTCTCATGTCCATATTGACGTGAACTATATGATGAACGCGTTCGTATCAATTATTCAGTGCTTCAGATATCCGTTTTAGCCCATTTCGACGGTCTGTTAAAATCATGTCATGAACTGCATCGATATTTTCAGAGACTGACACAGAAACTGGCCTTCCCGATCGGTCATCATCTTCAATGGAAAATTTTCCTCTTTTGAAGCTTGCAGTCCAATTCTTCACGGTCGCATACGTAGGACATTGATCACCAAGGGTATTAAGCATATCTTCGTAAATCTGCTTACCTCTTAACCCTTTTAAATACAGGTACTTGATGATGGCTTGATACTCCAATTTTTCGATTTTCACAATTCCGGTGGACATATTTTTTATTTTAATTGATTGCGTAACTCTGGTTTACTTTTTTGACGTCAAACTTTACACTGACACTTCTAATAAGTTATTGTTCGTTGCCATGGTAACGCAATATTTTGTTTATGCAGGGAACTGGTTTAGGCTATCTAGATATTCAGGTAGCAAACAAAATTTATTAGTGTAAAATGACAAAAAAAAAGTTGTTGCTGTCTTCGGCGGAGCTGGCAAAGTTTCGGCGAGACTTAAGACATAGAGACAAATGTTTCTTTGCATTTGCCACCTTTTCGATTTTTTTTCTGCCAAGTTATTGACAAAAGTATGAATAAATAGTTTATTTACTATGTTGCCAAACTTGGATATCGTCGCAACATTGGGGAACCATAATTCGTTTTGTTTCTTAGAATTTCTATATACAGGGTGTCAATTTGAAAACTTCCCACCCTTAATATCTTCCTTCCAGTAAACAATATGAGTAATCGAAAAAACAGGTCAATTTTATTGTCAAGGGGGACACTTTCAAGGACTATTTGTAGCCCTCGTGGTTCAACCCCCTAGGAGGGGTAGATGTTACCCTTAGAATTTTAAATGGGAAGGGGGGTCAAGTGGCACATCATTTTGATGGGCGTTCAATTCTTGTTCCAATGGTACCCTGACTTATTATTTTTTGATGAGCATTTTCCGAAAAATTGCGTTCTAAACTAACAGAAGTAATTATTAGAACGCCTATACTGAGATGCATGGTTTGGCCAGAACTGGTTAGAATATTAGGTGGTACCGTTCCAACCCTTTATTAGGGGTAACATTAGCCATTAGCTCCAAACACTTTACATAAAAAAGTAGTCTAATAGTAAAACGTAGATGGTAGTAAAGTTGTGTTTATTAAATGCTGAATTTTTAAGTGTCATCGCAGAAATTGTACAGATAGCCTTCCTTTTTTGCTACTTCTGCTGTAAAAAGTTTCTGTTTTCCGGCAAAAAATTGGTTAGCAAATTTGAACTATGTGGTAGTATTGTGAATACCGTTGTACCTGTTGGGCTGTTTAGGAATTACTTAAATAAGTGTATAAAAGTGTAAAAATGGTTTACATTCTTCAAGACAGAATTGAAATGATTGTAATTTATAGCGAAGTTGGAAAGTGCGCACGAAGGGCGGCATGTCTTTTTAATGAAAGACATCCAAATTGTAATGTAAATCACCGGTATGTGCTTGATTTGGTGAATAAGTTTTACGAAACTGGTTCAGTGACAAATAAAAAAAGAAATAACCCCAGAGTACTAAATGAAGCAGCTCAAATTGAAGTTTTGGGAACATTTGCTGCAGAGCCCACGAGCTCCTTACGATCAGTATCAGAACAGACGGGAATGTCACGCGAGACTATAAGAAAAGCATTGAAAATGCATAAATTTCATCCATATAAAATGCAGATTCTTCAAGAGCTCCACGAGGATGATTATGATAGAAGAATAGAGTTTTGTGAAATCATGTCTCATCGAGTCAATACCATCCCTAATCTTCTGTTAAACATCTGTTTCAGCGATGAGTGTTCATTTTTTCTGAATGGCAATGTTAATAGACAAAATTGTCGCTATTGGAGTGACGAAAACCCACATATTTTTCGGGAAGGGCATACACAACACCCACAAAAAGTTAATGTTTGGGCTGGTATTCTTGGAAATGCCATTCTTGGTCCATTATTTCTGGAAGAAAACTTGACTGGCAATCTGTACTTTGATATGCTTGAAGAGACTATCGATCCTCTTATAACTGACGAGCTAGAAACTCAAATTGATGCAGAAGGTAATGAACTTTTGCAGGAGGATCTGTTACATTTCCAGCAGGACGGTGCTCCACCTCATTATTTTCTTCCCGTCCGACAGTGGTTAAACGAGAGATTTCCGGGTAGATGGATTGGCAGAAGGGGAGCAGTTGAATGGCCTCCGAGATCACCGGATTTAACACCCTTAGATTTCTTTCTTTGGGGGCATCTTAAATCCGTTGTTTATAAAACACAACCTTCTGATATTGACGAACTTAAAAGACGAATTACAGCAGCATGCCGGTCAATTCCTAGTGAAGTGTTCCGTAATGTTAGAGGGGAGTTCGAAAACAGACTGTATTACTGTTTAGAGCAAAATGGACAACATTTCGAACAGCTAATAAGATAAGCGTAAGTAGATTTTATGTTGAAAATGTCTTTCTCGCAAATTAAATTTTATTGTGTAGAAGGAAAATTACCACCAAATAAAAAATCCCATGCGTAATAAATTTATTCCTGTCATTCAAGGGTTGGAGCGGTGCCACCTACTCTTCTAACCATTTTTATTAAAGGGAGTCAATACAATAATGCATCTCAGTATAGGCGTTCTAATAATTACTTCTGTTAGTTTAGAACGCAATTTTTCGGAAAATGCTCATCACAAAATAATAAGTCAGGGTACCATTGGAACAAGAATTGAACGCCCATCAAAATGATATGCCACTTGATCCCCCTTCCCATTTAAAATTCTAAGGGTAACATCTACCCCTCCTAGGGGGTTGAACCACGAGGGCTACAAATAGTCCGTGAAAGTGTCCCCCTTTACAATAAAATTGACCTGTTTTTTCGATTACTCATATTGTTTACTGGAAGGAAGATATTAAGGGTGGGAAGTTTTCAAATTGACACCCTGTATATAATTTGTATTAAGGTTAATTAGTAGACTAATTACAGTAATACATGTACTATTCATCAGATATTTTACAATTTTTCTGTTACAGAGTGCCCTACATGACATCATCACACTAGGATTAAAAGCATGTCTTGTGATTCCTTTTATGTATTACACCCCATGCTTAAAGCAAGGTAATTTGTTAAGGCAATTATTACTTGGTTAATGCTAATGTTAATGCTAATGTTAAAACAAATATTCATGGTAAGGAAGATTGGACGAAAGTTCAAAAGTATGTTGATCACTAACTTTTTATATGAAAATATGAAATGGTAAATATGGAGAAAATTTATCGGGGTGTCTCATTATACATGTCTTTGTTTCGTTTTCGAAAATTTTGAATTTTGTAATTCCTTTGAGATTTTTTTGGGACTGTATTATTGATTTTTGGCCCATGGTGAAAAAGTTAAATTTATGTGACAGTTTTATTTAATGTTCAACTTCAGTATCTGATTTTGTTACTGATCGAGCGTCTCTTGAGTGTTATTTAGTGAATTTGAAAAATTCTTTTTAAGCATTGATGAGCACAGATTGAGCTTATGTTTACTATGTTGAATTCTTGGTACCTATAGCTGATTTGTTTAAAAAAGGATAGGTTACATAAAAATAATTTTTAATAATAAATTTTGTGCATTTTGCAGTGAACTGAGATGTGTTTTTAATGTTGGTCCCCAAGCAGAGATACAATATTGTATTAGTGATTATACAAGTGAGGTATATAGTATGGTAAGATTTTTTTTTTCATTATATGTCACGTAATTCATAAAATGTATCCAGAGGGACCCGTAGTCCTATTGTGACGTAGTTGATATGTTCTGTCCATTTAAAATGCTGGTCTAGAAAGACGCCAAGGTATTTTATACAACTTGACTTTTCTATAGAATGGCATTTACATTTATCTGTGTTAATACAAGAAAGGATATGCATTTTGAGTTTTAAGTCTTCTGGTCGAGCTCGAAGTGTAGGATAAAGGATAATATTTTCCTTGTTTTCGTTATATTGCGACTCTTTTGAATCTTTTCAACACAAAATAACCAGATTTGTTTAAAATTTACATTTTTAACAATGTTGCCGACCTTTTACGAAGTGGAAAATTTTTGATGTTCCATTGGGCACTAAAACAGAACATTTGTGAAAGTTTGCATTGCTTTGCAATTTTTTTCCCCATTTTTGATTACAATTGCTGAAAGTATTGGCCTAATATCGCCGTCAGGAAGTTGGCCTCGAAAGCTCTCGAATGTTTTCGGGGTGCGCTTTATGCGGACTGTAACGGAACAAATATGAGTGCGTGAACGATTCTCTCGAAATTGAATCATACGAAACGAGAGGAGAGATGATGTTTGCAGCAGGTGGGGCCAAGTTTCGCGGGATCGATAGGGACCGGGTCTGTATTATTATGTCGTGCAGGTCCATTATAATTTGAGATTGCTTTGATCAAATTTATGCAACGTGGTCTACTGAACAGAACTAGTTGGTAAGTTGGAAACTCAATAACGGCAACACCTTTATACTGATCGCTTTTGGCATGACTATTCGAGACACCAATTTCTATAGAATACCCAGTATTGCATTAGAATATTCAAATTCTTACCTATTCACCAGGAAACAAACCAAACAGTTTTCGCAAGTGGCCACTTCCCAGAAGTAACCATTGATAATTATGGTGTACCCCAGGGATCTATCCTTGGGCCATCACTAACTATTTTATACAAAAACGACATTTTTTGTCACCTCAGACCACTGATACGAATATGCTATACCGATGACTCTACTTTATATCCATTTATCATTATTATTTCTCAGTTGGCCTGTCCACCGGCCGAAATGCAGGTCTGCGTAGAACCTTTCAGGTCTATTTCGTGAGTAATAGACATAGACATAGCCATGGACAGTCCCCCGCGGGACTACTTGTCCTTGTTTGGTTTATTTATGCCAGATTTTAAATTATTCTAAGTATTTGTCATTATTTTTCATTGCGTAACTCTTGTGTATATAAACGATGATGATGATAAATGAAAATCCGGATTTTCTGATGAACTCTTGGAGATTTCTCACTAGGATTTTTTGTCGAAAATCTCTTGTACTACAGTGTCTGAAGATATCAATCCGCATGCTTTTCGCAATCATACGGTATGTGGGAGGCTATTTCATCCTCATTTCTTCCATCTCTATTATTGTTTTCAGACAAAAGTACGTTGTATAGGAGTCGTCACAATATAAACCTATGATCTAACATCAAAGTCAATGCATGAATAGCATGGAAACAAAAACAAGTTCAAATGCTAACAAAATGTGGTCTCACAAAAAAATCAATTACAGAATGATAGCATTCCTACAAAAGATATTCTTTCAATTTTGTTTCAAAAAGTTTGGTTGAGAAACAAGATTCAATGTTTGGTGGTATTTTGTTATATACGTTTTGTAGAAAACACTTTTCCTCCCAAATTCATGATTTACGTTAGTAAACAATTAGTTCATTGGGACTTCATACTCAGTTCAATGTTATAAACAATAACTAACCTTTTTATGATAACATTGAACCGTAATAATTTGTAAAGTTCATGATTATAATTCATATATAAAAGTCTGCACTGCATGAATTAATATCAGTATTCATCACATCTATGGTTGTTTTACTCATCCTACATGAAAGCGCTATACCAATAGGCTTTTAAATCTACAAAGGGCAAATCATGTCTTGCTGCTGACTTTCATCAAGGGAGGTACTACTGTACCTCCCTTAAACATGATCCTTCGAGCAACAAATCAGCGATCTTTGGTGAAGAAATCCACGAAACTCATCGGCGAGCCCAAAGACTCAGCATCCATCCATCCAGAAAATCGTCTAGGAGGCAGCAGACTTTCAATCCACGAGATGAACCATCACAAATCCAGTAGTACACCCCAGATCCACGGGAGGAACCCTCACAAATCCAGAAGTACGTCCCGAGAGGTACATACATACTACGAGGCAACAGACCCTCAAATCTACGAAGAAATCTCTCACAAACCCAGGAGTACGTCCCTAGAGCTAGATCCATACTAACAGGCAACAGACCCTCAAATCTACGAGGAAATCCTTCACTAATCCAGGAGTACGTCCCCATAGGCAACATACCCTCCAATCTACGAGAAAATTCCTCACAAAATCCAGGAGTACGTCCCCATACTACGAGGCAACAGACCCTCAAATTTACGAAGTAACACTTCTAATCCAGCATTGAGAATCAAGCATCCAGCAACAGAAAGCAACTCCAGAACGGACCCTGCTATGTACGAATTGCAACCTCTTGTACATTTAGACTTCATACTCAGTTCAATGTTATAAATAATAACTAACCCTGTTATGATAACATTGAACCGTAATAATTTGTAAAGTTCATGAGTCAAGGAATGATAACAGCTACAATAGCACACCAGTGCATAGAACCAACATGCCAGCATAGATACTAAGCAAAGATACTGAGGGAAAATTTGGTTTGGTCAACTTGGGCAATACATGTTACATGAATAGCGTCCTGCAAGCATTTTTTATGACGAAGACTTTCCGAAACGATGTTTTGTTGCATAACAGGATTTTTTCCGAGCTGTTTTTGAAGCTTCAAGACCTTTTTGCCATGCAGCAGTTCTCCAAAAGGTCTTCCTTTTCACCAGATGAAATATTAATCATTTCAAGGCCCTCCAGCTTCCTTCCAGAATATCAACAAGACAGTTCAGAATTCCTGGGGCACCTACTGGATTCGCTGCATGAACAACAGACCGACTTCAATGCAGTCTTCGCTGAAGATGGAGCAGCATCAGAAATACCAACCTTAGTGCAGCATTCTTTCGAAGGAAAGACGTTGAGTATCTCATGTTGCGGGAAATGCGGGTACAAGAGCAAGCAGGTGGACACTTTCAGGGACCTGCAGCTTTCAATTCCGAACCTCTCTGAGAAACTATCTGTACAGACGTTGTGGTATAACTACCTGCAACCGGAACAATTAACGGGCGATAACAGGTACCGCTGTGAGTTATGCAATGTTTTGACGGATGGCGAAAGGAGAGCAAAGATATTGATAGCGCCAGCTATATTGATACTCACTCTCAAACATTTTCGATATGATCCAGCATCACATCAGCTCACCAAGCTCCTGCAGTCAGTAACTTTAGACGAACACCTCATTCTGGAAATCCGCTATGAACTCTATGCTGCTGTGGTCCATTGCGGTTCGAGCTTGGATTCCGGTCACTATTACATACTCGCTAAAGATCAGCAGATGGTTTGGTACAAATACAATGACTCAAACGTTTCTAAAGCCACGCAGGAGAACTTGAGTTGTTTGAAACCTACTGAAACGCCGTATATTCTTTTTTATAGTAGGGAAAACCTTTCGGATGTTGAGAACCTGCCAGCTTCAATTCTTTCCCAGAGGTTACAAATACTTTTGAGTGGAGACAATTCCAAATCAGTAAATTTTGAAGAATTTCGGCCTCTGAAAATAATTGGTACCAGGCAAGATAGTGATGACGAACCCCTGCCAACCGGCTGTGGAGAAGGTGGTTTTTCTACAAGTTAATCTTTTACATTACATTTTATTTATTTACTGTAAGAAAATAAGTAGGTACCCGCATTGTACTTGACATGCTTCATAATCAATTGATTATATTCCATATATAAAAGGCTGGACTCCATGACAAAAAACATCACTTCTTTGAGCCATTTCAAAAAACAATGTAGAGAATATGTATTAAACCAATTCTGAATTTGAATTTCTTGTGGTAGTTTTTAATATGTTGTATTGTATTGTAATGACTTTTGTTGTGTTTTGTATTTTATTTATATATAGGTACTTTTAATGTGTTGTCTTTGGGTAGTTTTATTTGCTGTTCGTTCCTTCTGTAAAGAGCAAATTGTGCTAATAAAGAGTTATATACATATATTATATATATATATATATAATATATACCGGGTGGCTACGGAAGTATTGCCTACGGAATATCTCAGTTATTGTATGAAGTAGGTTTGTGAAATTTGGAGCGTCGATATAATGACATAAGAGCTAGAATTTGAGCATATTGACATATCGAAGTTAACTTCCGGTCTGACCGGAAGTAACATCAACTTTCTTATTTTAAATGAAAACCCGATTTTTTTTTCTTTTCGCTTTATTCAGCATTCAATTTCCTTTCTAATGACATATCACAAGTTGGTATCTAACCAGAAACTAGATCAGAAAAAAACTATTATTGAAATTCACCGAGTAGGCCGTGGAAGCAAAATGAAAGCCAAAAATTGAAAAGTTGGCTATGGAAACCATACGTCACTTGATAACAGTTGCTACTACTGTGATATTTTATTTTCATTCGTCGGCGTTATAAAAGGCCGCCAAAAAAATATTGGAAAAATTGGGAAAAAAACAATACTCTGTAGGTCCATAACTTAAATAGGAACATACAACTTTTTCTTGCCTGTACTATTCAGCATAACCATTACTTTCTAATGATATAATAGAAAGTAATTTTTTGAAATGAAATACCAAAAAATCCAATTATTATTCTTCAAATAACGAAAAAACAGATTTATCGAAAAAAAAAATTCAAATTGATAGGATTAAAGATAAAATAAATTCAAAACAAATGTTCGAAATGCATTCCCTCAGCGTCAATACATTTATTAACTCTGGTGATATTTTCATGTAAAACTTTTCTCAACATTTGGGGCGTGATATCTTGGAAAGCTCTACCAATTTTTACTTCTAGCTCATGTAGAGTTGTAGGCTGTGTGGAATACACCCTATTTTTAAGATGCCCCCATAGAAAAAAGTCGCACGGAGTAAGATCAGGTGACCTTGGTGGCCACCTGACTGGACCATGGGTTGTTATAAGTCTCTCTTGAAAGCGATTTTGAAGATTATTTCTCGCTATTCTTGAATTATGCGGAGGGTCGCCATCTTACTGGAAGTACATTCTCTCAGTTATTTCCGCTGTTAGGTTGTTAATGAATTCCGAAATTTCATTCGTTAAAAAATTAAAGTATCTCTCTCCGGTTAGTTGGTCTTGAAAAAGAATGGGGCCAACAATATGAGTTCCAACTATTCCTGCCCAAACATTCACACCAAATCTCTCCTGGAAGCTGCCTTGTCGAAACCGGTGCTCGTTTGCTATCGCCCAGTACCTGGAACAAAAGACCGTTCACACTTTTAGCACTTTACACTTCGACTGTCGACAATAATCCAAATAAAGTACAGTACCTACCTTGTATTATTCCTGTTAAATAATCCATTGTTGATAAATCTTGACTCGTCCGTAAACAAGATATAATAGTTAAATAGGTGATTCTCAGCATTTTGTCGAAGAAACCAATTACAATATTCCAGGCGCCTTTCACCGTAATTTTCATACAAATGTTGATGCAACTGATACTTGAAGGATTTCAATCGATGTTTTTTCAAAATTTTCCTAGCAGAGTCCTTACTTATAGCTAATTCGGCGCCAATCTGCCTCGAGGAAATTGTGCTATCATATTGTACTAAAGCTAATACATTAATTTCAGTTTCCTCATTAATAACAAATGCTTCTTGGTCTTCGTGAACATCAGGCTCAGTTCTTAATTTTTCTTCAAGCCACTGGAAATACCTTCTTGACGGTTGCTGCCTCCCTGGATATCACTCTAAATACAATCGTTCAGCGGCATAAGAATTTTTTATACATTCACCATAAATGAGAAGCATGTCAATTTGTTCGGTTCGTGAATAACGGGGCATTTTTTGAATATTCCACTAACTGATTTCGATTTCCAAACCCTTTTAAAATGGCAGAATTAAAAACACTACTTCGAACGTCAAAATAATATGGATAGCAGCGTTCGTGACAGCTCTCATTTCTTTTTTGTTTCATTCCAAAATACATCTTAATCAGCCTATTTGTTAATATTTTGGTTCGAATGATTATTGCAATGGAATGATTATTCTGAATAGCACAAACATCGTCCATAGGTAGATTTTAGAATATCTATGGACGATGGCACAGACCAAGTACGTTTATGTTCCTATTTAACCTAGAACCTACAGGATATAATTTATCATTCCACATTATTTTTAATTTTATTTTTGCGTATGGCGATAATCTGTTTTGTTATTTGAAGAATATAAATTGGATTTTTCGGTATCTCAGTTCAAAAAATTATTTTCTATTATATCATTAGAAAGGAATGGTTATGCTGAATAGTACAGGCAAGAAAAAGTTGTATGTTCCTATTTAAGTTATGGACCTACAGAGTATTGTTTTTTTCCCAATTTTTCCAATATTTTTTTTGGCGGCTTTTTATAACGCCGACGAATGAAAATAAAATATCACAGTAGTAGCAACTGTTATCAAGTGACGTATGTTTTCCGTAGCCAACTATTCAATTTTTGGCTTTCATTTTGCTTCCACGGCCTACTCGGTGAATTTCAATAATAATTTTTTTCTGATCTAGTTTCTGGTTAGATACCAACTTGTGATATGTCATTAGAAAGGGAATTGAATGCTGAATAAAGCGAAAAGAAAAAAAATTGTGTTTCCATTTAAAATAAGAAAGTTGATGTTACTGCCGGTCAGACCGGAAGTTAACTTCGACATGTCAATATGCTCAAATTCTAGCTCTTATGTCATTATATCGACGCTCCAAATTTCACAAACCTACTTCATACAATAACTGAGATATTCCGTAGGCAATACTTCCGTAGCCACCCGGTATATATATATATATATATATATATATATATATATATATATATATATATATATATATATATATATGAATTGAAATATACCAATATGCTTTTAAATCTACAAAGGGCAAATCATATCTTGCCGCTTACACTCATCAAGAAAGGTATCACCGTACCTAACTTGAACATTTGACCTAGTGTTAAAATTATGAATTTGGGAATTTTTCAAAAATTTAACCCATGGATAAATATTCATTTTCGTTGTATCTGATATTCAATTCTGAACATAATTCATGAGTGCTACGGAATCTGAATCTATTCATTATTCATGCGAAGAGAATTTTCAGAATTTCAATAATTAATTTTCGAAAAAGTATTATTGCAATGACTTTCGAGAATTCCATAAGGTTAATGAGATAATCTTAAAAAAGGATCATTCATCTGCAAAACAATAAAAAACCCATTGTCAGAGAAGTTTTCAAGATCATTATTGTACAAAGAAAATAATTTTAGCCCTAACATGGTTCCCTGTGGTACGCCTATGGATGCATCAAATAAAGACAACTTTCTGTTCTGCAATTGTTAATATTTTCATATTCTGGAATGCTTCCCCACAAGAATCTCTGAATCCCAACTCAGCAATTATCCTCATAGCATTCTATTGAATTGTAAACACTCTGCCTTGAGAGGAAATTGTACCACAGTTAAAAGTAGTGTACCTGAGATGGGAATTGAAATTCACATAATACAGTGTTAATACAATTTCTTGACTACAATAACCAGAGAGATGCCTGAGAGAATAACAGACACTTCTCAAATTTTAGATAAATCATCTATTCGTGACAACCATTGCACTGTGTTATCAAAAACTACACCTAACATTTTGGTTGTTGTTGAAATCAATCCCAATTCAGTATTATCAAACAGATGCATTTCATATTGTTGTCCTTTTACCATGAACTGTAACATATTATTTTCTGTTTTATTCATGTAATCTTCAATAACTAATATATTAGTGTCATCATCAAAACACACAAAATAAGTGGAGGAATTCTCATTATTCGTATACACTTACTAATGAATCATTAGCAAAAACTATATTTATAGAAGGCACCAAAATGGATACTTGAGGTACACCATCTGCGATAGGCTTCCCAAAATTTCTATCCTCCCTTATTTTCATCGTCTCCTATTTTTCAGGTAGGAAGTCAGTAAATTTACCGGCATTTCTCTAACTCCATATCCCCACAGTTTTTCCAGCAAAAGGCTGTATCATCCCATCAGTCACCCACAATCAAGTAACACTCGAAACACAAAAAAAAGGAAACTCTTTAATCATCTGGTCGAAACATTTTAGCGGCGGGAACAAAACAAGGTCGTCATCCAACTGCGATATTTTCATTTAGGAAAAAAATAAACGTCTCGTATGTGCTTGACAAGAACTGGCTTTTTCAATTGAAATACTTAGCTGAATGGCCTGGCGAATCGTAGTATGTAAGCGTAATGGTGGTTAGTTCTGCACTTAGGGCCCGGTGTTGCCATATCGCTACAAAAATCAGCTAAAGTTGGAAATATATTGAATGAGTGCCGTTACGTTACTCATTCTAACATTTCGATTCCATTTCGAAAGACAAAGATTTGAAATTCATTCTGATAATATAAAAATAAATTTATTTATCATAACACAAAATATACAATTTGAACTGAAAGTGTAGGGTGAATAGAGGTGGTGTTTTCCAATAAAGCTCTCAGGAAGGCTGCATATTTTCATACTGTGTAAAAAACAAAACTTGAAATACAAAAATGTCATGTCTATGTAAAACATAGACCGATATATACACATTTTTATACATAGTCATAGCTAAACTCTAAGAGTATAATAGAAATAATAATGAAGTGATCTAATTGTTTGAGAATGAAGTTTCTAAGAGCTCCGATGATATGAAATAGATGATTGGAAAATAATTTCTGTACCTGTTTCCAATCTTCAGTAGTCTCTAGATTCTTCCAAATACTCATTGAATGTTTTCACTACAATATTATAGTGATAATCTGAATTATACAGACCTCACAAATTTTTCTGGCCCAGCCAGTAACTTTCTTGGCATCTGTCAACACTGTTCGGCTGCTAGTTCATGGGCTGTTATTTTTCTCTTTCAGTAGCTTTCCCTCTGCACCTAATGGACCAGCATTGAGTTGATGGACTCCCTTAAGAATTAGACGGAACGATTATGTGTCAGATGGTTTATGTGGAACAAAGTGGTCCTGAGAACTTTTTTGCTCAGCTTGGGAATGTACTAAGAATCTAGTGTATAGCCAATCATCCAGTTTGACTTCGTAGAATTATTTCAACAATGAATTTTCAGTGGCTCTGCAAATTTGCTATTTCATTCAGTCGTCATTTGTATTATCATATACTTCATGAACCTATAAGTGTGCTACAGCAATCAATATTCTGACAGTATTTTCACAATATTTTACCAATATTATTCCAATATGAGTATGCCACCGCAATATTTCACCAATATGAATGTCCAAGAATATTACACCCATATTATTTTTAAATTGCCCAAGTTATGTTTGAATTTTTTATCTCGACCATACCTATTATGTAATGAATTTTTTGCAAATATTGTACCAATATTATCCCATTATGAGTGTGCTACAGCAATATTGTACCAATATGACTGTTTTGAGGCCACAGAGAGATATTGCAGTGCAAAATAACGCCAGGCAGTAATAAAGTCGACCTTATTTTACATGTACGTACGCGCAGTGTGAATCTGGAATAAGGACAACTTTATTAAAATACTGCCTGCGTTTATTAGTGGACGTTTAAAGGCCCCCACTGATGAATATATGAGATTTTCAAGAAGAGTCGACATAGAAGTTCGTTTGGGCAATTCTATCATCAGAATAATTTCTTCTAATTCTCAAATGTATGTAGAAATAAAAATCCACGAGACAACTTCGATTTTGGTTAGGAATGTATCTGTTATAATCACGTGTAAATAAGGGACGAATAGGCGAAACTTGCAATATATTTGTTTTGATCAAAGAATAGTGGCAGTCACTATCAAAATAAAGTTGCCTTAAATACTGCCTGACGTTATTGCAATATCTCTCTAATATGACTCCAAGAATATTCCACCAATATTAATTTTGAATCACTCAAGCGATTTTATCACAATATCTCTACATGTTCTAATTTTTTATCTCGCCCATATTACGTATTCAACATTTTGCCAATATTTTCAGAATATTTTTCCAATATAAGTATTCTACAGCAATATTGTGTTGTAATGTTTTGAGGCCAATATCGCTTCAAGCAATTTGGCCCAATATCGCGACACATTTACATTTTTTATCCTGACTTCGGATATTTTACCAATATTTTCCCAATATTATCGTATTATTGCAATGTTGTACCAATTCAATTGTTTTGAGAACAATGTTGCTTCAAGAATATTCCATCAATATCATTTTGAAATTACCCAATCAATTTTTGTCCAGTATTGCGATAAATTCATGTTTTTCATTTCGCCTATATTACGCATTCAATATTTGGCCAATATTTTCACAATAACGTAAAAATACTATTTCAATATAAGTGTGCTAAAGCAATATTGCACTAATGTGATTGTTTCAATGTGAATATTTTGAGGCCAATAATATTGCTCCAAGAATGTTACACCAACAATTTTGGACCAATATCGTGACATGTTTACAGTTTTGTCTTGTCTATATTATGTTTTCAAAATTTTGCCAATACTTTCAGAATATTGTACGATTATTGTACCAATATAAATATGATATTGTGCTAATATGAATGTTTGAGGCCAATATTGATTCAAGAATCTTCCATTAATATTATTTTTCTACATTCATGGAAAAAGCAAAACTTTATTGAACTATGTTCAGTGGAAAAAGAAGTTCTTTATTGCACTATTGCAATAAAGTTTTTATTGCACTCATCTGTCATTCTACTTCAACGTGCTGTCATCATGACAAATATGGAAATCGTCGACAGTAGCGGAGGGATACGAAGAGGAATCACATGCAAACAAACTCAGTGTTGCAAAACAAATATTTCAGCCTGAAGGAAATAACGATGTACAGTTACCAAGTACTAATACGTTTACAGCAGTAACAAATCAAGAAGTGGATTTAAAAAGTACTTCACTACGAAATATTCATATTGAAAATTGTACCAATTGTTCATTCACTTTCAACATTGAGGGTAAAAATAAAGTTTGAGTTAAATTGTTCGTAACGTATTAGTTCCTGTTTCAATGCAAATCGATATTGATAATGAAGTATTCAAGTTGCGCTTTTCATTTTCCTACACCTAGTGCCGCACCTCAATAAATCATTTTTTGCTTTTTGCATGAACGTAGAAAAAATGTTGTATGCAACTCGTGCAAAAATTGTTTATTGCACTCGACGTGTTAACCAACTCGGCCTAACGGCCTCGTCGGACAATTTCATGTCGCGTGCAACGAACATTCACTTTTTGCACTTGCTGCATAAATAACTATTTTTGATAGCTCAAGCAATTTTGGCCTGACATCGCGACGTGTTCATATTTCTTACCTTCACCATATTACGTATTGAATAGTTTGCCAATAATTCAACAATACTGTACCAATATTATCCTGATATAAGTGTGCTACAGCAATATTGTACCAATATGAATGTTTTGAGGCCAATATTGCCCCAAAAATTATTTACCAATATTAATTCTCAAATATTCAAGCAATAATGTTCCGGTATAGCAAGATGCTTACATTTTTCATCTCGTCAATATTACGTTTTCAATATTTTGCGAATATTTTCACAATATTGCAACAATATTATCCCGATATTAGTGTGCTACAGCAAAATTGTAGCAATATGAATGTTTCGAGACCAATATTGCATCAAGAATATTTCACCAATATCATATTTGTAATGTTCAAGCAATACTGGAGCAATGTATTGAAACAATAAAAAATTCTATTTCTCCAATATTACATTATTAATTTTTTGTCAATATTTTCACAATATTGCAACAATATTCACCCAATTTAGTCATTTTGAGGCCAATATTGCTTTAAAAATATTCCACCAATATAGTACTCAAATTGTCCTAGCGATATTGGCTCAAAATATCGAAATGTTTACATTTTTGTATTGTCAATACTCTCAGAATATTCAATATTCATACTCAATATTCACTCAATATAGGTGTAATACAATTATATCGTAGCAATAAGAATATTTTAAGGCTGATATAGCTTTATGGAATTTTAAACCAATATCATTTTTGAAATGTTTAATCAATATTTGCTCCATATATAGAAATATTTGGATTTTTGATTTGGCCATTATAACGTTATTAATATATCGTCGTTCTTACAGCAATACGTTGTATGTCAATTATGTCATCTTTGCGAAAGTCTGTGAAATACGTCATATTACTGTAACCAAATCGCATTAGTTAAAATTTTGTGCTATTGCAACAAGAAACTTGGTCGGTACCTGGTTGGTTGATTGACATAACTCATTGCGGTGCATGACACGAGAGATTTTGATTACATAGATTCAAATATCAATTTTTCTGACATACGACATATTGCGATTACCACGACGATATTGACAATATTCTGACAATATTGCACCAATATTCACCCAATATAAATGTTGATGCATATGAATATTTTGATGCCAATATCGCTGACAAAAATATTCGATTGAAATATTATTTGAAATGTTCTAGCAATATTTGCTCAATATTTTGAAATTTTCAGATTTTCATCTTGTGAATATTACGTTTTGAATATTCTGTCAATATTGTACCAATATTCCAGCAATTTTAGTGTGTGACTTGGAAAGAGGCAAACTCGTACTCGCTATACGGCGAATGCAATCCTTTCCGCTATGTTTTTATCTGTGGAAACTCCGGCGTGTAGTTTTCCTTTTGCCACTTTTCCTTTTGCCCACATGTATTTCACTGGAATCGGACGACGTTTCATTACAGCGGGGAATTTCCGTGTTATTTTCGTTTCGAGGAGAAGCGGCAAATTGCCCGTATTGTATGTAACAAAATACCGAGATTACCGAATTCAACTGCGTGATTTCTCAATTTCAGATAAAACTCCAATTTGTAAGATTATTCGCTTATTCCGTAACGAAGGAGTTGCGAGAGAGCGACGATTTCGCGACACTGAGATTATTATTTGAGGCGAAATTTATCGGAGATGATGCTGCGGTTGGACGGGGTTGGATTTGTGAATGAACGGAGGGGTTGAACGAATTATACAAGGCAATAATTTACACTGATCTTGGTCGATTTATATCTGTGTAAGTTCCTGAAATTTTGAGTTTTCATGATGTTTAGTATTCATCTGAAATATTTTTGTCGAATTTCCATTTCCGTATATCTATTTTATTTCCGTCAACCGATTGCACCCCTACGCGCAACCTTCAGAAGACTTCGACCTATATGTATACAAAATTACTTATTTCAAATCGTTTACAATTTTGGGACGATCTCGCAAAAATTTCATTCGAGGGTACCCCAAAGGAAGTAATCAAGTGGTGATAGGTCGAATGAGCGAGGAGGCCATCTGTTTCGTTATATCTATTTCCGGGAAATTCCGTTTCAAACCACCCCCTTACTATTCAAGCATTAGATATAGAAGCACCATCTAGTTGAAAAATGATGTCCTGTCTCAGTCTCATCGGTATATCCTCTAAATTTCCACATAACACATTGTTTAAAAAATCAAGAAAGTTTTCTGCGTTGAGATTTTCCTCGAAAAGAAGGTCATTATTACATTTTTTCTGAAATGTGCCGCATCAGACAATAATTTTCGAAAGCATTTTCTCTTCCAGTGTATTATCCGATTTGGATTTTGATAGGATCAGTCTTGAATTTTGTAAAGACTCCAGTCTATTAGTTGTGAAGGTAGCTTCAACGCAGAACATTATTTTGGAAAGGAAATTTATATGTGTTAAAAAATTTCCTTGGCACATAATGAATATTCCAATATCTTCATCGCAATTTTCGAAGGTATCCATAAATTTGGGCTTACAGGCAATTTGTTTGTTTGAGACACCTTCAAATTTTCTTTGGTTTCATGTTGAGATTTCTTGTTGCCTCACACTTCGCATTTCCTTGGAGCTTTTTCATGGTAGCATTGTCTTCAAGATTATTCAAATTTTAGTTGCGCTTTGTTGAAGTAATACTTCCAGTTCTATCAAAATTCATGTTTGCTTTTGTCTGAAAAGTCACAGGTTCAATATCAGGATGATGCCGGTTAAATTCTGCCGCAGCCTGTCGATAAGTCTTATATTATCATACACCAGTCGAATTTATATTATATGAATTTGAAATTTTAATTTTCATCCACTATGTAGATACAGAAAAAAAACATTCGGATCTCATTTCTGATCATATTTCGATTATCCATTACCATAAAACAAGAAACGTAAATAAACGCTTTACGTTTCTAATCAAACCTTGGAAAAACGTCTATTTTTTACGAGGGAAATGAGATATATAATAAAATACCACAGGCAATAAAATAAATTAGGACTAAAACTAAATTTAAAAATGAACTTAAAAAAGGTATACTCAACAGATGATTTCCCATAATGTAACAATGTTTCACCTTTGACTGTTTCTGCTTTTGTTTCTTTCTGATTGAATGACTTATTTACTCATATTTCGCAGATTATCTGTATCATTCTTTTTTTATAATTGTACCAATTGTCTTTATACAATTTATGTTAAAACTTAATCCCTAAATAAACAGAAATATTACTTGGGATAAATAAATAAATGAATTAAATAAAAAAAGAATCACTTAAATTTTTTGATGAACTGTTAAAATTCTGACTATACTCGCATCGATTTCACCACGTATGGCGTTTACAATGACCTGCCGCATAATATGAACGACTATCAAATAAATTGTATAAACTGCCAACCTGTAGACGCTTCGTTTATGTCCATGAAAATCTTGGTGAAAGTAGCAGACGCTATCTTGGAAAATTGCAACGATGATGTTAAGAATAGAATGTTCAATATGGCTCCAAGGAAATTGATCAAGCAATAGCTAGTCCCAAATAATGTTCAGGGATGAAGCTAGCATCAGAACTAATACAGAAGTGTTTCCGCAAAATACGAGTTGCTGGTCCAAATTGGGTTGTACATTTCAAGAGGGCATATTTCCATATTTATCATGAACACTCTGTACAAGACATGAGGATGACGTCTGAATTAATACACTAAGGGCCAGTTTCACAGGTCCCAGTTAACTTCCACATAACTAACTGAAAGTTTAGACGGTGAATGACATACTTTCAATGGCGTTGATAGGTTGGCAATCTTTGATATGGACTCTAACTGGAACTTGTGAAACTGTCCCTAAATGAATCATGATTTATGGGCAATCTAAAATTTGTCATACACTTAGTAGCGTTCACACAGAGTACTCTCACGTAGAATATTGTGACATTTCTGGTATTGGATTTTTCCTCCTAAACCCTGTATACTGGTTCAACACTGCCATTACATACTTCTACTCACTACTTTCGTCTGGAAGTGTTCATGACATGAATGGCGTCACATCACACAATGCTTTCAGTTCGGAATATCACCCAAAAAAAATTATTTCGTCCTTCCACTGCCCAACAAGAGATATCTTTATTTTTCCTCTTTCCTTCCATTCGACTCGCCTACTCCGATACACACCGTTGTCACACCGCCAGATATTTTCCCTTTTGCGAAAACTTCTCCCATATCGATATACAAGTTCATTGTTGTTGACGACCATTTCTATTCCGAAAGCCTTCGCAGCAGGCTGCGGAAAAGTATTTCTGCTCGTCGTCGTTCAACTGCCATTGTAACGGGCCTCGTTTCTTTCTGACGTCTTCCTCGAATGCCGTCCCCCGCTCCCCCCCACCGCCCCTTGTAGCTCCGGCGTCGCCCTTCGCAGGCAATATAGGAACCCTTTTGGACCATAATAGACATGAAAATGCCTAGATTGCGTATTTGGTGCGGGAAAATATGTAGTTCGAGCAGTGGCGGGACCGAGACTTTTTTAGAGGGCGGAAAATTGGACTGAAATGGATTCAAATCCATTTCGAAATGTGTCAGTACAGTCGGTTAGTAGAAGTCCCATACATCATGAAATCATATAGATCTGTTTTGGAGGGTCAAGGCTTCCCAAAAAAAGCAACTTTGGTAAAATATACTGTTTTCGCCCAGTACGCGCCATTCGTTAAAAATATCAAAATAGTATACTTCGCAGTTATGGAATTATTGATGAATTTCCAAATGGAAAATTATTCTGTAGGTTTTCCGTATAAGTGATAGTTTACGAGAAAATGGCAATCAGAAAGACGAAAAAAAACGAATCGATTCGATTCGAAATAATACATAATAATTTCAATTTCCATTTTCATTCATAATTGAAAACCTTCATAGATAAGTTGTAAAACTTAGCCGCACGCCTCTGATGATAACGGCTAAGCACACATAAATTCTAATTGAATGCACAAACTTTTATGGAAAAATTAAAATTTTTGAAAAACTATAAAGCCATAAAAAAGTTTCCCAAATGGTTCCAAGATTTTAGCGGACACTGTATATTTAATACATCATTGAGGAATAAATTTCAAATGACAGAACACAGCACTTATTTATTAATTTTGCTAAAATGTTTTATGATTGATGCCCATAACGTGAAAATCGTTTTACTTTAACGATTCCTTGAGGCATAAGTAGAATCCAACGATCTTTTGTTAACCCTTTCGGATGCCAATGCAGAATTTTCCAAAAAAATTGTTTTCTTGACAGTTGCGTTTATTGGTATTTTTGAAGATTTATAGAACAAGAAAAATTATATCAGTATTTCTTTCTCGAAATATGGAATGTCCATTATAATGGACAAAGTTATTGTAGCAATATAAAAATCATTCAGGAAGTAAATAAACACCTTCAATATAGCTATGAAACATAGTTATTTATTATGACAAAACAGATTTTTTTTATAGGTACTGGAAAATCCGTTGCGTCTAGTACTGCACAGGCTTATCAATTTGCACATCGTACATGTCTTCATCTCAAAATATATTTCTGAAAAATACACAAACGCATATGTTTTCTGATGTGCAAAAATAATCCTGTATCCTAGATGAAAGTCTTGAAGGTCTGGCTAATCATTATGCGTGTTTTCTTCATCTTCATCTCTTTCCTGATCTAAATATTCATAAATGTATATTTTAAAAAGTATTCAGAAACAAACCCACCTCCTAGATCAACTGTATTTATAAACACATCTTCTGGTTCCCAGCTATCATCATCATCAGACAATATTTGTAAATCCGACAAGTTATCACCCTCCAGTATGTGTAGCTATTCTTCATAGGCATTTTTTTTCGCAATCATCTCTCGAGCTAAAACGAAATATTGAATGAATCAATTTCAGACCAGAAGAGCGTTTGTCCATCTAAATGGACATTCAAATTCAATTGTAACTATCAATAATATAAGATGACGATTTTGTTTTGTTTTGATTGTCCTCAATGAAGTTTCTACTTACGTTTTGTCAACAGTTGAATCAATATTTGTTTGCTTCACAATTCCAAACAACCACAAATATACGAGCGTATTTCACTACCTGTGTATATCACGAAACAACAGACTAGACATGGCGGACTATGAAGTCAACCATGGAATTATATATGACGCCATACATATACATTTAAAATCCACGTGAGTGTCCAAAACTTTTTCAGGAATAAAATATTCATAATGGTTAATATGGTTGATATCCAAAAGTATGTCCACTTCAGTGGACGCTGAATCCGAAGGGTCAAAGTAAAAGTAAAGTTATGAGCATATTTTATGAACGCTACTTCTGTACTTCTTATGTAAAAGTGAAAGTCAATGAACCAGCTATATCACAGGGTGTTTATTAATTACTTACTCAAACTTCAAAGAGTAAATATTTGACCAATTTCAAAGTAAAAAATTCATGTGAACGTATGTCCGTAAATGTTTCGATTCGGAGACGCAGGGTGTTGAAATTGAAATTTAATTCTTAATTATTTTGAATAACATTTGCAAAAAATTATTTATTTGCAAAAAATGTGGTGAACGGTAGTTTTCTGAGGAGAAAAATTGAAATTTGGCAGTGATTTCGATGTAACACCTAGAGGGCGCTGCGTACACCATCATTATTTATTTTAATTTGCCCCTCTACTTTTTTTACAGTGAACTTTTGAAATATTTCATATCTAAATCTTATTCCCACACCTTTTCTGAACAAAAGAGGTGAACGTGTGCAACAATGCTAGGAACAAGCGTTTTTGAGAAATTTGCAAATTTCTTCATCGATGCAAGTTATTAAGTCAATTAGGCGCCAGATGAAGTTGCTTAGAAATTTAACTGAGTATCTGATAGATTTCGTCAAAATGAAGATTTTTTTACTTATCAAGATGTATCAATAAATGATTCGTTCTCAAAATACAGGGTGTTGAAATTTAAAAAAAATGGTTTTTCAAAATTTTGTAACTTGATAATGAATTATTTGTCAGAACGTCTTCGTTTGAGAAAATGTTTATTTCAGCGAGATATATCACGTACTCAGTTTGTGTGAAGTTCTGACCTCTAGCGTTGTGGAGCAAGTGAACCATTTTTTCTTAGAAAAGTTGTAAGAATAAGATTTGTATATAAAAAGTGCCAAACGTTGACTGTCAAAAAAGTTACTTCAAATAAAAAAAATAATGAGACCGTTCACAGCGCCCTCTAAGTGCTACATAAAAATGAATACCAAATTTTGATTTCTCACCTCATAAAAATCCCTATTTACCAAATTTTGTAAGATATTTTTTTTGTAAAAGTTATTAAAAATTATTGAAAATTAAATTTCAATTTCAACACCCTGTATCAACGAAACGAAACATTTGCTGCCGCATGTTCATAAGAACTTTTTATCTTAAACTTATCCAAAAATTTACCCTTCGAAGTTTGAACAAGTACTTAATAAACATCCAGTATAACAAATTTGTTACTATGCGTATAATGTCAACATGACTTTTTCCTGGTATTCGCTGAAGTTGAGAGTTGAGTGATACACATATATTATTTCAATTCGAACGTAGCATACGTGCGATTCGCTTTCTAGTGCTTCGAAACGCTCAACAGCCCTCAGAGCGCGCACACACACACATCCATCGCATATGAGGGTCCTTATATGCGTGTCATGAGTGTCAAGTATTGATCCTGCACGGGTAGAAAGTGCTGCCGGTCAGCTAATCTCCCGTAATGACCGGCTGAGGGCGCCCCCACACGCAACCTGCATTTCCACCGCGCTCAATGATCCGCACCGAATGATCGACTGCGGCGAGTCTAATTCCAAATTCTGGTCTTTATGTTCACTTCCGCCGATTCCAGAATCAGATTTATATCGACTGAGCGGAACGAATGATGTGCATGTGGAATCGAACCGGGTCGTGGGCGGAGCATGGACTTTGATTAGGAAGTTCAGCAATCGGTGTCAGGTGTGGGACGAGAATTGAAATGGGTGTCAGGTGTGGGTTGGAATATTATAATTTCTTTGCGAAGCGTGCCATCATCAATTAAATTCGTGCCAATTTTTCTTAAGTTGTAGAGGAGACAACAAAAAATTATCCTTTATCGTATATATTGAATCCTCTTTTCCACTAAGGAAGAAAAATACTGTCGTGAATATGAAACACTGCAATAAAGTGCAGAAATGACGTACAATATACAGGGTGTTCCAAATTAAGTCGGCACCATTGCCAACTCCGTTAATATTCGGTTAACTAGGCAAAATAGTAGCATTTTTAATGGCTTTCTCGATGCCGAAAACAAAAAATAAATTGACAGTCGCGTTTTCAGAATATTTTATAAAATAATACTTTTTTCAATGGAACACCTTATATTTTTTCATGCATTTCGATTCGTAATAACATTCTCAACAACAAATCTCATTTGACTTTTTTTCCTAGAGGTGAAAATAAGACAGTTTCATTAATAGGAAACATTGATAACAAACGGATTTGATAAAGCGCTATAAAATATCGAATAAATGTTCAAAAACACCGCCTTCTTATTGAACATGTATTTGGGCCCTTCTATTGTCACTACGTGTGGCATTCAACACAGTTCGGCCATCAAGTCTATCAATTATACAGGGTGTTATTTAAGTACGTGGCCAAACTTAATGGGGTGATTCTTTGAGTGATTCTAAGACGAAAAGTTCATATAAACATAGGTCCGGTAATGCTTCATCTTCAAGATACAGGGTATCAAAATTTTTAAAAAATATCGTTTTTGTCGTAAATATCTTAATAACCCTTCAACCGATTTTATTGAAATTTGGCAGTGTTATTGAAGGTCGTAAAGGGCGAATTTAACCCTAACTATATCAAAATGCCGGAAGGCACTGTAACCAATATAATTGACAGAAAACATGTGCGCCACTGATTTTTTTTCAATTTTTGTATTTGTTTTACATTGAGCAACTGAAATTACAACTTTTTTATATCTAGAATTTTTTTTCTCTTTCTTTGTATTTGAGAAAAAACATAAAAATCACTTCATTGCACATCCCTGTGACAACACAATAAAACATTTCAACTACTAAACCATCAAAAACTGGGGTCTTACTAATATTTTTTCAAATCAATGCTCTATTCTAGTCTTAGAATTTTTTATCAAAATCAATGCAATGAAAAAAAAATATGTATGTATGAATTGCAGCACTTGCCTTCGGCTCTTGGCTTCGGCTCGTGCTGCAAAATGGGCTCATTGTTGTCCATGGACATGCAATAAAGACATTTTTATTTATGATTAAACAATTAATATTACATGGAAGTCATCTTTTAATTTTTTTCGCTCATATTACCTGTTTTCGATTAAACAAATAATGTTGTTATGTATTACTGCAGTGTTTTAAAACTAAAGTAAGAGGGCCATAGAAGGAACAACAAATGTTCAAACAAATTTAACTTCATAACTGTCACAAATTGAAACGGTACATACATAATTATTTGATAGTAATTATTTGAAGTGTTTTCAAGAGTTTTGAGATATAAAATTTGTTACTGATATCTGAAAATGGTTTGGTTTACAAACTCGGAAATGGCCGATATGCATTTTGTCTATGGAATGGCCCAAGGCAATTCCAGAGCGGCTAGACGCATTTATCAAGAAATATATCCTCATCGAAATGTTCCAAATAGGCAAACATTTGTGAGAATACATGAAAGGCTGTGCGAATCAGGCACTTTTCAAAGGTCGGCTGCTCTTATTGGGAGACCTGCAACGGTAAGAACAGTGGCGCTGGAGGAAGAAGTTTTACATGAAGTTGAGCGTTGCTCCGATACAAGCACACGCAAAATTGCACAACAATTAAATATTTCTCACTTTACTTTATGGAAGATTTTGAAAGAGTACCAACTGTATCCTTACCACATACAGCGTGTTCAAGCGTTATTTCCTGCGGATTTTCCCAAGCGAGTTGTTTATACCACGTGGCTTTTGCAACAACAGGTTGCATCTCCGACATTTTTATCCAGTATATTATTCACCGATGAAGCGTGTTTTTCCCACAATTCAATTATGAACTTTCATAACAACCATATCTGGGCAGAAGAAAATCCCCATGCGGTTATAGAAAATAATTATCAACAGCAGTTTTCCGTGAATGTCTGGGTTGGTATTGTTGGCGATTATCTCATTGGACCTCATTTTTTACCTCCGAGATTAAATGGTCAAGAGTATCGTCATTTTTTGGAATTTGTATTACCTGTACTACTAGAAAATGTCCCACTGGCAGTAAGAGGAGCAATGTGGTTCATCACGATGGGGCTCCACCTCACTTCAGCATAGTAGCACGTCAATTTCTGGATGAAACTTATGGAGAAAACTGGATCAGTCGCGCAGGTCCACAGTCATGGCCGCCCAGGTCACCGGATTCAAATCCCTTGGATTTTTTCCTTTGGGGACATTTAAAGTCCTTCGTTTATAAAACTCCAGTCAACACTGAAGAAGAATTAATCCAACGAATACGGGATTCATGTGATCAGATAAGACATACGCCGGAAATATTTCAACGTGTTCGGGAATCGATGTTAAGACGAGTTAATGATTGCATTGAAGTTGAAGGAGGACATTTTGAGCAACTATTGTAAGTTTTGTGTTAGTTATTATTGAATGTATTCTTACAGAAACAAATTGCCTAGGTACCATTTTTGTTTCAGTGTGGTTTTAATAAAGGGTGTTTCTTGTTTGATGTTGCTTTGGCATTTCCGGCGTTACCACCATGCACGCACTGGCCAAATGATACAAACAATTTTTAAGCATAACAGATTCACCTGTAATCATCAAAAACCCTATAAAAACAATTTTTTATTGTGTTGTGCCAGGGACGTGCAATGAAGTGATTTTTATGTTTTTTCTCAAAAACAAAGCAAGATACGAAAAAAATTGTAGATATGAAAAAGTTGTAATTGCAGTTGCTCAATGTGAAACAAATACAAAAATTGCAAAAAAATCAGTGGCGCACATGTTTTCTGTCAAAAATATTGGTTACAGTGCCTTCCGGGACGCCATTGGACATGATAATTTTGATATAGTTAGGGTTAAATTCGCTCTTTACGACCTTCAATAACACTGCCAAATTTCAATAAAATCGGTTTGAAGGGTTATTAAGATATTGACGACAAAAACGATTTCTTTTAAAAATTTTGACACCCTGTATCTTGAAAACGAAGCATTACCGGACCTATGTTTATATGAACTTTTCGTCTTAGAATCACTCAAAGAATCACCCCTTTAAGTTTGGCCACGTACTTAAATAACACCCTGTAGTTTAAATATAATTTTTTCAGAAATCCCCAAAAATAAAAATCTAGAGGTGTCATGTCTGGTGAACGAGGGGGCCACTTAACAGGACCATTTGTAGCAATCCATCTGTTTCCAAAACAGCCTCGCAGCATTCTTTTTACGCCACTGACATTATGTGCTGGTGCTCCATCCTGCTGAAAATAGATCATCTGACGAGCCACCAGATCAAGATCATCGAAAAACTGTTCCAACACTCTTATTAATAAATTAATGTAACGGGGTCCGTTCAAAGAAACATGGTAGAAAAATGGACCGATAATTCCGCCTCTAAATAAACCACACCAAACATTGATAATAAGTCGTCTTTGCGGATTGTGGGGAAGGACTAGAAATGGATTATGTCTACTCCCATAATGAAAATTCTTTCTATTATACATCCCACGATTTGAAAAATTAGCCTCATCGCTCTATATAATATTTCTATAGAAGTTTGGATCTTGTCTGCATTTATTCATAAACCGACAATACCCCAATTGTCTTTCAGAATCACCAGGTTCTAGTGTTTGCACTGATCTCAACTTATGTTCCTTCAGAATTCACTGAATACCTGACAGTGGAACAGCTATATCTCTAGATAAATCTCTGATGGAAATATTTGAATATTTACACTGGGAGAATTTTTTCCGCTCCCACTAGCGGCAATTTAATTACCGCCCGTTTTAACTGGAATTTACCATCGAGTGGAATTTTGCATACCACGTGTTATATCACCTTGGATATTTACTCTGAATAACTCTGTGCACTTCTTCGATGTAACTTTACGTTGTGTCATATATTTACGATAGAACTTTACATTGTTATACTACTTCGCAACAAAAATTTGCATTAGAGTTTTACATTGTAATATTACGGTTTGATTTTCTATTTAGAAAAATACACTCCGATGTGAATTTGCTATAGAATTTCATAATGTGGGATTTCATTATTATGAATTCATACAGCGAGGTCCTAAATTAACGGATAAATTCATTTTCTACCTTTTTAGACATATTGAAGAAGTACCCTGAAATACGTCGATTTATGTTTTCGAAAAGACACTCTGTGACATAAAAAATGACCCTCTTCCACCCTCCTCAAAGTGACAGCCACCCTACCAATTTTTTATAATGAAATAGGTCGTCAAGTGGTCAAGAGGGTATTCAATTGTCTATACAACCATGTCTATTCTTTTGAATTTTTGCGACATAACAAAATTTATTTTCAAAATGGTAAAAATTACCACGAATACTATTGAATTCGCTGTATATTCAATGCACCCTAATTTTTGTTGGTTCATTCACCAACTGTTGTTCGTCATACGTGATACACGGCTGTATAGACAATTTTCATTTAAAAAAATTGGGGGATGGTGGCTGCCACTTTGAGGGGGGTGAAGGAGCGTCGATTTTTTTATGTCACAGATTATCTTTTTGAAATAATGAGTTGATGTCGTCCAGGAGTTTTCTTGAAAATGGATAATAACGTAGAAAATGAATCTATCCATTACTTTAGGACCTCCCTGTTTATTGATGAAAATTTTGTTAAGTATTTTTCATATCAATATTTCAGTGCTTATAAATAGTTCAGGTGAAATCATCGTTAGTTATTTCTTATGAATTGTTGGATTATTTTCATTTCTCGGTGTGAAATTTTCTTACCGAATCCCCTCGTCCTTGAATTAATTGCCGTAAATTTATCTCGTATATGAATTTTCAAAGAAAGTTCATTTACTCGAAAAATTTCCGGCAATAATTCGAGCACTTGGGAGATTACAAGTGAAAATTGCTATTATCTCGGAATTCTGGCTATTTAGGTATAGGAACATCATATATTAATTCGAAGGGAATTTAGTCACCTTTCAGGATATTTCATAATATACAGGATGTTCCATTTAAAAAAACGCATTTTCAACCCTTTTCGTATCTAGCAGTAAGATCATGAATTTTGAACGACCCTGTATAACGCAGAACAAACTTCTCTAAACACAATCAATGTACATGATCTTGATGAACTAAATACAAAATTGCAACTTCCTAAGAATCCAAATACCGCAGAAATAAATATTTAATTCGAGCTATGTTTTGGATAAAAAATATGGAAAATAACCAATATCTCAAAAACCGTTAGAGATAGGTATAGGGGAATATGAGGCAGAAATAATCAGAAAGGAATGACAAGTTCAAAAATGCGGTAATATACAGGGTGACCTATTTGAAATAACAAAGATGCTGCTACTTTCTGGTATAAGCGACAACGCTGCATTGCTGAAAATATTTTAGATCGATAGACCAAGAGCAACTACTTGAGAAACCAAATTTTCAGAATGATCGTATGTCCCGTTCTCCGTAAACGTCTAAGGTACCATCGACCGTGACCCACCCTGTATATTGAATTATCTGAATGAACCAAAATGACGAATGCTCGCATTAAAAAAAAATGATTTGTATTTAAATGTTTATAACATATTATAACAGAATTATAGCAGAATATAACAACGGAGTGTCTCTCGTGTGATGACATAGTCGGTTTCTTCCCTAGTATTTTCAAAATGAACAAATCCCTTATTATATTATTATTATTATAGAATAAAAAATATCCTACCGAAAAAATCCGACAATTAAACCCGAACCACAATGATAATTACTAAATCTGTGTAGATACATCACCCGGCCATTAAACCGCGGAAAAACACACTCGCACAGCATCCGGCGAAAGGTGTAAATTTCCTTTTTACCCCAGCATTTTCCAGATGACGGTGTCGCGCGTCCCCATTGGCATCCCCTCGCTGGCGCTAATTACCCCATCGAGGTGTCATCAAAACTTTATTTTCGGCAATGTGTTGCTCTCGGCAGATTTATCAGATGATAGGCCAATCATTTTAGCAATTAAAATAAAAAATAAGGAAAAAAATTGCAAAACTATGCAAACTCCCACAAATGTTTTGTTTTAGTGAGCAATGAGAGGGTAAAAATTTCCGCCCTAGTGCAAGGTCGGCAACATTGTTAAAAATGTTCATTAAAAACCATTCTAGTTACTTTGAGGAGAAAAAATGCGAAAAAGTCGCAAAATGACAAAAACAAACAAAATATCAGCCTGTTTTGTTTCCCAATATCACGACCATTTCCAAGCTTGGCATCAGAGTGATTAAATTATTTATTTATACTTCTGTTAATAACTTGTCCGAAAAAAATCGGGCCAAACGCATGTTATTAGTCTCGCCGAAACTTTATCACTTCCGTCACTTTTATTTTATACTAAAAAATTTTCTTTGCAACCTGAACCGATTATGAAAATAATGCAAAAATTTTTGAATTGGTTGGGAACGTAGGGAGTAATTGCCAAAATTGCCACCACCACAGATTTTGGGAAACTTGCCAGAAAAGATTCAACAAATTTTTTGTTTTTATCTGACATATTTCCCGAAATCTGTGGTGGTGGCATATTTTACATGTTTTTTAATAAATTACTTCCTACGGTTCCGACCAACACAAAAAGCTTTTGTATTATTTCAGCAACAAATTTTTTTGTTTATATTACACCAAAAATGTTTTCAACTTGGATTGGTTATGGAAATAATGCAAAAGTCATTTTAGTTGGTCGGAAACGTAGGTAGTGATTTCGTAGAAAACATAAAATTGGACACCCCCACAGATTTAGGGAAGTTGGTTGGTTGGTTTACATTTTCTTCCGAAAATCTGTGGTGGTGACAAATTTCAAATGTTTTCTAGGAAATCTACCCACGTTTCCGACGAACTCAAGAAACGTATACATTATTTCCATAATAATTTCAGGTTGCAAACAGAATAATTTAGTTTGTAGTAAAAAATATGTTGCCGTCATTGGCAGCGGTGGTAAAATTTTGGCGAGACATAAAAAGGAACGTCTTTTTGTACATTATTTTATCAGAAATTTCGGTTTGTTTTTTCTTCTGCAGTAACGCAGAAATTTTGTAATCAATTTGAATTCATAAAAATAGCAAAGTGGGCTTTGATATTAATTCATTTATTTAAATATCAACAACTTGACAGTTATCGAAAGTTGAGAAACTGTCTCATTGTTAATTCTTCATTAGTGCAAGCTATAAAGCAGATTCATTCAATATTCCTTTGGATAAAATGTATCTAGAAAGATTTCCACAACGTCATATTCCCAGCACACAAATGTTCATCAATATTCACTCCCGTCTTCGTGAAACGGGTACTTTCAAGAGGTCTGCTGTTCTCATAGGAAGAACCAGGAGAGTCAGAACAGTTCAGATAGAAGAAGCTGTATTTAACGAAATTGAGCAGCATCCAGACACCAGTACAAGACAAATTGCGGCACAGTTTAACGTAACCCATGTATTGGTATGGCAAATTTTAAAAGAGCAACAACTTCATCCCTATCATATACAGCGTGTTCAAGCTCTTCTGCCAAGGGATTTTCCAAAGAGATTAACTTTTTGCACTTGGATTCGAAATAAATTGTTGGAAAATCCATGGTTTTTATCTCAAGTGTTATTCACCGATGAGGCATGCTTTTCCCGTAAAGCCATTATTAATTTTCACAACAATCATATGTGGGCTGATGAAAACCCACACGCCGTGATTGAAAACCATTTTCAAGAGACGTTTTCTGTGATTGTTTGGGTTGGAATTGTAGGGAATTTCCTTATCGGGCCACATTTTCTGCCTCATAGACTCAATGGTGACCATTATCGACATTTTCTTGAATTCATCTTACCTGGACTCCTAGAAGAGATCCCACTGAGGGAAAGAATTGGAATTTGATTTATGCATGATGGTGCTCCAGTACACTTCAGATTGGTTGCACGCCAATATTTAGAAGAGAATTATTCTGATCGCTGGATTGGGCGTGGTGGGCCACAACTTTGGCCACCAAGGTCACCCGATATGAATCCACTTGATTTTTTCCTCTGGGGGCACCTTAAATCATTAGTGTACCGAACTCCAGTTCAAAGTGAAGAAGACCTGAGGAATCGCATACAGGAGTCATGCGGAATTATAAGAAACACTCCTGGTATTTTTGAGCGTGTCCGCCAGTCTATGGTTAGGCACATAAACGCATGCATTGAAGTTGGCGGAGGCCATTTCCAGCAGCTGCTCTGACATATCAATTTCAATAATGGTCCTTTTCTGAACTTAATTTTATTCCTAGGGAATTTATGTTACTTTGCTCTAGTATTTGATAATAAAGGTATTCACTATTGAAAATGTCCAAAATTATTTTGCCATAATTAACTTTGTGCAATACATATTCAACCTGAGTTATGGTAAAAAATGTATGGGAGCTCCATAACATTACATTTTCTCTACACGAGCAGAAAATAGCTGTTTGTGTAATGAGAACAAAATGACGTATTGCGTCACGCGCTAATCTTTGGAGAGTGGCAATGACACTTCGAGAAATGAATTATTTTATATCATGCGCACTATTGAATGGATTGTACTTGTCCAATTTGAACTAATTTGGATCGATTATTGTCGAAAATTTCGAAGTAAACTCCAAAAACTCTTAAAAAATGTATTTTGATCACCCTGTACTTCGAAAACCAAGCCGCTTGGGACATGTTTATATGAACTTTTCATCTTGAAACCTTTCAAAGAATCACCCTTCAAGTTTGTTAGACTATTTGCTTCTCAAATTTCTTTATGTTATGCGTTACTGGAAAATGTTTGCGTTAATATTTTCATTGTAACTCCTGAACCGTACAAGTAAATGAAAAACATCAAGAGAGCAAAAAGATGTTAAATGCAACAATATTCATTATTCCTTTCTCATAATATGTCAGTGGCGGCGGAAAAAAAAATTCTGAAGGGTTGAACAAAGCTTGACTCTGAAAAAAGGAGGACCCTGTGAATTATTTGAGAAATGCATTATTTTGTATCGTGCGTACTATTGAATGGATTGTACTTGCCTAATTTGAACTGATTATTGTAGAAAATGTCGAAGTTAACTCTAAAAAATCTTGAAAAAAATGTATTTTTATCACCCTGTATCTCGAAAACCAAGCCGTTTGGGACATATGTTTATATGAACATTTCGTCCTGAAAACCTTCAAAGAATCACCTCCCGAAGTTTGTCAACGTACTTAATTAACACCCTGTATAATATATGTTTCTATTGGGAGAACACTTCTGAAATCCGAATTTTCGTATATAAATACCGGCGAAAAACGATTTGTAAAAATTACACAAATATATTTCGATTCATTTGAGATGTGAACATTTTAATGATAAACATTTTAAAACATGTTGCCGACTTTGTACGAGGGCGAAAATTGTTATAAATACAAGTTCAGAGAAAGTTTACATTATTTTAAAATTTTTTCAAATTTTTTGCTAAAGTGACTGGCCTATGATTTTGACCGAGTCGAACTCTTTCCTTGTTCCGTGCTCGAATTGCAAGTCGATCAGAGCCAGTTTTTTTGTGTCAGTAGTCGTGAGGGTCGCGGGCCGCAGGGATGTTTATTTTATACCGGTCGTTCAGTCAGACAGTTACAGTATTCGTACATTAAATTGCAGGGAAGGGGAATCGTACAGAGTCGTTAAAGGGTTTAATGAGTCGATTTGGACGAACTGATTCATTGTTGAAATATTCCCAGGTGCATTTTGATTAGCAATACTCAACCCCTCTGCTGCTCAGATTCGGCCTCATTAGACTGGTGTCTATTATTTTTGTGAAAAGACAAAAAGTAGCTGGCAGGGACTTTGAAGAAAAAAATATTATAATACGAGAACACTCAGAATGGTATGATGGGGATATAGTTTAGGGGTTGAAAACGTTTTTTGCGATTTGCGGCGAAACTTTAGCGGAAAATGTTCGATAAAAAAGTTGTAGAAAATGAGAAAATCAAAAACTTTTGCCTCAAACACTTTTCGAAACAACTCAAATTAACCATCAAATTGGCGTAACACCAATATTTCAGTCTCTTTGTTTTATTTCTCGCGTATAAATGATTCAATTCACATGAAAATTTATAATCATGTCTTTTTTGGCGTCGAAGAAGCATAATTTTTCCCAATTTAGAAATCGAGTAGTTTTCAAGTTGTGAACATTTTTCAATCAAATTTTAACGGGTACTCCTACTCAGCCGCTTTCAAATCTTTCAGAAATTTCAACTACAACAACAAAAGCAACAACAATTTATCTCTGTAACATTTCTTTTAACTTCATTTCGTATAACATACCTACCGAATTCTCGTTTCCAATAAACTTCAGCAATGTTACAAGCTATACGAACAGTCGTTACCGACCGAAGATGAACCCTTTACTCCAATAAACACCTACTGCGTAGGCTTATTATGGCAAGTACCTGTCAGAAAACAACTACTCCCCTGGCTAAGACCACGACGGGTATTGAATTAAATCTAACAGCTACTTGTGCAACGTTCCTCAAAGCATCAGAGGACGCAATTGCAAGTGCCCTCTATGACCAACGAGCAAAATTATGTTTTGATTTGGACAGGGTGACCACCTGCAGACTAATTTCGAGGTTGTTGACTCTCATCAGTGCAAGGGCAGGTCAACACAGACAGCACTGAAGCCATCTGTTCCCCGTCCAAACCAATACACACTCCGCTGATTAGTCAATTCTGGTGCACGAGATGGAAGCAGTTTCTAGGCCACTCCACCTAGTGATCAGAGGAAGAACACTCCGAATCTCCGGGTTAAGAGATTTAATCGTCATCGGTCGGTAACGACTGTTCGTTAGCAAACGATCTCCCAAAGATTTCTGTTTTCTTACAAACTATACATTGATTTTGTGTGTGATTTTTTTAGTAAGTCCTAAGATTGTTAATATCTGATGACTTCAGGGAAAGAACGTGCTGAGTCACTTTGGCAATAATTCGGTTCGGACTACTCACGTTTCTTACCTGTATACGGTTTACAGACGTATTAATATCTCCTGACCAGACACGTTCTCCCCCAGTACAAATATGCCATGTGATAGCATAGTTCAGCAGCCAAAAGCTGACATGGAAATCGCGATTTGAGGCAAAATATGACACGTTTTTTTCCTGAGGACTTCATCTGTTCATATGCCTATTGAAATATTAAATGTAATGAGAATATAAACTAAAGAAAATTTCTGTATTCTTTAATTTTAAGGTCGGAAAATTAACTTTTTCTCCATAACCTGGAAAAGTTTTACTTCAAACCCTAGTCAGAAAAAGACAATTTTCAAAGCAGGTGTTAGAAAAACTACATTTTTCTGAACTATGAGCGAAAGCAATCACTTTTCACATTCTCAGTTTCGAAATCCACCCTGTACATCCGCACGCACCGCGCGTCGCTACGCAGCGTCACGACGCCTCGTTCCAGCAACAATCACGGGTATTTCCAGAACAACATCCGACTTGTACAAATCGACACTTCCCGTACAAACACGCCTAACACCTCGCTCGATCTTTTCTATTTTCTATTCGTCGCCAGAGTGACAAACGAACAGCGTTTTACGCTCCGAAAATAAGTCTTGCGGAGCTCGATGCGATCCCCCGAGAGAGACTTTTTTGCGTCCGATATCGCGATCCAAGATGTGCTCCGGCAAAATTATATGTTTTGCCGGGAAATTGTAGAGATTTCGAAATCGAAATGTACTTTTTTGTCATAAGATTTCTTACAACTCGTTGATCAAGTTGACAATGTAATTAAAATTATAAACAAGAATATGTGTATAAATAAATGTATTTATGACTGCTTCATTTTGAAGCTCTTACGCCACTCATTTTGGTCCATTTACGTTTCTTACTGAAACTCATTACGCAACTCAAGTTTCATCACCCAACGCCTTTTCATTAGAGATGAATTCAGAAACAAAAAGAACTTATAAACGTTTTAGAAAATTTTACTCAAAATGTGTTATTTACAAACAAAGTGGGTGGGCGTCAAGTGATTGTAAAGGTAATAAATAGATTTCGTTGATCTTAAGGCAATTGATTCTAACTAGGATATTTTCACTTGTAATCTCCCAAGTGCTTGAATTATTACCGGAAATTTTTTTAAGAAAAAATTCATGTACGAGATAAATTTCCTGCAATTAATTCAAGGACGCGGGGGATTCGGTAAGAAAATTTTACACCAAAATACAGTGACCGCCAAAAAGTATGTACCATATGGGAAAAAATTTTATTATTGGAGTATTGGAAAAAATGTTCTGGGGAAAAGTTTGTACATGTCCGATAACCTAAAAATCGATTTTGACACATGTCACGTGATCGCTAGAATGGCGGCAAAATGAAAAAAATTGCAATGCAAAGGCAAAAAAAGGGGTAAGATGGCAAGATATCAAAAAAAGTTATTTGAAAAAGTCACTTAGAATTTAATTTTATACACATAAACGAAGTTTCAAGAGATAATTAAAAAAAAATGAAAATAGCAATTTTTTAAAAATATTTTCCCATCTATTCAAAAATATTATTTTTTTTCTTATGAATAGCTTGACTATACTGAAACATTTGCATTTTAATGATAATGACAAAACTTTCTCATTTTCTCCACACCAGAGGGCACTAAATTAAAAAAATTGGTTTTTGCCAGAACCCTCGCTGTTACATTGGTTCTTATCTTAACAGTAATATCAGAATTCCAAGACTATTGTGTTGATATGGCAATTTAGAAACACCATGTTTCCTGATTTTAATCAAGTTTCAATAATAATGCTGTATGAGCGTTTTACTTTGCACATAAACTTTAAGAATCTTTAATTTGACGCACTATTTTCAAGTTTATCATCGGAACTTGATTATAATCTGGAAATTACCATGTTTTTGGAGTGTCATGTCATCACAATGGTCGTGGAATTCGGATATAACTGTTAGATACGAACCGATGTAACAGCAAGGGTTCTGACAAATTCCCATTTTTTCAATTTAGTGCCCTCTGGTGTGGAGAAAATGAGAAAGATTTGTCATTATCATTAAAATGCAAATGTTTCAGTATAGTCAAGCTATTCATAAGAAAAAAAAAATAATATTTTTAAATAGATGCGAAAATATTTTTAAAAAATTGCTATTTTCAATTTTTTTGAATTATCTCTTGAAACTTCATTCATGTGTATAAAATTGAATTCTAAGTGACTTTTTCAAATAACTTTTTTTGATATCTTGCCATCTTACCCCTTTTTTTGCCTTTACATTACAATTTTTTTCATTTTGCCGCCATTCTAGCGATCACGTGACATGTGTCAAAATCGAATTTTAGGTTATCGGACATGCACAAACTTTTCCCCAGAATATTTTTTCCAATACTCCAATAATAAACATTTTTCCCATATGGTACATACTTTTTGGCGGTCACTGTATATCCAACAATTCATAAGAAATAACTAACTATGGTTCACCTGAACTATTTATATGCATAGTACAAAAAAGATGCATGAAAATATTGATATGTAAAACACACTTAACAAAATTTCAATTTGATTTTTTTTAAATTCAATCAAAAAAAAAGTAAAAATGTATGTTCTTGCTCCACTGGGAATTGAACTAGTGATCACACGACCACGAGGCGGACACTTCACCGACTCGCCACGGGGCCTTTGATTTACATGTAGACAACTGGTGTATTGAAGTGTTTCTGAAATTTGATTTCAGAATTTGCAAATTCTGCGATTATTGTGAAGAAAATATTCAGACACATTCGAAATATTTAATAAATACATAAATATGAAATATTATATATATATTTTTTTGGGTTGCCATGGCATCTAAATAAAAACGAATGTTTTGGTTCTCTCTAAAAGTGAGGTGTGAAATTTTCAGTTTAATTTCACGAAATCTAATCTAAACATTGCTGTAGAGATTTTTTTATAAATGGCAGTCGTAGATAAAACTTTTTTTTGTACATGTGTGATAATGTATCATTATTATATTCGTGTATATTAGTGATGCCTTTATCCTACTATAGAAAATAACTATCATCTGCTAGCATGTCATAAGGACATCGTTAAGTCATTGTATCTTAGTGGAATTCATTATAGTCATTATTGCCCCTCTTCACTACGGTGTAGCCAAGTGCAACACTTGATCGTAGGTGAAACAACAAACAAGCGGAGTTATCAGGAAGCCAACAGCACATTTATGATTTCAGTCGAAACACATTGTAAGCACGTTTGCTGGAAATTTCAAACCACTTTCTGATGTGGTCAGTGCTAGTTAGCATTTTACTATTGAAATTGCTTTAGGATTGGTGCTTACAAGCACTATTTTTGAGGGTTTTGTGCTCGCAAGCCACTTTTGTCAGTGCTTGGCACAACTCTGGTTGACATTCCTGCCAAAAATATCACAAATATTCTCATAAAAAATATAGACGAATTATGAGAATTTATAAGGATCTACGTGAAAAGTCTGTAACCTACACGTACGTAATCCCTGGCACATACACTTTTTGGAAGGTTGTATGAGGATTTATAAGTAGGTGTAATTTATAAGCATATCCGAATACATGTCATACGAGTTTGTATCAGGCAGTGGTTGTTTGCGGGGACTATGAGATTCGATGAGGTATTCCACCTTCAATCACAACGATATTATATGCTCATTCACAAGCTTGTCACGTATGAGAAATGTGTGGAAATTCACAATTACTAATCTTATTTGGTATCGTGAAGAAAGTGGATTCAGGATTCGATGATCTGTATCAGAAATTCCGTATCCAATTTTATTGGGTATCTTGTGGAAAAAGTGGGATCAGGAATTCCTTACCTAAATTTATGCGATGCCTATAAGTTTTCATACAACTCAAAATCACTGAGAATTCACAAGTGTGGATGAGAAAATAAGGATATAGGGTTATAAGTGTTTGTTTTAGGCAATAGTGGTGCAAAGAGACTATATACACGGTTCGATGAGGTATTCCAATTTCAAACAAAATAATATTTTATCATCATTCAAAATCTTGAGAACCTATGTGTAGAAATACACAATTTATAATCTCATTTGGTATCGTATAAAAAAGTGTGTTCAGAATTAGATGGTCCAATCTGTATTTGGAATTCCGTATCCAATTTTATGCGAATCCTATGAGATTTCATGAGATCCAACATTAGGAACATTACGAAACCAAATGGAATATTCTAAACAAAATATTCTTAAGAATAATCGAATAGATTATTATTATCATATTTCTACAGATTTTCAAAACAAATCAGGAGAATCATAATGTACCTTAGGTTATTTTATCTACGCCTACAAATAATGATATATATTTCAAAATGACTTCAGTTGCAAATGATCAATTTTTTTTATCATAATCAGATAATCGAGAATGAATTCAATTACTTATTGTTTCCTTCGTATGTCAAATGTATTCGCTGATAAACAGTTTTCGTTTCTTTTAGAATGAACTGCATGGTTCTTTCACAAGTCTTGAGCTCTGAATGTCTGAATCTTTGTATGAGGGGTAATCCTCATACAACGTCTGAATGTATGAAATGAATGAATTTCTAACCGGCTACTCGGAGAGCTTCTTCCTCTACTCGGAAGATGGTGCGGCCTAGACCACGTTTCATAGAGCGGGATCAGAGTAAGTTAATACCAACCACGGTAAGAAGAGAGTTGTGATAATACAGACGAGGAACAGATGGTTTTTAAACTGGCTGCACAGATTTATCCGATCTACCTCCTTTTCGTTTCTGTTAGAAATGAATGTGTAATTTACATATTTTTTCCAATTTGAAAATGACTTCATTCTTTATGTGAATAAGTGCATATAAAATAATAAAATCCATTGGATATCAATCTTCATATGGAAATGAAACGTGTCAGGAACAATCTGGCAGACCTCGCAGAATATCAATGATTTTTTTTTTAATATTCAAGTTACTGCGATGAAATCTCATACGTTCTAATTTATTTTCAAACCGCAGGACCTCATAGAAACATGAAGCATCCATCCCAGAAGTCGCTGATAGAAACGGATAACAGTTATGTCTAAGAACATATTAGAAATTAAAGGAATATGTATCTGTAATGTCTTTTAAATACTGATGAATATCGAATATGGCTCTATACGGATTTGCGGTTTCACTATCCAACTTGGATCTCATAAACTCTCTTAAATTTTTTCTCTATAAGTCATTTTTGGCAGGGATATCGTTCTATTTCACAATCGAATAGCCAAGGAAAGTTGGGATTTTATGAAATTAGTTCAAACATGAAGGGTCATGAATGTACGGTTCAAAGAACACATTGCTCATATCAGATTTTCTATATCAGAAAACGTGTTTTGCACAACATGTTTTGGAACAATACCACCAATTATATGACAAAAATTTGAAATTAATCAGACAGGTACATAATAGTGGACTTCTCCATGCATTCGAGATTCTGAAAATTGCTCAGTTTATCATTGCCGATGCAGCATGCAAACTGTTGATAGCCAATAGAAAATAAAAAAAAAATTGTAATTAATATTGCAGAATAAACAGAAAACAATAACGAAGGAAAAAATTAGAACAGATGTTCAATATGACCTCCTTGTCTTTGGAAACAAAAATCCATTCTGAATGGAAATACTTTCAAGACTTTTCTAATCGTTTCCGGAGAAATTAGTTCTATCACCTCTGCAATTCTGCCTTTCAGTTCTTGGATAGTATGTGGACTTTTCACATACACTTTGCTTTTTAAATAATCCAACAAAAAAAATCCATTGGTTTCAAATCCTGAGATCTTGCTGGCTATTCGATAGCTCCTCTTTTTCCAATCCAACGTTTCGGAAATGTAATGTCGGGAAAGGAAGGCCTCGAAGATAATGAGGAGGCGCTGCATCTCGCTGAATCCAAATTGATCTATTCACGATATGAGGATGTATTTTACGAGTCTGGCTAATTTTGTTTTCAATTCTTATCCGGAAAATGCCCAGTATTCTTCATCTGTCAAGGTTCTATTCCAAAAAAAGTCCAATTACCATTATTGGACCTGCCAACACAATGATTTTATGTTCATGGTGCATCCACCATCCAATGAGGATTTTCATTTGACCAGTCTCTGCATTTTATTGATCCTGCCATTCAACTGAAAAATGGCCGTTTCAGAAAAAAAAATTATTAAAGACATTAGGATAAGTGCCAATTCTATATTACATTGTTTCACATAACTCCTGCGATCTGCATCATCTTTGTTCAGTTCCTGTACCAATTTTACTTTATAGGGATACCATTTTTCTTATTTCAAATATTCATAAACAGTTCTTTGATTGATGTGATTTTCGGTAGCAACAACTCTAGTTGCCTAATGAGGGTATATAACCACCGACAAAAAAATGTCAGATTTTGTTTGCTCTGGATTGGCAAGGCGGCAAGTTTTTGAGAGTTCTCGTACACTTTCCTCAAATTATGAATAATTTAAGATACAATACAACATGCTACAGGAGTTCTATCTTCAATTCATTTACCCTCTGTTGAATACACTATTGCATTTTACTCTGATTTTTTCAAAAAACTATCACGACGTACCTACTGACATTAAAACCCACTTGATTTAACGAAATGAAACCGATATTCAAAAATAGCACAGACTTTTTAAACTTTAACATTTCATTTTCTTTTATGTTAAATATCAACGTTTGCAATAAAAATGTTTTTCATAATGTCTTAAAATCAATGGTCAATATTGTCTACTGACAGTTTGAATGTTGCATCGGTAATAAAAAACTGTAACAGAAAATTGTAAAATATACGGGTTGTTCCATTCAAAACTAAACATATTGTTCTATCATCTCAGATACTGTCCATTTGGAAACGTCAAAAACATAAAATTCATGATCTTATTTACATAACCAAAATTTTGTTATTGTATCTTACAAGATGTCATAGATATTTTCATTAGATATTTTCATGTTTACAGGCGCATTGTATACAGGGTGTAAATTTGAAAACTTTCAATGCGAATATCTCGCGAAATAAAAAAGTTAGAAAAACGCCATTTGGCACAAAGGCTGACGAGTTAGGGGGAACTAAAACCACCATATTTCAGTGAAGGCACGAGTCACCCCTTAGGAGCGACACACCCCAACTGTAAAATGTCAAATGGCACTACCTCTTTTGTAATACCTCAAAGAAAGGTCTCATTTAGTAGTATTCCCCTGAACAAAAATTTTCATTTTCATCCAACACTGGGTGGCACAAAAACATTTTTGAATAAATAAATTGTATTGTGTGAAAATGATAGTTTATTTGATCAGATGTTCAAACTGCAGTCCATTCAGTTCTAAACAATAGACAGATTTTCAAATTCCATTATTGTTATTAAGAGAATATTTCATTTCATTAGATGGTCACCATGTATTCCAGTTTCTTGTAAAAAAAAAACAAAATCGTGTTGGAGCATTCCTTCCGGTTAAATAAAAAGTACTAGAAAAAGTAGCATTGTTTTTATCGGGTTCGTACCTACCTATCAATGTTGGTAAAAATTTAGTCCTTTGTGCAAGGTTTTACTGTAAAGTCAGGAAACCGTCGAAGTGAAATTATCTCAAACAAATTGCGAATTGTTATTTTCTGTTCATCATGGTTTACAGTTTGCCGGAAAGAATTCAGATGGTATTTATCTATAGTTTTGAAAATCGTTGTGCCTCAAGAACTGCTGCAGCATTTAACGAAAGAAACCCCGGAAAAATGTAAGTCATACTTACCATCAGACAATTGATTCTTAAATTTGAAGAAACAGGATCAGTGGCTGTTAACATTTTATTAATTTGAATGAGGTAAGGTGGCTTCCTTAGTCTGTCAAAAAAGGACAATGGTTTGGTGCTTACCTGGAGTCGATCCAATTTTCTTCCTTCTCCAATTTTGTCTGGGGTTGCAACCTCCTATTCACTATGGGGGTGGACTGTAGCTATGATTGTTCAGTAAAAGGATTTCGAAACGATTTCACCTAAAAGCGTTGCGATTGCGAGTTAGGCACTTTGAGAAAATATCGACACAGGTACACGTCGTTGAGGTCAGCGAAATACTACTGTCTTCCCGTTCAATGCGACTCTTCACGGTAAAAACACCGAATTCGGCCTAGTCTGACAGACATGAAATATATTCATATATACCGGGTGTACCGCGAGGATGTGAATGCTAGAATTTATTGTAGGTATGAATCTGAATGAGAAATATTACCTAATATAAGAATGTAGACTTATCTTAATACTAAATAATAACAAAAAAAATTTGGAAACTCAACAGTGGCAAACAAAAAAAGGACCAATCCAAGAGTACTTAATCAAGCAGCACAAGTGGAAGTTTTAGGACATTTTGCTATGAATCCTACAATGATTCTACGACAAGGTTCAGCGAGTATAGGAATTTCTCATCAAGCTATCCATCGTGTACTCAAACTTCATAAGTTTCACCCATACAAAATGCACATTCTTCAGGATTTGCGGGAGGACGACCCTGATCAAAGAATTCAATTTTGCGAAAACATGACCGAAATGTTACGTGTTACTCCCCAGTTGCTGAAAAATATTTGTTTTACCGACGAATCCACTTTTTTTTTAATGGTGCAGTGAACAAACACAACTGTAGGTACTAGAGTGACGAAAGTCCGCATGTCTTCAGGACACACGCAGTATCCAGAAAAATTAAATATCTGGGTGGGAATTTTGGGTGACACAATGATTGGACCATTATCTATTAATAGCAATCTTAATGGCTATACTTAATTCGAAATGTTAAACACCACCATTCAACCTTTAATTGTTGCCGAAATAGAAAATCAGTTGGACATGGAAATAGGAACCTGAATGAAGATTTGATACATTTTCAGCACGATGGCGCACCACCCCACTACGTTTTGCCAGTCAGGCAATTTTTGAATGATGCTTTTCCAGGTCAGTGGATTGGACGGAGAGGTTCAATCTAAAGGCCAGCGAGATCTCCATATCTAACACCCATCGATTTTTTTCTCTGGGGACATTTGAAATCTGTCGTATTTAAAACACAACCTACTTCAATAGAAGATTTTTGACAACGCATTATTGCAGAATGCACATCCATTCCAAGAGATGTGTTCCAAAATGTTAGAATGGCATTTGAACATCGATTATACTATTGCTTACAACAGAATGATATGCATTTTGAGCATCTGATCAAATAACATATCCTTCCAAAAGTCTGTCCGCGGGAATATACTTTGATCTGTCAACTTTTGACATGGTTGACCATGTCCTTCTGTTGGAGAAACTGGATGACTTTGGAATAAGAGGTGCACCATTAAATTTATTGAGGTCCTACCTTGAAAACAGATTTCAAGCAGTTGATATTATGCAAGAGGGAAGGTTATTCACATCAGAAAAAATATTAATCAAGCGAGGCGAACCACAGGGGTCTATCCTGGGTCCCCTTCTTTTTCTCCTGTACATTAACTCTCTATCATCTGTTCTCTCCAGTTCAAACTGCCAAACTTTTCAATTTGCTGATGATACCTCGGTTATTATAAACAGCACTAATATTAGGGATCTTGCTGACTCAACATCAAGTGTGGCAAAGAAGATGGACGAGTGGTGTACAGAGATAACTCTCTGATTTTGAACTCAGATAAAACTGGACTTATAATGTTCAACCAGACCAAAAATATACTTGAATCTCCGTATGTTAGATTGAATGAAAACTCAGTGCCGGTGCTGGCATCTATAAAATTCTTGGGAGTGTACATTGACTCTAATATGAGCTGGGAATTACATGTTGATACATTTGGCCAACAGACTGGCTTCGGTCTGCGGTGTAATTAGATATCTGAGAGAGCAGGTGTCAGAATATGGAATGAAATTGTATTATTATGGACATGTCCAGTCAATCATCGCATATGGAATACTTTTTGGGGGTTCCAGTTCAAACGCAAATAAAATATTCATATTGCAAAAGCGAATATTGAGATGTATTCTTGGTCTTGAGTATAATACCTCCTGCAAGTCATATTTTGCAAATCATGGGTTATTAACAGTACCCTCTTTATACTATTTATCTCTGGTTATTTTCGTAAAGAAACACCAATACTTGTTCTTTACAAATGCAGATAAATATTCAACTGAAATGAATATGTTAACTCGTAACCGGGATAATCTCAGGATTCCACATCACAAAACTGCCTTTTTTACTGAGTACTGAGTACTGAGTACTGAGTACTGAGTACTGAGTACTGAGTACTGAGTACTGAGTACTGAGTACTGAGTACTGAGTACTGAGTACTGAGTACTGAGTACTGAGTACTGAGTACTGAGTACTGAGTACTGAGTACTGAGTACTGAGTACTGAGTACTGAGTACTGAGTACTGAGTACTGAGTACTGAGTACTGAGTACTGAGTACTGAGTACTGAGTACTGAGTACTGAGTACTGAGTACTGAGTACTGAGTACTGAGTACTGAGTACTGAGTACTGAGTACTGAGTACTGAGTACTGAGTACTGAGTACTGAGTACTGAGTACTGAGTACTGAGTACTGAGTACTGAGTACTGAGTACTGAGTACTGAGTACTGAGTACTGAGTACTGAGTACTGAGTACTGAGTACTGAGTACTGAGTACTGAGTACTGAGTACTGAGTACTGAGTACTGAGTACTGAGTACTGAGTACAGAGCAAGGAAGGCTTATAACAGGCTGCCAACTCAGTTGAAAGCTATTAGCAATATTCAGGAATTTATAAGTTCAGTCATTGATTACTTGAAGGAAGAAGTATTTTATAAGTTTGATTTTTGTGAATGATTAATATTGTTTCCTGTCTATTGAGCGAAGTTTTATATTTATAACATGTTGATACCGTGAAGTGATTTTTTTTTTGTAAGTTTTTACTCTTTATTTTACATTATTGGTGTATTTAACTCTTTTTTGACGTTGTCCATGTCCTTGATGATTTTATGTCAATAAAAAATATTATTATTATTATTTTAACACAATACATTTTCTTTTATTCGACTTTATGTTTTTCTTACACCCTGTAGTGGGTGGAAAAAAATTCTTGTACAGGTGAATACTACTGACTGAGACCGTTAATTTGAGGTATCACAAAAGAGGTAGTGCCATTTGACATTTTAAACTTGGGGTGTGTCGCGCCTAAGGGATGACTCATCCCTTCACTGAAATATGGTGGTTCTAGTTCCCTCTAACTCTTTAGCATTTGTACCAAACGGCGTTTTTCTAACTTTTTTATTTCGCGAGATATTCGCATTGAAAGTTTTCAAGTTTATACCCTGTACATGATTAGTCTTGAATAAATACGATCACTAGCTTTCAGTTCCGGGACTAGTTCAAGTGAGTCGATCGGAGTGTTACGACAAATAATAATAAAAGCTTGCCTCTACTCGCACAGGTTATGCTTTTGGGTACACTCTTCGAGTGGTCATGAGTGGGTTTAAGTGCAACTTCTTGGCATTTTGTCATATTTTCGTTGGAGTATGCGATTTTTCGACTGATATTGGCTGGCAACCAATATGGAAAATACATCTAGCAACCTTTGAGAGAGAGGTCACATTCAGCGATCATGTCGATTGGTGACATTTTTATGCTGCCGATGCTCCGTCGGTGCATACAAGACAGGAAGGCTCCCGTCAGGGGAATACTTGCAAATATGGATCTCGTTTTGTGTTTTCGTTCTTGAACGCATACTTGGAAAATTGTCGGTAGCTTCTAATAAATTTAGCTATAACTATATTGTTGGGCTGCAATTAAATGTTGGGAGGCTGATCCCGGAACTGCAGAAAATTTAATTCTCAAAAATCAATGAAATTACCATATACTGCATTTGGAATTTGGAGTCCGAGAGCTGGAGCACTTTTGTATTTTTTGACTTTGGTCGTCGGGAATATTTCAAAAATGCGGAATCCCGCTGGTTATACTTCATTTCATAGATTTTTGTTCTGAATTTGAAAATGTACTTGTTTTTTAAATCAAATTGCTAATTCATTTAGAAAATGTCGATTTTGTGGATGGCTGAATTTTTTCGTCGAAGATATTGACTTTTTCTATTTACCTCTTTATAGAATTAAATTTTTGTGAAGATATTTGGAATCAGCTTCTCAAGTTAAGTTTGAGGGAAGTTTGCGATTTTTCGAAATACTAAAAATGAAAAAAATATATAAAAATAAAAACGTCAATTGATATCCTGAACAAAATATAGACACTGTAAACTCTGATTTGTAATGTAATGTGATGTAATTGTAATTATTGTTCCATTGCTAATAACTCCTAATGGTTGATGCGATTTATTTGAAATAAAAAAAAAATCATAAAATTCGATTTTCTTCTTGGTAAATAAAATATTGCATTTTTCGACTTTGGTCGCCTGAGAACATTTGAAAAATGCGGATATTCGCGGTTATTACTTTATTTTATAGAAAATTTCTTTCTGAATTCGAAATTGTACTTGATTTTTTAATCAAAATGATAATTCATTCAGAAAATGTTAAATGTGTGGATGAATCCATTTTTTCGTACAAAAACTTTTTCTTTACCAGTAATTCCTTTTCCGAATTAAATATTCGAGATGATATTCAAAATCAGATCGTCAAGTTACGCCTTGGAAAAGTTTGAGATTTTTCGGAAAATTAAAATAAAAATTTTCTAAAAATTCCATTTCCTTCCTTCCATCTATTTTTCCTTGCATTTTTTTAATTTGATCGCCTAGAATAAAAAATGCGGAATTTCGCGAGTAGTACTTCTTCTTATAGAAAATTTCCTTCTGAATCCAAAAATTTACTTGGTTTTTTAATCAAAGTGCAAATTCATTTGGAAAATGTCAATTTTGTGGATCGGTGAATTTTTTCGTTGAAAAAAATTGCCCTTTTGCAGTTACTTTTTTGTTGAATTAAATTTTTGTGGTGATATTCGGGATGAGTTCGTGAAGTTGAGTCTGAGGGAAGTTTGAGATTCTTCGAAAAATTAAAGTAAAAATTTTCTCAAAATTCCATTTCCTTCCATCTAGAATATTGCATTTTTTGAATTTGATCGCCTAGAATATTTAAAAAATGTGGAATTTTGAGAGCATTACTTCTTCTCATAGAAAATTTCTTCCTGAATCCAAAAATTCACTTGGTTTTTTAATCAAAGTGCAAATTCATTTGGAAAATGTCAATTTTGTGGATGGGTGAATTTTTTCGAAATCCCGCGAAAAGTACTTCGTCTTATGAAAAATTTCCTTCTGAATCCGAACAAGTACTCGTTTTTCGAATCAGAACGCTGATTTCTTCAGAAATTGTCAGATTCATGGATGTGTGCATTTTTTTGTCGAAAAAATTGCCCTTTTCCAGTTACGTCATTGTCGAAATCGGTTTTTGAGGTGATATTTGGAATCAGCTAGTCAAGTTACGTCAGAAGGAAGAGTGCGAAAATTAAAAACTGAAATTTTCGCCAAATTCAATTCCCTTCTGAACAGAATATTGCATTCTCCAGACTATCAATTGGAAAATAATCTGAAAGCATTCTTGAAACAGAAAAGCTACAGGAATTCATGGATGATAACCTCATTGGTCATTGGTCATCCAAGTTGGACAATGTTACAACCAAGTTTCAAGATGGAAATTCTACTAAATTATAAAAAACAGAGGAAAACAAATTATCTGTCTATCATCTTCAGTTGAATTGGACAGGAGGTTAAAATGAAGCGTTGGAGAAGATAAAATAAGAAATTTATAAAATTACATGTACCACGCAAAAAATGGAGGAATGCTGAATGCTTGAAAATGTATTTTTGATCCACTGGTTTACTTGTGATGCATTTTTGATTGACAATTTTTTCTTCCCATTGGTGTGAAATATATATTGTGGAGACGACTTTGGGTTTTACTTAGTTTCTTTCCACTGATAGAATGATAGCTTTATTTCCCAGCTAGGTACATAGTGTTTGTTTGTAAATTATTATAATCTTACCACTAATTCTTGATGTAAATACCTATTGCCAATGGCTTAGAGAAAGAGTTGACCAATAACGATTTTTAAAATTAAATGCCCTGTATGAGATATTAAAAACATTGAATAAAAAATACAACAAAACAAAAATAATGTATGTACCTATAAAAATTAGGAATATAGGTTCAGCAGAGTTCATTGGAAGTTGATTAAGAAAAATTCATCAAGATCATAAAAAACATGTTGATGTAGTAATTTTATGAAGTTCTTTTTCAAATTTATTCAACGAGAAGAGTTTGAAGGAGTTCGGGAGATGATTTTAGATTTTTATTCCCGTATACAGGGGTCCATTGCGCGTTTGGTTGTATCTGTAATTTGGTAGGATGACTACACCTTGAGGATGGACTTCTTCTTTCAAATTGAAAATGGATTATCTGATCATCTAGAAGTTCCAGGAGATTCTCACAAGGTTCTTCAGTTCACAACAAAATAACAAAAAATTGTAAAAATCAACAAGCGACAATTTTTCTTCATGCCCGTTGCCTAATCCTTTCCCTCTGTCGGACAAAAAATACACTAGACAATAAAAGCTTCATGCTTAGAAACCCACAACATCCGTTTTGATCTATGCGACAGCCCAATCCGCCAGCCGCATTCCTTCAAACTCTACACAACTCCGAACTCGGAGTTTACCTTCCTGCTGGAGTTAGCGCAATGACAGACGATAACTTCGCAGGAGCGGCGAGCAGGAGCAGAGCGGATGCCGGCACTTGCCAGCTTCCTGAAATTGTTTGATCGAATGAAACGAGCCATTTGATGGGATGCTAGACCTATCCGTTTGTTTCTTGTTGTTGAAGTTGACCTCCGGGCGATTTGGAAAAGGTTTCGCCAGCCGGCTGATTTATGCTTTTGATCGGTGGCCAGGAAAGTGTCAGCTTTGCAGGAACGCCATGATGCTGCTGCGCTTTATTTGATATGGTTGGTTTTGGACATGGCCGGCTCGAGGGAAATTGTTGGCAAAATGGACAAGCGAACGGCTGTCGTGGCCGTGATATTTGAATTAGTTCAAATTCATGGTCAAAATATACTTTTATGTCAGAAGTTTCTCAACATATCAACAAAGCTTTTCAACTATAGATGAAAACGTGAAATGAAATTGTTATGTATTGTGGCAACTCAGAGCTCGCTTGGTTTTTTCGAGAGAATTCAAAGCTGTATTCACCCAACACACTTTTATCCAAATAATGAAACAACTAATTTTAAAACAAATTAATATTTATTGAAACACAAAAATTAAATATTGAATAAAATAACGGAATAAGCAATGAATTAGACAAAAATAGGAAAGGAGCCATATTGGGGCTACTGCTGTTCACAAAGTATATAAATGGCTCACTGCGAATGGAGTGCAAATGCAAAATTATTAGTTTTGCTGACGATACAGCCATTTTTTGTCAATGAAAGTTGGGTTAAGGCTGAATACGACTTCAGATCAATCGAAAGATGGTTTAGACATAATAAACTCACTCTTAACTGTAATGAAACCAAATATCTACTGTTTACAAGTTATGCAAATGGACTTCCAAATTTGGGAAGCCTAGAAATTGGAATTGACACAAAAATTCCTGAAGCTGAATCTATCAAATATCTCGGTATAGTGGTTGATAGACATTTGAGATGGGACTTACGTATTATTGATATAATAAGAAAAATTAGAGGACTACTTTCACGATTCAGTTACTTGAGGAATTTTTCAAACATTAAACAACTCAAAAAACAATATATTATTCTCTTGTTCAGTCACAACAACTGTCAAATGGTTGGATGCGAGATTGCTATCTCAAAAACCTGAACGTTATTCAGAAATGGATGCTTAAATCAACTTATAATCAAACAAGAAGCTAAAGTTTTCGATACAAGACAACTTTACTGCTTCAAATTGTTGTTAAATTTGTTTCAAAATGAAATATTCACTCAGTTAATCACTCTTATGCAACAAGAAATAAGAAAAATAAAATTATAATACCGAGATGAGAGAAAACTATTGGACAACGATGCGGTTCTTATATGGGTTCAAAATTATACGCAGTTATAACGGATAATATGAAAAATATACATAGTTACTCAGTTTTCAAATCAACACTGACACAATGGATATTGAACACCGACAGAACAGTGTTATATGAAATGTTTTAGAAATTAGGTTTTGTATTTCAATACTTTTTGAAATGTATTAAAATTATATTCGTGAGATCTTCCTGACTGATGCCGACTGTGATAATTTCCAATTGTAATTTATTTAGAATGTGATCTCTCCTAGCCATGTGAATATTGTGATAATTCCCGAAATTTGACTTTCAAAGTATTTCAAACGTCAAAAATTGTGACGAATTTTATATATTTGTTATACTTCCACAACTTAACATTTTAATATTGATTTTATCAGACTTTTATGTTCATGTTACAAATTTTTATTGTAAGTTTTATATGTAACTATTTCACATACAAGCAGTATTTACCACAGCTTTCGTGAATTCCTCTGTTCATTTACTCTTCAAATTGCTTTTGTAATCTTTTGAGTTGTTGTTGTCAAGAAATATCATTATTAAAATGTGCTGGTAACCAGCAAAGCCAGAGATGGGGAGATGCAAAACATCATTTCAAATAATAATTAATTTTGAACTGACTTCAACTCTAGATGACGAATGACTGAATAATTGATAAAAAATAAATCCTGATCCGCCCAATAGGTATAGTTATTAGAAAAAATGCTAAGCTTGCATTTTTGTAAGGTCGCTGTACCAATATTTGAATTAAGATATGTTCGATTCATGCTTGAATTGTGAGTTTCAACACCCATCATTACAGAGCTATTTCAAGCTGCAATACGCTCTTTCAGACAACAAACACCTTAAATAGTGTCTAAGCTGAAAAGGTGATTTGATACTTCTAATTTTTGATGGAAGGTGACTGAACATGTTACATCCATTAAAAAATAATTGAGCTTCTGATCAGAGTATTTTTAGGGATTGGCAATTTCAATTAATAATTTTGTCTTGTAATATGATCAGAGGAACTACCTATAGTAAATTTTCTTGTATGCTTGTATATCAAACACAGCTTCAAGTATGAAAATTGCAATATAAACAGATACAGGAAAACAGATTTCACAACTATTTACGTAATCCATCCATGAATTATTTAATTTGTGGAAATGCGCGTGGTTTAGAGAATAACTAAACTCTATATAATGAAACTATAGTTCAAATGATTTTCACATAAAGAGGATTTACAAAACCACAACATTTGTTTCGCTTTACAAAAGCTTCTTCAAGTAGTGAAGATATACTAAATTACATATTTGCTATGTTACTTTAAATACTTATACAAAATTAATTAGGGTTCGGTTGTATACCTAACTCCCAGTAAATTCCCGATACGTACTTTTACATTTCTATTAATTAAATTTAACCTTTCCAGGAAAACAAATTGATTAGTGGTGACGAATTTAATTCGAGTTGGTCATTGAGCAAGTACTGAGAATGTTTCCAGTTATTAATCTCCATACTTTCTAAAAGATTTAGCTTCTTACCTTTGTTTTCGACATGAAGGATTTCAAAATCATGGTCGAAAGTATGGTTTTCAATTAATAAATGGTTAGCATACGTGGAATTTGTTTTCCCGTTTACAAAACTACTTCTGTGCTCGGCTAGGAGTTGTTTGAAGGTTCTACCAGTTTGGCCAAGATAAAACTTGGGGCAACTACCACAGTTTAATTTATAGACTCCACATTTTTCTCGTTTATCCACCCTATCTTTGTTATTTTTAATATGTCTGCCTAAACTATTGTCTGTCTTAAATGCATTATTTAAACCTTGCTTTTTCAAGAAATTACCCATTTTATTGCTTGGTTCACCGATATAATATGTAATTGTTTTGAACCTTTGGTGGTCTTTTGTAGTAGGATAAACTTCTTGAATAGCTTTTTTGTATTTCTTCTTGGTCAGAATGTTGTCTATCAAAGATGATTTATAGCCATTGTTAACTGCAATTTGTTTAATAATATTAAGTTCTTTATTAAAATTTGAAGTACTAAGAGGAATGCTAAGTAATCTATGTATCATACTGTTGTAAGCTGCTACTTTGTGTTGATATGGGTGTGATGAGCTATTGTGAATTGTCATATCTGTATGCGATGGTTTGTGGAAAATAGAAAATTCATGTTTATTATTTACTTTAGTTACTGTTAGGTCCAAAAAATTAATTGAATTGTTCTTTTCAGACTCTATTGTTAAGTTGATAGAAGGGTGAAGAGAATTAATAAATTCCAAGAATTGATCTAATTGCCTCATTGTTCTAGTGAAACCTACCAAAATATCATCAACATACGAAAGTTTTTGAACATATTATTTCCTTTCATTTTTGTTTCTAAATTATCCATAAAAATTTCAGCCAATAAAGAGCTCAATGGGTTACGCATAATCAACCCTTCATTTGATGAATAAAATTTATGGTTGAACTGAAAATAATTTTGGCTTAAACAAACACTGAGTAAATCCAATATCTCTTGTTTAATGACAGGGTTTACATGATTAATATCTAATAATCTTTCTACTAACACTATTGTTTCCTTGGGGGATACTAGGAAAAATGTTCTGTAATTAATTTAGTGTTATTCGGTAATTTAATATCTTGTATCTTATCAATCAATTCGTAAGAATTTTTCAGACTGAATTTTGATTTAAAATTGCAATGACTTTGAATTAAAAAAATTAGTTTTTCAGAAATTTTAACTGATGGGGAAGTAACAAAAGATACTACTGGTCTAATAGGCTTGTTATCCTTATGTTATTTCAACAGAGAATATAGTTTTGGAATTTGTGGATTCATAACAATTAAATTATACTTTTCGCCATCATTAAAGATATATTGAATCGACTTCAGTGTTTCTTTCACTTCTTGCTGGTACATACTAGTGGGGTCTTTTCGCAAAATGTTATATGTACCCAAATTGAGGAAATCCTGTGTCTTCTGTATATATTCATAGTGAATATAAGATTGTTATCAACTGTTTTTTGTTTTATGGATTTTACTGCTGAAAATTAGCATTCCTCTTAGTACTTCAAATTTTAATAAAGAACTTAATATTATTAAACAAATTGGAGTTAACAATGGCTATAAATCATCTTTGATAGACAAACTTCTGACCAAGAAGAAATACAAAAAAGCAATTCAAGAAGTTTATCCTACTACAAAAGACCACCAAAAGTTCAAAACAATTACATATATCGGTGAACCAAGCAATAAAATAGGTAATTTCTTGAAAAAGCGAGGTTTAAATATTGCATTTAAGACAGACAATAGTTTGGGCAGACATATTAAAAATAACAAAGATAGGGTGGGTAAACAAGAAAAATGTGGAGTCTATAAATTAAACTGTGGTAGTTGCCCCTAGTTTTATCTTGGCCAAGCTGGTAGAACCTTCAAACAACGCCTAGCCGAGCACAGAAGTAGATTTGTAAACGGGAAAACAAATTCCACGTATGCTAACCATTTATTAATTGAAAACCATACTTTCAGCCATGATTTTGAAATCCTTCGTGTCGAAAACAAAGGTAAGAAGCTAAATCTTTTAGAAAGTATGGAGATTAATAAATGGAAAAATTCTCAGTACTTGCTCAATCACCAACTCGAATTGAATTCGTCACCACTAATCAATTTGTTTTCCTGGAAAGGTTAGATTTAACTAATAGAAATGTATAAATACCTATCGGGAATTTATTGGGAGTTACAACCGAACCCTAATTAATTTTGGATAAGTATTTAAAGTAACATAGAAAATATGTAATTTAGTATAGCTTCACCACTTGAAGAAGCTTTTGTAAAGCGAAATAATTGTCGTGGTTTTGTAAACCCTCTTTAGGTGAAAATCATTTGAACTATAGTTTCATTATATAGAGTATAATGGATTTTCATCAAGTATCAGCTGTATCAATTCAAAAAGAATAACTAAACTTCAAGTTTGGTCTAATTTCTACTTGGAAATTATATAAAATTCAAAACCTGTCGTAACAAATAAAACAACTCTCAGTGAAAATTCAATTATGATTTTTCTAGAAAGGCCGAAGAGTATTTTCGAAACCAACAGAAACATATTTGATGCTATTAGTTTTTCAATATAACTTATTTCACTATGGTGAGACTGGACGGATTTTTTAGTAAAAGAGAAAGTCATTTTGGAATGAAGAATAGGTAAATATTTGATGCGAAGCCCGACACAATAGAATTGGCACTTTATTCCAAAATGTAAACAGCAACGTCTTCACTATTGTCTTCTTATTGAACGAAGGTGTGTGTCTCTTTCTTCTGGTAATTTATCTTGTCCCAGGGTTTTTTTATTCAGGTTTTTTTTGTTCCGATGGGTTTTTGTACTGGGGGTATTTTTACAGGGGTTATTTTCTCGAAGGTTATTTTCTCGAAGATTATTTTCTCGGGGATTATCTTTCATTTTTGGACTGTGAAAAGTTAAAACACCCAATAAAACATGGTTAAAAAATCATACATTTGTCATTTCACAATTTCCTCAATTTTGCAATTACAGAGTGTCAAAAGTTGAAATCCAAAAAACACATCAAGCCCAAGGAACAAAGGACCCCGCAAACTCCTTATGGAATTTGGGTCCCGGTGGATTTTTTTGAATTTTTGGTGTAATGTAGTCCATGTAATTCTCAACCAATGTTACCATTGCGCCAACCCAAAAAAAGAACAGTTTTGCTGCTAGGGGACGTTGAAATCACCCCATGCGCAGATTATACTAATTATTTTTGAACCCGTTAACAATATTTTCACTTGTTTCATTATTGCTAATGTTGCACAATATTGTGCTGTTTTCTAAAAAAAATCTTACCACCTCCCCCTTTTCCCCAACTCCTATTACGAAACGCAAAAAAATATTTCTCGAGTGCATTCATACACTTGAATGCGTCGAATGTTTGAATATGCCTAAATAAGGGAAATAACAGTTTTTTATGATTATCCCCCCACCCCCCAAATGACAAAAAACGAAAAAATTTCGGTGGATTTTTCTGAATTTTTGATATGATGCATTTCAAGTTATTTTGAATAGAAATAAATTGGGTAACAAACCCCAAAAATTAATAGTTTTGATGCTAGGGGGCATCGAAATCATACCTTGCTCAGAATAGGCGGAAACAATATCTCTACGTATTTTTGTTTTATTTCATGCCAATCAATTGTGAAAATTATTAATAATTGAAAATCTAAAACCTACTCCTTACCCTCAACCCCTATTTCAAAACACGAAAAAATTTAATTCAGGCACCACCTCAAATTCAAATTGTGGATGTCTAATTTTTATTTATTTTCAAGATATTCGCCCAATTAATTGATATTAAAAATTCATGAACTACGCCGTACTAAGAAGTCAGCGAACTCCACCAATATTTTTCTGAAGGGAGGGAAAGATGAAATTAAACAACTGTACGATTTCCTCAATTTGAGCTGATTAAAACATTTATTTTGATAAAGCATTTACAAGTAGTTGGGAAATAATTTTTTTCGTGTTTCAAAATAGGGGTAAGGGGAAGGTTTTGGATTTTCAATTTATAAAAAATTACTTCATTGATCAGCATAATCTAAACTAAAATACGTAGAGCTATTATTTCCGTCTATACTAATGAATAGTCTATTCTTAGCAAGGTATGATTTCAACGCCCCCTAGCATCAAAACTATTCATTTTTGGGGTTTGTCACTCAATTTATTTCTATTCAAAATAACTTAAACAGCATCATATCAAAAATTCAGAAAAATCCACCGAAATATTTTCGTTTTGTGTCATTTGGGGGGTGTGGGGATAATCATAAGAAATTACTATTTCCCTCATTTAGGCATATTTAAACATTCGACGATTCATTTAAAGGGACTCGAGAAATATTTTTTTTGCGTTTCGTAATAGGAGTTGAGGGGAAAAGGGGAGGGGGTAAGAATTTGTTTTATAAAACTGCACAATATTGTGCAACATTAGCAATAATGAAACAAGTGAAAATATTGTTACCGGGTTCAAAAATAAATACAATAATCTGCGCATGGGGTGATTTCAACGCCCCCTAGCAGCAAAACTGTTCATTTTTTTGAGTTGGCGCAATAGTAACATCGGTTGAGAAATACATGGACTACGTCATACCAAAAATTTAAGAAAATCCACCGGGACCCAAATTCCATAAGGAGTTTGCGGGGTCCTTTCCTGCACAAAATTAGAGTTTCGAGCTTACCCATATGAGCCTTTCAACTCTCAATTGAAAATTCCTTGAATATGCATTGAAAATATCAGAGCCAAACCTCCCAACTGCATTGGAAAAATATGCAACCCATCCCTTTATGAAACTCCGTGGATAAAAGACCAATCAAAATCCTAGTTTTCTGTATAAGCGTAACAAAATCAAACGCTTTTCCACGTATCGGAAAATTCCATGTAAATAAATTTAATTTAAAATTGAACTAAATTGAAAAATATGTATATCGCAACATCAAAGAACTCGCCCGCTTTGTAAACGTACTATGGGATAGAAAACTCCTCTTCAAAGCAAGTCTCTTTTGATTCGTGTATTTGTGTAAAGCGGGATTTGTCCAAAGCAGGATTTGTCCATTTCCCATGGAATTATTTCAATTCTGGAAAATGAAAACTCGCTTTTTGCTGTTTTTCTCCCTTGGGGCAATATTCAGATTGAATATCCGATGAACGGAGTTGGAATAACGACTAAATTTGATACAATGTTATTAAGGAAAATACAACTTCGCGAGAGACGTTGATTGTTTTATTCAGGTATATATTACGTACAGCAACTGATGGAGACTTTGTTTTCAAGCGAAACATGAAGAACCAATCGGGGGATTGGTATGGAACAATAATAGTAATAATATTTATACCTGGAATTGATCTCACAAGATCATATAGGACACAATTCTTCACCGTTTTTGAAGAAATTCTTTCCCAGGCTAAAATCTTACTTCCAGCAAATATTCTTTAACTTTCTCTTTGAAACCTACGGAAGCTGATATTTCCTTAATTTCTGAAGGCAGGCAATTGAAGATCCAGCTACAAAAGGCGACTCTTGAAGAATTTGAGTTCAATGTTGTTCCACTCTCAGTAATTTTCTGCTCCTTGCAGGGTAGGTATGATGATTACGATTTGTTCCAAAATCATAATTTTTATCCACAATCACCTTATAATTCGAGTTTTATCCACACTTATGAACCGTATAAAGTACCACTTTATCCACTAGTGGAATAATGAAATAACTTTATTCCATGAATAATGAAAAATACAATCTTGAATATCAATCACATTTTACTTATTTTCACCAACTTCACAATTTTTTACAAATGCAGTCGATAAACAATCGAAAATACATAGCAACCATTCAACACCTCCCGATATTTTTGTATGTTATTACAATGATTTTTAAGGAGGTGACAGCCGCTGTCAGAGCAAAGCGTCAACTCATTTTGTGATGAAAAATTTCCGCGATTCTGATTCTAAATGAATGTGATTGTGAATAAAACGTTGTATTGCATGCGTGTTTTAGATACATTTTATTTGCTTAAGAAATTTGAACGCTCGAGCTTCGCTCTCGCGTTTAAACATTCTTGTGCAAATAAAATGATATCTAAAACACTTATACAATAAATAACTATTTTTCACACACATGAGACAAAATGGTAGATGTAGAGATGCGGTAGTGTTAGTATTTTAGATTCTTCACCATCCAGAACTTTTTTCAGCTGGAGTATATCATAAAAACTGCAATTGATTTTTCAACATGCAGGTTATAATGGTGCCATTTCAAACCAGTGTCTATGTGTCTCCGATGGGTGTACAGTATATATATATATATATATATATATATATATATATATATATATATATATAATGTCACAATAACTCAGAAATTAAAGTTAAACTTTTGGGTATAACCTTGGATCACTCTTTGAGATGGAACTGTCATATCGAACAACTTTGCTCTAAACTTTCTAATCAACTATATCTCCTAAGACAACTGAAAAAAGTAACCAGTTTCGAAGGTTTGAGAATATCTTACTTTGCCCTAATCCATTCACACATTACTTATGGTATACGACTATGGGGAAACTCTAGTCTTTCACTCAAAGTTCTTCGATCACAAAAAAAGGCCTTAGGGATTTTAGCTTCAGTGGGATATAAAGAATGTTGTAGAAAATATTTTAGAGAATTCAAAATTATTACACTATATTCAGCGTACAATTTCGATTGCCTTTCACAGATCCACAAAAACATCGGTATCTACCGAACTCACTCTGATACGCATAATTACAACACAAGGAATAATAAACAGTTGGTAAATCCACGATACAGACTCACTACCTCAACCAAAAATTCGCTAGACTTGAATCTATTCAATAAACTTCCCGCCCATATCAAGAATTTTAGCCAAAACAAATTCAGGAGAACAATCAAATCATTTTTTAATAACAACGCGTGAACTGCCAACTACACTATACAAACAATAAGTTGACATGTGTATGATCATCCCGCTAAGATCTCATCCTATGATATTTTTACTCAAAATTGATAGTTCTACTGCATTTGACAACTCATCTACTTCATATGTGTGTATATGCATATATATATTTGTATGTAGATATGTATATTTATTCTTTTAGTGTTTGTAACTTCAACATGTGTATTTCTAAGACTTGCTACAAATGTTTATTCATACCGTGGTCAAATAAAAATATATATCTATCTATCTATCTATTAGGTGATCTTGATTTATCGCAAGACAACTGCAATACAATAATTTTGTTTTTTCTCTGAATTCAATGTGAGTTCCTTATCACTGAACCAGTTTTTAATTTTCTTTCACAGATTCTGTTAGGCCTTGTTCTTCACCACGTTCGAAGAAGTATCTATATGAGCACGATTATTGTTTCATCTGTAACTGATGATATATTCGCGTCTACATTCAGGGGAATAAATATTCCGTTAATGTTCATTAATAATAATAATAATAATAATAATAATAATAATAATAATAATAATAATAATAATAATAATAATAATAATAATAATAATAATAATAATAATAATAATAATAATAATAATAATAATAATAATAATAATAATAATAATAATAATAATAATAATAATAATAATAATAATAATAATAATAATAATAATAATAATAATAATAGATAGGCAGGGAGGTCAACCAACACCTAAGGCCCTGGTGAGTTGCGACACCACCTACCCGAGCAAAGGATGCAAAATCGGACCGGCAGCTCATGCGCATCCGGGAGGGAAAAGGCATCTTTCCCTCCGGTGTCGGCCGTGGGTTTACTGGGTTAACCCCCCAGTAAACCCTAATACTCGGTTCCAAACAATCGGGGAAGAGGCCCCCACAACCGACCCCCTCGGATTAGGGGTCAAAGGCAAGGTGGTGGGGCCAACAACGATGATTTGCCAAATGACAACCGCAATGACAACGGACGCTTTGAGTGGACGGACGAATTGAGAGACGGACTTCTGTATATCTACGAGAGCAGTGAGCCCGCCCGGAGAGGATACATGGCAAGGATGCATGCTCTCTGGTGTGAAAGACACCCAGAGCATGCCGCCGTTTCCGCCCAAAATCTCAGGGATTATGTTTCCTATCTCCGGGCTCGAGGCTATGTTAGAGCTCCTCCTCAGCCGATTAACGAAGTGGCAGAAGTGGCAGATATGCCACGTGTCGGTCTGGCTGTAGAGGAGGCTCGCATCATACCACCAATGGAGGACATCAGAACCCGCAGGGCGCTTCACAATATGAAGCCCCTGAAGCCGCAAGAACTGGCACGAGTGGATGCAGAGATTGGCGATGTTCTTTCAGAAGAGGCTACCATCTGGCAGATCAATTCTGTCGTGTACGACGCCGCTCGTGCTCTATCCCAGACGGAGAGGAAGGAAACCACCGCTCTTGTTGGGAGGCATGAGCGACGCGTTCACAAGATGGAAGCTAAGATCAAGTCGGCGAGACAACACGCGTCTCGTATCCAGTGTGTGGTGGACTACATGTCGGCCAATAGGCCTTTTACGCCGGCAGTGCGGCGAATTGCTGCAAAGCTAAGACGAGCTCACCACACATTGAATCAAGGCGTGCTGTTTACCATAAAACAGCACTGTCTTGATAGGATACGAATGCTAGTGGCTGCAAAGAAGTCACTAGTGAGGCGGGCGAGAAGTATCGCGGAAAACATGAAGTTCCGCGATAAACCTTCTCGCTTATTCCAAGAGCCTCCACGTGTTGTCGATAACCCGCCGGCTGCTGATCGGGTAGAAACCTTCTGGAAGAACATCTATGAGTTTCCGCAACCACTCAATGTAGACACTCCAGCCCTAGCGCAGTTCGAAGCTTACTGCAGGACGCTTCGGCAGCATGAGCACAATGATCTGCGCAATCCGATAACCACGGAAGAAGTTCGAAGGGCCCTAAAAGGTTCTAAGAATTTCGCTGCTCCAGGCCCTGATGGGTTGAATAACTATTGGTGGAAAAAGTTTCCAACAACCCACCGCCATCTGGCTAGAGTTTTTAACTCATGGCTAGATGGGGAGCAGCAGATTCCGGAGTGGTTTGTCGAGGGGCGAACCGTGCTCATCCCCAAAAACGGAGATTTGTCTGATCCAAAGAATTACAGGCCGATAACATGCTTGAATGCGTGTTATAAGTTGTTTACACGCATCTTATACACGCGCATTCTCTCCGCAGTTGATCCGGTGTACGAACGGATATATGAGCAAAGAGGGTCAAAGAAAAGGGTCGCCGGCTGCAAGGAGAACCTGCTCATCGATAGATGTATCACGCAGGACTCCGTGCAGTATAAGCGTAACCTTTCGATGGCCTGGATCGATTACCGCAAGGCATTTGATACAACATCGCATGAGTTAATCATGCATTTGCTCAGATGTCTTGAGGTACCCGATCAAATAGTGGGATGTATTGGACAACTGATGCCACTCTGGAGGACTCGCTTCACCATAAGATCTGGTAGAGACACAGTCCAAACAGAGCAGGTCATCATTAGAAGAGGCGTGTTTCAGGGAGACTCCCTCAGCCCTCTTCTCTTCTGCATCTCACTATTGCCATTGTCCGTTGTACTTAGGAATACCCGTGGGTACAACTGCGGCACCCCCAGCAACCGGAGGCATAAAGTCACCCATTTGTTCTACATGGATGACCTAAAATTATATGCCTCTGGAGAAAGGGACCTACATCAGTCCCTTAGGGTGGTGGAAGAGTACACGCATGCTATCGGAATGGAATTTGGGATCGACAAATGTGCCATGGTTCATCTTAAAAGAGGACGATGCGAGGAATACGGAGAGGATGTCCAGCTCGTAGACGGAAGCATCCTACATCATCTGGATGCCGGAGAGACGTATACTTACCTAGGGGTGGAGCAACGCCACTCCCAAGAGGTACTCACAGTTAAGAACTCTCTCCGCGGCAAGTATCAGCACAAACTCCGACAGATCTGGTCATCAGAACTGTCGGGGAAGAACAAAGTTGCTGCAACCAATATGCTTGCCGTTCCGATCCTTCTCTACTCTTTCGGAGTAATGAAGTGGACTAAGGAAGAGCTGCGACAACTCGACGTTAAAACTCGCAAAGTGATGCATCTCAATAGGTGCTTGCATCCTAAATCGTCCGTTCCACGGTTATACTTTCCCAGACAACGGGGAGGCCGTGGACTTTTGAGTTTGGAGTGTATGCATAACAGAATGGTTCTGGATGGGGCCTGTAAAGTCATCAGGAGTTCAGATCCCCTTCTCTGCATGGTCCGCGACCATGAAAAAGCAGGGATTGGAGCATTTCTTTTTAAGGCAGCAACCCGTGCGGCCGATGAACTCGGTCTCGTATTCGACACTGAACGGGCTAACCCAAACTCTGTCACCGAGTTGGGACCCGTTCAGCAAAAAGCTCACATCAAAGCTGCGGAGACAGAGGTCATGCTACAGCTACATATGGATAAGCCAATGCATGGCGTCTTCTTTCACAACATCGAAGACCTTGGCTTATCCAAAAGCTTGACCTTTGCCTTCCTCAGGTCGAGTGAGCTAAAGTCGGAGACCGAGGGATTCATAATGGCCTGCCAGGATGGTGTCTTCAACACCCTCGTCTACCGTAGTCGCGTGATGGGTATAGACGTCCCTGACACCCGATGCAGGGCATGTCGTGGGGCACCTGAGACCGTAATGCATTTGCTATCAGCATGCCCATCTTATGCGGTCTCAGCCTATATCCACAGGCATAACGCGGCGCTACGAGTGTTATACTACCATCTACGACACTCGTACGGTATAGACGAGACACCGGTGTTGCCTTATGTTCCGGGGGATATTGAGTCCGTGGTGGAGAATGAGAGGTGCCGGATCTATTGGAACTACTCATTCCCCACCCTCAGGCAAATACAAGCCAATAAGCCTGATGTTGTCCTCCTCGACCACCAAAGTAGAACGATATTCGTCATGGAGTTTTCCGCTCCAGGCGAAATGAATATCGTTCGAAAAGAGGAGGAAAAACGGACTAAATATCGAGATCTTCTCTTTGAACTCCGCAGGTTATATCCGGACCATTCTGTCAAAATGTTGGTTCTGATCATAGGAGTCCTTGGTGGAATGATGGACACACTGCTCTCCAACTTGAGGATAATACCTGCTTGCCGTAATATGGCAGAAATCTTAGCAGCGCGAATGCAGAAGGCCGTTATCCTTGGTTCGCTCCGTCTACTCAGGGCACATGATTCTCGGACCCAATAGTCACTCACCCTACGGACGTAGGGAGTGGTTATTGGGGTTAACGACACCAGCGCGCCCTCCGGATGTATCGGAGCACCGGAGACAGGGCCTGACTGGTACATTCCTAACGGAAAAAAAAAAAAAATAATAATAATAATAATAATAATAATAATAATAATAATAATAATAATAATAATAGTAATAATAATAATAATAATAATAGCGTTTATTGCCCAACAGTTACCCATTTACAGGACAAATTATTTAAAAGAAAGTTCAAAGTGTAGTTACAAACATTTTGATGAATAATATACAAGAATATTCAAATGCAGATGAAGGAAAGAGAAAATAGTGAATAAAAGATTAACACTACTACAATATATAAAAACTACTACAATATATAAAAAAAAAGAAAAAAGAAAAGAAAAACTGCTACATATTACATAATGTTTTCATTCAGACAATGAATAGCCATATTTCCTATATAATGCAGTGTATCATAATGAATATCACAGTGAACAGAAATTTTATTGAAGTTTTCACACATGGTATATACAGGGGACTTCAGATATAAATTTGTTCTGGCTCTATTACAGTGAAAAGTCTTTGTGTACCTAGTTCCAGAATTTGGAACAAAAAAATTTAATTGAGACACTATATTACTTGTATCAATTTCATAGTGCAATAATTTGTATAGAAAGACAATTCCAGCACGCTTTCTTCTTACGTCAAAACTTTCAAAATCGAAGCGCGAAATTAAAATTTGGTATGGAACGCCCCTCTCGGGATATTGACTATCAATTTTGAAACATAGAAACTTCCAGGAAGCGTCTCTGAACTCGTTCAATCGTCAACCTGTTACATATATAGACAGGATTCCATATAATAGAACCATATTCCAATTTAGATCTAACGTACGCATTATACAAAGAACATAGATCTTTGAGATTCCAAAAAGATTTACAATTTCTTACTATAAAACCATAGGATTTGAGAGCTTGGTTTACTTTTACCGAAATGTACGTGGTGACCAAATCGTCCCCCTTATCACGTAGGGGCGTATCTGAATTCAGAATATTTTACAGGAGAGAGGAAAAACGAAAATTGATGAAAATTCAATCACCCTGTAGATTTTGATATGTTATATTTCAAAATAATATTTCAGCATTACAAAAGGAACAACATGTTCTTTACGCTGATGTAATATGAGAAATGTACTAATTTTAGTTTTTTTTTTAACAAAAAAGTTTGCATTCATATCGTTATGTAAGATAGGTCTACTGTAGCAATGGAAAAATCAATGGATAAAATTAGTAAAAGACAAAGATTTCATGAAATATTTAATTATTGTTGTAACAGGGAAAAAACAAAGTTGGACAAAGCTCTGTGAGTATGAAAAGTAAATGACTTTTTTACAATCCTACAAAAATACCATGGTAAAAGATACATGAACGTGAAGTTCTCTGTAATGAGATCGGCAGATACGCCATGAGCATAATTGCTATTTGTGACGGCATTATAAGAGATACAGTTACGCCACTTCGTGAGATAAAACATTGCAAAAGTAATCCTAAATCCGGCGTAACTCAATTTTGCACTTTTTTGTTACTTACGCCCCTACGTGATAAGGGGGACGAAATGTTAAGTTGCTATCGAAGTAAATGATTGAGATTCTTTATTAACTCACAGCGAGACAAGATTGAGTTATTTACGTTGTAGTTGAATAGGATAGGAAACGTTTTTCTTGTGAAACTCATGCTTTTACATTTCGATGCATTTAAATAAAGCTTATTCTCGTCGCACCATTGCTGAACCTTATTTATTTCAAATTGCAGGGCCTCACAATCATCCATGTTTTGTATTATAGAAAATAATTTCAGGTCATCCGCAAAGAACAATCGTTTACAATCTATTTGGTCATTTAAATCATTGATAAATAATGCAAATAGTAGGGGACCTAGGTTTGAACCCTGTAGAACACCAGAGGTAGTTATAAAGTTATTTGAATTGAAGCCATTATAGGAAACAAACTGAGATCATTGAGTGAAATAGGATTTGAGGAATAAAACAGCTGACAAATGGAAGCCGAAATAATGAAGTTTCTGTAACAAAAAAAGGTGGTCAATTCTGTCAAACGCTTTAGCAAAATCTGTGTAGATAACATCTACTTGGCAGCGATTATTAACATGCTCCGACTCGAACTCAGTGAAATTTGTTACCGTTGAGCGTTTCGCCATAAATCCATGTTGATTTGGTGAAATTATCATATGTACTGAGGTGAATTTTCGATTATAAATTACTATTTCAAAGAGTTTGGCGTAGTTAGATAAGACAGATATGGGACGATAATTTTGAATATCAGCTGGATCACCGCTGATATTGGGAACACCCGTGAAACCTTCCATATGTCTGGAAATGTATTGGATTTTACAGTTAAATTGAACAAATATATCAGGGGAGTAACAAATACTCTGATGCAATTCTTTGCGAAGAGTTTATCTGGCCCAGAAGTGAATTTATTCTTCAATTTTTTCGAAGCGGAAATTATCTCTGACTCAGTTATATTGAGAAATGATATAGTACCATGATTACTAAGACAATTGTCTTCGCTGAAGTTATCTAGATTTGATGATATAAACACACTGCTAAAAAAATCAGAAAATCCATTTACGATGTCTTGAGGAGCATCAAATGTTCTGCCATGACAAAATACTCTACCAGGTAGTCTTGAATTAGGAAGAATATCGGTCTCAAAATAGTGACCTGTGGTACGCCAATCATTACCTTACGAAATTTGCTTATCTCATTTTCGCTTTCAACATACTCTGTCCGGTCGTTGAGGTAGGATTTGAACATTTTGTAAATGATCCCTCTGATGCATTTCATGATTGACCGTATCAAATGCCTTAGCTCAGTCAAGAAAGACACCTATCACACATTTCCCTTCATCCAGAGATCTGTAGATATCATCTGTTAAATATTACTTGTAGAACTCCTGTTGCAAAAACAGCTAGAGGAGGATTTATTATCAATTGTAATGTTTACTTTAATTTCAGATTTCTGCTTTTTTATGTTTTTGATAGATATTCGATTTCTATTTTTGGCAATTTGTTGCCTGAATATGACACTTTACCCGTACTTCCTGCTATTCCTGCTATTAACAACAATATCTATCTACATTACATAAAATCAATCAATAAATCACAAAGTACTTATGTCAGAATTTACAAAAAATCACATGGACAAGGCAAGAATAATAATTATGTGTATATAATGATGAAGTAAATTTAAATTCAGTTACATATATACATATGAAATTCACGAATTGCACACTCATTAATATATGCACACACATATACAGGGTATTTCTTAAGTACGTGTAGAAAATTCAAGAGCATGTTGATGACGTCAAACTAAGAAGAAAAGTTCCTATGGACACATGTCCGCAAGTCATTCGATTCCGAGATACAGAGTGTCGAATTTGAATTATCTTGATTATATTTCGCGAATAAATTCCAAAATAATTTTGATATTTGAGTGGAGTTTGTTATCTCGGGGTAATTTCCAATGATAAAATCAAATGTAATGTTGGTTTTTCTATTTCCTGTTTTCTGCATGTCTTCTTATTTTCGAAGTAATTTTTTGGGCGTACCTTTATCACGTTTTCTAGTCGAAAAATCGATTTTTCGAACATTTTGCTGTAAAAAAGATATTTCTGGTAGAGGTCGCTGCGAGCAACTGTTTTCGAGCTAGTGGGATTTGATATAATTGATGCAAATGATTTTAATTGACAAGATGTTTGAATTCAAAATTGATTTAAGTATTTAAGGAAATTAATATTTTTTAATATTTCTAATAATTCTAAAATAGGAATCGGGTGTCATTATACAATTTGATACAAACAATAGTAACAGTAATTGAGAACCATTTGATAATAAAACAGTTATCAATAATAATATTACTTCTAGTGTTGATTGTAGAAGTCCACTGAATGAAAGAAAACCTGCTAGAGCTACGTACAAAAAAGTTATGATATTTCGAATGACCGAAAGGAAAAACTAACATCAAATTCAATATTTTCATTAAAAATACTCCCAAATATCAAACTTTACACTAATATCACAATCATTTTTGAATTGATTCACAAAAAACCAAAATAAGAATTGAACTTTGACACTCAGTAACTTAGAAACGAGTAACTTGCGGATATTTTCTACACGTATATTTAGGAAACACCCTAAATAAATCATATATTTACTTATAGAAATAAAAATTAATATAGAATTCAAGACAGCTACATCAAAATGTCCTGTCATAAAAAAACGTATACACGTATGTTCACATACTTCAAAAAACAAAAAAAATGAAAACAGGACCACAGAAACAAAATCTCTGTTTTTTAACTTATAGGTAGGATTCTTTTAGTGTATAATAGACCTTCTCAACCGAAAGCTTATGTACTTCTTTCTTAAAAGCAGTGTTGTAATGAGTATCTCCCATTCCCAAAGGTAGGTAGTTGTATATTTTTGTGCTTTGGTGAATGAGAGAGTTTTGTGTAAGTGCAGATGAAGGTTTCAAAAGGGATAATTGATTAGGACGACGGGTACTTTAGTGCATTCTTGTATTTTCCAGAGTTCTTACTGCAAAGCAGCCAGAAGCTAGTTCCTTGCACTAGTGTGACAATCAAAAGCTAAAAGCTATAGCCATATAATCTTGGGAAGACTTATTATTATTATTATCATTTCCCCGTCTGTCCGAACCAACGACATGATCGTCTCTGAACGCTTTATGGCTCGAATGTGATTTACTCCCCTGTTTGCATACGTGTGTACAAGGAAACTGAACGAAACATTGTTCGATGGTTGGCCATGAGATTTATGTCGCGAACAAACTCTTTCAAACGTGTGTAGTAAGTGAACGAATGGACCCGACTCGAGACATAACTCACGGGGATTTCGCGAGTTATGTTTCGCCGTTTCTCCTCCATATGCATGCATTTTCGGTAGGTGATAAGTCTTCGCTTTGCGCTATGAAAGATGTCGAAACTTGGATGGCGGCAAACATCCTGTTTAACCTTAAACTTGGCGAAAGGGAAGGGAAGGAGTATTGTAGTTGATGACACTGTCTCTACTCGAAGTCAAGTTTACCTATATTAAAGTTTTTTGACATGCAAATATGAGATTTAAAACTTGAGATGGCTACCTGCAATGAAACACTCTTTATTTTTCATCCGGGATCTGTCGCATTTCTATCGATGGAAATAAAATCAAAATCGGTTGGGGCGTTGTCAAGTTGTTCTTTCATTCATTTCTGTTGTGGGAATATTTCTTGTCTACGGGTATAATCAAATTTGTACATTGATCATTGATGTATTCTTCGGACAGGAACATTCACAGACTCTCCGAATTTGAATTCAAAACACAAATAGAGTAGGTGTTGAAAAATTCATCCAAAATATAACTTTTACAGATTTTTTGTAAACTATATGAATGCATTTTTTGAACTACAATTCTATTATTTGTGTAGTGGCCTGTCACCACAATCGAATCTATACTGAATTCATTTGAAATTCTTTTAAATTCCCATCAGAAACTCGAGTAGAAATGAAACATCATCTGTATTTTGGAAGTTGCCAAATGATTCATATTTTGTGTTGAGATGACTTTATTTGAAGTATTTCAAACCACAACATTTGAGGTTGAGATAAGAAAAACGAGTAATGGACGAATATAAGCAAAAGAAAAACTAGAACTGTTGAAAAAGTTGTTCGAAATGAATTCCATTCTTATTGATACAAGCTTCAAGTAGTATTCTAAAATTTTCCCTCACGTTGAACATGATCGGTGTTATACTTCGGGTTGCATCCCGAATTCTTTCTTTCATGTCATCAATAGTGGTAGCAGGTAATCCATAAACCATAGATTTCACGTTACTCCATAGAAAGAAGAAAGTCCATACTGGCCAAGTCGGGAGATCTTGCTGGTTATTGAATTGGTTCTATCCATTTTTGACCAAAATGTTGTTCAAGATGGTTCCGAAATTCTCTATTATAGTGTGCAGGTGCATCATCCAATTGAATAGACCTGTCATGTTGAATCACCAGTGGAATATGCTGAAGTAAGTTATCTTGTAAAAATCGTGAAAATCACTCCCTGGTTAAATGTAGCTCGAAAAAAATGGCCCAATAACGTAAGTATGGAATATACCTCCCCAAACATTGAGCGACTGTTATTCTGGAAGTTTTCAGTAGCATAATAGTGGAAATTATGACGGTTACCTGAACCATATCTGTGAAATGTTGATAACTAAAAAGAACATTTTCGAAAAATTACGAATTTTTTTTATTGTTTTGTGACAATTGACAAAATGTAAATCGGCTTCAAAAATCACTTCCTGTAAGTTTTTGATGTAGTTGAAAATGGTATTGATGAAATTTATAGTTTTTGAGGGACTTCCCTACTGATGATTTCTTAATATAAAATGAATGTTCAATTATTTCTGTTACACTCAATGTCGGTTCCTCAGTTACTGATAAAGCGATTGCAAGGTAATATTTTTTTAACAGTTTTTCCCTTGTAGATTATTCATAATGTATACTTCCCATTCGCTCAAACATGTTCTGAAGCATATGTCTTGTGGGTGTCGTCTTTGAGAAAAATTTTGGGCATGTATTCTAGAGGCTACGAGACAATTACCATGGCTCTCCCCTGAAGCAAACGCCATGCTTATCAATTCTTTCCGAGAAAAATTAATTTCAAACAATCAATTTCAAACTCTAAAAGATTCGAAACTGAATCAAACGAATGTGTCAACAAACCGTTAAATTGTTTTTTCATGGTCTACTGAGAAGGTAGGACGTGCAAAGGTACTAATAGGGGACAATTTCGTAGATTTTTGCGATACTAAGGATGATGAGACCAGCCTACCAGACAATATCAAATTCATGATCCATGTGTGTGTGAATATTTTTACTATTCTTCAGTGTATGATTGTGTTTAGTGGGTTTTTCAGGAGACTTGATAATAAATAATAGGTTGTCGCTCCAAACTAGATATTGTAATTAAAATAGAATAAAATAGAATCACCTTTGAATTAGGTTTAACTGTTTGAGTAGGGCTAGTGGATTGACTTTCTTCAAACCAATGTTCTGAAAGCTTTCAGACTCCTGTTCTGAAGGCATACATTGCTTTTGATATGTTTTTTTGTTTCATATAAGTATATAAAACACTTCTGTCAAGGGTTTTATGGAATATTTCAAATTTGGATAATGCACATATTGCAAAAATGTAGAAGCTTGCCTCGATCAAAAACATGCTTAATTGTCTAAGAAAATAAATATGTGAGTAATAGAATGTAACATTTATAAATATAAGGTTACGTTTAAAATTGAAAAACATTACATATAAAAGATCATAGAACAACACAGTATATAGTATTGTTTGATATAATTATATCATAACTTGCCACCATAATATTCTTGTAGGAAATAAAAATAGGCTTTTATACACACTATATCTTCAACTGCCTTCCGAAATCCATAGGTAAGTTAAACATTTGCTTCAAATCAATTGGTAAATAATTGTACCTTTCTTTACTTACAAACATCACTGAATTTTTTGTTAAAGAGGATTTTGAAATTGGTGAAGGTATGTTATTAATTTGTTTAGTTTCGTGTGCTCTAAGACTTGTGATGTTCTGATATTTCTTTTTCATCAAACATACGGTTTCAAATTTGAAGACGCTACATAAAGTTGAGAGTTTGTGGTGCTCAAATAGAGGTTTGCAGTTATCGGAGTTTTTAACTCGGCATAAATAGCGTATTGCTCCTTTTTACATTAGAAAAACAGAATTGAACAGTGGTTGGCTGCAGAAGTCCCAGAAAGAGATGCCATGTCGCAAATGCGATTGTGCTGTGGCAGACAATATTTCCACAATCTAATCAAGTAAAGGAACCAAGCCTCATAAATAGCCCTGCGACAGTGATGAATATAAGGAAATTACTCATTACTTGACAACGTCGCAACCGATTCTGATTTTTTTTTCAGAGAAGAAACGGCGAAAGATGTCGGAAAAAAATTCTGATGGAGAAAAATTCCAATGGATGTGGTCTAAATTTTACAATTTTCAAAATGCAAATTTGTCAGCATCTTTCGAAAAAATATGTCGCGTAAACAATGGATTCGTGTTCGTGAAACCATGCTACTATTGCATGCTGAAAATATTATCAAAATTTGAAAGAAGGAATTAACCTTGCCCAAATCAACATGACTGACTCATCAATAGTGGTAAAAATAGGTTCATCAATTATAACTTGGCAACGCCGCAACTGATTTTGATTTTTTTTACAGAAATATAAATTCATAACTTGGCGGGATAAATTCCGAAACAAAAATATAAGGTGAAAATATTTTTTGAAATGGGTAACATCAGTAACTGAAGAAGTTTGTTTCCCAAAGTTTTTCTATAGTGGTTATATATTTCGAAATATCGTTGAATTATGCACTAAATGGTATTACTATGACATCCACTTAAAATATACACCCGTGGCTGTGCCAACCAATATTCCTAAATTCAACCAAAATATGTGGTCATGGTCCTGAGCGTCCCCTTAACGTATATTTTCATATCTGCAGTATCTTACCGCACACGTGCGTCAATAATAAAGAGATGCTGGGCCCTTATCGGTACATTAATCGCGGACGTACGGTCACTACGATGCGCTCTCCCATAACATACAGGGTCATTCGACTGGAAATATTTATTTGGGGCGCAACATCTCCTTTGATCATTGATTGAAAGAGTCGTTTTGAATTTTAATCTCTGGAGAAAGATACAAGTTGCTCAGAATGATTGATGTTATTTAACTTTGTTTTATGCGAAGAATTTTGGATTAGATAATTTTGGAAACTCTTGCTGCATGAATGGCATTTTACAAGTGTTATTCATGACGAAGAATTCCAAGAACAAGATTTTAATGATGAACGAGAATGTTTCTCACTTATTCACCAAACTCAAACACCTGTTCATGCAGCTGCAGTTTCGTAAGAATTCATCAGCTTTTCCACCAACCGATTTCCTGGAGTCTTTGAAGTCCACTAGATACTCGATAGGACAACAAGAGAATTGTTCCGAATTCTTTGGGTTCTTGTTGAATACTCTTCGTGAGCAGGAAAATAACAAAATCAATATTCCTGACCACTCTAGATCAAATGATTGCGTACAGTCTATCTCGTCTTGTATTTGTAGATCTTTCGCTAGAAAAATCCTCACCAGTTTACGTTGTAGTACATGTTCAAGAGGTATCAAAAACGCATCCCAAGTAACAATTTAAATGTTATTTGGATTTATCCTAGTTTTATGAAAGTTTTATGAAGGTTAGGTAATGCCCAATTTGATTTATGCAGGTCATATATTATTCCTAATACGCTACCAGAGCAAACAGATTTATGAATCAGTTTCAAAACACTCCTGAAGGCTATAAGATAAAACCATTAAGCATTTAAGTATATTTGTTTTTATGATGGTTTTACAATGGCTTATAAACATACACGATAAATCTTTTTGGTATTAAAATAATCCACATTGAAACTTCGATTTGTTATGGTTTTATAGCACTCTTCAAGTCCATGCAATGGTTCTGTAATAAAACTCACGATGAGGTTTTATCAAGGTTTTGAGATGTACTCTCGAGAACCGCTATAAAATCAAAGCATAAAACTATTTCTACTTAAATGCTAGTAGCTCCCCCTAACCGGTAATAAATAAATCACATTGGGTAAAGATAACTGGAAAAAATAATTAGTAATTAAACGTTTCACAAGACTAATACACCAAATACTCATCACGGGAGTATAGACACTGAGTATACTGACCACGTCGATCACGAAAAGACGAATGTCAGGCGGGATTGACAATTGACAGTCGAAATATTTTGGAAATTGGATTGATTAATACCAAACGTACTTTTTTAGGATAAAATGGTTTTAAAATGGTTTATTTTGAGGAGAAACGACTTTATGACGGCAATATGTGCAGCTAAATAGAATAAAGGTAGGGTAGCCATATTTTATTACAACCAGAGGGAACAACTAAAGAGATCCTAATTTCAATTCATGTTTCTTGCAATTTGGTGTGTATGACGGAAAGGAAATACACAATTATTGGTATTCATTTGTATTTAGATATAGTACAAATCATTCCGGGAAAGATTTGAGTTAAAATATTTTTTTAATTTTATGTGGTATTTTGTTTATTTTCCTAATTTCGCGTTGTTATTTGGGCGCGTTGCAGATTTACCACCTAACTCAAAAAAATTTCATTCGCAGATGATATTAGACATTTCACGTTGTTGAATACCAATATATTCTTCATATATCACTGCCAGGACGCCATCATTATATTTTTGCTTGTAAATTAGTCGCCTTATTTTTCGCAACTGAAGAATTAGATTAATTTAAGTCCGTTTTGGCTGTAGTTATTTATGGAATATTTTCTAACCTCAATTAATGACACAGGTTTATAACAGCCCCATGATTTGGTTTTATAGTGATCCTCAGGAGGTTATTAAGAATCCTGCGAATAAGGCAAGCAGGTTTTATGCTTGCATCTCAAAATAGCCCTGAGAACCTTCATAGGAGTGGGCCCTCGTAGATTTATAGCAGCTTTAAGGAGGTTTCATGGATGTCGTTACAGCAAAACAGTTTTATCGATGCTGTGATTGTTATGGTCTTCAGAACCTTCTGAGGGCTATCACAAAACTGAAATTGTTACTTGGGATGTGACTATCTAGAATTTTAACTAGCATTTCCCGATATGACTGAAAACCAGTCCGTGCAAAGCTTACTGTTTCATCATCTGAAAATAGAACTTTTAACTGGTGATGATTAACTGTATTGCCAAATATGCGTCAAACCGGTAAATAGTTATGAGACAACAAAAAGGAATACCTGAGGTACCAGTCAATCTAATACTAACACTGATGCTCTTCAAACACGACTCAACTTCTGGCGGAAGCACCAAACTCTTACGAAGATTCGAAATATTTGAACACCTCGATCTATCAGACCACTATTATAATCTTCTTGCAGTCATTGTTCATTGTGGTTCTGGCATTGAATCTGGTCATTATTACGCATTAGCCAAAGACAAAACGGACTGGTTTGAGTTTGACGATAGTTCTGCTTCTTCTTCGTTTGTTTTTTTGGTTTTTTGGTGAAGTCAATTTCACCAGATCAGATGTTGGCGAGCTTGATGTAAGAATTGAATATGAGGGAGATTTGTTAATTTTGTTAGAAGGATGAAGTAGTTTTAAAGAGAAACATTCTCAATTGAAAATTGAATCAATACATGACTCCTCTGGAAATGGAAAAACCTACGATAAAACTGAAGTTACTTTTTTGTAATATCTAACAGAAAACAACTACTTCCAGAGGAGAATGTTTCTCTTTAAAACATGAATCCCTTCCAAGAGAGGTTATCTTGTACGATGGAAAACAGCGACTAAATTCCAACTTTCAGTCGCAGATGATTCCACAACTGACTTTATGAACATCCTGTTCATATTTTCAATGAAGTAGTTGTTATGACATCTACGGATATTGGGTTATTAAGTTCCACTAACCAATACTAACACTGAAACAAATACATAGTAGAAAGCCCTTGGTTATTAGGAGAAGTTTCGTAGATCAAATTGATTTAATGTTTCAAATTTTAATTTAACTTTTTTCAATAGAATTATTAAGAATTTCGACTGTTTTAAAATTAATGTCCAAGTGAAACATGATCAGATAATGGGGGAGATAGTCCTATATTGATTAGGCTGAGGTATAATGTATCTATTTTGACGATAGTTGTGTCACTAAATATTCTGACAATTTCTTAGATTTATTGGAGCCTCTGGAGACACCCTAGGTGACCACACGACCACGAGGCGGACACTTTACCGACTCGCCACGGGGCCTTTGATTTACATGTTGACAACTGGTGTATTGAAGTGTTTCTGAAATTTGATTTCAGAATTTGCAAATTCTGCGATTATCGTGAAGAAAATATTCAGACACATTCAAAATATTTAATAAATACATAAATATGAAATATTATCTAATTTCAAATGAAAAATACAATTCCATTTGTACATCAAAGCAAAATATAAACTATCACCTGTCAAATATTTGACAGAAAAATTTCCACTTATTAATTTCGGCCAGGGTACCCAGGAGGATAAAAATTTCCGGAAATTTTTTGGGTTGCCATGGCATCTAAATAAGAACGAATTTTCATTACAACTGTACGGATACAAAACAAAAATAATAACTTTCATAATATAGAAATTGTTAGAAATTGTCGTTGTTCATTATCAATCAAAAATTCTTTGTTGTTTGTTTTTAACTACCTCATTCAAGAAATTATATTGTCGTATATCACAGGACCTATAAATATTAATGGATTAAACTGTCAAAATATTTTTTGCATGATTGTTCTTTTTGATGAATAATTTCATGTAATAATAATTTCAAAATAAAACCCCTCAACCGCCTTGCGGACTCGGTATTTTATTACATTATTGTGCGTTCAACCATTTTCCAAGCAAAATTATGCTGAAAATTTCACACCTCACTTTTAGAGAGAACCAAAACATTCGTTCTTATTTAGATGCCATGGCAACCCAAAAAATTTCCGGAAATTTTTATCCTCCTCCTAAATTTTTCTGTCAAATATTTGACAGGTGATAGTTTATATTTTGCTTTGATGTACAAATGGAATTGTATTTTTCATTTGAAATGAGATAATATTTCATATTTATGTATTTATTAAATATTTCGAATGTGTCTGAATATTTTCTTCACGATAATCGCAAAATTTGCAAATTCTGAAATCAAATTTCAGAAACACTTCAATACACCAGTTGTCAACATGTAAATCAAAGGCCCCCTGGCGAGTCGGTAAAGTGTCCGCCTCGTGGTCGTGTGGTCACTAGTTCAATTCCCAGTGGAGCAAGAACATTTTTACTTTTTTTTTGATTAAATTTAAAAAAATCAAATTGAAATTTTGTTAAGTGTGTTTTACATATCAATATTTTCATGCATCTTTTTTGTACTATGCATATAAATAGTTCAGGTGAACCATAGTTAGTTATTTCTTATGAATTGTTGGATATATTTTGGTGTAAAATTTTCTTACCGAATCCCCCGCGTGCTTGAATTAATTGCAGGAAATTTATCTCGTACAAGATTTTTTTAAGAAAATTACCCTCGTCGCTGCGCGACTCGGGTAATTTTCAAAAAATTCATGTACTCGAAAAATTTCCGGCAATAATTCAAGCACTTGCGAGATTACAAGTGAAAATATCTTGATTGCCTAATCGGTAAAATTTATAGGTCTTGTGATATAACATACGAGTATCATACTACTCATAACATCAATGATTGTTAATTTAATCAATTTGAGTTCTTTTCTGTCCACTGAAAATATACGAAGACAAGTCAGTCAAACGGATCACCCTGTATACTCCCCACGAATGGGTCTTTCATTACGGAAAGAACCGTATGGACCGTACTTTACTACCGAAACCGGTATATTTTATTTCTCAGCGTAATACTGCATGGACATAACTTTTTCAAATGCGACATTATGTCATTTTTTTGGCGTTATCAGAAATAATGAACGTCATCATCGTGCCTTTATTTATGCCCCCAACTGACTCATCCTCGTTCTGGTTTGGTCACGTTCTGTTCGACTTACATGATCTCGTTTACAAGAATATACAGAGTGGTGATTCAACTACGGGCGATAGTGAAGCTTGATGGATTTTGATCAGTCTTATACACGAGAAAATATCGAAAAACAAAAATGCTTTTGATAAAGCTTTTGATTTGGACTCGATAGTTGCCAATAAAGAATATATAGAGTATGCCGACCACTTTTCGTTAGTAATATCAGCCGCCGATACTGTAAGTTTAGAAACAAAATGCACTGAAACAATTGAAAGAGTATCATCCTTCTTCAATTATAGGAACTTATTCTTTAATATCCAAAAGACCCAAACGTTGCGGATGCACTGCCGGCAGAAAAATATTGAAAACCTCAAAATTCCATTTGGTGATGACATTTTGCGTAATATACACAGTAAGGTTAGATTTTTGGGAATATCACTGGACGAACACCTGTGTTGGAAATCCCATTGTGAACAACTATGAATTCTATGAAATTTCTTCTCGTCAATTTACGAACAGTGTTAGAACTGGACAAGATGCTGAATGTGTAGTACAGTCAACTTGAATCAATACTCAGGTATGGCATTTGCCTCTGGGGCAATTCCACTGGTTCGAAAGAAGTGTTCTGTGGTCAAAAACGGGTATTGAGATGTATCTTTGGAATGGCTAATAGGGAAACGTGTGAAACAATCTTCACATGTTGCAATGTTATGACACTTCCCAATATCTTCATCTTCGAAATGTGTGTTCATGTTTTTAAACACAAGGAATCATTCATAAGAAACTCTGATGTACACAGATATAGCACTCGAAGAAGGAACGATTTTCATGTTCAATTTGTCTAATTAATTTGATGACGACCAGTCTTATGAGTTCAGGTATGCTTCTGGCGTCCCTCAAGTGTCCATTATGGGGCCTCTTCCATTTGTTCTATTCGTTGAAGACTTTAACTGATACATAAAGCATTCACAGTTTTCATTGAATGCCGATGATGTCAAGAACTGTCATCTGATCTAATAATGATTGTCTATTCTGACAATTTTGAAGATAATGATGAACCTCCGATGAATGCGAGAGTTCCACAAGAAGAAATTACACATTTTAAATAAATACTCCCAGAGACTTCACAGACTATCCCCAAATTATATACCCGTTCATATTTTTTTCCGGAGCGTCCATTTTATATAAGCCATAATGAATAAACAGCATCCGAATGTTTCAGGAAAATAAGTTTAATAACAAGATCTAGCAGGGGTTTCAATCATCATGCATATTTAATACTATTTGATTCGATTTCGAACGAATTGGAATCAACACGTTTCTGCACTTAAACTTATTCCAAAAAATCCTGGAAAGATTTCTTTGACTACTTTTTACACAAAGCAGGATGTTTGTCACTAATTTGTTCCTCCCTCTTCTTTATTTTTTTGAGTTCGGCATCTAGATCAATGTAATTTAATACACATTTCTTGAGATAGCTACGCAATACGCTAATGTTGTATAGGGTGGTCCAACAATTCGAGGAAGTAAGATTACGGATTCATCATCGGATTTAGAAAAAAAGTTTCAAATAAATGTTGTAGATATACATGAACCCTACCTTACCAAAACGTTATCAAAAAATACCGTGTGCTCTACCTGAAAGTACGTTTTTGAATGGAACATCTTACATTTCATTCTCCATTTGGAAAGACTTTTACAAGAGCTTTCATAAATGGAGAAGGTTGCATTATGTTTTACAGGGTGGTTGAAGTGTTCTTTTTTGGCGTCTATCAGTGCTCTGTAAGTGGAGAACCCACATCACTATCAATTTCAGTCTTGGAGAATGTATAGTGTTGTAGTGTTGTTGTTAGATTTTGATTTGAGAAAGACCTCTATTTAAAATTGTAAACAGACTGAAACGAATCTTGGAATCAACATTTAGTTTGTTTTCTCGAATGATACACCCTGTTTGCATTACAATATTGCTAACTATGATCTTATCAACAGTATACGATTCTGATGGCCTTTGTGAATATAGGATTGTTTCAGTGAAATTCCCGTTGTCCTGAAGTCAAAATTTCCATCTAATATAGACTTCAATACTTTTCGATAGTATTTCACTACTAGGAAGGTGATCGTCCATTTTCAGATAAATATTTCATTAGGCCAAAATGTAGATAAAAATGAGAGGTTCGTGAGTTCGTGAATGAAAACCCCGGTTTTCGCTCTAGCAAAATCGGTTTGTGGAATTTTTTAAACAAGAGATAGTGAAAAAAATTATATTTTTTTTCTTGCGAATGTCTCAAAAAGTATTGGAGGAAAAAATTGCAGAAAGCTTGTAGAAAATTATAAAACCCATAAAAATGTTTTTTATACTACCAGATCTTTGCATTTTTTACTGAGAAAATCCAGGAAAACCTAGAATAACAGACTATTTTTCAAAAATTCATATTTTTTATGAATCTGAAGCTGTACATACAATTTTGCTGAAACTGATGAATTGTGCGCAAGATGGTTTCTGTCTGATTTCGAGTTATAAACAATTTAATGGCAAATCTTTCTAAATTCGCCTATTTAAGGGAAATCATCTTGTTCGAATTCTGTAGACGACATTTGGAAGTAGAGATCAATATCTACAACTTGTCAATTTTGGATTTTCATCTGAGAGATGGGAATTGTGTTGAAAATATCATTGAAAATCACTGTAAATGCTCCAAAGTGCACCCAAAGTTGCCTGAACTCAACTCGAAATAACTTCAGAGCGACTTCGGATAACTTCGGATTCACTTTGAAGCGTTTTGATCAACTTTCAGTGACATTTTCAACACATTTCCCACCTCTCAGATGAAAATCCAAAATGAACAAATTGTAGATATTGATCTCTTGTTCCAGGTGCCGTTAACAGAATTTGAATACGACGATTTTCCTTAAATCGATCTTGCAAGATGTACCCTTGAGTTATTTATAAAGCGATTGTGCAAAAACTACTCATTGAACCAAAGTTGAACCACATATTAATATCAATCAGTTTCCACCATATTGTTTGTCCAGCTTCGGATTTATAAAAATTATAAATTTCTGAAAAACGGTCTCTTTTTCGAGGTTTTCCCGGATTTTCTCAGTGGAAAACGCACCGATCCGGTCGAATGAAAATCAATTTTGTGGGTTATATAAATCTCTACAAAAGTTCTATTGACTGTAAAACGATTGTTTCAATAATCTTTGAGATATTTAAAAAAAAACTAAAAAAAAATATTTTTTTTAATATTGCTTGTTCAAAAAATTCAACAACTGGGGCAAAAACTGGTGTTTTCATCAAAGAACTATCCTAAAAATTGGTATAGGCCATTTGTGTCATTTATTTTGTGGTGGAAAAACCTCTATAGCTTTGGTCTACATAGTCACTTCTGAGAGAGAGAAGATTTATTGTTTGTTGTCATTGCAGCAATCAGCTCAACCCTCATGAATTCTGAACAGTTCCTTATCAATCTTGTAAAATTATCATATACAATTAGTGTTTACCTAATCAAAATCATCATTGGAAGATGCTGTAGATATTGATATCGAGGAAGTCATTTTCCAAGAAAAGAGTAATTCAGTAACAGTTTGAATAAATTTTTTTGTGTTTCCTGCAAAATATTCACATTCACTAGCTTTGTCAATAAGAAAAATGTTTTTTGACAATTAAGCACATTTTGATTCGATTTGATTTTGATTTGATGCGAACTTGATTGTTATACTAGGAGGCATCATGGCGTATGTCTTTAAAGAACAAACTGATGATCTACAAAATGGTTTTCAAACATGTCATTATGTATGCTTCAGCAGCCTAGGGCCATACTAGTCAGTCAAATATTATAGTTATTGAAGGACTACAAAACAAAATTTTGAGAATGATTACGAACGCTCCATGGTTTGTGCGTAACGTTCGTATACAAGAAGATTTGGGTCTTGTCACTATCCGAAGTGAGATCAGAGCGCAAACTCAGAGGGTATTCGAATGGGCGGAAGCTCACGAAAACCCGTTTCTCGGGGCCGCAGTAGATTATACTATTGACGACCCGACTCGTTTCAAACGACCTAGGCATTCTTTGGAATGACGGGTCTACCCACAGTTTCTTGTTGAACTGGTATTAATCAGAGAGCTTTCTTCAGATTCTAAATTCCGCAGTAAACCTTTCCGAGTAGAAGCGAGAGTGCAGTGTTTTCACCGGTTTTTTTCAGGGCTGTACTTCAATTCAACTTCATGTCACTGTCAAATTAACCTAATGTGAATGTCAAAAATATTTGAGTTGTGAGAGTAAGGGCACTTATGTTGCCAATTCAAAAATGTGTATGAGAAGATACAAATATATATTTGTGCGTAAGAAAAGATTTAGTTACAGAGTGAACAGTACGGTAAACAATATTTAGTAATAAAGGAGTAGAAGAAGTAAATTTTCTTCCAATTCTATAATTTGACAGCGTATTCATTTCCATTATTCTTCTGACCAGGACATCTATATCCAGAGTCAGTCCATACCAATCCGTAGCAGACGCTGTCCCTGTACACCGCGAGTCGCCTTGATGGATCAATCACACCGGAGCGATACGCACACGCAATATGCCGCCTACGGGGGCGGCCTAGCCGCCCGCCCGTCATATTCCAGCCGTTCGTCGACCCCCCCTTCCCGCCGCCGCCGGTTCTATGCACTGCTTGACATCTTCATGAATTTATTAGCTCATATTCTCCTCGATATGTTACGCTTCAAGAATGACGACGTCGCGATCTGGCTGTCGCTCCTGCCACGTCAACTGAATGCTCCTGCTGCGAGAAAGAGCAGCAGGAGCGACGGGAAAGGGTCGTTCGCGAAAATTTGCGGTTCCTGTTGGGAGTGATTGAACTGGGATGAATTATGGTGTTTGGGGATATTGGGGCGAGACTGAAGGCGGATAACAGGGTTAGTTTTCGTGTGTTTCTGGTTCGATAGTACTGTTCCAGGAAGCACATATTGGCTGAATTTTGGTTTCATATTATGCCAATATAGACATATTGTGAAAGAGAAAATCATATTGATCCAATATGGTTGAATATTGAAAAAAAATATATTATTAATGTTGGTGGAATATTGTATTAAATTGATTTTATTGAAAATATAAACAGGATGTTCATAAAGTCAGTTGTGGAATCATCTGCGACTCTCTTGGAAGGGATTCATGTTGTAAAGAGAAACATTCTTAATTGAAAATTGAACCAAAACATGACTACTTGGAAAAAAACTTACGATAAATTGAAGTTACGCGAAAAGCCACGCTGGATATTGAATTACCTCTGATGGATATTGTGAAAATGCCCTATATAATGTTGTTAATATCTAACAGAAAACAACTACTTCCCCGGCTAAAGCCACGCTGGACATTGAACTACATCTGATAGATATTGAAAAAGACCCTACATAACTTAAGAGAAAAAATCTGAAAGTGAAAATTTGCATTTTCATTCAGATAGTTGATTATTTCTAAAATGTCCAGTTTCCATTGGAGATTCTTATCTATAAATGAGATGAGGGAGAATGTTATTCAGAAGTATCACTCATAGAAAATAGCCTATTTCATTGATGCCTGAGTTGCATCTCTTTCGCTAGGCCTCCAATACATTTTGGTCGACAAAAATCTATTTCACTCTGCTAAGATCATCAGGGAAGTCGGAAGAATTGGAAAACATACTCTTCAGAAGCAATTTCACACTCTAATGATGGAATTTTTCGACTATTTCTTGTGAGGTGACACTTTGAAAATATTTTTCTGACATAAAACCTGTCATGGGTATGGCATGTTGATTTTATTGGAAATATGAACAGGATGTTCATAAAGTCAGTTGTGGAATCATCTGCGACTGAAAGTTGGTATTTAGTCGCTATTTTCCATAGTTCAAGATAACCTCTCTTGGAACGGATTTATGTTGTAAAGAAAAACATTTTCAATTGAAAATTGAACTAATGCATGACTTCTATGGAAATGGAAAAAACCTACGATGAATTGAAGTTGCTTTTTGTAATATCTAACAGAAAACAACTAGAACATGAATCCCTTCCTTCTTGTACGATGGAAAATAGCAACTAAATTCTAACTTTCAGTCGCAGATGATTTCATAACTGACTTTATGAACATCCTGTTCATATTTCCAACAAAATCACCATTGTTTTATTATACCTACCTCTTTTTCAATCTTGTCAAGAAGATGAAAAAAGAAGGTTGCATCTTCTGCAAAAAAGTGATCTTGCCAGTGACATTCGCTTGGATATCATCGATAAAGAAAAAAAATAAGAAAGGGCCGAGTACTGAGTCTTGTGGTACTCCCAATGCAATATGCGCAAACTACAAACTTTCAAACAAACAACCGCAGGATCCGTTTTGCGTTTCTGCTACAAAAATGACGAAATGTTGTTTCCTAAACTCAGTTAATTCATCGAAAATAAGAGATATTTCCCACGGAGATCAGACCCATCAGGATTCTAACAGTCCTCGCTCCGGGCGAATCCCATCCAGCCTCGGAAGACGGAAGGGCAGCAGGCATCGGAAAAGGGGTCTGCATCCATTTCGCGTCGGTGGCATTCGATAGACAGACGCCGGCAAAACATGCGTTTGACGTGGAATAACAACTCCTTCATTAATTTACGCAACCGAGGCAAGAAGCGCTTTGCGTCAGATTTCCTGGATTTTCTCTCTCCGGGAGACAAGAGACAAGAGGGTGTCTTGAAGAATGCCCGTGTAAGCTGTGACGGATGAACTGGAGAAGCGCTTATTATTGAATTTAGTGAATGCGAAGATGGGTGTTTTGAGATGGATGGGATTTCTGATGTGCTAGCTACCCCTGCTTTCTGTTTATTCGGCAAGGATACCTTTGGGTAATGGAATAGATTACGAAGCAATGCGATTTTCTGCTTTCAACTTTTCTATTTCTTAATGGAGATAACTAATTCCTGAAAGGAAGAGAATACTAATTGTTGTGATGTGAAAATAATGGTGAAAAATTGTTGTATGGAAATTTTATTCTTTGAACAATAAATATGTCAGGCTTTGATATTTTTACCTTGCCTTGTATTTCTACTTGCTCCACCATTCAGTTACATGGTCAGTTGGTACGCCAATGAACATGTAGATCTCTTTTTCTACAGTAGGTTGCAATGCAGGGTCCTTTTCTTCAAATTTTTCATTATCAAACTCAAATGAATGTTTTCATAAATTGTGAAAGGCTTTCGCGGCCATCGTCACTTACATGGTGGTTCTTCGGGTTGTAAGGCCGACGTATGTTCAGAGAAGATCTCGACGTTTCGCCAACACGAGTGGTTAGCATTTTCAAGAGATATTTTACAAATATCTACTTTCCTAAGTCGCTGTCTAATGCTTGACATTTGTAATACGTTGTCTCAATAAATACCTTTGATTTGACGTTCTTACATCTGATTGGTCCATAGCGTTAGCTGACATCATAGAATCGTTCGTACCGTTATTTTGTGGGTATGGAGCTAATTGAGAATTTTTGAGAACTGGAAGCCAAACCTTGTTCAATTGTAGTCCTTCTTCGGTTCTGTTGAAGTTGCTGTAGTGTTTCTAAATTCCAATTGCTTCCCGGCAGTGTCTTGGGTAATAGGCAGATGTTGAAGAGATGACTTGGGTTTCTTCAAATTTCTCTCTATGGTTATCGTTGTTGAAACGCTCCGTTAAAACAAGAATCAAAGAGCACAAGGCTTGCTGTCGGTTAGGACACACACAGAAATCCGCTGTCGCAGAACATACTCTCAACAACGATAACCATAGAGTGAAATTTGAAGAAACCCAAGTCATCTCTTCAACATCTGCCTATTACCCAAGACTCTTCCGGGAAGCAATTGAAATCCAGAAACACCACAGCAACTTCAACAGAACCGAAGAAGGACTACAATTGAACAAGGTTTGGCTTCCAGTTCTCAAAAATTCTCAATTAGCTCCATACCCACAAAATAACGGTACGAACGATTCTATGATGTCAGCTAACGCTATGGACCAATCAGATGTAAGAACGTCAAATCACAGGTATTTATTGAGAAAACGTATTACAAATGTCAAGCATTTGACATCGACTTAGGAAAGCAGAAATTTGTAAAATATCTCTTGAAAATGCTAACCACTCGTGTTGGCGAAACGTCGAGACCTTCTCAGAACATACGTCGGCCTTACAACCCGAAGAACCACCATGTGAATATTTTCATATTTAATTAAATAAATAAATGGATACTCAAAAATAGCTTTCTCTGTTTTCCTTTAAATTTTAAAATAATTTTGAGTCAATAAAATCAAACAATAAAATCAATAACTTCTCCGAGTAATAAATCTAGAATAATATGCTGAAAGATGTTTAGAGAAAAATTTTAAACATCCCTTTTGAGATGAATAACGCCAACACCCTATAACTGAATGTCTGTTAAAACCACCCAATTTTGAAAGTCATGGAATGCTGCACAGGTACAGTTCTGGTAAAAATGAATGATTGTTCGTAAAAAGAAATGAAAATAACTTCGTTTATGACACAAAGAAACAGTCCTGAAGGGTTCATATGGAAAAATCTTGCACTGCTGTGTACTCGCTCGTTCGAAACAGTATAAAAGTTTGTAAATACCTGTTTGCTGTAGTAGTTTTCGCAGAAATCACCTTGTTTTTGGGATCATTTTATTCTCCAAAACGTCCCATCAGTTTGAGGTAAGTTTCTTCAATTGCATTGGGTTTGATCAGTTATATTCTAGTATAATATGCCTTTTAATCTTGTTCATTAATGTTTCAACTTCATTTCTTCTCTTCCTTAGTATTCTCAATATACTTCTTTTAAAACTTTCTTGGCTTCCTGCCCTTCATTTGAAATTCACCCGGGTTACATACATTTTTATTTTTTTTTACTGATCACAATAACTTGTATCCCAATAATGAAAGAACTGATATCGTCGATCTGAGTTTCATTTACACCTATATTCTCCACAAACATAGTGAATTGAATTCAAGTACCCGTCCTCCTTGATTATTTATTTTATTTCACCTGTATATTGATGAAACTGTCAATCATATATACAATGTGGCCCACGAAGTTTGGGACAGGGAATATGTTGGAACTCGAAAGTAGTGGAGAATTGTAATTTTGGAGTTATGAATAAAAGCAATTCGTGCAGCTTTTTTGATATAATATTACACAACGAGCTTTTTGTTTTCGGTCATGTGACATCAGATTCAAAATTATTAATGGAACACCCTGTATATTTTGGCATTTTTATGTTCTTTCCGATGAAACAATTTCAATTAAAAAAATACAGTTACAAATTGTGAAAGGCTTTCGCGGCCATCGTTGAATGAATGATGGTTTTTCGGGTTTTTAGGCCGATGTTTATTTAGAGAAAAACTCGACGTTTCGCCAACACGAGTAGTGTTCGGTGATCGAAACTGTAAACATTTCTCTTGAAAATGCCAACCACTCGTGTTGGCGAAACGTCGAGTTTTTCTCTAAATAAACGTCGGCCTAAAAACCCGATAAACCATCATTCAAAATACAGTTACTTCAATATCCTCTGTCCCACGACGTCTGAAACGAGCAATTGCCAAATTATTTAGGTTTAGGGTCACCCTGTGTATTTGGGCAGCCCTATATTTTATGTGATGATTAAAACAAGGCAAAATTAAATTAATTATCTATATTTTATCAAAAATCGTCGTGAGACGAAGGATATTGAAGTACCTGTATTTCTTGAATTAATTGCTTTATTCCACAAGTGTTATAGTTCGTTGAAATTGTTTCATCGGGAGGAACATAAAAATGCCAAAATATACAGGGTGTCCCATTAGAGATTTTGAATCAGATGTCACGTGACCGAAAACAAAAGGCTCATTGGGTAACACAGTATCAAAAAAAGCTGCAACAATTGCTTCAATTCAGAACTCCAAAATTACAATTCTTCACTACTTTCGAGTCCCTGTCCAAAACTTCGTGGGACCCTGTATATAGATTCATTCAACATCTTACTACACAGTCTGCAAAACAAAGAATACCAATTCAATTAACGAGAAATGAAATAAAATATGTATAAACTTACGTAATAGGGTGGTATGAAAAAAAAAATTTATAAAATATAAATATGAACTACGAACTATTTATATTATTCATTCTATATAAATGGTTTCTAAAAATTAAGACTGAAAATTTGACACAGGTTGTCCATATCACTTTCAGAACTTTTTTTTTAATTTCATGTATTTTACAAAAAAATTGAAACAGAGGTGGTAATGTTACTCGAGCTCCAACGAAAAGAAAAAGAAAACTCTTAATGTTCCTATTGGTAACAATTTTTAGCAATTTTATTTCAGCAAGTGAATATTTTTCAATAAGATTATTTTTATATTGATCACATCTATTGTATTGTAGATAAGTCCTGATGCAGAAAATTCATGACTGAAGAAACGAAGAATACTCATTGAACTGGTCATCACTGACAGCTCCTCAAATAAAAACCCTATTCCAAGTTATTTCACATTCAATTTATAATGAGACCTATAAATTTTTTAAGTAATCAGAAAGACGACTAGTCTATTGATGAATATATCCAAGAATTGGAGGAAAAAGGCATCTGATTGCAACTCCGAAGAGTTGAAAGCTTTGCTCACATAGATTACGTGTGAGTTGGGTTTTTATTCTCTCTATATTCATCAAATTACATATTTTAAATGCCAATTCTAAGAAATATTCTCTTCAGATATCTTGATTGCAACACTTGTTATAGTAGATCTAGGAAAATTAACCTTTTTCAAAGCAAATTGTAGTTTTTTTTCTCTAACTTTATATTTTTCTCTACGGCTTTCAACGACAATTTTTCTAAGATGTCATTGTTGGCTTATAGTGTTTCCATATATCGAAATATCGTTCATATATGCTGCAAAAGTTCGTGGGGCGTTATGATAATCCATTAGGTAAACGGTTGAACATATATCTAGCAAAACGTGTAATAAACGTGCACAATTCAGAGCTTTTCTTGTCTAAAAAACGTGTGACAAGTTTTCTTTAAACATTTTTACGTCATGAATACAATTTGTTGAATAATGCAATTCTTAAGTAGACGAGATATAAGAATTGAATATGGGACAGATAATATGTTGGGCAGGTATTTCAGATATAATGTAGACAGAACTTCCAAATACGAGAAATCGCACTCATGGACATCATATGAGCTAGGTGAACAAACTAACTCAACTGATTCATCATCTTTTAGAAAAATGTCACACTTTTGATGAAGAATTTGAAATTTTACATATAAAAAATTAAGGTTTGAAGTTGAATCATTTGAAATCCATAGAAAATAATAGACTCAAAAATTCAGACATATTGCTTAACCTTCCAGTGGCCAAAGCTTGTTGCACCAGTGGTTGCGCTGGTGTCACAGAATGAATGGGGAGGGGGTGGGATTTTCTTCAAAAAAATTAAATGACTTTCAACAAAAGGTTCATTCAAGAAAGTGTACTACAATTAGAAATCAATTTTTCCAACTTTACAGTTGATGTTATGGAATCTTTGAGGTTATTTTATTTACGTAGATGTAGGGGGCTATGCTCTCTGTGATTTTGATTGGTACGCTCTCAGCATATTTGTAAAAAAATTGTGAAACAAAATATCAACTGTTGTCATTTCAGAATAGTTGTTTATTTGTACTTTTGTCCAAAATAATCATTATCGATATACAATATAAGTAATGTTACAAATTATAATATGGACCACATACTATACAGCCTTGCCGGTGAGATTGTCCTTCTTGTAAGGTTCACTAATAGGTGCACGTCCTCGCGTCCTTCGTCCTCGTTTTGTTCCGTTTTGCGGCCGGCCGACCGAGAAGATTTATTTCCGAATTAATAGGCCCCGAGTGGTGTACGCGTTTCTGAAGAAATTGTTCTGAACCAGCTGCATACAGATTGATACGGTCCGAAGACCAGCGACCGTCCAAGGAAGCCGCGATGGCGTTTCGTGTGGACGGTCGAACTTCTTTGCGGGGTAAAACGGGTCGTTTTGTCGTTCCAAAAGTGGTCGGAGGATTCGGGTTGGCTAATGTGCTGTGAAGTTTCCCGTTTGGAAATCGAAAGGGAACGGGTTCAGGAGCATTTTCAAGTTCTCCAACCGAAGTTTTAGTTGATCGATTCAATTTTATTACTTAGGTACTACCAGAGTTGGGCAAAATTGAATGGTTGAAAAATAAAAAACTAACAATTGATTCATTGTTAATCATGTCTGTACCAATTATAATATCAATAATTGCAATAATTGTGAGAACTCGCGTCTGAAACCCAGATAACATCGATCTGCCTGAAAAGTAACGGCCGACTATGTGAAATTACAGCACTTGAAAGAAGTGCTTCAGGAGTACTTCAGAAGTGACTTTTATAAACCACTATCCAATTTATTTTTTGCAGTTTGTGGCAAGATACTTGTGAAGCGCTCTCAAAACTTATTTCACAAATATACATTTGAGAGTTCCGATCCGTTGCTGGCTAAGTGCCCCGTTGATGTCATATTTGGAGACTGCGCACTGACGTCTTCCAATGTTCTTTGTCGTGTATTCTGCAGGTGGCCATATTGGATATTTTGTTGTTTGGCGTGTTTGGTTCACTGCGATGCTGTGTGTAAATATTGTGTATTCCAATCTCTTTCATGGTTATTGGTGAGGTTTATCGGGTTTATCCTGTCCACTTTTGATGTCAAAAACTGGGTAAGTACAACAATTGAGTGAGTTACATCAGATCTAATTCCTAGTGTATAAATCAAATATGGTGGAAACAAAAGTTCTGCAATCAAGAAAAGATACTAGTTGAAATGAGGAATTGTGACTGACTGCACATTGATGAAAACATGAGTAACTTTCAAGTAAACATCTTATTTCAATGACCAATTTCTTGATATGTGGCACAAGCAACTTATTATATAAAGAAGTATATAGTTTTTCGCATTATGACAAAAATTATTATTTACCTAATTTCTGAATACAGTATGGTTTCATAAATGATTTTAATTCAGAAAAATTTACCTGCGATTGAAGTAGTAAACAGAGAAAACGAAATTTTCAAAAGAATGTTTCGCATTGAGATTTTATAACTGGAAAATACCTGTGTTGTGAAATGTCGAATTTAGTTGAGTATGTACCTGGTTTATAATAGTTGCTTTTGCTTTTCAGGTTTACTGCTACTCACCAAAGTTGAGAATATTGGTGATGTCATACAAAATTTTACTCTAATGTAGAAATGAGTATATAAATCTTGGGAAATTTTCTATAAAACAAGAACTCATTCTCAGCTGGACAACGAGAAGTTTGCCTTCATGGTAAAATATTACCAATAACATAATTGCTACCTTTTTGTACAATATTTGAATTTGTTACCAAATCATTTTTAGTATTATTCATTTCAGTGTAACTTTTTGAAGACAGTATGTGGAAAAGATTCAGTTGACACTACAGGGAGGATTTTAAACCGGCTGTCAGTAACAATTGGACAAGAAGAAATAATGAAAACAACTTCATTTATTCACTGACCAATATAATAAAACCAAAGGGGTTAGATTATTTTATCATGTTTTTGTTAGCTTAAGTCAGGTAGTAGCGGTAGTGCCATTCTATACTGGCATATTTAATAAATATTTAGCTGTATGTTTGTTCAATATGAAATTGAAATAATTTCTTAATATGGTCATTTTTCCATTTTTTGTTGTGGAAATGGGTGATAACTATTTCGATTTTACTTTCAGTGAGGAAAATCCATTAAGTATCTGAAAATACCACTCAACAACAGATGGAAGTTACCACCAGATTATTTTTACGGAATGCATCAGATAGAGACGAAGGAAGGGACAGAAGAAAGAATACAGAAAATGATTAAAATTATGACTTAGGGTTATTATTGGGAGTTGATATCAGGAGCAATTAGGATTTTTTTTATGATCTGAAGGACTTCAAGTAAGCAACAAATAGTGAAATTCATTGATCAAATAATCCTGATTTCTAAAATTGTAATAAAAAGATGTTATGAATATAGTGGAAAGTACATAGAAAGTACATAGTATTTTAGTTAGGAGTATTTCCAGTTTTGTATTTCACTTACACATAAATATATAAGTATGTGAATTTAAATTCAAACTATTTTTTAATTTTTTTGTTATGAATGCTAATTGCAGAAGATAAAAGTTTTTGTTCTGACACTTTCAACAAAGTAATTAGTGGAAATTAACCCAGCAATATTATAAAATGAAATGTAACTAAACATTTTTTCTGTCCATTCCAATAATTTTTTTTTTCATTGGGGAATTTTTGTCATGTGGTAACTTTCAGATTTATTCTGAGATTAAGTATTAATAAATAAAAATGAGTTGAATTTAACCCAACTTTTTTTTTCTCCATGTGACAATACATATTCAAATACAAATTACATTTTCAATTAGAAATACAGAATTTTTGGAATTTTTTTTGGTGTAGTTTTTTTTATTCTGATATTAATTCTATCCAAATGCAAAACAGAACCATTTTTTAGTACAACATAGGAGCGGTTCATTGTGATTTTCAAAAATTCATGTTTGTAAAATAATGATAATTTTTATCGATATCTAATTACACAATATGGTGTATTACTTGATACATTGCTTTATGTTTTAATAAATATGCGTTATATTAATTTCAGTTTTTTTTTCAAGAGTATTGAGTTTGAGTACCTGGATTCTAGCTATGGAAACATGTAATAAACACGTGTGATTTTTTAGACTCTTCCAGAATGAATTTTAGTAAGAATAAACATATTCATGTCAAAAATTATATACAGGGGAGTACATTTTGACATATTCAAGCTTGTTTTCATTTGAACATCATGAATTTGTCGAAATGTGTCCCCTGTATATAAATTTGACTCGAATTTTTATTTCTCCTGAAAAATTATAATTATGGTGAGGTTTCCGAATTCAGCTATGTAAAATTAAATGCTTTAGAAGTGCAATTTCAATAACAGTCAAATGAAGAAATATTAATGTTTGAAGCATAGTTGACCGGCATCAATCGTGCACTGAAATTTGTTGGCATTGAAGCACTTCTGAGGTACTTTGAATTGCCGGTAGAATGTATCACGGGCGGCTTTACGAGATGTAGTCGGATGACTTACATCAGCAGCAGGACATGTTTCGAAGGATTAATCCTTCATCCTCAGCGAAAAAAGTTACAAAGTTAAGATCTACAGAAAAGAGAAATATTACATTATTGAGAATAACAGTAATAAAGTTCGAACATACCATATGTGACGGAAAAAAAGGCTTCTATGAAAAATGTACAAAAATTGATCAATTGTTGTCAACATGACGGTATACGCAACATGAGCGAGTCCCTAACTGTTAAGGGTTGTGATTTGACCTAGCCAAATATCTCATATTCACAAAAAAATTGTTATACTGTGACCATGCACGTTAACCATGCAGTTATTCTGAATCGACCTTTTTCTTATTCTGAATGGACCAGTTCTTATTCTGAATCGACGTGTTCTTATTTTGAGACGAGTTCTTAATTTGAGACGAGTTCTTATTTTGAGACGAGTTCTTATTTTGAGACGAGTTCTTATCTTGAGATGAGTTCTTATTTTGAGAGTTCTTATTTTGAGGCGAGTTCTTATTTTCAAAAGACGTGTTTTTATTTTGAAAAGTGATTTCGAAACAACTTATTCTTCTATTGAATCGTCTTATTCTTAGTTTGAATAAACTTATTCTTATTTTGAATCAACTTATGCTTAATTTGAATCAAGTTATTCTCATTTTGAATCAAATTGTTCCTATTTTGGATGAACTTATTCTTATTATGAATCAATTTATTCTCATTATGAATCAACTTATTCTTATTATGAATCAGCTTATCACTATTTTGAATCGGCGTATTCTTGCAATATTCTCATAATACATTTGTTTTGTATGTAGAATAAGCCCTAAAAGGAAAAATGGCAACTGATTTCCACCATATTTCATTTTGAATCAACTTGATCTTATTTTGAAACAACTTCATCTTACTTTATCTAATTTTTCTTATTCCTTTAAAATCATAATGTTCAATTAACTTTACGGGAATCAATATTCAATAGCTAGGTATATGACCTTAAACTACGGTTACAAAAATATGTTATAAATAAGGTCCATTTTAACATATATTATTGTAGTTTGAAATAGGTATATAAGTTACTGAATTACAACATAACCTTGTCTTAAAACAAGTTTTTTTGGTTCAATCGTTTCAGTGCTTATATTGATCTAAAATTGTTCTTCCTTTTGGCTAAAATTGTTTTAATCTTTTTTTATTAAAAATAAAATATTCATCAGTTCGTTGGACTTACGCAGAAGGTACAAAAAAGGATAGGAAATGAAGGGGGATATATAGAGCATACAAAGATTTGAAATCGTCTCAGTTTTGCATCTGCTTAATTGATATCTATACCTGTCTTCATGTTTGTTTTCAAAATTTATTATTATTTAAAAATTAATAATTCATTTGGAACTAATGTGTTTTTATTTGCAATCAATGGACAGATCGGCTGATACCAACTCCTCAATTCATTCCAAGTCACAGGAAATTTTGTATACAGAACGCCTTGAAATAATTCCTTTTTCAGAAATTGTAATAGGTATAGCGAACACCCCGTACAAGATGTCAATTTCTAATTCCGCTTGGTATTATTCGAAACTGGTCCCAATCGAATGCGATGACTAAAATTCTGCTAAAAAATGCCTAATATGTTATTTCGACATGGATTCTGTAATCCTAGTAGGTCCTGAAAAGGGAATTGAAAAAACATTTTCACTTGAAACGATACAGCATTGCAAAAAGTATAAATTGGATTGAAAAAAAAATCAATTTCCGAAAATCCACAGAAATACGGGGGTGGGGCATAGCAAATTGCAACACATTGTATATAAATATCATGCGACCAGTGAGAGAGTTGGATAGTGATCAATCCACTGTTAGCGTAGATGTAAAGACAGTTACATACACAGGAGTGATATACATTGTTGGAAACAAAATAGAAGTTATATTTTGCTTATAAATGAATCAGTGGGACAACTTTAAATGTCTTTTTATTATTACAGAATTATTATCCTAGAAATTAAGTAAGTTTTGATGATAACGTCATCAACTCCCTCACGATCCTGTCAAAAACACAACTTCCTCAATCATAAGTTTCCATCGCGTTGACTGTGGAACAACTCTGTTTTTCTTTTTTCTTCCGTATTTCCTCCGAAGGGAGCGACACGCACGCCAACTCACGCAGAGGGCATCATGTTGGAAGCGTCAATAAAATGTTTCTTGTTCAAATCCGAAATCGAATAATTTTCAACACGGAACAGCACTTAAGACACGTGGAATGATTTATGTGCACGAACACATTTTAATATTTACCTTTTCGAATTGACTTTTTCACGAGGTGCGACTGTTTGTTGATTGAAAAGAGATAACCCCCTGTTTGTCGGAATTTTCGTTGCCGGAAGTTCATTATTCAAACTTCGACGTCGACTACGGTGGTGTGAAAGGTGGCCGGGGGCGCGGGCCGCCCTTTCGATAGGTCAATGGCGACGGTGCAGCACGGAATACTGCTGTGTCATTCAAATATCACTAGGATGAGTGTTGAAGGATTTGAATAGAAACTTGATAACAATCTATTATCCAAACTATGTCATTATTATTACTAGATGGCGGGGCTAGCAAGTTGCTGAAATGCAGGTAGTTCTGTAAAGAACCTTTCTCCACGATCATCACAGAATTTGCCAATTCTGAAATCAAATTTGATTACAGAATGCTGGAATTCTCTCTCTTGAGATTGAAGAAATATTCTGCAACACCTCTGCCCCCATGCAATTTAAATGTATTTACATTCTCTCTCTTGTGATAGAATAATATTCTCACACTGGTTAGCAATAATAACATTAGCCTTGACGCAGTTGATTGTTATCGTAATGGCAAAATTTGAGTGAGTGTCAAAATTATAGCAGTCACGTTTCCCATCTTTGATCGTGGAGAAAATATAGTCTGCTACTCGGTTAGAATGAAAATTCGTAATGCTCGTGGTTCCTCACGCTCGCCTTCGGCTGGCGCTCGGAACTTTCCACTCGCATCGAATTTTCATTCGAACCTTGTTACAGAATATACTATTCTGCACCCCGCTATCAGGTCTATCTCGTGAGTACTCCGGATCTTTTAATGAGCTCCTGGAGATTCCTCACAAAGTTTTCCTGCGGGGTGATATATTCTGCACGGCAGTGTCCGAAGATATCCATACTCATGCGAGCCAGAGCATCGCATTCAAACATTATGTGGGAGGCTGTTTCGTCCTCATCACAAAATCTGCATTGTGTGGACTCATGATGTAGCCTCAACAGTTGCGCAGTTGTTTTCTCAGGTGGCAGTGACCTGTCATCAGTCCTACCACCTTCCTCATCATCATCATTTTTCCATGAGTATTGCCTGAGCCACTCTCCCAGAGAGACTGATGGTTTTTAACCCATTTCTTTGTGTCCTGCTTGATGTCCCCAAACGGGATTCAGCAGGCTGGTTCTGGTCCAATGAGACTTGTTGCTGCCCTTGCTCTTGCTAGGGCATCTGCGATCTCATTCTTGTGGATGCCCTTATGACCTGGTACCCAGACAAATTTTATCCTGTTCTGTGCTCCCAGGTCGTTAAGGTTTTGGTGTGTCTCCCAAACCAGTTTGGAAGTGAACCTGCATGAACGCAGGGCTTTGATCGCCGCCTGACTGTCGGAAAGTATCGCTATGGGTTGGTTTCTAGGACCCCTCCTTAGAATATCTCTTGTGCAGACGGAGATTTCCGTTACCTCGGCTTGAAATATAGAGGCTTGAGTACCGAGGATTAGACTAATGTCTCCAAACTATAGTTAGGATTACCTTTGAATACTTCAAAGGTTGACTTTTATCATGAATTTGTCATTTGAAAAGGGAATATTTTCTGATGCTTGAGTTTCACTGGATATTATCCTCATTTATGAAATATCTCATAGAAGGAATGCACTCATAGAAAAATTACAGAGGTAAGTGTACTGCGGAGCGATATTTGCACTGCGAAAACTGCCCGTTACAATTATTGATAATGTGATTTCGTATACTTCAGTTTTATGTATTTTCAAAATATACATGACTTTAATATTGAAATATTGTGCGGGGAATATATAATAAAAATAGCAATTTACAATTTCTCCGACTTGCTTTTGACTCTGTATTTGAGTATGAAATTAAATTCCAAGCAATTTTTTCAATTTACATTTTCGATATGTTGCGATCTTACCCCACTTTTCGCCTCTTCAATGTATTTCTTCCAACTTGCCGCCATACTAGTGGTCACGTGACATGTATCGAAATTAATTTTTGGGTTATAGGATATGCACTAACTTTTCCCCAGAAATGTTTTTTCCAATACTCTAACATTAATTTTCTTCCCATACAGTACTTACTTTTTGGCATCCACTGTATATCTAGTATTATGATATTATTCGGTTATTCATATTTTGCAAATTGTTAATTTTGATATAATTGTTGTTATTGATAGAAGAATAAAAATAGTTGCAGACAATTTTGAACGTTTTGTAATTGTAAATTGTCCAGTATTTCTAACTTTATTACCTGTATTTCTCCTTCCAATTATCTTTTTACCTAGCTCATTTCGGGTGCCAATGAACATGAAATCTCCTTCTCTGCAGTGTGGTTTTTATGAACTTCTGTGCAGTTTCTTCTAATACGATTCAATGAAAAAAGAAAGAATGAAGTAAAAGAATAGATTCAAATATTTCTATTACTGATTTTTATTTCATTTTCCCTTTTCACATTCCAAATTTATCCAAATAACAAAATGCCAACTTCTCAAGATTAGGTTCCCTAATCTAGGAGAAAACTAACTTAACTCATGAATAATAAATGCTTTGAAAATTAAATAAATGAAAATAATAGATGTCTGTGCAGATTGGAACTGTTTTCGAGCGTGAATTGAAAGTTCATAGACAGGAAGGCTACTTTAGAGTCTCTCAGGGTCAATTTATTCTATATTGTCATTTTGAGGTTATGTTGGTTATGAAATTTAATAATTATAGTCCGTTTTAAGAAGTCTTGGAGAATTATGATGATAGAAAAGCACTCAGGAAGTTTATTCTGGTTATTTTATTTTTTGCTATATTTTTATGACTGAGTGAATACCTGGTTTCTGCTGCTGCTGCCTCGTAGTCGCCATTTTTGATGGATTATTTGAAATGGCTGTCCTTATTCTTGAAGTCTGGTAGAACTGTGGTTTTGTTGTCCTTTTGTCTGCCTAATTTTGATGGTATGGTTGTTTCTTCTGCTTCAATTTCGAATTTTCCTTTTCTAAAATTATTGTTTTTTAGTCTACTTCAAATTATATCGCTTCCTCTCATATTGTCTCGTCCTTTCTCTTACCACTACTATTTGTTCAATTACTAATACAATAATAAAATCTCTCAATAATAATATCTATTTCTAAGAAGGTTTTCTTTATTTCTCACGATCTATAATATTTTTCTTCTCATTACTTTCACTAGTTCTTTCTATTCAATTCATACATTTTTCCTTCTTTCAGTCTGTGATAGTAACTGGTTTGTTTTGTGTCTAGTTTGTAAAGTTTGTTGTACAGTGTGTTCTTTTTCCAGTTTTTGTTTCCTAATAAGTTTTTGTTGGTGTATGCAATTTTGAAGTTGTACTTGGTTTATTTTGTTGTTTGTCAGTTATTGTAATGTTGAATGTGTTCTGTTGTTTTCTCTTAGGTTGTTATGTCTATGAAAGTCAGGTGTCCTGTTCGTTACGCTTGTCTTCAATCAACCTGCAGCAAAAAGATGTCTCAGTGTAAACCTGCTTATTGTTTTGGGTGGCTACTAGTATGAGGTTGCTAAAATAAGCTAATAGATATTGGTAGAATTACTGCATTTTTCCATTCACTTTCAGAATTCTGAAATACAGATAAATTATACTTCTCTCTTAATGAATTTTTAGATCATAACAGTATATATCCAAATTGTTTAATATGTTATACTTTAATAAGTTATTATGACTTGTATTTATCTATTCACTTATTACTTGTTTAATTGTATACTTTCTCAATAGGGTAAATTCTTCTACAATGAAGTATATTTTGATTGATTGATTGCTTGATATTTCATGCAGGTATTGTTTTCGAAAACTGAATTTGGTTACCTAGCACGTCACTTACCAGCTCGCCGACTCTCTCCATCAAAGATTGATACCGTGTTTGACGTTCCAATCCGAAGATGTTCACAGCTCATAACGGAACCGACTTTATTATACATAATACGGGATGTGGCAAGCTGTCACGTACGTGCAAATCCCCGCGGGACATCCAGATTTATCGCGCGCCATCTCGCACACACGCACACATTTCGTCGAGTCGCAATTTTACAGCAGCCGATCTCGCGAACGGCTATCAGTTTGCTCATTAATTTTTAGCCGGTGCGGCCCGGATTGCACGGGGAGTCTCGAAAGTGAGCCGCTGCTCTCACAGGAAGATGCTTCCATTTTTCATTATGTAACATCCGATTACCCAGGAAGGACTCCTGATGCCATCGTTCTCTGATGTGATTCGTGATCCTGCGTTGAATTAATTATCGAAGCTGATATCTTATCCCACTGCTGACACCAGTTCATCGTCTACAAGGGACTGTTAGCGAATACAATAGTTCGATGGGTTTAACTCAGAGTTGGATGGATATTATTGTTCCATTTTCCATTACATATCATCAGTTTACCCAGGAAGGACTCCTGATGCCATCGTTCTCTGATGTGATTCGTGATCCTGTGTTGAATTAAAAATTGATACCAATATCTCATCCCACTGCTGACACCAGTTCATGTCATATAGATAGACCTATCACTGCTTCTCTGAAATATTTGTTAAGCTTTTGAAATTGATCTGCTTTAGAAAAAATCAACATGGATTCCACTAAAACAAATCAACTAATAGTGACATCTTATCGTTTCAAAAGAAACTGATTAGTTTTACTACAGACAGGAGAAAGTCCTATTGGAATATTTTATAATTCCAGTAAGGCTCTCGAGTACGTTGTTCAATATGACATTCTTTTTTCGAAAATATATTCACACAGTATCCCGGGAGTTTCATTAGACTGGATGATTTTGCTTGTGAAAAATCATCAATGATATGTGTATCAATACACCCAACAAAATTCGTGAACTCGAGCTGGGAGTTCCACAGGGGTTTGTACTGGGGCCCATATAATTCTATTCTATATAAATGGGACTGATACTCTAGCTTTCAATGCCTCGTTCGTCATATATGCCGATGATTCCTCAATACTCTACGAAAAAGTACAACTTGTGAGTTTTGAAAAAAAATGTGGCGAGATCATGACAACCTCAAATATCGAATTTAATATTCCATAATGGAAACTTTACTTTTTGAATTGGGATATGGAATATCTCTGTCGAGATCTTAGAAACAAATTGAAAGTGGATGTTATTCTGATATATTTTGGATTCATCACTCTTTTTCAAGAACATCTAAGCTGTAAAATAATCCGAGACACCCTGTTTTTGATTTACAACCAGCTTCTTTCTGAGTATTTCAATAGAAGTTACTTCAGTTCTATGTATGCAAAATGGCTTTATTCATAACCTCGTTCAACAGTGAAACCACGAAACAATAGTCCCGAGTAAAATCTACCAGCAGTTCCGCGCATTTCGCATTAAGCTTGCCCAGCCAACTCGTTCGTTAATACTGAAAGCGAAGAAGAAAAAAAAGAAAAGAAAAAAAAGAAAAAAAAAAACTACCGTTCCGAACGTAGCACCAAAAAAAGAATCTCATTTCAATGGAAACTCTCGCCAAAAAGTCGACAAGCCCAAATATCGAATTCAATCACTACTCTACTCTTTTAGAAACGAGTTTTTCTAAAAAGTATCCCCAGATTGCCATGAGTTGTTGATAGCTGAGACTAATCCATCTAATGCAGAATCAGGCATATAACAAAATGTCTGAAACTGTGAACTCAAGCTACCGAAACATAAAACAGGGAGTTCCACAAGGCCCTGCACTGGGGCCCGTATATTTTTTTATATATATATATATATATATATATATATATAAATGATACTGATACTCTGGCATCAAGAGTCTCGTTCGTCATACAAGCCGATGATACCTCAATACTGTACGAAAAAATACAACTCATGAGTTTTCAAAGAAAATTTATCAAGATTAAGACTACCTGAACAATCGAATTTAATGTTTGATAACGGAAACTCCACTGTCCCGAATGGGATCTGAACAATTTTGTCGAGATCTTAAGAACAAACTCTGAAAGTGGTTGGTATTTTGATATATTTTGGATTCACCACTATTTATCAAGAACAACTAACCTGAGAAATATCCCGAAAACAACGTGATTCTGATTCTGACAACAGCAACTTTTTCTGAGTATTTCAATATTAGTAACTCAAATTCTACGTATCCAAGTTGGCCTCATTCATAACCTTTTTCAGCAGAAAAGCCACGAAACAATAAAATCTCCTAGCAGTTCCTGCATTTAGAAAAGAGCATTAAGCTTGCCCAGCCAACTCGTTCGTCAATACTGAAAGCGAAGCTACAAAAAAAGACTACCGCTCCGAACGGAGCACCAAAAAAGAAACTCATTTCAATGAAACCTCTCGCCAAAAAGTCGACGAGCCCAAATCTCGAATTCAATCCGTCTCTTTCGTTCGGCGTGACACTACGTCGTCATCTTCAGCGACTCTCTGTCGCAGGAAAACGCTTTGAATATAAACGAGGTGCAGAAGTAAGCGAGAACACGATCGAATGCAACTCTTTAGAATGATTTGCGACAAGGACGATGACGGTTTTTGCGAGAGGATATTAGTCCGGGAAGTAAAGACAGAAGTTCTGGAAATTTTTTAATTTACTGAAGGCTAGTACTTATAGAATTATATTATTATGCGTCATCACAAACGTCATGAAAAACTATCAATATCAACCTCATGAAATATCAGAAGAGCTCAGAAAATGTAGATGATCGACATAATACTATTCATAATATTGTAATATATTTATGGTCTAATTCATTTTAAAATAATTTATTTAACGAAATACAATGATTCAATAACACAACACAATTCTCTCATTTATATAACAATCACGGAACTATTTATATTTGACTTTCACTTCACTGACTGTCTGCCTGCCTCCGCTGCGTGGTTCTTTCTTTTTTTATTCACCGTCCATTTCGTGGAAATTTCGAGTGAGCCCTCGAATCGTCCAGATTCTTCTCGGTGCATAGCGCCTCGAAAGTCATTCGCTTTCACGCCCGGTCTACGTGAGCGGTCAGGCCCGGCATCGCCCGCAGCTTCCCCACAATATTAATATAATAATAATAATAGGTAATTAAATTATACATAAAGAGGTTGACCACAAAAGAAGACTATCCCAAGTAGCACACCTATATTGGTAAAATATTGATACAATATTGTGAACATGTTGGCGAAATATTTGAAATGCAATATTGGCGAGAAAAAAAATGTGAACATTCGGCGATATTGGTCCAATATTACTTGAATAATATTGGCGAAATATTCTTGAACAAATATTGGCCTCCAAATGTTCGGCGATATTGGTACAATATAGCTGATACAATATTCTGACAATATTCAAAAGTTATATTGTCGAGAAGTAAAATGTGAACATTTTGCGATATTGGTCGAATATTGTTTGAATATTTAAGAAATAGTTTTGGTGGAATATTCTTGAAGCAATAATGGCCTCAATATATTTATCGATATCTGTACAATATTTATCGATTTTGGTAGAATATTTATCGATATTGGTACAATATTTATCGATATTTTTACAATATCATTTGAATATATTAGTGGATGTCAATATACCTTGGTAAATTATTAAATGTCCTTTAGTTGATGAAGGTACCAGTGTCTGCCTTTTAATCGCCATAACCGCTGAGTGAGCTGTCTTGAAAACAAGCTAAGGGAAGTATTTAATATACTTTCGTAGGTTTTAGAAGACGTTCTATATGTAGAGCCACCTAGCGGATTTTTATCCAAGTTTGATCATGATATAATTTCAATATGTTTCATTGAATATTCGGCCAATATTCAAATTTCATCTCAATCTAGATGTTGGAAACAATATAAAGACAATATTGTTTTAACGATATCGATAAATATTATTGAACCAATATCGACCCAATATTAATTAATAAATTTTGTTGAATATTGGCGAAATGATATTCAACCAATGTGTAATCACACTTGGAGATACAATATAGTTTTTATTCCCAGAATCGATATTAGGGGAATATTGGGATTGCGATATTTATTCTAGATGTTAAAAACGATGTGAAGACAATATTGTTTTATTGATATTGGTAAATATCGTTCAACCAATATTGACTCAATATGAGTTATTACAATTTCTCAAATAAAGTGGAAATGATATTCACCCAATATTCTAACAAACTTGAAAATACAACATAGTTTTTCCCCCTATAATCGATATGACTGGAATATTTGGATTGCTGTATTAATTCTAGATGTGGAAAACAGTATATAACCAATATTGTATTATCGATATTGGTAGAAATTATTCAACCAATATTGACCCAATATTTCGTGTGATAATCTACATTCAAAATTAGTTCAACCAATATTCCACCAATATTATTAATATAATATTGTTTTTTGAATATTCACCCATATTGGACCAATATTGATTTTTCATTTACAATATATCTATATTGGCCCAATATGGAACCAAGATTCAGCCGATATGATGTGCTACCTGGGATTGACTGTGGTTATTTCTGTTACTTAGAATAATAAAAAAACAAATTTTCTATAATCGTTCAAAATATTTTACAAAGATTAAAGAAGATAAAATTAACGATTTCACTATATACCAAAATATAAACACACATACATATTCATACAAAGTAATATATAGAAAATAATATTTGCTTAGAGATAGTTTGCATTTTTTGTATCAAACTTCAATCGAGTACCAATGTTTAATATTTATTTTTGAACGTTTTTAGAGAATTCAACTGCCTCTTTTCAACGAAAACAGTATTGTATAGTTTGGGTCCTAAGTAAACATAGCTCCGTTGTCGAATGTTTGTCCTAGGTTCTAGAACGTACGAGAAATTTGCTCTAATCGAGTGATATATTTATATGATATTTCTGTTAGATCATTTGTCGTGATACCAACAAAGAACTATTATCTTATATAGAGAATGTTAGACTACAAGCCCATATAACAATTTTGGGGGGTCATTATATGAAAAAATAACTTTAGTCAATATGCCGTCAGTTATTGGTGGTGCAAATGACTATAATAATAATAATACTAATTTTTCATCTGAAGATGTGCTTGACCGACAAAATATTCCCGTACGGCATTCCTCACGTTGGTATATTATGAAATAATAATCTCCTAAAACCTACTGCCGTACAAAAATTATGGGACCGGAATCCAGGATATTTTTTTTATTTTCGGAAATTGAAAACTTTTCCTGGCTTGCAGTCCCATTATTTTTGTACGGTAGTATGTTCTAGGAGATTATTATTCCATAATCTACCAACGTGGGGAACGCCGTACATAATTATTTTGTCGGAAAAGCTCATCTTCAGATGAACAATTATTTTTATTATTATTACAGTCATTTGAACCACCAAGAATTGACGGCATAGTGACTAATGTTATTTCTTCTTATAGCAGCATCTTTCTGAGTATGTCTCACGCTGGGTCAAATGACCCCCCCCCAAATTGTTATATGGGCTTGTAGTCTATGTGGGCTCCGTTAAACAGTGCGGCTTTTAATAGTCCCCCCTGTTAACTTTTGAACGGTTCGACGTAGAAACATGAATAAAAAACCGTTTGGAGGGTTTCACCGATACTACTTTTTGAGACAAAAAATATGGTGATTGCTCGAAAGGGGGCGCAGGGGGGCACATTAACTCAAAAATTTTAAATGGCATGGGGGTCAAGTGTCACATAGTTGAAAAGAGAATTCAATTTTCTTCACAACCATCTGAATATTTTTGAACTTTGTTGAGAAATTTTTTCTCAATATCGATTTATATGCCTTTCGAAATTTTCAAGTTGATCTGTCCCTAGCGCCATCTGTCGAGTAATTCCAATGTTTCTTCTCTCAAAAAGTAGTATCGGTAATACCCTTCAAAATATTTTTGGTTTCATTATTCCACAACAAACCGTTCAAATTAATCGAGATATGAGTAGTTTTCAGATCCGCATTTATTTTTGATAATTCGAATTTGGATTGTGAAAAAAATTTCAACTAAATAAAAAAAAATAGATGTTTGTGAAGAGAATTGAATTCTCATTTCAACGATGTGACACTTGACCACCATGACATTTAAAAATTTTGAGTTGATGTGTCCCCCCGCGCCCCCTAACGAGCAATCACCATATTTTTTATTTCAAAAAGTCGTATCGGTCTATTAAAAGCCGCACTGTATAACTGATTGTAGGGTAATGTTGATAGGAGGACTTTAAACCATTCAGGAATTTTAGTTAGACCACACTGGACCAGGGCAGCACGATCTTCATTGTGCTAAAGATTTGTGGTATCGATGTTAGGTATTCAGAAATATCGAGGCAAGATATATCGTTATTGTAAAGTTAAAATAAAATTGGACATAGGAAAGACCACTGAGGGAGTCCACTTACAATCCTTTCTGTCTCAGCAGGAATATTTTTCCAACGATGGTCTCCACATCTTGTCAGTAAGGTATGCTTGGTTGATTGGTTAAAGACTGACTAGTAATATATATATATATATATATATATATATATATATATATATATATATTACCTATGAGGTTTCCCTTGACACTACAACCCTATTTTCCAAAAAATTAAATAAAAAGGTGCAATGCAGACGGCAGCTCTCTATGAAAGAATCATATCATTGAACAGTAACAGAATGGTCACAAAAATAACAGGGAGCGCCACAGCAACTATTACTATGCATATGTCCAAGAGAACTTATTTGGAAAGTTGAACAACCGAATAATGAAAATTTTGATGTTATACCCAAACTATCAAAGATTTCACCATATGATGTTGTCAAGTGAAGAGTGTTATTCAACAAATAAATTAAACATAAATAAACACACAAACATTCAATATAAATTAATCTTCACTGGTCAGAGTAACAGTTTCCAACAGTTTAAGAAATCAATTTTCCCAGCGCATAGTACTATGAGGTGGTTCACAGATAGTCGTTCAACCGGAGAATATCAATATTGAATAAGAATCAATAATTAAAATTGAAATAGTAGGATTTCATCCTATATAAAAAATTGTGAGTGAAACCTGTTTCTCTGGTGACACCACCGTGAAGATTTTGGACTCGATCCTAAGCCAACCAGGACTGGGATGATAGATAGATAATTTATTGGTTCTTGACAAACCTGAGCATGAAAAATATACATTTGACAAGCACAGTAAATATTGATAATAAATAAAATAAAAATATACATATTAAAATAAATACAGGTATATGCAGCACCTAGTCACATATTATACCTAAGACAGATATATTGAAAACTTAAAATTATGTTAAAATTGTAAAAATATATATCAAATCAAATCGAATCAAATCAAATATACTTTATTGTCTGAAGAACATAATTCTTATTGACAAAGTCACATAAAAGAAAATACCTAACAATAATTATTGTGTTTCTACATATAAATACAATATATATACATACACATACATATACGCATACATACCATACATGCACAACAAACAGGTACAAAATGAATAATGAATTAAAAACAACATAATATGCGCAAAAGTAAATAAAATAGAATTGGTACGATATTTTCACCGTAATGGTCAACTATAAACAAGTAAAAATATAAAAATACCAGTACAAATTGAATAATAAATAAAAATACATCATAATTGGCACACATGTAATTAGAATAAAAATTTATAGAAAATTTCCATCGTCAACAAAAAAAAATGTATAAATATAAGATTATGAAAAATATAAGAAAATATATAATAAAATTTGGAAAATGTCAGTACAAAATAAACCTTAGAACAATTATCATAATATGAAAGGTCATATGAAGTTTTTGTCCTCAAAATACTCTTTCAGTGAGTAGTATGCCTTTTGTGTCAAAACTAACTTTATCTGTCTCTTAAATTCAGTCGGTGAATACTATTTGAAAGAATTAGGTAAGTAATTGAATATTGTTATAGCCATATACTTTGGACAGTATTCGGTGCTCTTTAGTTTATGTACAGGCACCTCCAAAATATTAGAGTTTCTTGTTTCATACTGTCCTGCACCCAAGGTTTTGAAGGGAGTTTATCTCATTCTTAGCATATTGTAGTACATGAAAGATATACAAGGAAAACACGGTTAATATTTTCAGTTCTTTGAAAATGTTCCTGCAACTCATCCTTCTTCCACCTTCAACAATATTTCTTACTGCTCTTTTTTGAAGCTTTAATATTCTATTGGTTTTATGAGATGCACCCCAGGTTATAATACCATATGATATTATTGCTTGAAAGCGAGCGTAGTATAATATGAGCAAGATATATCTATCAACCGTTTTACTTAGTTCGTATAGTAAGTAGCATTGTGAGTTTTTTGCAAGTTTCATTAATGTGGTTGGGATGTGCTTGGGATATACCCAACCAGACAAGAACCGTGAGAATTCCCTGGGTTAAATTTCTCCGGGTACAACAACCCCATAAATGTTTTTCAGTGAATAACTGTTCTAAACAGTCGCTAGCATGAAAACGATAGAAAGAAAAGTTGGAAAACTCACCTTCTGTAAAGGGTTTCATCTAGTAGAATAGAGGTGTCGACGTGGTACAAAATTTTCAGACGCCAAATTGTCGTAACTGTCCAAGATAGGCATCTATCAATAGCCAGGACTTTGAAGTTTTGTATTTTTCTTTTACACCCACTGTCATTATGGCTTGAATTTCAGCTTGGAATACTGTGGTGTAGCAAAATGGGACTGTAATGTTCCTTTTTGGCCTCTTTCCATATATTCCTGCTCCTGTTCCTACATCTATTTTTGAACCACCTGTATACCAGAATATGTTTCCAGATGATAGTGATTCTATTCCTGAGTCCCATTCATTCCACTTAAGCTGTTTTCTAAATAATTTTTCGTATGAATATCGTGTTAGCATGTAGCCTGATATCATATCCAGTTTGGTGATTTTGACTTTATGAATGATTTTGAGGTGCCTAGTTTGTGGTTGAGTTTTCCAATTACCTGTTTGTTTGAATCTGTCATGCAATCATGCAAGCCACTTTATTTTACCAAGGTTGGTTTTCGATTGACTCTGTTCCATTTTCGGCCATCACAAAAGTGGGTCATATACGATTCAGTAAGGTATGATCTGAACCATTTCTAAACTTTACCCCGAAGAGCTTCTGCATCAGAATTTCATGACTTACACACTTATTAGGAATTCTGCGAACAAGGCAAGAAGGTTTTTTGTTTGCGTTTGAAAATAACCCTGACAACCTCTACAAGAGTTTATAGTAGATTTATAGCAGCTTTATACAGGTTTTGTAGATGTTGTTACAGCAACAATCCTATTATAGCTGTGATTGATACGGTCTTCAGAGCCTTTTTAGGGCTATCACATAACCAGAATTGTTACTTGAGGGTACCTTTGACACGACAGAAATCCCCACAAGATTCATCTCTTCATCAACAACCCCTGTGATTGAAAATGTCACCCCGTTGTCCGGACCAACGCGAACGAGACGAACAGCTTGCATGTCTCGAGTTCTCTCGAACGATTTAAACGCGGAACTTCAACCTGTTGTAGGAACGGGAATCGATGGAGCGCTTTTCGGGAGGACTTTGAATGGAGGAAAAGTGATTGTGTACAGCATGCCGGCGATGACGAGCCTTTCGGAAATTCAAATTCCCGTGTGCCGATGAGGCGAATTGAACGTTACAAATATTCGGATCGATTGGAGCGATGTCGACGTGTCGGCTGAAGAGGTCGAAGAATCAGAAAACGGGGGGGAAATTGATGGGGATTTGAGGGGTGACGGTGAAGCTATAACTTGAATTTGATGTATGATGATTTTCTGATCGTGGTGAGAAGTTGCGAGCGATTGAAAAAATTAATAGTTTTCTAGATATATAAATGTATCGTCAACCACTAACTTAGGTGGTTCTGAGGATAATATCTTTATAAATCAGAAATATCAATCTTTCATCCAATATTCTATTTTCAATTACGTATTCATGATAAGAACTCGAAATTTTTCGATTTTCAGACACTAAAATATTTGAAAAAGGGTCAACTCTCTAAAACTGTTATCCGATTTTAAAGTTTTTTTCTTTCATCACATAGAGCATCAGTAGTTCTAGTTGAGTGCCATGAATTCGAAACAAAATAAAAATTTCAAGGCCTACTTCGATTTTTTTGATTCACTGGATTCGTGATGCTTTAAAATGAATGTGACCAAAATTTCACGATAATTATTTTTTACAGAAATGTAGCATAATAAACCGAGAGATTTTTCTGATTATCTGATTATCCCTTTTCTGGGATTTCAACCACTGAAAATTATGTCAGTGTTGAGCTCAAAAAAATGAAAATTTAGCAATCGGACATGTGCAAGGCAAATGGAAGATTCATTTTCCGTTTGCAGAAAACGATGTTTTTCTTTTATCTGTCGTTTATGGCATTTTGACACAATAAAATATATGACAATCTAGTGGTGACAAACCAAAGCCATAAGATTTGAACGTACTGTAAAAAATACTTGGTTGCTCACGCATGTTAGTGTTTATAACAATCGACAGAATGAAATTTGATATCGTTAGGAACCAGAAAAAAAGTCGGTTAACTGCTGAAGTAAATTTTCGGCCGGATAATTTTGTTAATATTTTTTCGTTTTCCGGCGGGGTTTTTTTTGGGTTCATAATGATATCAAATTTCATTCTGTCGATTGCCATTAGGGGGAAAATGCCTCAGCAACCGAGTAATTTTTTCAAAATCGCGCCCTTATTTCAACCGTTTCAGTACGTCCAAATCTTATGGCTTTGGTTTTTCACTATTAGATTGTTACATACGTCATTGTGTTAAAATGCTATAAACGGAAGATTAAAAAATGTTTTTTTTCTGCAAATGGAAAATGAATCTTCCATATATGATTCACGTATAGGTAAAGAAACCGGCTGCTGGGCATTAAAAAATATCAGTCTTGCCTGAATGTAGTTTTCTAATTTCACCAGGTCAAGGGATGGGGGTTGGAAACCAGTTAGTTTGTGACCGTTTGTTCTACATTTCGGTAGATATGAGGTCAAGATCCAGAGTTAGGCCGAATAAAAAGCGATTTTCGGTTTACGTTACATGTATCACAGTGGGTTGAAGTTTTTTTATGTTTTTTTTTTAATATTATAAACTACATAATTCAGATCTTAGTTCTCGTTCTCAAATTTTGAATGTTGGATGAGAAAATACTTTGACTCTATAAATATCGCTTGCTTTCCAGATCTACCACTTCATCAAAACTATAAAATAGTTGGAAAATCTGATTACCATAACTTTCTATAAAGTACTGAATATCATATACAGTCAACTCATATACGAGAAGGGAGGAAATAAAGAAGTTGCGGTATGATTTAAATCACTTCTGAGTCTATAATGAATCGCATTCATTTATATAAAATGAAATGGTGAAGTATCATCTGAAAGCTGTTTTTCGAATATCAAGTAACTCAATTGGGCTAATGCCAAAGCGAATTTTTAACGCTTAAAATATGAAAGAAAGTAACAGGCAAGGCTGAGGTTGAAAAACTTTTGCTGTTATTACTTTTCGATATAACCTCAAATTAACCGACAAAATGGCGAAAATTCGATTTTTCAGTATTACATTTTTTTCTCGCGTATAAATGATTTGATTTACATAGAAATTCATTGGCTTATGTCTTTTCTGGTGTCGAAGGAGCATGATTTTTTTTTTTCGATTATCTACATTTTTCGAAAAAAATACTCTAATCTTCTACGAACAATTGTTCTGGTGTTTCTTTGTATTTCGAAGGTCTATGAGTAATCATTTCCATTTTGGAAATGTCTATTCCAAAATAGCCCATGTAACTTAGTAATTCTCTGATCGATAAACCGCTTAAAATTGAGAAAACCCGACAACAAGTCTCTCTGAATCATAATTTTCTCAATATTTTCAATGATTTTTAATAGTTGTAAAAAATAATAAAAATGATAATGATAAACTAATTTTGTAGTGTATTAATGTTCATTGTGTATTCAAATATTTTAATGTAAGGAATTTGATATAAGCTATATTTTGTTATTAAAATAATGAAGAAAGTCGAATATCATTGAAAACATCCCAAGTAGCACACCTATATTGGTAAAATATTGGTACAATATTGTGAACATATTGGCGGAATATTTGAAATGCAATATTGGCGAGAAAAAAAATGTGAACATTTGGCGATATTGGTCCAATATTACTTGAATAATATTGGCGAAATATTCTCGAACTAATATTGGCCTAAAAATATTCGGCGATATTGGTACAATATCGCTGATACAATATTCTGACAATATTGGCACAATATTCAAAAGTAATATTGTCGAGAAGTAAAATGTGAACATTTTGCGATATTGGTCGAATATTGTTTAAATATTTCAAAAATAGTTTCGGTGAAATATTCTTGAAGTAATAATGGCCTCAAAATATTTATCGATATTGGTACAATATCATTTGGATATATTGGTGAATGTCAATATACCTTGGTAAATTATTAAAAGTCTTTTAGTTGATGAAGGTGACACCAGAGTCTGCCTTTTGATCGCCATAACCACTGAGTGAGCTGTCTTGAAAACAAGTTATGGAAAGTATTTAATATACGTAGGTTTTAGAAGACGTTCTATATGTAGAGCCACCTAGATGATTTTTATCCAGGTTTGATAATGACATAATTTAAAATGTTTCATTGAATATTCGGCTAATATTCAAATTTCACCTCAATCTAGATGTAGGAAACAATATGAAGACAATATAGTTTTAACGATATCGATAAATATTATTGAACCAATATTGACCCAATATTAATTATTAAGATTTGTTGAATATTGGCGAAATGATATTCAACCAATGTGTAATCACACTTGGAGATACAGTATAGTTTTTATTCCTAGAATCGATATGAGGGAAATATTGGTACTGCAATATTTATTCTAGATGTTGAAAACGATGTGATGACAATATTGTTTTATCGATATTGGTAAATATAATTCAACCAATATTGACTGAATATGAGTTATCACAATTTGTCGAATAAAGTGGAAATGATATTCAACCAATATGCTATCAAACTTGGAAATACAATATAGTTTTTTTCACTAAAATCGATATGACTGGAATATTTGGACTGCAATATTTATTCTAGATGTGGAAAACAATATATAACCAATATTATATTATCGATATTGGCAGAAATTATTCAACCAATATTGACCCAATATTACATGTGACAATTTACATTCTGAACAGGTTCAACCAATATTCCACCAATATTATTAATATAATTTTTTTTTAAATATTCACCCATATTGGACCAATACTGATTTTTAATTTACAATATATCTATATTGGCCCAATATGGAACCAAGATTCAGCCGATATGATGGGATTCATGATTCAGAGAGTCATTTGTCTCAATTTTGAGCGGTTTAACGACCAATAACCCCCTAAGACACATACACACCATTAGGAAGTAGACATTTCAACAATTGAAATGATCACTTAAAGACGAATTACAAAAGAATATCAAGACAATTGCTCGTGGAAGATAAGGGGAAAACTGTGAATAACTCGAAAACTCGTAGTCTTCTGATTTGCAGAAAAATCATGCTTATTCATCACAAAATAAGACGTATACCTTTAAATTTTTATCTGAACTGAATCATTTGTACGCGATAAAAAAATACTGAAAAATCGTTTTTTGCCATTTTGACGATTAATTTGAGGTTATGTCAAAAAGTGTTGAATGAAGAAGTTCCTTTTTTTTATTATCTACAAATTCCGCTAGGAGGACAGGTTTCGCCTCAAATCGCAAAGAAACGTTTTCAATCCCCATTTCACAATTTTGAATGTTTTCATGTTCAAATATTTTTTTCCTGGAAGTTGGAACCTTGCCTGTAACTTGCCTGTTACTTTTTTTCTACAGCCATTGAAAAGCATGGAAAATATTGAGAAAATCGTGATTAAGAGAGAAATGTTGTCGGTTTTTATCAATTTTAAGCGGTTTTACGATCAATGAACCCCCAAGTCACATATACCATTTGTGAGTAGACATTTCAACAATTGAAATGATCACGTGAAAACCTTTGATATACCAAAAACACCAAAATGTTTGTTCGTGGGAGGTAAGGGTATTTTTTTCGAAAAATGTACATAACTCGAAAATCAGTCGTCTTCTGAATTGCGAAAAAATCACGCTCATTTGACATCAAAAAAGACATACGCAGACAATTTTTCATGTGAATTGTATCATTAAAACGCGAGAAATGAATTAAATACTGAAAAATCGGATTTTCGCAATTTTGGCGGCTAATTGAGGTTATGCCGAAAAGTGTTGAATGCAAAAGTTTTTGAGTTCTTTTATTCTCAACAAAATGTTCCGCTATAAGGCCACGTTTCTCTGAATATTGCAATAAACCGTTTTCAACCCCTAAACTGCATCCCCATTTCACCATTTTATGTGTTTTCGTGATAAATTTAATTTGTTCTTCAAAGTTTTTTCACAAAAATCATACGCGCTAGTATAAATAGAGTACCTTCGCAATGAAGGAAACAAAGAATTGAAATTGAACTGAAACACCAATTCAGAGGACATTGAAGAGACCAAAAGTTGTTTGTTAAATTTCCAAATAGTCCTTGAATTCCGGGAAGTAAATTTCCATAATTTTTCGTTTTGATTCACCTTGTCACTCTTCAAACCCTGTCGCTGGCCACAAAGCTATTTCACACAATGCCACACGAGTGCAAAGCTCCGGGACACGAGTTTGATCTCAAAGCGAGCAGAAATTTCCCGAAATTGCATATCTGGTTATGTAGAAACAAATAAGGTAATTACATATGTTGGCGTTTATTATCCCTAAATGGAAGTTTCGGTTCGGGTCGTGTATACAATTACTTAATTAGACGCAATAAAGCTCATAGCTGGAGCACGAGAACTGTTTGCTTTTGTGCGAAATGGAACGAACAACGACCATGGTTGGCATGGTTGGCGTGGCGCTAATGCCACTACTCCGGATGAATTAGGCGAAAAAACTATAAACCTGTCTGCAATGACAATTTATTTGGATTCTTTGTTGGTAGGTGTTCAGACTGATGTTTCTGGTGGAACCAGTTTATCTGAGAAGGGAGTAACCTTAAATTAATTTTACGTTTTATTATTACTAAAAATGATACGAGGATATATTGAAAAAATCTTAGCCTACTATAGGACAAAACAAAATTTCAATGTCAAAGTATTTTATTACTCAACATATTCTCCTCTTAATTGGATACATTTATTACAGCGAACCTGCAACGTCTCTAGACCTTTCAAAAAAAATGTTTCTTCTTTGTCTGCAAACCAGACCTCCACAGCTTTTATTACCTCCTCGTTGGAAGAAAATTTACGACCTTTTAAACATTTTTTCAGTTGAGGAAAGAGATGATAGTCGGACAGAGCCAAATCTGGTGAATAAGTGGGGTGTTCTAGTAATTCAAACCCTAAATCACGAATTTTTTGCATGGCAACGTGATATTTGTGAGCAGGGGCGTTATCCTGCAAAAACAAAACACCTTTGGATAGCTTTCCGCGTCTTTTCTCTTTAATGTTTTCATGTAGAGTGGTCAGTAATGTCGAATAGTAATCTCCAGTTATTGTTCTACCCTTATCCAAAAAATCAATCATGGTTACTCCATGGCAATCCCAAAAAACTGAAGCAAGAACTTTTCCAGCAGAATTTTGGACACGAAACTTCTTAGGTTTTGGAGAACTGGAGTGTCGCCATTCCATCGATTGTTGCTTTGTTTCTGGATCGTAGAAAGGTACCCCCAAGTCTCATCCATAGTAACAATTCGATTTAAGAAGTCTACATCGAGTAACGTTCACCGCTGGTGAATCGTTATTTTTCTAGAATGCTCAAAAAGAAAATAAACTTGCCAAACACTAATCCTTGGTCACCACATAAAATGAGTTTCCTGGAAACATGCCATCCGTTTCCACATGATTTATAACCATTTTTATTTCCACAGATCACGGTGCTCACGGATATCTCTGGCGATTTATTCAAATCTGTAATTATTTGTTTATCGAGAAGGATTGTTTACAAAATGTCAAAACAAGATGATGCATATGAACATAGCTGGTTTACAGTCATTCCGATGTCACCTGTTCTTCTTCTCTATTTTGTTTTGTTAAGCCAGGCTCGTTTCGTTGAAACGCTTCGACATAAAGTTTCGCTTTCATAAAATTTCCTTCTTTATTTACTTTTGAGATCATGAAGTACTATTCTGTACTTGCACTGCAATGTTCAGAACTTTTGGGTGTAGTAGTGAATAATCTATACTGCTCGGTTATGTTCTGTGGCAGAATCCAATGTAAAGCATGTTGGCAACATTGAAAGGAAATATGTTTTTTGATTAAATAAATTTTTGAAGAGGACGGAAGTCTTTGAATGACCATTTTTGTACATTTCTGACCTGGTAACGCTGGTGCTCGCTGGAGGTTGATTTTGATTTTAATTCGCTTTTGACAACCTACCTATTGATGCTGAGACCATATAATTGAGAGCTATGCCAGGAAAATTTTAGAGAGTCAGATAAGACAGAATTATTGACTCGATGAAAGTAGCACATGATGGAAGACAACAAATTTCATAGATTTGAATTTGTACCAAATCGACTCCTCGGTATTGTAAAGCCTATATGGTATTGTAAAGCCGCACAAGCTATTGTAAAACCCTGCTTTGGTATTGTACAGCCTATATGGTATTGTAAAGCCTATCGAACCATTGGAAAGTTTGTTGGAGTATTGAAAGGTCTGCTGCGGTATTTTAAAGCCTGTTGGGTGTTGTAAAGCCGATCAAAATAATGTCGACACTCTAGTTGGATGTAGGGAAGCAGACCTGATGTTAGAGATCTCCGTGAGAACTGTGATTTTGGTTCCCACTGAAGACCATTTGAAATCCAAGGAAGCCAACAAGTCGTGATATTTCTTTATTACTTGTGTCAGGTTTGAATGCATTCAGACTAGGTAAGAGAATGATTATTATCATATTTAATATGAGTCTTTTTGATTACGACTTGAAGGGCCCATTATTTTGGTAACATTTTACAATCCATTCAGGTCCATAATTTGTTGCTTGAGTCTGAGTACTTGATTAAAATTGTTATATGTTACTGTGTCATTTATTTGGAGTTGGGGACACCTCTCTTTCAGTACAGTAAAGGTCTTTCTACAGAGATCGGCCTGTAAATAAGTTTTATGAATTCATTTTGCACTGTAGATGGTGCCTCATTAACATCCTAAATAAAGAAAGCTTATTCTCAGTGCCACTGGTCGGATCTGTGAGGGTTATCAAGTGACGTCGACCTACGCTCTTGCCTCCCACATAGGGTTACAATCGTTTTCAAATCGAGCACAGATCGAACGCGATGCTACTACCCTTGCACGCTTTTGGTCAACATTCAAACATTTGGGGATCCATTTGCAGCAATTTTTCTCATGTCCAGATTGACGTGAACTATATGATGAACGCGTTCGTATGAAATATTCAGTGCTTCAGATATCCGTTTTAGCCCAATTCGACGGTCTGTTAAAATCATGTCATGAACTGCATCGATATTTTCGGGGACTGACACAGAAACTGGCCTTCCCGATTGATCATCACCTTCAATGGAAAATTTACCTCTTTTGAAGCCTGCAGTCTAATTTTTTACTGTTGCATACGAAGGACATTGGTCACCAAGGGTATTAAAACACGTTGACTGCCGTGCTCATTTTTTCATTTTTGGTATCAGAGCCGAAGCAAAATCGAAAATTTTGTCCCAGAAACCATTATGGACTCTATGTAGGTACAGCCTACAAAAGATAGTATATCGTTGAATTTTTCGGAAATTGAGACTCTGAGTTCAAAAAATTTAAAAAATTCAGCTCGTTCTTATAGACCGAGTCGGCGCTCTTCAATAAGTGTACACCCTTGCATCTTCCAAAAATTCGTTGTTTTTACTGATTTGTCTGCCTCGCCGACTCGGTCTGTGCGTCGAATGAGAACAATTTGCAACGCAAACTTGTTACTGAAGCCGTCTCGGTCTGTTTTCGCGATATTATCGACAATAATATAGACCGATGGCTTCAAGAACAGTTCAATTGGCTCGGTCCCATAGACCGAGTTGGCCTGGTGTATCAACCTCAACCTCGGTCTATGAGACCGAGGTGGCTCGCCAGAATAATTTTTGCTCGGTCTCATAGACCGACATGGCAGTCAACGTGTTAAGCATATCTTCGTAAATCTGCTTACCTATTAACCCTTTTAAATTCAGGTACTTGATTATGGCTCGATACTCCAATTTTTCGATTTTCACAATTTCGGTGGACATATCTTTTTTTAAATTTATTGCGTAACTCTGGTTTACTTTTTTGACGTCAAACTTCACGCTGACACTTCTAATAAGTTATTGTTCGTTGCTATGGTAACGCAATATTTTGTGTATGCAGGGAACTGGTCTAGGCTAACTAGATATCAATACATCCTCGTATAGTGAGTTTGCCCTCAGTAGGGAAAGCAACTGTAGGCTCGTGTTTTCGGCTTCTTGACCTTTGTCAGTGCAGTGTAATCAAGTGGAAGGGCTATAAACATTTGGTTGGAAGTGAAAACTTGACTACACATTATCGACGAAGGCCAAGAAGCGAGAAACACGTGTCTACGGTTGTTTTTCCAACTAAAAGCAAACCCACTATACCATTTTTATTTCTATATTCTATTACTAGTCCATTTTTTAAATAATAATAGTAATACACCCAGGTAACAATTTTTGTTTTGTGATAGCCCTCAGATGATTCTGAAGACCGTCACAAGCACAGCTACAATAAAATTGTATTGCTGTTACAACATCCTCAAAACTTTTATGAAGCTGCTATAAATCTATAACGGCCCACTCCTATGAAGGTTCTCAGATCTATTCTAAATGCAAACAAAACCGTCTTGTTTTATTCGACGGATTATTAAAAAGCTCCTGAGGGTCATCATAAAACATAATCATAGGGCAGTTACAGATACAGAACTTCCTAATAACATACAGGTTGATGTTATTAGGAAAATGTAATTTTTGAATGAAGTTGGTCTTGAACATTTTCCATAAATAACCTCATCCAATCCGGACTCAAAATAATCTAATTATGCAGTTAAAAAAATTGTTGTTAAAATTGTTATTTCCGTCAACCGATTGCACCCCTACGCGCAACCCTCGGAATTCTTCGAGAGACTTGTGTGAGCTAGGGAAGACGCAGCCCTTACCTTTTAACGTGTGATGCCATGCACGAGACCGATGACCATGCGAGGCTTTGAACCCTCGACCCTTCGCTCCAAAGGCAAACGTTCTACCAGCACGGCCACCACGGTAGGTATAAATACAAAATATAATGATGGTGTCCTGACAGATCTGTGATACGAAATAAAATACCGAGTATCTTCTGTGAATGAAATTTTTTTGAAAAAAGGACGTCAGATAGGTAGTAAATCTGTAACGCACCCCAATAACAGATAATATCAAATATTTATTTCAAAATGATTTGTACTCTTTCTAAACACAAATATTGTGTATTTCTTTTTCGTCATACTCATCAAATTACAAGAAACATTAGTTAAAATTATACTTTTTTCATTTTATCCCTCTATTTTGAATCAAATATAGCTACCCAAGCTTGATTCTGAATAGGTGCACAAACTGCGGTCTTAAACTCTTTTCACCTTGAAATAAACCATTTTAAAATAATTTCCTTTAAAAATAGTATGTTTAGTAAAATTTTATTCGATTTCATAAACATTTTCTTAACCTTCAAATGAATCTTCAAATTGAAAATCATGTCAATTCTCCCAGACATTTGTCATCACGTGATGGACGTGTTCCGGGACCAGTACTTTGTGTCTAAGCTCTTGTGAAATATTCAGTTTCTATTTTTTTTTCTAGTTATAATTTCGACTTGTATATTTTAAAGATCTCATAATAATTCTGCCACTATTTTGATTCATTCAATATCGTTAAAAAGGAGCAACATGCTAATAATAATAAAAACATTCGCCATCATGCGTGCAGTTTTCCAAAACAATGTCCTGGTTCCTGACTAAATAATTTTTAAAGGTGAAACTATATTTGATGTCAAAAAGATGTGACTTAAGCTTCTTTTTGAAATTCATTATAGAATGGGTCAGAAATTCTTGGTTGGTTAGAAGCTTACTTGTATTGTAAGTAAAACTACGCTTGAAAATACCTGTATTGTATTTGGAGATTACCAGTTTGTACATAATGTATACATGTTAGAACATTTCCAGTTTGTCGAAGAGATATCGTGGACTTTCAAACAGAATAACTTTATGAACGGCTATTAGCAGATTTAATTATCCTAGTTCTGGCAGACGAAGTTTCTGCATATCCTTCAAATCGTGAATGATATGATCAAATTTGCCAATTCCTATTGAGAATAGCATGCATACAGGTTGTAATCGCAGATGATCAGTCATAAGGAGTCTGGGTTGTAAACCTAATCACAATAAGACAGTCTATAATATATAATAGTCGAATAACTATGCTCGGATTCAATTTTCTGCTTAAGACTTTTCGGTTGGGATGAATATTACTAAGAGTACGTAGGGAAGTTTTTGTCAATTCATTGACATACTTCAACAATGGGAAACAGCACTCCCATAAGACTGATGTTAGATTGTCTTGTTGCGATTTCCCGTTTTTGTTTTTGTCCCAATAACATTAGTTTGGCGGCAACTCCGTGAGAATTACCTCAAAACTTTTTGGGGCTGCAGAAGCCCTAAAAGAGTTACAGCTATTTGCAGCGGTTCTCCTTAATAACAAACTAAGCTAAGTGGAGGATCAGCTTAACGTACACCTTAAGGTAAAGATGGTTTGTTCCGTTGACTCCTGGCCTGATCCTTAGCTGAGTATTAGAAATGTTTGGCAACAGCGAAAAAATGATCACGTAACCAATGATGAGACGGTAAACAGAGTTTTCAGTTCTGTCTAATTTGACAGGCTGGCGGGTGGATGGCATGTGATTTGGAAAATTTGTCTCTACCGGAGAACTAGCCACAATATCGCCTAGAGAGCTGCGTGCACATTCGTTAAAATGAGTAGTTAATAGTTCAACCCTACCATAGGTAAAAAATAGTATCCATCCAAAATGTTTACAATATGAAGATGTTAACAATTTTGGATGAATAAGAAAAATTGGAAACAGTCGCCATTCCATTCCTCGAGTACGAAGCAACAGATTAATTTTAAGTTCGTAAGTAATATAAATCAGCAATATACCAATAGACATTTTGTATTAGGATATAAGTACAGTGTTGAATCTGAAAATTATTTTTATACTTTCACATCACAGGAATATTCAATTTCAGCCTCAATCAGGTTTAGTATATAGAGAGTTGTAGGTTTGGTCGCAATAAATCGCGGAAAAAATGTAAGTTCATCAGACATGCAAATGATGTACCCTCACGTACACTTGTCTAGGCACATCATAAAAAATTTGATTCAAATTCTAGGTCGTCTAATATTGTACGTGACATTTTGTTTCAAATCTGATACAATCATCAGATACCCACATAAATGCATTCACATCAGCAAAATCCAGGAAACAGTGCTCGAAAAACTTTAAACATGAAGGAAATAGGAAAATGTTTCTTGTAAAAGTAAGGTTAGGTTAGGTTAGGTTAGGTTAGGTTAGGTTAGGTTAGGTTAGGTTAGGTTAGGTTAGGTTTAGGTTAGGTTAGGTTAGGTTAGGTTAGGTTAGGTTAGGTTAGGTTAGGTTAGGTTAGGTTAGGAACCTAAGCTTGAAAAATGTCAGGCTTATCTTGACTAAGGCTCACGTTGTCCTCAAATAGCGGTGAAAACCGAAATCGTAATGTAAGGACCACTTAAGTCATAAGGTAACCTTAAGTTGAACCGGTGCAAATAGCCGTTAGGCACACAGAACCGGCTGACCCTTGCCTGTAGACCAGCATAAATATGCTACAGAGGTCGATTCACAAGCCCGAGAGAGAGAGAAAGTTAGGTCCTGAACGACCCAAAACCGTTTTGAGGTAAAGCAGAAGCTGTACTAAAAACAACCACAAATTCTTGGATTCAACATGTATCTCAAGAATGGTGGAACTATTCGCCAAGAATGAGACAGGCCAAAGGGTTCATCAAATAACAACATTTACGGAATATCTACTAAGCCAGAAGAGAAAGCAGTACTAGAATATTAGAAGGACTTCTCACATGGCAATGCAGGCTGAAGAAAGATGAGTACAGTCGATCTGGCAGAAGAAATGCTATTGAGGTTCTGTCAGGAAGAAGAGGAAACATCAGGACACATACCACGCGGATGGTCCCAGAAGTACCTGGCCTGACCTAGAGATGGCGGTAGTTGCTTGAAAAATAGAAAAATTAGAAAGTACACAATCTATACAGCAAATGTTTCAAGCTTGAAGACGCCACGTTTTCTAGTATTTGTTTGGCAGCCATCAATAGTAAAAATTTTCAGTGAATGTGTAAACATGGAAAAAATTGGTCATCCTTATGTGATACAATACTTTCATTTGAAAGGCCTTAGCACAACCAATATAAAAGCTGACCTAGTTTCTACTCTGGGTGAGACTGCTCATTCGTTATCAACTATTGGGTAGCAGAGTTTAAACGAGGCCGTACAACCTGCGAAGACGAGCATCGCAGTGGTCGACCAAATGAGGTGACGACTCCATAAATATTGAAGAAAATCCACAAAGCGGTACTAGATTATCGTCGACTAAAAGTGCGCGAGCTAGCAGACATATTAGGCATTTCATAAAGTGCAGTACATCGCATATTAACTGAAAATTTGGACATGAGAAAGCTCTACGCAAGATGGGTGCCGCGTTTGCTCACAATGGAACAAAAACGGCGTCGTGAAGATGTTTCCATCGAGTGTTTGGCAAGGTTTCACAGAAATAAAGCCAAATTTTTGCGCCGTTTCATAACCATTGATGAAACATGGGTCTATCACTTCACACCCGAAACAAAATAACAATCAAAACAATGGACTGAAAAGGGAGCACCGGATCCAAAGAAGTCAAAGACCGTTCCATCTGCAGGCAAGGTCATGGCGTCGGTTTCGTGGGATGCGCGTGGGATTATTTTCATTGACTATCTTGCAAAAGGAAAAACTATCGACGATGAGTATTATGCGAACTCATTGCAACGTTTGAGCGAAGATATCAAGCAAAAACGGTCGCATTTGGCTAAGAAGAAAGTGTTGTTTCATCAAGACAATGCAGCAGCTCACACATTCGTTATTGCAATGGCCAAAATTAATGAATTAGCGTCTGAATTGCTACCTCATGCAACCTATTCGCCCACTCGGATTATTTTGTGTTCCCAGACTTGAAAAAATGGCTCGGTGGTCAAAGATTTTCCAACAATGAAGAGGTTACGTCGGCAGTTAATGGCTAGTTTGAGGAGCTTGACGATTCTTATTATAAAAAAGGTATCGAAGTTATTGAACATCGCTGGGAAAAGTGTGTGGAGCTAATAGGAGATTACGTTGAAAAGTAAATATATTTTTTCCAAAATTTTTGTGTTTTCTTTGTTGGGCCACCCTCGTATGCCACTGAGAGGGCAGAGGTTTCCAACGCTGGGAGAAGGAAAACCACAAATTTGAGTATCAAATTAAATTCTAAAAATGATATTCAATACAGCCAATTTCCTGTATAGCCGGAAGTGAAAATGCAAAATGGATTAATTACATTACTGAAACACTTTTCGAGGAATGCACCAATTTCTGCGGACTAAACCGGAAAGACCCAATTTCATTTAATTTGTTCTACAATGATGCGACGTTAATGCACAAACTTGCAAGCCCCGGCCGACGGTTTTACGGAATATTGCACTTTCGCGTACGAAATATGCACTCGCAGGAAAGACGGAGCACTACGTTTTCCTGCAATGTTGGTGCTAGCGGACGGTAATAATAATATCTTGTTGGAGTTTCTCGAATGGATTTTTGAGTCGAGTTCGAGAGCCCGCATCGCAGCTTATTAGATCAACACATCTGTTATTTGCTGCGAGAGGAAGCGACAACAAACACGCTCATTTTGATTCACTTGCGTTTTCTCAATGCTCGTGGCTGGGTTGAACACGCTACGATGCATTGGATTTATCTTCGAGATGATGGATAATGTCTGTTTATAGTACATGTTTCTCAGAAAACAGTGAATTCTTATATTTGCCGTTGTTTCTGTATATTCTCTTCTACAATTAATATAAACATTATCTCACCAGAAAAGTCTCAGTAATCTAGCTTTTAAAGGACTCCTCTGATTTTCAATATGTACTTCTACTAAAGCACTAATACTGAAGGAAAGATTCATGCGTATTATCATTGTTTATATAGAAGATAGTTAGTCAACCTTATGGGCTTATAATTGGATCAAAATGGATGCGACATGTAGATGGCGATAGTGAGCTCGCATCCAAGTCATGTCGTAACTTAGGTGATCTGGCCTCCAAGTCATGTCGATTAAAACAATCGAAAAGCATTAAAATCAGGGTTTTTTTGCAGAAACCTGCATTAAAATGACGTCAAATATTCATGTTTGTAACTAATCACGCTAGATGACACTCGCGTTTGCGTCCAACACCAATTACACAGGCATTGACTAACTATCTTACTACTATATAAACAATGGTATTATCAAAACCAGAAAAAGAACGATCGAATAAAACTATTCAATAAATATGTGAAAAGTTAAAAAGTATAAGAGTGGAATTCAAATTTAAAAAATTAACAATTAAAAATGAAAATGGAGAGAAGACATAATTTGAAACAACTGAATGAAGCGAACAATAACAATAAAATGCATCTGACAGCTAATAAACTGAAAAATGGGTAGCAATAATTACATAAATTGTCCCTCTTTTCTCACAACAGAACAGTGTAATGACTTTTCTATGAATGTAGCCAATGATATGAATAAGCAAATAGGCACACTCAATAATTTGGAATACATTAGAAAAAGTTGTATATTTCCTTGTCTATCAGGTCTCAATCCTCACCAATAGGAAACAAAAAACCAACTTAAAAGCTAACGGAATTTTAGTTCATTCTAGTTTCATTTCTACTACCTGTGGCGTCCCTCAGGGTAGCATAATGGGACCCCTCTCATTTATAATTTTTTTTGATAGCCTTATGCAGGAATTTCCTAATCATTATGTAGCAGCGTTCGCTGACGATGCTGTTGTTACAACTTCTAACAGCAATCTAGATATACTATCTAAAATGTCATCTAGTGCGGTTAATCAAATGATAAACTTCTGCAATGTTAAGGGACTTGTGACGAAGTTAAAACTGAAATGATACTTTTTAGCCTGACAGATTTGAATAAAAGTCTGTTTGTTAAACTCAACAACAAAACTATTGAACAAACGAGGGTTACCAAATATCTTGGTATATTTATAGACGAGCATCTGACATGGTCGTGTCAAATAGATGCAGTATTAAAGAAACTGTCAATCTACACTTACGTTCTTTGGCAGCTTAGGGAGAAAGTAGACGCTAATCTTTTATTACTATATTATTTTGGATATGTTCAATCCTGCCTTTCTTATGCCACCTTACGCTGGGGCAACTGTGCTAGGGCTGATGAGGTCTTCAGAGCTCAAAAGAGAATAATTAGAATTATGTCATTTAAACCTTATTCCTATTCTTGTAAATAATTATTCCCTGAGTTAAATTTACTAACATTTCCCTCCCTGTTCATTCTTGCGTCAACAATGCACGTCAAAAATAACCTATCTGACTATCTAGTTTCTAGAAACAATCAATATTGTCTAAGAGTAAGCATGGATTTGGCCTTACCCAAGCACAAATTGATTAAGGTAGCCAACAGTCCTATCGTGCTACCAATTAAATTATACAACAAACTGCCAACTGAATTAAAGAAAATCTCAAATAATCATAAATTCAAAAATACTCTGAAAGTTATTTTAATTAAAAATTCATTTTATTCTATTAATGATTTTGTTAATTGCAACGTCTCTGACCTCGCATTTATTACTTTGTTGTGATGTCTTTTTCGTTTGTTTGTAAAATTTCTTTGTATTATTTGTATTCTACAAATTATTTGTGTTTATTTTTACTGTAAACTTTTCTAACTTTTTTAAACTTATTTTGACATTATCCAATACTGCAAAGTCTATGGAAATAAAGATTTGTATTTGTATTTGTATTTGTAAATCACACCAGGAAGCTCCAACGAGATCTGCCCGCATACTAGATATAAGTAACCAAGTTACTTCATTTATAACAATATTCAGCAATTTTCTGAACGGCAGTATATTCAAATAAACTAATTGAACTGGAAATAAAGGATAACTGGGCTAATGGCCCAGATAAAATAAAATTTGAATCAATAAAACATGGAATTTGTTTTTTAAGCCGAAAGAAAAAACGTCGGAATAGATCAAGAAGTTTAAGAAGTTTCAAATATATTTTTAGACATCAATGAACCAGTTACGACACCAACTCAACTGAAATCAATTTATTGAAGGAAAATATAAGACATTGACGTTATCAAATAAAACTGTTCAAAATTTTATAATTCTTACTGGTATTAAAGGGATAATTCAGAACAGATCAGTAACCAGAAAAGGTTACATTATTTCCAAGCTCTGTCAGAAGCTAAGACTTCCGAATGTGGAATAAATGAATTGTAGGTTATTCAAATTGTTGAAGACAGAAATCTTTGGGAGATCGTTTGCTCCCATAAACACCTAACTATGTAGACTTATTATGGCAAGAACCTGTCAGAAAACAACTACTCCCCTGGCTAAGACCACGACGGGTATTGAATTAAATCTAACAGCTACTTGTGCAACGTTCCTCAAAACATCAGAGGACGCAATTGCAAGTGCCCTCTAATCTAAGACCAACCAGCAGAATTATGTTTTGATTTGGACGGGGTGACCACCTGCAGACTAGTTTCGAGGTTGTTGCCTCTCATCAGTGCAAGGGCAGGTCAACACAGACGGCACTGAAGCCATCTGTTCCCCGTCCAAACCAATACACACTCCGCTGATTAGTCAATTCTGGTTCACGAGATGAAAGCAGTTTCTAGGCCGCTCCATCTAGCGAGCAGAGGAAGACAATCCGAATCTCCGGGTTGAGAGATTTAATCGAAGAAGACAGAAATCTTTGGGAGATCGTTTGCTAACGAACAGTCGTTACCGACCGATGATGAACCCTTTACTCCCATAAACACCTAACTATGTAGGCTTATTATGGCAAGAACCTGTCAGAAAACAACTACTCCCCTGGCTAAGACCACGACGGGTATTGAATTAAATCTAACAGCTACTTGTGCAACGTTCCTCAACGCATCAGAGGACGCAGTTGCAATTCAAATTGTTGTTGAGTAAGGTTATTCTGGACTTTCATTGTCTAAAAAAGAACAAAGAAAAATTCAATTCTCAGCAATTTTTAATCACGACGTTTCAACTGTTAAAATCTACAGTCGTTATCAAGTGTATGATATACATATACTTGATAACGACTGTAGATTTTAACAGTTGAAACGTCGTGATTAAAAATTGCAGAGAGTTGAATTTTTCTTTGTTCTTTTTTAGACAATGAAAGTCCAGAATAACCATACTCAAAGTGAAACATTGTCAACAAATTTCAAACAAACGTAAATTGTTGTTGTTGTTGTTTTAAAGTTGTAACTATTTCAAATAAATGCCCATAGTAAAATTTATTACAGAACTCAGGAAAACTCGTAGATACAATTGCAATGCCTTCATTTATTTTACGTGGAAGACCTCAAACTTCACGAATTCTTATGGCTTTTAAATAGCTTGTAGGAAAAAATGTGTGAGATCATCAGGGAAACATTTCTTGAGAACAGACGAAGAGTTGTATCTGAAGCAGTGGCTTTGTGGCTGTATTGAATTTGTCTAGAACCTATAGATCGCCGTCCCCGCGTCCCCAAAATGTTCTCCTCGTAGAATATGCCTTTTATGATGTTAATGAGTTTCTTAATAAACATTTCAGAACAACTTATTACTCCAAATTTTGACCCAACTTTAATGTCTCTACAAGGCTGGGGGTTCTACATGTAGAACGTCAGCAAAAACCTAATAAAATATATCTAGTGCTTCTCACAACTTGTTTTTAAAGCAGCTCACTCTCTAGATATGATGACGAAAAGGCTGGCTCTGATGATACTTTAATTAGAAGAGAACTGCAGTTTCAGAAATTCCAGGTTTGTTAACAATTTTTGAAAATAATTTATCATTTTGTTCAAGGCAACGTTCTCATTCTAAACACTGCACCAATATATCCGAATGATATTGCTGAATGTTTTGAGGCCAATGTTGAAAAATCTCCTAATTTTTTTTTTCTCGCCAAAATACTTTTGAATATTTTTCAATATTTTCACAATATATTACCAATATTTTCCAAATATAAGTGTGCTACTTGGGATTGACTTCTTGATTGGAAGTTTCAATTTCTATTTCTATTCCAACTCCGAAAATCTTAAAACCTTTACTTACGCAAGTTAAAGATTATCATTTTGTGATTTCCTAAATATATTCTCAAACGCTCCCCATTTCTGTCAGCCTTGGGCGCCAATCCTCCGGAACATCGCTATGATTCTTCGATTGATGCGGAAAGATCAGTTCAATTTACCCAAAGTACCGTCCCTTACACGGCTTTTCCACTCGCTTTTCCAACACAATTCGGCGAATAATGCAACCGGTCTCGAAATCCGGATACGGTCCCCGACTTCGCGTCATTCGGGCAATTTCCATCTCAGTTGGCTGTCGCATAAAGACGTACATTTCAAAGGACCCCACCCTCGTATTATATGCCTGCACACCGATCCGATGCGAAATATTTAGGCCTTTTAGGCCAGTCATTTCATTATTTTAAATCAAAAATAGGGAATAGACTTGGCCCTTCAAAATAAAATACGCAAAAGACACACAAGGATGTATTGATATCTAGTTAGCCTAGACCAGTTCCCTGCATAAACAAAATATTGCGTTACCATAGCAACGAACAATAACTTATTAGAAGTGTCAGTGTAAAGTTTGACGTCAGAAAAGTAAACCAGAGATACGCAATATATTAAAAGAAAAAATAAGTCCACCGAAATAGTGAAAATCGAAAAATTGGAGTATCGTGCCATCATCAAGTACCTATATTTAAAAGGGTTAAGACGTTAGCAGATTTACCGTGAAAAATTGCACTGCAAGCTTCAAAAGAGGTAAATTTTCCATTAAAGATGATGACAGATCGGGAAGGCCAGTTTCTGTGTCAGTCTCCGAAAGTATCGATGCAGTTCATGACATGATTTTAACAGACCGTCGAATTGGGCTAAAGCGGATATCTGAAGCACTGAATATTTCATACGAACGCGATCATCATATAGTTCACGTCAATTTGGAAAATTGCTGCAAAATGGATCCCCAAATGTTCGAATGTTGACCAAAAGCGTGCAAGGGTAGTAGCATCGCGTTCGGTCTGTGCTCGATTTGAAAACGATGTAGACTTCTTAAACCGAATTGTTACTATGGATGAGACTTGGGTACATTTCTACGATCCAGAAACAAAGTAACAATCGAAGGAATGGCGACACTCCGGTTCTCCAAGACCTGAGAAGTTTCGTATCCAAAAATCTGCTGGAAAAGTTCTTGCTTCAGTTTTTTGGGATTGCCATGGAGTAATCATGATTGATTTTTTGGATAAGGGCAGAACAATAACTGGAGATTACTATTCGACATTACTGACTACTCTACGGGAAAAAAATTAAAGAGAAAAGACGAGGAAAGCTATCCAAAGGTGTTTTGCTTTTGCAGGACAACGCTCCTGCACACAAATATCATGTTGCCATGCAAAAAATTCGTGATTTAGGGTTCGACTATCATCTCTTTCCTCAACTGAAAAAAGTTTAAAAGGTCGTAAATTTTCTTCCAACGAAGAGGTAATAAAAGCTGTGGAGGTCTGGTTTGCGGAGCTAGAAGAAATATTTTTTTTGAAAGGTCTAGAGACGTTGCAGGTTCGCTGTAATAAATGTATCCAATTAAGTATTATGTTGAGTAATAAAATATTTTGACAATGAAATTTTGTTTGGTTCTATAGTAGGCAAAGAAGAGTATATCCAATAACAATTTTCTTTTCCCAGAAATGAGAAACATTCATTTAAAACTAACTAAACAAAAAAGTAATTATTATGTGCCTTATTGTAAATGAAAAATAACAACAAACGCTCCATCACACCTTGGCCTGCAAATTTCTAACAGGCTACCGTGCAGAATAAAACACAAAACTGTAACTCTCAAAAACAATCAGCAATAATTTTTACTAAGGAAAAGTTTTATTCACTGTCCAAATTCTATACCGAATATTCAGGTACTTTGTGTACATGTGTTTATTCTTTTATTTTATGCTCTAGGTTGAGTTAGGTTAAGTTTCAACATTTGACTATTCTTATACAGATTAACAGTTGTCAATAAAGAAGATGAATTCTACTTACTTACTCACTTACATCCTAATAATATTTTTTCTTTTTCGATATATTGAGTTGTTTGTGAATGGGTGCAACTGATTAATTTTTTGACTTTCGGGAGCTTCTTTCAATCAGTCAGAGTAACAGGAAGCCAAAAGCCAACCGAATCAATTCCCTCAAACTAATATCAAGGCAATATCCAGAAGTAGCCACATTCCCAAGTCACCCTATCCGTCATCCAACATAACGAAATAACGAAAATAATCGTAACAGACGCCGAAACCTGGCAAAAGTCTCCGTTTTCCCGTCCGTCACGGCCGTTGCCCGGCCTACCGACTCATACACTCGTCATAAAAGAAGATGCCTTTGAAACTCCGTTCGGAACGTCCTTTTATCTGTGTTTACTTGAAAAGACTCGTCTCATAACAACACGGCACACGTTCCTTTGCGACCCTCGTTGCTTTCGCCAAGGATGAGAAGCGTTCATCACAAACAAAAAATGTGTTAGGTCGGATATATGGTCCTGCAGGAGTTCTCATTTAGCAGGGGCGTAGTGACAAAGTAGGCTGTATCGAGTACGTTGCGGAAATTATCAATTTTTCAAAATTACTTCTGCTTCAGCTTACCAAGTCTTGTCTATTAAATCACACTAACTGTCTCGTAAACACATTAATAAGTACAGGGTAATTTCCAAATTGTCAGAAAATGGCCTTGTCATACTTTCAGCTTGGTAAAAATCACCCTCAGACTCCTCTGATCTGAGACCTATCTCTAAATTACCTTGCCTGACGAAATTATTTAGAAACATCAACTCAAAAGTATCTACTAAAATATGCGTTCTTGAAGCGTCTTCTGAAATACGTAGAGCATCTCGATATTTTTTTTCTGTGAATCAACATGGCGTTTGAACCAACAAATCTACAAATGGTGCAATTTATCAATTCCATGAAAAAATATTGAAATGTCTTGACGCTGGGGACTGCCCAACTGGAATCTTCTGTAAACTCAGCCAGGCATTCGATAATGATACTGTCACGTATGAGAAATAGCAACCAACATAATCATTTTTCAAAATTCTGAATAGATTCTTATTATTTAGCCTTGAGTAAAAAGTCCCTCATTTCAAATTAATTTATTAGAAACTCATAATCTGTTCTTACATTCATTCAAATGCAGTATTTCCTATAAATTCAGAGTTCAACGTCAGTCATTAACCAGCAGGTATTGGGTTACATTCAGATACAACACGCGATGGTTACTGATTAAGCAATAGTCAGCAGCATTTTTACTAAAAATTGGAATGTTTGCTTTTATTGTATTCAAAAAGGGGGACAAAAATTATGTAGAAAACTATCGTCCCATCTCTATAATCCCAACTTTATCAAAACCCATTGAACCTGCAATGAATAGTAGACTAATACAGTTTGTGGATTCGAACGACTTGCTCTCAAAATCCCACTTTGGATTCAGACAAAATCTATCTACATCACATGCCATATCTGAACTGGTGCGAGCCACGGTGGAGGGAAGCAGTCACAGTTGTATTCTGTGACCTCGAAGGCTTTCGACTGTGTGTCGCACTCCATTTTAATCGAAAAACTTCCTTCCCAGGTAGCACATCATATCGGCTGAATCTTGGTTCCATATTGGGCCAATATAGATATATTGTAAATGAAAATTCAATATTGGTCCAATATGGGTGAATATTCAAAAAACAATATTATATTAATAACATTGGTGGAATATTGGTTGAACTAGTTTTGAATGAAGATTATCACACAAAATATTGGGTCAATATTGGTTGAATAATTTCTACCAATATCGATAATACAATACTGGTTATATATTGTTTTCCACATCTAGAATAAATATTGCAATCCAAATATTCCAGTCATATCGATTATAGGGGAAAAAACTATATTGTATTTCCAAGTTTGTTAGAATATTGGTTGAATATCATTTCCACTTTATTTGACAAATTGTAATAACTCATATTGAGTCAATATTGGTTGAATGATATTTACCAATATCGATAAAACAATATTGTCTTCACGTCGTTTTTAACATCTAGAATAAATATCGCAATCCCAATATTCCCCTGATATCGATTCTAGGAATAAAAACTATATTGTATCTCCAAGTGTGATTACACATTGGTTGAATATCATTTCGCCAATATTCAACAAATCTTATGAATTAATATTGGGTCAATATTGGTTCAATAATATTTATCGATATCGTTGAAACAATATTGTCTTCATATTGTTTCCTATTGAGATGAAATTTGAGTATTGGCCGAATATTCAATGAAACATATTGAAATTATATCATGATCAAACTTAGATAAAAATCCGCTAGATGGCTTTACATATACAACGTCTTTTAAAACCTACGAAAGTATATTAAATACTTCCTTTATCTTGTTTTCAAGACAGCTCACTCAGTGGTTATGGCGATCAAAAGACAGACTCTGGTGTCACCTTCATCAACTAAAGGACATTTAATAATTTACCAAGGTATATTGACATCCACCAATATATCCAAATGATATTGTACTAATATCGATAAATATTGTACCAATATCGATAAATATTGTACCAATATCAATAAATATTGTGAGGCCATTATTGCTTCAAGAATATTCCACCAAAACTATTTCTGAAATATTCAAACAATATTCGACCAATATCGCAAAATGTTCACATACTACTTCTCGACAATATAACTTTTAAATATTGTGCCAATATTGTCAGAATATTGTATCAGCGATATTGTACCAATATCGCCGAACTATTTGAGGCCAATATTAGTTCAAGAATATTTTTCCAATATTATTCAAGTAATATTGGACCAATATCGCCGAATGTTCACATTTTTTTTCTCGCCAATATTGCATTTCCAATATTTCGCCAATATGTTCACAATATTGTACCAATATTTTACCAATATAGGTGTGCTACTTGGGTTATTGTGGAATTAGGGGGAAAGTATCTGGTTTGATTAATTCTTATCTATCCGAATGAAAGCAGGTCGTGGAGCAAAGTAGTGTGAGATCTCCAGCATTGAGTGTAACAGCAGGTGTGCCCCAGGGGTCAATCTTGGGACCCCTACTATTTTTAATATATGTTAATGATCTTCCTCACCAAATGAACCCTCTCAATACAATTCAGTATGCCGATGATACTACTTTTTATGAGAGTCACCCTGAACACGAATATCCAAAGCAACTGACTGACAACGCGCTAAAAAAAATTGAAGTTTTTTTTGCAGCCAATAAGTTATGCTTGAATGTCAAAAAAACTGATACAATTACTTTCACAGTAAAAGAGCTAAAGGACAGTCAAAAATCCATTAAGTTTTTAGGGGTAACACTGGATCAAAAACTCAATTGGAAAGACCACATCAAAGATCTCACTACTAAGCTGTCCAGTATTCTTTACCTGCTTCGTAGAATCCAGGAATTTGTTCCTTTTTATGTTTCGAGACCAGCTTACATGGGGCTATTTCAGTCTAAGCTGTCATACGGATTGGTTTTCTGGACACTTTCAACTGATTGGGAAAGGGTATTTATTCTACAAAAACGGCTATAAGGATCCTGGGAAGGGCAAAACGGACTGATTAATAAAATATGTGTCAAATATTCTTTAACCGAGTAAAATGATTCTTTCACCAACAAGGACTTCACCGCGGTTTTGAAATGGAACATCTTCGACAGCTGTTTTATGTTTATTGGCAGTTTGTTGAAAAGTTTGGCTGGTAAAACAAGTGGGCTGTTTGCAACAATGCTAAGCAGATGAGCTGGTAGTGTGACATTGAAATTTGGTCTTAAATTATGTTGATTGATAGCTTCTCGTGATGTCCAATATTTATTTGGTTGTGATTTAACTAAACAGACACTATTAAAAATCAATATATTAGGGAGTGTTAAAATATTCAACCTAGTAAACAATTCCTAACAAGAGTGCCTTCTTGGTTTGAATAGTATAGTTCGTATAATTCTTTTCTGTTGAACAAAAACTTCACCGGCACGTGTACTGCTGCCCCATGTAACTGTGGCATAATTCAAAGTGGAATGAACGTACGCATAATAGTACATTAAAAGAAGTGGTAGGTCAACTTTATATCGTAGCTGCCACAATACAAAACAATGAGTGTCCAATTTTTTCAGAATAGTATCGAGGTGCGTAGACCAATTTAACTTATGGTTCATTTGCACCCCAATAAACTTTGCATAGCTAGATTGCTCGATAGACTTGCCTTCAAGGTACACAAATAAACTGCAATTTGGATCCTTAAGAGAAAAGTGAATGAGCTCAGTTTTTTTCCTGATTCAAGAGTAAACCATTATTTTTGCAATATTCCTTAATGTTATGTGCAGCAGTGCCACTTGAAGAACTTAATTTACTAATATTATGTCCACATGATACAACAGCGGTATCATCTGCATATAGGGAGATATAATTATTACAAGAATTCATTTCGAAAATGTCATTCGCAAATATTATGAAAAGCAAGGGTCCCAGAATGCTACCCTGTGGTACGCCATGAGTAACAGATTCACATGCAGAGTAGAATAATTGGTCGTTCTTCTTGATTACGACTTTTTGATAACGATTCGTAAAGTAAGTTTTTAACCAGGAATGTGCATTACCACGTATTCCATAATTCTCCAACTTCACAAGCAACAGGTTAATATCAATAAGATCAAATGCCCTTCTTTGGTAAAAAAACAGACAAGATGTTTGCTTACCATTATCGAGGTGACTGAGTATTTCATTATACAAGGATCTTGGGTTGAAACCCCCTTACCATTGTTTATATAGAAGATAGTTAGTCAACCTTATGGGATTATAATTGGATCAAAATGGATGCGACATGTAGATGGCGATAGTGAGCTCGCATCCAAGTCATGTCGTAACTTGATTAAAACAATGGATAAGCATTAAAATTAGGGTTTTTTGAAGAAACCTGCATTAAAATGACGTCAAATATTCATGTTTGTAACTAATCACGCTAGATGACACTCGCGTTTGTGTCCAATACCTTTTCCACAGGCATTAACTAACTATGTTCTATTTAAACAATGCCCTTACGGAAACCATATTGACGACTGTTAAAGAATGCGACTTTGTCTAAAAAACTGAGTAACTGTATTTGTAGAGCTTTCTCAAATACTTTTGAAAATACAGATAGAAGTGCTATGGCCCTATAGTTGCAGATGTTATGGATGTCACCTTTTTTTAAGATGGGTTGTATTATCGTACTTCTCAGACTGCCTGGAAATGAACCTTCTTGAAATGAAAGATTGACAAGTAATGTCAATGGATCAACAATGATGTCTATTACACTTTTCAATAAAGAACAAGGCACTTCATCGAAACCAGCAGAATTTTTTCCTGTAACAGACATTATAATATCCCGCATATCTCTATTCGTATAGGGAGCTAAAAATATGGATTGGGTTTTTTTTGAGTGGGTCGAAGTATATGATGGATTTACATATGGATAAATTCAAGAAAAGTATAAAAGGGCTGCTGGTTGATCTCTGCCCTTATGACGTTAATGAATTTCTCAACTGCAAGTTTTAGTACTCTACCTTTTTAATGTGCCTGTTTTGTACTGTATTTATTTATTTTGACGATGCTAAATCTGTTGTACTGAAAATAAGCAAATAAATGTCGGGGCGTGGCGCAGTGGTTAGAGCGTCCGACTCTGAGTCGAAAGGTCCGGAGATCGAACCCTGGTTGGGCTGGGATTTTTTAATTTAATTTAACCGATTAATTTATTAAAATCTCGTGGCTTGACTAGGGTGAGTCCTGCACGATTCGCTGTTGCGTTCCAATTAACAGTGCTGCTCCTAAAGTGGCGCATGGAGTTAGTAACAAGGCCTACAAAGAACACATGGCTAATGACCATAGCAGTCGATGCCAAGACACCAGAGAAAAAAAAGCAAATAAATTGATTAATTGATTGATTGATTTACTTGATGGAAATTCATGGTATGACACTAAGGTAAAACAAAACACGATCGAATTGCCTCAGATCTGTGGAAATTTAATAGTGTTTTACCTTAGTGTCATGAGTGGTATAAGTTCTGACAAGCAATTTTTCAATAGAATCGTAGTGTTCCATCCGACTCCGAAGAAAAGTTGTTTTGAAGTTTAGTTTTGATTAAATTAAATAGTTCAAACTTATATATATATATATATATATATATATATATATATATATATATATATATATAACATAATAAATAGAGAATTGAAAGGTGAGCACTCGTATGGTATTAGAAAATTTGAGAATCGTTTGATGAATTTTATTAATTTGAAAGTAGGTAGAATAAATTCAGTTATTCCGAAAGAGTGCTGTTTTCAAGCCCGATCCAATAATTAAGCTTGCCCCTGTATATAACGAATTGCACAATGATTTATTGAAAATACCCTATTGATAATCATATTGCCTACTTGAAAATTAATGCAGATAATTCTATCAGTACACCTCTTCGTACCCTCTGATCTCCCTCCCCATACTTTCTCTTACATGATTGGCACCAAGTAATAAAAATAACGAAGAAGAATTCCTCGAGCTCCTCATCCGTTGTTTGTGTTGTTCGGCGATTGTCTCATGAATTACCCGGAGACAAGAATGACATACGACGCTCCGCGCGCAACAAACTTTGACATCCAGGTGATTAATATCCCGTAAGTGGCTCTTAATTAATCTGTACGAATGCACTCTCTCGTCGTTACTCCGAGCGAGTTCGGAGTTGTCGAGAGCGGAGGGTGCGATAGTTTCTTCGAAAAGGCGACACTTCGCAACTCATATTTCTCACGTGTTGTTCTTTGAGACTCAGGGAAACCAGGTCTTTAGGCGGTTGTGAAAACTGTGTGGCAGTTCGAGCAGAAACACTTTTATCGTTGCTTGGATTGGTTCGGTCGATACTTATGATGAAAAGCCATATAAATTATGAATAAATTCATTATTATTGTAATTTGATTTTAGATGCTTGTTTTTTTATGATAATATTCATGATATGGACGTTTTATCTTTCAGACCTAATTTTAATTTTATTCATATACGAGGATATATCGTTACCTTATTTCTAATAGGGCGTATCCCACAAAAATCCAGAATTGAGAATTTTGTGTGAAATGAACCATAGAGATCAGCTACATCTAAATTTAAAATGTCGTAAACCCAATACATCGTTAAATATGTCTTAATGCCGCCTTCTAATACGTCGTATAAAAATCACGTGATTCCTTTATTTCTAATATGATCTATCCATCAGTTCTTTATAGGTGATGACACAGTTCATGTCGTGCGTGGAGTTCGCAGTGCAAGTTTTCCGTTTTCTTCTTTTGTTCATTGCAATTTAGTCGAGGGTAAGTATCTAAAATATTCATTGATATATAATGCTCATTGTTATTGATCTATTTGATTTGAGCATATTAGCAAAACGGACTTAAAACTTGCTCGAAAATGCGTTGTTTGATACGGCCTATTGTGATAATAACCATGAATGTGGCATACGACATATTCACAGATGCTCCCAGTAACCTTGTCAATGAATTGTTTGATACGTCTTATTGTGTTAATCGATTGTTGTGGGATATGGCATCTTCATCAAAGGTTTTTATTGTTTCAGATGTCAGGAAGAGCAGCAAAAATCGTTGCTCTAGCACTTGCAACGAATAATGATGGTTTGAACATAAATAATATGGAAATTAATGTACCTTATGAAGTAGCAGTATTAGGCGACATCACTAATTATTATATAATGCCTCAAGATAACTCAGGTCTAATTGCTGAAAATTCATCAACAATCGAAAAAAACGCAAAATGAAATAAATAATGAAAATCAGTCAGAGCTTGCACTAACCGAGTTTGCCCATGATGATTTAGCCTTTGAGCAAATTGTTCACTCTAAAAACCTCAGCTATTTTCCGATTGAAGTAAATGACTTGTCAAAAATGCATGAAGATCTAGAAAATGACCCTCATTGTATTCAGCTAGACGCAGATTCCATTCAAGATGACAATGAAGTGGATGCCACACAGAATATTATGCCACCCACTTGTTTGGTTAAAGCAATGAACAATTCGAACGAAGATCCTGACTATATTCCTATTGAAGATCAGGAAGAGACTGAAGATGAGGAGGATGAAGTTGGGGAGGATGAAAATGTAGAGAAAAAAAATGAAAATAATACAAATGGAGATGGAAATTAAAATAGGGAGAATGAAAATGAAGAGAAAGAAAATAAGTTTGGCAAAAACGTTTCTAACATAAATCTCAGAAGAAAACGTAGAAAAATAGCCGATCCGGAAGCGTGGGAGAAGAACGTGACCAAAAAAAAGAGAATGCTAGGACAAACGTATATTGGATATTCCAGAACTAAAGATGGTATAGTTAAACATGATAAGACAAGGTGTGCACGAGAAACAGGCCAAACCTGTACTTCTAAGTTTTGTGAAAAAGCTTCCAATCGCTTCTGCAACTTGTTTTCTGAAGATATACGGAAAAATATATTCGATAAATTTTGGGCCATGAATTGGGACCAAAAAAAACTGTATGTTCTTCACATGACTTCTTATCATCCCCCGAAAAGGACCTATACAAAAAATCCCTCCAGGAGGACTGGATCGTTTGACTATTTTTTACAAACGTCAGATGGAAAACATCAAGTTTGTAAAAAATTATTCCTAAGTACACTTGGAATAAAAGAAAAGATGATGCAACATTGGGTTAAGGATGGAAATACATTTGGAATGATGAAGAGACATGAAAGTAAAAACGAAGAAATGGTTCAAAGACGACGTGAGTCAGCAGCATTTACAGAACAAGAAAAGAGAAGAAAGCATCTGGAAAACTTCTTCAAAGATTTGCCTAAGATGGAAAGCCATTATTGCCGTCACAGATCGAGTAAGCTTTATTTGGAGCAAGACCAAAACTGAAGTTTATCATGTTTATAAAACCGCTTGTTCAGAAAAACAAATGATGCCTTTGTCGCTTTATCCATTTCTCAACGCATTTGACGAATCAAATATTGATCTTTTCAAACCTCGAAAGGATCAATGTGACCTTTGTTGTGCTTTCAAAATGAAGCAGCTAGATGAAATAACATACAACGCTCACATCAAAGCTAGGGAAGAAAAAAGCATTGACAAAAAAAGGTGCGAAGAAAAATTAATTCACTGCCTCACAATGGATGTTCAAGCTGTGAAGTTATGTCCGCAACTACAAGCAAGTTACCTGTATTATGAAACAAAATTACAAGTACACAACTTCACCATTTATAATTTGGAAACGCACGAATGCATGAATTTTGTTTGGAACGAAACTGAAGGCGAACTTTGTTCATCGGTATTTGCCACATGCATATACAAGCACCTACAAGCAGTGGTTGAGAAGGAAATGAGACCTATTGTGATCTATTCAGACAGCTGTGGATACCAAAATAAAAACCACATTTTGGCAAACGCTCTGTCACTTTTTGCATCGAAATATAATGTAGTGATAGAACAAAAATACTTAGAGAAGGATCACACTCAAATGGAGTGTGATTCTTCTCATAGTTTAATAGAAAGACATCTCAAAGGACGAGACATATTTTTACCGACTGTTATACGCAATGCTAGGCAGAAACCAATGCCTTTGGATGTGGAATATTTGGATCATAAATATTTTTTGGACTTCGATAATTCTAATGTCATGAGGTACAAGTCTATAAGACCTGGAAAAAAAAGAATGATTTGAAAGTGGTAGATATCAGATGCATAAAATACTCTCCAAGTGGTGAAATTTTTTACAAGGCAAAGTCAAAAGATGAATATTTACGACTTCCACAAAGACAAAAGCCAGTTGATGCCAATATCAATCCTGGCCCCCTTTACAAGGAAAGACTGCGACTAAAAAAGAAAAAGTGGATGCATCTACAGGAAATGAAGCCAGTTCTACCATCAGATACCCACTTTTTCTATGACAATATGAAATACGAACAAGACGATTCTATAGTGGAACAAAATTCTGAGTCAGTTTCCGAAAACAAAAAAAAGGAGGGACAAAAAATAATGGAAAGAGTGGAAAACAGAAACAGAAAGCTGTACAAAAGAATAAAGTTAATAATGTCAAGAAAAATGAAAAATGCAATACCAGGAAGCTTGAAAAGTAGTTAGCAAAATGATACATTTTTGTTTTATGATCTGTTCTAGAGTTTTCTTGTTTTTATATTTTTAATATTAAATGGAGTTTTCATTTCCGTGGTCTTTTCTTTTTGTTTCTTTTTTCTGATGAACTATGTTGTTCTCTGTCAAATTCTTGTTCTTCAAATTCTTTCGACAATAAGTCGTATACAATGCGTTGACAACCAGCTAATAAGTCGTATGCCACGGTTTAACTGTATTATCGATTTCAAATGTTAAAATAAATATGGAGGATGTAGAATATTTAAGATACTTTTGATATATCAACTTTCCACCTTCAAGATGTCACTTAAATTCAAAATGGAACATTATTTCTTTCTCCTGTAAAATTACGTTTTTGGGGATACACCCTATTAGAAATAAGGTAACGATATTGAAAAATTCCAAGCCTACTATAGAACCAAACAGAATTTCTATGTCAAAATATTTCATACTCAACATATTCTCCTCTTAATTGGATACATTTATTACAGCGAACCTGCAACGTCTCTAGACCTTTCACAAAAATGTTTCTTCTTGCTCTGCAAACCAGACCTCCACAGCTTTTATTACCTCCTCGTTGGAAGAAAATTTACTACCTTTCACACTTTCTTCCAGTAGAGGAAAGAGATGATTGTCGGACGGAGCTAAATCTGGTGAATAAGGGGGATATTCTAGTAATTCAAACCCTAAATCACGAATTTTTTGCATGGCAACATGAGATTTGTATGCAGGGGCGTTGTCCTGCAAAAACAAAACACCTTTGGATAGCTTTTCGCGTCTTTTCCCTTTAATTATTTTCCGTAGAGTGGTCAGTAATGTCGAATAGTAACCTCCAGTTATTATTGTACCCTTATCTAAAAAATCAATCATGATTACTCCATGGCAGTCCCAAAAAACTGAAGCAAGAACTTTTCCAGCAGATTTTTGGACACGAAACTTCTTAAGTCTTGGAGAACCGGAGTGTCGCCATTCCATCGATAGTTGCTTTGTTTCGTAGAAATGTACCCAAGTTTACGAAGTTATGCAATACCCTTGGTGATCAATGACTTTCGTATGCGACCGTGAAAAATTGGACTGCAAGCTTCAAAAGAGGTAAATTTTCCATTGAAGATGATGACCGATCGGGAAGGCCAGTTTCTGTGTCAGTCACCAAAAATATCGATGCAGTTCATGACATGATTTTAACAGACCGTCGAATTGGGCTAAAACGGATATCTGAAGCACTGAATATTTCATACGAACGCGTTCATCATATAGTTCACGTCAATTTGGACATGAAAAAAATCGCTGCAAAATTGATCTCCAAATGTTTGAATGTTAACCAAAAGCGTGAAAGGGTAGTAGCATCGCGTTCGATCTGTGCTCGATTTGAAAACGATATAGACTTCTTAAATCGAATTGTTACTATAGATGTGACTTGAGTACATTCTACGATCCAGAAACAAAGCAACAATCGATGGAGTGGCGACACTCCGGTTCTCCAAGACCTAAGAAGTTTCGTGTCAAAAAATCTGCTGGAAAAGTTCTTGCTTCAGTTTTTTGGGATTGCCATGGAGTAATCATGATTGAATTTTTGGATAAGGGTAGAACAATAACTGGAGATTACTATTCGACATTACTGACCACTCTACGGGAAAAAATTAAAGAGAAAAGATGCGGAAAGCTATCCGAAGGTGTGAAGGTCTGGTTTGCAGAACAATAAGAAACATTTTTTTTGAAAGGTCTAGAGACGTTGCAGGTTCGCTGTAATAAATGTATCCAATTAAGAGGAGAATATGTTGAGTAATAAAATATTTTGATATTGAAATTTTGTTTGGTTCTGTAGTAGGCTAAGAATTTTCCAATAAATCCTCGTGGAGTCAACCAAATGCTGCAAGTTTCTTAACAGGAATGCTAATAAATAGAGAACTGGGATATGAAGTGAAAATATGTGAGGAAGAACTCACTGTTATGCATCATGGTATATTACTGAGGGATTCAACTGATATTTCACATGCTTTCGCAGATTTTTTCTCTAATGCTGCAACCAACGCTTTGATGAACCACTTTGGCTTAAACTTGTCCATGCCATGTACAACATCAGATAGAATAAATATCATTCATGAGTAACAGATGGATCCTATTACTGACATAGAAGTTATTGAGACAATTAAGACTACAAAGAATAAAAATACATCTGGCTTAGATGAACTATCACTTCTAACTATTTCAAATATTCTGGATCTCATCATTATGCCTTTAGTATACTTGATGAACCAATCTCTTTTTCAAGGACGTTTTCCAGATGTATTTAAAATGGCTCTAATAATTCCGTTACATAAAAAAGGTAGTAAGCAGGAAATGGTAAATTATAGGCAGATATCTATATTAACATCGCTATCTAAAAATTTTGAAAAAATAATTGGAAATCGTATTACATCTACAGAAACGGCTTCTTGCCATCTACTTAACCATGTTCTGCAAAAGAATGATGAGGGGGATTTCGTTGTATCTCTTCTGTTTGATCTTTCAAAAGCATTTGATACCGTAGATCCTAATATATTAGTTCCTAAGCTGAATGCCCTAAATTTTCCTCAGCATGTGATAAACTGGATACACTCATACATGACAGCACGACATATAATAGTGTGATGTGACGATGTCAATTCCAAAAAGTATCCTGTGAAACTGGGAGTTCCCCAGGGTTCAGTACTGGGACCCCTTCTTTTCACTATTTATGTCAATGACCTGCCTGAGCACATGAAGGCTCACCTAACTATGTATGCTGACGATACTACTATTACAATCGCTAGCAATAATATTGATGAATTGAAAGCAGAATTAATTAGAGTTGTTGATCAATTTGAATCCTGGTGCCAACGTAATTCGTTAATACTCAACGTAGATAAAACAATGACAGTGAATTTCTGTCTAAGGCGCCTTATTCCCAATACGGTAAGCAATGATCTAGATGTCAAATTATCTGAGAATGTGAGGTTTTTGGGGTCTTATATAGATAGTAAGCTCACCTGGGATGACCACATAGACATATGTCATTTGTATAGAATTTTATTTTATTACTCGATTATTTATTATAACTATTTTATGACTTGTCATATTATGTACTACTTGATAGTAGGTTTTAACAATATTTCTCTGTTTGTGAATGTTTAATTGTATCTGGTGATTTATTCTGTCTGTTTTAACCAATTTTGTATATGTAATTTTTATTTTAGTTTCCTAATTATTTATTTATTTAATTATTTTTTGAATACATATTATGACGTGTCATATGTACTACCTGTATCTTAAATGGTCAATAAACTTTTATTCTATTCTATTCCACGATCAACAGTGTCAAATACCTTGGAGAAGTCAGTATGAATTGAATCAATTCACTGATATATACTGCAAGAAATCCAAAGACTTTTCAGTGAAATTTGTATTCGTTGAGCGTCTTTTGCGAAAACTGTAATGAGGCAGTGCTTGCAGAGTCACAATTATAGACGGACTCTGTAGAAGAAGATCATCAATCTTCGAAAAACTACCATCTGATCTAATTCAGATAATTTCAAAACAGTTATCATACCACCCTGTACCTGAACAACTAACAAGCCTAATCAAATCACGATAATAAAGGGGAAATTGAAATGGAACATAGCGAGCAAAAGAGAGACGGAACAACGGACAAATAATAATATTATTATTAACGGAGCAAGCCGCGCATATATGCCGGATTTTATCAGATCAAGGAGTTCGGAGCTCGCTTTGATCTATTAGGAATATATTCGCAGTGTTTGATATTGAAGCTAATTAAGTTGTTCACTTTGGAAAGTCAAACATGGGATTCCGCTCTCGAATGACTCGGGAGAGGAGTTATGAAAATTGACGTAGAATTCGGGTAGAGTTTAATCAGATGATTGACGTGGGGTTAGAGGGCTTATTAGGCGATATGACGAGATTATACAGTTGTATTAGAACTTCTCTTGTAATCGTCACTGCTAAGGGCTGTTGATTTTGAGTTTTTCATCGTAAAATTTCGTAAAGTTGTGTGAATTCCATGATGTCATTGCGCTTAAGAAAAAATTCATCATCAATAAAATATTACCGTGACCTGATAATGATTATTTACAATACACATGGGATAAAGGCATCATTGTATAGCTGTCCAGTTCCCCAATAATTTTATAATAGCTATTCATAATACGTTTATGAACGAGAGTAGCGAATTCTGCAATTTACACCATCAGTGTTTTGAAAATACTTATCGCAAGTGTATACAATATTATTACGGAATATTATTATTAAACGGAATCATACTTTTAACAAAATTTTGACATACTTGAAAAATACCGTTAATCAAGCTTTGGAACAACGTATTTCATAGAGTATAATAATAATAATAATAATAATAATAATAATAATATACTTATTTGCCATTTTAGATAGGTACACAAAAGGTACATATGGTATGTCACTAAACCTAAGTTATCCCATGTATAAGAGTAAGGATAAATATAAATAAAAATATAAATAAACTATGTAGAAAAATAATGTAAATATACAAATTGTAATCATTATGGAGATCGGACATAGAATATATAGCAAGACAGCACATACGATAAAAAACATTATAAGACTTATATGGGTTGAAGCGTATTTGTACTGAGCACACCGGATATGTTTGCCAAGTTGTCATTCAGGTATTCTTGGAGAGTGTAATAGCATTTCTCAAGTAGAAACGTTTTGATTTGACTCTGAAATAATTTATCACTTTGAACTTGTTTGACTGTATCAGGTAGTTTGTTGTAGTTATTGCACAGTAGTGAGGAGAGTTTTTGAAATGTGACAACCGGTGTTTTGGGATTAGCAAAAGTTCGCCGTTTCGTGTATTGTGTTCGTGCTCTGATGCACTTTTCGAATAAATATCGGAGTTTTTTCTAACAAACATAAACACATTTGAGGATAAAAATTGAAGGTGCTGTCAATATTTTTTCCCTTATGAAAGTAGGTCGACAGCTTTCTCGAAAATCCATATTGAATATAAGTCTTAAAATCCTTTTCTGAGCTATAAAGACCCTTGTAAAATCTCTTGCTCTTCCCCAAGCCATAATGTTCAAGCTGAGGTGGGAGTAGACCATTGCATAGTAAAAGCTTAGTGTTCCATATTTGTCGAGATTTGGTTTCATTTGCTTTATGGCATAATGAGCTTTGTTTAAGTGTGCACAAGTTTGATCCACTTGTTTTGCCCAGTTTAAATTGGAATCTAGGTAGGTACCCAAGAATTTAACTTCTTGTGAGAGTTGAATTTCGTTTATTTTGAATAAATGGGCTGGGGTACTTTTCCTGAAGTGGAATCGCACAGAAATAGATTTTGAAGTGTTCAGAATCAATTTATTTTTTTGATACCATATACTGAATTGTTCAATGATACTTTCAGATTTATTGACGAGTTGCTCTGCATTTTGCCCAGATATGGTTATGGTAGTATCGTCTGCAAACATTGTGGCATGCCCCCCAACAATATGTTGTGGTAGATCGTTTACATATACTAAAAATAGTAGCGGTCCCAGGACTGAACCTTGCGTTACGCCTAGTTTTATATTTTTTGGCTCTGAGGAAGAACCGTTACATATTACGATCATATTTCTATTTCTCATTACTAAGGTGCTTTCTCATTACTGAGGTAATTAAATAAGATCGTGATTTGGTAATGTTAAATTGATATGATTTTAGACATAAATGAATAAAATAGAAGAAATGCAGTGATTTTCAAGAGTAGTTGGATGGTTAGATAGAGTTAACGGTTAAATAGAGTAATCATCCATATATTCTTGAAGGTTGTAATAGGGTTTTTGAATTAGTAAACCTTTTATCTTTTTTCTGAAGGAATTATAATTATTCGATTCCCTCATTGCAGTAGGCAATTTGTTATAGAGCCTAATACCATCATAAATGATGGAGTCCTTTGTCATTGTAGTTGTCGGTATTGGCAATTTGATAGTCTGGATAGTATTTTGTCGTGTTCCATAATAAGTGGAAGCAATCTCGAGGTTGTATCTATTCTTATGTATAAGACATTCAGTATGAAGATTGACACTAATGTTAATATTTTATGTTTCATAAACAGGGGTTTGCAGGTTTCTCTCGATTTTGTCTTAGAGAGGTACCTAACTGCATGTTTCTGGGCTACGAATATTGTTTGGAATAGTGTGTCTGCACATGATCCCCAGAATGCAATTCCGTATGTCAGGTGGGAGTCGATTAGCGCAAAGTATGCTGCTCTGGTAGATGTGTAGTCTAGTTCATTTGAAATTATCCTCATAACATAGCACCCGGAGTTTAGTTTTTTACTTAATCTTTTGACTTGTTCGACAAATTTCAATTTCTCATCAATCTGTAATCCCATGAATTTTGTGGACATTGTGCTTTCCACGGTGTTGTTGCCCAGCTTGAGTTGTGGTAGTGTGCATCGTAATGATATGATATTTGTTTTTTGATATTACTGCACAATAGGTTAGAGTCACACCAGTCTTTGATTTTTAATATGTCGTTGTTGATTGACTCGTAAAGGACGTCGACGTTCTTATTATGCCACAGTATTGTTGTATCATTTGCAAACAGCGTGATGTTTCCGTTTATTGCAATTTTCGCGATATCATTTATGTACAGTAGGCACAGTACTGGACCAAGCACTGATCCTTGGAAACACTTAAAATAATCAATAACATCGTCTACTTTAAGAGGACCCTTGGTAACCATGTATTTCTGAGAATATTTACTAGAATAACATAAGGTCGGGCTCCGATAGTTAAACACAGTTTTATGACCTGAGAGGATTTTTCAACTCTGGGTTTGTTTCATCTAAATTATTATTTCCGGTCCTGAAATATCAGGACGTCCGGTTACGATACTTTCAATATCAGTATTGGTCGGAGTTTTTCGCCTAAACTTGTTTATTAGAATTTTTTCAGTATTTTTGACATGTACCCTCCCCAAATTGGGTCCCACTGAAAAACAATTTCAAAGTGCTTTCCAAAAGTGTATCAAACAAAGGGGTTTGCCATTTTAACTTTCAAAAGGGGGTTGATAGGACGGTGGGAGTGAAAGCTTTGAGGTTTGCTCACATGCTATTTTGTTTCCCTCGACCTTGCCTTGAATCGGAGTTGTGCATTTCTTCATACATTTTTCGTTTCCTAGAAAATTCCAACTGACAAGTTCCAAATTTGACAACCGTATTTAACTGTTTGAATCGTAGCCATTCATTCGTGTTAACCAAATTATAACCTTCATATATTACAGTGATGGGAAAATGTATAATCATCTTTCCCTGTATATAAGATCTGCAAATCTGAAAGACTCCCAATTCAGGAAGGCAGTCAAACAATTTGTATGTGATATAACCCTATTAAAATTTTAATGGAAGCTTTAGACGACTCATGTTTTTATATTGACTTACCCGTTTGTTGATTAACTTTTCACCCTTTTATACGAATGATTCAATCGTTCAATATTAACCGTATTATCCATTTTATTTTATTCATTGTCTGAGTCTATAACCTCCATTGACCAAAGCATTAGCTTTATTTGTTTTGTACACAATTTTTTATTTTATGTTAAATTATATACCTACTGCCAAAACAAAAACTTTGTCAACAAGATTCTGTCTTCTGATGATGTAGCATATTTATCAATATTATTATTATTATTCATTCATCCGAGAGCCATTCCAAGCTGTATATAAGTCGACATTTGACATTGTGACCGTACTTCTCAGAAAAGCAATTTTCAGGACACACTGCACAATACTCAGACCTTCCCGTCGCGCATCTGATCCCGATGACGTATTATTGTCATCTGCAGGGCCACATTCCGCTCACGAGGGGCTCTTTTACTTTTCTCATATAGAGAGCCTTTTCCGGAATCGTGATGGAAAAGTCGGCCATTGTCGACGTTCGCAAAGACACAAGACTATCTCGTCGCAATCTGTGCCGCTAAATGAAAAAGTCATTAACACCAACTGGAGTAGGCGGAAGGCTGGAGTAAAACTCGTATCGATGGAGCTTTTGCTGGCGATATCTCTGGTTTATTTATTTATTACAACTTTGAAATACTTACAGGTCATAAACCCAGAAATGTATCCTTTTATTCCTGGTGTCTTTCCGTCCCAATTCCACCCCCTTGTACGACCTGAAAAACTTCTATGTGGTATCAGTGATGCAGGAAAGAGGATTTTTCACACTTCGAGCGAAAACGTGTATAATAGTATACAGGGTGTCCGGTAAACCTTGTACAATATTGAAACTGGTGATAGACCAGGTCATGACTGTTTATAATATCGGAATTTCACCTCAGTAAAAATATCACCGTTTTCGAGATAATAGGCATTTTAAGAATTTCTGGAAAATCGCTACCTAACCTTGGATTTTTGAGTGCCATGTATACAAATTGGGACAAATTCAAATATCTGTGCTGCTGAAGATTACTGATGAGTGGTGCTTCTAGATGTACAGAACAGTTTCTCAGAAAGTGAAAACATTTTTCAAGAAATGAGGGTAAAATGACAGATTTGAGTTTCATCAACTTTTTTTTAAAGTTTGACATTACTATCTGAAAGAAACATAACCAACTGAAAGTGGACATTCATTTCAAAAGAATGCTCATTTTGTCCAGACTCTACCATGATATAAAACACACTATAATTATTTTTGGATGAAGTGATTTCCATTGAATTAGGCGTGGTTTTAATCTAGGTTTTAATCAACTTTTATTCAAGAAAAAAAGGAAACTACCCAAACACCAAAACTAAGTCACAATCACACTCGACGCGCATTTCGCCAACAAAGTTAGCATCTTCAGGAGCTAAAAGTAAGCTTTTAAGATTTTATTATATCGACGTAGTTTTGGTGTTTGGGTATTTTATTTTTTCTTGAATTGTTTTCACACCAAAGTTCCAAAATATTTATTTATTTGATCAACTTTTATACTTACGCCCAAAAATTATTTAATTTAGATTTTATCAAGATAAAATGTGGAAATAATCATTAATAATAAAGAATAGACTACTTGGTAGCATTAAATATTGTGTCAATAAAATTACCTTTTCATGTAATTAGGCCTAATAAAATTATCGAAATGAAATGTCGATTATCCGACATGGCACGATTAATACGAATTTTTGTGTAGCAATTGTCCAACATCCAGATTCCAACGAAGTTTCAGATACCGACAGATATACAGGGTGTAACCAAATCCTGATGATCCCTAAGATGCCCCTATTGATTCAATGTTTCCGGAGCCATCAAATTCTCAAGAGATTGAAGAACTTATCAATGGATCAGATGTTAAAAAGGCACCAGGCTTTGATAACATTAACGTCAATTTTGTAAAATTAGTTAAATCAGAATTGGCTCTTTATTGAGTAAAATGATCAACTTATGTTTCCAAAATATTGCAAAGTTCTACCGATTTTCAAAAGTGGCAAGAAATGTTTTATAAATAATTATCGACCTATTTCTCTTATACCTATTTTTTCAAAGATTATTGCATGAAAGGTTACTAAATTATTTGACAAAAATTAACTAATTGTATGATAATCAGTATGGCTTTCGTGAATCTTGTGATACAGAGTCTGTCAGTGTGAATCTGATCAATAATATCCAGATGAAATTAGATTCGGGTTTACCGTACGGCATTTTATCACTGGATTGGCGTAAAGCATTTGACACTGTGTACCATGATGTTTTATTAGTGAAACTAAGACAAATTGGCTTCAGAGGCAACGTTTATAATTTATTGGAAAATTACCTTAGTGGAGAAAGCAATTTACTTATATGGGAGGCTCAACCCCCTCAAAGAGAGATTTTTCTTGTGGGGTACCCCAAGGGTCTATCCTTGAGCCTGTTTTGTTCCTGATTTGTATAAACTCGATATCTTGCCTGAATTTGAAAGGCCATTTAAAATTATTTGCAGATGATACTACACTGTACTATTATGGAAAAAGTCCTCAAGAAATAAAGGAACAAATGGAAGTTTTTTTTTTCTATACAATGTTTTATTAAAAACGAAAAATAAACTATACCATTAGTAAGTTCAGATTTCCTACCTTGAAAATAGAGTATTTGAAATTCCAATTTGAGATCTCGTAAGTACGTATCAGATTATAATGTAATAGCCCGGTTCTAAAAAATAGGTCCTCACGCGGCTGACTAGGCATCCCGTGCGTAGTGTGCATAAGTTCCTTAATGATTTTTTTGCGTACAAACTATAACTCTGACAATGGTAGAAAAAAACTTTCCCTACAAGATATTCATCCCAGCCCAAAATATTCTAGGATTTTGAAAATAAAAATATTTTTCGAATTTTTTTTTGACTTTAGTATATCGATTGACCAATGAACTTTTTCTTATATCAACCAATATACTCTGAACTGATTATAAAAAAAAATCAGCGAGATTGCTAATTATTTGTTCTCGTGACCTCCGCCAACTGGACTAAAGTGTAACAAATATTATACACGGTACACAACTGTTCTGCATGTCATAACTCTAGAAGAATGGTCATCTGGACAAGCTAGCAGGTAGGCATGCGAACATAGTACATACTAACACTACTCAATCGTACACATTTCGTTCGTTTAAAAATAAGTAATGTCTGACAGCCCTGGGATCTTGGACTATTACGTCTTTAAATGAACTACCTATAAGTGTCTTTGCTAGATAATTATTAGGATGTCACGATTACAGTTATTGTCATTGTGAACAGCGACACCAAAAACGGCAAAAACTTAAGGGGTTGGACGATAATTAATTGGTCATATCCTCTCCTATGTTCGCAGTGCTGTGAGATGATCTGTATATTGAGCTGAGGGTAGACTTCTTCGACTGAGTTTGGAATACTATAACTCACGTATTATTTCTTCAGTACCAATCAATTTTTAAATTGCTCTAGTTTCAAGTGAGCTTAGTCACCATGATGTTTATTCCAATATCCATCCTTGCATTACGCTTTTCTAGCTACCTGAACTTCACAAATAACTTGATAGACGATACTTTACCTGTGACAGTACTTGAAGTATTCAAGCTGGTGTCGCTCAGAGCCTTTATCAGCTTCTGTTCCGGCTGAGGAAGAAGATTTTTCAAGCTACCTCCTAAAATATTTCGCGCTTCGAAAGCTTCTCTGTCCTGGGAAGTGTTTATCACTCTGTTCTTGTGCTCTCTGGAACAGACGAGTCTCACGTGCAAACTTTTTTAAGAGACGAATCCTTGTCGAAAATTGAAAACTTTTGTTTGAACAACTTGTGACTTCTGTCGTAGTTTTTGAAATTATTCCGCTTGTTTCATTCAGTGGTATTTATTTCTTTGTCATGCCGTACATAAGTTATACTCCCCGAGAATATGCGCATATGCACTACATTTATGGTGAATATGAAGGTAGTGCTACTGCTGCAGCAGTGCTTTAAGCAGAACTATATCCGATTGCACAATATCGCTCATAGAATCGCTGATTTGGGGGCTATAACCTATAACGCATTTGAAAAGGTTCTTCTTGAAAATATGTCGTCTCTGCGTACGAGCGGATGGAAAATAACATTTTTGTAATATATTCAGTGGGATAATCGTTATTGTGGTTTATAGTGTATGTTGATTAAAAAAAAACGTTGAATTAGTATTTACTTCATTACATCTCATTGAATGCTTCTAAGCAGTTGATTCGTTATTACTCATAACTATTTAATCATTTCATCTTGATTGGAAAAAAATAAAAGACATTACTGACAAAGTCTAATGGAGTTGATTTTAGCTCAGAATAACATCACACTTTAATATTATCGAAATTCTACTCCTTCCAAAAATAATGATCGTATGTTTTATACCATAGTAGAGCCTGGACGAAATGGACATTCTTTTATAATGAATATCCAGTTCCACTTGGTTATGTTTTTTCAAACAATAATGTCAAACTGTTGTTAAAAAAATTGGTGAAACTCAAATCTGTCATTTTACCCTCATTTCTTGAAAAATTGTATTGTTTTCTGAAAAAATGTGTCACCCTGTGGTGACCTACTTTCAATGAGCCTCAACAAAACATACGTATATGTTCCTAGTTGGTTGTCTTACGTCATTCATAGAAACCTTATCAACATTCCCATGGTAATTTCCATTCAAAACCACATTAAATGATCAATTCACATTTTACAAGTTGTCACTACGATGAGAATAATTAAGTTTTGGATGCAACATCAGAATAAATCATTACTTTTCGAATTGTTCTCATTGAAACTGCATAGGTTGTAGTCCTGTCTAGCTTTCCAAGTAGTGCTTATATTTCTGCTTACTAGAAAAGTGTGATGTTTTACGTTTTGCAAGTGTTGATCTGAAAATTATTAAAGGTGAATAAGGAATTTCTTCGAAAGAAAATATATCCTACTCACTTTGACATCCAATATTGTCTTCGAACTAGTGCTTCGTATGTATGTCTGAGTTCTGGTTATTGAGAAGGTTCATAAGGAGTGTCTTCGAATTATTTTCTTTGTTTTAATCTTTAGGGTTTAAAGTGATTATAAACTAAATGTTTTGATTGTTTTCATGTTTACGTTTATTTTCTATTTGTCAGCTGTCCGATGATATTTCAACTGTCAGCTGTCAACTGTCATGTTAAAATATCAGTGTAGACAACTTAGCTTTTGGGGTTTCTGATCAGAGACAAACAAACACACCAATAATTTTATGCTGGTCAGATTGGTCGGTTAAGCATGGAACATGCAAATATCGAAATATCTAAATGTTGGTAACATAACTTCATGGATGGAAAAAATCTTCAAGAGAGATATCGTTTCCGACTGAGAGAAGGGTCAGATAGTAGAATTGGTGGAAGCTACAGGTGTCTAGCCATACAGGGGTTCCTGGTTTTGTTCGGCTGACGAATCCTGAATTTGTTAAGTGATCCTTTGTGGATATTCCATTCTACTCATCTCACTATCAACTCCAAAGACCTGGCTTTTGATAAATGCCTATCTTGGAACAGTTTGGCGTTTGAAAACTTTGTACCACGCCGACATATTTTGAAGATAAAACCCTTCACGGAAGGTGAGTTTTCCAACTATTCTTTTCATCGTTTTCATGCTAACGACTGTTTAGAACAGCTATTTATAAAAAAAACATTTATAGGGTTGTTGTTGTACCCGGAGGAATTTGACCCAGAGAATTGTCACGTTTCCTTGCCTGGTTGGGTATCTCCCAAGCTTTGGTTGAGCCCCACGTCTTCCTGTTGGATATTTATGGTATTATAGCTCCAGAATAGCTGATTTGCTGAAGTATAGAATGCCTGGTATTGCTTGATGAACTGTTGAATTGTTGTCAAATGTGATAAGGCCTTCTTCATTGATAGTCTTCGTAGACTCCCTTCCTTCATCACTCCAGTCCTGGTTGGCCTAGGATCTAGTCCAAAAATCTTCACGTTGGTGTCACCAAAGGAACAGGTTTCACTTTCTAATTTTTTATACTGGATGATATCCTACAATTTCAATTTTATTAGTTATTATTATTCAATTTTGATATTATCTCCGGTTGAAGTTTATATCTTTCAACGACTATCTGTAAACCACCACATAGTACTATGCGCTGGGAAAATTGATTTCCTAATTCAATCTTACAATTTTAACCTCAGATTCAACAGATACCAAATATTGAATAATATTAGAATCAGTCTTATTTTTGAGAAACTGTTACTCTGACCAGTGAAGATTAATTCATATTAAATGTTTGTGTGTTTATTTATGTTTTATTTGTTTATTGATTAACACTTTTCAACTTGACAACATCGTATGGTAAAGTCTCTTATAGTTTTGGGTATAACATCTAATTGTCTTTATTCGGTTGCACAACTTCCCAAATAAGTACCTACTCTTTGACATAGACATATTAAAAGTTGCTGTGGCGCCCCTCTTATTTTTGTGACCATTCTGTTACTGTTCAATGATATAATTCTGTTATAAAGTATAAACGAACCCATAGTGCCTACCGACGAAGAGCTGCCGTCTGCATTGCTCCTTTTTATTTAACTTTAAAGAAAAGAGGGTTGCAATAGATAGAAATAGATGAAAGTTCCTTGAATTATGTTCACTAAAGATTATACACGGGCAACACAATTTGACACATGACAAAAAAAACAACTTCTTTCTTGGACTTCCACCAGCTCCCTGCCTATAATTCCTCGATAGAGACCCGGTACTCTTTTCCCCCGTTTCGTTCTCCGCCTCCATGCTGAAAATCCCATGATGAACGGCTATAATTCCCAACATTTTCAGGCACTTTCATGGTTTTCGCAGTGATTTTCGTTTGTTTTGCGATATTTTTTTCAACCCCTTCTGACACAAATGACGCTGATGCGGTTGCCTTTCTAACGATTATTTGAAACTTTTTCGGCAATCTGCTCCGGCAATCCGGAGACCCAGGGGAGCAAGGGGCGGAACGGAATGGGGGCGAGGAGTAAAGAGCAAGGATTATGCATTATATTGGTGAATTTGTTGCGCCAAAACGGGGGAGTTGTTGATGAAGTACCTTCCGATGATTTGATACGTCTATGAAATGTTTGGTGCTTGCAAAACTAGTGATATACAGTGTTACCCATTTGAAAGCGTTCCACCCCTTTATTACTATTATTTATTGTCTCCTTCCTTTTTCAATGGATGGAGCATCAATCGTTTCACTTCAGTAACATAAAATCGAAATTAAATAAAAAAATAATAGGCCTTCTTGGACATCATTTAATTCATTCAAAAAATGTATTATTAATTTTTGTAAAAGAACCCTGATTACGCCACTAAATTTGCAATTATTGAGTATTTTAGCGAAATTTCATGAAAAAATATAGAATCCTAACAAAAATATGGCATAATTGAAATATACTATGAAAGTTTTACGACCTAAGTTATGATTACTGATTTTGATTTTTGGGGATGAGGTATTGAACTGAAGAATACTGTATTTCTTTAAAGCTAACGTTTCGTCGATTTATTTTGACATCTTCAGGGCAAAAAGATTGAGTTTTCCGCGTAATATCTATATCCTATTAGTATTTGGTCTGAAACAAGTTCAACAGACGTTTCGACAGTAAAAACAGAAACAAATGATACACAACACAAGACACGTTAAAATAAAAAATGAATTAATAACTCATTTGCATGCATGCCAGCAAGTGAGCTATTATTTTATTTAAATTTTTACGTGTCTTGTGTTGTGTATCGTTTGTTTCTATCGTCGAAACGTCTGTTGAACTTGTGTTATGAATTCGAATTTCTACCAGAAATCTCAACGATCTTCTACGTTTGTGTTGACAGTATTGCCGATTCTCAGTATTTGTCTGAAATATCCAATAATAATGGCATGTTATCAAAATTAATATTATCCCCGATAGAAACAAGTTTCTTAAAATTAATAATGTTATAACTTTGTTGCCAACGAATATTTTCAAATGAAATTTCAGGATTCACCTAAATGAAAAATGCTGAATCCAGTGGTGGAGTCGAAATTTCACGAAAAAAATCGCTACTGAAATGTAGCAATTAGATCATAAAAAAAATCATAGTATGCCCTGAAATTTGGAAATTTGTTCAAATGTAGACTCTTCGTTACTCCTCCTGCTGAAAAAGGAAAAATGCAATAAGTTGGGAATTGTAGATAAAATTTGAAATATATGTTAAAGGAATTAAAGGAAAATGTCAATTTTATCTCATATTTTCAATTTATCAATAGATTTCGGTAGAATTACAGTCAGTGATATTTCGAGACTTTCTGAATACGGTGGTATAGTCAAAGTTCTGATAAAAGTTTTGAAATTGAATTTGTTGATTGAATGGCATATTTTTCAAATTTCATTCTATCATAACTTTTTTATTGATTAATGCATTTCATCGTTATTTACGTAAAACTAATAGGAAATGTCGCGAATCCAGTGGTGTGATTAGAATTTTTCTCAAAAAATCGCTAGTATTTTTTAGATTTTTGACCTTGAAAAATCAGATTAGTTGGCACTGGAAATGGAGATTTATTCATGAAATTTGGTGTCCTAGTAGACTTCACCGAATGAAAAAAAAATCATTCGAATCGGTTGAAAAATGTTGATTTTATAAGGGTGCTCCAGTCTCAAGTGGGTCATACTGTAGATATAGATATTACACTGAGAATTCATTCTTTTTGTCCTGAAGATGTCAAAATAAATTGACCAAACGTTAGCTTTGAAGAAATAGAGTATTCTTTATTTCAAGACCTCATCACCAAAATTCAAAATCAGTCATTAAAATTTCCATTACTCTATTAAAATATTTTGGATAATCGTCCTGTATATCACATGTATGAAATATTGCAATTCACAATGCTAGACTGCTGTGAAAGTTTTCAATCAACAGTTGTTCCTAGTATTATAGTCAATCTTTGTTTCATCTTAACACATCTATGATACAGATTCATGTTGAATGATAATTTAGCAAAAGAAAAGACGAAAAAAGTCAAATTCAACGAGTCATTAGTAAAGTTTATTGCTCCGTTAGTACACTTACGGAGAATAAGTATATGACTTATAAAAATTTACTTTATACTATTATTTTTCCGTGTAATTTCTGTCACACCTGTTTGAAATTATCACAAATACTGTGGCGTAGTCCAATGTTATTCAAAGAATCTATTAATATGTTGTTAGGATTTTTGGCTTAGAAGAAAAGTTCGAAGAAGGCTTCCACATTTTTATTATTATTTTTTTAAGGTGGTATAATAGAGCTATTGAAGGTCTTCTATTCAGAAAAAAATCGTTTCACTTGTACAATGAGTGAAAAACTCACAGGTATTTAGAGCCTTTGAAAGGGTCACTCTGTATATCGAATAAGGGAGGATAAAAGCGACATTACTACAGATGATAATCAAGAAGTTAACAATGTTAATAACAACCTCATCAATATGAGAGAAAGTTTGGCAAACAAAATTGTTGAAGATTGTCCAAAAACAATAAAGTAAAAAACTACAACTGACTCAATTTTCATCACTCCAGCATCACAGACCAAAGCTTTTCAGGCCATACATCAACTAAAGAATGTAATATCTCCTGTCATTTGAAATATCAAGGCACAGAGACGCTCAAAGAAATTGCATGTCACATAGTTACATCATCAACAAATGTATAGACTCAGGAAAATTTCCTGAAGAATTCAAAATATCAGTGGTGAGACCAATTTAATGAAATGGAGATGCTGTAGACATAAAGAATGTGTTAGAATAAATGGAATGTTCAATGAGTTTGGAAAAAGGTACAATGTTAGGCCCAATTCTCTTCTCAATCTTTGTAAATGATCTATTTTCAATCGATTGTCAACCGAAAATAATTAGTTTACGTACGATACCGCCATTTATTACAAAGGGGAAGAATTGAACCTTCTGAAAAATGATGTAAAATCCAATTTCTTTTCAATAAAAACATCAAATTTTCATATTCTTTTCCTTCAAAATTATTTACACGTTATAAAAAATATATCGGAATAACGATAGATATGCATATGCGATGGGATCAACACATAAATTTTATCCTCAAGAAACTTTGCTTTTTCCTTCATAAATTGCGACAACTGAATGAAATCCTTGACCTGAAACAAAAAAATAACGATCTATTACAGTCTAGTAGAAAGTCATCTTACCTATAGTTTCCTTTGATGAGGAGGAGTAGCTGAAACTCATATTCGCCCCCTCCGAATTAACCAAAGCACTTTCTTGTACTAATAATAATAATGAAGGTATTTATTTTCATCAACTAGATAAACATAAAATACATTTCTGAGTAATATGAGCACAGCACTCCAGGTTGATAGAAAAATGCCGAAGATCAGGTGACAACACAATCTGTGGTTGCAGATCGCACTGTCTCTGTTTTTCATCTTGAGCGAGGTAAGGAAATAATAAAGAGAAAAAACAATTGTAAAGTAACAAACAGTTAGAAGTAATCTAAAAAAATAGGAAAAATAAATGCAAAAAAAATATTAATATGTACATGCAGATATTATTATATGATATTAGAGTATAACTGTTTATAGGGTCTGCAGCGACGTAAAAGGGAACTCTTTTAAGTTTTTCCAAGCTTTCGGAATCGTTTATTCCATCATCAGGGAGACTACAAGTGGAAATGTCATAAGATTGTAAATTTAAAATCATGAGTACTCACATCTTACTTGAGGATGCTTACATATATGTTCATAAAAGTTATTTATAAGAAACATTTTTTAAAAAAAGATTGAGTCTCAGCTAATCAATACACATCAGAAATGCAGTATTTTCAATGTTTTTTTTTAAAAAATACACAACTGGACGAAACGACAAATTAGTTGTAAATAGAGACAAACTTTATTTGTTTATTTTCAAATGTGACAGTTATTAATTTGACATGTGACATTACTTTGTTCCGAGACAAATAAATTTCAGTGTAGGTTAGAATTTCTACGTTGGGTTACTCTGATTTCATGATGATTAATGTCAAGAGAAAGTAAAAAAGAATAAATTTCACTCAAATGGCTTATATCTGTTCTTTTATTTATGGAGTCATTCTCTTGAGAGATAAAGGCCATTTCTAAGAAAGATCTTTTTGAAAGATGTGATTCTCTTGCAAGAACTGTTGCTGTAGGCTACTATTGATTTTTTTTTCAATTATTGGAAATTTCATTATATGTATATGTATAAGGTAAGTGAAAGATCATTTGAATGTTATATAAAAATGCCATTTGTCCAAGCGAAAGTTTATATCAAAAACATTCGACAATCCTCTTGAAAAATACTTCCCCAGAGACCATAAGCTTCAAATAATATTTTTTCAATGACAAAATCGATTGTTAATGGTGATTTTTTCAAATCAATGTTTAGTTTGTGGGAGTGTAGATTCCAAAACCTATTGGATGTTTGAATTGTTGATGTTTGCTTTGAATATTTTGATGTATTTACGTGTTTTATAGTATACAGGGTGGGTCACGGTCGATGGTACCTTAGACGTTTACGAAGAACGGGAAATAGGATCATTCTGAAAATTTGGTTTCTTAAGTAGTTGCTCTTGGTCTATCGATCTAAAATATTTTCAGCAATGCAGCGTTGCCGCTTATACCAGAAAGTAGCAGCATCTTTGTTATTTCAAATGGATCACCCTGTATATTACCGCATTTTTGAACTTGTCATTCCTTTCTGATTATTTCTGCCTCATACTCCCCTATACCTATCTCTAACGGTTTTTGAGATATTGGTTATTTTCCATATTTTTTATCCAAAACATATCTCGAATTGAATGTTTATTTCTGCGGTATTTTGATTCTTAGGAAGTTGCAATTTTGTGTTTAGTTCATCAAGATCATGTACATTGATTCTGTATAGAGAAGTTTGTTCTGCGTTATACAGGGTCAATCAAAATTCATGATCTTACTGCTAGATACGAAAAGGGTTGAAAGTGCGTTTTTTTAAATGGAACATGCTGTATATTATAGAATATCCTGAAAGATAACTAAATTCCCTTCGAATGGATATACCTAAATAGCCAGAATTCCGAGATAATAGCAATTTTCATTTGTAATCTCCCAAGTGCTTGAATTATTGCCAGAAATTTTTCGAGTACATGAATTTTTTGAAAATCACCCGAGTCGCGAAGGGTACGTTAATTGAATTTTCTGCACGTTCTTGCTATAATTCCCTCACATTTTCCACAAATAATAAACAATTTCATCAGAACTTCGTTTGAATAGTTATTTCCCTCAATTTCAATTATTTTTGAGTCACTTTCGTTAAGAAACATACAACGGTATTATTAATAGTGCCCTAATTGTCAAATTTTCATAATGTCATGTACCATCATGACATTTAATAGCCACCTTAGATGAATATGAAAAAAATAAATCGATTTTTTTGAAAATTTCACACCTCACTTTTGTAGCCAATCAAAAAATTCGTTATTGTTTAGATACCATGGCAACCCTAAAAATTTCCGAAAATTTTTATCCTCCTGGGTATCCTGGGCGAAATTAATAAGTGGAAATTTTTCTGTATTTCTGTATTTACTAGATATTTGGAATGTGTCTAAAAATACATATTTTCTCCACGATTATTGCAGAAATTGTCAATTCTGAAATCATATTTCCATATGATTCTGAAATCATATTTCCATTTGTCACAAGTTTTTATATATAAAAGTCCCGTAGCTCAGCGGTAGTGTTGCGGCCTATGAGTCGCTAGGTCGATGGTTCAATCCACGATAGGAACATTACTTTTTAATTTTTTTTTGTTCCAATTTTTTAAACACATTTATTGATGAAAATTTTGTTAAGTATTTTACATATCAATATTTCAGTGGTTATAAATAGTTCAGGTGAAACCATCTTTAGTTATTTCTTATGAATTGTTGGATGATTTTCATTTCTCGGTGTGAAATTTTCTTATCGAATCCCCCACGTGCTTGAATTAATTGCCGTAAATTTATCTCGTACATGAATTTTCAAAGAAAAATTCATGTTCTCGAAAAATTTACGGCAATAATTCAAGCACTTGGGAGATTACAAGTGAAAATTGCTATTATTCGGAATTCTGTCTATTTAGGTATAGGAACATGATATATTAATTTGAAGGGAATTTTGTCATCTTTCAGGATATTTCATAATATACAGGATGTTCCATTTGAAAAAACGCACTTTCAACCCTTTTCGTATCTAGCAGTAAGATCATGAATTTTGAACGACCCTGTATAACGCAGAACAAACTTTTCTATACAGAATCAATGTACATGATCTTGGTGAACTAAACACAAAATTGCAACTTCCTAAGAATCCAAATACCGCAGAAATAAACATTCAATTCGAGCTATGTTTTGGATAAAAAATATGGAAAATTACCAATATCTCGAAAACCGTTAGAGATAGGTATAGGCGAGTGTGGGGCAGAAATAATCAGAAAGGAATGACAAGTTCAAAAATGCGGTAATATACAGGGTGACCCATTTGAAATAACAAAGATGCTGCTACTTTCTGGTATAAGCGGCAACGCTGCATTGCTGAAAATATTTCAGATCGATAGACCAAGAGCAACTACTTGAGAAACCAAATTTTCAGAATGATCCTATATCCCGTTCTCCGTAAACGTCTAAGGTACCATCGACCATGACCCACCCTGTATATTTCGGAAAGTGTGAACATGTAGTTTAATGTTGATAAATTTTCAATAAATATTTCACATGCCTATAACAACTATAATTTTTGAAAGTTTATCGGCCTTTCAACGGGATGCCTGGGTGGAACGCGCCATCTTGTATATGTCCAGCTACACAGCAGCACTTTTCCTCTCGCCAAAAGCTATCGTAAAAAAGCCATAAAGCGTGAAAAGCCCTTTTGCTACGATCACCTACTAAACTTTTTATACTAAGCACTTGAAGGAATTTTATATGGGGTGCACTATAAATTTCGCAAAACAATCATTAAATTGAATTCGTTTAGATGAAACAACTGTTTGGAGAGTAGTTTCGAATGGAAGGAGAATAGATGCGTCTTGCTTGTATGGTTTTCGAATGCTCATCTATAAAGTTTTACGAAATGTTCCGTATGCAAAGTGAGTGAAGAATTTCTATCATTCCATTAGAAATACTCCTATTGATTATTACATGCTATCGAGGAAGATTTTTAGACAGAGTGACCTATTGGCGTAATTTTAGCAAAAAAATTTTCAGGTCGATGAAACTTCAGTAGGTTGTTTGCACATGTTTGATGATGTCAAGTACAACGTTTCGATATCGAGGAGGATGTGGAAAATTTTTGGTGGCTGCAAAACCACAAAATTTTTGGACTTGTTTTAGTTTTGTGCCTATAACTCGATAACGGTCAATCCTAAGTGAAAAATAATTGTAAACTAAATTGAAGACAAAAAAATTACCCGTTGACCAGAAGAATTAAATCTGAAATCGGTAATGTAGGAAAGTTTTTACGGATGATAAAAAAATGGCAATTTTTTTCAAATCTTGTTGAAACCTGCTATAACCCATTATCAAAGTAGCTCTACACCAACGATCCTAATAGCCTACCTCCTCCCTGAGGGTTGTAGATCATTGATTGGAGAGTTGAATGAGCCCCAAAAATTTGAATGTGGCCCATCTTTTCAAATTGACGATTTACAACTTTCAGGGAAGGGGAATGCAATTGGGATTGATGGTGTAAAGCAACATGAGTTTGAAAATGAGTTATAGCAGTTTTGAGCAAAATTGGAAAGAAGTTGCCATTTTTTTATCGTCTATAGAAACTTTCATTTATGACCGATTTCAGATTCATTGCTTTTGGGCTACGAGGAACTTTGTTCTCTTCTATTTAGTTCTAAATACCCTTCACTCCGAATTTTCCGTTTCCGAGTTATATGCGAAAAACTAAAACAAGTCCAACATTTTCGCGGTTTTTCGGTCACCAAAAATTTTCCATGGCCTCCTCGAGGTCGAAAACTTGTATTTAACATCACTAAACATATACAAACAACATACTAAAGTTTCATCAACCTGGGAATTTTTCATCGTGACATTCCTTTTCCACAATCTGCCGACTGTACTACTATTTTTTGGAAATTGTTGTTTGTTATCCTATTCAAAAGTCCCATTTTCAATGGATTCAAAGGATGGAATTTACTTCATCGCAAAAAGTGCATAAGCCATCTTTTAAAAATAACCTGTCCATGCCACTGGATCTGTAGTAATTTTGAATGCATGTTACCGAAATTTCATAAAAAATACATAATGTTTTGGGAGGTCATGAATATTTGTTACGAACAGCAATATGAAGGCTTTGTTAATTGGTGTAAGGAGCAAAAAGTGGAAAACTACAATGAAAACGCTTTGTTGTTTTAGTTCAACGAAAAATCAAACAAGTTTTGTTCTTGTACACCTGTGCTTACTAGAGAGCAGATTGATCGATTTTTGCTCGAAGCCTCAGATGATACATATTTGATGATTAGTAATCGTGTGGCAAAACATGGGGCATGTCACCATAACACGTATATTGGTTGTATGTGACCATCATACGTCCGTATGGCTCTAGAGTCTGGTGGAGCAAGGGTCTTAAAAAATGGCTATTGCTAAACTTAACGGACTACAGAGACAAGCGTGCCTGGCGATTACTGGAAGCATTCGCTCCACGCCAACGGCAGCAATGAAAGCCCTACTTGGATTACTTCCTCTCCACATAGTTTTGGAGAGAGAGGCAAGATGGGCAACATACAGACTCTACCAAGTGGCCATTAGTCTACCGCAGGCATGTGTCATGAGAGGCAGCAACATGCTGGAGGGCATAATAGCTCACAGCATTCTAGGAATGCCCTCAGGCATCATGTCTAAAACTATCAACCTTCACACGTCCTACACTGTGGTCTTTCCCGAAAAAGAAGACTGGGTCCGGAATGAAACCAACCTATGTAAGGCAAATGAACGATGGTTCACCGATGGTTCCAAAACGCTGGAAGGCGTAGGAGCCGGAATATATGGGATGAACCCAGTAGTGAAACGCTCGTTCGATATGGGTAAACTAGCTACGATATTTCAGGCAGAGATATAAATAATATTTTCAGATAGTCAAGCAGCACTGAAAGCGCTTGAATCCAACTGCTTTAAATCTAGGGCAGTATAGAACTGCAGAAACACCTTAAACCGACTGGCGCAAAGCAACAACGTTACCCTAGTCTGGATACCAGGTCACACAGGCCTAGGAGGAAACAAAATAGTGGACGCCCTAGCAGAAGAGGTGGCTGAAACAACGTTCACTGCACCAGAACCGGTAATTGGTTTAGCATATAGCACATCCAAGAATGTCATAACAGCTTGGGCACACAATAAAAGACTGGAGAACTGCCGTTGTCTACCGGGCCTAGCCCATTCCAAAGCATTCATTGCTTGTACAAGGAAAAAACAGGACTCTGACAAACTGCTAGAACTCAGTAGAGTGAATTTTAGAGTTATAGTATGTTTGCTTACTGGCCACTGCAAACTCAAACTTCACATGCATAAAATCGGACTTGCACAAGATGCAGAGTGCCGGCTATGCATGGAGGATGATGAAACGTCTAAACACATTCTGTGTACATGCCCTGCAGCGGCCAGAACCAGATTCTCAATATTTGGCGATACGACAGCAAGGCCAGAAAACCTGGAAAATTGTTCTCCCAATGCATTCCTCAATTTCGGCAAGAGATTGGATATACTGGGAGAAATATAACCGTAGGGTGAGCCACAATAGGTCATTGGCCGCAGTGGAGGACCTGATATGGGCCCACTCACGTTCAAACCTAACCTAACCTAGTAATCGTGAGAATCATTCAATATGAATATTTTCAATGGAACAAATTTGCATGTTGCATTAGTATTTGATGTCGCGGGAGCCTGTAGAGGAAACGAACTGGTTCATTTATCAGTAAACGATGTACGTGATATGGGTTCAACCATAATCGTTGATGTTATAAATACAAAAAATAAAATAGAAAGAACTTTCGTGATCAGAAATGCTCAAAGTAGTCTTGTAAAAGACATGGAATTGTGCTAAAAGTATATAACACTACGACCATCGGAAATGAATTATTCGAAATTCTTCGTCTTCTACATAAACAACACATGTACTATTCAGCCTATCGGGAAACTACCCCGAAATATAGCCACTTTTGAAAAATTACCGGATTCATCTTTGTCATCTTTTTGGCAGATTCTTGAGCCACGGTAGATATTCTGAAGCACCACGGTAGTTAATAAATGTTCGATGTTGCAGAAGAATATGTTGAGCATTCTATTACCAACAAAGAATCAGGTAGCAGGGAAAATTCTTGGCTATGAAATCAGACCATCAACAGTGGCTATTACATCACAACCGACACATCAAGAAAATTACATCCACTTTCTTTCCTCTAATGTTCTCTTATCAAATATAATAATCGCCTATTCAGTTTCATCAATTGTTATAAAGTTAATATCACTTATAATGTCAATGCAATCAATAAAACTGGCAGGGTGAACAAACTTTCAGTCTAACTCCACCAAAAATAATCTTTATCGAAGAAACTGTGTAGTCCGAAGACTAACAACAGGCAGCTACCATGCAGTCGGAAGACTTACATCAATAGATAGGACATGTTTCGAAGGATTAATCCTTCATCTTCAGCAAAATAGGGGTTGATTACAAGTCGATCTAAAGAAAAGTAAAAAGGGTTACGATAGAGTTGAGAATTACATTAAATTATGTGACCTACCATATGGTGGATAAATAACATTAAAACGGAAAAACTTTAAAAAAACTAATGGTCCTAATTACGACCTTATGTTAGGAACCATGGTTAGTCCACTCAATTAACATATCAATAATAATTCGTTTGAAATTTAAATAAAACCATGCGGCAAGTGTGTTTACATCTGACAACTAGGTTATGAAATTGACATCTGTCATCTGGAACGTCATGGTTCGAGGTGGCAGAAAACAGAATGGAATGTCCCATGCTTTCATGGAACAAGAAAATCCTTCTTAAAATATTGTCGATTGTGAAAGCAAACTGTGATTTCACTTGTAAAAAATTATTGAGAATTAAAATAGAAAGAATTAACAAAGAATGTAAGTGTTTCATTGAAATATTATGTTATGTGGTGTAGAGAAATGATATCAAAATAGCAAGGAATTGAAAAGTTTTAAACTGTCAAACTTGTTAGGTTTTTTTTGTGGGGTTTAGTAACTTCATATTGATAATGCACCTAGTTCTGGAAAATGGATTCATTTATTGAAACAATTGTGGCTACGAATTTAATTACACACATATACATAAATCAGGAAATGGTTTCTTCCAGCGGAATTATCAAATATCAATAATCCAAAGAATTATTGGGTAGGCTTCAAAAAGGCTTTTATCATGAGCCAAAACACAATGGATTCTCTTTAACAATGCTAGAGCTTTTTTTCAAATCAAGCAAATGTCATTTTCAATAAACTCATAAAAATGAACTGATGAGTCAACACTTTGACTTGCAACTTCTCACACAGGCACGTTGCAAGTCAATGTACCTTATATCAGTACTGTACATATAATAACACGTAACTTCTCACACAGGCACGTTAGGAATTATTATATTTCCAATACAGCTCACAGACATGTGACTTCTCACACAGGCACGTTACAAGTCCTTCGCTTCTCGAAAATCCAACAAAAGCAGGCAACTCCTGACCAAGCCACGTTGCAAGCCAACAAACACTCAAATCAGCCTAATAATAGGTAAGTTCACACACAGGCACGTTACAATCACCAGGCTGAAATGAATACAACGGTGATATGCAACTTCTCACACAGGCACGTTGCAAATCACCGAATGACATGTAACTTCTCACACAGGCACGTTAGAAGTCCTTGGTTTTTCGAAAATCCAACAAAAGCAGGCAACTTCTCACAAAGGCACGTTGCAAGCCAATAAACACTCAAATCAGCCCAATAATAAGTAACTTCTCATACAGGCACGTTACAAACCATCAGGCTGAAATTAATACATCGGTGATATGCAACTTCTCACACAGGCACGTTGCAAATCACCGAATGATATGTAACTTCACACACAGGCACGTTACAAGTCCTTGGTTTCTCGAAAATCCAACAAAAGCAGGCAACTTCTCAGAAAGGCAAGTTGCAAGCCAATAAACACTCAAATCAGCCCAATAATAGGTAACTTCACACACAGGCACGTTACAAACCATCAGGATGAAATGAATACAACGGTGATATGCAACTTCTCACACAGGCACGTTGCAAATCACCGAATGACATGTAACTTCTCACACAGGCACGTTACAAGTCCTTGAATTTTCGATAGCTAAACTGAATATATTCACTCAATTCCAATGTGCTGAGACTCATGTACAACCAATAAATACCCAAATAAAACACCTTTTCAAAACATTACTTTTATAAACATTAATACAAATATCAACAACTATTAAATATTCAGTATCAATGATCGTAAGAGCAAAACACAAATTCTTCAAAATGTTTATGATGCCACGAACGGAACTCCTACATGATTTTCTTTGTTTAATAATCAACAAGCAATGGAAAGTACATCCAAGAAAAATATAATGAAACATACTGATTCTGAATAACAACCTGCTGTTCTTTTATTGAAAGTAAACTCCAACAATTACTCACTCAAACAGGTATTATAGCCATTTGTCGAAGATAATTCCAAGCAATTTCAAACAAATATAACTCCTACCTTTTATTTCAACCATCACTTCAACACAAATGAATATATTTAAACAATCACTCCAAGAACAATGATTTCAGAAACTCAATACCAACTCTCGAGTCCACACCAACTTACTTCCCATTCCCATGCTATTTTTCTCGCCTCCCGCCAGCCAAACGTTTTTGTTGAAGATCCCTAAAAACCGGCATATGACGATGCGCGGCACACGACTAATATATACTGGACGTACCATCATAGGCTGGCGTTCGACAATAGAAAACTCCTAACAAACTGGGTCTGTTCATAAAGATTTATATTGGATTATTCCCTGACTTTTTTCCTAGTTATTGATAGTGTAGCTGCGGTAGAGTTTAATTTTTTACTTCATGTCCCTTGGGATTTGAAATGCAGCTTAATCTCCCTAGGGCCATGAAGATACGTTTGAGTCCCTATCACACGGGACTAAAGTTTGTAGTCCCGGATGAGCAAAAATTTATTCCCATCCTCATCGTTCCAATTCCTTCCATTTCGTGAACGTTTCCACATAACCAACTCCACCATTCCGAACAAATGATTCATCCGTCAGCTACAACTCGCGGATAATGCGTGTTTCAGATTTATAAAGCGAATTATCAAGATCGAACGCAACATTATTAATAACACGTCAACTGTTTATGCATGTTCTCATTTTATTGCTTCGTGTTATGGAAATAGCTGCAGCAAACTTGTGGATAAAGTTATTTGCCGATAACGCTATCTGCGCCTGATTTATGACAGATCCGGGCGCGATAAGGGAAAGTAAGTGCTAAGTTGTATTTCGAGAATAATTGTTTTTCCTTCATCGAGGCAGGCGGATCGAAATAACAATGGAGCGATGGAATGTGGATTGGAGAAATGACGGTTGGGAGGTGCTTACAGCACAAAGTTCGAAGCTGACACTGGGAGATTAAAGGAAGAGAAGATGAGGAATGGATTCGTCATTTACTATTGATAATCTACTGATCATGAACCTAGTGTCTAAAGTGGCCCAAGTAGCACAACTATATTGGTACAATATTGTGAACATATTGGCGAAATATTTGAAATGCAATAATGGCGAGAAAAAAATTGGGAACATTCGGCGATATTGGTCCAATATTACTTGAATAATATTGGCGAAATATTCTTGAACTAATATTGGCCTCAAAATGTTCGGCGATATTGGTACAATATCGCTGATACAATATTCTGACAATATTGGCACGATATTCAAAAGTTATATTGTCGAAAAGTAAAATGTGAACATTTTGCGATATTGGTCGAATATTGTTTGAATATTTTTGAAACAGTTTTAGTGAAATATTCTTGAAGCAATAATGGCCTCAAAATATTTATCGATATTAGTAGAATATTTATCGATATTGGTACAATATCATTTGGATATATTGGTGTATGTCAATATACCTTGGTAAATTATTAAATGTATTTTAGTTGATGAAGGTGACACCAGAGTCTGCCTTTTGATCGCCATAACTACTGAGTGAGCTGTCTTGAAAACAAGTTATGGGAAGTATTTAATATACTTTCGTAGGTTTTAGAAGACGTTCTATATGTAGAGCCACCTAGCGGATTTTCATCCAAGTTTGATCATGATATAATTTCAATATGTTTCATTGAATATTCGGCCAATATTCAAATTTCATCTAAATCTAGATGTAGGAAACAATATGAAAACAATATTGTCTTTCATAAAGTTTGTTTGTATCATTTTCATTTTGACAGTTGCTATGAGTAAGGTGTTGATGAGTGATTGTGCCATCATGACCTACTTTCAGAATTTCAAACTGTGCGTTTTGATTACGGAAACTGTGTGAGCTATTTACTCAGGCTGCGCGTCGTGTGTTTTCGCCTATTTTCCATAGTGGCCGTAGGAAAAATATTATACTTTACAAAATACTAGGAAGTAAAAGCTCTTACTTGAAGTGTAAGTAAAAACTCTTCTTAATCATAGGTACCGTTCATTACCTAAGACTATTTATTATATACAAAATTTAGTAACGTTTCATATTTCTCCGCCTCGCCTAAATTTCGAATATGTTTCCCAGCCTCAACGTTGTGACAATTTTATTGATGTAGCTACAAGAGAACACCGCCTTGGAGATATTAAAAAAAGCTAATTTGGTACCGTCGTAAAGAGGGATTTTTTAAAAGAATATAGGAAAATGTATATTCTCTGAGTGGGTCGTAAAACATTGTGTTGGGGATATTCGTTCTTGAAATATTTATTCAAAATGAAAAACTCTTAATAAACAAAGGAAATGGAAGGAAAATCCTTTTTTATGTCGGAGTATGCGGCTGAATTTATAAGAAAGCGTGTATGGGGTGAGCGGGAGCCAATAAAGACAAAAGATACGTCGTTACATTTCGTTTTCATATTTTAGTGCCATGAAAAGTCGTCACATGCCTTTCGGAATCATCTTTGTTACCCACTGATGACTGAATTAGTTCCGATACGGATTTTCTGCAGAGGAAACAAGTTAGTGTAGCTGTTTTGTTTTGAGTATTTTTTACCTAACACAATTTTATTAACAGACATTCCACAACCGTACCAAAGAAAGAGTAGCTTTCTCCTCTATTTCTTAAAAATTATCAATTTACTATTCACAGCAAGTTCCGAGATGTGATTATGTGTTTAACGCAAAAACTGTGCGATAAAAAAAATAGATGAGATGGTTTCTTATTGAATTTTTATTTTCCACATCTGATAATATGCAATTCCAATACAATACCATCCTACAAGAGGGGGGTGACAGATATGTGAAATGGAAATATGAACTGGAGAGAATCTTATTAACTAGATATAAAAGAATTGTATAATTTGAACAAATAATTTTGTATTCTTAGTGATGGTCTGTTTTTAAAATTATGGCGAAGGATTCGGGAAATCAAGTCTGTGTGCAATAAAGAACTTTCCAATTTATTATGACAGTGAATTTAAACAAAAATTCAGGAAGCAATTACTACATAATATTGAATTCTTAAACTTTTCGTGAAAAAATTACTTCAGTCAAAATTGTATAGTCTGATTGGGAACTAGTGCTCCATAATATTGATTATTTCAAATGCCTTCTTAGCAAAAGTTTTTGAATATTGCACATATCGCGACACACCTTGTATTCCTGATGCTAACATAATTGGATCTTCGAAAGAAAACCATCGATGATTCTGGAAACACTTGAGTTGTACTATCAGCTAGGAAAAGACGTGGAAGAGAGTTTAGAACAAGTGAGCTTGATTGGAATTGCGCTTTGATTATAATAATTTTACCAACTGGCGCTAGTCCCATAAAGGGGCAACCAATACTTGGGATCACTTTTTCTCTAGTTTTTTTCAGAAAGAATACCCTGTAGATAAGATCACACAAGAATAGTCAACACTATGAATTTGTAGAAAATGTTTGGTTTGACTACTGGATTTCCGTAGGAAAAACATCTAATTCTCAGGAAGAGATGAAAAAGTCAATAATTAAATATCCTCTTTACACAACGTGATTTGATATAATCCCTAAAATGAGCTACAGGGTAGATGTTACAAAAGGTATTTTTAACCAGAAGAAAGTATGCAGTTCGAAATTCTGCTTCAAAGGATGTAGGACCCCATACTTTTCAAGAAAACCGAAAGTGTGTGGAGCACAAGAAGTAAACAAAACAAAGAGGAAAGAGAATGGAATGTTGTGAGAAATTCGTGAACTGTTGTGAATCTTCATGTGAGAAAATTCCATTTAATGCATGATATACATGATCTGAGATTATTTTTATCTAGGGATATATTGAGGGACAGGTCTACCAAAAAAAGCCAATGACACTAGAAGAAAAATAGAATAAGATCATTTTTGGCCCCATATAACAAGATCAACTTCAATTGAAGAGCGAGCAAGAGGAATTGTAACTAGATTTATTGAAAAAATATTTAAACAGATGTGTATTTTCGTATTTATATATTTTATCACAACAGACACTATAGTATTACTTTATTTATATTCAATTACATTAAATTTTTCACAAAAATGTTCGTATGAATAGTACTTCTGTAGATATTGTCACGTTCAGTCATAATTATATTCCTTATCTTTGTATCGATTTTATCACGAACGAATGTCATTATGATTATCTTTATATTATTATTATTCAATTTGTGCATAGCTCAAAATGGGAGATTGTTTACATATCTGATATGAATCTATTCTACCTCAAATTGTTTGAGTTCAATTTGTGGCTCCTTAGGCAAACCCCATAGTATCTGTAAGCTCAAAGTGTTGACTTTTCTGGTACGGATGTTGTCACAGAATGTTCCATTTGAAAAAAAGTGTCAGGTGCCCATGTATGCTAAAAGAGCCATCAGAGAAAATAGGATAGGAAATGGAAATACATGATTATCGAGAATATTTGGTACAAACATTTTCTTATTCCAATTTATTGGTTTTAAGATAATTTATATTGAATTAACCAATTTTATTTGGATACCACTATAACTTCCAAACCACCTAGTATAAACCCATGAACCAATAATTTTTAAGAACCGCTCTTCCAAGGACATTCAGTAGTGTGAAAAAACATAACTTTGTCATACATTCATGGGACACACTGTATGTTGTTAGTTATTTTTAGAACATAGCTTTCATTACTCTCCACAACTTGTATAACCATTTTTTCCTACCTCAAATAGGAAAGCTGCTATTGTCCACCCAGGCATCCTTGATACACCCTGTACTACTGAAAAATACTGATTCTGTTCTAATTCTGGTATTCATTGTCATTTTTGATTTTGTATGGCTATAAATGATTCATTTTCATCACTTTCTTGTTTCTGTTTCGTTATGGGTATAGTTCTTAAGAATCAATATAATCTTTGATGATCTCACGGAAAAAATTCATTATTTTTATTATGGTTGTGAAGTTGTGCACATCTCTATTTTCAACTATTTACGACCATAATTTAATTTGAACCAATTTTTGTACTTTAACTAATTTCTAATTCAATCATATATATTATAACAAAGGACCACGCACGTTTCTTATGGAAAATGGCTTTCCGTGAATTTGTCCGAATTTTTAGTATGGTGTAGATCTGGATGCACTGATCAAAAGTGTCCATTGCCAAAAACTCCAAAAATGGATAGTTTTCGAGATAAGGCTGTATCAATGTCATTTTTTTGCATTTTTTGGATTTTGACACATAATCAGTTCACTCTCACACTTAGGAAAAACCGAGTTTCAATGATTTCACTGCAGGAATCGATTGAAAAATAATTCTTTCTTCGTTTCAGATACTGCCATTTGAAGAAATTATTATACACTGCTCGTCACTGACGATGTAACTGGACTATTATTTTCAATTTCAATAGTCCAGTTTTTGTAGAAACAAAAACTTCTGAATTGCTCAAGGTATCACAGAGTCACATATATTCAACACCTTTCGATAGGGGCACTAGAAAAATTATATTCGATACACACTATAGGAACTGAATCTGAGATACTTTTTTTTAAATAGTTTCCTAGTCGTCAAAGAAATAGTGGTAAATGCAAAATGAGCATATAGAAAATCATTCATAATGTAGGCTGACGACATAAATACTTATATCGAATGCAGTTTGTTTATACCGAGTGTTAAATATCAATAGAAACAAGGGAATACATCCCCAATAATCATTTCTAATCGCTAATCGAACCGTTAAGGCAAACGGATCCGTGAAAAGTCTGGATATTTGATATGACGTGGATTTAGATGCACTGATCAAGTGTCTATTGCTACACACTACAAAAATGGACAGTTTTCAAGATATGGCCGTATCAATATCTGATTTTTTTCGTTTTCTAGATTGTGGCCCATAATCGCTTCGCTCTTATACCCAACAAAAACGGAATTCTATCGATTTCTGCGCAGGAATTGACTGAAAAACAGTTGTATTTCATTTCAGATACATTCGTTTGGAGAAATTACCATACACTGCTCGTCACTGGCGATGTAGCTGGGCTATTATTTTCAACTTTTGTATTTCCGTGTTCGTAGAAACAAAAACTCTTGAATTGTTCTAGTTTTAACAAACATACTTTAAATATCCAACACAATTCAATTGTGGCATTTGAAAAAATAATATGCGATACACACTCTAAATATGATTTGAATTTTTTTTAAAATATTCTCCTGGCCATCAGGAGAATAGTGGAAAATGCAAAATGAGAAACTGGAAAATCGTATTTATAATGTACTCTGACGAGATGAATACTCGTATCGAATGCAGACTTTTTATACCGAGTGTTAAATATACATGCTGAAAAATCATTTCTAATTGTTAATTGAACCGATAACTAATGAGAGAATGTAGGCTTTCACGGCCGGAGTGAATATATTCAATGATGTCTGGGCCTAGTGGCCAGATTTTTCTCAGCCGAAAGCCTATATGGACTTGAAAAACTGAGACCACCGGTGAGGAGTGCTGTGGTCTCAGATGTTTAATGTTCACGGCCATCAACTCTAGACAACATTGAATTTTGAAATAAATGAGTTTTCATGGGAAGAATATATAACTAATAATGGGAAAATTGTAAAACAGTAACAATATTTATTTCATGAAAAATATCAATTCTCCACCAAAGTGATGATGATAGTAGTAAGAATAATAGTACGTAAAAGAAAGTTGGTCCAAACGTTCATCAAATCATCTATGCGTAACATTTAACGAGGGTTAATTGTTCAACCAACCAAATATTATTGTATTCACTCGGACTATTGCAAAATTATACATGGGGTAAATAAGATAACGTTATTCAACCTCAGTTCTATGTCTGCCTTCGGAGTAGCTGAAACACCAAAACGATGAAAAAAAAATTGAAGAGTACAGACAGAGTCAAGGTACAAAAATCTGACAGTGATCATCTTTACAGAAGTGAAATGTAGGTGCATTCACTAAATGAAGAACTATAGATGTGGTTGCTGTTGTGATCTTATTCTATTTGTTAGAGGTAAGTTGAAGAAATGAATACTTTTTTGCTGTTCACTAGGTATTCAAGTAACTCCTTACTTGTTTGTTTATTCCTCAACTGCATTCATCTCGTCAGCGTACATTATAAATACGATATTCTAGTTTCTCATTTTGCATTTTACACTATTGTCCTGATGGCCAGGAGAATATTTCAGAAATAATTCAAATCATATTTAGAGTGTGAATCGCATATTATTTTTTCAAATGCCACAATTGAATTGTGTTGGATATTTAAAGTATGTTTGTTAGAACTAGAACAATTCAAGAGTTTTTGTTTCTACGAACACGGAAATACAAAAGTTGAAAATAATAGCCCAGCTACATCGCCAGTGACGAGCAGTGTATGCTAATTTCTCCAAATGAATGTATCTGTAATGAAATACAACTGTTTTTCAGTCAATTCCTGTGCAGAAATCGATAGAATTCCGTTTTTGTTGGGTATAAGAGCTAAGTGATTATGGGCCACAAACTAGAAAACGAAAAAAATCAGATATTGATACGGCCATATCTTGAAAACTTTCCATTTTTGTAGTCTGTAGCATCAGACACTTAATCAGTGCATCAAAATCCACATCATATAAAAAATTCAGACATTTTCACCGATCCGTTTGCCTTAACGGTTCGATTAGCGATTAGAAATGATTATTGGGTATGTATTCTCTTGTTTCCATTGATATTTAACACTCGGTATAAACAAACTGCATTCGATACGAGTATTTATGTCGTCAGCCTACATTATGAACGATTTTCTATATGCTCATATTGCATTTACCACTATTTCTTTGACGACTAGGAAACTATTTAAAAAAAAAGGATCTCAGATTCAGTTCCTATAGTATGTTTCGAATATTATTTTTCTAGTGCCCCTATCTAAAGGTGTTGAATATATGTGACTCTTTGATACCTTGAGCAATTTAGAAGTTTTTGTTTCTACAAAAACTGGACTATAGAAATTGAAAATAATAGACCAGTTACATCGTCAGTGACGAGCAGTGTATAATAATTTCTTCAAATGGCAGTATCTGAAACGAAGGAAGAATTATTTTTCAATCGATTCCTGCAGTGAAATCATTGAAACTTGGTTTTTCCTAAGTATGAGAGTGAACTGATTATGTGTCAAAATCCAAAAAATGCAAAAAAAATTATATTGATAGAGCCATATCTCGAAAACTGTCCATTTTTGGAGTTTTTGGCAATGGACACTTTTGATCAGTTCATCCAGATCTACACCATACCAGAAATTCGGACAAATTCACGGAAAGCCATTTTCCATAAGAAACGTGCGTGGTACTTTTTGATCGAATCGCAGACTTCCATATGGACCTCACATACGTTCGCAAACATTATGGCTGAACAGGATATTACACCCAAACAATAAATCGAGTAAAAAAAACTGGCATCATACATTTTGCATACGTTGAACTGCGGTTCGAGAGTTCATGCCTCGTTTTCTTCCATCAGGATAATAGATCATCCGTAAACAAATTCAATTTACTTCGGGAATGAGCCTTATTCAAACACATTTGCGCGACTACCTCATAGGAATTGGACGCGGTAGTCCAGCCAATCTGGTTAAAATTATACGTTTCATAGTTCTAGCTGGCACAGATCTCTTTTTTATTATTAAATTAAGTAAATCAGTTTTGATACAACATTATCTGTGTCTCTATCCTGAGAGAATATTCTCATCCTGATATTGAATTTTATCTGGTTATTGGTCAAAGGTGATGAATGTTTGCAAAGAGTTTACCGATTTTCAATAGACTCGGGCCATAATCACAAAACTCGTCCGCCATCTTGGAGCCGCCATGTTGAATTTAAGGAATTTGACAAAAACTCATGATCTTCGACCTCGAAAACCCCCTCATACCAATTTTGAGTCGAAACAGACCATAATCACAAAACGCGTCCGACATATTGGAGCCACATTTTTTATTTTTTTCATAATGTATTGCCACCATAATGTTGACCACCGAATTTCAAGAAGTGGTTGGAACTTTACTTGCAAGATTTGATTACGGACAGACAGACAAACTTCATGAAATGTGGAAAATATTTCATTTTGAATACCATACAATCTCTGTTGAAACTTCTGGTCCTTTTGGTTTCTCAGCCTCTGAATTCTTTGAACATATAGGTCAAAACCTGGGTGCATCAGTGACAGATAATGCTACAGCAAGATCTTTTTGATACAATGAATGAGTATATTGCCATCCAAAGAAGAAATGCTGTAATAATTCCTGGCACTATCTCTTCTTCGCAGTGTTTTGATAAAATTTTCATTCGACCTCATAATTTGCCCCATGCTTCCAATGAAACAGATCTGGTTTCAGTTTCAGGTAAGGGAAAAAACCCTGACAATAATTCTTAGGGCCGGTCTTTGCACCTATAGATAAGTCCCAGATAACTCTATCTATCAGATAAAGATATGTAAACCTTTGAAGTTTATCCGATAGATAGTTATCAGAGACTTTATTGTGAGGTGAAAAGACCGGCCCTAAGTCAGATGATTTGCCATCTTCTGAAGAAAAGAGATCTCAAACTGAAAATATCCCACATATCTTCATCCAATTCAATTCCTAATACGTTTCGCATCTCGCTTCATAGAATATGCTCAACAAAACAACCAGGAATTCATCTCTTATTTGCTAGAAAGAGTGAATGAACATATTTATAGATTTGAGTAACCTAACTATGACTGTAATCGACAATAAACTGAAAGAAAATGGAAGGCCCATGAGGCATGATCGAGAGATCTATCGATGAATTAATTACCCCGATGTTTTTGATAATTTTGTTGCAATATTGAAATGTTGAAATATGATCACTGTTGTGGAAACTTAGATGAGTTCTAGGAACATTCACTCTCCATTCAGTAAAAAACTGGACAATTGAAATTGTCATTTATTATATCACAAGAGCTTAAATTATTTCTAGAATTTTATTGAGGGCACGAATATTTTGAAATTTATCCCGAGTCGCGAAGAGACGAAGGGGAATTTTCTTAAAATGTTCGTGCCTGAAAGAGAATTTCCAGGAATAATTCAAGCTTGCGTGGTATTCGGTAAGAAAATTTCACACCATAATTTGGAGAATAATTATTAATCCAATCTGACATTTTGGATTAATTTCACTGCTTGTCAAGTCCACCATGTTTCGTTAAATAAAAAATATTGCCAACTTTAGTTACACCAAATGCTAAAACTCAGATGGCTATTAGTTCAGTCTATCGCCCTTTCATAATTTTAAGTTACTAAGGGCCGGTCTTTTCACCTATAGATAAGTCCCAGATAACTCTATCTATCATGTAAACCTATGAAGTTTATCCGATAGATAGTTGTCAGAGACTTTATTGTGAGGGGAAAAGACCGGCCCTAAAGGTGGTAGAAATGTATTTTTTGTTAAACTAATCCATAACATTGTTTGTTGTAGTGGGTGGCCGTGATATAGGCGGCCATGCTTTTGACAGATGTGGTTTATATTGGTAAATTACATTGAGTGACTGTATAGTAAAACAGGAAACAGTGTTTCTGTTTAATGAAACTTTATAGCGAATAATAAATAATAACGTTAATTCTTATATAAATTTTGCATTATTCACAGGTATATCTACAATATTTAATGGTTGTAGATCATATGTTTACCTTTTCAACTGTCAAAAAATGTCCATTGTATTGAAATTTCATTATACTAACTCATTATACAATGATATTTATAAATTAAAATTACTTTTCCCTTAGGTTCAATATGATAAGTATACGATATATTTTTCCAGTCTATTAAATGTTGCTTTTCTTTCTAGGTATGGATTTATCATAGTTTCTCTTCTTCCGAATAAGTCTTTTGCGTTGAGATGGGCAACTTTCAGCACGAGCATGTAATTTTGACTCTGGTAAGTGAGACAGCTTTGGGCAGTTCTTCTTGTTGATGGCATAACCGGCAATTGTAAATCAGTTGTTTTCACATGTAAAGGCAATTTTTACATCCAACGTTATAGTGATGTTGAGTTCGGATTTCAAGATTCGTATCTTTATTTGCAAAAGCGAAACACAGATACACTAAAATGTACATAATCATCTACTAGTTGGGCTGTCATATATTTCGAAAGTAAAATGGCTTTTATCAGCCCATGTCATTACTCTCTCATATATGGCATTGTGGTCATTGACAATAAAATTGGCTTCATCCGCATATGTCACTATATGTACCTTCGAAAGACTATGAAGATAGTTCATAAAGTCATTTGCATAGATAAGAAAAAGCAGTGGCCCGAGTATAGATCTATGTGGTACTCCCTATTCACAAGCCAAGGACTGACTGTGAATATCTTGAATTATTACACATTGTAACCTATTCTATAGGTATGGTTTCATAAGTCTTGAGCAACAGCACGGAGTCCAGACTGAAGCATTTTCTGAATCAGTAAATAGTGATCAAACGCCCTAGAAAAGTCATTAAACAAACCAGAAATGTTTACCTTGCTATCCAAGGCTGTTCCTACATGCTCAATGAAATCACATGAAGCCATTTTGGTGTTTTTATCTTGCATGAAACCATATTGGTTTGACGAAAGAAGTTCATTTCTAAGCAAGAATGCTAGTAACTGATTTTAAGTATTCATTACGATAAACTTGGATATACTAGAGAGAATACTGATTCCTCTATAGTTTTCATATTCAATAGATTCGCCTTTTTGGAGCATTGCACGAGTAACGGGTGCAGAATTTAATTTCCAGGGAATACTCCTTTTTCCATAGAGTGATTTATCAGATGGAACAAGGGATAACCTAACTCCTCTAAGCATTTTTAGAAGATTATTCAGGATATAATAATGTCCGTGGTGATTAAAATCTTTCAATTTTCTGACTAATTCAAAAAGATCGTATTCAGTGTTCGGTTGGAAAAAATTAGGTTTGGGCAAAGTACAACTATATTGTCCATAAATTTGAGATCAATTCTGTTTTCCAGTTTAGGTGAAGTATATATTCTATGCAAATGAGACCTAGATGTCATTACTAGAAAGCATTCTTCAAGAGCTTATCGATGAGTTAAATGAAGTGGGGGATAATTCCTTGCAAGAACTCGACCGCCCTTGGCTGTACTATAAGAAAACAAAACGGAAACGTAACGAAATCGAATAGTTTGTTGTTCGCGAGCTGCAACCTCGTGTACTCGACTCACACACCATTATGAAATTGCAGCTAGTACGCAAATAAATTGGTTGCATAGAACATTTATTATGGTCGTGTGCGAGAGGAGAAACAGCCTATTAATCAATTTCAGAGTGGCTGCCGCTGGCCGGCTCGCCAGCAATTTCTACCTGCCCAGCGATGGCATGGCGTGCCACTATTAGAGACATGAGAGGTATACAATTGGGGTGGTACGCGATTTTGGGTGTTCGTTGGAAGATACCTTCACTAAAACTCTAACCATCAAATCAGAATTAAGTAATATCCGTCGTGGCATTAGCCAGGGGAGTAGTTGTTTTCTGTCAGATTTCTGCCTCATATTTTCCGCTTGTTGAAAATATTTGGAGAGAAAGGTTACTTCGACTTATCAAGTAGATACCATGCAGTTAGAATAGGGGTTGGTTGCAAGTCGATCCAAAGAAAAGCAAAAATGGTTACCAAAGAGTTAAGAATTACATCAACTTATGTGACCCACTATATGGTGGAAAACTAACATCAAAAAGGAAAAAATTTATAAAACTATATGGTCCTAATTACGACATTATGGTCCGCATCTAGTGTGGGGACCGCATGTGTTAGGGACCAAAGTATAGAAGATCAAAACAAACCACCAAAATACTGTGGGGTTTAACATTGTTAAAAAAAAATTGTTAAAATTGTTTTTTCCGTTAACCAGCTGTCGTCCCCTTACGAACGGCAGCCCTCAAAAGTCGAAACTTGTGCGAGCCAAGGATTAACGAGGTCTTACCTTTTTACGTGCGATTCCTTGCACGATCCGAGGAGAATATCGAAAGGAGGTCCGTAGGTCACCCATCCAAACCACGGCTACGCATAGCATTGCTTGGCTTCAGATATCGGTGAACCGGCGCTCTCCGTTCGAGCTACTACTTCAAAAGCTTGGAGCTGGCTGGCATTTTTTCATTGATTGAAGTGAGGTAAAAAGTCATTCTTGCATTGATTATCTGATCCTCATACTAAAACCACTTCCGGTCACTTCTTGTTCCAAATAATCGTAAATCGTGGTTGAGATATGGCAAGCAGTATTCGATTCAAACATAAAAGAAATATTGAAAATTATCACGAGGTTAGGATCACACTGCTTTCTTGAACGCTTGGAGCTGAAACTGTTTGAATGATTAGAAACCAACAAAATCTCATGTTGGCCTCGAGAATAATGCAATGTACAACTTTGAACAGATGCTGGTGGACGCCGGCAGCTTTTCAAAAACAATTTTTAAAAAATTCACTAGATTCTACAACAAACTGCTACTTTGTGAGCTATCACTTCATCAATGATCGGGGGAGGACAAAAAGTAATGTTTTCATCGACGACAGTTGTCGGTATACAATTTCTTGTCTTTGCCGACAGACTCTTTCCTGTTTTTAGAACTATGAATGCCACAGCTGAAACTTTGTGATTAATTTTTTTTTTGTAGAACGAGTATCTACAACGCAAAAACAAAATCAATTCGTAAAAATGATTTGTATTTGATAACTACCGAACGAACATAATCAACATTCGCTGGAAATCAAAAAACCAATTTACAGCGACTGTGGTGGAATTAATAATCGAGTGTGGCCGCTTGGCCGCTAACACCCCGTATATTAATTCTTGTGACACAAATTCGACAAAACTTCTCATCATGAAGTGACTGAACTGAACATTTCAGTCGGCTGTTTCCATTACACCCCTATTTCGCCATACATATTATTTTCCCTGCCGCTCCCCGCGAGAGTAAACTACCCCATTGCCGGCCGAGGAGGGTAGAGGGTGAGTTAGCCCGTCGTCAAGCTGTTTATATGCCTCGGTCAGTGACACACACACTTAGGTTCGGTATACCGAGCGTGGTTATGAAATCAGGAATGTTGGAACAAATTTACGATAAGAGGGGGCGGTTCGGTATTTCTAGTTCGGGGGTGTAAGCATCGGGTAACAGTTATTGTATCCCCTGTGTGGGACGTAAATTATTCTAGTGATTTGGGGTCTTGCGGGGCTTTTAGGGCTAACGGGCTATTTCAACCTGCGTTTTGTTCTAAATGTCCAGGAAGTTTCTGCAATTGCTTGGAAGGTTGTTTTTTATGTTCCGAACAAACTCGGTACAAAGTTCAGAATATTCTGGGGAATCGTTGTGACTACCGTTTCATCGATCGGCAGTCACTATATTGTTAATTGAAGATAGTGCGCAGAAACCATCATTTCCAGTTATGATTGAAGTGATTCCAATCATTTCTGAATGATTCGAATACAATTCTCACCAATCTCATCAATCATCAAGCTGGAGATTTTAACATAAATTATACAAACAATGAATCTATTTATCTATCGAAACTCAAATTTCAATTACCATGTCAGAATATTTTGATCTAGTGATGCAAGTAGCACACCTATATGGTAGAATACTGGTACAATATTGTGAACATATTGGCAAGATATCTGAAATGCAATAGTGGCATTTGTTTAGAACAATTATTTAAACAATCAAAGTAAGACATTTTGAAAAATAATTTTCATGTAACTTTAAATAATTAAAATACGAACAAATTGGAATATTAAAAAAAAAATATTTTGAATGGCTTTTTAGATTGTTAATAACAAAGTGGAAAATCAATTTTTTTCACTTTTCGTGAATCGGGATCTTTTTTGAAGCCTTCCAAGAATAGCTTCAAGAAGTGAAACGAATTTGAGGTTTTTATCAAGGTTTGTATATAAATTTGAAACTTGTAAAAACTAATTAATTAACAAAAGCATATGTAATAAAATAATTACGGGATTTTTTTTCATGGAATTGCGTTTATTCAAGTGTCTTAAGAATTTTTTTATTTCCTTATATTGACGTTTAATGGGTAAACATTTTTTTTTATTGTTCAAGGGTCCGTATCAGTCAGCATTCGCTATTGGTATTTTTGCCTCTGAATAAAAATTCTGAATAATGGTGGTAGAGTTCCAAAAGGTGGGAGTTTTTTTAGATAATTTCGTCCTCATTCAGGATCTTTTTTAAAATTTTTGATATTTTCAATATTTTCCGAGATATTTGCAAAAAACCAAATCCCCCCTTTTTTTCCAAATTGTTTATTCATATTTCTTGACACTTAACACTTTTTAAAGCAAGCTCTGAGATTTGTATTCAGAATAAAAATGCGAGAATCATATAGACCAGTTTTTCCGAAAACAATTTTTTTATATTAAATGAATTTTTTATTTTAGAAACTGTGTGTTTTCTTCATGAATATAGATAAAGGTTCACGGAAGTCAACAGGAAAAGACAAACTCGCAATGAAAAACAACTTTTCCTCCCTTTTCCTGTTTTATCTCTTACGAGATGATCACAGATTTATAGAAGTAAACACAACTACTCCAAAACAAACTTGAAAAGATAAATCAATTATTACTTTCCCAATATAGATTTATAATCACACACAGATTCCTAATCACATAAAGATTGTTCTGAAGATTTGTAATTCTGAATTTTTAATTGTTATGATAATACTTGTCAGATTTGAAACAAAAATCGTGAGCGCATACTTGAGAAAATAATAAGGACTGTAGGGAGTAGGAGAAGTTGTAGTTGAAAACATTCACAGTTCATATTATTCGCAGTCCAAAGGCATACCGACTATTGAACAGTTATTTTTTTTTATTGCTAGATGATCGAAATATTGCTATCCTTGTCTCATCTTTTCTTGTTCTTGCGAACAATTTTCCTTTGAGTGGAGTCGGGAAAAACATTATTTTTGCATCTCTAATTATCTGATTCATATCCCAAATACGGGTTGGAAATAATATACAAACTCGGGAAAAAATCAGAATTTTATCCATGAATTTGTATTTCACATACTTAGATCAGGCACTTTTTCTTTAATTTGAATCAGGCAAAATGTCCGGCAGCTTTTGAAAAAGAAATTACTACTTAAAAAATATTAAAATAAAAAGAAAAATCACAAGATTTTGCACCAAACTGCTACTATCTAATCTAGCACTTCATCAATGATCGGGAGAAGATAAAAAGTAATTTTTTCATCAATGATAGTTCAGTATACAACTTCCTCTCTTTGCCGGTCGGCTCCTTCTTGTTTTCAGTAATCTAAATGCCACAACTGAAACTTTGTGAATCAAAATCTCATATTTTGTTGTTCTTGCGAACTTGGAATTTTTCAATAGTTTGCAGATGTGAAACTTCGGTTTCATCTACAGACTTGTTCATTAATTATTTTACTTTTTTCCACCATTCATCTCAGAAGAATAATTTCATCATCAATTGATAATTTTCATTTTTCCCCTCATCCTACGCCCCTGCTATTTTCCGTTCGGTTCACTTTTTTCTCATTAGCAAGCGGCCGGAATGAATACCACTTTCCGGTTAGCGTTTGTTATATTTTTCAAACCGCCGTTAATTGCGTTTGTGCGCCTTTGCCTTTGATACACAAATATTTAATTTCGGCAAGACATTTTTCGATTATTCCGGTAAAAGACTCTTAATTGAACGTTAAATGGCGGAAGAATTGCCAGCGGAATCCGCGCCGTTTTGGACCCTTAATTGGGAAATTGTTTGGTCGCCGGAGTCATCATGAATTTTATTTTATTATAAAAATCAACCTCAGTCAGATATTTGTGTATCCGTTCAATTCAAATGAGCATTTTGCAAGTTAAAATCTCTACTAAACATTGTAACCGAAATAAGTTGGAATTCGGCTGTGTTAAACTGCTTGACAAACTGAAAAAATATTCTCGAATTCAATGAAAATATCATGAGTTACTCCGGACAGGTAATAGGACACTCACAAGACTTCTAAGAGCTCCATAGAAGCTTAACAATTGCACATTATTGTTGTGCCTACATCAAAAGTTGATTTTTTATCAACATAGTTAAAAGCCAGGAAAAAGGTAACACATTATACATTGGAAACTATTACTAGTCAACAAAAGTACAAAGGTTAAAAGGTATAAAGGTATCATCAGTCGATGTCACTGACATAATAACAATAATTATAATGATAATTTTCATTCATTTCATTGCCAATTAAAGATATAAATTATGAATAGATATCAGGTATTTCAAAATGTCCGGTTGATTTTTTTCTTGGTACTCCCTGTGTCATGTTCAGGTTCACTTTAGCCAATAGCTAGACTGTGACTCTAAACTTGAGAACTCAGGTCATTTTGAAATATAAAACTCAAGTTTGTGTAATTGATGACTTGTTTATTTTGTGGAAATTCATGATCACTTTAATGAAACGAAAGAAACACAATTTTTGCCTTATTTCCACTAGTTTTTAATATTTACGATCGGTTTCGGGCTTTATCTCATTATCATGTATAAAAACTAACTTAGTTAGTTAGTTAGTTTTTATACTTGATAATGGGATAAAGTCGTAAATATAAAAAACTAGTGACAAAAATTGTTTTTCTTTCGTTTCATTAAAGTGATAAAACTCAAAGAAGATATTTATAATAAAAAAACACTATAATTAAAATAATATAATGTTAATTTGTTTTTGAAATTTTTTATGTGAATTTCTGTTTTAAAATGTATTTGTTCAGGATTGTATGAATTTTGTTCCACATACAGGTTGTAATCTAACCTCTTGAACTCCAGTGAAGGAGTTGTGCATAAAGTCATGTTAGAACAAATGGCAGGGGTGAAAAATGCGAAAAAAATTGTTTGAGAGTTTAGAAATTTTGTGAAATATGGGACTCTCTAGACTGCTGTAAACGAAATCTTAATTTGGTTCGACATTCGATGTCTTTCCTTCACCGGCAATTGCCTTTTCTGGTCTGGAAGGATGGCGGACAGAGGCTGCCAAATTATCGACCCACATTTCACAAAATTTTAATACTCTCATAAATTTTTTCGCATTTCTACACCAGCCATTCGTTCTAACATGCCTTTATACACCCCTCCTTCACGGGAGTGCAAGAAGTAAGATAACACCCTGTATAAAAAACATTGCGTCCAATCGATCTTTGAGTCTTGGGGAGAACTACATTTCAAATTCAATTCAAATTCAAAGTGTAAGATATGACGTTTGTGGTATGGTTGAACTCAGAAAAATATGGGCTTCAAATTTTTGTCATAAAAATATACCCTTTCAATTAAAAAAAAATATCGAAAGTCGGTGTGGGAAAAAATTATTTTTTTCTGAAGAAAGGTGGAGAACTGAAAGACAAAATCGACCTGTTCGAGTTTTACTTCCGAAAATAATCAACTCGTAAGATAAGAGAGCTTTTCCACACTCTATGAACGCACTGTATAATCCATTTTCATTGTTTCACATTGATTATTGTGTGCCCGAACTGTGTACTCACAGTGTGTAACATGAATCAATATATTTTATTGATATTGGACATGACTATTTCTTTACTCTAGTCCGAGTAATCCGTGTACAGAATTGAAAGCGAAACCTCTACATATATTTTTATTCCATTGAATTTGTAGTTTATTATTTCAGTAATATTAGTGCTCTGGATTTTCCACCGGCGATAAATCCGTGGAGCTACAGAATATCAAACCCCACATTTCAGTACCATCGAAATCTATTTTATTCCTGTCGAATCCACGACCAACTGAGCTATCGGGTGTGTTACGGGCGTGAAACCTTCTTAAATTTCAACCGTAACAGGATGATCCTTGACAACTCTAATACAAACCTCCCTACTAGAGTACAGATTTCTGATTCCCTCGCGCTATTACCTCCGCTAATTATCTCAATGACAAATAACACCCCCTCGAACCACCCCTAGTGGAACCGAACGGGCGCACGTTTTATGGAAGCGGGCGAATGCGAAAAGTTTTAATGAAAGCGAGGAGGCAAGCATATTATGCCGCTCGCGAGAACGAAAAGCCCTCATGAATTATGTAAAACGCATCCGAAGTCACACTCGCACCCACACACACGCACATTAATTAATTGAGCGTGAATGAGACCCGGTGAAGGGTGAACGCGGGCATACCCGATGATTTTCCTTCATCGTTCCGAGAAAGGTTACATTAGCAGAGAGGAGGAGAGTTGGAATAGTTCAAGTTTCCAAAACGACATGCTGCTGAGAGTGACGTTTTCGACTAGGCCCTGACTCAGAGTTGCACACAGGTTGAATTGAAATCGTTATTTCTGTCAACTGGCTGCACTGTTATAGACCGGCAGATAGTGACAGATTTAGGTGCCCCATTTTTGCATACAAGCCTCGAATAGGGTTGAAAAGTACGAGGATGTATTGATATCTAGTTAGCCTAGACCAGTTCCCTGCATAAACAAAATATTGCGTTACCATAGCAACGAACAATAACTTATTAGAAGTGTCAGTGTGAAGTTTGTTGTCAAAAAAGTAAACCAGAGTTACGAAATAAATTAAAAGAAAAAATATGTCCACAGAAATTGTGAAAATCCAAAAATTGGAGTATCGAGCCATCATCAAGTACCTGTATTTAAAACGGTTGAGAGGTAAGCTGATTTACGAAGATATGCTTAATACCCTTGGTGATCAATGTCCTTCGTATGCGACCGTGAAAAATTGGACTGCAAGCTTCAAAAGAGGTAAATTTTCCATTGAAGATGATGACCGATCGGGAAGGCCAGTTTCTGTGTCAGTCCCCGAAAATACATACATACATACATACATGCATACATGTTTATTCATATAAAATCACAAGAATTTTACAATTGTCACAGGAATACAACACAATATTAAAAATATTAAGGTATAAAAATAATTCATTAAAATTGCAATTTTAGTTTTAGTTTTGTACCTGAGAAAGAAACAAATAAAGATGAAATAGAGAAATCAAAAATTAGAGAAATGTCCACTCTATGATTCAGAAAATTAAATATTCAACAAATTAAATATTCAACTCGCATGTACAGGAGGGCATATGTAAGAGGAACTCCTCAATTGTATAGAAACAATGTATAATTAATATGTCATGGATTTTTTTCTTAAATGTATTGTAAGTTAAATCTTTGTAGCGGTGAGGTAAGGCATTATAGAGCTTAACGCTTATATATTTATATGTATCTTGTGTTTTCTTTATTCTGCAGAAAGGTATGCAGATGTTGTCGCTGTTTCTAGTTGAGTATTTGTGTATATCATTGTGTCTAGTTATACCTTCAGTAAAACATCTTTTATGAATGAATAAGAGGCACTCCAATATGTAGCAACAAGGCAGTGGCAAGATTGATAGGATTTTAAATAGAGGTTTACAATGCGTTCTAGAGCCGCTGAAACGCATAATACGTATCACCTTCTTTTGTGCAATAAATACTTTTTCTTTGTTAGTACAGTTTCCCCAGATTATCAGTCCGTAAGTTAATATGCTATGGAATAAAGAGAAATAGGCCATTCTTAGGTGTTGGTTGTCTAACTGGTACCTTAATTGTCTTATACCAAATGTCGCTTTAGCTAGGCGCTTGCACAGATCTTGAGTGTGGAATTCAAAGTCTAACTTTGGGTCTAAATAGACACCCAAGAGCTTAACTGGTTCGATGTAATACCTGGTTGTTGTAGAAAAGCTTATGTTTTGGGTTTTTTTTCATTGAGAGTCATAGAGTTTATGCAAAACCAGTCTTTGGATATGACCTCAGCCTGTTCTAGGTTACTGATTGTTTCTTGGGAAGTTTTTCCAGTGGATAGGTAAGTTGCATCGTCAGCATAAAGGACTGCTTTCACAGTTTGTCCTAGATTGTTAGGTAAGTCATTGAAGTAGATTATAAAAAATAACGGTCCAAGTACGGATCCCTGTGGGACACCATACTGCACCGTATGAGTGTCAGAGCTTTGTTTACCACACAATATCGATGCAGTTCATGACATGATTTTAACAGACCGTCGAATTGGGCTAAAACGGATATCTGAAGCACTGAATATTTCATACGAACGCGTTCATCATATAATTCACGTCAATTTGGACATGAGAAAAATTGCTGCAAAATGGATCCCCAAATGTTTGAATGTTGACCAAAAGCGTGCAAGGGTAGTAGCATCGCGTTCGATCTGTGCTCGATTTGAAAACGATGTAGACTTCTTAAACCGAATTGTTACTATGGATGAGACGTGGGTACATTTCTACGATCCAGAAACAAAGCAACAATCGATGGAATGGCGACACTCCGGTTCTCCAAGACCTGAGAAGTTTCGTGTCCAAAAATCTGTTGGAAAAGTTCTTGCTTCAGTTTTTTGGGATTGCCATGGAGTAATCATGATTGATTTTTAGGATAAGGGTAGAACAATAACCGGAGATTACAATTCGACATTACTGACCACTCCACGGGAAAAAATTAAAGAGAAAAGACGCGGAAAGATATCCAAAGGTGTTTTGTTTTTGCAGGACAACGCCCCTGCATACAAATCTCATGTTGTCGTGATTTAGGGTTTGAATTACTAGAACACCCCCCTTATTCACCAGATTTGGCTGCGTCCGACTATCATCTCGTTCCTCAACTGAAAAAAGTTTAAAAAGTCGTAAATTTTTTTCCAACGAGGAGGTAGTAATGCTGTGGAGGTCTGGTTTGCAGAGCAAGAAGGAACATTTTTTTTTTAAAGGTCTAGAGACGTTGCAGGTTCACTGTAATAAATGTATCGAATTAAGAGGAGAATATGATGAGTAATAAAATATTTTGACATTGAAATTTTGTTTGGTTCTATAGTAGGCTAAGATTTTTTCAATATATATTCGTAAAGTAGCTATTATTTATACGAGCATGGTGTAGATTCAGCCAGTAACGGTTAATTTTATACTGTTTTTATCCAAAGCTCCTTAGATGTCAGGAAATATGGCTAGCACAATTTCCTTGTCGGAGAGGTATTGGGTGATTTTCCTATATAACGTGGTTTTGTAATGTAATAAGCCACCCGCCTGATCTGTCCGTCCAACACCCTCTCAAGTCCTGTCAAATGGAACAATGTTAGGCCAATTGGTCTGACCGACTTCGGATGTAGGTCTGTGCAAACCACTTTTGGTATGTATACGAACCTTATCGCCAGCCAACTGGGTGATATATAGTTTCATTCCAAACTATACGAAAATAAGGACAGGAAATATCTCGGAACTCAAGAGTACTAGAGAATCGTAATTTTGAGGTTGAGAATTAAAGCAATTGTTGTAGCTTTTTTTGATATTATTTTCCCCAATGAGATCTTTGTTTTCGGTCACGTGACATCGGATTCAAGATTATTAGTAGGACAACCTGAATATTTTGGCATTTCTATGTTTCTCCCGATAAAACGATTCCAACGAACTATCTATCACACTTGTGATTTACAATGATCAAGAATTACAGGTACTGAGGTACTTTAATATCCTGTATCCCACGGCGTTCTTTAATGAAATATAGATGATTATTATAATTTTTCCGTTTTTTAATCATCACATAAAATATAGGACTTCCCAAATACACAGGGTGACCCTAAACCTAAATAATTTGGCAATTGCTCGTTTCAGACGTCGTGGGACAGAGGATACTGAAGAACCTGTATTTTTTAAATTGATCGATTTAGACCACAAGTGTGATAGTTCTTTGAAAATGTTTTGTCGGGAGGAACATAAAAATTCCAAACTATGCAAGTTGTCCCATTAATAATTTTGAATCTGATGCCGCGTGACCGAAAATAAAAAGCTCATTGGACAACATTATATTAAAAAAATCTGCACCAATTGCAGAACCCCAAAATTACAATTCTGCACTACTTTCGAGTTCCGAGATATTTCCTGTCCTAATCTTCGTGGGACACCCTGTATAAAAAAATACTTTTTTTAAAGAGGAATGAGGATGGATAAGAGTAATTCCAGTCTATTTTGGAGCAGAGTTGGAGATTTGGAGAGTTGGAATGATTCAATTGCCCATTCAGCTGCTGGTTGTCGGTCATTTTTTGGTCGGAAGAACTACTTGTTTTATAGTTTTCTCCACTATCAACAAACCACGACGCTGAATTGACTGAGTGAAACTCATTTGAACGAAATGATGTTGAACAATGCATGGAAAAAGTTTCATACAGTCTATCACAGAACAAGGTACATTTCATTCGAAGTGACGATAACAAAGAAACCTTGAGAAAAATTGTACAGAGCCTTGTGACTTCTGTTGCAAAAATTCTCCGCTGAATTTTCAAATGAAATAATGGAAGACACTATTAATTTTTTGAACAGCTCACAGTCCTTATTTCGTAAAAGAAGACATATTAGAAAACTTGCAGGAAACCAGGTAAAATTGCCATTTCCCATCGTAATGAAACTTCCAGCTTTTTAATAACCTTAACTGAACCCCCACAACTCGACCGTTCACCCTTGCACCGTCAGTCTCATCAAGTCGCATGCACTTTTACGTATTATGAATTCGACGAGAGTTATGATGATGTAGCGGCTAGTGCCTCCGGGGACAGCGAAGGGGTTCGGACGCAAACGCAACGAGGGCTATGGACGAATGGAAGTTCAAGTAGAACGTCCGTTTAATATACGTCGATGCCATCTCCCTTCGGAATGATACGGGATAATCAAATTAGCATTCGAGGCAAACACAAGGAAATGCGAGGCCGGATTGGTCGGACGGTGCCATCGAGGCCGATTTCATAGCAAACGGTTGTACTAGATCGCTAATGAGATGGTTGGGAAACTGAACTGCGGAATGAGAGTTTTCCGTAGAATTAATAGTGGATGTGAAGTATCTCAAACAAGAAGTGTGATTTTTCAGATTAAATATAGAAAATCACGTGAACGACATTTATTTCCCAGCGAAAATTTAATCTAATTATTAATTATTAATTTTCTTCATCTGTCAAAATTCATTCGCTGATAAACCCGCTTCGTCCATTTGGCGAATAAACTGCACGGTCCTTCTTCACAATTGCAACACATTTCACAAGTCGTGTGACCTATTGCGGTAAATAAATCTAGCACGCGCTAGGCGTCCAATTCAAATTTGGTGTTTTGAAATTTTTTTGTAGTTATACATTGATATTGTTATGAAAATGGAGAGAAGTGTAAATGAGAAAAATATAACTGAAAAAATAATAAAATCAGTCTCAAGTAATACTCTGCGTACCAAAACATCAGTATGGACTCAGTTTGAGCTGTTTTGCTGCAGCAGGAACAATCAAATTTCAGAAGATACTACAAATAAAGAGTTAGCAAATAAATTACATGACTGGGCCGTAAAAATGCGGAAGTTGAATGGCGGAGATTACAAATAAATAATTATGATCACTAATTTTTCTAAAATAATTATGTACGTTGTGAAATAAATGTTATTGGTTAGTTGACATATTTGAGAAATAATCTGATCAAATATTACCCGACCGTCGTTTATCAAATCGAATAAATTTTGGAATTTTCACTCAACCATTTTTGTTTTAGGAAATTCATCTGGTTACATTCGAAGATTTATGTTCAAATAATGAGACCCCTCGAGCTTAAAATCTCTCGGGTTTCATTCAGAGCATGAAACTCCGAATTCAACATACCAAGGGAGGAAAATCATGCTTTTCCTCCCGCGGATAGTTTGATGCCCGACGCGTAGCGGAGGGCATTAATATCCGCGGGAGGAAAAACATTTTCCTCCTGAGGTATGCATATAGTTTTTTCTACTACCTTTTAGGTCGTCATATTTATAAAGTATGTATCCGAAATTCGTTCACTTTATTAGCTAGTTTTACCAAGTTATAATATGAAAGACAAAATTATTCTTTCCATAAATAACTATTCTGTCACAGGAGGCCAGGTCTGGATAGTGAGGTGGATAAGACAGTAAGTCGTAATGAAATTCTAAAAATTCAGTGGCTGCATTACTGACGTATTATCTAGCAGATTGGCATAGTGGAACGTGATCGAACTTGAAGTTCTCTTTTATTTGGAGTATCTGCCTAGTCACGTCGGCTCGAAGTTCCTGAAAAATTGAAAACAACGAGTCGTTAGAATATTCAATCCGACACACCCTCGTCAAAAGAGTTCTGTTGTTGAGGCCTTCCCGGCCGTTCGGCGAGTTCGACCGGAAAACTCGGGTCCCGACTTTTCCTTGCGAGCGATACATAAATAACGGCCGACCCCGAAATTGAACTCTCGTATTTGCGGTGCGTAAGATAATTATGAAAGGGAATTCGTTGCTGATGACGAGCCACACGCGCTCGTACGCTCCGAATTCGGAATTCTGTGCGGCCGGCGTGCCGAACACGACTTTCTGACAGCCGTAATTATGTTCGGGAATAATTCGTGCGTTAATCAGGAAGGCGATTCGTTTTCGCGTAGCGTTTTTCTTTTTTCAGTTTTCGCAGCGGCGCGCTCTGATCGAAAATGCTACATGCTCGAGTGGTATCTATCGGAGTATTATGGCTAAGAGATTATATAGAAACGAACAATAAGCTACTGAGAATATCCAGCATCGTCAAACTAAATTTGTGTACGAATTGAATTCGCTGATCTCCTAAATTTCAAAATGTGTGCCATAGAAATCTTCATATCCCAAATCTATCGAATTATATATTTGTTTAATTTTCACATATTGGTTTTCGCCTGTATTCAGTTATGAAAATTCGGGTTTCAGAGGTGTTCTCCCACAGACATTTTACTCACTGACACAATCTGACAACGTTGGACTCGTGGAGGCATTTGTCGATTGACTACTGTCAAGTCACTAATGTCATTCAATGTACGATCTGTCAGAACTCTTACTGTTGATGAAAAAGGCATTGCTGATATTATATTTACTAGTTGAATGGAATGGCGACCGTTGAATATGATTTCCGGTGTTGAGTTAGCGGGAATTCGGTCGAAATGTTGAAGAAAACCAGTTGTTAAATTGTCGACGTTTCAAAACTTTATTGTTTCATCTTCAGGACTCTGAAGTATAAACAAAAACATATATATTAAAATGGTATTCTAAACAGTGATTTTGATTGGAACAAAATAAATGATGTAAAATAACAATCGTTGAAAAATAAAACGCTTCAGACACTCAACAGAAAACAACATTAAAGGTTACTTACATTTAAGGTGGCTTTCCGGGTTTAAAAAGGGTGGAATAAATAGATTCGACATGAAGTATAAATAACTACACAGGTTCATGAAAGACTTTGACACATACACGATCGAAGACATGAACAAACTGAACTGTCGTTGAATCGTTTCTTTATATTGTAAAAAAGGCTCGTGCAAGAAATGTATATCGGGATTGGAAAAAGTTGCTTGCTAATGATTCGGAATTAATGTTTGATTCTTCCTATTAGATTGAAATATGAGTTGTTTAAATTTTCTATATCCGATCTTTTGTTAACACATTTTGTTCCGTGTTTTGTTACATCAATCATTTCGTTAAAAAGTATTTTTTTCAGTGTTGTTTGTTGTCCTAAAATACTAACAAAATTGAAGTTAAAAGTATGGAGTGATGACTTACAATGTTGTGCCAGGCTAGTGGGATATTTTATTGTTTTCAGCGGATTGTGTATATTTTTACAGTCTCTGCTGTGTTCAGTCATCCTTTGTTTTAGATACCTTCCTGTTTGTCCTATGTACACTTTCTCACACTCAGCACATGGTATTTTGTAAATGATATTGGATTTCAGGTCTTTTGGTGTTTTGGTTTTGAGTCTTGTGAAAAATTGATTTACCACATGTAACAGGTCTGACACCCCAAATGCGCAAAGTTTTAGAAAATGAAAATCTATGAGTCAGCATGAAATGTGAAACACAGTCAAAAATATAACCCACAGCATCATCATCATAACCTGTTCTAGCAGCCCCATAAATTATCCTTAAATGGAAGTAAAGGATATTCATGCCATCAGAATAAGTTATCATTATATAATCTACGGGTGGCAAATTTCTACTGCTAGTTTAAAAAAATGTGAAAGTAATCTTCCAATAACAATTTCACTGTTGTCAGATTAATATCAGTACCATCAACTTAGGTCAACAAAAGATACTAGAATCTAGTGAAGACATTCTACGTCACAAGAGTGTACATATTCTGATTTTTCCTATGTTTCAAATGCTCTAATTTTTTATAACTGAATGTTGAGTTGAATCTTTCACAAGGCGGGGAGCTAATGCATAGTAGTTTCTGAAAATAACCTTCATTTCGATTTTGGAGTTTTAGGAAAATAGCGAATTACGAGGATGCAAACAAAATTTGAATGTCGAAATATTCTATTATACATCATACTCTCCTCTCAATTTAACACATTTACGTAAACCACCGTACATGAAAATGAATCATATCAAGCCAAAAAACATTACCGAAAGTAATAATAATGTTGTCGCCCCTTGGGATGCTAAAATCATGAGAATACGTTTTTCCAGTTTTTTACCATCTAGACGCCTTTGACTGTCACTTGCGTACTTTGACGTTTCACATAAATTCAATCAAAATAAATTAAACGTCAGTGTGAATCAAATTCTTGAATCAAGAGATAAAACTGTTAAATGAATTAGTATATTTTTACTACTTGAGTTTTTTATCAAATTAAATCTATATTTACAAAATTAAAGATTTTTGTTATACCAACTTTCCTACTTTTTTTTTGGTTGACATATCAGTTTTGTGTCACACAGGTGACCTCGGATTTTGTAGGAATTGAAAAATAATAATGGCTCTGGTGCCGAAAAGTTTATCAAATTCACAAAATATAGAAAAATTGTATCAAGAAAATGTATTTGGAATCCAACGAGGACACCATATACCAATTTTGAGTCAGATTGAAACAGTTCCAAAAATATTGTTTCATTCCTTTACCCTTTCATAAAACATCCTTGTTTTATCTGAAAATAGCAATAACCTGACTCATCTAAGTTTGTGTCAAAATTAATTTAATATTATTGAAATAGACATTTTGCAGGAAATTAATTTTAAAAAATATTCAGTTTTATCACTAGGTGCTGTTATGCCTTGTAACTTGATGCATATGAGCTTATTCAATAATTTCAACCCGTGAATAAAATATGAGTCAACCAATATTTTTAATTACTTCATAATACATTATCATTCCATCCTTAATAAATTTAACATCGGATAGTAAATTTGAATTTCAAAAACTTGGCTAAGGCAACATTTCTTGTACTACATTTATTATAACTTGCTACTTGAAGACAAGTGTATTTAAAAAAGAAAAGTATTATTTTCTGACGAAGCAAATAGTGTCGTCTGTTGTCATAATTGGAGATGATGGATAAATCATAATCCTCATTTCATTATTGAAGCCAAGGATCAATTGGGTTCCAACGTAAATGTATTGTGTGGAATTTTAAATCAGCGAATTATAAGTCCATTCTTTTTTGGACAAAATTCAGAAGGCGAACGGTATTTGAACTTTTTACGGACCGAGATATCTATATTTATCGACAACCGACCATTACAAGAGCAAATATGTATATTTCTTCAACAAGATGCGGCTTCTATTCATTCTACGATTGAAGTGTGTGAGTGGTTCAGCAATGAGTTTAGTGGTCAGTGGATTTAGGTCGATATTCAGGTAATCATTGGCCTGCTAGGTCTCCAGACCTAACGACGTGTGATTTCTTTTGATGGGGTTACCTCAAAAGCAATAATTATAAACAACGCCTATTTCGAAATGTAAAACATTCAGAAATTTGTATAAGGAATAGTGCAGCACTGATCAACAAAACGATGTTGAAAAATATTCAACATACTTTTCAAACGTTAATATTTTGAAAACAATCGAATTCAGAATAAAATGAATCCGAGAAAACTGTTGAGAATTATTAGCAGAGTCCAGAAAATAATATACCAAGTATTCAATTCAAAAAAATTATTGAAGATGGCCCACAGCCTCCTTTTTAAACCTTTCAGCTGTGAGTTTTCTATGAAGAAGTATTTTTTTATCTCCCTTTCGAACCCTCAAAATTTTGTTGCGATATACCAGGTGGTGGAAAAATTAGAAGGGGGAACAGACTTTAGATGGGCACTGCATATGGGGTATATAATAAACTACTTGAGGAAGTCAGTCATTTGAATGCTTACTATTTCAGAACCGAAATCAAATGATTTCTGAATATTTGTTTCTTTTTAGTGAAAGAATATATGAATTGTAATATTCACAATTACTCTTTGATGGCGAAGACGCTCTTCTTTTTCAATTACAAATTATGTTTTCGTGTTTTATGATTCATTTATACATCTGATGATTATTTGAGCTTTAAAATGGTATAAATTTTCTTATATTTACATCTTTATTTAATTGTATGTCTTTTAACTTAATGTCATTTTAAGATTTATATAACACTTTTGTATGTTTTCTGATTTTAGGTATCATCCAAAATGCAACCTGACATGCTATAAATGTAAATTGGTATGTAAAATTTGAATGGACTATCTGTGTATCTTTCTATTTATCTATCTATAAAAGAAAGGGAAGATAGTGAGTATATGTAGAGCATAATCCGAAGCAATCATTCATAAATCAGAAGAGATTCTTCACGAATCTTTGTTGTTCTATCCCCCCTCCTCCACCTTTCACGTATCGCCAAAGAACGCATTTTCGTCGAGCCGAAGAGGCAATTAAAGCCAGTAACGTACGGCGTAATCTAATGACATCCGACTGGCCTCATTATCGAATTATCGAAACCGAAGGTGCGTCTGGAAGCGGGGAATGATTCGATTAGAGAGGCAAAAGTAACACGCCACTGCCTTCGACCCCAAATAATTATCATCCTCACGGTCGACCTCCGATTTCGGAACTTATTAAAGTTACATTAGGACCCACTAGTTGGTGGAGGATCGGGCGCATGGTTGACGTGTCGCAAATTGAGTAATAATATTAGGGATAGAAAAAAAAATTGATTACAAAGTCGAAGAATTTGCGTAATTGGAATGTTTTTTTCATTTACTGGCACACCGAATAAACGAAAATTCCTCAACTTAATCTTCATCAACATAATTAAATATAATTCATAGATTTTTTGGTGATTTTAGATTTTAGAAAACCTCAATTTGAATATGAAACATATAATAGATAGTAGATGAATCTAATAGGAAACTATTGAATACCAACATTTAAAGAGTCGAATGCCTTAGATAAAGTGCAGCTACTAAGGACCCCGTAAGCAAGCAAGAACCAAACATTTTTGACAGATTCAAGATAAAAGACTATCAAATTAACGTTTTTAGCTATCAGTATTAGTTCTTTCTGCCATGAACATATCGATTGTTCCAATGAATCGATGGTCTCAAAACTGGATAAAACCTTGGCTCAGGATGTTCTAAGAGTCGCTCATAATAAGTCTGCGGACAGAATTTGAAAATTCACGTGGGGATGCAAACATATATACCAAACACATCAAGAATAACACCATCTGATCAACCCTCTTTCAACAGGAACTCTTGAAGCAACAAACAATATGTGTAAGGAGACAATCGAATCTTCGAAAGAGGATTACGCCAAAATAGGGTCAAAACTCGTCCAATTTCCTAGAATCCCGCTCGTTTTGTCGATTGGCGAAAGAAAATAAGATCGCAGCGCCACCTATAGCAAGACTTTGAACTACGTATCACGGACAAAGGTTTTTGACTTTACACGTGTTTATATGGCGTTTTGACGATCTGTACTCCTATTTTCAAACAATTTGTGAAAATTTGTGATTTCTCTAACTAAAAAGTGATTGTGTTTCTATTGAAAGACTCTAAAGAACGTTTCAGTCAGGTGATTTAAAGGAATTTCATCTCCGATTAGTTTTGAATGATTCTGCAATTCAAAGTTGCATGGCGTTTTGATGATCTGTTCTTCTATTTTCAAACAATTTGTGAAAATTTGTGATTTCTATAACTGAAAAGTTATTGTGTTTCTATTAAATGACTTGAACGATAGTTTCAGTGTAGTTTACAAATATTTTACGTGTTTTTTGAAGTCATGATTTGTGAGTTATTGATCTGATTCATTCAGTTGATTAAGGATATTTCCATACTAGTTTTCTGTTTCTGTTCGTATTTTTTTGGTTTATACTGTTGATGAACTGCCAAATATGGGAAAACACAATCCTAGTTGTTCAGTCCCAGGATACAGGACATATGGCAAGAAGGAAAATGTGGGATATCACAAATTTCCCCCAAAAATAAAAGCAAGGTTAAAAAATCACCAATTGGTTCGACCAGATTAAAGAAATTGACCAAAGGAAAGCATGGATTTTGAAACTGAAAATTGGCAAGCTAAATAATATCGAAGTATATGCTTGTTTGACAAACAGACTGATGAATGAATCAGATCAATAATTGATCGCAAATCATGACCTCCAAAAGCAAGTAAAATATTTGTAAACTACACTTAAACTATCGTTCAAGTCTTTTAATAGAAACACAATAACTTTCCAGTTAAAGAAATAACAAATTTTCACAAATTGTTTGAAAATAGTAGAACAGATCATCAAAACGCCATACAACCTTGAATTGCAGAAGCATTCAAAACTAATCAGAGATGAAATACCTTTGAATCACCCTACTGAAACGTTCTTTAGAGTCTTTCAATAGAAACACAGTCACTTTTTAGTTATAGAAATCACAAATTTTCACAAATTATTTGAAAATAGGAGTACAGATCGTCAAAATGCCATATAAACACGTGTAAAGTCAAAAACCTTTGTCCGTGATTCGTAGTTCAAAGTCTTGCTATAGGTGGCACTGCGATCTTATTTTCTTTCGCCAATTGCCAAAGCTGTGGAAACAAACTTCACATATAGTTCATTTTCCCCCCTAACCAAGAAACGCTTGAGAAAAAGCCACTATTTTCCCAAACATATTTGCTACAAATTCTACCATGGATTCACTGAGAAAACAACCCCAGAACATCACTCCCAATGACAGCCATATGGCTGAGATTAGTTCACGCCAACGAACTCTCAGACGCTTGGACTTAACACCAAAAAAGCTAGCGGATCTCATGGTATCCCTAGTCAGGGGTTGAGACTACACAAAATACTAAAATATATTTCAGAAATATATATCGAAGGAGACATGATCCATGTGATATTTGGATCCCTGATCTTGAATGAGGGGTTAGACTTCCAAAATACTCATCATTGGTCTCAATATAGCCTACCCTCCAAATGGACCATTTTTTATATTACCGAAACTGGATGAAATCTTGATCATTCGGAGTCGCTGAAAACGAATCTAAACACAATTTGAAAATTGATGTCATTGGCCACAAAATGGCTCTCCCAAATGGCCCATTTATCGATTTTTCCTGGAATATGGGCATACTTTTTTGAGGTTATAACCGACCCTGACTCCATGAATTTTTTAACTCCGAATCGTTATCAGGACAACTGGCGTGAATTTTACATTTAACCCCAGATTTGTTATTAGCGCTTTGAGCTCCATTGTCTCAAAAACTGTCCATTCTTCTATCATTTTTGTTTTTTTTCTTCAAACTATGCATTGAGAATGATATAAACATAACAGTTGTTATAAGCTGTCAAGTTGTTTCTGAGTTTTGAAAATAAGTTCCAGCGAAGATGATCAGCCAAAAGATACATAAGAGACTAAATACGTTTCAATGTATCTTCTTTCTGACAAATCGATAATGCGATATGAAAACAAATATTTGGTGTTCAAATAATTGTTGACAGAACGCGGAGTCAAAAAAGTTTCCGGAGATGCCACCCTGGTACTTTTTTCGTAGTGACCAAGGTAATTAAAACCATCAATATTCCACCAAGTTTCCAAAATTAGTAAAATATAAGTCAGCAGTTAAGCGCCAAACAATATTTGTCCTTTAAAAAATATAAAATTTCATTATTTTTGGCGAATGCTTCGGGTGGAATTTATGTGCATAATGAAGGGCCCTTTTTTCATTATTCATTAGTTTTTTTCTCAGAACAACAATAAATGAAATGTGTTGGTCAAGTGACGGTTTTAAGAATAGAAGTTTATATTATATTTGCATCAAATATGATTGAATACTCAGCATTTTTCAAGTTTTTAACTAACCAACTTTTGATATATGGAATGCAGTCCCTAAACTCTTTCAATTTTAACTACTTAAATAACACACACTGAAACTTTAAGATTCCAGGATTTTTCCTTTCGTAGAAACCGTAACAGAAAAAAAGACTGTAAATTTTGGATTCATACAAGAAGAAAAAATAATCTCATTTGAGAATTGTTTCCGAACTACTCCTCTTCTAGGTATTATACCTATCATGCAATAAACTCACCCTGTATACTCAGACCGTCCCTTCATCTGGTTAATACATCTCATCGGTACCAGAAGGTCGTCGGACAAAAGTCACAACCAGAGGGGAGAACAGAAAATTTCTCTCCGCTCTTCCGGAATAACATCCGATCCAACGAATTTAATTAAGGTCATCATAACTCGCATATGGGTGACGGATTGCGTGATTGTGAAGACGCGTAGTTACCCCCAACCCCAAAGCCAGCTAGGGTAGGCAATTACCCTCGTGGATACAGTGGTATAGCTCAGGGAATGTATCGACAGAATGATAGCCTGAACAGCTTGTGAACCTTGTGGGTTAGTAGTGTTCACCCCAAACCACGAAATGTATATAATTTTTTTCTGAAGAGTATATAATAATAATAATAATCGTCTTTATTTCTTAAAACAAAAATAATACAATAAATCAGTGGCTGATCGCTAGTGGGGCGAGATTTAGCCTAAGCTACTTTTCCATCCAACCCCATAACGATCTTCATCCCGAAGTGTTAGTTTGAACAAGCTAAAAAATTTACAGCCAGTTGAAAAAAAAAAGAACAAGAAGAAACTATGAACCAAATAAGAAAAAATTTAAAGGTTACCCAATAGTTTTTGTCTGAACCATGATTTGAACGCATTTCTGCTTAGGTGTATGACGTCAGGAGGTGAGGAATTGATCGCTTTAATGGAGTTGAATGTGAAACCTTTTTGAAAAAGAGCTGTTGGGTGCTGAGGCATGGCTATGGTGTTTTTATTTCTGATGTTGACAGAATGCATTTGCGAACGGAGCATAAGTTTAGTTTTTATCTCTTCAGGGCTTTCCAACATTTCTTTATGCAAATAAGTGGCCAGATGGAGTTTCCTTCGATTCTCCATGTTGAGCCATTGAGCTCCTTCAATATGACTTACGTGATACAATTGAAGAAAGCCCAAAAATGAATCGAACACAATAGTTTTGAACTTTGTGTATTTTGTTTCAATAGTCAGCAGTAAGGAAAGGTCCATAGAGAAAATCGCAGTACGTAAACTGAGATCAAACTAGGCTCTCCACCAACTGTATTTTCATCTTACTGTTCAGAATCTCTCTATTGCAATATACAATTTTTAGAGAAGTAAACTTTCTTTTGAGTAGATTATTTGTATGATTTTCAAAACTGTGAACATCATCTAATATAAAACCTAGATTTTTTACACTCACACTCACACTCACCTGCTTACCGTCAATATTAACTGTAAAATTTGATTCAATGTAATCATATTGGTAACGAGGGGAAATAATTTGTATTTTTGACTTTGTAGAATTCAATTTCAAATTATGTGCCGAGCTTTTAGCAAAAACAGTGTTAAGATCACGATTGAGACAAATTTGGGCTTGTTGAAGATTATCCAAGGGAAAGGACTCCGCAACAAACCTTATGGAAAATGGCTCTCGGTGAAATTGGCTGAAACTTTGGGATATTATGGAAATTGATGTCCTGATCAAATGTCTCACTGGGCGTAAGGTCAAAAAATGGACAGTTTTTGAGATAATCGAGGTCATAGGCTGTCAAATTGATGTGTTCAGCTATCAGTGGTAAGTACGTAAGCCGTGAACAAATCGCTTGTTAAAACGACTCTGAAGTCCCGAAACTCGATGAAAACTTGGCCAAGTATGTTTTCTGGGTCGCTGATAACAAATCTGGAGTCACCTTTGAAAAATTCACATCATTGGTCCCAATATACCCCCCACCTCTCCATAAATAAGGCCCATTTCCAAATATTCCTGAAAATCGATGAAAACTTGGCCCAGGAAGTTTTCAGGATCGCTGATGACGAATGTTTGGTCAAAATTGGAAAACCCACAGCAGTGGTCTCAATTTGCCCCCCATTCCCCAAAAAAAAACACCGAAAGGGTTAGAGCATACCCCTTTTGGCACTATGATGAGGTGTGGGTGGTCTCAACACCTTCATTTACTCCATTGTTAGTACCCAAACTTTGGCAAAAATACTTTTGGTGGAGTGGAAGATTATGTTCATGCTTCTATATCAACAGATCACAGATATTATCAAAACTCCGATTCATTCTTGAAATTATTGTTGAATGGTTATGACTTTCTCCATCTTATTATAGCTTTTCTTTTTTATAATTACAGGTCTGCTCAATCTGCCAAGTTGAGATTGAAGAACAACACTTTTTGGGTTTGACTCTAATATTCATTCTCGTAGTTTTCATTCAACTAATGTAAACGAAAACGTAAAAATCTAGGAGCCCTGTATCACTTGCGAATCAACAGACGTCAGTAATTCACGAAACCTGTCTTTTTAAGAACCAGAAACATGATTAGTTGAATCTAATGTCGATGACTGCACCAATTTTATTATCCAGGGTTTTTGGGTGATAACCGACTCTGAAAACCTCTGGGCCATGTTTTCATCAAATTCGATAATTCCGAAAAAATGGCTTTCTTAGTGGGCCATATTGGGACCACTGACTTGAATTTTCCTCAGATTTTGACACCAGATTCGTTATCAGCGACCCTGAGTAGCACTTGGGCCAAGTTTTCATCGAGTTTCGAGAATACCAAAAAATTGACATTTTTAGGGGAAGGGGGGTGGGCAAATTGGGACTACTGCTGCGGGTTTTCCAATTTTGACCAAAGATTCGTCATCAGCGACCCTGAAAACTTCCTGGGTCAAGTTTTCATCGATTTTCAGGAATATTTGAAAATGGGCCTCATTTAGGGAGAGTATATTGGGACCATTGATAAGAATTTTTCAAGAGCGACTCCAGATTCGTTAGCAGCGACCCAGAAATCATCCTGGGCCGAGTTTTCATCAAGTTTCGGGACTACAGAGTCGTTTTACCAAGCGATTTGTTCATGGCTTACGTACTTACCACTGATAGCTGAACACATCAATTTGACAGCCTTTGACCTCGATTATCTCAAAAACTGTGCATTTTTTTATCATACGCCCATTGAGACATTTGATCAGGACACCGATTTCTACAATATCCCAAAGTTTCAGCCAATTTCACCGAGAGCCATTTTCCATTAGGTTTGTTGCGGGGTCCTTTGATGACAATCTGTGTATCGTCAGCATATACACACACCCTACAAGTATCTATAATAAAGGACTGAGAATGCTGCCCTGTGGTACCCCTGTGGCAATATTCACATGACCCGTCTGTTTCCCATTCGATAAAAAATTCTGTTTTCGATTACTAAAATATGATTGGATTAATAGTAAAGCATCACTGGAGAAACCATAGGACTTCAATTTAGCAAAGAGTAGATTGTGATTAATGGTATCGAAAGCTTTCGAAAAATCAAGTAGAGCAAGTACGGAATATTCTTTTTTGTCCAATCCTAACACAATATCGTCCAATACATTAACAAGTGAATCAGCAGTACTTCGATTCTTTTGAAAGCCTGTTTGACACGAGGGAATAAGATTAATTTCTCTGGCATACTCAGTAACTTGAACTAGCTTTACTTAAAACTGGAAAAATTATCCCCATTTATAAAAAAAATGTAGTCAAACACTAGAAAACTATAGACCAGTTACAATATCCTCCACATTCTCTAAAATATTTGAATATAGCTATTTGAATAGATTATTATCATTTTGCCAGGACAATAATATATTTTCCCCAAATCAACACGGGTTCTTGAATAAAAAATCTACTAATACAGCAGTATACTCCTACTACCATAAAATTATTGAATATATTGAAGCAGGCGAGTGCCCTGTTGGGATCTTCTGTGATCTTAGCAGGGCATTCGACTGTGTGAATCACTATATTCTTCTGGAGAAACTATATAAATATGGAGTAAGAGGAGGTCCCCTTAACTGGATGAAAACATTTCTTTCCAATAGAAAACAGTTCGTAGTTGTTGACGATAATCCATCTCAATTCGCAACAACAGATATAGGAGTACCTCAGGCTTCGTACTCGGCCCTATACTTTTTATATTATACATCAACGATCTAGATCAGCTTCCTGTTTCAGCACATTTCACGATGTATGCTGATGATACCTCACTTGTTATTTCTCACTCATCAAAGCCTTCCTTGACAGATATGTGCCGTGAAGTACTGAGTGGCCTCAATAATTGGTTTTCAGCTAGTCATTTATACCTTAACGTTGATAAAACGAAAGCGCTAAGATTTCATCATGTGCAAAAAACGTGTGAAGACATAGCGTTAAGAACTAATGAACAGTGTCCTCTAGTCTCAACTAACCTAGAACATACCACATTTTTAGGTCTTCAGATCTGCAGAAATCTGAACTGGAAAGAACACTGTCAAAACCTAGTTTCCAAGTTGAATTCAGTTTCTTTCCAGTTGTTCTGACTATTGATCAGTTGTTGCAGCTCTACTACGCCCAGGTTGAAAGTAGGCTCCGGTATGGAATTATGTTCTGGGGCTTCTCTACTTCGGCTGGTGATGTTTTCATTGCTCAAAAACGAGTTCTCATAAGAGCCCTTGTGTAATTTTAAATTGTGTTTCTCAATTATTTTAATCTACCATGATCATTTTTAATCATATTTTAAAAAAGTTTTGTCATTTTAATATTGTATCAAGAGTGTTGTCCGTTGTGACATATTTCACATAGTACGGCGAGTGAAAGGGACTTATAACCTCACTTTCAGTTCCTGATGAAGAGCCAATAAATGACTTGAAAGCTTGAATAGAAAAAAGAGTACAATTTTTTTCCATACCCTTTTTGACTGCATACCCGAATTTAAAGGATTCTTATTCAACGATATATATCTTTATCGTGTATATGTATTCTTTCCAGTGTTTACATCATTTTGTTTTTAGAATTCAAAAATTTTACCAAAATTTTCAGAATCTTCTTTCATCTTTTGAAAATGGTTTTCAGCTTGGACATCTCTTTAGGTTTTATACATTTCAGGAAGCAAGTTAAATAAACGTGGTGTCATAAATTGAAAACACCTGGTTCCGAGTGGTTTTCAATATTTTTTCAAAATTATCTCATCCTATTCCAAATGACAAGGAATAGAACAGCAAACACCGTTAAAAGTAGCAAAGATTCAAGTTTTCTCTTTCCATATCAAGAAACGTAGTAAACTTCTCCGCTACTATATATTCTACTTCAGGGAAAGATATATGAGTCGTCCTTACGCTCTAAGGGCGCGGCTGCTAATATTAAAATAATATGAATTAATGGAAATTGTTTCTTCTGATAATACGAGATTCGGGAGTGAGAGCTTGTTCTAAATATACTTTCGCGTGGTTATGGCCTGCTTTCCAGTTCATTTCCGTTACATTCAGAGTGGCTTCAAATAACATCCACCGAAAACTTTGTTTCAAACAGAGTATAAAGCTAAAATTTCGAGTTATTCCTGCTTCAGATGTTTCTGTGTTTCTGTTATTACTTGAGGTCGTATTCAATCAACATGAAATATCATGTTCTTAGTGAGATTTTGTCTTTCAGTAAGAACATTTTGGAAATTGAAATATTCCGCTACATTAAATTTTCTAGTGTAATAGAATATTGAGACGCCTCTGGTCGTGGGACCAAATCCATTTCAATAAGAAAGTTGCATCCCACATGTTCCTCTGGGCGATAATACCAAACTTTAGTTACAGAAATGATGGAATTCAAAATTTATGAGGGGCATATTACAAACAATAGATTTTTCGTGAGAATCAGAAAATCCATTCAACTTTGAAGATATTGTAAAATCTGGTAATTTCAGCCTGAATAGCCCAGGGTCGATTGTTTACCATCTGGGTACAACTCGTTTGATGCTATAGATATTCCAGGAACGAAAGGTCGTAAATATATTTCTGACTATTTAATCAATTAATTTTTGTCTTAAATAATACACATATGGAAATAGATCACTCGTTGTAAATGCATGCAAATTATTGTTATTTTAAAAGTAAGAAGGCAGAGTGACATCGGACGGACAAAAGAGAATGTTTGATAGTTTTTTGTCGACCGTTTTCTATCAAAGTGAAACAAAACCACATTCGACGCGAGTCCTAAAATGTACGGGGCGGTCAACCACATGATGTCACGTAATAGGAAAACTTATATGTAATTAATTAGGACTGTAGAATACCAGAATAGGGTTAAGAATGCCAAGACCATTCAAGTAGCGACACCTACCTAATATCTTACAAGTAAAATATTCTGAGGGCGGGATCATCCCCCCTATCTTTGAACGAATTATAGAGTTGAATTGTTGGAGGTCTGAAAACAAGTTTTTAGTTGAAATGTTGTGTTTGAAGCAGTAAGTCGAGTGAAGAATACTCAGGTCAAGGCCTCACCTTGACCGGGACATGTCCGATCAATTTCTCAGAGTTGAAGGGTTTCTTAAGTATGTTATCATTTATTTTGTCAAAGTCTCTAATCAGTTTCACGTATTTAAAGATGGTCTTGGTAAGCTAACATGCTAGATAATATATTGTCAATTAGATTAGGTTTTTGTTTTGAGTTATAAAAAATATTGTTTTCAGTCTGTTCTTATTTAATTATTGAAGTTTCCAGTATTTTGATTTTAATTGTGAAAGTAAATTCTCTATATCCTTTTTTTTCTCGTAAATATTAACATTCTAGTCGCATATTTTTACAGTTTTATAATTTATTTATCTCCGTTTGCCTTAATAAATGAAAAACAGACTATTTCTCGAGTTTCCTTCGTTAGTTAAGTCAATAATTGAACCAAACCAAAATTACTGAATTACTGAAACCAATCAGCTCTGAAAGGGCTGATTAATTAGTGATGCGTTCGATAAGTTAAAGTGTTACCAATCCAGAGCAATGAACCGACGACGGGAGTATTTAGGTGAGTAAAATTCATTGTCATGATTGAGATCACATATGAGGGTTTTATAGCTGAATTAATCTCCACAAAAGTGTTATTCTGTGAAGTTGTGTTAAATGAGAGTATTTTGATCATGATAGAACCAAACATATTATTTCTCTAGCTTAAAGAATTCATACGCTAACGGCCAACCAGCGCGCTGAATTATATGTATGAATAAATAAAGGGATGGGACATTAAGAGTCATTCTAATCTGATATAAAATTAATTAATGGTTCAATCCAAATGATTAAGATTTGCTAATAGGAAAGTTAGTACACTAGAAATATATTGTAATCAGTACCAATATCAAGAAGGTCAAAAAAATGTCTTCCAATTCATCACTAGGACCAAATTGTCATCAAACTAGCATCAACTCCATCAGGAAGAGAAGACTCGCCTCCTGGGGACAACTCCTGGCTGGCTTGAAGCAGAAAATGTCGAATTTATTAAGAATTACAATTTGAAATTCAGAATAAGTAATATAGCTCTTTTATTGGAATTATAAGTAATTTATTCTCAAGTTCACTATGAACAGAAGATTTGATATTCGGTTACTCAATAATTATTGTTATTACACAGTTGAAACTATTTGTTTCAGGATGGTTGATCACGGACTCGTAATTTTTCAGTGGCAATATTTTTCATTAAATTGCCCGGCAATAAAATTCTCATTATGTCAAGTTCACTTCGACAAAAAAAGCTCTTGTGTAATTATAAGTGATAAAAGCTTAGATGAAAGCAAATTGTTCTTTCAGTGTGTGTTGAGGAAAACGTTTTCCATACATTTTCATTTTCTAGACCGAGCTGAAGTTTCAACTTTTGGCATAACTACTTCGCAATAGACCATTTGGACGAGTATGATAAGGAAAAACTACTTTCCTAACTAAAACCTCGACAATTATTTCATAATTTTTTACTCTTTTTCGGCCATAATTATCTGTCGACAGTAACTGTCGCAGCGTGCATCATTGCATGAAACTAACCCAAGACGTAACAATGTAGAATCGTCGACGAATGCTCTTTACGGCGGAGCTATTGCCCGGAATTTATTAATCCTGCAGTCGTAGGATTATTTGTTCCTCGGGAGATATTTCAGATATTTACTGCGTTTGAAGTCGTCAGAACTTAATTGGCTGACTTTTTTATTACCGACGGTTGAGTTCCAGTAATACGGCGACATGTGGAGATGTATTTCATTTCAGAGATTACTTTGTGAACAGCGTTTCCTGAAAATTCCTGCGAAGGCATAATTAATTCGACGAAAACAATTTGGAATTACGTGTACGACATTACCGAGGAATTTGAATGAAAGCTGGAGAGCTCGAGCTTATAATCTCTGTTGTGGAATTCTATCAAACTCATTAATACAAGCCACAAAAGAAATAGACGTTTTTGAAGCAGTTTTTTATAAAGAATCTAAATGTGTCATTGTAACCCTCAAGGCGCTTTTGATGTCAGAGTTACAACACTCAACTTCTTCTTATGGTCGCCAAATTGGATTTTCCAAAAGTATTTCTTTCCTGATTCCGAAAAATAAACAGAATATTGAAGTTCTTTTTTCATAAAACCAACAAAAGTTCGAAGATGAATTTTTTCCGTAATTTAAAAAAAAAACATTTTTTTCGATAAATTCCAGAAATTCGAAAACTGAACGAAATAAAATATCTACAAAATGTTTCCATGAATTTTTTATCTTTCTTTAAAAAAATTTTATTTTTATGGGAATTTTTTGTTCTTTCAATTTTGATGTTTTTAGTTCGGTAACGTTAGATTTGGGGGTATTGTTATAATTGCGTTTTTCTATTCGTATCTCCGAGGTTTTGGTGTTTTAGGGACTATGTAGAATAGATTAAGGAGATCGAAAACGGCATTTTTAATACAGTTACAAAATGGGAAAAAATCACACCTTTGTTTTTGTCTACCTCCATGTTGACTTGCTAATTTTATCTATCTCCGTCTCGACTGTTCCTATTATTTCTTTGAGTAGGTTAGCCACAACACAAAGTTAGCTTTTTGATCCTTCTGTGTTTTCCAGGAGCTTCTCTTTCAGATTCCTTGCGTTCTTCTTTCATACATTTCAAATTTTCCAAAAGTTTTTCTTCCAGATTATTCGAATTTCCTCGACGCTTTTCTCCTATATGGGCTCCTTGAACTTTTTTGAAGTTATTGTTTCAAGCTATTCGAATTTTCTAGAAGTTCATCTTCAAAACTCTTCACAAGTTCTTATTTCAAACTCATCGAATTTTAGTCTAGCTTATTTATTATCGTACCAAAGTCAAGATACTTCGAATAAAAAGGTTTCAGGATCTTCACCCTCTTTGATTTATCCCTCTGCAAGTCTTTCCTGCAGAACGGCCTTCTTACCAGTAGTCTCAAGTTCCTTTCTTTCAATTCCTGTTTCAATTCCGCGACTTTCAATTCTACAATGCGCACATTTCTCGAACACATTTTTGTCTCTTAGAGATATCTGTTTTACACAAAAAGATTATCAGTTCCTTTTATCGGAATTCTAAAACAGTTTACCACGCAAAAACTTGTTTTACTGGCCACCAGTCTATTTTACCGTAATACCGAGCTGGTCCACTACGTAGGTACTATTTATTTCAAAAATCTTAGTTCTGACACCACTGTAACAAATAAAGTCTAAACGGTTTCAAATAATTCATTTATAAACATGAAATCATACTTCTCATTTTTATTCTACTCTACTTGTGTTTCACTGTATAACCCTGCCTCTGTGATGTTGGCGTAATGCTTATATACAGGGTGTTTCTTAAGTACGTGTAGAAAATTCAGGAGATGTTGCTGACGTCGAATTGAGAAGAAAAGTCCCTATAGACACATGTCCGCAAGTCATTTGTTCCCGAGATACAGATCGTCGAATTTGAATTATCATGTTTAAATTTCGCGAATAATTTCCAAAATAATTTTGATATTTGAGTAAAATTTGGTATCTTGAAGTAATTGTCAATGATAAAATCAAATATGATGTTAGTTTTTCTCTTTCGTAGGGGTAGCATCACCAACATGTCTTTTCAGTCATTTGCAATGTCAGTTTTTGGGCGTATATACCTTTAGTATGTTTTGAAAAAATCATTTTGAGTAAAAAAAAATGTTCCTGTTAGAGGTCGCTTCGAGCAACTGTATTCGAGTCATTGGGATCTGAAATAACCGATGCAGGTGATTTTGAATGACAAAATGTTTAAATTCAAAATTAATTTGAGTAGTTGGGGAAACTATTATTCTTTGATTTCATTTAAAAATAGGAATCAGGTGTTATTACAATTTGATACAAATAATATTACCAGTAACTAAGACCAACTTATTAATAAATCTGTTATCAAGAATAATTTTCTGGCCACATTTAAGTATTGATTGTGGTAGACCATCGAAAACACCCTGTATACGGAGATCTCTATCGCGATTGTACTGGAATTTCCAGACCGGTCACGGCTTGTTCGAATGCACAATTCTAGATGGCACGACCGGTTCTAGAAAACTTCGGTTGTCATTCCGAAGCGATGGTTAGCTGAGATATACCAATGAGGCGACAGGTCCTGTCTCAGAACCATTACAATAATTCGTTTACAATTATTGAGAGTTGATAAATGAATAAGCACCAAATAAACTCCGCAAATCATTGATGTCACTTCTCAATTCCAGCATCGCATCAAGGAGACCTATCAGTTCCGACGATACATCGAAACGTGACGATACCACCCCTAGCGTTCCAAACTGAACAACAACCCTTCGGGCCCGCAAACTACACGAGCCCCGACTCGCAAGGGTCGAACTCGAATCCGGTAGCTGGGCAACATCGCAGTTGGACGGACACCAATTACTTGGAATTGTCCTGTCCGAGTAATATACATTTAGAGCGGTTCTATAGTGCCGTTAAAATATTCGGAATTAACCGAATCCAGCGTGGTAGTTAATTCTGGCCGGATGCAACCCGGGGTGAACCGACTCCATAAAAGTTGATTTGATCGAAGTTTCGATGAAAGATAAGATGTGAGCGTGAGCCAGTGGGTGTGTGTGAGAGCAGGACGGAACTGAACCCGGTGGTATAAACACCATATGATGATAACAATAAACATTCATTATATTCCGTTAGATCCAATTACTAAAACAATCCATCAAGCTAAATGTACTTTATTGTCCAAGAAAAACAATTGTATAAATATATATATATATATATATATATATATATATATGAAAACTAAAAGTTCGGGTTGAACCGCGTCTAGAATTTGTTGGAATTCGACGTTTCGGCTCCGATTTTGGAGCCATTTTCAAGAAATTGTTTTTTTTTGTGACTTGACGTCGGGGTCTCAGTCTGCTTGCTCCCCAAGTCTCGTCACTGGCTCTCTCTAAGGTCTCAATCTGCCTACTCCTTCGAGAGAACTGAGGATTTGTGGGTTGAGGAACTGTATTTATAGTTGCTGTAATGACCGTGGGAAATGTGTTGTAGTGAGGTGAACTATTAGCGGCAACTGGGTTGGCACTGGATGAGGTGTGCGTGGGAACTGATATGGCGCGAATTGAGGGGATGCGCGAAATAAGAGGCTTCCAGGTATTGGGAAGTCTACGTCCGTCGTCGCGGGTGTTGAGGCAATTTGGACGCTTCTCAATCTCAAGGGCCTCTCGGATGATCCTAGTTTGCAGAGTTTTGTCGGTGGCAATTGTTTTGGTGTTTTTGAAGTCTATTTTGTGACCTGTGTCTTCTCGATGTTTATAAAGTGCAGAGGTGGAAGATGCCTGTCGGACCGTAAGTTAGTGTTCGTAGACTCTGGAAGTTACCCGCCTGTTAGTCTGGCCAATATAACTTCTTAGACACTCTGAACATGGTATTTTATATATGCCTTGACACAACAAGAGTTGAAAAAACTGAAATCAGCTTTACTCCTAAATGGTCCATCCGCCATCAACTGACACGCCATCCCAAAACGAATGATCTAGAAGACAGTATCCAGCCTCACAAAGCTTTCCTACCATACAACAAAGGTGTTACCGACAAAATCAGCAATATCTTGAGAAAACATGAGATAAAAACAATATTTACCGCCAACAACCAAATATCAAAATTTCTCAGATCTCCCAAGGACACAATACCTAATGATTCTCAAGGCATATATGAAATATACAAATCAGTAAAATGCAAATACCATGTTCAGAGTGTCCAAGAAGTTATATTGACCAGACTAACAGGCGAGTAACTTCCAGTGTCTACGAACACGAACTTGCGGTCCGACAGGCATCTTCCACCTCTGCACTTTATAAACATCGAGAAGACACAGGTCACAAAATAGACTTCAAAAACACCAAAACAACACCCGCGACGACGGACGTAGACTTCCCAATACCTGGAAGCCTCTTATTTCGCGCATCCCCTCAATTCGCGCCAAATCAGTTCCCACGCACACCTCATCCAGTGCCAACCCAGTTCCCGCTAATAGTTCACCTCACGACAACACATTTCCCACGGTAATTACAGCAACTATGGCTCCAAAATCGGAGCCGAAACGTCGAATTCCAACAAATTCTAGACGCGGTTCAACCCGAATTTTTAGTTTTCAAATATCTGACCGCGGAAACGTTTATATATGATATATATGATATATATGATATATATATATATATATATATATATATATATATATATATATATATATATATATATATATATATATATATATATATATATATATATATATATGTTTGCAGATCTCACTACGAGCAACTTTAAAAAAATTTCTTACACATTTTTGAAAAATATCTCTATGTGGGAAGAGTTTCCCAAAATATTATTCCATTACGAAGTTTGGACTCTACATATTTGTTGTTGAAATAGTTGTAATTGTTATTTCCGTCAACCGATTGCACCCCTACGCGCAACCCTCAGAAGTCTTCGAGAGACTTGTGTGAGCTAGGGAAGACGCAGCCCTTACCTCTTAACGTGTGATGCCATACACGAGACCGGTGAATCAGTGGATCGAAGCCACGACCCCACGCATGCGAGGCGAACGTATCACCAGCCGACCACCACGGCCCATATATGCGTGATACGACATTAAAGCAGCATTTTCATTAATATTTACGGAGATTATATATAGAGCATATGTATATTTTCTTACAGATCTCGAGTAAACTGATCTATGTGGAGTTTCCAATCTAAATGATGATCTATTCTCACCCTCAAAAAAGATAGATTGTTGGATGTTTCAACTACGTTGTCAACCAGTATGTTTGGTTTGTTGGTTTGTCTATCAAAATGCAAGATTTGTGTTTTATCCACATTCAACGAAAGATTAATTTCTGAAAAAAAGGTATTCAGCTTTTTCAAATTTTCGTTGACCGTAGCAGCAGCTGACGGGAGGTTATTTTCATTTATGATCATAGACTATCATCTGCACACAATAAACAGCTTGTTTAACTATATCTGGAAGGTCATTCGTATATAGAATGTACAAAAGAGGACCCAAATTAGAACCTTGTGGTACTCCCCTTTTAATTATGGCCATTTCTGATTTAATTAGGTTTCCTGTTTCATAATTTTCTACCACATATTGCTGTCTATTGAATAGATAAGATTCAATCAGTTATGTAGTTAAAAAAAAACAATATTTTCTGCAAACGGAAAATGAACCTTCCATTTGCGTAGCATACGTCCGTTCGCTGAATATTCAATCTGGAACTCAACACTGACATAAGTTTCATTGGTTGAAATCCCAGAAAAGAGAAAATCAGTCTGCCAAATCTGTCATTATCTGACGGTTTATACCCATAAACTGCGCTCGATATTGCGCCCAGGAATCGAAGCCGCGTGTAAATGCAGATTTATCAGCCTCCTAATCATTTATCAGTGTTTCGGCCGTCGATCCGCAGATTACTCCGGATGTCGTTAACCCTCTAACAGATGGTCCATATCTCTCCTCCGAGAGCGCCGGAAGATTCTCGAGGTGGGATGGATTATCTCTGCTCACAGGTGTTCGCGCGGTATATTCACTTTAACAGTCCGAACACATCTCTTGGACCAAGAAAAATATTTCCGATACGGAGATCAGGCAGTGGAAACATTATCGTTAATCATAGTTTTTTTTTCACTACTAAGAAATCATTCTTTATGCCATGTTCGAGTAGAAAATATAAATTTCTCTTCCAGTAGTAGGAGCTAATATTTCATCATCTCCTAGTATTAGAGAAGAATGGATTCAATTAACAATAGTGACATGAAAAACAGGTTTTGAATGAACGATTTTTTATCAGTTAATTATTAACATAGTCGTTTACTGTCAATGAATATTCCTAGACAAGTTATTATGTGACAATTTGATGTTATTACTTTATCCTGCGTTGATCTAGTTTCATACTAATAATATAAAATGGATGTAAGTGGTCCCGAGATAGATCCCTGAGGAACGCCAAATTCTCAAAGCTAGTATGAACACTTCGATCGATTTAGACGTAGATCACCCCATGAGTCAAATATGGTTTTAGCCACGAAAGGTCTTCTCTGAAACCAGGTGGATATAATTTGCTGATAATTAGGTATGCTAGGTTCATAATTATTATCGAATGCTCTTGATATCACTAGGGATACTGGTACAAGTTCGTAGTTGTCATCGTATAAACATAATATTTTTAGAAGCTGGTTGAATTCAATTTCGCGTTGATCTAGTGATAATTGTTGGCAGGACTATGGAAGATATAAGTGACTTTCAAAAAGTTTGAACCTTATGGAAAACATTTTTATTATCAACTTGTCAGAAAATTTCATTCTTTAAAAAAGTTGGTACATTTCGAAAATTTTCCATTATGTCTATCATATTTTTGAATGTCAAAACAGTACACATGGTAGTACTAAAACAAGGAATCTTGATTAGGTATAAAGTACTCTTATTTTTGGTAATACTGAAAAAGTTTTCTTATTGAGAATAAAAAACACTTACCAGATTTGATACCACTATTATCAAAGCAATACACTTTCGTGGTCCATCTTCTTAATCAATACAATGAATAAAGTGAACATAAACTGGCAGTTTTGTATTATTTAATTGTTTAGTTTCAGTAAGTAAACACATCAACTGATTTTCTTCAATGGTAGTATTATGTACATGCACATCCTATACTCTACACGAATTGAAACCATTTTCATCAAATGTCGATAATGTTGCCAAAATGATCCCAAATTTTGCATAGCAATGTTATTAGAGTGATTGGAGAGAGATTCATAAGGTGAATTTGCTTAACAAAATCATAAAAAATAAATTAAAAAAGTTTTTTGTTATAAAATTGAATCTTTATTTAACCAAAAATACTATTATCGGCAAGTCAATACTGTACAACAGTATGTATTATGTACATTTAAAGTTTACACATTATAAAGTGGACAAATACATAAAAAGTATAAAATTTAAAACAGTTAAACAATCCAGTTTTTTTTTCAATAACCTTGCGATTAATAATAATATTAATAATAAAATGGATTAAGCAATCCAGACTTCTGCATTTAACCTATACAATACAATTCTTCTGAACCTTGCGATTGTTCAGAACAATCCATATATCCAATGATTTTTTTTGCTCAAATTTAACAAATGGTTTATGGAAATGTTTTGTAATTAAGAGGCATAAGAAGTCCGGAGGACTTGCTCACTGCTAATATCCTATACAATAGGAAAGTTGGGTAGAAAATCCATCAGAAAACAACTACTTTCCTGGCTAATGCCACGACGAACATTGAATTACATCTGATGAAATTTCCGTGCAGAGTTCCTACAAGGTTATCTCTGCAATTGCTTGGTTGCATGGGAATGTTTATCGAAACATTCGGACCACCTATATATCGATTTCGGAGTGTTGCTCCTCATCAGTATAGGGTAGGTCTAGCAGTCAATAACTAATGACTGCAACGAATGAGTCGACGACCAAACCCATTTAAAGACCGAAACTGAGATCGCGCCCGCACAGTGGATTAACTCCAAACTGCGAGCGCCATCCCAGCGCCGGAAGCCCAACCAAGAATACCCATGACCACGATCGTCAAGACCGTATATAAAATAGAAAAGAAAACTGTAGGTCACAATGAGCTTATGACAAGAAGCATAAGAAGTCCGGAGGACTGCTCACTGCTAATATCCTATACAATAGGAAAGTTGGGTCAAAAATCCATCAGAAAACAACTACTTTCCTGGCTAATGCCACGACGAACATTGAATTACATCTGATGAAATTTCCGTGCACAGTTCCTACAAGGTTATCTCTGCAATTGCTTGGTTGCATGGGAATGTTTATCGAAACATTCGGACCACCTATATATCGATTTCGGAGTGTTGCTCCTCATCAGTATAGGGTAGGTCTAACAGTCAATAACTAATGACTGCAACGAATGAATCGACGACCAAACCCGTTTAAAGACCGAAACTGAGATCGCGCCCGCACAGTGGATTAACTCCAAACTGCGAGCGCCATCCCAGCGCCGGAAGCCCAACCAAGAATACCCATGACCACGATCGTTAAGACCGTATATAAAACAGAAAAGAAAACTGTAGGTCAAAATGAGCTTATTACAAGATGCATAAGAAGTCCGGAGGACTGCTCACTGCTAATATCCTATACTATAGGAAATGTTTTGTAATTGTCTATAAAAAAAATTCTTTTGATTGTAGATTTGAATTTTCCAATATTATCTAATAATAATATTAAGTATGTTCATTTCAATAAAATGGGTATAGAGTATAAGTTTTCCGTGGTGTAGTTATGAATATATAAAATTAGATAATGAAAATAAAAATTGAAATTGAGGAGAAACTTGTCATTGTAATGTTCATTTTTAGGTAACATTTCTTCAATATAAAATACTTGATAAGAGATATTCAAGAAAATCTTGGCATAATAATATTTACATGTTCATTTCCAGGGGTAATGATACTTACAATGGATATAATAAACATAATTACAAATTAGACATAATATTACTGCCACAAACAAATGATTTGATACTTCCCGGTAACTGATTGAATAAATTCAAATCTAGGGAATTTTTCGTCGATTTTGATGAGGTTATCCCAAATGATCAGCATTCCTGGTAAAATAGTTATAGACATCTATCTACATTGGTGTCTCGAAAGTATTTTCTTAAATTATTTTTGTTGATGAAACAAAAATAAATATTGATGAAAGGGGCATTATATTGAAACTTTTATACATTTCTTTCTCCGAAACCAGCACCGGCTTTGATCCTTATAGCAACTAAAAATGTTGTAAGCATGTCAAGATACCCCACAGGAATGTTCCGTAACTGACATGGAAATAGAACAGTGCGAAATAACATGAGCTCATAGTTTCTAAGGATAATTATTGTTTACTTGAATTTCGTAGCACGAATATAGAGCTCGAGAGTTTTGGATTTGGATTTCACTCCTGATCAAAATACCTAATTTTTGTTCTCCTCTGAACACCGTTTGGGAATTTAGAAATCTGATGACTCTGATGATTTTTTGAGAAATTCGTAATTAAAATGTTACCAATATTTGGTGCAAACTTTCTGAAACTCACTGTCTGATACTGTTCAACTTCATCCAAACCACAGGAGGAGTAACAAATCTTCCAGACAATAAGAACATCCATTGTAAAATTCATAGACTGAAACCAGTTCCGCGAGAACACAGCGAGTATTATTATTATTCAACATCCCGCGGGAAGAACGCCTAGTAATTAACGAGCCTGTCACGATGTTTTCGAACAAGTCGATCCTCCGGAGCTTTTCAAAGGTCCCATTCATCCTCGTCATCTCCAATTCCAGAGCGATCGTCCTGTAATAGTCTCGTCTACGACATGTTCTCAATAGATTCCCGTTTCATGGGGTTTTTTCTTGCGTCGTCGTCAAAGACATCGCTACTTTTTTAATTAGTATTCCGGCTGGCGAGGCTCGGCGCAACTCTTTTGAAGATGCAATTACCGTGCCAAAGACTAATTAGCGAGCGAACGCGACTCGGTCCCCAGGCCCCGTTTCTCCATTGTCTCTCATTGAAAAATGCATCCGTCTGTGTGCAACTCCAAATAATGTAAAACCAAGGGAATTATACACGAGCCGAGAGCTCGAGTTCCGTTTTACAGCGATTTCATACAAATTTTGTACGCTGAAAAAGTTTCGCGACTAGCATAGGCGTACACGTCATTCCGAAAGCGAATAATTGTTTTTTATGAGAACGAAACTCCTCGTGAAGGATGAATTGAAATGAAGCTGCAATACGGTATTTTCCATACACATCTCTTTTCCAAAACTGAAACATCTGCAAAGTATCTATTATCAATTTGTAGAATCCATTTTACAAAATGATATTTTAAGGTGGCGTGGAATTGGGAAAAATAACTTAGAACGAATCCAAATCATTAAAATATAATTCCTGAATATGATGCTTAAAAAACCTCGCAGACACTACTCAGCTATTCATGAATGTGCTAATGTAATGGATATTAGGAAACTTTTCTGTTTCGGAGCTCTTTCTTCCGTTTACATGGATAGACGAATCACAAATGATCTGCCATACAACTATGGCACCAGATAAAATATCATATCTTCTATTCATGTCCCTGCTACGAAGATATCACTTGGACAAAGAGGTTTCAACTACATAGGTTCAAAATGATTCAAAATGTACTCTATCAGCAAGAAATGCATATTTTGTGCTTGTGAGTCTTTAACTGCGCTATGCAATATGTTTCTGGGATGCAAGTTCGCAAACTTCAACAAATCCAGTTTTTATGCTAAAAAAACGGTCGCTGAGATATATGTCGAGCAAAAATAAGTGATTCCTGCAGACCCCTTTTTCATCATAACAAATTTCACCCCTATCCTGACTTTTCATTTTAGAATCAGTTCCTTCAATTCATAAAAACTACATCATGCCTCATCAATCGAACTATGAAACCCGACTCGTTTATAACTTTAGCCTTTCTATTCCCTCCACTTCCCAGATCCCAGATATTTTTGTAAAGCAAAATTTAGAGAATCTTGTTGGCCTTTGTTTGCACGCCAAGGTATTCTCACTCTCCTTTCAATTTGTATTTCCGAATCAGTCAGTCTTAATCACAAAAATAGAATTAAATTTTAAAATAATTCATCAAATCATATAGCTCGACAACATAGTTATACAAAATTACCTTTACCATCAACCAACTCAATCAAACACTCGGTCATATATAATGGATTAAAGACGTATAACAACATTGAAAATTCTTCAAAAACAGTCGTAAACTCATGAAGTCTTATTTTGAAGACAGGTAACAAAGTTTATTTATGAATGACAAGTATACAACTCCACTCACAATTATTGAGTTTGGAGTTCCACAGGGGTCGTAACTGGGGCCAACCTTTTTCTTGATTTATATTATTGACGTAAGACGACCCAACTGCTGACTTCCCTGCTGATTTCCCGCTGATTTCCCGCACATTTTCTGAAGCTCAATGAAAATAAGAGCCAAGTGGTTAAATTTTTCCAACGTAAAACGTACCACATCAATAATCCATAATGGGTAAAGTTCCTGGGTGTTCATATCGACCCTCAATTAAACTAGAACGTACAAACTAACGAACTTTCATCAAAAATTTCCAATAATACGTACCTTTTGAGAAACTTACAAAAATCCGTGTCTAAACATGTATTAAAAACCGCGTTTCATGGAATAAAACAATCACAAATATCTTATTCAATATTGGTATGGGGCCATGCACCCAGTGTTTCAAATGTATTTAGCATCCAAAGGAGTGCAGTTAGAATCTTTGAGAATCTTTCCTATAGACAGATTCATAAAATAATGGGATACTCACTCTTCCATCATTATACATATTACAATGTTTGCTGCATGTGAAAAACCATATTGCGGAATACACTACCATGAAAAAATTCATAGTCAAAGCAAAGAAGCAAATCTATATATCGACTGCCATAGAGTCAACAGAACTAGAACTGGCGTAAATTACTATGCTCCAAAAATGTTTAAATTACATTCCCAAAATATGAAAGATCTTGCATTGAATATATTTAAAATTGAAATTGAGGAGTATCTTATAAAAATAGTTATTTTTGTATCTAGTGTGCGAAATGCTACTTTGGTGATCGAGAACTGATTTGTCGAGAAATTGTTGAGATGCAAACAAAATTTTTTCTACAAACGTCAAAAATATTGTTCTAAAATAAGTAATAACTATGAAAAATAGTATTGAACGGGCTTAAATAATTTTTCCAAATCAAGTAATTACTGTAACTATGGAAATAAAATGACATTTGTTGACAATTATTATAAGTGACAGTTCTTGATAATTATTTTGGAGTGACTTTTTATTCGCGTCAATTTCGTGCGTGATATTTATTATTGTAAAAGAATGGAAATTTTGAGCGACGATGAACTAAGCAGTACCCCACCTAACTTGATAGATGCGGCCAATTCCGTAATTTCCAACCTTTTACCGGAGAAATCGAGGCGGCAGTATGAAAATGCATATCAGCAATTTAAAGAGTGGTGTGAAGCAAATAAAGCCAGAAAAATATCTCTCACAATTTGAAAGCCTTAATTATTGTTCTACATTAATAAATAAACGATTTCTTGTTTTTTGCTTGATTGAGGAGTTGAGGACCATATAGGTTAGAATATGAAAATCCCATATAGTTTACATGCAGTGTGCGAAATATATTTCGCACATTACTTCGCGCACGGTGTCATGGTAACGAATGAAAATGAAAAAAAGTGCCACTTCGCATACTGTTGTCAATGCGCGAACCTTGTCATTTTTTGACGTTTGTAGAAAAAAGGATTTTATTGTATAGAAATATATTTTAATAACAATTTTACAGGCATTTAGCATCACCAAACCTGTTTATTGTTACCATATGACTCTTACGACCCGTACTGTGTTTTGAGCAAATAATTTTATGTCAAAATTTCATTTATATATAACTGGATGATTAGTTTTAGCTAAATAAGTTGTGTCCTATCTGACTTGTTTGAACTTTTGTATTGGCACCAAATATATACTGCTACTACTACTACTACTATAATAACCTACCTACGTATATCAAGGAAATGAATGACCATAAAAAATTAAGGAAGAGTCTCAAACAGTTACTTGTTGAAAAGGCTTATAATGAATTGGAGTCATATTTTAGTGAAGTGTTTTAATATTCATCCTATAAATTTCAATCATTATCCCACAAAGTCGATGCTCTTTATAACAGAATTCACTTTTAACATCATTTTGAAATGGTGTCATTGTATGATTTGCATGTTTTATATTTGTTATATATTTGTTATATCGTTTGTTACATATTTGCTATATTGTTGTATTTTTACACTATATCTTCGTCTATAAAAATAACTTTTCTTCTGACGATAAATAATATTCTGATTCTTATAAGCGATCACAGCGAATCTCATTACATAGGCCATTTATAAATATAGAAAATAAAAACGGGACCATATTCGAACTCTGGATACATTGAGTGCAACAAATTTCTGTCTTTTTTTAGATGGAAGAAAGGAATGGGACCAAATTTCGAGAGGTTCAATTTCCTGGGTTTCCTGAAAAGGCCTTCCCAACGCCTTCCGACGTTCCAACAATTGTACCTGTAGTCCCCCAAGGGTCAATGTTAGGCCTATTCTCTTTTTACCGTGTTAACGATATAGATTGCCTTGATATATCTGGAAACTCTTCCTTGTTTGCGAATAACACAACAGTTTTCTGGCAAAATAAAGTTCAGACTGCTCTAGGCCAATCCATTTCCGAAGATATCCATAGGTAATCAGAAGCGAAAACAAATGTGGCATCATCTCCTGGGCTATAACATTGCATACTTTGTCGCACACCGCGAAACCAGGATTTGCCAGCCCGTATGAGGTTGATGTTTTGCGAAACTCCATTTCATGAATACGTTAAAGTCGTTTGCTCTCTTTCATGCGTACACTTTCTTATGTGTGTGTATAAGGGGTTGCCAGCCCGCCTCAAAATTCAAATCTGTTCGAAATTAATCTCAAGATCGCTAAAAAGACTCGGCTGAACTAGGTCAAGTGGGAAATTCTCCCCTTCGTACGTACACGTGACTGTATGCATTCCACTCGGGGTGGATGATGATGGCTTCGGAAAATATTATACGAGAGTGTCAGAAAGTATTCGGGGAAATGGTGAAATTATGTGACGAGTACGATTGTACTGATTTGTGAGCTAACTCACGGTCAATTTTACAAGTACATCGTTCTGCCATTTTTTGTTTTGAGTCCCCTTTTAAAGCTTTTTCTCCAAATTACACAAATAAATTGAGCGTCCCAATTATGAGATGAGTTATACAAAACACAAGACAAAGAAAATGGAGAAATAAAAGAAACATATTTTTACGAACTATTTACCTTGGAAGTTTTCAACAAAACTTCAGTAGAAGTTAGGTATCTTTTTGGATTTAGCTAAAACTTTCGACAGCATTTCACACGATAAACATTTGAAAAAACTTAAAAAATACGGAATTAGAGGCTACCGTTATCGTCATCCAAAAGTTATTTATCAAAGAAACAATCTGTTATTGAAACAAAAAATAATTTTAGTGAACCATCTGAAATCAGATATGGTGTTTCCTAAGGAACAGTCCTCGGTCCTGAATTATTCCTTCTCTATATCAATGAAATGTTGAAAATTGAGGTGGGTGGAGATATCATCTCATATGCTGACGATACAGTTTTACTATTCCATGGAACAAATTGGCAAGATATTGCGAAAAAAGCGGAAGCAGATTTATACAAAGCGAAATGTTGGATGGACTGTAATTTCCTGAGCTTGTATAATAGTAAGACTAAATTCATAACATTCACCAATAGTTCAAAGACACAACCCAATCTGAATTCAATTAAATTTCACGAAAGGTGTGATCTGACCAACTGTGGCTGCAAAACACAATCCAAAACACTAGAGAAATCAAATATTTTGGAGTGATTATCAGTGAAACGCTCAGATGAGATAACCATTCAAAATATTTGAATATCAAACTGAGAGAACTGGTATTTGTATTTTATAAACTCAGGAATATTCTTTCATAAAAAATGTTGAAATTGGCCTATAAATCCTAAGTAGAATCTGTCATATCCTACGGAATAATAGTATGGGGTGCTGCATATAATAATCAAATGAAATGTTTGAAATGGATTTTGAAAGCAATTGTAAGAACAACTCTTCATAGAAAGTAAAATGCTTGACTTAACAAATTTATATATTTTCAAAATTGTGAAATTAGGCGGGTATGTCCCAGTCGCAATCGTGTCAGGATGACTTGATGTCTTCTACTTCTAGGAAAATGTTTCCATGGATGTACCGATGTTTTCACTTCTGCTAGCTTTGAAGTGGAACTATTCCATTGATGTTGCCAGTTGTTGAAGATCGATTGTTTGTAGAAAGATTTCAGATCAGTATGGCATATTTTAGGTTCAGTAGCAGTTAAAGTATTTGAGATGGCTGCCAACTGATCTGCTCTTTCATTTCCTGGGATGCCTACATGAGATGGAACCCACATGAATCTGATCAATGCGTGGTTTTGGTTTAGTGAAAAGAGCTCTCGTTTGATGGAATTGATTATGGTATTATGGGTGTTCAATTGATTTATTGCCAGAAGAGTACTTGAGGAATCTGTTATCATGAAGCATTTTTCAATTTTTCTTATGTTTATGAACTTCAAGGCTTTCCATACCGCGTATGCTTCTCCAGTGAATACCGTTCTTTCTGGTGGTAGTTTAAACGAAGCACCAAATCCTGCAATAGTGAAGGCAGATCCAACTCCGTCGATAGATTTGGATGCGTCTGTGTGGAGTAAGTTGAATTCTGCATAGTGTTCCAAGTGGCGATGAAATTCTGCAGTGATTACTTCCTGATTCATCTGTGATTCAATTGTGATTTTGGGAGTACTCCAAGGTGGAAGGGTTGGGATATTTGAGGAGAGGAATGTTCTTGGTTTTTGGAGGTGTAAACTTTATAAATACCGGTTAACTAACTGTATTGTGCCGTTGCTAATAACCCGAGCGGTTGATGCGACTTTCATTAAATAAAAATAAATAAAAAAATTGTGAAATTCATTTACAAAAATAGAATGCAATATCAAGAAATTTCTCACAATCACAGAACAAGATAACAACGACTCAAAAATTTAAATATTCCCTATCCTAATTCTACACTCTATAAAAACTCAATAGCATACGTTGAAAATAAAAAAATGTTGATACAAAGAAATCTGTCAAATGAATCTTACCATCTCCAAACTGATAAAAATAGAATTTTCAGCGAGTTTTCATATTTTGAATTTTGATCGGAGGCAGATGTAGTCTCCGAAACGTCAACGTTTTCGAAAAAGAGTATTTACAGTCAATTCAAATTTTTCAGACTAATTCTCAATAAGATGTGTTATTGACATTAGTAAAAAAAATATAACTACTTCTTATAAAAAAACATTTATTATAACAATTATAACAGATTTTTTGAATTAACAATTTTTCATTTTCAGATTGTGGAAGGTTGAAATTCCCAACAATATAAGTCAAGAAAATTAAGTATCTTAAAATCTTTAATCAGTGCTATATGAAAATTACGGAAAATCACTTGTTTCATTCTTTGTTCGAATCTGTTATGTCTCAAGAAATGATTGCTTAGGGTGGAACTCATTCTGATACTTTGAAATCAATAATTATTAGTCTTCAGAAATATGCCCTGACAATTATTTTCAATGTACCATTCAAATTCCTCTCTACATTGTTATTTCACAAATAAAAAAATTTGTCAGTCGAAGCATTGTTTATTATTATTATTATTATCTAACGACTAGGAAATGTCACATTCGTATAACTTTTCCACCAAATCAAGCACATACCGGTGACTCAAGGTGTTCATTCATCTTGGAAACAAATTAACATTTTCTGAAAAAAAGGTTCTCCCAAATCGGAAAAAATGGAAGAACATTTTTGCAAAAAAACAAGGTGTTGATCCATCTTGGATAAAAAATAATGGCTAATGTTACTCCTGATAAAAAGTTGGAACGGTACCACCAAATCTTCTAATCAGTTCTACCAAAAGGAGCCACAATAAAATAATTTTAGCTCAAATAATAACCTGAAAACCCTGCATCTCAATGCAGACAAGTTCTGAATACTTGTTTAAGTTTAGAATGCTATTTTTCGGAACCACCTCATAAAAAAATTATTAGTCGGGGTACCATTGGATGGAAAATTAAACGCCTATCAGAATGAAGTGCCACTTGACCCCCTTCCCATTCAATATTCTAAGGGTTACCTACCTCTCCTAGGGGATTAAACCACGAGGGCTACAAATATACATTAAAAGTGTCCCTTGAAAATAAAATTGACTTATTTTTTCGATTTTTCATATTATTTCCTGGAAGAGAGATATCAAGGGTGTAAAGTTTTCAAGTTGACACCCTGTGTTGCTTTCCAATGATAACTAGATGAAGTTAAAATTGAATTCTGGGGACGCGGCTAACCAGAACCTTTCCCAAACTCGGCGCCATATCAAAGAGCCGCAGCGCGTGAATTTTCGCTTGTAAAACGGAGTGATTTTCACACCAACTCTACAATATACCATTATCAACCTCTGAGAGAACATTTCTAGCCGAGACCTGGCCAAATCGAATGATATAATTTGGAAACCGAGTTTCACCCGGGAAAATTGTATAATTCGATTTGTTTGCCTTTTCACTTCCATCTCGGCTCGGAAAATAAACTTATTCGAGGGATACTCGGCAACATGGAGCTTTTCCCATATTAATGCGGACGCGTATTCAAAGTGGAGAGTATTACTTTACGTTCAAAATGCTATGAATACATATTTACGTTTCATATTTTCGAGAGCTCTGACATGATTATATTCAAATAGTTACGCGTTTCCATCTGGAGTTTATTAATGGAACTTGTATTTCCATTTCCATGAGCTGCTGATGAATTTGAACCCGCTTTTTGTTTCCGCTAGATTTCAACCGTGCGCGTTTAGTTTGGAGTATCTGGAGTTTCAAAGAGGTTTTCCCCTGAAGCGAAATGTATGCTTGTCGATACTCAGTCCGGAAAATGAAGGCATTGAGTACTAAACCGCTCAAATTCATTGGTTCCATAGGCGTACCGTTATTTCTCGAACCAGGTAGGTATAAGTAAAAAACCCATAATCTTTAAGAGACCAGTGTCATCCTCGGCCAGAAATACGAAAATAAATTTTTGCACCTGAGACTATATCTGGGAGCGGAGCTCTAATAGGCTCCGCCCACCAGCGGCTTTGCTTCGGCATTGGCAGGAGCAAATGTGGCCAAGTTGTATTCAAGAAGTGTTATCTTTTGCCAGAAATACTACAAATTTTTAAGTTTTGGAAAATACTCACTGGAGTATATCTGGAGGCGAGAGTTCTAATAGGCTCCGCCTACCAGCACTTTGCGATACCATTGGCCGACTTAAATGTTCGGCAATGGTATAAATAAAGGCTCAAATGGCTGTTTTAGGCAGTCATCCAGGAGCCGCCCGAGGGCTCGGACAATTCCCAGGAGAGAAGCCCTCACTTCTGGATGGCTCAGTAGTGTTTTAAGTGTAAATAGTATTTCTGGTTTTTAGGTATCTTCGGCCTGGCATGCGAATTAATGGAACCTCGTTGGTTGGCAACACCAACAAATCCAAAAAGAATTCGTATGTCAGACACGTTCCTGCTGGTTTTCCAAATAAATGAAGAGCTCCGGAGTTGCTGAGATTTTGCGACGATGCTGTACTTCGGATAGGCGGTCTGAGCTAGCCGAAAGAGGCAATGCGTCCTAACTTCCTACTATCCGAGTGCACGCATTTGTTGACAGAAGTGAAGTTGGCTTCCGAATTCAGTCGTCCGGGTCCACAAGAGAGCCCGGACATTGTTCTGCTCGGGTAGTGGTACTCGGATGGCTCACCCGAGCTTTTTCAGCTATGAGTAGCTTTGGATATTACTGACGACGATGTTTCCAATAGTATTTCTGGCCAGGTTGTAGATTCCTTAGAAATCTACAACCTGGCATAGGCGTATGTTTCCGCTAGATTTCAACCCACGCGTTTAGTTTGGAGTATCTGGAGTTTCAAGGAGGTTTTCCCCTGAAGCTTGTCGATACTCAGTCCGGAAAATGAAGGCCTTGAGTACTAAACCGCTCATATTCATTGGTTCCATAGGCGTACCGTAATTTATCGGACTAGGTAGGTATAAGTAGAAAACCCATAAACTTTTAGAAACCAGCCCTTTTTATAATTGAAGGTACTGATAGAAGGGTATAAGAATTGGTTACAAGATAAAATTGTCGTAGTAGGTACTCGGTATCGCTGGCATACAGGGTGTAATCTGAATGATGTCAATAATTTCAGTTGGTGATCCCTTGTCATATTTCATGAAAAAAAGTTCACATTAACGTATGTCCTAACTTGCTGTTTTTTCAAGTGACGGAGTGTCAAATTTATAATAAAAATTCGGTTATCTATTAATTACTTAAAAGTCTTCTCGCCGATTTTCATGAAACCTAGTGAGTTTATTAGAAGTTACAAGGGGGTCGTTTCCATGAAATTATTTTTCAAATCCTAAGTGGCAGGTGATTACTTGATTGATATTTATAGTAAAAATCATTGTACTCATGTACTCCACTGTTTTTCTCTAGGTCTCATAGTTTTTTGGAATAAATGATTAAAAATACAACTTCCTTATAATGCCGCGAATTTGAAATAGCTAATCTTTGTCAAATCAAAGTCAGAGGCGTAGGAATGGTGGTTACGTACCATCAAAAAGTCACGTGAATGATTTTTTTTCAGATTCTCCATATTTTCTTGACATTCTATCCAATTTTATGCACAGATGTTTTGTCAAGTTTTGAAAGAGGTGGCAATAATAGGCCCAGGAACACAACAATCAACCAGTACATCAACGACGAAACCAATAAAGGAGTTCAGGTGGAAATAAATTAATTAAGGAATTCTATGGATTGATAAAGTGTTGCCATTTCAAATTCACGGCGTTATATGAGAGTTGTATATTTAAATGTTTAATCTGATAAAAATATGAAACGCAGAGAAAAACAGTAGCGTACAATTATTTTCACCATAATTATCTATCAGGTGACCCTTTGCTACTTATAATTTGAAATCTTACCTCATGAAAACAAGCCCCTAGCAATTGCTAATAAGCACACCAGGTTTCATAAAAATCGGCGAAAAGACTTTCGATGAATAACCGAATTTTTATTGAAAATTTAACACTCCGTCACTTGTAAAGGAAGCAAGTTAAGTCATTCGTTTATATGAACTTTTCCTCATATAATATGACAATGAATCATTACCCAAAATAAATGATTTTATTTAGTTTACGCCGTTTATAGTGCTTTCTGAAAATTATTTGTGTGTGCTTCCGTGTATACCTTGTGGATATAAAATGAGATAATATTATGGATGCTGAACAAGGACCACCAAAACTGCCAAAATTGTAAAAAAAAATTATTTTAAACTCTTTCAGATCGTAACAAAGTAACAACAAAAAAAACAGTGTAAATTAGACTGTTACAAACTGTTCTGCATAGCAAAGCCAACCAGCAATGATTTAATGAGAGAAAAGAAAAGTGGAACTCTTCAATCACCAAAAACATCTCCGGGTCGACCACTGATCAACTATATGCATAATATTTACAATTTTTTTTATAGGATTCCTTTTTTCTCCATATATTTATACCTACTTAAATAACAATAACATTAATTCTTTTAAAGTTTAACAATTTATTACTAAAGTTACCTGATTGTATCCTAAACTATCTATCATTTGAAATTCATCTATGGTACCTTTTTTTCTAAGTTGAAATATATCAAAAATTCGCAGAACCACAACCAAACATACAAGTCTAATTTGAGATTTTTCGGTTTTTTTAATTTTTGGAGAAAATTTGCCATTGTAATGTATATTTTATGTCATAGGATCAGAAAGTAGCGATTTCAACAAACAAAAAGAGCTTCGATGTTTTTCAAAAAGCATATATTTTGGAATGAGAATTTTTGATTGGAAATTACTGCGCTTTTTCGATATTGAATCAAAAGAAGCGGAAACTATGAATACTTTGAATCTAAAAAATTTCAGTGTGTTTGAGACATAATGAGTGAGTTTTCACCAAATTCCGTGAATTTTTTTATGTGGAAGATAAAAATGAAAATCAAAAAATGTTTTTTTTTTGATTTTTCTCATAAATTTTGAGATTATTAGAAAAAGTAATTGAGCAAAAGTTGTTAATATTTTTATCACCTACAACTTCGCCATTCAACTGTTTTCTATAGGACTCGTGGTTTTTCCGTAAATCGTGATGAACCGTTTTCCACCTATAAAATCTCACCCATCCACTTACTGACCTCTAATCGTCCATAAATTATATTCTCCTTTATTTTTGTAATATTTCCCTCTTTTCCAATGCGTATAATCCTATTCTAAATTATTTTGGTCTCAAAAATTATCGACCCTGGCCTAGATGGATAACTTTTATTACGTTTCCAGGTATTAAAAACTGCAACCATTCGACCAATAGTATCACCAACTTCCGAAATTAAACCTCCACCACAAAGTTCGAAGAATTGGAATCCCGGCGCCCCGTTCAGGGTCATTATCCTCCCGAATACGTCCCTGTCGGCCCCCTCTCTTAAAATGACACGCGTAATTTCCAGGCATGTCGTCGTTAATTTGTGCGTCGCCTTCCATAATGCCGGGCACTCCATTAACATTTTTTCGTGTCATTTATTTTTTCGTGCGGACAATTTTGAATACATTAAACGCATTTTAACTCTCGAACGATGCCGGAGTGCGGACGCGAAATTAATGACCTTTTCGCGGGGTTTATTTGCCGAAACGGCATCGCCGAAATGCTGGTCCGGGCTCTCGAACGGTCTTAACGAAAGCAAGTTTTGTTCCCGAGTTTGACAAAAAAAGTGTTTTCAATCACACCAAATTGTATCAAACTTTATAGTTCAGGAAATAAAGCACTTGGGCTCGCAAGTTTTTCGCCACACGTCGATTTTCTTGAAATTTTGACAGTGGCTAGGGTATAGCCCATGCAAGTATCAAAATCTGCTGCTGTTGCTCCCTCAATTTATATTCTGAGAAGTGTTTGTCATGTAGGAAAAATGTGAATTCTTTGCAAACTGTAAACTCTTCACATATGTACAGTTATGAGCATAAAAAAGTCGTGCAGCAGTTATTTGCACAGGCTTGTCAATATTTATTATTAAACATTTTAGTGACTTCGACAAGTAGTGTAAGAATTCAAACAATTTTTTTCAGTAACGCGCTTTTAACATTTTTCAAGTGCAATTAGTGCAATGCCTCAATTAGTGTCGTATCTTGTACGACTTTTTTATGCACACAACTGTACATGACTCGAAATGGTGGGTTGTTGATGGTTCCCTCGCACAAAATATCTAAATTCAAGGAATCTCCTCTATACAATGCGATGACTGTAGAATAAATTGCCGAACGCTATCAAGCAATCGAGTTCTGATCAAACTTCTCGCAATATACATCAAGCAATAGAGCATAAAATAAGTGAGTTTTTAACAAAAATACTAGTGGGAAACCGACTATGCCATCATATGGAAGACAGTCCGTAGTTATATTGTGTTATGTTTTCGACTCGCAACTGTCATTTATAAAAATGTTATAAACATTTAAATAACAAAAAATGTGTTTTTTTACTATTTTTCTAATAAAATATAAACTAATAAAGCAATCTGATTGCTCCTATGAGAAGAATTGTAGATAATTGAAATACAAATAAAATGAGATGTTTCACAACCCTATGGGATCGTTAGTAACGGAGAAAAACACCGAAAAATTTTGCGATTTTTAAAAAAATTCATAACCAACTCGGCCGTTTTCAGTCATGTTTGCCAGCATTTTTCACCCTTCTCGCAGCATTTTTGCGCAAAATGAGAATATACGTTTTGTGGTACTGTACTTTTTCAAAAATTGAAATCTGACCATCAGTAGAGCATCCAGGCTCGCTGCAAGATAGTGCAAAAAAAATTCTAATTGCAATTGTGCCAAAACTAATGATCCGTCAGAGCCTGTTTTGTGCACACACAAAGTACACATGATTCAATACTTTCATGAGCAGGTCCAACTCTATTTCTTGAAAAATGTCGGAGTTATGAATTTCTTTAAAAAATCGTAAAATTTTCTGATTTCCCGGCTTTCCTCCGTTATTAATGATCCGGGTCATAAAAAATCCCATTTTGTTTGTATTTCAATTTTTTACAATTCTTTCCAAATTGCTCCTTCGGTTTTCATTTTATGAGCAAAACAATTTTAAAAAACACAAATTAATAAATGATAGTTACGAGTCGAGAACATAACAAAATATTACTACGGACTGTTTTCCATGTAATAATAATAATAATATTAATAATGTTTGTTCACAGAAACTACAGAATTGGAAAAAATTAAAAAAATTGCAATAGTACTACAGATACAATTATTCAGTTGTCTGCAAATAAACTGAAAAACCACAAAGTCTAATGGCTGTCCGTGGTTACAGTGGTAGCAGACGCTACCGTATAAAATAATCTAGTTCTTCATTGCTATACATTACTATATAGAATAGTGTATGAAGCGAGATTTTAAATTTCTGTCATTCGTGAACAAAAAGAATTTGACTGCTTTTTTGAATCTGTATAATAAATTTGTTTTTGCAATTGTTTCTGGGATGAAGTTGTAGAATCGGGGGCCCAAGTAAATAAAAGACTCTTGTCCAATAGTTTTTTGAGTATTGGGAACTTTTATTTTTTTCTTTGACTCTTGTCGAATGCAAATGGGAGACGATTTCGAAGTTTTTTTTGCTTTTAAATGTGTATATTAGTGTTTTCAGAAAAATTGTTTGTCGGAGGTCTAACACAGATATATCCCGGTATATTTGTTCAGTTTGGGTAAGTTCTTTCATTTCTGTGTATTATTTTCAAAAAGTATTTCTGAAGTATTCGTAGTTTTTCGAGGTATATATCTGTAGTTCCTCCCCAAGCAAGTATACCCGTAAGACAATCTAGACTCAATGATAGCATAGTACAACATTTTAAAATGTTGATTTCATTGAAAATATGAACAGGATGATCATAAAGTTAGTTGTGGAATCATCTGCGACTGAAAGTTGGAATTAAGTCGCGATTTTCCATCGTACAAGATAACCTCACTTGGAAGGGATTTATGTTTTAAAGATAAACATTCTCAATTGATTCAATTTTCAATTGAGAATGTTTATCTTTAAAATATTTTAAGATGTGTTAGATCTAAAATTTTTGGTAAATACTTGAAACGTCCTAAAAGTGATCTGAGAGTTTTAGCTACATTTTCTACATGATAATTCCACCTCAAGTGACAGTCAAGAGTTATTCCGTGGTATTTAATACTATTCGTGAATTTTATTTTAATGGACTTGCTGGCATCATTGTTTGGATGGTACAGTCGGTTTTCTACTAGTATTTTTGTTAGGAAAAAAATGCTCTATTGATTGGCCTAATAAGGCTTAGGAGTTTTTCGTACGAAATTGTTTTCATAGCAAAGAAGAATATCTGAATTATTTTAATATGTAATAGGCTCTTCAGAATTTCATGTCTTAGTAGATTTCGTAGAACCAGTGATTCCATTCAGAATTTTCCACGTAAGAGTCGAAAATGTACAATCTCCAGAGGAGGTTGAGTTTTGACTACAACAGTCTTTCAAATCATTCGATACAGTTCAGTTGTTGACGGTCGTCCTGTATTTTGATATTTATGCGTTATTTGGTACAGTCCGTTTCTTTTTCACTGTTATCCACCACGTAGTTAACCCTTCTGACATGAAAGATAATTTCACTCAATGAAGGCTACCTCGTTGTCATCACCGAACTACAAACGAGCTAATCCTACTCCGACCCAAAGTTCACTCCGAATCCATCAAGCTCCCTTCTGCATGCTCTGAAATGCACACAAAAGAAAGCCCGACGAGGATATATTCGTCCGCATCACAATGCTTTGACTGATGGCGCATATTTGACCTAGCCGGGCCTCCTGATGGAAAGTAATATGTTTCCTCTAATGCCTCTAATGCCTCGACGATTATGTAGCCGTTATGTAGCCGTTACGTAGCTCTGATGCAGCCGTAATCTGGATATATATTCCAACAAATGACGCGTTATTACTTTACCTGTTTGTTTGATTGATTACAGCGATCGCTCGCGAAGCTGTTTCGAGGATTTCACTCTACGTAACTATATATGAGGTTCGTTGTTGTGATTTGTGGGATTTGTTACGAAACGGTTTCGAATGGATTGATCGTCGAGTATTATAAGGTGTACTGTATTGTTCTGAATAGTTGACATACATTCATTAGGGGAGCTAGGAGGAAAGGAAAGGAAGACAAATTGCGACTGTCGGTGATGTATTGTGTTAGAATTGATAATCGTACTTGCAACATTCAGATTTTCCAATTCGACTGGTACGAAACTTGAAGGCAATCTAATAGTATCAGTGGTAGTTGTTTTTGGGGAGGCTGCTGCCGCAGCCAAGCAAGTAGGCCACCATAGACACTTGTTGTCATCCCCTGTTCTCCAATTATCTACATTCATTTTCCTTCATCTTCCTTTTTGAACCTTCGTGACCTCCTAATGGAGATCCGTCCACTCCAAGTTGATCAGTTCCTCTTATTGAAGTTTCTCAACTCCGAAGATTCCAAATCTTAGCCTTCCAATACCCATCACACTCGCTGAGGATGTGAAATTGAAGTTTCTTCGTCTTCTTCGCATTTACGGCTATCTTCTATACCTATTAGTGATAAGTGTCTGCCTAACTTGTTATGTCCTGTTACTATTGCTATTGGGCGGTTTCTACCTAAGAGCCATGCAGTCCTTGCCCACCACATAGTCTTTCGACTGCCTGCAGCCGAAATTATAACTCAAAAGTTCATCCAGCTCTTCTTCCGCCCACTCGTCGAGGGCTGAAGAGGTTAGGCTTCTTGCGATGCCTAGTACAGGCTCCGGTCCACAGATCAGCGTCGAAAGCAATCTGGGTAATACTACGACACTACCAAGGGTGAATTAGTAGCTAGATGAGTTGCTAAAACCCCTTAGGAGTATGATTATTCAAACAATGATGCCGTCAGCTAACTCATCAACAACACAAGGTGAATCACCAAAGTAAACTGTCAAGACATTTCTCACGACTTTTAAAATGTCTGCTGGATACTTCTAGATAAAGGCGATTGAGTTTTAAAATCACTACCTGCCATTTTTTGGATTCTAATAAGTCACCAGAAATCACAGAATTTTCTCCTGTGCCAATAGAATTCATTTTCCTCGGTGAGAGAATGCTGAATATTCCGGCTTAGAATGTTATTTGATTATTAAATCTGGTGAGATTTGTTATTTAAACTCTTCATGGGCTGTCCCGAATTTATTGCTGTAGGATTATCATTGGCACTGAAGGGATCAGACATTCCGTCTTGCACAATAATTTGGTTGTAAAATAAAGTATTGGACTCGTTCAATTAGAATTAAATTTGGTGTGATCGTTATCACAAACGTAGATACGGCACAAGAAGGGGTAGGTGAACGAAAATATGAGGACGTCTTCAGGATTGTTTCTAATTCAAATATTGCTGCTTTTATAATCTCCTTATAATAAGGTTCGCAAATCACTTTGTTTCTGATACTCACTCTCTGTACTTTCCAGAACAAATTTGGGTGAAGGACTAAATTGAACAGCATTGTTTCCTAGTAATAGCATGACACATCTGCACATATAAAAACCATAGTACTATAGCAGATTTTTATGCGCATGTGGAGAAATGTTCAAAAATTAATTCGTAGCTCAATATAATAAAAATACCATAATTCAATATTGACATTCCACAAAGAATGAAATGTCTTCAGCGATTTGAGTGAATAATCAATCATTTGAAAAACCGGTTAACTGACTTTTCGAGAGAAACAACGTAATAACTATCAGTCAATTCGGATTCATCAACAAAAGTAACACAAAGTCGGCTGTACAGAATTTATTCAAAAGAACAACAACAGCCTTGGACAATTCAGCAAGATGCCTAGCTATTCTCGATATGGCCAAGGCTTTTGAAACTGTCTCACATAACAAACTTTTTGACAGGCTTTAAACATACGAAATTTGTGGTCCAACATTGAAAATCTTCAAACATTACCTGACACACAGAGCAGTGAACCACGTGAAATATTCCTAGGTGTACCTTCAGGTTACAGTGTTGGGACCGATATTTTTCCTGATGTACATTAATATCATCAAGTAGTATCAACAATTTTGAAGGACACCTCATCTCTTGTGACCAAGCAAACTTCAATTAAATATCTAGGAGTGCTCTTGGATCAGCATATGAGATGTCCATGCTTCTTACATTTTTACTAGGCTTATAAATTCTACAATCTAAGAGATATTGTGACAGATATCTCTATTACTTATATAATATAATTCCTTAGTTGAATCGGTCTTAGATATTTCATCACAATATGGGGTGGCATGTTTGAAAATGTACTGAACGGCGTCCTAGTGATATAGATCACAATAATAAAAATCATTTACAACAAATCCAGACTATTTGATACACAAAAACTTCATGGTGAAAGTAATCTACCCAATGTAAGGATCCTATTCACCACAAATTGCCTTTTCTGGATGTATACTAATAAGTCCACATTTTACTCAACTAAAACTAATAACACCAGGAGAATGAAAAAACTTCACGTATAATTATGTTCCTGTGTTTAGAAAGAAACATACACAAATAACTTATTTTTTCGTCGACCTCTGCAAAAAATTACATTTTACGTACTAATTTCCGGACGAAAAATCGACTATTTTTGAAGGCAAGTACTTTTCGTCCGCAAACACTTTTCGTCCGCAAACTCTTTTCGTCCGCTGTGGTCACTATGATACGGCACGGTACGAGAGCGGCGATTGAGTCATTTTCGTAAATCCACGTTTTAATTAATACATAGGCGCCTGTGACAATTACTGTCATTTGCTGTTGTCAAATTAATCAAGAGAGAAGTTTTGGAAATGGTGCTGTTGGAGCACCTGCATCTGAAGTTGCATCAACAAGTACCCAAAATCAAAACTTGTCTCTTGCATCTTCTTCGACAGCAGGAATTAATATCAATAATTGCACAAACTGTACGTTCAATATTCATCTTCGAGAATGATTTAATTTTGTAGTATAATTGAAATAGAGAGTTGTTACACTTCAAATACATTTTGTTTATATTCATTAAAATTATGATCGAGTCTGCAGTTCGAAGAGTTGGACGTAGCTGAGGCCAGCAAACATGCGAGTACTTACTTTCATAAAGGTATGTAGAGGTCGACGAAAAAATGTAATATGCACCTCGGCAAAAAACTGTCTACTGTCTCGCCTGCTTGCTATCCTCGGCTGCGCCTCGGCTATTAATTTGCAGGCTCGACTATAATAGACAGTTTTTCGTCCTTGGTACATAAATAACTATTAAGTTTGGCCCTAAATTATTTAATGCTCTATCTCTTGCTTCAAAAAATAAAACTCATTTCAAAAAATATAAAAAAATAAATAAAGTAGTTCGCAATTGAAAATAATTTGATAATAATGACCAATTTACAAATTAATACATATTAACTAGCGAAAGAGAGTGAATATATACCAACTTCTTCTGTAAATTCAAAAATATGTAATATATAACATTACTGTAGTGTATAATCTTTGAATAAATTGAAATAAAATTGTATTGAATTGAAATTAAAACTGACAATAGTGAAAAATACCGGATTTGTTTCACAAAAATTGCAACAGGGCGTTTTTAACAAAAAAATCATTGCATCCACTATATTTGTCAATAATAAATGTTATATATTGTTATATTTTTAGATTTTGATTTTGTTTTTAATAAAGAAATAAGTACAAATTTCACACACAAAATAATTTTTCCTTTGATTTCAGATTTAGCCCAGCTCAATACTTTCACCTTTTGCTTTATACTTTTACCTTTTTCTCTCTATTTCAGAAACTTAACTCAGTCGTCGTAGATCATGCAGTCTCTTTCTTAAGTTGGGTTCTTCGAAAAGGTTGATCAATATCAAAATTTGAAAATTTTATGACGATATCAAAGTAAATGAATTTCCATAATTCAAACTCAAATATGTTCTATTTTTATCAATTTAGCAAGACTCTCAAATTGAATATGAAATTTCAAATGAACTCTTATCTATTCCTGTTTTGCGATAAAAATCTTATTTACTAAAACCCCATTTAAGTTGTGCTCAATATAGATTCAAAATACCATAGAAACCACTTATCGAGCCTATGATGAAAGTGTAACAACTGCCAAACAAGGATATAACATCCGAACGTACCAAGCATGAATTTCTATGATTATTTAAATTTTGGGGTTATACTACTGATATAAAGTAATAAAAAAACAACTAAAATGTTGCAATGTTTAAGATTATTTGCAATGGAAAAGTTTATAGTTAAGAGTTTTGAAATTCACTGAGATTTGTGCACGTTAAAATGTTTGTGAGTTTTCTTTCGAAGACATTCAATATGGTGTCAGTGACCTGTTGAAGTGGTGCTCTCTAGAAGTGTAATTATTCTAGAAAATATCTGAATAATCCTGAAAGATGAGAATCTATAAAGATATTTTCACTGGTGATGAGATGTTCTCAGACACATACAAAATAAAATTAGTCGACGAAGTCATCTACGAAGTTTATGGGAAATTAGTCCAGCGCAAAGAAGGAGATATTCAACCCTTCGGCCGAAGAAGCTGTCGAGGGCACCGACCTAGCAGTTGAGTCTGGGGTAGATATCGTGTTGAACCACAGATTATGCGAATCATACGCTTTCGGGGACAAGAAATCTTACACCTTGTATCTCAAAGACTATATGAAAAAATTGGTCACCAAGTTAGAAGAAACTGCCCCTGAGCAGGTAACCATATTCAAAACAAATATGAACAAAGTTATGAAAGATATCTTGGGCAGGTTTAAGGAACTGCAATTTTTCACCGGGGAGTCCATGGAAATCGAAGGCATGGTTGGCATGATGGAATATAGAGATATCAACTGAGAATCTGTACCAGTCATGATGTTTTTCAAGAACGGATTGGAAGAAGAGAAGTTTTAGTGATATTTTAAATAAATTATTTCTCTTTGTTATTTAATTTATACTCCTCTGCCTAAATTGAGATTTTTTTTGCATCATTGCGAATTTAAATTTTACCAAATTGTACCGTTCTTTTTATTCCAACTACTTGGCATCGGATGATCGTATGTTTACATATCTATGAAATTAATTCTTCACCATGGGTGATGTTTTAGAAAGGATATCTTTATAAATACATTTGAAACTTAACTTTTGTAGCTTCCACCTACGTATCAGCTTGGATTTGTTCTGCTGTGGTAGGTAAATTGTGCTTTCTTCATCTGCTTTTCGTTTTTTTGCTATAGCCTGTCTTTAGTTCTATTTAGTTTCTCCATTCCATTTGGTCTATTTTCATTGAAAGCCAGTAAAATTCAATCAGTTTTTCTGCTATTGTCAAAAAATCTGCTTCCTATCAATCTCCGCTTTTCCTAGCAACAGCAAACTACTTCTTCCCTTCAAAATTCACTTTTTGTCTGGCACCCACGATTTCACTAAACGAATTGTTATTACCATGCACTGGGATTAATCAACAATACTTACTTATAAATAACTTATTTCTATACACATTTTTACCTTTTGTATTCATTTTCACTAAAAATTCTGCTAAACTTTATTTGCTGTCATTTCAAGTTATTTGATTCTAAATCATAGTTTCAAAGTGTATTTTGCATTATAATTTTGAAATTGTAATATTGAACAAATAATAATTTTATCAAACTTGGCTGGTAGTTGTATGTTTCATGGAGAACATGGAATGGTATCGAAACCACCTAACTTGATTCGGAAACTCCATTTTCCTGCCTTTATACTGGTTTTGAATGAAATATTTTATTGTTGCTGAGAATTTGAGATAAAGCATTTAGCTGCTTTTTTTAAATCTTTACTGTTATAATAATAGCAATTGATTCAATACTTATTTTCATAACAATATATATATGGATACGTTTCATTTCATCTGAATTGTTGACTGGTGATTTTCACATGTGAAGATTATGTGAAGATTATCAAAAAAAATACCTTTATTTAGGTACTGTTTGGATACTCTGCAAATCTGCAAACACTGCTGCAAATCCGAATAATATTCTGGATACCCAGGAGACAAATCTTCGTTTTTCATTGATTCCCATCAAAACGTATCCTTCGAGCTCACATTGTCATTCTGGTTCGACACGGAGAAGATTAGCTCCGCGGGCGCCCCAAATTGGACGGAGCTCACGAAATAATAAATCCGACACGCTTACAAGAGCTCGAACCATGAAATTGAATATCATATTTTTCTGCGGGTTGTTTTTCAAACATTAGACATTCTCGTCTTTTGTGCCGTTCTAAAGAAAAGGGCGATGAAACGATTTCGAGAGATAACTTTCTTAAATAACGTTTGCAGATGTCAAAGGTATTGAATTGAATGAAAATTTGTTAGAGTACATTGAGTACATCGAATCGTTTTGGAAGTATGTAAAGTTCTTCATAGGTACTATAGATATCTTCAATTGAATATACCGACTGTAAACGGAAAGTAGGTCGCCTCTATAATTTTTTTGTTTTTAAAGATGGTGGAATGGAATTTTGAGGATCCACATAAGACGTAATACTGCGTTTTTTGACGGATAACTCAAGTTCATGCAACTTCTGGTTTACCGGAAGTGACTCAAACTTTCGAGTTTTTAATTGTACACCCAGCATATTTTCACCTCTTTTGTCTCCACATGACATTCTGTACACAATCATGTCACTTTTTGTAGAATTATATAATTATAAAATCTCACGCAGACATTAGATTTTTCCCAAAAAGGGAATAAAAGGTCGAACATTTTAAATTGCAAAGGTTCTGTAAAGAGCATAAGAAATCTTTTATTGTAACGGAAACGTTTTGATTTGAAAATAAGTGAGCATATAACAAAATGATTGACTTTCACGAAACCGAGCTCGAAAGTTTGGAAAAACTAATTTTTCGCAAAAAAAAACATTTTACTAGATTTGAACCATTCAAATCGAGAACAGTTGGAGATAGAGCAATTTTGCGAAAGCCAATCGATTAAAAATAGTCATTCGACTATTCAACTGTATTCAAGTCTATCGGAGAAAAAGGAAATTTTGACCCCAAAATAGTTCTAAGGGAATCTAAAAATCACCAAAAATGCAAAATCGTCAGATCCACTTGAAAATCTGCACTAAAAACGTAAAATTTCACGCTGATACCGATAATTTATCATTCCTAATTTTCAGACATCAGGTTTAGCCGGAAAAGGAACTAAAAGGACGAACATTTTAAATTGATCAGATTCTGTAAAGAGCATAGGAAATCTTCAACTCTATCGGAAACGATTTGAAAATTGGTAAGAATATACCAAAATGATTGGATTTCACTAAACCGAGTTCATAAATTTGAAAGTTTTTATTTTTGACGAAAAAAAAACCTTTTAACTCGATTTGAACCATTCAACTCTAAAACGATCAGAGGTAGGACAATTCTGCAGATGCCTATCGATTCAGAATGATCGAATCAGTAAATTCAAATCAATTGAAGAAAGAAAAAAAATTGACCCCATTACAGTTCTAAAAATCACCAATAATGCAAAATCGTTAGATCCACTTGGAAATCTGCACTATATACGTGAAATTTCACGCTGATACCAAAAATTTGTGATTTTAAATGTTCAGAATGGTAATAAAAAGGCAAGAAATTTGATTTGCAGTGGTTCTGTATAGAGCATAAAAAATCTTAAATTTTATCTGAAACAATTCGAAAATCAGTACGCATTACGAATGAATTTCAAGATACGGAGTTCGAAAATTTGGAAAATTGAATTTGAACTTGATTTAAACCATCCAAATCAAGAACGGTTAGAAATACTCAATGGTTATGGCGACCAAACGACAGACTCCGGTGTATTCTGAATAACTGGAAGTGAACTGTATTTGTAGAAGTTTTAAGTAATTTTACTTTTCCTAATTCACCAATTCACTTCCACTAATATATCCAAATAATATTGAACCAATATCGTTAAACGTTTTGAGGTCATTATTGCTTCAAAAATATTTCACCAATTCTATTTTTATAATGTCCAAACAATATGTGATCAATATCGCAAAATCTTCACATTTTATTTCTTGTCAATGTAACGTTTTAATATTTTGCCAACATTTTCATAATATTGTACGTGCGATATAGTACCAATATTGCTGAATATTTTGAAGCCAATATTAGTTCGAGAATATTTCGCCAATATTATTCAAGCAATATTGGACCAAGGTCGCCAAAAGTTCAATTATTTTCTCGCCACTATTGCATTCCAAATATTTTGCCAATATCTTCACAATATTGTACCTATATTTAACCAATATAGATGCTGAATCTCTTGAAGAGAAGGGCGGTGCAACGTATAATTTGCTTTTGAACAATAATAGTTATTTAACCCTTTCGCTCACCGTGTCCCCAAATGAGGACAACCTATTCAAATATTATTTATGTTGAGCTCTGTTTGTTTTCACTGCAATCTTCTATCGCACTCTGATTAGGATGGTATATTATTTCAAAAGAACATATGTGCGGCCATCTGAAGAATATAGTAAGAAAGTGGAATTCAAATAAAATAAACGTTTCTAGAACTATGCGTATGACGGTGTAGAGCTTTGTTCTGTAATTCTTCTTGGTGACATTCGAATCGTGGCAACTGTCAAATAGTCTATTGTGGAGAAAACTTGTTGAATTTCGGTTAATAATCAGTTTATCATTCGTTTTTCGTTTTTTTTTAACTCTAAGATTTTTATAGTACTGGTGTACTGTTTTGTGGACATTGTGAGTCAACGGTAACCTTCTTATATATAACTCTAATATATTTCAGTGTATAAAAAATGGCCAGGAGACCTCTCACTGAATGATGTTATATTTGATAGAATGAATCATCTCTCTTCCACTGATGATAAAGAAAATTCGTCGAGGTGCAAATTCCCTCAGTGTACGTGAAAACAAGAATATTTCGTAGCAAGTGCAATGTTTAGGTTTGACGAAAAAATCTAACTTTTTCGTTAATTATCATGGGAATTGTTAATAAAATATCATTGTGATAATGTGATATCCTCTTATTATATAATAGGGTTCATAGAATTTTTACGCCGTTGGCTCATACTGTCCTCATTTGGGGACATGCCCTAGGGCCAAAAAGAAAAATTTGAAAAAAAATATATATACATCAAAAAATTGCAAAAAATCATAGATACCGTAGACAAATATTCAGATTTTTATCTTCAAAATTCACAATTCGTGAGCGAGAGGGTTAAGTAACAAGGAATGTAAAGGCGTGTTAACATTCGAGGTGAGCGAGTACGAGGCACCATCCACGTAATGAGAGAAGTATCAGGTATAATTACTGGTAGAGCGTTGATATAAACTAGAAATAGGACAGGTCCAAGTACTGAGCCTTGCGGTACCCCAATGTCCGATTCCATATTATTGTGGATTTATATATTTTTATTTCACTATAGAGTCTTTGTCGATTACTTTCACTGATTGCTTCCTCCCTTTCAAAACCAACAAGTACAACCCTGACGCGCTCGCCTGACGCAACCGAAAAAGTTCCATTTTCGATTCGGTTGCGGTCCGCCTTCCACATTTAAAGGAACCGGAAACGTTTCGAAAGTTTAGTGACATTCCGTCCCGCGCGCCCTATTAAACGCGATATTATTTTCCATTCATGCCGAAATGAAAGCGACGGCGACGCCAGCGAAACATCGGCACCGGTTTTCCTAATTAAACTTTTCGTATCGCGAACGCGACATTGTTTTGGCACGAGCGCCAATCACTGCTGGATTTTCACAAGTCGAGAACGACGATTGGTTGATGATTTTTCTTTTGGAGGCAGGCGGGAGATCGCATTTTCCATGCGGATAATTAATAAAGACTATAATTCAATATTCGGCGCTGCTTTAGCCAGGGATGTAGTTTTCTGTTAGATCCCAGGTAGCTGAATCTTGGATAAAATCAACATGCCAAACCCATGTATGTCAGAAAAACATTTTCGAAGAGTCTCCGCAAAACAAATAGTCCAACAATTCCATCATAACAGTGCGAAATTGTTTTTGAAGAGTATGTTTTCCAATTCTTCCGACCTCCCTGATGATCTTAGAAGAGTGAAATAGATTTTTGTCGACCAAAATGTACTGGAGGCCTAGCAAAAGAGATGCAATTCACACATTAGTGAAATGAGCGAACCCCCTCCCTCCCTCCCTCATCTCATTTAGAGATTAGAATCTCCAACGGAAACTAGACATTTAATAAATAATCAACTATTTGAATGAAAATGCAAATTTTCACTTTCAGATTTTTTTTCTCAAGTTATATAGGGTCTTTCACAATATCTATCAGATGTAGTTTAATATTCAGCGTGGCTTTAGCCGGGGAAGTAGTTGTTTTCTGTTAGATATTACAAAAAAGTTACTTCAATTTATCGTAGGTTTTTTCCATTTCCAGAGGAGTCAAGTATTGGTTCAATTTTCAGTTACCTTTTCCGATCTAGGTATAACCATACTGGCAGTATTTTTCATAAAATAATATATTCTATTTTTGTGTATTTTCCTCGATTTTTGTATTCGCTATCTTTTCATTTATAGATCTCATATAGTTCTTATAGCTCGTCATCCGGTCTGCGACATTTGAATTTTTCCCTACATAATGGAAAATTTCATTTCATCGCTCTCTTCATCAATCCTTAGTTTAAAAAAAAAAATTGTACTAGTTTTTCTTGGGACGTGTTTCATTCAGACACTACTTGAAATGCACAGCAATTCACTGTAATAATATGAATGGATGTTATCGTGCTTTTTAGAAAATAGTTCGAAGAAAAATTATGCATGAAATGTTGCCACATTATGTTCTGAGAAACGCCTGCTGAAAGTAGAAATTTCAGCAGGCAGTAATTGACCTTTATGGTCTGAGATATGCGATTCTATAAAGTTACATTTGATGTTATCATTTAGTTTCAATTGTGATCTATTCCTTCTTTCGAATATGATCATCTCTTAGTGTCAATTCTAATTGGTTTACGGATGTGAGAATGAAAATTGCAGTCTATCTGCTTAAACAAAAACAAAACAAGAAAACTCTAAATTTAATATACCCGCATATCAAAGTAAAAACCGATCAACGTTTTGCATGTCTAACATATCTTAGTCAGCATACGAACAAAATATCCCGTATCCTTCAGAAACGGAATATAAATGTTGCATTCAAAACCAACAATAACTTATATTCCTTTATTAACAACGCAAAGTCTGTACGGGATAAATTCAAGAAGTCGGGGGTTTACAAACTTGAGTGTGAGGATTGCAATGCATTATATATAGGCCAGACAGGCCGTAGTTTTAATCAAAGATTCGGTGAGCATTTGAGAAGTTACAGATTAAATAAACAGGACTCAAACTATGCCAACCACCTTATTGACAATAACTTCACACAAAACCCTGAAATTTTGCATATTCAACCTAAAGGTCAAAAATTAAACATGTTAGAATCCATAGAAATCAAGAAACATTTACGTAACAATAGCAATTTAGTTCTCAATGACCAAATTGACCTGTACAATTCACCTATAATTAATTATCTCACTAGTAACTACTCAAATGCTCCCTAATCCAAGCTATATGTCATTAGGTAATTTCATACCTGCAATTGTCATTAGTGAAATTTCATGCATGTTATTTTAATATTTAAGAAGGTGATTTTGACGTTTCTTTAGTTGATAACTCGCTCAGATGATGACACCGTGTGTCGAAACAATTGTAAGCACGTTACAAGTATATATTTTTTTTGTGTAAATTGGAAGATTTTATTTCCTCTTTATTTATCATTCATGATGAATTTACACATATTAAATGCCACCACGATAGAACATTTCAAAGGATGGTATGCGTTTCTGGGTCCCATGCTCCCGGTCATAAGATTTCCCACACTTATAGATCTAAAAAAAAGAAACATTTTCTCAAAATTTTACCTTTCAAACCATTCCAGAACATCTTCGAATAAGTTCGTTAACAACAGAATTTGTGTTAATGATAAAATAGAAATTTTAGCAACACAACTCACGTGCGTCTCCTGAGTTTCGATTTAATACATAGGTAGGTACTTGTTCCTGAATCGATGATAATTATAAAGTAGTGTTGGCTCTTTGCATTTTTTGACAATCATTTATAAGAACTTATTCAATTAGATAACTCATTCTGATTGAAAAAGAATGAAAATGTACGCATTACCCATTTCTTAACATTTAAAAGAATGAATTTTTTTTCGAGATCATCCCAAATTGCCCAATCAAAAGCATTTCCTCCTTTGAAAGAAAGTTTTCAAACTGCTGAAATTGTCGATGCTATGCAAGTAATTTTATTCAATAGCACAGTTACCATTTCAAAGCATATTTCTGTGATGTATTTATTTATGTAACACCTCCGATTTCTCCCCACAGATTTCACGAGTTCTGAGTTTCTGTCTTTACCGTTTTTGATAAATGTTCTCAACGTTTGATTTTTTCCATACGTGATTGTTATATCATATATTTTCGACAATATATCTCCTTGCTCAACAACCAATCAGTCTATTTCAAATTTCGAAATTCAGCCAATAGAATCGGAATTACAGTGAAAATATAGCTTGTCGCTGTATTTTCACAGTGATAAACCTGCTTAGTTTTTGTTTTACTAGCTGTCAAGTGAAGATGATGATTTAAATTATAAACGTCAAATCTTTGTGTTTTGACAAGTTATGTTTCTTAATCAATATGAGCGATCGTCGGGGACAAATGGCTATTGGTATCATATATGAAGCAGTGGAAAAGAGTATTCCGTTGAATTCGTTCAGAAATAAAGAATCAATTACCAGGCAATTCAACAATTTTCAAATCGATATATTGTCGTCCTAAACATAATTCGTGGTATGATTAATAACCTACAATCTTTTGGAATATCAATTCATTGGCAATCCCAATGCAAGAAAATACAACTCGTCCTGCGGACTCGTTGTATTTTCAGCTTTGGGATTGCAATTCATTAATATTCCAAAAAATTATCGTTAATAATCACACCACTTATTATATTACCCCTGAAAATTAAATTGTCGTTTTTGTTGCTAGTCCAAATATCTATAATTTTGATTATCCATTTTTGTGATAGGAAAAACATTGCAAATAGTTTGTGAGTGGAATTTTTTGAAAAGTATTTCATCTATTCAATTCAGAATCACACCTGTTGTTTACTGCAATTAGTTTTATTTGGTATATTGAGTTCATTTATGGATCTGTCAACCGAAAGGAGTACATTTGGTTCAAAATGTTTTGAAGAAATATGGCAAATCAATACAAGATGCCTTCAAAAAATCACAAAAACATTGTCCTATAAATAGAACGTTGAACGCTAATGGGTTTCAATATTGAATCGAAGCAAGACTGTACCAATCTTGTTTTCTTTGAAGGATTTGAACAAAAGATTTTCAATGAAAATCAATGAATCGATAGAACAAAAGCAAATACTGATAAGGAAATCTGCATTGTTCACAATGAGCGCTTGTCAAGAAAGAAACAAGATGTCCTGCCTTACCAGGACAGTGCTCATTGTCATAATACAGTAGGAAAAGTTGGGTCGAAATTCCATCAGGAAACAATTACTTTCCTGGCTAATACCACGACGAACGTTGATTTACATTCAATGAATTTCCGTGCAGAGTTCCTACTGAAATTTTGATTATCTGTTTTTTTTTTCATCAATTAGAGCTCTGAGTTGTGACGAAATACTTTTCCGAAATCGCCTCCTCACAATCTGTTTCGACGCATTACCACAAATCACCTCAATAAGACCCGACCGACTTTCGAAGTAGTCTCGAAAACATCATCTCTTTCGTTTCGGCGCTGAATACTTCCGGCCTCCGTCAAAGAAACTCAATTTCTCACTGCGGGAAAAAAGTCTCCCCCAGCCTCCACTATCTCGCATCATAATCTCTCCAGATTACCGCGGACTTAGTGAAAAGAAGCGCGGAGAGACGAGATAGAAGAGTGTCTAACCCTTGGGAAAATATCGGGCTCCGTCGCAATAGGCAGCAGGCCGTGCTGTGGCGATTGTTATCGGCTTTGCAGGAGTTCGAAAATCAACTCTAGATAGTATTTTTTTATATGAAGCACTAAAGATTTCGAAGGCCTGTGGCTTTTTGAATCGACCAAGTTATAACAAGGAGGAACTGCTGCAATGTCATAAATTTCTGAATTATATTAATAATTATTTTCAAAATAACAACCAGATAAACCCATTACCAAAAATTCCATAAAGAAAAAAATTTTTTCAAATATTTTCGCAATACGAGAATGAACATATGAAATACTAATTATTTTCGACGGTATTTAGAGAAACAGTTAGTGTATAACGTAATATTACACTTTCTGAAAAATGTAAACGATTTACAGGTACAATTGGGAAATTCAGAACAATGCTTCTTCCGTTTTTCTTAAAAATTACCTCTTTCATCGTACCTAACATATTCGGAAACTTTTGGTCTACCTTTTAGGATTCTCAATTTTCAGATATTCTGCAGCAATAGATCTTCCGAAAACACTTATGATATGGAAATTGATTTTCTTCAGTGAATATAGCGACTTATAGCAAAACGAACCAAAGACTACCAAATCTTCAGCATCAGACCAATAGGCTCTCTCTCTCGGTGTTGTGTGGTAACCACGAAATATCAAAACTCCCAGAAAAATTTTGATCTTATCGACGGCTACACTAGATGTATGGATATTTTTTCATTTCTTCCATACCTCCACAACCATATTATGAACAGTTCATCATAGTCAGAGAGCTGCCTATGTAATTTCCTGACAGATGAAGAAACCAAGTCTCCTGGATGTAGTTTTCGAATTTCTCCAGGTCAAGGTCAAGGAGGGGAAGTGCGTTTGAAAACCAGTCAGTTTGTGACCGTTTTCTAGTTTTACATTTTTGTAGATATGGTTCTGGAGATACCTTCTGCTAAGTTTGACCCGCGATCGAGGTCAAAATCTAGAGTTATGCCGAAAAACCGAAAATCGCAAAACTATACTGTTCTCCTTGTAGGATTTGAACAAACTCTTTTGATGAACTTCAGCAAGTACTAAAATTCTGAGGGACATAAAGCTACCCAAGTTCTGAGGAGTAATACTAAATGTGCTGATTGTGTCAAATACTTGCGGTTATGCTATAAGAAACTTACACGAACCATATATCTGCAACATGTTATCAACAAAAGCAAATCATCGTTCTTACAGTTACTTCATTTACTTCAACCCCAAAATAATTTCAACATTTGAATTTCATTGACCCTATTCCTTCGTCAATATTCATAACATTTGGATATGCACTTCCGCCAAAATATGGATTAAATTTTGCAACAGGATTTTGAACCTAGGTATATTTATTTGCAATTTTGCTTCTTTACTACCCCCTTACTATCTACAATCTAACTAGGCAGATTTCCTTTCGATCAGTTTAATTCACCATCTTTTGGTTTTTCAATCTGGTCTTTAGATATTTGTAATGTTCTGTTTCGACAGTGTTATCCTCGAGATCCATAATATCACTGGTACTAGTACTACTACACTACCTCTAGCTACTCTTATCTCCATTTCTCTCAAGTCAGAATAGACTTCTTTCTGTTTTGTCCTGATATGATATACCTGTCTGGTTTATAGAACATAGATCAGAATATTACCTCAGAGAAATATCATTTAATCGAAAAGCCAACCTGTTGAGATCGGTTTCTTTGTTATATCCAACTCATGTCCATTGTCACGAGATATTTTTATTATAGTTGTTTACTCAACATTGTACAAACAATTTTGATACAAATTTATCACATATTGAAAAGAGATATGCAATACAATACTGATTTCATTTAGATATATAAATAAATAAATTCTAGGCAATATATGATTTCATTGATTTATTGAATTTTCCAAGATTCGCCTAAGTTCTTAATATTGCGGAAAGACGATTATAGGTTTCAATACTTTACTAAGGGGGTCCTGAAGTGCTACATTCAATCTTACATTGTTCAAGTAGATATTATTGTGAGATCTAACATCGTGTGAGTCACTTTTATTCATGTATATCACAGGTGTGTAGCATTTATGTTGTTTTTCCAGGATTTTATGAACCCATTTACATTTTTCTAACTGTAAAATTTTATTGGTTGGTTTTATTTTGAGTTTTTCAAATAGCATATTATCTATCAGCTACAGTACAGCTACAGTAAAAAAGGATTTCGATAATTTTTTTGCAGAATTTCCTTTCTAATTATTGCATGAAAATTTTATTCCCCAAAAAGGAAAAAATGCTAGTGAGATAATTATGTTAGAAACACACTCATGGTGTTTTGTTCTACTTGTTCAATGTCAATGTGATAGTAAATGATCCTTGAATTTTTTTCTATAGGAAGAAGTGGTTAGTATTCATTTGATTCTTATGTTCAATTCAGGTTGTGCACATCTGATCTATAAGTGAATTTTGGGAGAACCAGAGCATCAAATGGGATGATTTTCACAGTTTCGAAATATATAGTGAATATATAGATATATTCATTTTCATGGAAATGGCTTTCATCTCTCAATCAGATTCTTGCTTAAGTAAAAAAACTGACGTTAATCACTTAAGTGAAATTTATTCATATTTACTCCTCATCGACAATAATATTACACATAACTTAAATAATTCTCCCTTAGAGAACACTTCATCTCTTTTGAGTTGAGACAATTGGTTAATTTCACCCACTAGCAGCGGCCAATTCGTGGTTTCGTGTCATACTTCAAAAGTGTCTGACATCTAATGTCAATAATGTCAACTGTCTGTTGTCTAATAATCCTAACCAAATTTCTTACGTTACATTTGAATCTCTCCACGTGTGGAGATAATTCAAATAAATGTTTAAACAAAATTTTATAACAATGACTTAATATTTTTATTGTTTGACGTATTTTAATGTGTTTTGTTCATCTTTGTCACATGTGACTTACATGACATGTTGTTTATAATTTTAAATATTACATCCATAGCAATCATTCTCATCAACACAGTAAGTGGTTCTTCTTCAAAGTTTTCTTTCCATTAATCGTACAATTTTGCTTGTTACTTGTAGCTTCCCTGAAGATGACAGTATTCACTGTTGAAATATCGGAAATATAGTGTTAAAAGAGTACACGTTTTGCTTGCTGCTATTCCCAAAAAATTTCCTGTTATATATATATATATCTATATAGTGAATAGAAATGGGCCCAGGTTAGAACCTTGTGGGACTCTACTGTAAACTTTCAAAAGATCAAGTACTTTATTTTCAATTTTTATCCCATTTGCACCTGCTTAAGAGACAGTTTTTGAACAACTCGACTGACTGCATTTGGAGATACACCTATGTATTTCAGTATTATTATTAGAAACTTTATTCATTCAATATAATCAATATACATATAAATAATTTGTAGGATTGAACAAAGTAGAAATCGATAAGTGAAAAATTAAAACTGGTATGTATAAATAAAAATTATCTCAATAAAATCAGAATAATATAACACACTAAAATGATACAAGGTTATAAAATTAGTAACTGAAATTTAAACATTTACAAGATATAATTCATATGGGCTGGTAATAAAAGTCTGAAGAATACACAGTATAAATGGAATATGGGAGTAAAATCGAGTACATAAGCTAACAACATACAACAAATATGGATATCAATGGTTGGTGTTGTTTTGCTTCTTCATGATCTCATTTCCATAAGATCTATTTTTTTTCTGTCGATTTCCAAAATATATTTTTTCGTTTCTCTCGTAAACTTAGAATAATTTTTTTCGCTTTTGATTGTGTCAGGGACACTATTATGTATTTTATTGGTAATGGATGCATACGACCTTTGAGATAACGATTTTGTTCAGCTGTGGTAGGGCTGATAGGTTTTTTCTCCGTGTGTTATAGTCATGAATGGGTCCTAGTTCAACTCCAGTTGAGTGCAGTTTCACGTTCACACAATAATAAAATAGTGCATGTCCATGACTTCGCATTGTTTATATAACAAATCGGAGGGATATCTTGTGTTATCCATCATGATTAATTTGAGGAACCATTTTTGAATACTCCGAGAGGATTTATGTGTTTCCGAAGAGCAGCTCCCCACAATAGAATTCCGTATCGGATATGACTTTCCACCAATGTATTGTATAATATTTTCATTGACTTCAATGGCAGATGATCATTGAGGAATTTGAATTTATGTAGTATTGTATGCGCGGTTTCTTTGTGATGTAACTGATGTGTATGTCCCACTTCATATGTGGGCCTAGATACACTCCAAGATATTTTACATTTTCTGCTGGATTTATTTGCTCGCTCTGCTCGCTAGGTGGAGCGGCCTAGAAACTGCTTTCATCTCGTGAACCAGAATTGACTAATCAGCGGAGTGTGTATTGATTTAGACGGGGAACAGATGGCTTCAGTGCTGTCTGTGTTGACCTGCCCTTGCACTGATGAGAGGCAACAACCTCGAAACTAGTCTGCAGGTGGTCACCCCGTCCAAATCAAAACATAGTTCTGCTGGTTGGTCATAGAGGGCACTTGCAATTGCGTCCTCTGATGTTTTGAGGAACGTTGCACAAGTAGCTGCTAGATTTAATTCAATACCCGTCGTGGTCTTAGCCAGGGGAGTAGTTGTTTTCTGACAGGTACTTGCCATAATAAGCCTACATAGTTAGGTGTTTATGGGAGTAAAGGGTTCATCATCGGTCGGTAACGACTGTTCGTTAGAAAACGATCTCCCAAAGATTTCTGTCTTCTTCGATTAAATATCTCAACCCGGAGATTCGGAGTGTCTTCCTCTGCTCGCTAGGTGGAGCGGCCTAGAAACTGCTTTCATCTCGTGAACCAGAATTGACTAATCAGCGGAGTGTATTGATTTGGACGGGGAACAGATGGCTTCAGTGCTGTCTGTGTTGTCCTGCCCTTGCACTGATGAGAGGCAACAACCTCGAAACTAGTCTGCAGGTGGTCACCCCGTCCAAATCAAAACATAGTTCTGCTGGTTGGTCATAGAGGGCACTTGCAATTACGTCCTCTGATGTTTTGAGGAACGTTGCACAAGTAGCTGTTAGATTTAATTCAATACCCGTCGTGGTTCTTAGCCAGGGGAGTAGTTGTTTTCTGACAGGTACTTGCCATAATAAGCCTACATAGTTAGGTGTTTATGGGAGTAAAGGGTTCATCATCGGTCGGTAACGACTGTTCGTTAGAAAACGATCTCCCAAAGATTTCTGTCTTCTTTGAAAGGAATGAAGTTGGTTTTGTCTATAATAATTGTCAGTAGTTTGCTGTCAAACCAGTTTTTCAGGATCCTAAAATCATTTTCAACTTTGATCTTCAATTCATGCCATGTTTCCGCATCGTAGAAAATGGCGGTGTAGTCGGCATACCCTATAATGCTACCTTGGGAATCGAGTGAAAATAATTCATTATAAAGAAAGAAATGTCGTTACAACTTATCGTACCCCAAGTGGATATTCGATCTTGGTCGTGGCATCGAACCACACTGATTCCGTACGTATAACAGGAACGCAGTAGATCTCGAAGTGCATAAAGATCGTGATGCAGGAGCGTGCAAGACGTGCACTTTATCTGGCCCGATCAGGCCCAATTCGTGACCGGCCGGAGTGACCGTGACCCCCGTACATGAACTTTCTGCCATTGGCGTTGAAAAACAAACAATCGAACCGGGGGGTTTTCTTCGGACGCCGACGTTTTGAATAGAATTTTTGTTCCATTGGAGAATATTCTGGTATATCTGTAAATATCAACATTATTATTTTTTTGGGCTCCCGCTAGTAAGAACCTCTCAAAAATGATATACATTAGTCTTCGTGTCTTCGTGTTTTCGTAAAGTAGTGGAGGGTTTCCTTGAATAGTCAAGGATGTTGGTACAAATCATTGAATTCAACTAGCTAACTGACTTCTGACAATATTTTCAATGAATACAATCAGCTTCCAGAGGAATGTTTGACTCTTATGAAAACTTTTTTTTTTCTTTGGTGTTTTGCCATCGACTGCTATGGTCGTTACCCATGTGTTATGGGTAGGCCTTGTTACTAACTCCATGCGCCACCTCAGGAGCAGCACTGTTAATTGGAACGCAACAGTGAATCGTGCAGGACTCACCCCAGTCCAGCCACAAGATTTTATTAATTTAATAGGTCAAATTAAGTTTAAAAATCCCAGCCGCAACTGGGGCTCGAACTCCGGACCTTTCGACTCAGAGTCAGACTCTCTGAAAAAATATTTTTTACTAACCAAGCTGAGCTTGGGCATGAAGTTGCACTTCTAGTGCTAGCAAGCAGACAATATTAATAATAATATCTCACAGCGAGCAAGTTCTCATGAACATTTTATGGATATACAGTTATTATCTGCGAACCTATCAATATGAAAGGTATTTTCTCCCAACTGATCATTTCTCTGTAGTATTTGGACTGAAATAGATTATTGCGGAATAGAGTTTATGGGTATAGTTTCTGAAAATGTCAAAATATGTGGCGCAGCTATTTCGAATGTCTAAAATTGGAAGGATTTCTCAACGCATTCGTTTGGTCAATGTGGAGATATAGTTAACTAGTGGTAAACCATCAGTTACTAAGATGACTTGATAATTTTTTCGATTTTATTCACATTGACTCAATACTTCACTACACATACCTGTCAAAACTGCTCTGATGAGGTAGAAATAACAAGTGAGGTATCATCAGTGTACATCGTGAAATGTGCTACTACAGGAAGCTGATCAAGGTCGTTGTAACATAAAAAGTATAGGGCCAAGTACGGAACCCTGAGTCACACCTATATCTGTAATTGAATATTCAGATGGATCATCGTCAATAATTACGAACTGCTTTCTATTGGAAAGACGTTTTCACCCAGTTAAGCAGACATTGCCTTACTCGTTATTTATATAATTTTTCCAAAGGGTTATTGTGACTCACACAGTAGAATTCCCTGCTGAGATCACAGAAGATCCCAACATGTCACTGGTTCGTTTCAATATATTTCAATAATTTTTTGGAAGTAGGAATAAACTGCTAGTTGTATTTTTTATTCAGAAACCCATGTTGATTTGGAGAAAATATTGCCTTGGCAAAATGATAATAATCTATTCAAATAGCATGTGTGTGTGTGTGTGAAAGAAAGTTGGCATCGGCACAGAATTGTATTTGAGTAGCAATTTTTAAATATTTTGAAGAATGTGGAGAATATAATGGATAGATAACAGGTCTATAATTTTCTAGTTGTTGACGACAATTTTTTTAATAAATGTTTTCAGTAAAGTCGGAAAATTGATGAATTCACCAACATACAAAGGGCTGTAATAACTCATGAAAACAAAGTTACCTCAGAATTATAGAAATCTCATCAGAACCAGATGAACTTATATTTTTCATATTTTTTGTTTTTGGAATCAGATCAGATCCAACAATTCATTTTCATCATATGGCTTATAGCCCGTCAGATAGTGACAGATTTAGGTGCCCCATTTTCACATACAAGCCTTGAATAGAATTGAGAAGTACATCGATGTTGAGTAAAATGGAGGGAAATTTACGAGTGGCTCCTGGGGAAAACATATGGAAAATTCGATTTTCCATGGAAAATTCGATTTTCCATATTTTAACGCGAGCCGTGTTCATCTAATCATTAATTAGTAGAACCTGGCTTCGGAAGATCAAAGGCTTGAGTGTTGAAGGTGGCTAAAGGGTTAAAATGAGGCTGTAATCTTGTAAAGAAAAATCGAGATTTTAACAGGTTTTCCCACGCAAGCCCATCGAAACTATGAAAACCTACATCGTCACTAGACTGAAAAACATAATGGCTTGAGTGGCGTGAATGGAAAAGTAGATTTTGTCGTCGGAAAATTTAATGGAAATTCTTTTTGATTTTTCCCTATGTTTTCCCCACGAGCCACTCGTAAATTTCCCTTCATTTTACTCAACATCGACTTACTTTTCAACCCTATTCGAGGCTTGTATGTGAAAATGGGGCACCTAAATCTGTCACTATCTGACGGTCTATTAAGGAAAGAAGAACTACATGGTGAAGACACATTACTCATGAATTTATAAAAGTCAGGTGTATTACTACCTTAACTATTTACAATTTAAATAAGTTATTGAGAAGATTTGCCACTTCATATTGGGGCTTTCAATAATATTGTTGTCAAATTTCATTAAAATATATTGAGCAGTACTAACTTTCACTCTATTAGATAATTCTGATGATATACCTCCCATGCAGATTTAGAGGGATCATCTGAGTTATTTATTTCATTTTGATAATTTTCCTATGTTGTATTGCCTACTAATTAATATTACTCTTTTTTTTGGGCAACGTCATATTTTCTTATATCGGAATGATTTTCAAGTTGAAGAAGTCTTTCAAAATCTGGCTAGATTTCCTTGCTTCATTGGCTGTACAATCTTTTTTCATACCGTGATTATTAATATTCGTGGGTAATTTCGAAAAGTGAGATTCAAAATAATATGAGAATGTTGTCCAAAATACCGTGTATGCATGATCAACACTAAACTGACTGAAAATCGTGTCCTTATTTTCACTACAAATTTAGTGAGCTTGGCAATTTTAAGGCCAGGACCTAGTATTATACTTTGATAGAATATCAACTGATATATGCTGGATTCCGTACTTGAATTGCAAAAGAAAGCCTAAAGAGTCAGAGGAGAGCAGGCAATCATTGTTAGAAAAAATACTTTGACTGTTGTTGCCCTTTGTGCGTTGGAAACTACGTGTCCTGTAGAAAATAAAAATTCAAAATTTTGAAGCAAATCATCTTGCTATAATACTCGTCAAAGGTCTAAAAACGATTTAAAATTACCATTTGACACCTTTCTCATTCCTGATAAAGGACTTTTTTTTATAACAGTGTCAAGTTGTATACAACCATTTACCAAATCATACTGAAGAGAGTCACGATAGTACTGAAAAGTTTTAAAACAATAATATGGAAAACTACTCGGAAGTAAGAATTTTACAATGATGATTTTAAACTAAAATATGTAATCTATATATTTAGTTCGTGTGTCATATCAAAGAATTTAATCCCAGAAAAAATGTCAAAAGATTTAGTACAATCTCAATCAGTTAATTGATCAAAATATCCTTTATTGTCTGAAGATTTACATCTTATTGACAGTATATATAAAATAGTATATTATGCAATAAGCACAAAATGATGCCCATTTTGTTTCGAGATGCAAACTATACTTTTTCTACAAAACGTTCTCGCAAAACGATTTTGTCTTTTGATCTACCTTCCATTCCAAAAAATGTTATAAGCGCGTTGATACATACTCTTCGACGTTTCCGGTAATAAATTCAGTGTTGTTACCTTCGCTGCTTCTATTATGTTCGGAGGTGTCAAATCTAAGTCGATATTACTATCAGTTTCCATTTTAATCAATAGTTTTTATAGAAAACAACTATGAAATTACTCGATACCTACTAAAACTTTGACAGAAACGATCTGCTGACATTTCATCAATTTGTCGCTGGACGTCATAATTTGACAAGCCGTAGTCATCGTGATTTTAGAGTGAACCTAAACCTAACACGAAATATTCCATTTCGCATTTCTAGCAACTGATGCAAAACTGAAATTCTGCACAAAATGTGCTTGTTTATGATTGAAGTTACGGTCATAAAATGAACATTTATCGAGGTTGTCGTAGAAAAACACACTTCACATAACAAATAATGTATAACTGAGAGGGTGAACAAACTTTCAGTCTAACTCCACCATAAATAATCTTTATCGAAGATACTGTGTAGTCCGAAGACTAACAACAGGCAGATACCATGCAGTCGGAAGACTTACATCAATAGATAGGACATGTTTCGAAGGATTAATCCTTCATCTTCAGCAAAATAGGGGTTGATTACAAGTCCATCTAAAGAAAAGTAAAAAGGGTTACAATAGAGTTGAGAATTACATTAAATTATGTGACCTACCATATGGTGGAAAAATAACATTTAAAACGGAAAAACTTTAAAAAAAACTTTAAAAAAACTGAAGATGAAGGATTAATTCTTCGAAACATGTCCTATCTATTGATGTAAGTCTTCCGACTGCATGGTATCTGCCTGTTGTTAGATGTTAGATGTTAGGGGGGAGGGGGAGCTGGCCCCTTGGCCTAATCCACTGCGACATTTTCAGATATATTGTGGAGTCTCCAATTGCTTATAGCACATCATCTAGCTTCGTCCATTTTATCAGACTGAGCAAATTTGATAATAGCCTCTCGAGATAGCTTTCCGCTCTTGGTTTTTCATCTCCAAGTTGTAGAAACCGCACCCTTGCTAGTCCTTCGCACTGGCACGTTACATGTATTGCGGTTTCCTCTTATTCCTGGCAGAACCTGCAGATTGCTTCTTCCGCCAGAGCTATAATATTCATATGTTTGTATTTTTCCGACACAGTGTTGTATAGCCGTTACCTCTGCCTGAAACACTGTGGCGTGTTTTCCAAGGCTAAGCAGGATGTTAATCCTTGGCTTTGCCCCGTAAATTCCAGCGCCGACTCCGTTATGTGTCTTTGACCCGTCTGTGTACCAGACCGATGTTGCATTCACGGGAGGCCCTTTTTCCCAGTCTTTTCTGTCTGGTATCAGTATTTTGAAGTTCTTTTTAAAGCTATACTTGGGAACCATCGCGTCCGTAGGCATTCGCATTACTGGGTCTGCCCTCAGTTCCTCATGTAGCTTCCGGTAATCAGCTCCGTGCTTCTGGCTTATTGGAGCTTGACCCTGCATTAGTCTGTGTGTCACGGACCTTGCTTCTCATTGGACGTATATGTGTAGTGGTGGCAGGTCCAGTATGACCTCCATACCAGCCGTCGGAGTTGTTCTCATGGCCCCTGTCACCCTCAGGCATGCCTGCCTCTGGATGCCATTTAATAGCCTAATGATCCCCGTCTGCTGTGCTTTTGTCCACCACGCCACCGACCCGTAGGTTATCATAGGTCTCACGACCATCGTGTATAACCATAGGGTCATTTTACGGTTGTGCTCCCAGTTTTTTTCGCACATTCTGCCACACATTCCGAGTGTAATGGTGGCTTTATGCGCGATTTTTTGGACGTGAGAGTTCCACGTTAGTCTTTGGTCGAAATTTACTCCAAGGTACTTAGCCTCTTTGACAAACGGGATCTCTACATCGTTCAGCATTGGTGGTTTCAGGTCTACCAGTGTTCTTTTATTTGTGAATATTGCCACGGTGTTTTTTTGTGCATTAATGGAGAGTTGCTCTTCTCTGCACCACCTGTCAACGATGTTTAGAGCGCTTTGCGTGCGCTCCGAGACTATACTTGGAAATCGTTCTGTCTCGACTATTACCAGGTCGTCTGCGTATCCTAGGCAATAGTGGCCTTCTGCGGACAGTTTTATAATGAGGCCGTCTACTAGATGCCTGTTGTTAGTCTTCGGACTACACAGTATCTTCAATAAAGATTATTTTTGGTGGAGTTAGACTGAAAGTTTGTTCACCCTCCCAGTTTTATCTCACTTCCACTGTATGTGATGGATCGTCTACGATGGTTAAACAATGTATAGTTAAAGAGCATCATAATTATATTTGGAAGAGATTAAAAATATATCTTAAACGATCCCTCATATTTTTATTGAAGTAATATTCTGCCGTCCTAAGCAAAAAAGCGCAAAAACTCTGAAGCTGAGAATCTGTAGTTTTAACCATCTCAAGTACGAAAAGTCTCAAACTTGTGTACTAAAGGCAAAATGATTGATTGACTTTAAATCTATTTAAATCTAGTTTAACTAATTTTTCCTTTGGAGAAAGTTAAATTTATAGTGTTTTAAGACTACAGGAACCAATATCTCCATAGTCACATTTTTTGAAGATACTGCTTTTTTGCTTAGGACGGCTGTATTAGACATCATGAAAAACTTCTTCTATTAAGAATATGTTTCATGGATTTTCTGAATAAAGTGATATAGTCAATGATTTTGACACTTGCTGGAAGATGGTTATACAATTTAGTATCATTGTAAATGATTGAGCTTTTTATCGAGTTGAAAGATGGAATGGGTAGTTTTATGTTCTTATTTTGGCAGGTGGGCCCAAGAATTGTGTCATTCAAGTATAAAGAGAGATGAAATTGTGAGGAATTTCTGCTTTTTGAATAGCTCTTACAGGATACTCGAGGTTTAACTCCGCAAATATAGCGATCAGCACGTTTCTGAAGAGTAAAAATCATTTTGACCCAGGTAGCACATCATATCGGCTGAATGTTGGTTCCATATTGGGCCAATATAGAAATATTGTAAATGAAAAATCAATATTGGTCCAATATGGGTGAATATTCAAAAAACGATATTATATTAATAATATTGGTGGAATATTGGTTGAACTAGTTTTGAATGTAGATTGCCACATGTGATATTGGGTCGATATTGGTTGAGTAATACAATATAATACAATATTGGTTATATATTGTTTTCCACATCTAGAATAAATATTGCAATCTAAATATTCCAGTCATATCGATTATAGGGGAAAAAACTATATTGTATTTCCAAGTTTGTTAGAATATTGGTTGAATATCATTTCTACTTTATTTGACAAATTGTAATAACTCATATTGAGTCAATATTGGTTGAATGATATTTACCAATATCGATAAAACAATATTGTCTTCACATCGTTTTTAACATCTAGAATAAATATCGCAATCCCAATATTCCCCTAATATCGATTCTAGGAATAAAAACTATATTGTATCTCCAAGTGTGATTACACATTGGTTGAATATCATTTCGCCAATATTCAACAAATCTTATTAATTAATATTGGGTCAATATTGGTTTAATAATATGTATCGATATCGTTAAAACAATATTGTCTTGATATTGTTTCCTACATCTAGATTGAGATGAAATTTGAATATTGGCCGAATATTCAATGAAACATATTGAAATTACATCATGATCAAACCTGGATAAAAATCCGCTAGGTGGCTCTACATATAGAACGTCTTCTAAAACCTACGAAAGTATATTGAATACTTCCCATAACTTGTTTTCAAGACAGCTCACTCAGTGGTTATGTCGATCAAAAGACAGACTCTGGTGTCACCTTCATCAACTAAAAGACAGTCAATAATTTACCAAGGTATATTGACATCCACCAATATATCCAAATGATATTGTAGCAATATCGATAAATATTGTACCAATATCGATAAATATTTTGAGGCCATTATTGCTTCAAGAATATTTCACCAAAACTATTTCTAAAATATTCTAACAATATTCGACCAATATCGCACAATGTTCACATTTTACTTCTCAACAATATAACTTTTGAATATCGTGCCAATATTGTATCAGCGATATTGGCCAATATTAGTTCAAGAATATTTCACCAATATTATTCAAGTAATATTGGACCAATTTCGCCGAATGTTCACATTTTTTCTCTCGCCAATATTGCATTTCAAATATTTCGCCAATATGTTCACAATATTGTACCAATATTTTACCAATATAGCTGTGCTACTTGGGGGCCCAGAAGAGAATACCATTCCAGACCAGTGACTCAAATAGTGTGTGATAAACCCTCACCCAATTCGTTTGAAATAATACGCGGTAGAAAATCGTACAATCTTTGTTTTTTATTCTGTCAGCCCTTTTCCACAGCCAGAACGCATGAGGAATAAAAATCTCCGGACGATCCACAATACATCACAAAAGTTATTCATTATTCATTGAAATCTGTAATTCATGCTCTTCCCCCGAAATGAAAGTAATCTCCTCGACGCCCGTACAATAAAATTCTGCTTCGTACCTCCGAACATCCGCCATGGCTTCTTCTTCTACCTCTCATTATTCCATGATTATACGTCGCATTGGAGACTTCCTCGAATACCTTGAATGGGATCTCGAATAGAAAGATGCAGAGTCGTCGGATGACGGGAGAGACGAAATCCATCACCGGTAATTGTTATTTTTAACAATATCGCAGGCTCCGCGAACGGAGCAAGAAAGAAGTCAACGCTGCCCGTCCATGCGGAAAAAACCGGTTGCAGATCTTGCTCGACGAGCCAGTGGCGTACCGTTGTTAGATGATGTTGCTCGATAAAAAATTACGTGAAAAATAAAGATGCTGTATAAAATTTAGTGAAAACCTATGCGAGATTGAGAATTCAGATAGACATTTCAATGATCACAACGTTATGCGCTGAATGATGTTATTAATAATAATTGTTTGATCACTAGTGTAACAGGACGTATTTTATGACCGGACATAAGAATTTAGCCAACCCCTAGTTTATCCTCTCAGGTCAAGAAACCGTCGAACACTTGTGTAGAAATAACGTTATCCTAACAAAGATTCTCAGAAATACATTGGTTACGAAGGAACATCTTTAAAACGAGTGTATCATATTACTTTTAAGAGTCTTGTAATAATATTTCCAAATAGGGCATTTCAGAGTACCAGAGAACCTTTCAATATCCCAATAGTTTGCATATGTTATTTTTGTTGAGAGGCACAGATTTTTATGATAGGCCACCCAGAAAGCACTTTGCAGAGAGGATAGATGATCGAACTCTGAAATTGAACACAATTTCGAAAGTTAGTCTTTCGTTTCATTCGTTCAGGTCAACATGTGGTTGCGCATTTTTACTCAAGTTATTGTAATTGTCATATTTCAACTCTGTTCAACACAATATTCAATCTGGGTACTATCGTTAATTTTCATTCTTTGAATATATATAAAGTTGATCTTTTCCAAGTTAATTCTTCTAATCAACTCTTAGTATTTGTTGTATTTGAATTATTTCGAGTCTTTTGCATTTTATCTTGTTAAATTATTAGTAAATTGTCTGGCCTCATTCACGTTAGATTATTAGTTGAAATCAGAAATTGCCTAATCAATCAATTTGAGAAATGTCCCTAACACCTTTGTTTGCTATTCTTTATTGTTTTGTTAATAGATATAAGTGTTATGCATTCTGGCTTTTTATTCTCAAAAGTTCACATTCCAGTTTACGAAAATCCTTTTGATTTGAGATAAAAATATTTTAATTAGTAGAGTTGAACAGAGTAAGTAAATTTGAGTGCTAAAGTGAGTTCCGCAACGAGTTCTCAATCCAGCATCTAGTATAGAAAGTCGGGATAATCGGATGAAAAAGTAAGGTGAGTTAGAAATCTTAAATGCTGTGAGGTATGATTCCTAGTTGCTAGAAAATTAGAGCCCAACGTTCCAAATTATTATTATGTTTTTAACGACTCCGCTCGGTCGAATCAGTTGTGATAATGCTCTATTTAATTATATAGACAGCAAATGTTACACTTGCTCAAGAAACGCAACCCCACGCTCAAGCTAAGTTTGATAGTAGGCTTATAATCGGATTTTTTTTTGGTATTCAAAATCATAGAATTACACACACTGAAATAAAAGGACCTCATCCCATAAGAGAAGGGACAATAACAAAATATCTACAGTGCAACGCTAAATTATGGAACAAATTCATTATTTCTGAATATAAAGATATTTCGGAAAAATCCTCGGACAGGTCGATTTTCTTTTCCGATGGGCCAATTTTTGAACCCCACCCAAAATATATAGGGTTATCCGCATTTGAGGAAAAGCGACTTTGGTGATATTTTTAATTTGTACACCCAGTATATTTTTCCATATTAGGTTAGTGATCGTCTTAACAAATCCAGTGATACCAAGTTTGATGGGATTATGTCAAACGGCTGCGGAGATATGGCCAAAAAACTTCCTCGTATGTCTAATGAGTATGACTGCGAGACCACACGATTCAGAAGGTTAAAAGTCTCTGTCGCACTCATTGGGTATATGGAGAAGTTTTTTGGCCATATCTCCGCAGCCGTTTGACATAATCCTATCAAACTTGGTATCACTGGATTTGTAATGACCATCCCTAACCAAATATGGACAAATATACTGGGTGTCCCATTTAAAAATATCACCAAAGTCGCTTAAAAATAGCTTCTTTACGTGGAGAGGATCTTCTGAATATCGTATATCTATTCTGGAAGAATTGTAAATGAGGGAGCTAATGAGATCTGCTAATTTTTGGATGATTATGTTACACGAAGCAAAAATTTATTTTGATAAAGCACACACAGGTAGTCGATAATTAATTTTTTTCGTGTTTTGAAATAGGGGTTGGGGATAAGGGAGAGGTTTTATATTTTTTATAAAAACTTGCACAATCCCAAGTAGCACACCTATATTGGTAAAATATTGATACAATATTGTGAACATATTGGCGAAATATTTGAAATGCAATATTGGCGAGAAAAAAAATGTGAACATTCGGCGATATTGGTCCAATATTACTTGAATAATATTGGTGAAATATTCTTGAACTAATATTGTCCTCAAAATGTTCGGCGAAATTGGTACAATATAGCTGATACAATATTCTGACAATATTGGCACAATATTCAAAAGTTATATTGTCGAGAAGTAAAATGTGAACATTTTGCGATATTGGTCGAATATTGTTTGAATATTTTAGAAATAGTTTTGGTGGAATATTCTTGAAGCAATAATGCCCTCAAAATATTTATCGATATCGGTACAATATTTATCGATATTGGTACAATATTTATCGATATTGGTACAATATTTATCGATATTGTTACAATATCATTTGAATATATTGGTGGATGTACCATATACCTTGGTAAATTATCAAATGTCCTTCAATTGATGAAGGTAACACCAGAGTCTGCCCTTTGATCGCCATAACCGCTGAGTGAGCAGTCTTGAAAACAAGCTAAGGGAAGTATTTAATATACTTTCGTAGGTTTTAGAAGACGTTCTATATGTAGAGCCACCTAGCGGATTTTTATCCAAGTTTGATCATGATATAATTTCAATATGTTTCATTGAATATTCGGCCAATATTCAAATTTCATCTCAATCTAGATGTTGGAAACAATATAAAGACAATATTGTTTTAACGATATCGATAAATATTATTGAAGCAATATCCAGAATCGATATTAGGGGAATATTGGGATTGCGATATTTATACTAGATGTTAAAAACGATGTGAAGACAATATTGTTTTATTGATATTGGTAAATATCGTTCAAACAATATTGACTCAATATGAGTTATTACAATTTCTCAAATAAAGTGGAAATGATATTCAACCAATATTCTAACAAACTTGAAAATACAATATAGTTTTTTTCTCCTATAATCGATATGACTGGAATATTTGGATTGCAATATTAATTCTAGATGTGGAAAACAATATATAACCAATATTGTATTATCGATATTGGTAGAAATTATTCAACCAATATTGACCCAATATTTCGTGTGATAATCTACATTCAAAACTAGTTCAACCAATATTCGACCAATATTATTAATATAATATTGTTTTTTGAATATTCACCCATATTGGACCAATATTGATTTTTCATTTACAATATATCTATATTGGCCCAATATGGAACCAAGATTCAGCCGATATGATGTGCTACCTGGGATTGTTTGGCATAATCTAAACTGAAATAAGTAGAGATAGTGTTTCTGCCTAAAATAATGATTAGTATGATTTCAACGCCCCCTAGCATCAAAACCATTCATTTTTGGGGTTTGTCACCCAATTAATTTCTATTAATGGTATATCAGAAATAACATACATGTGGTTTCAATGTTTGTTATCTTCTGAATAGGCTTCAAAGTGAAATGCCGGTGACCTCAGGAGTCCCCCAAGGTAGTGTTCTTGTCCCACTATTATTTATACTATATCTCAATGACATCAACTACATCCAAGATTGTCACTGCTGCAAGCGATTATAGTTTGGAAAATGCTGTTGACAAAATTAACCGTTCACTCGAAAATATTTCCCGATTCCTTAGTATTAACAAACTCAAACTCAATGTATCAAAAACAAAAGCTATGATAATCACTACTAAGTATAAATATACTGAAATTGATAAAACAGCCCTAAATATTCAAATAATAATGAAATGATAATGGTTGTCGAAGATAATGAATATCTAGGTTTCATAGTAGACAATAAAAATCATTTTCAATATATCTATAAAAAAATTTCAAAAAAACATTTCGTTTTTAGTCGTGTTCGCAGTAAGCTTAGCCCCAACACAGCATTAACAGTCTATAGAACAATTATACAGCCTCATTTTGATTACTGTCAAAGTTTACCAGCTTTGTTAGATGCTAACTGTATTCATTCCTTGCAAAAACTACAAAACAGGGGTATGCGTTCTATTTTGAGATGTAGTAGATATACACCTATTAACTCGATGCTTTCTACATTGAATTGGCTCTCTGTGAAAAATAGATTGCTGCTGTTTTCAATTATATTCATTTTTAAAATTTTATCAGGAAATGCACCAAAGTACTTTAATCAATTCATAACATTCAACTATGAGATTCATAATTATCAAACAAGGAGAATCAACGATTTTCATGTCCAAAGAACGAATTACTCGCATGCTAAAAAATCGCTGTTTCATAATGGCTTGGTGAAATTTAAGGATCTTCCATATATTAAGAATGCTGATAGTATTGACCAGTTCAAAAATCTTTTAATACAGTCCACGAAGTCAGCACCAAACAATATTCTTTAACATATATTGACACACCTAGTTTTAATTTAATTAATGTATTTTAAATTATATTCTGTCTGATTTTTTATTGTGATTATTCTTCTTCTCTTATATCATTAATATGTTTATATTAGGATTCCTATTTGATAAAGATTTACTTACTTTACTTCAAAATAACTTGAACAGCATCATATTAAAAATTCAGAAAAATCCACTTAAATTTTTTCGTTTTGTTCCCTTTGGGGGGAGGGGGGAAATCATTAAAAAACTGCTATTTTCCTTAATCAGTCATATTTAAACATTCGACGATTTGGGGGAAGAAGGGGGGAAAGCATTTTTTTTAAACAGCACAATATTGTGCAACATTAGCAACAATGAAATAGGTGAAAACTTTGTTACCGGATTCAAAAATAATTAGTCTAATCTGGGCAAACAGTGATTTCAACGCCCCGTTGCAGCAGAACTGTTAATTTTTTTGGGTTGGCGCAATGTTTCCATTGGTTGAGAATTACATGAACAACATCATACCAAAATTTCAAAAAATGCACTGGGACCCAAATTTCATAAGGAGTTTGCGGGGTCCTTTCGTATTGTTAATTTAAGTTTATATATTTGAATGAAGAAAAGTTGTATTTCGTGCAGAAATTTATTTATAAAATCATAGCAAAGCGCTTTCGACTATAAAGTCATCATCAGTGCGTACCTGTAAGTAAGTGACATTGAATTGAATTTAAGAAATTTTGTCAGGTGTACAAGAGCCAGACCATAAAAATACCATGTGTCCAGAGGACCATGTAAAATTTAAAAACGGGACATCATATGAATAACATTTTAAAAAAGTCCTTATTCCAGGATTAACCTGGATAAAAGTTTCAACAGGCAGAGTAACACGTCTGTTGGAGCTAATTCTACTGTCAAAATAAATGAATTAAATTGACATTGTGTCAAAAGTTGACAATGACAATGACGTGCATAGAACATTAACTTCTAGAAACACTGATCCGTGTTTTGAAAATTGATTAATGACCAATTAGTCAAATTGATCTGTAAATCTATGTATATTTATAGTTCTGTTAATCTAAACCTAAGGAAATGTGACAAACCGGGAGAAAAGTCTAATGAGAACCTCAACCCGATGTGCACAGAACCAGGTTCAAGAAACAGTCTCTTGGGAATTTGTGAAACCAATTCTAAGCTCAGGATCATGGGAAAGGTCTAATGACAACCTTCACACTCCCCAAAGCGTCAAAAAGGTTTCCCAAAAACAAGAGGCACCATCAACATATACGATTTAACCCTTTATCGGCCGATTCTGATCAAACCAAGCGCTATTTCATGGACCATGTAACCATATGATATCATCACATCCAAAAGCATTTGTTCTTAGTTCCGCGTAGTCCTTCGATTCACAGGCAACGAAACCATACGATAACAAACAAGCTTGGGAGGGGGGACAAAGGCACAAATCGATTTTGCGTTACCTCTTATTGCCAGTTAAACTTTTCATGATTTGTGCTCGTAAAGTTTTTTGCTAAGGTTGCGTTTACATGTAAATATTGATATTATGAATACGTTGTGAAATTATGCAAATTTTTTTAGGCCATTTTGATGACTTGCCCGATAAGGGATACAAAGAATTATGTAGCCATATGGTGACAAGAACCGATAAAGGGTTTTAAGAAAGTTTCAACATGCAGAGTAACACATGTCTGCTGAAGCTTAGTCTACTGTCTAACTAAATGAATGAAAATTGACATTGTGTCGAAAGTTGACAATGACAATGAAGTTATGGTATAGAAAATGACCTAAAATAAAAATATTGATCTGTGTTTTGAAGTTGATAAATTATTATTATTAGTTCAGCATCCTGGGAAACCAGATTGGAACATAATATCATGAGATAAGTCTAATGAGAACTTTTCCAATCTCAATAGTAACAAAGAGGGTAACCAAAATGATGAGCCCATACCGGAAAATTTTTAAGAAATTTTCCAAAAATTGATCTGTGAATCTATTTATAGTTCTGTTGATCCAAACCCAAGGAAGCATGACAAACCGGGAGAAAAGTCTAATGAGAACCTCAACCCGATGTGCACAAAACCAGGCTTAAGACACAGTCTCTTGGGAATTTGACAGGTCTACTGAGAACCTTCCCAATCCCAAGGCGCCAAAAAGGTTGCCCAAAACCAAGAGTTACTACAAACCGAAAAGATTTAGTAGATTTTCAAATTGTTTCAGATTTAATCAATTCAGTAATTTTATTAATCAAAACCAAGGAAATTGCTGAACCAAGAGAAAGTCTAATGAGAACTTGACACGGCTCGTGCATAAACCCAAGTTATAGAAAAACAGAACCTGAAGATGAAATTATAAGTTTCAAATTGAAAGCAATAGTTTATGTTCTGAGAATTAATAGGAAGGTCGAGAGGGAGGGAACTAAGCAAACTGCAAAAAAATTTCAAGCCATATCATCATCGAGAAAGAGTTTATATATTGATTTTATTCAAATCCATTAAACATATCGGTAGTAATTGAGAAGAGGAGGAAAACACGTTCAGTTAGATCATGATAAATCATCATTTTTATAAATGATTGCCCTATGTACGAATAGAATTAATAGGGTCTCCATTCAAAACCAAGGTTTGAAAACGTATCGATTCTGGCAAGTCAGATTTGGCAAGAAATACAGATGAAAAATATAACCACAGTAGGTACCAGATATATATTCGAAGTTTAAAATATATAAAATGAAGAAAAATAAAAAAATTTAAATTGTTGAACAATCCAGTTATTTTCTGAACTAACCTAGACCGCCATATTTAGCTTCTGGAACAGTACTTTCTGATTTAATTCCAAATAATATATATAACCAGTAGTTTTTACTAAATTCACGTTTCAAAATGTTATTAATTTATTTTTCTGTTCAAAAGCTTTCAATTACAATATTTTAATAGAGGCATTTAGAGCAAAATTCAACATCTTTCTTCACTTTATGTTAATTTTCCCTTGACGTATAACGCTTGATTGAATCTCAACATCAATTTCCAGCGACTCATCCAAGGCGAGGAAAACCTGAAACAAAATGAATAACGAAGCCGGAAAAAAGCAATAAACATGAACCGAGAGTCCTCGTCTTCATCGCGTTTATTACCTGCGAGTTATTGAAAAATGTCGGGAATGTCATCTAACAAACATCTTTAATTAAAAATATATCACGCACTTCAAACGTTCGTCGTGGAATTCCGAACAATTTTCCGACGATACAATTCCGCCGATTGGTTGTTTGCAGTGTGGAAAGAGACGGAGAGAGGACGGAATCTCGATAATCGCCTCATTATAAAGTGAACGCTCAGATTCTCTTTATGTGTTCTGCGTTAGGCAGTGCCGTGCGCCAGGACAATTTTCCTAACACTTTTCCCAAAATACCTATGTCTTGGAATATTTCGTTATTTAAAACCCTTTATCAGTTCTTGTCACCATATGGCTACATAATTCTTTGTATCCCTTATCGGGCAAGTCATCAAAATGGCCTAAAAAAATCAGCATAATTTCACAACGTATTCATAATATCAATATTTACATGTACACGCAACCTTAGCAAAAAAATTTAAGAGCACAAATCATAAAAAGTTTAACTGGCAATAAGAGGTAACGCAAAATCGATTTGTGCCTTTGTCCCCCCTCCCAAGCTTGTTTGTTATCGTATGGTTTCGTTGCCTGTGAATCGAATGACTACGCGGAACTAAGAACAAATGCTTTTGGATGTGATGATACCATATGGTTACATGGTCCATGAAATAGCGCTTGGTTTGATCAGAATCGGCCGATAAAGGGTTAACTGTATATCGCCGAAAGGATGCACAAAAACCAGAATGATGACTCCGTTTTGTCGGAGTACCATACAACTGGAAGCAAAAGAAACTTACAGTATTTTGTTTTCAATAATTCCAGTTCTACAGCCTCTTCTTTCGATTGGGCTTTATAGCTATAATACCGCGATTATAATAATCATAGTATACCCACTATTTTCTGATTCAATTTTCCATTTTAAAGTTGATTTATTAATCCGTTATCTTTCCCTATAAAATGCAATTAGTTAATTTTCAATTCGAATATTCTTGGCGCCCTGAAAGTGAACATGTCACCTGTCAGATAAAATCAGTCAATCCATCATCTGTCAGGTTGGCTGATAAAGAAGTTTTGACGTACGTTTGGATGCTGTTACCTGCCTTGCAACTATTTGCACCGGTTCTCCTTAATAACAAACTCAGTTAGGTGGAGGATCAGCTTAGGGTACACCTTGAGGTAAAGATGGTTTGCATCGTTGATTCCTGGCCTGAACCTTATCTGAGTATTAGGAATGTTTGGCAACAGCGCAAAAGTGATCACGTAACTAACGACGAGACTTCAAACAACGTAAAGTTTTAAAAAATATGCACATTGCGCAAGCGCTGTCTAATTTGAAAGGCTGACGGGAGTATGGCATGTAATTTGGAAAATTTGGCTCTACCAGGAAAACTACACACAATTTCGCCAAGAGAGCTGCGTGCACATTAGTTAAAATGCGTACTTTATTAGACACCCTCACATGACCTGACTTACCCTAGGCAAACAGAAAAGTATCCATCCAAAATGTTTACGATGTGGTTAACAATTTTGGATGAATAAAAAAAATTGAAAAGACTCCAGTACAAAGCAACAGAATATTTTTAAGTTTGTAAGTAATCATATCATAGGGATATTCAATATCAGACTCAATCAGGTTTAGTATACAGGGTGATTCAAAAGTACTTTGACAAACTTCAGGAGGTGATTCCTCACAATATTCTAATATGAATTGACCAAATAAATATATGTCCGGAAACGCTTCGTTTCCAAGATACAGGGTGTTGAAGTTTTATTTTTATTTTGTTTTTTTTCAAATAACTCTTGAAATATTAAACTTAATTAAACGAAACTTGGTAATAAGAGGTGTTTGAGGTGTCGAATTCGAACCCGATGTTATTATTTCTCTTACTCATAGGGGGCGCCACCTACACGTCTTTTTCTTTTTTGAAGATTCATAACTTTTTTGAGCGTACTTCTAGCACATTTTTCAGTAAAAAAATCGATTACTCTATCATATCTACGTAAAAAAGCTACCCTTGTTAAAAGTCTCTGTAAGCAACCGTTTTCTAAATATTTGGACTTGAAAATTTCAAGTCAATTATTTGATAATCGATGCATGTTCACAAGAATGCTTTGGAAAAGAATTTCACGTTTAAGTTAGTAGTTTTGGTAATTACATATTTTGTGACAGTTAAACGTTTAATTAAGTTCAGTATTTCAAAAGTTATTTGAAACAAACGAAATTAAAAATAATACTTCAACACCCTATATCTTGGAAACGAAGCGTTTCCGGACATATAATTATTTGTACAATTCATATTAGAATTTTGTGAGGAATCACCTCTTGAAGTTTGGCAAAGTACTTTTGAATCACCCTGTATAGAGAGCTGTAGGTTTAGTCACCCTAAATAGAGGTAAAAATACAATCACATCAGCAAAATCCAGAAAAAGTGCACGAACATCAATAAAATAAGAAAATATTTCTTGTAGGAAAAGTGAGGTTAAGTAGTTAAGTGGAACCTAAGCCTGGAGAATCTGAGGCTTATCTTGACTGAGGCTTATGTTGTCCTCAAATAGCGGTGCAAACCAAAATCGTAATGTAAGGTCCACTTAAGTCATAAGATAACCTTAAGTGGAACCGGTGCAAATAGCTGTTGGTCATTTTGTCACTGATTATCAGCTGGAAAGGTTGAATTGGCTGGCTCAAAATCGCAAATTTGTTGATTTTTCTCAGATGAAATAGATTTTTGGTAGTAGAAAAACAGCAGTTCTTTGGAAAGAGGTTTCACCTTGTGGAATTCATTCACACTACTCCAAATTTCTCTTGATAAATTCACCACCAATTGAAGACCATATTCCATCTCAGTTATATCGTTATCTCACCATTCTGTTCTTTGCATTAACAAAATTATCTTCTCAATTCATCTCGTGTTGGTACGAGTATTTCAATGATCGAATAAAGCCATATTTATAATGTATTGAGGCCTTTTCAGTCCTTCTAGCCTCCCCGTGGTAATTCCATCATTTACCATTCTGTTGCTTTCACAAGTACCGCGATCGAAGTAAACCACCCTAAAACCCTCCAGCCAATATTGTGTTATCCCCCTTCCACTTTGAAGAATGAAGAAACACCCACGGTCCTTAGGAACGTTAAAACCCCGCCTGCCACCAAGGATTAGCACCTGGGAGGCTTGATAGTACAGCAGTATTTGAATAAACTATTTACTTTTAATCTAGCTAAAACCAAAATCAGTTTGATCGTTAAGTGAAAAAATTGAATTCTTCAGGTTATTGATATCTAGCAATAGCCAGTGATTAAGCTTAATACCTTCACTTTCAACACGAAGTTTTCCGAAGTTTTCATCTAAGTCTTCTAAAATATGATAAGTAGGCATAATGTTGAATTCATATTTTTTTTTGAAATAACTCATACGATGTTCATTTATTCGACTTTTGAAAAGTCTATCTGTCTGATGCACTGTCTGGAACCTGTGAAACTGGCCCTTAATCAGACAATAGGCTATCGCTTGCTATTACAATATTAATAGATCTTTTATAATTTACTACTTTCCATTCGACGTTACTACAATTTGAAATTCATATCGGAACTATTATACTATTAATTTTGTTCGTCTAAAATCAGCTAAAAGGAAGATTAACAAGCAAGACTACCTTACCATTTCCAAAGTTAAGATTGGGTATTTTTAATTTACTTTTTTGAGCTTTATCTGATTTCAGAATTGTAAAATTGAAAATGTATCTTATTTTTTGTTAATCCAGACACATTATTATTTTTTTTATATTCAATAAAATTTAATGTCCAGTTTCTAAAAGTAACACTTCATTATCACTTTAATGTTTGCTGTAATATTGCAACATTCAGCTATTTCACAATCTCGTGACTCTGGCCGCTTTGCCGTACATAAACAAAGTGAATGTTCTTTTCAAAGCGCATGCACATGTCGATATTATTTCTATTCTTCAATCTATTACACTTTACTGCTATCTATTACAATTTCATATCACCATCTAGTACAGGCTAATATCTTCCTAATCGCAGCCCTAATTGGGTTGTGGTGATAGCTTTGAATACTTCATTTAGTTTTATTGCTGTTCGAGTTTAAGTGGAGCGTAAACGTCAAATGAAGTTAAGAGTGAACAAAAAATAATTGAAAAACTGTTAAAAATCCGAATGATCGAATACTTAACACTGAATAGCACACTGGCAGAACAACAATTCGGATATCAGGAAAAAAAGAGCACAAATGATGCTCTCTTCTCCTTCATGGACAAGGTGTACTCGGGCATAAATAGGGGAACGGTTGCTGCAGCAGTGTTTTGCGATTTCTCCAAAGCATTTGACTGTGTCAATCATGGAATATTGCTGCAGAAGCTGCACCACCTAGGCTTCACAGACAACAAACTCCGATGGTTTGACACCTATCTTGCCAATCGTGAGCAAGCGGTAAAAACTAGAATTGTATCAAAGACTGCACGTATAAGACACGGAGTACCACAAGCATAAGTTCTTGGACCTCTCATGTTCCTACATTATGTAAATGATATGGCTTTTCTTGATATAAAAGGTTCAATCACATTATTTGTTGATGACACCACCATACTTTGGCAAGAAAAGAAAAGCATAACGCGAACCTAATGAAAGATATCCAGGTGATCAAAGATTGGTGTGAATCAAACCTACTTTTCCTTAACATTAAGAAAACAAACATCTTGTTTTTCCAATGCATTATCCCCAATTTAGACATTGGTAATGAAGTTATTGAAAATAAAACTACAACAAGATTTCTAGGCTTACACATCGATAGCAAATTGATGTTCAGCGATCATGTTACAAATATGAGTAAAAAATTAGCATTTGGATGTTATGCTGTCAGAAGCATTGCCCGCGAATTAGGGTATGCATCCGGCAGACCAGCATATTTTGCAGTGCTCGAATCCCATCTACGATATGGAATAGCTTTTTGGGGAGCATGCAGTAATCTTTCATTCCAGAGGGGTTTTGTTCTACATTAGGTATATGTGAAAAGCAAAGCCAAGAGACTCTTGTAAGGATTTATTTAAGAAATGTGGCATTCTCACTGTAGTTTGTTTATATATTTTGCAAACAGCTTGTTTAATTCACAAAAATAGACTTGCCGTGCCACTTGTATCGTAGCAATATAACACAAGACAGACTGGCCAAATTGAGTTGGTAAGACCCCGAACTATTATGGTAAGGACTCAATTATACAGTGTGTCCCACTTTGAGCAGTCACACCCTCATATTTCGTTGAGCATGAAATAATTCGAAATTTTCTTTGACTCAAGTTGTAGTACTCGGAAATACCTACCTTTATGTTTACGTAACCTTTGTATTTCCATTTTCCAGGGCTAACTACGACCAAATGTAAAGTGAAAAATTGGGAAAAACATACTAGGCATTTTTTTATCGCAAAAATAACACCAGATTCTGTTTCAGAACACCTTAAAACCCCCAAATCTCAATGCTTGAATCATTTGAATATACAGGGTATCATTCATTCTGATCAGAGTTAGCCTTGGAAAAGTGATATTTGGCTATTTTTCAAAGTATTAATTAAATATTATTGGGAATTCTGTGACAAGAGAAGACATTTTGGAAATTTTCCAAGCATTATTTATGGATTAGAGTTGATAATGCTACCAGCTACAGATGATACCCTGTATATTCCAATGATTTAAGCATTGAGATTTGGGGGTTTTAAGGTGTTCTGAAACAGAATCTGGTGTTATTTTTGCGATAAAAAAATGCCTAATATGTTTTTCCCAATTTTTCACTTTTCATTTGGCCAGAGTTAGCCGTGGAAAATGGATATACAAAGGTTACGTAAACGTAAAGGTAGGTATTTTCGAGTACTACAACTTGAGTCAAAGAAAATTTCGAATTATTTCATGCTAAACGAAATATGAGGGTGTGGCTGCTCAAAGTGGGACACACTGTATATACCGGAATAAAAATATACAACCACCTGCCAAACAATACTAAAATAACATCAAGCAATAAAAAATTTCGAGTAAATGTTAAGGAAATACTTATAGAAACGCCATTTTATAACTTGGAAGAATATTTTTCAAATAGATTTTAATGAGAGTAATCTGAATTTTAATATAAAAATTGTAAATTTGCTATACCTGTCTGCCTGTAGCATTTATAATTTTATATTTTTTTTTTTAGTGAAGTCGTAAACTTTATATGTTTTTATTTGATTGTTTATGTTTATAATGTTATTTTATATACTGATAACTGTTAGTAATTTTAGGTTTGACAAGCTTTGTCAACAAGTATCATCGCACTTAAGACAAGAAAGTATATTTTGAATGGAATTGAATTGAATATTAAAGCGATCTGCCAGTGTAAAATGAACTTCATTCATTGCTTTATTTGTTGTTTGAAGAGCGTTCTATTAATTTGGGAATCCCAGTCACGCCGGTCACTATTGCGGTATCTCTCGGTCAAGTATCCCCTTCGTAAACTCGCCGGTACTCCACTGGCCAGTGATACGTTTGTGCCCGGTCCATCGATTCCTATTAATTGGAGTGGCATACACGTGCGTGAGCGACGCGTATACGGCTTCGAATCGTATAATTCCAGATTTAATCGTATTGATGTCGTGCATCACTAGTAGCGGTTTATGCAGCAGCAGCGGCAGCAACAGCAGCAGCAACAGCAGCAGCAGCGATGACGCGTCGCTGATCGTCCAGTGCGTAATCCATCCTGCCGAATATACCTGGATAATTGGCTTTCGGATGTGCCTATGCAGTGCGCTCTACCGCGTACGGATTTGTGAGGCTCACTACTGTATCTGGGATGTTGGTGGGATTAGGCAGAGTATTAATGAGCCGCACTTTGGGGGCGACTGTGCGTTGAATATCCCAACGTACTCGAATTGATACTTATTAAAGAAAAATGGATTTAGTAATTCAGTGTTGCGCTTGAATCTAGGTGGGCCATATTATTACATAAGATAAATGAGAAAACCATTGAGAGCCACCATCAGCGCGTCACACCGAACAGACGAATTTCTTTCTCCTCCTTTCCAGCTGAGTTTTGTGAGCATACTTATCAAGAGGGGGGTAAAGATGATGAAATCTTAAAGATTGGCAAAACAGCTCCTGTCCATTCTCGATTACAGCTCCAATCAGGTACACATTTCCCGATCGTAGAATCGGTTTTTTGCAATAAAACATTTTTTGTTTAAGAATTCGGTAAATACACATTTTTTTATTCCTCGTGTGATTTAAATTTTTTCCTTAAAAATTATCATTACCAAAAATCACTGAAGTTTCCAAATTTACACAAAAATATTTGCTAAAAAAATCTGTTACAACAGCTGTAGATGTAAAACCAATTTCTGTTTTACCAAGGTAGTGTTTCCCTAAATTCATTCATTACATTTTAAGAGCTCGGTGGTCTCATAAGAATTCGGGAATTACTCATTTTTCTAATTCATCATGTCATTTGAATTTTTGTTTTCCTGAAAATTATCGTAACCAAAAATCACTGAAGTTTCCGTTTTTACACAAAAACTTTTCTGAAGAAAAAAATCTTCAAAAACTATAGTCTTAAAACCAAGGTATTGTTTGCTTAAATTCATCCTTTACATTTTAAAAGCAAGTACGCCTACAGAGCTTAAATAACACATAATAAGTTAATACTTTTTTCCAGAGGATAGAATAGGAAATAGGGCGTCTCGACCAAGAGGGGTTTGGAAGGGGTTCTTGCCTGCCATTCTGAAGAATCGCCAATGGGAAAGGGGGAAACGAACCCTGAGATGAATCTCTTATCCTTATCCACATATCTCAGAAATAATAAAAAAACTGAAAATAAACTTTCCTGTGGTACGGACCAACTATATACCAAGACATTCATAGAAATAAGAGAAAATTTTATTACAATGTTAGCACTCCTGGTAAATATCATATTCAGTTCAGGAACATTCCCAACTACACTTAAGCAATCAGTCACAACGCCTATCTACGAAAATGGAGACAAAAGTTGCCCCAAAAATTATAGACCAATCGTTGTAGGTACCGATTGATGCTGAAATATTAGAAAAATGCATAGTCTTCACATAGAATAAATTCCTAACTAAAAATAGCATAATTTCAACTCTCCAATTTGGCTCCAAGGAAAATATTTCCACATGGTCTGACTGACCGTTCGCAGAAGATCAAAATAAACGACTACTACGAAAAAACTCAAGAAATAAAATGTGGTATCCCCCAAAGAACAATTCTTGGCCCCCAGTTATTTCTGCTTTATTTAAATATCATTTTGAAAGTTGACATTTCAGGAGATTTTATTTCATACTCCGATGACACTTTGCCACTCTTTACTCTGCTCTACACTCTAAAACTAAATTTAGTAGTATTTTAAATCAACCTAATTTTACGACATTGAAATTTCATTTCAACTGCAGACTGAATCCATGTACGTGTCGAAAGACACGACTTAAAATATTTAATATTTAGGCATAATAAATAACTGTACATTGAAGTGGGATAGCCACTCTGAATATTTAACAAAAAGACTGAGAAAAGTAATAGCATTCAAATCACTGGTTGAATATATTTCGTATTGTTCATTTTATTGAAAATATGAACAGGATGTTCATAAAGTCAGTTGTGGAATCATATATATTATATTAGTAACAAATGGAGTAGTACTTACCAACACCAAATAAAAACACTTATACTTACACAAAAGTGGATCTTGAAAGTTCTACTATCGAAACCAAAAAGAATTTCAACACAGCTCTTCTCATATATAGAAAATATTTATGGACATAAACGAACTTTATGTTTTCAACGTTTCCAAATTTTTGTACAAATATATAATTGAAGTGAATAGCAATAACTACAATTATTACAACTCAACAAAAAGAGACGACATAAGAACACCCCAAACTAAAATAACTGTATCGCAAAAATTCATATGTACAACATGCCCAAAAATTTACAATTGTATACCCCCAAACCGGAAAACCATAAGATATTTAAATTATTTGGCAATAAATTGAAAAAATGTATACTCGATAACAGATAAAATGTTAAGTTCATACCATGTTAAAAATATAAATTATATATCGTGTCACCTCTTCATATTCTGGGGTAGCTGATGTTTGTAAAGTGTCGTGGTAGTACTTTCCGATCGGCCGTAGCGGAATTCCTTTGAATTTTTTCAAAATAATTTTAGATATTCTCTGCAGACAGTTGTCATCCACATTGAGATTTTCTAGTGTTTACTTATAGACACCATTCTTGTGTTCCATAACTATCTGATTCACGTCTCATGAGGTTCTTTTCATGAACTGGATTTCTTGTGGATGCCACTTCTTTCTCTATGTGTTCGTCAGCTCAATAAGGTCATTTGGAAGTATGTATCGGTATTCCCTAACAGTTATCTTCCTCGTCGCTTTATTAATATTGGCTACAAATCTCCTAACTTCATCGTTGACCTCCTATTCTGTCAGATTTGGTGTCAATTGAGTGTTTGTGTTTAAGACTTCCCTGTACTCCTTCCAATCGATAATGGTATAGTCTGGTTCTAACTCTCGGATGTGTGTTCGCATTAATTTTATTATTCACGATGTCGACAGTTGAGGCTGAAGTACGTATAAAATCACCAAGCTAAAGCAAAACTCCAAATTCTCTAATATTCAAAATCAACACCAAAAATTCTATCCAATTTCTATGAACTGTAGTGGACAGTAAATAATATTTCAGAATTGAAGTTAAGGCAATCTCAAAAACTGGGAAAACTATATTATGCGTTGAATGCTATAAATAGTTATGTATTGTATAAGTGTTTTAGATATAATTTTATTTGCGCAAGAATGTTTAAACGCGAGAGCGAAGCTCGAGCGTTTAAATACAAATATATCGTTTTATTCGCAATCACATTCATTCAGAATCAGAATTGCGGAAATTTTTCATCACAAAATGATTTGACGTTTTGCTCTGACAGCGGCTGTCACCTCCTCAAAAATCATTGAAATAACATACAAAAATATCGGGAGGTGTTGAATGGTTGCTATGTATTTTCGATTGTTTATCGACTCCATTTGTAAAAATTTGTGAAGTTGGTGAAAATAAGTAAAATGTGATTGATATTCAAGATTGTATTTTTCATTATTCATGGAATAAAGTAATTTCATTATTACACTAGTGGATAAAGTGGTACTTTATACGGTTCATAAGTGTGGATAAAACTTCAATTATAAGGTGATTGTAGATAAAATAATATATTTCCATGTGAGGAATAAAACTAAAGAATTAATAAAAACAAAAAAGAACGACGAGGATGGGATTCGAACCCACGCGGGCAGAGCCCATTGGATTAGCAGTCCAACGCCTTAACCACTCGGCCACCTCGTCTATATGTAAAATTAGTTAAACACCGGTATCAATGGTTTTATAATTTTCAAAATCTTTCCAACTATTGATTTCCACATCAGAATAGTTTTCAGTAAGTAGTTACTAGTTAGTGATTGCAGATATAAGAGTGACAATGGAAACAAATTCCTTAATGCCCATTTTAGGGTTATAAAATACCTAATCTATCAGGTCCTTGTTACCTACTTACTAACAAATTCAAAAACGTATCATTTGGCACAGTAAACTAAAACAAAAATTTACTAATTTTGCACTAGGGCGAAATGAAATGCTTAATAAATACGTACATTTTGCACTATAGACCAATAACTTTAGAAATAATAGGGCAAATATAGCAAAACAATGAAAACTTTCACAAAAGTTGAGTTTTTGTGCTCAATGAAACAGCAAAAATTTGCCCTCTCGTACAAAACATTGATAAAAATGTAAATTATGTAAATTTTCACAAAAAAAAATTGTTTGCAACCTGAATTGGTAAAGAACGTAGGGATAGAGGGTAATTCTCAAATTTCAGTAACTTTGTCAAAGAAAACAATTAACAAAATGCATTTTTTTTTCCGAAATCTGTGATGGTGCAGCAAATTTTATGTTTTCTAGGAAATTACTACTTACGTTTCCGGCCAACTCAAAAAACTTTAAAGATACTCAATTCAGGTTGCAAACAAATTTTTTTGGAGTAAAATAAGCAAGAAAAATATGTTGCTGAAATAGCGCAAAAGGTTTTGGAGTTGATCGGAAATGTAGGCAGTAATTTCATAAAAATGTTAGAAAACATTGTCATCACAAATCCTTACCGAGACAATTATTTCCATAATTAATTCAGGTTGCAAACAAAATTTTTAAGTGTGTAATAAACAACAAAAATAAATGTTGCCGTTATCGGCGGAGGTGGTGAAGTTTTCGTGACACTTATGACTTGTATTTGCCAATCGTTTAGATATTTTTCAGCCAAGTTATTAAAGAAAGTATGAATAAATAATTTATTTAGTCGGATGCCAAACTTGGAAACGGTCGCAAAATTAGGGAACGATTAAGTATTTTATAGTTTCATTGAGCATAAAAATACACCTTTTGTGAAAGTTTGCATTCTTTTGCAACTTTTCCTCCATTTTTGCTAAAATGATTGGCCTATTATTTCTGATTTTCGAGTTATGCACGTCGTCGGTACGATAAGTTTATAGAAGAATAATTGGTAAAGGTAAAGTAATTTTGTGGGGGTCTCAATTACTTTAGGAGTTATAGCCATTTTAAAGTCGAAAATTGTAGATTTTCAGACACGAATTTTGCAGTCAAAATTTGCACAAAATGCCTCCTTCTTTTTGTTGACACTGTCATTAAACACTAATCTATCCATATTTCACAAATACAAACACCAAAAATTAAAATTATACTTTAAAAACTTGTCCTTCTTTTACTAGCGATTCTAACCCAACTTTTGTTTGGTTTTTAGTAATTTTCATGATTGCAGTAGGTTGGTTACCTGAGATTTGCGCCGCCAACTATTCAAATTCAAATATGATGGCATAGATAAAACAATTGAACATAAGAATGAAGGGGAAGTTATTGCTCATATTTGAATTCGAATAGTTGACAGCGCAGATTCAGTGATACCAACTTCTTATGAGCATGTAATTAACTAACAAATAGGTTAGAATCACTAGTAAAAGAAGTTAAAAAAAAACGTGAAATATGGATAGATTAGTGTTTAATGACAGTGTCAACAAAAAGAAGGAGGCATTTTGTGCAAATTTTGACTGCAAAATTCGTGTCTGAAAATCTACAATTTTCGACTTTAAAATGGCTATAACTCCTAAAGTAATTAAGACCCCCACAAAATTCAGATTCGTGTTCAGGAGACAAAACTACGTAAGTTTCACTTTTTTTTTGTAGAATGAGCCCGATAACTTTACCTTTACCGAATAATTTTTTCTCAATTATTTTTTGAAATAAGAAAATAGTGTTATATGTTCGTCTGGTAGTCCATATTTAGTCATCCACTTTTATGAAATTTGTGAGAGAACCCTTTCCGTCTTTAATGCCATAAATTGATCGAAAGCAAGAAATTTGCAAGTTCCGAGATTTTTTCTTATGAAGAGCGGTTGAATTTGGGCTATAGAGAGGATCCGCGTAATTAAATATAAAAAGATAATGTTTCTCATAACAGAGAAAAATCCATGCCAAGAACTTTGGCAATGTCTAGACAACGTTGTCGTCCTTCAAAAACACTTAAACATAAAGTATTCATATAATTGAAGAAAAAAATTAGTTACTGCTGACCAATGGTTTTAGTGACGTCTCCGTCTCCCTTCTTACCCAACTTGTTCTTGAGTAGATTTGAAATGGAAGCAAGAGAGAGCTTTAGCTATTTTCCTAGGGTTTGGGTTAGATACGTGGACGACGTGTTCGCTATCTTTGATACGAAACAGGTCGATATAGACAGTTTCATTTCACATTGAATAATTAGTTCCAAACCATATCGTTCACGTATGAAACTGAAAACAAAAAACAGCTGCCATTTTTAGATGTGTTGGTAATTAGAAATGATCAGAATCAGCTTGAATTCGTTGTCTAGAGGAAGGACACGAGCACACTCAGGTATATCCCCGAGAGCTCCCACCATTGCACACAACACAAAATGACGGGACTAAATTTCTTGGATAATCGACTCTCGTCGTTCCCACTCAACAAAGAAGGATTTAAAACTGAGAAAATGTTAAACAGGGGGGTGGCTGAGGTGAACGGTTATTCTGTTGACTTGGTAGACAAATTGATTAGAAAACATAGATTTAAAGGAACCCTTCGTAGCTCTTCGACTTTTCAAAAAGAGGAAAACCCTTATAAATATCGCACTCGAACCTCGAGTTACTCGCGGGTTTCGAAGTTATTTCCAGAACCCTCAATATGAAGGTGGTATACAAAACTTCGTGTAAACTTCAACAACTATTGGGTACCCCCAAAAATAAAACAGATGAAAGAGAAAAGTCGGGGATTTATGCTATTATTATTATGATATTAGCTGTAAGGACTGCGAGAAAAAATATTAGAGTCAAACCCGACGGGCCATGAAAGTACGGTTCAGAGAACACCTTGCTCATATCCGATATTAAAGACCCGAAAAATCGAGTGTAGCCCAACATGCCTTGCATCACGACCACCGATTTGATGACACAAGCTCAAAATTAATCAGACAGGTTAATGACCATGGTAATTTCACTTTGTTCTTGAGTTGTATTCACACAAAAGGTTCCAAAATATTAATTTATTTATATTTAAAGAGAAAAGTTTTTGGGTATAACCCTCAAAATGTTGTGCAACCGTAGTGACGTGTTTCGAGCTTAAGCTCTCATCAGTACGGTAAAATCAAGTGCGAAGATATACAACACTTGGATGTAAAAATAGAAACAAAGGAAGTCAACTACAGGAAGCCACCACACATTTGTGGCATCAGTTAGAAGACCTTGTACTCAGAAGGCAACAACTAACGTCGCCACGGTGTAGCTGTAGCTATCAGCGTGACAATCCTACCGAGGAAGATACAAATAAGGATGGATTTAGTTGTTGCCTTGTGAGTACAAGGTCTTCTAACCGATGCCACAAATGTGTGGTGGCTTCCTGTAGTTGACTTCGTTTGTTTCTATTTTTACATCCAAGTGTTGTACATCTTCGCACTTGATTTTACCGTACTGATGAGAGCTTAAGCTCGAAACACGTGTCTACGGTTGCACAACATTTTGAGGGTTATACCCAGTAACTTTTCTACTTATATTTTCATATATTTCCCCTCGCTAAATCCATCCTTATTTTTATTTATTTATTTACATAATATCCATTCTGTGTTAGTAGTTTCCTATATTCATGAGCAAATTTCCTTTCAATTTCAACCAAAGACTCTGCGGCATATTTAGTTTGACAGCTACAGCCCTGAAAAAAGTGTGGTTGAACTGAATGTTATATCAGCCGAACCCCATATATTTATCCCAAGCACATTATGGTTTCCGGGTCTCAACAAATTCTTATAGGCCCTGGCAACTGTACTAAAAGAAATATTAGCTACGCTGACTAAATTATAGAAAAAGAAATGTTTTTTATTCTTCTAAATTCAAAACTTCATCAATACATACAAACTCCGATTGCACGCCATAAAAGGGTTTCCTTCCGAACATCCCCCTGTATAAACCGCCGTCGGTGAAATCAGCGGCCCGGAATAATTTCCTTCTCGATCCCGGAGTGCCTGAAGGGAGCGGCGAACGGAGGTCATCATCAAACTGACATCCCGTCAGAGTTAAGTTGAAAGTTTCAGTGTATAAACTTTCCTCCGAGAAAAATGCTTTTCCCGGATCAAATTCGCCCACTTAGGTGATGGTTGGAATGAAAACGTTCGGGAGATTACGTTTAATACTGGTTTATGTACGGAAAACTTCGAGCGGTTCGATATTCTTTTTGGGGTTCTTCTTGATGTATGGAATCAAAGTGGACTGATTCGATATAGTCTTTATCCATCATATGTTTCTGTAAAAATTAACGACAAATTATCATCGTTATTATTAACAATAAAATATCCCAAAAAGAATAATTCATAAAAATCAAACCATGCTTTGGCATTGATTTTAGCATGTTCTGAAATCTCATCAATATCAGCACTTTTATCAAAATGAAGAGAAAACAAGTATTATCCACATATAGAATCGTCAGTAACTCACGTTTCAATGACATATGTGAAGGTAGATCATTTGCATACAGTGAAAAAAGGATAGGGCCCAGTATGGATTTCTGTGGTACCTCCTTTTTGATTAGACTTCCGTGACTAATACTGTTTTTATTATAAACCCTTTGTATTCTACTTTTGAGGTGAGATTTGATGATGTTTCTAGGAACACCTCTTAATCCATATTATTCCATTTCCTCCAGGAGTTTTTCATGACAGAAACAGTCAAAATGGTTTCGAAAGATCAGTGGAGGTGATTAAACATAGTTTTTTATTTTCAAAAGCCTCAAGAATATTATTACTTAATCTATTTACAGCATCCAAAAAAAATGTTGGTGCTTTTCTAGATTTTTTACATGTTTGTTGATGGCAGCTACCCTCGCTATTACAGCATAATTCAGGAGGCTTTGTACTAGTGCATAACATAGAATTCGTAGGTGGCCTGCGGCAAGACTACTCGATAAATATTTGAACTTATATAAGATTTAGCGAAGTTTGTCTGTTATATAATAAGTGCGCACATACAACTTCAAGGTGTTACCGACTGTGTTCCGTCGAAATCAATTGATAATAGGCGGTCTTTGAACCATTTAAAAATTGTAGTTAGGTAACTTTCTGCTTCAGTTTTTGAAAAATCCTAGTTGTTATCCTCCAAAATGATTACCGTAACATCGGATTAACCCACAACTTCTACATTTAGTGGCAGTTTGAATAAATCGTTTCTATATAAGTTGAACAAAAGTGGACCAAGAACTGTTTCTTGGAGTACACCATATTTCACTTGAAATATCTAGTGATTATTTATTTTAACTTTCTTCATTCTGTCAGGAACGCAATCCTCCATTGAATGGTCCTGTAATTCCTATGCTGTCCAAGATCTTTAAAGGTGTTTATGGCTGACCGCATCAAGCGCTTTCGCAAGGGCGATAAAACAGAAAGTGAAGTTTTTTTTTGTCAAATGGGGTCACAAGTTAACAGATCACTTATCTCACGTCAGAAATCAGTCCCTGAAGCCGAATTGATTATCTTCCAGAATTCCGAATCTCTAAAGGAAGCTGAGAATGCTTGTTTAAATGATCGGTTTAAAATTTTTGCGTAAGTTGGAAATCAATTAAATCGGGAGGTACTTTTACATATTCAGTAAATTTCCTTTCTTGAACAACGGTTCCACTTTAGCAGATTTGAACATTGGGGAATTCACCTGATCTGATGTCCCAGTTTATAATGTTGAATTAATTAAAGAGATTTATCAGAATGGGAAGTCCGATAAAATACTAACAACTTATCTCTCAATGATTAAAAACCCATCTCTCGCAAATCGAAGATGATAAGTCCTTCATCAGAGTATTCTCGCTCGTATAAAGCCAGCAATTACCATTATGCTGAAATAGCAGTCTCAGCAATTCTTGTTAATGTTAGTATACACTGTCATCTTTGAATCTAATAGTCGCCCTTAGATTTTTCTGTTAAATATCAGGTTGAAGTAATGTCTGATGGGTACATAAGGGCCCAAAACCAGTATATGTGGGGAATCATACACATACTGTCAAAAATTTGTTGACTTTTACCAATGTTTTCAATGACAATAAAAACAACTTGCTGACACGAGAGCGTGTCTCATGTATTTGTAACTTAACAAAATGACTTTTTGTACTCTCAATGCAGTGTTTGTACTTCATAGAATTCATCTAATTTCGGTTCGTCTCATTTATATTTGCCCCTCAGGCGCCGCCACTGCCTCATACCAGATGATACCGAGCGATAACGGAAACGGGCCGATAACGAGCCCAAGCAGCCCGCAGCAGGACTTAGGGACGAGTAGCAGGAATACAGCAGAAGACGGCTCGATGCTTGTACCGCTGTTTACTGCAGATAGACGGAATTAATTGTACGCTTAATTTTATCGCCAAAATGGCCGAATTTTCGGTCGGATGTGAGAGCCGGCGGTCAGCCTGCAGGGATCTGGATCTGGATCTTGTTTGTATCGTTACATCCCAGTTGGTTTATGCCGTCTGGAATGGCGAAATGTGTTCCTCTGGACTATGAGGAGAAAGGAAGCATGTATATATTACTTAGTATTTCGAATAACCTGACAGTGGAACATACAAGATATTTATTTGACGAGAATCCAATACTGAATGAATCCAGAGATCTAGAGATAGAGGCATTTTTTCTCAATCGTCATAGCAACGATTTAAAGGCGCATCACTTTTCGAAGTTAACAACAATATTATAACCACCCAACAGTCAGCAAAGTTGAAACTACGAGGATATATTGAAAAATTCTTAGCCTACTGTAGAACCAAACAAAATTTCGATGTCAAATTATTTTATTACTCAACATATTCTCCTTTTAATTGGAAACATTTATTACAGCGAACCTGCAACGTCTCTAGACCTTTCAAAAAAAATGTTTCTTCTTGCTCTTCTTAAACTTTTTTTCAGTTGAGGAAAGAGATGATAGTCGGACGGAGCCAAATCTGGTGAATAAGGGGGGTGTTCTAGTAATTCAAACCCTAAATTTTTTGCATGGCAACATGAGATTTGTATGCAGTTGCGTTGTCCTGCAAAAACAAAACAACTTTGGATAGCTTTCCGCGTCTTTTCTCTCATGATTACTCCATGGCAATCCCAAAAAACTGAAGCAAGAACTTATCCAGCAGAGTTTTGGACACGCAACTTCTTAGGTCTTGGAAAACCGGACTGTCGCCATTCCATCGATTGTTGCTTTGTTTCTGGATCGTAGAAATGTACCCAAGTCTCATCCATGGTAACAATTCGGTTTAAGAAGTCTACATCGTTTTCATATCGAGCACAGATCGAACGCGATGCTACTACCCTTGCACGCTTTTGGTCAACATCCAAACATTTGGGGATCCATTTTGCAGCAATTTTTCTCATGTCCAAATTGACATGAACTATATGATGAACACGTTCGTATGAAATAATCAGTGCATCAGATATCCGTTTTAGCCCAATTCGACGGTCTGTTAAAATCATGTCATGAACTGCATCGATATTTTCGGGTACTGACACAGAAACTGGCCTTTTCGAACGGTCATCATCTTCAATGAAAAATTTAACTCTTTTGAAGCTTGCAGTCCAATTTTTCACGGTTGCATACGATGGAAATTGATCACCAAGGGTATTAAGCATATCTTCGTAAATCTGCTTACCTCTTAACTTTTTTAAATACAGGCACTTGATGATAGCTCGATACTCCAATTTTTCGATTTTCACAATTTCGGTGGACAAATTTTTTCTTTTAATTGATTGCGTAACTCTGGTTTACTTTTTTAGACGTCAAACTTCACACTGACACTTCTAATAAGTTATTGTTCGTTGCTATGGTAACGCAATGTTTTGTTTATGCAGGGAACTGGTCTAGGCTAACTAGATATCAATACATCCTCGTAGAGTACCGCTACGTGTAGGAGAATACTGTCTTTCATAATTTTCTTGGTTATTTCATTTTTGGTTTTTCTACTCCCAAAGTGCACAAAATAGTAAATAAACCACGAGACTAAAGTTCTTTTCAATTCCTCAGCAAATGTAGCCTTCCCTACGGTCGGGCTACAAACTGTTCGCCACGAGATTTAAATTGCCACTTTAGTCACTAGCTTGATAATCAAAGGTTTATAACGACTCCTTCAAATTTTACCGATAATTTTTTATTTTCCATGAAAACTCTTTGTCAAAAATAGGACTAGTGACTTTATCTAAATTCGGTTTGTTTGAATGTTTTTGCAAAATAAACTTGAGTGATGAAAATAAAAATTATCGATAAAGTTTGAGGAAGAAGTTGTATTTGAAAAAATTTGGAAGGTTACATGTAAATATTTATTGAACTAATTCAAGCAGAAACTAATTAATTAATATTTCATTAAACTTAAGGAAAAAATTGGGGAACTTTAATTATTAGAAAATGTACAATTATAGAAAACACTGTTTTGTAAATGGATTTGGTAGCAGCACTTGATGTCTCTTTCAACTCATTAGTTGATGATGGGCTTGCGGCAGTACTAGCAATGCATGATACTGATGTGTCCATAATATTTTTATGATGTTTTGCATCAATATGTACGGCTTCAGCGAAGAAGCTGTGGCATGCCCTGTTAATTTGATAGCTTCTTGTACCTGTAATCTTTTCTTTACCATATGAGAAACTGAATTCGAGCGGCTTGAATATTTGGTTAGTTTTCATTTTCTAGTGACGAAACCACATTTTTGTGCAAATTTTTTCAACCATTTGCCTATATCATTCTTGCCACTGGTGAATTTCTATACCATCCAGCATTTGTTTTTTCCAGATATGACTAAGGAAGGAAAATGTCTATAATGGCTATAATTTGACCACGTTGTGAAATTAGCTTATTATATTGTCTTATGGTGCATCGTTCATGGTTTTCAATGTTATATGTCAACTATTTTGTGCCTGTGCACTTTTTATTCTCAACCTGGCAAGTTTCACTGAATACTGGATTATATTCCAAGAAATGGATTGTATAATATTTCTCATGTATTTGTTTGGCAGTTACATTCCCAATATTTTCCAGTGAATACTCTTTGTAGTTTTCATCATTAGATTTTATATTCGCTCCGCAGCCTTCCAAACTTTCTGCAATTTTTTGAATACTCCTGTCTTTCTTCAGTTTGTAGTTTCAAAATTTGCAGAACTGTTCATGATTCCATATGGATATTTTCATCTTAACAGTGTTAAAGAAAGTGAAATTTTGTATTGAATTTTCAATATTCTCTTGACAAATCAGTTCGCGTTCATTTTCAAATAAACTTCAGAATGGGTAAAAATATCACCAAAATTTAAATATGAAACAAGATTGTTGTATTCTATGATCTAGAAGAGCTATGTTGCACACGCGGTGCATATGATAATATGATATTGTAGAAATTGACAAGGTTGATAAATAATTGAAAATTTCTTATTAGGAATTGAAAATTGCGCCAGAAGGTATTACAGTTCAATACAGTTACAAAAAACAAATCTAATTCAACTAACGTCAATCATACGCCATCTTCTTTCGAATTCATAAACTTGGAACTTGGTTTTATGTTCTCTGAGCAGCCTGAGCTTGAATTCATGTTTCACGTCGTACTAGTTTTAAGTGTTTTGAAATGGTGTGTGTCATTATTATGCAAGAGTGAATAATTAGTAATAAGAAGGTAACCTTTCGGTCAATTTGGTAAAATATTAATTCATTATGATGTTGCATATAAGCCAGTTCAATAGAATCTACGCAGGTGACCCTATTTATTTTTTTGAGAGTTCGGTGGTAAACAATGTCAAGGACCAAGCAGTTTTATAAGTATAAAACCGAATGATTTGCAGGAATAATCCGCTACTTTTGGTTGAAATAGCAAAAACGACCCATCTTGAGATGTTAAAAAAATAATCTATAATTAATTGTGGGATCAAACAAGATTCATTCGCACGAATTTCATTACCCTCTTCAAATTATCCGCCGTCTTGACTTCCCTTGCCACTAACGACTGGTAAAAAAAACGAAGCGTCAAAGCGATCCACCACAGAAGCAAGAAGCGGCAATATTCATAACGCCAAGAGTGACCATATTTCAGCTGCAATAAACTCGAGAGCGACAAGAACGTGATATTTCAATAAATCCCACAATAAAAGGGGGGAAAAACGTTATGGTTCTTGGGGCAGAGCGGATGACGTCGACGGACATTCCACGACGAAGGCCTGACTTCCGTACCCTCGGCAGATCTACATATTTATGGATCCCCTGTAGTTAACGGTGGTCGTTACGCACAGTTCAAGTCGCAGGGCGGACGGGGAGGGTGTAATTTGGGGTTGCCTCCGGAGCACAGTGACGTATTTGGACAAGAGAAGGCGAACGTGTAGATTCGAAAACAGTGAACCTTCCTGCTTTTCGTGCAGCTGAAAACATGCATCACCTGGTAGGATATTTGGGGTACCGGAAAGTTCACCGAAAACAATTCACCGAAAACCATTTCACCGAAATAAAATAATTAACTTTTATTTCAACTTCAATTAGCCACCTGGCCCTGGTGACGACTCCCACATATTTTATACTTTGTGAGGCGCCTGTCCTTGATGAGTTCGATAACTTTTTCGTTTGCCATTTTCATCGATTCGACCGCTTTTTCGCTCGAAAAACTCCGAAACATAGCGATTTCCTGGGGTCGTGTATATTTATTACCACATTTTCTTTTTTTTATTGAAGGGGGTAAAAATTTGTTTAAGAAAACGATGGTAACCTTGTCGGACAAAAATTCCTCTGCTATTGTTGAGTCCTACAATTCAAACATGCCAAATTACCAGGGTACTGAAAATCAATTACCTCATAGCTAATTTTTATAGGATATTTTGAGAAAATTGCCAGACAAATTTTTGGACGCATTTTTCTAGTCGGAAGTCGAAAGTCCGGAGGGGTGTTGTTTATTGAGTACCACATGTCGGACAAAAATGGGACATGATGAAAAACCAATTTTTATCATAAGGAATCAAGTTGTCTGATGAAAATATATCCACGTACAGCCACTCTGATAAGAAAATGAGAAAAAAATTTCAATATAACGAATAATTTTGTATATTTCTTAGCTATGAGTAACAAATATTCATGAACAAATTCAATGTACATTTTTGACGAATTGTTTTTGCAAATGGCACCTTATACAGTGTGTCCCACTTTGAGCAGCCACACCCTCATATTTCGTTGAGCATGAAATAATTCGAAATTTTCTTTGACTCAAGTTGTAGTACTCGGAAATACCTACCTTTATGTTTACGGAACCTTTGTATATCCATTTTCCACGGTTAACTACGACCAAATGAAAAGTGAAAAATTGGGAAAAACATACTAGGCATTTTGTTATCGCAAAAATAACACCAGATTCTGTTTCAGAACACCTTAAAACCCCCAAATCTCAATGCTTGAATCATTTGAATATACAGGGTATCATCTGTAGCTGGTAGCATTATCAACTCTAATCCATAAATAATGCTTGGAAATTTTCCAAAATGTCTTCTCTTGTCACAGAATTCCCAAAAATATTTAATTAATACTTTGAAAAATAGCCAAATATCACTTTTCCAAGGCTAACTCTGATCAGAATGGATGATACCCTGTATATTCAAATGATTCAAGCATTGAGATTTGGGGGTTTTAAGGTGTTCTGAAACAGAATCTGATGTTATTTTTGCGATAAAAAATGCCTAGTATGTTTTTCCCAATTTTTCACTTTTCATTTGGTCGTAGTTAGCCGTGGAAAATGGATATACCATGGTTACGTAAACATGAAGGTAGGTACTTCCGAGTACTACAACTTGAGTAAAAGAAAATTTCGAATTATTTCATGCTCAACGAAATATGAGGGTGTGGCTGCTCAAAGTGGAACACACTGTATAAAGGAAATGATGTTGTTTCATTGTGAATAAAAACATTCAAAAAATTGAGGAGTAAGTACTTAGAAAAATTATACAAAACATGTTTTAATATTGATTCAAAAAATTGGATGAACATTAACCAGTGGAGAAATAAATGATACTTCTACTAGCCGTGAGCAGTGATAAATAACTACATTATTTGTATTTGCCTACTATTTACAGTTTTTTTAAATTAAATAGTATTACTGATAATTACGTTATTAGAAAATTATTTGAAATAAAAAGAGGTGAAATTTTTTTTATATTTTTAAATTTCAATCATTTTCATCAAACGAGCTTTCATTGTCCTCAGAATCCTCATCATCTTTGTTAGTAGAATTATCTTAGACCAGAGTCTATCCGTTCAAGGTGAGAAGGGTACAGCGTCATGCGCGATGCATAGGTGGGAGAAGCATCCAATGGCGGAGCTTATAAAATTTTATAAGGTTTTAATTAGTTCCATAATAAATGTCGAATTAAATATTGAATGAGGTTAATTCCAGTCATAGAGAGTAATGAGATTATTCAGCACAACTGGTAGACAGTTAAAATTTAATACTTCTACTGAAAATGTTGCTTCCCAACGGCTTTGAAACTAGAATATAATGATCAGGGAATATATTTAAAAAATTGACAGTATTAATTAACATTTTCATCAACTTTTAATATTTAATGATAATTATCGGAAATAAATGACTAATTGTTGATAAATCATGGATGATACGAAGCGCGTACGCTATCGTCTTTGGAATTATGACATTTTTTATATTTTTCACTATTTAGCGAACACTATTTTGTCGGGCAACTGTATCGGAGAGTTATATACGATTAATTTAAGCAGTAACAAACAAAAATTAGACATGTGGTAATCAATAAACAATACCACTCCGAGATTCCTAGTTTCAGTCGTCGGACTAGAAAAACACGACCAAATATTTGTTGGACAATGTTACCCTTCAATTTCTCCAATTTATTTTATCATCTATCAAAAACTAGCTTTGGGGTAATTGATTTTCAATACCCCGGTATTTTGGCAAGTTGGGTTTGTCAGAGTCGACGTAGCAGACAAATTTTCGTTGAACAAGGCTGCTCTCGTTTTCTGAAACAAATTTGTACCACTACATTAAAAAATAAATGTGGTAATAAATATACACGACCCCGGGAAATCGCCATGTTTCGGAGTTTTCTGAGCAAAAAAGCGGTAGAATCAGGGAAAATATCAGATGAAAAATTTTTCGGACTCGTCAAGGACAAGCGCCTCACGAAGTAGGTAATAAATGTGGTATCATCAAATGAAAGGGCTAGGGTCAGGTGACTATATTTATATGTATTGACATTACAAGTTTAATAAAAAGAACTGTAATACACGTGCAAAACCTACCTTTTATCAATTTCCACGCACTCAAATGTTTACGTACGGTTAGTATAATCTCTTTAACGTACTTTTTTCTTGAAAGAACTGAAAAATAATTCAGAATAATAATCTTTCATTTTGTTTGATATACACTTAGATGCAATTGCATTTCAGTACATGTTGATTGGAATGTGATTTTTTCCAATTCATAGTTTGAGTTTCTTTAGTTGGAGAATATGGAGTTGAAAACTTGATTACATAATTTACCCCAGATATGTGGTAACGTTCCGATAAGTTCAGAAGGCAATTAGAAAATATGAGAAGCAAGTAAAGAAGGAATACAAGTATGAAATGCCAAATTCTAAAATTCTGCACAGGAAATCACAATGTAACGTATAAAAACTCATCAGGTGTATAAAAACATTCACCACACAGAAAAGACTTTTTGGAAGTTGTGCTAACGTCAGATGGAGATAGTTTATTATCTCTCATTGTTTCATAGGTCAAGGCACCCTATGCTTATTTATTCCTTTATCTATTATCGCTCATTTGCTCATAATTAGAATATCTAAACATTTTTTCAATTTATAGCAGATACAATACATAAAACACCCCAGTGAACAAGATATACCAGTACAAATCACAACAATTTTTCGAAAAATATACAGACTGTAAATAATATATGCAATATTTTTGTCTGAAAGTGTATTTTATTAGAATTTGATGATATTATAGTAAAATATAAAAGCCTATATTTGGGAAAAATAATCCAATAGTTAGTTACAAAAAATGATAAATTAATTGTGGTTTGTTTGTATAAACAGTATCAACAAAATCACTACAAACAGTCCTGGGGTTCTGTTCTTATACCGTGACATATTTTGTCACAATTTCATCAATCAAATTGTTCGAGGCAACGAATACAATCTGCTGAAGAGAATAGAGCCGTAGTAAACGAACAAGCTCGACAAGTCTCACAAAAAATCAATTCAAGTAGTCAATAAATCACAAACGCTCAATTGGGAATTCTGAATGCCCACCAATTTCCCCATCAACCCGAACAGATACCGTAATCCATCTATATCACCAACAGCCACTCTCTCATAACGAAATTTTTTCCCGGTTAATTCCACCCTATTATTCAGCGTCTCTATCGGCGCAGCGGTTAATGACAGTAACGACATCTACGGTAAAGTGGATAGAGGGAGCCAATAGCGACGTATTCCGCGCCTGTACCCAGTGTAATGCCTAACAATGTCAGTGGCATATTGGATTGTTTTCAACAATAGCGGTTCGTCTGAATTATTATTCGAAATGCTCATTATGTATCAAACTGGCTTCTAAGTGGTCCCGTTGTGTTGTAGCAAGCAGGGGCGGAGTCGAAATATATTTTCTGGGGAATCAAATACAAGTTTCATGAACTGCACAATTAATATTCACAGTTTTTGTGAATTATTCTTGCGAATTTATTTTCTCCAGTCTTATTTACCATAAATATTATCTAGGTTTTCTAAGTTTCATAGAGGGTAGCCTATCGAAAACGTACTTCAAGGCATTACAAGAAATTTTTGACAAAATCCAAAAACAGGTAAATTTTGTTTCTTTGACGAAAAAGTAGAGCAAAAACTTTCCTAAATGGATGTGTTATCCCCCGACTTTATCCAAACGAAAATGGGGGTCCAGTAATACCTCTTCAAAAAAGGCTGTTCCCTGTACATTGTTGCTTAGTTTTTAGAAATCGATACACACGTTAAGAAAATATGTAGCTTTGGAATTCAAACAATTTTCAAAATTTATAGGCCTTGGGATAAATAAAAGAACTACTACCTATTCTTTTCATTAGCCCCACTTATGCGTGGTATTATCAAATGAGAATTCAATTCTAGAATGAAAATGGTATGAACCCCACCCATTACTAAGCTTAGGTCGGGCTATTGAAGAAAACAGGTAGTCCTGTTGATTATCTCAAGACCTATGAATTTTCTCTCAAAAACTCAGGCGGTCAGTACACAATTGTCTGCAATAACAGTAAGTGTTTCAACATTGTTGATCCTTTTAAAATTATCAATTATGGTGTAATCAATTGCAGAAAGAGTAGAAATTACTGAGATCTTTTTCAAAACACAAACACACTGCGCTCCCACCAAATATTTAAAATTGTATCCCGGTTCTTTCGCCAAATTATTGCGTTAGAATTTTTTCCTAATAGTTGAAATTTGAAAACTCGTAATTGAATCAGTGCTATTATTGGCGTGTTGATTTGCATCTGAATGAAACAAATTTTAAAACAAATTAATGTGCCTTCACCAGAACACACTGCGCTCTCGACAAATATTCAAATTTTAATCCCTGGTTCTTACGCCAAATTATAAAATGATTTTTTTTTTCTCAAATAGGAAATCCAAATATCCAGATAAGTTATATAAATCGCCTTTGAATAGGATTGTATACATTTGTTCTCATCATTTGTTGTCATCAACATTTGGGGATCCATTTTGCAGCAATTTTTTTCATGTCCAAATTGACGTGACTATATGATGAACGTGTTCGTATGAAATTTTCAGTGCTTCAGATAAACGTTTTAGCCCAATTCGACGGTCTGTTGAAAACAGAAACTGCCCTTTCCGATCGGTCATCATCTTCAATGGAAAATTTACCTCTTTTGAAGCTTGCAATCCAAGTTTTCAAGGTCACATACGGAGGAAATTAAACACCAAGAGTATTAAGCATACCTTCGTGAATCTGCTTACCTCTTTATCCTTTTAACTACAGGTACTTGATGATGGCTCGATACTCAAATTTTTCGATTTTCACAATTTCGATGGACACATTTTTCCTTTTAATTTTTTGCGTATTTCTGGTTTACTTTTTTGACGTCAAACTTTACACTGACACTTCTAATGAGTTATTGTTCGTTGCTATGGTAACGCAATATTTTGTTTATGCAGGGAACTGGTATAGGCTAACTAGATTTCAATACATCCTCGTAGCATTTATTCGAATGGATCTGATATTGAATATTCTGTCATGCATTGTGGAAGTTCGTTATATTTCAATGGTCCTAGGTGAAATGAAGAATTCGTGGTTTTAGCATAATTTGTTCTCGTAACATAAAAATATAAATCTTAATTGTTCCTAGTAGTGTAGTTGCGTATTTGTTGACAAAATGTTATGTAATCTCCTAAGTAGGCCTGACCTAAATGTGGAAATATTTAAAAAATGAACATCATTGAGAAATAGAACAGTTTATCTTTTACAAACAAGCAACTCAGTATATTCAGTATCAATTGAGTAGGTGAATACCTGTTGCATTTGAGAACAATACGCATATCTGCATTTTTAATTTTTTGGAGACCTGAAATATAATTTATACTAATTTGCCTGTGAATAAGGAAACTATTTGAAGAAATGTGCGAGCTAGTATGCCTTCACGATAATGCACTGCGCTCCCACCAAATATTTGAAATTTTATCCCTGGTTCTTACGCCAAATTATAGAATGGAATTTTTTTCATACTTCTTGGTATTTGAAACTCCTTGTGATTGAATTCACGTTTCACGATAACCAGTGGACATATCAGAGCTAATATGGGCGTGTAGATTTGCCCCTGCATAAAAACTACTCAAGCAAATGTGCGAGCCAGTTTGTCGTCACCAGAAAACAATGCGCTCCCACCAAATATTTAAATTTTACTCCTGATTCTTCCACCAAATTCTAGAATTGAATTTTTCAATAATAATTGCAAACAAATGTATTATTGCATTGAAATCAACAGCAGTTGAATTCAATTAATAAAGTCACAGTGGTGCTATAAAGGATATCTGAGTTTATACAATAAACATATATTCATCAAACAAATTCATGAAGAAGGACCATTTTGTGCCATATTAACACTGAGATCAGATACCAATGAAAATCAATTTTGAAAATATTTAGAGATGATCAATCATCTGTCATTAATTGAAAGGCCAAAGCACACATGCTTATTCATACTTATTTTCATTATTGCGCATTCCCTCATAATAAAAGTATTGAAAAAAAAATTGCAAAACAGTTGCAAAATATGTCAAGCACTCCAGTGAACAAGACATATTATCACAAATCACAAAAAAATCAGACAAGAAAATACAGATTGGAGATAAAATATGCAATATTTTTGTCTGTGAGTGTATATCATCTTCGTACGATGATTTCATACTTAATGACGTTTCTGAGTCATTGCAATAAAAAGCAAGATAAATTTCAATTCAAATGGAATCAAAAATACTTTACTGTACGAAGAAAATAATTCTTATTGACAAAAGCGTTACTCAATCACTATTTAAAAATTATGACTGGGTAAAGTCATGACATATAAAAACATTCACAAAAAGAATTGAAAACTAAATCTTAGGAAGCTTATATAAAAGTAATTGTGGATATACATGCACAGACAAATCAAAATTGTGTGAATACCAGGTATCACAGTCACAATGACAAAAAATTGAAGTAAAGCAAACAAAACGTGTGAAAGTGTTGAAAGATAAAATACATCCAAAGTCGAAATCTATCTATCAGTTTTTCGTTATTCGGAAATCGTTTCCGCGAAATTATCAAATTTTGAGCATCCATACCCTTCCCCTTCGCCACGTCACTGTCCAGACCGCGCGCCCATTGCCAAGTTCCTGCGGAAATGACATGCCATGGGCCCACGTCGCGTTGCACAATACTCGAATCTCTAAGAGCCGTCATTATGCGGAGTTTCTTGCCCCCGCGCCCGTTGAAGACCACCCCCTGGGCTAAACTATTCCTCGTCTTTGGAGATGTATCGGAGAGTCTAAGAAAATCGTGCCTGACAATGGTAACAATAATTCGTGTGTTTCTGTTTCGGTTACGGTTTTGCGTTTCGAGCGTTCTCTGTCATTAGTAACAGTGGATGCGAGTCTGGTTTGGAGTTTACGATGGGGCGAGGGAGAATGCATCCACGGTATTGTTTTGGGGTTGTGGAGGTTCGGGGTGATTGGTCTATCAATATCAGTCACGTGTTCATTTCAACAAAGGATTGATTTACTGCATCACTGTCCTTTTCCACTTTCTAGTTGAACCATAACGTGTCCATTCGTGTATAGACGTTTAGTCATCTATAATTATTATTATTTTAGGTGCTAACGTAACATTCAGAAACGTCTCCTTGAATATTTTCAAAATGAGTAAAATAACTTGTAATCAAGTGAGTGAAACCAAAAAATTATTTCAAATCATTAAATTATTTTTCCTCCTACCCCTATAGAAAGTACACACCTCAACCAAGCCACGGAGGAAACTCATACTATTCCTCCCTAGGGAGGAAAATACTTTTCCTCCCCCTCATTTTAGGTAAGTTGTAAACGATGAAACTTGTAAATCTATTATAATCAAATTGTTTCCGTAATTTCTAGAACATCTTATATATCCTGTATTCTGGTAAAAATCAAACATGAATGTTACTTCTACTCTAGTTCTTTAATAGCTATTTGTGTATTTAGAGCGCAAAGTGATTTATTGTTGCTCGACAAAGAGATTAATCTTTGGAGAACGACAATGACACTTGGTGCTCAAAATGCACACATTATTTTTTCTACAAGCGCAGCTCTTAGAAAAAAAAATTATCGACACTTCATTCAAGTAGGCACATAACATTACATGAGAAAATCACTCAATAGCAATCCGAAATGTATAAGCTATCTGAATGTCCAATAACTCAAATCACTAACAAGAAAAAAGTAAAATAACGTTCTTGAAAAAAAAAAAGTTGTAATGCCAGGAGATGAACCTCGGATTACAAGCCCAAGACGCTAGCCATTGCACCATCGCAGATTCTCAGATACACATGACTGTGTTGTCTATACTTTCCATCAAGTAAGAATAGGTCTATTAACAAACAAAGTCACAAAAAGGTTTTATTGAGTGGGTAGGAGGAAAAGTCATATGTATTACATGGGAGTAAAGTGCCTTTTCCTCCCTTGGATGTTTATTGCCCTCCGCTTCGCTTCGGGCAGTAAACTACATCCTGCGGGAGGAAAAGTGGCACTTTCCTCCCTAGTAATACAAATAGCAATTGTCCTTGGTATGTTTCATACTAGAATAGACTGAGCCTGTATTCCTCTTAAAAATACAAAATATCGTAAGGTTTTGTCAAGAGTGTCATTTTAATGCAACGGCTCAAAAATAATGAAACTGGTATCCAGTGTTGCAAAGAGACTTTCAGGAAGTCTCTTTTATGAAACGGATTTGAATTTAGAAAACTCAGTAGTAGCAGAAATATTATAAAGGAATCTGTGCGCCTTAAGAAATGGAGATTTGAATATTTATTGGCTATAAACGAAGGCAGAGAATGTGGTAGAACAATAGTTTATTTGGATGAAACTTGGTTCGATACACACGATATTCCAGACAAAACTTGGAAAACGAAATTGGTTTCATACCAAATGCGTTGTCTTTATTGTCAAAGAATATTAAGGACTCTTCATACGATTATCATGATGATACTACATCTGAAATATTTGAAGACTGGTTCATACCAAATGTTCCATCCAACAAGAAAATATGATGAATAATGATTCAATGATAGGTACTATAAGGAAAATTACACAAAAAACACAGTTACTAGAAGTTTTACATAGTTACTTGATGAAAAACAAATATTTTTGTAATGTATTGGCTGAAAGCTTGGGACATACGGTGCTCAGACTACCTCCTTATCACTTGAACATTTATGGCATTGGCTTAAGTCAGCAGTTCGAAGAAATGATACTTCTCCAACATTAAGTTCAACTGTGGTAGCTCTTATTCAAACAGAAACTGCAATCATTCCTGCAGCAGCTGGGCCAAGTGTGTTTTCAATATTGGAAGGGTGGAAAAGTCGTATATGGATATAGAAAAACTTCCCAAAGGAAAGTTTATTATCAATTAGAGTGACGACAGTGAAAGTGAAACTGATCTCCGTGAATAATTTTGTAAGTGTGCATACTTCGAAACAACTCAAAATTATCAACTTTCTGAACTATAATTGCATTCATTATCGTGATGTTTTTAAATATTTTTGTGTTATGTATCATATACTATATGTACATAAATTTTTCTCAGTTATAATCAAGCCAATTTTCTCAACCCAATATCATTATACCTACCTACAAAACAAAATTTGATGGATAGAGCAGGTACAACTCTGCGTAGAATGAACGGTCTGACCGCCTGCTGATACCTCAAGTGATTGGTGATTGATGACCTTCCCGTAGTTTTGGTAGTACTCTTTTTTCGCCTTGCAAATCGGCTCTACAACTACTCACCCATCAAAATCAGAAATGCACCCACCGTATTCTTATTCAAAAAGCACTTGAGATGGGCTCGTCATACATCAATCCCTTGTGCTAATAAATGATAGAATAGAATCTAATGTAGTCGAACTAGGTGAGTTTCGCGAGGGCCTCGCAACGTGTTAATTATTAACGAAAATTTCCAAACAATGTTCACCTGCCATATGAGGTGCTGACATTCTTCCATTGAGCCAACTTCGAATTTCAAAAGTACCCTTTCACAATTCCGAATTTTCGCGAAGTTGCTCGGGCACGGATTAAAGTTCCGCAACCCGTCCCACACGTGACAATCCCTCCTAAGCCCGAAATAAATTCAAAAGATATGTCTCGACCCGCAAATGAAATTTAGCCCTTGTCGCATTAGCGGGCGACCTTTTTCTCCTTCGACCGGAAGCCGAAATAAATGCAAAAGGACGGCCACCTACGATTCCATCACGGAACTGGAACAACCGACCGAATTTAATAATGCATACCTGTGAGAGGGATGGCCCTCTTGAGCCGAGAGGTTTTCGACCGGAGTTGCCGAGAAAAATGACAAAAATTAGGTCGTGTTCGATCTAAGTGCGTTTTACCAACAACTATACGATCTATATTGGAAGAAACTTAAACAAAGTTGCTGGAACCTTAGTTAATATATTGAAATATTACAAAGGCAGAAATACAAAAACGATTAAAATTCATAAAAAATCATGCACACCTGAAAAACCGTGGGTAACAAATGGCCTACTCGCTATAGAGAAAAAGAAGAAATTGTATGAATACTTACGAAATGATATGACAGACCAAAACTCATTAAGATATATGAAAATAATAAATATCATCTGAACAAACTTATTGACAAATCTCGCAGAGACCACGCCTAGAAATAGATTGAAAAATCTAAAGATAACTCCTCAAATCATTCAGAATGTGTAAACAACATCTGCAACAAAAACAAACTTGAAACAAAAATAAATGAAAATACTGTAGATCAGGAAGAAATAGCAGATTGAGAAGAATTCGTTCCAATGAGTATTATAGCGATTTGGACGAAAGTTTGCAGAATTGACGAAGAACCTAGAAAATTTCAAACAGTAAATTGAACCGATATATTTCCAACTAGATGAGAGATGAAAAATGTTACAGCAGACTTAAAAATCACAAAAATATCCAGGTATTGGCGGCATTAGAGCGACATTATTGGAAGAAAATTGTCATGAAATAACACCACTTTTCTCTTCCATGATAAATAAGTTTTTCGAAAACTGACATTTTCCAAAAACATTGAAAGAGGACATCATCAAACTACTTCACAAAAATAGATGCAGATCCGGAACTATCAGCTAAAGGCCCATTTTCTTGATTTCACACATATCCAAAATTGTAGAAAACATCATCAAACGTCGCATTACAATTTTTTTACAAAAAAACACAGTATTATCGGAAAACAATTGGTTTAAGGAAAGGAAAACCTACTGGGAAAGCTATACAAACTTTTGTTGGGCAACTATATGAAGCACTTGATAAAAAAATTCGTACACTCTGCGTACTTATCGATCTTTCGAAATCATTAGATACTATGTGTCATGAAACGTTGTTGGAAAAACTTGAAGCATATGTGATGAGGGACACCAATGCATATAAACTCATGAAAAATCATCTCACTGAACTAAAACAACTAACAGATGAACATAGATGTTAACAGCGAAACTTGTATGGTTACTCAAGGAACTGTGTTAGGTCCCCTACACACAAAAATTACAGAATAATCATCATTTCTACTGCCATAATATGTAGATAAATAACAAGAAAATGGTTCCAATTGAACAAATTTACCTTGAATGCAAAAAATCCAAGTATTCACCTTTTGACTAATTTTCGAATCTTTCACCAAATCTAGGATACATGAAAATTGACAATGTTACTGAAATTTCTGAAGTGAGAACTATGAAATATCTATGAATTAGAGTCGACAGACATTTTTGGTGGGATCTCGAGATGAAAAACGATGTCGCAAAAATCAGAGGACTATTATCAAGGTTCAGGTATCTAAAAAAATTATTGGACATACTCCAACTTATAAAAATCTACTATTCCATAGTGCCAATATCTTCGATCCTATGGAATTCTGTCACACAAAAGTGAATTTAAAAAATTATTTTTGCGAAACTCCTAGAATATACCACCAATGATCTATTCATCGAAGCCCAAATAAATGACATTTGGCAGTTTTACAGCTTGAATATTTTAACCAGTGTTTTCGAAAATAAATATAACCTCTTCTAAGTAGAAAGAAACATTTTGTTGTTGAAATTATTTTGGCTCTAAGAATCAACCTACTTGTGTTTACAATCATATTTGAAAAATAGTTTCCAAATGACGAAAATTTGTGAATATTCAATCAAAGACAAGGGTGAGTGGTGGAGTACCGTAAGGCAGTCTCTTGGGGTCTCTGATAGTTTTAATATTTGTGAATGAAATGTTACTAATTGAGTTTGCTGATTGCAAACTGCACCTTCTTGATGACACATAATTTTATATATTTTTGGTACATGTGTTGATACTGCCATTGAAAAATTCAATACATTTTTAGTAAAAATTGTTTTTTGAATATAGAAGGCTCACAGGAATATTTTCAATGCAAAGTGAAACTAGCAGAATTCGCATGCGCAATAAGAAAGAACAATACTTTACCCATTTTTGGTCAATCTCTTGGGTATATTTTATGATAATCACAATATTTGGACTATAAAAAACATTATTTTGATAAGATAAGTTGGTTCTCTCTTAGATCAGATATGTAGACAATTTTGCAATTGAAAGATTGATATAATAAAAGAAAGATAATATTTTGGATTTTTGAGTTTATTTTATAGAACAATTTGTCTTTTTGCAATTTTCATAATACTATTGAAATCGAAAAGAAGCTTAAATCTACAAACATCTTGGAAGAGAGACCGTCCTATGCTTTTGTGGACCCGACTGAGCTAAAAAATTTACAGAATGTGATGAAGCTATGAGTTCTGAAAACAAATATCTACAACAAAACAACAAAAATAACTCAACCTGATGATTTACTACCCTGGAAATGGCTATCATACATTTTTTCTTCCTCTGTTAGATAGGTGACTATTCAGTTAGTTTATCTCCTTTTCCTCTGTCTTCATTTGACTCAACATTTTGTGTATCACTGGACACTGCAGCTTTTCTTTTAACTATATTTTTGTATCATGGTGATTTTTTTTTGCATTCATTCATTATTTCCGATTACATGGTCAGAAATTGAATGATTTCGTAGGATAAAAATCACACCAAAATATGTTCTAACAAGTATCTACCAGTAACGTACATATACAGCTACAATATACTACTGATAAAAAAATTAACATACACCAGAAATCAGAGTCAAGATACAAAAAGTCGCCCCTTCTTCATAGTCAACATTCAGCACGACTGAATATCAAGTGCAATCCATCGATTCCCTTCACCTTGTCAGGGAAACCATAAATCACAATGAACATCACCATCAAACCAAGTTACAATAATTGATTTTTCATAAGGAATGATAAAATGGGGGATAATGAATAGCTTTCAATAAATGTAAAACGATCAATCGTTTCTGTAGGGAACCTGAATGAAGTTATCAATGAACGAGAGGAAGAGGAATCGTGAGAGAAGCTTCCAGCGTTGCCAGTTCGATTCGCTCTCGGAAAGACAGACACACAGCTTATTTAGAATGAATGAACCGATTTGAAAAAATTTAATAACTTTTAGAAATATGAAGTTGTATTCGTTTATACCGAGGTTGTAAACTTCCAACGCGTTGGAGATGGAGACAATCACCATTCAATCTCGAAAATAGAAAAAATATTTTTCTCATATTGTTTCAATTTTCACTATAATTTAGCAAACTGAAACATATGCTTTCGTTAAATAGTGTTTCTGAAGCCATACTGAGTTTCATCCAAGATTTCAAAATGACTAGTTTCTCATGCAAAACCTCATTATGAATATTTTTCATCCAACGTTTGTCATTTTTTATGGAAACCGAGGCAGTAACCGAGGCAGTAACCGAGGCGAATACAGCAAGATCAACGGAATATCATTATACGAATTGTTCTTTTAATAACTGTGTGTTCAATAAATAATTTTGTCCGAATTGCAAAAAAATTTCTCACCGAATATCCCTCGAACATTGATAAATAACTCATAATTTTATCACAACTTCCTCAAGCACGTCGGGATGTTACCAAATAACGTGCTTTCGAAAACTGTGATAAAATTATTTCGTAAGTTATCAATGTTCTTGGGATATTATAGCTGATTACCAACAATATTTAGTTGAAACATCAGATCACAGTGATCAGCGAGTTCAAATTATTCAACTGTTTCATTGAATTGTATCTATCTATATTTAAAGTGACTTGATTTGAATTGAGAAGTCATGGTCACTGTTTTATCAGTTCAAGAGTTTTCGTATGTCAAAGCTGGGCTCTTCTATACAGAAGCTGGCTCTGCAATAACCTCATGAATAAAACCAAACGATCGTTTCATCCAGCAACCCAATCGAGCCCAAGTCAATCTCACGAGATATTTTCCTATGCAACTGCATTTCTACTCCAATGCATCCATAAAACAATAATATGATAAACATGCCGAGGGCCTTTTTCCCCACGGAGAATATAACCTAGCGTATAACTTATGTGTGTGTGTGTGTGTGTATTGCGAGTTTGCTACATCAAAGGGAATTTATACGACATGCTATATCTATTAGATTCGGAACTCATCAGCGGCGTATCCCGAGGGTAACCCCATTAGCTCTTTGGCTGCGAGGTTAAGAACTGGTCCGGACGGGGCGGGTAATCTCGCAGGGATCGTACTTAGAGACATCGAATTCTAGTAGGATTTTCTGGGGGCGGGGAAGGAATGACCGAGGACAATTAGCAGGGGTTGATGGAACGATCAATGGAAGAACAGATATGAGGAATGAAAAGCACTTCTGTTCTGAGAATTTGAGATAAGGTATGTTTTCTATCCGGTTCAATTTCTCGAAAAAAAGCTATATTCTATAGGTATTGCAGGAAAAATACTATCATGGTTGATGAAGAAATGAAAATTTTGATCAGAATGACTAGCATCAAAACAAAAGCTTTTGATGTGAATCTCGGAGTTCCACAGGGGTCAATACTGGGGCCTCTGTTATTCCTCATTTTCATCAACGATCTTCTAAATTACATGAATACTGATTGCTCTCAATTTTTTCTGTTCGTTTTCTCTGAACTTATTCAGATTCGGATATGTCTTGTAGAAGTGCTATTGAAAATTTCAGTAAAAAATCAGTGTTAGCCACTATGCTATACTCCAATTAAAAAGTAATTCTAAAAATGAACATTTCACAAAAACGGGTACTTAGACTTATTTCTGGCATAAAACGAACTAACTCAAGTGAACTTCATCATAAAAAAATAGGTTATCAACGGTTTCCTGTATACATATACATTTATAAATGTATTATGCTTCTCAAAAAAAAGACAGTCATTTGAGTTTGTTTTTTTAATCAGAACAATATTCAATTTTGATTCAATTCTCAATTTTTTATTCAACCATACCCAATACATATTACCAACATGATAGTAAAAATCGCCTGCAATGGATTGTGCATGACGAAAGGCATGTTAGCTAAAATATTCATGATAATTGGTCGATATCCAATGAATGCAAGAATTGTTGATAAATCTAAAACTGTATCTAATTCAATATGAAGTAAATATCCAATTGTTACTTTGACAGAGACGAATAGGTTATGAATCTTGAAATTTATCGTTATGTTCATTTTTATATTACCAGTCCTTCATCATCAATGATATAACTTCGAAATAAATTATACATTCACTGAAAATTTATGAATAGAAAAATTAATTCAATTACAGATTTTTAAAAAATAGGAGACTTGTCAGGTTTGTCATGAAATATAAAAATGTATATACAGGGTTGTTTCACAGGCATGCTTTTGTTCGGGATTTCATACTGAAATCTAAATGATCATTGCAGATGTATCTACACATAACTGACCAATATGAACGTTTCTTTGTGTTTTTTTTAACCATTCCAATAATTCCAAAGTCTACCAAAGTTCCAGAAATCTAAGTCCAACGTAGCTTATACAATCACTAAGTTAGTTTTTGTTTACGCTCAGTTTTGTTGATAACAAACTGATTTGATTCAAAGCTAAATTATGTGGAGAAAATGGAAACAACTGTTGGTAAAATCAAAAGACGTTTCATGTAATTTGACATAGAATCTCAGAACGGTAGAATAATTTTAGTGCCAAAAATTGGATTGATTAAATCAAATATGAATACTCAATTTTACAATATTTACACCAATAGCAGACTCTCATTTAAAAATCACTTTAAATTTCCAATTGATACAATAACATCTCGCATTTTTTTGGCTTCCTATCCAATAGAATGCCATATATTTGTAACCATGCAGATTTTGATGAATAAATGAATTTTGAAGGATTGTAACCAGTAGTTAATATTGTCCAACTATTTTCGAAGGTTTCCACAACGCGTTTATGTGTTGAATCATAATTTCATTTGTGACAAAGTCACTCAGAGAATTGAAAATTCCATCACAGAAGCAACTCTAAAAACACGACGAAATCATGGTCTTCTATGAGGGCTCAATTTAACTAACCATGCTATGTATTGAAGGAGGAGATACATGAATGTGAAGTGGAGTTTTACACAGAAAATTCTCACTCACAATATATATTTTGTTGTTGAATAAGTTTATACTTTTACTAGAAATCTTATTTGAGGGTGACAATAATGTTTTTTGTAAGTTTGTCGAAACATTCAAATTTTATCATGGATAATCCATTTCATTTGTCTCCATAGCTCACTTTTCAAAATTGATGAAGGTTTCATAGCTGGACTGGTAAGAATCAAATTTGAGATTTAGTACCGTAAAAACTCGTATACTTTGGTTAGATAAGTAAAGAGGTTTTATGATATTTTGAATAATGACTTAAGAATCATTTGAATGCTGAAAAAATCCACTTGAAAGACTTTCTATCCTTAAAGCTTGAAGATGCGTCAACTTTGCAGCAAATATATTAGATATTTTTTGTAGTACTTCTCATTAGGAATCATTGGAATGCTGAAAAAATCCACTTGAAAGACTTTCTTTCTTTAAAGCTTGAAGATGCGTCAACTTTGCAGCAAATATATCAGAAATTTTTCGGAGTACTTCTCATTTCCTTGAAAAATATTCGTTTCTGTTGATGAATCGTAATTGAAAGTTGGTCGCATATTTGAGCTACTGGTATAAAACAGCTTTGTCGATATTATGAATATATTTAAATTCCAAAAATTATCAAAAAGTGCCAAAGAGTTTAACTTGCAATAGGCCGTTCAAATTTCAGACAGGTGTAAAATTGGAATAAAAATAACTTTTGTGTTTAATATTTTTTGAAATTCGAATGAATAAGTCTATTTCTAGTGATTATTTAAAAAATATTAATTTTCACAAGTAGCGAATATTAAGTGATAACATCCGAGTAGATAGTTTGTCATATTCCTCAAAGCACAACTTAATGACCAAGTCGAATTTCAACATAAATTAGTAATAGAAGTTTTTCCCATATGATGCCATTTCTTTGAAGGACAACGTATACTAATTTTAACCACAGACATCCTCCTTTTTTTCTGAAAGGTCAGAAATATCAACTGAAAACCACAAATCATCAAAGCTTGTGTGGAGTCCTGTAAAAAGGACTCAACCACAATATTCCGGAACGTGAAAAGGGTGCGTCACCAGAACGGAAAATATGGCTATTTGTGTATCACACTACAACCCTGACACGCAAATTCATCAAACGCATCGACCACAATCGAAGGGTATATCCATGAAAACACCCTCGAAAAAAAAATAAATCAAAGACGGAAAAAAATCCGAAACTGCGGATATATATTCCTGCGGGCCTCTCTCGGCGCACGGCTTACGAATAAATCTCGCAGGAAGGAATAAAGTACGTGAAACGACACAGCTGAATGACCCTTCATTAAATAATCATCGGAGGAAAATTTTGTGGTACCCTGAGGGGTCATCCGCGGATTATGCCTCTGATGGACGCAGATGCGGGATTCTTTCCGGAATGAAATATTCAAATGATCATTGGGATGCCGCGGAGGTTTTTTCCTGAATTAATCATGGTAGGCTCTGCAGTTTTTTGATGTATCACACTGAACATTGTTTCGGGTTCGGATTGTTGGAAATGTTCCGTAAATTCTCATCTACTGATATAAAGGTAGACTTTTCGGGAAGAGGGGGCTGTTATTCATTTCCATCTTCAGTAATATACAATACTAGTTATTTATTGTATAAGTGTTTTGAATAGTATTTTATCCATGCTAGAATGTTCAGAAGCAAGAATGCCAGTTGGAGCTTTAAATTTTTTGAGTGGATGAAATTCATCTACTACACAAATACAATACACCATTTTATACACAATCACCACATTAATGGAATGTAATTATTTCAAATTTGTTTGAAAATAATTACAGCCGTGTGCATAGTCAATTCTAGCGACTCGCCAGAGTTTCGCCGCTCGCTACACAAGAACTATTATGCACAGTCGAGCTCCAAAAAAGTGGTACATCGCCAGCGTTTCGCCAAAATGTCAATTATCGCGTAGTTGTCACTTCTTTGGAGCTCGACTGTGCATTATAATCCTTGTGTGGCGAACGGCGAAACTCTGGCGAGTCGCTGGCGAGTGACTATGCATACGGCTGTTAGTGTTTTTGTAACGGTAGGCTGTGAGGGCTGTGTCCTACCAAATGGTTGTTATAGTGCATAATTTATTGTTTACAACAAAATCCGTGAATTTTCTGTGAAAGGCTTTCACGGCCCTCGTTGAATGAATGGTGGTTTTTCGGGTTTTTAGGCCGACGTTTATTTAGAGAAAATCTCGACGTTTCGCCAACACGAGTGGTTGGCATTTTCAAGATAAATGTTTACAGCTTCGATTCATGCAAGAAAATGATTTTGTCCCTTCTGTAATTTTTGAGGAAGCTCAAAAAGCTCTACTATCATTGCCTGCGTGATCCATAAAATTTTATTTCCAATTTAACGAATGGATAAAATGGCAGATAATGACATTAAATGAAGTCTTCATGCCATCTCATTTCTTAAATTTGAAGAAAAATTTGCAGTTCCATCCATGTGGTCGAACAATTCAATGCAAGAAGGTTTTTATGAAAGTCTATAAAGATATAGATATTGGAAAATATAGCAAGTTCACTATAGATATGCGAAGAGTTGATAAAAAGGATGCCAGTCGAAAAAAAGTTGCAGTTTTGAAAGATGATTAGTGTAATAACTGTTAACGTTTTTTTCGAAACTCTATAAATGAGTGCCAATTTCTCATGTTTCTTTTTTCGATGCCGTGAAAAATTAATATACGTATCAACCTGAAGATAGATATCTATGAGTAGGTACTTATGAAAAAAAAATCGAAAAAATTATCTTTTTATTTTCAGGAAAATACGAGATTGTGACTGCTGAGAGTAGAACACACTGTGAATATTTTTTTTTTTTTTATTATTAGTCGATTTCTCAGACGGTTTTGAGTAATAATTTTGTTTCACAAATTCTGTCAGTACAGTTTTGATTTTAGTTTGCGTTTATTAAGAATTGTTCTGATTTAAATATCAATCAATCATTCAATCAATCAAACATCTTACATGAGAACGTGATATATTTCCTGAATTTAAATTTGTTGTCAATGTGCGGTCCAATAAATCTGGTGCATTGTCTTCCTTCGATCTTACTACAATTTACTACCAAATTGTCATAACTAAATTTAAAATTGACAATTTTGGTTTTCTCTGCATTGAAACAGAGAAAGTTTCAATTGCACCAGTGTCCAACCTTCAATAGATCTCAGTTTTTCCTAGATGCCACAATATTGTGGTATCATCAGCAAATATTGTCAATCGTCAGTCACTATTAATTGTAAGTACATCATTCAGGTATAATAGGAATAGAATGGGTCTCAGAACTGATCCCTGAGGTAACCACTCCATAATGTATATCTGAAGAATTTGAGTACGCAACTACCAACATTTACTATTTGCGTTATGTTGGCAAGATATTACCTGAATCACACGAGACAAGTTCCCTTATGCCATAGTGGTGCATTTTTTTTTGCAGCAGTGATCCGTGTTTCACACAATCAAAGACTTTTGAGAAATCACAGAAGACTGCCGCAATTGATTCTCCTTTATTTAAATTAATCAAAACCTTTTCTAAAAATGAAAAAAATACGTCACTAGTATTTTTCGATTTTGGAATCCAAATTGACAATCACCTAAGATGTTTCCTTTAAATAAGAATTGTAGAAATATTTTTCCACTAGTTTTTCAATGAGTTTCGAAATAGTTCACAGATGGCACTTCAAAGGGAAGATTTTTCAGAATACTCATAGTTATACCGTCCAATCCCACTGCTTTATCATTTTTCATCTTACTTGAAGTCTGATTTCTTTAGGAATCAACTTAAAATTTGTATTACAGTGAAATTCGTCCAGATAGCATAAGGGAACACTTTGAGAAGTGAGTTTGGATATTTATCTCTGTTGGTAATAGATTCAATTTGTCCGGTAGTTCATTTATTATGGCCCAATTTTCTCTAGGTTTATTTTTTGTTAGTTCAATCCTTTCTGCGTATTGGTTAGTATTAGTCATTTTGATGAGGCATCTATAGATTCTTCTATATCACTTAAAATGTACAACAAAAGCTTCATCTGCAGTAAACTTCCTAATAGTAGGCCGGGATCTAAGATTTTTTGCAAAAGCTTTCAATCCTGGAGTAAACCAAGGTTTTTAATTTTTGTTAAAGGACAGCATTTATTGCATATTACCATTACCATAACGTGGAAATTAGTAAAAGAATCAGGATCATCTATCATATTATTCCAATTGGTTCGAGCACATAACATCTTGAATTTGTGATAATTATTTCCACTGAAGATTCTACCTTCTCCTAAGTCATCACCTATATCAATGCTTTGAAAAGAAAATCATAACAAACATAATCAATAACCGTAGGAAATGTAGTCAATGTGTAATTTCAAATTTAAACTAGTGAAAAAATTTTGGAAGCATTTAAGACATTCATATATTTATCTATGTGTGAGTTCAGTCTATTTCTATCGAAATTGTATTGAGCCCAATACACACACAAGTCGGCAAGCCAGATACCTCTCCAGAGATGAACCCACGCCCGTCTAAGAAAACAAAAATCGACTCTAAACAAGCGAGTATCAGCAATCAAACCTTCTCTCCTCTCTCATTCTCTCAGTCCTCACGGCCGCGATTATCCCGGAGATCGTCCGCCTCAAGTGGCGTGTCAACACCTGACCAGGCGGTCCATCCCAGCCGCATCTCTTCTCGAGAGATGCGTGTGTACCAGCAGCGCGAGAGGAACATCAAAGCAAGCTGTGTTCGACACCGCCAACAATGGTTTTCATTTGACGGGCAAATACCGAGACACTGTACATAGACTGGGTGTCAGGTTGTCACCAGGCGATCTCTCTGGGGCGTTTTGTGTGCTAATGATGACGGAAAGATGTCGTCAATGTGGGACAGAAAGATAAAAGGTTCGTAATCCGTGTATACGTCGCTCTTTCAATGGATAATGATACACGCCTAAAACGTCGTTTCAGACAAGCAGAAATTCAATTCAGCCATGTTTCACGTTCATGTTTTGTACAAATAATTCTTTTCCACCCATGACTGGGATTGTTTATTTGCCCTTCATAATATTTATAATTCACGGAGAGGTTTGGTTACCCTCTTGAAAAAAGGAAGCGGTCATATCAGTATCATATCCTATAATAATCTCATTTCACTTATCTAGTAGATAATTTCTTTCGAAAACTAGAAGTCTGAATTGCAAAAAATCATGTTCATTTGACATCAAAAATGACACAAGTTTTCGATTTTATTATTATCTACAACTTTGTCATCAATTATTTTCCGCTAAAAGTTCACGTTTCGCCGAAAATCGTAAAAAAAACGTTTTCAACCCCTAAACTGCATCTTCATTCCACCATTTTGAGTGTTTTAGTGTTTAAATATTTTTTTCCTTGAAGTTGGAGCCTCTACCCTTTGGTCAAATTCAATTTTTGAGATGATATTCGGAATCAGACCGTCGAGTACCGTCTGCGGGAAGTTTGCGATTTTTCGAAAAATGAAAAATAAAAATTTTAAATTACAATTTAAATTTTGCGATTTTTCGAATGATGGAGATTGAAAATTTTCTTAAAATTCGATTCCCTTCTCTATAAAATATTGCCTTTTTCGACTTTGATCACATAGGAATATTTCAAAAATGCAAAATCTTGCGAGTATCACTCCATCTCATAGAAAACTTCCTCTTGAATCCGGAAATGTACTTGTTTTTCGAATTATAATGCTAATTCATATAGAAACTATCGTTTTTGTGGATGGGTGCAATTTTTTTCCTAAAAAATGGTCCTTTTTCATTGAATTCCATTTTCGAGATGATATTCGGAATCAGCTCGTCGAGTACCGTCTGAAGGAAATTTGCGATTTTTCGAAAAAATAGAAAATAAAAATTTTAAATTGCAAGGCCAATTCATTCAGAAAATGTATATTTTTTGGATAATGCATTAATTTGTAAAAAAATGCTATTTTCAGTTCTTCAGTTACTTCTTTGGCGAATTTGAATTTGGAAATTCGCGATTCTTCGAAAAATGTAAAATAAAAATATTCGCAAAAATCGATTACCTTCTATGAAATATTTTATTTTCATTTTGGACTTAGTAATATTTCAAGCATGCGAAATATCGCGAGTATTACTTTATATTATAGAAAATATCCTTCTGAATCCGAAAGTGTACTAGTTACTTCTATGTCGAATTCAATTTTTGATGTAATTGTCGGAATCAGCAACAAAGAGATGCTGCAGAACTACCCAGTGATCTACAAACGATTCTGTACCATAAAAATATTCATCTCACTGGTTGACATTCCTGAAATCAATCATTGGTTTAGACAAAGTATGATACGTAATGGTATATTATACTCTGCTTATAACCTCAATGATTGATGCAAGTAAGTTAGGCCAGAAATGGCCCAGGACTGTTTTACGATATAGCAATACCTGTACTAAAAATGAACACAAAATCATGGATCCAACAGATATCTCAAGGATGGTGGGAATAATTCACCAGAAATGAGAAAGGCCGAAGACTTTATCAAAAAACTGCAGCCAACATTTACAGAATATCTACTAAGACAGAAGGGGAGCACTACTCTAATACTAGTTCAGCTTCAGTGAGGATGAAGAGGAAACAGGAGGATAGGCTATGCCACTGCTTGTCAAGGACGAGGTTTCTAATACTAAGATAAGACAGACCAAGAGCTCCCAGATACATGGGAATTTCTAAAACTAGCGTATGGAGTCTTGTAACGGTAGATAGACTCTGAACGATTTGGAGGGTACACATAATAAATCTCAAAAAGGCCAAACTAATCGGGTCTACGACTAAATATCGCGTCCAAAAATATCCTGTCAAAAATATTCTGCCAAAAATCCCCTTTCCAATATTATCCTAAAAAATTATATACTGACCAATAATAACGTAACATTTTTAGAGGAGTAATTTTTTAGTCTGTTATTACCAGAATGAACTAACCTTACGAAGACACTTGGGCGCTTGGAAATCAAACATACATATTCTGAGAGGTATTTTTTAACCCGATATTTTCACATTTGGTAGACATGGGAGCGAGGAAATTGAGATATTTTATTGATGTCTAATGATATTTTTGGCAGGATATTGTTGTCAGTATATTTTTGGACGGGATATTTAGTCGTGCTCCCAACTCATTTAATCTATATCTTAGTAATTTCATTAGGATCGGGATAACATTTTTCCACAACAGTTCTTGTATTCGACCAAACCACAGTGTAAAATGAGTTTAAGTCTACCTGATCTTCCGAGAAGCCATTATTGTGGCAAAACACGCGTATTGATTTTGTGAAATCCATCAGCGAAAATTGTAAACATCCATTATATTCCGTTTCCATTCGAGGAACCGACAACAAAATACCCAGCAACCTTAGTCAGCGAGGAAAAACCTCAATGAAAATCCGCTGCGGAGTAACCGGCAGCGACCCCCATTCTGGAAAACCGGAGGCGCGCACGCGCACTCGACCTTCATTCATGCCGGCCAACTTCTGGCCTGCGATATCTCCTCGGGGCGAAATAGGCCAATCACTATGGCAAAAATGGAAAAAAAATTGCAAAACAATGCAAACTTTCACAAAAATTGTATTTTTGTGTTCAATGAAAGAATAAAAATTTGCGCCCTCGTACAAGCTAGGCAACATTGTTAAAATTCTAAATTATAAACAATTCTGGTTATTTTGTAGAGAACAAAAGCAAAAATGTCGCAAAATTACTAAAACAATGAAAATATCATAATGTATCGTCCCCGAATTTTGCGACCATTTCCAAGTTTGGCATACGACTAAATAAATTGTTCATTCGTGATTTTTTTTAATAACTTTACCAAAAAAAATCTAAATGCGTGGCAAATGCAAAGAAACGTTTCGCTCTAAGTCATAAAACTTGCCAGAATTTGACCACCTCTGCCGATGAAGGCAACATATTTTTTTTTGTTACTAAAACTTGAATTGTTTGTGAATATGATGCGAAAGTTTTTTGAATTGGTCGGGAACGTAGGAAGTAATTTCTCAGAAAACATAACAAATTTGCCATCACCACAGATTTTGGAAACTTTGTCAAATTCGAAAAGAATGAAAAAAATTCAAAATGTTTTTTTTTTTATATTTAAAATCTGTGATAGTGGCAAATTTCACATGTTTTCTTGGATATTATCACCTATGTTCTTGACCAACTCAAAATTTGTTTGCATTATTTCCATAATCAATTCTGGGTGCAAACAAAATTTTTTAGTGTAAAATGAACAAAAAAAAGTTTGTTGCTGAAATAATTCAAAACTTTTTTGAGTAGATCGAAAATGTGGGTAGTAATTTCCTAGAAAGAATATAAAATTTGCCACCACCACAGATTTCAGAAATTCAGTTAAATAAGAAAAAATAATTTCGCATTTTTTCATTCCCTTCGAATTTGACAGAGTTCCCGACTGTAGTTGTGGCTAATTCAATATGTTTTTTGGGCAATTATTCCCTACGTTCCCGACCTATTCATTCATTTATACGGCAGAGCCTAATAACACGTTTCTTCATAACACAAATAAATGAAACAAATATAAATACAACAAAAGTAATGGTTGAACTGAATGATCTAACATTTTGCGGTTTTGGCAATCTAATAATCAACTCAACTGAAAATTACTGAGAATTGTGAAGAGGAGAATTCACAACAGACATCATAAGTTCACAACATAAATTTATACAGACAGCAAAATTTCTCACCATGAATTCATAACGTTCTTCAAATTGGCTTTGTATCTACCAGTTGATAAATCAAAAATGCCATACCACATTGTTTCTTTTTATTTATTATATAAACTGCATATTTAATTGATTGGAGTATCGTATTTATTTATGTGGAAGGAAATTTTCCGTGGTTGAACTCCTGGGGGCAGTACATAAAGGGTTACTCTAAGTAAGAACATAGCATTTTACCTGATCATTCAATAATTTCGCATGAACATTACGCTAGTTTTCTTCTATGTCCAAGAGTTTATAAAAAAAATCTTCTCACATGAGACGTGTATCCTGGGGATACTCTGTATTTTTTGTAATGTAGAAATTTCAGAAATTTATTTTGGATTGTTTCCAACATTTGTTCTATATTTTGTAGTCCTTGGGATCCAATACAAGCATATTCTATTTGCTTCGAACTATTGTAATGAACAGGTGTTTTATAATATTTGTGTATGTGAATTCGTCTTTACTACGTTTCAGAAAACATATCAACTTATTTGTTTCCTTCATAATGTTCTGAATGAGTCGATTGAACTTGAAGTCGCTTTGAAGTATTAAGCCAAGGCCGCATATTTCAATGACTCTTTCTGAGATATTATTTTGAATAGTATAAATGAAATTGTTTCTATTTTTGTTCCGACAGAACGATATTACTTTACTTTGTTAAACGGCAGTATATTTTCCAAGTGTTATTTAAATCGTTTTGAAGTTCGAAATAATCATTGAGGTCTTGTACTCTTCTATATATCTTGAAATCATCCATACAGTGAACATGAAGTACTGATTTTCCATGGAGAGGGACTGAGTCGCTCCTCAAGGATGGCCCACCTCCCTTTCGGTGTGAGGCCAGTGTTTCTACCATCTTGCTTGCGAAATCCTCGACGAAAAAACCCATCCCAACTCTACTACTCCTAAAAATTAGCGGTGAATTCCTTCATAGAGTAAACAGTAGGATGTTACCCCTTCCGAAAGATCACTGATGAATATTGAGAAGAGTAATGGACAGAGATTGGAACCTTGTGGAACTCCTGATCCAACTAAGAACGACTGAGTCCCCGCCTTAATAAATTGATTGATTGATTGATTTATTTACCATTAGCAAAACAACATCATAAAACATATTATTCTTCCTGTGAAAATATGCAGGAGGTAAATAAATAAGTAACTCACAAAAGGATTTACTAATCCTTGTGCGTGAGATGCTCGTTTGTCTCCTCTCCACACACTAGACAAAACAATGTAGTACATTATGGAGTACAATATCTTACATACGTACAATAGATAGAATATGTTTCAGCAGATAATAGTAAATCATAAAATACTAACCATAAAAATATTAAAAATAATTGTAGTCGAATGACTAGGATATAATAGGTAAAGTTAATAAAATATGTATAATGTACTTAATATAATATGGTAGATGAAAAATGTATAAAATTTGCGGAAAGGATGATAAAATAGTGTTGCATAGTATGTATATAATAAAAATATCAATTTGAGGAAGTTTGAATGCACAGAATGAGGGTTGGTACACTATAGGGAAATTCCGTTTATATTTAACTATTTCTTGTATTAATCCAATTACATTCTAGAATGCTTAGAGTATTGAATAGCCATTGTTTAAGTTTTTTTTTGAAAACATTTTTTGTTTTAATTTCTTTCAACTCAACTGGTAATTCATTATATATTCTTGGGGCCAAATATGAAAATGATCTTTGGAAAACAGTTTTTTCAGGTTTAGGCACTACGTTTTTATTTTGTTTCTGTCTTGTATTATAGCTATGTACGATATTGATGAGCTCGGATTGGTGATTATATTGCCATATAGTGATAGTATTGCAATACATTCTCCTCAGATCTAGTACATGAGCATCGTAAAAAAGCTGGTCTGGTGGGTAAGTATACTTTTTTTTATAAATTATTTTGAGAGAATATTTTTGTATTACCTCAACTTTTTTCAGATGTACTGCAGACGCTGCACCCCAGGCAATATTTCCGTAAAATACATGACTTTCCACCAGTGCGAAGTAAATTATTCTTAGCTGACATGTGCCAAAAATATTTTTGAGATATTTTAGTTTGGGCAAAATACATCTGATTTCTTTTGTAACATAATCTGTCAGTTTGTCCCACTTCAAGTGACTATCAATATAAATAACTAAGTATTTTATGCTATGTACTGATTCAATCTCAACCATCTGGCTATCAGCATTATTCTCAATTCTGAGTGATTTATAGTTTGGTAGACCAGTTTTATATGAACTGAAGGGTACGAATTTTGTCTTTTCCACATTGATAGTTAGCAATTTATTGTTGAAGTAGGTTATTATTGACTTAAAATCTGTTTCAGCCGTTTCCTTAAGTTCCTCCCAAGTATCTTCTTGATATATAATTACAGTGTCATCTGCGAAACTAATGATGTTTCCCTTTGTTCTCTTGTCGAAAAGATCGTTCATATATAAAGTGAACAAAATCGGCCCAAGAATGGTTCCCTGAGGTACACCGTATTCTACTTGTCTGTATGTACTGAGGGTGTCATTTATTTGAACACATTGTTTTCTGTTATCTAAGTAACTCTTAAACAGTTTTAGCGGAGTATCTCTCATCCCAGAATTTTCCAAGGTTTGTAACAACTGAATATGACTAACTGTGTCGAAAGCTTTGGCCAAGTCGACAAAGATGCAGATGGTGGGTTTATTCATATTCAATGCCTGGTAAAGTTGTTTCGTCAATTCCACGATTGCATCCTGTGTTGACTTGCCCGCCTTAAAACCAAATTGTTTTTTTGAAATTATTTGATATCTGTTCAAAAATGAAAATGGCATGTGACTTCAAATAAGAAACAAAGAAAATTATTTTTTGTTTACTCAATCTATAGGATTTCAATTTGGCCAAAAGTATATCAAGGTCTGTTGAAGGCTCTAGCAGAATCCGTGTAGATGCAATCAACTTGGGTTTTAGAATTTATTCATCCAGAAATATTGGTACTGGAATTTAGTAAGTTCGTGACTATAGATTTTTTTTTTGTGACTCCATGTTGTTCAGCTGAAATATTCAAAAACTTTTGCATATTTTCATAACCAATCCAGGTTACAAAAAAATTATTTAGTGTAAAATAAACGAAAAAACTATGGTGCCGTCATCAGTGGAGGTGGCAAAGTTTTGTCGAGACAAATGACATTGAGAGAAAGGTTTCTTTGAGTTTGCCACTCTTTTAGATTTTTTCGGCCAAGTTTTCAACGAAAGTATGAATAAATTGTTGAAGTGAAACATTCAAATATATTTCACCCTTATCAGTTCACCGAATGTTTCTTTTCTGCTTCGGTTGTTACTCGAGTTGTTTATGTGTTCGTCACTGTCAGATTTAGATAGTTCATGATATCTGTAGTTTCCGTCAATAAAACCAATTAGTACGAAGTTATATTATTCATATTGATTGATGTGTGTCTGCACCTACATTTCATCAACATAATTGATTTATTTACTCTGATGCCAAACTTGGAAAGGGTCGCAAAATTTGTGAACGATAAGGGATGACTTTTGTTTTTGTCATTTTGCGGCACTTTTCCATTTTTCCTCCACAAAATAACTAGAATTGTTCATAATTTACATTTTCTATAATATTGCCGATCTTGTACGAGTGCGGATTTTTTTTTGTTCCATTGCGTACTAAAATAGAACATTCATGAAAGTTTGCATTGTTCTGCTGATTATTCCCTATTTTCGATTTCAAATACTAAACCGATCGGCCTAAAATACAGGCGAAAGACGAAGAGTGATACGTGGCGGGGTTGCCGCTAATTGAATTTACGATGACATTTGTTGCCCCGGGAGGCCGTATATTTGGCGACGACACGCTTCCTAGATGCCAATATCTCGACGTCCCTCAGGAACGATACAAGCCGCTTCTCGCTCGTTTTTGCCCCCGCGACGGGGACGGTCTCGTGGGGCGGGGAGCGCGAGGCGGCCAGGGGGTTTGTGGGTCAGCGGACAGCTGGTCAGTAGTGTTATTTAGAGGGCGGATATCCATCAAGCGAAAAGTATAATTCTCTCTCGCAAGATTTCTGAATGTTTGATCACCATTGAGCAATATGCGATGCTTTTTGAAAACGAAATTGGATTTTGAAAATGGATTTTTGACGATTTAGGCCTTTTGGAACCGTATTACCTATTTTGTATTTTTCGTGGGTAACTCTCAATTGTTGTGGCGAAGCCGAATACTTGGGGTAACGTTTGATAAATCTCTTTATTGAAATAACGATAAATCTCAGCCGAGGCACTATGTAGTTGTGAGGTTTCAGTTGAAAGGCGACCAAACATTTTGAAGTCGAAGAATGAACTGTGTTTGTCGATTAAATGATTGTGACTTACCGTTTCTAACTGGAAAATCCCAGACCAAACCTTCTAAGATAAAAAGGTTTGGTTTCGTCTTGAAACCAGTAAATAAAACTGCCGAAAGATTATCCTGGGGACTGGCATTCAATTACAAATTGGAAAAACTGGTCAAGCTAGGTATGCGTAGGTATAGTCTTTCTAATATCAATTGCAACAACTCGTATACATTCAAAGGAAAGGCCGCAGTCCACGTGACCCTAATTCTTGCGGCAAAATGCAAAATATTTGACTGGAGAGTCATAAATCATCATTTAAATGTGGTGTCGAGGTATCAAAGGAAATTGTCGGTAAGGCTTTGAAACGAGTTTTTATGTTCTGCAATTGATATTAGAAAGACCATGCTTATTAAATCGAATTTTAATAAAGTAATTTGTTTACTGGTAGAATGTTATGAGTTGGTTGGTTTGTTTTTATGAGTTTGAAATTCCCGGTTTGTTTGTAAGATAAGACACCTCGAATGGATTACGCTTGAAATATATACAGGAGCTAAGAAATAATATTTAAAATTGAAATGTGTGAAATATTGAACTAATTAATAAATTCCATGGATGAAGTAAAATAAACAAGTGGGATGAATTCCCACAGATTCAACATCGGAGCTTTTGCTGGATCATATAGTAATAATAATGAAAATGTTTATTGCAGTAAAACAAGAATCTAATACATCTCAAATATGACAAAAGCCACTTCAAACAGACAGAATATTGGCTAAGTTATTTTTATATTCTACTTGACATATTCGTAACATAACATGAATATAGAACAAAGAAAAGTTATACATTATAATGGTAGAGTCCATTGATTTTGAATTGTATTTTTACATGTTCTGAGTGAAACAAAGTAGTAACGAAAGTTCCTTCAACACGACAAATTATTTTGAAATGAAAACAAATTTCTGAAGAAAATATGTAATTTACATATCGACACCCCCAACGGATAAGGCAGTATCTCGTTTGGAGCGTGTTTACAGGAGAGGTAAATAAAGATAGTTTTAATTATTTATAATAATTATAATTAAAAATTATTATTAAAATTTCAACGTACAAGGTGGAAACTAGACATAACACCTTTAACGTGTTAAAACGATTGAACTCCTCATAACACAAGTTGAATTACCACCATATTTCCGAATGGCGAGGTTTTATCAAACACCAAGATTTTTTTCTTTAATAGTGCAGTTTTTGACCGGGCAACAATACTTCTACTTCCCAAACACATTAGAACTGTTTTTGATGGAATCAGATCTAGACCATGGTTTCCAGAATATAAACTCATTGAATGGAGTGGTGGGTAGTGAAATAACACACGTACTTACTGGTAAAAAATTGGACATACCTAATTTCTTGGACTTGAACCCTTCCGCGAAATAAATACCAGTACGATATTTTATGAACTTGAAAAAGAAGTACACAACAGATCCCAGTATTGGATAGAATTAAAATGATTGAGGCAGGCCAAGATACTACTGAGAAACAACAACCAGAAGCGATAAAGATACTGCACCAATAAGAGAAGAGAAAAGCTCAGAATTCTTACGGGAATCCCAACAGGGCACTGCTGGTTGAGAGAGCAAACCTTAATAAACATGGATTTGTCGATAAAGAAGAATGCAGATTTCATGAGAAAGATGACGAAACCTCTATACATATTATCTCAGAATGCATTAACCAGCAGAATCCGAGTGTTAGATACCTGGGAGGACATAAAATCGACGAGATATACCTAACATGGAGCCATCCGATATCCTGAACTTTTTGGCATAGGACGAAAGGAACTGCTCTAGTTGTTGAGACATCTCAAACGGATGAGTAGCCCTGGTTACAGTGTTTCGACAGCCTCACCAAACAGACTTCAGAACAACATAACCAACATATTGGTTTACCAAAAGGTTGATCAGTTATCTATAAACATGAAGATCAAATCTGTTACTTCACATTTACGTAATCTTCATGAGTATTTTGTACAAGATTGGGAGAACTTTAATTGGCAAACAGATCAATATCAAATCGATTGTGACCCCAAAATATATCAAAACATCCTTCTTCCACACAGTCTTCACCCAGATATGCAAATGACACCATTTCAGATTCAGTGAAGCATATCCAGATGATCAAAAGTGCAACACGAACGAGAAACGATGTACACCTCGAAGAAGTGAACATCCCCGTACATTAGCATAAACCCAATTTTCTCTGTACGAGTTCCTGCAAACACCACCCCCGGCGGCGTATCTCCGCGTTTCCCCTTGCCTCCCCCACCCCCTCGCACTCCTTCTCTCTCCCGGATGATACCCGTTTTCTATTACGAACAACAGGCGATGTTTTATTCCCGACTAAATCAAATGTTATGAACTCTGGCGGTTTATTGGAAGAACTGTCTGTCGAAAGGAAAACGAATGCCGGTTTGTTTGAGAAGTTTCATATTACTGTGTCGGATGCGGAGCGTCGGTGAAAAAGTATGGCGTGGTATTTGTACGCGAGGAGCGGGATGAATGCGTTCGGGTGGGTTGGAAGGTTTTTGCGGACGAGGATTTTCAGCGGTGGAAAAAAGTGTAATGCGTAATTATATGGAAAACTGATCGCTTGTATGGCGAACGTGGAAATGAAAGCTCTTTTTGTTCAATGCGAGGGTTGATACTTCTCTCATTTCTTCACAAATTTTTTATTTTCACAACCAGTTTCAGGTTTTATCCCATTATCAAGTATAAAAACTAACTAATACAATTGAACTCTAAAACATAGTTATACAGGGTGTTACATAATTCAATACAAACATTTTAAGGTCATATTCCTGGGGTCAAATAAGACTTTTTATACAACGACCTCTTAGGAAGTTGTATTTCCTACCGTCTTCCCAGACGGACATCAACTTTTTTATTTGACGTTTTAGACCCATAAAGGAAAATGATCCCCGTCGAAAAAAATGTTTTTCGAAAATTCTGTCTATCGGTCTGTCTGTCTGTCTGTAGCTTTTATTTGTGGCACTTTGAAACGCTCGCATTTCAAAACCCTTGGAGATATCGCTTCGAAATTTGAACCATATCAATAACTCGAGGACAGTACTTCTCAAATTTTTTTGTTTCGCTATAGGAAAATCTGGAAAATTTTTACTGGATTTTTCCGGTTTTTCTTACTCTCGAAAGCAACCCTCATTCACCCCTTTCAATTCGAGTTATCTCATTTTTGAATCAAGAAATGAACAGATCGTCTAAAAATACAAGTGCCTGTGAATTTTCAAAATATTTGATTCATAATTGTAACCACAATTCAAAATTTAAGATTTTTTTGCGCATCTTGCGATGTCTGTAGCTTGGACGAGGTGGATTTTAGGACACATGTTTATAGAAAAAAAAGTCTTATATTGACCCCAGGAATATGTCATCAAAACATTTGTATTGAATTATGTAACACCCTGTATAGGGAGTTGTACCACTTTACAGAGGACAATTGACAACTTTTGCTACAGTTGATTGCACAAAAGATAAGGTAGCTCTTCGATAATGTTCAATATAACCTTTCATTCAGATACAGAGTGCGTTTAATTTTTTTTAGGTCATTTACAATGTCTTTTTTGAATATCTCTAAACTGATTGTTAATTCAGACTCATTTTAATTACACCATTTGGAAAATGTTGACTTTAATATGAAAATTTTGTCAACTTTGTATGTTGCATTTCTAAGATGTGTTTTAAAGACTGTAAATAATCCGGAAAGAAATGTGATGCTAACTTTTTTTTGTTCGATCAGCACTTGCAATAGACCCTACCCAACTATGACGCTTTTTTCGAAATTTTCTGGCTTCTATATCAGAAACGAAACAACGAAATTATTTCAACTCACATATTTTCCTAACGACCTATCCCACTATAATGTAATAAAATTTCAGCCAAGTTGACCGAGAGCCAATTTCACATGAATATATTGTTTTCAAATCAACACGCCAATAATCTGATTTGTCCACTGGTGATCGTGATACGTCAATTCAATCATGAGGATTTTCAAATGGCACGTGGTATGAAAAAAAAGCAAAGCTAAAATTTGGCGAAAGAACCAGGGTTAAAAATTTAAATATTTGGTGAGAGCGCTGTGTGATCTGGTATAAAAAGTTTATTAGATAGGATTTGTCACGAGAGAAAACTTGCTCACATTTCAATCCGCTTTGGTAGTGCATCCCCAACATATATAAGTAGTTTCTCCTCTGCGAATTATTTTTCTCTTATAAAACATAGCTGGTACAATACGAATGATTATCTAAAACATTGTTGATTTCAATCAAAAAAGAATGAAAACGAAACGATTTTTCAAGAATCCGTCGTTTTATTTCATTATTTGTTTTGTTTTCTTTGTTTCCATGAACACTCTTTTTCTGTATTTGTCTTATTTGCAAAATAAAAAAGACAGAAGACTGCACTTTACAAGCAATGACATTTTGGCGATGGAACATCAAAGAATTCAAACAGCACATTATAAAAGGAATAGCATTAAAAATATTTGATACATGCAATGGCAGAGGAGATTCTCTTCTGTGTAGGTCTATATTCTGTGGTTACCGCGAGTGGTGTTATTTGATCTAGTTCAAGATTTCTGAGAGAGTTTTCGGTAGTATTGTGGGCACAAGTTGTATTTATAGACATCATTTTACGAACCAACAAACAAATAAACATGGAGGTTGCCAGACTGTCCTTTATGTTACCTATTATTGACATGATATTATATTCTCCATCGTTGTTTGGATACGGGGTTGTCGACGATGACGTGGTCTTATAGGCTTAAAAGGAAGGAACCGTGTATCAATCAATTAATTAATTAAAATATACTTTATTACACAAAGAATTACATTCTCATTGGCAAAGCGTAGTGTTAGGTTAGGTTACAATGGGTAGCATAGTCATAATTAGATAGTGTAGACCCATCCGTAAAATATAACATAGGCAATAAATAATACATACACAATAAATAACAAACATAAGATAAACACATAAAAAGCAGTCTTGAAAATAATAAGCTCCACAATACATCATTAGGTAGACCTAATTATACAATAGTGTACATAAAATTGTAAATATACATATAAACACAATTCGTCAAAAAAAAATTAGAACAAGTAAGGCATGTTGAGAAGTAAACATATTGAGATCCTTATATCTGCTAAAACCGTTGGTCATTTAAAAATTCATCCAAACCATAAAAGGGTCTACAAGAAAGAAATGCCTTTCACTAGAGAAGATGAAGGAATTGGTAGTTTCAACTGATTTTTTTTGTCGGGTGGAATGAGTGTTTATTCTTTGGAATTTGGATTTATTTTTGTGTATTAGGCATGCCGTTTCCATTATATATATATATATATATATATATATATATATATGTATATATATTTATATATATATATATATATATATATATATATATATATATATATATATATATATATAAGTGAAAATAGAGTATATTTCGTTTTAATTCCGAGAGTTCTAACCTTTGACAGCTGTTTCGTGCTAACGCACTCATCAGAAAGGATTTATGGAGCTCTCGAAATCAAAACGACTCCACTCAAGAATTAATACCGTGAGGCAACACATACTATAACAGTAAGTTATTCATGACATCTACAGTCACTATATATATATATATATATATATATATATATATATATATATATATATATATATATCGATATGACAGTAAGTATTTTGTGATTTTTGAAGTGTATTCTGCATGAGTCTCGAATCCTTAATCTGCATAAGCTTCTCAGGGCACGTTTTTGTTGAACAAAGACACTTTGTAGAGAGGAACTATCACATGCTCCCCAGAATGGTATACCATACCTCAGTTGCGAGTCTATAAGGGCATAATAAACTGCTTGCGCAGCTGAAAATCCCAGTTCGTTTGATGCCATTCTGACGGCATAGAATAACTTTTTATTGAGGTTGGTTATGTGTTCCTTGAATTTTAGACCACAGTTTATGTATAGCCCCAAAAATTTAGATTTTATTTGTTTTTCTATTATTTTAGTTTCTAGGGATACATCCCCGATGATGCATCTGAAAGAAACTATATTGGTTTTGGATTTGTTGAATGTGAGAAAATTTGAGTCACACCGCTTCTTCACTTTCTGTATGTCGTTGCTGATATTCTGATGTAGTTCAGTGTCATCGTTGATGTGCCATATAATAGTAGTATCATCAGCGAAGAGAGTAAATTTTCCTGATATATTAAGGGCTGCCAGGTCATTTATATATAGCAGAAACAAAACGGGGCCAAGGATTGAACCTTGTGGCACACCACAGTATATGTGCTAAATTGGAAGTTGATTTTGTTTTTACTATCTGCGTTCGATCTGATAACTATGATCCAAACCATCTAAGTGCACTTTGTCTTATTCCATAGCGGTGGAGTTTCCGCAACAATATTTCGTGATTCACACAGTCAAATGCCTTGGACAAATCACAAAATACTGACGCAGCCACGGCACCGCCATTGATTTCACTATATAGTTCATAGAGAAGAGGAAAAATTGCGTCATTCGTGCTTTTGTTATTTTGGAAACCAAATTGTTGTAAACTCAATATATTGTGGGTGCATAAGAAGTTGTTCAATCTAGATTTCATTGAAAATATGAACAGGAAGTTCATAAAGTCAGTTGTGGAATCATCTGCGACTGAAAGTTGGAATTTAGTCGCTGTTTTCCATCGTACAAGATAACCTCTCTTGGAAGGGGTTCATGGTTTAAAGAGAAACATTCTCAATTGAAAATTGAACCTACGATAAAATTGGAGTTACTTTTTTGTAATATCTAACAGAAAACAACTACTTCCCCGGCAAAAGCCACGCTGGACATTGAACTACATCTGATAGATATTATATAGGGTCTTTCTCAATATCTATCAGATGTAGTTCAATGTCCAGCGTGGCTTTTGCCGGGGAAGTATTTGTTTTCTGTTAGATATTACAAAAACGTAACTTCAATTTTATCGTAGGGTTTTTCCATTTCCAGAGGAGTCATGGATTGATTTAATTTTCAATTGAGAATGTTTCTCTTTAAAACTTGTTCAATCTAGTTTTGACAAGTTTTTCAATTAATTTTGATAGAGTTGGAATGAGAGAAATGGGTCTTAAATTTGAGGGTTAGCTCGTATCACCACCTTTATGTAGAGGTATCACTAAGGATGTTTCTAAAAAAGATTGAAAAATGCCCTTTTGAAAGGACTCATTTATTAGTGCCACTAAGCAACAGAGTGCGTTAAGAGGAAGGTTTTCGAAAATTCTTAAGGACATTTCGTTTATTCTTTATACTGCATATGATATATCTGTGTACTCTATCCCAGGTAGCACATCATATCGGCTGAATCTTGATTCCATATTGGGCCAATATAGATATATTGTAAATGAAATAATAATATTGGTCCAATATGGATGAATATTCAAAAAACAATATTATATTAATAATATTGGTGGAATATTGGTTGAACTAGTTTTGAATGTAGATTATCACATGAAATATTGGGTCAATATTGGTTGAATAATTTCTACCAATATCGATAATAGGATGTTGGTTATATATTGTTTTCCACATCTAGAATAAATATTGCAATCCAAATATTCCAGTCATATCGATTATAGGGAAAAAAACTATATTGTATTTCCAAGTTTAATAGCATATTGGTTGAATTTCATTTCCACTTTATTTGACAAATTGTAATAACTCATATTGAGTCAATATTGGTTGAATGATATTTACCAATATCGATAAAACAATATTGTCTTCTCATCGTTTTCAACATCTAGAATAAATATTGCAATTCCAATATTCCCCTCATATCGATTCTAGGAATAAAAACTATGTTGTATCTCCAAGTGTGATTACACATTGGTTGAATATAATTTCGCCAATATTCATCAAATCTTATTAATTAATATTGGGTCAATATTGGTTAAATAAAATTTATCGATATCGTTAAAAAATATTGTTTTCATATTGTTTCCTACATCTAGATTGAGATGAAATTTGAATATTGGCTGAATATTCAATGAAACATGTTAAAATTATATCATGATGAAACCTGAATAAAAATCCGCTAGGTGGCTCTACATATAGAACGTCTTCTAAAACCTACGAAAGTATATTAAATACTTCCCTTAACTTGTTTTCAAGACAGCTCACTCAGTGGTTATGGCGATCAAAAGGCAGACTCTGGTGTCACCTTCTTCAAATAAAAGACATTTAATAATTTACCAAGTTATATTGACATCCTCCAATATATCCAAATGACATTGTACCAATATCGATAAATATTTTGAGGCCATTATTGCTTCAAAAATATTTCACCAAACCTATTTTTGATATATTTAAACAATATTCGACCAATATCGCAAAATGTTCACATTTTACTTCTCGAAAATATAACTATTAAATATTGTGCCAATATTGTCAGAATATTATATCAGCGATATTGTACCAATATCGCCAGACATTTTGAGGCCAATATTAGTTCGAGAATATTTCGCCAATATTATTCAAGTAATATTGGACCAATATCGCCGAATGTTCACATTTTTTTTCTCGCCAATATTGCATTTCCAATATTTCGCCAATATGTTCACAATATTGTACCAATATTTTACCAATATAGGTGTGCTACTTGGGATGTACTAGCGAGTGAAATTATCGATGATAAACTCACCACTCGTTGAATTGCTTATGATAATGATGCGAAACAGATCATGCCCAGGAAACTGTTTTCATTTATTCTTCGCAATTCCCTCATCTGACCAGTTCATTCAAAAGCCCAATAAATATCGATTCCGAAAAGCCCAATAAATCACACTGACCACACTCAAAAGTCCACCCCGACAAATAATCACGTGTCGACTGTCGAATCTTCCTCTCCCCCGGATCCAGATTGATGGCCTTAACTCCGCAACTTCCATCCATAATGTATTTTTATTGTTGTAGCAGAGGCGATCGCTCATATTTACGAGCGTTCAACTAACAGAGTGTTTAGTTTGGTTCGGCCAGGATTTGGGTCACATTATAGTCAAAGGATGGTCTCTGGAGGGCCGTATATTATTGCTCTCTGCGTCCTTTGTACACGCTTTGGTCAACACTATCTGCGGAAGCGAGGGGTGTAGAGGGGGGGATATCGAGGTGGAAAAGATAGTTTATGGGAAAGATTCCGCGCCGGTTTGGGATTAGGCCCTCGTTTTGTCGAGATAGAAATGAAATAGTTTCGGGAGAAAGGTTTTTTCGTTTCTAGAATCGCTGGGTAAGAGAGCGGTGTGCAATACTTATGAATTCATGATAATGATGGGTCAGCGATAGCCTCGTAGAGAAAATAATTCTTTAAAAAACGTTTTAATCGCAGTAAATCTTCGGTACAATTGAATCAGTTCATAAAATTTACCAATAATTTTGAAGAAGGTGTGTTATATAAAAATTGCAAAAGTTTATTTTCATATTTTGGCCGGAATTCGAAAGGGGAAGGCTCTTTTACAAAATATGAACAAAGTCGATGGTAATTTGTATAAAATGAAACTTTCGAATGTAAAATTATCTGGTCATTTCTATGTACGAGTGTGATTCATTGGAATATTTCACGAATGAAAAAATACTGATTTTATTTTATTGAGAAATATCATAGTACTGTATAGACTCTAGGTAAATAAAATTGTGCAAGAAACGTGACATTTTTTAACATTTTGGAGTTTATCTTACATTTTCCACTATTGCATTCCTCGTATGAGAAATGTCATACATGAGAGAAATCTGATAGAATGATTTAGGTTAGGTTTAGACGACGATCTACTGCTTTTACCTAGCTAATATTATCGTTTTCATTGTCTTGAGATTTAAGAGAAGTGAAATATTCTTACGATAACAGACAGAAAAACAATTCGAAAAATATACATTCAAAAAGGTTTTCAAATTGCATAATGGAAACGTTAAACTCTATCATGTTTTTGAACTCTTCATCTGAATGCTTTATTTCTACTAAATTGATAAATTGTCGTTAATTTCGATTCCTACTGATTATTTTCATTTTTACCGCACTGAATTCATATAAAATTTATAACAAATTATTTTTAATATAACTATCATTACTTTCAATAGCTCTGAAGAGATTTAAGATATGACGTTTACAAAGTTAACTGGTGTTGAAAATATGTTTAGTTTTTAACACTGTATATTTTAAATCAAATAATCATTAAATTTTCAGGAGATATTTCAAGTGTGATTATGAACAGAAAACAATATTTTATTATTATAATTTTGAACATGAACATCAACACGACTAACCATCCATCGATGTAACCCTCAGCTTATTTTGTAGACTTCAGACTTCATCTTCGTTAAATTTGCTAGCAAAGAAGTAGAAGACCGTCTGAAACAATAACCTGTATATTATTTTTCCTGTATTCGCTTAAGAAAGCCTACTTCTTTTGAGCAACTCCAGACCCCAAAATACTCTAATGTAGTATTTTAGTCCATTGTTAAGCAACGAGCTTTCCCGGATCGAAAAGGGTCCGGGAAAGTTTTTGCAGGCCTTGGCCTTTGTCCGGTTTTTTATATTCATTTCATAGAGTAAATGAATACTTGAAAACAACCAACTCATATTGAGAACATTTATTGATTATATTATCTATGGACCGTTTATTACTACTTTTTTGATATATTTATAGTTATGTTGCAATTATTGAAAATATGCTGAGTTCCGCCTGAAAATTCATTCTCTTTGTCGAATCTGATTTTATCTGTTATGTCACTTGCATAGTCAGCGATATATTTGCTGTTTTTTTCTCCGGCAAAAATAACTAATAATATTAGCAGATTTCCCTTTGTCACTTCCCTCTCGGACTATTTCATTGCTATTTCTACTTTATTTTTAAAATATCTCTCTCCATATCCTTCAGTAACGGTTGAGGATTCCCATCCCATATGCCTCTTCAAAGCAATTGAATCTGCCCTAGCATCAATCAAAATTGTCATACAAGACCGACGGAAACAATGTCATTTACATAAAGCAAATTTATACATTTTTTGTATAATTTGAGAGTAATTTTGTCAAATTGCCAAATTTTTCAGTTCCATATACACCTACAATGTAGGCCAATGATAGCAAATACCTGTCAGAACATAACTAGTTCCCTGGCTAATACCACGAATCTAATTGTGATTTAATGGGAAATCAAATTTATATATTTTTTTTTATTATCAAAATAGGAAAGTTATACAAAAAAAAAAAGTTCGAAAGTAAGTTGTATTTTGTTCGTTTATCACTAACAAAATAAAACATTTCTCCCAACACGTATATCAGAAATAGCTATTTCCATAATGTAGGAAGTGAAAATTCCCTAACAACCAGCGAAGTTGATTTTCCTGAAAAATAAACAATGATCCCAATATATCATCCTCCACATCAGATAGATAATAAACATATTTCCATAGTCATTTTGCGAAAGAATCAATCTCCCTGATGTTCCTTCATGTAGAAAAATCCTGTTATCTCTCGTTCCTCAAAAACCGTCCTGAACAGACACTAATTCGATTATCAATTTGGATACCAAAGCAAGCGACGTTATCGGACGTGATCAATTCTGATGGAAGAGACAAAAAAAGATACCCAAATCTCGCCGGCGCAGCATCAATTTCAGATTTTGCGGAGAATTTGAAATTCAAACAACGTGTGGTGTATGTTTGATGGGAAGAGAAACGGGGAAAACGCTCTTAAATCCTTTTGACAACAATGTCGATCCCGATTATCCTTCATCATCGATACGGAGACCTGAACATTAAAAACGCCCCGCCTGCACAGTGGCGGGTAGTGCGTGAAAATTGGGATAGCATTCTGAAAATATTGAATGAACAAGTTTTTATACGCATACACATAAATCAACGATCGCATATAAAGAAATTTTGAACTTTTCTAGAATTGTTGAAATTTTGAAACGTATTTTCATGAATTTGTTTAACTAGTTTTGTGAAAAAAATTGGTTGAATATTGTTAATGACATATCCATCTTTTTATGGTAATAAATCAGGCCCTTTTATCGGTTCCCATTTTCCAATCCATCATCAAATATGTGAAATAGTCATCAAAAATTGATATACGGGTGCAACAACATGTAATTGAAAAGTTAATTGCTTGAGGAAGTTCACACTCAACGGCCATAAAAAGTAAATGTCTGGTGTGGCATTATTGGTGTTCACGTCATAGGACCTTATTTTATAAACGGAAATTTGACCTCTGAACGATATTTCTCACTTTTACAACAGCATACTATTCCAGAGCTTAGACGATTATTCCCGAATAATAACAATCCCAATTTGCTGGCAGAACAAATATGGTTTCAACAAGATGGGACTCCTCCACATTTTGGACGTGTGGTAGGGCATATCTAGATGAAACTTTTCCTGATAAATGGATTGGGCGCAGGGGAGCAATTAAATGGCCAGCTAGGTCTCCCGATATGACCCCACTTAACTTTTTTTTATGGGGTCACATAAAAAATGTAGTCTACAAAAATAGGCCTCGAAATATCGAAGAGTTGCAAGAAAGAATAAGGCATGCAATTTCTACCATTCCTCCTCACATGGTTTTGGATTCACTTCAAAATTTTGTTCAGCGAGTTCATTACTATCAGGAGGTAAATGGTAAACACTTTGAGCACCTTATTAAATAGGAGTCCAAAGAAAAATTTGTTGTTCATTAAAACGTGTTTTCTCTCTTTTTCTCCTGGCATAACTATTATTTCATAAAATTTCAAATATCCTAGACATTCATTAAAAAATACATTTTATCGTTTCATGCATTTTTAGCAACCTTGAACAAATACGCATTTTTATTTTATGTAAAAAAATTATAATTAAATTGTAATCATATCCACCTTGTGTGACTTTCATAATAAATATTCATTATTTCGTGATTTTTCTTTAATAAATATGAGGGTAGTAAGAAGTTATTTTCAAAATTCAATATTTCGAAAACGGTTGAGTTTAGGAAATGATGTGCTGTATCAATTTTGTTCAGAATTTCAAGCAAAATTGAAGTATGGAATAATAAACAGGGTGTCCCATCAGAGAAAAAGCAACTTTGTTTCGTCCTGACCTTTTGACTGACCCTGTATACTTATTTTTCGTCAATATGATGGATTTTGAAAAACCCTAGAACTTTTGCATCCCAACATTTTTCGCTAGCTATCTTATTTTAAGAGATAATCGACCGTTTCCATACATAACAGCGACCCTGTATTTATTATCCCCGAAGGAGTAGTCCAGATTTGATTAGATCATTCAGGGAAATAATAATTTTCAATTCACAAAACGTGTCATCCAAATCGGAAAATTAAAATCCCCCACCCCAATACCTCTCAACCCTTTTCCTACTACACTGCCTTTCCACACACGGTCTCCGGGGTCCCGCGAAAGTGGAGCCCTCTGTGACACTGATTGATGCAAGGATCAGAGATAAATTAGATCGGTCTCGGGCGATAACGCGGCGCATGATGAATCTCGCGAGATAAACCTCGGGAGATTGCATACGAGACGAGGAATAAAGTGGAAAAAGGTCCTGCGTTATTACAACTCCCAACAGGAAGAGGATATATCGACGGATCGGCCGGGCGTACGCGCTATTATGGAGTTTATATAATGCAATCCGCGATAACCAATCCCTGTTTGGAGGTGATCTGTCTCTCCGGGAGGAATGATGTATTCTGGAAAGGTCCAGTTCTGTATGGGACTGGGAGAGTTTCAGTTTTTGGGTGAGAATAACAAAATAAAGAAGTTTTTCTACATTCATGCAAAAAGCAAAACTTTATTGAACTATATTCAGTGGAAAAAGAAGTTCTTTATTGCACTAGTGCAAAATAGTAACGTTTAAAATTTATCAGAACGTGGGGCTTCGAAATGCAGCACTAAGGATAATACAGGGTTACTTCAAAACGTCCATTCAATCTGACACAACTTGGAATGAACTCAGGTCTGGTCAATTCCTTGAAAGCAATGGAGTAATTTTATTCAACAATATTCTCCACTCGGTTTCTGTATCGTGAACAACTGGAATAATTTTCGTACTCCAGGAAATTCTCATATCGGAAAACCTGCCGTTTCAAGCGGCAGGAGAAAAAACCTTCCATATTTCTTTCCATTATGCACACACTTCAGGAAACGATATATTCATGAGGAGAACGTGAAATGTGGTGATTTATATAAAAAGGGGTGAATCCAGAAGGCGAACAGACGGGAAACGGAATTTTTAGTCGTTGGCGCCTACTTTTTCCTGTCCCCAACAGGAACACCATTATAATAATAGTATCGAGAGGGAAAGCCATAAATAAAATAACTCACCAGAAATATTTATATTTATCTTTTTCCATATGAGAGTATTGTAGACAACGGTTGTTGCAAAAAATCAAAACCTTTTTCGCTTTGATTCAATGCAGAAAAAGAAAAACATTCCAAAAAAATTTATTTAGGTTCTGCTTTAGTATAGCATCGAGTAATATTAGAAGTTATTGAAGGATAATATGTAAGCTTCCTGATAGTGTAAATTCTGGTGGTCTAACGTTTACCCAGTGATTGTTGTTGTTTTGGTAGTGTTGTATAATATTGAATATGATTCACACAAAATATTAAAAATATTCATAGATGCTATCTTTAAGATGATAACTGTTACGGACATCTTCTCATTTTTCAAATTTTCCATCGTGACTATTCCAAAGAATAATTGGACCTGCGGACCACCCTCTCAGTACAGCTTGCCCTGTAAGTGAAGATGAACATTCACTAATGGATACAGAAAGAGACTCTGTTAGCCTTTCAGTCGGTGTCAATCCTTATTAGGGCCATTGTCAGACGTGAAAATTTGATTCCCAAGTATGCAAGACTCGGCCGAATGAATCTTTATGTCGGTAAATCAATATAAATTAAACATATTTTTTAAATCCAATCCTCCATCAGAGGAAAAAGTTTTGGAGAAAGAAGTTTAGGAACTGCAAACCGGTAAAAAATGCAATATCTTTGGGAAGTTTATGCAATCTAGACCTATCGAAACCTTTCGATACGGTGTGCTCTGAATTTTAAATCCAAAAACTAGCAAATTTTTGTTTTCCTGGTGAAATTGATAGATTCTTACATGGGGAATAGAAATATGATCGTAATATGTAACGGGTCATCCTCAGATCCAAGAAATATTGAACTAGGCGTGTCCCAAGGTTTGGTCTTTGTACCGCTACTATTTTTACCATATGGATATGATCTACCACAACATCATGTGGCGGGCTATGTCACAATTTTTGAAGACGATACTGCCATAACCATATCTGAGCAAAATGAAGAGCAACTCGTCAGTTAATCTGAAAGTATCGTTGAACATTTCAGTATAATATTCAGTATAATATATTGAATATACATTTTATGTTGTCAAAAAAATAAAATGATTCTGAACACCTCAAAATCTATTTCTATGCGATTTCACTTGAGGAAAAGTAACCCAGAGAAATTATTTAAACTAGACGAAATTCAACTTCAACAAGAAGTTGAATTCTTGGGTACCTAACTAGATTCCAATTTGGACTGGAAAAAATAAGTCGACCAAACTTGTGCACACTTAAACAGAGTATATTATGTCATGAAGCAAATGAAAGAAAATCTCGGCAAAAAAACACAAAACATTCTTTATGCAATGGTCTACTCCTACATCAGCTTGAACATTATGGGGAAAAAGCAAGAGATTTTACAAGGGTTTATAGCACAAAAAAGGATTTTGGGACTCATATTCAATATGGATTTTTGAGAAAGCTGTCGACCTACTTTCATAAGGGAAAAAAATCAAGAGCACCTTCAATTTTCATCATCAAATATGTTATGTTTGTTAGAGAAAACTTATTTTTTCGTAAAATGCATCAGAGCACGAACACAATACACGAAATGGCAAACATTTGCTGATAAAAAACCGGTTGTCACACAACAAAAACTCTCCTCAATATTAATTGTGCAATAACTTGCCATATCAAACTATCTGTCAAAATGTTAAAAGTGATGAATTATTTCAGAGTTAATTTAAAACGTTTTTACTAGAAATGCTGTTACACTCTCCAAGAATACCTAACAAATATATCTTGAATCCGGTGTGCTCGTTACAATAACGTATCATCCCATTTAAGTCTCAAAATGTTTTCTATCGTTTGTCCTGTCTTGTCACATATTCTATCACCATAATATTACCAATTTGTATATTTTTCTGCATTGTTTATTTATGAATGTGAATAAAATCGACAAAGTCAAAGTACTCTTCTCTCCAAATATTTCCACAAAGTAGAAAATATGAGGCAAAAATCTGACTTCCCTGGCCAATGCCACGACGGATATTGAACTTCATCTGACAGATATTTGTGCAACGTTCTTCCAAGAAGACTCAATTGCAAGTGCTTAATGTAAACAAACGAAAGATTGTCCTAAATTTGGCTGGGGAAGACCACCTGCACACTTGTTTCGAAGTTTTTGCCTCTCATCAGTGCAAGGGTAGGTCCGACAACTTTGAGTTGTCCTGTCCCTGCCGAAAGAATTAAAATTTATTGTTTATCCAATAATTCCCTACGGATGAAGCAGCGACTTAAAGTAAAGTCGATTTTATTCATATTAATTCGTACTCTCCGGCAAAACTTGTTCGAATTATTCTCATTTACTATTCCTGGAGTCTTTGCTGTCTCGAAGAGTGCTTTTGATTTTCATGGCAGGTGGCGCTGCGACTGACTTTACTGTAAGTCGCTGCTTGATCCGTAGGGAATTAATTGATAAACAATAAATTCAATAATTTATTTGACAGGGACAAAGTTGTCGGAGCTAGCCTTGCACTGAAGAGAGGCAGGAACCTCGAAACATGTCTGCAGATGGTCATCTCCAGCCAAATTAAGGATAATCTTTTGTTTGTCTACAAAAAGCACTTGCAATTTAATCTTCTTGGAAGAACGTTGCACAAATATATGTCAGATGTAGTTCAATATCCGTCGTGGCATTAGCCAGGGAAGTAGTTGCTTTCTGTCAGATTTTTGCCTCATATTTTCCACATTGTGGAAATATTTGGAGAGAAGGGTACTTTGACTTTGTCGATTTTATTCGCATTTATTTGTACTCTCCGGCAAAACCTTCGAACTAGTTTGAATTATTTGTTCATTCATATTTATCCTTAGCCTTACGCAGAGGGAAAATCAGGTTTAGTGACATACCATATGTACTTCGAGTATCTAAAATGGCAAATTAATTTATCATATTATGTTATTAAACAATTGGAATTATTCTCGTTTATAAAATTAAGTAACATAGTTGTTCTTTGAAAAATCATATCATTTCTGAAATTTGTTTATGGCTTTCTTCATACCAAGACCTACAATCAGCAATTACGTGCTGCAGAGTTTATTATATGTTTCTTTTTTCCAATTATTTTAGTTCCTAGATCATAGACATCTAGCAAATATCATAATTCTACTAGTCTTTTTCGACACAGAACTGAAAGGCATCAACCCCAATCAGAAACAGATAAAAAGCATCGCTCGTGAATCGCACTCCTGAAAAACAGTTTATCGTATCTTCCATCCAACTTGCCTCGTCAGTGTACTATTTTCTTCTCAACGTGCAGTCTTATCTGGCCCCGAAACTAGCACAGTCCATCCCAACGACCGCCAGCTATTGAAAGGTCTCAACGTCAAAGGAGGCGGCGAACCGCTGATTGGAGGATTGTCAAAAATGAGAGGCTCACAGCGGATAACTAGCCGAGAAGTCTATAAAAGAGCTTGATTAAGAGACGCTAACAACGGCCCGAACTGATGAGGATGTGGTGTCCTATCGAGAGGTCGGCCATGAAAGTTTCTCATTCGGAAATATGTTCGAGGAAATTGACGGAAAAACCGCATAGTTTGTGGCGGAAGGACATAAAGTGAGGAGGATGTTGATTGGATTGTTCGCTAGTGGATGTAGGCATAGTTTGAATGGATTCTGGATAACAGAGTTCCTGATAGAGCATAACGACTATTGCATCTTGAATGTTTTGAAAATACGAACAGAATGTTCATAAAACCAGATTCGTCTGCGACTGAAAGACATACTCTAGTCGCTATTTTCCACTGTTCAACGCTACCTGTTGGAAAATATTCGTGTTCAAAAGGGAAATATTCTCAATTGAAAATTCAGAAAACAAGCCTTCTCTGGAATGGAAAAACCCTTCAATGAAATAAGGCAACCTTCTGTAATACTCAAGAGAAAACAACTACAATCCCCGGTAATGCCAGGCTGGATATTGAATTCCATCTGATATATATATAGATATATATATATATATATATATATACAGGGTGTTAATTAAGTACGTTGACAAACTTTGGGAGGTGATTCTTTGAAGGTTTTCAGGACGAAAAGTTCATATAAACATATGTCCCAAACGGCTTGGTTTTCGAGATACAGGGCGATAAAAATACATTTTTTTCAAGATTTTTTAGAGTTAACTTCGACATTTTCTACAATAATCAGTTCAAATTAGGCAAGTACAATCCATTCAATAGTACGCACGATACAAAATAATGCATTTCTCAAATAATTCACAGGGTCCTCCTTTTTTCAGAGTCAAGCTTTGTTCAACCCTTCAGAATTTTTTTTTTCCGCTGCCACTGACATATTATGAGAAAGGAATAATGAATGTTGTTTCATTTAACATCTTTTTGCTCTCTTGGTGTTTTTCATTTACTTGTACGGTTCAGGAGTTACAATGAAAATATTAACGCAAACATTTTCCAGTAACGCATAACATAAAGAAATTTGAGAAGCAAATAGTCTAACAAACTTGAAGGGTGATTCTTTGAAAGGTTTCAAGATGAAAAGTTCATATAAACATGTCCCAAGCGGCTTGGTTTTCGAAGTACAGGGTGATCAAAATACATTTTTTAGGAGTTTTTGGAGTTTACTTCGAAATTTTCGACAATAATCGATCCAAATTAGTTCAAATTGGACAAGTACAATCCATTCAATAGTGCGCATGATATAAAATAATTCATTTCTCGAAGTGTCATTGCCACTCTCCAAAGATTAGCGCGTGACGCAATACGTCATTTTGTTCTCATTACACAAATAGCTATTTTCTGCTCGTGTAGAGAAAATGTAATGTTATGGAGCTCCCATACATTTTTTACCATAACTCAGGTTGAATATGTATTGCACAAAGTTAATTATGGCAAAATAATTTTGGACATTTTCAATAGTGAATAATAACTTTATTATCAAATACTAGAGCAAAGTAACATAAATTCCCTAGGAATAAAATTAAATTCAGAAAAGGACCATTATTGAAATTGATATGTCAGAGCAGCTGCTGGAAATGGCCACCGCCAACTTCAATGCATGCGTTTATGCGCCTAACCATAGACTGGCGGACACGCTCAAAAATACCAGGAGTGTTTCTTATAATTCCGCATGACTCCTGTATGCGATTCCTCAGGTCTTCTTCACTTTGAACTGGAGTTCGGTACACTAATGATTTAAGGTGCCCCCAGAGGAAAAAATCAAGTGGATTCATATCGGGTGACCTTGGTGGCCAAAGTTGTGGCCCACCACGCCCAATCCAGCGATCAGAATAATTCTCTTCTAAATATTGGCGTGCAACCAATCTGAAGTGTACTGGAGCACCATCATGCATAAACCAAATTCCAATTCTTTCCCTCAGTGGGATCTCTTCTAGGAGTCCAGGTAAGATGAATTCAAGAAAATGTCGATAATGGTCACCATTGAGTCTATGAGGCAGAAAATGTGGCCCGATAAGGAAATTCCCTACAATTCCAACCCAAACATTCACAGACAACGTCTCTTGAAAATGGTTTTCAATCACGGCGTGTGGGTTTTCATCAGCCCACATATGATTGTTGTGAAAATTAATAATGGCTTTACGGGAAAAGCATGCCTCATCGGTAAATAACTATCTTCCATTACAGGATTACCTTTCGGAAGTTTTTTATGTTGAAAAGGAAACGTTCAATTGAAAACTAAAAAATATCTTTTTTTAAAATAACAAAAATTTTTTTTGAGTTCTCTATCAAGACTGATGGGTAAAAACATTTTTAATCAAATATCTCAATGAAAATGCACATTTTTACCATCAGAATCTTCAGGTTGAAAGTGAAGGTTTTCTCAATATCTATCAGATCTAGTTTAATATCCAGCGTACCGCAGTGACGGGGATATAGTAGTTTTCTGTTAGATATCACAAAAAGAAATCACATCTTTACAATAATAAGCTTTTATTTAGCTTCACTTGTAACTAACTAACAAATAATTTAATAAAAGTTGAATTTGACCCACTTCTAATGCTCCGATTAATTTGAAATTTGGCAGGTTTCCGTAATTCCGGTGACAATGCATTAAAAAAACTTTTGTTAAAAAACAAAATGGCGGCTCCAATATGGCGGAAGAGTTTTGTGATTATGATCCGATTCTGTTCAAAATTGGTATGTGATGGTTTTTGGGTTGGAGATTTTCAGTTTCACATAAAAAATAAACTAAAATGTTAAAAATGAAAATTATAAAAAGAAAACATTTTAAAGTTTTTATACAATACACTGAAAAGGAAATTATAATTAATATAATTGTTTGATCTAGGTAATCTTGTACAGAAAGATTTTGATACTCAAAGAATAACCTACAAAAAATGAAACAAATAATTTTTTCACTTTCAGTGCATTTGTATAAAAGCTTGTCTTTATATTTTTTATTGTATAATTTTTATTCATCGTAGATTTTTCTAATTCTGAAAAAATATTTCCATCAATTTACAATAATTGAAAATGTTTAATTTTCAAATTTTCTAATGTTATGCCACACTGGAAAATGTTTAAATTAATATTTTCTTTATAGCCCCTGAACCGTACAAGTAAATGAAAAAATGCAAGATATCAAGAAGATGTTAAATGAAACAACATTGATTATTCCTTTCTCATAATATGTCAGTGGCGGCGGAAAAAAAATTCTGAAGGGTTGAACAAAGCTTGACTCTGAAAAAAGGAGGACCCTGTGAATTATTTAAGAAATGCATTATTTTGTATCGTGCGCCCTATTGAATGGATTGTACTCGCCTAATTTGAACTGATTATTGTCGAAAATGTCGAAGTTACCTCTAAAAAATCTTGAAAAAAATGTATTTTTATCGCCCTGTATCTCGAAAACCAAGCCGTTTGGGACATATGTTTATATGAACTTTTCGTCCTGAAAACCTTCAAAGAATCACCTCCCGAAGTTTGTCAACGTACTTAATTAATATATATATATATATATATATATATATATATATATATATATATATATATATATATATATATATATATATATATATATATATATATATATATATATATATATATATATATATATATATATATTGTGAAAAGACTCATTTGGAAGAAAAAAATACGGAAGTGAAAAAGTATTCTTAAATGAAAATAATTGTGTATATACATTGACAGACAAATTGGAATTTTGTGGGTACCAGGTATCACAGTTACAGTTATGAAATATCAATGTTAAACAAATATTTGTAAAAGTTTTAAAAGATGAAATACATTCAGAGTCGAAGTCAAACTTGCGGAAGTTCTTGCTCAAGCATGGTCATATAACTGAAATAAAAATACCAAAATATACATATGTAAAAACAAGCATAAATTCATTGAAAATAGCACTTTAAATACCCAGTCTATGTGGTAAAACTGAAAATAGAAAGGATAACGATCCAAAGATTATTGACATCAATAATAACAACCTTATCAATATATATTGACAAATCTCAATTTTTTTAAATTAGTAACCTAATATATTCTGTACGTTGAACACATTGTTATAAATTGAGGTGTTCTGATAGCATTCGTTGAGATTATATTGAAATTTCACCATAAGAAACTTTTTGAGACAGAGAACAAGGCACAAAACCTCATAAAAATGGCTTCCAGCTAAATTTGACAATTTTTCTATATTTTGTTCGGTTCCACACCCTAAACAGTTTTGAGAGATATAAGAGGATCGTATGATTGGGAGAACCGCTAGAGGACAGCAAAGTTGAATAATCCAAAATTTCACAGAGTATTGTTGGAACTATTTTATTTATTGGTTATATATGTTAGGGAGTTAAGTATGTATGATATTATGAAGAATTAACAATGAGGAAGATGAAAAAAAATTATAACCTTTACTTGTAGATGCTCTCTAGGAAGACACGGGGAAGACATTATTGTTTCCCATCATCCGAAAACGATTTATGTTGCCTACAAATCGATCATTTGAAATAAAACGCTACTCATATACCCAAATGAAAAAACCAGTTTTTGTTCAACTCGCAACAAAAATCTTGTTGATAGTTAAGCTTCTCATCTGTAGAGAAGCAGAGGTTTTCAAGTTCGGATTTTAATTTTGAAAAGTTGGACACCATTTCTTTGTAATTCATCTTTATGCATTTCCGCACTTTGAATAACTTTCAATAGTTCTCAATTTCTAATTCTAATTCTAATTTTCTAATTTTCAGCGATATGCTTCGAAAATTCTGAGAAAGAGATACATGTCTGTTATATGTTCATTCATGTTATTACACTCCGTAACTCATTTTTATTGATTTCAGCATTTTGATTTCAAACAAATTTTTTTTTAATTTCATTCCATCCACTACCTGTAATTACTCAATTTACTAAGTTTTGGTATTCACTGTACACGCGAGAATATTACTGATCTTGATTTGATGAAATGTTTGTGACAAAAATGCATCGCAATAAAAAATCATGGTTTTTCTATGAAAAATGCTATAAAAATGCATTTTGATTTGTTCAACTTTACCGCCCTCTAACGGCTCTCCTAATCATACGATCCTCCTATTACTTGTCAAAATTGTATAGGGTCTTAGACAAAACAAAATATCAAAAAAATTTCAAATTTTGCTGAAAGCCATTTTCATATGGATTTGTGCCCTGTCCTTTCCTGAACTTGTGCTCATTTTCATTTTTTTTTAGGTGAAAGGGCGTGTGATTGCTTCCATAGATTATAGAGTTCTTGGTTACAGTTGATGTAGAAATATGCAATTTAATATTTAATGAAGTGCTGCAGGTATTAAATAATAATTCTAGGGCAATAAAGCACAGTTTTGAATTGATGAAGTTATTTTGGTCATCTTCAAACAGGCCTCCAGTAGTGCCAGATTATCATCGAACATCGAATTACTTTCTGAATTTGTTGGATATTGATTCCATGAATGTTTTATACGATATGGGAAAAGCATAACCCAAAGTCAGTCTCAAACGGATCCCGTTCCAAAATTCGAGCATATCCTTTCAGCCAGTCCTGCTCTTTAATTAAATCCAAATTAAGTATTCTCTTTATGGATTTTGCAATTTCCTTTGCTCGCAACGAGCGGAGCATAATGGAGGCGTTCGGGAGGCGGCCGAGTGGCGGGTGAGAGGGATACGAAAGCAAGATATCCAAACCTCGGGCGAGTGGAGCACATTGTCGCTAGTAATTTGTAATTATCTCTGATAATTATCTCGATTTTGCTTTCGACGGCCTTCCACGATTGAGTTAAAAGTGCTCTCGGAGCGGGCGGAATGTTTTAAGATTAACTCCGAATTATTATCATGGTTTTGCACTTGATTAGGATTCAGAGGAAGACCATGTGATCGTTCTGCTTTTGTTTGTTCGAATCAAATAAATCTTTTTTCCACGGCTGTAACACAATACAGCTTTTTAGAACTCTCTTTGATCATTCAATGAGAGACATTGTCTGTCTTCAATTATGTATGTTCACCTGAGAGCACAATGAGTTCATTGTGTTATTATTATTTAATAATAACGTCTTCCGTAGAATGACAAGATTCAAACAAGGTTCAATCAGATTTAAACCGAACTGAATATAAAATTACTGAAAACTGAAATAATTTTGAAGTTAACAAATAATAGAACAATCAAACTATAAGGAATGACAAACACATGTTTTTCCATCCCAGAACCCTTCTGTGGACTATCCAAATCCCGCTTAAAGAAAGCATTTTGATGCTGGGTAACCCATATAATAAAAGCTCACTGAGATAAAGTGCCAGGACAACGATAAACACAAAGGCTACTTAGCATATCGCCAAAGATATCAGGGTCCACTCTCTAAAAATTAAAAAATCATTTAATGTTTTAATTTTGATATTTAGTTCATCAAATTGGTACATAAGTTGTACAGTAGGAAAATACAAACAATCTGAAATTGTGCTCACTTTATCAATTTCTGCCTCTCTTTTGGCGCCCATTAGGTTTTACTCTATAAAGCCATCAATCGTTATATTATCCAAGTATCGTATTTTTTCTGTTATTATCATTAATACAATTTGATTCTATGCTCAGGAACAAATAACATTGTTTTTTGATTTCTTGTGTTATTTCAAGTTTTGAGATTCTGGAAATGAATCACAAATAATTGCAGGGAAATAATACTTATCGAAAATAAATTTTAGTCACAATCTCACGAGTTATTACTCACATTTTCATCTAAAATTGACTCGTTTGTTGTCTCTTTCGGATTATCAGATACATGACACTAAGATAAAAAGTGATTAAATTTCCACAGTTTTATTGTCTTCGTGACATGTTTCGATACACGATTCTACGTTGAACATTATATAAATACTCTTCTTATTGGTAGTGGCAATTAGGACATACCTATAATGAAAATAAAAATTGATAATACAATGTAGGTACCTAGAAATCTCAAAACATAGCTACTCATCAATTGAAAAGTTTTAACAGAGGGGAAGTATTCAGATCCAATTGATCATTTAGTAAACAACTGAATTTATCCATTTAATAATTTCCAGGAACTCTAAAAATTAAGCCTAATACCTAACTTTAATACCTTTATTTTCAACTTGAGGATTTCGAAGTTTCCATCGAAGTCTCTCTTTCTCCAAAATGTGATTGGCATATGTTGAATGTGTTTTATTCTTTACATAATTCATACGATGTTCACGTACGCTGCTTTTGAATGGTATACTAAACTGGCCTACATATACTTTGGAGCAAGATTCACAATTTAATTTATAAACTCCTGATTTTTCAGATTTTTGTGATACATCTTTATTATTTTTGATAAACCTTCCACAACATGTTATCTGTTCTGAATGATACTCTCAAATTTCGTTTCTTCAAAAATAACGCTATTTTTTCTGAGACGGGTCCTGAATAAATTGAAGTTCTTCAATTATTGTCAAGGTTCCCTACAGTGGGGTACACTTCTTGGATACCCTTTCTATATAGTATTTTATCTAGAATATTTTCTATTGATTTGACTTGGTATCCATTGTTAACTGCTATCTGTTTTATGATATTTAATTCATCGTAGAATTTTCCTTCAGAAAAAGGAATATTTACTAATCTATGTATCATACTGTATGCTGATATTTTATGTATGTATGTATGTATGTACCGAATTATTTATTGTATGTGAATAAATTGAAAATGCACCCTCTGCCTTCGCCAATAATTGAGAAAATTTATATATTTGTGCATCCGCCATAATATTGATTTAATTTTTCAACTGAATTTTAAGCCTAGGAATATTTACATTAAATCTCACTCAATAGTATCACATTTGAAAAGAATTCAGTATGGTTTCATCAGGGTTCATCCGTTGTCTCTGGGAATAAATATACACAACAGAAGGTTGATGGTATAAAAATAGCTATTTTAGTCCCTACGCTCTCGCCAAAAAATTGTTCAATTTTTTATTAATGATCAATTTTATTAAATATCAATAATAATTCATGTATCCATTCTGTCAATCTGTAAGTAAATATGATTTATGTAATTGGTGTGGATCAATATTTTATGAAGCTTCACTATTTTTGAAACAAGATATGTTTAGATGATGCAAGTACGAATTTTCATACAGTTTTTCGGTTGTTTCTTCACTGTTATATACTTGTTATAGTCAGAAAAACTTTTGTACATATCACAGAAAATCCAAATTCCAATATGGAAGTGAGACTGAGGAAAGCCTTCATCATTAAATCTATTTAAACGTTCAAAAATGAGAATTCTGCGTACAGCAATGCTACTGCGTGGGCGAAGCTTTCCAAAATGGAAATTGAAGTATAGCTATCAATCGAACGTTCTGGACATCTTCAACCTTCACATAATGACGGCGATACGTAGTCGAACAGGCGCCGCGTTTTATGCCACGGAAACATGACTTTCGACTTTGCGTTCCATGTTTATGGAAATTGCCGACTGCACTATGTGCAATCCCCCATTTATGCGCTTCCAAAATAAAGCTCTCGGGATTTCCAGAAATACGACACGCTTGTTACAAGTGTAGATATAACGGGTTTTGAGAAATTTGCGCGTTCGAATATAGACTGTCTTGGCACAATAATTATTTTCTTCTGGAATCGCTCAAGAATGTCTACTTTTTCGGGGCAAATTCAGACTCCAGAATACGCCAATCTACTATTTCACTTGCTTAGCGACGAATTTTCTTTGATCGAAAATGGTACGGAAAATTTTTTCGGTCATTTACGATACTTTTTATATTTTTTTGACACTAAATGAATACACGCAATCAACCAACTCACATTAGGAACATTCATTGAATATATTATCACACTTTCAAAACGATTATAATAACTATTTTGATATACAGTGACCGCCAAAAAGAATGTACCATATGGGAAAACTTTTTATTATTGGAGTATTGGAAAAAATATTCTGGAGAAAAGTTTGTGCATGTCCGATAACCTAAAAATCGATTTTGACACATGTCACGTGATCGCTAGAATGGCGGCAAAATGAAAAAAATTGTAATGCAAAGGCAAAAAAAGGGGTAAGATGGCAAGATATCAAAAAAAGTTATTTGAAAAAGTCACTTAGAATTAAATTTGATACACATGAACGAAGTTTGAAGAGATAATTCAAAAAAATTGAAAATAGCAATTTTTTAAAAATATTTTCCCTTCTATTTAAAAATAAAATATTTTTTTCTTATGAATAGCTTGACTATACTGAAACATTTGCATTTTAATGATAATGACAAAACTTTCTCATTTTCTCCACACCAGAGGGCACTAAATTGAAAAAATGGGAATTTGTCAGAACCCTTGCTGTTACATCGGTTCGTATCTAACAGTTATATCCGAATTCCACGACCATTGTGATGACATGACACTCCAAAAACATGGTAATTTCCAGATTATAATCAAGTTCCGATGATAATCGTGTATGAGCGTTTCACTTCGCACATAAACTTGAAAATAGTGCGTCAAATTAAAGATTCTTAAAGTTTATGTGCAAAGTAAAACGCTCACACAGCATTATTATTGAAACTTGATTAAAATCAGGAAACATGGTGTTTCTAGATTGCCATATCAACACAATAGTCTTGGAATTCTGATATAACTGTTAGATAAGAACCAATGTAACAGCGAGGGTTCTGGCAAAAACCAATTTTTTTAATTTAGTGCCCTCTGGTGTGGAGAAAATGAGAAAGTTTTGTCATTATCATTAAAATGCAAATGTTTTAGTATAGTCAAGCTATTCATAAGAAAAACAATAATATTTTTAAATAGATGGGAAAATATTTTTAAAAAATTGCTATTTTCAATTTTTTTGAATTATCTCTTGAAACTTCGTTTATGTAAATAAAATTGAATTCTAAGTGACTTTTTCAAATAACTTTTTTTGATATCTTGCCATCTTACCCCTTTTTTTGCCTTTGCATTGCAATTTTTTTCATTTTGCCGCCATTCTAGCGATCACGTGACATGTGTCAAAATCGATTTTTAGGTTATCGGACATGCACAAACTTTTCCCCAGAATATATTTTCCATTACTCCAATAATAAAAATTTCTCCCATATGGTACATACTTTTTGGCGGTCACTGTATTTCTGGTTGTTGCAATTTGTACTATTGTACTTCACTGAACTGAAGAAAACAAAAATATTAGGTTATGAATCTTCTCTGTTCAAAATAAATTTCTCTGAAATAACTAATATAACGAACTACAATACAGTCAATTTTAGAAAAGACCTGAATAACTTCAACAACGCCTATTTCAATCCGATAGCGAGAATTAATACCAAACACTAATACTTTCTTTAAAAAGTGTGTTCCACTTCGAGCAGCCACACCCTCATATTTCATTGAGAATAAAATAATTCGAAAAACATTTTTTATCGTATTATAGTACTCAGGAATACCTACCTTCATGTTGATGAAACATTCAGATACCCATTTTCCACGGCTAACTATGATCAGTTGAAAGGTGAAAAAGTTGGAAAACCTATTAGGGAATTTCCCATCACAAAATTAATATTACATTCTATTTCAGAATACTCTCAAACCCCTAGATCCCAATGATTGAATCAACTGATTATACAGGGTGTCATTTTGTGCTGGTAATGTGATTATCTCAGTAATATTTGCTTAATTTTCAAAATTTCTTAACTTTTTACAAAAATCACAAAAATATTTAATTAATACTGCGAAAATAATAATAATAAGTTTGTTTATTTCAATAAAATGGATATAAATTACTTTAAAGAAATAAACATGAAGAACCACAAAGCCACAGGGTGCCATATGGAGCTGGAAATATCACCAACTCTCATTCAACGATAATGCTCGGTTGATTTTAAAATGCCTAGGCCAACAATTTCCCTCGTCGTCCGGGAATGTATTGCTTCTACTACTAGATACAAATAGAACTATTGAAATGAACTCAGGAAAAAATTAAATCATTTTCCAAAACTATGTCACTATGTCACTATTCCAAAGGTGAGTATCGAGTTTGGAACACCTCGTACCTTCACAAAAAATCTGAACAAAATCTCAAACACATATTTGTAGAACTATCTGATAACTCACTACTTAAATCGAACTTCTCAGTGGATATTCGAACGATATTCCTCAATGGCATGTTTGAGAAAGAGAAAGTAGGTCAGGAAAGACGTCGGATGCAGGCGGAATATTTGTGTTTTATGTTTGCTTTAAATATCAAAGTGGGATGCCAATACGAATACGAATACGATTGAATGTTTTCGTATGTTATTTCCCGCTTTGATGGAGGGCTGGTGGGCACGTGTCGGTAAATACATTTGTTGGCATTGGGTGCGATGAAAGGAACCTTCCAATTTGATGTTTATTCACTCTGATATTGCTTCCATAAATATATGAATTCTGGAACGAAGTTGTTTGTGGAATGTTATGAAATATCTCATAACAAAGAAACAGAGTGTGTACCAAATCTTCATATTTTTCAAATACTCTGCACAGGACCTTTCCACGACATATGAGAGAACACTGTAATTAGAAAGTGTATACGCTAATATCATTCGGGATTTTTTATTAATTTTTTCTGACCTCTACTTTATAATCAGAAGAATAGTGGTTTCGTGACGTCACGTTCATCAGAACTAGACTTGACAACGTTGTAAAACTAGTGCACCATGGAATCTCAAATTCTCATCACAATAGATTGTGTCGTATGACAGTTGTCATTTGATTCACGGAGTATCAATAAGAATCGTTTGTCTCTGTTCAACTCGTTTGCACACTTCAATATTCAATGCAAGTAGAGCAGTTCCATCAAATAATAATGATAATAATAATAATAATAAAATTTATTTCAGTAGGATTATTTTTACATGAAATTGGAAAGGTCAACAGAGAGTGGTAATATATAGAAATATACAAATATCAGTTTTTCAACTAGTAAAAATATATGCATTTATATACGTATATAAGCCTATATACAAAAATACATATGTATGCTGAGGTTAATGCGGTTTTCAGAGTTTTGAAATGTTTTTGTTGTTTGTGCTCTAAATTTTTTCCTTAATTCCTGAATCTGTATCCCTGCAATAACTGTGAACATGTCGAAAAGGTGCTTCGTACCCGGTTGTCTGAACACCAGTGAATTTTCTTATAAACACTTTTGTATGCTCCTAAATATGAAGTGCATTGTAAAATGTGGTTCGATGCAGTGAACAAACCTTGTGTAAAAATCGGAAATATAATTATGTTTTTGTGAAGAACATTTCCAACTAAATATTACTGTATTCAAGTAGCATTCAAGGAACGATTTTAAATTTTAGTCATTGAAAAAATAAATTCATATTTGTCAATCATCTCATAATCTACCCTCGGTAAATTATCCGAACTTCCCTTCACGAAGCCTTTCCATATTTCCAAATTCACACCAGATCGGTCATAATAACACCTCACTACAGTAATAATGAATGTATCAGTTAAATGTTGAATGTGAATAAAAACAAACGTTAACCTCAAATCTCGAGATCACTTTTGTTGCATGAGAACTGTCATAATGATTTGCGGTGTTGTCAATGGTCGTTCTTCATCGAAAGGATGGTCCGTTCAGGAAATTTGAAAGTTACAAAGACAATAAAAAGTAGCCAAAATGTGGATTTTTTTCTATGAGTCTGATCAAGTGACGAAGTTTTAATTATTTCTCAATGGCTTATACCATGCTTGAATCTATATTTTTGAGGAGAACGGTTTTGAATTTTCCGGAACGTGGATTATAGTGGGGGTTGTTTCCGATGAACGTGACGTCAGCGACACACTTTCAAATGAGATATTCCTTCAAAATGAAAAAAATATATTAGAACTCTCCTGATTTTGTATATTGAGAAATCAACTATCTGTGAATACTGTTTTGGGTTAGTCCCGTTTGTATTCCCATTTGTAGATAAATAAATAGCTCTGCTTTGGGGATTCTTTCGAATCCTAACGGGTTCTAGTAAAATCATCAAATATTTTAAGGTATCAAGATATCAAGGTATCAAGAGTTCTGAAACTGTATTCGACTTATTATCATTAGCAGACAGATAAATTATTTTCACGAAAATAATTCAGGTAAAAAGATTCATCTTCAACAAGACGGAGCAAATCGATATTTTGGACCAGTACTGACTTTTCATACGAACATTTTCAGAAAAGATGGATCGGTAGGAGGGGTCCTATCGAATGGCCAGCTCGCTCACCTGATTTAACCCCTTCAGATTTTTTTTCTATGGTTTTTTTCAAATCCCAAGTCATCGGAACTGCCTCAGGAACGATTATTGGATCAGAGGAACGCACAAGAGACTCATGCAGGAATATTATGTCCGAAATATTCAGAAATGTAAGGAAAAAATTTCAGAATCATGTGTTCATATGCCAAGCAGAATATTTCGAACATTTGATTTGATTCTATTTCTCAATTTCTCACATACTCACAAAATATAAACATTGTTTTTCATGCTGGATGATTTTCCTCATTTTGATTCAATGAGACGAGGTAACACCTGCCTTTTCACTCGAATGAATTTTCCACTGACAGACTCAATAGCAGTTCTATAAGTCATATCGAAATCCAAGTTATTTTCTAGAAAACGAACAGAAAAAAGAGGGAGTAACGTACGTACCTATATTTGCATCAATTAGACCGTCTGATTATTTTTTGTCGTTCAAGTGGAGTAAAACAGTTTTTGAGTTATTCAATATCATACCATTTTTAAAAGACCATTCGGCAATTTTATCCGCCAAATAATTCAACCTTTCTCAGATACTTTTCGGATTATTACTATTTGTTGCAAGTGATATAATTTGATTACTTCGGACGTCCATCATCTTAATGGTTGATAGATTTCTATCTCTTTCAAATTTTTTCACAACGTTTCAATTGGTTGAATCCGCAATCGTCTTCTGGTGAATAGTGACAAAATCAGATGCTACGCGACCTTTTATAGGTCTATAATTAAAGTGTAATTACGCGCGGTCTTGTGGCGCGAGTGGTTTCGCGCTTTTTCTCCCTCCAAAACGGTCCATGAGCGGTTTCCATACGTTTTTAATTTCCGCGCTTGGTTGACTGAAGGCACCATTGGCTTCTATGTAGGTGGTTTCCATAAATTTCCGTTTGAAACAATGTTCCTCTCTATAAAGAACACTAGCTTCGTCCCAGAGAATTCGGTGGTGTTTTGTCCGGGCGTGGTCAGCAATTCCCGATTTTGATGTTTCTCCTCGTTGAGTCCACTTTTTGTGTTCGGCTATTCTTACTGATAATGGCCTCTTGGTCTCTCTGATATAGGAATCTCCACATTCACATGGGACTTTGTAAAAACAGTTTTTACTGGATTCTGTTGTGTTCTCTGGTTTCGTCTTGGTGAGGAAGCTTCGTAAGGTTCTGCCGGATTGAAAGCAGCTCTTGATGTTGTATTTATTTCCGATCCTTCTGATCTTCTCGGAGATACCCCTGATATAGGGAAGAATGAGAACGGGGTTTTGTGATCTTTCTTCGGTTGTCTTGGTCTTTTCGAGTTGTTTCCGAACTTCTCCTATGAGCTTCTCGGAGTATCCGTTTCGGCGTAGGTCCTTTTTGATGTGGTTAATTTCCGCCTCCAATGACTCCTAGTTGTTGCAAATAGACATTGCTCTCTCCACCAACGTTCTTACGATTCCCCTCTTTGTGGAGTTTGGGTGATTAGAGCCGTAGTTGAGGTACTGTCCTGTGTGTGTCTTCTTCCTGTAAACAGAGGTGAGAATTCCAGTGTCTGTTCTTTCAGCTTTCACATCGAGAAACGATAGGGTACTGTTAGTTTCCTTTTCCATTGTGAATTTGATTGAATCCCTCATGTTATTCATTCTGGCGAAGAATTCCCCAAGGTGTTCATCACCATGGTTCCAAATGATAAAGGTGTCGTTTACGTATCTTAGCCATAGTTTTGGTTTGTAGTTTGCCTCTCTGATAGCCAATTCCTCGAACCACTCCATGTATATGTTGGCGATTACTGGAGAGAGAGAAGATCCCATCGGCAGTCAATCAACTTGGGAGAAGAAACGGCCCTTTTCTTGAAAGTATGAGTTGTGTAGGCAGCACTGCAGTAGTTCCAATATCGCTTGTACGGGAAGGTCAGTCCTTTCATGAAGCTGGCTGTCTTCTTCCAGTTTCCTCTTGATGATGTTAAGGGATTCTTCTATGGGGACATTGGTGTAAAGGCTCTCCACGTCAAAGCTGATGAAACGATCTTCAGGCCCTAGTTCAACATATTTGATAATGTCCACGAAGTGTTTAGAATTCTTGACGAACGAACTGCTAGTACCCTGTAAGGGTTGTAGTATCGGTAGGAGGTATTTCGCCAGGTTATAGGTCGGAGAGTTACGGGAGCTGGTGATTGGTCTTAATGGCATGTCGGGTTTGTGAATTTTTGGAAGACCGTAGAGATGAGGAGGTTTACTGTAATGTGGCGTCAAATGTGTCCGTTCTTTGTCTGGAATAAAGGTTTTGTACTGTAGATTTTCCTTTCTATCGAAGATGTTGGATCCTTCTGTAAGAGTTTGTAGTTTCCTGTTTCGAGTACTGCTTCTAACTTGTCATCATACGTCTGGGTGTCCATGATGACTGTGGAATTTCCTTTGTCTGCAGGGAGAATTTTAATGGTGGAATCCATTTGCAGGGTTTTCAGTGCCTTCTGTTCTCCAGTGTTGATGTTTTTTCGAGGGATTCGCTCCTTCTCCAAATCCTCTTTCACTTTCCATCTAAATTCTTCTGCCTGGACAGGGTTCATTCTGTTGCTTGTTGACTCTACCGAGCTCACGATAGAAATCTTTCAACCATTAAGATGATGGACGTCCGAAATATAAGTAATCAAGTTACTACATCGTCTAAAACATTCAAGCAGTGATATAATCATCTCCGTACAATATTAGGCAATTAGTATGCATGTAAGCTGGAAGATTTTTGTTGAGAATGAGGAATTACAGTGGCCCCAATATTGATCCCTGTATCCCTGTATCCAAGATACACATAGTACTTTAGATACCGTCTATGCTTATGAAAATTTTTCAATTTTCTAGGAAGGACATCTACCATGATAGTATTTCCCCTCTAATACCCATAGATTATAGCTTTTCCTCGAGAAACTTGCGTTCCAAACAGACGATAGCTTTGGTGAGATCGAAGAATAGTATACCCCTACATGTTTTTCTCTTCCAAATATTTCTGAAAATACACAGTTCTCTGTCGACCTCTATGGATAAAAACTATTTTAACACTTACAGACTAGGATATCTCAAGTGTATATTTCTGTTCCACCTCGTATATAATTATTCCGCTTTCCAGTCCGATTCTGTAATTCAAGATGAGTAATTACAGTGGATTTTATTCCGCGATAATTACCGGATGAAGCATTGTTTATTCTGGCAAGGCACAATTTAAAAACTTCCCCAGCAGTGTAATTGAATATTTGGAGGAATTCCTTTGAGTGGTGGACGATGGCAAAGAAAAGCGAAAACAGCAATACTCGATTTTAATGTGCGAGGATTATCCCATTCAAATTGAAGTGAACGCTGCAAGACTTTTTGAGGGCAAGCTAAGAAGGGGTGTCTCTGGGAGATGAAAAAATTAAGTTAGATCAAAGGGAAGTTTTCAGTAGCTGATGGTTGTGAAAAGTTCATGAAATAATCACCGATTCAGCATAAGTTTTGATACAATAACTTTGTCATTTTTCTCCTAGCAATTAGTAATAATTTCTGTCTATGTGACGTATATGAACATTGAAGATAGGCAAGATGAGGGTAATATTGTTTTAATAGTAGTGCCGGACACGAAAATACAAGTGAATAAATTGTTACAAACAATACCTTTGACAATTTCAACATCCTTGACATCATAAGAAGTAGGTATGTACCTCTGAGGCCAGAGAAAACGAAACATCGTTGTTTCTTTTTGAGTTTTAGAAAACCAAAATGCTCAGCATAGGTTGTTGGAAAAAAATACCATGTCAAAAATACCATTCAACGTAGCCGAATATTCGGAGTTACAGAATCATGAACATCTGTATATATTATTAATAATGAATCTTTATTTTCCAATTGAATTATACAGGGTGTTTCTTAAGTACGTGTAGAAACTTCAAGAGCATGTTGCCGACATCTAAATAAGAAAAAAAGTTCCCATAAACACATGTCCTAAAGTTATTCGTTTCTAAGATACAGATTGTCAAAGTTTAATTATTATATTTGTTTTTTTGTGAATAAATGCCAAAATATTTGTGATATTCGAGTAAAGTTTGGTATCTGGGATGATTTTTCAATGACCAAATCAAATTTTGTGTTAATTGTGAAAAAACTAATTTCTAATTGAATTTATTTTGAACAAAAAAATCTTGTCATTCAAAATCACTTGCATCGATTATTTCAAATCTCAATAACTCGAAAACAGTTGCTCGCAGTGACCTCTACCAAGAATATATTTTTTACACAAACTAATTAATAAATTTTTCCAGATACCAAACTTTACCCAAATATCAAAATTATTTTGAAATTATTCACAAAAAATAAATATAAGAATTCAACTTTGACACTCTGTATCTCAGAAACGAATAACTTGTGGACATATGTTTATAGGAACTTTTCTTCTTATTCTAATGTCAGCAATACGCTCATGAATTTTCTACACGTACTTAAGAAACACCCTTTATAAAAACAATGAAATGCATAAATATAATAATTGGTAAAAACGTCATATCCGTGTATAAAATCAATATACAGGTGAAACTATTTATACCGGGTGGCTACGGAAGTATTGCCTACGGAATATCTCAGTTATTGTATGAAGTAGGTTTGTGAAATTTGGAGCGTCGATATAATGACATAAGAGCTAGAATTTGAGCATATTGACATGTCGAAGTTAACTTCCGGTCTGACCGGAAGTAACATCAACTTTCTTATTTTAAATGGAAACCCTATTTTTTTTTCTTTTCGCTTTATTCAGCATTCAATTCCCTTTCTAATGACATATCACAAGTTGGTATCTAACCAGAAACTAGATCAGAAAAAAATTATTATTGAAATTCACCGAGTAGGCCGTGGAAGCAAAATGAAAGCCAAAAATTGAAAAGTTGGCTATGGAAACCATACGTCACTTGATAACAGTTGCTACTACTGTGATATTTTATTTTCATTCGTCGGCGTTATAAAAAGCCGCCAAAAAAAATATTGGAAAAATTGGGAAAAAAACAATACTCTGTAGGTCCATAACTTAAATAGGAACATACAACTTTTTCTTGCCTGTACTATTCAGCATAACCATTCCTTTCTAATGATATAATAGAAAGTAATTTTTTGAAATGAAATACCAAAAAATCAAATTATTATTCTTCAAATAACGAAAAACCAGATTTATCGAAAAAAAAAATTCAAATTGATAGGATTAAAGATAAAATAAATTCAAAACATATGTTCGAAATGCATTCCCTCAGCGTCAATACATTTATTGACTCTGGTGATATTTTCATGTAAAACTTTTCTCAACATTTGGGGCGTGATATCTTGGAAAGCTCTACGAATTTTTACTTCTAGCTCATGTAGAGTTGTGGGCTGTGTGAAATACACCCTATTTTTAAGATGCCCCCATAGAAAAAAGTCGCACGGAGTAAGATCAGGTGACCTTGGTGGCCACCTGACTGGACCATGGGTTGTTATAAGTCTCTCTTGAAAGCGATTTTGAAGATAATTTCTCGCTATTCTTGAATTATGCGGAGGGGCGCCATCTTGCTGGAAGTACATTCTCTCAGTTATTTCCGCTGGTAGGTTGTTAATGAATTCCGAAATTTCATTCGTTAAAAAATTAAAGTATCCCTCTCCGGTTAGTTGGCTTTGAAAAAGAATGGGGCCAACAATATGAGTTCCAACTATTCCTGCCCAAACATTCACACCAAATCTCTCCTGGAAGCCGCCTTGTCGAAACCGGTGCTCGTTTGCTATCGCCCAGTACCTGGAACAAAAGACCGTTCACACTTTTAGCACTTTACACTTCGACTATCGACAATAATCCAAATAAAGTACAGTACCTACCTTGTATTATTCCTGTTAAATAATCCATTGTTGGTAAATCTTGACTCGTCCGTAAACAAGATATAATAGTTAAATAGGTGATTCTCAGCATTTTGTAGAAGAAACCAATTACAATATTCCAGGCGCCTTTCACAGTCATTTTCATACAAATGTTGATGCAACTGATACTTGAAGGATTTCAATCGATGTTTTTTTCAAAATTTTCCTAGCAGAGTCCTTACTTATAGCTAATTCGGCGCCAATCCGCCTTGAGGAAATTGTGCTATCATATTGTACTAAAGCTAATACATTAATTTCAGTTTCCTCATTAATAACAAATGCTTCTTGGTCTTCGTGAACATCAGGCTCAGTTCTTAATTTTTCTTCAAGCCACTGGATATACCTTCTTGACGGTTGCTGCCTTCCTGGATATCGCTCTAAATACAATCGTTCAGCGGCATAAGAATTTTTTAAACATTCACCATAAATGAGAAGCATGTCAATTTGTTCGGTTCGTGAATAACGGGGCATTTTTTTAATATTCCACTAACTGATTTCGATTTCCAAACCCTTTTAAAATGGCAGAATCAAAAACTCTACTTCGAACGTCAAAATAATATGGATAGCAGCGTTCGTGACAGCTCTCATTTCTTTTTTGTTTCATTCCAAAATACATCTTAATCAGCCTACTTGTTAATATTTTGGTTCGAATGATTATTGCAATGGAATGATTATTCTGAATAGCACAAACATCGTCCATAGGTAGATATTAGAATATCTATGGACGATGGCACAGACCAAGTACGCTTATGTTCCTATTTAACCTAGAACCTACAGGATATAATTTATCATTCCACATTATTTTTAATTTTATTTTTGCGTATGGCGATAATCTGTTTTGTTATTTGAAGAATAATAATTGGATTTTTCGGTATCTCAGTTCAAAAAATTATTTTCTATTATATCATTAGAAAGGAATGGTTATGCTGAATAGTACAGGCAAGAAAAAGTTGTATGTTCCTATTTAAGTTATGGACCTACAGAGTATTGTTTTTTTCCCAATTTTTCCAATATTTTTTTTGGCGGCTTTTTATAACGCCGACGAATGAAAATAAAATATCACAGTAGTAGCAACTGTTATCAAGTGACGTATGGTTTCCATAGCCAACTTTTCAATTTTTGGCTTTCATTTTGCTTCCACGGCCTACTCGGTGAATTTCAATAATAATTTTTTTCTGATCTAGTTTCTGGTTAGATACTAACTTGTGATATGTCATTAGAAAGGGAATTGAATGCTGAATAAAGCGAAAAGAAAAAAAAATAGGGTTTCCATGTAAAATAAGAAAGTTGATGTTACTTCCGGTCAGACCAGAAGTTAACTTCGACATGTCAATATGCTCAAATTCTAGCTCTTATGTCATTATATCGACGCTCCAAATTTCACAAACCTACTTCATAAAATAACTGAGATATTCCGTAGGCAATACTTCCGTAGCCACCCGGTATATTGAACAAAAATGACAATGAAGATCAAACAACAATCGAACACACATTGACCAAATTAAACAAAAATGTGAATCAGTTTTTTCCATCAACTACTTTTATAAAATAAATTAACGTTTGTCATAATTTTTATTTTAGTAGGAAGATGATTGAACTATTTATTCCCTTTTCCAGCTGAACATTACAAATCGAATGTTTTTGAAATCAGCGTGTGAATTTTCAAGTGGATCTGACTATTTTGCATTTTTGGTGATATATACGGTTCTACCCCTTACATCGAATATACTAATTTGACCATTCTGAATCATTTGGCTTTCGCAGAATTGCTCTATCTCTAACCATTTTCGAATTGAATGGTTCAATTCAAGTTAAAAGGATTTTTTTTATTGCCAAAATTTTTTTTTCAATTCTTTTTCGGATTCAGTTTCGTGAAATTTCATCATTGCTGTATTCGTTGTTATCGTTTTCAACCCAATTGAAGAATTCGTATGCTTTTTACGGAATTTCTGCAATTTAAAATTCTCAACCATTTAATTCCTTTTCCGGCTTTATTTTATGTCTGAACATTACAAATCGGATATTTTCGAAATCAGCGTAGAATATCACGCATATGGTGCAATTTGCATTTTTGGTGATTTTTACAACCATTATGAGGTAAAAATTTGGGTTTTTGCCGATCGAATTGAATATACTAATTCAACCATTCTGAATCGATTGGTGTACGTAGAATTGCTCTATATCCAACCATTTTTGAATTGAATGGTTCAATCCGAGTTGAAAGGATTTCTTTTTCACCAAAAGTTTTTTTCGAATTTTTTTGGATTCGGTGAGAATCAATTATTTCTGTATTCGGTAACCGAATCTCAAATCGTTTTCAATACAATTGAAGAATTTGTATGGTTTTTACGGAATCTCTGCAATTTCAAATTTTCAACTATTTAATCACTTTTCCGGCTGAATCTTATGTCTGATAATTACGAATAGTATTGACATGCAAAAGCTAATAAATAAAACTAATGAATTGTTAATGTCCTTGTTGAAAATAAAATATAATGAAAATATACCCAAAAGAAATACCTGTGTTTGTGTGAAACGTTATTACATTTTTAAGGAAGAAAATTATCTTTTGCTTGCTATGGGGAGAAAGAGCCACTTCACTCTCTTAAACTTAGGAAGAAAAGTCAATTTTCAAAGGTAGTGTTGAGAAAAAGTTTTTTTTTTTTGGTTGGTTCAATATTTTCGAAAGCACTCTGATGTGTGAACGTAGATAATTGGTCTCCAATGTATTTATACAAATATGATTAAATCCTCTTCTGCTTGTAGAAAGTGGCAAATATCATATCGCTTAGACGTAATTTGGAATTGATTGCTAAAACACTAGTCATTGTACTCGTGCCACTGGTGTGAAAAAAGGTGTCTACAGTAGGCCGTGTAGTGTCCACAATCCATATGGTCCCACTGTAATTTGACAATGCTTACAGGTTGTAGCTACGATACACACTGTCCTCTGCATAATTTCTCATATCCAGACCTTTTTACAGGAATATCAATAACATCAAATTTTTCACTGAATTTTCCGTTCAGACAAAACGTTTCAAATGGATCACTAAAATATTAGGAAATTTGATAATCGACTATGAAGATCTAGGTGTTTTATCGCTATCCGAATTTTCTTCTTCAGTTAAATAATCCAAACAATGCGAAAGTGCTAATTGACTTATTTTTGGTGGAACAGGTAGAGCAAGGTCCCAGAAAGGTTCGAAAGTTACTGAACAATGACAATAATATCTACATTTTGATATAGATTTTAGTTGACAAACAAAATAATTTACAATCTTGGAGATGTCCGTCCCCAAGAATATCGACCACTGTTCTTGAGCGTTTTGGCTCGCACTGAAATTCTCGTCGATCTCTGTCAAAATGAATTTAGTTTTCTCAGGTAATTTCATCGATTTCTCCATATAGACCCTTCAACAAGTATAGTAATAACTCAAAGAGCTGGATTAACTATAGGACTTGAAGAGTCATCTGACCATATTTCATTGATCAACTCTGCAAAAGCTTTGATCAGAGGCCCTTTCATACTAAAGGTACTTGTATTCATCTCCCCCATGTACAGTTGTGTGCATAAATAAGTCATACAGCAGTTATAGAACATTGTTGGTCAGACTCGTCAATCTTAATTATTACACTTCTTATCGACTTTGAAAAGTAGCGTCGACATTCAAACTGTTTTTGTCAGTACCGCGATTTTAACATTTTTTGTGCAATTAGAGCAAAGCCTTAGTTAGTGTTGTACACGACTTTTTATGCACACAACTGTAGGTGTCTTTTTTCGTATACTTCAACAAAAATCTCGTGTTGAATAAACATCGTCTATCACTGTTTATAAAGCAGCTATTACCAATATATTCCTAGTCATTGAAACCGGGAGTTTTGATGGTGCTCTGTACAACAGTCCTGATTGATTTGTTTCGTTCATTTCTCTGAAAAGAATCTACAAAGGTGGTTCCCTTTATAACGAACCCGAGTAGGGGCTCCATGATATCGAATTGGACGGAGAATTGGCAGAACTTGTTTCTTTTTGAGAATTATCGTTTTTGGGCATTTTTTGCGGACGAATGAATATTTTATCCAAATTCTTTTTATTCGCAGGACTAGTACCTAAACTAGATTTTCTCTTCGTATGGCAAAACTTCTTCAGTAGTGATCACTTTGTTTGTAATATAATATATCCCCTAACTCCTATCATACTCTATTTTTCCGAATGGATTTCTCCTCAATAGAAACGTCACAGCCTTGAATCCAATACCAACCTTCCTGACGCAAAGTCGAAAATCATGTTTCCTGGGTATAAAACCCGGCAGCCGCTCGACTGCATATAGCCATCATTATGTGTTGGCCGCAAAGGTGTCCACTTCTCACAGCAAGGGGACACTTCACTCGGGGAATTGGGGAGGTTTTCACGCCGTAGTTAGTTCGCTTTGACGCGGGCCGAATCGTTTATATCTGCGGTTGTGACGGCGAATCCATATCGAGAAGGGATTTCGGCTATTCAGAAATGCTGGCCGAGCGTGCCGTATGTGGATACGCCGATCGTTATGCTCGTTGGAGATCGAGAGCAAGAACCTTTCTGGTTTCCTTTGAATTTGGTTTCCTTGAACGCAGTCGAAATTCGAAGAGTACTCGAATGGAGGGCGAATGTTCTAGTCAGAAAATCACTTGAACGCCTTGGAAATAATTACATACATAATGACTTCTTGTTTGAAACTAGACCTGGCAAATGCATTCGACACAGTGATTCCTCATAAAGTCATTTTTATCATGGAAACAAACAAAGGGATTCGAGGATATGTGTTGAATGTTTTCATCCGTTATTCAGAAAATAGATAACAACTAAACTACTTGCCAGATGAAGTGGGACAGCCAAAAAATTGCCTAATTTTGACTAGCTGTAACTTGGACATTTCTTGGCCTACGTTGAACTCCCAACCAAAGGTGGAAAGCGTCATCCTGGGTCTATGCGTCATTGGCATCGGGTTTCAATTTTTGCAATTCATTCTCTTTGTACAGGGTGAGAATTTAGAGCCGGAAACATTTCAAATTTTTTACCATTAATTTGGGAAATGTGAGGGACCCTAGAATTTTTTTTAGATATTGAGTGAATTGTTGAGCAGATACGTTTAGATGTCTCTGAAGTATTTTTGATAAATTGCGTTGCTATGGAAATATCGCCAATTTATGAAATTTCGTTTTTATTTCAAAATGTGTCCTTTTTTATTTGAACAATAGCAGCCACCATCTAAACTGCAACAAGGAATATTTCTACTGAAGATAATTAACACCAGTGGCGCGCAAAACGGGGTTAACGATATTTAGAAACGAAAATCCGTTTTTATTGAAAAAAGAGTTTTATTGATCGTTACAGTTAAAAGGGTGCCATACCTTTAACTAGCATGATGCTGACAAATTCAGAGGCGTGCAAAAGGGGATTCTGTAATGTAGATAAATTAAAATTCCAGTTTCATTTCTTTATACATGTAATTTATTGGCGTATAAAAGAGGATCCATTATTCAAGGCGAAGATTTTGATCTTGTTGACGATAATGCTCGGCTCATCGGGCAATATTAGTAAACAGGTATCTGCAAGACCAAAATGTTAATCGTAGTAAATTGCCTCCCAGATCTCCAGACTTGAATCCTATTGAGCACGTCGGGAGTTAGATGAAGTTGGAGTATTCCCGAAGGAAACGTCAGCCAGAAACTCTTGATGATCTCGAAGGAATGATTCTGGACCTCTGGAAGGTACTTCCTATAGAACTAATCAACGAATTAATTTCGAGCTTACCAAGTCGATGCCAGGCAGTTATTCAGGCTTGAAGGGCGTCAACGCCTTACTAAATAGGATCAATATTCTTGTTTCATAAATATTTGGGGTTTCTTTTGCAGTTTTTCAAATAACGTTTTCTTATGTACGTGAACATATGGATCCTTTTTGGTACGCAGATGAATTCATTAAAATGAAATTAATTACATGTATGCATCTTGCAATAAATAAAAAAATAATGAAACTGGAATTATAATTTGTTTTCATTACAGAATCCCCTTCTGCACGCCTCTAAATTCGTCAGCATCATGCTAATTAAAGGCACGGGACCTTTTTAACTATAACGATTAATAAAACTGTTGATTTTTGCAATAAAAACGAATTTTCGTTTCTAAATATCATAAACCCCTTTTTGCGCGCCACTGGTGTTAATTATCTTCAGTAGAAATATCCCTTGTTACATGATGGATGTTATTGTTCAACTAAAAACGGCCACTTTTTAAAATAAAACGGAATTTCATAAAATGACGAAATTTCCATAGCAACACAAAAACAAATCTTCATACGATGCAAATGTGGGTATCACTCGCCAAAATAACAATTTGAGACTTCCAATTCCGTTTTCAAATATGACGAAGAATTCCCTGATCTATGGTGCAATTAAACTATATAATCGTCTCCCTCATACCTCCAAAGACATCGTTTCGCTTTCTCATTTTAGAAGATCTGTCAAAAAATTACTTGTTGATGAGGTGTTTTATAGTGTCCAAGAGTTTCTTGAGAAAGAACAGGTAATATGTATATATTTGTAAAGACCTATATTTGATTATTTGATCCATTGAAAATTTTATTATATTTATTGTTTAATTGTTTTGATATAATATGTTTGTTCCCTTTTGTTATTGTTGTTCTGTTTTCGTAAATACGTATTTTTTATAATTGTGACAATGCTATAGTACCTGCTCCATCCCATTTATTGTTATATATTTTATACCTTTTATCCAATTTTGTATACATATATTTTTAATTTTATTGTGACTTTATCAATGAGATTCAAATCTTCCGATAATGAAGTATATTTTGATTTGATGATTTGAACGCAATTTATGTCACGAAGTATCGGCCCAACAATTCACCCAACATCTGAAAAAAAATTCTAGGGTCCCTCACATTTCCCAAATTATTGGTCAAAAATTTGAAATGTTTCCGGCTCTGAATTCTCACCCTGTACAAAGAGAACGAATTGCAAAAAAGGAACCCAACACCAATGACGCATATACCAAGATGACGCTTTCCACCTTTGGTTGAAAATCCAACATCGGCCAAGAAATGTCCAAGTTATTGCTAGTCAAAATTAGGCAATTTTTTGGCTGTCCCACTTCATCTGGCAAGTAGTATAGTTAAAATCCATGAGAAGATAAGTGTTTTAAATATCTTTAGGATAGGAGTCCGTCAAGGAACGGTACTGGAACCAACACCCTTCTTAGTCCATACGAATTCAATGCTTTCACTATCAAATGCTAAAATTGTTTCATATCTCATTCGAGGGTGATACCTAATCCAGAGAGACTAAAGATAATAACTAATTGCTTAAATGCATTTCAGCTATCACTGACTGTTCAAAAAACACACTACAGAGTTTTTTTCTGCTAATAATCCATAAATCCAGAATTTTAGCAAAACTAATCTAAACAAAATTATCACAGGAGTTAGACAAATTACATACTCAAGCATTATAATTGAAATAATCCAAGCAGGGGTGAAACTCAGTAAGAAAATCATAGTTCTGCATCCTCAATACATTAATAACAACCCTCGTAGGAAATATGGATATAGATAGAGATTCAATTCACTCCGCATGTATTCTACTCAATGAAACGTAGTTGCACATAAAGAAAGTTTCAGTATGTTTAGACTGATACATGCGTGAAAAAAATTCTGAAAATAGTGTAATCGTAGTATTACATGTAACATTAGGCAGATAACGCAGATATTAATTTTGTTATCCATCTAAGGTGCGATTGGCAAAAATGCCCATTATTTTTTTCAACATTCATCTAGGACAATCAGATAGCATCACATCAACAGACACACCCCGGACAGCGGGTACACGTCCTCTAGAGCAATGGCTGTTACATGCAGTAATACATGTGCATGAGATGTACCGACAAGCGTCAGACTGATAGCACGTGCCCTGAAAGGCCTCACGTGTCGATACTAATTAAATGCAAATCGGCGACGGACCGTGACGAAAGCGAGATGCTGGAAGTGCATAGCATTAATCTTGCAGGGTGCACTGCTCCGATGACGGTTGAATTCCGTACGGAATGAACAGTTTTCCATCCGATAAGAGAAATGAAACTTCCAGAATGATAATATTTATATTACTAACTTCTACTATTCACTTCTCACTCCTTACTTTTTGCTTATAACTTATCACTTATTACTTCTCACTTCTCAATTCTCACTTTTTACTTCTCACTTCTTACTTCTCACTTCTCACTTCTCACTTCTCACTTCTCACTTCTCACTTCTCACTTATCATTCACCGCTTTTCACTTCTTACCTTTAACTCCGTTCTTCTTACTCCTTTCTCCATGATTGTTTCTTATTACTTGTTACTTCTGACTTGTTACTTATAACTTGTTACTTATCACTCACTTGTCACTTCTCACTTCTCACTTCTCACTTCTCACTTCTCACTTCTCACTTCTCACTTCTCACTTCTCACTTCTCACTTCTCACTTCTCACTTCTCACTTCTCACTTCTCACTTCTCACTTCTCACTTCTCACTTCTCACTTCTCACTTCTCACTTCTCACTTCTCACTTCTCACTTCTCACTTCTCACTTCTCACTTCTCACTTCTCACTTCTCACTTCTCACTTCTCACTTCTCACTTCTCACTTCTCACTTCTCACTTCTCACTTCTCACTTCTCACTTCTCACTTCTCACTTCTCACTTCTCACTTCTCACTTCAACATCTTATAATATTGAGCTTTATTCATGCGAATTAAATATACACTAAATATACATCTTTTTGGATAAGCAAAAATGGAATTATAAAAATAAATATATAAATTACTTGATGAGTAACTAAATACTTGTTTCGAAAAGCGGATGACTATCAGGAAATATGATATGTATCAAAATTCCAACAATTATCCCTCCCTCATTTTTACTAATCAAATTACTTTATATTTATTCATATTTGTCAAAGAAATAGTACATCACATGCCTAGGATTTTCTTTTATAAAATCTTTCGATCGTTGTTTAAATTTTCTGCTGTTACTTATACATTTCAATTCATCAGGGATGCTATTGTTTAACTTAGGTGCTAAGTGGAGGAACATTCTTTGTGTGGTAGATTTGATCATCGAGGGTGGTATCTGATGCGTTATTCTCCGAGTATTGTGGTTGTGGTTTCGTTATAAGATTTGATGCTTCATGTCGAGATATTTTATGCATGTGACGGAAAATTGTAATTCTTTCAGGACGAAGATTTTGGTTTCAGTATAGAGTGAGTCCGATGAATTATCTGGAGTTTTTGGAAAATTTCTATTTTATAAATCTTTTCTTCATTATTTTCAACTGGTTCAGATGAGTTTTCAGTGCTCCACCCCATAACAGAATTCAATAATGCATTTGATTATTTGTTTAAAATTTTCCCAATTATCAGACCTGTAGAAATTTGCTGTTGGGTAAGCACAGCCCATTGATATAAATGTTGAAAAAGATGGGTCGTAGGACTGTTCTTTGTGTCACACCAAGTCATCTTACTTACGCTTTACTTCTTATTTCTCCGTACCTGGCAGTGTTTCGCAAAAAAAACTTCAGATAGGAAAATTATGATTGATGTGTATCATCCTTCGATATATTTTCATATTTCCTACACTATCACTCTGTGGAGATTGCGCTTATTTAGAAAGAATTTTTGTCGGCCAGAATCGTATTCTGATGCTCATGTTCGACGTCAAGTTTGGAAAAAGTTGCAAACCCAAATTTCTGCAATATAAAATATTATTTTTTCTCGACATTTACACATACAAACTACTGATCTTCATGGAAGAGAATCTGCATAAATAAAAAAAAAATAGAAATTACACCAAAATCCAACAAGAAATGCTGGAGCACCAAGTATATCCCCACAGATTTGCAAAGTTTTGAAAAAGCCCTAGATATGCGGGAATCAAACTATTCAACAAATTTTCTGAATGCATACAAAACATGAGCCTTAGTTCCAGTCTTCTCAGTTCCAGTTGAACTCCAGATTAATTAACTGATGGCTAGAATATGATCCTTCAAACGTCATTTAAAGAATTTCAGTCACCATCTAAACTATTTGATAGTTATCTGGAGTATAACTGAAACTGAAAAGACTAGCCCTTAGAGGTATGAAATTAAAAAGAAAAAAAATTTAATATGAAAGGCATATTATTCTGTGAAAGAATACCTCAATGATTCATCAGGTGATATTTTTAGGAATGATTTTCACTATATATCTGAGTGCAGATTGTATTTTATATATTGTTTATATATTGTTGACCTATATTAGTATTTTTACAAATGAGACTGACGTGTACATCCATCTCCTAGATGGCAGCAGCTGTTGGAAGTACAAAAAATTTAATTTCTATTTATTTTATTTATATCTCCCAATTCCTGATTCTCAATCATTATTTCTACTTGTCAAAATTCTCAATTACTTTCTCGATGTAGTTAATTTCATCCTTAATCTTTTCATTATTTCATCGTCACTATCATCTCTTCAATTTTCAGTTCTCATCCACCCACGCCCAAAACTTATAGAAATGAAAATGTGACCGCTGAGATAAGCACTCAGCAGAAACTCGCACACTTGAAGTGAAACTTGTGTTATGCACAAAATAATTAGTGAAATAAAACAAGCGGCAGCTCTAGTCGCAGCGAAAACCTCTCGATTTCAGTCGTTTCCCTCCACCATCTCGGCCGGTCCCATTTTTAATGAGAGCTCTAGTGTTTATCTTGGCGCAAATGTCTGGAATATCTTTGACGAAGATAGGTGGAGTAGTGGAGCTCAATGGGGCTCGGCGACTAATGAACGCCGACTGGAAGTTCTTGCGAAGAACACTTGCAGTTAGACTGCTCGTTAGATTAAGAAGGGAGCTCGGATGGACCGCTACGTTGTAGCTTAAAATGCAACCGAGGGCTATATGTGCGCAGTCTTTTGTTGTAAGGGACGGCAATGACGGGGATCTGATTTTCTCGGTTATTCGGGATATAGTACAGGAATATCTTCTAGTATTATGAACCGAATGAGTTTCATAACGAATGTATTGTTATGATATAAGAATTCATTGAAAGAAGTATGAAAAATATTGCAATTCAGAAGCTGAAAAGGTAATAAATAGGAATAAGCGATATTTTACTATACCTGTATAGTTTTGCTTCAACTCTACCTTAATCGAATAGTAAACCAAAATATTCATCAGTTTCACTTGGAAACATAATTTTACTGCAGGTTGGTTGAAGAACAAGACAAGACAAAGCAAGACAAAGCTCAAAATGTACGGGAGATGCCATGTTTCATCTGCTAGAAGATGTATATTTACATCTTAATAATCGAAAAATGGCAGCAGCAGTTTTTGTGATATTTCAAAAGCATTCGATTGCGTGGATCATGAAATCCTGCTGCAAAAGCTGGAAGTATATGACCTTAGAGATGTCTCGTCGAGATGGTTCAGATCATACCTATCAGAACGTACCCAAAAAGTCACACTCCTTGGCAACATATCACGTCTCCAGACAGTAGCTCGTGGAGTTCCACAAGGGTCGGTTCTCGGCCCAATTCTATTTTTGCTGTATATCAACGATCTAGCTGGCATTGATATATCTGCAAGGGTAACTCAATTTGCAGATGACACCACATTACTTTGGCATAGCAAAAATGAAATGCAACTGCAGCAAAGGATTAGCCAAGATATAAAAAAAATTAAAGAATACTGTGATGCTAACCTGTTATCATTCAACATCGCTAAGACTAGCATTATCACACTCAGGTGCTCCACGCTGGAAATTTACCTGGGTACTCAATTACTTGAAATCAAGGAGATTGCAAATAGACAAAAATTTGGATTTTGCAAATCACATGAATAATCTCTGTAAGGAAGTTTCTTCAGGTTGCTTTGCTGTCAGAGTATCAGCAAATGAATTGGGCACTATTGCTGCCAAAAGTGTACTTTGCTTTGATTGATTCCCATCTGCGATATGGTATCTGTATTTAGGGAACATCTTGCCTATATTTATTTGATAGGGTATTTTTTCTGCAAAAAAAGGACTTAGAAATATGTGTAAAGCCAGATTCAGGGATTCCTGTAGGTCGTTATTAAAAAAAACACAATATCTTGACCCTGCCTTGCATTCTTATTTTGAAAATGGTATGCCTAACCCAAAAAAAAAATACAAAGTTGAAAATTCTACTATAAATATCTCGACGTCATACCAGAAATACGTTCAACATATGATTACCAATTCCAATTTCTTAAAAAATCAGAAGATTGTTCATTTACAACGGCAAAAAAATGTTTAATCACTTGGCTAATGAAATTAAAGATGAAACATATTCCACTAAATTTAGAAAATCGGTAAAAAAGCTCTTGATATCGAAGGCCTATTATTCATTAGACGAATTCTACTCATATAGAAATATCGGCATACAATTTTAATATATTTTAATTTATTTTGACTGAGTCAAAATAATTATCAAGAAGTATATCAGCAGCAGACCCAGGTAGCACATCATATTGGCTGAATCTTGGTTCCATACTGGGCCAATATAGAAATATTGTAAACTAAAAATCAATATTGGCCCGATATGGGTGAATATTCAAAAAACAATATTATATTAATAATATTGGTGGAATATTGGTTGAACTAGTTTTGAATGTAGATTAGCACATGAAATATTAGGTCAATATTGGTTGAATAATTGCTACCAATATCGATAATACAATATTGGTTATATATTGTTTTTCACATCTAGAATAAATATTGCAATCCAAATATTCCAGTCATATCGATTATAAGAAAAAATATATTGTATTTCCAAGTTTGATAGCATATTGGTTGAATATCATTTCCACTTTATTTGACAAATTGTAATAACTCATATTGAGTCAATATTGGTTGAATGATATTTACCAATATCGATAAAACAATATTGACTTCACATCGTTTTCAACATCTAGAATAAATATTGCAATCCCAATATTTCCCTCATATCGATTCTGGGAATAAAATATATATATTGTATCTCCAAGTGTGATTACAAAGTGGTTGAATATCATTTCGCCAATATTCAACAAATCTTATTTATTAATATTGGTTAATATTGGTTCAATAATATTTATCGATACCGTTAAAACAATATTGTCTTCATATTGTTTCCTACATCTAGATTGAGATGAAATTTGAATATTGGCCGAATATTCAAAGAAACATATTAAAATTATATCATGATCAAACCTGGATAAAAATCCGCTAGATGGCTCTACATATAGAACGTCTTCTAAATCCTGCGAAAGTATATTAAATACTTTCCTTAAGTTGTTTTCAAGACAGCTCACTCAGTGGTTATGGCGATCAAAAGGCAGACTCTGGTGTCACCTTCATCAACTAAAAGACATTTAATAATTTACCAAGGTGTATTGACATCCTCTAATATATCCAAGTGATATTGTACCAATATCGATAAATATTTTGAAGCCATTATCGCTTCGAAAATATTTCACTAAAACTATTTGTGAAATATTTAAACAATATTCGACCAATATCGCAAAATATCCACATTTTACTTCTCCACAATATAACTATTGAATATTGTGCCAATATTGTCAGAATATTGCATCAGCAATATTGCACCAATATCGTCGAATATTTTGAGGACAATATTAGTTCGAGAATATTTCGCCAATATTATTCAAGTAATATTGGACCAATATCACCGAATGTTCACATTTTTTCTTGCCAATATTGCATTTCAAATATTTCGCCAATATGTTAACAATATTGTACCAATATTTTACAAATATAGGTGTGCTACTTGGGAAGGATCAGTTTGAAACACTTTTGCTGTAACTTTTCTTGTACTATTCGATCGGTAACATTGAAAGTTCCGAAGCGGTTTCTTCGTCGCAGCTTAAACGAATCCCACTATCTATGCAGTGGTAATCCGGAGCGTGTAAGTTTTTGGCATACGGGAATTTTAGACTGTCGGAACGATCAATTAAATTAGCGGAGCAACTCGAGCATAATGGCGAATCACCCATAAAACCGGAAACTGCCGACTCGTAAAGATAAATAACACCGGGAATTTCTTAAAACTTCATATACTTTTATGATGACTTTTTGTCGACGACGATGTTATCCCGGGCGATGGGATATGAAAGTTGCTTGTCATACTGTAACAACGGGAGAATGGAATGTGATGTCGATGGTGCACCAATTCAATTAGTGAAGAGCAGATCAGATAAATTGAAATGAAAGTGAGTCCTTTAGGAGAAGATATCTAATTTACAGTGTGTAAGAATTATAATAACCGTATTTCTGAACTATTTTGAATACAGCATTTTGATGGATCAATCATAGTAACTACTCTCAAAATGGGAAATAAGTTTGGTTATCAAAGGATTTGTATAATCAGTTATAATATCCTTGGATTTTTTATTTAATTTAACCGATTAAATTATCAAAATCTTGAGTCCTGCACGATTCACTATAGCGTTCTAATTAACAAAAAAAATCTCTAAAAAATGCAGAATTTTAGAAAAGTACTTTCACCTTACTGTCACGAAAATTGTTGCCCTGTTTGCTCTGCAAAAAATCTTCTGAATAGCCCTCTGCAAGACTGCTAGAACGCCACCCAACATGAGGTTTTAGAGTCTTCATATTCGCTCCTTCCTCTACAAGTGACGTGGTAGACATCCTACGTACGCATTGCCCTGTATATTCCAAGTAGTTTGGAAACTTCAAATATATTGCTACCGTGCTTGTCACATTCCCAGGCGCAATTCCCTTTCTGGTCTTTCGCAAAAAACCGTCAGTTTTCGAAACCCTCAGGTCTTAAAAACACACACTGTCTATATTTCTTTGAATATTCTCCTTCTATTTGAGGTACATTCACTAGAAGCAACTAAAAGTGATTACTATGATGGAAAATAAAAAATACTCTGATATTGACTACATATCCATCCAAAAATAATAGAAAACCTAATTGATGAAGCACTGGCAATTTGAGAGCAATTCATTAATCAATCATTTCAGATAGTGATATTTCTAGATCAACTCACTGATGAACCCTTTAACTATCTTCCAATAGCCCACTATGGTAAAACTAAATGAAAATAATGCAACAGCCAATTTGGATTTCAAACAAACAAAAACACAAGTGATGCTACTTTCTATGTTTAGTTTATTGTATATACTGAAATTAATGGTGGCGAGGCTATGGCAGCAGTATTCTGTCATCTTTCGATATCCTTTGATTTTTTAGATCACGGAATATTGCTGTTAAAGATCAAAAACTATAGTTTCAGAGGTATTTCTTACTAATGAATGCAATAGTATCCATGAGGCACAGAACAAATTGTAAGTTCTTCAATAAGACGAATAAACTTTTTTTACTATATTTTATTGATATGAATAACATCAATATATCCAAGGTACAATTTGCGGATGATTTGTCCATCACATGGCACAGCAAAAATACTGATGAATCAATTGAAGTTGTTCACGAAGATATTATATGCTAACAAGTTGGTGTAAACCTAACAAACTAGCATTTAACATCGATTAAAAACAAGTTTGCTAACTTTTAAATTTAACCTTGAAGAAGTAGACCAGGATTTTGGAAACATTGAGAGCGGAAGTTGCACAAAATGCTTAGGTCTTTACATTGAATTAAAATTCACGATCACGTGATGGCATTGAGGAAAAAACTGTCTTCTGGGTGAAGCTTGTTTATTACGAATTGAATTTCTCGACTGCAAAAGTGTTATATCATTCTCTCATTGAATCACATCTGCGCTATGGAATTGCATTTTGGAGAAGCTGCAACAACCATTCACTGAACGGCATATTTATCCTACAGAAGCGAGCTTTAAGACACATGTGCAAAGCCCAACTTCGAGAATCTCGCAGATAATTGTTCAAATTCCAAAAAATATTAAATGCAATTGCCCTGTAAATAATCATCATCAATAATGAAGGAACAAAAAACTAAGTTTGACTCATACCCTTCATGTCACAATACCCGGTAAACAGAGATATAAAACTTCCGGTGCCCATGTCAAGACTGGCTTCTTTTTCAATGGGACTTGGGATTCATTTACAATGGGTGCAAAATTTATATCCATCCTCCAAACAATATGAAAACATAAAATCACTAGCTAAATTCAGAAAAGAGCTCAAATATTTATTGATGAAGAGTTTTTTATTGATTCACTTATTCAGTGATATTGTTATGATTGAAAATGTGTGTATTTAGGTGTCTGTTCAACTTCAATTTCAGTAATCTTACATATAGAATAAATTAAAAGCGTGCTTTTACACATTCAATATGATGCTTGTGACCATGATTTCCCCACGATCACTATCGCTGTTCAATTTTATCTCTATTACATCTTATTTGTTTCGGAATTTTGCTTTCAACCTTTCTGTAATGCTTTGTCATCATGATGAATTCATGTTACAATAAAGTATTCATAGTTCTATCTCTCTGATCTGCATTATCGTTAATTTTGATTTCTGGAAGTTCATGACACTTCATTGTCCCAGATATGTCAAATATTAAAGCGACTCATAAAAAAAGGAATAAATTCAGTAATTGTACAAAACTAATAATAATTTCCATATTTGTTGCCAATTATAATAATACTCTCTTCATCAACAACCGAAGAGTATATCCGAAGACATAGCCTGTGTGTGTAGAGGACGGTTAATATTATTTGCCGTGGTGTTCTCAATATATAAATAAAAACTCTCGTATACTATCATCATATTGGAAGAACCAAAGAAACCAGGTCTTGTCGAAATTCCTCATCCCACGCCCAATCGCCGAAATCTCTAAACACCCCACAAACAAAATACTTATTGCCGCCATGAACCACTAAGCAAAACGGCTTCGGATCCATAACCGTTCAAAGAACAAAACTCCATACGACTCCCTCCTCACTCAACTCCCGACTTGAATAATTCATCGAGTGGAAACGGGCTAAGAAACCCGAGGAGTTCACATTGTTTCTCTAATCCGATTAACGGCTTGGCACCAGAAAAACACGGCTCTAGCGGCGACTACATATTTCATGACATATTCGCGCTTTGCATATGTACGGGGGGATCGCCGGATGGGGGGAGGGGAGCTTCGAGAGGCCGACGTTGCCGTCAATTAATACTCGTTACTGAAAGAGACTATAGATTTTTTTTTGTAGAAGGCAACAACAAAAATGCTGGGGTTTCTCTGAAATGATGGCTACTGAAAGGTATAATATTGCTTGCTTCTGAGGCTGGTGGACTTTTTATGAGCTTTCTTATCAATAATGTACATTGAGTAAGGTTATTCTGGACTTTCATTGTCTAAAAAAGAACAAAGAAAAATTCAATTCTCTGCAACTTTTAATCACGACGATTCAACTGTTGAAATCTACAGTCGTTATCAAGTGTATTACACTCGATAACGATGAGGGATGAGAGATTGATAATATTGAAGATATATTTTCACATCCACTGAATAATCCACAGAGTGCGCAAAAGCGTGGGTTCAATAAGTGATAGAAAATAGAAAATCTTTTTCAATAATTTATTAATTTAGGGAATATGCAAAACCCAAAAAGAAGAAGTGGGACAAATCTGGTATATATAGACTGGAATGTGGTGAATGTTCAGCAGCCTATACAGGCCAAACGGGTAGAAATTTTGAAATAAGATAACGTGAGCATGTGTTATCAGTTAAAAATCAGCTATGTATGTACATTTACAGGAAACGAATCAAGTGAACAAAAATAACATGAAAATACTTAATACGTGCATTAAAGGAAGAGATATGTACTTGTTGGAAGCATTGGAAGTAAATAAATTGAAAATAACCCCAATTTTGAAACCCTTAATGACCAATTAAGGTTATGTAATTCTCCACTTTTGAATTTATGAGCTCTGGTACAAAGGTTATCAATCAACTTTATTACCCCAAGAAACATTGCATGTTTATAGAAGGGATAAAAAAATCTTAAAACTAAAATGAATAACTATACAAATAATGTGATCATTAAATATTAAGAAAATAATTCTGACATTCAAAATTGGATACATTTGCGCACAAAATACCAAATACTTCAAAATACAGTGTGGTAAATATAAAGTTAATAATATATACATATTGAAATAAATAGATAATTATTAGTTTCCAACCTATATTGAAACTATTCGAAAATTCAAGTGGTCAAATTATCGATGGACTTCGAACAATATCTGATAGAAATTGTGAAAAGAATTTCACAGGAGAGAAAACCTTCGAAACTGAAATTTTGCACTTTCATTCAGAGAGTTGATTTTTCAATATATAGTGTCCACTGAAAATTCAAATAAATGAATATAATAAGAAAGAATTTTATTTGGGAGTTAGAAATTGCTCATTTTTTGAGGCAGGAATTGCAGCTTTTTCACTAGGCCTTCAATAACTTTCAGTAGACGAAAATCTGTCAATCTTCTGACGTAGTTTGATCCATGCCAAGTGTGGCCTCAGCTGGGCCTGTAGTTATTTTCTGTTAGATATTCCAAAAATACGCCCAATTTGTGTTGAAGTCAGGTTTTTTCAATCTCCAATTGAGAATGTTTACCTTTCCAACATGAAAACCTTCCAAGAAGTTATCTTGAACAATGGAAGTTTCTTTCCAAATTTTATAAACTTTCTAAAAATGAAGCTCATTCATAAATATAGCTAGTATATGGGAGACTGTGAAAGGCTTTGAGAGACTTCGTAGGCACAAAGAAATTTACTGTGTTCTTGCAATGTAATTTTTGCACTTGAATTTGGATCTAATATCATTACTATTTTTCATAGTGGAAAATATATGGTTCTGTTTTTGACTAGTTGACATCCGGTTTATTTCATTCTGTCTGTTCTTTCTCAGTTTCAACATTGGAAATCAGAGGACATGATATTACCAATAGAAATGCAACTTCTATGCTACACTAGAATTCTTCACTAAACTATTTTTTTAATACATGTTTATCCCAAGGTATTTTTCAAGAACAATGGGTTTCAAAGGTAATTCCTGTTTCCAAAAAATCGAACATTCCAAGTTTAGATTTTACCTGGTTTGTCCAAAGTTTTCGAAAAAATTATGAAATTTCAGATTATTTCATGCATTGAAAATAGTTATTTATATATCAAGGAAATTATAATGAAACTAAAACTGGAATGATTTTCACTAAAGAGGTTTACAAAACCACATTTGTTTCGCTGCACAACAGCTTCTTCAAGTGTAGAAGATAATCTAAATTGCATATTTGCTGTGTTCCCTTAAACACTCATGGTAAATTGACCAGGGTTCAGGGTTGCGTTCATAAACTTACTATGAGTAAGAGCTGCTTACTCCGAATCGTTCGTAAGCGTATTCTAGCTTCATGGAGTATGCATTGACAATCGTTTAGAAACCTACTTAGAGTAAACTCTACCTTCTCTGATTTTAAAGGTTGCGTTCATAAACTTACTCTGAAAATAGAGTGATAGTACGATCACGTGATTAGAAGTGTATGTTGATCATTACTATCAAATATTTTGCAGGATGTAAATTTTCCCTACTTTATTTTGTTAATTTTTAGAAAGCTTTAGAGCAAGGTAGACTTCACCCAGTGGTGACCTACTTTCAATGAGCTTTAACGCAACATATATATATATATATATATAAGGATGGATTATATAAAAATATATTGGGCATATCCCTCAAAATGTTGTGCAACCGTAGACACGTGTTTCGAGCTTAAGCTCTCATCAGTACGGTAAAATCAAGTGCGAAGATGTACAACACTTGGATGTACAAATGAAACAAAGGAAGTCAACAACAGGAAGCCAACCACACATTCGTGGCATCGGTTAGAAGACCTTGTACTCACAAGGCAACAACTAACGTCGCCACGGAGGCAGCTATAGCTACCAGCGTGACAATCCTACCCAGGAAGATACAAATCAGGATGGATTTAGCGAGGGGCAATTATATATATATATATATATATATATATATATATATATATATATATATATATATATATATATATATATATATATATATATGTTCATAGTTGGTCGTCTAACGTCAGTCATACCGATGGCCAACTTTGCTACCCGAGGGCCTCTGGCCCGAAGGACAGCAATTGCAAGTTGGGACACATGATTACAGGAAACAAAATTCTTATTTTTGTCAAAAAAAACGATCCTAAACGTTTGGCGGTTTAACACTGGATCACCCTGTATATTCCACAGCACTGCACAACTCCAGTTTTTCTTCGACCCAAAATATCACTTTCAAATTTAGTTCCGCCGCTCCTCCGTCTCATTTTTATTCCTCGGAGGAAACGAGGATGTCCATCCAGCCAGAATGACAAATGGTAGGGAACGCGTATCTTTCCGTCCTGTCAGCACTATGGCGAATTCATTTGTTTCATCCGTAATCAAACCGAAATGCATCCAACCGCACTGATTGATCGTCAGCCCGGCTCGTCGTCATCTGATAGAAAAAGCCGGTAAAACTGAAAAAACGCCATAGAAAATAAAACAATCCAAAGTGAAGGTAATTTCGTTACCGGTTTCCGCCTAAACGGATCTGCTTTACGGTACTGTACAGATCCGTCTCACGCACGATGTATTTGAAGGGATCGGAATGGAGTCCCTTGGACTATCGGATTGCTGAGTTGAATTTTTTCATGAACGAGTTTGATGATAGGATGCCTACTGACTAAATTTGGAGCAGTGAAATTCAGTGTTTGTTGCAAATGGATTGCAACACAACTGAAGTTGAAAGGTGAATCATCCAAATAGAGCAAGGAATTTTCAACATTTATATTCCTTTTCGTTGAATAGTTTCATATATCAACTCCCAATACCCAGCCAGGCAATCATGTAATCGTCTTGCTGTGCATTTATTGTACATAAAAAGCAAGCTTTGAACAATTTGTGTGAAACATCAAAAGTTATATTCAGTAAATAGTGAATGTTAGGACCGTTTATTATAAGGTCAGTTTATATACCTACCCATCTGGAATTATCTGCAATACCAACGTATCCCAGAAATGCACAACAATATCATGGATACTGACAATGATAGCGGCAGCACCTCAAATCGTTGAATCAGCAAAAATATTCTTCTTAATAATCCTACCATCAAAATCACGAGCCAAACATGAACATGCATAAAAAGACTTTTTATAATTAGAGAAAAATAAAAGAAATTAAATATTCATTATCAGAAAATGTCGCTCTTATTATAAAAATTTTTGGATATAAACCAAAGAAGTCAAACGTTTCACACACACACCAAACAAACGAATCCATAATATGTGCTCCTGACGATTGGTTTCTGTTAACTGCGGTGAGTTTGAAACAATTTCCTTCCAAGGTATTTTACTAAGAGGTACATGTTTATTACTAGGTTGTTTTGAATTTTATTAGGTTGTTTAAAATTTTGGAATTTCGGGAGCATGTTGCGAACAAGAATTAGTGGGAATTACTTTGGATAATGTACGAAATCTGGGCTCTGCTGCTATGTTCTAGAATAATAATACAAATAATGAGAATCACCCAAAATATCGTTATTACAGATTTATTTCATAAGAAATACAAAGAATATGCTAAATTAAGACCTGCAAAGCATGAAGAGAGATTTTTTCCCTATTACAGGATTGAAAAATGGACCAAGCAAGTAGTAGGAATGAACTAAAAATAGGTTCTGTACCTATTTCAATTGCAGAACATATTCCGAAGATCATCAGCTATAATCCTGATAGATACAGGAGGTATTACAACTCCCAAGAAACATAAAGGATGGAAGTCCTCTGCTGAAGGGTATATCAATGACCCAACCACAAACAGGGTGAATGTGGCATCTAAGGTGCAACATCTGTAGAAACTATTCAGTCAGCAATATCACAAATGAATCCACAAACATTATTGCAAGCAATAGATTTTCTCAAAACATCCGAAAAAATTATAGAATCTGATCTTTCACACAGAATATTACAATTTACAAACTGCAGCAACAACAATTTTACTTTCAATTTATTTAGTGTAAGAAAGTAATTACCCATCTCACACATGGGTAAACGCTAACTCTGCCTTTTGATAGTAGTAGGTACCAAGTATACGTATAATATGTCTGTACACTGTTCTTTCTAACTATCAATAAAAACGATTATTATTATTATTATTATTATTATTATTATTATTTCCTTTAAGAGTGTACCAGTCAGGTCCTGTCTCCGGTGCTCCGACCCATCCGGAGGACGCGCTGGTGTCGTTTACCTCAATAACCACTCCCTACGTCCGTAGGGTGAGTGATTATTGGGTCCGAGAGTCATGTGTTCTGAGCAGACGAAGGGAACCAAGGATGACGGCCTTCTGCATTCGAGCGGCTAGGATTTGTGCCATATTACGGCAGGCCGGTATCAACTTCAAATTAGAGAGCAGTGTGTCCATCATTCCACCAAGGACTCCTATAATCAGAACCACCATTTTGACAGAATGGTCCGGATACAACCTGCGGAGTTCAAAGAGAAGATCTCGATATTTAGTCCGTTTTTCCTCCTCTTTCCGAACGATATTCATCTCTCCTGGAGCGGAAAACTCCACGACGAATATCGTTTTACTTTGACGGTCGAGGAGGACAACATCAGGCTTATTGGCTTGTATTTGCCTGAGGGTGGGGAATGAGTAGTTCCAATAGATTCGGCACCTCTCATTCTCCACCACGGACTCAATATCCCCCGGAACATAAGGCAGCACCGGTGTCTCGTCTATACCGTACGAGTGTCTTAGATGGTAGTACAACACTCGTAGCGCCGCGTTATGCCTGTGGATATAGGCTGAGACCGCATAAGCTGGACATGCTGATAGCAAATGCATTACGGTCTCAGGTGCCCCACGACATTCCCTGCATCGGGTGTCAGGGACGTCTATACCCATCACGCGACTACGGTAGACGAGGGTGTTGAAGACACCATCCTGGCAGGCCATTATGAATCCCTCGGTCTCCGACTTTAGCTCACTCGAACTGAGAAAGGCAAAGGTCAGGCTTTTGGATAAGCCAAGGTCTTCGATGTTGTTGAAGAAAACACCATGCATTGGCTTATCCATATGCAGCTGTAGGAGGACCTCTGTCTCCGCAGCTTTAATGTGAGCTTTTAGCTGAACGGGTCCCAACTCGGTGACAGAGTTTGGGTTAGCCCGTTCAGTGTCGAATACGAGACCAAGTTCATCGGCTGCACGGGTTGCTGCCTTAAAGAGAAATTCTCCAATCCCTGCTTTTTCATGGTCGCGGACCATGCAGAGAAGGGGATCTGAACTCCTGATGACTTTACAGGCCCCATCCAGAACCATTCTGTTATGCAGATACTCCAAACTCAAAAGTCCACGGCCTCCCCGTTGTCTGGGAAAGTATAACCGTGGAACAGACGATTTAGGATGCAAGCTCCTATTGAGATGCATCATTTTGCGAGTTTTTACGTCGAGTTGTCGCAGCTCTTCCTGAGTCCACTTCATCACTCCGAAGGAGTAGAGAAGGATCGGAACGGCAAGCATATTAGTTGCAGCAACTTTGTTCTTCCCCGACAGTTCTGATGACCAGATCTGTCGGAGTTTATGCTGATACTTGCCGCGGAGAGAGTTCTTAACTGTGATTACCTCTTGGGAGCGGCGTTGCGCCACCCCTAGGTAAGTATAAGTCTCTCCGGCATCCAGATGATGTAGGATGCTTCCGTCTACGAGCTGGACATCCTCTCCGTATTCCTCGCATCGTCCTCTTTTGAGATGAACCGTGGCACATTTGTCGATCCCAAATTCCATTCCGATAGCATGCGTATATTCTTCCACCACCCTAAGGGACTGATGTAGGTCCCTTTCTCCAGAGGCATATAATTTTAGGTCATCCATGTAAAACAGGTGGGTGACTGTATGCCTCCGGTTGCTGGGGGTGCCGGAGCTGTACCCACGGGTATTCCTGAGTGCAACGGACAATGGCAATAGTGAGATGCAGAAAAGAAGAGGGCTGAGGGAGTCTCCCTGAAACACGCCTCTTCTAATGATGACCTGCTCTGTTTGGACTATGTCTCCATCAGATTTTATAGCGAAGCGAGTCCTCCAGAGCGGCATCAGTTGTCCAATGCATCCCACTATTTGATCGGGTACCTCAAGACATCTGAGCAAATGCATGATTAACTCATGCGATGTTGTATCAAATGCCTTGCGGTAATCGATCCAGGCCATCGAAAGGTTACGCTTATACTGCACGGAGTCCTGCGTGATACATCTATCGATGAGCAGGTTCTCCTTGCAGCCGGCGACCCCTTTCTTTGACCCTCTTTGCTCATATATCCGTTCATACACCGGATCAACTGCGGAGAGAATGCGCGTGTATAAGATGCGCGTAAACACCTTATAACACGCATTCAAGCATGTTATCGGTCTGTAATTCTTTGGATCAGACAAATCTCCGTTTTTGGGGATGAGCACGGTTCGCCCCTCGACAAACCACTCCGGAATCTGCTGCTCCCCATCTAGCCATGAGTTGAAAACTCTAGCCAGATGGCGGTGGGTTGCTGGAAACTTTTTCCACCAATAGTTATTCAACCCATCGGGTCCTGGAGCAGCAAAGTTCTTTGAGCCTTTGAGGGCTCTTTGAACTTCTTCCGGGGTTATCGGATTGCGCAGATCATTGAGCTCAGGCTGCCGAAGCCTCCTGCAGAATGCTCTGAACTGCGCTAGGGCTGGAGTATCTACATTGATTGGTTGCGGATACTCATAGATGTTCTTCCAGAAGGTTTCCACCCGATCAACAGTCGGCGGGCTATCAACAACACGTGGAGGCTCTTGAAACAAACGAGAAGGTTTATCGCGGAACTTCAAGTTTTCCGCGACTCCTCTCGCTCGCCTCACTAGTGACTTCTTTGCAGCCACTAGCATTCGTATCCTATCAAGACAGTGCTGTTTGATGGTAAACAGCACCCCTTGATTCAATGTGTGGTGAGCTCGTCTTAATTTTGCGGCAATTCGCCGCACTGCAGGTGTGAAAGGCCTATTGGCCGCCACGTAGTCCACCACACACTGGATACGAGACGCGTGTTGTCTCGCCGACTTGATCTTAGCTTCCATCTTGTGTACGCGTCGTTCATGCCTCCCAACTACAGCGGTGGTGTCTCTCCTCTGCGTATTATTTTTATTATTATTATTATTATTATCATTATTATTATTATTATTATTATTATTATTATTATTATTATTATTATTATTATTATTATTATTATTATTATTATTATTATTATTATTATTATTATTATTATTATTATTATTATTATTATTATTATTATTATTATTATTATTATTATTATTATTATTATTATCTAAGAATGCTTCCCCGGACGACTACCACGGAGCTGAAACGTTTCGGATTCCACTTTTATTCAAACTGTAGTTCTAAGATCTCCCTTGCTTTCACAAGCTCTGCTTTTGAGAGGTTTTCTCCTAAAACCTGGGAGTTTCGTAAAAACAAATTTTACAAAAATATTTACCTTCCTGAATTCTTAGCCAACTATTCAAGTAGTAGAATGTTCCTGGCCTTAATAATATTTATTGTTACATTTTGAAATGTACTATGTTGTCTTCAATTGTAAAATTTTGTGTACTGATATACCGTGGTGGCCGTGGTGGTAGAGCGTTCGCCTTTGGTGCGAAGGGTCGAGGGTTCAAAGCCTCGCATGGTCACCGGTCTCGTGCATGGCATCACACGTTAAAAGCTAAGGGCTGCGTCTTCCCTAGCTCACACAAGTCTCTTGAAGACTTCCGAGGGTTGCGCGTAGGGGTGCAATCGGTTGACGGAAATAACAATTTTAACAGCAACAATCAAATGTTGATTATACATTATTTGCTGAAATTTTCACTTGGTCGAAAGTGATTTTTCCCACTCATGTGAAAAATGCAAGTTGCCGTACTATTTCAGTACTTCGTAGTATTCATGAAGTCTCCATTATCATTGGATATCAGGCTAGATTGAACAGAAAGGAAGTCAGGAAGAAGAGTCAATAACGGGATTTTCGGAAATTGGAGGCAGTTATTAGACACCCACTCTTACACGCCCAGGTTATCTATGGATGAATCTTCGATAACAACTCTTGGCCTCAGCTTATATCTGCATTCTCATGTTTTTTCGGCACAGCAAGTATACTCTATTCGCTCAATTTATCAGTTACCTTCCGGAAATAGGCACTGCGGCTGTTGCGGCCCAACTAGGCCGAGCCGGGACCGGGTATTCCCCGAGAAACTCTCCCGATGATATCGGCTGATCGAGGCTGGCACCGAGCAAAATGTAAATTCCAGCAATAACGCATCCCTGGAGAAATCCTCGGCGGTCGAACCCTTATTAGTTGATAAACTAGGCGACATTTATCATTGATCAAAATATAAGATCAATTATGGCAAGTCGATGTTTGGAAATACGCGGCCTGGCGTATTTGTTCGCGCGGGCTTTGATTTATCGCATGGGATACCCGGGATGGAGTCGGGTTCGGGAGTGTCCATGGGGACGGTTATTAATTACTTCGAGATCGATTAGGGTCGCACATTGACAGAATCCGATAGAAAATCCACCGTACGCAGTCCACTGAAATCTCCAGAGTGACACTATTCAATTTTTTCCTTGATTTAAAGCGATCTGTCAATAACATGATAAGGGCCGAGTGGAAGAATGTCGACAACGCTTTCTGTGTACACAAGGAACTGTAAACGATTCAATCTTGTACAGGTTGTCCACTTTGATAGGACCACACCCTCGTATTTTCTAGAGAATAATTTGTTTTTTTCACTTCATATAGTATGATCAAGGATACAACACTATCAGCTACCGTCACAACATGATGGTCATCAGCTGATGCAGAGACAAACAAAGCACTTGAGTATGGAGAGAAAATTGTGGTTGTTACCTTTAGTAATCATATTATTTGATAATAATACTCCTTTTTCATACAGGAAATCGGAAATTTTTACTAACAACTCAGCTTTATGTTTTGTAGTCTTTGACGATGAATATCGTTTTATTCTCGATCCCTCATAAACTTGGTTATATTTGGCATCAAAATGGTGAGTAAAACATTACTTTACATGAGCTTTACGATTCAAAATTGCTGTGTTTGAGGATGGGTACAAAAATATAGGATTTCATTGGAGTTATTGATCCATACACATTAAAATCATCAATGATCAAATGATCAATACAGTGCCAACCTGTTCTCGTTAAACTGTAACTGAAGCCGCATTTCATTGACTGCTAGAGTTCACATCTACTTGAAGAAGAAGTAGAGTATCAGGAAAACGTAATTTCACTTATATTTATTTCAACTAGAGGCTGTTCATTACCAAAGTTGTTTAAATGTGAGAAATTAAAGTTTTTTGAGCTTCAAAATACAACCAAACTGAAATGGACAGAAATTAAGTCCATAGTTTCAAACTACTTACAATGTCAATAGTGTAAATTTCTGCTATGATTTAGGTATTATCCTTTTTCAACCAATTATCAACTTTTACTACCCTCAAATTTGATCGTAGCGAAAGTAGAGAAAGCAGATATATTTTGTGTCAAAAAACAGATTTGTCAAATTCTACTTCTACCAGTCGAACATTTCTGCCTCCAATAAAACGCTCCATATGTTTTTGTGATGATGACAATGCGAAAAGTAGCGTTCAGTTATTATACGAGGCACACTCCAGCAAACCTTTACAAAAATCAAATGTTGTATAGATTTAAAGTTCTTCAATATAACTGCTGACTGATCAAGCGAAAACAAGAATAAGTGGTCTCTGAATTTCAGAATATTGCCGACGTCTTGTATATTCAGGATCATCTGATGGATGACCTCAAATCTTACTGTGGAGGTGGTCTCAAAGTAGGCTACCAATCTTTCCTCCCATCTGAAGTGGTGGCGTTACATTCAGACCACCATTTCAAACTTATCAACCTACTGTTGCAGCAGCACATAATTTGAACCACGGTCGCCATATCGTATTTAAACCAATTTCAAATAGGTGATGATATTCCTTTCATCTGTTTCAATATTTGTACCACCAATTGATCCAGTTGATGAAAATTGCCCAAAATAAATGGGAAGTTTATGTCTTTGATATAAATATAATAATGCCGCAAACCTATTATATTGTCCAAAATATTTGGTTTATGGACTGTATATGGGGCACTTTGTTTTTGGAAACAAAAAGCCTGCTTTCAATCTTATCATAATTGATTTCTGCAGTTTTTTTCTTTGTTATTAAAGAATCAATAATTCTATCAAGCAGATTCAAATAGAGCTCACCAGTTAGATTTTTGTTCAAGAATAAAATTCAAATGATAGTATCCTCAAGAATATCAGCCCAAACGTTCACTTTCTCTGGATACTGTGTATGACCTTCTCTAAAAAGTCGTGAATTTTCATCGCTTCAGTAGCTGCAATTTTGTTTGTCAACATGCCCGTTGGGAGAAAACGTACACACGTCGGTAAAGCAAATATTGCGCAAAATATTTTGGTTTGCATTCATAAAATCCGTCATTGTTTCACAAAATTTAATTGTTCTGACAAAACCGTTGTCATAAGCTGTTGAAGAATTTGCAATCTATGTTACTCTAGTGCATTCCTTACATTGATACATTCCTACCTGGCGTGCCAAATTGCGCAGCGATGTGAAGGGTTCTGCAGAAAGGTGCCTAAAATTTCTATTTGTGCTACTTCTTCCAAAACACGATGAATATTTCTGCTTTTGTTTGCAACGGAACCAGTTTCACTAAACTCATAACCGTCAGATAGTGACAGATTTTGGTGCACCATTTTCGCATACAAGCCTCGAATAGGGTTCAAAAGTCACTATCTGGCAGTCTATTAGCAAATAATTCCAGGACATAGTTGTGATATAAATTATTATTGAAATATCTTCCATGAAACAATGTTGCTGTTCTTTTCATATGATAATAATTTCAGTTTCTTGTAAAAGTGTAAACACCATATTCATTTAATGTCATAAACTTCACCTCACAAAACTGAGTTTACAATGAAGTAATTTCGGCAAAAAAATGGTCTCAAGAATGATAAACAGTTAAAACATCTGGGAAAAAATATTGACAGTTTTTTTTAATCGCAGTACCTAATTTACTAATGAGACAGTTCAAACTATTAAAGAAACCACCAGGGCTGGCTTCAGAGTTTTGTGAGCCCAGAAGAAAACGATAAAATATGCGCGTTGCCCTCTAAAAAAACCTGACCACCATACAAGTACTAATTAAGGTGAATTACAGTCTTTCTAATAATGATTTCACTCTCCGTATGAAACTCTCCTTTTCTGCGTATGCCTCGATAATATGCAGTTCCTAGCTTTCGAGCCGGTAATACCACTCTGTCATATGAACCACGTATCCAAACAACAATATTAAGTCAGTCTGACAGAATTCATGTCTATCAGGCATTATCTATAACTATTGGAGAATTCACGACAATGGAACTTTTTTAATTGTTGGTTTATGGAATTATGTCAATAAATACTACTCGTGCTCGCAATACTGACGATAATTCTGTCAGAAATTTTAAACTCGATCAAATCGCTTTGAGGTAACACCACTCGTCCTAAAAGACTCGTGGTGTTACCAAGCAATTTGATCTCGTTGATTTCTGACAGAATTACTATCGATAGTATTACGAGCATTCGTGGTATCACCACCGATAATTTTCAGGTGAATATTATGCTTCTTCATTATTTCGTAGGATATAAGGGAAAAAATACTCTTAAAATTCACCGTTCTGTATACAAACTACTCCAGCTTCATTAATTTTTGATACCGACAGTTTTCACCAAATTCCTCGCGAACTGCTTACAAGAAAGGTCAAGCTTGTGGTATTTTTGAATTGGTATTTGAACGACCTTCAAAATGAGGTATCAATCAACACCCCTCTTCATTTAAGACTTGAGGGATTGTGTCTGCCACCGCTAGTGGGTTGATGTAACAATTAATTTGGTGCCATGTTGATCACTGATAAAAAAGCCAGAATCTGGGGTGACGAACGGTCGAACTGTTTATCCAGTTTTAGGAGAATCGCACAAACTTCCGCCAAGTCGTTGCGGTCTAAACATTGTATCAGGGATATTCTCGGTGACAATGACACCACCGCCCGAAGTGCGTGCCGCAGCAAAGTGCGTGTGGGGTGCCATTAGGTGATTGGAAGGGTCTCGCGTCGAAGGCTTACATTTTTTTATCAGCCTCGAACACTCATCACATAGTTTGTGTTTGTTGCTGCTAGAATGGTAATCGTTGGAGTGTAGTCGATGTGTCCCAAGAAATACGATATCAGGTGGATCGTTTTGACGAAATGAGGTTTTGCCCGCGATAGCCATCTACAAGGTGTCGGGCTAAAATACAGGCGGAGTCGTCACGAATGGGGGTGATCGATATGGATTGGATTGGGGTGGGTGTAATGTTATCTCGACGGGTGATCTATTTTGTGCTTATTATTTATGTCAGGAGAGGTAACATAATAACGAAATCAATCAATCAATGAATTATTTACACAGGCGCGAAGAGAAAAAGGGTTATTTCGAAAGTAAAATAGATGATTGTAAGAAGAACGCTAAAAGAATGTGGCAAACATTACAAAATTTATTTATTTATTTATACTGAATACAAACAGATAAACCATTCACATGCATCCAGTGTAGTTATGTCAATAGTATATAGCTCTATCACTAAACTGAATAAGAAAAGTATATGTGTATATATCACAGGTCAGAAAGCATAAAAATTGATAATGTACAATAATACATAAAAGTTCTCAAATGATAACAATAAACAGTTGAGTAGCTGAAAAAACAATAACAATGAATACAGTAATAAAAGATAAATATGGGAATGCCTATAGTCTGAGTAGGGAAGTTAATTGAGTTTTATTTATATTAAATATGTCATTACTGATTGGAAAATATTTGTCAACTGCTAACAACAAACAAGTAGTGTTCAGTGATCGAAACTGTAAACATTTCTCTTGAAAATGCCAACTAATCGTGTTGGCGAAACGTCGAGATTTTCTCTAAATAAACGTCGGCCTAAACACCCGAAAAACCATAATTCATTTAACGATGGCCGCGACAGTCTTTCACAATTTGCTAACAAGCAATTTTTCGTCGGTGAGTTTATATTCAGAATTCTGAAAGAAGTTTTCCTACGCCGCAGTCTTATATCAGGCACGTCAATTTTAATTCATAGCAAGAGTGCTGGTACCGAAGAGGATAAACACCATATTTTTTTAAATGCATTTTGCGTATTCCATATCACACAGGCATATTCTAGTTTGAAACGAAGATATATGTCGGATGATGTTATGCAGGTTTTCCAATTGAAGCCCTATCCTGTACTTTGGTCGAGTTTGGGATTCAAATATTAAATAAAGTAAACACCACATCAAAGATAGAGTGATTTACAACAATTTATTGTAAGAAACGGATTGGTGGAAAAGACAGATTCAGTCAACAAAATACAGTGCGGTCCAAAGGTATGGAATAAATTCATTTTTAGCGTTATTATGTATTTTATGAAAAAATCCTGAAACAGGTCAATTTTTATTGGCAATTTGACAATTTACAGTATGAAAATATTACCCCCTTCTTGCACCCCCTCTGAATTATGAGCACCCCCTCAAAAATTTTAAATGAGAAGGGGGGTCGTGTGGCATCTTGTTCGAAAGGGATTTTCATTATCTGTTCAGCAATACTAAGTTTTTCATATTTGGTGCAACCATAACTGAGAAATTTTTTTATTAAAATTTAAAAATATTGACACTGTAAATTATGTATCCGTTGAAAAAACCTGAAACAGGTCGATTGCTATTCTCAATTTGACAATTTATACTTTCTTATCTGTCTTGCTAAAAAAGTCAGGAAAAAGTCGTTGAAGACACCAAAAAATTATTCACAAAACCCATAAATAATATAATGTCAATCTAGTAAACTACTGTTATTTTGATATTTGTGAGTTGCTGGCAGACGTCGGTGTATTGAAAAATATTTTTGTGTGTATTCGATTCATCTATGGCTCATTTATCCGAAACTCAAAGAATAGACATTTTAATTATGCTTGGATGCGGTAATAAAACACGAACTCAAACGGAAGTTTGTGAAATGTTCAATAATAAATACCCTGGTCAACACGTATCACAATCTACAGTTAGCAAAATAGAAACAAAATACCGTGAAACTGGACATGTAAAAACTCGTCAAAAACCAGGTCGAAATGCTGCATTGGATGAGGAGAAAAAGTTAGATGTACTGTTAGCGATTGAGGAAAATCCGCATATGACAAGTAGACAACTTGCCGCCGACAATGATGTAAGTAAATCATCGATATTGAGAGCTTTACATAAAGAAAAATACCATCCTTATGAAGTTCAGTTGGTTCAGGAGTTAAATGAGGATGACCCTGACAGAAGGCATCAATTCTGTGAACTGATGATGGATAGAATCGAAGCAGATTTGCAGTTCATAAACAAAATAGTGTTTTCTGATGAAGCTACTTTTTATTTAAATGGAACGGTTAATAGACAAAACTGTAGATATTGGAGCAGAGAAAATCCTCATTGGATGTGTGAGGCTCACACACAATATCCCAAAAAAGTGAACGTTTGGGCTGGTATCATTAAAAACAAAATTATTGGCCCCTATTTTTTTGAAGGCACAATTAATGGTGAGGTTTATCTAGGTTTTTTGATGAACTTTTTAGTGCCTACATTAAAAAGACTTTTTCCCGATGTTAATGATCCAAATGGAATAGATAGATCAATTTGGTATTAACAAGACGGAGCTCCACCGCATTACACACGTATTGTTCGAGATTATTTGACAGAAGTTTTTCCCAATAGGTGGATTGGCAGACGTGGAACGATTGAATGGCCGCCTAGATCCCCCGATTTGACTCCTCTCGATTACTTTTTATGGGGTTATTTAAAATCAAAAGTATATTTCAATAGACCAGACAATATTGCAGATTTAAAAACTAGGATATCGGAAGAAATTAACAACATAACCCCTGAGGTCCTACAAAATGTTCTACGAGAATTCCAAGATCGCCTTGCTTATTGTCAAGAAGTGAATGGTGGTCATTTTGAACATTTAATTTAACTGTAAAACAAATTGAAATATACTTCCTAAACATTATGTTACATTATTTCCTTCAGTCTATCAACATTTTACATATTCAGAATAAATTTTCTCAGTATTGCTGAACAGAGAATGAAAATCCCTTTTGAAAAAGGTGCAACACAACCCCCTTTCTCATTCAAATTTTTTGAGGGGGTACTCATAATTCAGAAGGGGTGCAAGAAGGGGGTGATATTTTCATACTATAAATTGTCAAATTGAGAATAGAAATCGACCTGTTTCAGGTTGTTTCAACGGATACATATCAATATCAATATTTTTAAATTTTAATAAAAAATTTTCTTCGTTATGGTTGCACCAAATATGAAAAACTTAGTATTGCTGAACAGATAATGAAAATCCCTTTCGAACAAGATGCCACACGACCCCCCTTCTCATTTAAAATTTTTGAGGGGGTGCTCATAATTCAGAGGGGGTGCAAGAAGGGGGTAATATTTTCATACTGTAAATTGTCAAATTGCCAATAAAAATTGACCTGTTTCAGGATTTTTTCATAAAATACATAATAACGCTAAAAATGAATTTATTCCATACCTTTGGACCGCACTGTATGTTTGGTAATAGAGGTGCAGGAACCTTCGCCATTTATTCGAATTTTAAACCTAATTCCTTCACCAAATTATAGAATCAAAATGTTACATTTCTCTTAACATTTGAAAAATGTCATTATTGTTCTTGTTTTCGGACAAATATCTGTCACGTTAGCTCTCTTCTTCTTTTGATGGGGAGATCTGAATATATAATTTTCCGTGATTGGCAGTCGTTCACCTGTTTTCGATACTTTACTTTTCAGATTTCTAGTCGTTGAAAATAGTCGTTCAAATGAATATTTTTCTTCAGATATAGCATTCATCTACATCAGTGAATAAACTATTTCAATCAATGAATCTCCCTCCGTAATTTGCGCGATTTCTAAAACTGTTCAACCAGTCGATATCACTCTAGTATCCCTAACGAGAACAAATCACCGCACTAGGTCACTCGCCTTCCTACCAGATGTAATCATCGACTCAATTCATCAGCTTCTGATTGATCTGCCACCTTAACATCTCCGGTATCAGAAGAGAGCCGCATGATTGATAGTAATCTAATCCTTTACCTAATCTGTTTTATTGGTTAGGATGTAACGGGATGCCATTTCTGTCGACTCATCCACTCGCAATCTGTCATGATTACGGAGAACGAGTTATATCTCGAAAAGAATGGCTAATTTCAACTGGAATTGGCTGAGATTTTAGGCAGGATCTTTGACGGTGAGATGAGAAAGGGGAGCTTTTGAAGTATCCTGGACAATCTGAGTTCGTGATTTGCCTTGGAGTGGATGGTTTTCAGTAAAGTAATGGATAGTGTCTGTAATTATTTGCAGAAGAAAAATGACGAAAGAATTTTTTTATCAAATGAAACCAACCGAGAATTGCATATCGAGTACATTTACTACGCCAGTAACTTTTTTCCATTTGTTTTCGGCAATTTTATACCCTCACTTTCAACTCTAGATGTTTGATTAAAAAAATTTTAGTTTAACCTGAACGACTACGACTGGCCCTAATTGCATCAAGGATTTCGTTGCAAGTCTCGGGAGAAATGGAGAAAGACTCGGGATTTTTGAGAGTTTTCCTATAAACTCGCCTCCCAGATTTTCAGATTTTTCCAAATCATCCGAGATTTTATTAGTTACCACACAAAAACAGACATTTAATTCAGAAGGAGATATATTGGACATCACCCTGTCAGCAATTATTCAGTCCTTTGGTAGACTATTAGTCGCCAGATATCTTTATTTTTGTTTCTTGACATGGGTACATAATTATCAATTTTCAGTTTTTTTTTCAGAATTCTTTAAATTTTCTGTAGGATTTGTATACCTGAAAGTTATCATAAGAATTATTCGAATCACTCACTATTTCCAAATGAAATGGTTCACTCTTTCCCCTTGAGTATTGATTGACAAAGTTGACAATTATCAATAATTAATGAGAGATCAAGTGGAAGGGATTTAATGAAAGAATTGACCTTCGCCAAAAAAATGGAAGAAATTTTTTTTAGTACTTTCATTTGAATGACTGTATTTTAAATTGTTTGTAGCACTTAAAAAAATATATAACGGTTGTTAGAAATTGTTAATAACAAATTGTTAAATTAACAAACAATGAAATTATTTATAAATATTTTTTTCATTTTGTTAATCGAAGAAGAAATGCTATGTATGATTTTAAAAGAAAAAATTAATCCTTAACTAATTATTTAAACAATTCAAAAATGAAAAAAAACGATTATAAACAATAAAAAATTAAATTTAAAACTTTTTTTTTTGTTTTTCAATCATTATTTTGCCAAACCAATAGAGTGAAGAAATATTTTTTTAGGAAAATATTAATCATGTCTATTTGTTTATGAAAAATTGTTTAATAAATGATGTGAAGATTTTTTTTCCTACGTTACTGAATGCCGTTAATAGATACAAAAACAGCAATAGCATAATATTTCGTGAAAAAATTATATTAACAACATTTCTTGGACTTTTTATTTTTTGTTAAATTTAAAATATCATTATAAACAAATTATGAACTTCATTTCAGTTTTATCGCGTGATCTTGTGGAGTATATGTTTAATGAGGGTTCCACGAAGCCAACAATTTTTATATACAGTGTGTCCCACTTTGAGCAGCCACACCCTCATATTTCGTTGAGCATGAAATAATTCGAAATTTTCTTTAACTCAAGTTGTAGTAGTCGGAAATACCTACTTTTATGTTTACGTAACCTTTGTATATCCATTTTCCACGGCTAACTACGACCAAATGAAAAGTGAAAAATTGGGAAAAACGTACTAGGCATTTTTTTTATCGCAAAAATAACACCAGATTCTGTTTCAGAACATCTTGAAACCCCCAAATCTCAATGCTTGAATCATTTGATTCCTTGGAAAAGTGATATTTGGCTATTTTTCAAAGTATTAATTAAATATTTTTGGGAATTCTGTGACAAGAGAAGACATTTTGGAAATTTTCCAAGCATTATTTATGGATTAGAGTTGATAATGATACCCTGGATATTCAAATGATTCAAGCATTGAGATTTTGAAGTTTTAAGGTGTTCTGAAACAGAATCTGGTGTTATTTTTGCGATAAAAAAATGCCTAGTATGTTTTTCCCAATTTTTCACTTTTCATTTGGTCGTAGTTAACCGTGGAAAATGGATATACAAAGGTTCCGTAAACATAAAGGTAGGTATTTCCGAGTACTACAACTTGAGTCAAAGATAATTTCGAATTATTTAAACTTTTATATAGTCATTTAAGATAACAAAGATTGGAAATATATTGCTGATTAACAATAGTATAACTTTTTGAAAATTTTACCTAAATTGATTTTTTCAACGGGGATTTATTCTTTCAAGTGTCTTGAATCTGTCGTTACGGCTGAGCGGATCTCATTTTTTGGCGCTGAATTAAAATTGTAAATGAAAGAGATAGAGTTCCAGCAGTCAAAGCATTTTTCTTGAAAATTTTCTCCTCTTTAAGAACCGTTTTTCAAACTTCCTTAAATGTTAATAAGTTTTGAGTTATTAACAGAAAACGAAATGCTATCGTTAGTTCATCTTAATTTCTTAATAACAATTGCAATTTTGTATGATTCCGAATCGAATGAGTCATCGTTCATATTTTTAGGAGCTTCATCAAGAATTAACACTGTTAATCAGACTAATTTATGGATATGAAGTCTGCTGGTTTGGGTCCTTTTTTTTCAGAATTCATAGGACACTTGATGTGACTTCCCCGTCTTGTATGAGAAGAGGAATCTATGATAGGATCGAAGTTTCTTGTTGATGGAAGGAAACGGGCCTTGATTTGAATTTTTGCGTTTGTGACGAAGCATTCTTCAAGATTAAAATAATAACCAGTAATAATGACTCCGGAAACGACAAAGCCACTTCTGTAGTCGAGCATCATTCCCAAACGCGGTAAACTCCCATCCAAATTCGCTTATCAACTGTCGTTACTCGGCAAGAAATGAAAGGAAGCGCGCCGTGCATCCTGGATCCTGCGACGGAAATTTCCTGCAAGAAATCGAGAAAATCTGTCGGAATCATTAAAACTCGAATAATTCTCGACTCTCATCCGAAGTGATTAGCGTCTGCAGGAAGATGAGCCGATGTGCGTCGCGACGGCTTGAGCGATTTCCTGCGAGTGTGCAACTTAACGACGCCTGTCGATCCATTACTTGATATGCACTCGCGTTCGACGGCCCTTCGGATTAATGGTTCTTCTTCTTCTCTCCGTGTTATGATTCGCCGTTATTTTCGTAGTGAGGGGTTTGGAATACTCATTCCAAGAAATCTTGTTTCCTAAACGCGTGCTTGATTCACCCTATATCCATGCAATTTTACATTTTATATCATACTTTTGTATTCTCATATTTTTTACATTTTTTCATTTTCACATACATATATATATATATATATATATATATATATATATAAATATATTTATATATATATATATATATATATATATATATATATCTGAATCTTTGTACTTACTAATTCATATATTTATATTCATGAGCTTTACATTTTTATATTTAAATGTTTCTATATATCATGGTTCTGTTTTAATAATTCACAAACTTTTCATTTTCATATTTTCACATTTCTACTCTTTTGCGCATTTTTACACTTTCAAACTTTTCACATTTCCTGAATTGAATGATGGTTTTTCGGGTTTTTAGGCCGACCTTATTTAGAGAAAATCTCGACGTTTCGCCAACACGAGTGGTTGGCATTTTCAAGGGGAATGGTTACAGCTTCGATCATTGAACACTACTTGTTACTCGTGTTGGCGAAACGTCGAGATTTTCTTTAAATAAACGTCGGCCTAAAAACCCGAAAAACCATCATTCATTTAACGATGGCCGCGAAAGCCTTTCACAATTTCCTAAATTTTTTGAACATATTTACGTTTTATAAATTATTACATATTTATATTTTCACATCTTCACATTTTAACATTTTTACATTTTTATATTTCTACATTTTTATATTTTTGTATATTCATGCATTCATGGTTTAATATTTCTATTTTTATATTTTTGATTCTTCATACTCACTCATTCATTTAGATTTTTCGAAAAGCTTTACATTTTTATATTCACTTGTTTTCATATTTCTATATATTTCGAAACTTTTTATAATTATAATCTTTACATTTTAATATTTTCACGTTTTGGTTGTGAATGAAGAATATACCACGAAACAGTGGACACTGCTTGTTTAGGGGCGTATTCATCAGGGGTTAATATGAAAACTATGCTAGATTAGGTCACTCAATGATATATCGAATAAATAATTTCGGAAATATAGATATGTACATTGATATAATGATAAATATTTCACGATGTAGAAGTTTCTATAACAGTGAAGTAAAAGAAAATTTAAATACTATAAGATTCTTATAAGACTAATGTAGGTTCTATTAATACTGGTTTTAAAAATAACTCATGTGAATATCTCGAAGAGAGAGGTATATTGAAAATATAACAATACAACGTGCAAATCACACAAAAGTGCGTAAAATTTAAAAAAACGTGGAGATAACAAAATGTAAGATGTGAAAATGTAAAAGTAAAAAAAAATGTAAGAGTGAAAAACTGTACACATGTAAAAATGAGTGTTAAAAACGATAGAATTCTTGATTGTTTAAAAGTAAAAAATGTGTTTGGAAATATATATATATATATATGATTTTGGAAAGTGAGAGTTTTTATTATAAATTGTAGAATGTACAGATGTACCTATGATAAGTATAAAGATGTAGAGTTTGAATGTTGAAAAGTTTGAAAGTATAACAAGGTAGAATTAGGAGAATTTCCTTCTATTTATTTTATGAATCAATGACTTCATGAGTTCTGCATTTGGCCAACATCCATATTGTGCCAAATTGAGTTATTTGGTCAAATATACTTGAAAATTTTCAATTTTCACGTAGAAAAATTGCCAAAGTCCTAGGGATTTCCATTGAGCAAAAATAATTCAATACTGAAGGCTGTGTACATTCCTGCGTACTAGAATGAGGGCCAAAATGCTTGACATTGGCCATTAGTGTAAGGTTGTGAAGTGAAATTTCATCAAGATGCCAATGTTCTCTTGAACGATGTATTTGTTTAATTATTTGTAAAATCATACAAAAGAATGTGTGTAAGAAATACTCAGACTCATGTTACGTTATACCGTTCTTCAAGACGAGCATGATTCTGTACTCAAAACCTTTGCACTCTTTTTTCTCGAAACAGCGAAATTGGACATCGGCCCTTTTTCTTCCAAGGTACAGAATTGTTTGCCTAGGATTTTCGAGTACAATTTTTTTTATTTGTGATTGGAATTTTTTCCTTTGTTTCTCGTTTTCAGACTCTCTGGTGATGCACTGAAAACCTTTGGTCCTAAATAACTATAAGTCCTCTGGTATATCGATTTGTGAGCGAAAGGGATTTGATAGAGGATTTTTTCTTATCAATTCTTGTTTATTTATAAACTGATTTGTTGCTAGGCTCAAGAAGTATATTTGCTTTATGTCCATCATTTTGGTTTCTCGATAAAGAAGTTTTATGGGATAACGTGTATTATTACTATCATTACCATTTCAACTTCATAAACTTCAAGAACTCGATTCCATATCAGGATAGCTGTACAGGGTGTTGCAGAATAATAGAAATATATATAGTTAGAGAAGTGGTTGGTAATTCCATAAGGCATGTTTCTGAACAATATTGTTCCAAGGTATGGTTCCAGATGGATAGAGCCTCTGCACATGGTACTGTACATATTCTGTACATCGTTTGCAACGCTAAACGTGAATGCAGAAGGTGATTTACTTGAATTGAAGAAGGATAGAGGCTGGAAATCTAGTAACGTTGTGGAGGGATATGTTGATGAATCAGTAAGCAGCAAAAACCAAATAAAAACCAAAATTCCACAATCCATATAAAATACAGCGCTATCTGATTACGGCGCATCTTCATCTGGAGTGATATAAGTTAACAGCATAACAGATGTGGCATCGTCTACCTCAATACATAAAAATCTTCATTTTAATATTCCTATAATTTTCGATAATTGCTCGAATGTAACAATTAACCAATATTTGAATAATAAGAAGTGATTTGAGAGATTATGTTATTTTTAATTCAAAATTGAATATTTGTTCATCGTTCTCTTTTAGCCTATTATTATGATATAAACGGGGTTGTAGGAGAGGTCGGCTGGTTAACTGTTCTCTCGCTTTGAAAAATGTTACTTTTGCCACCAGTAAAATAATATTCTTACTATTGTAGATTTTACACCCATTGCACTTACTCTCCGCTTTCTCCATATATAGAAGTTCTATGAGCATTTGGAAAAACTAGATCTCTTGATCGTGCATTGTGGTTATGCGATGGGCAATAATTGGAATATCCAGATCCATCCAGATTATGGTTGGAACATCCAATTGCTCAGCTAACTGAATTTTCCATTCCTGAGCAACGGAATAGTTAGAGAAACACAAGTCATCGTCTGGTGTTGCTTTCCATAAGTCTCCCTCTTAAAATTAGCCTCCGAAACAATATTTCAAAGATTCAATTCGTTCCCTAATAACGCACCCCAACTCAAACAATCATTAATCTTTGTTTGGCGCTCGTTCGCCCATCCTGATTGACGGCCGTGATCAAAAGCAACAACTGAGAGTGCATAAAAAAGACATCGGCTTGCCGAGTCTTTGCCGAAACTCTTTTTACGCATCCATCTTAATTACGGAATTCCGATGCTATCTGATACAAACATAATCCTCCGTGAATTTATAGAAGTTATCTTGACAAGTTTCCTAATGGAAATATTGATTTTTATTAGGGCAGAGAAATCGCTGGGAGGTCTGAAAAATGGTTCGCGTTTTCTTGATAAAGTGATTTTACCGCATTCTGCTGATTCTGATGTTAGCTTCTGGAATAAATGGAATTCCTTTATGGACTTTCGTACATTATTAATTCAGACTGAAGTAGTTGTTTGATGATGTCCATATAGGACGAAACTCCAGTAAAATGGTGTTACAAAAATAAATTTAACTTGTCATATTTTCAAAAGAAGGAATTCGGAGTGAACAGCCATACGTCAATTGAAAATTAAAAATTACGGAAAATAATGCATTAGACTCCTGATGATACTGATTTCTTGCCGAAATGGATGTCGAGTGGGGATTTGTCTGTTCGATTGAATCTTATTGATATGCATAAAGGTACATGTGTGCGATAAGAAGCAGCGCGACACCATGTTATTTTGGAACCCATAGACTGTTTTGAAAAATTAAAAATATTGAGATAGATCTCTACGAGCTAAAAGATATGGACAAATATGAATTATACCTATTTTCAAGGCCTACTATAAATGGTCCGCTGACTGGTCGGAATTTCAAGAACGATAACTAGGCCCTTCATTTTTTTAAATCCTAATTAATGTAGCCGATACTTGATGAAAATCCAAGTTAATATCTATAATGAAACTGAATAGAATGATTTTCATTAAGAAGGTTCACAAAACCACTACAATCGTTTCGCGGTACAACCGCTTCTCCAAGTGGGGAAGATCATCGTCTCCACTTGGAACTTTTGTAAACCTTTTTAGTTGAATTTAATTTCATTACACACGGAGAAAAATGTATGATGATATTTACAATAATTTCTGGTACTATACAGGGTGTTTCAAAAATACTCAGATGGTTGTAAAGAGAATTGAATTCTCTTTTCAACGATGCGACACTTGACCCCACATGCCATTTAAAAATTTTGAGTTGATGGGCTCCCCTGCGCCCCCTATCGTGCAATCACTATTTTTTTTATTTCAAAACGTAGTATTGGTGAAACCCTCGAAACGGTTTTTTTTTCATGTTTCTACGTCGAACCGTTCAAAAGTTAACAGTGGGGGCTATTAAAAGCCGCACTGTATAAGAAAACTTCATGATTCACAGCAACCTGTATCGAAACTGATTGTTAGCATAAGCAATATTAATTAAAACAGTATCCAATATTCCTATTATGAGTTCGATACCTCAAGAATTAATTAACATACCTCTCTGAATTAACTATTTAACCTCCGGATTATATAGATCAAGAATTTCAGTTGAGAAACTTCACATATTCCGCCCACCCTCAAGAGACTCGATCAACTCAATATCCATCTCCCCCTTCTAACTAGTCGGCAAACCGATTCTTCAGTAATTAAACGCAGAGCAAGTTCTCCCGCTCTTAAAAGGTGTATCTGCAGTCGGTCATTTGTTAATTTAATCACTTCTAATTGCAAGTTCTCCCGGGCGATCTGATCGCAACCGGTGTGGATTATCCCTCCTTTCTCTCTGTCTGCCATGGACCGATCCACCTAGGATATTTATCTTTGCTTTCGTAGCCTTTTCTAGGAAGCGATCTGAGTATTCTTGAACTTTATAATGGAATTAGAAAGAAATTATTGAATCGAGTATCAGAGAGACAGAGAGAGAGAGAGAAAGAGCAATATTCAAATATTACAGAAATATTGAATAGGTGTACCATGTCAGGCTATATGTTTCAGAGTCAGTGTGCTTTCATTACTGAAACCAGAATTTCATCAATGATGACAAGAACTGAAATTTGAAAAACCCCACAAAAAGGAAGTGGTTGAGGAGTACTGCGTTTCTTATATTGACTTTAAATGCACATAATTTATATATTTGATATGTTTTAGAATGAACAAAATAGGTATTTATGATACAAGTTCGTAAAGTAGGTTTTTTTTGTATGAGCGTGACGTTTGTTGAATGAGGCACAGCGAAGTTCAACAAACACGCGAGTACAAAAAAGACCTTTACGGAAGTGTTTAATACAAAGTTTTTTCTCCTACAGTTATTATATTGCCAAATTGTAGCAATTATATCATTAATATGAATGTTTAATGATATGAATTGTCGTCGTATTATCAAATAAAGAGTTCCGAGTTATATTTGAAGCAAAATACTGTATTTTTCGAAATTACATATATGTAGGAACAGTGTGTAAAAAATAACTTTACGCACAGGTGATTTTTTACGCAGAGGTGCGAAAATGTACCTATTACTTTACGCAATGTCAGCAGTGCGTAAAAGTAGTTTACACACTGTCGTAAAAGAATGTAGTTATAGGCAGTATTCTGACAAACTGATAGGGGTTTTAGAGAATCAAAGCTAGCGAGTTTGCCTCACGCACCTCTATCCGCTACAATTTATCAATATAATAACTGCCGTTGAATATACACTGGCATGCAAAATTAACCGGACAAACAAAATTTTGTTCAAATTCAATCTTAAATAACTTTTAAACCTTTTCATCAATTCCGATAATTTTTTTGCCAATTTGTAGGTACTTTCATTGTTATCATTCTCTACTATCGATTTTGCAGAAAGTTCTTAAAGATTTGTCGTTATACAGGTTATGATAAAAGGTGCACTTTACCCCAACATTTCTGAACACCCTGTGGAAAAATTTGACTACTGAATGATAGGTCTTCGTACAAGATTTTAAAGCCTGATCTTTCGTCAACAGTTCTTTTTTTGATTCATATCAATAACTGCATTCTTAAAGAAAAAACGCATTTTTAAAGAAAACCATGCGATTCGTAACCATAAAAAAATGGTAATTAATTGGTATCAAAATCGAGTGTTTCCTCCCCGGGCTTGAATAACAGCTCTCATCCTTTCTGGCATAGACTGAATTAAACCAGCAACTGCGTCTTGGGGTATTTGCTCCCACTCGTTTACCAGCGCCTGTTCCAACGCAACCACAGTTTGAAATTCTCCATAGTTCTGCCTAAGCCTTCGTCCTAAGTTGTCCCACATATGCTCTATGGGGTTGAGATCCGGACTCCTTGGCAGCCAGTCGAGTACTTGGATACCAACATCATTGAGGTATTGCCTAGTCATTCTGGCTATGTGCGGCCGAGCATTATCTTGCATTAGGAGAAAATTTTCTCCAATAAAGGGCATATAAGGGACTACATGTTGTTCCAAACACTCCCTGATGTATCTGTCAGCATTGAGGCTCCCTCCCCGTAGCGAAACAAGATCTGTGCGGGCTTCCAAGGAAATACCGCCCCATATCATCACTCCTCCACCACCAAATTGAACTCTAGGAGAGAAACAACATTGAGCATAGCGTTCTCCAGGCCTTCTCCACACTCTTTGACGACCATCAGGTGAATATCTCGTAAAACGAGACTCGTCTGTGTAAAGAACATTTCGCAAATCGTCCATATCCCAATCTGCATGAGTTCGAGAAAATTCCAAGCGCTGCCTTCGATGACCTGCATCCAATAGGGGACCTGTAGCAGGTACACAAGATGATAGGTTTTGTTCCTTCAACCTTCGCCGTACTGTGTCAGGTGAAACTACGGTACCATGAACATCTTCCAATCTTCGAGCCAAAGCTGTAGCAGGAATTGTTCTTTCTCGAAGAACTTGGAGTCTCAAAAACCGATCTTCAACTGCGTTTGTTGCTTTTCGTCTTCCCTGCCCAGGTCTTCTTAAGTACGAACCAGTTTCTCTGAATCTTTCTATCGCATCGGATACTGTACTGCGTGGAACAGCAAGTCTATCTGCGATATATTGAATGGCACGACTGTCATGTTGTAAAGCTACAGCTTGCGCTACTTGTTCCGGTCTCATTTTTTCAAAACTTTCTCGTTAGCGGTATACCTCCGAAACACAAATCACCTAGAGACACAACCACCTTAACATACACTATAAAGCAAATAAATCTGTGAATAATTGTTGACTACTGCTTAGCAAAAATCTTTTTGACAAGCCATAAAAAATGCTTAACTGAAACTTGTCATAACAAGCAAAGCCAACTTAAAAAAATCGCTTGTTTATGGTTACGAATCGCATGGTTTTCTTTAAAAATGCGTTTTTTCTTTAAGAATGCAGTTATTGATATGAATCAAAAAAAGAACTGTTGACGAAAGATCAGGCTTTAAAATCTCGTACGAAGACCTATCATTCAGTAGTCAAATTTTTCCACAGGGTGTTCAGAAATGTTGGGGTAGAGTGCACCTTTTATCATAACCTGTATAACGACAAATCTTTATAACTTTCTGCAAAATCGATAGTAGAGAATGATAACAATGAAAGTACCTACAACTTGGCAAAAAAATTATCGAAATTGATGGAAAGGTTAAAAAGTTATTTAAGATTGAATTTGAACAAAATTTTGTTCGTCCGGTTAATTTTGCATGCCAGTGTATTTTGTATTATACCATTTTCATAACGAGCTTTTCTGTACTCGCGTGTTTTATTAAACTCATAATTATTGCTATATTACTTATATATTCACATGAATACTAAGTGACAATATTCAGTAATTATCAACATTTTTTATTGCCTGAACCTTCTGGGTCCTTTAGATTTTCAAATACTGAGTCATTGTTGCTGTGATGTCCTGTCCTAGACTTCAAAAGGAAAAAAATTGCATTTTTTTCTGATTTTCTCGCAGCAGCATGTTTAAATAATTGTGTGTGTTCATTTATATAGTGTGTCTAATTTTTCATGGAAACGCCCCCGTAATTATAAAGTTAGGATGATGAAACTCTTAGGCCTGATGGAAATGCTAAAAATGCACCAGCTCCATGATATTGGCCTCAGTGATTTACACTGCCTGCCAATCGCGATGGAACAACCCATTTTTACGATAAATCATACTAGGGGGCAGAATAGGCTGGAAATAACTGCAGATTCGTGATCATGACCCCCAAATCACTACAGATGCACGTCTTTCCTAAGAAATTCAGTTCCAAAAATCCAAATTTGTCTCACTTTTCATGGAAACACCACCGTAACTTCCATAGTTTTTAGCGTGGAACTGTATATTCTTGATGATCAATTTTGCAAATATTATAAATCCACCACGATAATTACGGAATTTTCGGGGTTGTTTCCATGAAAAGTGATACACTTTGTGTAAAATGTCGATATCATGTTTCCAATTCATGCCTCTTTTTTTCTGGTCTTGGAATCAATTTTCCTTCCCACATGCCAATTCCCACCAAGGAAAAAATGGAAAATATTTCTTCAGATTTTTCTGCGAGTTTTATATACCATGATTAGCAGGAACTAGACTTATAGCTTCCTTTATAACTAACTTTTACATACAAAAATTTCAATTGCACTTAATTTCGATCACTAGAAAGTCACTCGGAAAAGGAAAAAAAATTAACGGCTGACCGGATAACGGGAACTCATTTTCGGGTTCGTAACGATATCGAATTCCTTTCTGCCGATGCCCTAAGCGAAAAAATGCATCAGTAACCAAGATTTTTTTTACAAGATCACGCCTTTATTTAAACCCTTTCAATAGATCAATGTTTTTATAATCTTAACGAATTTGAAAGGTATCTGTCACATATTTTATAGTAACATTCCTTCAAATTATTATTCTCTTAATTGTGATGCCGTGGCAAATATGACATTGTGTATGAAAAACATCTGTTGTTACCTTTGTAATTGTAAATGCTATACACTTTTTTGTATTTCTGTTTGTATACTCGTATGTGTGTATTTCTGTTTGTATACTCGTATGTGTGTACTTTTCTGACACGTCTTATCTATTGTAACTAATAGCGAAAGGACAATAAAGAATTGAATTGAATTGAATACGTCCAAATCTTATGGCTTTGGTTTTTCATTATTGAATAGTTATACGAGTTAACCAACCAACCATATGCAGAGTTAGTTAAATGTATCCGCTCATTTTTCTTAGTCAATATGAGAGTTATCGAAAAAAAATTTGTATGAAAGTTGAGGGTATTACACTTTGCACCTTTCTATGAATTCAAATTTTTTTTTTGATTTGCCATTGGTAGAAAAGTAATGTCATCAGGATTTTCTTCTCATTCCAGTAGTACTAATATAATTTTTACTCTCTTGATAGGTACAGTGTGTTTCTTATTTTTGGGCCCACCTCTGTAATTCAATTATCTATCGCTTGATTCGTTCAAAATTATTCTCCATCAAGGAACATAGCCAGTTGGATATTTCAAGCGATTTAGCAATTTGATTCCGACAGTGGCGTACGTGAGTTTTTATGAAAAACATTTTTTATGTGATACATCGACAGCTGTTTCACTCACGATGTTTGGGATAATTTTAAGTCTTAAAAACTGGAATTATTCCATTGATAAAATAATGATTTTTTTCTCAAACTGTCTGAATCTAATTGCAATATGGCTCAAAACATCTAACTGTCCATATTCCCCGATAAAATTTTTTTAAAACAAATTAAGCAATAGGTAGGTAAGTCAATTGCAGAGCTGGACACAAAAATACGAAACACACTGTACCTATCGAGAGAGTTGAAATAATATTAGTACTACTGAAATGAGAAACAAAGAGCTTTTTTGCGATACCAAATAAGACATATAGCTCCATTGAAAGAAAATGGCAATGACGTCACTTCTCCTCCAATGGCACATCTAAAACATATTTGAATTCACAGAAAGGTGATAGGAGTAAGATACCCTTCAACTTTTATCATTACTTTTTTTCGATCAACTGACAAAAATGGGCGGGTCCATACATTTGACTGACTCTCTATATATAATTGTTGTGAAAAATACCATAAACGATAGATTTAAAAAAGATTTGCAAACGGAAAATTAATCTTTCATATGCCTAGCACACGCCCGATCGCTGAATTTTTATTTTTTGAGCTCAACACTGACATTATTTTTAGTGGTTAAATCCCAAAATAGAGAAAATCAGTTAGCAAAATCTGTCATTATCTGAAGGTCTATATCGATGATCAGCTTTTGTCCCCTTCAGACCGGGCTAACACCCACGACCGCATCCTGACATATCCTTCCATATCGCGAAAAGGAAGACTTATAACATCCAATCCCGCGCAAGGTACATTGAACTAAAGCGCGGGCGGAGAGCTGTTTGTTAGATAACACGAGAACCTAGTCTATTTACGTGCAGATTGAGTTTGCTCGGCTGAGCGTCTGAATTTGTAATATCAAAGCGGCGCTTCCGTCGATCAAACGTTTTATGATTCCGGAAAGAACGTACGTTACAGGGTGACGGAATCGACGGCGACTATTGGGGAGGATCGTGACGTGAGAGCGAGACGTGAGGGCTTGGAGAATTGTTTGTTGGGAGGTGAGGGTGAGAAGCGTTATTCTCCAAACACACTTCATCCCTTGATGCTTGAGAGGGGCTTCATGAACTGTGGCTATAGTAGGGTGCTATAACCATTAGTTAATTTTTATTGCAATATGCGATAACTGTATATATAAAATGTGATGATAATTACATTTCTCTACGACTATTGTGTTCTACGTTCATTACATATTGATTTTCAATTGAAGAATAAAGATGATTCCAAGACACCGTGGATCCTAACTCATTATGTCTGTTTTCTTAATTTTAACTTTGATCTGTGTGACAAGTACCTAATATAAAAATGAATAGAGCGGATTTATCAATGAAGCTCCTGATGAAATCTTGCAACAAAGGTATGTCAAACAATTTTTACTTGAACATTCCACACTATCTCAGTTCTTGGTCAAAGTTTCTCTAGTAGGTATTTCATTCACAAATATTCGAGTGCCTGTTATAGCTCAGTTGGTAGAAGCGTGTACATGAAGTGAATGTATAACGATGTATAGGCGAAGTTCGAATCCCACTCTTGGAGTTTTTTTTAAATTATTTTCAATTAAGGCATTTATTCATTCATGAATGAACACCGATTATTCATGTATAATTTTTATTATCAAATAAATCTGAAATCCAAAATGAATGAATGAATGAAATATCCATTATTTTTATAAATAATATTTATATTTCATTAAAACTCTGACTATCGTATAGTCATAGAAAAAGTATAGTCTTCTACTCGCGTATAATAGCTATTATTTTCTCGGATAATTCCGAAACGAGCCGAAGGCGAGTTTCGGAATTTTTATCCTCGAGAATAATAGCTATCATTATACGGTTGTTGAAGAATGTGCTATTATTCACCATTTGACGTTATAATAAGTATATATGGCGTGTCAGTTGTAATAAATAATATCAATAGTATCTAATAATGAAATAAATGAATCATACACACTCGTTTATTTCTTTAAGACAGTTACAAACCACATAAAAGTCAATTGCCTACATGTTGAATACATACCTAGAATTGTATGAATCATCCTAATCCTCAGAATCGCGGACATCTGAGTTACACATGCTTCATCATCTCTTTTTGGTCTGAGGGACCTATGTCTGAGAAAGCCACTTCATTTCCCAGAATGTTTTCCAGCATGCTGATTGATTTGAGAAATTTCATGAGGATGATTGTATTGTTTCCGTGAAGACTTTTCTGTATATGTTTAGGTAGCCCGTGTTTTTTTATTTTCTTCATCCAGATGAGATGTGTTCCACCGAAAGATTCACCTACCTTTCAAAACTCTCATTTGCTGGTTTTCTCTTCTGTGAAGAGATGCTGGTGTGCTAGTTGAGTATGATTCAGTACTTTCACTTTGGAAAAACTTCCAACTTTGGTTTGCTACTACTGAATTCAACTATCCTAACATGTGCGGAAAGAATACCTTTCCCGCATGGAACTACGGGTACTCGAACGACGCGAAGCAGAGTTTGGGTAAGAAGTTGAGTACGGCAAAGTACATTTCTGTATGAGTTAAGGTTCCTAATTTATTTGAAACTTTAAATTTTTTTATTTATGTAATTTGGAACAGGAGTACCCAACTAATATATTTTCAATGCACTTGTCATTAGTAATATTTTGTAAATGAACAGTTCGACACATTGTGGAACTTTATTGTGGTAGCATATTTGTTGAAGTTAGTTGACTCTTTGAAGAAGACTGCTCAAACAGGGGCAACAGATTTTTTGAGGTAGATAAATGAGCAATTAAGGGCATCAAATCGCCTCTGATGTCACATCTAGGCGAGAGGCGGACGGTTCTGAAACGCATTAGAAAGACGATGAAGGTTTCAAATTGAGATATTTGTTTTTTCCGATTTTTGGAGTCTCCTGAGTATCCCTCTGCCGGTGTGGATTATCCCTCCTTTCTCTCTGTCTGCCATGGACCGATCCACCTAGGATATTTATCTTTGCTTTCGTAGCCTTTTCTAGGAAGCGATCTGAGTATTCTTGAACTTTATAATGGAATTAGAAAGAAATTATTGAATCGAGTATCAGAGAGACAGAGAGAGAGAGAGAAAGAGCAATATTCAAATATTACAGAAATATTGAATAGGTGTACCATGTCAGGCTATATGTTTCAGAGTCAGTGTGCTTTCATTACTGAAACCAGAATTTCATCAATGATGACAAGAACTGAAATTTGAAAAACCCCACAAAAAGGAAGTGGTTGAGGAGTACTGCGTTTCTTATATTGACTTTAAATGCACATAATTTATATATTTGATATGTTTTAGAATGAACAAAATAGGTATTTATGATACAAGTTCGTAAAGTAGGTTTTTTTTGTATGAGCGTGACGTTTGTTGAATGAGGCACAGCGAAGTTCAACAAACACGCGAGTACAAAAAAGACCTTTACGGAAGTGTTTAATACAAAGTTTTTTCTCCTACAGTTATTATATTGCCAAATTGTAGCAATTATATCATTAATATGAATGTTTAATGATATGAATTGTCGTCGTATTATCAAATAAAGAGTTCCGAGTTATATTTGAAGCAAAATACTGTATTTTTCGAAATTACATATATGTAGGAACAGTGTGTAAAAAATAACTTTACGCACAGGTGATTTTTTACGCAGAGGTGCGAAAATGTACCTATTACTTTACGCAATGTCAGCAGTGCGTAAAAGTAGTTTACACACTGTCGTAAAAGAATGTAGTTATAGGCAGTATTCTGACAAACTGATAGGGGTTTTAGAGAATCAAAGCTAGCGAGTTTGCCTCACGCACCTCTATCCGCTACAATTTATCAATATAATAACTGCCGTTGAATATACACTGGCATGCAAAATTAACCGGACAAACAAAATTTTGTTCAAATTCAATCTTAAATAACTTTTAAACCTTTTCATCAATTCCGATAATTTTTTTGCCAATTTGTAGGTACTTTCATTGTTATCATTCTCTACTATCGATTTTGCAGAAAGTTCTTAAAGATTTGTCGTTATACAGGTTATGATAAAAGGTGCACTTTACCCCAACATTTCTGAACACCCTGTGGAAAAATTTGACTACTGAATGATAGGTCTTCGTACAAGATTTTAAAGCCTGATCTTTCGTCAACAGTTCTTTTTTTGATTCATATCAATAACTGCATTCTTAAAGAAAAAACGCATTTTTAAAGAAAACCATGCGATTCGTAACCATAAAAAAATGGTAATTAATTGGTATCAAAATCGAGTGTTTCCTCCCCGGGCTTGAATAACAGCTCTCATCCTTTCTGGCATAGACTGAATTAAACCAGCAACTGCGTCTTGGGGTATTTGCTCCCACTCGTTTACCAGCGCCTGTTCCAACGCAACCACAGTTTGAAATTCTCCATAGTTCTGCCTAAGCCTTCGTCCTAAGTTGTCCCACATATGCTCTATGGGGTTGAGATCCGGACTCCTTGGCAGCCAGTCGAGTACTTGGATACCAACATCATTGAGGTATTGCCTAGTCATTCTGGCTATGTGCGGCCGAGCATTATCTTGCATTAGGAGAAAATTTTCTCCAATAAAGGGCATATAAGGGACTACATGTTGTTCCAAACACTCCCTGATGTATCTGTCAGCATTGAGGCTCCCTCCCCGTAGCGAAACAAGATCTGTGCGGGCTTCCAAGGAAATACCGCCCCATATCATCACTCCTCCACCACCAAATTGAACTCTAGGAGAGAAACAACATTGAGCATAGCGTTCTCCAGGCCTTCTCCACACTCTTTGACGACCATCAGGTGAATATCTCGTAAAACGAGACTCGTCTGTGTAAAGAACATTTCGCAAATCGTCCATATCCCAATCTGCATGAGTTCGAGAAAATTCCAAGCGCTGCCTTCGATGACCTGCATCCAATAGGGGACCTGTAGCAGGTACACAAGATGATAGGTTTTGTTCCTTCAACCTTCGCCGTACTGTGTCAGGTGAAACTACGGTACCATGAACATCTTCCAATCTTCGAGCCAAAGCTGTAGCAGGAATTGTTCTTTCTCGAAGAACTTGGAGTCTCAAAAACCGATCTTCAACTGCGTTTGTTGCTTTTCGTCTTCCCTGCCCAGGTCTTCTTAAGTACGAACCAGTTTCTCTGAATCTTTCTATCGCATCGGATACTGTACTGCGTGGAACAGCAAGTCTATCTGCGATATATTGAATGGCACGACTGTCATGTTGTAAAGCTACAGCTTGCGCTACTTGTTCCGGTCTCATTTTTTCAAAACTTTCTCGTTAGCGGTATACCTCCGAAACACAAATCACCTAGAGACACAACCACCTTAACATACACTATAAAGCAAATAAATCTGTGAATAATTGTTGACTACTGCTTAGCAAAAATCTTTTTGACAAGCCATAAAAAATGCTTAACTGAAACTTGTCATAACAAGCAAAGCCAACTTAAAAAAATCGCTTGTTTATGGTTACGAATCGCATGGTTTTCTTTAAAAATGCGTTTTTTCTTTAAGAATGCAGTTATTGATATGAATCAAAAAAAGAACTGTTGACGAAAGATCAGGCTTTAAAATCTCGTACGAAGACCTATCATTCAGTAGTCAAATTTTTCCACAGGGTGTTCAGAAATGTTGGGGTAGAGTGCACCTTTTATCATAACCTGTATAACGACAAATCTTTATAACTTTCTGCAAAATCGATAGTAGAGAATGATAACAATGAAAGTACCTACAACTTGGCAAAAAAATTATCGAAATTGATGGAAAGGTTAAAAAGTTATTTAAGATTGAATTTGAACAAAATTTTGTTCGTCCGGTTAATTTTGCATGCCAGTGTATTTTGTATTATACCATTTTCATAACGAGCTTTTCTGTACTCGCGTGTTTTATTAAACTCATAATTATTGCTATATTACTTATATATTCACATGAATACTAAGTGACAATATTCAGTAATTATCAACATTTTTTATTGCCTGAACCTTCTGGGTCCTTTAGATTTTCAAATACTGAGTCATTGTTGCTGTGATGTCCTGTCCTAGACTTCAAAAGGAAAAAAATTGCATTTTTTTCTGATTTTCTCGCAGCAGCATGTTTAAATAATTGTGTGTGTTCATTTATATAGTGTGTCTAATTTTTCATGGAAACGCCCCCGTAATTATAAAGTTAGGATGATGAAACTCTTAGGCCTGATGGAAATGCTAAAAATGCACCAGCTCCATGATATTGGCCTCAGTGATTTACACTGCCTGCCAATCGCGATGGAACAACCCATTTTTACGATAAATCATACTAGGGGGCAGAATAGGCTGGAAATAACTGCAGATTCGTGATCATGACCCCCAAATCACTACAGATGCACGTCTTTCCTAAGAAATTCAGTTCCAAAAATCCAAATTTGTCTCACTTTTCATGGAAACACCACCGTAACTTCCATAGTTTTTAGCGTGGAACTGTATATTCTTGATGATCAATTTTGCAAATATTATAAATCCACCACGATAATTACGGAATTTTCGGGGTTGTTTCCATGAAAAGTGATACACTTTGTGTAAAATGTCGATATCATGTTTCCAATTCATGCCTCTTTTTTTCTGGTCTTGGAATCAATTTTCCTTCCCACATGCCAATTCCCACCAAGGAAAAAATGGAAAATATTTCTTCAGATTTTTCTGCGAGTTTTATATACCATGATTAGCAGGAACTAGACTTATAGCTTCCTTTATAACTAACTTTTACATACAAAAATTTCAATTGCACTTAATTTCGATCACTAGAAAGTCACTCGGAAAAGGAAAAAAAATTAACGGCTGACCGGATAACGGGAACTCATTTTCGGGTTCGTAACGATATCGAATTCCTTTCTGCCGATGCCCTAAGCGAAAAAATGCATCAGTAACCAAGATTTTTTTTACAAGATCACGCCTTTATTTAAACCCTTTCAATAGATCAATGTTTTTATAATCTTAACGAATTTGAAAGGTATCTGTCACATATTTTATAGTAACATTCCTTCAAATTATTATTCTCTTAATTGTGATGCCGTGGCAAATATGACATTGTGTATGAAAAACATCTGTTGTTACCTTTGTAATTGTAAATGCTATACACTTTTTTGTATTTCTGTTTGTATACTCGTATGTGTGTATTTCTGTTTGTATACTCGTATGTGTGTACTTTTCTGACACGTCTTATCTATTGTAACTAATAGCGAAAGGACAATAAAGAATTGAATTGAATTGAATACGTCCAAATCTTATGGCTTTGGTTTTTCATTATTGAATAGTTATACGAGTTAACCAACCAACCATATGCAGAGTTAGTTAAATGTATCCGCTCATTTTTCTTAGTCAATATGAGAGTTATCGAAAAAAAATTTGTATGAAAGTTGAGGGTATTACACTTTGCACCTTTCTATGAATTCAAATTTTTTTTTTGATTTGCCATTGGTAGAAAAGTAATGTCATCAGGATTTTCTTCTCATTCCAGTAGTACTAATATAATTTTTACTCTCTTGATAGGTACAGTGTGTTTCTTATTTTTGGGCCCACCTCTGTAATTTCTATCGCTTGATTCGTTCAAAATTATTCTCCATCAAGGAACATAGCCAGTTGGATATTTCAAGCGATTTAGCAATTTGATTCCGACAGTGGCGTACGTGAGTTTTTATGAAAAACATTTTTTATGTGATACATCGACAGCTGTTTCACTCACGATGTTTGGGATAATTTTAAGTCTTAAAAACTGGAATTATTCCATTGATAAAATAATGATTTTTTTCTCAAACTGTCTGAATCTAATTGCAATATGGCTCAAAACATCTAACTGTCCATATTCCCCGATAAAAATTTTTTAAAACAAATTAAGCAATAGGTAGGTAAGTCAATTGCAGAGCTGGACACAAAAATACGAAACACACTGTACCTATCGAGAGAGTTGAAATAATATTAGTACTACTGAAATGAGAAACAAAGAGCTTTTTTGCGATACCAAATAAGACATATAGCTCCATTGAAAGAAAATGGCAATGACGTCACTTCTCCTCCAATGGCACATCTAAAACATATTTGAATTCACAGAAAGGTGATAGGAGTAAGATACCCTTCAACTTTTATCATTACTTTTTTTCGATCAACTGACAAAAATGGGCGGGTCCATACATTTGACTGACTCTCTATATATAATTGTTGTGAAAAATACCATAAACGATAGATTTAAAAAAGATTTGCAAACGGAAAATTAATCTTTCATATGCCTAGCACACGCCCGATCGCTGAATTTTTATTTTTTGAGCTCAACACTGACATTATTTTTAGTGGTTAAATCCCAAAATAGAGAAAATCAGTTAGCAAAATCTGTCATTATCTGAAGGTCTATATCGATGATCAGCTTTTGTCCCCTTCAGACCGGGCTAACACCCACGACCGCATCCTGACATATCCTTCCATATCGCGAAAAGGAAGACTTATAACATCCAATCCCGCGCAAGGTACATTGAACTAAAGCGCGGGCGGAGAGCTGTTTGTTAGATAACACGAGAACCTAGTCTATTTACGTGCAGATTGAGTTTGCTCGGCTGAGCGTCTGAATTTGTAATATCAAAGCGGCGCTTCCGTCGATCAAACGTTTTATGATTCCGGAAAGAACGTACGTTACAGGGTGACGGAATCGACGGCGACTATTGGGGAGGATCGTGACGTGAGAGCGAGACGTGAGGGCTTGGAGAATTGTTTGTTGGGAGGTGAGGGTGAGAAGCGTTATTCTCCAAACACACTTCATCCCTTGATGCTTGAGAGGGGCTTCATGAACTGTGGCTATAGTAGGGTGCTATAACCATTAGTTAATTTTTATTGCAATATGCGATAACTGTATATATAAAATGTGATGATAATTACATTTCTCTACGACTATTGTGTTCTACGTTCATTACATATTGATTTTCAATTGAAGAATAAAGATGATTCCAAGACACCGTGGATCCTAACTCATTATGTCTGTTTTCTTAATTTTAACTTTGATCTGTGTGACAAGTACCTAATATAAAAATGAATAGAGCGGATTTATCAATGAAGCTCCTGATGAAATCTTGCAACAAAGGTATGTCAAACAATTTTTACTTGAACATTCCACACTATCTCAGTTCTTGGTCAAAGTTTCTCTAGTAGGTATTTCATTCACAAATATTCGAGTGCCTGTTATAGCTCAGTTGGTAGAAGCGTGTACATGAAGTGAATGTATAACGATGTATAGGTGAAGTTCGAATCCCACTCTTGGAGTTTTTTTTAAATTATTTTCAATTAAGGCATTTATTCATTCATGAATGAACACCGATTATTCATGTATAATTTTTATTATCAAATAAATCTGAAATCCAAAATGAATGAATGAATGAAATATCCATTATTTTTATAAATAATATTTATATTTCATTAAAACTCTGACTATCGTATAGTCGTAGAAAAAGTATAGTCTTCTACTCGCGTATAATAGCTATTATTTTCTCGGATAATTCCGAAACGAGCCGAAGGCGAGTTTCGGAATTTTTATCCTCGAGAATAATAGCTATCATTATACGGTTGTTGAAGAATGTGCTATTATTCACCATTTGACGTTATAATAAGTATATATGGCGTGTCAGTTGTAATAAATAATATCAATAGTATCTAATAATGAAATAAATGAATCATACACACTCGTTTATTTCTTTAAGACAGTTACAAACCACATAAAAGTCAATTGCCTACATGTTGAATACATACCTAGAATTGTATGAATCATCCTAATCCTCAGAATCGCGGACATCTGAGTTACACATGCTTCATCATCTCTTTTTGGTCTGAGGGACCTATGTCTGAGAAAGCCACTTCATTTCCCAGAATGTTTTCCAGCATGCTGATTGATTTGAGAAATTTCATGAGGATGATTGTATTGTTTCCGTGAAGACTTTTCTGTATATGTTTAGGTAGCCCGTGTTTTTTTATTTTCTTCATCCAGATGAGATGTGTTCCACCGAAAGATTCACCTACCTTTCAAAACTCTCATTTGCTGGTTTTCTCTTCTGTGAAGAGATGCTGGTGTGCTAGTTGAGTATGATTCAGTACTTTCACTTTGGAAAAACTTCCAACTTTGGTTTGCTACTACTGAATTCAACTATCCTAACATGTGCGGAAAGAATACCTTTCCCGCATGGAACTACGGGTACTCGAACGACGCGAAGCAGAGTTTGGGTAAGAAGTTGAGTACGGCAAAGTACATTTCTGTATGAGTTAAGGTTCCTAATTTATTTGAAACTTTAAATTTTTTTATTTATGTAATTTGGAACAGGAGTACCCAACTAATATATTTTCAATGCACTTGTCATTAGTAATATTTTGTAAATGAACAGTTCGACACATTGTGGAACTTTATTGTGGTAGCATATTTGTTGAAGTTAGTTGACTCTTTGAAGAAGACTGCTCAAACAGGGGCAACAGATTTTTTGAGGTAGATAAATGAGCAATTAAGGGCATCAAATCGCCTCTGATGTCACATCTAGGCGAGAGGCGGACGGTTCTGAAACGCATTAGAAAGACGATGAAGGTTTCAAATTGAGATATTTGTTTTTTCCGATTTTTGGAGTCTCCTGAGTATCCCTCTGCAGCTGAAGTCGATTTCCATTTCCCTAGAGGTTTGTTATTTGTTATACATATAATTTTGAAGGTACACTGCGATTCCAAAGGGTATTTTTCCTATGGTATCGATTCCCACACATTGCACAGTGAAGTTTATATTTCTGGAATATAAAAATCGACGGTGAGGAGTCTGTTTTGGACGTAAATATGCCTACTTTCAGTTTACGTTCATGAAGTAACCTTTATTCGCTTCATCGGATATTACGGAGGATCTAGAAAAAAATATTTTTATTTAAAATTACTGTGTTTTGTTTGTTGTCTACGTTGTCAATGGTGAGTTTTGTCCGCTCTCCTCGTCTACAGGCATCAGTTAATCCAAAAACTGCTACCAACTTGATCATGCGGTATTTTTATCAGGTTCTTCAAATTTTTCCTAATTTTTACAAGAAATGGTGCGAATTGATGGATAATTTTGAACAAACATTCCTACTTCTGCAGTAAACGAGCTGAAACATCGACATGCTGTAATCAACTACTTATTATTTGCGACAAAATTATGTTATTGTTATTCCCGCCCTGGTGTGTAAAATTTTTCACGCACTAGTTTGGGAATTTTTTTCCAGCACTAGTACGGGAGAATAATATTTCCCAAACTGATTCGCATTTTTTTTCTGCTAAAACTCATGATTCAATATAACAAAAATACGCATTTGGCTATACTTTCGTCAACCAATCTATCTCTGTCTTTGGTGCAAAGACTGATTTACTTGTTAAGTTTATATCATACCAATTTACTTTGATTTGATGGATTTCTCAAATAGAAACTTAGAGTGATTCCGGAAGTGAACCGAAGTATTTCAGATTCGCTAAGTTTTCCTAGTTCAATGCCTCCTCGTTTGGATTCGAGTATTACGAAACCAGATTGGTTTCCTGAGAAATTGTAGGTGTTACCGGCAACCACACGTGTACAATGACCGTGTCATTAGCATCCTCTCTAGGTAATCAGGTTTCGATCCATTTGACGTCCCCAAGGACCGAATAATCCATGAAAAGATAAACGGGGGAAATCCAAAGTGCACCAAGATCCACCAATGAGATATCTTTGGAAGTGAAATAAATTCATGTCTTGTATAACCGATTCATCCCGTTTAATGATTCATAATTAAATACACGTTCAAGTGGTATTAGCGAGGAACCAACTTATTTTTGGTCAATTGTTTTCCTACCCCTCTGCTCTTACTTATTTGGTCCTTCTAATTTGAATAAGTTCAAGAGAATTAATGAAAATTTGAACTTGATGAATCAGATCTATTTTCTAAAGTTTCTCGAAAGCTGTAGAAAACGATAAAAGAATACACTGGAGTTTCATCTAATCCACATTCGCTATTTCAATCAGATATCAGCTTATAATTGATCATTATCAAACACTTGTTGGATTCAGAAGCATGTCAGTAAAAGGAAAATTTTTCCAAGATTATTAATATTCTTTCAGTTGATGGAAATAAAGACGATGCAGATAACTACGTTTATTTATTTCTTGATTATATTGAAATAATATGATGAATGATCAATGAACGAGTAACTTGGGTGTCACTTCGACGACCTCTTCCTTCTTTTCCTCCGTCTCCTCCTCTCCATCACTTGCCTCCTCAGGTTGCATTTCTGATAAATGACTTCACAGTTAGCATTACCCAGGCCTAGCAGAGATGCTTTCAATGTATCCAGCATGGAAGTAGATGCAGAAACTGTCTTCACCAATCTTCCCGATAACCAACTCATACCCAGACTACAGAAAAACGATTAGTTCAATATCAGGAAGAAATATGTTGAAGATGGAGATAGTTATAACTTATTTTTTCGTTCAATCGTCTTATTATATACTAGATAATTGCAAATAAATATATGTTTTAAAATCAACGGCAAATGAATTCAGTTAAGAATGTTGCTATGGAAATAATATCTCCAGATACATAATACTTTGAAAGTTCTTAACATTTTGCAAATATGTTTGATTCTGATATTTTGGTATCTGGAACTTCAAAAAAAATAACTTGACGTCAAAACCATGTCAATAGCCATTACTCAGAATTAATAGATGTGGCTGCTTTTACTTCTAGAGTAATTACTAGTGATAATAGAAACTATAAAATCAATTTAAAAATGAATGCTGGATTCAATAGGAAATCAATGTCTTTTAGAAAAATGTCAAATTTTGAAGTTACGTTGGCTTGGAGTAGCAGTCGCAAAATAGAATTTTGCGCACTGTGTTGAGAAAGCAAAATTCTTGCTTAGCGTGCACTGAATATCATTCATTTTCAATAAAAGTTTGATAAAAGCGTAACGTGGAAGATATGAAAACGAGTCAATTGAATCAAAATGATATTGTGTCGAACCATCACAACTCACTTAAATTTCCAAGGGAAAGATCAATAAATTTCACAGTTTCAAAACTCTTAAATCCAGTATTCTAGATGACTAGCAACAATCGTTGTAATTCAAATCCATTACCTCCAAACTGGCATGAAGATCTTTGTCCTGCTATCCAAACTCCTCGACCATTTGTTGTTCTCGCACAAACTCTTCCTCAAACATTCTCCATCATCAGTATTTGCCACCAACGCACTCTCGATAGAAATCAGGACTTTTCTAGCCAGTTCATTCAAAGCTTGTGTGTTAGGAATGTTGATTGTTGGAATATCCCTCCTATTCCTATACTTGAACGTTCCTCTTCCACCGGCAGTACCACCACCAGTACCAGTACCTCCAGTAGGAGCATCACCCCCATTCCCAGTACCGGTACCACCAGTAGCGCCACCTGTCGCTGTTCCCCCAGTTCCAGTTCCAGTACCAGTATTTCCTCCTATGAACCGAGTTCCGGTATCGATAAGGCCTCCCAAATTTCACCCATTACCAAAACAAAATTCTCCACCACCATTGATATTACCTGTTCCATCACCGTTGCCATCACCGTCAGCTCCCCCATTCCCTGTTCCCGTTGGAGCGGTACCTCCTGTACCACCGTTTCCAGTTGCATCTCCACCCGTCCCTGTTCCAGTGGAACCACCGCCTGTACCCGTGGTACCACCACCCGTGCTTGTGGTGCCACCACCTGTGCTCGTATTGCCATCTCCTGTGCCACCTCCAGTACCGGTGGTACCACCACCCGTGCTGGTCGTGCCACCACCCGTGCTGGTAGTACCATCTCCAGTACCGGTGGTACCACCACCCGTGCCGGTTGCGCCACCACCCCCTGTACCTGTCATGCCTCCCCCACCAGTATTTGTCATACCTCCTGTTGCTGTAGCAGTGGGGCTCATACTCATTGCCATAGCACTTGCTGTAGTGGTGGTGGTGTTAGTCTGAAAACAGAGGAATTGAAGGTAGTTTTTCACTCTAGATTGTGATTTGATATAATCATATTTAGCATAAGTTCAATGACTCTAGTGTGTCAATAGTGTCTTCAAGTTTTCTTGTGAGTGGAGATGCTCGTATTCTCTCTTATGAGCAGGAGGGTTCTTTTATCTCATCATTATCATTGTTGAATATTTTAATGTATCCTTGTCATTGAATCTTGATATTTTTTCTTTCAGAAATTTTACCTAACAATTCAGTACGTTTGGGTTTTGTTATAGTATACTTACCACTGATGCTATGCACATGATCACATGGATGATGAACATTTTGAAAGCTAGGAAAGCTAGTGCAGTTAATGCTATCTCGAATAAGTCGGCAAGATCCTTCTCTTTGGTGTAGTAGTTATGTTCGTGGTAGGCCTGGTTTTTTGGAGGGGAACTATAAATCACATGTTCAGGGTGTCGAATATGGGGCTCCTCATAAGATATGTGTCCTGAAAAAAAATATAAGAGAAAATGTGGATGGTTTTTATAGAAAAATAGCCAGACGTATTCATATTCAAAATGAGTATAATCCTGATGTTATGTTCTATCTGCGTCCAATGCGAAATCTCTTCTCATGTCTGAGAGGATCTGAGACCGATCTGATTTCCTTTCAGTACTTTTGGTAGCAAAGCGTTAAAATAGCCATATAAAACTTACACTGCAATATTTTCTGATGATAAATCGTTGAGGAGTGTTTCTCACCTTCAACTGGTTCATGGATAGCATATCCTCCTCCATATCCACTGTGTCCTCCTCCATAGCCTCCACCCCCTCCACTATGTCCTCCACTATGAACCCCACCCCCACCTCCATATACACCTCCTCCTCCCCCATTGTGTCCTCCACTGTGGAAATCTTGACCACCGCTAGAATGGTGATAAGGATATCCACCAAGATCTCCACCTGTTAGGACAAACACTTGTAGATTTTTCAAAAATATTGGTTTGGTTTGGGGATAAACACACTCATTTTCCTTTCGCCATAATAAATTCTTAATATAAACGGCGCCATCTAACGACTCAAACTTGTAATACTCCGCACACCATATAGATATTGACTTTTGGATGTTGTTATAGCAGAGTAAATAATATGAATATGAATCGGGAAGAAATATCACAAAAAAAAGAAATATTGATGTTAGCGGCTAAATTTTATTTATATTATCACATGTTACATTTATTTGAAGTTCTTCTTCTTTCTCACCTGCGGCGGAATAATAAATTTCCTCTCCACCTTGACCTCTGTGTCTCAGAGCTGTTTGTAATTCATCTTTGGTATTGGTTGTTGGGGTATTGTATTCTTCCTCGAAATCTTCATCCTTGTTTTCATCCTGATCGTTGTCTACTCTGTTTTCTGCTTGGTCGTAGTGGCGATAAATGTCTTCTAAAGTTGTACTTCTGTAAATCAACAGCGATATAGAGAATGTACTGAAAAGACTATTCGAAATAAGAATAAACTTAATTGAGAAAGTATATTGTAATTATCTATAATTATTCGTTTCATTATTGAAAGAATTAGGTGAAGTAAGATTGCACTATATGGAATAAGTTGAAAAGCATCAGTAACATTGCTGAAAAATCTTATTTGAAAAATTGTGTTGAATCTCCTCAATTTAACATCAGAAATCCAGAAAAAGATTCATGTTTTTTCTGTGTAGATACCATTCACAAATTATTACATTGAAAATTTCATATATTTATAATATGTGAAAGAATGAAAAGAAATAACAATAATTAATATTGTCATTTCCAGAGTAATCATTTCTACGGCCTCATTCAAATAAAACCTTGATGTTGACAAGACAGTTCGAATTCCAGTTGTAAAAACTGTCACAAACTAATTTCTGAGCAATTTCATATTATGTTCCTCATTTTTTTTGTATTTTGAATATGTTATTATTTTTTCTATTCAATTACTAGTGTACTCTACTACTATCTAATTCACAGCTAGATTATTACTATATATGATAGATAATGATTATGGAACTACCTAATGAAAAAGCAATGGAAATATTTCAATAAACTCACTTTGATAACCAATCCTTGTATCCCATGGACCCCTCGTCATCAATCAAATCCTTCTTTACGTTGAGCTCTATTTTAGATTTGATTGTGGGGTCACCAATGCCTGGAGTCACGTGACCCATTCGTCTCTTTACCCTCGGAACGGACATATTGGCCACTATCTCTTCTGCCAAAAAACCCCTGCATAAATACTGATTCATCTTCAACCTAGAAACAATCGGATTCCTAATTACAGCATTTAAATTTTGTTCCTGAAAGAATGCATTTTTGAAAAATCCAAATTTCGTAATTTTTAACGAGATTCTGACCTTACTGTTAATTGGTGATCTGAAAATAGTTCAATTCTCAATCCTAATAATACTCAAATTTTGAGATTTTTTTACAGGCAGAAGTATTAGAAATGACGGAATATTAGTTTAGTAATGGGTATACATATTTATCTCAGGATACTGGGAACTGTTTTGGTTGTCATACCGGTCTGAAAAGCTCATTTTGGGTATCTGAAAATGTATTGGTGTTTTATAAATTTTGTCTAGGACGCAAATAAGCTAATATTTTATTTAAATTTTAACGTGACTTGTGTTGTGTATCGTTTGTTTCTGTTTTTATCGTCGAAACGTCTGTTGCACTTGATTCAGACTCAATACTGATATTGTCTTAGGATATACATATAGATATCACACAAGATATTCTTTCAATTTGCCCTGTAGATGTCAAAATGATTTGACGAAACTTTGGCTTTAAAGAAATAGAATATTCTTTAATTTGAGACCTCAAATCCCCGAAAATCAAAATCAGTCATTTTTGATATTATTGAGAGTAAAGATATTGGTCAGCAATTCTTCATCAGTTTTGAAGGTAGGTATTACTAGTACTTCTTTTTATCACAGAGGTAAAAATGCAGTCTTTACATTGGTTCACCAGTTTTGTGAGAGGGATTAAAGTTACATGTTTAGGCCTTTGATAACTTCAACACATTCAACTTAAAATTTTCTGTACGCTCAATGACACTTTGTTTTATGCCTGTGTTATCCCTTATGATATCAATAAAAAATTGAAAAAGTTGTATTTATTCTCAATTCACTTTCAATTTAGAATACTACATGCTTTCTATTAATATTTCGACAATTTTATATACCATGCTGTAAAGTATTTTCCACGGAAATGAATGATATAATCTTATCATGTTAATCAGCCATATTTTCAATGATATTACCTATGGAAGTTCATAGTTTCCATGGCTTTCCCAAATGTCCCATCAGCTACCATCACATCCATTTTAGACCCTTGCATAGTCTGGTTGATATTCCCAAGTGCACTTTCAGGATTTTCCAGCATTAGTAACGATCCAGGCATGAGATTTTCCGATAAAATGTCGTCCATATCGATTATATGGCTCATATAGTCACTTCTTCCGAACTTTGCCACAATTGCCAACACAATCACTATTCTCATAATCATTTTCGAATACCATTTACGAATTGAAACTATTTGGTACTTCTCCGTGTGTCGCGAATATGGTACTGCATTCTTCGTGAGAGTACTGGTGACAAACTGGCGTAAAATTTCGTCTTCCGGTTATGATACCGGAGCGTAAAATAGAATAGCATAACCCATCATTATCAAAACAAACGGCTTTATTTTCGATTCCGTTAAAATGAGAAAGATATGAGAAATTGTAATTGCCCCACGGTCTGATTGAGGTTATGTTGCGTGCCGCAGAAAGACACACAGTGATGGATTAACACGTATGTTATGATCACAAATTAGGTAATGTTACAAAACCATAGCGAGACTCCATTTTCCACATAACCTACTGAACTAGATCAAATTGTATATTGAAGGGCGTTCTAAGGCGGTTCAGTGTTCCGGGGTACGATAAGTCTTTCATGAAATATAACTGGGAGTTCCGCAGGGTTCGGTAGTGGGGCCGTTATTATTTCTTATGAATAGAATAGAATAGAATAGAATTTTTTATTGGTGTTTTTGAATATTTCTTTCATTACACAAGTCAGCAAGTTTGGAACATGTCCTTGGGTAAAAATATCTAATTATAAATATATAGGAACATAACAAATAAAAGCAACGTGTTGTATATATAAAAAGTTACACAATAAATTATGATGTAAAAATAAAAATAAAATGGATGTTTTTCATAAATATATCATGGTGATGGTATTTATATTAATACTTATTTCATTCGGTTAAATCACTTGACAAAAATTCATCCACCGAGTAAAAGCTGTGTTTCAGTAGGAGCTGTTTGACAGCTAGTTTAAATTTATATGAGCTGAGCTTTTTTATTGATTCGGGTATCTTATTGTATATATTCAAATTAATTGTATTTTTTAATGATGTACTCAGACGAAATCTAGGATTGATGAGCTGATCGTTATTTCTGGTAGAATAGCTGTGTAAATCTTTGTGTCTGTTATAGCAATGGATGTGGTTATGTATCTCAATCAAACAATAATAAACATATAGTGCAGGAAGTGTCAATATTTCCAATTCTCTGAATAACGGTCTACAGGATTCTCTGTAGGCAGTTTTGGCGATTACCCTGACTGCTTTCTTTTGCTGTATGAAGGCTCGATTTGCGTGGCTAGAGTTACCCCATAAAATTATGCCATAACTCAGATGAGAGTGAAAAAGTGAAAAGTACGTCATTCTTAGTACGTTTGCGTTAACAGTGTTCCGCAATTGCCTAAGAATGAAGATTTGGGTTGACAACTTCCTACATAGAATGTCAATGTGTTCAGCCCATTTAAGTTTGCTATCTAGGGTGATGCCCAACAGTTTAACTGGGACGTCTGTTGAAAGGAGCGTGTTGGAAGAAAATATTATAGATTGCGTTTTGGTCTCATTTTGAACGAGGTTGTTGGGGGTGAGCCACTCACTGATTCTGTTAGATGCGTCAACATTCATCTGATTGAGCTCTGTTGTATTCGAAGCGGAATTGTAAAAAGTTATGTCGTCTGCGAACAAGACACACTGGGTTGGTTTTATGTGATAAAATATATCGTTAATGAATATTATGAACAGAAGTGGCCCAAGAACTGATCCTTGGGGCACTCCCGAAGATAGAGATTTACACATCGACGTAGTGTTATTGTGTAATACATATTGAGTTCTTCCCGATATATATGAGTCGAAGAATGAATAGGCTGACCCTCTTACACCATAGAGTTCCAGCTTATCAAGTAACCCTCGATGTGGAACACAGTCGAAGGCTTTGCTGAGGTCACATAGCGTCACTGCAGTTTGTTTACCACTTTCAAAGTCCTATGTCAGTCACCAGTTTACGAACAGCTTGAATTGTGGAGCGGTTTTTTCGGAATCCAAATTGTTGATCGTTTATGTAATTGTTACTGTCAAAATACGATGCTAATCTTGTTTTAATGATAATTTCAAAAGTCTTGCCTATAACTGGAATTATTGAGATTGGTCGATGATTCTCTGGTAGATCAATGTTACCTTTTTTGAAGATCGGTATTAATTTGCTTTTTTTGAAAACATCAGGAAAAACCCCCTTGCAAATGCATAAATTGAATAAATGTGTGAGTGGTTCAGCAATAATATCTTTTATGTTTTTTATGATAGGACTGTTCAAATTGTGGAAGTCATAGCAGCTGGTGTTTTTCAAAGAGTCAATCGCATCAAGGACCTCATCTTTGCAAACAGGAAAAAGGAAGAAAGAATTTTTATTACTTGGTAATGTTTTCAAGAAAGAATTTGCATCTTTATCAGTAGCCGTCAGACTTTCCGATATTATGTCTTCAAATGACTTGCCAGAATATATGGATGTTTGTCGATGATACCACCATGACAGTATCTAATAAAAATGAATTAAATATGATCTCGAAAGCGAATTCAGTAACACTTATTTTTTCTTTCTGGAGCGAAAATTATCGCTGTGTTGAACTTAAATTACTCAGTGTATATGAGTTTTTACAACAGAAAATATCATTCAGCAGATGAGACATGCTGAGGTAATGCAATACATATAGGTACTAATATTTAATTTTTAGGCACGATGCTTAAACTAAAGGGATTATCAGTTGTCTGTTTCGAATAAAATGCAGGATTTTAGTGTCAATCGTTTTGTTTTCTAGATATGTACCACAGATGTTCCACTATTTTGGAATGATCTGTGGTTCATATGTGGACACTGACTTTTCCAAAAACTATGACAGGAAATTATAAATGTCTTGCTCAGACACGTTCTTCATTGAACCCAATATATCAAACTAATAAAAATGATGAATAGGCTTAAAAAAATGTATCATATATTATGTTAAAATAAGTGATAATTACAGAAAAATTTATGTTCGTTGAAGTGAGAATTAATTGAAAAAACAAACTTGGAGAAATGGATTCTTTGAACTAAGACGAAGCCAATATTTATTTCTCTGATATTTTCAGGATTCCTGATTGAAAATTTTATAAAAACAGTAGGTTATTTTGGAACCCATTGACCGATTTCCAAAAATGAAAATCTCAGGATATAGTACCCGGCAACCTCTATTCAAAGGTGTGAACAAATATGAAATATTTTCATTATCGAGGCTTACTACGGTCTGCTAAATGGATCGTAATTTCGAGAGAGACAATTACGCATTTTTTTTGAAAAAAAACATATATAACAAGTTTTAGCGGAATATCCAATATAGGGTGCTAGTTATGCAGTGACAAAATTTCCAAATTCATGCCTTTTTTTATTGAAACTGGATGAAAGTCTGAGATATTAACAGAAAAGCTGAAGTAGGCATTCAACTAAGAAACATATCGAATATTCAGATACGTAGTTCCATCATAATAACCTGTATAGAGAATTGTTACTAGTTCAACTGGAAATCAGAAGTTTAAAAAGCGTCATCCATATCATTCAGTATATTATGATATTTCTGAGGCATGGCAAGCGGTCACCAGACTACCTTTGATTACTTTAACCATATAATAAATAGTATATTATATAACAAGGGACTAAAGTGAATGTTTTAATCCTGTACGTGATATTTATAGTCTGAGGGCTCGTAGAGCCCGAGGGCCAATAATCACGTAAGGGATAAAACATCTCTTTACTCCTGAGGCATATACGCTATTTTGCACTTCCCAGTATTATAACTTTCAAGATTGATACAATCAATAATTTTGATGAGTTATATAAACACAGTACTTGGATTACTCAGTAGGCGTTATAGCAACAGTGTCAAGAATATTTTTCAATTCAGTGACATTCCAATTAATGCTGACAAATAATCGCCCATTTAGTTTCATCAATTGTAATAATGTTAGTATCACTTACAATGTTAATTCAATCAATAACAATTTATAATGGAATATTTCCTAGTTATTAATTGTGTAGCTGCAATAAAGTTTGATTTTTACTGTATGTCCCTAGGGATTTGAAATGCAACTTTATCTACCTAGGGACTGAAAGATACATTTTAGTCCCTGTTATACGGGACTAAAGTTGGCACTTCAGTCCCGGAAGTGCAGAAACAAATCAATACAATCATAATTATTATGAAATGGAGGAATCCAGCAATAGAAGCTTATTTTAAACCGAGCCTCAAAAAAAAAGAAAAGTATAAAAGGAAAAGAAAGTGATTACCCATATTTTAACATGAATTGAAAATATTCATGTAATATTAATTTGTTGAACTTCTCTTCTCCTGTATTATATCATTCCCTTGATGAAAAAATATTGTGATCATTCACAATTCCTGTGCGTTCTAGATATATCATGAGCTAGATGTTGATCTCTTTTCAGTTCTTGGATTTCAACTGGGAAGTCTATAGAGAGTATGTTTATGTGAACCGCAACTACCTACTATTCCGACAGATATGAAAGATCACACACTGAACATCTCCCCAAAATAGGGTGCGTCTCTGTCGTAGAATCGTGCCCCACATCGCGTATATAATATTTCTCCTCATATATATTTCAGAACATTCAATTCGTTTTCCGTCATGTGAGACAGGCCCTTAAAATTAATGTCAAAGGAGTGAAAAGCAGCGTGGTTTGGTTTCGTTCCCTTTTCAAACTCGAGGAAATGCCTGACGGTCGGGTTAGTCAAGCACACACCGAAATTTAGCTACTTAAAATTCGTATAAAGGAGGTTTTCCTACATCAAACACACGTCAAAGTATAATGGTGATGAATTTTCTAAGGAAAGCCTACGCGACGTATCATTTTCTTTTCGATTGTTAGTCGAGTTCACTGCGTGCGTGTGTGTGTGTGTGTTTTGTTAACACACATATTCTTCCACAAAGGAAACTTGACTATGGAAAATTGAAATTTCTCTTGTGATATTTGAAGCGCAGAGATGGATTTGGGGAAAAGACTGCTTTGAAAATGCTTCCAGGGATACGAAATGGGATCCTAGTTATCAAATTGGAAAGGTTGATGTTCAAATTAATTCTCCGATAATTTCGAAATGTATCAATCAGATGTACTCATAATAAATTCTTATTTTCCGCGAATTATTCAGTACTTTTTCCATACAGAATGATACTAATAATTATTCACATGAGAGTAACATGTTTGATTATACGGTTCAATACAATAATACAAAATGGAGCTGAAAACAATTTCGAAAAGTTCTAGTTCAGCCCCAAGATAAGGTTATATTCATTCACAAAATGTTCATTTGTTTGTAATAAAAACTTCTCTGCTGCGGAAGAGATGGGTCATACAAATGCAGCTAATAGACTTCCTCTGATTTTTCTCTCGAAAAGTAGTAATTTTATTTGCTTGAGTGATGGTTTGACTTCATTCTACATTTGGTAAACATTATAATATATGAGAAGCTTCTTAGAAATATGGTGGTTCCTTAGGATGGAAGAGCAATGCTCTCTTTGTCGTAAATTCTGATTATGAATATCTGTCCTATATGTTATTTTATTGTAAAGATATGGATATTGATATTTTGCATTTTCAGCCCCTTTCAATATTTGCGATATTATATCGCATTTTCATATAACTTAGATAAAGTAGAGACACGATTCCTGCACTTTTTCCACTCGATTCATGTCACCAGACAGGAAACATAGCAAATATTGAAGTGGCTAGAACCAATGTATCGCTGAACATTCTTTTGATTGGAGTCGAAGCAAATGTCTGTGAGGATGAAGTAGTTTTAAGGAGCAGCATGCTCTTATAAAAATCATTACTTTGCTTTTTGAAACGAATATCTGTGGCCAGATACAAGCCCAAATTATTAACATTTTCAACAAACTGTAAGTCTTCGCCTTGAATTTTTATTTTCCTGATAATTTTTAATGGTGTCAATACATCGAATGTATTGATAATCAGTATTTACATGGTCGACCTTATGCTGCTTGCTTTTCCCAAAAATCATAACGTTTGACTACTTAGCATTGATTTTTAGTGAATGCAGGGTAGACACACCTACTAGTCAATCCAAATCTACGATGATTGCTTGTTGTTTCAACAACCAATCATCAGGACTTAATGAGTGATAAAACTGTGTGTCATCAGCATATAGGATCTACAAGTTTTTATACTTCATGAAAAATCATTGGTGTATATGCTTAATAACAACGGACCAAAAATAGAACCCTGAGGAACGCCAAAAGTCGCTTTTTCTCTCGCTGACTGCCCGATAGGAATGGATTCATTTTGTCATCCATTCTGTGAATACCATAGCAGTCGATGCAAGACACCAAAGAAAAAAAATTAATCATGAATTCAATAGCAGTGACCAACAAACCTACGGAATGAAGAATGGATAGCTGGACCTGGTGGTTTATAATATCAAACGCCTTGAAGTAATCTGAAAGTATCAGCAACTGATACCCGATCCAAACCCAGATTGTTCAGGTGGTTATATCGAATATTGTTCAAGGTGAAGTCTTATCTGTGTAGGGAAAACACTTTTACATAATCTCAACCTCATTCAGAAGAAATTGCTGAAAATTATTTTTAATAAAGACTGAACCTACCCAACAGATGCCTTGTACAATGAGACAGAAATACTTGATCCTAGGCAATTGTACTTCTTCCACTGTAGTACATATCAACACGTATTAAAATCCACTCTGGAAACCAATAATCACTTCTATGACACCCGCAAAAAAAATTGTACTTACACTCCATACTACCAAAACAAATACCTGAAAGTCTATCACCTACTTGGGTCCGAAACTATACTCAATGATTCCAAAAGAAATTCAAAATCTATTAAACTCGCTCAACTACAAAAAAAAAACTAAAGAACCATATCCAATCGCTTTTGCGATATGACATTCATAATTTTATTGATCACCCGTACATGAGCTAATATTGTTGTGCTGAAAAATCTAGACACCATTGCAATCCTAATTGCCATCAGAAGAAGAATTTTTACTTTCCTTTTCGCGGACCATTACTATTAATTATATGCACCAATAACTAGTATCTCAGAAAAATTACTGCCCCACTCTAGTGCTCATTTATTACTAATTAGAAATGTATTCGCCTTTCACACACAGTTGAAGCGACATGTTTCAATCACTTTGTCTGCCAACCAAAAGATCAAACCCTAGCGCCTGCAGAAATTTTTCTGATGGCCCTTGAAATTGCTACAAATCGCACGTAAGAAGGAAAGACCTCGTTTAACCACAAGTTTCGACTTCTGAGGGCTGCCGTTTGTAAGAGGACGACAACTGGTTAACGGAAAAAACAATTTTAACAAACAATTTTAACGAACAAGTTTTTTAACACAAGAGTCGCTAATTTCTCTTGAAATGGTAATAATTCATTTTAGTAAATTCTGTAAATTTCATTTATCTGTAACGTAATATATTGTATAACTGTATCATGCAAAAAATTAAAATTATTAGCATTAACATCATGCTGTATGTGTGTATCAATATAATTGTTTTCCACAGATTTAATTTTGTGGTTAATTATTCGCATTGTTTTATTCCCATTTTATTATTATTATTATGAATACCATAAACATTAAAATTGTTATTATTTTTATCTTCTCCGTACAAGTATTCTACTTTTTGGAGCTCGTTCATTGTAGATTATTTTTTTATTTCATACTTCCCAAATCTATCTAAATATAAACTATTTTTTTATTCATTTTTTTATGGTTCATAATTTTTTCAGTTATTTTAGACATACATGTTAATATACTTACTGGCCGGAGATCGTTGTAACTCAATACAACCCTTTCCAGCTATCAGGAGACACATTTTCTAGTGAACAAGGGTTCACAATATTTGTCAAAATAGGTAATATAGTCGGAAAACAAAGTATTTTTATTTTTGAATGGATTAAGTCAAGACCTCAAGCTATTTTGAATTGAAACAATTCCTCATCGTGACATTTTTTGTTATAATTATAACAATTAAATAGATTTCGGTCATTGGTTCTGAGTTACTCAATGAAGGTTGTAGAAAGTGTTGGTTGATTTTGGATGAATCATCATTAAACATCTTTTGTTGTAAATATTCTAATTCTGTAATCTTTCCCTGCGACAATTTTTGTTTCTAACGAGAATTTCCAAATAGCTTTTTTTTTTCATTCCGCACAGCAATGTTCACTCGATTCGTAAGCTGTTTATAATAGTTCCAATTATTTATGTTTTTTGGTATCTACGACATGCCTGTTTCCAATTTTAAACATCAATTCAAAGTTATCTGTTATCGAAGGGAGTTTTTGACTTTCTTGGTATGTTATGTGACTTCCAGAAAACAGTAATAATTAGTTCTTTATGAAAGACTGCCTTGAGGACGTCTGATGCTGGATGTATTCCTCATTCCAGAGTAACAATTCGTTACGCTTCATCTCCAGTTCATTCCACATACGAGAATATCACGACGCGATATGAATTACGACGTATATAAATTGGAGAGCGCAGAACTACGGCGAACATTGTAGGATTTCATTACTCCAGATACGTATGCTCGTATATGAAAAACACCCCGACGATGTATGCGATATGCCAGCCAGCTCCGTGCCGGGAAAACTTATGAAAAGTCTTTTTTACGGCTTCATCACATGTGCGCACTCTTGATGGAACCGTTTGGATGCATTTCCACGAACCGCGAAGGTACTGATGAAGTCCTTTGTACGACGATTGCGACTCGGCAGCGTTTCCACTGCTGACGATTACTTTTTATGTGGCCGACGTAAAAATTATCGGGATCAGTCGGTGGGCTTAGACTTGAGAGAGCTTCGAAGAGAGATCGATATTGAAAATCGTTCGTAAATGAGTTAGAATCAAGTGGATTAGAATTTGAACCATACAGGTATTAATTGGAAGTTTGATTTTGTGGAGGAAATTCGTTTCGTGACATGGTCTTTTTGGGATATCAACCTTCCTCTGGTTATTCTTCGTTGTTCGAGAGTTGTAATAATAATAATAATATTTATTCAGCTCTGAGATCGTTACATTACCACAAAAAAGTTTGTAAACATAGGACCTATTAGCATTGTCAAAAGAACAAATGTAAAACATAAAATACATATAAAATACATATAAAAAGTGTACATAATGGTATTTATATTGGGATACCAACACGAGTTATTCATAGTTTTGAAAAAAATTCATCGTATGTGTAAAAGGCTTTTGTGGACAGATATATGCATAAAGTTTGTTATTAAATGTAGTTTCATTTTTATCGTTTCCGCATATCTTTGTGTATCTGTTGAAGCAATCAATTCCCTTGTATATGTGGGAGTTCTGACCAACTGATAATCTTGAGAAAGTCTGGAGAAGTGCAAATCGATTTCTTGTATCGTGTTTACGAAAATTGTAGTTAGTTGAGAGTTTGGTTTGTTTTTTAGTATAAATAATAAGCTGGTATATATATAAGGATGGAAGTGTGAGTATATTCTATTTAATAAAATAATCTTTGCAGTTTGTTGACTGGGATATTCCAGCCATGCATCTAATTATTTTTTTGTGCACAAAAAGCATGTTGAATGTGGGCTGAGCATCCCCAGAAGATAAGTCCATATGACAGAACCGACTCAGTGAGGCTAAAATAGGTAATGTTTAGTACATCAAAGCTTACTGTTTTCTTGATTTGTCTCATTAAAAAGCATATGCTGTTTAGTTTGGTAGATACTTGGTCAACATGATTTTCCCAGGTTAATTTACTATCAATGACGAGTCCTAAAAATGGTTTGGTTCATTGATTGATGGTTTAGTCTGATTGGATAGCTAAAGTCGGTTTTTATGGTTTTTGGTAAAAATGTTATGATCGAGTGGGTACAAATTCCACTAATATCTGAAACAACATATACTGTCGTGAATGGCAGAAAAGCCCTTTGTACGCCTTTACTGCATTGAGACATTCACTTTTGATATTTATTAATTCGATTACGATATCACATGGCTGGCATTGAAATTGGCAAAGTCGCAAAAAAAACAAAGAAATATACCTTTTGAAGGAAATAAGGACAATGGATTCAGCAGATCATAGGAACTATTTTCGCATGAGGAACGTGTCATTTGATAATCTGTCATTATGAGTCAAATCATCAATTGAAAGGAAGGATACAAATATGAGAAACCGTATACCAGAAGATGAGAGGTTAGCTCTTGGTAACACTGAAATATTCGTGCGAAATGACCTTACACGATTAGTAATATTGTCAATATCTCCCATGTTTTGGGCGTAACTGAGCTATGGCCAAAATATCGAAGTATTGATGGCTGCATTTCAAAATATCCGGAAATACTGAAATATTTTCTTGAATATTGATGACATATTGATAATATGTAAGGTCCATATGACAGTTCTGTTTTGAAAGAAAAGCAGCTGCTATAAACGCTGTCACTAATTCCTGTTCATTTATTGCACATATCTCAGCTCCATGTTACATCTTCGGGTCTTGGTCTGTATAATTGAGTCTTTTTGATCTCGATGAGTACCAAGTATTTGGAAAACTTCCAGGTATAGCGTATGATAGTTGCTTAAAGCTGATTTATGTTATAATTTAATGAAAATTTGGCTATTATTCGAAAGGATAGGAATACTTTAAGAGGCTGTTGAGAATCTACAGTGTCACCGATTTTTTTCATTCCGTTATTGCAAATTAAGATATTATGAAAAAATTGGGACAAACTATCAATCAACTCTGAAGTTACGAATACATCTGATAAATTACTCGCTGATGTCTTCCTCTCAGTTTATGTGTATCAATGACTCCTGAGATATCCACGAATCCTTCATCAGAATTTTACGAAGTGTCGAAATAATCTGTTGGCCCATCGACTATTCTTTTCATGTGGCCAACATAAAAATTATCAATCTCGCACTGGAACAGAGGAGCACCCGCTATCGGTAACATAAAGCAGAAAAGTTCGCCGCTATTGCGGTTTTATTTCGAGCCACGGACTTGACGGATTATGGTCGGATAGTCAAGGTTTATTTTTGTATTAAAACTTTTATATTTTTATAGCCAATTTTCACTTTATTATGAGGAATGGGTTGGGCTGCACGAAGTGTCAGGGCTTCTTCGGAGTAATCGTTTCTGCAAACGAAAAATTAAGTGCCGCAGAAAGGACGAGGAAAATATTTATGAGACAGTAAAAAATAACGTGGAATGAGAAGTGTAATGTGGAAAGGATGGAACAAGAATTTTATTTCTGTTTCGGTTTGGCTCGAATTTTGTGCTGACTTTTTTACGTCTCCGAATATTTCATTGCGTGAATTTTCGTACGTTATATCACAAGACCTATAAATTCAATCGATAAAACTATCAAAATATTTTGAGCATGATTTTCGCGAAGCGGTCGATGGGTTTTATTTTGACATTATTGTGCATGAAATTATTTATCAGAAAGCACAATCATGCATAAAATATTTTGATAGTTTTATCCATTAAAATTTATAGGTCGTGTGATATACGACAAGATAATTTCTTGAATGAGGTAGATTAAAATCAATAACAAAGAATTTTATTGATAATGAACACCAACAATTTCTTTATTGAAAAATATTTTTGTTTAAGCTTTAAATTCGAGACGTTTCAGAATCAAATGCTTCGTTGATGATGTTTGTTTATATACTACTTTGGTTCCGCATCTCAACAATGCATCGAAGAAGCCTTTGCTGCGAATTTTGCATGTAAACATTTCAAATTCTGACGTATTTTCGTTGCCTTATGTCAAAATATTTGTCTAGAAATCCTATCTAAAATGGAGTTTTCACTTATGAAAATCAAAATTAGGTCATTCATACGATTAAGAAATTATTGTATTTTTTTAAACTGTTGCCAAGAATTGTAAGAATCTCTGAAAAATGACACAATGAAAACCAATGTGGAAGATGAAAATTTAATCGCGATTAAACAGCTCTTGTGAAATAATCACTTATTTAAACAAAATATATTCGAAAAATGGTGGTGTCTGATTGGTCCATTTCATCATGAATGAAATAATCTATGAAAATGTATATTCTATTGTTCATTTACAACATGCACTTGCAGTAGTATACTTCTGCTTATGGAGTATATTAGGCTTATTGGCTGGTATTTTCGAATTCTGTTTTTAGTCCCCTATTATACAATGAGAAGCAATTTGAATAGATACAAAAACGACTGTTAAAGGTCAATACAATCAAATAACTTTCAATAATTGTCAAACACAAAACATTTTGAGTAGTAGGCAAAATAATACTGACAATACCTAGACTAATTAATAGACTTGTCAATTGATCCATAAGGAGTAAAATTTCAATTTATTGTTTCCAAATGGAAAAATAATGTTATTATATTACTTATGGAAAAATTGAAAGACAGGAACTCTCTCAGATGTCACACTGAAATTAAAGTTTTGCATTACTTTTTCATCACTTCATTAACGAACAAAGAAGACATGAACGTAAAAATCATTCTTGATGAGAGTGTTCTTTTGTCTTACCTTTTTTGACAATGTTTTTCCAGATCAGCAGCAGTATGATTATCTTACGCCATTTTGAAATAGTGGTTTCAATGAACTCCCAAAATTCTTTTAAAAACAAAATATCTTTAATCAACTTTTTTGATGGAAAATTAGACATTTCTTTAATTCAAATTTGCCAAAAACACATAAAATGCAAATTTAGCTTTGAAAAAATACCGCTGCTTTCAGGAAAAATAGAAATTTTCACCAAACTTCATCAAAGTCTACTAATTTTCTTTGGAGATGAAGGTAAAAAACGAAAAATTTTTTTTTTGTGTTTTTCCCTATATCTTTGAGGTTAGGTATGTAGAAAAACGGTCCAAATAAGTTATGAATACTTATAATATATAATGTAAATTAGTTGAACTGGTGATTAAGAGAGGGGATTTTTAAATTACATGATACATTATTTTTATATTCATCCTGTTATGAGCTTGATATTTTCTCTGTTATCGAGTATATTTTTCCAGTTTTTGCTGAATAATTTGGAGATTCTAATACCTTTCAGGTTTGGGGGTAGACAATTATAAATTTTTGGGTCTGTTGTACATTTGAATTTTTGAAATACAGCTGTTTCAGTTTGGGGTGTTATCACTTTGTCTTTCGTTGTGAGCATGGTTATCGGTATTTCTTTCAATTTTGTTTTCTTACATAACTTTGGAAACGCTGAAAATATAAATTTCGTGTATGTCCAGCAATATTCGGTCTGAGAAGAGCTGTGTTTTGAATATGATTCGGTTTCGATAGTAGAATTTTCAAGATTCATTTTTGTGTTTTTATTTTATTTTAGTTGTAGAAGTACTACCCAATACTATAGGACAAAATATATTCAACAATGTATGCTGTAACGAGTATGTTTATTGGTAGACATTTTTGTAGATCATAAAACGTGTATACCAGTTTGCTCAGTCTTTTTGTCAAGTATTCAAATTGGCTAACTTCTGTGTACTGTTGATTATCATGACTAGATATTCAATATTTTCAATTATTTCTACAGTCCATTGATATTTACATGGATTCACTGTGCAGTTGGAGTAAAATTTCAATGTGGATAAATCAGGTTGATTTGAAATACTATTTGAGAAGGGCATACATTTAGTTTATGGAAAGTTCAAACTGAATAGATTCCTGTATAGTCAGCATTTGATTTTTCATAGACCCTTTTCTGCCTGCTTTTTTATTGTTTCACGAGAATGATTTGTATAGAAAATAGCACAGTGTTATCGGCGAATGAAATCATACCTTCTGAAATGTCAACTTTCAACATGTTTTGGATTGACGTGGCCTTTACTTGATGGAAATTCATAGTATATGACACTAAGGTAAACACGATTAAATTTCCACAGATTTATTGTCTTCGCGACATGTTTCAAGAATTAAATATAATAAAACAGATAGCAGTTAACAATGGATATCAAGTCAAATTAATAGAGAATATTCTTGCTAAAAAATTACATAGAAAGGCTATCCAAGAAGTGTACCCCACTATGAGGAAGGAACCTTGACAATAATTACAGAACTTTAACTTATTCAGGGCCCGTTTCAGAAAAATTAGCGTAATTTTTGAAAAAACAAAATTTAAGAGTAGCATTCAGAACAGATAACACGTTGGGAAGGTTTATTAAAAATAATAAAGATAAAACACAAAAATCTAAAAAATCAGGAGTTTATAAATTGAATTGTGGATCTTGTTCCAAAGTATATGTAGGCCAGACTGGTAGACCATTCAAAAGCCGCGTACGTGAGCACCGTATGAATTATGTAAATAATAAAACACAGTCATATTTTGGAAGAAGACCATGACTTCGATGAAAACTTTGAAATCCTTCATGTTGAAAATAAAGGCATTAGACTTAATTATTTAGAATTCTTGGAAATTAATAAATTGAAAAATTCGAATTGTTTACTAAATGATCAATTGGACCTTAATAGTTCCCCTTTGTTGAACCTTTTCGACTAATGAAGTAGTAGATATGTTTTGAGATTTACAGGTACCTACCTACATTGTATTGTCAATTTTATTTTTATCATAGGTAGCTCCTAATTACCTCAATTGTTAAGAAGGGTATTTAAGTAATGTTCAAGGTAGAATAATTTAATGTATAACATTCGCTTGAAAAAGATACAGTGTATCGAAACATGTCGCGAAGACAATAAATCTGTGGAAATTTAATCGTGTTTACCTTAGTGTCATTTCAACATGTTATTTATGTGAAGTAGGAAAAACTGGGGACCAAGAACTGTTCCTTCGGGAATACCACATTTATTTCTTGAGTTTCTCTGAAGTTTTCGTTCATTTTGACCTTTGCTTACAGTCAGTCAGATAGTCCTTGAAAAGCTCATACAATCCCGCGGATGCTGTAAGATTCAAGTATTTGCAAAAGCATTTCATGAGATATGCTATCAAATGCCATTGCCAAATCTATGAATAATAATCATATCACTTTTTTCTGTCTTCCAGAATTTCAGGGATTTTTCTTGTGAAGTGAAATTTAGCGTCCTATCTGGGATTTTTTTCCCTGAAGCCGAATTGGCGAGATGATTATATGCTAATTTCAGTTAGGTATTTATTCAATCTGGAGACCATGCATTTTTCTAAAATTTCACCAATGATCGATAAAGCTGAATTTGGTATATAATTTTTGGGGTCACAGTTTTTTCATTAGTTCTGAGATTTTACCAGATGTAAATGGACCTGGATACATATAGTACATTTGATTATTTTCTGTGAGGAAAGGATCTGTGAAATTCGAATAATCGTCATTATTTTTTATGCCATTTCCACTCCAACTATTACAGAATGTAATTTGAACATATTCGCAACTTTGTTTGGTTTTGATGTAATTATATTTTGATCATTATAGAATTCAATGTTTTTCGAGTTTATGTTTTCCTTATTTTTCGTATGACTTTCGTATCATTTTTTGCATTGAATAATTTAGTTTTACAGTAATTTTCTTTCGTTTTCGTTGATAATATTGTTAATTGTTTCGATATTGTTTATATTCATTCCATATTTCAGATATATTTTCGTTAAAGCATTTTCTTCAGTTTATCTCTCTAGTAAGACAACAGTGTTTTTATCCATTTACGAATACTCTACCTAAATCACCTCCTCCCTTGTCTCCGCCCCTGATCGCTGTTTGACTGTTTTGATACGCTTCCTAGCATAACTGATGCTTTGCTGCGGCTAACCCGGAAGATATATTGTCCCCGAAAAACAAGTGAAAGTTTCACTCTTTTCCATTTTCAATGAAAACGCTGATGCCGATAAAAAGACAGTTTAAAAGAGAGTTTGGCGGTGATTTATCATCCGAATTATTGTAAATATAATTTGAATTCGTTAAAGTTTGAGTTGGAGTAGGAGAGAATAACAGCGGTAACATTGAATGGAAGTTTGTTTGGAAGGACTTTACATCGGAGTTGTCTTCAAAAGACTGTTTATTTGAGCAGATTCGGGGGAGTTGTTTGTTACGCTAATTGAAAGTTTCGAATGGAGTTATTCCCGCTCGAAATATCAATTAATATCACATTGGAAACGGCTTGTTTATGTAGCTGACAGCTACGAATTGATTCCTTGGAAAAAAGTTACGAACAATATAATGAATGTCGAAGTGAATATCATCCACTTCATGAAATTAATGAATGAAGTAGTCACATAATTCGAATAGTTGGATTGTACTGGCTGTATGTACATTCCATCAAACCATCATAGATTGACTGGCGGATGGTTGGATACAATTCATTTGAGAATACCTCAGACCATTAAAAAAATGGACCTTTCTTTCCATTCCAAAAACTATTTTCTTCATGTTTTTCAGTACTCTGTGTGCATATTGGAGGGTAATATTTATACTCCAAAGTTGACTATCATCATCCATTATTATGGATAAGAATAACGAAAGGATTTGACCAGCTAGTGAACTGTGTATAGAGTTTAAGAAAAAGGAACCACCCATACACCAAAACTACCAAAACTACCAAAACACTCGACGCGAGTTTCGCCAACAAAGTTAGCATCTTCGGGGGCTGAAAGTTTTTAACCTACTGTGACGTAGGGATAGCATAGTTCCAAAATATTCTCCTCAATGTAGTAATTTAACGATTGATACTGGTGTTTTATAGAGAGAACCATAACATCAAAAAAAATTTCTATGGCTTAATTTAAAACCCTGTATTTATAGATTAATTTTCGGCAACAGTGTGCCACTAACATGTGTGTGTCTGTAAGCCTCAAAATACACGATGGCTCATTTGTCGGAAGATATTCTCTTTTATGAAAACCCTGCATTCTAAAATTTTCCCCGTCAAATGAAACTATTTTCTCGGTACAAAATGATTTTAGAGACGTCAGCATTCTATTTTCCCAAAGCATTTCAATCCAAAAAAATAATTTTCGTTGCTCAGCATCAAAATCGAAAACAAATATTCCTCTAGCCCTGATGAAGCTTTTTCATTTCTCTCGTCATCTTATCAATACTTTATTTCGCAGTACCTTCTGAAAACATTCTTTTCCGATATCACAATCGAAAAAATTTTATACATTTTTGTGATGTAAATATTTTTTATTCAATTACACGCTTCAACAGATGCATTACTGAAACATGTAGTGCGCATGTTAATTCAACATAAATTCAGTCTAACTCGTAAGTTTAGAAGGAAAAAATGAGAATCTAAGATATTTTCAACTTTTACACCCCATATTCAGAATTGAGTTGGTTGCATTGACACTTTTAGTGACTGGGTTGAGTACAACAACATACTGAAGTTTCAGAATATTTTATCAGTTGTCACTTCAATCACAAAAGTGTAAGTTTCTTCCTCTTCAAATTGTTTGAGATGAATTAATAGTTCCGACAAGATGGTACATTTTTAGATAATATCATTGTTTTTTGTGGGAACTTAAAAATTTCACACTCAGTAGTTTCGACCAATCAAAAGTTTTTTATTCTGTATCGTTACCATACTACTAAACATGAAATTACACTGGTAATTTTCGACATTTATAATTAATATGACATTTATATTTAACTTCAGATGATATCGAATCATTCAATCATCAAATAAATGGTGACCGGAAATAAGCGCAAAAGAAAAAAGCGCACAGGAAATATGCGCACGGAAAAAAGCGCACAGACATATAAGCGCACATGAAATAACCGCACTCGGAAAAATGCGCACATCGTAAAAAGCGCACTTGGAAAAAACCGCACGTAGATTAATGCGCACATTGAAAAATGCGCACATGCAAGGGCGATATAAGCAAAGTTGAAAAGGTATTATACTTTTCCACTGAATTGGCTACAATCGCGTAAAGTTTTCTATATTTCTATAAGTTGCGAGCTAGGTTAGTTCGTTCAGGTTAGACCAGACTAATAAAATACTACCCTCAAAATGAATATTTCTTCAACTTCCAAGCTCCCAACTTTCGAGCTAGGTTACTTTGTTTAGGTTAGATTAGACTAATAATTGGACGGGATAATGTTGCATTTAATCCAGGACCTGGACTAGGATGCTGTGGGACAATTTGAGTATGGAGAATTTTTCTTCAGAAATGCTTAGTAGGAGTCCTAGCAAGTGGCTTGGAAGTGGGTGGACATCCGCAACCTGGTACGTTCGAGCTATGAAATCATTAAAGTCTATTTTGTTTATTTGTTTAAATTCTACACAAACAACTGCAGTTTTTTATATACACAGGGACAGGGTGTCCGAAAAGTCTTAGTACGGGCTTATTTCTCCGAAGTTAGGTAGAGAAACTATTGCGTGTGCGCACTTTTCTATGTGCGCATTAATGTACGTGCGGTTTTTTCCAAGTGCGCTTTTTACGATGTGCGCATTTTTCCGAGTGCGGTTATTTCATGTGCGCTTATATGTCTGTGCGCTTTTTTCCGTGCGCTTATTTCCCGTGCGCTCCTTTCCTGTGCGCTTTTTTCCGGGAATCAAATAAATCAAGTAAATACTTCTTCTTCTTCATAAAACTTGCATAAAACGTTTTCCTCAAACCATTCCATCCTAAAATTACACATCACAACGATTTTATTAAATTTTCTGTCAAAAGTTTTACTTGACTATTGTGGGTAAAAGTCTCTTTGAAGTAATAGAAAACTAAACTTTTTGGTCTAGTGGCTTAATAAATTATATTATTATTTTTTTAATAATTTATTTCACCATATTGTGCCAACTTCTGAAAAATAAATGTGTAGAAAATTGAGATTTTATTATTTCATACAACCAAAGTCGGTTGATTGTATTTTATTCAACCTAACAGTATATGCATGAGAGTTTCATGAAAAATACTAGATACTGCTTCGAGTTCTTCCTAAAAAAAATTATTTCTACCATCTTCAGTGAAATGAATTTTTAGGAAACTGAGAAATTGAAATACTATCGACTTGTTTTTTTATTATTTTGTGTAACTAAAACCAAGTGTGTTTTATTCAACATTAAAAAATGATAAGAATATCATTATCACAATATTTTCTTACCGAATACCACACGAGCTTCAATCAAAAACTGGAAATTTTTTTATTGCACACGAATTTTATTTAGAAAATAATCGAGTGCTCGAAAAAAATTCCTGTGATAATTGAAGTTCTAGTGGTATTATAAGTGATAATTTCACTCTCCGTATGAAATCCTCCTTTCCTGCAATATTAGGACCAATAAGGGACGTATACCTCGATAATACGCAGTTTCTTCCTTTGGAGCCGGTAATACCACTTTGTCATGGCAACCACGTATCTAAACAACAACGGAGAATATAATATCATATTGCTACTAATATGAACGTCAGTCTGAGAGACTTCATGTCTATCAGGCATTATATATAACTATTGAAGAATTCACGACAATGTAACTTTTTTTACTTTGTTGGTTCGAGAAATTATCTCAATAAATAGTACTCGTGTTCACAATACTATCGATAATTCTGTCAGAAATCTTAAATTCGATGAAATTGCTTTGAGATAACACTACTCGTCCTAAAGGACTCGTGGTGTTACCAAGCAATTTGATCTTGTTGATTTCTGACAGAATTACAAGCACTCGTGGTATTACCCTCGAAAATTTAACACTTTCTACGAAAAAACTATCACACACTCCGCAACCGGATGCTAATCACCGAGATGAATTGCAAATGGAGTTCGAGCAAGTGACTAGACCACAGGGTGGAGAAACCACCGGGGCGTCATCATCGTACGCATCGCGTACCCCAATTATGCAAAACTGTCATCGTTATTAGATTATAATTAAGGAAACGCACTGTAATAATGGCGATACCCCGATGTGGAACAAAAAGACGGCGCAACGCAGCCTCCTTTGTAGTGCGCCAGACTAACGAGTTTCTAACAAGAACCTCGTGCTTTGAAGTCAGGAATTAGTTTTGCAAGTGGACCACTAATGCGGGGTGGGATCTTGACTAGTATCGGGAGTAACTCGAATGCGCTAATTCGTTGCGGAAGGTGGAGTTTGTTGTTTATTTTCGATAAATTTGCGTTCATTATAAGGCAACTGTTAGACAAGATATTAATTATAATGATACTGATTATCAAATCAACTCAAAATATACTTTATTATCGGAAGATTGAAATCTTATTGATGAAGTGAATAACTATAAAACGGTACACATAAAAATGAACATTGTCACAATTATCATAATAAATAGATATTTACGAAAATAAAACAACAATAACAAAAGGGAACAAACATACATCAAAACAATTGAACAATAAGTATAAAAATAAAAAGTTTCTTAAAGATCAAATATAAGCCTCTATATAATTATGTATACACAATGATGTACATTGTCAAATATATACATATACATACATACACATCATCTGTTCCAATCTTTTTCAAGAAACTCTTGGAAACTATAAAACACCTCATCAACAAGTGAGCTTTTGACAGATCTTCTAAAATGAGATAGCAAAATGATGAGGTTGGAGGGATATGATTGTATAGTTCTATTGCAATATAAATCAGACAATTTTCAGTTAAATTTGGAAACGGATTAGGAAGTCTCATATTGTTGAGATTATCTATTTTTCCGGAGTCAGGTAAGAAGTGGAATGTAGGTATGGTGTCTTTGTTCAGTTCACTGTTAATGAAGTTTGATCGAACCAACAGAAGATTTTTCTTCAGAAAATTTCTGCTTTGTCTTTCAGACCCAATCAAGAATCAGCATTGTAAAGAATAGCCGTATCGTCAGCAAAAGGGATAACTGTTCCTTCTGTCTCTAGGGTAAATAGTTCGTTCATGTATATTGAAAATGGGATTGGTCCAAGTACTGTTCCTCATGCACACCATGACTAATTTTTCTTGATTCATTCAGAGTATCGTTTTTCTTCAAAAACTCATCCCAATCACTTGATGAACTCTTGAATAGTTCATTGATATTGCCTCGTTTGCCAATTCTGTTGAGTTTATGTAACAATAAATCAAACATCCATCAAATATTATTCCATGGTCATATCATATTTTTTACACTTTCATAAAAAATGTTGAAATATAGTAAAAGTTATTTAAGATACAAATTCGAAAAGTATGACTTTTTTATTTGAGCGTGGAATTTTTTTATTGAGACGAAGCTCAGTGCAACGAAACACAAAAATGCTCAATACGAAAAAGCATTATACAAAAGTTTTTCTACGATAGTTATTATATTAATTTATAAAATACTCTCTTTTTGAAAAATATGAACAGTGTTTAAAACATTACTTTAAGCACTTTTGGTGATTTTACGAATAGATGATTTTTTTATGCACTGTCGTAGTAAAAAACTTTTACGATGACCGCAATAATTCGCTCGAAATATCAATTGACCATTCCCCGCCACAAAACTTCTCTTTTCAAGTCGTCCTTCTCATATAACCTTGCTAAAATTTATAACTGCATACCCAGCGATATGAAAAAACTTTCGGTTGGAGCTTTCAAGAAGTCTGTAGTTGCTCCCCTCGATAATGATACTTTCAAAATGCTTATGTAAACTTTCTTCAATCATTAGCTTACCATAGTACGAATTGTTTTCTGTATTTAGTTGTTTACGGGATATTGATTCGGCACTTATCTTTCTATATACAACTATATTTCTATATATATATATATATATATATAGTTGTGAAGGTTAGACGACTGTCTAAGTTAAAGAAGAATCCTTTAAATTCGGGTATGCAGTCAACAAGGGTATGGAAAAAAAGTGTACTCTTTTTTCTATTCAAGCTTTCGAGTCATTTATTGGCTCTCCATCAGGAACTAAAAGTGAGGTTATGAATCCCTTTCACTCGCCGTACTATATGAAATATCATGTCACAACGGACAACACTCTTGATACAATATTAAAATGACAAAACTTTTTTAAAATATGATTAAAAATGATCATGGTAGATTAAAATAATTGAGACACACCATTTAAAATTACACAAGGGCTCTTATGGAGGCCATGATGAATTAAATTAATTCATCATGGCCTCCATAAGAGCCCTTGTGCCTTGTGTAATGAATTAAATTAATTCATCATGGCCTCCATAAGAGCCTTATGGAGGCCATGATGAATTGAATTAATTCATCATGGCCTCCATAAGAGCCCTTGTGTAATGAATTAAATTAATTCATCATGGCCTCCATAGGAGCCTTATGGAGGCCATGATGAATTAAATTAATTCATCATGGCCTCCATAAGATCCTTATGGAGGCCATGATGAATTAAATTAATTCACCATGGCCTCCATAAGAGCCCTTGTGTAATGAATTAAATTAATTCATCATGGCCTCCATAAGAGCCCTTGTGTAATTTTAAATGGTGTGTCTCAATTATTTTAATCTACCATTATCATTTTTAATCATATTTTAAAAAAGTTTTGTCATTTTAATATTGTATCAAGAGTGTTGTCCGTTGTTACATGATATTTCATATAGTACGGCGAGTGAAAGGGATTCATAACCTCACTTTCAGTTCCTGATGAAGAGCCAATAAATGACTCGAAAGCTTGAATAGAAAAAAGAGTACACTTTTTTTCCATACCCTTGTTGACTGCATACCCGAATTTAAAGGATTCTTCTATATATATACATGTATATTCACTAGGTTTTTTTTGAAACACCATTTAAGATTTAACTATGCTTTCATTTTGATGAACATCCTTATTTTTTTTCTTTCTTTATTATTTTTTCATATACAGGTTGAGTGGAAGAGCGAGTGATGAGACCGAACTCTGCCTTTTGTTCTCGAGCTATGTTTGAAACTGTACTTCTGTATGTGTACTCACTCTAGAACAATAAAATCTATTATTATTATTATTATTATCTATAAACTATCTATATAACGATACCTTGCAGTATCTCCAGAATTTTCGAATATGCCTTCTTTTTGGATAATTACAGAAATATTAATTTAGAATCAGCATGGATTTTGATCATCATTGATTTCAACATCTTTTTAAAGGCAAATCATCGAATTCATACAGAAGAATGTTCTGCTGCAATATTTTGTGATCTGAGCAAAACATTCTAGTATGTCAATCAATAAGTCAATCAATCAACTCTCAAAATATATGGTCTCCGAGTTAATGGGTGGTATGATTAAAAAGAGCATTTGCTTGTACTTCATGTAAGAGCTTTTACTTCCTAGTATTTTGTGGAGTATAATGTTTTACATAAAGTTAATTCCTCCATGGGAAGTGTTGACTTAGGTTAGAAGCATAAACTAGTAGTAAATACTACGATGTGATTACCCTCAAATTGGTTCAATTGTTGTTGTTTGTTCTGTGCTACTTAATAATCGTGAGTGAGAGTAGATAGTGTTGAACCTAGTGCCGAGGTTGCTGAAAATGTGGAAGTAGATCTTCAGATGGCATTCGTTATTCTGTTGGAAGATTGTAAAATACTTTTTGACGAACGGCAAACTCCAACAATCAAAGCAGAAAAAGAGAAACCAGCTGAATCACTCGCTGAAGCGTATACCAAGAATGCCCAAGAAAATACCTCCATTTTCGTTAAATTTGATAAAGCTGCTCCCCTCATCTGAATATAATTTCATAAGAACTCTCAGCTATCCGTTCAACATTGTTTTTATTGAACCTGAAAGTGCTTAATAGTAGCAATATAGCTAAAATAATTGACGAAATAATTTTCTATATTGTACCTCCCCATACGTTCTACGTTCACACATTTCCCTCCTTTTCCTACCAAAATTCATTAAAAAAAAAACCATAACACCTTTTCCATTGAAGATATGAAGTTGGTCTATGAGTAGCTTCTTAAAAACTACACCAAACACTCCCAAATGGAGGAAATACTTGACAACATTAGTAATTACTGCAGTATTGACTTCTATATATCGAAGTAAATAAAGCAAAGTATAGAGTAATTGCTACTAGTACTTACTTAAGTGTTACTTCAAGAATTATGTGGAGTAAATACTTTGCTTTTTTGAAGTGAAAACTACTACATGGAGCATTAACTTGAAGTAAAAGCTGTTCAGAATTCACGAAATATACTTTTATTTTTAATTAGCAACTTCATGACGTACCTCGGTATATATTGAATCAATCCAATCTATATCTAGGTGTTCGGGAGTTTACGGCGATTCATCGGTTTAAACATAAATCAGTGCCAATCAGCCAGTTCAGTAAAAGACTCGTAAATGTTACAATCAGTTTTTGGTACATTTTTTCGCACGTTCAAAAGGTATATATTGAATCAATCCAATCTATATCTAGGTGTTCGGGAGTTTACGGCGATTCATCGGTTTAAACATAAATCAGTGCCAATCAGCCAGTTCAGTAAAAGACTCGTAAATGTTACAATCAGTTTTTGGTACATTTTTTCGCACGTTCAAAAGAAACACGCAGTTTCTGTTGTTAGGTATTATTGCTATTATTGCGTTACCTAGTTTCCAACATTGTGTCGGTGGTGACTATTTGCTCAAATTCAAACTCCAAAGGCCATAGAAGAACGAAGAAAGAAGAACCGGCAAGAGAGCTCTTGAGAAGAGGCACCCACGCCGTTTGGAGTTTTCCACCTTACGCCGCGCCGGTACAATTCCCGTAAGTTATATTCGATTATAATTCAATTTAATCAAAATTGCAACCAGATTTGACATCTCTCCACATTTTAATCCCGATCTACCTGGTGAACGTCCATTATTCGAAACCACAGTGCTATCGAGGAAATCTATTTAATTATTTTCGAATTTTTTGTCTCTTACACGCACAAAAGCAAATACTCTTTTTAATCATACCACCCAATGTCTCATCAACAATTCGTGTCAATTGACATTCCCAGTAAAAACAAAATTCTCAAATTCAACTCGGATATCTTGACTTTTGATATAGGTGTGTCCCACATGGTTCTATTTTGGGTCCAATACTATTCAATCTATACACGAATCAGGTGGAGTCTATTACAATATTCAATTTACCGCATATGCGGATGATTTTTCGTTCATTATATCTGCAGAGGAGACACAGGCGCTAGATATAAAATGTTCTGTAGTGATTAGTAAGGTTACTACTTCAACCATCATTGCTCATCATTTAATAATTGAATATGGATAGTTAGATGCATGGCTAAAAGGAGTTTGATATCATGTGAATAATTCTGTCTACCTTCCTACTAATCAACTGAAATATACCCAACTATTAAATTTGATTCTTGCGTTACGGACAAGTTCCACGAAAAATTACTAACACGATAAATAACTGCATATCCCTTGTGAATCCTCCAAGTCACGACTATGGCCTTGCAGGGGATCTGCAGAAGCTGCCTGACTGTCGCCTGATAATACATCCGATGAATTCATTCCTCAACGACACCTTTTATGTTTTTCGATGATCAATTTGAATAAAATGCTGGGAGCGACGGGCGCCAAATCTGCTCGCATGATGAATGAAAGGCTGACGTGAGCCGAAACTTTCTGCGGAGTTTCCTCTCAAGACGTGCACGAAGCGGTTTGAAGTTGAGGAGTGGATTTATTCGTACTATTGTTGTGTGTTAGCCGGATTTCTGAATGTGTTGCGGGTTTGAGTGCAGAGGATCAATTGGGCGGCATAATAGCCTCACTTACTCGGTTATATCCTTTCAGGATTCGTTTTTGGGGAATGTTTTCAATTTTAAGTTCAGTGCAGATTTTTCTCTATAAGGTATTTGATGGTAAAAATGAATTGAATATTTGTAGCCCTGATCAAAATTTCAGTTTCTGGTGTAATTTTAGAATCAATTCGTGAATTACCTGAGAAGAACACTTTTCACTTTTTGCAGACGATACAACGTTATTTTGGAATGATAAAACAGAGCAACAACTTCTTGACAAAATTGAAAAATAGTCACTGCAATAATAACAAAAAAAATTAATATAATCACAATTTGCTACAATCTTCCAGAATTATCTGTGGGCAATGATATTCTTAACAAAACAACAAGATTTCTTCTTGATTGTGAAAAAAGTTCAGTTGGGATTGTAGCGAACGTATTCAAATCAAATCAAAATAAACTTATTGTCGAAATAATTAAGGTTTTTTTAACAAAGTAGAAGATAAACAATACAAAAATAATCCAAAGATGAGATATACACAAACATGTGAAATATAAAATATAAATAAAATAAATAATAATAATAATAATAATAATAATAGTCTTTATTGGAAAACAAAAAGATAGTTGTACCTGTTATTTGAACATTTAGTAAATTTTTCATATTTTTTTCAGGTGTCGCTCTTTAAGATAAACAATACAAAGATACGAACGCACAGTAACATATATATATATATATATATATATATATATATATATATATATATATATATTTATATTTATATTTATATATATATATATATATATATATATATATAGTAGAAGGGTAGTCTTTGCTGACTAGTTAGGATACAAAGCAGGAAATTTTTGGGTATAGCAGCAAGCAAAACGTGTACTCTTTTAACACTATATTTCCGATATTTCAACAGTGAATACTGTCATCTTCAGGGAAGCTACAAGTAACAAGCAAAATTGTACGATTAATGGAAAGAAAACTTTGAAGAAGAACCACTTACTGTGTTGATGAGAATGATTGCTATGGATGTAATATTAAAAATTATAAACAACATGTCCTGTAAGTCACATGTGACAAAGATGAACAAAACACATTAAAATACGTCAAACAATAAAAATATTAATATTAAGTCATTGTTATAAAATTTGTTTAAACATTTATTTGAATTATCTCCACACGTGTAGAGATTCAAATGTAACATAAGAAATTTGGTTAGGATTATTCGACAACAGACAGTTGACATTATTGACATTAGATGTCAGACACTTTTGACTTCAAAGTTTTTGAGAACATAAAAATTGCAAATAAAACAATATTAACAATTAATTCCATTTTTACCAAAGTTAAAGATAAAACACCTTTAACTTCACAATCACAGTTGGTGTATTGTATTCCTTGCTCTAATTGCGATAAAACTTACACAGGTCAGACTTCGAGGACATTAAAAGATAGAATCACTGCACATAAAAGTGACTGTAAATGCCATCCTAAAAGATGTGCATTAAGTGAACATGTTAATAGCACTGGTCATAACATGAATTATAGTAATACAAAAATTTTGACTAAAGAAAACAATACCACTAAAAGACTTTTCATGGAAATGGCTTTCATCTCTCAATCAGATTCTTGCTTAAATAAAAAAACTGACGTTAATCACTTAAGTGAAATTTATTCATATTTACTCCTCATCGACAATAATATTACACATAACTTAAATAATTCTCCCTTAGGGAACACTTCATCTCTTTTGAGTTGAGACAATTGGTTAATTTCACCCACTAGCAGCGGCCAATTCGTGGTTTCGTGTCACACTTCAAAAGTGTCTGACATCTAATGTCAATAATGTCAACTGTCTGTTGTCGAATAATCCTAACCAAATTTCTTATGTTACATTTGAATCTCTCCACGTGTGGAGATAATTCAAATAAATGTTTAAACAAATTTTATAACAATGACTTAATATTAATATTTTTATTGTTTGACGTATTTTAATGTGTTTTGTTCATCTTTGTCACATGTGACTTACATGACATGTTGTTTATAATTTTTAATATTACATCCATAGCAATCATTCTCATCAACACAGTAAGTGGTTCTTCTTCAAAGTTTTCTTTCCATTAATCGTACAATTTTGCTTGTTACTTGTAGCTTCCCTGAAGATGACAGTATTCACTGTTGAAATATCGGAAATATAGTGTTAAAAGAGTACACGTTTTGCTTGCTGCTATACCCAAAAATTTCCTGCTTTGTATATATATATATATATATATATATATATATATATATATATATACAAACATATATATACACATATACACCAATATATATACACACATATATAGTTACACCTAAATAAATGAATAAAATCAAAATATCAATATAGAAAATATTATTTGAACATTTTGTCAATTTTTCGACGTATCAGCTATCGCTCTAAACGAGTATACAATAAAATAAAATAAAATTAAAGTGAGTAAACAAATAATGTTCAATCAAAAGTTGTCATTGTAAAATTCTTGCAAACTATAATAAATTTTCTAAAGCTTTCAATACTGTCGTGGCTCTCTCTAGAATGAGACGGTAAGTAATTAGACATCTTGACGCCGTTATAGAAAATGGAGTCCTTTACCAGGGATGAGGAAGGTGAGGGTAATTTTAAATAATTTTTAGATTTTTGGCGAGTATTATGAGACAATGAAATATTTTCAAATTTTGACAAACTACTATCAATATCTTTTTCTCTACAAATAATTGCCTACATGAATTGCGTGGTCCTAAATTGAACATATATCTAATGGCTCTCTTCTGCAATTTGAGTACTGAGTCCAGCAGACTGGAGTTACACATTGTTGATGAAACTTGTATGATAAAGGAGAGATGAAACAGATTTTTGCTGAATATAAGAGCTCCTACTGAAAGTTTTATTTTGTGTATAAAATTCGCTTCTTGGTGTATTTTTTGTGATTTTTACTTTCCCTAATCTAAAAATGAAAAAATGTAAAATCAAGGACATCTAGGCATGTATAGAAGGGCAGATGAATCACTGCTTTTACAAAATTGTTGTATTGGAGAAATAATTTTACTATTTACAGAAACTTATCTTATTCTCAAGAAATGATTTCAAACTAATTATTCACTACTTCTCTTTTTCAAGAAAGTTGACGTTATCCTATTTCAAATCTAGTAGAAATCTCTATTTTTATTATATTTGGGAAACATGGGGACTGAAACCAGAAGCCTTGAACTAGCTCCACAAAGAAGAAAGGTGAAAATGTAAAATCAAATTTAATCAAATTCATTGATTTTGTGAAATGTTGATTGTAGTAATGTCGATTGTTAGAAATTAAGAGAGCTTTGTCAAGATTCTGACAGATATGATACAACGGTCGTAGGGGGCAGTAGTTGTCTTCTGTTTGGGACTTGGCAACAATTATACCTCATTCTAAAGGTTCATCAGAAAGTCCATAATGCATATTTTTCACTGCATATTTTTGTTTCCACGTGGTCCTAGAAAAACAAGTCCAAGGTAGTCAAATCTGGTGAATCAAGTAGACACTCCATCATCTGACCTCTTCTACCTATTCAATGCTCAGGAAGCTGCACATACGTGAAGTCATGATTAGGTTATAAATTATCAAAATTCAATTTATTATTTAATTCCATAAGGTTAGAAAAATCAACTTCAATTAGGATCCATATTAAATATTCACTTTATTCAGTGAAGTTTGTTGGCAGAGAAATATGGAGATGAACTATCATCCTAGATAACCAGTGAATTTTCGGATGAATTGTCATCATTCTCCAATATTATGATAATTTCTGTATCAACTCATTTTAACTGTCAATTACAGACTAATGTATACATGTTGGGCGCTGTGTATTGCTTCAGCACTTTCGTAATACCTTGACCCAGAAAGATGTAACACGCTAGCTGAGTTGCACAGATTTTTGTTTCCACGTGGTTCTAGAAAAACAAGTCCAAGGGGGTCAAGTCTGATGAACCAGGTGGTCACTCCATCATCTGACCTCTAATATCTATTCAATGATCAGGAAGATGTACATACATGAACTGCCGAACGTTGGCAGCGAAATATGGAGTTGATCTTTCTTCTTGAAGAAGCTGTGAATTTTCGAATTAATTATCATCACTCTCCGATATTAAGGTTATTTCTGTATCAACTCATTCAAACTGTCAATTATAGACTAACGCATCGTCTATTAGAATACATGTGGAGCGCTGTGTATCGCTTCAGCTCTCTCGTAATACCCTGACCCAGAAAAATGTAACACGCAGGCTGAGTGGCACAGATTCCTGTTACCACGTGGTCCTAAAAAAACAATTCCAAAGGGGTCAAATCTGGTGAACCAGGTGGTCACTCCATCATCTGACCTCTTCCACTTATTCAATAATTAGGAAGCTGTACATACGTGAATTGCCGTGTGTTGGCAGTGGAATATGGAGATGATCGATCTTTTTGAAAAACCAGTGAACCAGTATTGTGGTTATTTCTGTATCAACTTTTCAGACTGTCAGTTATAGACCATTGTATCGTCTATTAAAGTACATGTGGAGCGCAGTGCAACGCTTCAGCTCTCTCGTAATACCCTGACCCAGAAAGATGTGTAACACTTGTCATAATAGCGGGCACGTATACACGAAGTTCGGCGGTTCATCAAGAACATCTCATGCGCGACAACTCGGCGAGCTGTTACTCTAAAACAAAGGTAATAAACACGCATCAACTTTTCCGCTCCGACCACTTTCAATTGCGCCCACACGGCTGGAACGTCTTTCAGTTTACGGAATACGCTGCTCTAATGTCGAGGAACTGCTGTGTTGCCGCTGTTGCAAGAAAGAGGTCGGTGGAATTGGATCTATGTCTTTGGGTAGATCAATTATTATAGATCAGATAAGCATTTGAATTATGTCAATGAAATTTGCCAGTAGATATATTTGGGAAATGGAAAAAAAATCAAGAAATGCCCAAAACAGTTTTAAAGCAAAGTCATAATAGCAGATGGGTGAACCTCGATACTGGAACCTTTTTTATTTCTAGTTTTTGCTGATGATTTATCAGTGGATATGATTATTGGAAATTCCTCCACTCAGCATATGTTATGCTGATGAAACTAAAATATCATATGACTTAAATACTTGCTAGATATTTGCTAGATATCACTTTTCTATGGCTACAGCTATTGCTTAACAGATGACTCTGTTATTCAACTGATATTTAGTGATCGATATCTCAATCTTTTTTGGGAAATATTTCAACAGGAATATGTCTGCGCTGCGTATGTGCTTCATGAATTCGCACTCGATAAGGGTAGTTGGCAGTAATGATTTCAGAAAGTTTTCAAATAATCATTTCAAGGTGATTCTGAACTGTTGGTGAATATTGTGAAGAGTTGCGTTTCAGTCTCAGCAGATTATAGTCCATTTAACATTTGGTTTTGTATGAAGCTCCTTTCGCCTTCTTCGCGAAATATTGACAATTTGTTCCATGGAAGAGGAAAATTGTATCGTGAGCATATGATATAATATCTCCACCCATCTCCATATGTAACATTTCACTGATAAAAAAAAGAATAATTTAGGACCAAGGACTGTTCTTTGGGAAACACCATATCTGATTTCTGACGGTTCACAAAAATTATTTTTTGTTTAAAGAACAGAATTTCTCTTTGAATAATAAATTCTGAATAACGATAACGGTAAGCATCTAATACCGTATTCTCAAGTTTTTCCAAAAGTTCATCGTGTGAAATGCTGTTGAAAGCCTTAGCTAAATCCATAAAGAGACCTATAACTTTCTCATTTTTATTGAGGTATTGCTGAATTTTGTTCGAGACATAATGTACTAAATGTAGTAAAGTTACTAATACCATTGTCTTTTTTATTCTTTTACAGATAAATAAATTAAAAACGTTAAAATTTCGTCAATTTTTCGATTGATTGTCATTTTTTTAGCTCATTGCAGTTTCTTGGTTTCACTCCACTGATTTGGCTTCTCAGTGGAAGACGGGATTCAATGTGTGCGATTCCCAATATTCGTTTTAGAATTCATTCTCCTCAGCTTGTTCCTTGGGATTTTCAGAGTATTTTTGACAATCACGCCCTAGCTCTAACCCGTCAAAATTGGGTACTACTTGATGGATCGTGGTGGGTGAGAGAATTGAAGCTCGCTCATATGCTATCTTGGTTCTCTTGACCTTGCAACGTGAAGGTTATTGGGCATTCTTATGTTAAAACATAAAACATATTCAAACTTCAAACTGCTTTCTCGTGTTTTCGAATTCTCATTCCATGATCTTCCCCAAATATTTGCCAATTAATTATAATAACCCAAGGAATCAGAAGATTCTCCATCTTCCGTACGATATGGCAACACCACCTCGGCCTTTTGCCAAAACCCGGGTGTTTGCGAGTTTGCTTCGCTGACGAAAAATAATTATTGCTGTTTGCAAACTTCAAGTTCAATGTAGTGGCGAAAATTTGAATGGTGTAATGTGCGATAAAGAGCGGGAACCACCTGCGCCCATAAGATGGAATGAGCTTCGTATGAAGGATGTGGTTTCTCACGAAACGCTGTGTTTAATGGGAGTTTGTTGTTGATTTGATGGTGGTGGATATAATCGGGCGATTATTCAGTGAAAGTATGAGATATTCAAAGTTGGCAGACTCAGCTGGTCTATAGGTTCGAATCCAAACTCTAGGTTTGATGAGCATTATAGCACCATAACTATTTCAAGCTTCGAATTTCAAGTTTATATTTGTCATTTTTGATACAGAAAATATACAGGGTGATTCAAAAGTACTTTGACAAAGTTCAGGAAGTGATTCCTCACAATATTCTAATATGAATTGCCCATATAAATATATGTCCGGAAACGCTTCGTTTCCAAGATACAGGGTGTTGAAATTTTATTTTTATTTTGGTTTTTTTCAAATAACTCTTGAAATACTGAACTTATTTAAACGAAACTTGGTAATAAGAGGTTTTTGAGGTGTCGAATTCGAACCTGATGTTATTATTTCTCTTACTCGTAGGGGGCGCCACCTACACGTCTTTTTCTTTTTTGAAGATTCATAACATTTTTGAGAGTACTTCTAGCACATTTTTCAGTAAAAAAATCGATTCCTCTATCATATCTACCCTTGTCAAAAGTCGCTGTAAGTAACCGTTTTCTAAATATTTGGACTTGAAAATTTCAAGTCAATTATTTGATAATCGATGCATGTTGAAGTTATTACCAATATTTTGCATTTTTCACAAGAATGCTTTGGAAAAGAATTTGACGTTTAAGTTTGTGATAGTTGAACGTTTAATTAAGTTCAGTATTTCAAAAGTTATTTGAAACAAACGAAAATAAAAATAATACTTCAACGCCCTATATCTTGGAATCGAAGCGTTTCCGGACATATATTTATTTGGACAATTCATATTAGAATTTTGTGAGGAATCACCTCTTGAAGTTTGTCAAAGTACTTTTGAATCACCCTGTATATGACACGTCCATTTTTCATGAACATACGAAGAAAATAATTATATGAATGAATAAACACACAAACAATTCTTTCCTAAATATCCAGTTATCAATCATGAAACATTCTCATACTCTCTGAGGGAATAAAAACAACTTGCTAGTGAATATTCTGTGAGATTTTTTAGAAATTTGAAGTTGTTCCTTTCTTGCCGAAGAAGCTGGTAGATTTATTTGTTCATTGTTCTAACAGCAAACCTTTTCAAAAAAAAATTAGTTGTTAAATGAGTTCATTTCATGATTCGAAATGATTGCATGGGTTATTTCCTATATGAAATTCAGATAAATGTATGTAAAATGGGAAGATACGGACTCAGACTTATTCAATACGGACGTTGGTGTTCCACAGGACTCAGTTCTGAGACCTTTACTTCTTTTGATTGATATCAATGACCTGCCACAACATTCTCTCTTTTCGCCGATGTTACCTCCATTTCAGCAGATGCTGAAAGTCTTTTTGAACTCCAAGCCAAACTCGAACACGATAGGTGGAAACTTCTTGATGCTTATAGACTCATTCTAAGTGTGGATAATCCAGTGTTGGTTCAAATTTTCTGAATAAAATATTTCAAAAAACCAATGCATGTTGAAATCAATGAGGTGGTCTTACATACATCATTGACCACGATATTTTTAGGCATTGATTCTGATTTGAGTTGGAAATTTCACGTCAGTTACATATGTTACAGAACCAGAAGCAGTTTCTGTGCTCTACTACAACAAATATTCACCATGAAATGGTAAATTCAGTTTTCTCCTTCAATGTACTTCTGTGGGGTAACGGAAGTAACATAACTCGAGCTTTCACAGCTCAGAAGCGAATAATACTAATGTTATATGGTCCTTATCATACAGATTCATGCAGACCCCTTTTCAAAGAGAAAAATATTTCACCATTACCATTCATTCATATTAACAGCTGTTTGCTCTATATAAAAAAGCGCGAGTCTAAGTTTGAAACCTACTCCATGTGTCACAATATCCAACAAATATTATATTCTTCATTTTTTCAACCCTGATGATAAAAGGAGTATCTGCCGAAACTTTTACGTATTAGCAAATATCTCGATTAAACGTATCCAAACACGCTGATGCAGATTTTTTCCGAAAACTACAGCTGGTGGAATTTTGTTCCAAATTGTGCTATACGCAACGTATCTAGGAATGAAACACCCGGAAAATAAATCCTGGGAAAGAAACCATCGGAAAAAATCAAAAAAAAACCAGCAGTAAAAAAATCCCACTGAATAAAAACCTTCTGGAAAAGAACCCCAAGGAAAATAACTCTATGAATATTTTAAAATACGTTTGGTGAGAAGTTATTTTTCAGTATGATCTAATCAGAACGAACTTACCTTACGTAGACATTTGGGTTCATAGAAATTGATAAAGTAGTTAGGTCTAGCACTAGTTTTCCTTGTGAGAATACATTTCATTAGGGCAATTTTTCAGTATGATCTAACCAAAACGAAGTGATAACTTAGGTCAGTTTTGCAACATTTTCTAAATATAGGTTTTTTTAGGGGTTGTTTTTTTCATAGGGGTGTTAATTCTGTTTTTTTTTGGTGGGTTTTATTTCGTTTTTTTCTTTCGGAGGCAACTTTTACCGTTTGCCATATGAAACTCAATGTTTGGTTGACTATCAAATTTCGTATTCCCTCAATGCATACACCTGCATTCATCAGTACTAGGCATTTGTATATTGCGTGTGGTTTCATTGCAATGAATTCTAGTTCCGCACATCGAGAATCAACCGAAATATGGGAAATTCATCAGTTCGACAGATCGCTAGAGTTTCATCAAATACTCATTAGGCAGATTTGATATCGAACATTTAATCAATGTTGGGAAGTTTGAAGTATTTGGCTGAATGATTCGAATTCTAGTAATTTGAAATACTCCAGTGCCGTATCGGATGATGGCGATAATATTTGTGGCATGATGTGTATTGTTACGATTTTGGGGTCAGTCGCTACAGAAATATTGCACAGATATGACCTTCATTCATAGCTAAATACTCAATTCAATAACAGTTATCTCCTACAATTCAATTATGCAATTATCCATGTCGGATCCGTATCTGATTCGTATCGGAATCGGATCGGAATCGTATCGTATCAATATCGGATATGTTCCGGATTCGTACCAGAATCGTATCGTATCTATATAAGATCCGTATCTGATTGATATCCTTATCGGATTCGTATGGGAATAGTATCGTATCCATATCGTATTCGTATCGGGTTTTTCTCAACTTTTTTCTCAAGCGGCAAAGTATTACTTGCGCTTTTAATACACAAATAGGTATTTTGATTGATTTTCGATTGATTGATAATCATGAAGAATTCAGACTATGGTGCATTGGAGAATCGTTTCTTGGAGATACCTCATTAAATTGTGTGTGATGGCTTTCATCCAACAAAAAACATAGCGTTACATGGAAACGACGAATATCCATTATCCATCCGCTTATTGCTAGGCAACCGCAGACAAACAGTTTCCAAGCTGTATCAAAATGATACATCAACCGTAACTGTGTCATCAATTCCATGTAAATAGCAATTATTGAACAACATGGCGCAACCGGAGGGTGAGTTATTGAATATATCGGTAGCTGCCCTACCCTTCAAGGTATGTTAATATGTGTTGAGGGTTGAATGCGTGTCGACATTTAAGAGGATTTCCTGTATTGACGATGAGAATTTCCTCATTTATGACGGAAGGGATCAAACATAATTTGATCCGTCTATTCATGACTGAAACAATTGTTCAGAACGACAACGGTAGTTGGTTGGAATTAATTCATTTCGACCCAATAATCATGTCGAATCTGCATGAAATTCTTTCGGGGCCAATTTATACAACATATCATTATCATAGTCACAATCACTATCGCAGTCCTAGTCTTAGACGCTGTCTTAAGAAAATTTCATATTCATGCACCACAGTCATTAGCTTGAAAATTAACAGGTGCCATCATTGTCTTTTTATCCCAGAGGTGAAGATATTTTTCAATCATTTCAATAGAGTAGCCTCTTCCTGGCTCATTTTTTTTTTTCGATACACATTGAGCAATAGTAAACAACAAGAATCACAAGTCAAAACAATTAATTATTCACGTCATTCGCGTTGTGTACAGTTGTGTGCATGAATAAGACGTACGGCAGTTATAGAATATTGTGAGTCAGGCTCGTCAATCTCAATTATTAAACCTTCCATTGACTTTGACAAGTAGCGTCGAAATTCAAACTACTTTTGTCAGTAACGCGCATTTAACATCTTTAAGTGCAATGCCTCAATCAGTATCGTACCGTGTACGACTTTTTTATGCACACAACTGTACATGTCGTCCTAATCATAAGCATAAAAATTGAAAATTTCTAACTTTGAGTGAAATTCTTATGATTATGATTAAGACTATATCTAAAGAGATTGCAGAAATAATCCTACTGACATTTAATTCGATTATATGATTCAGACAGTGACTGTGATTACGACTATGATAAAAACAATGTTGCTTGAATTGGCTCTTACTTCAATGATTTACATGGCAATTTTTACAATAGTATCTCCTTGAATGTACCAAACATACGTTCTTTCCAATACTTGCGTCAAAAATGTGTAATTTTTGATGACTTTCATATGTCAACAGTATGCTGTTTTGAACAGAGTGCAAAACAAAATCTGTACGACGTGCAAAAAAGTACAGACGTACTTTAGTTAAATACAGGTAATACACAATACCCATCATTCTCATTTCAATCGTTCTTTTAACAAACATATAACAAGAAAACTTCGACCACAGTGTTGACGACTTCATAGTTTTCAACTTTTCTTCCAAATACGAAAGAATGACTGGTTCGGATACTTCAGATATGTTTTTCCTTTTTTTTTTTTGATTACATCAACTATCGAATGCATCATATTCTTTTCATTATATTAAGTAGTCTTGACTTCACTGGTAGAAATTGTAAGCCAATTACTTCCGCTGACTCTATCACATCTGCAGGAATATCAAGTGTTTTAATAAAATCACTTTCTTCATCCATGCTCAAAGCGATATTTCATTAACATACGAAAATTATCTGATTACGGTTTAAAAGTAATTGCTACTTCTAGTATGCACCCAGACAACCTGATATTTGTTTCAATTTTAAGAAGAAACCTATTGGACAGCCTAAAGACAGAAGAAGGAAGTTGTTCAAATTTATCTTCTATTTTTTTAATAATTCCTAAAGTAAAGTTACCGTCCTATTTCCTCTGCAAATTGAGATTGAGACAAAAGATAAAAATATGCCTGAAACATTCCTACCTATCACTCTTCTCTGTTTCAATGATCCTTTGCATATAATGTTATGCGAGGTTCTGAGTTTGCCATCAAGAAAATGCAAGTCGCTTCAGTTGAAATAAAAATCATACACACGCTATTGAAAGATACACAAAAAAAAACTGTAGGAGAAAAAAGAGAAATTCCCATTTCATCCCATGTTAAATGGAAAGGTGGCCTTACGATTTCGTTTGCTGGGGGAACTGCAGTTTTATCTACGGACAATGTCCATATGGAGATGCAAAAATTTCCACTGAATTAGAATATGGGTTTATTTTGATGCACCGAGATCAAACTCCACTAACATACAAGAAATATCAGTACAGAGATAAACTGAATATCGTAGACAATGCCTTCGCCAAATACTATTTGAAAATTAAAATGAAATGATATGAGCGGATATTTAGGTAAAGAAGCAGCAATTTAGGTAAAAACGGCTATTCATCTAAACAAAGAAATATTTTTTACAGATATGGTTTTTTCCTTGTGAAAATACATTTTGTGTAGAGTAATTTTTTAGTATTATCTAACCAGAACGAAATAACCTCACGTAATTATTTGAGTGCTTGGAAACTGATGACGTAGGTGGGTTTTGCACCAGTTTTCCGTGTGAAAATACATTTTGCGAGGAGTAATTTTTCAAGTATGATCTAACCAGAATGAACTAACCTTACGTAGACATTTGAGTCTGAGAAAATTTGAGCCGTCACAGTAATTTTATACCAGATTTTTTATGTTAAAACTATCCATCAAAATTATTTATATTTCTTCGACTTTTCTTCAATTTTAATCCTAATTACATGTTGAGACAACTTTAATAGATGAGTAAAAAAAAATATATAGAAGTGTGGTGAATTGTCCAGGTGGTGAATACTCATCGTGCTGAATAGTAGACGTGGAGAACTGTCGCTGAGGTGAAATGTCCGTGGTGAAATGGCGCGTGGTGAAATGTCATGTGCTGAAGTGTCTGGTAACCCCTTTGTTTGAATAAGTGTCAAAGCTTAAACGTATATGAACGAGTATATGAATGATTATATGCTGTCCATGAAATAATCTTCCTGAATATCACTCAGACAAATAAACACTATTACTCTCCTCAATTCATCCCGAGTAATGCAGTTCGACCATTCGAACATTAATAATCAAAGAATGAACTTATGATAGAATTATGAAGAAATTAATAGTCTGCTGCATCATATGGTCTTGGAATATTACCTACGATTATTTCAGGATATAACAAAACGCTATTCCGATGAAATAGAGTTCCATCACAGCTGATACTTTCAATTTTTAGGTCGAGCGGTGCCTTTGTCAGTAATTCATATCAGCGTTCATATAGTAGCACATCAGGAAAATCATACATTCACTTACTTATCGAATCTCAATCGCCGGCAGACCATATCAGGAGGCTGCTACCAGTTCTGCACACTAGTTTCAATTATTCAAGTTGCTTTATCTATCATTATCCACACTTTTCTGGATTTCAATCTATTCAAATACTCCTTAAATTGTTATTTATTTATATCAGGGCCGAAGGCCCAGGTGGAAGATCAAATGAATCTCAATAAAACTTAGAAATCGGCCAAAATCATTTATTAGCCGAAAGAAAAAAAAATAAGAACGCCGGAATAACTAAGAAGTTTTAAATTTATACGTTCTTGAACCAAACCCAATTAGAACCTCCATGACATTTACGTTGTTGAATTATTCAAAAAGGTATTATTTTACTAAAGCATTGAACTGATATTTCGAAACAAATCATTCACCAAAAAAGGTCACGTTACTAGCAACCATCTAACTCTCTCCAGATTCGAAACAGGACTGAAGTTTAGGAGCATAAAATATCTGTCCTCAAGTTAGCCTGGCTCTCGTTATCCCAATTTCTATTCAGGCCTGGCAATAAATATAAGGGCTGTTCAAGAATTAAATAGTGAATTGAATCTCTTTTCGGTTTCTTTTACAATCTGCTTGTGCACTGAATATTCCATGACTCAGATACTCCGACGTTACGAGAAAAATAACATAATGCAAATTCTTCGCATTATGAAAAAAAAACACTTTATATCTAAACAATTAATCTTATTTCTACTCATACTATGTCATGGATCTTTCTGCAAGACTTAGTTATAGTTTGAATTATTGCTCTTAATAGAAATATGACATTGAATTCACAATGAAACTGATTGTTGGATACAAAATATTTTGTTCGAATTGATAAATTCCCCTCGTATAACTCTCGAGCCTGTACATAAACGATGGTTATACTGTACAGAAACGATGGTTATACTTGTGAATGTGCGACCCTTCTTGGTATTGTGAACTTAATGCTGAATTTAATGGCTTCCGGATGTAGATTCAATGGTTGTATTTTTTCAACCTCTATTTAAAATGGATTTCAAGATTACGTTTGGTTACATGGTGTTAACTTTCTGTAGAACCCTGAAGATGAAAAAATCAATTCCTACAACATCCATCATAAATAACAATGACCCTTGATGGATTTTCCGTAATGCAGGGTTTTCCATTGGAAGTGAACGCAACACGAACCGTGCGTGAGGGATCGGTGTTTCCGCCTGTGGCTCCGCCGCATATATTCATAATTATCAATCGCTATCTACATAATTTGAAAAGTATTCGGAAGGCATGTGAGCTGTCGGGAGCGTAACGATCCGTAATGGAATTTTATTGGAAGCAGGCGGAAGCAGGAAATGGAAAAAGTAATGAAAATCTATTCGGGATACTCTGCTAGATTATGGGTCTTGTGTGGAATTTTGTTATACAAAATACCCTTTTTTCTGTTAACGTATATCATTTGCCAGCGTAATTGATGGAACAGAATCGCTGATTTTTCGTATATATTTGAAATTAGGTGACTTACAATCTAATTGAATCTATGAATCAATGAATAATCTTTCTACATATGAAATTAGTAGACACGCGTTGGATTTGCTTCGGGATTAATTGTCAGAACAGACACAAAAAGTTGAAATTATGGTGGACCACTGAATATATTTGTTGGTGTACCACAAGGAACAGTTCTGGGTCCATTTCACCGCAACATTCTATAACTCAAGCACCTGTCAAGATTTGAAAAACACAGTGGAGACAGAGTTTCCTTTGATAAAAAAATGGTTAGAAAATAAATAACTCACTGTCAACCTGCAAAAAACCTACTACCTACCATTTCGCTGTTATCGATCCAATTCACCAACATTCGACACCATTACAACAATGGGACAACGATATAATATTCTGCCAGAACAAAATGTTGAATATCTGGGAGTAATAACAGACACGAATGTCAAATGGGATTCTCATATTAATTATAGCTGCAATAAGTTACGCATGATTCTTTACAAGTTCAAGTATCTGAAAGACATATTATTTTTCCATCAGCTCAATGTGTTGTACCATGCATTACTTGAGATTCACTTGCGATATTGTATAGTAGGGTGTGGAGGGGCATTGAAAACACATATTCATGCTCTAGAAACACTGCAAAATGTTCCTCAAACTGATAATGTCCCAAGACTATAAATATTCAACTGAAGCACTATTTCATAAAGCACTTGTATATGATATACGTCAGCTTTTCTATAATAATATCAGTATTAAATACCATCGCGAAAATTATATTAATTCAATCTTACCTAACAATAATTACCTAACTCGGAAAAAACATGATTACAAAATCCCACAAATTTCATAATCTATTGGCTAGCGGTCATATCACTATATGGCTCCGAAAATGTATAACTCCATACCTCTCTATATACAAAAAATTAATAATTTGATATCATATAAGAAGAGTTGAAGATCTTCATTCACAGCCAACCTCGGGAAAAAGTTGCCGAATGTGATTAATCTTTTTAAATCTTTGTAAACCGGAATTTTCAAATGTCTTGCTTAGCCTAGTATTATATGTATATACATATATGCTTTGATTTGAACTGACTGACTGTTTTTTTTATATATCTGATTCTACTGTAAATTTCAACTCGTGTAGTTCGTATATTACAATATTTCATTAGGTGATTGTTCTTATATTCCTAATATCATTTATAATTTAATTTTGATCATTTTTAATGTTTTTAATATTTTCAACATTTTATTCGAAACAAGTGTGTTCACACTTACTGTTGCACCCGATATCTATTCATCATTTATTATTTACTGGTCCATTTGTGATTTTGTGAATAAATATCTGTTATTATTATTATTATTTCTGTTCCGTGTTGCGCTTCAATATTCAGAGAGGACATTTCGCATAATATTACTAATAAAGCTGAAGAAGATACACAAAAATTGAAAATTTGCATCTAAAGTAACCTACTCAGTCTAAACATGAGGAATTATAAATTTGTGTGCTTCTCAATAAATGTACGTCTAATCAGAGCTATTATTGGCGTGCTGATTTGCCTATGAATAACAGAACTTTTTAAACAAAATATAATAAAGTACTAGTCAAAAGTACAATATTTTATATGCTGAAATACATAATTTTCAAATTTGACAATTTTCAATTGGCCATATCTTCTCTATTTATTGGCATATCATTGGAAGATATGAAAATGTAATTCAAAAGCCTTCAAAATGACGTTACCGATCGTTCTAAAATGAAAAGTTGGGGGTCCAGTATTAGAGGAGGGATGGTAAATTCACCAATATGTTTTGTGGACCAAAAAGTTATTTCTTCGGATAGAATTCGACTCCAAAATATATCAAATCACTATTCCTTTCGACCTATATAATATCCCTTTTTTCAATTTTTTATACTGTTTCAACAGTCTATACAATGAAAAAGTGCTGAAAAAGGCTCAATTATTCTCCTTGTTCGTTCTCCAGAGCTTCGGCAATATTGATCAACGGAACTTCATATATGCGAACATGTACGCGAAACTTGATTGAAAATTCGAAAAAAATATTCGGTTTTATTATCGTGGATGCGAGTGAGATTCCGAGATGAAACCGCTAGAAAATAGCAGTCTCACTCCAATTCCCTTCTGCTTCACAGCCAATCTAATTGGAGACTTCCCGGATTTGGATTTATTGGTTCTTGAATTAAATTTTAAATTCAAAGTCGACCGACAAACAGGGAGTCGAAACAGGATGGCTCTATCGAATGGAAGACATTCTATGGAAACTGGAAGTGGATTATTTTTTAAACCGCAGATTTTTTTGTCAAAGTGACCTTCAACGAGAATTTTGTTTCTCTACAACCATTGAAGAATGTAGTAAATCCGAATTCATTTTCAATTATAGAACATAAACATTCCTACTCTTTCTTGGGTTAAAATATTTATTTTCAAACACGTCCTTCCACTTCTTTCCATAACAAGGTACGGTATGAATATTCTGTAATCGAACCAAACCACATAGATTATCGATGATTTCAAAACTGTCAGTGACCGATGCAAATGGTGGTATCCTGACAATTTTTGTCAGGAAAGCTTCAAATTAAATGAAATAATTGTGAGCGGAGATGATTATGTTCACTTTCATGAGCAGGAGGATTATTTTCCATGATCATTATTATTGTTATTTTAATTTATTTTCCTTTTTATATCTGTTTTTCATTCATATTTTTACTGTAATTGTATAATCCTAAAAATATGAACAATTTTCAATATTGGAAAAAAAATTCGAATGATTCAAATATGGAATTTAATATAACTCCATCTGAAATAGTAAATTATGCAAATAATATATGCAGGAAATTGCTGCCGCAAAAATTGAGACAGGAATGTGAAAAGTATTGAAAATTTTTGAGGGATTAGTAACAAGGAAAGGTAACGGATTTTTTTTCCGAAACTGTTGTTATTGTATTTTTTTTGGTGATTTTTTGAGAAAATGGAAATCCTCGACTTTATGGAAAATATATTCAATCCTAAAAACTACGATGAATGTGAAACACAATATTGATATTTCAAGATACATCAGATCAAAAACTTTGTTGGAACGCTCATCTGAAAATTATGTAGCTAAGAAAGAGAAGGTTTTTACACAAGAAAATGAGCAATTTTAAAAAAAATGCTCCATATGAGATATTTTCTAATAGAACGTAGTTTTTTTAGATTGTTCTTGTCATTAGTGTTTCTTGGACTTGACGCAAAAATGAGCATTACAATATTGAAATTTCCGATATTGAAGATTTGGAATCAGCATTACTAATTGCAATTCCTGATACGAAACCTAAGAAACCAATAGAATTTACAATCACTGGTGATTTTTATTATATATAATGATCCTTATGATAATCTTTCCATCAATTTCCAAAAAAATAAATGTACACAAGTATTCGGAATGAATAAAGTGAGCAAAACTCCTAAACACATTGCCACATTTATGAATCTAGACAACTTAGAAGAGTATTCTGGCCACTGTTCCTGCTGTTCTTCAGCGACTACATGTGCAGAAATTACAACATTGAAAAGGCATGGAGTCTTTTCAAGTAGCATGAGCATACTTTCAAAATCTCTGCAGAATCGAATGTAGAAAATCAATCAGTTTCCTCAATTACTAGATCTGATACGTCAATAACCGTCCCCTTCTCCTCAACTTCCAATTCTTCCCGCTACACGACTGTAAAGTCCGCCTCTACAAATCTATCTGCTTTGAAAAATAATATGGAAAATATTTTTAATGCACCTGTTTTTAATTTTAGCAACTGTAATAACACTATAAATATAAATATTATAACAATGTAATATAAATCTTAATAAAGAGCTTGCTTTGTTCGGATTTAATTCAATAGTTTTTTATTCATACGCACTTCCTGGTCGTAGGGAAAACATTGTCTATAAAAAAATTATCCACTAGTACCAAACCTTCTCATTCTAACCTTTCAACAGAATATACTATTCTTAGCAGTTCAATGAAAAATACTGCCTATGAAAAAATTCCGTACGTTGGACAATTAATTTTTTCTGGCAATTTTTTGCCTGGAGGCAAGAGAACTCGAATACTGAATCATAATTTCACGTCTATAAAAAAGCTCGAGTTTAATTCGGTACAACGGTTTACAATTTAATGAACGCATATTCAATTTACATATCAGGTAATTTAGAAGGTAACTTTTCAAAGCACGTTGCTTCCATGATTTCGTATTTTTTTTCTGTTTGAAACAGCGTACATTGGCGTCAAACTGATGAAGTTCAATTCACAGTGTACTGCTGCATATGATTGTGAATGTCTGTTCAGTTTTCTGCACTTGAAGATTCTCCAAATCGAGATATTTTTACGAATTGAATTGTTATTCTGAAAATACCAGTAAAAATGTTGTATACTATTCGGAAATAAGATGTCACCCCTTTTTTACCAGACCTACTGGACAGTTTCAAACGTTGGGTTACTTTTTGTCGAGGGTAATACCACAAAAGAAGTTTTCATTTTATTGGATATACTTTTATTTTGAACGAAAACTAGGTTGCTTTGGTAATTGACGAGTGCAAAATAACTAGATAAAATCATATCACCAAAGGTGGATTTTATGCTTGAAACTTTCATAATGTTCTAAAAATATGAAAATTAAAAGATCTATCTACAGAAAATATTGTCGGGTAGATATAGCGTTCAGACGAAATATTCTATTTATTATGTACTTCGACATGTCAGGAACTGCAATCATCCATCGTTGTCCACCCTGTAGATCAAAACTGTTGGATGTATGCAGCGAAAATAAGGAAATGAGCTCGAAGGTATTGGGAGGAGATGAATTGCAACTATATCACCAGATGCTACTCGAATTGCAAATTCGAGATCATCGCGATTCGCATATAATCCTGGCCTTGTTTCTCTTTTATGGATCGAAAAGTATATTGAGGAAGCTACGAAGTGTGTGGAGTTGATGAATATTGAGTTTTCTGGGATAACAGAAGGAGTTTTATTGCTATATTGAATACTTTGAAGAGCGTAAAACCGGAAACAAAAGTGTTATGTTCAAGTTGAGAGGAATATTCAGAGCAAACAGAAATACTATCATATTCACTGACTATACAGTAAATGTGACAAAATATCACTCTTGTAGAAAAATTTCAGATGATTATTTCGTTCACGTTGATAACAAGATTTTTTTCCGTATTCTTTGAAATTTTTTGGCGCATATTTAGATGAAAATTCGAACTGGAATACATATGTTGATTAGATTTGTTGAAGTCTCAAAAGTAGTTACTATACAATTTTGTAGCTCAAATTATATTCATTCAACTACTCAACAGTCTCATGTAACGATTTATGCTGATGACACCTTTCTGATAGTATTTGATAAGGTCGTAATTAAAACACAACAAAAAAGTTAACAACTTTTGGACTCTATTTATGGATGATGTAGCATACATTTTTAATATTTGAATACTACTAAAACACGAATCGTGAAATTCCACAATTGGCAAAATGTGATATTACATTATCTTATAGTAAAAAGTACTCAGGATAAGTGTAATAGTTTTTTTTTACAAATATGTGACCTATTCAGTTTTTCAAACAAATCCAAATAGTGATTCGTGTAAAACAGTATATATACAGCAAAAAAGTAATAATCTGGTCTAGTCTTGGATTCAAATATTAAATCAAGCGCTCCAGTGATATGGTGATTCATAAGCAATAATTGTAAAAGACAGAAAACATCGATTTACTCGAAAAAAATGTGGTTATGTGGATGCTGGAACTTTCACCATATATTCGAATTTTTGTACCTGGTTCCTTCGCCAAATTAGGGAATACAATTTTTACCATTTCTTATTATTTCAAAATTATCCTTATCTTTCTAGTTTTAGAGCAAATTTTTGAGGCGCTATATTTTATAGATGGAGTCAAGGGCAACTTTCGACAAATATACCAATTATAGGATGGGGAGAAGCAAATGATGTTCACCTAGAATATCTCAATACACTTCAAAAATGGTTTCTCAGAACTATAAACAATAAAAATCAAACATTCCTCAGTGTTATTCTCCATGATCAAAGTAAAGTTATGAATACAAGCCAAATATTCCTATTGTCGAATCCAGTAATGTTTTACAAAAGCATGGATCTACCCTTGCACTTATTAGAGGCAAAACTTCGAAACTACTCTGCTAGTTGGTTACAGGGAGCACTGGGAGCCGTGGTGGCCCTGCTGGTAGAACGTTCGCCTTTGAAGCTAAGGGTCTAGGGTTCAAATCCCCCCATGGTCATATGTCTCGTGCATTTTCTAACAATTTCTTAATCAAAAAATATTTTTGCTCAATCTTAAAATACGAGACGTTTCAGAATCAAAGGCTTCGTTGATGATGTTCGTACATATATTACTTTGGTTACGCATCGCAACAATGCATTGAAGAAGCCTTTGCTGCGAATTTTGCATGTGAACATTTAAAATCTGACATATTTTCGTTGCCTTATGTCAAAATATTTTTCTACAAATACTTTAGAAAATGGAGTTTTCACTGATGAAATTCAATATCAGGTCATTCAAGCGATTGAGAAATTATTGTTTTTTTATGAACTGTTGCCAAGAATTGTAAGAATCCCTGAAAAACGTCACAACGAAAACCAATATGGAGGACGAAAATTCAATCGCGATTAAACAGCTCTTGTAAAATAATCACTTATTTAAACAAAATATATTCGAAAAATGGTGGTGTCTGATTGGTCTATTTCATCATGAATGAAATAATCGTTACTAAACGATCTCCCAAAAGAACTATTTGCCCAGTAATATTATTGATGAATAATATCAAAATAATTGGACAAAGTACTGAACCTCGGGTGTACCAAATTTAGAGTCTATTTCAGTTGGACATCTCTTGTTAAATTCAAGAATTTGTTTTCTTTCCTTCAGATGTGAACAGATATAGTCAGCTCAGGAATTTAATGACTCTGACCAAATTGATCCAAATTTAACAACCGTATACTCAATAACTTCCAGCAGATAAATGAAAAAAATTCGCCTTCCTGATAAGGCCCAATTCAATCTGAAAGGAGCCCCATGCGGCAGCCGCTACGTCAATAAAACTCCGACCTGCGAATCCAATCCAAATCGAGCCGCCCATCGCTTTATATTATCTTAATCTCGAGATTCGAGATACCAATCTGAATAAATCCGCGAAAGACAAAAACAATTCCGTTCCATTAATTTCGAGAATGATCGCCTACTAGATGGGGGACGGAACCTCGAGTTTATGCCTGACGTTCGCACGGAACAACTTCAGTTCGTGGGCACACATAAATGAGCATCTGGCCAATTACCGGGTAATTGGTACTAGAATATAAAAAGTAAGTTTGTTCGAAGAAAAAGTGTATGAAACCACTGAAGGGCAAAATATTTTTCAGCGAGCATCGAAAATGCAAAAAAAATGCATTGATGTTTCAAGAGAATATGATAATTTCCGTGGTAAATGGTGTCATTGTCAAAATTTTATCCATTTTCTTGGTATATTTTAATACAAGAAAAAATATATGTCATTTTTGTTCACGATATATTACAAGTTTTATGCGATCATTTCAGGTTTTCATAATAATCAAAACAATTCACGTTAAAAGAAAACTACAACTTTAGGTTTGAACGTGAGTGGGCCCGTATCAGGTCCTCCTCTGCGTCCAATGGCTAACTACAACTTTTGTCTAATTTTCACTAGGCCTCGATTTATTCGACAAGTTAGTTCAGGTTTTATACCATTGTCAAGTTACTGAATGCTAGAATTGCAATGCACAGAGTGATCCATTTGATAGCAGGGCACCCTTATAGAATTATTATTTATTATTCGAATCAGAAGATTCCCTTTTCGAGGGATAAGAGCATTAACAGCTTCAGGTCAGTGCAGTGAATTGGAAATAGAATTTGAGATTTCAACGTCAACTCAAATGTCAAAATCTAAATTTACTTTAGTCAGAAGTCAGAAGTTCAACTCATCGACAAAAGTTTTCAACTATGAAAAAGGAATGTAGACTAATATTATATAGTCTTCCCCATCTAAACATAGGTCCAAATGAACGATAGAACCATCACCATGTGCGCTCTGGGGTGTCTTAACAAAAAAGCTATTGCATTTGTTATTCCACTTGAAATTCCACCGGAGGACTCAATGATGCGAGAATGATTGCATGAAACTAGATGAGAATAAAAATACAAATACTGACGCCCATCATCACTCTAATGACCTCTTCATTTCCACCATCTTCTGCCAATCCAGCCGCAGCATTTGTTGAAAACTTTCTAGTTCATCAGTGATGGTCATGACCATGAAATCAAAGCAAAAAACATGTCGATCAAAAAGTGAATCAGATGTAATCAATAAAAGATATTTGACATCAATTACGTTCGTTGCTTGAATTATGGGTTTCAATACCCATCATAACTCTTGCAAACTATGATACACTTTTTCAGACATCCTTCACATCTTTCCTGAATCAAAAAGTGATTTGATATTTCTAAAGTGTGATGGAAAGTGATTAATAAGCATTTTTCATCCAGTAAAAATTATTGAATGTTTAATCACAGTACTCTCTTAGAGATTGGCATTTTCAATACATTATTTTGTCTTGTATATGATCAGAAGAACTGCCAGACGTGAATTTTGTTTTATGCTCTTATGTCAAAAACACTGTTTCAAGTATGAAAATTGCAACAACTGTCAAAATTTTGTGTTTCAAAAACAGGGGTCGACATTATTGCGGATACTTTGCTTTACATCCTTCTGCAAAATCAGACTATTCGAAAACGATTACCAAAAACCTACAAACTACCCAAAAATATAGCTATCAGCAATAACAGTCAATACTTGAACTGGAAATAAGGATAATATACAATGAAAATAAAATTGGTAGATTCCTCGGAATCCATAATTTTGTAGTTAAGCAAAGGTGTTTTATGATTCATAAATCAAAAATTCCCATCAATATATCCCAAAAAATACGTAAGAAACGTGTTTGAAACAAATATCACTACTCCACTGAATTTGCAATACTTTTTGAATGGGTGTTAACGGAGTTGTGTGGAAAATCATTATATCCTAATAGAAATATAGCATAATTACAATTTACATTATGTTTATGAAATATTTCGGATAATCGTCTTGTATATCACATGTGTAAAATTGTAGAAATGTTTGACAGATACTCATAATTTTGGCAAACTATGTTTTCTCTGAAAACTCTACAGACACAGATTCATATTTAAAATAAAACTAATTTTCTCCAGTAGACTTTGGAAATTATATTGCTAAAGGTTTATTTTAGGGTTCTAGATATTTCGATTTTTTTTTAATATCTTGGTAGCTAACCTTAATATTCAAACAATTAAATTTTTTCTATGAATTCTGTTATTCTCGTAAATATTCAAAATACGAGGTAGAATTTTGTATCATATTCTACATTCTAGAATCCCATTCCGAGTCCTAGCTTCTGAAGGAATCTCATTTTCCGATTTATGTCAGTTTCAATTAGGTTCAGATTGATCTAAAAATCCATGATATTTAAAATCCCATGACTTTTCAATATATCTTTCGATGAAGAATCCCACTGAATGTTTCGAATTGTTATCTATCCAGAGTACAATTAATGGCGTAAAATCAATATTTACAGGAATAGCCTAACTTCTCCAAGTACGGAAAATTAATGACCACATTCTCTTCGTTGACTGAATATATGTTTTCTTCATATCACTCGCGACAGCTACTAGTTTGGCGTCATATAAACCAAGCGGTTGCCGTATAAAGCTGAAGAGCCGAAAAATTACTTCAATAAAATTAATCAAACGTGCCTAATCTGGCCATAAATTCCGCTTCGACGTTTCGTCGCATAAAAACGGCCGTCTAAATAGAAATACTTTCGAATAAAAGAACCACTTCAGCACTTCATGCCCCTCGAATTTTTCATTGGATACGCTCTGAATAGGGATGGCATTTTTTTTATTCACTTCCGATTCATCCTGTATTCATTCAGATAATTGGGATGTGCTGGAACATTTCTGATTCTGTACACTGAGCAGATGGGAAGAAACTATACTATGTGAAATACAAGGATTTGTATGTGTGATTCAAATTACCACGTACCTGATATCGAGTAAAAGTCAACTATTGAAACCGCTAATCGTTCGCAGAAACCTCTCGTTTTACTTTTAGGTTATATGCAAAAGTGGCTTTCTGAAGTTTGTTATGAATAGAATAGAATATATTTTTTTTGTCTTCATATTACGATATTAAGCACACCAATACCAACATACATAACTTGTTTAGACATGTCAAAAGTGTAAAGAGCTTAAAAATCATATTTCAAATCACCTGACCTGAATATATTGAACACATATTGTTAAAAACACATTAAAAATTGAACAGTTACTTTTGGGCATTTTGCCTTTAATCAACTGACCAGACTGCCTCAAAATCTTCAGTTAGTGAGTAGAAAGCTTGGCTCAAATGAGCCTGCTTCACTACAAATCTTAGTTTTTTTATGGTATATTTTTTCCATTCTTTTGGAAGCGTATTATATATTTTGCCATATAATACTTCTGTTTGTTTTTAATTTTTTGCTTTTGGTATCATAATCATGTACCAGTGCCCCAGTAGTGTAATTTCTTTATTTTTCTGTACGTATAAGATGGCTTCAAGTATATTATAAACATGGTACTGTGAGAATCTCTAACTCAATGAAGAAAGGTTTTGCATGATCTCTAAAATTAGCTCGAACCATCTCTATGATTATTATTTTCTGGGTTTTAAAAACATCATTTGCTGCTGATACCAAACCACATAATAATATCCCATATTTCAAATGACATTGTATCAGACCGAAATATGCTATTCTGAGAACATATCTGCTTACCACGCTTCTCATTCTACTCAGGGCAAAGCGACCTATGGACAGTTTCTTATTTATTTCTGTAATTTGTGTTCTCCAGCTGAGACTGCTGTCTATATTGAACCCTAGTAAAATCATTTTTTCGTTGTAATTGTTCGTTCTTTTGTCAAAATCTATAATTTTAGTTTTATCTTTATCTAAACAAAGTTCATTTGCTGTGAAGTTTTGTTCATATTTTTCTTGTTTTTCTTCTAAAAGCTCTTCGAATCTATCAGTATTTTTTTGCTTCGATTATAAATGAGGCGTCATCTGCATAAAGAAAAGTATCCGGTATGTCAACATAATGGTAAATCATTGTCATCTGTTACTACAATTTCATTGTAACTTGTATAAATCCTACAACAATAATAACAATGTGTGAATAAAAAATCAGTTCATTCTTAGAAACGTCTGATGGATTTGCCACTTACTAGCTCTGAAAATAAATCAAATCTTCGAAATTTGTTCCAAAATATGATATATTTCTGATCTATGTCTTGTTTCAGGTTGCTATCAAAGTTATGGACGTTAACCAGATAAAAGAAGACTACGTCATCCGGAACCTGTGTCGAGAAGCAAAAATAATGTCCAAATTGAATCATCCCTGTATAGTTGCTTTGTTCCAGACCATGCAGGTAAAAACTTTTTTATTTTTAATACGTGGTGATTCAATAAATGTATACGCTTGAGGATAGTTGGGATGGGGAATAGTATACGCCAAAGAAGAAAAATACAATAATTTTTCTTGGACTCATTCTGATCCCAATCCTAAACAAGCTCTTACTTAAATTATTATCCATATCATTTCCATTAATCTGTGATAGTATTTTTTTCCTTGGTGAAAACAAATTCAAATTTATGTATGACAGGAAAAAATTTATATAATAATGATAATAATAGTATGTCTTCATTAATGCAGTTGTGATCAATGGTTATAAGATTATATAGTATGCGTATTTTTAGCAGAACAACTGTATAAAAAGGCACACTTCAATCACCCCTATCCGAAGATATAGGCAACTGCCAATCAAATCGGATCAAATCAAATCATATAAATATTATCATTATTAATAATTAATTCTGAAGTTCGACTAGGTCGTTGAGTTGTGCTTTGGAAAATATAAAAAATTACCTACTCGGGTGTGGCCACGTGACTCTGGCTACCTGTCAAGAGTAATCAATTTTTCATAATAATCGCTGAAAATAGGCTTATTTACTCGAATATCGAAATTTTTTTTAAAAAAGTTGTTTTTATTCTGATTTCACAACTGCATCTTGAACTTGAGCATTCTATTGCAACTTTCGTTATTTTTTATTTTTTTGATGAAACATTTCTGGAATATTCAAATCATTATACCAGTAGCTCTAAAATGTGACTAACTTTCAATAACCTACGTATCATTAACAAAAATATGTTTCTCTCTAGAAAGTGAGAATTACTGCTTAAAGTTTCTATTATGTTTGATGCAAAGTTGGCGTGTCTTCAAGCATTCAGAATAAAAATTTATTTGAGTGTTTTTTTTTTTTCAGTATTGAATTGATACCAAAGTCATAAATCAAAACAACACTATGAAGCTTCTTCACGTATCTAACCAAAGTTCATTTCTTTTCACGGTACAAATCTCAAATTTAATTTTTACTTGTTTGGCTACAAAACTTTCATCTATTTTGTGAAGACAATGAAGACAAATTATATGAGTATTCTTTTATGAGTTGAGTCTATAATGAGTTGGGATTCGCTGCTGCAAAATCAGTTTATTACGCACTTGTGGAATCCCATTTGCGTTATGGTATATCATTATGGGGAGTTTATAACAACCAATTGTTTCAGTTAGTGTTTATACTACAGAAGCGAGCAATTAGATACCTGTGTAAAATAAAATTCAGGGACTCATGCAAACCACTCTTTATTGAACATGGGATCCTGACCCTTGTTTCAATTTTTATATTGGAAACGTTTCATTAATCCACAAAAATAGATTAGATTACGAAGTAAAGGATGTCCCCTATTATACTCGTCAAAACGAAAATAGTTTAAAGCTCCCCATTCCCATGACAAATCTAATAAAAGACTCTCTGATCTATAATGGGGTGAAGATGTATAAAAAATTACCTTGTGAAATTAAGGAAAAAAGGTACAATATTTTCAGAAACCTGACAAAAAAAACTACTTAGTGAAAAGGCATATTATAGTTTAGCAGAGTATTATGACGTTTCATTTTGATGTTTTCTTTTGTAATTTTAAAATAATGAACTTTATACTTACATTTCTTATTTTAAACGTAACATATCTTTATCACGCCTACATTGTTATTATTTGGCTATATTTTAAATTTTAAGAGTTTGTATATTACATGTTATTTATAATTTTACCTGTTTGTCAACAAGAATTCTTATTCTTATGTACAATAAACATATACATATATAAAGAACAAATATCAAAACATAATTCTGCTGGTTGGTTACAAGGAGCACTTGCAATTGTTTCCTCTGCAATGAGGAACGTTGCACAAGTATCTGTTAGATATAATTCAATACCCGTCGTGGTCTTAGCCAGGGGAGTAGTTGTTTTCTGACAGGTACTTGGAGGTACTTAAAGTAAACGGTTCATCATCGGTCGGCAACGACTGTTCGTTCCCAATCGATCTCCCACTACGAATTTATGTACGTCTTCCTTTCCTTGAAATACATAGCATGGTCCTTCTCTTTACATCTCATACTGCATTTCTGATGAACTGTGGCTGTATTTGCTACACATCCTCTAATAATTTACTTCAAATGCTTCAGATAATCCCCACATGAAAAAATCCACTGTGATAAGGTCAGGTGACCGGGGATGTCAATGATGTTCCCAATTAATACCAATTATTTTAACGCTATAGGTTTCACCGAGAAAATTTCTAACTGCTATGGATTTGTGAACAGGTGCACCATCTAACCGAAACCACAAATCTTGAATAATTTGAGGCATATTGTCTAAAATTCCACCAAGTACATAATATGATCGATGGATGGTTGAAAGTTTTATACCTGGACTAGTAAGAATTAAAGGACCCCTCACAAATCAAATGGGAAATGTATCCCTGTCGAATTGGCAGAAATTTGGATATGTTGTAGTTTATACCCCTCTGATCAAAACTCTCCAGTGGCCCGAGACCTGAATATGTACAGTTATGTCAAGTTTCTACAAAAGCTAATGTTCTGAAGATTCTTATACTCACATTATTTTGAATAATATGGCTTTTAGAAGGAAATGCCGTCAAGTGTGAAATCGCCATACGCAGACGAGAGCGGTTGAATAGACCGCCCAAAGTAAGAGATCAAAATTATTTTTCGATCGCGCGAGAGATCTGCACTAGTCGCAACTTTTGACCTTCGATACCTGAAAAGCTGTCCATTTTTAGGTCTCGGGCACATGGAGACTTTTGATCAGAAGGATATAAATCACAACATATCCAAATTTCAGACAATTCGACAGAGATCCATTTCTCATTTGATTTGTGCGGGGTCCTTTGAGATTTGTACCGTGACAAGTCGTAAACTTTGGTTAGATACGTAAAGGAGTTTTCACGGTGTTCAGAATTATGACTTTGGTATCATTTCAGTACTGAAGAAATCCACTTGAATGAATTTGTATCCTAAATGCTTGAATTACTCCTATCCAACACCTGGAAGATATTTTCTACAGAAACCCGCAATTCTCTCTGTAACAACAAGCAAATGATAACCAGAACAGGTGAATACCGGCAGACTAGTTTCACGGTTCTTTCCATCATCAGGCAGAGACTTCTGGGGGTTGTGCGTAGGGGTGCAGCCGGTTGACGGAAATAACAGAGAAATTCAGTGAAGACTCGGTCAGGCGCAGTTTCAACAAATTTGAAAAATGCTTCTGATAACAAGCCACATTACCGCGTTCCACCCGACACAAATTCCACACACATCGCCTCGGGCGTCGGAACTTTTGAAGCGTAAACTCCGCTCTCCACTCGCGAACATATCGATCCCATTATCTAACATCGTCATGTCGAAACTGAAACACCGTTTCGGAACGTTCCGTTTCAGGTGACCTTATCCGAAGTTTGCGGCGGCGAACTTCAAGAACATAAATTGCTAAATTACTTATTTAACAAACATGCACTTAGGCTGCGTTCGCTGTTTACCCTAATGAAGGCAGCAAGTCGAGGATTCCAGGTAATATCAGAGCGTGCACAATATTGAATGGAGTCGAGGGGCGCTATTATCAGACGCGCGGTTAACATCATTATGATTACGGGATCAGCGTTTGTGTTAATTTCCACGGAAACGATTCGAATATACGACAAAGGCTTGTATAGCTGATGGTACTCGGGCCGTGGTTGAAACTCATATATTGGCTACTTGATCATCTACACTGGATTACAAAAGCAGGTCTCTTGTAAATGATTAGATGTACTCCAAATCATGAAGAGAACCAAAATCAGAATTTCAATCTATCAAGCCAGTCAAGTCAAGTCAAAATATACTTCAATTCCGAAGAAGATAGATCTAGTTGACAAAACATGAGATTCATCTATAAACATATAGAAAGTTACTTATGACATCTACAGTCACTAGTTGAAACTTAATTTGACACGAACCAAGGAATCCAAAGTAAGATGTTCATCTACTCATTGACAGGCAGCCAACAATTCATTGTTCTGACCAACCCAAGGTTCAATCAAGTTTCTAGTACGTTATGAGGAACCCAAGCAGAATCTAAGTGAAAATAGAGTATTTTTCGTTTTGATTCCGAGAGTTCCAACCTTTGACAGCTGTTTCGTGGTCACTCACTCATCAAAAAGGATTTATGGATCTGTCGAAATCAAAACGAATCCACTCAAAGTTACTACTGATGAGTGGGCGACCACGAAACAGCTGTCAAAGGTTGGAACTCTCGGAATCAAAACGAAAAATACTCTATTTTCACTTAGATTCTGCTTGCGTTCCCCATAACGTACTAGAAACTTGATTGAACCTTGGGTTGGTCAGAACAACGAATTGTTGGCTGCCTGTCAATTGGTAGATAAACATCTAACTTTAGATTCCTTGGGTCGTGTCAAATTAAGTTTCAAGTAGTGACTGTAGATGGTATAAGTTACTTTCTGTAATATTTTGTCTTGCCTTCACGGTACTAACTTTGATGGGTTCTATCAAATTTTGAATCAATTGGATACACAATTCCATTCAATGTTGACTTAATCTAAAAATGATTGACCATGAATTACTGTGCAAGAGTGCGGGTGGTATGTATGGGCAGCTTTAGCACCAGGTATGAGCTTGGTTCCTGTTGGGTACTTGAGACATTGTATATTATAGACATCAAAGGGAAATGCCATAGCGACATCGTTACTTACTGAGTATATTTCCCCTAATTGAAATCAAACTTCGATCAGTAATGATATTCCAAATATCCAGAGATCCGCTATCAGCAGAAAAAGGCTTTACTTGTGCCCAATACTAAGTGCCCAATTATATTTTGCATCAGTCGAGTTCATTATTCTTATTTGTTGTTCAAAACAAAGTCTTGGATAACCATCAGTCTCCATTGTGAGGATCTAGTACAGTTTAAGGTAATTTTGAAAATATTATATGCAAGTTTAACTCGTTCCGTTTCGAAACGAACTATCGCATCAGGTGTATTAATAGGCACTAAAAGATTTTTTTCTGAAAACTGAGATGTACTATTTCTAATATTTCCGAATATATTAAGCCCCATACCCTAACAGAGTTGAATATAAAACAAAGCATGTGTCAATTTTAGTTAAGGACAAAATAGTGATCACTGAACCAATAGATAAATCAAAGAAAGATTAGGCAGATCAAATTTTGGAATAGATAAATGAGGTTCTGTGACAATCAGTTGTGGAGGTGTACATGCTGGTTTTATTTTTATAAATTACAGTGATCTCTCGATTTAGACTTTTTAATCTCAGCAAAATCAAGAAAATCAACTGGTAATAAAAACAATGTTCATTTTCCATAAGTATGTGATAAATTGAAAAAAATAAATAAATATTCGACATTGAAATCGACCTGGAATTCTTAGCACATGAAGAGATGATTCTGAATTTCGCTTCTTATATTTCCAAATATTTTTGGCGTAATATTACTGCATAAGATTTGAGATATCTCCAGAAGAAAAAATTTAAGGGAGTCAAATCAGGCAAGTGAGCTGGCCATACAATTGGAACCCTTCCTACCGATCCATCTTTCCGGAAACTGTCCATTCTTGTATATTACTGTCCTGAAATAATTTGTGGAAAATGAGTATTTTTTATGTAATTTCCAGCCTCTTGAATTATTTCCGGAGAAATTTCTTCTTGTATCATTTTCAAATATCGAACTCCGTTCAGAATTTCTCTCGAGAAATATGGACCAATGAAATGGTTGCCCATTATACCAGCCCAAACAATAACTTTTAGGATGTACTGAGTGTTTCTTTACCTGAACTCATGAGCATTTTCAGTTTTCCAATAACGGCGATTCTGTCTATAGACATGTCCATTCAAGAAAACCGTGCTCTTATCACTGAACTGTATTCTGATGAAGTTGTTCATCATCAGGTCACATTATTAAATTCTACGATCAGCAAGGACTTCAAAAAGTTTGTGTGGCATTTTTATTTTATTGGCATATAATTTATCCCTTTTCAATATTGTATGCACTGTTGAATGTGGCATATTATTTTGCTCCACTAGTTCAGTTTTGGGTTGTGTGGGTCCTCTTGAAGATCCACCAAGATTTCGATCAGCTTATTTTGCGAGGAAGATGTTCGGCCACTTACTTTGATATTAGTCAGATCCTCAGTTCGTTCAATTTCCCAACAAATTCTCTTAAATATTTTCTGTCAACGGAATTGTCTTGATACTCGTACAGCTGCAAGAGTATTAGTCTGAGACTGCATGGTAGTGAACCTTACCAGCAAAAACATTTTTCTGTATGCAAGATTAAGAAAACAACTATGAGATATGATAAAAAATTCTCATCTATACATTTCCACGGGAACCATGTTATGAATAAGAAATAGAGAGGAGGGACCCAATATGGATCCTTGTGGTACACCAGCACCAAATGGCAACTTCAATTACCTGCAGGCTCTCACTACGATTTTGTTGCTGTTCTTATAAATTTTTTCATGTCATTGCTCCCTAGAACTTCTGAAGAACTTAGACTATTCATTCATTGCTAGATATTGTTAGTGTCTCTGGTTCTCTAGTCTCAAATTCATAATGAATTAAAACCACTCTCGCCCTCACCGCCAACTTCCCCTGCCGAGATAGCATCACCCCGGGGACAACTTACCGTTGTTCTGGAAACAATTAAACTCGAACAAGTATCGTCCTGCAACCCAGAAAACCGAGTGGGCCTTTCTGGCCGCCGCAGCTCGCAATAGATAAACACCGTCGTAGGAGGTCCTGCAGGACGCGAATTTATCAAACTTCATAGTTCCAGCGGCACTAACATTTATCCACGATAATTAGCCATACATCATCCCCGTAACGTTGCTACGACGATGGCGGTGGAGTGCGTGTGTGAAAGGGCAAACTTGAGGGCGCAGGATCGTGAAGGCTTTATGGTCTAGGAGATGGGTAACTTCGATAGGGGTTTTAGGCGCTGACATTTTCGTATGTTTTTCTAAGTTTCTTCTCATGTATTCCTGGAAAGGATCTATCAGAGTATACATGGTGTTATCTAATCTCTTGCACTTCCGTGAAGGAGGGGTGTATAAAGTCATGTTAGAACGAATGGCAGCTGTAAAAGTTCGAAAAAAAATGTTAGAGAATTTAAAAATTTCATGTTGTGTGGGTCTCTCTCTAGACCTCTGTACATGTAATCTTGATCGGTTAGACATTCAGAGTATTTCCTTCACCAGCAATTGCCTTTACTGGTCTGAAAGGATGGCGCATAAAGGTTTCCAAAATGTCGACCCACATTTCACAAAATTTCAAAACTCTCAAACATTTTTTTTCGCATTTCTCATGCCTGCCATTCGTTCTAACATGCCTTCATACACCCCTCCTTCGCGGTAGTGCAAGAGGTTAGATTGCACCCTATATAAACATAGTAGGGTCCTGAGGAAACATAAAGAACAGTGACAAATAATACAGTGAGGTCCATAAGTATGGAATAAATTCATGTTTAGCGTCAGTTTGAAAATCCACAGTATGAAAATATTACTCTTTTCTTGCACCCCTCTGAATTATGAGCACTCACTCAATATTTTTATATGAGAAGGGGGGTTGTATGGTACCACGTTCGAAAAATATTCTCATTTCTGTTCAACAATATTAGGCTTTTCGAATTTAGTGCAATCATAACTGAGAATTCAATTTGAAAATGTAAAAATGTTACTATTTTTCAATTCTCTTATTTTACAATTGAATAAAATGTTCGTGTCAATAAGCAATTCGATCTTGGAATTCTCGTGGAACATTCTGTGAAACCTCAGCGGTTATGATCTCATTTTCTACCATTATCCAAACTCTTAAATCTGCAATATTAACTGGTCTATTGAAATATACTTTTGATTGCAAATAACCACAAAAAATCAAACGGAGTCACGTTCCACGTCTTCCAATTCTTCTATTGGTAAAAACTTCGTTCAAATAATCTCTAACAATACGATTGCAATGCGGTGAAGCTCCGTTTTGTTGGTATCAAATCGATCTATCTATTTCATTCGAATCATTAAGATCAGGAAGAAATCATTTCAATATGGGCTGTAAAAGTTCATCAAGAAGTCTAGATTAACCCCACCATTCATTGAGCCTTCTGAAAAATAAGGGCCAATAATTCTGTTCTTAATTGTACCAGCCCAAACATAAATTATTTCAGGATAGTGCGTGAGAGCCTCACACATCCAATGGGGGTTTTCTCTCTCTGTCTATCAACCATCTGATATAACAAAATAAATGTCAAGAATATAAGATATGCAAAGTTCAAAATTTCACAAACAGAACATTTAAATGACTATTATTCAAAATTTACAGGTAAGCACAATATAATTTGTAGATAAAATAATGGACATTTTCTTTAACTGAAAGATTTTTAACTGAACTTTTTGTTACTCGTAACATTTTTCAGAATAGTAGGAAGATGGTTGTATACTTCAATACTTTCAGAGCAAATTTTGGGTTAGATGAATGAATCATAATGTTTGGTACTGTGTCAATTAGTTCTGGGAGTGTTCATGCTAGATTTATTTATATGAAGAAACAGTGAAAACTATTTGCTTATTTGCTTACTTGCATCATCCTCGTTGATATTTTGCGTTACCCTTTTGAACGACAACGAAGGCTTCCAAATTTAGTGGCCCTATGTCACCCTTGACGGCGGCGGTGGTGAACTCAACCACCTCCGTCGCTATCTGGATTATTGATGTAGAGGACATCAGCTGTTCAGGGTTCAAGGAGGGGGTGACTGCGCTACTCCAGGAAATCTGGAAATTGTGCACTGTACACTAATACTTCAGAAAGTGATGAAACCGAAATAAATGAAGCTGGAACAGTAATATAAAAGGAAAAACTTATGTAGCGTGTTATAAAGGGTTATACTAGAACTGCAGAATATATTTTTCAGTAAAATTTTTTTGTAAGCACCGGTAATAAATGAAATGTCAGATTTTTGTAAACACTAACCATTCTTTAACAATTTGTTTCATTTCCATTAAAGCATTATCAAATTTTTCATTCTGTCGCATCTTCATCGTTAATAATAAATAATTCATTCATTGCGTTGTCTTTCTTGAAATTGAATATGAATTATTAATAAAACTGTCTTCAATTGATATGAAATAAATCGATCCCTTTGTATCAACCAACTCGCTAGTTTAAGAATTCGCCTTATTTTGCTTGCATTCTTAATATGTACTTGCCGATGGCTGGTAATCGATAGTATCCTGCATTCCTTTCAATTATCAAATATGCCCTGTTGGATTGTAAGTTATGCCTCATCATTGAAGGTCTCTTTTTCAATCGACATTTCATATATTTGAAGTCTACGATCCAGAAATTTGGCCTTTGGGTGCCGGTATTAGCAGATTTCTTGTTTCAAAAAAATCAAGCAAATTTTAATGAACTAACCTGTACATCAGGAGCTAGCTACAGTTATCAGTTCGATTTGCACGTCTAAGGTTTACAATTTGTACACAACCAAAAGGAACTGCTTACAATCAGATAGCGGAACAACAAATTGTGTGGTTATAATTAACAAAAACATACCTAACATTCATAACATTAATTATGAGACAACACTTTACCTAAATTTTAGGTGTTATTCACAGTATAAAAGTATAAGTAAAATGAAGAATTAACACAAAAATTCTGATCTTTTCTAGAGAGCATATCAAAAAAAGATAAAAACAAAATAGAAAAAGACGTACGTAGTGTAAACTGTTACGTATCAGTAGATTTAAAACAAACAATAGAAAATATTCCAAAATATCACTGAATGAAATTGATCCAGCGACTAGAATGATCTGCCGAGTATAATATTTCTAACGTAAAGTATAAATTTGTGTAGATCTTGGAAGTGGTAAAGCTATATTAATAACGTCTTGTGATATATTGTACTGTGGTATGAACTCGGTTTCTAAACTTACTTTGAATTGAGCATACTGTTTCCAAAATACAGATCCAAGATGAACTCCAGATTCGTTGTTCTATGAAGAGTCACTGGATTTTGCTTTTCACATGTATCCAACTACAATATAAAAATAAGTCGAATAAAAATCCGACGAAATGGTTTTCAGTGCAAAATATCCAGGCAATTTTTCTACCCATCTTTTTCATCTGATCCTCAAACTATAACTTTTCGTCAATTTATAAGCCGAAGAACTCCATTGCTTTCGTACTACTGGTAATAACTTCATCACCCAAATAAAGTTGTGACAGATGACATTTAAACGTGAGAATAAATATGTTCGATATGTTTGATGATAGCAAATTAACATCACACCACTTTATCACCTTGACAAAATCATTGTTGATTTGTTGGTGCAGATCGATGTCATTTCCATTATGCCGAAAAAATATAGTATAATCTGCGAACTGAGTAAACTTTCCCGTAATATTTATTGAGGCTAGGTCATCTATGTAGATCAAAAAGAGAATTGGGCCAAGCCTTGAGGTTTCACCCAGTTGAACTCTAATTCTTGCGATAATTTGTTCTGAAGAGACACAGTTTGCGTACTACCTGATGAGTGTGACCAAAACCATTCCAGAATTATATTTCTAATTAATTCAAAAGGATTTTAGAGTATATTATGTAACGTCGTTAATTAAATTTATCTAATTATTCAAAACTTTGCATGTGTCATTAGCCTTTCAGCTGATATTCATGATTAATCATAGTATACCTAAAATATGCCTAAAAAGTTCTCAGACAGACGTTCAATCTGATTATTTGCATTATTATCTCCATTCTGACACCGACAATATACCATCGAGTAGACGAAAGTGCGGAAGCAGAAAGTGAGTGGCATATTTTCTCGGAATTCCCTCTAACGATCGCTCGCCACAATTTCCGTTCACGGAGATGATTTTTCTAGGTTGTTATTTCCAGATAGAAAACATCGCGAAATAACTTCCTGGAAACGATCTCTCGTTTCGACTGACTTGTAACTTCTAGGCAGGCAGCAATTTTCCCGGTAAATGGAAACCAACAACAGGGTGCCGCGGCGTGTACACTACGAAAAGTTTTCTGATGCCGAATAGGTTGAATTGATAATTAGAAGTATGAATTTAACGATGTATAAAAATGACTGAGCGAAAACTGAATCGAGAAAAAAATATTTTTATGAATCATTTCATTGGATCATTTTATTCGTTGATCCCATTAGTCAAAGTTCAATCGCTTTGACAGAGAAACACGACCGCTTTCAGCTGAATTGGTGGAATATCTATTTGTTTAACTAAGGAAGAAAGTCTCACTTTTCTTCCAGCAACTGTAAAGGGTGGAGAAGACACTTTTCATCAATGTAAAACATATGAATTTTTTTAATAACTCCAGCATAACATAGGGTGGGGAAGTGCATTGAAAGAATATACTCAAAATGTAGAAATTCTTCAAACAATCTTTTTTTAAATTGTATCAAATAAACCATATCAATAATACTCATCTAATTTCTGATATACTCCGAATCAGGAGTCACTGACTTTTCGCCAACATTATTTCTTCACTTCATCCTGCTTTGAATTCGTCTTTTTCATTTTCAAGTTATAAAAAATTACTAGCGTGATTCCCTTACACATAAGAAAACACAAATGTGCGACCAAGTTTGCTTTCACCAGAACATCAACTTAACACTGCGCTCTCACCAAATATTTAAATATTTATCCCTGGTTCATCCGCCATATTATAGCATTGAACTTTTTTCATTCTACTTGACATTTAAAAAAACCTTGTGATTGAATTTACGTATCACGATATTCAGTGAAACAATCAGTTCCTTTATTGGCATGTTGATTTGCCTGTCCATGAGAGAACAATTTTTAAAAAATTTGCAAGTTCACAAATTGTTTAGAATGCCTTCATAAGAGCACACTGCGCTCCCACCAAATATTTAAATTTGTATACTTGGTTTTTCCCACAGTCAAATTTTTCAATGCTACGTTCTACAGTTTCAATACGGAAGATACCAAGTTAATGACATCTTTGAAGAAATTAGAGGCTGGGTATACGGCCAAGAAAGCTGTTGTTTTTTCCAAAGAGAAGATTAATAAGTTTATTGTCGTTGTAGATTACCAGTACTTAATGACTACACCTCAAATTTACATGGTTATGACTATTTTCATAGGTTAATAAAATGTTGATAATTTAATTTTATTTACATTTATTATACATACGCTTTGTCAATAAGAAATTATTCTTCGATAATAAAGCATTGATTGATTGATGAAGGCATATTTTAGTAAATGTTGAGTTCTTCGTTACTGATTGGTTATTTTATGTGAGTTGCTTCGATGAATGCGATCTATGGTGCATATATATGACGAATCATAATGATAATAATAATTATAATATCTATTTCACCAACAGCATATTACGTAATGGTATTTTACAGAAGCAAATGCCAGACTGGCAAAATAAATAGTGGAAACCCACAAAGGCTAGGCCTGTACGTGGGTATTAATTATTCAAATAGGTAACAATATGGTAATACTAACAATATGTGATAAGTTTAATACTCACAAATCATGACGTGCATCAGCAAAGGTGGACTTTGCATAATTATTCACATTCAATCAAGAACCACAAAGTCAGAGACTGTCCGAGGTATGAGTTTATGTGAATTAATCATATCTATATCCTAGAGCGACATTTTCAGAGAATCTAAAGAGAATACAGTTGAAATTGTCGAGGTGAAGACATTGTATAATTATGAGATTTGTTAGACGATAATGGTGATTTAGCAACAATAATAATAATATAATAATAGTAGAAGATACGTAATATGATAATTGATTCAAGTAATATTCATGTGATATGACTATTGAAGATTTACAAGATAAGAGTAATATTATTATTATATTAGTCGCTTTTTTTAATTATGAAATATTATATTAAAGTAGATAAAAAGGTCTTTCAAACACGCGATTTTTTGAGCACGATGGTGCAGCCGGAGTGCTCGAAATAGAACAGGTGTTTGGAAGACCAGTTATCGACGAATACTTTACGCAATTTTTTTTCATTGATACACTTTCAACTCATGAATACTAGCATGAACCTAATGATGCCTATAAAAAAGGTTATGACAAGTTCATCAAATGGATGGAAAAGGTAACCAGATATAAATAAACGTGTTGTGCTGTCTTGCATTTGTTATTAATATTTCATTTGACGTTACAAGGTACTCCTGTCAGATCAATAATAAAAACATTGTCATTTAGACGTCTCTTCACGTTTCTCGAGTTGTTGATTTTACCACGGTAATTTAAAAAAACGCGCGTTTTTGAAAGTTCGATTTAAAAACGCTGGGGCGTACTTGAAATAGGTAAAATGGGGAACCACTGAAATCAAAATCAAAATGCTCAGTACAGGTTGTAGAAAAAAATGCCATGTCAAAAATACCATTCATCGTAGCAAAATATTTGAAGTTGCATAATCCAGAACAATGAACCAGACATATTTTGAGAAGAACATGTGACCGTGGTGAGAGGCGAAAGGATATGTGGATCAGCCAACTGTCAAAAAGACAAATTGCAAATCAATTTATGACAGCTACTCCTAATCGCCGTTAACAAATATTTCAGAAATCACAACAACAACAGAAGCATCTTCTCGACGACAATGCATCCTTCTACCATATCTTTTAACTGCAATATGAATAACATACCCACCGAATTCCCGTCGCTAATAATTATCTTCAGCAATGTTACAAACTGAAAATTTTTTCAATGAGTCAAAAAATTGTTAATTCCTGTTAATGTACTTGTTGGATAATAAAACATTGAAAATATAAACTGTCAAAATACCTGTATTCATGCGAAACCTTACATATTTCTTCGTCTCTAATTATCTTCAGCAATGTTACAAATTGAAAATTTGATTTCTTCAATAAGTCAAAAAATTGTTAATTTCTATTAATGTACTTGTTGGATAACAAAACATATTGAAAGTAAAAACTGAAAAAATACGTATTCATGTGAAACTTCATATATTCCTTAGGAAAAACCTAACTAGGAAGGAGAAGTCAATTTTCAAAGTAGGTGTTAGAAATAAGTTATTTATTTTATCTTTGGTTGAATCGAACTTCATCATTATAGTGTTTGCTGTGGTTATAACATGAAATCAACAGACTCATTGTTCATTCAGAATATTGTGGAAGAAGGTTTTCAAATTGTAGAAAACTGAGTTCATTGAAATCAGGTTAAAAAAAATATTCAGCTCAGTGGAAATAATAATATATCCGTATGGCAAAGTTTTTGGTTTTGCTGAATAATAAAATCGAAATCTTCCTGGTGTGTTACTTTCCATGGAGAAATTTTCCCACTATACAAATTTGTATTGGTCGTTTGGTAGAAGTTGTTCTTTCACCTATTCCGTGTTTCTCAGTGTAGAAACAGTTTTCTCAGAAAACTGGTCAATTCCCAGGTTATGCGTTCAGTCCAGAATGTCTCCCACTGAGCCCTGTTGGCAAATACACGGATCTACTCAGTCATCCTCATGGGGCATTTAACATTTTGCACGGTGGGGTTCCTCAAACTAGAATTGAGTTTTCCAGTACAGGAGGTATGGAGATTTGCAGATAAAGAAGTGAATAAATACATGTATTTTTTTCATGTCAATCATGTTCAATCAAAATATTATAAAGTCTTCGAAACAATGTGTCTTCTAACTGCTGTCCTAGTGACCACGTCGAATGAATTAACTAATTAAATTTACATCTCAATTGAAATAGGAAACCTAATATACATAACTAAGGAGAAAAATTAAAACAACACGAGCATAATGATATACTTGATAAAAGTATTGAGCTCAAACGTTGAAATATTCAAAATAACATGTAGATAGATGAATTATATGAATATTACAATACACATTGTTGGTTTCGTTACGGATTGTTTATATCGATCGATCAAATAGTGGAATCACATGATCAAAAACAGGTAATCATTAGAGACAATGAACTATACCTATAATTATACAATTGGAGTTTCTATCACTGTTAAATTCTTATGTCTTATTCATGCATTATTTTTATTTTTCATTTATTAATTTTTTTTCAAATTAATTCAAAGTTGTTTAAGAAATTTCCAAAATGGATAATTTCTCTGATACTTCAGAAAATTGAATAAATGTGGAGACCTTTGAAAAATAAAGAGTTCATGGTTCCTCTGAATGCCGTTCTGATTATATGTATATTATTTGAATTTCTAGAGTTGTGAATATGAATGTTTTTATTCAAGTTCATGTCCCGTTTAAAATATTCCATCTACAATTTCGAATACTAGAATCATTGTGAAATGATAGAATCTACTTTAAACTGACAATCAATTCAAACAATCTACCTTAGTTTTTATGGGAGTAAGACGATTCGTTTAAAAAATTTCCCTGATCTCTCGATGTTGTAGTTTTTATAGCATTTTTCATTCATTGAGGTTGGATAAAAATAATATAGACGCTCAATTTTCAAAGTTTGATTAAATTATAATATTGTAAACTGTATCTTCAGACAATGTTGACGAATGTTGTGCTCTTCTACTGAAAAAATTAGGTTTTTAAATTATTTTTATGGATTTTTTCTAAGTGACTGTCAAAATTAAAAAGATTGTCTAGTTGATGCTAGTTGATGCTTCTAATACTTACATTGTTCGTTTATTTATGTTAAACACTGTATGTTTTATATGTTATACGCTTTGTGTTTTATGTGTTATACACTATATGTTTTATTTATAATGACAGTAACATTTACCATTTTTTGGTAGATATTTATTGAGAACTCTTGTTCATATATAAATGAGTGTGCAAGTGCACATATACCTATTTCATTTGTATACCATGTAGATTTTATTTTATTCCTAACAATGCTTTGTCAATTAGATCATCTTGGACAATAAAGTATATTTTGATTGATTGATTGATTGATTGAAAACAAACGTATTTGACCGTTGACACAACTTCAATTTTTTCATTATTGATTCAGAGGTTTATACCGTTGATATCGGGGGAATTATATTTATATTATGTGGTGACAAACATAGATTTCGTTTTTGTTATAATTAAGTTTAATTTGTTAGTGCATAAATAATCATCCAGAGTTTCTTAAATCCTGTTCATTCTATGAATAGCGTCATCTAGTTTCATATCACTACAAATAAGCAAATTATCATCAACAGAAATATTTATGATCTCAGATTCAACGAATTGTCCTATAAGGTTTAGATATAGATCTAAAAGAAGAGGGGTCCAGAACGCTACCCTGGGGAACACCCACATTACTATCTATTTTATTTTATAGTGTACCTTTGAAACGGAATTTGTTCCTATTTTTTGTATAATCACCCAACCAGACTCTAACACTTTTCCGTCAGTCCCATGTTATCTCAATTTCAACATCATAATTCCTCTATCAATTGTCTGAAAACTGTCTTCAGGTCAAAAATACAGCTATTAAGTAATTCTAGCTATCTGAGATAGTTTCAATATTACATATTGTGAGCTATGATGCTGGTTCACATGAGAATTTTTAACGGAAACCCGATTTATTCAATTTTCAGTGAGCTGATGTGATAACTGATCTCAAACAACAACTTTCAAGATTTTTTCAAAAAAGTGCAACGTATTCATGTATTCATGACATGAACTAAAATCAATTTAATGACAACTCCAGTTACATTTTTTTTTCGACATGGTACATTGTCAACAAACAGAATCGTGAATACATTTAAGAACCCAAGAACATCAATAAACCAACACGTTCTGTCATGTTTTCCTGTAGGATCTCGTAAGAGATTACTGGGAATCATTCTAGTGTGGAATTGAATTATCTTCCACGATATTAAAACTTTCATTTTAATAAAAATTATTTTTCCCAACATAACCATACATTTTTTATAAAAATTTCTTCAGAGATTTGGATGGACAATTTTTTTTTCTTGTTTGGAAAGGTTCCAACTTATATCATTCCAATTTTGGAGGTGCTACAATCAAACCTCGTCTCAAACCTAATTGGACTGGATTACAGATATCATCAAATATGCCTCTATAACAACCCCAAATTCCATTCTAAAAATAAGTCCGTGATATTTTCAATATGAAAACAACATCCCGACAACCGGAAATCATTTGTTGATCGTTGCGTGGGATTTGAAGGAAAATATACCAATTACTTTTTCAAGCCGTTATTTTGAGTTGACGAAAGGGAGGGTCGTTGGTAATGGCCGCATAGAAACACGAGACAAATATGTTTTCCGGCCAATTTGTATCTTTCTTATCCAGCTCCCATTCATGGCTGGGCACTTTGATGTATTATTATGCTGGCAAGGTTATTCCGAATCATTATGTGTGGCTTTTTTGCTGACGATGTTTTGGAGATGTCTGAGACTTACACGTGTGGAATTGATGATTATCCAAATGAAAGGTTTCTAGAGTCAAATCATCAAATGGAAATGATTTCTAATAATCCAAACATTCGAAAATTTCTTATAATATTTTCATTTCATTTCAATTATTTTCAGTAAAAAAAATATCCATAATGAAACTGAATGAACGATTTTCACTACACAGGGTTTACAAAAACCACGATGTATTAGATGAACTCAAATTTTAATCACTAATTCTACTATTTACATAACCTACAATTATTTTCTTATTCTCTAAATTTCTTGTTTTGGAAACACTTCAACACTACTAAGCCATACTATCTGCTATTGCTACCTACATTCGTCATATCCAAATAACTTTCTATTTTGATATTTCTGTTCGGTGTGTTTTTTCTAAATTTTCTTTCAATCAGATTATTATTTTAAATTTAGTTTTGTTGCCAAGATCCTGATATTAATTTGAAAGAATTGTTCTCATTTGGTTTTTCTTTTTATGCAGGTTACTTAGAGATATTTGTTGTACACTTGTCGAACAAAGAACGAACGAAAACTGACTCCTTTCTGATGCTAATTCATATAGAAGTGACATGGTTAATAATACTAAAATCCCAAATTTCTTGTAAAAATAAATCATTGAAGCAGGTATTCATGCACTTTCATTCTCTTTCACATTTCTGTGGTTTTTCATAAACTTCATATCATAACATTACAGACAATACTAGTTGATAATCAACCTGTTGAAGTGGTCAATAAATTCACATACCCTTGGATTCGTAGTCTCCTTCAATATTTGTTTTATTGATATGGCCAAGTAAACCGTCTCTAAGAGCCACCATGAATCTCATGTTCCATGCCAGACTATTGTCATATGGTGCAAAAATCAAACTTTATAATACAGTTATTATTTCACGTCTTTCGTAGAATTTTCGTATTTGGGAACTCGACACACAGACTTATTGGAAAGAACTGAGGTGGCCTTTTCGAGATACGTATATATTGATAGACTGGAAACCTCCAAATAGTATTGAGGTGTCCCCTCTCATAGTATCAATAAAAGAGTTTTGTCTTTCAATATGTTTCATGTACCTATGTTTCAACTCAGCAAGACAGAGTCTGAATATCACTTGGTAAAATAAATGAGCAATTATTTCTTCACATTTGATAGCAGAAATAATCACAAGATCTTCTCAGAGCTGATTTTGGGAAGATTCCTCCCATCATTATACCCTCATATTTTGTGTGGATCAGGTTAGACTAATCTACTCCAGTACAACAGTAAAAATGGACTATTTTATCTCCAATTGTCCATACCAATCACATCTAACTGATCAATCGCACAGTTGAGAACATGGGTGAGGTGAATAAAATCTAGCAAATGCTTATACTATATATTTATCTCTTTCATTTCTCTATGAAATAAATAAGTATGTCTCAAGAAAGTATAAGCATTTACTTGAAATTTATTTTATTCACATCCCCCATGTTACAAATACTAACTCAAATCAACAGATTTGATACACTCACATATTAAGAATAGATCAAACTCGCCATGTCTGTAATCTGAGTTCAAATGAAAAATCCTTCATTTATTCTTTGTCAGATCAAAAGCATGAAAGAACTCATGAAAACCCTAAATAGTGAAATTCCGAAAACATCACAGAATGCAGTACATTTTCTAGGAAGGCCCTTTTTCCGTTTCAAATGATGTACCAAATCCTACTGTGTTGATGTTTTCTAATATATAATTATCATTGGTTGAATCATTCGTCAATATCTTTATCTATTTGTATGAACCAATGTAATGATTTTTTTATTTTAGTTTTTCTTGTGATGAAAGTGCTTCAGAGGTAAATGGCATTACGTGAGTTATTATGCCAAAATATTTTTATAATTTTTATTTCTTCCTTTTGCTACCATCAGCCAGTTCCAGAACACAAAACTGATTGTAATAAGGATTCTCAATTCTCTATGAACAATGAATTCACATCTAGTACTAGTTGATGAAGTTGTAGAATTAAATTCCTTCAAATGCGAAGAATTAATAGTAGGCCGAACCTCTACCTTCGCCATATTATGTATAATTTTGTTACGGCGCTTTCGCCAGAATTTAGAATTCGTTCTGGATTTATTTTTTAATCGAAATAAATTAAATTAATTGTGTAACAGGAATGACTGAATGTGAAAAACGAACGAATATTGTAGTAGATGCAGATACAACTGCAGAAAAGATGGATTCACATATACAGTGTCCGACAAAACCTTGGATCCGTATAGTAAACTTTTTTATTAATAATTTCTCAGAAAATTTAATTCCTCGTAAAAGTTAGTGCATTCAATTAGACTTATAAATCAGATATCGGTCATTATCAGTGGCGTGCAGCTAAGCGGGAATCAGCCAATATTCACTACAAGTGACATTATTATGCAAAATATCGAAACATTTATTGAAAATACCAGTTTTCAATTGAAAGATATTCGCAGTTATCCAGTTAAGTCTAGCAATTTAATTTTTTTTAAGTATTCTGGCTTTATTCCATAATCTTTCCATTGCTGTTTTTCGACTCATATTCAAGATTTTGTTAGATCCGCAATTAAATGCTTTGACCATAATTTATGTTAATTTAGTAATTTACTTACTACTCAGAAATTATTGTAGATAATTCCCATCAAAAATTGAGACAAACTCATCAAGCAGTTATTAAAATCTATAATTGGTGTACTGAATTGGATAACTGGAATTATCATTCAATTGCAAACAACTTTTTTCGATGCTATTTTTCGATATTTTCCATATTAATGTCACTTTACATTGTAGTGAATTCAAAATATCGGCCAATTACCGCTTAGTCCAACTAAAAGCACTAATTTTTATGAAGAATAAATTTTTTTGAGAAACTAATAATAAATTTCCAAAAGTGTGGTTCCAAAAGTTTGGCGGACACGGTATAAGTGGAGCTGGACCTGATAACCATGACCAATTTCTTCTCGGGCGACAATCTACCTTTCTTACTTAATTCCTGAGCTATTTTTTCATTTCTTTTACACGAAATGGTGACTGAAACCTATTACAATTCCAACAGGATAGATATTTAATTACCATAAAAATTCTAGGAAGAACACAAGATTTTGTTACTAAAAAAAAAAGAATATAGAACTACAATACAAAATACGAAAATACTGTAGGTGCATAATATAACCTTAGTAATAACAAACATTTTTTTTACTAATAGACAAACACGCAGACTGATATTCTGAAATATATTATTCATAGCACCTTTCTCAATATATTCAATTACACTAAAAAAATCATATAGGTCTTAAAAACTTCTTTTGGGTGAAAATGTTTGTATTTTCTTCAGGAAAATATTGAAAATTGCGGTTCATTATAAATTGAGATTCCAGCACAACAAGGTCATTTTTTTTAATGTTTTGGTGTTAAAATATCAGATATGGATTTATTGTGATCTCCTCGTCTGATACCTATGCAAATTCCAATATTGATAAATCGAAATAGTTCAAATTATACCTAAAATTCTAGTAGCATTTATTTTTCAAAGCATGGGCAATAATTTCACGCAGCTGACTATTCAAATGCTAACCGTAGCAATACTTGAGTTTGAAAAGATAGGAAAAGCAAACCCCACTATAAGTGAAATCGTAGAATAGAATAGAATAGAATAGAATATTTTATTTAACTACGTTACATGTTATAAAATGTGTGTAGCAAGTCATGTTTGGTTTATGTATGAAAAATATATAAAAATGTAAAAATTTAAAGTTGTAAAACAGAATTAAAATTAAAATTAACAAGTAAACAGCGTTACAACACAACTTTACAAACACAAGAACTCTGTAATTATATTTCTTCTTAAATTAAAGAGAAGCAGTGACATGTGTGTTACCATAAAAATGTGTTCTGAATTCATCGACAGAATAGAAGCAATACCTCAACAAATAATTTTTCAATTTCCTCTTGAAAGTTTTCAAACTGAGCTCCTTGAAATCTTGAGGCAGGATATTGTACAGAGAATAATCTAGTGAATTTTTTTGCGATACGTGCAGACGAAATCGATTTATTCTAATGTGATGGGAGTTTCGTGTATTGTGTCCGTGAATGTGAGATTGTTTCGTCAAGGATGATTTCTTCTTATGTATCTCGATCAAAACGAAATATAAAAATAAAGTTGGCAGTGGCATAATTCTAAGTTTTTTGAAAGTTTCTTGACAGTGATCTCTGTAACCAATATTAGCCAGTACTCTCAATGCCTTCTTTTGCATCCTAAATATTTGAATGGAGTGACATGAATTTCCCCAAAGTTGTACACCGTAACTAATATGGGAATGGAATAGTGAAAAATATGAAGTTTTTAATATATTTGTGTTAGTGATGTACCTCAATTGGCGAAGGACAAATAGAGAACCTGAGAGTTTTTTCTTCAGTAGGGAGATATGTGCAGACCAGTTGAGTCTATTATCTAATGAAATGCCAAGTAATTTAACTACATTAGTTTCACAATCAGACAAAATCTGATTATTAGCAGATATCTGGATGTATTGTGTTTTCTCACCATTTAGTTTCAACTTATTAGATAAAAACCACTCATTAGCGCTATTAGTTACCTCGTTGAGTTGAAACTGTAAAATATCATTACTTTTATCCGACAAAATAAAAGTGGTGTCGTCCGCAAAGAGCACTGATTTGAACGGCATCATATTATTGCACAAGTCATTTACATAAATAACAAATAAGAGCGGGCCCAAAACGGACCCCTGCGGAACACCATGCTGTATGGTTTGAAAGTTTGATAAGTTACCGTTTATCATTACTGCTTGTTGACGATTAGTAAGATACGTTTTTATTAATTGAAGCGGAATACCCCTAACCCCGTAAAAGTTCAATTTTTCCAAGAGAATTTCGTGTGAGACGCAGTCGAACGCTTTAGACAGGTCACAAAGCATCAACGCAGTCTGATTGCCCTTCTCAAGTTCTTCAACCACACCAGACACGACGTCAAACACTGCATGTATTGTTGAACGCGACTTTTTGAACCCATATTGTGAGTTACTGAAAAAATTAATATCCTGAATTTTATTATTATTTCAACCACTTTACTGAATACTGAAATAATACTTATTGGTCTGTAATTATCAATGACTACTGCATCTCCTTTTTTAAAAAGGGGCAATACCTTAGAGAATTTGAAGATGTCTGGGAATATACCAGTACATAAAATCAAATTAATCAGTATAGTGAGAGGTTGTATTATTATAGATGAAGTTTCCTTTAGTATTTGGCTATTGAGTTCATGGGTATCCGGACATTTGGAGTCCTTCAACGAATCAATCGCTTCCAAAACTTCTACCTCGTGAACTGGTCGAAAGAAAAAAGACTTACAAGGAGCAGGAAATTTTTTAAAAGTTAAAAGGTCATCTAAATGGTTCTGTTTCTAAAAATCACCCGGTACGTTAGTTTATATTATAATGAATGACAAATTTATCGGTGTAACTTTATCGATATTTCCATCAGTTTTCCAAAGCCGCATTTTCCATTCGCGTCCGACCAGTCGTTGGATAATTAGTCAAATGATAATCGAAAACTAATTCGAGTAATTTATTTACAGTCATGTCAGCGATTCCTTTAATGAATATTTCATTACGTAGTACGTGTTGGGAATATCCACCTGTTTGACCTGGTCGATGGAACATGCATATTGCTAATAATAATATTGACATGTTGCTTCGATGTCAGTTGCATTTGCGCAATGGGGGTGGATGAATATGCAGTGCAGACGTATTAACCGGAATGCATGAATTTTATTGAAAATTACTCATCTTTGATAGTCCTCATAAATTAGAATTATTTCAGTTTTTGTTTCTGTTCCAGTTTTCTCCTAACTTCTCTAACAGTACTGAAGAAATCTGAAGAAAGGTTTTTGAAAACATAGTTGATTGACTTTGAAGTCTTTCTTTTTAAGATTTCATGGGTTATTTCCATCCCTGCTAGAGGGTTGATATAATTTAATTGATGATTTTCCATGTAATTCGAACTTATCATATCTATCTATGATCTAGAGACCAAAGATGAGTCAAAAAATGCAAGTAGTAGATGGCGTATTCATAATGATGAAGACAACGTGAATCCTGTCACAATATTTTCAACATTATTGTCAAAACGGGGCACAAATATAACGACACGCACACTTTTTTGAGATCAAACCGCTATTGAAATGAAGGAACGAAAGACAACTGATACGATGATATGCCTTTTCGTGGACAAAATTTTGTGATGAGGTTATTATTGGTTTGAATATAAACAATATAAAAATCACCGACCATACAGTCAGGTCTACTGCAGCCACACAGTTGGTAAAAAATGAGGCACAATAACAGCACATTTTAAAAATTACAGGTCATAAGTCGTAATGCAAATTCAACTGAATCCAATTTGAACATCGACAAGGAGAACCATAAAAACATTTTTAATCATTTCCCTCATTTTACATATTTTCTGAAGTGTGGTTCGTTCAAATGAATAGATGAAGGGGTGAATAAATGGATCATTGATAATAGGAGTGATGAGACGAATGAATAATATTAATAATATAATAATAAATAATTATTCAGGAAAAATATGTAGTGTAACATGTTTCACAATGATTTAAATATAGAATAAATATCAAATTCCCACAGAAGGATGAACCTGTGCGTGGGATGAATTAACACTATGATAATAAACAATGATTTGAATATCAAAGAGATTGTATGTAATAAAAATGGTGTATATAAAGCCACGTTTTATTGACCACCAGAGTTTATATCAACTAGAAGAAAAAGTAGAGTATCAAAAAAAACGTAATTTCAGGGTTTCCAATAAAAGTCAAATGATTCTTAAATTCCTTAAATCTCTGTAAAAAGTTTGAAATGTATGTTTCATTATCGACAATGATATTCATTATGAATAATTTGTTCAAATTAACAACTTCCACAGCCCGAACAGACAATGGAAGAAAGCGCGAGCAGTATTATTTCTTATTGGAAGATTATTTAGGCAGGAATAATGAAGTTATCACATATGTGAATTCCTTAAATAAGTTTGACTCAGTAAACTTTTTCAGGATGTAAAAATTATTATGAAGAAGTGATTCCAAAACCTAACACCTTCCACTTTCGAAGCAGCTTTGAATTAACCTACTAGATAAGAAACCAGAATTTAAAAAAAGGCATGTTTGAAGATTGGGAACAAGTAGGAATTGGAAAATATTTTCTTGAAATGTCTCTGGTCAATTTTTCTCTAATCATCATACCTTAAATCGATTAGACACACTGTTTCTATATCATCCTACTGATGTCTTTGAACTTTCGCCACTTTCTAAGAGGAAGGTTTGACAGAAATACCAACTGAATTTCAAATCAATATGAACCCACCTTCACCATCTTTTCTGGTTTCCTTTTTTATAGAATATAACTTTAAAAAGTAGCTTCAAGAGAGGTTCTCAATGAATTGAGAATCAATATGAACCTATTCGTTATTATTTCCATCTATAACTTCATTTACGTCCATAACACTCATATTTATTTTAACTAGAAACTCTTCCACTACCAAAATCATATCAATGTGAGTAAATGAAGTTTTTTTAACTTTAAAATACAACCAAATTGAAATGAACAGACATGGTCCATAGTTTAATGCAATGTCAATAGTGTCAATTTCTGCTATGATTTAGGGAGTTTAATTTTTCAACCAATTATCTACTTTTATCAAATTCGATCGAAGTAAAAGTAGAGAAAGTAGATATATTTAGTGTCAAAAAAACAGCTGAGTCAAATTCTACTTCTACGAGTAGAACATTTCTGCCTACAATAAAACGCTCCTTAAGATAATTAATGAATTATTAGTATTAAAATAAAATTGAGGTAGTAGGAATAATGTTATCATGGGACCAGAAATGAAATTTCACTCAACTAAGAATGAATATACTTACCACATAATATTGAAATATCAGATACATAAACTATAATATCAATATACCTAAAAATATAATCAAGTTCTGTGATCATTGGCATTATTATTATTAATTTCACTAATTGTTTTGTCATAATTGCGTTTTCAATAAATAATGTGTTAAGTTAGTTTTTAATTCTCTGGTTTTTTTAAATATACCTCGACTATTGTTAAATTTTCATAATTTGACTCAACTATCCTCAAGCGAGTTGCTTTTAGGGATCAGCCCTCCGCCTTCTGCTTCGGGCTGTTACCAAACAACTCTCTCCGAAAATATGGTACAAATTATTTCGAAATCACCAATAGCCTATGGATACCATAAGTGTCTGCCTATAAAAGTGTCACTTGAAAATAGATCCGAACTGTTTTTGTGTGTTTTCAAATTTTCTATAGCTGAAATAATCTGTATTGTATGTTTTTAAATTGATACACTGTATGTTATTCATCTACAGCAGATCTGAACAAGAAAGTACTCTAATAAAAAACCATGAGACTTAATATGTCAAATGAGTCAGAATTCTTGTTGTTGATTCCTCACAAATTATTGATCACTTTGGATTGACTGAAATGGAAGAATTTATTCAAAATTTTTGAAAAGTATGGCCATTATTTGATATCGTTGTACATATTGAAAATAAATATCTACAGTTTTACATGTCATCTTCCAGAACTTCATCAAGGTAATGAAGTTACTCGATTTATAAATTGACAAAACGTCAAAGTTTGAGGATCATATACTTAGCCTCTGAATGTTTTGCAATGAGAACCACTTCGGGAAATGGCGAAAAAGGTTTACTTCCCCGTAATTGATTCAAATCTCGAATATGTAATCTGTTTTGAGGCATCTTGTAGTTTTCTTTTATTAGACACGACTTTTATATTGCAGAAAATGGCAATGAGAGACATGTGCAAAGCTAAATTCAGTAACTTTTGTGAGCCCTTATTCGTGGAACAACGAATCTTGCTCTCAACTTATATCTATATATTGGAAACAGTGCACAAGATAATCCCTTGAAATGACTTCCTACTTTCAAGATCCACACAAATAAAAATGGCATAAAAATGTTCAATCACTTGCATAACGAAATGAAAACTGTTATGGATAAAAGAAAATTTAAAGTTGCCGTTAAAAATATTTCATTAGGCAGAGCATTCCACTCACTGGGCGAATTTTATTCTGTGAAATTTTGGAGTTTTTTCTTGTGTTTCAACTCCACCGATGCTTAATAGTTTACACTACGTTCGTGCTATTCTGTTTTATTTATCTTATATTAATATGTGTCCTTGAAAAGATTAGCATTTTGTGTTAATTCTTCATTTTATTTATACTTTTGTACTATATATAACACCTGAGATTTCAATGAACTGACATCTGGAAACTGAATTTTATGTACATGTTTTTATATATTACCACAAAATTTTACTTGACGTGCTCTACGAATTTTATGTTATGAATTATATGTACATGTTTCATTGTATTTTGAATATGTAGCGTTGTATGTATAGAAAATGTGCTTGTATCCAATTGTATTTGACCAATTTCTCTATTTTCTATATCACTATATCAATATGAACCATCATTTTTCAGACAATAAAGTAATTAGATCTTCTTTGATCAAAAGACATATCGAAGTTTTAAACAATTTGCTTAGGTAATTCATCCACTCGTATTTGAAACCCCTTTATGCAATTCCCAAAACGCATTTTGAATCAGTTTGCATCGAACAAACACAACAAAATCTCGAGGAAAGTTCGCTTTTCATATAATCATGCTATTTTGTGAATCCGAGTCCATCATAACAATTTTATGAGCTCGCATCACCATTTCATATTCATGTCGAATTCGAAAAAAAAAATCTCTTCCTGCACTAGCTGAATTTTACGTTCATTTCATATTCCACACATTGGAGTGGGCGATCATCTCTCGTTTTACGACCGATAAAAATGGCTGCCGGATTATTTATTCAATGTAGTGGCCGTAACTCATTTCATGGCCATCTTCGATCTGCCGTATATTTCTCCAATCACGGCGATTCGATGTGGTCCGAAGTGAACTGAGGGTATGATAAAAGCGATCGTTAAGATGTAACCTACGATATGGATATGAGAGCACTAAAATGCGGAAAACTGTAAAATTCCGTTATAGCTATGGAAAGAATGGAGCTGCATGATTTTATCTGCTGGAATCGTTTAGACTGACGATGGCAATGTTATAAACTTACTAATCTAGCGAAAAGCTTTGAATGGATATCGATACTAGTATAATATTGACGATAAACCCCAATTATTGATATGTTTGAAACGAGACTATTCGGCATACGATGACTATTTGGAAATCACCTATACATGATCAGAATGTGGACTTTTCTACCGCCATCTACAGAAGTTTATTAGAGTTGAAAGGAACACAAGACTCTTGAACAGGAATTATTACGAACCAAATCAAGCAATATTTTATACTATAAAAAAGTTTGGCTTAACGTCATCTGAACTGCATAAATACGTTGGCTGAAGAAAAAGATGTGATTCCACCTAAAGAAATGATAAAAGATAATGAGAATGCAACAAAATTGAAGTAAAACATGTATCAGGAACGAAATTGAGAATATCAATTCCAAATTTAATTACTGTCAAATATTAAATTGAAAACTATTTATCCACTAAGGATTTCATTCAATTGATGAATATATTGTAGTGAAATCAATGCTCTATAGGTAAATTCTTATTCATATTCACACACAGTGTGGTCCTAATGCAACGGATGAATTCATTCTCTACGTAATTATGAAATCAAATAAAAAGTCCTGGAACAGGTCAAGTTTTATATATGAAAATTATTCACGTCCACCTTCAATCCACTAGGGGTAATAGCTACCCATACAAAAATTTCAAGTGGAAAGGGGTAACGTGTAATACAAGGTTGAAAGGGTTTTCAATTCTCTATTTAGCAATATGGCGATTTTTGATTTTTTGAAGAAAAAAGTTATTTTATTACATCCCATAAAAAATCCCTCGAGTCAAATAACTGTCACGATTGACTACATAGTAATGGACTAGTCAATTGTGACAGGGGCTACTAGTCCATTGTTCACATTTCAAATCCATCAAAAAACGTTATTATCCTAGTATTTTCTAATACTTCGGTGTGAAATTTTCTAACCGAATACCACTCAAGCACACAACTTCTTTTTCTGCATTGCCTTCGATGGGAGAATTTTCAAAATTCTCGTGTTCTTTAAAAAATGTTCAGTAATAATTGAAGTAGAGAGACCTACTCTTATAATCAAGACTTGCTCATACATTTTTGGAACATTTGATGTGTTTTTTTATTTACGACACAGCTATGGACAAGTAATGTTTTGAAATTGTAACATACTAAATTATAATAAAATATTTTATTATACGGTGATCGATACATTTTTGACAATATGAAATGAAACCTTTACGATAAAAATCCACTTCTATCTGTCATATACGTGGTATTGGCTCGTAAGAAAGACAAGGTAAACCGAATATTTTGTGAACTGTTATATAATCTTCATTCTGTACCTTGTCACAGAATAAATATACCTGCAAAACACATAAGAAGCAAGTGTTTCACAATAAACATTCTTACTCAAAATAGAATATATCCCACAATACTACATATATCCGTAATTATCGTTTTCACCTGCCAATACCTGAGCTGAGTTTAAAAGAATACTCTACTGTGTATGAAAGGAAAAAATATTGAATCACCGACCACTGCTAACCAAGGATATATTGAACCATAAATTTTTTAGGAAATCGGTCAAAAATCTGCATCTTGTGAAAGTATACGATAGCCTGCTGGAATATCATGTTGACATATTTCATATTTGCTTCATATTTCAATTAACAATTTACGAATCCTAGATTTAAGATCTCAATCCCCAAAAATCGAAATCAGTCATTATATTATTATTGTCGCGGCTAGGGCTACTAGAGTAGTAACTAGAGTCGTATAAGGAGTTGTTTCCCTCATACGAAATGCGACTTGGGATGTAGCTACAGATGGTAGCTATAAAAACTCAAGGGGTAAAAACAGAACATAAACATTTATTTTAATAACAACTGGGTTACTGGGGAGAAAGTGAAGTATACATTTGAAATATGGGAAACTCAATAGTAAAATATGGGATATATAAAACTCTTACCTAAAACCATCACTAAACCAAATTTTACAGCTAAGGCCAAAAGGGCCTATCCTATGAGGCTAACTGAGCACTAGGACTCTCTCCTCTATAGGAGTCTATCACTCACTATACTATCGTTCCATTCATCCTGTATTTATATAAGGAAATGTTCATATCATTCGGTCAACGATTTCAGCTCGTCACGCGACTTTGCTAATTCATCGTGATCGAATTAAATAACAAGATGAAAGGATCAATGCACTAAAACAACTCAAAAGGCATTACTCGATATTTACGACATTATTATTGTAATTACAGCAATTATTTTCATCTCTTATTCTTGTATTTTGACTGTATGTATTGTTTTTACACCTGTCTGTATTATATTTAGTGAGTTTTTATTATCTTTAGGTTCAACACAATTTTTAATTTAAATTGATTTTCATATTTTCTACATATTTTTTATTTACTTTGTAAGTGAGAATATTCTTGGTTAATAAAGAATAGAAACTAAGACTTAGAATTTCAACTTTCTATCAATAAAAATGATTTCGCAATTCAATAATGATTTCACAACACCAAACGATAGCTCTTAGAGCACGCACAGCATAATCCTCGAATCCCTATTTTATTTTCCTCGAAGGACAATGTATTTTCATTTTATCATCCTTCAAGGAGCGCGAGCACCTGCTCTCGAAAACGAAACGGAAAAAGTGAGCGTCATAAACAGCAATATCAATAAAAAAGACATGCCTATTCATGAATTTTTCAGCGTTCCTCTTCTTCTCGATGCACTGAGTTTCCGCAGTAACAGTTTTACGACGGCCGCAAGAACGTTTCTCCGAGGAGTTTTGCATCTGCGTCAACACCTACATACGTAAGTCACCCGTAATTCGGATATAGTGGGTGAGAGCTCGGACAGTGACGTGCGTCGTGGGAATTTTATCCGGAAATGCTTTCTGATGTTTAATATTAACGACAAAGTTATTTATTGTGTGAATGTGCTAGATGACATATTATAATGTTTGAATATGAGAATTCTAGTTCGAGTGTTCAATTTCCTCAATTGAATAAAATACTTCTGAACAACAACGTTTTATCAAAAATCACCATATTAGTAGATTGCAATTATTTGAAATTATATAAGAAATATTTCGTACATGTTCTTCAAAAGTGACACAAGTCAAAAAACTGAGATTTTGAGTAAATATAATGAAAATGTCTGATGAACACTCTTCCACCCATGCCTCAATAGTATATTGAATTACGCTCAAAGAGAACTTTTCCTAATTTAAAGTTATCGTCAATACTCTAAAATCTGTGAAATCATTATCATCAGAGACAACAGTTTTTTGCGGTTTCTGAAAAATTAACTAATTCGAGTTGTGTCACTTTTGATGTACATTTGCGATTTGTGTTTACTAATTTTGACAAGTTGTGTCATACAAAATAGGAGAGAACACAAAATTTTCAAAATAATTCCAATAGATTCTGCAGCTTCTGAAAACTCAGTTTGCTATTTTATTTTTTTCATATTAATTTTTTGAATCTTAAAAAAATATATATAAGTCGACAAAATTCAAATGGCTCCTTTCTCGCGCCATTGCCAATGGTGACGTACTCTCCCGATAATTCCAAGCAACCAATAGCATTGCCGTTTCAACTCCTAATCCCCGAGTAGAATACGCCCTTTGGTTGATTGGGCTCGGGAGAGTATTTCACAAAGAGCGCCAATATTAGTAGCTTTGGAATTTTCTGATTTTCAGGAACGAATGGGAATGGCTGCAGTTGAAATTTGACTCCAAAAATATTTTCTGGGTTCATTTATACAGGGTGTTTCTTAAGTACGTGTAGAAACTTCAGGAGCATGTTGCTGACGTCAAAATGAGAAAAAGAGTTCCTATAAACACATGTCCTGAAGTTATTCGTTTCTAAGTTACAGAGTGTTAAAGTTTAATTCTTATATTTGTTTTTTGTGAATAAATTCCAGAATGTTTGTGATATTCGAGTAAAGTTCGGTATTTGGGATGATTTTTCAATGATAAAATCAAATTATATGTCAATTGTGAAAAAACTAATTTCTAATTGAATTTATATTTAATTAAAAAATCTAGTCATTCAAAATTACTTGCATCGATCATTTCAAATCTCAGTAACTCGAAAACAGTTGGTCTCAGTGACCTCTACCAAGAATATATTTTTAAACAAACTAAATAATAAATATTCCCAGGTACCAAACTTTACCCAAATATCAAAATTATTTTGAAATTATTCACAAAAAGTAAAGATCAGAATTCAACTTTGACACTCTGTATCTCAGAAACGAATAACTTGCGGACACATATTTATAGGAACTTTTATTCTTATTTTGATGTCAGCAACATGCTCTTAAATTTTCTACACGTACTTAAGAAACACCCTGTATATTATCATGCGTTGTGTATTTTGAAGCATATTTGGAGCGACATTTTTCTGTGGCTCCTGTAATTCTTAAGAAAGCTCTTTAAGCTTCTCTACAATTACTGTCTGCAAAATCCAGAAAACGCTTTGAAAACTTCGAATGAAGGAAAAAACGACTGGTAATAAAATTAAATGAAGAAGCCATGCTATGGTATTTCTTGAATTTGAAGAAAAACTAAACAATTTCATACTTGTGGTAGGAGTATTCAGCTGAAGGCTGTTAAATCTGTCAAAACAAAAATATAGGAAAATATAGCCCACTGTTTATCTAAAGAGTCAGTCGAAAGGATACCTACAAGGAAAAAATAGCATGAAAAATGAGAAATAAAACTTTCCATGTTTTTATACCACTTCTATTTGTAACCAACGTTACTGCAGTTTCGACCTATATGGACATTATCAAACAATACAATAATCTGAAATAATAAATAACACTCCTTAAATACCCTTAATTCTACCCGAGGCCTGTCTTAGTGACTAACGGTCATTAATGACTTTTATCTGGACCTTGTTCATTTGCGACAATGTGAGTGAGCTGCCTTAAAAACCGGTGAATAGACCAAATCCAGTTGATCAATCAGTAGGTTAGAAAATAACAATTTACGTGACAAGTTCCCAAAGTGATATTTTACAAAATGAGTGTAACTTTCGAGCCATAAGCGAGTCCTGGAATCCTGCGGATCCCGTAAAATAATTTTTGGATTGTTTTGCGAACAATATCTTTTCTGTAGCCGCTTTTGTTAATAATTATATCGATGGATGATCACGTATGAACCTCATATAGACAATTGAATACTATAACAATCACTCTTATGAATACATTACTTATGAATATCAATTACACAAGAATGAAAATTAATTTTATCAATATTATTAGAGATACTAACAGATGTGGCAGTGTTGAAATTAAAATTAAACGCATTAGTTATTATACTAGTTTTCGACATTAATTTCGTAACGGCCCTTTTCAATCTTTGAAGCTAAGTGAATTTTGTTTCTCAAAGAATCTTCTACGCATCCCTCTGCTACATTGGTTGATTCCCATCTTCCGTGTCTCTTCGAATTGGTTGAACTTCGAGTAAAGTGGCTGAGCTTCTGCGTAAACAGTGCCTGGTGTATTCTTTGGGATTCGGTAAATTAAGAAAATTCAGCAATTGTGTAGGCAATTTTTTCAAAGTTGTGAATACCAATAGATTGTAAAGCACATTTTCTGTTTTTATAATGATCAAATAATCAACGATGTGGTGTGTTTACTTGACGTAATGTCTAATATTTTCTGTATAAAGAAATACTATTTTCTCTAATGACGACAAAAGTTCTTTCCATGATTTTTGTTTTCTTTTTGTTGTTGTCATTTCCGTCAACCGATTTCACCCCTACGCGCAACCCTCGGATATCTTCGAGAGACTTGTGTGAGTTAGGGAAGACGCAGCCCTTACCTTTTAATGTGTGATGCCATGATCGTTTTAGAATTAGGAATTTTAATTACTTACATAGTTGTCTTATCTTCTATACTTTCAAATTCGTTTTATAAAGCACTTTACAATGATAAACGCCTGCCAAACTAATTATTAATAAAGCCTGAATAAAAAAAAACACAAGATTAGGTATTTATTATCTCCAGCTTCTGATAAAAAAATTTGTTTAAAATTGTTTTTTCAATTAACCAGCTGTCTTCCCCTTACGAACGGCAGCCCTCAGAAGTAGAAACTTGTGCGAGCCAAGGATTAACGAGATCTTACCTTTTTACGAGCACTTTTTCGAGCCAAAAATTTCTGCAGTCGCCATGGTTTGAACCATCACCGACTGGAAGCCAAAGTGATTGAAACAATGTCGCTTTAACCACATTTCTTCTTCATTCAATACTTTTGTTTTTTTATGGTTTGTAGTCAATGGATTTTTTTTAAAGAAACGAATAGTTTTGGGATATCGGCCTATACCTATATTATTTTCAACATTAATTGTAAACATCGAGTAATTGCTCCAGAAGCTTGATGACTTTGAGAATTTGGATTTCTTATTGAATATGCAAATATGTTCATTTATAGTATGCACATGTTTATTATAGCTATATTTTTGAAATAAATTGTAGAACAATGCATACCTCTCTTGACTTTACCGGCAATAGTTCATAAGTAGCCGCTTCAGTAGATTCACTAGTCTCAAGTGGAATTATTTCAGTCTCCTTCCACTACTGATTTTTATTTTTTCTACGACAGTGCGTTTTTACCCACTTTCCCGCACTCATTTTAGTTTAGAAAGTGTCACTTTCCCGCACTAGTGCGGGAAAGTAAAATATGTCAATTTATCGTTATTAAATGTACATTTCATTGTTGCTGAGAGTTATTTGGAAGACTCCGTAGAACAGAAGAAAACCATCTCGAATAAAATTCTTTCATGTACTGGCAACTTGCAACCAATGCCGTCTCCGTCATCTTCATGCACTTTGCAATCTACGAGTGTTACTCTTAACAGCCAGTTACCACCAACTAACTACTCTGGACCGGCTATTCTGACGCATTTGCAGAATGCAACAAATTGTGTTTTCTACATTAATATTAATAATAATTAGTGGATTTTCATGGAATGTTTTGTATGTTGAAATAAAATATATATTTTCAATGTGCTTTTTGAATATTTATGCGGTCGTAGAAAAAATAATGTTCCTAATGCATGCGTAAAGTGTCTTTCCCGCCTTTGACTGCTTGCCAGAACTCCGCTTCGCGTCGTTCGGGTCAACGTCAGTCGCGTGCGGGAAAGTATCACTTTCCGCACTTGTTAGGAAAATAACTATTTTTGATTTCAAAAGCCAAAAAACACACATTAATTTAACATGGAAAGCGCTGTCATTATAAAATACTAAGTTAATGCTATTGGCAAAGCCGCCTACATAGATACCCAATATCGTTCCGGAAGTAAAGAAATCGTTCCAAGAGTGATTAGAAAATATCAAACTTTCGGAACCATTCGTGTAAAGTGTTACTGTGTTACTTTCGATGAAGTAAATCATCACGAAAATTTTATTTTCGATGTGGCTGCAGAAATGCTATAGATTCGGTTTTCATCCAAGAACTACATGAGTTTTATTCACTTATATTATCAATTCTGAATAGACAACTGGAATTAGTTGAACGTATGTTTTTTGTCTGCAGTAATAACTATGTGTTTTCCAACTTTCCGTCGGGAAGCATTCGATAAGATCGCGAAAAGTCATCAAACCAGTTCACTTTTCGGATTGCTCACGAATAATTCATCACTTCCTCAACAATCACCTCAACGCGATCCTCCATTTGTTAAAACCCCTTCGCCTCAGCTACGTCAATTTTTCGAAGAGCCTTCAAAATTTCAATCCATCTTTGACATTCATATTCGAATCAAAGCACGCCATGGAAAACAAGTGAAAAAGGAATCGGCTCGGGGGAGCGGCCGGCGTCGGCTTTTATGGACGGATTAATCAAATCGAATGCTCGTAGTAGGCTCGTCTGTCACTCGGCAGGATGCAGGAGGTGGGAGGCAGCGAAGGATACCCCTCGGGGCCCTCGGGGACCGGATGTAATCGCATACTCGTTGATGGAAGATGGAACTCATCAACGGAGTGAACGGAAAGTAGAGACTTGCCGGGATTATCGGGATTTGCGTTCGGAAGGTGAGCTGTTTTGAGCAGTCAGTTTTTGTATAGGAGTAACTTGCGAGCCAAGGATTCTTGAAGCTATTTTTTTCCTGAATAGAATCGGAGAATTAGTGTTTTGAACATTTTTTGGCCAAAATTTTCGAACGCTAGAACGCCAATCGAGCGTTAAATTTTTTCATTGAAGTGAAAACAAGAAGGCAATAAAACGTTTTGTCCTTGGCTTGTCTATTTCTCTGTAAGTCCTGGATTGCTGATCTTGAATCACGAAAATCATCAGAGTGAGAGTGGGCTGGATCTGAAGAAGAGACGCAGGAACAATGATACCTGACCTAATTTAAACGTGAAGAAAGAAACCCGATCACTTTTACTCACTAAAATTAGCCTTGAAATCGGCAAAAACAGCGAATTCATTCGAAATAATTCATTTCAATAATCTACGATAAGTTTTAATGTACAATTGAATCGATTTTTCTATTTTTCGACAAACATCATTAGTGGAGTTTTAACGCTCCATATTTTCTGAAAGAGTGAATTGATTTTCGAAAACTGAGCAGCACTGTATAGGAAATTACTAGCCTATTCTGGAGAAGTAACACTTGACCCTCCTTCCCATTTGAAAAAAAATAGGATGACACTTCTACCTAGGAATATTTTAATATGCTTTTTGCGTCAAAATGTGTCCCTCTGACAAACAATCTTGATGTGTTTTTGGATCCTGCCGAAAATTCTTTCCCACCCTGTAATGCCTTGCGGTATCTTTCTGATGGGCCACCTGTATGTGGAGTAGAATCATCCCAATAAAAAAATTTATCCAAAATAACTCACCCAGAGATGATTGACTTGAAAATGTCCAGATTCATGGATAAAGTCAACAGTCACTTGAACATTGCTATCAAAAATACAATTCCGATAACTAATGATAATAATAATGATTATAAAAGACATTCCACCAAGTGGAGATAATTGTCTGTCTTCAAGCTATGTACAGAAAGTCCTGTTTTCAAACTGGATAGATCAAAACTGATTGCTGTGACCGAGGGTCAGTGTTTATCACAAACCTAATGATGAAAACCGCATGTTGATATTGATCATCGTTTCTGAGTTATAGCATGTTTTTCGAAAATGTGCATCTTCGAAAAGTTGCTCTAACTTTTCTCCTGTCAAAAATTAATTGTTACTGAGAAACATTTCCATAGCACTTCGGTACGTAGAATTCAATGATGCCAGTTTTTTAGGTTCAAGTTAAACTTCAGATAACTAACTATTAGTTTAGATAGCAAATGACATCCTTTAAATGATGTTGGAAGGATCACATCCTAACCATAATTGAATTAATCAGGAGTATAACTGGAACCTGAAAAAACGGCCCTCAGTAATTTATTTTTTCAATTCATTTATCAATAATTTTTAATGGAAAATTTGATTTTTTAATAAGACAACCTGTATATTCCAGCATTTGTCAATAGAGCATGAAATTACCATTACAAAATTGCAGCACTCTTGATATTTAGCTAGAGATAATTTTGAAATAATGATATAATGAGAGTAATATTTCTTTCGAAAGTAACTTATACGTAAAAAAGATTACTTATGCACTCAGAACGAAATATTTAACAAAGATGCTGTCAAGTAATATCTATTAGAATTTTCTGTATTGCATTTTTGAAATGGTTTCGACTTCAAATCAGTCTAATATTCTAAGGTAATTTATTGAACAAGTTTATACAATAATATTTTGAATCCTTTTCTGTAACAGTCAGTCTGTGAATGGAATATACAGTGCGGCTTTTTTTAGTCCCCCCTCCCCTGTTAACTTTTGAACGGTTCAACGTAGAAACATGAATAAAAAACCGTTTGGAGGGTTTTACCGATACTACTTTTTGATACGGTGATTGCTCGAAAGGGGGCGCAGGGGGCACATCAACTCAAAAATTTTAAATGGCATGGGTGGTCAAGTGTCACATCGTTGAAAAGAGAATTCAATTCTCTTCACAACCATCTGAATATTTTTGAATTTTGTTGAGAAATTTTTCTCAATATCGATTTATATGCCTTTCGAAATTTTCAAGTTGATCTGTCCCTAGCGCCATCTGTCGAGTAATTTCAATGTTTCTTCTCTCAAGAAGTAGTATCGGTAATACCCTTCAAAATATTTTTGGTTTCATTATTCCACAACAAACCGTTCAAATTTATCAAGGTATGGGTAGTTTTCAGATCCACATTTATTTTTGATATTTTGAATTTGGATTGTGAAAAAAATTTCAACTGAAAAAAAGAAATTAGATGGTTGTAAAGAGAATTGAATTGTCTTTTCAACGATGTGACACTCGACCCCCATGCCATTTAAATTTTTTGAGTTGATGTGCTCCCCCGCGCCCCCTGTCGAGCAATCACCATATTTTTCTATTTCAAAATGTAGTATCAGTGAAACCCTCCAAACGGTTTTTTATTCATGGTTTTGCGTCGAACCGTTCAAATGTTAACATGGGGGGGGGGGGATTAAAAAAAGCCGCACTGTATGTCCAAAACTTCACGCATCTATCTAGTTTAAAAATTGGACTTTTCTTTTGGAAGTGTCCAATCTGACCCACTCTACCCATCGAAGGTTTTGATAACAATTTTTCAATATTACTTTCCATGGTAGTTATTGTAGGACAGTTCCAAATGAACTCATCCGACCAAACCCCTCCGAAATTCCAACTCTGCGGAGCGGCCCAAATTCACATTGCCAAATTAATAGCATCACTCTTTTCCTCTCTCTCTCTCTCTCGCGAGATATCGACACAAACAATTCCGCTCGCGGATAAATTAGTAACGGGGTATTCACTCCTGGATATTTCATGGCGGATTAAGGACCACCCCTATACGCACCCGAATTTCGTTTACGATCGCATAAAACCGGATCGGTTAAACACCTCACAATAAAATTTTGCTGGCACGGCGCTCGACTCACACCCCGATCATCAAGTTTGTTCCCGGAGACGAATGGGCCGATCAAATCGGGATTTATGACGGGGGGCCTTTCTAGAAAGCACCGCCGCTGGTGAAATTTCATGCAGCGAGTAATCCTCATTATTGGCGCATAAATTCGAGATAAAATTGAGAGGGCGTAGTGTAATGGCTCCGAGTGGAGCTGATATTCAAAATACCAATTGTAATCATTAATCTTAAGAATTGATAAGTATGTGCTATGAAACATAGTCATTATATATATCCTCAAATTGGAGTTTCAGTATAGGTAGGAAGGAGAACTGTTATCAACGCAGCTTTGGCAATACATTGTCAAAAATGGGGGTGTATCAACATAATACTATCAGCACCAAAATACTCACCACTTGAAGTTACAGGTCAAACTGAGGTGGTTCTGAATTCTAACTCAGCTCCTTCATTATATGGTCTCCCTGATATACATACATTAGACCAGTGGTTTCCTTCGTTGATTCTCCAGTTTCCTCTCTTTTGACCTGGTTGAATCATACATATAGGGACCTCACTGATTTCAACAACCCTTTCTCTATAAAAAATAATTCTATTGACGTTGCCCAAAAGATTCAACATACTCAAATGCCTAATAATTCTGTTTTGATGTCTTTTGATGAAGGTAATTCGTTTCTTTCAATCCCCTCTAAAGATTGTATACGTATAGTAAGAGATCAGCTATTTGATAATGATCTTTCCTTTATCAATTGTTTGAACGATTGCTCCCTCTTAGATATAGTTTATAAACAATTTTTTTTTACAATTCAATAATCAGTTATCTCCTCTTCTGTAGGTACTCTTCCATTCTTGGATTTGCATATCTCTAAATTGAATAATACTCTAGAATTTTCCATTTATTGAAAACCAACAAATCATTTTATATCTTTCCATTAAAACCATCCTTTCAATCATGAAGCAGCTGCCTTCAATTCTTCAATCTCTAGGCTTTCAGGTTTTTGTACATACCGATATCCTCTGCTACTTCTGATAAGGAATTGGGTATTACTGAACAAATAGCACGTAATAATGGTTATCCTGATTCTGTTGTTTCCAAATTATATGAACGCATGTCTTTGAATGTTTTGAAAGCCAATTTCACTCCTCCACCCAGAGGTTTTTTATTCACCAAGCTTTACATTTTTGGTTAAAGTTTACTATGACATTAGATATATTCTCGTTAGATGTATTTCTGAATTCAAAATTATTCCTTTTCATACCAATAATAATCTAGGTTCTAATTTTGTCATTAAAAAAGATAAGAAATTTGATTGCATTCCCTTCTTTACAGCCCTACGCTTCTAAAATATTCAAAAATATCCTATAACATAAAATTAACTTCACTTCGTCTACGTTCTGGCCATGCCAACTAGGTTAAATTTCCATATTATTTCCAGAGATCTGACAACATTTACTACTTGGTGACCGAGTTGGTCTCTGGTGGCGACCTCTGCACATTTGTGAAGAGTCAACAGGAAGGTCGGCTGGAAGAAAGGCCTACCAAGATGTACGCCAGACAATTTGCTTCGGCTCTATCCCACATGCATGGTCTAGGAATTGTTCACAGGTAAGTGCTGACGTACACGATGTTCAACGTAATTCCAATTGAACAATTACCTGATAAGTTGAGTCAATCATTTAAATCTAGATAAAAGTATAAGCAATTAGGTAAAGTGTTATTAGAATAATGATGAAAGTATCATAATTGTTCTGATCCCACAACAACGTGTTTTCACTTTTTCAGCTGTTTTATCGGCAAGAAAATAATTCATTATCATTTCTTGAACGTTAAATGTGTGCTGATGATACATATTAGCAAGCGATTAGTCCTTTCCTATTTTTTTTATTATTGTCAAATATTTTTACGTAATTAAAATATTCAAACTGAGGATATACTTACTGATAAACGACAGAAATTTGGCTTCATACAAAAACATTCAAAAGAGATCAGTTGATAGGAGTATACTGAATCATTCTAGTCGAATGCTAGTCCAAATCAATTTTACTTCTCCACTTTCAAGGTCAAGGTCAAGGTCAATGTCAACATTATTATTTTTTACATGCTGGTTCTTCGGGTTGTAAGGCCGACGTATGTTCAGAGAAGATCTCGACGTTTCGCTAACACGAGTGGTTAGCATTTTCAAGAGATATTTTACAAATTTCTGCTTTCTTAAGTCGCTGTCAAATGCTTGACATTTGTAATACGTTGTCTCAATTAATACCTGTAATTTGACGTTCTCACATCTGATTGGTCCATAGCGTTAGCTGACTTCATAGAATCGTTCGTACCGTTATTTTGTGGGTGGGGAGCTAATTGAGAATTTTTGAGAACTGGAAGGCAAACCTTGTTCAATTGTAGTCCTTCTTCGGTTCTGTTGTGGTGTTTCTGAATTTCAATTGCTTCCCGGAAGAGTCTTGGGTAATAGGCAGATGTTGAAGAGATGACTTAGGTTTCTTCAAATTTCACTCTATGGTTATCGCTGTTGAGGGTATGTTCTGCGACAGCGGATTTATGTGTGTGTCCTAACCGACAGCAAGCCTTGTGCTCTTTGATTCTTGTTTTAACGGAGCGTTTCGTGGTTCCGATATAAACACTGCCACAGGAACATGGAATGCGATAAACCCCAGAAGAGCATAGTACGTCTCGTTTGTTCTTCGCTGATCTAAAGTGGTCTTTCAGTTTTTTTGAAGGTTTATAAACGGTTTTAATCTCATATTTTCGTAGAATACGGCCAATACGATCTGTAACTCTGGGAACATATGGTAAGAATGCCTTTCTTTTTTCGGTGTTGGTTTGACTACTACTTGGTTTACTGGATGGACAGTGGTGCAGATTCGATGATGTCAGCGAACGCTATGAACCAATCAGATGTAAGAACGTCAAATCACAGGTATTTATTGAGACAACGTATTACAAATGTCAAGCATTTGACAGCGACTTAAGAAAGCAGAAATTTGTAAAATATCTCTTGAAAATGCTAACCACTCGTGTTAGCGAAACGTCGAGATCTTCTCTGAACATACGTCGGCCTTACAACCCGAAGAACCATCATATAAGTGACAACTGGCTAAACCCTTCGATCAATCTTCAGAAGTCTTCGAGACTTGTACCTAGTATTTCTTTACCAGAACATCAACTTTCCACTGCGCTCTCACGAAATACTTAAATTTTTATCTCTGGTTCGTCCGCCAAATTACAGTATTTTAATTTTTTCATTCCACTTGGCATTTGGAATCCTTCGTGATTGAGTTGACGTATCACGATCACCAGTGGACAGAACAGATCTTTCATTGGCGTGTTGATTCACCTGTGCATAAGAAACCTATTCAAAGAAATGTACGAGCTAGTATGTCTTTACCTAAACACACCGCGCTCTCGCCAAATATTGAAATTTTTATCCCTGGTTCTTCCGCCAAATTATAGCATTGCATTTTTTCCATTTGAAAACCCTTGTAATTAATTCACAAACCTACAAAAATGCATAAAGAGCGACTCTTCTTGGTAGTTTATAAAATTACAGAAGTTCATCAATATGCAGAATGAAAGAGACACAACATCAATATGGTGGAATATCTTTCAGCATTAAAATTTCACCTAGTAATTGTGAGACTTCATTTGAAAATAGAATAGCGTGACAACAAATATTGATGTCGATGAAATGAATATGAATAACCTATGCATCATGATTACTAAGCTGAACCCACATTTTGACCATGGAATAAGTGGACATCTTTGAATATTTCATTCAAAGCTACCTATCGAAAATGCACATTAGGATCGATAAGAAAGTCAGACAAAAACCTCAACCAAAGAAATGGATAATATCGACACTATGTGTTTTATAAACAGGAGCTATTTGATCTGGTTTCAATAGAAATTGTGTTAGTAAATACACTATTGTCACATTGCTGGTGAGTAGTTTTTACGTAAGTGAGTTACTTTCTTCCCTTGAGAAACAATACATAAAGCAGTTATGGATCTGGCTAGTTTCATAGGACAAATATTTGAAGGGGAACAGTCAAATCTGGCAGTTTTTGTTGCATTGAGTAAAGCTTTTGACTGTGTCTCAAAAAATATTCCATTATATATACTTGAATGGATTGAGGGGTATTGCGATCAACATTTTTTTATTTTCATGTAGAAAATTGCGAAATATCATTAGCTATTTTACTCATGAAATTTTGACTCCACCACTAGATTCAGCATCCTTCAATTAGGTATATCTTGATATTTCATTAATGAATATCATCGGAAACAATTTGTATTCTGAATTCGAATTTCTACCAGAAACCTCAATGATTTCCTACATCCGTGTTGAAAATGTTGCAAATTTTCAGATTTTGTCTGAAATATTCATGAAAAAATATATTTTACCAAAATTATTTTGAAACATTTTTGCTAATTAAATTTGTTTGAAGGAATTTCGAGATTTACCTAATTGGTGCTGAATCTAGTGGTATAGTCAAAATTTCATGAAAAAACCGCTAATGATATTTCGCAATTTTTAACATAAAAAAAATTATAGTATTCCCTGAAGATGTGAATTATATGCTGCAATTTCATGTAAGTACACGTATATCTTCTGATACTATTTGTGCTGAACTAAAAGAAATTTGAATCGGTTGAAAACTGAATATTTCATAAGGGTGCTCAGGTTTCAAGTGGAAACGGGCAATCTGAGCAATAGTAGGAATAACTCTGGTAGAGAGTTGTGAGCTCAGTTTATCAAACTTGGAATTCTTACTTCACCATCAGCTGTAATATATCAATAATTCACTCTATTCAAAGAAAAATACTACACAGTTCCAAGAAATTGGCTCTAATCATAACTTTGGTAGCAGACACAATCATCTTAGATCCAGCACAGATTGACCAGTATAAATCGTAGACAACTAGTCATAAAATTCCATTATCTTTGGGAGATGCTAATCAGGAAACACTATAAAACACTTGAAAATTAAATTACTGCAAGGCGATCATTATGATTCCTTATTTCACCCCTTTTTGTTTAAATCATCTTCAACTCTCATCGAAATTTTGTTGTGTAGATACAGTTGCAGTGTCTTATTAAATTTATTTGTAGGTGTATTTTTATAGAAAGTTACTTATAACATCTACAGTCACACATTGATTTCGAGAGATCCCTAAATCCTTTCTGATGAGTGGGTGACCACGAAACAATTATTTTCACACTCTATTTTGACATATATCTGTATTTTTATGTTGTAGTATGTCATAGTTTTTATATCTTTGTACTTTTTTACACATATCATTCATACTTCTGACTTATCCAGACACCAAGGTGTACTCGTGACAAAAAATTATCATTATTATTATTGGGTCTTGTTTTTATAAACTTTTGAAAGAGTTTGCTAATTGATGAAAGAAGTGAAATAGGCCTATAATTTGAAACATTTTCAGCATCGCCTTATTTCCATCTTCCACAATTCTCCGCTCAAACAAAATATCTCGAGGTACAAACATTCCTTCCCAACGTCATCCCCGATTGAGATAAAGCTTTTGTCTCGCGCTAAAAACCGTTTAAACCTCTCCCGACGAGTCTTCAGCGTACGCGACTCGAGAATTCCGAAATCAAAATCCTTTTATGCGAACTTTCAGAGCTGTCACTGTCAATTACACGAAATTCATAACGCAGGAGGGCAACAAAGCGGCAGGAACGGCAGCAGGAGCAACCCGAAGAAAACAACCGGCTGCGCCGAGCATCAAAACTTTGATAATCAAAGTTCCGTTTGGGTCATAATATTTCTCTTCCTATTATATCTCGCGAGATGGGCGGGGGAGGACTCGAAATGTGTCGACGAAATTCAACGGTGAAATAATTATTCCATACCTCAGATCGTCCCGTGTATGCGTGCAGGGTAAGAATTTCGTGCAGTATACGAGGGGCGTACGAAGAGTTTGTTTCCAGAGTGTGATTCCAGAACACAACAGGACTCATTCCACTTTCTCCAAACACACCAATAATAGCTCTGATATCACAAGGATTTTTTAAATGGCAAGTAGTATAAAAAAATTCAATGCCAATGACTAAGGAATAATAATAGTAAATTGTATTTGCCTATGTGGTACAATATGTGCGTATGTTATATCAATGATTCAAAATATACAGAGTGGGCCATTGAAAACGAAACAGCCGCTCTGTAGGTCGGCAGAACCGAATTATATAAAAACGCTCGGACACGTCAACAACATTTTCGAAGGGGACTTCGTTCGCGATGAAATTGACCCGAAATACCTCGGAGCTGTAACCGCCACCCCTAAATTTTTCAAATAGCTACATATGGCAAGTGATAACTCATTTGAAAGGTGTTTTCTTTCTTTATATCAAACAACAAAAATAAATTAATTCGTTTTCGAGTATAGGAACTTGAAGTTGGGAAATCACTTTTGATTCACTCAATCAATAAAAACAATATCTGATAAAGTAACTGTCGCAATAATTATTATTGTCAATTAATTAAATGAGCAAACTGTCTACCACCCATTTCCATACAATAGTACAAGTTCTATTCAAAATGAGACCTCACATATCGTAGCATTTCCGGCGTTCTTCGACGGCATTCTTCAATAATTCTACGTTGTAAATCTTCCAGAGATTCTGGTTTGGTTGCATAGATTTTTTGTTTTTCAAGTGACCCCACAGGAAAAAGTCGAGTGGGGTTAAATCTGGAGATCTGGCTGACCACTCTATAGCGCCTCTTCTTCCAATCCAACTTCCAGGAAACATTCTATCCAAAAACGCCCTAACAAGCTGTGCATAATGTGGAGGTGCCCCGTCTTGTTGAAATTTCAAGTGGTCTTCATGGTATCAATCGTCATTTTCAATAATGTCTACTAACTGTGGATAAACAAATTGATTCAATAATTCCAAATAAGTTTCTCCTGATGGAATGTATTTCGGGTGAATTTCATCGCGAACGATGTCCCCCTCTTAAATGTTGTAGACGTGTCCAAGCGTTTTCATATAACTCGGTTCTGCCGACCTACAGAGCCGCTGTTTCGTTTTCAATGGCCCACTCTGTATATAAAATGAAATAATAAAGTGATATGAATGCAATAGAAATACAAAAGTTATATTAATTATTATGCATAATTTTATTGAAGACGTGCATATCTGTTTCTAAGTAAAAATATAATGAAAAAATTAATAAAATCAGTAGTCATCGTAAATCACCATCCAGGAAATCTTCTCAACTATAATAACATTTTTTCAGCAGCAATTCGATTACTCTGCCATGCAACATTTTATCAGAGGTAATTTGCTTGATCTGTTCTGGTTATTTATCATACAGATTCATCGCATTGTATAAAGGGGACATTTCATCTTTTATAGTCCTGTGAAAATGTCACCATGACGGTATTGCAGCTGTGCGCCGTTGCATTTGTTCCAAGTTCTTGAATGTTAGATCTAGCAAATCCTATACATTTGAGGATAAATGGTGAGAGCTAATAAAAAATACCCTAACCAATGCTGGTTTACAGCTGCCTCGGTGGTATATGCCTGACAGTGCGCTTTTGTGCTACGAATACTCCGTTGGATTCATTACTGCAACCCCATGCAATGATATTGATATTGTGAATATGGCATAGCAAATTGAATTTCTAGTAGACCTGATTTATTCATGCCAGATTAAGTTTGTCTTCAAGCAAAGAATTACATTTTTAGTTTATTGCAGACATCTTATGGGCCATCTGGAACATCATGTTTTATATTACAGAAATTTATTATTGCCGTTCTAGTAGAGTTTAATAACAATCTATTTTGTTGACACCAGGAGCTTAATCTTTCGATAATGCATTTCAACTTATCAACCAGTACATCAGTATTTCTCCCTGTAATTGAAATATTTGTGTGGTCTGCACAAATAACAAGGTGACAATCTTCCAGATATTCTGACAAGTCATTTCTATACAATAACAAAAAAGCAATGGTCCAAGCAATGATCCCTGTGGCAATCCGATATTAAAGACATTTCAACTCTTTCTGAAATTTTCACATGTTACAATCATGGAACGCCCTTCGAAGTAAGATTTAATCCATTTATAAAGTTATTTGCGAAACTGAGTTGGGATAATTAATTTTTCAATTAGAAATTCTGTCGATCGCTTTTGTTAGGTCAAAAAATTAGGACATCACAAAGTTATCCAAATGCACCTCTTTATAAATATGATTCAGTAAGTGATATGTTTCAGTTTCAGTTGATTTGCTATTTCTGAATCAATTTTGGCACGGTATATTATTGTCCTTCAGATAGTTATCCTGTTTGAGAATATTTGTTCAAATGATTCATCCAAATAGTAGAGCAAAGAGGCCTATAATTTTTGACATCAGAGGTAATACTAATACTAATGACTTTTTTAAAAGCTTGGAAATGTATCCTTGCAAATAAAACTGATTCAATGGATAAGTTAGAGAAGTTATAAATAATTCAATAAATTCTTTTACTGTTTTAATTGAAATCTCATCCAATCCGGAAGATCTTCTATTTTTCTGTATTTTCAGTGTGCTTAGCACTTTCAGTTCATTAATAAGATCATTTTGGAAACGATGAATTATATTGTGATTTCTTGAGACTGAACAGAGATGTGAAATATCTTGACCAAAATCATGTTGAGTTGCAAATTTGGCAGTACTTGAGAAATTGTAAACAAATAAATCTGTTATTTCCATCAGGTTTGTAATTTCTTGAAACATTTTAATATTTGGTGAGAGCGCAATGTAAAATTGATGTTGTGGTGAAGGCTTACCAGCTTACACAATAGTTTGAATACTTCCCTTACGGACAGGCAGATCAACACACTTATAGAAGATCTGATTTATTCACTGGTGTTCGCGATACGTCAATTCAATCACAAGGGTTCTGAAATGCATCGAAGTTAAAAAATTGTATGATATAATTTGGCGGATGAACCGGGGATGGAAATTTAAATATTTGGTGGGAGCGCAGTGTAAACCTGTTGTTCTGTTGAAGGTATACTTGCTCGCATATTTCTTTGAATAGTCAGGTTCTAGGTCAACGTCGTAAATTATTGAGCTGATATTTCAACTGCGAAAAGTGATAATTTTTCTGATTTTCAAGACAATGATAGCCCGGATTGTAAATGATAAAAGAAATAGTTTCTTTAATTTGCATGAATTCAGTACACTCGAAATTGAATCTGGAGCACCTTCTTCCTATGATATTTGTAAATATTCGTGAATAAAATAACAGTTTTTTTTCCATTTTCATTCAAGAAATGATCTGGGAAATATTTGGATGTCAAGACTTCATCTACTGCATTGAAAATATCTATCTGATTCCTTCTTCTCGCTCTGTTTGAGCACAACTGACGCGATACTTCCCATTTGAAGTCGGTAATCATTTAAAGATCCTCGCTGCATCGTTGCTCTCGACGTTCTGATTGAATCCCTTCCGCGAGTGCATCGAATACCAACCAAACGATCGCTGCTTTTGTTTAGAACTATTTTATTTTTCTTCCAAATTATCAATTCCAACTTACTGCTCAACTGTGTCTGCGTTCGAATATTCCTCTGGAAATATCTGTTACGAATGTCACAGTTTCTTAACTGTGTTGCATCAAGAGCTTCAGTTGGAACGGACTGTGCATTTTCCATAAAAAAATCATTTCAGAAGCTGTGGCGATGAAAGAGGTGGATAATTCGGAAAATTCGACTTAAAACTGATTTTTGTGGTTTGATTGGTTTGTGTAAACCATTTTAAGTCAAATTCTGGTAGGGATATCCTTGGAACTGATATGAATATTCAGCAGATATCCTGTGGATATCCATAAGATTTCCAAAGTTGAATTTGGGAATACTAAACAAAATTTACAATATAAACCTTTTGAACTTTCCGAAAACATCAACCAGTTGAATTGTTCACTCTTTCCTACTTTTTTGTGTAGAGAGAATGTCGTTATTTATTATTACATTTAAATTTATTTTATATGGTCACCAATTTCTTTATTCTTCCTATGTTCCATGTGCTGTTTGAACTACTGTATTCTGCAGTCCCAATATTCAGCTAATCTTCAAGAGATTCCTGAAATCTCTCATGTTCGGCAAAATGTCTATGCTAAACTAGAACAGTTTACTATTTCTAATTCAGCTTTGGAAGGTGTTACTTTACAACTGGGCCGAGGTAGTCAAGCTGGTAGAGTATTCGCATCTCTACCGTAGGGTTCAAATCTCCGCATGGTCATCGGTCTGGTGCATGGCATCATACGTTAAATGATCGCACAAGTTTTTCGAAGACTTATGAATGTTGCGCGTAGGGATGCGATATTTCAAGTTCAAGGAGGGGTTGAGATGGACAATGCATCTAAAATCTGAAAACTGGAAACGCGGTTAAGAGTTTTAGTATGTCTATTAGGTGGAAGCTGTTGATTCGGCTCTCGAACCATGAATATGTCAGGCGAGTATTAGGGAGGGTAATTAACCCCTTCATCCCCCCTGGATCCGCCGCTGAGTCTCCTAGTGTCTTTATGTTTTTCTCAGTTTTTCGATTAATTTTTGTCGTTTATTTTCTGTTTCATTTCGTTGGTAAACCAGATTGGATAACTATCATGTTTATGGTGGGATTTTAATAAAGGGACCCATTCATCCAGCAGATTATGAAAGTCCTTGTAATAACTGAGTTCATGATCTGATGATTGTGGAAATGGTCGTCTCAGATTTCGTGAAATCAGAATCCACAACAACAACGTTCAATATCGTTCATCGTTATCCTGCACAAGTACTCGTCGTCAAATCCCTCTAGCTCATTAAACTAAAACATCCAGCAGTCGTCTCGGAATGAGCCAACACGGTCGCGATACACGATACGACCTGCAATAAACAACCCAAAAGACGCAAAAGACACAAAAGAACACACCGTTCCTGCAGTAATGCTCCTGCAGCGATTTTCCTGCGAGCGCCGAATATTCGCCGCTCTAACAATAGCAGTAAACAAACAGTAATACGGTTTCTTATTAAATCAATATGCGAAATCTTTATATTCAACCTTTGCGGAACGTAAAACCGGAACATCGGAAGGACAGATTTTATACGGCAATATTTGCTTTGTACGGAACGAGGATGCTTGTTTTGCTCCCAATAAAAATGAGAGTACTTGCGCTGTATGCGCTTTCTTGTGTGCTTATGAATGGCGAATGTACACTTGCAGCGAGATGAAATTCTGTTTTGACAGTTCGGAATGTTTTGTTCCGGAGTGAGTGGATTGTTAATTTTTACAATACACGGGATTTGTGTTCGTTTTTCTTGAAGGCTTTGTGGTGCGGAAACGCTTGTTCTGCTCTCAATCTTCATACTGTTGTCTTTAGATATCCACATCACCAGCTACTGATCTAATGAAAGGATGAAAAACACCCATCTCAGCTGTTAGATAATATCTCTGTATGGCTTTTTCTTGTTATAGTAACTTCTCGCAACCTCATTTGCTCATATAAATCTCTAGAAATAAAAATGTTATATGCACTTTATGCATCTATCTGATGTAGTTCAATTTCCAGTGTGACTTCAACCGAGAAAGTATTTGTTTTCTGTTGGATATTACAAAAAAGTGATTTGATTTTTATCGTACGGTTTTTTCCATTTCCGGAGCAGTCATGTTTGGTTCAATTTACAATTGAGAATGTTTCCCTTTTCAACGTCAAATATAAGTTATCACGGTTTTTCTGCATTTGACTATGAGCAGATTTGGGATAAATTCTATCGAAATAATCAACGAATTAATTGATGAAAATGAACTGAAGAATACGAGAAAATCGAATGAGTAATTTGGAAGCCATTTCAGATATTTTCAGACATTTAACTTTATCGGACAAACTTTCATTTTAAATAAGAACTTGGTTGCTTTGGTAATTGACGAAGGCAAATAATATGAAGTGTTTTATCTAATGTTCAAGTGAAACAAAATAAAAGTTCATCCGACGTGAACAAAACCTCGAATAACATTTAGTATTGGAGAAAAGTACAAAGAGCATAATTTATAAAATTCCATTCAGCAGAAAATATTATTAAAATATACAAATGGTGACTGTACAGTGTTGGTATACAAACCTACTCGAAGAAAACTACTGAATTTAATATTTTCCTCTCTTAGATTTGTCACCAAATTTATTGTTCCTAGACTCCTGTTTTGGCAAGAGTAGAAATGGTGCTAGCCCTACAGGAGTGATTGGTTATTTCATTTTTCACATTTAGACCAAGTTTTCCTGCAAATATTCTGTCCAGTTTGAAATTTTGTTCACACCAATGGGCACAACCACTGACTTCCACTGCACCTTTTATCTGCACATTGAGTTGTTTCAGAAAAGAACGTGGTGTACTCTAATCTGCCTGTCGATGTTCAATTATTGTGTCTTTCGGCTTTGAAATAATAAATTTCACACTGAGCACTCTCACCACCTCTTCAGGCTAATTCAAGGCTATATAAAACAGGTTTTTATTAATCCCATCGGAGTGTTTTCATCCGACTGTTCTACAATTTTCATAGCTTATTCTTTACTTTATGCTATAAAACTGTGTCCTCTTTTATCTGAATTTCTCTACAGTTGCTTGCCTTTAGCTTTTTTAGCATTTCTAGCGACTTGAAATGTCACATCTTTAAATCGGTCATATTTAATCTTAAAATCCATGTTATATTTTCCCTACACAATTTTGGATACAGTATTATAAATATATTGTTTCAACTACGTAACTCTTGTTGTTGTTTCCGTCTGATTTCTTGATATCATACTCCCAATCTACGAATATGTATGAGACCACCGGCTGCGACGTTGAAGGTTCATACCCCATTCTTCGACAGAAAAAATTCAAACTGCCTCCAAATTGACGTTTCGGTTTTTGGTGTTTTTCAAAGTGGTATTGTCTATTGCAGAATTCATTATTTCAGTAGTTGCACTACCAAATCTACCGTTGTCGCTCATTATCAATTAAAAACGACACTTTGTAACAAAAAGTAGGAAAATTTGTTAACATTTGGGTTTGTTGATAGCAGCGCGTCTCAGACCGGCCACTCACGTACTGTCAGTTTTAACTGCGCAGTTATAATTGTCACTTAAAACTATACGTGTGTGGCTATTTTAGCCACAGCCCAACTCCAATTTTCCATCTGTACAGGTCAACTGAGAGAAATTAAAGTATGCATATTTTTAACTGAAATGACAAACTGTACTGAGTGTCTGTGGCGGTTTGAAGTGGCATTTTCCATACTTCTCAGTTTATTTTGGGTTGACAAGTTATTGTGAACTTCATCGAGCTCCCACCAGTTTAAAAATGGGTTGTGTTGCTGTTCGTGCCTTTATCATGATTCGCTATGTAACAGGTCTGAATATACCTCATCTGTGGCCTTTAAAATTGAGATACTCATACGAACGTCCTGTTGCTAAAAATATCATGGTAGCAGTCAATCATTCTCATGAACTTATCTCGCTTCATATCGAAGGAGAAACCAACTAAAGTAATTTTTGGTACACTGTTTGAGTCATGCGCAAATAATTGAGAAAATCTGAAAGCTCTTTCCTTAATTCTTTCAATAAATTTATGTGGGAAGATGCATTCCGTTTTTATAGCCATTCTTTGCACCACTTTTTCCGCTTTTTTCTATAATAACATTTCGGCCATATCGACAGTTGAAACTGTAAGTGAGTGGCTGGCCTAAGGTCGGCTACTCACGTACCATAGTACCGGCTTATAAATGATGTCTGCGGCTGTTCAAAATTTCTTTGATGCCTCAACTTTCTTCCACTCTTTGCGAATGGCTGTTCATGGCGCTACAACAGTTTTTTTTCTGTGGCAGCAGATTTCAATTCCTCCAACTTCCCCACCAATTTATTGTACGCTGCATCCTTTTTTGCACGATCATGGTAAACGGCTGATTTAACTTGCCATAAGCTTGGTTCCGATCTATATAGCTCGATAAAGTCAGTCAGGTTTTGTTCATGCGACATGTTGGTGCACACTCTATAGACAGGCTGCCAACACAAACTAAACTGAGAAGTATGTTAAATGCCAGTTCAAACCGCCACACACACTCAGTACAGTTTGTCATTTCAGTTAAAAATATGCATACTTTCATTTTTTTCATTTAAAATGTAGGTACAGTTGAAAAATTGGAGTTGAATTGTGACTGAAATAGCCACACACGTACAGTTAGAACTGACAGTTAAAACAGTACCTGAGTGGCCGACCTTAGGGTAAAGCGTGCAGCTGCAACTCATACGAGAAATAAAAATGTTTTTCGTGGTGAAGGTGAATAAAAGTTTATCTACTTGAAAACAGTTACTTTCCTATTTATCCGATAAGAAAGCCAGCTGAATCTCGTTTCTTGTGGACGATGTTATACTTGAGTTATAATTATATTTCAAAATTCCACTCGTGATTGAATTCATCTCGTGAGTCTGTTTATTACTTCTGAACTCAACTGAACTGCTTCAGGAATGAATCACCAGACTCATCGCAGGAATTCAATCACTTGTGGTAATACTACTCACTATTTCAGCGTCTTATAGATCAAGGACGAATAGATAATTCGTCGTCTGATTCCAAGCTAACCAAATATGTGATCTAGTTCACTAAGTAATTCATTCCCGAAGCACCCCAACCAACACCAGTGCCGCTGCAAATCCGCACGAAGATTGTTCGAGCGGCAAGGAAGGAATTACAAGGGAAACTCGAGGGTGTAATTGTAATTATTTAATTTCTTGCGTTTCATGAGGAATGCGCCCTTTGAGATGAGATATTTCGGCGCGACTCTCGACTTACAACCCCATTCGGAGTTTCGTCGACAAATTCAAAGAACTCGGAATTTATTAAAGAACATTTAATTGTCGTGTTTCGGATAAGACAGTATTTATATTGTAGGAATTATTCAAGTTTGCGAAGAAGAAGAGGGGTCGGATTTATCGTGCCGGAGGATCTTGTGTTAGCTCACAATGCGGAATCAGTGGAAATTCGAACTTTCCGCGATGGCATTTTCGAAAACGATAATGATATTCGGAACGTTGAAAGCTTCATCAAGCAACTGTAATGGGAATTCAGATTACCGTATAAATGATCAGATTCAGAATTTGTAGTATTGAAGAACGCTGCGTGTGACGGAGGTTGAAATTTATTCATCCATTCAGCAAGCAAACACTGAAACACGAGTGTTTTATGCAAAAAATCTAATACTATTATTGATTGAAAGTTTAGTCTTGTAGAGTACATTGTATCATCCACCATCATATTGTCGCGACTAGGGCTACTAGGGTAGCATCCTGAGTCGTATAAGGGGTTGTTTCCCTTATACTAAATGCGACTTGGGGTGTAGCTACAAATGGTAGGTAGCTATTGGATCTCAAGGGGTAGCAAAGGAATCTAAACATTTATTATAGAACAACAGGGATACTGGGAAAAGTTATATACACATTATAAAGTAAGGGACATTGAATAATATAATAGGGAACAAATAAAACTCTTACCTAAAACCATCACTTAACCAATACTTACAGCTAAGGCCAAAAGGGCCTAGCCTATAAGGCTAACAGAGCGCTAGGGCTCTCTCCTCTACAGGAGTCTATTACTAACTATCTTTTCAATCTATTCCCATTGTATTTATATGGACATATGTTTTGTTTTTATGTGGTGTGCACAGTCACGGTCGTACAACTTGCCAGTCATCAAACTCGCACTTGATAACGACCCGCGGTCATGACCCAATCAATCAACAACAAGAAACAATAGATCAGTGCACCAAAACAATTCAAAGGGCATTGATCACGACAATATCATAGATTATTTCCACATAATCTGTATATTCAATATGTTCATTCCACCGAAGAGATCGGTCCACTTTTACCACTAGATATTTTATGTCTTTTTTACACATAGGAGTACAGCTACAATTGTGAACATTCGCATTAGATCTTTTATAGATTTTTATAATTAGCCGGTGGTCTCTGATAGTTGGAGCAAATGCAATGAATTTGTTTTTTTGACATTGATACTCAGTTAATTAGTATTCAACCAGTTGAAAATCGTTTCAGTGTATACGTGTTTTCTACAAAAGTGATAGTAGTATAATCACCAAATGAGGTTATTTTATCATTGAAATTAGAAATTTTGGGAATGTTGTTCATGCACTGAGAAAAATCTGAAGAGCACACTGGTATTTTCAAGAAACTATGATTAAAATAAAGACAAATTCTTGGTGAGCTAAAGACTTGGATTGTGAGTAGTAATATACCAATAAAAAGTTAAAATATTTCATGGCTGAAGTTATTATATATTATTGCTATCATATACAGTGCCAGAAATCATTGCAAATATCACCACACATTTCTCTTCGTGTTTATAGAAGAAATGAGATAGGACCCAATACAGTTTCCTGGGGTATGCCCCAGGTAACTAGTAACGGATGGCTGAAATTGTCGTTTATCTTAACAATTTCTATTCTATTTGTCAAATGATCCTCAAATATTTCCGAAGCAACACCACTCAAACCCATGTCATCTAACATTGGAGGAATATATTGTGATCGACAGTATCAAATGCCTTGGTCAAATCCAAAAACACAGTTTTGCATTTTTCATGTTTTTGTAAACAGTTATAGATTTATTCAACTTTCTCAAAAACTTCGCTTTCAGTTGAACTGTTTTCCAGAAAACAGAGTGATTCATATTATGATTCTGAAAATATATTGTTATCATTATTATATCAGAACTGTATGACTCTATTTTTATTAAATTTTTCAAATATTTTTGAAAAATTATTAATCTGAGTTATGGGTCAAAAATTTGTTACTGATTTTTCATCGTCTGATTCAATTAACGGTGTTGTGATTGAGTCTCTGAAAAATTTCTGTTTTTTGCAAACGTGAATATTAAATTCAAAATGTGATGTGTTTTGATAGGGAACACATACAAGGTGTCAATTTGAAAACTTCCCACCCTTAATATCTTCCTTCCAGTAAACAATATGAGTAATCGAAAAAACAGGTCAATTTTATTGTCAAGGGGGACACTTTCACGGACTATTTGTAGCCCTCGTGGTTCAACCCCCTAGGAGGGGTAGATGTTACCCTTAGAATTTTAAATGGGAAGGGGGGTCAAGTGGCACATCATTTTGATGGGCGTTCAATTCTTGTTCCAATGGTACCCTGACTTATTATTTTGTGATGAGCATTTTCCAAAAAATTGCGTTCTAAACTAACAGAAGTAATTATTAGAACGCCTATACTGAGATGCATTATTGTATTGACTCCCTTTAATAAAAATGGTTAGAAGAGTAGGTGGCACCGCTCCAACCCTTGAATGACAGGAATAAATTTATTACGCATGGGATTTTTTATTTGGTGGTTATTTTCCTTCTACACAATAAAATTTAATTTGCGAGAAAGACATTTCCAACATAAAATCTACTTACGCTTATCTTATTAGCTGTTCGAAATGTTGTCCATTTTGCTCTAAACAGTAATACAGTCTGTTTTCGAACTCCCCTCTAACATTACGGAAAACTTCACTAGGAATTGACTGGCATGCTGCTGTAATTCGTCTTTTAAGTTCGTCAATATCAGAAGGTTGTGTTTTATAAACAACGGATTTAAGATGCCCCCAAAGAAAGAAATCTACGGGTGTTAAATCCGGTGATCTCGGAGGCCATTCAACTGCTCCCCTTCTGCCAATCCATCTACCCGGAAATCTCTCGTTTAACCACTGTCGGACGGGAAGAAAATAATGAGGTGGAGCACCGTTCTGCTGGTAATGTAACAGATCCTCCTGCAAAAGTTCATTACCTTCTGCATCAATTTGAGTTTCTAGCTCGTGAGTTATAAGAGGATCGATAGTCTCTTCAAGCATATCAAGGTACAGATTGCCAGTCAAGTTTTCTTCCAGAAATAATGGACCAAGAATGGCATTTCCAAGAATACCAGCCCAAACATTAACTTTTTGTGGGTGTTGTGTATGCCCTTCCCGAAAAATATGTGGGTTTTCGTCACTCCAATAGCGACAATTTTGTCTATTAACATTGCCATTCAGAAAAAATGAACACTCATCGCTGAAACAGATGTTTAACAGAAGATTAGGGATGGTATTGACTCGATGAGACATGATTTCACAAAACTCTATTCTTCTATCATAATCATCCTCGTGGAGCTCTTGAAGAATCTGCATTTTATATGGATGAAATTTATGCATTTTCAATGCTTTTCTTATAGTCTCGCGTGACATTCCCGTCTGTTCTGATACTGATCGTAAGGAGCTCGTGGGCTCTGCTGCAAATGTTCGCAAAACTTCAATTTGAGCTGCTTCATTTAGTACTCTGGGGTTATTTCTTTTTTTATTTGTCACTGAACCAGTTTCGTAAAACTTATTCACCAAATCAAGCACATACCGGTGACTTACATTACAATTTGGATATCTTTCGTTAAAAAGACATGCCGCCCTTCGTGCGCACTTTCCAACTTCTCCATAAATTACAATCATTTCAATTCTGTCTTGAAGAATGTAAACCATTTTTACACTTTTATACACTTATTAAAGTAATTCCTAAACAGCCCAACAGGTACAACGGTATTCACAATACTACCACATAGTTCAAATTTGCTAACCAATTTTTTGCCGGAAAACAGAAACTTTTTACAGCAGAAGTAGCAAAAAAGGAAGGCTATCTGTACAATTTCTGCGATGACACTTAAAAATTCAGCATTTAATAAACACAAGTTTACTACCATCTACGTTTTACTATTAGACTACTTTTTTATGTAAAGTGTTTGGAGCTAATGGCTAATGTTACCCCTAATACAGGCTTGGAACGGTACCACCTAATATTCTAACCAGTTCTGGCCAAACCATGCATCTCAGTATAGGCGTTCTAATAATTACTTCTGTTAGTTTAGAACGCAATTTTTCGGAAAATGCTCATCACAAAATAATAAGTCAGGGTACCATTGGAACAAGAATTGAACGCCCATCAAAATGATGTGCCACTTAACCCCCCTTCCCATTTAAAATTCGAAGGGTAACATCTACCCCTCCTAGGGGGTTGAACCACGAGGGCTACAAATAGTCCTTGAAAGTGTCCCCCTTGACAATAAAATTGACCTGTTTTTTCGATTACTCATATTGTTTACTGGAAGGAAGATATTAAGGGTGGGAAGTTTTCAAATTGACACCCTGTATATCTTACTGAACCAGGAAAAGTATTATTTTTTTAACCCAAAATTTCTGTAATGGAATGAATGAAAAAACACTATGGTCTAATTTCCAATAGTTATTTTATTTTCACGACCAGTTTCGGGTTTTATCCCATTATCAAGTATGATCTAACTGATACATTTGCATTCTAAAAACGTTGTTATATAGGAAATTCGCATGTGAGCAGGATGGAGAGGTAATTGAGTTACTTGAGTTTAGTATTTGAATAATTGAGTTATCTCCACTCTTGAATTTATAAGTTTGACAACCCTGGTGATTTCCATAATCTCCAGTGTTAAATTTATATCGTTGACACACCTATTCACTTGATCACCTTTCCATTCTGCTTACCTGTAAACTCCCTATATAACCACGTTTTCACATTCCGAATGTATTAGTCGTCATACTTGATAATGGGATAAAACCCGAAACCGGTCGTAAAAATAAAATTACTAATGGAAATTAGACAAAAGTGTTTTTTCATTCATTTCATTGAATTGATCATGAATTTTCATAAAAGAAACAAGTCATCAATTACACAAATTAACTCAAAATGATATCGTTTATTGTTTCTATAAAGGATGATGACGGCTTTTCTATTTTACTTGCTATATCTCCACTGATTTCGACGAACAAATTACTGAAAAACTTCGTCTGTTCTTCTTCTAACAAAATTTTCCTTCGTTTTCAACTTCAATATCATAATTAGTCGATTTTTTTGTACTATCCTTTATTTTGTTCACATTCTGTCAAACTTTTTTCAAATCATTTCAAACCATCAACATATTATTTCATTTTTGGTTTCTCGGATGAAATTTGTCGGGAAGTTTCTACAAAGTTTATATTCGTTTTATTTTCTTCTTCATGAGAATTTGACCCAAAGATTACCTTTCAATTTGTCTCTGTGATGTGTAGAAATAAATCTGCCATTTCATTTGATTATTTTTTTCATTTCTGTACAGTTGTCAATTTTCTATTTTATCTATAACGGGAAGAAAAGTGCCACTTTCAACACCAAAACTGGTGATGAAAAGTCCATTTTCAAAAGAGGTGCTAGAAAAAACGTTGACTCCATGACTGTTAGTTGTGGTGACATGAAATAGTGAACCCATTTTTTCATCATAGCATCGAAGCTCCTGTTTATTTTTTCACAAAAATATTTTTGCAAATTGATCGTCATCTTCCACTGAAGATGGAAGAAGCTAGGAGCTTTCGTTGCAAATGAATTTGGCGACATCTCCAGGAAGTTTGGATAGATTCAATAGATATCACGCCGTACTAGTTGATACGATTTTAGAATATATCAGTAAATCACGAAAAACTTCAGTGTATCTACAATGTGCAGCCATTCAGTTAGGAAATTGTGGCTTCTTCCACATCTCCTATCTCAGACTCGAGTGGTACACGAAATGACTCCGGCAAACTACCCCATTTTCTCAAACAAAACGCTGTCATAGCCCGCTGAGAGGTTCGTTGAATAAAAACGTCTCAATCGGGCTCATACCGGTTTTCTGTAAGTAGAGCTGCATCCGGCACTGAGAGACTTTGTGCCGTTTTGGCGGATTTCTTTTCGGCAGTTAGTACGAAATCGACTCTCGTCCGAGAGCATCGCAAGAGGTTAAGTACTGGGCTATGTTCGAATACCTACTATGGGATTTCAAAGAATGTTTCTTGTGTACTTTTTTTGAATTCATCGAATTTTCTAGAGTTGTAATCACAATTAAATTTTTTCAATGATTCTTCAAGGCATTTTCTTAGGTTTACGTATCCTTGGTGTAAGTGCTTTCTTTAATTTGTATCTTTGATGACTTCATTGGATCAAGCCTTCCATGATCCATGGTTCCAGTTTGTATTTTTTCTATTACCAATCAACCAATCAAAAATATATTTCATTGTCGAAGATATCAAGCAACCTTATTGTTAAAACGTGTACAACTTGAAATGAAAGTTTAAAACTAAAATACAGAATATCAATATAAGCAATAAAGACATGGAAAACACAAAATCCTATTGCCAAAAATTACCTAGAAATCTATTAGTATACGAAATAGAACAAAGTTGAACAACTAGAGTGAGTACTTGGTAATACTCCTGCAGGCTATTTATAGTGGGTCTTTTCTAATAGTGCTCCTTTCACCATTTCTACGTTTTCCTTAACGTTTAGTAACTTCTTCAGACCAAGCTGTTTTCCCCCACAAAATAAATGACGAAAATAGCCTATACTAATTTTTTAAGATAATTTGTTAACGAAAACCCCAGTTTTGCACCAGCAAAATCGCTTTGTGGGAATTTTTAAACGAGCCATAGTGAAAAAATTTATAGCTTTTTTGGATCTTTGGAAATATCTTTTTCTACGACCGTGCGTTTTTACCCACTTTCCCGCACTCATTTTAGTTTAGAAAGTATCACTTTCCCGCACTAGTGCGGGAAAACTCGCTTTCCCGCACTAGTGCGGGAAAGTAAAATATGTCAATTTATCGTTATTAAATGTACATTTCATTGTTGCTGAGAGTTATTTGGATGACTCCGTAGAACAGAAGAAAACCATCTCGAATAAAATTCTTTCTACTGGCAACTTGCAACCGATGCCGTCTCCGTCATCTTCATGCAGTTTGCAATCTACGAGTGTTACTCTTAACAGCCAGTTACCACCAACTAACTACTCTGGACCGGCTATTCTGACGCATTTGCAGAATGCAACAAATTGTGTTTTCAACATTAATATTAATAATAATTAGAGGATTTTCATGGAATGTTTTGTATGTTGAAATAAAATATATATTTTCAATGTGCTTTTTGAATCTTTATGCGGTCGTAGAAAAAATAATGTTCCTAATTCACGCGTAAAGTGTCTTTCCCGCCCTTGACTGCTTGCCCGAACTCCGCTTCGCGTCGTTCGGGTCAACGGCAGTCGCGTGCGGGAAAGTATCACTTTCCGCACTTGTTAGGAAAATAACTATAAAGATTATTCAAGGAATCGTTTTATAGTCAATATAAGTTTTGTAGAAATTTATAAAAACTACAAAATGGATTTTCATACAACCGAAGCGGTGCATTTTCCACTTAGGAATTCCGGGAAAACCTCGAAAAAGAGATCATTTTTCAAATTTCATAATTTTTAATAATCTGGAGCTGGACAAACAATATTGCGGAAACTGATGGAAAATAATATGTGGTTCAAGTGTGCGAAAGATGTTTTCTGTCCGATGTGTATTTTTTGCACAATTGCTTTATACACAATTAAAGGGCACATATTGCAAGAAGCGCCGATTTGAGGGGAAATTGTCGTAATCAAATTTTGTAAACGGTATCTGAAAGTAGAGATCTACCTTTTGCATATTTTGGATTTTCACCTGAGAGGTGCGAAATGTGTTGAAAATGTCACTAAAAGTTGATCAAAACGCTTCAAAGTGCGTCCGAAGTCGCACTGAAGTCAACTCAAGTTGAGGTCGGGTGACTTTGGGTGCACTTTGACACCTCCTAGGTGAAAATCCAAAATATACATTCTGGGACCTTTCTCTTCCGATATCAAAAAGAACAGGCCATCTCAGACTCTCGCAATGTTTAGATTCGTTCACTAGGGAAGAAACTATGGATGGTGATGAGAAACAGACTTGTTTGAACTGCAAAAGAAAGAGGAAATGCACAAAGTCTCTATTGATTCAGAAATTCTCCAAAAATTTTAGTTATCCATTTAAAAAGATTCTCTCAAACACAAAGATGCAGAGGAAAATTGAATATAACCATTGATTTTCTTCTGGAAGGTTCAGAATTTAGTAACTACACTGCAGACAATGTAGCCCCTTGTCGCTATAACTTGTACGCAGTGACGAATCACAGCGAAACTACCAATAGCGGACACTACACTGCTTACTGTAGGCATCCGTATACAGGCACATGGCGCGAATACAATGATTCCGTAGTTTCACCGATTCATTCAAATTCCCTTGTCAGCGGAAAGGCATATTTACTCTTCTACGAGCAGGAAGACACTTCATCACATGTTCGAAATTATACTTAGTTTTATTTTATGAATATTATTATTGTATTTTTTATTAAAGTCTCTTGTTTTCTTCATGATATTTGCGAACCCCGATTTTGATCTAATAACTTAAACATAGTACAATGTGTGTAGTCTTTCGGAATACAAGTTGAAATTTTAGATATTCATCTTTAGTTCCAAATACCCTTTACAGAATTTGAATGAAATGATTTCCCTTAAATAGGTGCATTTAGAAATATTTGCAATCAAATTGTTTATAACGCGATTGTGCAAAATCTACGTTTCGGACAGAATCCATCTTGCGCACAGTGAAACCACATATCATTATCTATCTGTTTCCGCAATATCTTTTGTACAGCTTCAGATTTATGAAAATTATGAACTTTTGAAAAATGGCCTCTTTTTCGAGGTTTTCCCGGATTTTCTCAGTGAAAAATGCTCCGATCTGGTCGCATAAAGAACCATTTTGTGGGTTTTATAAATATTCATAAAAGTTTCAACGACTGTTAAACGATTCTTTCGAAACTTTTCGAGATATTCGCAGAAAAACAAAAAAGTTGTAATTTTTTTGTTATTTAAAAAATTCAACAATGCGATTTTACTGTGGCGAAAACCGGGGTTTTCAGTTACGAACTATCTTATAAAGAATAGGTAAGACCGTTTGCATCTTTTATTCTGTGTGGAAGGAACTTCTTATTTTTATCTATAGCTCTACCAGTGAACAAATTGAATGAGAAATCAATTCAGAATTAAATAAAATAAAACATATGGCAAAGAACTAGAACACTTCCTGAAAAATTTGCTTGGAATCTGTCAAATGCCCGATCATCAAACTTGAATAGCCAATTTGAAACAATCATAGCAAACGAACATGTTGCCATCAAGCTCCATACAAGTAAGCAGGAAAGCTTTTACGCCCGTAAACGTAAACGAGCTCATAACCGGCCAAACCTAGCGTTTTCCCGTTAAAAGTATCGACTCCTGCGAGTTCCTGCGAGCAGGAAGTCGATTCGGAAAGCCAATAATAATCGTTGCTGGCGATTCGGCTCCTCATTTTTCCATCGAGGGCCGAAACGCTGACGAGGCACCATCAAGTTGCGGCCCGATGGGATCGATGGAAGTTCGAGAGGTCGGCCGGAGTGCAGATTGGGTCCGGCGGAGTCAGCAGGAGTTCACGACGACGGCCAGGAATGTCTCCGGCGCTCGGCGGGTTCGGGGACGGCGTCGGTCGTTTTGCATATCGCAGAGGCGTTTGGGTTGAGAAATGCCTGACGAGTTACCTAGATAACTTTGGAATGTTTATGGAATCTAGGCGAAATTAGCAGAAAAGGCGATATGTGTTCCATACGTTGTTGAAGAAACGGTTATTGTAATTTTTGTGGATGAGATCGTAAATTTCAATTATAATAATGATAATAATAATGCATCTACATTAAGCGCTCGCCTGGCGATCGAGAGGTTCCAAGTTCGATTCCCAGTCGGTGCGATCTTTTTTCATTTTCAGATGTGAAAGTCTGAATGATTGAGGCTCGTATCGGCTGGGAGTAATCCTCCACGATTCACTGTTGCATTAAAAATTAACAGTGCTGCTCCTAAAGTGGCGTATGGAGTTAGTAACAAGGCCTATCCAGAACACATGGCTAATGACCTTAGCAGTCGATGCCAAAACACCAAGGAAAAAAAATAATGCATCTACAATGACACAAAATCAAAAATTTGAACTGAAAATGTGGGGTTAACAGAGGTGGTGAATCACAAAAAGCTCTCAGGGAGCTTGTCTATGGAAATTTCCTACTCTTCAGAAACAAAAAACGAAAATGTCAAGGTGATAAAGCGCTATGATCATGTAAAACATGAACAGAGCCATGCAATTTTGAAACATAATCATAGAGAATTCAATATGATTAATCATTTAAATGATCTGAATATAATATACTGAATATTAAGCAGAAGTAGCAACCAGGCCACAATAATCCTCTTGAGCTCACAAACAAAGTTTCAAATACTTATACTCCTGCTGATTGTATCTTAGTTACTTTTGATGTTTCAAACCGCTTTCCGAGCAAAAACCCAGAAGATTGTCTGATGTTAGGTCTTACTACTCTTTTCTTATTCTAATCTATCCACTTTCCACATATTGAATTCATGCCCTTTAGCCTACTTGGTACTCAAACAGAACTTCTTCCAACCCAACATTTCCATTTGTGTTCAAATATCAGGTTATAGCTTTTGGCTCTAGTATCAGTCCTTTGTTAGCTCCTCTCCAATTTTTCAGATATTCCTTTCTGGCAACCCAATAATTCACTTCACTTCAGAAATTGAAACAGGCAATAAATCACCCTTTTCAAATCCATGATTCACGAATCTGAATCCTCAGAACTCTCCAAATCTAGAAAACCGACCTCCACCAATCAATTTCATCAGAAATTATCACCTTTCCATTCATTTTTCCACAGGGATACCCCTAGTGATTGAAATTTCTCAACTGAGCTCAATATAATTCAACAAATTGTCTATAATCTTTCCAATTCACCTGATCGATAAATTCTATTACAGATATGTTAATGAATTTTCTAACTGAAGATTAACTCGATCAAATTCATCAAATGAATATTTCTCTTTATACTAGTTTGGTACCCTATCATTATAACTTGGGAATTTTGTGCTTGACAAACTCAATGCCAACAATATTTCAAATTTCTCCATTTCATTTAAAACTTTTAATAATCTCAAACATTTGTTAGTGAATTCTGAAGATAAAATTCCAATATTGGATAATTCTGGTCTTTATGAATTAAACTGTTCTAACGTTGATTATTAAGCTTGCCATATTGGCCAAACAGGCCGCAACTTCAGAATTCGACCAGCTGTACATGTTAGAATTGTAGACTCTAACTTCGAAAAATAACAAATCGATGCAAATTCAGTTTTTTCCAATAACATCATTAGTGAGAATCATAATTTCGCTTCGAGCTCTGACTTAGAATTTTCACACGTTTGCAATAAAGACAAAAAACTCAATCTACTACATTTTCAATGCATAAATGAACAGACCCAGTTTGACAGTTTGAAACATTTTATCTCTGGACTCCATTACGCAATATTTCAATGATACAATTACATTATTTTGTTAAATAATAATAATAGTAATGAATGTTTTTTATTGAATCAAAATTACATTAAATTCGAATGGCTATCGACCGAGTACTTTCTTTCCATCTTTTTTCAATTATCTTTATTTAAAATTTTTAATATTTTTTTACGAAATGGATCACAATTTTCTGCACTTGGAAAATGGGACATTATTATCTCTGCCACCTTGAATAGAGACGTTTCATATGACAAATGTGGAATTCATAACCTATCGTTGTTTCCTAGTAGTCAGATGTAAACACTTGTTTAATGGTTTTCCTTTCGATTCAAAACAAAAATAGTTTGATATGTTGTTGGAGTGGAACAATCATCAATCATTAGTCGTAATTTAGAGCATTTTGTTTCATAATTTTTTTTCATTTTAATATTAGTTTTCCACCATTACATGGTAGGTCACATAATTTAATGTAATTCTCAACTCTTTTGTAATCCTCTTTGCTTTTCTTCAGACCAACTTGTAATCAATCCCAATTTTCTTTCTAAAGATGAAGGATTAATCCTCAGAGTCCTTGCTGTGAGTTTTTCGACTACATTGTATCTACAACAAGACTGGAAGTTTATTCATCAACCCAGTTAATGAATAGTATCAAGTAGTTTCAATTAACTCAGATCAGACCACATTTTTGGGTCTCTAGATGGCAACTTGAGAGAACACAAGCCAATATTCACTTTGCTGAAAGCCGAATTATCCATTTGTATGTCAAACAGCGACAAAATACGATCAGTTTACTGGATACAAAAATCATAAGAATTCAATTACAATAAATATCTAACGAAATGTCTCTTTTAAACTAGACAATCAATTAGAAATATTCCCTATCAGAGACGTTCCATTCGGAAACGCGGTGCAAGTAATCCCTCCGTCCCCTAAAAAGAATACAGGAAAGTGAAGCGAAACGCGAGACGCTTCATTTGCACAGCGAAGCTTTTAATGATTTTATTATTTATAGTCATCCCGGTAAATTAATTCATCGAAAAAGGGCACGCATAACTTTTTTCCCCTCCTAATTTTAAAACAACTCCCGGGCTTTGGTAAGTTACCGTGTTCGCGGTAAAGTTTCGCCGCCCCGCGTCTTTTGTTTTCTCCGCCGCCACCGTCCGCCTGCGAGAACCCTTCCCTGGCACACTTGATGGATTACTTTACAAATATTTTAGTATTCAAACAGGCCGTTGAAGTTGCCTGAAAAATGCAGGCGGGTAATTGGCCGGAGAAAATTGAATTTTTGGTTTTTCCGGTAATGGTTTGAACAGCACGGGGCCTTGGTGACATTAGGCTTTGGAAATTAAAGAGTATCTGAATTTTTTCAATATTTATTAAAGATAAGACCTTGATGAAGTTGTCCATTATCCCAATATTAAGAAAAATTTTAATCGATACTCGGTATTCTATTCGACTGAAAAAGATAACAGAAAATGTTTCCTCAAGAATGATTTTTGCACATTTATTCTTCAGTGGGTGAATTGTGACGAGTGTACGTAAAACATCTTCATCATTGACACAACATAAATGAATTCAAGACAACAACTACGAATTAGAAAACAGAGTTCTTTGGGAGATCGTTTAGTAACGAACAGTCGATACCGACCGATGATGAACCCATTACTCCCATATACACCTACTACGTAGGCTTATTATGGCAAGTACCTGTCAGAAATCAACTACTCCCCTGGCTAAGACCACGACGGGTATTGAAATAAATCTAACAGATACTTGTGCAACGTTCCTCAAAGCATCAGAGGACGCAATTTCAAGTGCCCACTGTGACCAACCAGCAGGATTATGTTTTGATTGACAAAAGTTTGTTAATGCATGGGCAAATCAGCATGCCAATGATACCCCCGATCAGTTCATTGTAAACAATGTTTTGAAATTGCATTATTTTGTTTCTGGATGCAATCATATTTCTTGATTACTCAATGATGAAGCATTTTCCAGTAGTATTATAAAAACAGAACTCTATAATTTGGCGGATGGTTTGGGATTAGCAATCGATTTTTCTGGTGGGAGCGCAAAGTCTACGTTTTGGTGAAGGCAATAGAATAACATTAATCTACAAAATTTAGTTTCTCTCTTGCATCTAATTGATGCAGATAAACTCAGATTGAGTAGGTATCATCATTCAGTGGAAATTCTTTAATGTCAAAAATCAATAAAATAAATCACTTGCAATATAGTTGAATAGGTGCTGTACATCCATTTAACTATTTCAATGAATGTGAATGTGGATTTTTTGGAAGAAAACCATGCTGCTTATCGCAAATGTTATCCCCAATTTTGTCCCTGATAACAATAAAAGTAATAATCTATTTACTTACTCAGATTGATCTGTATAACTACAGGCGTAGAAGTACAAATGGAAATCAGGAAGACGTCAGTATAAGAAAGTATTGAAAGTAGAACTGTACTAATATAGATAGATGGATACTTTATTCGTTCTTCATTTAAAATATTCATAAAGGAAATATAAATGAACAAACACGTCAAAAAGCACAAAATACAAGTACAAAAACTATCATTTATAATATCACAGATATAATATTTGTTTCCTAGGACTACAGAAAAAACAAAGTAATGAATTACAATTCAGATGAATACTTCGTCTGGTAATTAATACGTCAAAGAAAAAAGAGAATACAAAAATATCACAAATAAAAAACATATATACATGTATACACATATATACAAATAAGTACACTTACTCGCACCTACATATATATATATATATATATATCACAAATTATCACATACATAAAAATTCGTCTGGTGAGTAGCAGCACTTCTCAATTAAAAATTCTTTCAGCATAGTTTTGAATAATCTGACATTTGGTGCAGATTTTATTTTCGTATTCAATTTATTGTACAGTTTGCACCCGATTAAAAAAAAACTTTTTTGGTATAGTGCAGTGCAGTGAGAATTGGGCTGTAACATATTTCGGTGACGAGTGTTATGATCATGTTTTGGCAAGCAGGTTGTAATGTTTTTCCAATTATTATGAAAATATATGCACACTTCCAAAATATATACACTATATAGTGTCAGGATTTTAAGTTTTTTAAAAAGTTCTCTACAGCTATTTCTTGTAATTATATTATCAATAATGCGTAATACATATTTCTGAAAAATAAAAATTTTGTTTACATTAGCACTATTACCCCAACTCAGTATTCCATATCTCATGTGGGAGTGAAAATTGGCATAATACAATGTAATGAGAATGTGTTTGCTGCAATGATTTTTCAAATATTTGATGCTGTAGCAAGCACTACGAAGTTTCTTGCACTACGATGAATGGAAATATCACAATACAGTCAAATCAAAAATATATAATAATTATGAATATAGATAAAAATACATAAACAGATCTAAACATCTCAGGTTAATAAATATAATGAGAAGTACACACTGCTAATATAGAAGTGATGTAACAAAACCACCGTAGAAGGAACTAGAAATTCAAAATCAAATCGTAATAAATAGATATATACTTACACACATTCCATATAAATCTAATAATATATGATGAATAATCATAAATAATGAGTCTTCCCTTTTTTGTTTTTTTTTTCCTTGGTGTTGTGGCATCGACTGCTATGGTCATTAGCCATGTGTTCTGGGTAGGCCTTGTTACTAACTCTACACGCTACCTTAGGAGCAGCACTGTTAATTTTTAACGCAACAGTGAATCGTGGAGAATCATTTCCAGCCGACACGAGCCTCAATCATTCAGACTTTCACATCTGAATATGAAAAAAGATCGCACCGTCTGGGAATCGAACCTGCAACCTCTCGGTTACCAGGCGAGCGCTTAACCACTGCGCTAATCCCCGCCCTCCCTTTTTTGTTATCTGACATTCGAATATAGGAGAAATTTGCTTGCTACATTTATTTTCCACTTGTCCATTACTGTTTTATAATACCTTGGCAACGGTTGCTATTAACAGACCCGCAACGCCCGGGGCATTATGGAGAGCATTATGAATCATAAAGGCCGCTAAATGTTTTTTTCTGTAGTTCAATGAATCAATCACTCAGAAAAGTTTTATTTATAACTGTACATAAAAAAGGGACTAATTATTTTCTCTCAAATAGAAATTACAATTTTAAAATGTTCCTGAAATATTAGTACCAAGTTTGAAGTTCTGTGAGTTGACCGATGATGAACTCCTCAATGCGCATTCGGTTTCGTTCGGAACGTTTACATTTTCTTTTTCAGAAACGGACTGGGCTATCATTGTAGCAATTTTGTTCTTCGAGGAAATACTTTCTTCAATATAGCTCTCCGCTACCGTACTACTCTTCCATTTTCTATGTAATTTTAGTATTTCAAAAGAAGCACCAGCTTGAACAAGAAGCGTTGATGGCGTTCGGCGTAGACAATGTCTTGTGTAATCTTTCGGGTTTTCCAAATTGAAGTAATTCGCTATGATAGAAGAAACACTTCCAATAGTAATTTTACCTACAGATAACTCAATGCATTTATTATTTCTGTAGGTTAACAAAAACCTTGATGTTTACATCCTTTTGGTCGTAGTGCAATGTACTTTTTAATTAAGTTCAAGGCTCCTATTTTGCTTTCTTTAACAATGGTAAAACTTTTTGAGGCGCAGGTCTTGGTTTCTGGTACCTTGATCAGTGTGTGTCTTCAATGTCATCAATTGTCATCTTGAACATTTCATCACTTCTTAAGCCTCCAAATACGCCCAGAACAACTTTATGTAGCAGAAAAGTAACATCTGTAGCTTTTCTTTTGAAAAGTAATACTGGTCCACCTTCCAACACCTTTGATTTTTTAGAAATGTATCCTTTTGATTTAACTTTCAGGAAGGCCATCAATTGACCGAATTCAGACATATTAATGTTTTCTTTAACAATCAATGTTGATTACAGCTGTTAGTATTTGGTCCATAGACTATTTGCACTATATTTTTCAGACTGAAATAATGTAAACTAAATAAAAAATATTAATATTTTTCATGAGATAAACTCACCAGTTCTCGGAAGTATGCCATTAAGACAGTTACATTTACGGTATTCACTCTGTTTTCATCTTTCTATTTCAAAAAATGGTTATATTCCTTCTCGTATATATTTTTCAGCTTTGAGCATCACATTCTGTGGGAACTCCATAATTATTATGAACACAACCGTTTTTAGATTCCTCCTCTAACAAGCTCATCCGTTCTTACAAAAATTCAACGTCATTTTATTAACCCGCGAGGGACCGCGCCACTTGAAACATAATCGTGGACCGCGTGGGGTAGTAATCTACTCCAGTAGTTTTTGTTCCATTTCAGGGCTTTTAGGTGAAAAAAAAGTGTTGTACGACGTGAAATTGTTTAATTATAACAACAATAATAATAAAAGAAACGTAATTTGAGTAAAATAAATAATAAATTCTAAAGAATGAAAAATCTCCATGACACTTTTCTTACTCATAACATTTATTACAGACTAACTTCATATGCTCATTACAATATGCTCTGTTTGAACATCTACAACATTTTTTATTTGTTTTTTTGTCGTTCTTCCGTGGACAATATGAGCATCTTCCTACTTTTGCAGGCTCCTCGTTTTCAGGTTGAATTCTGTTTTGTACAGCAACAAATTTAGATATAGACGTTTTCAACTCTCTGGGCAAATGAGCTAGAGTTATTCTATATTTTAACATTCCATCTACTAATTGCAAAGCCAAAGTTTTCAGAAATAATCGTCGACGTTGACGGATCTTGGAGTTTTCATGAAAAATAATTTGGCCATTGATTCCGGCAATATCTAACATAGCGTAAAAAATTCTCAATGGCCATCGACAGCATGTTCTTGCTACCGAATAGGTTGCTTTAATTTCGTCCACTACATCTACTCCAGCTTTGGTTTTATTGTAGTGGGTAATAATTTCTGGTTTTTTCTTAGATCCACTTGATTCATCAATGGCATTTCCTTGGTGGAAATTGGACAATAACAAGACAATTCTACCTTTCTTTGGCACATATGAAACCAGGGTTGCATTACTTTCACCAAATCCAAACAGAGATGAACTGAGGTGGTACTTCTCTTTTATTTTTACGCATAGTACCAACCGCTGTTAGACCATAGTTATTGAATAAGTCTTGAAATAATGGAACACTAGTAAACCAGTTGTCCATAGTAATATTACGTCCGGTATTTCTGATTGGAGTAACTAAACGTTTGACCAAACTCTCCGAAGAATTACATAAGTTGAAAGGGCCTTCTGGTTGTTTTCCAGCGTAAATTTCAAGGTTATGTGTATAGAAAACTTTTGAGTCAACAACTGCGAAAATTTTTATTCCATACTTCACCGGCTTATTTTTTATGTACTGGCGGAATCCACATCTGCCTCGAAATGATTCCAACATTTCATCGATGGTCACCACATCACCAACTACATATTGTTTTTGACACTTTGCATTGAAATATTCAAATATTTCTCTAATTGGAGCTAAACGATCAACCTGCTTTCTTGTTTCACGCGTTTCAACATCATCAAACCGAATACATTCCAATAAAAATTTGAAACGATTACGACTCATAACACATGGAAATATTTCTACACCAGTTCCATCTTTAGACCACAAATCTTCTGTATTCAAATGTGAGGATCTAAGAACACCGCCCATAAACAGAAGTCCAATTAGAGCTTTCAACTCTATGATATTTGTCGGCAAGGCATCTCTTTCACGTGAAATATTTGATTTCTTCTGCTGTATATATTTGTTGGTGTAACTGACAATTTTTGATAGTACATCGTCTGGGAAAAACAGCTGAAAAGTTTTTAGAGGCGTGGTTGCGTCCTTTGCATTCCTTGCTACACCTGGTATAAATCTGATTATATTATTTTTATTTGCTCGACGAAAATTTCTTGGTGGTATTCTTTTCCAGTTTGTGCCATCTTTACCTGCAAGGAATGAACCTTCATAAGTAAGAGGATAACTCATGAAACTGATTTTTTGTGCTGATTTAGTATGGACACATTGTGATGAAACGACCCGAATGGATAGATATGAAAAGATTTATGCACGAAAGATGTGACATTGATATAAGTAATAATGTAGATTACTAACCTTTATACATACGTAGTTGGGCTAATGGTAACTCGTCCTCTGAACTGAAATCACTATTATTATTATTATCTGAAGCTTCTTCTATTTCCATTTCCATTTCAGATCCTTCATATTCTCTGTCATCAAATTTTTCATTTTCATCGTCAGACTCCCATCCATAATCGCTTTCATCATATTCCTGGGCTTCGTCATCTGAAGGCAATTCCCATAACGCGTGAAGCTGTTCTTGCTCTACTTCATAACTCATTTTTCGTCTCTTATACATATTTAAACTCCTCACATCAGAAAATTTTGAACTACAAGAATGACCGCGTGGGGTATAAATACACCCCAGGAACAAATAATCAACTGTTCACTACGATGTCAGCAGAACTTATGAAACGACACATGGATAGACATATTCACTGATCATATTTAGCAACTGAGCAGGCGCGATTTTCCAGTGCCGTGCTGATTTGAGGAATTATTTGTAATTTAATATCGCCTGGGACATTTTCTACCAACCTCTTCAATGTTTCCATGGCAATTGCATAGAAGCTCATTTTTTATGCTCAGTTGCCGACTAGAATGCAGTTAATACTATGAGAAGAAATTCATGAAGTAAACAACGTCGTTTGAGATAAGTTTTTCGTGAAAGATGAAATCTTGTATGCACCACGAGCGTTACTAGATCCTAACGTCCATCGGGCAACATTCATCCCTCGGGCCAAAGGCCCTCGGGTGAATGTTACCCTCCGGGCGTTAGGATTTATATAACGCACTTGGTACATAAATAGCTATCAGAGGCTTGGTATATAGGAATTCTATTCTTCAGATAATAAAGCATGCTTTGACAAATGAAAAATTGGGCAAAAATCCTGTCGGAAAAGGAGAGAATGAAGCAATAACGGCAAAAATATATCAATAAACTCGATCGTACTCGTACGCTCGGCCACACACACAGGATGACCCCGAACAGTCATCCGTCTCAGTCGCACCGCCCCCGATACATAAAGGTAACAAAGTATCTCCGCCGACCATAATATAAATTGGCTATTTGATCTCACCGCCATTTTTATCGCGTTTTGGGCCATCATTCACGGAGCGTTCGAGTCCAGAAAGACTTTTTTACTCGGCACGGACATCTTTCTCAATATGTCGCGTTAATACGAAGAACTCGGTCAAGTGTTACGCCGCATTTTTCATGATATACATCTGCCGGTCCCTCTCGCGTCGATCTCGCCAACTTTCCGTGCGGGTTCCGAGGAAGTTGATGGCGAAAAAATGCACTGGGATATCTGGCTCGGCGTGCAGGAAGTTTTTGTGTATAAGGTCCGGAAAAGAGACATTTATTCGGAGGGATGGTATCGATTGGTCCACCAAAGTTGCTGTATTGTAGTAAGGATAATGTCCATCAGAAACTTTCGTTATTTCGCGTCTTTCATAATTTCCTGATATTTTTTTTCTTCTGAGCATCTCTCTTGTTCACACGCTTTCTTCATTTCACCATTAAGAAGTCCCGTACATTGACAGAAAACAATTTTTAAAAAAATCCGTTCTCATGTTGAGACTTTCTTTTCAATATGAAGTTCATATTGCTATAAATTTCGGGCATGTTTTATTATTATTTATTTATTTATTACTAAACATAACGAATACAGTGTAAATATTTCATCATAACATGTAACAGAAATAATATTTATAAAAGAAAACAAATAATATATTCTTGAATGTGTGAAATAGTGCTCTCCTTCTCCGCGAGATATTTTGAAGCAATCGGGGATACAGGCGAATCTTTGTACTCGTGCCATGTACCTGTATGTGGATGCTTGCAGTGACAATTTCCCTCATATTATATAAACCAACCAAGTGCCATAATTTTTTTGATTCAAACCAATGAGAAAAGGACTTTTCATTATACCTACGCACGGAAAAATTTTCCGTACGCTGGTGTCATTATAGTTGCTTATTTACATGTCAAAATTGAATAATATATTGTTGACAGTTCTTTAGAAATCGTAAATTCTTTGAATATTTCCTAAGCAACAGGGTAAATAACGCTTGTTTTGAGGCAATTTCCGGATATTTTTGTACCATAAATATATCAATTTATAATTTATGTTTTTGTTCCTTCATCATTAAAAATGAATGTTTCTTAACAATCTGTGGTTTTCAGGGAGATATAATGGAAAATATCGTTACTCGTCCATAAATGCTTTTTGTGCTTACACGACTTCCCGTGTTCAGCTTGCATGCACAGAAAAAGCCTATTTTCTGTACTCGTGATGAAATGTACTATTTCGAAAACTCTGTCTTCAGTCAGTGGTATTTTCAAATCGTTGTTTCGCCGCTTCCTCATTCATACGTTTGCATAGTTACAAAAATCACTGTGAATTCAGAAACGTCAGTTTGACGGTTTCTCTTCAACTGACATTAATGACGATGAACCGTTTCTGCAACACGCATTCAGTCAATAATAATATAATGTATTCATGAAATTGTCTTATCGAATATCCCTTCAAAACGCAGTCGCCCAAACTGTGTTGCTGTACAAAACACCACTCGAGCAAGCTTTCGTGGTGATTCTAAGCAACACAGTTTTCGTGACATCAAGGTGAGAGTATTTTTTGAAAATTCAGCATTTTGTCAGGATATTACTACGGAGAAGTGTAATGTCTTTCATAGGTATTCCCGCTGTGGTTTCACAGTGTATACAAATTATAGCAACATAGGGCTACATTTTCTGCCTAGTGGTTACTCATATCTAACCCTTCTAGAGTAAAATCAATTGTGACATTCAATTTATGTCTGAATCTTTTGTACTAAATTTTGGGGAATTTTTGAATTGGAAAAAACTTGATCATTTCCATCTTACTTTGCATTTCGAACACTTCCAAATGTCAATGAATCTGAACATTCTGAGAGTCTGAATTAGCCTGTTCTTTGTGAAATCGGGAGGAAAGGTCGCAGAAAGTATCAAAAGTGACTGAACACTGACCACCAAATGAACATTTCAATGTTGATTTCAGCTATAGTTTTCTACTATCTTGGAGTTGTCCATACTCGAGTATCTCGACCATGTCTCTCTGGCCTCTACACTGTTGCTTAAGTTTTCGGAAAACCAATGAGTTTGGGCTCTATTCACGTCTTCATGTATTCCCTCCGGCAGGTCTCCTAGGCATCATGCTGGACATAACTGATGAAACGTGTTTGATTTTTCAACGAGACTGTATTGACCACTCGATCTGACGCATCTTCTGACCACAATTCCTTGATCACGGAAAAATTTGATTGAAGCTCCCTTTATGTTAGAAATACTGTAGTTAATATTCCTTGTGTGAGCATCCTTCTTTGAATACTCTCACGACCATGTAGCATTTTACGAACACTGGATAACGCTATTTATAAAGTAAGTATTATCAAAATTTTTCAACTCATTAGGACCGAGTGATTTTGCATCATCATATATCACAAGCTGTCGAAGCTAATCTCGCTGCATTTACCGATGTCATATTCTTCTGAGAAGACCAAGTTTAATGATCCTCTGCCTGAAGGAAGGTTTGAGGATTGAAAGATCGAAACTTCTGGAATACTTCTTGAAGTACTGGGAGCTAGCATACTGTCCACAGAAGATTGAAGAACGAAACTATCTTGGATGTTTCACCTGAATTTACTGCTTCCAAATCCCTGAAGACCTGGTTTTTGTGGGTGTAAGATTCCATCCAATTTTCTGGAATCAGGAAGTGTGCCCTTAACTGAAGAGACACTACCTCTCTGAATAGCTATACTAATTCGCTTCAAGAAGGAGTATGATCTCCGGTCTTCAGCAGATTTCACCATGCTCTTCTCAATTTCGTTCAAAAATTCTAGCGCATGTGGTTCAAAAACTCCCTTTGTATCTATTGTCACTTGGTAGAAGCAATGAAAATTCTTCAATCTGGAATATTTACGGAATTTATTTCTTTTTGCTGAAACATCTGCTACGCCCCTCGTATTGAATGTTGACAAGAGGTGGGAAGTTGCAATAAATTGAGTAATTCTAGTCTGAAGATATTGAGGAATTGAACAGTCACTTGATGAAAGAAATAGCAGAAAAAATCGTCATGCTATTTTAGCTAATTTACTGATTTACTGATTTAACTATGAAGGTGAACCAACTTCTAGTCTAACTCCTCCAAAATTATTCTTCAAGGTAGATAGATACCATGTAGTCAGAAGATAAAGATAACACAATGATGATTATTTTTGTGGAGTTAGAGATCAGGGTGACAAATCATCCATAAATAATTTTCGTATTGGATGTTGACAAGAGGGAGGAAGTTGCAATAAATTGAGTAATTCTAGTTCAGAAGATATTGAGGAATTGAACAGTCACTTGATAAAAGAAATAGCAAAACAAATCGTGAAGCCATTTTAGCTGATGTACTGAATCAGATTTAACTAAGAAGGTGAACCAACTTTTAGTCTAACTCCTCCAAAATTAATCTTCATTGTAGGTAGATACCATGTAGTCAGACGATGAAGACAACACAATGAAGATTGCTTTTTGTGGAGTTAGAGATGAAGGTGACAAATCGTCCATAGATAATTATCGCCCGATTAGTATAATTTTTATAATTGAAAATATTGTGGAAAGGATCGTCTTTATGCTTATTTCAAAATCAGACTCTTCTTCAGGTAATGAGAATATAGTTTTCGCAGAAAATGGACAAGAGAATTGATAGGTCATCAGCGTATATAAAACAGTAAGTGATGTATCTCGTTATGATTATTATTCAGTCTTGTTTTTTCTTCACATACATCAGATTTCTGAAGACAAATATATTAAGTTGGTTATCTGGATTATAAGATATTTTTTTAAATTCTTCTCATCGTCCACATACTAGGTGTTTCTTAAGTACGTAAAGAAAATCCAGAAGCGTATTGCTAACATCAATATAAGAAGAAAAGTTCCCATAAACATATGTCCGCAAGTTATCCGTTTCTGAGATACAGAGTGTTAAAGTTCAATTCTTATTTTAATTTTATGTGAATAATTTCAAAATAATTTTGATATTTGGGTAAAGTTTGGAATCTGGGAATATTTATTATTAAGCTGCGAGCAGCTGCTTACGAATAATTGAGATTTGAAATAATCGATACAAGTGATCTCGAATGACAAGATTTTTATATTTAAAATAAATTCAATTAGAAATTAGTATTTTCACAATTAATATAAAATTTGATGTTGTCATTGAAAAATCATCCGAGATACCAAACTTTACCCAAATATCACAAATATTTTGGAATTTATTCCGAAAAAAAACAGACATAAGAATTAAACTTTGATACTCTGTATCTTAGAAACGAATAACTTGCGGACATGTGTTTATGGGAACTTTTTTATTATTTTGACGACAGCAACATGTTCCTAAAGTTTCTACACGTACTTAAGAAACACCCTGTATATCAGTTTATGTTATTACCACTCAATCACGTCTTTTATTCAAGAATAATCCTCGTATCGGAGTGAACAGACGCAAAACCTCCGCGTATCGTTTACTCTATCGATTATTCAGCGTTTTCCGTATCCACATTCTGCCGGAACGGTATGAAAATATTTCCCTGCGCTCATCTGGATGCAAGATTGATGATGTGCCTCGTGGCAGGTGAGCGACTGGCTCAAAAAGGGCGTTTAGTCTGCGAGACCGGGACGGGACAGGACACAAGACTATAATTTCGCGAAAAGCTACGTTTTCCTTCATGAATTCTTTACGGGTTCCGGCGGACATCGACCCGACATGGCTCGCTTGCGGATTCCCTTTTTCGTACGGGGGATACGAATCGATCAAATGAACTAGAAAAATTATTAGCGGTTATTCATAATATAATTGTCGTGTAAACTATTAAATTCGTTACTATAATGATTTTATTAAAATTAGGAGAATCCTTCATACCACCCTACTCGAGCTTACTAATAGCATATATAACGCCATGGATGAAGGAAATATTGCCTGTGGACTTTTTCTCGACCTATCTAGGGCCTTTGACTGTATAAACTTTGCTATATCAGAAACAAATCCTCAACATTATGGTGTCCGGGGAGTTGCTTTAAATTGGTTAAAATCTTTTTTAAAAGGAAGGAACCTCTCCGTAAAAATCAAGGACGGTCCTTAGAGACGTCCCCAAGGCAGTGTCTTAGGACCACTCATATTTATAATTTTCATAAATGACTTTGCCATGCTTGCAGAGCAAAACAAAATAATTATTAAATTTGCAGATGATAGCACAATATCATTTACTGCAAACGCATTTCCAGATCTTACAAGAATTGCCAGTGAAACTATGATTGCAATTGAAAACTGGTTCATAAAATATAGGTTAGTACTGAATCCTGAAAAGACTAATGCAGTTTCTTTCAAAAACAAGTATAGACTTGAAACTCTCACCCATGTTCTAGTTATTCTTCAAAAAATTCCATTTGTTGAATATACTAGATCACTAGGAATAGTTATTAACGAAACTTTGAACTTTGAAAATCATATTGATTACATCTCAAAACAATTGAGACAGGCTTGCTATGGCTTAAGAGTTCTCATGGAAAGCTCAGACTTCAATATAACAAAAATATTTTATTTTGCCAATTTTTATGTCCGTGTCCGCTATGGTATTATATTCTGGGGTGGCGGTAGGGAGGCTGGAAGGGTTTTCAGAATTCAAAAAATGGCAATCCGCATGAACAATCTGAAATATCATGATTCCTGCAGGGGTTATTTCAGGAAAGTTGAAATTGTCGCTGTGCCAGCACTGTCTATATACAGGGTGTTTCTTAAGTACGTGTAGAAAATTCAGGCGCGTGTTGCTGACAACAAAATAAGAAGAAAAGTTCCTATAAACATATGTCCGCAAGTTATTCGTTTCTGATATTCAGTGTGTCAAATTTGAATTCTTATTTTTATTTTATGTGAATAATTTCAAAATAATTTTGATATTTGGGTAAAGTTTGGTATCTATACTCCATTCCAAATAAGAATACAGTAACTGGCGTCGTGATCAGTGAGGAAAACTCACACAGATAGATTTTGTTGTGGCCAAGGAGAGCGTCAAATTTGAAAAAAGTTACTATACTTTCGGACAGCACCTTATATTGAATTGCTCTATGTGATACTGGCTTGGATTTCAACCAATTAGTGTGAACCTCGAGCTTCCAGCTCTGTATTCTTATTTGGAATAGAGTATAGGAATATTTATTATTTAATTTGTGAAAAAAATATATTCTTGCGAGCAACTGTTTTCGAGTTATTGAGATTTGAATTAATCGATGCAAGTGATTTTGAATGACAAGATTTTCAAATTTAAAATAAATTCAATTAGAAATTAGTTTTTCACAATTAACATAAAATTTGATTTTGTCATTGAAATATCATCCCAGATACCAAACTTTACTTGAATATCACAAATATTTTGGAATTTAGTCACAAAAGACAAATATAAGAATTAAACTTTGACACTCTGTATCTTAGAAACGAATAACTTGCGAACATGTGTTTATGGGAACTTTTTTCTTATTTCGACATCAGCAACATGCTCCTGAAGTTTCTACACGTACTTAAGAAACACCCTGTATAAATTAATGCATCAAATTCTCATATAAAACTAACATTATTTTGAGCCCTTTTCCTCACTCATATTTTAAATTTTCCAAGTCATCACCTATCATCTACTGAAAGAGGTGCTTTATATGCGAGTATTAAATTTCTATCTTTAGCCATTAAAAATAATAATAATTTCAATGAAATAAAAAAAACCGCTTTCCATAATGCTTCTAGAGTTAGAACCTTATTCAGTGTGCGAATATCTCAATTTTGTGTTCTACAATTAGTGTGTGTTTTTACATGTGTACATTTATTACTATTTATTATTATCACGTTTTACTGTCTGACTAGCTTGTACATTGTATTTTATATCATATTTTATATTTACGTAACAAAGTGCAATAAAGATTATGATTATGATGTACCATGAACAATGGGCTGTATAGAATATGTCCCTGATTTGCATTCATACCTGGGTATTGAACTAGACAAGAATCTCACTCTCAAAACACACTGTGAATAATTAATATCTAAACTCGACTCATTCTATTACTTGATGTACAATCCAAAGACTATTTGAAGTCTCGAGCAATTGATGTACTTCTGCTATGAACAGCTAGAATCTCGTTTGAGTTACGGAATTAACTTTTGGGGAACTCCATACATTCTAAGAACTCATTCATTGCACAAAAAATAATTTTACTTTGCTCAGCAGGAAAATCAAGAGAACACTCTTCCAGAGTTCTTTTGAGAAATATATCAAACCTGACTGGATTTTTCATTATTGAAATAGGTTTTTTTGCTTATAAAACCCCCCCAAAAAAACTAAAATCTCCTGCACGATGGCAGAACTCTTTTGTATGTGATGATTTGATTTCCCAAATCACTCGGTATATTTACTTAATTGTATCGATCGACATACGTCGTGCAACAGTTGAAACTTTGTTGTTAGTGAAAATGGATGTTCTCCAACTTTTAATATTCCCTTTGGTTGCTTGCGTGAGTAGTTTTCCGTACTAATCAGCTTTCGTACCCGTTTGGTGAAAGTAATTCCTACGACTTCAATAATAAATAAGCACAGGAGTTTGTGGCGGAGCTTTTATGATATGAAAGAGGAGTTTTTTATAGTTTTGAAGGCGTACAATATAGTTTTTTGCCGTTGTGTTGTGAAAAACTTCATGAAATTAGATGGAATATTGAATGAAGTTTTTGTAAGATCCACTTCATACGAGCTTGAGAAACTTACTTTTCCAGGTATAGTTTCAACCCTAACATATAGATATTGTACAGTAGCTGTTGGTAGAGAAAACCTACGAAACTAGTATAATCGTTTCCTTACACAATGGTTTCTTCAAGTGGAAGTACTCTTGACATCGTTCAAGTAACTTTATTGTCGTGGTTTTGAAAATCCGTAATTTGCGATAGTTAGTCATGTGAAAGTTTCACTTTTTATTGTACTGATTCATTCATAGTAATGATACATCCTACAGACTGAAGAGTCCAATTACAGGAGTATGCTATATTTAATTAGCAAATTCACAAATTAACTCAAGAACAAGAAACAATTAAAAAAGAACGAAACTGTTAATAAAAGCAGAATACAATAGAAAAAGTCAAATAAAAGAGTCAAACAAAAAAACTGAGATACGCTTTTTTCAGTTCGGAATCACCCTATCTAGAGTATTATTAATTGTGATGCAGACAAAAACAAAATATCGGCAAGTTGTTGAAACTTCTACACATGTAGTTGAATGTGCTATTGAAATGATGCTGCCTGTATTTGAAACATTGATGTCAAATGTTGAATCATTTCTTGAAGTCAGTCGTGGTACATTGAAATTCAATAGGGATAGTAGGCAAGATAAGCCAATGTCGTTATGAATCAATTTTTAAATGAATGTCAGATCAGCAATTTCACGAAGTTTTCTCAAGGACGCAGAATTCGATTCATTCAAGAGGAGTCTGTAATCGTAGTGTCTTTCAGGATAGGTATTATCGATTCTGAAGTACAGAAATGTTGAGAATATACGTTGAACTGCCTCTAGTGTATTAATGTATGTTGTATGGTAGGGATCATATTCAAGTTTTGATCTAACTGAGCTATATTAGACACATATGACGGTATCGATCAGTTTGAATTCTCCACAATAACGTACAACGAAACCCAATATTTCATTCGATTCACCAATAATATATTCCATTTGAGAGGAAAATGTTAATTTGCTGTCAAAAATTATACCGTACCTTCATTAACACGAAAAATCGTGGCATTATTAAGTTCATAACTGTATTCAATAGCAGAAAGTTAAAGTGAAAAAGTCATTATTTTACGTTTTTGTATGTTTATGGGGAAGTTATTTAGGTGACACTATCTGAAAAATCTATTGAGATCTTGGAATGAAATAATTTTTCATTTTGATTTCAAAGATGATATCCATGTTGATTTCTTTGAAAATATGAACAGGATGTTCATAAAGTCAGTTGTGGAATCATCTGCGACTGAAAGTTGGAATTTGGTCGATGTTTTCCATCGTACAAGATTTTTTTTTTTATTAAAAACATTTATTGTCAAAATTTGATACAATATATACAAAGTTTATACAAGTACATTTTATCTTATGAATTTTATACTAAGGGTTTACATAACTGTATATACACATATATATCTATATACATTACACATATATTTCCTAAAAGATAAAGATGTTTCTAGAGAATATATTATCTATTCTGCCTGTGTTTAGTTTATTGAATCTATCTCTTCTTATAATATCCTGAAATTCTATAAGTGTTCCGTTAAGTTCTAGATTACAGTAAATCATACTTGAGATTATCCACAGACATACATTTTGATCATATTTGTGTTTAATTGTTATTCCAAAAAGGACTTTAGGATCAGGGTCGTCCAACTTTATATTGAGCTTCTCATTTAGTTTTCCGCTTACCCACTTCCATACCGAAAACGCATTTCCACAGACTTTTATTCTATGTGATATTGTATCATGAACATTACATTTCAAACACAGCACCGTAGTTGACAAATTATGTTTTTGTAATTTTTGTGCAACTGGGTATGTTTCGTTGAGCGCCTTGTATACCGCGGATCTCCATTTAGTAGAAATATTACTGTTTCCCGTTATTGACCATATATTTTTCCAATTGTGGGTTGGGTATTTCAGCTCTACCGTTGATGTATTACTGTTATGTTTATTCAATAGTGTGTGGTATATTTCTATTGTTTTCATAGGGTCTTGTTTAGTGAAGATAATGTCTTTGTTCCTAATTATTTTAACAATATTCTTGAATGCGGGATTTACGGGGTTGTCGGGATGATTGAAAATTGAATTCAAGATTGATTTGAATTCCATTTCATTGTTATTGTCGGTCCATGATAGGTGTTGCGTCTTCAAAAAGAGAGCATGTGCTTTTAGTTCAATATTTGTTAGATTCAAGCCCCCTTTTTTATATGACAGATATAGTTGATTCCGGGATACTCTATATAAGGAACCTTGCCAAATATACCGTCCAGTTATTTTCACAACTTTCTGACTCTGTTGATGGGGTAAGGGGATGATTTGTGACATAAACCATAGTTTAGATAATATATAGGTATTAATGAACCATATACGCCTGAGTAGGTCTATATTCCTTAAATTATTTGCAATGAGTGTTACATTAATATTGTGTATTATCAGATTCCAGTTTTTTTCTAGCATCTCTTTGAAGCTTCTTGTGATCCACATGCCGAGTACTTTAATTTGTTCCTTTACTGGATATCGGTCAAGGAGATAATGTTGTGTGAATGTTGTTTCTCCTAGTGGCAAGATCACAGATTTTTCATAGTTTATTTTCGCGTTTGAAGCACCTTCAAGATCCTTCAAATCTTGAATAAAAATGACAACGTCATCGGCATAAGCGGTCACTTTTTGTGCTGTATTGTCAATGTTAATGCCTTCTATTGAAAACATCAACAATTTAATAAAGGGTTCTAGGGACATAGCAAATAGGAGCATAGAAAGGGGGCATCCCTGCCTCACTGATGAATTAACTTTAAAACTTTCGGATATGTACCCATTCACTAATATCTTGGATGTTGCTGTTTTGTATGTGTTTTTATAATGTTAATAATCTTTGAATGAAACCCCATCTTCATTAAAACTTCCCATAAATATTCATGGTTAACCCTATCAAAAGCCTGAGAGAAATCTAAGCTCAAAACTGCCCCGCTTCTTTGTTTATTTTTTTCAAAAAAGAGAATGGTGTCTCTTGCCAGAAGCATGTTATTGAAAATTGATCTTTGAGTTCCACACGTTTGTTGACTACCCAGAATTTTCGTTGTTACTGGTTTTATTCTATCAGCAAGGAGTTTCATCAGCAGTTTATAGTCGCAGTTCAGAAGAGTTATCGGTCTGAAATTATTTAAATCTGTGGGATTCTTTATTTTAGGGATGAGTGTAATAACTGCTTCCGTGAATTCTTTCGGTGGGGATTTTTCCTCAATGATAAAGTAGTTTATTAGTCTAGTTATGTCATCACCTATATCATCATAAAAAGTAAGATAAAATTCATATGATAGTCCGTCGAGACCTGGTGTCTTTTTTTTTGATGCTCGTTTAAGCACATTTGCAATTTCCTCCTTTGTTATGTTGCTAATTAAATTTTCGTTGTCCTGGCGATCTACTAGTTGTTCTGTATGTGCCAGTAGACACCTGAGGTCTTGTTGCTTTATTGTTGTAGAGCATAGTTTTGATTGAAAAAAATCTTTTTTGTGGTTTAGTATCTCTCTCGAGTTGTTTATAATATGTGAATCCTCTGTGTTCAGGAGGGATATCGAGGAGCTTTTGTGTTTTCTTATTTTCATCAGATCATATAAACTATATCTTTCATTGAAATTGTCTTTATTCTTGTTGTGAAATTTATAGTCTAGCTGAGATTGTTTTATAAAGAAGATGTCATGTTTTATTTCTTTGTATTCATGTATGACGTTTTCTCCCGCCATGAGTTTTTTGTTCAATTCAAAAAGTACCGATTCATGAAACTCGAGGCGATTCCTGAAATCTATTGACTGTGTTATTTCTATATCCTTGAAAAATTGCTTTGCCCTCTTCTTGAAGACATCAAACCACCATTTTATGAAATTCGTGTGATATAAATAGTGCGTTTTTAAATTATTTATAATTAGTTTAAATTGAGCTATATTTTCTTCATTTAGGAGGCTATCTTTCATTTTCCAGTAACCCCAGCCATGCGAGTTAATATTCAGCCGTGAGTCATAGTTAAGATATAATATATATGCATTGTGGTCGGAAGATGCGATTGGTTTTATCTCACTTCGGTGTACAAATTGTTTTTTTTTCATCAGAAATATACGCTCGATCTATCCTTGATGCTGTGTTTTGTCTAATGAATGTGTATTCAACTTTATTGCGATTTGTCAAATCCCATGTATCAGTCAGTTTCAAATTGTTAACTAGCTCTTGAAATAATCGTACGATTTAGGGAGTCTCTTTGTCTTATTACGCAATTGAAATCACCGATAAGGATTATTGGGTAATTGAAATTGAAATGTATGGTTAACTCATTTTGGAAAAAACGATTGCGCTCAGTATAATTCTGAGAACCAGATGGTGCATATATATTGATATATCTAATATTATCTATCGTAGAATCAGTATTCAGTTCTTGTAAAAAAATAATATCTAGATCATTGTTTTTAATGAAATCGAGTAATAGGCGTTGCTTTACTTGACTTTTCATACCATTACAATTCAGTGTTGCTATAGTTATTAATTTTGACATATTTTTGGTGAAAAGGGAATAAATACTAAGGAAAAACAAGACAAAAACATAGTAATCGGCCTTCGAGTAAAGTGTTCTAATACAAATCTTGGTCAGATAGCTCAAGTTCATTACCTTGGTTTTCCTTTGGGGAAGCTAATCTGTTGTCACCTTCCCTTTCTTTCAGATTAATCACTAGTTTGGGGACTTTCCTTTCCTCTTCTGAGCTTGATTCCTCTTTCTTTCCTCGGCCTCTCTTCCCTCGTCTATTTTGGTCACGTTCCAGTTGCTCCTGGGTTCCTGGGATAATATCCTGATCTGATTCCATATTTTGTTGTTCTATTTTTTTGTCTGTTTCGATGGGGGTTTTTTGTTTCTGTCCTGTGGCATTTTCGACAAACACTTGTGTTTCTTCAACCTCTGATTGCGGTGCACCTTGTGTCATTGTGTCTATTGGAATATTATTTTCTTGCTCCATGTCAATGACTTCGTTCCAGTTGACTTGTTTATTTGCAGTCACCTTCGCATAAGTGGGAGGATTCAATTTTTCTACGGGAGATGGCACTTCTACAAGAAACAGGGGTACTGTCGGTCTTCGAATAGCATTTAGTCGATTCGATGGCTTATTAGGGCAATCCCTCCTCTCATGTCCGGTATCGTCACATATCATACAAGTTCTGATTTGGTTCTTATAGGTAACTAGCGAAACCAATTTTTCGATTCTGATGTATGATGGGACAGGCTTTCCCATCATCATTGAAGCGAATCTAACACCTGTTTCTACATTATATAGCTCCTCTTCTCTATAGATTTCATTTCTTATATATTTTACTTTTCCATATTTTTCTAGTTCTTTTTGAATTAGAAGATTCGGCATTTCTATTGGGAAATCGAAAATCTTCATAAAAATCTCTTCTGTCTCTTCAGACACATATATTTCGTATTCCGTTCCATCCTCATCTTGGTATTTCACAATTCCATTTTCAATTTTGTTTACTGTTTGTTTTACAAGTAGATCTGACAGTAGTTTGATGAAAACCATATGCTTTATATTATCATATTGGATGGCTATAATTTGGTCTACTGTAAACCGGAAGGTATTCCGTATCCATCTGTGTAGGGAAAGGTTCGATGGCTTTTTGCGTACGTTCTTAAAGTTAAGACATATTCTGAGAAACATTCTCAATTGAAAATTGAATCAATACATGACTCCTCTGGAAATGGAAAAAACTCTACGATAAAATTGAAGATACTTTTTTGTAATATCTAACAGAAAACAACTACTTCCCCGGCAAAAGCCACGCTGGACATTGAACTACATCTGATAGATATTGAGAAAGACCCTATATAACTTGAGAGAAAAATTGATGCAATCCACGCGTCAATGAAATTAGCGATTTTCTGTGAGTGATACTTCTGAATAACATTCTCCCTTATCTCATTCATAGATAAGAATCTCCAATGGAAACTGGACATTTAATAAATAATCAACTATCTGAATGAAAATGCAAATTTTCACTTTCAGATTTTTTCTCTCAAGTTATATAGGGTCTTTCTCAATATCTATCAGATGTAGTTCAATGTCCAGCGTGGCTTTTGCCGGGGAAGTAGTTGTTTTCTGTTAGATATTACAAAAAAGTAACTTCAATTTTATCGTAGGGTTTTTCCATTTCCAGAGGAGTCATGTATTGATTCAATTTTCAACTGAGAATGTTTCTCTTTAAAACATGATATCCATGTTAAACCACTCTGGGAATTTGTCAAACATATTGATTTCCAGGTGGCACGTCACAATCATATTTTCAAATAATATTATTTGTAAAAATAACACAACAAAATATTATTTTACTAAATCAACACAGGAAAGAATAACAATTATATGAAACAACATTATTACTGAATAACATTAGGAGAAAATATCACTTTCAGAATTATTATCGCAAAGAAATACCAATGATTACGAGCTAGGTTAATTCGTTCGTCAGGACTAATAAAATACCATCATCCATATGAATTTTTCTTCAACTTCTCAGCTCCCAACTTGCGAGCTAGGTTAGTTCGTTCAGGTTAGATCAGCCTATCAATTCAAATCTTCAAATATTGGTAATATTATTTTGATTGGTTATTTGAGAATAATATTATTCTGAGAAATGTTATTATGATTCATGTTATTATTGTACTATGATATAATTCATGTATGTGATATATGTGTATGTGATATTATGACGTGATATTGTGTATCTATATTATTCTGACGTGGAACCGATTTCCAGTGATACATATTGGCAGATTACAGACTGTAACTTATTGAAGAATTCACATGCTAAGTTAACTTCAGCAAGGGTTTTCAGAAATTCCCAGTTGATACTAAAAAATATTTAATTCTCAGCTAAACTTATTTCCGTTGGTATTTACACTATTGGAATATTAATGGTCTTATGATCATTGATAAATACTTCTACACTCAGCATATCAATGAAAAGTTCTAGGGATATTCGACAAGTGTTGGCAACTTCAATTTAACAAACCTATATATTTTTGAATTTTGTAAATCTTCATCTATCAGTGATTTCACAGGAATACTTCACATTCATAACTCTCTCACTTCAAAACGTTTCGGTATCAGTGTATGAATTCACGAATTTAAATTGTTTGAATGAAATCGAGCTGCTTCTGTCTACGGGCGTCCTCATTTTGAAGGACACTCTGTGTGATGAGCCGAAAGCCATATAATTTTATCGCAACATCTCAGACAATTGGTCTGTTTGAAAGTTCCCTGAAAAACAGCACTACAAGAGCTGCTCTCCAAAGATTTCATCCGTTTATGCGAGGAAACACTAAAAATGCATCACTCGTGTATTTTATTACGGACATCGCTCTACCGGGTTGCAGGAGAGTTCTCCTGCGAGCAGCTTCGCGTCCGGAAATTGAGTATTATTCTTTCAAAAGAACGTAGCAATGAATATGAAATGATGGTTCTGATATGTGCAATGCTGTTGCTAACTTATTTGTTATATTTCGGACTTCTAGCGAATAGCCAGTCATATAAAAAAGTTGTGTTTTATGCAATCGCATGAGAATGGAGTATTTTACATTACCAACAAAGTCCGCAAATCCGCAAAACTCAATTTCGCTGCCGTTGCCCATAGCAACAGCCTCTAAACTGATCCTCACTTTTAAATCTGATATTTGGTGCACTAATAGTATATTATGCAACGATGATGTAATAATGGTTATCAATACAAGAGCCGAAGGCGAGTTTCATATGGTTTATGCAAGTGTATTCATAACCATTACATGAGAGTTGCAAACGCTATTTTATCTACACCCGATAAATAATGAAAAACTATAAATATTATATTTGTATTGAACACAATGACAGTAATTGCTCGTATTTCTATAAAAAAATTGCAATTAATGGTATTACCTCTTGTATTACCATGGATATAGGAAAACTATGAACATTGAATCTATCCAACGAAGGCGATCCATTACGAACAGTGGAAGTGAGATATAACAATATATGACCGATATGGACATTTGGTTACGAGTCCTCGGTACTCTCACAAAGACAAAAAGTAGAATCCAGACCATTGAAATGAAGTATCTAAGAAGAGAAAAAGTAGTTACAGAGATGGACAAAATTACGAAAATTATGATAGATTTAGAAATACAAGCAACATTGGAGTTCATTGGAAAGAGTCAACTCAGCTGGTGGGGTCATTTACAGATGATGAGAAACGAATGCCCGGTGAAACAGATATGGTAGACGAAAATTCAGAAGAAAAAAGAAAAAGAGGGAAATCAAGACAAACATGGGATGTGGTAATTGCAGACATTTTTAGGAAAAACGGTAAAACTTACACAGATGCAAGAACCTTAGCAAGAAACAAGAAAGAATGGATGAAGTTTGTACATGATTAAGGTATTTGGAACGCTAGTGCAGTTCTCTTACAAATGCAATGAAAATTTGGTATGACATTCCTCGACAGTTGCAAAATCAGCTGAATTTTTTTGAGAAATTTTAACAATTCAGAATTGGAGATAACTCAAGGTTGCTTCCCGATAGACTTTCAAATCAAAGCACCATAAGCCAAATGCAGTCAGAAGAAGTCTTACAAATTTGATGGAAAACTAACACATGTTAATGAACTCGATAACAATGCTAATAACCATTTCTGGGAAAATTTGTCCATCTCATTATCGAAATACAAGCTCCCAAAGTTGACACTGTTTTGATCGATGAGAGCATAAAAATGACAACGTCAAGAGCAATGACAACAACGCGATGCAGCTCGTAAGGAACACGAGAAAGAATATATCCCCAAATAAATAGACCAGGAAATAAAGAAAGGTGAAACTCTAGAATTGGAGAATTGGGCAGCCTTCCTGCCCATATTGTCGTCAGCATATAATAACATGGGGTTTTGGAAAAGATTGACGTGGAATTGGAATAATTCTCTGAACAAAGTGGTCAAAGAAAACTTGTGATTACTTTTTTCGTTTTCGTAGTATATTCTACCTCTCCTTCTAGTTTGGCATGATTCCATTTGCGTCAAAATTTATGATTTTTTTTCCTGAAGTTCTGCAAATTTGCACAAATTAATTTTTTTTTGCAGCCAACAACGTTGCTACTGCATTGCGTCTTTTTCCAAATGGCTTCCTTCAATGAACCGTCACTTGTAAACAAAATTGGTTCGAGCCATTGCGTTTATAATTCATCAGTTTTCAATCACTTTCAAGCAATCTTATCGTCGGAACTAAGAAAGTTACTGACACTGACACTAGCGATAGAGCAGTGTCGCCTAGTGCCTCCGACACTAGACTGAAATGGTGGAGAAATTACAGTCGGAACACTAAATTTACTTTTATGTCTAATGGGCCGCAAATAGAAAACTTTTGGCGCATACCGTACCGTTCGAAATACCTCAACAACAAAAATGAATTATTAACGCATTGTGAATAGGAAACTACCCTACACCTCTACGTGGTAGGTGTAATTTTGATATTATATAGTATATAAATAAAATCTAGAACTCAACTTGACACCCTTTCTGCCTCCCTCTCTCTCTCTTGCCGTCTGCCTGCCGGTTCCCAATAGTTTCGCAATCTCCGATACTCCATCGAATTCTCCATGATCACGAGAGTATAAGGAGGTAGATAAACGTTGCCCGAACTTGTTCAATTCCGGAATCTGGTGTATAATCAAAGTCGAATCGACGTCGCGTGGAAGTTCTTGCGAGTTGGGGTTGGAACAAGTCGCTCGGTATTGAAATAGTTCGGGGAAGTTTCTGGGTCGAACTGTCAACGCAGTGACGTGGCAACGGTCATTCAACAAGGCAAGACGAAGGTTTGGCGTGTTAACAGATCCGAGAGGAATGTCTAACAAAAAAACATGGGCTGATTCGTGAACGATCTTGTGGATAATAGCAGCCATATCTTGTCTGCATATGTTCTGAAGTGCGATCAGCTTTATAATTACACCAATTAATACAGCATAAAATGAGTGATTTTGTATCAAAACGACCAATAAGAAAACAATTGTGCCATCACATGGAAGTCAGTCCGTTGTTTTATTCTGTTATGTTTCCGACTTGCAAATGTCATTTATTAATTGTTATAAACATTTAAATAATAAAAAACGTGAATTTTATTATTTTGCTTATAATATGTAAACTAATGGAGCAATGGAGCAAGAGTTGTAGAAAATTGGAATACGAACAAAATGGGATATTTCACGTCCCGATAGGATCATTAGTAACCGAGAAAACCCAGAAAATTTTGCGATTTTTTTTGTACTTCATTACTCCTCCATATTCAAGGAGTAGGGTTGGTCCTACACATGCAACTATGTAATCAGGTGATTTTCATGTGTGCACAAACAGGTGCTGTCGGATCATTAGTTTTGGCACAATCGCAATTTGAATTTATTTGTCTGGATGCTCTAGTGATAGTTCGAACTCAATTTGAAAAGTAGAGATTCATTACCACAAAACTTCTACTCTTATTTTGCGCTACAATGCTGCAAAACGGATGAAAAAAGCTTGCAAACATGACTGAAAACGGCCGAGCCCGCGTGAGCGGTAGAGTAGAAGGAGAAACCGGGGGATGAGGTAAAGCGTATTAACATGTAACTCGTTCATATTTTGTGGTACTATACCTCTACTTTCAAAATCTGTTTGAGAAATTGAAATCGGAAAAAATTATCCTGCGATGAAAATAAATGATAAGCATGATCTACATTTTGGGCTACTATGAAATAAATTGTTTGTTGATTTGTGCAATGCTCAAAATGGAAGATTGTTTAGGCATATGCTGTGAATTCATGCTTTTTCAATCTGTTCGAATTCATTTTTCTCCCTTTCGTTTCCAGCATTCAAAAAAAATCTATATTTCTTTTATAACTTTTTCTTCCTTTCCTAGAAAATTATTTCAGGATACAAGTAGGCCAACTCTTGCATGACCTTATCTACAGGGTGTTCCCTTTCAAGAACTGAGAAAAAAGTGAACCCAAGTGTCGTATAAGCTGCTTCCGATAAGAAAATAAATAGGAGATGAAAATACATAATTTTCGAAGATATTTGTTGCAAAAATGTTTTCATTTCAAATTATTGATTTGAATAAACCCATTTTGTGACATTAATCCCACCATAACTTCCGTACCCTATACTTTTAAGAATCACTTTCAAATGTATTCAATCTAGTGAAAATACAGAACAGTGTAGTCATACATTCACCGAACACCCTGTATATTGAAAGTTACTTTTCAACCATAGCATTCATTTCTCTTTTCAACTTAGATTTGAGACATTTTGTCCTATCTTAAATATGGAAGCAGGTATCGTCCATCCAAGCATAGTTGATTCAACCTATATGAACATTGCATCGGCGAGTATTTATTGATTTCTCAATAGTAGCCTCACAAAATCGATCATCTGAATTTTCATCAATTTTATTTGCAATTAATATCATTTTCGATGAAAAAAAACTCGAATAGTAATTTCATCCAAATATTATTATTAGTGAACACAATTAGTGTTCAGCAACTAATAAGTTCTAATACAGACAGATTATTTGCGTGTTGATATGTCTGAGCATGAGAAAACCATTCACTCAAGTGTGCGAGCTGCTGGTATGCCTTTACGATATCAATTCAACACTGCGCTCTCACCAAATATTGAAATTTGTATCCCGGTTCGTCCGCCAAATTATAGCATTGAATTATTTTCATACTTCTAGAAAACCCTTGTGATTGAACTGACATATAACTAGTGGACAATTCAGATCTATTATTGTCATGTTGACTCATATGTGCATAAGGAAACCATTTAATCAAATTTGCCATCTAGTATGATATCACCAGAACATCAACTTAATGCTGCGCTCTCACCAAATAATTGAATTGTTGTCCGTGGTTCGTCCGCAAATTATCACATTGGATTTTTTCATAATAATTGGCATTTAAAACGAATCAGAGCTATTATTGGCGTGCTAATTTGCTAGTGCATAAGAAAACTATTCAACCAAATGTGCGAGCTAGTATGCCTTCAGTGATTGGTAACTCTCTGAAATAATCTTTTGGCGTTTCAGTGAAGTGTTGGATTGTGGGTTCGTTTTTAATAATCAGGAAAGCAATTGAATACTTTCGCTCCCAGATATTGGTAGAATCTCTGACCAACTGATTCATTCATAAACGGAGGTATACATTAATTTTTTTGTCGCGTTTCATGATAGTGAGAATGAGTAAGAAGTTCGTTCTTATGCAAATATTGTGTGTTTCCTAATTTCAAGAAATAAAGTTTCCTCAAATCATAAAATGGCCTCTTCAAATAGCGCTTTGCTTGGATATTGGTTACTACTACACATTATTTATGATACCATAGTATAGATGCGATTCAACTAAATTACGATGAAGAATTTTTTTTTGTTTGAAGTTGAGTATATTCGAAATATATTTGATTTTATATAAAACACCACGTAACATTTTTACTAAAAAGTATTTATGTACGTCCCATCTGAGGTGACTCTATCCTAATACCCATGCATTAATTTTCGTTGGTAAGATTTTGAGGTCATCTTCTGGTGATATTTTGTCAAATGTTGGGAGGCTCGTTACAGAACCACAAGTAGAAAGTTTTTTATCATTACTTGATAAGATACTTAAAGAGATTTTATTGTGTACAGGTGTACAATCAAACCCTAATCAATTTACGATGAGAATAAATGGAAAAACAGCAAATAGGTAAATTAATTTACCTTCTCTACAGGAAGAAGCTGTTTTACACCGAAACAATTGTCACCGGTTTCTGAAACTTTTTAGTGAAAATCATTCCAGTTATAGTTTCATTGAAGGAATTAATTCTGTGACTATGGTGTTGGAAAATAATGTCAAACTGCCTATCAAGTTATCATCTTTTGACAAATGAAACTATCATTTTCCAGCCATGAGATATTCTCTAGGAATCAACGTAAAACAGTATATTTCAGTCCGTGTTCATGGTTAATAAATGTCACTGACAAACTCCATTCTGGAGACAGACTGTCTTTAAACGCCATTCCAGAAATTTCCACCACCAACCCCACCCCCACAACACCAAACAATAACCATTCCGACCATCCCACGCCCCATAAACAATAAACCATCTCCGAACATTAACTTATTAATGTACAAAGCTCGGCGAATATATCGGTATATCCATAAGACAAATTTTATCGTGCGAACAAGACAAAACAAACGAACGACAATATGCACTTCGGCCATCTCGATATTATAAAATCGCAGCGCGCGAGATGACAAATGCGAGAACTTGGACGATTTTAGCGTCTAGGTCGAAATTAATATTGCTTTGTTGGATCCGCGGAGGAGCTTTAACTGTTTCGTACTTTTCGTTCCGGTTGAGTGCCTCCTCGTTAGTTTTAAATATTGTTCGGGAGCTTAATGATACCAAAGGTCGGGACATTTGGCAGCGTCGGCGGTAATTCAATGAACACTCTTTGGCTTTATTGCTGTTCAAACGAAATGAGCAGTTGTGTAGTATCTACTGAATTTTCTAAATCATAGCAAGAGAGCGGTAGTAATACCAATTCGTGACTAAGGAGACCGTAGGATTATCTGCAACTATCGAACGCTCTGAACTAAAAAAACACCATTCAGTTTATGTCAAATATATCCCGATTATGTCAAATTTATCCTGATTGTGTCAAATATGTCATGAAATGGACATTGATGCCTTATTTTTTCATTGTCATTATTATTTATAACTGACTTGTGTGAGGCTATTTAAGGTAGGAAACTTTGCTTTGCTGATGATCTGAAAATATTTTCAACAATTGGTGATATGAATGATTGTATAAGGTTGCAGGAACAACTTGAACTAGTTCAATCTTGGTGTGTAGTTAATCGACTGCACTCGAATGCTAGTAAATGTAAGGTTGTTAGCTACACCAGAAAAATGTCTACTATCTACTTTCCCTACAACATTGAGCAATCCGACCTGATAAGATGTGAATCTGTAAAAGATTTAGGGGTAATCTTCGACTCGAAGTTAACCTTCAAAAATCACATATGTCTTAAGGCATCTGAAGCAATGAAAACCTATGGCTTTATCGTAAGACATTGTAGAAATTTCACAAATTTTCATGCACTGAAAACTTTATACTGTTCATTTGTTCGCTCTAAATGGGATTATGCATCTATAATTTGTTCACCGTATTACAGTATCCATATTAACATTGTTGAAAAAGTGCAAAGAATATTTTTAAAGTGGTTATCATTTAAAATTTATTGAGTTTATCCAGATCGAGGTATTGAATATAGTATTTTATGTGATAGGTTACAATCTCCCAGTCCTGAATTACGACGAAAATGTGCATCCATTGTTTTTTTGCATAAAATACTTGAACAAATCAACTTCAATGTACCTACTTTTCATGCAAGACACATAGAGACCTTTAAGACTTCCGATAGCCAGAACGAACATATTGTTCAAAGCACCAATTTATGCCATGTACCAAAATTTCAACAGAATATCGAACTATTGCGATATTCACTTTGCTTCTGTTGCTAAAATAGTAAAATTAGCTAGAGTACATATAGAATAAGATTAATATTGTGTTCTTAGACTTAGAATAATGATTTGGTTTCTGTTCAGTATTGGTAAAATTGTTAAATGTATGTAAATGATATAATGAATTTCAACTCACATTGTCCTGTAAATGGGTTAAACTGTTGGGCAATAAATCTATTATTATTTTTATTATCATTATTGAGTATATATTCAGTTGTTATAATGTTATACAGTGACCGCCAAAAAGTATGTACCATATGGGAAAATTTTTTATTATTGGAGTATTGGAAAAAATATTCTGGGGAAAAGTTTGTGCATGTCCGATAACCTAAAAATCGATTTTGACACATGTCACGTGATCGCTAGAATGGCGCCAAAATGAAAAAAATTGCAAAGCAAAGGCAAAAAAAGGGGAAGATGGCAAGATATCAAAAAAAGTTATTTGAAAAAGTCACTTAGAATTCAATTTTATACACTTAAACGAAGTTTCAAGAAATAATTCAAAAAAATTGAAAATAGCTATTTTTTTTAATATTTTCCCATCCATTTAAAATTTTTTTTTTTTCATGAATAACTTGACTATACTGAAACATTTGCATTTCAATGATAATGACAAAACTTTCTCATTTTCTCCACACCAGAGGGCACTAAATTAAAAAAATTGGTTTTTGCCAGAACCCTCGCTGTTACATTGGTTCTTATCTAACAGTTATATCAGAATTCCAAGACTATTGTGTTGATATGGCAATCTAGAAACACCATGTTTCCTGATTTTAATCAAGTTTCAATAATAATGCTGTATGAGCGTTTTACTTTGCACATAAACTTTAAGAATCTTTAATTTGACGCACTATTTTCAAGTTTATGTGCGAAGTGAAACGCTCATGCACGATTATCATCGGAACTTGATTATAATCTGGAAATTACCATGTTTTTGGAGTGTCATGTCATCATAATGGTCGTGGAATTCGGATATAACTGTTAGATACGAACCGATGTAACAGCAAGGGTACAGACAAATTCCCATTTATTCAATTTAGTGCCCTCTGGTGTGGAGAAAATGAGAAAGTTTTGTCATTATCATTAAAATGCAAATGTTTCAGTATAGTCAAGCTATTGATAAGAAAACAAAAATAATATTTTTAAATAGATGGGAAAATATTTTTAAAAAATTGCTATTTTCAATTTTTTTTAATTATCTCTTGAAACTTCGATGTGTACTAGTGCAATAAAGGTTTGCTTTTTACATGAATGTAGAAAAAAGTTATTCAGAAGGTTGTAGTACGAAAGCATTACACTAATGTAATCTAATATTCATTAGGGAAGTGGGCCAAGTGCGGATCCTTGCAGAACTACTCTTTCTGAAGAGAAACTTGATAATTCAAAATTCCTTCAGCAATTTGAAGATTATTAGAAGAAATATAACATTGGATTTTGTTATTTTATTGAAACTATCGAAAAATGGTAGTAATTGAATGGTGTTCGAATTACAGTACTTTCTGATAACTCAAACTTGATACTAGTGGTTCTCAAGTATGGATTTCCATTTCCTAGTGGAACCCCATCAAAATAGCAATATCAGTACAAAGTTAAAAGAATTACTCTTATATGTAGTCGTGCAGTCTGTGTTTTTCTTTTGAGTGGCATATCCACAACGTTCTCCGCTAATATAATTGCTCAGAAAATATTGAATTATTTTCCCACAACGCGCCGCTACGCAGTGTTTCCCGGAAATGCGGACGCAAACTTCGCAATAAGTTAGGACGGGTCCAACTTCTTGACGGCTTTTCCCGGGAGTTTCGCGAGGGTCGCGTGTGTCAAACGTCAGAAACATCAAAGTGCGTGGTAGACGTTCACTTTTCTCATTAGTTGACCGCCGCCACGTCACTGGCTTGACAGGCCGAATCGGGAAGTTTGTCGGTGCCATTCGAAGTTCTCAGTCGAGCCAAACGAGATTGAACAAAGCAAGTTTGGATCACGAACACGTTAAAATGTAATATCGTGGTACTTATTTTCTTCTGATTGCTTCAATAACTGGTGTCAGATGGATATTATTTTGTTTTTGTAATATGTAAGCTCTAACTTAATGTACTCGGAACGCTCGAGCAGTTTTCTTACAAATACAATGACAATTTGGTATGATATTTCTCGACAGTCTACATCAGCTACATCAGCTGATTCCTTTGAGAATTTTCGTCCATTAAGAATTTGAGATAATTGTACTGAAAGTTGCTCCACGATAGACTTTTGAATCATAGCACCATAGGCCAAATTATAGAAATACAAGATCTCAAATTCGGCAATGTTTTGATCGATGAGAGCATAAAAATGACCACGTCAAGAGCAATGGCAACAACGCGCTGCAGCTCGTAAGGAACACCAGAAATATGTCCCGAAATAAATAGACCAGAAAATATAGAAAATTGAAACTCTAGAATTATCGAAGAATTGGACAGCTTCTCTGACCATATTGTCGTCAGCGTATAATTATATGAGAATTATGGGAAAGATCAGACGTGGAATTGGAATAATTTTCTCCACGATCATCACAGAATTTGTCAATTCTGAAATCAAATTTGATTATAGAATGCTGGAATTCTCTCTCTTGAGATTGAAGAAATATTCTGCAACACCTCTGCCCCCATGCAATTTAAATGTATTTATATTCTCTCTCTTGTGGTAGAATAATATTCTCACACTGGTTAGCAATAATAATATTAGCCTTGACGCAATTGGTTGTCATCGTAGTGACAAAATTTGAGTGAGTGTCAAAATTATTGCTGTCACGTTTCCTATCTTTGATCGTGGAGAAAGTATAGTCTGCTACTCGAGTAGAATGAAAATTCGTGATGCTCGTGGTTCCTCGCGCTCGCCTTCGGCTCGCATCGAATTTTCATTCTAACCTTGTTACAGAATATACTATTCTGAATTTTCTTGTTTGTGTCGGAATTCATGATTCTTTTTCCTGAAGTTCTGCACATTTGCATAAATCAAGAACGATCATCATGTGACATTTCGTTTTCCATTCTCACCTTTTTTTTTGATGTCAACATCGCTGCGACTGCCATGTCAAAAAAAGGAAATAAAGATGATTGATTGTGTCTTTCTTTCAAGTAACTTCCCTCAATGAACCGTCCTTTGTGAACTGAATTGGTTCGAGCCATCATAGCGATATTAATTCATCAGTTTTCAATCACTTTTAAGCAATCTGCTCGTCTGGAATATGAAAGTTACTGACACTAACATTAGCGACAGAGCAGTGTTGCCTAGCGCCTCCAACACTAGATTGGATGGTTGAAATGGTGGGGAAATCGTACAGTCGGAACACCAAATTTACTTTTTTTACGAATGAATAATGGGCAGCAAATAGATAACTTTTGGCGCATACCGTACCGTCCCAAATACCTGAAGCATATTTCATTTTCGGGTGAGTCCCAACCCAACTAACCTAGCTAGTAGCTAGCCAAGTTTTTGGTGATTCGATCTTTAAATGATGTGAAAATGGTTGTGTTTCTGTTAAACCAAATTCTTTATTCAGTAAACTTTGTTTTGAGACGGCATCCTTTTAATACTTTTCAAGTCGCTGGTTTGGAGATGAGACAAGTTTTTGTCTATCGGAAACCTCTCAAAAACATCAGGGGTTTTCTTCAAAACGTTTTTATTCAACAATAACAACATTCGTTGTGACAAGATTCAGCATACATTTACCATAAACAGCTTCACTATGATCTAAAGGATACATTTACCATAACACTGTGATCTAAGGGCTTCTGAACTACAAATTTTGTGAATTTAACGGTGCCAAGAGAATTTGAGACCAGATCGGTAGAGCTTTTTAAATACAATAGATCAAATTTATGCAAACTTCTTGGATGTTATGTGGCGAATGATTTCCTTTATTTATATAAGATTTAGTATCTATAATTGAATACAGAGCACTTATATTGTAAAATACGTGGGACATTTCCATCCATAGGCGTGTTTTTGTGAATTCGTGAAGTGAATGAGACATTTTTCTAAAAAAAAGTTTATTACATAATTTTCCGCGCTGCGATTGATACAGTGATTTTATCGTATTTCAAACATTTTGTGAAATTTTCACATCACATCAGTTTGGTGGCATTATTGTGCAATTTCACCACTTTCCGCACTAGCATGACAAGTAATTAACTTTTTGCACTTGTGCTTCAAAGTGGCGTTTTTCACATTCATATTGAAACTGAAAAAAGTACATTGTCTGTGTCAAAAAAGAAATGTTGAAATGATAATCAACCACTCGTTCTTGATATTGCTTCATGGAAGAACTCGTGTAACCGCCAAGGATGCTGCTCCGATTGAAGTTCCCTCCGCTATTGACGCCACGACAATAATTTCCATTTCGTCCGTACATAAATTCCGACCTAAATGGTCACATCACCTTTTTGCTCGGCTCGAACGCCGAATTGAAGTCGGTATAAATAACGCCGTGGCGCAGGCGAGCTACAATGCGAATTGTGAATTTAAATGCCGAGCAGTAAAATTCGATACAAAATTGAAGTATTTTATTAGGCACTTCTCCGCGGAGTGCATCTCATCGTCGGAGCGCAATAATGGAATTGGATCGGGAAAAAGTCGACAGACTGCGATTGAAAACGTTAACGCGATGCGAGATGTGAATTGTTTTTCTGTGTCGCTCTCGCGAGGTTTTTGCGCGTTTTCTGCTGATCGATCATGGAAATAATGGAGATGATGAAGGGGCTCCGAGTGCTTGATCTTTAATGGTATCAGCGACGTGGCACATAAAACTGAGGGAATTGGATCGAATGCAGATTAATGGAGAGCTGCGATGGAAGGCTAGGAGGAATAACGAACATTTTCGATGAACTTTTCCAACTGAGTATTTTCAATGCATTATAATGACTTAGCTATCTCATTATGATGGTATAACTAGCTCATTATAATGAGATATTGAATTGGATAATGTATCTCATTATAATGAGGTACTTCTCACATTATAATGGGATAACTATTTCATTATAATGAGATCCATCATCTCATTATAATGAGTTAGCTAACTCATTATAATGAGATAACTAACTCATTTAGGTGAGATAAATTATCTCATTATTGAGAGTAAAATATCTCATTATAATGAATCGGTTATCCCATTATCATAAGATAATAAACTCCCATTATTATAGGATAATATATTCGATTATGATTATAATGAGATAACTATCTCATTTTAATGGAATAACTTACTCATTATTAAGGGTTAAAAAAATCTACCACGTCCCGTCTACTACATTATTCTTCAGGAAATGTATATGGGATCCTATCCTAATATTCATCTCAATGAAATATCACTTGTCAAATGCTTGTCCCTCAATCTCAAAGTTGCGCTGAATCAAAAATAACTTGTATCTACCCAATACCAAATAAACGACCCAATTTTTTATATTATCGAATGTAGTGAGGCGATTCTTTCACTATTGGTTTGGCTTTGAATTACTTTGCTTCAGTAGTTTCCAGTAGAACTAAAATAAATATATCTGTAACTCTTAAAGCTAAATAATTATCATGAGATGTAGGGACTAAGAGTCCTGTTGGGTGTTTACCCAATTATGGTGTCTAGACTCCAGATAATTGAAGTGTCGGTCACTCATTGAGAATCCAAATTAACATAACAATGTTCCTGATTTGAAAAACGCACATGCTTTTCATACATGCAATAAATATTCTAACGGAATAGAAAGATCAGCACCTGTTGGCAACATTGCAAAATATCAAGTCGTTATGATGGCTAATGGTATCTCATAATAATGAGATGATTTAACTCAATCTCAGAATAATGAGAACACGTGAGTCATTATAATGTCTCACATCATCTAATAATTATGAGATAATTCAACTCATTCGGAAATCGAAAGATACTAAGACGTTTTCATTGGATTTGTTGAGCATTCAACTTTTTAATGTACAATACTTTTTTCCTCGTTTCGTATTTTTTTGTTCTTCGTGAGGAGATGTCTTCTTTGCATAAGAACGGATGGGAAATAATTCGAATATTTATTATCATATTATTCTATGCGATGTTGAATCATCAATACTTCGGTTTACATTTTGTGTTAATTGAAGGAAAAGTTGACTTGTGATTGCCTTCTTTGCATTTACTTAAATGCTCTTTAGCAATTGATTCATTATTATTCATAAATATTTCATCACTCGATCTTGATAAGATAAAAAAACTAACACATTTTGGACCAAGTCCAGAAAAACACCAACCTCTAATTTATGGAAATCTTACTGCTTCCAATAGTATATTTTCTGAAATCGTTCAAGAATGCCCACTTTCTCGGAGCAACTTCAGGCCTCAAAATACGCTAATCTAGTATTTTAGTCCGCTGCTAAGCAACGAACTTTCCCGAACCGTTTTCGGAACTAAAAGGTACGGGAAAGTACTTTTTCTGAAATCGTTCAAGAATGCCCACTTTCTCGGAGCAACTGCAGGCCTCAAAATACGCTAATCCAGTATTTTAGTCCGTTGCTAAGCAACGAACTTTCCCGGACCGTTTTCGGACCTAAACAGTACGGGAAAGTACTTTTTCTGAAATCGTTCAAGAATGCCCACTTTCTCGGAGCAACTGCAGGCCTCAAAATACGCTAATCCAGTATTTTAGTCCGTTGCTAAGCAACGAACTTTCCCGGACCGTTTTCGGACCTAAACAGTACGGGAAAGTACTTTTTCTGAAATCGTTCAAGAATACCCACTTTCTCGGAGCAACTGCAGGCCTCAAAATACGCTAATACAGTATTTTAGTCCGTTGCCAGTAAACCCAAAAGTTGGCAAAGCTGAGATTCTGCTGAATTGTCTGATTATATACAATATATTTAAGCAGATAATTGCCGCAAAATTAGCGCTAGTAAATATTGTGCTTAGAATATGACTTTTTATCGACCGCAGCTCAAAAAGTAAATAACAGAGTCTAACGGCAATATGTCATTGGGATTTTACCCCCATTCCACGCAAAACTGTAACAATTACTGAAAAACTGTTTTGTACGTCTGAAAACACCACTCATCAGTAATAAATATTCAAGACAAACAAATTTCAATATGTCTCAGTTTGTTGACAAAGCACCCAAAAAAGAGGGGATGGTGTAGCTCCACAAATTGAAAAAATGTCCATCTTCACGAAAACGCTTAAATTTTACTGAGGGGAAATTCTGACATTCTTAACGACCATAACCTGGTATATCACCAGTGCCAAGGTTGTACAAGGATTACCCGACACTCTGTATATAAACTAAACTAAAACTGAATATCTGGTTAACAGTTACCATCATCGAGAAATATGTCAACACAATGATAGCGTTCAATTGAAAGAGTTGAACTCAATAAATCAGCATCCGATAAAGAAAAACCGGATTAATATGGTTGCGGATTGAAAGTAGCCGAGATCGAAAACCGCTCGTAATCCTCGTAAACAACTCTAATAAATTATCGAACGGAAAGAAAAAATGGCCGAGTCGGGAGCGGTGCTCGTCCACCTCCGAATGATGACGTCGACCGCAACCAATTCCGAAGTTGGTGATAGATGAGCGGCCTTTGCGGTGGAGCCCGTTTTATTTATTGCTCATTTCATGCAATTCCCCCCCGCCCCCCGTGCCGCCCAGTGATGAATGCCCGGCCATGTATTAGCGTGTCAATGCATGGCCGGACAGCGTTATTGGCAGCCAAGTACAGGACCGGGCCCGCGAAGATTCGCAAGACTTTGCTTCAAGCAGACATCCACACTGTGGAGAAGCATTTCTGAGGCTCGTATTCAAAGTTCTAAACAGTATCAGACCACATTTCAGATTCTTGTGTAAACGAAAAGCAATTTTTCCAAATCAGAAAATAGTAGATGACACCGTCCATATTTCCTTAATTTTGATGCCCACCATTTTTTGCTCCTATTCATATCTTGTGTCAATGAATCTAGGATGAAATTCCTTGAACAGCAATCTCTCCTGAAAAAATCTATCTGGAAAATACCCTCTGGAAAAAATTCCCTATGGAAAAATTCCAGTCGGAAAAATTCAATTTGGAAAAATCATCCAGAGAAAAAACATCCTGTGTGATAACTTAATCATCATGATTCCAAAATTCAAACCTAACCTAACCTGAATTTCAAGTTCGCTCTTGTTTAGTGAAAAACGTATACTAAAAACTATAACGGAAGTCATTTTATAACTTATTTGATGGGAATAGCCAAAAATCTAAAATGGATAAGAATAAAGCGTTTGATATTCAAAGCACACTTTCACAATGGACAATTCAAAATGTTATATAGAATAATGCAAACATACCTACGATGATCAAACGTACCACTTCTTGATACTGGAATCACCTTTGTATCATAAAAAAAAAAGTTGCTCGAAATACATGTGAGTAGTTATTTTTTAGTCTGATCGAACTAGAACTCTAACCTTAAGTATAAATACATGTGTTTGATTGCGTGAAATTAAATACGTACAATTTTCGAGAAGTATTTTTTTCGTCTGATCTAACCAACGAACAAACCTCATAAAGACATTTAAGGGCGTGCATTTCTACAAACAACCTTCCTATTTTAAGCATTGTTTTTATAAGGTTTATAGATCGAATATATATTCTTTCTACTGTGACTATTTTTAGAGATACATTTTTATAAAAAATATTGAGCCTGAATCATTTTTTCCAGGAGACATATTCCCAGTGAACATTTTTCCAGCGATATTTTTTTCACAGAGAATTTCGTCCAAGAAAAATATTTCCGGAAAAATATTTCCGGAGGGATTTTTTCAAGAAGGATGTATGAGGGATACCGTGTCAATAGCTATTTGTTATCTTGGGAGGAAAGTACCACTTTTCCTTCCGCATGCGGGGTTTGCTACCAGAGGGCCCTTAGGGCCCAAGGGCAGCAAAAGCTAAGTGAGGAAAAAACACTTTAGTCCACTGTAATACATGATTTATTCTATCACCTTCACCATAAAACAACTAATTAATGACGAAGAATATAGTGTTCCAAATATATTGAGCGATCTTATATTTTTTACAAATACAATTTTGATACACCCACTGGCAAAGCTGGAATAACCATTAAATCAAAAAGAAGAAAAAATTATGAGTCAACACTAGAGAAACAATTAGTAGTTTGAACTTCATAACAAGCACAGAAAACATTCTGTATTTATGTGTATTTATTACTCTATACATTAGTGACCAAAAAATTCATGACAAGGTTCAAAAGTTCAATGTAAAATTGAAGGCAATTTTTGTGACGAAGATGAATTCAAACTCAATAAAGGCAGAAACCATCTCCACCATGAAAATCCAAATGGAAAATACGATGATTTGCTAGTGAGTTTTGTGGCTAATATTCAGTATTCAAGTATTCGCGAAGATTTCCCCACATCCATGCTATCTCACAGTGCTCAATATAAGCAGTAGTAGAAAACTTAGTGCATAGTCTTTGCAATATTACTCTTTGTCAGTATTCTCTACTATTCAACTAATAGAAAAAATACGGTGCAGAAAAGATCTTGATTAGATGAGACTTAAGATGGGGTCGTAAATGCTTTGGCCTCACAAACACCTATTAGATCATTTTCATTTCGTTTCATCATTTAAAAACTGCAAGTTTGTCTGTTAAGTTGAATTTTTTCCGGAGAGGGCTGGCCAATATCTCTGTTGTTCAACAAACTTCATCACATATTTGTCTCAGAAGGTTACTGATCTCCACATTTCATCACATACTTTGAGTTTTCTTAGGCACATCACCTACAGTTTTGTGAGGTAAAAGTAGCCTCATCTGTTCATAAAATAAGACTAGAAAAATTTGTATTTCCTTCGCGTTATGCTTAAACTCGTTGTACGTACTCTTGAAGCCTCACTTTTATAATAATATATTTTTTCACACACAATTCCCAGTAATAAGGATGAAAGCCATGAAATATACTGTTTCGCTTGATCAACACACTGGCAAATAAATACTAGACAAATCAAAAATGTAGAAATAAAAAATCTACCAATGAGGAATACACTCCTTGATACATAAAAGAATATTTCATCAATTCAATAAAACATCCACATGTAGACATTTCGGATTATCGTGAAGATACTCAATAATCAAATCGAACAAGACTGAGAAGAATATCGTTTTCAGAAATGACAAGAAAAATCACACAAGTATAAACAGATTTTCGTGATATATATTAGACATTTAACGCTTTTTTGTACAACACCCTGTAGAGCCACATCTTATCTCTATAAGGGCCGGTCTTTTCACCTATAGATAAGTCCCAGATAACTCTATGTATCAGATAAGAATATGTAAACCTGTGGAGTTTATCCGATAGATAGTTATCAGAGACTTTATTGTGAGGTGAAAAAACCGGCCCTAAATCATAGATCTTCTGATCACTAAGGGCCAGTTTCACAGGTCCCAGTTAACCTTCAGATAACTAACTGAAAATTTAGACGGTGAATGACATTCTTTCAATGGCGTTGACAGGTACACAATCTAACCATTACTTAGGGTACATTTAGTCAACATCATTTTAAAATATATGTCAAAAACGAAAGTTGAATCTGTTATATCAAATGGCGCCATTTATACAATAATGTTAAGTTTATGCTAAAAACCTTTGATGTCACCGTTATGTTTATGATAATGCTTGTGCTAAAGTTGACTAAATCCACCCTTACTGATATGGACTCTAACTGGAACCTGTGAAACTGGCCCTAAATCAGAAAATTGAAAAAACAATTACGACCTGCATACTTTGGCGAAAAAGCCAGGGAAATCGATTCTATAATTTGGCGGGAGCGCCTGTTCGTTTTTATATATTTTGGCGAAGGTATATGAATGATCTGCTTCTCTTTATGTGATTTATTTGTTTGTATACATCACATCGGCATAAAAAAATTAATGTTCTTAAGTATTCGAGTGATAAAAATCAATCTAACCCGACTTTAATTTTCCATGAATTTTATCCTCTGAGAAATCTCAATGACAACGGATAATGGAATAAAACGACCAAAACGAGTCCGTCTCTGAACGAACTTCGTCAGAGGACAGCTTTATTGGCAGGTCTCGACCGACCAATGTGACCAATTTCAGAGCTGATTTTGTTCGTTTTATTCGGTATGCAGTCTGCAACGTGAACAGATGTGATTGGGACCGGAAGGCTTCTAATTAACGACGTCAATCAAAAAGTTTTTCACTACGTAGCTGGGTAAGAGTATTTCCTGATTAGAATCGGATAGTTTGAATCATTGCTTTCCATTCAATTCCCATACAAAAGCTTTATTTATAGGTGAATAGTCGAATCCACGGAGTCTAAAATAGAATTCACTGTTCAAATGGATGATATCAGGTTTAATCTGAATTAATTTAAGTATATAAGATCAATCAATCATGGTCTTTCTGAAGGAGCTGCACTCAATATTGCGTCTGCTAGTATTCATTCTAGAGTCCAAGTTGTTTCAAAGCAATCCAGTTTTCAACCGAAGTGTTAATAACACGATTGTTATTTAGTGGAATATTGATTAAAGCATTAACAAAGTAACAATGAAAAAAAAATCAATCAATGTTCCGGGGCGGCTTAAATTAATTTGGTGGAGCATTCGCTATCACAGCTGCAGAAGAAACAGAAAAAACCTGCATCTGAAGAGTTGAAATCAATCGAATGAAAACTACCACCATGGATCATATTGTAGCTGGTGATAAACAAGTTCATAAAATAACATTTTAAAAATGTATTTGTACTTGCAACAGCAGCCATCTAGAGGGTGGATGCACACGTCAGTCACATTTATCAAAATACTGATGAGGGTCAACAGTAATCGTCAATAAAATACATAGGTACAATATATAAACAATACAAAAAATACAATATACACACAAGTATAAATAAAATATGAAACCTGAAAATATCAACCTGATGAATCATTGAGGTATTTTTTCACAGAATAATGTGCCTTTGCTACTAACATTTTTTTTTAGATTTTATACCTTTTGAGGCTCGTGTTTTGTATGCATTCGGGAAGTTTGTTGAAAAATTTGATTCCCGCATATCTAGGGCTTTTCTCAAACTCTACCAATCTGTGGTGGTTCATACTCCAGCATTTCTTGTTGGATATTAGTGAAAAAATTATTTTTTCCTAATGTGTTCAAATCTTCTTTCATGAAGTTCAGTACTTTGCATATGTATATGCAGGTAAAAGTTAATATTTTGTGTTGCGAAAATATGAGTTCATAACTATTTCCGAACTTGACGTCGAATATGAGCCTCATAAATAACCTATCAGTAAACCACAACTTGACCTCTGTGAAAACCTCACGATTTTTGATATTTCACGATATTGGAGCTTAAAAAAAAATTAATTCCTATCTCAGATCATTATTTCATGTTAATTGCTTGAAAATTTCAGCACCCTCATTATGGAAGTTCTTGATATGCCTGTTATGCTACTTATTCGCCGTGTAGGCAAAATATCTGAAACAAACAAACTTGTCCTAAAACTTCTGTTTGGTTGATCTCATTTGTTACAAAAGCCATCCTATTATTTTTTTATTAGCGACTGATCTATTCTCACGGAATTCCACCACAAGTTCCAAGATATATCTAGTATGATTAGAAAATTCCAAAACCTTTTTTATAGACTTTGTTTCCGTATCTCTCATTGAAGTTCCGAGCTGTTGCTCGAGCACACTCATTGTGAGCAGCAAAAATATTAATCATTTCAAATTTCTCGTCTTTTGTGTAAACCATCGCGATACAAGTAGAATTATTGAAATACGTGGTCACTTTTCGATTCTATACTGTTACCAGTTCACAAAAAAATGGTTTTCAGGGATCAGTATTTCTTCTTTGAGAATCATGTTTACAAACTAAAAACTACCACATGTCTCAGTGAGCAAGTAAAATTAGACAATTGGTGGATAATTACTACTGAGCTCTGGGAAAACTACTGTCTGGGAAACAAAAATGGAGATTATTTTGAACACTTGGACTCTCGAGAACGCTTCATTCAAATTCAGAAAATTTTGCACTGATAGGTCAGAACTGTTTTACATTTACAATGATGTATGATATGACACTAATTTCTCATTAAAATCATGGAGAATGTTGCTCTGGGGACTAGTAGGTTGAAAATTCAACGTCACATAGTGTCCCGCTCCAAACAAATATCGACGTGTCTCGGCGATTTTTTGTAAAATAAATTTTCGGATAAATATTCTGTTCTAGTCTATTCTTCTGCTCAAATGGAAATTCCACCCAGTTTCAACAAAGCTGAAAGTAGCATTACGTTTTCATAGGTAAGCTGAGTACTCCAGACGGGATTTCTTCTAAAATTTTAATTAACTCATGTGGAATACTAAAGAGTGTTTAACTTCGAAGAGATTTTAATTACAACTTTTCCAAAGCCCGGCATCCGAGAAAATGTTAAACCAACAAAACCCACTGAAAATGCGAAGTATTAAATTAATATTGCGTCGAACTCTTCAGGTGAGATAATTACTCCACTTTGAAAATACTATTTAGAGGAAATTTAGGAAAGAGAATGATGGATTACGTCTATTTCTAATACATACAGCTGATCATAGAAGTCGATAATAACCGGAAAACATCTTTTTGATATTCTCATGAATTGTGAATTTGTTCAGAATGTTTTGTTCCATAAAGTATTGGGATTGAGAAGAAAGTATTAAAGTACATCCAAATTAGCCATGTGTTCCAAATATCAGTCAAGACTTTTCTATTTGTTTATTGTACTCATGATTTGCGAATCAGATGCTGAATCACGTATTTATGTCAGAAATTTCCTAGAGTTGAGAACTACTACGAATGTCTTTATATATTTTCACTCCCTCGTTCAATAGTTTGATTCGAAAATTGTGAATTTGATTTGATTTTTCTTTGTAGAACGAGGATAATCACTGTGATTTAGTAAAATAGTAGCTTTGGAGATCTTGTCCTAACTCTTCCTGGTTTAGAGCTTCAGAATTAGTTACATAAAAAGATATTTCTTGAAGCTGAAATAATTTTTTTTATGGAAAAAATAGTAAATTATTTTACATGGGAGTCTATCTCGTAAAAATTTGAGTTGATCGCTATTTCGAAAAATCTAAACATTTCTACTCAATCTATCGCTTTTTTTAGGAATTGAAAACGCTTTTTTCTTATTTTCAGTGGAAAGGCATTCATTAAAAAAATAATTATATCATAAATCTTAATTATATCAATCATTATTATAGTCTCCTCTTGTATACTACACCCGTCAGATGAACATCTGTCAGATAATTCAAACATTCCTGCATGGATTTCGCGAACTAATTGTTTTTCAATTACTTCATTGTGAAGTCTATTGCCAAAATGTTTCCTAAAACACTTGATTTTCTGTTTCTTACCAAGGGCTATTTTACTTCCCATCAACTGATTATGATTTTTGAAGCAAAGATCCGACCTGTTCAGGAACACTGTTCGTATATATGGAGTGCAACATTCAGAAACTTTTAGATTTCGCCCAAAAAAGCGCCGTTCGTTTCGTCGGTGATGCTGAGCTTACAAGCATGGTCACTCTTCTGGAACAGCACAAAAAAGGTTGGCGATCTGTCTTTGTTTTAAAAATATTTCCATGGTCAGTGCTCTTCTGAAACATCATTAATCGTTCTACCGTTAGCGGTCTCATCGAGACTGACCTGTTGATCATAGTTTTCACATCCCTTTGAATACCACAGAATTATCTTCTGAGTGGAAACCAAAAATTTTGATCATCAATATGGCATAGAAGGTGCAGAAATAATTGGGCAACTTCTTTCTTGAAAAGAGCGGGAACAGTACGTGAGCGATGGACACAAAAACATTATATTATTCCTATTATAAGGTCTTATACTCCGAGTATGAAAATTGGTGTACCGCGAGGCTCTGCATTAGATCCGTTGTTGTATATTTGTACGTCAATGAAATCAATTATGCAAGAAAATACTATATTGTGCAACAAGTGCAGAAAAGTGCTAATTTCTCACGAGTTTGAAAAAGTTGCGGCACGAGCGCAAGCGAGTGCTGCAATTCAAACGAGTGAGAAATTGCATTTCTGCTCGTGTTACACACTATACTTTTTCTACAACACCCATTTTGCTAAAAATAATACTATACTATAAGACGGAATGAAATGTCAGTGACTCATTCTTATATTTTCCTCTTGAAGTTGAAGGTAGTGAATTCAATGACAATGAATTAACTTGTTCTCTTAGTTCTGGCGGAGTATTTTCAATTTCAGAACTGTCGCTATCCATTTTAGTTCAATCTCATTAAAAAATGACGGGACAAGAATATTTTACGAATATTTTATGCATGACGTTTGTTGACATTCAAATGATTCGATAGATGTTGCTCCGTTGCCTCGCAATGGATAGTGTGTATGTGGGTATTTGAGACAGCAGTAGTGATGTCTATGATTTTTGTTCAGAATATTATGAATTTGTACGACAATTTCCCTCATATTATATAAACTAATAGACTTTGTCTATTCATTCTTGAAGTTGCCTGATCGAATATACCTTCGAAATGCAGAATTTTCAAAATATACTTTCACCTTGCTGTCCCGAAAACTGTATTGCTTAGAAATTAGGTACTGAAAAATTTTGGCACAGAAATGTCACTTTGTGGCACATAAATGTCACTTTGCGGCACACTAATGTCATATTTCAATTATTGTGAGAAATAATCATGTTTGCGAACGTAAAACTATGCAGAAAAGCATTGGAGTGTGGTTGTAGAAAAAATTATCTTTTGTGGTTTTTGCAGGTGACACCACCTTTACAATCTTTGATGAAAATTAAAATAGTCGGACACAGAAATGCTCTGATGTGTTAAATCGTGATTCAACAAACATTCATTTCACTTCGAATCAGATCTCATAATCATCAAATAGTTTGTACTGAACCTGACCTTCGTGTAGGGCAGACTTTGCTTTTTTATAATGATCAAAGTTTTTATGCATGATTTCACATAACATCATTCAACATTGCGAAAAAATAGTTGCCAAGTTAAATTCAACCAGTTTTTCAGAAACTTCGGAACTTTACTAGAAGGTAAAAGATATGTTTTTGGTGGTTGGTTATCCAAAAGTGTTTATTACTCGAAAGCGAATATTGAGGAAAAAATTATGTATACAGTGCGTTCATAAAGTGTGGAAACGCTCTATTATCTCACGAGTTGATTATTTTCGGAGGAAAAGCTCGGACAGGTCTATTTTTTATTTCAGTTTTTCACCTTTTTTTAGAAAAAAATTATTTTTTCCCCTACCACCTTTCAAGATATGACGTCATCGGTATTTTTTTTTATTGAAAGTGTATATTTTTATGTCAAAAATTGAATGCCCATATTTTTCTGAGTTCAACCATACCACATACGTCATATCTTACAGTTCGAATCACAATATACTGAGTATAAAGAAAACCAGTGTGACATATGCAATGGTAACTAAGAACTTATTGTCTGGTAGCTAAGGGCTTTCATATGTTTGCTTAGCCTACTATTCAAGTGCAGCAATATACTCGTAATAACTACTGAGTAGTTCTTAGGTTTACGTTGCAAATGAATAATGAAATGAATGTTGATAAACATGAACACTGGTTTCCTTCATACTCGGAATACTGTAATTCGAAGTGTAAGATATGACGTATGTGGTATGGTTGAACTCAGAAAAATATGGGCATTCAATTTAAAAAAAATATTGAAGACGTCATATCTTGAAAGGTGGTAGGGGAAAAAATATTTTTTTCTAAAAAAGGTGTAAAACTAAAATAGAAAATCGACCTGTCCGAGCTTTTCCTCCGAAAATAATCAACTCGATAATAGAGCGTTTCCACACTTTATGAACGCACTGTATATCTAGTGAAAACTCCTCCACATTCAGATAATGTCTTTGAGGATCATGAAGTTATAATTATAATATTATGTATTATCGTTAACCATAAAGTAATTTAATATTTTCTCTCAATTTTCCATTAAAAATACTAAAAAACACATTTCTCTCTGGTTTTTCTCTCCACTGTTCATTCCCAAGACGTTTTCTGAAAAAAATTTACTGAAAAAATCACGAACTGATGCAGAAATGTAACAGCAGTGAAAGCAGTGAAAGGTACATTCATTCATCAATTTCCTCATCTCGAATAAATTGGCAAACGTCTAGTTCCCAATCTTGAATCATGTTCTGCCTCCCTGCGACTGCTGCCTAAGGCATAACTAGCTCTAATTAATGAAAGTAAGTGTTTTGCTAAAGTTTAAGGGTCATCAATTAAAATTTCCGTGTTCCGATTTTTTGTTTGACATCTCTCTGATTCGCTACAAGCTGGAAAGTTTTAATGACGGAGCTTTTCATATTTTGTCGATGTCTGACATAGAGTTGCCGAACAGTGACTGGGATGGGTATTAATTCGGCTGAACAGGAAAGATTATTAGGAATATAGAACTTGCAAGAACATTTTCAATTAGCAAAAAATGATCATTTGGGTCTGTAGGGATTATCTGATGTAGTGGGAAGTCTCAATCCTGATAAAACGCTTTTGTTCTCATATCTTTCATATCCTTTATTCAGTTCAAGACGTGTACGTGTTTGAAAGAATAAAAAGTTTGCATATAGATAAAAACACTCAAACATGAATCTTAAAGACCAGGTATATAATAGTTATTTAATAAACTAGTGTATTAATGAAGGCAAATAATGATCGAGATATTTTAACGCGTTAATTTCAATATAATTTTGATATAAGAGTTGATAACAATATTTTTTCGTCTGCCTCACTCTTGTGGAAATAAAGAAATTTTATATTTTTTTTCTGGCAATAAAGGTACAGATACTACTTTAGCAGTTTCCGCAACATATCACCACATAAATTGATCGTCAATATCCTTCAATTTACACATGGAAGGAATCACTTGTGTGGCCTATCTGTACTATCTATATACTCACACACACAAAACCAAAAAACACAGGTGGGTGTTCAAAAAACTGTGTTTACAACATCCATTTTCATGAGGTTGAACTTATATAAATGAAATATCAGAACCATTGATTTTGCGAAAGGAAGAAGATGAAAATTATTTATGAAATCGAAATATAACTGGTTCCAAAATATCCAAATATTCTCAAATCTGATGGTGATCATATTATGATGAAATGGAATGATAAAAAACTATTTTTCAATCAACTGAGTCGAAATGGAGAGCACATGGTTACCTTTCCTCAGAGAAGAGTTGAGAAATAACAGAATGGTGATTGACTGATACCAGACACTCTTTATGTATCGAGATAGCAAATGTCATCATATAGAATGTTTTGGCAGATTTTATTTGAATTTGTCAAAAATAGATCATTTCATTTCCAAACCTAAAAAAAAGTATTGATTTTCAGCAAGTTTTGATAACAGTATACGAAACGTCAACGGTTTTTTGGAAAAGACAAGTATTCTTTGTAAATTTGAATTTTATTTGATTTGTTTAGATATGCAAATTCAGAATACGAAACTTTACCGACAAATTTAAATAACTGTTTTCAAGACAACAGTCTTCTGAACAAAAATTTGATCATTGCCCTCCTACACTTGACCAGATTCCTTGAATCAACATTTTTCATTTTCAGAATGTGGAAGGTTAAAATTCCTAAAAACCTATGTCAAGAAATAAATATCCTCCACAATATTTTTTGATAATTCTGCATTGTGTCGGAATTTTATAACTGAAAATTCTGCAAAGAGTAATAGGTGCCACTCCATCCAGTATAGGTGAAAACAGGACTTCTTCAATATATCACATGTTGATAACCATCTTCAGAGTGTGACAAATCCAAATAAACATCTGAAAAATTGTTCTAATAAATTTTTGGAACAGTACAAATTTGGAGTGGAAATACGAAAAATATCAAAGCAATCAACACAACAAACGACCCAAACAACGAAATATCGGATAAACGAACCCTCTCCCGCCAAATCGCACCTAGGACGGGAAAAAACGGAAAAACCCAATCGCATCTACTTTTCCGTGCTGGTTGTTTTCCAGGAAACGTCGAGAAAGACATCGTCAAGGCTGCGGGGGTATACCCACGTAATGGGGGGTCATTAGTGTGGCGTTTTTCACGTTGTTGGTGACCACGAATAACGCGGAAATTCAGTGGCGTACTAGAAGCAACTTCGAACAAATGAACAATTCTAGTAATTAATTCAATTTCGGCAATGGTAGGCTTCACTATCACTACTGATTTTCAAATCCACAATTTTTTCAAACAAATCTTATATACACTGTGAAATGTGATATTTTTAGTCAGTCGTTAACAAACTTGATTCGATCTTGTTTATACAGGGTGTTTCTTAAGTACGTGTAGAAAATTTAGGAGCGTATCGCTGACTTCAAAATAAGAAGAATAGTTCCTATAAACATATGTCCACAAGTTATTCGTTTCCGAATGAAAATGCAAATTTTCACTTTCAGATTTTTTCTCTCAAGTTATATAGGGTGTTTATAGGGATTTAGCCGGGGAAGTAGTTGTTTTCTGTTAGATATTACAAAAAAATAACTTCAATTTTATCGTAGGGTTTTTCCATTTCCAGAGGAGTCATGTATTGATTCAATTTTCAATTGAGAATGTTTGTCTTTAAAAAATATTAATTGAACTTTGACACTCTGTATGTTAGAAACGAATAACCTGTGGACATGTGTTTATGGGAACTTTTTTCTCATTTCGACGTCAGCAACATGCTCTTAAAGTTTCTACACGTACTTAAGAAACGCCCTGTATAATCATAAAATTCGTTAATATAATGATATCCTAGTAGCTCATGACAGTGGTAAGAAATTAACATTTAAAAACAGCTAGCCCGTGGAAAATGAAAATCTGTTTTATAACGTTGGGGGTTTCTTAATCGAAAACACAATTGGAATGTGCATTTTTCTTTTGAGTCGTTGATTAATCGATTTGTTTCATCATCATTCTATATTCTGCTGCTCGGAAGAATTGTTTCGTTGTTTAAAATAAATTTTTTCCATCAATCAATTTTCGCCCCCTTACGAACAACAGCCCTAAGAAGTCAAAACTTGTGCGAGCCAAGGATTAACGAAGTCTTCCCTTTTTACTTGCGATTCCTCACTTTCTCGGGCCATCAGAGAAATTTCTACAGTCGCCAGGGTTTGAACCTCCGACTGGCATCCAAAGTGATTGAAAAAGATATGTGCTTTTACCACTCGGCCACCTACTTTTGACGTTTTAACGTTTTAAAACATTCTACTCTACTACTACGTGGAATGATCTTTTTTTCAGCCACTCCATATTTTCTTGAAATTCTATTTAATTTTTGCACAAATATATTGTCAAGTTTTGATAGAAATAGTTGACAATAATATTCCCAGAAACACAAAAACAGCCAGTTCATCAACAACGAAACCAATAAAAAAGTTCAGGTAGAAATAAAATATTAATTAGGGAAATCTATCGATTGATAAAGTGTTGCTATCTCAAATTAATAAGATGCTTGTATTTTTAAATGTTAAATCTGATAAAATATGAAACTTAGAGAAACACAGTGGCGTACAATGATTCTCACCATAATTATTAATCAGGTGACCCTTCGCTTCTAACCACATGAAAACAAGCGACTTGTTTTATCAAAACTTCGACAATCTGTCACTTGAAAAGAAAGCGAGTTAGGACACACGTTGATATAAACTTTTTTCACAAAATATGACAAGGAGTCACCACCAGGAATTAGAAACTTCATCCAGTAAAAACCGTGTATGAAGCTAATGGAGCCACTTTTATTAATTTACTGAATTTTTTCCTAGTCGTACGCCAATGGTGAGCGACGTCGGCGACGCTGTCGGTAATCACATCGCCTCCACCAATTACCTCAATCTCCTAGAGGCATGCTCGGCCGCTTATTAACTCGCTATAATTACGCCTCTAATGGCCCCCCCACGCACCGCCATGTTTTCGACTCACATGCTACCTGTACTAATTAATTCGCGAAGAAGCTTCACAGTTCTACGGATACGAAGAAGCAGTACACGAAGGGTAGAGTGCAGAAAAACTGCCGAAAATTCAGCTGGTATAATCACAGAAGTCACTGTCATTTTCCAACTTCACAAAGATAACTACTAACAACAAAACAATGTGCTCTTCAATATTCCTCATGTACATGATCAAGAGATCACCACAAATGTTCGGATCGTTTTCCTTCTGCTCTGATACAAGCGCGACATCTTCTTAAAAACAATCTTCTCAACAACGCAGAACTCTTGAATTATTATTGAATTCTTGGGCTCCATTTCGTATTCGGTTCCGTAGTTTACTTTCGCTAGAAATTTGGTTGAGTTAACCATCTCCTTCAAATATCCAGAATGGAAAAAATTCTTACGGGTTCATGTCCGGTGACCGTGGCGGCCATCGTATTATTATTAAAACCACATTGTCTGTCTGACTTCCAGAGGCACATCTTCCAGTAGATAGGTTAATTGGATTTGTAAAAATTCTAAATAATTCTTTGCCGGTGGTAACTCGAACAGTATACAGTCCAAAGATTTATTTTAAATTGATGTTGGAACCAGTCTGGTCTCATTATATGAGGATTTTCAACTGTGGACGTTGTGGATATTGAAAATACATCGACGGTGGCATCCATCCACAACATTTTATTGAATAAATCTGGGCCCTCTAGGAATTTTTCAACATACGGCGTCAAAGATCTATTCGTTTAGGGTAATCTGTTGACATCAGAAACTGCAAACGCTGTACGTGGAAGGAGTGTAGTTGATGTCTTTTCAAGATTTTATAAACGGTCGATTTTTGTATGTCAGTTCTTCTCTCAATACCACCCATGTTGACGGATCATTCTCAATTTCTTCTAGGGACTTTAATGAAACTGCAGTCCTTGTGATCCATCGAAAAATATTGCCCTTTCGTTCTCATCAACCGCAATTTCTTTTTTATGAAAAAGAATTATGGCTACTTCTATACCTTGTCAGACTCTGGAAAAAACGAGCAAGTTCTCAAGGGCATTGTTTAGATTTTCGTAAAAGATCAACTTGTTACAAAACAATTTCAGAGTTTCGTGATAGGAATCTTGAAGGATCCAAATCGCAGGATAATTTTTTTTTGAAACTACGGTGTTCTGCGATTGTTACAACTACTATTCAGTTATATTTATCGGAAGTTAGAATGATCATGAAATGCTCCTCGTTTGCGTGGAACATAAAATAATGATCTAAAATAGGAATTCATTTTTTTTATAAAATTTTCAATATCTGGAAGACCATGAGTTGTGGTGTTCTGATAGGTTATGAACTTGTTTTTCACAAGCTACAGTATAATTCATGGTTTATCGGATACCCTGTATATACCTACTCTCGTAAGTAAGTGAGTCAAGTGATTCATCTGCTATTCCTGTGTTTGAATCAGCGGAAGCTGATTCTTTTATTATTATACTGTTTTTTAGTATTTCTTCTGAATGAAACATGCGTATCTGGGAGTGAAAATACTCGTGTGGTGAAGGGAAAAATACTATTTGTTTTCATTGGATGAGTTCCAATATCCCATTTTTGATCGCAGGTTGGGATTTCCTACACTTCAGAAGATTAAGAAATCAATGAATATAAAGGTTTCAATATCGACATATCAGACATATCTACGACAGCAAACAATGGGATTGAAAATGGATTCTTACAATAAAGGCAAGAACTACTCTTTCAGCCCGGTACATTATACGACAAATCAGTTTCTCCCAGAACGCAACTCAAGATCACGTCCTCCGTCTCCAAGTCTATGCAAAATAAACGTAAAAAATCTCAATTGCACTTCTTGCACCGACTTGCAATTTTCGGATAGGACACGTTTTTCGTCTTTTTTATCTTCCGGCTTTTGGTCTTTTACGCTGAATTTTAAATAGGTTCGAGTGAATTGCAAGGTTTTATCTCGACACTTTGATCAGTGCATCCCGAGCTTGGGGAAAATGTCAAAGAAGATATTCTTTTATGACGGTGAGAAACTAATTCAATACAGACTCATAGTATAGTATAGTGAAGCAGAAGTCTATTTTATTTTTATAAAAAAAAATCATTCTGCAAACAATTTCAATTAGCGTTTGTTTTTCTTGTCAGTAGTATATGACACTATCGTCGAATCGAAGATTAAAGTGACAATTTCCCTCATATTATATAAACCAACCAAATGCCACCATTTTTTGAATTCAAACCAATGAGAAAAGAACTTTTCGAAATCACTGTCTCCAGCCCGTGGTATTTTCAAATCGGTGTTTCGCTTCTTCCTTATTTATACGTTTCCATATTTACAACAATTTCTGTGTATAGAGAAACGTCAGTTGGACGGTTCAACTCTTCAACTGACATTAATGACACATGATGAACCGTTTCTGCAATACGCATTTAGTCCATAATAATTTAATGTTTTCGAGAAATTGTCTGATCGAATATCCCTTCAAAATGCAGAATTTTCAAGCGCTCGTGTGGTTGCCAAGCAACATAATTTGATTCTCAAATTCAAAGGAATTGCTATTTCGATAATCACCGATACACTTGTGATATTACCTACGAAAATTCAGCATTTGGTCGGGATATTACTACTGATAACTCTACTAACTTAACTCACAAAGAAATATATCTATTCCGAAAATTTTAAAGCATACACTTGACTTGACAAAGCACATGCAAGTTGCGATATTTTGTATATTGGTTCGATAACCTCAGTAAAATTTGTGCCACAGCTGAAGGATGGAGAAGTATGAAACTTGGCACGTCATGTACGGTTGTTTGTCAAAAAATCTGTAGTGGAATCTAAAAAATGTTTGACTTCAATTTAATAAATATTTGTTTTAGTGCTTTTTCAAAAAGTGAAGGGCTATCAGAAAACGGCTTTGATAGAAAAACAGGAAATGAATCCATTCACAAAATAGTCATAAGACACCATTAGTGAGTTGGATTAGGTTCAATGGAGTCCATACTTTATTATATTATATACAAATTCGTCTTCTTGAGCTCTGAAAACGGTGCTAATCGTACTAAAATAGCAATGAGTAATATGTACCAATGTAAAGAAGACGTGAAAATATGTGGTTATTGTTACGCCTCAAATATCATTCATTGTCTTCCAAATGTGCTTTTAATTTTTGTTCACAGAGTTTTTCAAGTCGTAAAATATAATGAGACGTTACAAATTCGTTGGGTAATATACTTATCTTTTTTAAAGAATATCAGTGCATGATACGAGATTCCACATTTTTTATTTCAAATATTTATTCAGCATCCAGTACAGCACCAATCACCTAACGTATTTTGAGTAAGACAGTTGGCTCGAAGAGGGGTCCAGTGTTGGATTTGATATCATGAAGACATCATTCTGGAAAGTGCTTGCTATATGAAATAAGAAGATAAATTCATGTCCTTATTATTCTAACAGTAATTTGATGTTATTATTGTATGTTTAGCAAGTGCAAATCTCAAGATAAAAACTGCATACTTCATTTTTCATGCACGATATATTTCAGCGATTCTTTTCGTCATTGACTCAAGAAAATGTTGAAGTTGAACAATGAGACTGAAGTAAAAAGCAGTATAATTACCTAATGGCTGGAATGTGATCCTTCAAATGTCATTTTATGAATATCATCAACCATCTGAACTATTACTTAGTTATATGGAGCTTATCTCGAACATAAAAAACTGGCACTGAATTATAGATGTTTCTGCCACTGAATTATTTTACCATTCAATAAGTTCTCCTCTGACAGTTGATCAACATATCCGCTGATCAAGTGATTATTATTCATGATCCATTACTAAACGAATAGCTTTCATTCTTTTTGCCAGCCACGACTCGATCGATACGACCTTTGATGTGATATAGACGTTATTGTTCGGAAAATGGACTTTGAAGGCAAACTCATAGATATCCTGACAGGGATGGTTGAAAAATTGATACTACATCGGACACTAGCAGAGCTGAATGATTTTGATGAATAGTATGAGGTTCAGTGAAGAAATGTTTTTTCAATTCAATTCATTTCAAAATATGCGTTATTGTCATAAGTATATAACACTTTTGTCAAAGCTTGTTACATAAATGTACATAACGATACAAACATTTATATATGAATAACCATACTAACATATAAATAAATGATACAAACATATGAATAAATGATAAAAACATGGACGATGCAAGCAATATATGAGACAAATCAAACAATAATTCTCAACATACGAAAATAGTATCAAGGTGTAACGAAAAATTTAACCTTGTATAGAGCCATAATTAACATACAGTACGATGCAAAAGTATGGAATAAATTCATTATTTCAGAATATAAACATAATTTGGAAAATTCCTCGAACACGTCGATTTTCTTTTCCGATTGGACAATTTTTGAACCCCAGCCTGAATATATAGGGTTATCCGCATTCGAGAAACAATTACTTTAGTGATATTTTTAAATGGAACACCCAGTGTATTTTTCCATATTTGGTTAAGGATTGTCATTGCTGATCCAGTGATACCAGGTTTGATGGGCATTGGGCATATGGAGAAGTTTTGTGTTCATATCTCCGCAGCCGTTTGACATAATCCCATCAAACCTAGTATGACTGGATTTGTAATGACGATCCCTAACCAAAAATGGAAAATACACTGGGTGTCCTATTTGAAAATATCACTAAAGTAATTTCTACTCGAATGCGGATAACCCTATATATTTAGGGTGGGGTTCAAAAATTGGCCAATCGGAAAAGAAAATCGACGTGTTCGAGGAATTTTACAATATATGTTTATATTCAGAAATAATGAATTTATTCCATACATTTGCATCGTACTGTATATAAAATTTAAAAAATATGAATATGAACCTATCACAAGGCGAAATCAGAATTAGGAATTTTGAATCCCTGTAAAAAATATTCCTCCAAGTTACACAAGGGATGTATGATAAGTAATGCTTTCACCTTAGTAGGAAACTTTTGAACACATGAGATGTCTTCGATTACACTTGGCCAATGATTGTATAATTTCATTTCATTGTGAATAATTCAGTTCTCGATCATAGTGGTTATTTGACCTGGCCACTTTGCTTTATATTGTAATTTGTCGGCACTAGCTGAAATGCATTTTTGTTTTTATGAATCATAGAAGCTAATTGCAAGATGTATATACAAACTACCGTTAATATTCCACACTTTTTAAATGAATCACGACAGGAGGTTCTATATTTTGCCTTTCACATATATCCCAGTGGTTGTTTTGGTAAAATGAAGTTCTTTTGGAATAACTGGTTACTGTAAGCCCCCCGAATGATATTCCATATCTCAGGTGGGATTCAAGGATAGCAAATTATGCTGTTATGGCAGATGCAAATCCTAATTCGGTAACTATGATTCTGATGGCATAGCATCCAGAAACTGGATTTTCATGTTCTAAAAAAAGTAATTTATTATCGATAAATAATCCCAGAAACTTGGTTCAAAATTCATTTTCAATTTTCTCATTGCCGATATCTAGGTTTGAGATGCTGCAGTGGAAGGTTAGGATATTAGTCTTTTTCATATTGAGGAATAGGAGGTTTGATCCACACCATATTTTAATGACTTCAATGTTCTGCATTATGTTAGAGTGTAGTATCGTTTCATTCATTTCTTGCCAGAGAATGGTGATGTCATCAGCAAATAATATTATTACATCTGATGTCTATCACTTTCAATAGTTCCAGCAGTAAAATAGTTTCAATTTAATCCGACAAAGTTGAAAATTCTTCTGCCAATGTATTTGAAATGAAGGCCAATACGCAAAAAATATAGAATTGTGGTATTTACTGTTGCAACATGATCCTTTAGACTGTCTTCCGGAATTTTAAACAATTCAAATTCAAAAAAGACATCATAGTAACACCATTTCTCTTGATACTCATCATTCTTCTGTCGAACAAGGAGCCAGAGGTATGACGCCAGGGGAATGACGATTCTCAATGTTTCGGTGAAATAATTCACGCCCTAATTCCATAATCTCACATTCTGTATGAGGAAATATACGAGAATAATATGAAACTCTCTATAATGTTTAGACAGAAACTGTACAATTAATGTTCCTGAAATGACTATAGAGGAAATGAAATTTTTGAGTACCACTCACCATGATTTTCTTCTCAATCCACCAGTTATAAACAACCACGACAATTTCTTTTATCAACAACCTTACTTTGCAAATTGTGAAACTTCAATTTGCCTTCTGTAACAGCCACAACTGAAATGTACAATCAGTAAATTTTGAAATTGTGGCAAAGGAATGTCGACAAAAGCTAAGGACATTGAATCTCACTTAATTTACTGAAAATCTAATAAAGAAAGAGTGAAATGAGTTCCTAAGTTTGTTCGATTTATATTCGAGTGTTTTATTGGTTATTGACTTCTATGAAAGTTTCTAGTGTCTGTACAGTAAACGCTAAATTATACTTTAGCTATGGTACAGTGACAGTCCAGAGGAACGATTTTCGAACACTGCTCGAACAAATAAATATCAATAGTCGAAATTTGTTGAAAATTTCTGAATAGGTATGTCGGGGATATATGTCGGGGCCAGGTAGCCGAGTGGTTAAAGCGACATGTTTCAGTCACTTTGGCTACCAGTCGGCGGTGGTTCAAACCATGGCGACTGCAGAAATTTTTTTGATGGCCCGAGAAAGTGCTAGGAATCGCACGAAAAAAAATAAAACCTCGTTAATCCTTGGCTCGCACAAGTTTCGAGTTCTGAGGGCTGCCGTTCGTAAGGGGATGACAGCTGGTTAACGGAAAAAACAATTTTAACAAAATAAACAAATTTAACAATTACTCTTGTCTAAAAGTTGCCGATTTTTTTAAAAGACGCCTGATATCCAGTATCATAGTTTAGGAATTTTGACCTACATAATAGGTTGACTGCTGTTGAAAAATTCAACTGTTTGGGTTCCAATGATTGAAAATAACGAAAGAGAAAAAAACGTACAAAAACAATGGCCAAAATTCGTTTTATTTTAGTACTGTGATCGCAGCACCAATGTACATTTCAAACAGCATTTGAGGAGTAGTTTGTTACAAACTTCAACAACATTCATCTCGTTTTCTGTTGGACTTTCTTTAATTTTTTTTTTTTTTTTCAAGAAATCGACTTATTTTAGAAGTGCATATAATATGATTAAAAAATTCCGGTAAGTTGTGAAAAACCATGTATATGACGACCCTTGGTCTATTCCACAGAAGTTATTCGATGGGTTCAGTCAGTAATCATTATCAAATTACTTGGCAAAACAAGTTGCACATATTTCGTTAAAAAAATCACTGATTTGGCCGGCGACTTCACCATAATTCAAAATTCGTGATGAATTCCACAAGTCTTGCTCGAATACAAAGTACCACTTAATATTATTAATATTATTTACTAATTCATGTTCACAAATTCAAAAAAAACTAAAAGATAACTTTAAACAGAATGTACACGATAAGATGATATAATTAGATAATGTTTATTTAGCTTAAGTAATATTTAATAAATATTGTGTAGACTAGAGTAAATAATACACAGAGAGAACCAACCCATCGAAACCGTTTTGTCTTGCGTGGGGGTAGGTACTTGTATTGATATTTTTCAACTTTGATCGTTTATTGTAAATAAATATTTCAGTTTCCAGAACAAAAATAATCTTATAACAAACTGAAAGCAAATAAAAACGCACTAAATTCACAATTTGGTACAATAATTATTAAATTAAACATATTAGTTCATATCAGATTTTATACAGGGTGTTTCTTAGGTACGTGTAGAAAATTCAGGAGCGTATTGCTGACATCAAAATAAGAATAAGAAGAAAAGTTCTCATAAACATATGTCCGCAAGTTATTCGTTTCTGAGATACAGTGTCAAAGTTGAATTCTGATTTTTATTTTTGTGAACAATTTCAAAATAATTTTGATATTTGGGTAATGTTTGGTATCTGGGAATATTCATTATTTAGTTTGTGTAAAAAATATATTCTTGGTAGATGTCACTGCGATCAACTGTTTTCGAGTTATATAGATTCGAAAAAACCGATGCAAGTGATTTTGAATGACAAAATTTTTAAATTTAAAATAAATTCAATTAGAAATTAGTTTTTTCACAATTAACATAAAATTTGATTTTGTCATTGAAAAATCATCCCAGATACCAAACTTTACTCGAATGTCACAAATATTTTGGCATTTATTCACAAAAAACAAATATAATAATTAAAATTTGACACTCTGTATCTTAGAAACGAATAACTTGCGGACATGTGTTTATGGGAACTTTTTTTTTTATTTCGACGTCAGCAACATGCTCCTAAAGTTTCTACACGTACCTAAGAAACACCCTGTATAATGGTTAGTAGTGAATAACAATAGTATGGTCCTGAACTCTCTGAATTGAGTATAGGTACAAAAAGGAAAATAAAATAAGTGAATGAAGGAAATGGAGTCTACTACCACTGTTTCGGCTCCTCAAAATTCGCTTTCTATAATTATATGAACTATCTTTTCATCAAGATGTCTTATATATACTTTTGAGCATTGCGTATGAGTTCAGTGTCCTATTATATATTTTAAACATCTGCGGTAGAGAGTTGAATATTCTGCTTCCTAAGTGTGCGAAACACCGTTTCCCGATAGATTTTTTCGTAACATTGCTATGTACAAACATGTTTGTTTCAGTTCTTGTTGAGTAAAGGTGTTTTATGGTTCTGATGACATTTTTGTTTGTGTAGATATGTATATAATTATACTATACATGTATAATTTCCTAATATCCAATATGTTAGTTTCAGAAAATAGTATCTGATAGTAAGTTTATTTTCTGTAAAACATGATTGTGATAAAAAAAGTTTGTCGTATTTTTCCAGATTAGTTGGTAGCACTCCAACCCTGCTGAGGATGTTATTCTATGAATAAAATACAATCCATTAGAAAAATACTAATCACGGGCGCACTACTTGCAATATAATCAAACGCCAGTCAGATAAGACAAATATTTTCATGGAGTTAGAATAGTGATATATGTCATTTTCTCAAGAAAATTTCTATTATCTTTGTCGTCTATCTACGATGAAAACGTATATCATCGACTTAATACATAAAACCCTGCCAGTGCATCATAGTCATAGAGAGATTAACATATTTTAACAATAGTAATGACTCAAGTTGCATGTAAACTTGTCAATTGTTTCAGTAAAACGTCACGGAAGCATGAAACGGAGTATTTCTAGGCTGGTTTGAATTCTAGGTTGATTGATGTGGATACTAAACTTTATTCTAGTAGTTATTCATTTTTGAATTATCGAATTGAATGGATATAGCACGAGGTGATAGATCACTGACGCAGAATGAAGTGAAATAATATTCTGAGAATAGATCATGGGAACTTCAGCATCCCCTGGAGTGCATTGAGCAAAGTTAGTTTAATGTTTGGAAAATTCTGTACTTTCGAGTTCTCACGGAATACTGCTGCGGAAGCTGCATCGATACGGTTTCACAAGAGGTGAACTCCGCTAGTTTGAGAGTTACGTTTCAGATCGTCAACAGGCAGTTGAAACAAACAGTGTCTCGTAGACTACACATATAAAACATGGTGTGCTGCAAGAATCAGTCCCTGGACCTCTTTTTTTCCTACTTCATGAGACTGTTAGAATTGGTGAATTCGTGGACAGATTTACCCACTTCAACAATTTGTTTTTTCAAGAATGAAAGTTGCACAAATTTACTGATGAAGCTTCTTTCGAAACCACGTCCATAACTCGAAAAAGCGAATATTTAGCATGATCCGTATGTGATTCCTATAATTCAATAATGAACAATTACATTTAATATAAAATTCAGTCGCCACGGTAATTGTGCAAACACAAAGTTACAAAATTTGTACCCATGTAGCAGTGCACTTATGGTTGAAAAACATAGGAAAATTTCTGAAACACCCCGCACATTCTTGTGGTGTTTCGAATAGAGTTCCTTTCCGAACCGTTCAAGCATTTCATTATTTCCCACATACCGTTTGAATAATTCATGAACCACGCTGAACTCCCTGTATATTAGCCGTAATGCAGCGGTATATAGATTAAAGTGAAATGTTATGCAGAATTGATTGGTTGTCCTCGGGCCATCTATAATTCAACGCGTATTAAGCGACATAGGCCGGCCTGGCCTCGTCGAAAATCGATCGGCAGTCCAATTACGAGGCGCAACAGAGTGTCTTTCTACGGAGACACCGGAGGGCTTGGTTGCATGCCGATGACCGCATTTATCGTTTCTAATATATTATGCAAAGAGGGGTTTTTCATAAGCATATCGAAAGTTCATCCATCAGATGTTTATTTCTTCATTCAGTTATGGAACTGGATAGAAAAAATTTATGTGAAAAGAAGAAAAAGAATACACATCAAAATACGAAATAACAATATATACATTGTTAGATTCATGAAATTTAGAACACAATATTGTATTATAAAATGAATATAAACCTGAACAGAAACTTTACCTGGACTGGAACGTCTTTATCTTAACATTCCGTACAGTCAAACACCATCAATATTGATACGAAGGGTAGCAGGTTGGTCTTCGTCAAATTTCATAGCATTCCGAGCAATCAAACTCATTTCACGATGGAAAAATCAGAGAATACAAATTGGCAATCAATAATATCTTATTTTAGACAGTTCAAAAGTTGTAAAATTCGAAATGCTTGTAAAACAATGAAATATAAAGGAATGTATCAGAAAAGTGACAAAACAAATCTAATGTTTATATATAAAATTAGTTAGTAAGTTTGATGTAAAATAGAAACTAGGTAGTGTAAATAATGAAATTTGTTCGTCAAGAGTTATGTGGAGTGTTCAAAAGATTGTGACTGGTTTGGAGAAAGAAACTGTTGAGGTAGAAAGGACGTTTTTGAGAAAAATTAAGGTGGAGAAAGAATTGAAAAGAATTTTGGAAGAAGGTGAAGCTTGATGAGAGATTAATGTCGGCCCCCATTCAAAACACAGAGTGATGACCCTTACCTTCATATTTATATTTGAGACTGTGTGTTTGATGTTCAAAAAACATAAGTTAAACAATAACTCCTTAAGAAATTCTCGTTTTTCGACAAGACAGACTTGTAATATTGATCTCCCTAAGCCCAACACTACTCAAGTTAAGAATTCACTGATTCATAATTCAAATAAAGTTTTCAATCTCAGAACATCAAAAATCTAAATTCAGAAATAAAAATCAGGAAAAGTGTCAAAGAGTTACTGTTGGATAAGGCATACTACACTTTGGATAATGGTGTGGCTTTTATTCTATTTTTGTAGACTGTATGGAAAATCAGTATTGGTAGAAATCAAACTCACTTAGCAAGGTTCCAGAAGTGAAGTTCCCTTGACTTTTCTTACCCTTCAAGGAGAAAAGGATCCGGCAATTATAGGAGGAGCGAGGAGAGGGTGTTTTTTTCATAGAACCGATCAACAAGAAGTTCAATAAACACCAAACTGATTTTTCTATTGGAATTTTATAAAATTGTCAAAATGTCTTGTTCTCGGCAGTTCAAGGTTCGCACTCATCGTGCTTCCGCGCGTAAATATCAAAAGAACTATCCTTTTTAAAGTGAGATTCGTACCTGTCTCGTAGGCAACCGAAACTACTTTGTACGAATCATAGTACTGTCAATCGCGACAAATATTCAAATAAACAAAATTACAGAAAAATAAGATATTTCACAAAACGGCGTGTACATTACAACAATACGCTTTAAGTATAAAACTGTATGTGGTCTCTCAAGTATATCCTAGATTTGTATCTTAGGCATTTCAGCGCATATAGACGTATGTTTTTACTTTTTCGTGATGTATTTGTTTAAACACATTAATTTTATCTCATTTCATTCTCCTCGACTAACTTTTATATTTTCACTTTTATACTTCACTTGTATATGTGCACTTTTATATTGTTTTGATGATTATTTATGACACTCTTTCGATAAGAATTTATACTTGGACAATAAAGTATATCCTGATTGATTGATTGATTGATTGATTGATTGATTCAACAAATAGTGAAAATTTATCCAAATATCGGAAGTAAAAGGCTCAAATAAACATCCCAGGAAATAATTAGCAAGTATCCCAACGATAAACAACAAATAATATAATAAATCAACAACAAAATAAAACTTACCAGAAGATCACAAAAATATCCACATAAAGTTCCAGCTGCAGTCACCAAAGTAATAAGAAGAGAATCAAGGTTCTTTATAGACTTATTTCCGTGTATATTTCCGATTTTTTTTTAATGCATAAAAATATTTCATCATCTGGACAATTTAACATAACCACACTCACAGCACAGACTAGATTATGAAACTAACTGTGGGAATTTCAATAATTTGGTTTATAGTCTGACCACATGTGCAAAGAATCAAGTTTCAATTTCATCTGTTTATTTCAGTCTGAATAAGTATCATAATAATAGTTATTTATTGTATAAGTGTTTTAGATATCATTTTATTTGCGCAAGAGTGTTTAAACGCGAGAGCGAAGCTCGAGCGTTTAAATTTCTTAAGCAAATAAAATGTATCTAAAACACGCATGCAATACAACGTTTTATTCATAATCACATTTATTTAGAATCAGAATCGCGGAAATTTTTCATCACAAAATGATTTGACGTTTTGCTCTGACAGCGGCTGTCACCTCCTCAAAAATCATTGAAATAACATACAAAAATATCGGGAGGTGTTGAATGGTTGCTATGTATTTTCGATTGTTTATCGACTCCATTTGTAAAAATTTGTGAAGTTGGTGAAAATAAGTAAAATGTGATTGATATTCAAGATTGTATTTTTCATTATTCCACTAGTGGAATAAAGTAATTTCATTATTCCACTAGTGAATAAAGTGGTACTTTATACGGTTCATAAGTGTGGATAAAACTTCATTTATAAGGTGATTGTGGATAAAAGGTTTTTGTATATAAAAGTAGAGTTCAATAATTTAAGATAGATAAGGTATCCTAGGTAGATCATAGAAAACTAAAACTTACAAGGTTGAAAAGATTGTTTTTCATCAGTTTGCGATTTCAGCCATCATAAAATAAAACAGAGAGACATATCGGAACTTGCCCATGAACTTGCCCATGAACTTGGACATGAAAATACTGGATACTCTCCATAAGTTCTGAACGATATCTCCCCCATATTCTGCGCATGATGAAATCTTAACGCATTCCCACCAGTGAGAGTGTATGAATTATATTGGAAATCTTGAAAAACATAAATTAATGAAAGTGGTACATTGCGTACGAGCAAGATTTGGTGCGAGTTCATCTTGAATTTCAAATTATGGCGGAGTCGCCGGCCAAATCAGTTAAATATTTGGCGAAGTCGCTGCGACATAGCTGTCTCTGCGACTTAACCCTGTTTTATAATAAAAATTACTGACTGAACCCATCGATTTACTTCAGTACCGAAGTATTTGTCATGAACCTAATCTGAGGAAAAGCTAGGTATCTAGTAAAATGTTCAAACTGAATGAACCCCGCACAATTCTTAAGAAAAATTACTTTGAGTTAAATGTTCTGAATTTTTGGTGTGTTGTAGATTTTAACCCAGCAAGAGTGTCAATGGGTACGAATGAATCTGTAGGGTATTTTTCGATATACAGGGCATTGAAGCAGAAAAACAATTTTTTCTCATAATTACAAATGACCTTTTTAAGAATGGCATGTCAGAGTGATAGTAGAACGTCGTTTGAGTCCAATAGTCGACACAATTATCTGTTTTGAGTCACATAACAGGCTGAACAAATACATTATATCAATTATTCTTCATTTCAAACCTACTTGTGTGGATTCAGTAATGAAAATCATTCATCAACTAGACTCAGAATAAATCAACCAAGTCCTGTTCGAAACTTAATCGAAATTGACTTTTTATTACCGGGTGGTTCAAAAACTAGAGGTACGTAAAGCGATTGTTTTTTATTCCGGATGAGGGATGTCTTGTCATAAATTTGTTATACATCATTCTATATAACAAAATGCCAGATATTTTAATTGTGCGTACGAAGTGAATGAAGAGTAGGTATAGTTCAAGTTTGGGTAAAATATGTGTTTTATTTCCTAAAAAATCCCCAGAATGTCGAAAAAACCATCTGATGTGTGCTTCTAATTTTTTATATTCTGTACTGTTTGAGAAGTCTGTGATAGTAATATGAAAATCAGCATGGGTCCTTAGATTAATTCATCGGATACAATCTTTCAATTTTTGACTGCAGTTTTTACTGATCCCAAACTGTCACATTGAAGAAACTCATTGACTTTTCCTAAGTGATTTCCGAATGTTATGAATGTCTGTGATGAAATTCTTCTCTTTTCTTTGTCAGAAAGGAGCCAAAGAAAGCTTCAACTTTATGGACTCAATTTTCGATGTAAAAAAGTTGTCTGGCAGTAAATGTAAATGCAAATATTAAAAATTTACTCAAAACTACTTCATATCTGGAACGAGAAAGTGTGGGTTACACACCGAAGAAGTCCAAAGTATCAACTGCTGTCAAGTAGCCAAAGTCATAATTGATGAGAAGTGGTTATTAAGTGAAGTGATTTTGATATTTGGCATATTCGGTGCATGCTGATGAGATGACTTGATTCGTTTGACTTTGGAAGACGTGGAAAATTCGTTTTCGATAGTATTCCTTCGAGATGGTAAGAATCACGAATCAAGAAGTTACACAATTACAATGGACTTTTTATCGAAAAATATATTGAGTCCTACACACGTGAATAGTATAAGATTATTTATTGCGTATCGTAATGGTAGATGTTTTGCTCAGCATGCAGGGTATCATATAATTGATTGTACAACAAAGCAGATTGCTGAATATCTGAACCTAGAAAATCCAGAAGATTATACTGGACACGGCTGAAGACGATCTTCAGCATCTATGTTAGTGGAGGGTGGAGGAAATTTGCTTACTTTGAAAAGACAGCAGAATACAATGCAGTGGGGAAAAACAAAAAAAACTGAATACTTGTACTAATATAGTAGCACTTTCGACTCTATAACTACAGTTATCGAAAATTCTGAAAAATTAGCTATTTACAATAACACAAATTGTACCATAAATTTGAATTAATAAAAATTAAAAAGGCATGTTTTTGTTCGTTCATCTCTAAAAATAAATGTTTCTCAACCATGTGTGGGTTTCAGGTAGATTTGAGGAAAAATATCGTTCATTACACGTCCATAAAGTTATAAATAACTTATAAACTTATAACTTGTTAGGAATAAAATATTTCCTACTGGTTTCAGATCAGATAGCAACGAATATAAAAAAATTATAACTCATTGAATGATTTTTATTCAAACCTGATAGAAAGAATCATACAACAAACATTTACATAACAAAAAAAATTAAATTACTTGTTCGTAATATTTATTTTTGTTTTAAACTTAAATACAAATTTCAGGAAATACGATTAAAAGATAAAGGAGAATACACTTGCAACGGCTTCTCCTATTGCATAAAAATTTTTACAGCAACTAGAATAAATATAAATTTTCCATTCCAGTGAGATTTTTGAGTAGTTTTACTTTTCCTCACTCAGTGTGGAAAAAAATCTCATCCGCACGGGGTGCGGAAAAGTGTAACTTTACGCACGCAAATGCGTGCGGAAAAGTACTACTTTACGCACGCTCGTCGAAAAAACGCTTTTTTCGTGCTTGCACTACTTCTAGTGTTCGGCTGCGTCTCTCATGGGAACTTTCAGTATTTATTTTCCAATATCCTTGGCCAATATCACCGAAACTATTGGTTATTGGACTTTAGCGCCTTGGTAACTTTTAGACAGAAAGACTTTCTCTAAACAATATAAAAAATTCAGGCAAATCCCACATAGATCACTTTTCCATAACGTTTGAAAGAATAATAATAAAAATCTCGAAGCGGACTGTAACGGTGACACTGTATATTGATGAATATGGATTATAAATAAGACTTTAAAAAAAGCGAAAATTCGCAAACATCCCTTCCTTGGCAGAATCGCGGCGAATGATATATTTGTCGAAGTAGTTCGTTCTTCTCGGGAATTCATGGTGGAAAAGGAGCAAACAAACAGACACCAGTGTGTACACAACGCTGTAAACACTTCGTCCGGACGTACTGAATGGGATTGAGTTGTTGAGTGCGCGACGACACGACGATTTATCTGTCGTATAGTCGAAACTTTCCTCTTCCTCTCTTCTCTTCCCGGATTAAAAATAGAATGCACTTTTGTTGGCGAAGGACACCGGCTCTCCTTGAGAGTCGCCCCTTCAACGGGAGAATGTATGAAGTTGAGTTTTTAGCGAAATTAAACGATTATGGGGCCGTGTGCGAAAAGCAATTTCTTCGAGTGGATTGATATAAATATAAGCTGGTCCTTGGGGTCTTATCGAAATCAGCGACATAAATAGCGACGGATGGAGCTGATTGTGGGAACAAGGTCAACAAGTATTCGAGATTAGAAATGGAATTGAATGAAAACGTTTATTGAAACACAAGTGGTGTGATCTCTAAAATATGAAGTTTTCATATTGAAACTGCGTGGAATAAGTATTTATGGGGAATGAATGGTGATTTGTGGGGCTATTTGGCAATGCATATGGCAGGAACAGAATGAAATACTGTTCACAGAAACACTAAATTATATTTGGTATATAATAGTAATTATACTTTATTGTCCAATGAAAAGCTTGTTGACAAAGCTTCGAAGACCTGTATAGACAAAAAATTTAGTACTTGTTATATTACACAGAGTTCTAGTTCATCACGTTTATCGCAATATCAGGAAAATAAAAATTAAATTGTATACTAAAAAACTAAATAAGTCGATTTTGATATGAACACATTATCGTAGCAAATTTTTGTACTGGCTACTATAATGATAAAAAATAAGTACACTTCTTCATCCCGATATGAAAATTTTGATAACAGAGCTGAATACATACTTGGTATTCATATACAAATACAAATGCAATAAAAATTAAGAAACCGTAAACTGATAAAATTAAATGAATAAGACACTCATTCAATCCACAGATTATCGTCAGAGAATTCTTGTGGAATATAATTCGGTCTCCTACTCGGTAGGTTCTTAATTTTTTTATAAAACACTCGACATCTGCGTTAGAGTCTTTGAACTCGACTGACAACCGATTATATATTTTAACTGCGTTTTGAATAAACGAATCCTCGATTAATTAGGGAGCAGTTTTATACCTAGGAAGATGGGAATTATTAGGTTCTGTTTGATCGTTAATTGAATTCTGAGAATTATTCTCTTCAATAATTTCGAAACTCTCCAACAGATTTAATTTCATACCTTTTCGTTCAACATGAAGTATCTCAAAATCATGTTCAATAATATGATTTCCTTCTAGTAGATGAGCATCTTCTGAGAGATTTCGCAATTCTATCACGTATGAAAAACTCTAAAGGGATCCCACATGTTTGTATCAACATCACCTAAGAGTATCACCAAAGTCGATCAAATGTATTTTCAATGATAGAGGAAAGTCCAATTTAATTATCATGAACCCTCAAGCCCCCAAACTGTATTCACTTTTGAAATAACATGAGGAAAATTTTTTAAAGAGAAACATTCTCAATTGAAAATTGAATCAATACATGACTCTTCTGGAAATAGAAAAACATGACGATAAAATTGAAGTTACTTTTCTGTAATATCTAACAGAAAACAACTACTTTCCCGGCTAAAGCCACGCTGGACATTGAACTACGTCTGATAGAGATGAGATAGACCCTATATTACTTGAGAGAAAAAATCTGAAAGTGAAAATTTGCATTTTTATTCAGATAGTTGATTATTTATCAAATGTCCAGTTTCCATTGGAGATTCTTATCTAAAATTGAGATAAGGGAGAATGTTATTCAGAAGTATCACTCACAGAAAATCGCTCATTCCATTGATGCTTGAATTGCATCTCTTTCGCTAGGCCTCCAAAACATTTTGGTCGGCAAAAATCTATTTCACTCTTCTAAGATCATCAGGGAGGTCGGAAGAATTGGAAAACATACTCTTCAGAAGCAATTTCACACTGTAATAAGGAATTGTTGGACTACTTCTTGTACGGTGAAACTTTGAAAATATTTTTCTAACATAAAAGCTGTCATGGGTATGGCATGTTGATTTCATTGAAAATATGAACAGGATGTTCATAAAGTCAGTAATGGAATCATCTGCGACTGAAAGTTGGAATTTAGTCGCCATTTTCCATCGTACAAGATAACCCCTCTTGGAAGGGATTCTTGTTTTAAAGAGAAACATTCTCAATTGAAAACTGAATCAATACAAGACTCCTCTGGAAGTGGAAAAACCCGGTAGTATCTTCTGTAACAGCTCCGCCAGTTGAAGTTCCTGAAAAAGTCATCTCTTTGATACAAGAAACAGTTATTTTAAGCCTAGTTACAGTTTTAAAAATATCCGATTTATTTGATAACATAATTGATATTCAACTACCGGACAATGAAAAATTAATCTCTTTCGATGTTAAAAACTCATTTCCTAATACGCCTTCTAATGAAACTATTTCATTGGTAGAACAATAATTATTAGATGAAAACCTTATCAACCCAGTTGTAGAACAAGAGATATTGGATTCATATAATTTTGTTTTAAGTCAAAATTACTTCCAGTTGAACAATCTATTTTATTTCTTCAATGCTGGACTTATTGTGAGCAATCCACTTAGTACTTCATTAGTGAAACTTTTTATGAGCAATATGGAAACACAAAAGCACAATAACAGATTGACTAACAACTTTTTCCATTGGTACAGATATGTGAATTTTGGCGTGTTTCATAGGTAAAAGTAGACAACTCAACGACTTTTTTTATTTCATTAATTCTCTTCACCCATCAATTAATTTTAGAATAAAATTGGAGGAAGATAATGGTATAAAATTTTCTGGATTCAACCATAACGAAATCTATCAATAAACATGAATTTTCAATTTTTCATAAACCTTCACAAACCGACACTTTAATACACAGTAGCTCAACTTACCCCTACCAACATATGGTGGCAGCTTACAATAGTATGATACATAGGTTAATCAACATTCATCAAAGTAAAATATATTTCAACAAAGAATTGAACATTATAAAGCAAATGATAGGTAACAACGGTTGTATTAGTTCTTTCATAGACAATATATTACCAAAGAAATTTTGAGATATGCAATTCAAGAAGCGTATCCTTCTATTAAAGACCAGAAGAAATTCAAAATAATAACATTTTTGGAGAATGTAGTTACAAATTAGATCATTTTTTAAAAAAACAGTGTCCTAAAATTGCTTTTAAGACTAATAATACTTTGGGTAGACATATAAAAAAAATTAAGATGAGAACTGGAAAAGAGTGGAGTTTATGAATCAACCAACGATCTTTGTACAATGTTTTATATCGGACAAATTGGTAGAAGTTTCAAAAATCGCATAACGAAACATAGAAATTGCTTTGAAAACGACAAAACCAATCCAGCTGTTGCTGCCCATCTACTGGCAGAAAATCATATTTTTGAACATGATTTTGAGATACTTTATGTTGAAAGAAAATGGATGAAATTAAATCTGGAATCTCCAGTCATCTGAGATTATTCATGATGTATAAGCCTCTGAAGAAGCTAGCCACTCGCGCTAGCGAAAAGTTAGGAAGAAATTCCAAAAACCGACGGCCTTCAAACCCGAGTGAAAATTGTGACACTAAATCTGTTGGAGTTTGGAAATTAATAATTGGGAGAATTCTCAGAACATAATCGACGATCAAACAGAACTTAATAACTCTTTTCTCAATTTGTTTTGCCGTAATACTAGGTTAATAACCAACAAATAATATTTGTTATCTGTCGAGGCATCGGAGGAACGGTATAAAACTACTCTCTAATTATATAACAGTTATATATAGAATATAAAATAATGACATCGTAATCGTTACTCACTTTATTTCCTAAGTAACAATCTTAAGACAGTTTCTATTTATTTAGATTTCAAAATGCTTCAATATGTTCAATAAATCGACATCGGATTTAAAGTAGCCTTGAAATAAACTAAAAGTTCTTAAATACCACTTATTCTTAAAAAAATTTAATGTACTCTTTAAATCGAAATGAAAATGCTATTTGCTCTTAATGTCCTATTGATCCTATACTGGTCTTATGTTACTCTTGACATTGGCTACTTTAAAACTTTCTTCTATTCAGAATTGAATAGCAAGTTGGTTTTAAAACAATCCGTTCTGGGAAAAAAACTTTTAATGCAATTTTATGGAGTACCCTTGATGTATTCTCTAAAACCCATTAGTAAAACTATTTTATCCTAAGACTACATTCAATATAATACCACATTAAATCCAAAAATATGATTTTTACCTTTTAATGAGTAAATTAAGAGTATTATAAAGTTTAAAGGTTTCAATTTAGTCAATTTGGTTGAAAGAAATACCTTTTGGTCTTTGGACGACTTCATTAAAACTAATTATATCCTCTCCATATTCCGATGCACTACTCGCTTCACTCACAAAACCAGCAAAATTTGTGAGGTACGGATTCCATTCGAGTGCAAGACCACTTTAAATCAATAAGGTTACGAGTTTCAACATATTAAAGCATATTGGTTTCAAATGGAAACCTAAACAAAGTCCTGCGAGAGTCATTGGATTTAAAGTGGTAAATAAAACGCTGTTTCAAATCTTGTGAGATTTGAAGATTTAATAAATAAACTATTAGTTTTAATCTAGATCACGCCATGTTTTACTGCAATAAAGACTCCGCCATTTTGGACATATTCAATAGTAAACGAAAAGAATATTAATATTCAAATAATTACGTCTTGGATCTTCTTATAAAACTGAAGAACGGTGTGCTTAAATGCAAAATAAAATTTCATGATATTTTTATAATATTTTTTGAATAAGAGAAAAATACATTAAATTAGTGGCGCTCAAGTTGTGTCGGAGTATTTTATTACATTTTATCAGAAAAGTTCCATTCGATGGTGAATTTTTCACTAGAATAGTTTACTTTCGAGTATTATTTTATGATATGCTTAGTATGCGTATGCGGTTTTTGAAATATTACCACTCTGCCTGCCATTATACAGACTTGAGAGTTGTCGAGTGTTAGTAAACAAAATAAAACTCTTTCAGGATTAATCAAACATTTTTAAGTTAATTTATTCCACTGTAATTACATTTTAAGAGCAAAACGTCATATAAATTTTGTGAAAATTACCATTAAAGTTTAATCATAAACGTTAACAAAGATTTTCAGCAAGTATCGGCTACATCGATTCATGAAAAAAATCTCAGAGACATTCGAATGATTCAAATAGAAGTATTTTTCCTGATGTCACCTTGTAGAACACAAGATATAAGAGATGGTAAAAATGAGAAAGAAATAAAAATGACAATTTTCCCCTAGAGAACGCATATCAGAAATGATCAATTTCCCATCGCATCGCACCCGAGTCGGAGATCGGCAAAGCGACAGAGCTATCGAAAATAATAAACAATTCCAATACGGTGTCTGAATTCCCAGCGAGCGGCATTAGCCCGCAGCGCAATTTCTGGCAAGTGCACTTTTATGCACAAACGCGCCGTTCCCGCCAACTTCTCGTCAGACACTTTACGAGACGGAAAGCTTATCTGCGACTAACCGACGTTGCTTTCCTGCGACTTTACTGCCGGGATGGGTTTTCGAACGAAATTCCTCGCCGAGCCAATTTTCGTTCGTTGAAATCGATGGGACGAGTGAATCGTAACGGATATCATCGGAAATCTCTTATTAGTTATTGAATGCCGGTTATGTAGCAATGATTCGGCAATTGGTCATCGGCGTCCCTGATTTTATTAGCATAGGGCTGCAGGACGTTGAGAGTTTGAGATTTTGGCCTCCACTTCTTTCTATTTTTCAATAATTATCTTATACTTTTGCTTGACTGCAGTAATGAGGAATCAGACTGAATAATTATTATTCTCAAGAATCCTACATGTCAACATTGGAGAAGATTTTGTTGATTTGTCAGCCTGCGTACCCGGTAAGATTCAAGAAGTGCTTTGCTAGTATGTGTGAAAGTTTAGTATTTTTTCTATGCTCTTTAACAAAAAGTTATGAAGCTCAAACTGTCCTATTATGGCAAACATCTATATTCACGCCCGGAATGGAATCAAGAAATCTACAATCAAAGATAATCATGAGAACAAAAAGTATTTTACCCCTTCACCACACAAGTGATTCAATTCCTAGATGCGCATTTCGATAACAAAGTTATCTTCATCAGTATGAATTACTAAACTAACTGTAAATCGTCATATCAGTCTTATTTATATCACATGATTAATCACCATGACGTAATCTGTTCACTAGGAAGCGACCCTACCCGATGGACAGGTACAACTCCACCCATAAATGATACTACAAAGGCACCTAATTAGTCCTTTACTGGTATCAAATCAAATAGTTTAGAATTTATTGGACCATTATCATTATTAAGCAAGGCTGTTGAGCCTCTTGTTCGAATAGCAATACTTTCATAACAACCCAATTTTCTGTAATCATTAAGAGGCTTTATTGGTTTTAAATTTTGGATATTAATTTTATGATGATTTTCTAATAAATGATCCGCAACACTTAATTTATTTTCTCGCGAATATTTAGCATGTGCCAATTGTTCAGGGAAACGAAAATTCTTGGATCTTTTGGTTCGGACATAATATACACTATCGCAGTTTTGACAGCTGATTTCATAGATTCCTGATCTCTCTAAAGTTGGAATTTTATCTTTCGGATTACCTAACAACATTTGGAGATTGTACTAGCTGAAGGTTTGCGTCTCGGAGGTCTCAACTCTATTCTCCGAGACGCAAACCTTCAGCTAGTACATAGCAATACGAACAATCTCCAATGTTGTTAGGTAATCCGAAAGATAAAATTCCAACTTTAGAGATATCAGGAATCTATAAAATCAGCTGTCAAAACTGCGATAGTGTATATTATGGCCAAACCAAAAGATCTACGAATTTTCGTTCCCGCGAACATTTGACACATGCTAAATAGTCGCGAAAAATGAAATCAATATCCGAAATTTAAAATCAATAAAGCCTGTTGATAAAAACAGAAAATTAGGTTGTTATGAAAGAATTGCTATTCGAACAAGAGGCTCGAAACCCTTGCTTAATAATGATAATGGCCTATTAAATTCCAAACTATTTGATTTGATACCAGTAAAGGAATGATTGAGTGCCTTTGTAAAATTGTTCATGGGTGGGGTTGTATCTGTCCATCAGGTAGGGTCACTTCCTAGTAAATAGATCATCTCATGGTAATTAATTATGTGATATAAATAAGACTGGTATGCCGATTTACAGTTAGTTTAGTAATCCCTACTGATGAAGATAACTTTGTGATCAAAATGCGCGTCTAGGAATTGAATTACTTGGTGAAGGGGTGAAATACTTTTTGTTCTCACTGAGTGACACCACAGGTGTTCAATGTCCCATTTTCGATAGAGACATTTTTGTTATCTGTTGTTGAAAAAACAAAGTTTCCTGCTGGATTCAGCAATGTATGATCACTGCTTGAAGCTTATCTATTCAATTACGTTATCAATTCATCAATTTTGAGTTTTCAATGAAAATCTTGAGAAATAAAATAATAAATTTCCTTCACTATTACTATTATTTCGTTGAAATTGTTAAATTTAGAATTATCTTGACTATTACTATTATTTTTTTGAAAATGTTGAATTGAAAATTTTCTTCACCATTCCTATTATTTTCTTGAAATTGTTGCTTAGTAAGTAAACGTGAAAAAAATCACTTTTTTTGTTTTGTTTTTGTTTTTATATTGAAATATCAGTATACTTTAGTCACTCAATCTACACAAAAATTGCACTCTTTCACAGTTGCAAAAACTGAATTTTCCACAGTATTCCCAGTAGATTGTCTCGATATTCACTAGAGTCACAAGCTGCAACTGCTATTCTATTTCTTTATCCCAAAAGACTTTATATTCATTAGTTCAAGTTTCCAAGATATAATTTTGTGAATTATCACTGAAATCAAATTCTTTCGAACAATTCCAAAGCAGTATTCAACTGAGATATAATTTTGCCACTCCCATTACAGGTGGTTCGAAATATTTACCTTATTCAACCCCGAAATAATTTCAATATTTGAGTTTCATTGACCTTCGCCAAAATTTTGAAAAATTTTATCGGTGCTTTCGCCGAAATATTGATTACATTTTGCAACATAATTCTAAACCTAGGAATATTTCTCTCGCAATCCCACTGAATATCGTTACAGTTTAATTTGTTTTTCTTTTATATTCATATTTTCAATATATGTGAATATGTCAAACAGAATTGAAAAATGGCTTTTCCAATATTCGCGTTTTTGAAATGAAAATAAAAAACGCAAAAAGCCTAAACTGATTTTAGAAGACACCTAGTTCGTTAATGAGAAATCCAGTTGTCGCCCCAGCATAATCGCTTTGTAGAATTCTTTGAAGAAGCAATAGTGAAAAATATAACAATTTTTTTGGTTTTTTGGAAATATCTCAAAGATTATTCAATGAATCGTTTCATAATCAATGGAACTTTTGTAGAGATTCATAAAACCTACAAAATGGATCGGTGAATTTTCTACTGAGAAAATCCAGAAAACCTTAGAAAGAGAACATTTTTCAAATATTATTAATTTTAAAAAATCTGAAGCTGAACAAAAAATATTTCGGAAACTGATAGATGATAACATGTTCAACTTTGCGCAAGATGGTTTCTGCCCGACGTGTAATTTTTGCATAATCGCGTTATAAACAATTCAAGGGAAGATCTTGCCAAATGCGCCGATTTAAGGGAAATCGTCGTATTCAAATTCTGTATACAGCATCTGAAAGTAGAGATCAATATCTACAATTTGAATATTTTGGATTTCCACCTGAGAGGTGGGAAATGTTTCGAAAATGTCATTGAAAGTTGATCAAAACGTCCGAAGTCACCCGAAGTCGCCCGAACTCAACTCGACTTGACTTCTGGTGACTTCGGATGCACTTTGAATCATTTAGAGTAACTTCCAGTGACATTTCCAACACATTTCGCACCTCGCAGGTGAAAATCCAAAATATACAAATTGTAGATATTGATCTCTACTTTCAAATGCTGTCAACAGAATTTGAATGAGATGATTTCCCTTAAATCGGCGCATTTAGAAAGATTTCTCTTAAATTGTTTATAACGCGATTGTGCAAAAACTGCACATCGGACAGAAATCATCTTGCGCACAGTTGAACAATATGTAATTACCTATCAGCCTCTGCAGTATTGTTTGTCCAGCTCCAGATTTATAAAAATTATAAATTTTTGAAAAATGGTCTCTTTTTCGAAGTTTTCCCTGATTTCCTCAGTGAAAAGTGCTCCGAAATGGTCGTATAAAAAACCGTGTTGTAGGTTAAATAATTTTCTACAAAAGTTTTATCGACTGTGAAACGATCCCTCTAATACTTTTGCGAAATTAGCACAAAACAAAAAAAAGTTATATTTTTCACTATTTCTTGTTTAAAAATTCCACAAAGCGATTGTGCTTAGTCGAAAAATCAGAGTTTCCATAACTATCTTATTTAAAGTAGTATAGGGCATTTGCATCTTTTATTTCGTGTGAAACGAGCCTCTTATTGTTATCTACCGCTTGGCCTATTCAGGCTGGTAATACGGAAATATATTTGATGCAGGAAAAAGTAGTTAACAATATCGTAGTCAGTTTCACTTTCGAAGAGAATGATTTTTCCAATGAGAAATTTGCTGGTACTGGTAGGTTCCTCACTTTCTGGACTTTTCGATCAGAAGAAACCTTTTTTTCCAGGAAATCATTGAAAATTATTGAGTTATACACATGAAAACACTAAGAATGGATTTATGCAGCACAAATTCACACTAAACTACAATTAACAAGATAATTCGTTGATGAAAACTCCAGTTTTCGCCCCAGCAAAATCGCTTTGTGAATTTTTTTTAACAAGAGATAGTTAAAAAAATTACAACTTTTTTGGTTTTTTGGAAATATCTCCAAGATTGTTCAAGGAATCGTTTAACAATCAATGGAATCTGTATAAATGTATGAAACCTACCGAATGGTATTTCATACGCCCAGATCGGTGCATTCTTTCACTGAGAAAATCCGGGAAAACCTCGAAAAAGAGACCATTTTTCAAAAATTCAAAATTTTTATAAATCTGAAGATGGACAAACAATATTGCGGAAACTGATACATAATAACATGTAGTTCAACTGTGCGCAGGATGGTTTCTATTTGATATAGCTTTTGCACAATCGCGATTATATCATTTAAGGCCAAATCTTTCTAAATGCGCTGATTCAAGGAAAATCATCTTATTTTAATTCTCGGCATATGGAAGTAGAGATCAATATCTACAATTTGTTTATTTTGGATTTTCACCTGAGAGAGGAAAAATGTGTTGAAAATATCACTGAAAGTTGATCAAAACGCTTCAAAGTGCGTCCGAAGTCATCCGAAGTCACACGAAGTCGAACTGAAGTTAATGAGAGCAACTTCGGGTGCACTTTGAAGCATTTTGCCATTTGCGTCTTCTATTTTGTGTAAAAAGAGCCTCTTATTTTCATCCACAGCTTGGTCTATTTGGTTTATTTTATGCAGGGACATGGAAACTAATTTTTTTTAATATTTCTAGTGTTAATGTTAATTATTGACACTACTGCGCATTTGTTGGCATATATTCAGAAACAAGGAGGGTTTAATAAGCTCTAGCCAATCAGAAACTTGTAGCATCAACGCGTCATAGTGACGTTCGTACTTGGATATGAGTACAGAGTCGAACTCGAACCAAGCAACAAAACTGTCAGCAGTAACTCTCAAATACCAAGAGCTAGTCCGTCACTGTCTATAGAGAACGGCGGCCATGATACGTCCTACTGCGTCACATTTCGTCACGAATGTTCTTTCATCTCTTTCTACTAGTGTCCCCATTGTTATGGAAATCAAACACTCCTTGTTAAATTTTATGTTAAATTTTAGTCTCCTTGGGAAAACACAACGTAAATGACGTTTCAATTTTGTAACCTCCAATTCCAAATCAATCTGAATATAGGTACAATAAACAAATCAAATTGGTGGACATGAAATATAAAATAATAGCAATCGAAGATGGAATGTTGAAAGACCTCATTCGCCAATACCCATTATGGTTTGACGATAAAAAATTAAAACTTCATAAGAATAAAAATGCCAAAGTTTAGTTTTTCCTTAGTTGAAGTTTAGTTCAAGTTGGAGTTCGATGTAAATTTGTACTGCATAAATCCACTCTGACGTATTCGTAAATTGAATACCTATGAGAACGATTCATAAGTATTTCAGTATAAAACCAATATCTGAACCTATATACGTGAGGCCGGTAAACGGTGTTCAATCACTAACCTGTTTGATTCATAATTTGAAAACCAGAGAAGAAGTCCATGTCTTTCATGCACCACTACACAACACACACAACACTGAAAAAACTATAATCAGACTGATCAAAGGATCAAAGGAAATACAACTTTAAACTCTATTTTCACAATTTTTCACGAGCTAATAAACACGACGCTATAATACGTCAAACAATTCCGATTATTTCTTGTCAACAATGCTTGACAGGTACTTGTAGCTGAATCAGAGCCCACTTTGTTCCTGAATAATTGCCGAAATGAAGTTAAATAAAGATTGGAGAAGGATTAGAAGGCAACCGAGTATTTCATGAATTCTGAAGCTTATAGAACTGAGAAATTGTGGTTTGTTGTGTTTGGTGTTTGGTGGTACGCATTTATCAAGCTTCCACAAAGGAAAAAAAATATTCATAATATTTCGTCGATAAGAGGAAAGTCACAGGCTACATCATCAAAACGGAAAACTGTTGCACATAATTTTTTGAATGTGTAACATACTAGGAAACAGTTTTTGTTGAATGATTGGTTTTCTTTTCGAGGTTATTGGAAGATAATTGTCAAAACTTCGTCATTTTGGACTTTTCCAGAAATGTTTTGTTTTCATATTCAAATATCAACGATGCGTGGGTGGACGATAGCTGCTTCTCCATTGAAGATAGGATAAAAACAACCAAATAAAAGTTGCAAAGAGCAATGGAGCTATGTTCCAAAAATAACCACCAACATACAGGGTGTCCGATAAATGTGTGACTTATCAAAGTTATGTCTTTTTTTTAAATGAAACATCGTTTATATTTTTACTCCATTGAATGTTTTTGAAAGAAAATGTAGGGTTGTATGGGTTTATACCGGGTGGTACTGAAGTTATGGTGACATTTAGGTCCCAAAATGGGTTCATTCAACCCAAAATATCTCAAAATCAATAATTAGGCAGAAGAAAATTTTCTCATTAGATATCTTCGAAAATGGTGCATTTCCATTTCATATTCATAATTTTACCAAATGGCACTTTTCCCATACAGGGATAATAAAAACTAGGGATCACCTTTTTCTTAGTTTTTTCAAATTGAATACCTTGCAAATGAGGACATACTAGAATAGTCCACTCTATGAGCTTCCAGAGAATGTAGGGTTGGCCTACTTGATTTTTTAATGAATTTAATTCTTATGGAAAGTATGAAAAATGTCATAAAAGCAATAATGGACAAACACGGCAACAAAACAATCTCACAAAATATCAAAAAGCGTTAATTCACAAAAAATATTCAAGCAATCTCCCATTTTGACCTTTGCGGAGATTGAGTCTATCTACAATGGCTCTTCGAACTTCAGAAGTTGATCTTGTAATATAGTGAAATACTCCTATCATTCATGTCTTCTGGTTTCATTGATAGACTTTGATAGACCTTGCCTTCAACATATCCCCAGAGATAGAAATCTAGAGGCGTGAGGTCTGGGGACCTTGCTGGCTAGCAGAATCATATTTTCATGTCAGAATTGAGTCGAAGCTTATATTAATATTACAACATGGTTAGTAGCGAAAATCTGCTACTCTTTCGCTTTTCAGATGCTTGGCACGTAGCACTTCTTTGCTAACAGTTCCTTTGTTTTCTTTTATTGTATACCATTGGCGTTGCCAGAATTTTCCTTTGGGGGGGGGGGTAGTATAGACAATCTGTGACTGATGTCACAATGTCAGGTGCTTGGAAAATAAACAATGATGGCAGTTGTATGTTTTTCATGTGTTTTGTTTCTAGTTAAAGTAGTTAAAGCTTTTGATTTCATTATACAATGCCTCATTTCTCTGCATGGTAGTGAATTATGGCAGTAATGGACTGAGAGACATATTAGGATTTCATAGGATTCCGTCAGGGTATGACAATCATAACAAACAAAATGATCTAGCCAATATAAGAACATATTTGTCAGACATTTAACTAAAATACGGAAAATATCTGAATATAGTACTAGTGGCAGGCCGGCAATATTTCTTTCATTCAATATGAATCTTCAAATCCTATACATGGAACTTTTTCCATATGTCTTTGAGCAAGGACTATATCGAAGTTCATATAATGTTCACTTGCCATTGGTCTTTTAGAAACGACAAAAATGTAACACTCAAAACTTAAGAAAAACAGACTTTCAAATAATGCAATTTAACTTCATCAGCACAAATTTAAAATGAATGATGATGATGATGAAGAAGAGCACTTTGGAAGATTTTGTTGGCTACGCCACTGCTGTATACACGAGTATACAGAGATGAACAAAATGATTGACGACTCTCATGGAGAAAATAGAATTCCATTCGTCCCAGGCGTATAGCAAAGTACGCTTCCCGGTGAGAGAAAAGTCGATCTACGCCTTTCCCGAATTCCCGAATCTGGAAATAAGATAAGAACACACAACGGGAGGGGCCGCTTGGGTTTGATGATGAATGCGAGCCGTCGACGTCCCGATAGATTCGATAAGTTTTAATGTTTTATCGGAGAGAATAGAGGAACGCGCCGGGCGAGAAGTTAAACGCTGACAACACTTGTTTGGAGTTATTCATTAGGAAACGTCTGTCAGCACGGCGGCGGCGACGACAGCGTCGGAGGCGTCGGTGGCGGCATTCGACGTTTCAATCGCATAGCGTTATTCGTAAGATAGGGCAATAGCGATTCTGATATGTGTGAGGTGAACATAGGAGTTCCACCAGGCTCGGTACTGGGGCCATCAATATTTTTACTTTACATAAATATTCTCCCGTGAGTGGAACTTCAAACTGAACTCAATATTATCAGTAAACGATTTACAGATTGGTGTCGCAGAAACGAGCTTATGGTAAATCCAGTGACGATAGTATTGATAAAAAAAATTGTAAGGAAATGTGCACTCTTCACTAGTCAATGATCATTTCATACAAGCTCCACTAGATATTGTGAGCAATATTCCAGATATCAATAATTACATGATTTTGAAGGAAAAACTAATGGAGGAGATGTTTTAAATGTCTTTTACAAATACTGAAATGTTCGACACATCGCAGGCCAAACTGAATGATAAAAAGTATTTTGGCTCCGATAATATCCTGGTTTCATAATCAAAGCTGCACTTCATTTGATAGTTGAACCAATCACTTATTTCCAACATTTCTTTTGAAGAAGGTGTTTTTCCAGATAACTTGAAATTAGGTAAAATTATTTCAGTCCACAAAAAGGTAACCATAATCTGCTATGCAATTATAGGCTTATTACAATTCCTAATTATTTTTCGAAAGTACTAAAATATGTGTTTTCAGAGCGTCTCCTGAACTGGACTGACAGGTTTCTTAGCACCGCCACCAGTTTGGCTGTTTATCGGAACTTCATCACAAATAAGCTTAAGCAAGGGTGTCCATGTTATTTACACGGACCTTGCTAAATCCTTCGATTCAGTTTGCCATGAAATAATAATTTTAAAATCTCATAATCTCGGAATGATAGATAGGCAGATACTTGAAATTTATTGAATCCCAACATAATGCACAATGTAAAGGATACTGCTAGCTACATTTACATAGAGGGGTTCCGCAAGATTCGCACATTGGGCTTATATTATTTTTACTTTTTATTGATGATGTTAAATCTGGGTTTCAATATTGCGATATCTTCCTGCAAGCAGATGATCTTAAGTTTTTATAACAGTGCAATCTACCTATAATATTGAATGTATTCAGAGTGACCTGGATACCTTTTGTACCAACTTATTTGGTGTCCTCTTTGTTTGTCATCAAGAGAGACTCGAAAAAGTTCAGAATCGTTCCACCAAATACCTAATATGGAAACTTCGCCTACCATATTTTGAATTCTACTCAAAAATGAGGCTTTTTGTTTTCGATTTGATGTCACTTTTGAGGATATTTCTCCACAAAATTATAATATATTATTACTTCAATTGTTCTTCTCTTTTAGAAGAGTCTTTCTGTTAACTGCAGAAGCTTGAGGAGTAATCAAATTTTTTTCATTTGGCATACGGTTCTATAGATGGCAAAAATTTCAATATGCATTTTTCAGAACTTCTTGATCCCTTTCATCTATCACATCATACATTTAAAAAAATTGCAGTTAGACAACTTATTCCTGTCATTAACCAATAGATTTCTGAATAGTTTTTATGGAGGAACTTATTTTTAAGTATTTGTCTTAGCTCTAGTGGAGGAATGTTTTTTTTTTAATTGATACGATGATTAGTTGGGATTATATTACAATTCTGTTTTGTACTTAACTCATAATATTTTTAAGTAGATAGCTTTATTCTAGTTGTTGAATGTTTTTATATTGTATTCTTTCATTGAAACTTCCTTTATATACCATCTGGTATTTTGTAGAAACTCTGTAGTGTCCTTACTTGACTAATAGAAATGAATGAGTTTATTCATGGTAAATAAATTTGTTCATTTTCAAGCTCTTAGTTGTAACGTTTATAACTCAACTCCTTGATGTACCATTTGAGATTTTATTACAATTCTGTAGTATACTTGAAAAATTAATAAAGAAAGACTTCTTTGATTGACGACTTGTTTATTTTGTGGAAATTCATGTTCACTTAGGATACAAAATAAAACACTTATTGTCTATTTTCCACGATAATTTCATATCTGTTGACTAGTTTCGGTCATTACACCATTTTCAAAACTAACTAGATTACATCCAAATCTGAGTATTTATACCTACAATGCCTACACCTAGGATATATCTTAATTAGTAGCAGTATATCGATTTTCAGAATCAATACCAATGATAAATGAACACAAGAAATAATTTGATAAATGCAGGTTTTGGGAATTGGGTTATAGGTTCAGTCGAGTTGTTCGTTGAGGATAATAGAATTAAGATTTTTCTTTGACTTGTTTATTTCCATATATTCCAACAAATTCATCATTTACCCTTTTTCGCACTAAAATTTTTTCAAAATTCAATCTACAAACATTCTACACAACCAACAGGAATTTATGAAACAGATTATTTAATATAAAACCTAAATTAGACAAAATGAAGAGATCTGGTATATATCACCTAGAATGTGGTGAATGCCCCGCCATATATACAAGTCAAACTGGTAGAAATTTTGATATAAGGTATCATGAACATGACATTTCGGATAAAAAATCAATAATGTATGATCATCTTGAAAATTCGAAACATAAAATAGATAAAGATGATTTAAAAATCCTTCACACATGAGAAAAACGGTGAATCATGAATTTTTTGGAATCCATGGAAATAAACAAGTCAAAGAAAAATCCCAATTAAATTATCCTTAACAAACAGATTGATTTAAACAATAGTCCTCTCCTCAACCTATAACCCAATTCCCCAAACCTGCAATAATCAATTTCAATTCAATTTCAGTTGACACGTCTAGAAGAGTGCTTCGACCACGCCACTGAAGATGACTGCCGCAGTTGCAGTTGAAACGTTTGGAGATTTAAACCAAAGAAGACCACGGCAAAACCCGGAAACCAACCAAAACATCAACACAATTATCAAATTATTTTTTATGTTCATTCATCATTGGTATTGATTCTGAGAATCGATATACTGTTACTAATTGAGGTGTATCCAAATAATAGGCAATGTAGGTATAAATACTTTGATTTGGATGTAATCTAGTTAGTTTTGACAATGGTGTAATGATCGAAACTAGTCAACAAATATAAAATTATCGTAGAAAATAGACAAAAAGTGCTTCATTGTGTATCCTAAATGAAGAAAGAATTTTCAAATAATATTTGATTTCTATGCTGATGACGAGTTGGCCAGTTGCCAAAATTTTCTTTCTTAGTTTTAGTTCTAGCTTTTAGTTATGCATTTTTTTACAAATTCTTCACGTGTTTATGCATGTCTTCGAGAAAATAAAGTATCATCACTATCATCATTATGTCGCACCACACATGATGTCGAATAATTTTCCACCTAATCCATCGGCAATCGAACGAAATTCCCAGCGGAAAGACGCGCTCTTGTCGCGAATCGCAAACAACTAGCGCAATTGAGATTTTTTCCGTTTGTTTTCCAGAGACTTGAAGATGGAGAACGTGATGCTGAGCCCGTCTCGGCAGCAGATAAAGATCGTCGATTTCGGGCTGAGCAACGTGTGGAGCGCCTCCAACCCGCTGCGCACCCACTGCGGATCCCCGGAGTACGCCGCCCCGGAGCTCTTCGTCACGGGGAGGCAGTACGGAGCCGAAGTGGACCTCTGGAGCCTGTCAGTGAATCAATCGGATCATCGGTGATCTCGCGAAATGGGGGCGTGCAGAGGCGGCGAGAAAATAGTCTTGAATGGAGAGGGATATTCATTTTTGTAGCTCAAATTTTTTCCATTTCCAGAGGAGTCATGTTTTTTTTTTCAATTGAGAATGTTTCTCATTTCAAAATTCCATTTATTCAGACGAGTCATCAAGTTCAATAAAAAAAATCACAGATAACTGAAGTAATACTAGCTATTTGAATATTCTCAATCATTCGCTTGTTTCTTCCCCATCCCTCCATAACTTTCTGCCGGGAAAAAGTTTTTAAAAATTTAAAAAATAAGCTCCCTTTACTTCCTGTTACTTTTTTCTAATATTGCAATTCCACTTCCGATTCGAAAATAAAGTGTGTGCAATATAGAAGAATATTTGCCCCCATTTCTTTATCTATTCATCAGATATCAAATTATTGTCAGTAAAAACACCTATAGAGCTTCAGATAATGGCAGATTTTGCTAACTGATTTTCTCTTTTCTGGGGTTTTAACCAGTTCAATAAATGAACATTAAGCGATCGGACGTGTGCTAGGCATATCGAGATTCATTTTCCGTTTGCAGAAACAAATTGGTTTTTTTTTCAATCTCTCGTTCAATGAATTTTCGCAAAAACATATAACAATCCCATAGCCATAAGATTTGGACGTAATGAGAAGATTAAAATAAGGGCGCGATCTTGTAAAAAATTACTTAGTTGCTCATGCATTTTCTCGCTTTTATGTCAATCGAAAGATTGAAATTTGATATTGTTAGGAACCCGAAAAAAAATTCCATAATCCGGTCAGCTGTTAAGGTATATTTTCTGCTGCATAATTTTGTGATTTTTTTTTTTTAGTTTTTCTCAGACTTTCTCGTTTAATGCAATTGAACAGCTGGGGGTCTATTCTCGAATTTCAACGTATACAAATTCACTGTTGTATCCCTTTCCAACGCGCGGTATTTGTATCGCTCTATGTTACTTTAAACGTCTGAAAATGATTTCCCATGAACTCGAGAATAGACCCCCTGACCGGCTTATGGAATTTTTTTTTTCGGGTTCCTAAAGATATCAAATTTCATTCTGTCGATTGCCATAAGCGAAAAAATAGACATAGACAGCCGAGTATTGCTCTACAAGATCGCGCCCTCATTTCAACCCTTTCAGTACGACTGAATCTTATGGCTTTGGTTTTTCACTATTATATTGTCACATATGTTATTGTTTTAAAATGCCATAAACGAGAGATTGAAAAAAACATTTTTTTCTGCAAACGGAAAATGAATCTTCCAGATGCCTAGCACAAGTCCGATCACTGTTTTTTTTTTCAATCCAAAACACCTAGTACATAGACAGGACTTTTCGGCTAGGAATCACAGATGGCAGATTAATACAATAGACATCAGCTAGTCTCAGTGTTAAGAGGTAAACTTCGAAAGGTAAAGCCGGAACCTTTCTCATCAGTCTGTAACCAACCAACCATCCAATTCATAATAAGGAAGAATTGAGTAACCTTGTAATGGTTTCCTGTGAATACTTACAAGAAGCAGGCATTTTGAACAGTCAATTCAATTATTTGTTCAAAATAGTAAAGTTTAAAAAAAACACACTTTTTTGCGAACTTATTCTTGAAAGTAAATAATAGTCACCATAAAATTTTGAAATTCTCAGATGCCTGGATGCTTGGTTATCACAAATTGTAAAATTGAGACTAAATTAATGCATTTTATTTTTTAAATCAAAAGCCGTCTGCCGTTTGCAAAAAGTCAAGAAACTATTTTTATGAAAAGATAGAGGACAATCATATGTACATATAATATTTATTTGAAAAAAAAACAGTGATGTATCACCATCTGATTAAATGCAGGGCTTGTTAACTGGGACGCCACTGATGTAAATTCAAATGAACCTCTATCCTGAAAAAAAAATCGTTTTTATGTTTGCTTTGCATGTACCAAAACTGACGAATTTATATATTTATAATTTATACAATTTTAATGAACACGATTATTACCTTTTTCTCAGATATAAAGCAATTGTGGACCTGTGTTAATTAGAAGGGTTTTCCAAGTCACGCAAAGATGATCGTCTTTCAGAATCAGAAACACCCTGTTTACGCTACTCAGTTTCTGAAGGAATTCTTCTAATTCACAATTTAGAATAACACTCCTTTTCAAAAGTTACGAAATAACGCCCAAGGCTATAAAAACATATACAGAATCACTAGGATTTTCATCTAAGATCATTCTCAGTGAATGAAATCACTATTCTTCTTTGACTTTTTGCACTGTGAAATGAAAACCAACTTTCAGTAAAATTCATACATTTGAGTTCTTTCAACTTCAAAATCTGAACGATCTCTTAAACTTCCCCTATTATTCTTTATTATGCTTCTTTTCAAAGATTAAAACAATCAGTTTTTTCTTTAATGAACATGCTGAAATTACGCTAGTTCAATATTAATGAATGGTCATGTTTATCAGGAATAACAATTATTAATTATTGAAATTGAAAAAAAGAATTAAAAACTCCATTTTTCTAGTTTATAATTTTTGCTATCGAATCAGAATACTTTTTCCTTTTCCTGTATTCAATATACCAAGCTTAAAATCAAACTTCTTGTAATAAGAATCACCATTCTCTTAGATAGAACAAATGTTATTGATCGATTTATTGATTGGGTTCTTTCAATAAGGAAGACATTACTTCAGATATCACAAATTTAGTAACATTTCAATAACTACATTTTCCTGAAGAATCAGTTTCAGTCTTCAGTATTGCTGTTGTCTCAGAATAGTGTTCGATCATTCGAATGATTTGCTTTTAGTCACAATATTTCTCTTTTGAAAACGGGTCCCGTTCCTCCGCCGCCTCTGTAACGTCTTCCCGAGCTAATACAACGTGCTCTGGTTCGCAAAACGCGACAGATCACATAGTTAAAAGATCCCCATGCCATCGCTCAGTAAAAACATCAGTATTCTACTCACATAGGGAATCAATCGGAAGTTGATCCCGTTCCGAAACAGTAACCACTTTGCGAAGCTGATGCTCTGCTTCATCGCTTATTAACTGTTTTTTGGCTAGTAGCAATTTGCAGTGCCCCTCCGTGATTCTTCGTCAATTGATGGGAAATTATAGATCGATTTTTCAAACGCATTTCGGATTTCCTCAGAGTATATTCACTTGGAGATAAAATTAACAGATAATTTGGCAAGAGAGCGTGTTAACTGTTAAAAATTGCGCTGGTTTATTTTTTAATGTTTTGGCGGAGGAGCCGGAATCGGAAAGAGGCGGGCTCTTTTACAAAATATCGAAATAACCGATGCAATTTTCATATAAGACTATTTCACGCACTGGTCAAATGGACCGATCAGGAGCTCTAATCAAGTTCGGCTCATCCATAATACCAAACTTGACTCTTGATTATTATTGGCCTGTCAAGTTCGGAATTTTCATGTAGATGTCACAGTTATAAGTCGAATATAAATAATCATGCTATGCACGCATTCAAACATGAGCAGGTTTGAGATAAATTCTATAGTATTAACCAATGTTTCCTGTTTATTGAACTTTACTAATTTCTCACGTCAACTTCTTGACTTTTTTGCTAATTTCTCCCAATTCTGCCAAATTTCAGATTTTTTATCTATAACTTAGCGAAATGCTCTGAAAAAATTCCACCCGTGATTGAATGTATCTCATATTTCTCCTGCGGACTCGTGGAGTTTTCTCCAAGTATTTCAGTTTCGTTCAAAACTAAATCGACAGACTTATCGAGAAAATTCAATCACTCGTGGTATTACAACTGATAACACGCCTAAATTGAAAATTATCTGGTCACATTTATGCACGATTATGATTCATTGATTTCACGAATGAAGAAATACTGATTTTTTTTGAGGAATAACATAATACTGACAAAGACTGAATGAAAATTGTGCTAGATATGTTTTCACTTTTTGAAGTTTATCTGACATTTTTCAGTATTGTCAGTGATGCCATGGCGACGGGATGTTTTCGCAGTGCAATCACCTTTTTCGATAATTGCATTCCTCTCATGAGAAATTCTATAAAAAGTGTGTGCGACTTGAAACCCTCTGTTATTTTGGAACCCATGGGCCGATTTTGAAAAATGAAAATATCAAGTTACAGTACTCAACGAGATCGATTTAAAAATGTTGTCACATATGAATCATTCTAATTTTCAAGGCCTACTATCCTCTACCACATGTGTTGAAATCTTGATAAGGGCCATGAGACATTTTTTTCTCGAAAAAGTGGATAGCCCATTCGATTTGGGCATATTTTAAACACCTTTATTTATACCTACCAAGTTCAAGCCTAATATCTCATAGGAGGTGTTAGTTATATGATGACAAGTTCCCAAATTCATGTTTTTTTCACTGACCCTGCATGGAAACTGTACATTTAAAAAAAATGCGAAGTAGCCATTCAAATGAGAAACACATCGAATATTCGTAACCAGTACAGAAAGATGTCCCTAGTTCAACCAAAAATCAAAAGTTGAAAAAGTATTATCCATATCGTTTTAGGTATAATAAATAGTCAAACGATTGTGAAAATCCCCCTTTAGGTTCTATGATATTTTCCTCCGCGCAGTGACTAATTTTGGCAAAATTCTGATGATTTCCTTTCATACGGCCAATTCATTTGATTAGAACAATAGGCCAGATACTATGTTTTTCAAGCAGGCTTTGACAGTTATTCTCAAAACGCTTTCCACGAGTATTTGATGGAGTTATAAATTTACAGGTTTTGCGAGTTTTCGAAATGGTTAAACTCACCTTAGTCGAGAGAATTGATATTAGTGATAGTGAGGGTAGCCGCTGAAGAATTCCACAGATGACATCCAGATCGTGAACTAATTCACCATACCACCGACTTCAAGATAAATACATCATTCAATAGAACCGGGAGAGTTAAAAAAACGTGTACCGAGACAAAGAGAAAATCTAGAGATAGACGGACAAATTCTACAGTTTGTTCAAGAAGACACTAAACTGTGAAAGATTTTATGATTTTTTGACTACGAATTTCATGGATTTCATGGAAGATCGCAGAAAAATTATTCCAGCGGTGCTTCCATTCATAATGTGATTGCTGTAGGGAAATGGCTTGATGAAATATTTCAAGGAAGATGGATTGGGAGCAACAGTCCTTTTAATTGTTGGCCCCCTCGATCACCAGATCTAACTCCATTAGATTTTTTCTGAAGGGATATTTGGAAGAAAGTGTTCATAAAAACAGACCACAAAACTTAAACGAATTAAAGGAGAGGATAAAGCAAAAGTGCGGTGAAATAACACCAGACCAAATGAGGAAGACCGTCAAAGTTTGAGACGTCGCTATGAAAAATGTATAGAGCGTGAAGGGGGCTATATTCAAAACATGAATATCTTAGGAAACTGTTCCATGTATTTCAGTTGTTCATTATCTTTCTGATATTGAATGCCTACACGCCTTCCACTTTTGATATGTTGATTTTGTTTAAACTAGATGAAACGATTACAACTTTCATTTCGTACCTGAGTGTGCGAAGTATCATTTCATTGAATGAAATCTTCATATTTCGTCAGTCAGGAGCAGTCAAACAAGCATTAATTTGGAAATTTGTCACCATATAACTAACATCCTATATGATATATTGGGCTGAAACTTGGTATATAGGTGTTCAAAATAAACTCAAATCGAATAGGCTATCCACTATTTCTAGAAAAATGCTAGTGGCCCTTCTCGAAATTTCGACCCATTTGGCAGAGCATAGTAGACCTTGAAAATGAAAATTATCAATATCTGTAAGCATCTTTGAATAGAGCTCGTCGAGTACTTGGAGTTTTCATTTTTCGGTCCATGAGTTCGAAAATAACAAGGTGTTGCGGTGTTGCACTGTATATAAAGGACTTTCACCTTGCTGTCACGAGAACTGTGTTGCTTAGAAGCTTGCTGGAGTGCTGTTTTGTACAGCACCACAGTTTGATTATCAGGTAAGGTGGCAATATCAAAGAGACTAACCGTTATCTGACTAGGAGAGTTCATTCCCCATAAGACAATGGTGACACTAAAAGAAAGAGATGAAAAAACATTCGTAAATCATGGTGACATAGATGGACATGTCATGGCCACCATTCTCTCTCGAAGTGTGATGTACTAGCATACTCCGTACTCTTGGTATCTGAGAATTACAGATGATAGTTTTGTTTCGTTGAGTCGAGTATGTATGTTACGTGAGACACCTGTCCTCATGTCCAAGTACGTCACTATGACGAGTTGATGCTACAAGATGTTGACAGGCTCTCCTATTCGACGTTTACTCTCTTTTGGCAAATATTGCCACATTGCCATCAGAATGTTGGAGAACGTAATTAAATTTTTCTACAACTCCTATACCCACAAGTGCCACAGTGCCTTCCAACTCATCCCGTCTTTCCACAGTGGTATCATCCTGTACGGCATGGTCCTGGGCCAGCTACCTTTCGTTACCAGCCGCTCGGGACAAGTGACGTCGCAAGAACGGAGGAAAAAACTCGTAGCCCAAATCAACAGAGGGCTGTCCAGCTCCCACAGACGCGCCTTGTCTACGTTCACGTCGGAGTTTCGTAGCCTCATGAACAGGCTGCTGGTGGCCGATGTTTCCAAGAGGATCACCGTCAAGGAATTGACGGTGCATCCGTGGATTACCGATAGGGGGAAGAAAATGATTAGGTCGAATCCCTTGAAGAGTCTGGATTCGACGTTGAGGAATAAAGTGGGTGTTAGATTATAATACTAATAAAATAATAATACTCCTTCATAAACATTAGAATAAGAGTGTACCCAAAGGCATAATTCGACGAGCAGATTCCGGATATCACCTCAAAATCGAATATACGCGAAAAGGGTAACTAGAAAAGGGCAATTTTATCTACGAAAAAATGCACCCATCCACATAAACGACATTTTCTGAATGAATTAGCCTTCTGATTCAAATAACAAGTTCATTTTCGGATTCAGGAGGAAATTTCTCATAATTTGAAATGACATGAACGGGGTTCCGCATTTTTTAAATATTCCCAGGTGATCAAAGTTGAAAAATTCAATATTCTATATAGAAGGAAATCTATTTTTGCGAAAATTTTCATTTCACATTTTTTGAAACATTGTTGACTTCTCTCTAAGACTGTTTAATACTGACTCTTCCAATATCATGTAACAATGATCTTACTGGAATTAAAGAATTATTATTATTATTTGCATACTGTTCTAAGAACCAAAACAATAACTTTCAGATCATTGCGGAGATAAGCGTATTGCTTCAAACTGATCATAATACTGTCACCTCGTCTATATCCCAAGATCCCTTAGGAAAATTTGGTGGTATGTTCAACATACTCCAAAGGAGGCATCAAATGAACCAGCTCAATGGAGATGGGGTTACTAGAGTGTTACCCTCCTTGACCCTTTTGGAACTTGCTGATCTCACGAAGAACATCGGCAAAGGTAATACAAAAACATGAAATGTCTGTTTGCACTGTTTTGATAATTTATTGTTGTAAACGCCAAATTTAAAACATTCTTATGAGGAATCGTCTTTTTTCTTTGGTGTTTTGGCATCGACTACTATGGTCATTAGCCATGTGTTCTTTATAGGCCTTGTTACTAACTCCATGCGCCACCTTAGGAGCAGCACTGTTAATTGGAACGCAACAGCGAATCGTGCAAGACTCACCCTAGTCTAGCCACGAGATTTTAATAATTTAATCGGTTAAATTAATTTAAAAAATCCCAGCCCAACCAGGGTTCGAACTCCGGATGAGGAATCGTCTTATATTGAAAATATTCGGATGAAAATATATTGCTATGAGAGTTGAGAGTGTATTAAAATGTGAGACTGTCGTCGTAGAAACGGCTTTCTAAAGGAAAGTCATTTGACGAAAACACATTTCTATTTCATTTAGAAAAATCCAATGGGGAAAAAATATTTTTAACTTGGCATATTCTTATGAAAATTTCACACCTCTACTTTTTAACCAATAAGATGCCTTAATTTTGACTAGTTACCATGGCAACTAAAAAAAATTCCGGATATTTTTTCGTGGCGCCACGATATTTAAGTGGAAATTTTTTGACAGTTGAAAAAGTAAACATATGATCTACAACCATTAAATATTGTAGATATACCTGTGAATGATGCAAAATTTCTGTAAGAAATAACATTATTATTTATTATTCGCTATAAAGTTTCATTAAACAGAAAACACAAATTTGCTTAATTATTATGCATTAACAATTTATATTTCAAAAAACGTAGGATCTGTAAACATAGTAAGATTTAAATGTTGCTTGAATTCTAACCCATCCTCTCATCTTAATGGTGAATAGGAAGGTGACGAATTAATTAGATGTCTGTGTTTTAAGACATATATGTAATATTTTGAAACAATTTTGTTCAAATCTCTTTTACGCAAAAGGCCATATTTACTAGACATCTGCAGCAGACTTTCTTGGATTTTCGTAAACTAACCATTCGACTCTAACGCTTCCTGGTCGCAATCTTCCATTAAATTCGTTAAATATATTAATTTTGGATGACACATATTTGCACTTGACTCAACTCTTTGCAGTATTTACATAAATTGTACTTTTCAAAGCATTTAATTTTTCTCAAATGGTTTAACGCAACAAGGAATGTTTTACATAAGAATATCTTTGTTTGCTGGTTTACTATACAGTAGCTGAATGTAATTTACCAATTTAAACCTCATCTATCAAAATCATGGACGCCTATATCACGGCCACCTACTGCAACAAACCATGTTAATATTAGAATTTTTACATTAGATGTGTTATGGATTACTTTAACAAAAAATACATTTCTACCATCTTTAGTAACCTAAAATTATGAAAGGACTGATCTAATACCCATCTGAGTTATAGCATTTGGTGTAACTAAAGTGGTTAATAATTTTATTTAACGAAACATTGTGGACTTGACAAGTAGAGAAATTAATTTAAAATGTCAGATTGGATTAATAATTTTTTTCCAAATTATGGTGTGAAATTTTCTTACCGAATACCACGCAAGCTTAAATTATTCCTGGAAATTTTCTTTCGGCACGAATATTTTAAGAAATTTTTCAAAATATTCGTGCCCTCAAAAAAAATCCGGAAATAATTCAAGCTCTTGTGATATTATAAGTGAAAATTCACTACTATGACAATACATTATCAAGGAAATCAACTACTCTCAAGAGTTATTTAATTGTTAAGTTGGTCGTATTTTGAAATATTAACATTGTTCATTTCCAATATGTTGGTTTTGATTCGAAGAAATCTATATTCTATGACATCAACAATACTTTGAGTAATAATCAAAACTTTGATTTATTGAAGAGAAGAAGATAAACACCGCAAGACTCATTTCTCAGAAAAAGCCTCAGAATATGATGACTAGTCGGAATGGCGATTTTTGTGCCCCCAGAATAATCGAGATCGAAAATACTTTGAAGCCAGTCATAAGTTCTCCCAACGAACAAATCATGAAGATCAAAATCCAACAAGTAAGTCAACTACCGATCCAGTTTGAACAACTGATTTTTTCGCGTTTTGTTAACCTTACAAGTTTTCGATTATTTATTTCAAAATTGGTCAAATCTGGGATATTTTCTGTTCGAAAATGTTTCTAATTGTATGTTTCCAAAAAAATACAAATGAGCCATTACACATTAGAACATTTTTTGTAGAAGCAAAGTCTTAATATTGCTATTAAGACTGATAATACTTCTGGTAGACATATCAAAAATAGTAATGATAGAAATTGCTTTGTAGAAACAGAAAATCATATTTTTTTTAACATAATTTTGAAATACTTCATATTGAAAGAAAAGGGGTGAAATTAAATCTGCTGGAGGGTTTGTAAATTAGTAAATAGAAGAATTTTCAGAACTCCATCGACAATCGAACTGAACTTAATAATTCCACTCTTCTCAAATTTTAATGTTAAGGCTAAAATCAAACTGGTTCAAATTTGGTTGGTGGGTAGGAAACCAAGAAATAAACAACTTATTCATATATTTTTCGAAATATTGAGAAATGACCTAACATTTAGTATTTTTTTAATTACAAATTTGTCAGGTGTAGCCGAAAAGATGTGAACGTCATTTTGCATCATTTCCAAAACACAAATTGGACATTAACCTATTCAATTTATTTCCCAAGAAATGTAATGTTAATGAAATGGAAAAATATAACACTAAGGTAATTACAACATTAAGATGAAATTAAGAGAAACTTGAAATCAGAATCGACTTGGATTCAAGGATGGAGTAAGTAATGCATTAGATTATTTTTGAGTCTCAATTTACCATTACGTTTTTAGATAACTTGGAAGTTCATTGTAAAATTTCCCACCATTGAAATAAATTGATTTATTTTCAATATTTGTTTTAATTTTGTTAACATATTAATTTTGATCTTGTCGGGTCAAGTGATTGTGTTGGTCATGATTCATTCTGAAAATTGAAGTGGAATGTTTCATGGTACGAGGGTTGCTATTTATGTATTGAGAATTGGCAACACTGGTGTTGCTAGGCCCGATCCAACTGCGCTATCGCCAAGTTTGACATTTTTGACAGTATACGTAATCAGAACTTTTTGTCATACATACGCTATTTGTATTGTTAATAGACATTTGAAAATTTTAGCTCGGCCAAAAAATGGAGCTAAATCGTGAACATTTTCGTGCCATGATTTTTCACGATTTTCGACGTGGATTATCCCAACAGCAGTGTGCCGATTTTTGATGATGAAGCACCATCAAAGTGATTCAAACGTAGCTGTACTTCGCTGGCGGACGAAGTTAAAGATGGACGTCCAAAATCGGTTGTTGTGCGAGAAAACATTGATGCTGTGTCCGAACTGATAATGCAGGATCGTCATGTGACATATCGCGAGATCGAGGCATCCCTGGGCATTAGTATGACAAGTATATATAAGATATTGCATGTTCATTTGGCAGTCAGAAAGATTTGTTCTCGTTGGAATCCGCACAATTTGACAATCGATCAAAAAAAAAGTCTCGTGTAAATTGGTGCAAGGAAATGATTACAAAATATGACCGCGGTGCATCAAGTGCAGTTTATAACATATCCACAGGTGACGAATCTTGGATTCATTGTTATGAGCCCGAAACTAAACAGCAGTTGACTATATGAGTCTTTCAAAATGAACCAAATCCAACAAAAGTAGTTCGTGCTCGCAGCACTTCGAAGCAAATGGTGGCCTGTTTCTCCGGTATAAACGGTCATGTGGCAACCGTGCCTTTTTAGCAACGTAGAACGGTAAACTCGGAATGGTACACTACTATTCGTTTGCCAGAAGTCATCAATGAAATAAGGAAAACGAAGCGTCGACGAAGGATAATAATTCTCCATCTTGACAATGCGAGCTCACACACATCGGCTCAAACAACCCGCTATCAGAGCACTCAAAACGTTGAATTGATGGGACATCTGCCGTACAGCCCTGATTTAGCAACCAATGATTTCTATTCGTTCCCTCAAGTGAAGAACAAATTACGTGGTCAACGCTTTTCGACGCCACAAGACGCTGTTTATGCATTCTAAAACCATGTTTTGGAGATACCTACTTCGGAGTGGAAAAACTGCTTTGCCAATTGGTTTAATCGAATGCAAAAATGTGTAGATAGATTTGAAAGGAGACTATTTTGAAAAACAATAAAGAAGTTTCTGCACCCCAATTATTGTTTTAGTTCTTCATTCTCAATACATAAATAGTAACCCTCGTATTTTTAACAAAATGAATGAATGTGCCAATTTTCAATTTGTTTAGGGAATGTGTATCCAGTAGCTTTCTTGGTTTGTATAAGTTTACAGTTGTTTTTTGATAATCAAGTTTAAAAATAAATTTAATAATTGTATCTTGAGATTTCAAAGGTTTAAGCAAATAGGTCGAAGCAGTGCACCAAACCGAAATCAAATATTGAAATTCAGAGTATATATCAACGAAAACTATAATGTATTTTAGATATTTGAGACGAAGCAAATTTTGAATTTTCAAAATAATTTCAACTACTGGTGGAATCTGCCTACTCAAGTTCTCTATATGTCTTGCCTATGATAAATTTCCATCTATAAAGAGTACTAACACTGAACTCTGAATTTGCAATAATTGAATGATATAAAAAAAATGCCATATGTTGCTGACTTTAACATCGACCCTGTATATTATTTCGAAATATCAGCCCTCATTTTTACAATCTATATATAACTGATCACCGTATTATAATCCACTTCAGCACATAAAACCGAAAAAGAAAGAACAACCCCTCCCAAAACCCAGACCAACCACCGTACAATCCACGCCCAACCAACAGAAAAACCGACCCGTCCCAGACTACAGGGTGATCAAGTCCCCCAGCTTGAGAAGAAAGGCGTACTCGGCCACTATCACCCCCAAAACGAATCGTACCTTTTCGCCCGGGGGTGAAGGGGTCGTCAGAAATCATCCGTCCCCAACGGGAGAAGGGATAGACAGAGAGGAGACTTCGAGGTCTAGAGACAGGGGGAAAGTTTCGGATGCTGTACAAAGACCAAACAAGAAGGATATACTGGAGCTGCTGCATATGAATGGAGTGAGGAAATCGGGGCTGCATCAGGGGTGTAAGCTGATGGTGGCTCAACAGAACAGGTGAGGATATAAAACCTATCTAGTTTCATGACGATTGTTTCAAATGGCTAAAAAAACTTCTTTCTATAGAGAGCAATCTGGTTCAACCTTTCAGCTAGATTCCAAAACACTGGAGTCACAAACCCCTTCAAGGAATGGATCCAAAATCAATCTTCAAATTCCATAAATCAAAGTTTGTGTTCGATACCGAAAATATTGAATTCGTTATTATCTGATTTCATTTTGTCAAATAAGAATTGATTCAACTGAAAGTGACTCCTCGGAATCCATATTTTTGTACTTTGAGCAGAAGTATTTTATGATTCACACGGTCGAAATCTTTGGAAAAATAACAAAATACAGCATTATTTATTTCAAAGAAATAGATTGCATTGTTTCTCTGGAAAGATGATTTTTTGACATAAAAATTAATTCTTTAGCAATTCTGGTTTCACCATAAACGGCCCTAGCTTTAGTTTTTCAAATGAAACACCTTGTATATTTTCACATGTTTGCAATATAGAGCAAATTTCTGAACATATTCAGCTAGTTTCTTCAATTGATTATTCTTCACTGATGATGATTTTTCACATGTGAAACGTTATTTTCCAATGCCATAATGTTCATGCAAAAGGAATTATCATTTCGAACAATACTGTGCAACCAGCTAGATTTTGCATGTGGCAAAACCACTTTTATGCGTTATCTAATTTTTTTCAAAAGGCAGAAAGTTTTGAAAGAGATGAATCAAATGATACTGAAATTTTAAATATCTGTAGATTATTTTCTGAGTTATGACAATTATAAAAAACTGTTCCAAAAAATAGTGCAGCCGCTGGAATAAACAACGCCAAAATAAAGGAAATTTTTAAATTTTACTCCTGCTCAATTGTCTCATAAGATTTTTCACATTAAAAATTATCATACGTTGGATTTATTATTTTGAGTTTGAATTTGCAATTTTGAGGATAATCAACATTATTGCAAATTTTTTAAAACAACAAATACTGTAATACTCTTACTATAATAATTGCTCAAAATGTTGACAATTATGCAATTATGCAATTATGCCTGGAACATAATCCAGGCATAATTGCACCATTCTGACTGCTACTCGAACTGCTGATATTATTGAAAGCTGTGACAACATTTCATTACATTTCCTCGCGTGTCTAATCAGGAGTTGCATTTAATCATCTCTTATTGTTCCCCATAAATAATAATCCAAGTCACTTTCATCATCCATGTATTTGTAATAATTTTTGAGTGAATAAAGTTATATTATATTATATTATATTATATTATATTATATTATATTATATTATATTATATTATATTATATTATATTATATTATATTATATTATATTATATTATATTATATTATATTATATTATATTATATTATATTATATTATATTATATTATATTATATTATATTATATTATATTATATTATATTATATTATATTATATTATATTATATTATATTATATTATATTATATTATATTATATTATATTATATTATATTATATTATATTATATTATATATATAACCATCCTGTTGAAAATAGAAATTTTGCAATGAATGGCTCGATAGCATACCAAAGGAACCTTAGTTACCTCGCTCCAGTGAATGGTCTATCAAAAAAAAATTGGCCTAATGAAGCGATCTCCAAGTATACCCAACCAACAGTTAAGTCCATTGCTTTTTTGGGAATTATCCTGATTGGATTGTATTCTGCTGTGCCCAATATCGAGTATTATTAATATTGAAAAGTCCTCTATTGGTAAATCTTTTTTCATCTGAGTATAATATTCTCAAATTAAATTGAGGATTTTCGCGAACACTATGAAGAAATCATTGACAGTATTCAAGTCTTCTGTCATCGTCTCCGCCATCAAACCTTTGATGTGTCGAATATTTATACGAGCGAAACTTATGCTTTTTAAAAATTTTCTGTTCACTCGATTGATTTGAAGAATAATATCTGGACACAACACTACTTTTTTATGCAAAAGAGCTCAAACAAATTTACTGGTGAATGCACCAATAAATGTCCAGTAATGCAAACAAACTTTCTAGCGTTTGTGACTTTTTTTTGCAGTGTTTGTGAACTGAAAAATTAATAGTGCTATTCTATAAGTTTATAAAACTATCCAAATGGAACTTGGGATTTCATTGCTGTTTAGAAATTAATCTACCAATCAATTTTGTACTCGACATTATGAAATTGCTCTGTAGAAGGGAAACTGTTGGCAATAAACAATATTATGATTCACGAAGATTTTGAAAAATTTTCATCTCAACCACTTATTTTTTTCTGATTACATCAACTATCTGAAAAACAAATATTTCATTTCTACAGGGAGGAGCGCCCAAAAGTTAGGCAGTCAGCTCCCGATAACACTCGATGCAAATCTGAACAATCGCACAGTAGGAAACGTCCAGTTACAGGGGCCCTTCAACAAATACTAGAAACATCGTTGAAAAGTGCAGGGTAAGTTAAGCTCAAAAAAAGTTTCTAATCGCGGAATAATTCGTATTGGTCAAAGTCAAAATTTACTTTATTGTCAGTAGACAAAACTGCTAATCCCAAAACTGTTCCCAGAGACGAAAGGCATAGTTGGAATCATAGAAAATTATTATTCAAAACGTAGTTGTTTTGGAAACGATAAATGTCTATATTTTTCATATAATATTCTGCTCTGTTCATATTTTGATTCATAAAAAGTATAGTAGTTATGAAACTGTTGAAAATTGAAAAACACATTTTTTCTGACAATTGAGGTTTCACATCTTTCCTGGAGCGAAAAGAAAAGATTGGATACCTTTAATTTTTTTAATAGAAAATTAATAAACATTTTGCATCCATTTCAAATTCTTGGTTCAGAAGAATCAGATAAACTAAATTTCATTTAATGGATGATATTCAATAATATACCCAATAATTTAACAAATATCATACAAAAAAATCGTTTAAAATTTCATTTAAAGGAGTACTTATTACAATGATACTTAAAAAAAACGGATGCAAATATTTTCGACTTGAAATTTTGTTGTTTACTGTATTAGTTATAGATTCAGGTCCCTTTTATAAACATTTATGTTTCTTGGGGTAAATAAAGATTATTAGACCTACAATTTACGTCAGAAAAAAGTATAAATCGTGACATTGCATATAACTGAAAAAGTTCCTAAATATGTAATATCTGAAATAAGTGAATGTTTCCAGGATTACGCTGAGTCAGAGTAATCCCAAACCAGTAGAAAATCCGCAAATGGGGTGTATAAGAAGCAGCCATCATCACAAACCATATATTTCCAGTAAACATTGGGAGAGGTCACCATTGGCATTTGGTGATAGCGGTTCACGAGCTTTAACAGGTATGAAATAATAAACAGAGGACTTAAGAAATTTAAACGCTCGAGCTTCGCTCTCGCGTTTAAACATTCTTGCGCAAATAAAATGATATCTAAAACACTTATACAATAAATAACTATTAAATATTATCAAGCTACCAATATCTTGCAACATTTCAGATAGTTCTGCTTGTAACATTTGATTGGTTACATTTTTTAGCGCCCCACACTCAAGGCAGAAAACCCGCCATATATGATCCTATTGCGAAATCGATAGCAGACTATGTCGCCAATAATGTTCCAGAAAAATTACATAATGTAAGTACCTACGAAACTTTCTGTCTACATAAACACTAATTTTATTATCATTTTTGTTTCCATTTCAGTTTTCCTGGTTCAAGAAGTGAGCAGGCACCTGTTACTGGAAGATAAATAGATCCATATATAAATAAGAATCATTGTAAAATAAATAAATGAATGGTCAAAGTAGATCAGTTCCAGTATTTTCATTTCAGTAACTGAATTTAAAATAATTTATACTTTACAATTGAGATTTAACAACTACCAATTATTGAGAAGGCGTTTATAAACATTAAGAATTAAGATTGACGTTTCAAGCATTTTGGACTGACATATGATTTGACAATGAGAGCAGAAGTTTCACAGATCAATAACAGGTGTTTGAATTACGATTATTTTCAATGGAGAATAAAAGGTGCACGTCTTGGATCCTATTTGGGAACAGTGCTTGAGTCAAGAATGTAAAAAAAATGTATACCTAGGTACCTATAATTGTGCAACCAGAATCAACACTGAACACGACACAAAACAGACCCTTCTGGAAACAAGGGGTTAGTTACCCTTGGGAATTTTCTGGCCAAATCTAAGAAATCGAATTGCTTCAATACGTTCTAATAGCCTCATTTTGATACCTGAAGTGTCAGTCACGCATTGAAAATCTGAATTGAAATGAAAACATAGCTAACCAAAAAACCTACATGCAATGGACATTCTAACTGAATGGGAATATCAACACCTGTTGGTAACGTTGTACAATATAAAGTCATAATAATGAAATAATTCAACTCATCATAATGAGTTAGCTATCTCGTTATAATGAGATAACATAAGTCATAATAATGACATAATTTAACTCATTATTATGAGTTCTTTCATCTCGTAATAATGAGATAACTTAAGTCATAATAATGAGATAATTTAGCTCAATACAGTGAGTAAGTTATCTCATAATAATGAGATAACCTAAGTCATAATAATGAGATAATTTAACTCATAATAATGAGATAAGTTAAATCATAATAATGAGATAATTTAACTCATAATAATGAGATAACTTAAGTCATAATAATGAGATAATTTAACTCATAATAATGAGATAATTTAACTCATAATAATGAGATAACTTAAGTCATAATAATGAGATAACCTAAGTCATAATAAAGAGATAATTTAACTAATTATATCGAGTTAGTTATCTCCAACTAATGAGAAAATTTAACTCATAATAATGAGATAACCTGTCATAATAATGAGATGATTTATCTCATAATAATGAGATAATTTAACTCATAATAATGAGATAACTTGAGTCATAATAATGAGATAACTTAAGTCATAATAATGAGATAATTTAACTCATTATATCGAGTTAGTTATCTCATGATAATGAGATAACCTGAACTGATGATATTTTACGGTGGAGAATGACTGAATTTGGTGATTGTAGGAAGAACATGATTTTTCGGTCGCTACAAGAAACAAGGAAATTTGAAGAAAGATTTGCTTCAAAACGTCCAAAGGGGGTAATTTTGAGCCTCAGAACCCAAGTCTACATTCGGTTTCCTTCTTTTTTCAATAGTTCTCGAGATATTTTTAAATTTGTGTGGAATTTTAATAATCAATGTTTTGTCATCTATTGGGCACTAGACAAAGTACACTTCGTCAAACTGTGGTAGCAGAAATATTTTGCTTTCTAGTGAAAATTTCAAATATTGGAGTTGAAATTGAAGACATTCTAAAGTAAAATTTTGAGCAGCAGAACCCAAATCTACAATCGGTGTGGAAATTTCACTAATTAAGATTCTGCCATCTCTTGGGCAGTAGCCAAAGTACGTTTTACCAGACTGTCGGTACTTTTCTACAGTCGGTGTCTTTCTATTCTCAATCATTGTTTAAATAGAAGATAGTCAATGCCTGTGGCATTGTCTAAAGACAATGCCTGTGGAAAAGGTACTGAACCCAAACGCGTGTGTCATCTAGCGTGATAAGTTACAAACATGAATATTTCACGTCATTTTGATGCAGGTTTCTTCAAAAAATCCTGATTTTAATGCTGTCAATCAAGTTACGACATGACTTGGAGCGAGCTCACTATCGCCATCTACATGTAGCATCCATTTTGATCCAATTATAATCCCATAAGGTTGACTATCTTCTATATAAACAATGTCTCAATAGTTCACAACATATATATATATATATATAAATTTGTGTGTAAATTTCACTAATTGATAATCTGCCATCTCTTGGGCAGTAGCCAAAATACGTTTTAGCAGACTGTCGGTACTTTTGGGGTAGCATGAATGTTCTTTCGAGTAAAAAAAGATAATGGAATTGAAAGTAATGACATTCCTCCAGACTGGATTTGGCTATTGTAGGAAGAAATTTATTTTTGGGTCTGTTCAAGAAACAATGGGAATTTTCTAGCCCAAATCGAGAAATCGGTTTGCCTCAATACGTCCACTGGGATATATTTAGAGCAGTAGAAAAAATCTACAATTGGCCCCTTCCAATTTTCAGTATTTTTCGAAATATTTCGGACTTTGGACAGTAGCCGAAGTATCTTTTGCTAGATTGTCGTCAATTTTGGGGCAACATAAATATTTTGCTTTCTAGTTGAAACTGATGGTATTCCGTAAGGTTAACCCGTTTGGAAATATTCTAGCAAAATCTACAATCGGTGTCCTATTTTCAATTTCTAGTTCTCGATATATTTAAAAATTTCGAATTCATTACCAAAGAAAAAGGAGGAGTGTGAGCGTCGAAGGACGATTCTAGTTAATCAATATATTCCTACTGTTTTCAAGAATTGCAACGAATGGTTCTTTAAAATATGAATCGTTTTGTCATCCACAAAATATTGAAAAAGCCCACGTTTGATTGCCCTCACAAGGTTATAACAATTCAATTCAAGGTTTTTAGAAAAAAACTCAGGTAGGTTTTAATTTTCCCAAAAATAATGGATTGAGAGCTGTTATTTTACTAAAAATAAAAAATCTAAATAGGTACTTATGAATGATTATATTTTCCAAATCATATTGTCACTCGAAGACTGGATATCTGTCTATAACAGACTGAAGTATTTTCATTTCTCTCTCCACGCGTTTCTCTTTCTTATATCTTCAAATGGAAGAAATTATCCATAGTAAAAGGTTTTTATGATGTCCGTCAAAGTGGACCCGAACAAATATAGTTCAGCAACGATGAATGCGCTCACAGTAACCACGATCATTGTTCCAATCATTCCGTAGTCGTGTTTATGAATGATTCACTTCACAGGTATGTCAAACAGGCGATGAACACTGGACGTACTCAAACTTACTTGATGGGTATTCCTTATCCCTTTTCTAAACACAACCCTCTTTCAGTGATTGTAACAATGTAACTCCGGATGATTTCATGAATGACCCATATTATCTCGAAATAATGAAACTACATTCCTTCGTATGTGTCCGTTCGAATGCAGGCGTTATTGATTTTAATGTTTGCTCGTAGGTCCATCTTCTGTCATTTTCGAAGTAGGAGAAACCAAATCAGTTTTCAAACGAACGCGCTCGCACTCAATAAAAGTGGTGGTCTACTGCCGTCATCTCTAGTTGAGGCTCACAGTTTATAATTTGGAGAAGAATAAGCCTCTGCTACTGTCTACTAGATGGTGGTAACCAGAAAGATATATATGTACGTGTTCTACGCGAAGGTCGCGAAGGGTGTGACATGTATAATTATTTCGTTTCAGCTGATGTAAAGTGTATCTTTCTTGTCATAGGCAAATTAAAGATAAACGACAAAGAAATAAATAAAAACTCAATAAAACCATTGTTTGAATGGAAGTAGGTAGTAGTCAATGCCAATGGAAAAGGTATTGGACCCAAACGCGAATGTCATCTAGCATGATTAGTTACAAACATGAATATTCAACGTCATTCTAATGCAGATTCCTTCAAAAAACCCTGATTCCAATGCTGTCCCATTATTTCAATTAAGCAACGACATGAGTTAGAGGCCAGATCACTGAAGTTACGACATGACTTGGATGCGAGATCACTGTCGCCATCTACATGTCGTTTCCTTTTGAATCCATGAGGTTGGCAACTATCTTACTTCTACAATATAAAATGATAAAAATAAGATAATGATAAAACTATCACAGTGCTGGGGAAAAGGAGGGATTTTAACTACGTTTTTTTCGAGGGGTAGCGGTTTATTCCTGCACTTCTGAGGATTTCAGAAGGCGGGCAAACCAGGTCACACCGCCTCCTCCAAGTTATGCGGAAGATTCCTTGACTTATGGGTAAGACATCAGACTATTGGATGCTTCTTATCTGGGTTTAGTGTCCTGGTAAATGAGCCCACCATTTTTTCTTGGCCTGTTATGTGGGCTCTGACTGCTGTTATATCTCTTGTCAACGGACTTGGAAGGATAAAGTGACGATAGAACTCAGAAATCTGCTTCATATATTCTTCGAGTATATCGGCCAGCTTGCGTAATGCCGAATATATCTAACGATTTGTTTTGCATCCTCTTCAGTCTCAACATTTGATACTAGGGGAAGCTGTAAAACACTGGACAGGCAAAGATCATCGCTGGCATCTCACTAATTTTTTAATCGCAGCTCCTGTTAACCTTTTGTCCAGCAGTACTCTTCAGACTGATTTCCCAGAGTTCATGAGTTCCGTTTTATCTGGATTGATCACTATTTTGTTCTTCGCTATATGCAGTACGACATAGTCCGACAATTGAGTTTCAACCCACGACGGGTCAGCCTTGCTTGTTAATGACTCATATATTGCCGTGACATCAGCATAGACAGCCGTGCTCGAGGCCTCATTCGTAGGAAAATCATGCCTATATATATAGGAAAGCTCGACCCATGTGGCACACCTGATTCGGCTCGCATCATTGCTGAGCTGGTGTTGTTCACTTCAACCTTGTTGACTGGATATAAGTCAAGAAGCTTTCCCATACATCCAGGTATGCTTGCTCTTGCCATCTTCATGACAACCCCTCTATCCAGACGGTATCAAAGGCTTTCTGGATATCCAGCAGGACCATAACTGCATTATGGCCTAGCTGGAAGCCCTCCCTCATCTCGTAGACAATCTGGGCCACCTGAGAGGAGGTACAATGTCCTTTCTGGAACCCGAACAGCTCCGTCAGGATGAGTTTGAGCTCCTTTTCTAGGCTCACAAGTCTCTTCAGCAGGATCCTGTCCAGCAACTTGGCTATGGCACTCTTAATCGATTTTTGGACAAAAACTATTGACTTTTGTAATATTCCTCAGTGTCTGACAATAAATCTCACTCTCAAGAGGGAGTATGGCCTGACCTCCCCCAACCCGGTTTTTTAAACATTCTGAAAAATATTCTACACATTTGATTTATGAATTATGTTGTTTAAATAAGAATAAGATGCGTTCCTGAGAGGCAAAAAAATATATTACGAAAATACACTTGTCTTTTTCTTATCTACTGGTAATAATATATTGCAAAATCAGCTACGACTGCTTTTCCAAACCATTATATTTCCATTATTCGCAGTTTGTGTTCTCTTGGTAATATTGTGAGCTTCACTTTTATCACTACAATCTAAAATAAATTCAAAATATATTAAGTTCCGCATAATATTTTTCTACAACACTGTTAAAATAATTTGATGGAAAATGAGTATTTTCAAAAATAATGTAGTTCGTAACTTCTTTTCCGGACATCCATTGAACAATGAGCAAATCAATCAGTCCCCATTGTTTAACGGTTATAGACAAAATTTTGTTTGTAGAAAGTAATTCAAAATTCTGTAGTCACCTTGAGAACCAGTTAAATTGTACGTCACTGCAAGAAAATAGACAAAAATCATTTGCTGCAGAGTTTCATTGATTCATTTCTCGCTGTGGACCTTGAACTGAAAGAAGAAATATAGCTGTGCTAATTTGAGTAAAAGTAACAGAAGTATTTATTGGCAGCAGATCTACGAGTTTCTCAAAATGTCAGTAAGCCAAGCAACAGCTCTGAACTGCACATTTTCACAATACCTTTGGAATAACTCTCCTGACTAACATCTTCAGCCTACTCGGTTTTCTAACGCCTTCCTCTGCCTTATAATAATCCTCATTTCCATTCCTTTTCTTCATCCGTTTCAATTCAAAATCTTTTGCACCTCCAAAAATCTGCAAACTTTCATTTTCTGTAGAGCTTGAATCTCCCAAATCTTCTAAAGAAGAAATCTCACTAGACGAAGACAGATATTCACTAGAAGAGAAAAGTTTCGGTTGTTTGCAAGTGCAAAATTGCATCTCTTCAGTAACTTCTTCAGCTGTTGATTCGTTCTTGGCTAATGTTATGAGAGACGTTTCTTCTAGGAAGTGAATTCCATCTTCATCGTCGCCGGTGTCTGAGCAGTGGCACAATATCGAATCGGGGATGAGCTTTCTGTCCCGTTTCCTCTTTTTCTTCCTCTTGTCCTAATTTACAATGATTTGAAAAAGAATTGTTTCAAATTTTCTACGAAATATTCTATGATTATGAAATACAAGTTATAATCAAGAAACAATACAGAATTGTCCGAATTATCCTATTATTATCATCATCAATTATTATTTGTGTATTGCTATCGATACTGTTAATTTATGTGCTTTATAACTAGTAGTGAATCTGTATAATAAAATAAGATTTTGAAAATGCATCAGTGTCTCTCAATGCTATTTTTAGTGAAATCTTAGGTCTGGAATATACATGCAACTTTATATCTCAAGAAATGTGCAAATTATTCAACCTCTCTTATAATTTTGGGGGTACTTCCGTCCAAGTTGAAACATGCAAGATTACAATCAGTTTTAAAAAAATAGGGAAAAGAACCCAAATAGAGAGACATTTTTAATTTTGTTAACAAAATAGCCATTCGTCTCGTTGGTGATGCTGAGCTTACAAGCTCGCTAACTTCACTGGAACACCGCAGAAAGATTGGTGATCTCTCTGTTTTACAGATATGGACGATCTGTAATATCATCAATTGTTCTACCGTTAGCGGTCTCATCGAGACTGACCCATTCGAACTCATTCTTCACATACTTTGTCGTCACTTTGGAGACATGCAAATTCGATTATCCATTTAGTAGATGGTATAACAACAGAAGTTTTACAAGTTTTAGTAGATTTGATTTCAGATCCCTGGCACATCTCATCAATAATATTTTTGAATCAGGAATTTGTCCTGATTCCTTCAAAATAGGAATCATTAAACCGATTTATAAAAATGGCAATAAAAATGAGATGAAAAATTATAGACCAATTACTTTGATATCAAGTATAGCAAAAATTTTTGAAAAAATTCTCAGAACACAGAATTGAAAAATATCTTAATAAGTTAAATTTCCTTTCTTCTAAACAGTTCGGATTTCGAGAAAAAGTTTCAATTTATAGCTCATTAGATAACAATACTCCAAATCTTAGTATATTTCTCGATCTAGCCAAGGCGTTCGATTCCGTTAGTCATGAACGACTACTAAAAAACTAAAACACATTGGTTTCCGAGGAGTGGCTCACAAATTAATGAAAAGTTATATAACTGGGAGAACACAACAAGTACAAATTAACAAAGTGTTTAGTGATCCCATTATTTTTGGTTATGGGGTACCTCAAGGTGGTGTCTTAGGACCACTATTATTTAATATATATATATATATTAATGATTTAATCAGTTGGAAAAATTCATGCTTTTTCTGATGATACTGTGATTTCTTACAGTACTTCAACTTGAGATAAACTGAAAGAAATGATCAATGAAGATTTAGGAAATATAAAAAATTGGTTTGGTCGGAATTTATTGACTATACATTTTGATAAAACTAATTATCTTTCCTTCACCTGTTATCAGAATTCTTTGCCAAATTTAGGTCCACTCAAAATTGGTAGTGAGTTTAAAATTGATGAAACCAAATGTGTCAAATACTTAGGAACTATGATTGACAATCAGGTGGGACCATCATAATTTTTTTGTCTGAGATATCTGTTACCCAAATTCAAGTTTCAAAAACAATTTCTCTCATTGAAGCACCTGGAAATGTTGTACTTTTCCTTAGTACAATCTCAGTTGAGTAATGGCATTCTGGGATGGGGTGGTGTTAAAAAAAGTAATCTTTATAACTTGGAAGTGATTCAAAAAAAATTTTTAAAAATATGATCAATATCTTTTGTTTCCTTCTTCTATTTAAAAAAGTAGAAAAATTGATATTGTGCAATTGTTTATTTACAGAATTATATTCCACATTTTCAAAAATAAAGAGCAGTCACAGTTAAAACTAGATTGAAGAAAATTATAGGCACAAAAATTTAATTCACATCATCCCAAAATTGTTTGACATACTACCAGATATTATTAAAATGACTAAGTCTATGTATTCTTACAAAAATAAAGTGAAAGGCTGGTTGAATACTACAGAAAGACATCTTTTTCATAATTTGATAAATAATATTAATGAATGGGTGAATTTATTTTGTATCGACATACAAAATTTTGAAATATTCAGATTAGAAAAGAAAATTGTACAGAAATAAGAAATTATTGTTTAGTTTCAAAATAGTTCTTCACTAAAATAGTTTTTTACCATACAACAAGGTTATTGGTAAGGTTTATTTTCAGTTTATTCATACAATGTATTCTACACTTTATAGTTATGTATGTATATATTTATAAATAAACTCATATTATTATTAGTTTAAACCTCAGAACCTCCAATCAACCTATAGTATAATATCCAAATCAGAAACTTACCTTCCTCCCATGCACGTCTCTCTTACCAGTAACCGAAAAGTCAACGCGTCTTCCCATCTTGATCCTATCGAAAGTCGTCCCGGAAACCGCAGTTTCGGCCGACACTCTGCTTTCTTTCGACGTTTCGTTACCGACGCGGGGTTCCTCTTCAGGCGCGTCTTCTCTGAAGCTGTCCATACTGGCGTAGTCCAGTGTCGCTTGTTTTTCGACGTCTTTGGAAGCAGTTTCAAGCAAAGGAGGAATCTCCTGCCTGTCTTTGTCGTATTGGTAGGAATAAGAGTACTCAGTGTCAGTAGTGTCTGTGGTGTCAGTAGTGTTAGTGGTGGTGTGATAGTCCGAGTCGGTGCTTTCAGGCCACTTTTCAGCATCTGACAGTAGTCCAACACCCTCGCTGTCTCCACTGGAAGACGTTTCTTCATAGAGTTTCGGGGTAGATTTTTTTATAGTGGCCTTCTTTGGACTTTTGTCCCCAAGCAGTGGTTCAGACTTGGATTTTGGAGTCTTCTTTCTAACTTTTGAACAGGCTTTGAAAAGAGACCATGTTTTACTATCATCAGCCGACACTGCCAGTTTTGATTTGTTTTCTTTTTTGCTGGTCCTGGAGCAGATCTTGAAAATTGATTTTGTACTTTTTTCTTTTTGCGTTTGCGCGGCCAAAAGCCACTGTGAGTCCGTATCGCTGTCGGAAAATTTCTCTGCTTTGGAACAGATTTTAGGGAATGACCAACGAGAAGGTGTTTTGCTTTTGCCCAAGATACCGCCATCTATGGAGGGTTTCGATTTTTTCTTTTCCACCTTCTTCGTGCGTTTTTTGCACCAGCGCCTTTTTACTGGAACCTCTTGTTTGGGTTCTTCACCCGACGAGTCTCTAACAAAAAAGAATTGCTGGATATTGAGACATTTCTAATCAAAGTAATTATTAACTTTTTTCAATACTTTACAGTAAATTTATAATCGCGTGCAATAAAGAATTGAGAAAACCTAGGATTATATAGAGCGAAAACTTTTAAAAAAAAACATGCCCGAAGTAGTATGATGTATAATGAGAGACAATTGACAAGTGGTTTATGAATTCAATGTTTATTCTTATTTATAATACCTGAAAAGCTTTGTCGATATGTTGGAAACTTCTGACTTCGAATTGTTTTAGTTTTTTGCCAAAGCTGTAGTAAATACTTCACATCCAGCTCATTTTCTCCCCACTGGCGGATCTAGGGACTTTTTCAGGGGGAAATTTGTAATCAAAGTAATAAAATCCACAGTAATGATTTTGTTGATTATGTGAGAATTACTCAAGAAAAATGCTTATTTTTGAAGACTTTTACTTTGAAAGGTGATTATATTTTATTGACAGTTTTTCAACAGTTGCTAACATTTTTTATAAACAGATACATATACTCTCTTGATATTTCAAGTTAAACGGAACATAATATACAGAGTTCTAACATACTCCCACCTTTACAATTTACATGGGAAAATTGTAAACAACAATAACTTATGTATAAATAATTTTCAAGGAATAAACTTTTCTGGTTTTTTCACTTTTCTTCCGGATCTTGTTCTTCTTTCAACATTTTCCTCCTTTTCTTTGTCTTCATCCCCAACGGAAGTAGAACGTCGACCAACCAGAATACTTGTATCCCCATTTCCTCTCTTCTTCAATACGTCACCTTCGCTAGCAGTTATTTCCAATGGAAATAAACGTTGAAGTGGCCTTATGATTTCGGAATTTTTTGTTTTTATTCTCGCAACTCTTGATACCTTGTCGTGTCCGGGAAATATATTTAAAATCATTCCAATCGGCCAATCAACTCGTTTCAGATTGTCAGATCCAATGAGAACTATATCTCCAATCTGCAGCCGATGTTTATTGCGTCGACCAGTGTTGACCAGTTCTGCCAGATATTCATTTTTGAATCGTTTTCGTAAATCTTCTCGCAATTTTTGTAAATATCGGAATCGACGAATCAAATGACTTCTATCAATTTTATCAATATCTGGAACCTCTGCATTTCCTATGTCCTGTAGACACATGATTGGGGTTAAAGGAATCATATCATTCGAATCTTCCGAAATATAAGTTAGAGGTCGAGAGTTTATAGTAGCTTCACAATCACAGATTAAAGTTAACAATTCTTCATAATGCACTGAAGCCCTTCCTAAGTTCCGACGCAGTAACTCCTTAACAATTCGAACAATCCTCTCCCACCATCCTCCCCACCAGGCAGCTGTTGGTGGAATGAAGTTCCATTTTATTTTCTTCACATTGGAAAATATTAAGACTTGATCCCAATCAATTTTCTGAAAATGATTATTTGCCCCTGTGAAGTTGGTTCCATTATCCGAGTAAATTATAGATGTTCTTCCTCTTCGTGCAAAAAATCTCCTCAAACTCATGATGAAACTATCTGTAGATAAAGAAAGTACCAATTCAAAATGTACTGCCCTGTATATGGCACACGTGAAAATGACAATCCAACATTTTTCGTTTCCTTTCAGATACAGTGGACCAGCTAAATCAATGCCTGTGACTTCAAACACAGCAGCACTCTTGATCCGGTTTGCTGGAAGTGGAGCAAAAGGTGTTTCGATTGCTTTTTGTTTATGCCTTTTGCATATAACACACTTTAGCAAAACTTCTCGGATAGTTTTCCTTCCTCTCAATATCCAGAATTTCTGTCGGAGTATACTGAGTAGTATTTGGGTACCAGCATGACAAGAAAGTCTATGTTGTTCCTCAATGAGTCTCCTCACGATTTCATGTTTATATGGTAATAAAATGGGATATTTGAAACTATCATTATCATCCCCATAAACTAATCGTGTTTTAACTCTTAACAAGCCATTCTCATCTCGAAATACCTCAAATCCCGCAATCAACCTCTCATTACATTCCTTCAGATTTTCTTCCAAACTTTCCTGTTGAATGATTTTCAGAAGTGAAATTTCAGCTTTTTCCACCTCATCGCTTGTCAGTTCACCTTTATGTGAATGTCGCCTCTGACAATTCTCCTTGAATCTGAACATCCATCCAACCATCCTGACAATTTTTGAGAATTTGGAAAAGTAATAAAAACCTGTGCTTAACAAAACTCGATTTTTAATCAAAATCGAAACAGTGTTCTTACTTTTCTCCATATTTAGTTCTTCTTGAGAACATGTGATCTCGGATCTAGGCCATTTGTGTGATGGTTCCTTCAGCCAAGATGGTCCCTCCCACCATTCCGATTTATACAATGCCTTCGGACTACATCCTCTAGATGGGAGATCAGCTGGATTCATATCGCCTGGTACATGATTCCATTCACTAATCAAGCTATATGAACGAATTTCTTTAACCCTATTCCCAACAAATGTATTCCATGCTAGTTTTGTTTTGATCCATGTCAACACTACCATGGAATCACTCCAATAAAATGTTTGTAACAATGTGAATTCCTCAACTTCTTTCACAGCTCTACACAATCTCACTCCTATAACAGCAGCTAAAAGTTCTAACCTTGGGAGAGTTATTGGTTTCATAGGAGCTATGCGAGATTTAGCTAGTAAAAGTTGGACTGATATCGAGTTATTGAATTCGGTTCTTAGAAAAACACAAGCAGCATACGCTAATTTGCTGGAATCAACGAAAACATGTAGAGAAAGTTTTTTCAAATCTTCCGGTTTTGGAATAGGGCACAATTTCCTAGGTATGGTACAAAATTTCAACCAATGAATCTCTTTGAGCCAATGATCAAATGATTTTACTATTTCTGAGGGTAATGCTTGATCCCAACCCACTTTGAGTTTCCATGTATTTTGTAATAACAGTTTTGGAATCAATGTTGTAGGGCATGTAAAACCGATGGGATCGAATATTTTCTGGGCAGTCGATAATAACCCCCTTTTTGTAATTGGATTTTCACTGATAACATCCCTGATATCAACTTTACAGTATATCAAATCATCTCGAATATTCCACATCATGCCTAAAAGAAAGACTGAAGTACCTTCAGAAGAAACATCGGAATCATTTAGAACTTTGTCATCATGTTTTCCCGCAGAATTATAAATCCAACCTCTTAACTCGAAATGTGCTAAAGACATAATATGTTTTGCATCATCAATGAAATCATTTAGTTCATTTTCATCATCTACACTAGTTATGCAATTATCTACATAAAAAGAGTTTTTCAGTTTATTTGCTGTAGCGGTAAAATTGGTTGACACTTGTTCTAAGTGATATTGTATAGTGGCAGCTAATAGAAATGGACTTATCGTTACCCCAAATACTACTCGACAATGTCTGTATATTTTCTCCAATTTTTGTTCGTTGTTTTCCCACCAAAGAAATGCTAAATAGTTCCTATCATTTTTTTCCAAACTTATCTGTAGAAACGCTTTTTTAATATCTGCTATGACCCCTATCAAGCCTGATCTGAATCTCAGTATCAATTGTGGAATCATCTCAATCATATTAGGTCCACTATTCAAACAATCATTCAATGAAAAACCATTCGTGTCTTTAGAATTTGCCTCAAAAACTGGTCTAATTTTTGTAGTAGCGCTATTTTCCTTAATAACCGGGTGATGAGGTAAATAATGTTGAATATATGGTTTTTCAGTCATGGACACCTCTTCAATGATACCTAATTTCAACCATTCATTGAAAACTTGATTGTATTCATTGAAATTATTCATACTGAGAAGTTTTTTGGTAGTACTGTACAAACGTTTTTTAGCCAACTCCTCATTATTTGCAAGAGTAGGATGTCCCTGAACCCATGACAATCTAACTTCATACCTACCATCAGAATTACAAGTTATGGTATCCCTGAACTCCCTCAAAACTTCTGCCCCCAAAGCTTCTTTTGTTTTCGAGTCAGCAGGATCATGAATTCCCAATATATCCAAACTCCACAGATTCGAAATAGATCCATTATTGAAGAAAGCAAGAGAAATCAGAGAAGTAGTTTGATTTTGTTGTCCCATTAAAACCCAGCCTAGAAGTGTTTCCATGGCTATTAAACCATTGTCTAGTTTTTCCATAGTGCCTGTGATTATAGAACTCAAAACATCAGCACCCAATAATAATGATATGACTGAAGGGTTTGGTCCAACATCAGAAATAAATATGTTTTTATCACGGAGAATATTGATACATGATATATCTTGTAATCTTGGAACATACCCACAAATTTTATTTTGTTCCAAAATCGAAAATTTGTAAGACATGTTATTATTAATACTCTGTATGTTTACTTCATAAACTTTATGGACTCGAGGAGCCAAATTTTGTCCTCCAAAAACGCCTTGTATTATGGTTTCCTGACCAATTTCCCGGAGACTCATTTCTTTCGCACAATCTGTCAGAATGTAAGACTTTTGAGACCCAGAATCCAACAAAACTCTAATGATTTTATTTTTACTGCCATTACTGATTCTAATATTGAGAGTTTGTAATAATGTTTCAGTTGAATTGCTATTTATCAATGCGCTTTCAACTTGTGTATTTTCTTTTTCATTATCTTTTTGTGTAACCTCTTTTTTGTTAAATAAGTCAGGGCACAAAATGGGAAAATGTTTTTTCCCGCAAAAAAGACATTTAACGAAATTTCGACACTTAGTTATGCTATGATTTCGTTTCAAACAGGCATAACAGCAATGATTTTTCTTTAATATTTCTTTCCTTTCATCTAAAGATAAACTTTGGGCTTTTATACAGTCTTGGCTAGCATGAGATTTTTCGCAAAATGAACAAGGAAATATTTTCTTACTCATTCCTCCTGATGTGTGTAGGCTAGCAGCAGTATATAATTCTGTCTCACCTTATCCAACTTCCTTTTTCTTACTGGATATCGTGTTGGTCCTGGACGTTTTACTTTCTTTCTCTGGTAAAAAACTGGTTCGTGCAAGGTTGATTCTTTCTTCACTCTCGACCTCCGTTCGCAAGAAATCTAATAAAAATTGTAAATTTTCAGTATGATAAACATCATTTTCCTGTCCGTTAATATTGCTCGCAGAGCCTGAAATTTTTGACAGTGACATTTTATTAAAACCACGATGTCGTTCCCAACTTTTCAGGATGTCTTCAGGCAATGCTGATTCGACTAATGGATAAAGCATGGACGCATATTTATCTCTAGTTACCCCAAGTGACTCCAAAGCTCATAACTGAGTTTCTAACTTATCGAATAAAGAAGTCAAACTCATACCTGATTTTTGTGTTGCTTGTTTCAGAACCAAACTGAGAAGTTCTCTCACGTAAACTTCGATCAAAAACGAATCTCTAGCAAACCTGGCCTTCAACTGGTCGATCGCCTTCTCATAATTCGCCCCGGAAGGTGGAAAACTGTCGACGAGTTCTCGGGCAGCAGTTCCTGGTTCCATCGCTTGAAGTAAATACTGGAATTTGTCGTCATCCTCGATATCCTCGTCGTCATGGATTTTACGGAATTGGCCCCAAAATCCTATCCAACTCCTTACATTGCCGTCAAATCTCTTCAGCTCCAACTTCGGTAGTCTAAATTTTCTTCCCAACTTCTTGCTGCATATACTGTCATTCCTGGAAGACTCAGCACCGGAATTGTCACCACTTTCTGGCAGTTTTGGTACGGGAACGGAAGTAACAGGTGTGAAATGTGTATCGCATTTGGTTTGATACAAAATTAAAGTATCTCTGTACGATTCTGCTGTATCAAACTCTTGATCAATTTCCTCGTCTCCGAGGTCTTGGGCTAACAATGCCTTATTAACATGGTCATCTAGTATGAATAGTCTGTTGCCTTTATCTTCTAATTGCTTTAGACGAGACAAAACAACTTCCTGGGTGGTTTCTTTACTTTGCAAAAGACCGTCTATGTCTCGACAAGCCTTGGTAAAAATTCTTCTCAACTGTGACCTTTCTTTCTTGAGGTGTACTAAATTCTCCATACTGTCCTGTCACGGTCGCCAAATGTTGATTATGTGAGAATTACTCAAGAAAAATGCTTATTTTTGAAGACTTTTACTTTGAAAGGTGATTATATTTTATTGACAGTTTTTCAACAGTTGCTAACATTTTTTATAAACAGATACATATACTCTCTTGATATTTCAAGTTAAACGGAACATAATATACAGAGTTCTAACAGATTTATACCCAGTTAACACAAACATCTAGGAGATGTTGCTTTCTTGATTATTATGGTTACAAACTGAGTTTCATTGAGACATCATTTTTATCACTTAGTGATGCCAAATGTTATGAATTGTTTACAATTTTTTTCTCTTTAGTGTTGCTTTGAAGCACAAAATGTGAAGAAATTTATTTCAAATCACATAAACATGAATTTTGGTTTCAATGCGATTTTGTCGGTAAAGAAGGAATTAAACAAAATTGAGCATGACATCACCATCACGACACGAAATGGCCAGAATTGTTTGTCAAGTCAAGAGTCAGAATATTAAATTAAATTAAATATTCTATAGGTATTTCTGATAGTGTGTAGTGTTCTGTTTGATTCTTTTTAAATTAAATTTGTTTATTAACATTGCTCAATAGTATCATTTCTACCAAGAACTGTATGCCTTCCATATGAACCGTAATTCATTAGTAAGAATAATAATAATGAGGTATAATTTCTATTCATGTGGATGCATAGTGAGCTTTATTTTATTCTTGATATACAGGAGAATCAGAAAGTGAAGCGCATTTTTAAATAAGTACCAGTCTATTCAATTTCACAGTGTTACATTTTTTTTTACATTCAAAGCGAATTAGAACCGTCATCTCCATCTCGAGAAAACCGTTTTATATCAAAGGAAAATATGAAAAATTCAAATATTTTTGATGTAGTTCAAGCAGTTGACCGAAAAATGAATGACTATGAGAAATACAATGTCATAAAAAATACTTGGCATCCCACGTTATGCCTGATATAGGTCTGTTTCAAGTTCGGTGAGATGACGATTCCAAAAAATGCCAACACTATTTACTATTTACCAATTTAGTCGACTTCAAATATTTTTTTAAGATTTAAAAAATTACCAAAGACATAAAGAAAATTGACAACAGAGTTTTCACAAGTTTCAGAATCCATCAAAAATATTTGTGAAAATTTGTGTTCTTGTCTTGTAAACGTACACCAGCAACTCTCAACTTTCTCACAGTACTTAGTAAATTCAATATTACCTCTCTTCACTAAGGTCTGAAAGATCTCCATACTCGATCGGAGAGAGACAGACGGTGCACAGATTCCTCAGATCGGTGAAACAGCTCTCGCAATAGATACCAGGACATTCCGGAGTCTGACATTTGATTGGCTTCGCAGAATCCGATTCTCGAAAAACGGTACCGCACAAGAGACAGGCGGCTTGTGGTTTATCACAACATAACGCAAAAATCCTATGGTGAAATAATATAAAATTGTTAGATTTCCAGAAAAAACTAGTAATACAATGTCGTTACCTGAAATTAGCGGACAAAAACTCCTTGTAAGTAACTTTTTCGATGTCTTTGCTACCAAACACTTTCCTCCTCAGCTGCCTCCTGGCGAACTTCAAAAAAGAGCTCCTCGACCTGAGTATGTGATTGTAGAGCCAGATAGAGCGCTGTCTGGCTCTGGTCGGGTGGTAATAGCTCATGACTACGTTGCGGAGTCTCAGCCCGTATGGTTCGAGGAGAGTGAGCACCCAGCAAAGCACAAGAAGGGTTGCTGAAAGAATTCAGTAAATTTCAAGTGAATGGTAATTGATGTATTAATTTTTTTACCGATTTGAACATAACGGTCATAATCTGGTGGAATGGGTGTCGGTAAACATGGAACCGTATCGATTTCCAACTGGATGCCAACGGGCTGAAAGGCCTTCACGATACTCCTCAGCAGATCAGCAAGGAGGCCGTTTCCACTGATATGAGCCGTTGGCATATTTGGAGCTGCGAAAATATTGGTTTATGAATGTCACATAAATATACAGTGTAGAACGATAAAATCTAGTTCAATGTCCAGCGTGGCTAAAGCCAGGGTAGTAGTTGTTTTCTGTTAGATATTGCAAGAAAGTAACTTCATTTTTATAGTAGGTTTTTTCCATTTCCAGAGTCATGTTTGGTTCAATTTTTAATTGAGATGTTTTCCTTTTCAAGATAAATAAAACCCACCTTGTACTTTGGACTGAAATCTTCCGTAATACTTGATGAGATTCAAAATCCAAAATAATGAATAATCGATGCACATATAGATCGCAGAATTCAAATTCACCACGATTAGCTTCATGATGGCTTTTTTCAACGTTTTCTTCTCCATCTCCGCCAATTTCGAGGAACCAATCTGAAACCTAAATAGCATTAAAATAAAGCGAAACTTATTTTATTCACACTTCTAATACATTTGGAATAAGGAATATGTATCGCACTGAATAGTGGTTTGGTGGAAGCAACAAAAATTTTAAATGTATTGATTATAGACCGTTAGATCATGACAGATTTTGCTGACTGATTTTCTCTATTCTGCGATTTTAACCATTGCAAAATATGTCAATGATGAGCTCAAAAAATGAGAATCAAGCGATTGGACGAGTGCTAGGCATATGGAAGATTCATTTTCATTTTGCAGAAAAAAACTTTTGCATCAAGAATGAAAGGAAATCTAGTGGAATCTTTCATATCTTTGATAAAAATATCTGGAGTCCTGCTTCTTTTCAGAAAATGGTGGAGACTTCACATTCCGTCCATCCTTTCAGAAATTTTGCTCTTTCCTTTAATCATAATGTCCAAGCAGATTCGGAAGGATTTCTAAGACACCTTCTGGTAGGCTCTCATGAAGATTTAACAAGACGAGTGCAGAGAATCATCCATCACAACCATATGATCATCAGAAAGCATCCATTTTTTAGACAACATATATGTCTGGTCATGATTATAAATTTGGGGAAACATTTGCCTGTCAGCTGGAGCCTGTATTTACTTTTTGTAATTATTGCTCCGGTACTTTTGAACCTTCCTGGGTACTTTCAATCCTATTTCCAGACTCACCAAACGAAGTCGTGAATTTAAACACAATGTATTGAACTATTGACAGAAGAAGAGACTTTGACTGACGATGCGAGCCCATACTGTTCAACTTGTGAGAAGAAACGGGAATTCAAAAAGATGATTCGTATTGAAACATTTCCAAAAATTTCAGTTATAGGTACATTTAAAACGTGTTTTTTCGACTGATAGCAGTAAATAGGACAATGTGATTGATTTTCCCATACAAAATTTGAATTTGGAACAATATTCTGCTGAGGATGGAATTAATACTATTTATAATATCTAAGCCATATTCAATCATAGCGTTAGCATTTCCAATGAACACTATACAGGATATTGCAAACACCCTTATTTCAATTATTGGCACCTCTTTGGAGACTCCCGGTTTCTTCCAAGATAGATTCTCTTTCTCCCAGGAAGCATGTGTCTTTTTCTATGAGAAAGTTGATGATTTGAATTCTGATAGTGTTGTGAGTTTTTCAAGCTTTTCCTCCAACTAAAACATCTAATGCGCCATCACTTCGAGTCCCAGACTTCAAACAAGATTTTCATCTTGATATTATTCTATATTTGAAACACTTTTGAATTAATTTGAGATCTGAATATCACTCTCAATAAATACTTCTTTCCAGTAATACAATTTTGAATGTAACATGCAATTCCAGAACTGTTATGAATTCGAATTTATTCCAGAATCCTCAGCGATGTCCTACGTTTGTGTTGGAAATGTTGCCGATTCTTAGATTTTGTCTGAAATATTGTCAAAATTACAAGTGGAATCAATGATGTTAAATTTTTGAAAATTGGAATTATATTTTAAACGTAGATTTTTTTGGAACCCTTTTCCTGCTGAAAAAAGAACATATTGAATCGACTGAAAAATGTAGATTTTATAAGAGTACTCCAATCTGAACAGGATCATACTGTGTGTGTTTAATTGTAATTTTTTCTTGTAAGTGTACCTATTTCTCGAGAAATACGAATGATGAATTCCTACCTTAACGTAGACTTTAGCTTCCCTCGTATTCAGAGGTAAGACGGTCTCCTTGTTCATTCTCACTCTTCGCATGTCGATCTCATGGAAATCTTTCGTTATAAACTTGTTATCAAACCGGTTTGTTGTTAAAAACTTGTATCTGTAATAGGTAACTCTGGAAGAGATAACACAGTTGAATTTGTATGACTTGGAGAAACCTCGAAAAAGTGGTATCAAATACTCGCCTTACTATCATGAAGAAGAAAAACAACATAGCCGCAGAGGTCAAAAAGTGGAAAACTGCAGTAACGGTTTTTGTCCTTTGTTTGATCTCCAACACAATTTCCCGGGATATTTCCACCACACTCTTGGAGGAGTTTGTCTCGAAATGGAAAGAGTGGGAAAACTTTATGCGTACATAAAACATTGTCCGTATGTGTCTCACGAAACCTTTCACTTCTGAAACGCGGAAAAATATAATATTTTAATGAGTTATCTAGCAAACAATGTTAAATGGCGTATTATCCTTTACAACTACTCTTTACATTTTAATTTTCAAAATATATAAATCCTCCATTTACTCATGAACTAATGAGAACATTGTGAACAATATGAAAAATATTGAAAAATAGATGAACCGTACACATGTTTATATACTTACAAACAAACATATTATTATGGACATATGTATAAAAAAGAATGTTGCTACGAAATATTTGAATCAGTCAATAGGTGCTTCTTTAGTCTAACTTTGAAAATATTCAGACTAGCAGAACTTTTCACATAAATTGGAATACTGCTGTACGTGGTTGCAGCTTTAACAAAACTAGAATTGTGGCTAAATGTTCTGCTAACCAGTGGAACATAACATTTTTCGCTTGGTCATTGAAGTACAGTTGTTGACGATCAACCAACAGCCTAAAATATTTAAATTTCTTAACCACTTCTATCTGGACACCACCAATTGACAGTTCTGGTGCTGTTTTCATTACTTCCTTGTACACTTTGCCTCTACTTATCAACTTTTGATTATATTCATTTTTAGTAAATTCCCACACAATTCTACAATTCCAACAGATTCCAATTTCTTCAAAAATCTTGTTCTATCAATAGTCTCGAAAGCCCTTTGCGAATCAAGAAAGACGGTCCTGTCATTAGATTTGTTTGAAGTGTTTTTTTTAGAATCGTGGAGCAGACATGGCAAAGCAGTTTCACAGCTGTTTATTACGGAACCCTGACTGAACACATGCATTCCAAATGATCCACAATTTGATTGTAGACTGTTTTTTCCAGTATTTTTCCAATAACTGATTATATTTATTTATTCGTATTCTTGAATTTAAGGATAGGAATAATTGTTGCAATTTTCATTTCATCGGGAACTTTATTCTGTACTATTTCAATTTCTTTCTATTCTTTCAACAATTTTGTGATATCATTTGTGTTATTTTTATTTGTCATTGAAAATATCATTTCGTTCAGATTCACAATAGTAATCATTTTGAAATATCTCAATTTGTGTGAAATATGATCAACTATGATAGGAATTAATAGAAAAATGAAACACTTACTTCTTACAACCACTCCAATTATCGAATCGTTGATGAAATCCACAATCAGACATACTAGATCGAAGGGTTTCACTAGATAGCACACGGATTTCACAATGTAGGTTATGGAGCACATCCAAGAGAACATCGAACCCAGTTTGGCGTTGCAGTCAGCTATGGCATTGTCAAAAACCCGGGTACATCTTTCAAAAGGGGTGCCCAGCTCCTTATTGCAGATGCTGATAATTTTTGCGAGGAATTGGAAGGCAGCTTTGATGACATGTACTGAAAGGAAATAAAGTTTATTCCCTACTCTGGATTAGAAAATGTTTCCTCCCTAAAATGCTATTTCATACCAGAGATTGGATTCAATAAGAGAATGAAACACTGGTTCGGAAGCTGAAAATTCAAATTAATTCGATAGAACTCTCAATGCATAACAGCCAGAAGAATTTCGGTGTGCTGCTCAAATTGTAATGATCTATCAAGGTATAGACCTAGGTACTTATTAGGTAGGTTATTGTATTCAAGATGACATCTGAAGGAAATCATGTTAGTTTTTATTATGTTAAATGACAGTAAATCAGAATCACACCAATTTTTTACTGTTTTTTTGTCCTTGTTGTTGTTCAGCAAAAAGAGTAAATGAACCTGAAATTTGGATATTCAATGGGTTATTAGTATACAATAATAATAAAATTGGTCCAAGTATGGAACCTTGAGGAACTCCACAATTATTGACACTTTTCAACTCTGATTTCGTTCAGGAATTGAACCAATTGACTGTGATCCATGTTTTTGTAGATTAATTAAAAGTATTTTATGATTCACATGGTCAAAAGCATTAGAAAAATCACAAAATACAGCAGCTGCTACTTCGCCACCATTAATTTGAGAATGTTCTTCATATAAAAGAGATAGGAATTGCATCTCCATTGTTTTTGTTTGTCTAAAAACCGAATTGATACTTGTTGATCAGATTATGGGAGCTCAAAAGTTCAGTAATTCTCGAATGAATCAGTTTTTCATTAATTTTTACTAAAATAGGTGTAAGTGAAATAGGAGGAAAGATATGTTTGAATGGGGGTGACTATCACCATTATAGTTTAGAATAAATAATAATTTCAATTAACATTTATTTTGTATTTATAGTTGAAAAGTTTTGTCGATAAGTGAGCTGAAAAATTCCAAACATTAAACTTCATTTTGACTGTGATTTTGAAAGATTATTTTGTAAATTTAAGCTAATCAATTGTTCACACAACCTGACGACTTGTTCAATTGTGTCAAAAATAAGTTTTTGGAGGATTCATTCGAAAGGTGCTAAAACTCATCATCATATTATTATTATCATCATTATTATTTCATTCTCGTAAGCCAGATATAAAAATTTTCGTTCCTGGAAGATAATTCATAACCAATATCATTATTCTGAATTATGGAGTTACTTACGTACTTATTCCCATTATGATTCTTTTGATTTTCATCAGGATCTCTTTGATTTTCTTCACGATTTTTTTCACAGTTTCCACGACTTTTTTAATTGCATCTCTTATGGCATAAAACGGCTTTTTGATAACGTCGATGATTTGTCTAACTGCAGATTTAAGTTGTTCCTGAAATAAGAATCATAATCGAGATCGAAATATATTATCAAGGGGTCTATTCTGGAGTTCATGCGAAATAATTTTCAAACGTTTGAAGTGACAGAGCGATACAAACACCGCGCGTTTGAAAGAGATACAACATTGAATTCGTATACGTTGAAACTCGAGAATAGATCCCCAGCACGAATATAAAGTCATATAATTTCAAAGACAATTTTTGAAATCATAATGCTGGGGATGCGAACGAATATACTGAACACGTCAAGAAGAAAGTTTTCAAATATTTTGATCATACTTATTCGGTCGCTCGCAAGTAATCAGAATGAAAGATGAAATGTCTAGCTGTAGAGCAATCTGCAGTGGTGTGCCACAAGGGTCAATCCTTGGCCCTCTGCTGTTCACAATATATACTAGCCCACTACCAAAATTTGTGGACTACTGTAATACTCACATGTATGCGGATGGTATGCAGATATACCACTCTTTTATTCCTAGCGACGAGGTAATAGCAGAATTCAAAATTAATAATGACCTTTAAAAAATTTGAAATATCGGCAGATCACTCTCTCAAACTCAATCCAAACAAATCAAGTGTCATTACATTTGAGAAAAAATCTGAAGAACTCAGTCACTTCACATCAATGTCAACGGACTTCTGAAATTTGCAGATTCTTTAAAAAATCTTGGGTTAAAACCGATCAAGCGCTGCTTCAAGATCACTATATCCCCACATACACAGTTTGTATAGAGATACGAAAAAGATTTTGTGTGCGCCCCAAGTACGTTCAAAACTCTCTTTTTGTGCGCCTGTTTGTGGCTCTTGTTTAGATCAGGATACTATTGACAGAATCTCTTGTGTCGGATTTGTAGCTGGGAAAAGAAAATACGAATGGGTTTCACACAAACTCAAAGAATTGGGATGATTGAATGTGTAGAAACGACGAGACGTTGTATCTTTCTGTTTATACCATAAAATGATAATAAAAAAACAGTCTTCATATTTAACACGAAAAATAAATTACCGAAATAAGGTTTCCAATATCAACATCTGATCTATGGGTTTACTGACATGCCCACTTCATAGAACGAGGATTTTTGAAAGGGGTTTCAAGTTCAATGTTTATAAAATGCCATCTAACTTCAAATATTTCGAATCATATAGATTCAAACGGGCTATTAAATCAAATCAAAAAAATCAATAATATTCCGATGTGTCACTTTTCAATTGCCTATTTGTTTTGTTTATCTTTTTATTTTGATTGTAGATTAGGTTAAGTTAGGATAAGTAGTAGAATAAATGGAAAATTATATAATGACCATGACAAGGGTTGACTGGAAGAGCACTTTAGTGTGAACTCTTCCTTGACATTTCATTGTACCTGGTATTTTTTTTTTTCGTGGGAACCAAAACATAAAAGAATGAAGTGAATTTTCGTCCCCCTTCTCTCTCCCCACATTTCTGTAAAATTACTATTCGAGTGAATCAAAATAAATACAATATTACCTGTCCACAAGCTAGAGATTCGCTGAGGATTCCGAGATTATTCAGGGTATTTTTGGCTGGTCCCGAAATGACGAGAATGAGCGCATAGGCTAGCAGAGCCTGTCTTCCTTTTTCCGAGAAAAAGTGCGGAAGCGTGAGCAGCACAATACATCTGGAAGAGAGAATGGGAAATTAACAATTTATTAATTTGCCTAATTGTAGGAGATACTTGAGGGTATATTCAATTAATTTGCTGCACAGAAACGCAAGAGGACTTTTGTTCTTTGGGTGCTGGAAAGTGATGATGCATTTGTATTTTAAACGATTTTCCGTCGATGATTTGTATAGAGCGGTTTTACAAAGTACTAGGACGATTCATGTATTGAGAATGAAGGATTAAAACAATAATTGGGGTGTAGAAACTTCCCAAATTTTTTGTTCAAAAGATCTATTGTGACGACCATTTCCGGATGTACCGGTCTTATTGTCGTAATCATCATTGTATCCAACTCCTGTGCATTGGGGAAGCACCCTGTATATATCCATTTCATTTGGGATCGAGTACGAGCAGGTACCGGTCTCTGACCAACCTACTTAACCAGATAAGAGAATGACTAAAGTATTATTCATAGCTTGAATCTGCTATGTGAATTGTAAAAGGGTGAGTTTAGAATAAATCGTTGAACCGTTCGCATGTGCATTATTTTCTAGTCGTAACACTATATCTCAGTTTCAGGCTCTTTACTTTAAAAGTTAATAATGAATTGAATAAATAATAATAAATTAAAATAATGAATTTTTTTTGAAGATCTCTTTTAAATTTAGCTACAATAGGGGTTGATTTATGAAGGTTGAAAAGTTGCAAAAAAATCAGTACATATATTAAGAAACAGAATTCTTGAGTTAAATCAATCTCATAAATTAATAATTTTTTTTGGGTAAATATTTTTTGGGGCTTGATTTTTAAGTGTTGAAATATTTTGAAACAGTGTTCCAAAGTATAAAACAACCATTATTCAACTAATCCAAACTGAATTCTACCCATTTTGAGCTTTAAAATGTTATTTTGAATGTTTTGACAATCAGGGGTAGTTTTCACCCCTTAAAAATAAACACGCCCGTCGGCATAATATAGAATGTGAAGTAGGCAAGATGAGCCTACTTCAAAATTTTTTATGCAAATCGATAAAGGACGAAAAATTTGCTAGGTATTGCCACTTTCGAACTCCATTTCATGGACTATACGTTTGAAATTTGATACGCAACTCGAGATTTGGCCAAAATGAAGTTTCAGCTATAACAGCGATATTGAGATATTATATGAAATTTAAAAAATTCTCACCTTATCTTAGAGCTGAAAGCTAGCCCGTTCATTAAAACACATCCCAATAGGGAGCACACAACCGTAGCTGTTGTAATCTTAACATTAAGTTGAAAAACGAAGAACATAAAAAATATATAGGTCAACACCAAGCCGGCCATGAAGCCGAGAAAACTCTTCAAGACGAAATTTTCGCAGCTCCCATCATGTCGCAGCTTGAAGCAAAATTTTTGGCAACAGAAACAATAAGTTATCCTCTTGAGAGAGCGTTTCAGCCTCGCTCTGATCCTGATTCCGACATGGCTAAATTTGAAGCGCCGCTTTTTTTCGTCTTTGTTTTTGATCGCGTCGAGCTTTTCTTCCAAAAGGCCATTCTTCAGTTTCTTCAGTTGCGATGCTTTGAACAATAACTGGACGAACGCCATTCTGGATAATCTCTTGATGAAATCAACTTCATGTCAAACTGACAGTGTACGAGAATGACATAAATTGGTTAAGGTTCGTTTTGTTGTTCATTGAGTAGTTGCGCCAAATGTAACCTACCCTAATATTAAAAATTTTCGAAATCAATTCGGGTTCGATTCTAATTTATTTATTTTTTATCTACCAAAATAAAGAATAATGTGTGAGAGAGAAAACAAGTAACGTCGTCGATCTAAAATGAAAAAACGGTAAAAATTTGGTTTATTGGAAAGTTGTTATGAAAAGAAAAATCACGATTTTATGACATCAGCCAATTCTAATAGTTGTTTTTCCAGGAATGCGCTGTTGCAGATAAGCTTTATGAATTTTTATTGAGAAGATTAGGCTGGTGCCAAAACGAATTCTAAACGCTAAAAATAAGAAAACAAGTAACAGGCAAGGACCAGGTTGGAAAATGTTGTTGACATTCCAACTTTGAGTAAAAAAAATGTAAACACGAAAACACTCAGAATGGAAAAATGTGGATGCAGTTTAGGGGTTGGAAATGGTTTTTTGGGATTTTCGGCAAAACATGACCTCCTAGCGGAAAATATTTTTTGCAAAAGTTGTAGATAATTAAGGAATCAACGACTTTTGTCATCAACTCTTTCCGACATAACCTCAAATTACCCGTCAAAATAACGAAAACCGGATTTTTCAGTATTTCATTTTTTCTCTCTAATAAATGATTTAATTTACATGAAAATTCGTAGGATTATGTCTTTTTTGTTGTCAAGTGGGCATGATTCTTTCACAATTCAGAAGACTTCCAGTTTTGGAATTATTTATATTTCTCGAAAAAAAATACCCTTATCTTCCACGAACAATTGACTTTTTTTTAATTTCGAAAGGTCTATAAGTGATCATTCTGATTATTGAAATGTCTACTTTGAAATAGTCTTCGTAACTTGGTGGTTTATAAATCTTTGAACCGCTTAAAATTGAAAAAAAAAGTCTCTCTGAATAATGCTTTTCTCAATATTTAACCTAATTTTCGACTTCGACTTTTTTCAATATTTTTATAATAAAAAGTAGTTTATATTAAATTATTTATAATGGAATATTTGAATACATAATAACTCTACAAAATTTATTTATTAATACCTTTTTTTTCGGTACTATTCAAAAACATATAATTGAAGTGGAAAGAGGGATAACACATCAATCCTAACAATTCGTATCGTACGAAGGAGAGAAGAAAATACTCCCAACGTATAACCAGTGAAATAGAGTGAACATATTTTCTAGTAAAACAGCGCGGATGGAAACCCTATATAAGACGCGATCGCTACTTGTTGATATCATTTGGCTTCAGCTTATTTGTTGTGTTGGGGTTCACTAGTTCTGAATCGACTGGAGAAAGGTGAGTGTATTTTTATTAGTAGTATTATTAGTCTTTGACGCATGTAATCAGTAGATATGAGATGTAATAGTAATAATGATTTTTTTTACAATTCCTCTAAACTCATCAGTCACTTGAAAGATTTGAGATAATTGAAGAGCATAATACTTTACAAATCGAGTAAACTTGTAGAGGAGTTTTTCAATATCTATTTTATATAATTAGATTTTCAATGGAGAAAAGTTAAATCCGTTGCAAAGTCAAGTAGTATGTTATTGAAATATTTATTGATGAGTTTTCCGTGGCAGCCCAAAAATATTGTGAATTATCAACATACTTTCCCCAGACAACACACGATCGTTAGTGAACAAATTATTTATTCTTTTTGATTTTTCAAGACCTCATAAAAAATTGTTTTGTATCTCAGAATTCTAAGTTGATATTCGAACAATTTTTACATTCTGCTTTGAAGATTATACATAATGATTACTTCGTGCATTTTTCAGCTTCTATTACATTATTGATTAATATTGTTGAGCTGAATCCTTAGAAAAGCGATACGACTATTTCCTAGTAGAAATTGCTTTTGAATATGAATGTTTTCTCTTTCAATGTTGTTCAATAGAAGAGTAGAGGGAAATTGACCTATGATAGAAGACTAGGCAATATTAAAATATCATCGAGATAGTAATGGTAATATTTGATTTTTTCGTAGCGAAACACTTTTTCTCATTTTTTATGTAGTACCGAGGACTGTCATTGTCTCATTTCACTTAATTTTTACCACTTAACAGAAAATGTTCAATTATCTAATCGATCTTTTTGTCAGTCCCCACTAGACTTCTAGACCAAGCTTTAGAAGTTTTTCCCACACAAAATAAAAGACGCAAATGGTCTATACTAATTTTCAAAAGATAGTTCGTTAATGAAACTCCTAGTGTTAGCCCCAGCAAAATTGCTTTGTGAAATTTTTGAAACAAGCAATAGTGAAAAAAATTACAACTTTTTCGTTTTTTGGAAATATCTCAAAGATTATTCAAGGAATCGTTTTATAGTCAATGGAACTTCTGTAGAGATTTATAAGACCTACAAAATTGATTTTCAAATTCTGTAAATGGTATTCGGAAGTAGAGATCAATATACAATTTGTGTATTTTGGATACCTAGAGGTGGGAAATGTGTAGAAAATGTCACTGAATGTTGATCAAAACACTTCAAAGTGCGTCCGAAGTCACCCGAAGTCGCTTTTTTCACACTTTTTTTCATGTCCAAATCCATCCAAAACCATCCAAAACCATCCTGTCTCTGTTTCTGAGAAAAAAAAATTATTAAATTTTGTTGGGGGTGCACTTTTTTTCTATGAGGCAGTTACACTAGAGAATCGAAAATTCGGAGGTGAATACAACTTTCCTTTCTCAACATGTTTAATCAAATCGCATCCTGTCTCATGAGCTTCATTCTGAGAAAAAAATATTGAAATTTTGGTGAAGTAGCACTTTTTTTCTATGATGCTGGTATTCTAGACAATTGAAAATTTGGGGGTGAATACAACTTTCTTTTCTCAACATGTTTCATCGAACCGCATCCTGTTCCAAAAGATAATTTCTGAGAAAAAAAAAATTTTGGTGGAGGAGCACTTTTTTTTCTATGATGCCGGTATTCTAGATAATTGAAAATTCGGGGGTGGAATCAACTTTTCTTTCTCAACATGTTCCATCAAATCGCATCCTGTCCCAAGAGATGGTTTCTGAGAAAAAAACTACTATGATAGAAACTTTATAATATGAAATATTCAGTGCCTCAGATATTCGTTTAGCTCAATTATGAACTGCATTGAAATTTTTGGTAACGGCCACAGAAACTGGCCTTCCTGATCGCTTTTAATCTTCAATGAAAAATGTATGTCTTTTGAATCCAATCCAATACTTGTTGATGTCTCAATTTGTTTATTTTCATCATTTCGGTCGTCATCCTTTTTTCTAAATTTTATTGCGCAAACCTGGTTTGACTTTTTGACGTCCAACTTTCCACTGACATTTTTAATAAATTATTGATCGTTGCTATGGTAACGCAATATTTTTTTCTTCCATGGAACCGGTCTAGGTTAACTTGATGTCAATACATCCTCGAATAATGAAAAAATCATGATGTGTAGTTTCTGTAGAGGAAAAACAATATACATCTTTGATGACACAAAAAATTATTAATAAATCACGACGAATATTTCCTGAAGATTTCAGAATCATAAACATTTTTGTTACAGGTCTGGAAAACAATATGGATGGAAAAGAATTCAGAATAGAAGGTAAGTTTAAGTTGGATAAGCAAATTTTGTAAGAAACACATGATATAATTTATGTATCTATTTATGAATCTTTGACTAATTTCAATATAAAAAACTCTTGCAAAACACTTACTTTTGGTTAAAAATTTTGTGAACGAGGTTTTTTTGAGGTGAGACATCAAAATTTGGTATGGAATTTTACGTAGCACTTAGAATGCTAAAATAATTTATTTAAATTTCCCTTTACTTTTTGACAGTGAAGTTTTGGGATTTTTCATAGTCAAATCATATTCCTACACCTTTTGTTAGAAAAAAAGTTATACCGGCCAAACAACTCTGGAGGCAACCGTTTTTGAGAAATTTGCAAATTTCTGCATCGATGTAAGTTATGGGGTTACCTAGGCGTCAGATGAAGTTGCTAAGATCTTTACAAAAACCTAGTATGTGAATATGTGAAATACAACTTTTCCACGAAGATGTATCGTGAAATAATTCATTCTCAAGACACAAAATGTTGAAAAAACGTTATTTTTTTAAAACCTTTTTCGTCCAGAGAAAATGTAGGAATAAGATTTGAATATAAAAAATTCCAAAAGTTTATTGTAAATAAGTTTCGGCAAATTAAAATAAATAATGATAGCTTACGCAGCGCCCTCTAAGTGCTACTTAAAAATGATTGCAAAATTTTGATTTTTCTCCTCTAAAAAAACCCGTTTACCAAATTTTGTGTAGAAAAATTATTTTTGCAAAAATTATTCAAAATTATTGAAAAAATTTCAACTTTAACACCCTATGCATGTATGCGGAGAACACAAATTTGTGACATTTTTTGCATCCTATATTTAAAATACCCACACAATTTGTACAAACTAGGTACACAAATTGTTGCCATTCATTACAATTCATGCATAAACAGTACACAAGTTGTTGACATTCGTTACACAACATTTCGATTAATTTTGTATATTTTGTGTATGAAATTGAAACAAAACTATTCAGAATAATACAACACTGTAGTGTATCGTTTATACACAATATCTCTGATACAATATTATAGAAGAAAAATTAACAAATTGGTGCTGTCAACTTTTTAGAAACAAATTGTGCTGAAATTATCTCTCTGTGTATGAACTCTTCATCTTGAAATTAGTCAAAGATATCCCCTCTGAAGTTTGTACAAGTACTTAACAAGTATATATTTTTCATTCATATTCTGATTTTTCAACTATAATTTCAGATGGTCTGTGGCATATAGTGCTGAATATGGATAGAACCGAGTACAATATCGTAAAATTTGGCATTTATCAAAAGCTTCTATAATTTTATACATCTCGCAAATTGCATCGATAGTAGATCTCCTCTGTCTGCACCGAAATTGAGCATTATGTGATAATTTGTTTTTATAAAAATAGCTTGCTGCTCTCAAGAAAAATTTAACAATCCAATTCAATTAAAGATTTCACCATTTTTTTCCGTAACTTGTGATTTGATACAGTACAACTTTTAGTGGTGGAGAAAAACTTGTCAAAGAGAATGCCGAACCAATATATTGAAACCTATCGCGGAAAAGATCAATTCTATTCAAGTAACTTCTATGATACAAAATATAAATGTCACTTTAACCAGTATGTATATCTCAATAACCAATGCAAGCAACATTTATTGGCTCTAAAACGAATTGGATTTATCGCGAAACATGGGAACTGTTTCCAATATGTTGGATTGAGTCAGTTTGGAATTTACCAGTTGTTTCATTCCAATCTTGTATTGGTTTAATCCACAGTAGTTGTGAAATTTTCATAAAATGTTCATGAGGATCTGGATACGTCGAAAGCAGTTTTTGAGAAAGGTTCTAGTTAACGAAGTATTACAATTTGGATTTTATCAAAATTAGAAAACGAAGCAAACGAGATATTATTGATATTTTAAGTGTTGAAAATACTCGAAAAATAAAAACTGAAAAAAATAACTCGAAGAAGACACACTCAACTACATACAATTTAAACGTATGCACTAGGTACATATTTTTGAAACATTTGATTTTTTGAAGTCAGTGACTAAAATATAGTAATAATAATAGTATGGCCTTGAAAGTGGACAACTTGAACTCAAGATCGATAATAGAGATTAGTGGTTATATTTTTTAATGAATAAGTAGAATTGATATGATATTATTAAAAAAAACATAAGTTGAAAAGGTTCAATAATTTGTTTGTTCAAAATTTATCCTCTCTATCAAATTAGAATAGAATCAAATCAGATTTTTTACAAATTGTGGTAGTTCATTAAAATCGTTCAAACATCAATGAAAGATTAGTATCCATTCCAAATTTAGTATTAGTATAATTAACGTAAAAATAGCTATTTCCTCTCGTATTGTAATCATAGACTTCATTTCTTCTCAACAAGAGTTTTCGAAAGTAATTGGATAGATGTCAAAACCAACCAACATATTTTCGAAAAAGTTAAATTTTATCAACTGATTGAGATGAATATTTGTTTTGATATTTTTCCACCGCAATTTCCATAAATATGTTTTTAGACATTTCCAGTGCCAATAACTTGGCAACCACGCATTTTCGTACCATGGGAATAGCTACGGTTGTCTTGGCAACAGTTTTTCATAACTGATTTTAGCTAAACGAAACTGACCGGCGATGGGCTTATTTTGCGCCAATTTTGTCCTTATGATCTTCTGATTTGCACTGATATTTTGGGGATATTTTGGGGATATATCATTTTTGGAAAGTTCATTAATCTTTTACAGATTTTGCAAATCAGTGCGCTCAAGCTCCGCTGCTCCGAACTTTTGAATGTGTTAAGTATGGAATTTTGAAAGACAATCTTCATAAATATGGTTTGAGGGAAAAAGCTCACGAATGGTTATCTCTGTACCTAGATAACAGGTTACTCTTCAAAATTGCTTATAAAGAATATACATATATGTCTCATCTTGTCGTTAAAGCACAAGGAGTTCCACAGGGATCCATACTTGGACCTTTGTTGTTTATTTTATATTTAAATTCTGTTACACTAGAGTCATTTACTATTCATGCAAATGATTCAATATTTTTGTTTAGTGATAAAGACTCAAACATTTTGAAGGCCAAAGTTATTAATTCCTTTTTTGAAATTCTCTGCATGGTCTAGTGATCAATCCTTGTCATTTGAACAACTAAAACGAATTCCATTTCATTTCATCCTCGCCAAAAAACTTCTTTGATATATTGGTTAACAACTCGAACATAACAAAAACAGAAAATGTGAAATTTCTGGAAGTATTAAATGATTCAGATTTGTCCTTTAAAACTCACTATTTGAATTTTTCAAAGATGTTAGATTTTAAATGTTTTCAAATTAGAAATCTGAGGAAAACACTTAAATCACATTCGTTCACTTTGTTTTAGTGGAATACGGTCTAGGATTAGTTAGATAATATGTATCTGGGGGAGTTCTCATGCTGAAAATGTTTTTCATCACAGAAAATAAATCTAAGGTGTATTTATTTGTTGACTCTTGTCGACCTGATTTTATCAACTTGGGAATTTTAACTGAGTATGGCCTTTATATATGGGATTCAATCACATTGGTTCATAGAAATAAAAACAATCATTCACGGAATAGTGATATTTATAGTGATGACACAAGCTATAAATCACATTTCTTTATAACTTACCAGCGTATATAAATCTATAAGAAATCACCAGAAGTGATGAAAGTCTCCCACAATTTTTTAAAGAGAAACATTCTCAATTGAAAATTGAATAAATACATGACTCCTCTGGAAATGGAAAAACCCTACGATAAAATTGAAGTTACTTTTTGTAATATCTAACAGAAAACAACTACTTCCCCGGCAGAAGCCACGCTGGACATTCCAGAGGAGTCATGTATTGATTCAATTTTCAATTGAGAATGTTTCTCTTTAAAACATGAATCCCTTCCAAGAGAGGTTATCTTGTACGATGGAAAATATCGACTAAATCCAACTTTCATTCGCAACTGACTTTATGAACATCCTGTTCATATTTTCAATGAAATCAACATGCCATACAATATTTTCAAAGTTTCAACGCACAAGAAATAGTCCAACAATTCATTATTACAGTGTGAAATTGCTTCTGAAGAGTATGTTTTCCAATTCTTCCGATCTCCCTGATGATCTTAGAAGAGTGAAATAGATTTTTGTCGACCAAAATGTATTGGAGGCCTAGCGAAAGAGATGCAATTATTCTCGCATCAATGGAATGAGCGATTTTCTGTGAGTGATACTTCTGAATAACATTCTCCCTTATCTCATTCATAGATAAGAGTCTCCAATGGAAACTGGACATTCAATAAATAATCAACTATCTGAATGAAAATGCAAATTTTCACTCTCAGATTTTTTCTCTCAAGTTATATAGGGTCTTTCTCAATATCTATCAGATGTAGTTCAAAGTCCAGCGTGGCTTTTGCCGGGGAAGTAGTTGTTGTCAGATATTACAAAAAGTAACTTCAATTTTATCGTAGGGTTTTTCCATTTCCAGAGGAGTCATGTTTTGGTTCAATTTTCAATTGAGAATGTTTCTCTTTAAAACATGAATCCCTTTCAAGATAGGTTATCTTGTACCATGGAAAATAGCGACTAAATTCTAACTTTCAGTCGCAGATGATTCCACAACTGACTTTATGAACATCCTGTTCATATTTTCAATGAAATCAACATCTCCCACAATGTTTTGAAGATAGTGCCTTAGTGCAAAAATTTGAAGAGAAACCTAAAAATTGTCTCATTGACATGTGTCCATATTCGGTTGAAGAATATTTTGAATATACTCGTTGAATTATGTCTAAACTGCAACATGTTAACGAATTCTCGCAAAAATTCTTCAATTTATGTTTATTCTCGTTGCAAATCTGTAATGAGCGTGATAAATAATTATTGTATTCCTAACGACTGGTGACAAATATGCAATAATTATTTCTTATATATGAATACTTTGTGATAAGCAGGCAAAAAGTCAAGCCTGACACACCTCAGTATAATATAGAGTAATTATCATATTATAACTGGAAATGTAACAGTCTGAAGGCCTTCTAAGAAGTGACAAATTAAGTAAACAAACAATTTTCTAGCAGAAAAACGTATATTGTTGATGAGACGAAAATAATATCATGACATTTGTAAGTATGTGTATAATTTAGTCTTATGAATAGTTAAAGATTGGGCTATACCACGATAACTACCTGTTTGGATCTTCTACTGGTCCTTTTTTGTAGAAGAAGGTCATTTCCATGGAAGTTACTGTGGGTGGCAATTTTTTTCTGAGAGAAATTTATTGAACATCATTAGGAAATAAATGTAATTTCTGCTGCTTGATTACAATAAGCATTCGCAATAAAGTCCTCATTGATACTGTTACACAAATACCTGTCAGATGTAGCTCAATGTCCGTCGTGGTATTATCGAAGAAAGTAGTTATTTTCTGTCATATATTTAGAAAATCATTTAATTGTCCATCTTGTGAGTGTGTGACCATGTACATCTTCAGAAATATATCCAAGGGCTCCATTTCAAATTTGAATTTTTTTCTTTTTGGTCTGAAACAGTTTGTTTAAAGGAGTTATCTTTTATAAAAATGGAATTACCTAGTCGCTGAGATAACGCATATCAGCAATCAGAAATCAAATATTCTGAAAATATGTAATGCCTGAAAAAAATACGTAATCCTGAAATAATGCGTGTTGAATTTTTATTGAGGTCTGCTATAAATTGTAAGATTTGGATTTTTGATTTGTCAATTAAGTACTAGATTAAAAATGTTCTCAAAAATCGCATATCTGTTGATTTCATATTCAAAACCTATAATTCATAATACTGAGTAATCCTTGAAGGATCAATTAAAAGCCTTGATGACAGTTACTGATTCATTTTAAAAACAACAATCATTTTAGCAAAGAGCATTCACATTTCTGATACCAAATATTTCATTTATGGAATTGAAATATATAAAATGTTCGTTATGGTTGAAAACAAGGACATTCCGATTTCTATTATCATCATTATATTATGCAGAGGGTTTCAAAACGAGATTACATGTCCATTTCATAGGAAACAGTTGGCCAAAAATCCAAATGGGCAATTCGTTGTCCATTAAACTCAATAAATAGGCAGTAAGAATACACTGAAGGTTTTATTCTATAGTAAATAGAATACTCTCCCAGAAATTGAAAAAACGGATCCCATGTTTTTTATTGTTTCTGGTTACACCTGTAACAATAAGTATGGATTGAAGTTTTTTATTCGATTACTGTTGATAGCTCCATGTTGGTTAACAAAATAAACGAAGATGAATGAAAAAATGTTAGCCTATTATATACCGGGTGTATACAAAATGATGTCATTAATTTCAGGTGGTGATTCCTTGTCATATTTCATGAAGAAAATTTCATATAAATGTGTGTCCTAACATAATTCATTTTCGAGAAACGGAGTGTCAAAGTTTCATTTAAAAATCAGTATTTCATCAATTACTCTAAAGTCTTGTTGGTTTCTATGAAACCTGGTGTGGTTATTAGCAGTATCAATGGGCTTCTTTTCATGAAATTATATATGGTTACCTGATTGATATTTATAGTAAAAATCATTTTACGAAACTGTTTTTTCCTATGTTTCATATTATTTCAGAATAAATAATTAAAATTACAACTTACAGTGGCGTGAAAATGGTGGTTACACACCATCAAGGTTCAAAAAGTTATGTGAATGAGTTTTTTTTCAGATACTCCATATTTTCTTGAATTTATATTTATTTTATGCACAAATGTATTGTTGATTTTTGATAGAATCAGTTAACATCCAAATAACCTGTTCATCAACGACGAAACCAACAAAAAGAGTTCAGATAGAAAAATTAATTATTTCAAATTCACGGAATCATAAGAGAGTTGTATTTTAAATGTTTAATCTGTTGAAAATATGAAACTTAGATAAAAACAGTGGCGTTCAATGATTTTAACCATACTCATCAACCAGGTGACCCTTCGCTACTTATAATTTGAAATCTAACCTCATGAAAACAAGCTACTTATAACTGCTAATAAACACACCAGGTTTCATGGAAATCGGCGAGAAGACTTTTGAGTTATTAGTAAATAACCAATTTTTTATAAGAACTTTGACACTCCGTCACTTGAGAACAAAGTTAAGATACATACTTACGTGATCTTTTTTTCAAATAATATGACAAGGAATCACCGCCTGATTCCCTGGCAAATAATAATTGATATTATTTACTATAAATCAATTGAAAAAAAACATTCGCTGAGGTTTAACAAATTGTATCATCTATAGGCAAAGCAGTTATAGATTACATCGTAGACTACCTGGAAAACATAAGAGACAGACGAGTATTTCCAGATAAGAAACCGGGATTCATTCGTGATCAGATACCTGATACGGCACCTCTCGAAGGAGAGAAATGGTCAGACATCTTCAAAGACATGGAATCGGTCATAATGCCGGGGGTGACCCACTGGCAGAGCCCCCAGATGCACGCCTACTTTCCTGCCCTTAACAGCTACCCTTCTATGTTAGGCGAAATGCTGACAAATGCTATAAACTGCATAGGATTCACTTGGGTAATGTTTTCTAGTCATTCAACTCCAAAAAGTCAAAAATATTGATTTGAATGTGAAATAATAATAATAAATGTTTCTTAACAATTTGTGGTTTTCAGGTAGATATATTGAAAAATATCGTTTATTATACATCCATAAATGCATTTTCTCGACTCCTAACGAAATATAATATTTCAGGCATCAAGTCCTGCTTGTACCGAACTCGAAATGGTTGTCATGAATTGGCTTGGAAAAATGATTGGCCTTCCTGAAGACTATTTACACAAAAAAGGAGGAAGTGGAGGAGGTGTGATACAGGTAGGTATATCCGCCATTTTCTATAATTGTACCATCAAATCCACATTAGTGAATATTTATGTTCCAGGCGGCATAAAATGTTCTTAAAATATACTCTTAATAATCATCCAAATGGATGATCTTATAAGAACATTCACAAGGAATATGAAATGGATATTCCAGGAATATTTAACTTCGCAAATGTCATTACATGGTCAACCTAATGGAATATTCTTAAAATAAAATTCAAGCATATTACCAAAATAAACGAACAGATTATTATTATCATATTATTACTTAAGAATATTTTTATATGTATCAGAGGGATTTACGACTTTGTTAACCCACAGTATTCCTTTCCCAGAGCGGATATTTGAATTATCATAGAATAATCGAATTGAAGTCGACACAAAATAGTCGGACATCTTTCTGGAACCTGAAGACGGCTCTCGATATATGCTTCAGTGTTGATCTTGATCTCGCAGAATATCAATGATTACTCTGAAAATTATTTAGAATATTCCTTGAAAACTTACTTGAATAATCCTAGGACTTTGTCAGAGCGGGATTTTGATTGATTACAGAATTATCTATTTGATGAATCATTCAATATTTCTATAAAATATTCTAGGATTAATCCCGCAGAATATCATTTATTATTCTAAAAATAATCCGGATTATTTTTAAAACGATCCTGTCAGCGAATCGTCATCAAAAAAAATTTAAATTACACTGATAATTTGTAAGTATCTTCAATTCAACGCAAAATAAAAATGACACTGACAAAAAATGTTCGGTACGTCTCTTTCGTGAATTATTGCAAATATACATATTGATTGTTTCAAGACATACAACACTTGTCACCATATTTAATTATTGTTCAATAAAGATACTCATACATAATATTAGTTCAACATTTTGCAAAATAGTTTAAATAATAATCACGTTGAATTACGTTCGTGGTAATATTTTTTTTTTATAATTTTATATAGATTATCATTCATCTCACCAACACTTGTTTTATTCCTGTTAAATATTCTTGGGATATTCACTTAGGTACTAAATATTCCAATGTCTATCTCAGAGCGGACAATTGAATCACCTCATGATGAATCATAGAATTAATCAATCTTGTTGCGGATAATTCTGGTTATTTCCTGGAATATTGTTGTGCTATCTAGTGTTCCAATTTTAGAATCACATGAGCCTATAATATTATCTAGATCTGTTAGTTATTCTCTCAGGTTCTACGAAAATACTGGAAATAACCAATTTCAGACAATAAAATCAATATCTTGACCTAGTGCCTATTGTTCACAGACTACAGCAAGCGAAAGTACTCTCATAAGTCTCTTGGCTGGGAGATATGTGGCCCTGAAGCTCTACATGGATCTCTATCCGGACGCCAGTAAGCACGAAATCCACGGAAAATTGGTAGCCTACTGCTCCGACCAAGCCCATTCCAGTATAGAAAAGGCAGCCCTGATAGGACTCGTAACCTTGAGGTACATCGAATCCGATGGAAATTATTCAATGAGGGGCGCAGATCTGCTGAAAGCTATAAAGGAAGATCGAGAAAAGGGCCTGATTCCTTTCTGGGTGAGTGTTTATAATTTTAATGTGTGACCCCAAATCCCATGATTGTCAAGAAGCAAATTTCCTCCACAAAATCAAAATTTCAATCAATTCTTTCGTCACATTCATAATTGTCATTGATAACGTATTAACCTCATCTCATCTCAGTCTCATCAATCTCATTAATTCCTTGTTTGTCGAAATAGTTATAGAATGTTGATGGACGATTTATTTGAAAAAATAACTATTTTCTCATGACTACGAGGGCAAAGCTGTTTATTTTAAAAATTGTAAGAAAAAATGAAAGTCGACGATTTCTCATATGCTCAAAAAACAGGCTCGCTGACGTTTCCTGCAACGTTTTTAATTCAACACCAGCTGAGAAAATGGAAATATGCGATATCGTACTGCTGGGCAGATTTTTTCGCTAATAATACAAATATAGCTCTTCTCGCAACCTCTTCAGTATCGCCAGGAACACACCATTCAATACTATTATTATGCGTGAAAACACCATCAAAAACTTTGAAAAGAAAGATTCATTTTACTTTTGCAGCATATAATTGTTTTTTTTTTTTAATTTTACGTTTATGGCAATTCAACACAATAACAATCAATCTAAAAGTGAAAAATCTAAGTCTAAGATTTGGACGTACTGAAAGGGTCGAAATAAGGGCGTGATCTTGTAAACAAACACTCGGTTGCTGATGCATTTTCTCGCTTGTGGCGATCGACAGAATGAAATTTGATATCGATAGGAACCCGAGAATTTTTTCACATAAATAGCTATTTATTCTTGCCTAATTTTTTACCGTCAAGTCAGTAAGACCCATTTTGGAGAATTTCTCATATTTCCCATCGTACTCTCAATTATCTCATCATATCCTCCACTATATCTTCAACTGAAGCCATTCCTGAATACATTTTCATTCGGTCTAAATTATCAATCCAAATAACAAGAGTACAGCCTACGACGAATCAAGAAAGCTGTCCATTTAATTGTGCCCGAGGGATTTCTGGCTTGATCACCACCGCATCATTTCAGAAGATTGTCCCAATTAGTTATTTGCGAAAAGATATCATCCTTGATGCATGGCTCTAATCCTTTTTCAAGACACTGACTTCGGTCGCTGACAGAAGAATGTATTGAGAGATTTTCGAGAACAATATTTAGCTTGGTTTCCACTGAGTTTCGCTAAATGATTATTTGCTACATTCATTGTACAGGGTGAGACGTATGAGGATTATTGGTTGCATGCACTAGATCATTTGAAAATTTTTGATTGAAGATATTTTATGAGGTGCAGTTTGGGTAAAAAGTGTTTTTGCAAAAATGTATAATTTTGTGTCAATATATTTATTACTTGTAGCAATATTTTTTATTTTGCTCTCCGGTATATTTATTTTTGATCAAACACAATATATTTACGTAACAAGCGTTCCAAATATACAGTGTGTTTCACTTCTCATGGAAACACCCTCGTATCTTCTGTAATTTTTGACGAAAAACCATGAAACTCACTGCACTCACTGACGAAAAAGGTCATTCTGCGTGAAATACACTGCATGCCAGTAGCGATGGAACCACCAATTTTTCCGGAAAGTTATATTAGGGGGCAAAATTATACAGAAATTCCTTCGGATTCGTGTTCAGGATCACCAAATTACTGCCAATTCACCTGTCTCCTGAAAAATTTTCAGTCCTGAAAAATTCTAATTCGTTTCACTTCTCATGGAAACGCCGCCGTATGAAATTTTCAGGATAGAAATGAACACTCTGCACCTGAGAAGTCATCCTACTTGATATACACTTCACGCCAGCAGCGATGGAACAACCTATTTTTCCTTCGCTGCTGGCGTGGAGTGTAATTCACGTAAGATGACTTCTTTTGCGCAGTGAGTTCGTGTCTAGTGTTTCTATCGATCCTGGAAACTTCATGTGAAAACCTTTGGTGTAATGTGGCCTTATATATGTCTGTTCCTGTCTCTCTATAAAAATATTAACCAACAGGTTTGTCGAGAGTTTTATCAGTATCCAAGTACCAGGAATATTAATAATAAACCATCTTTTTTTAATTACAAGCAGGTTATAACTCAAAACGCAATTGACCGAGGTCCTACAGCCTATGAATCATTTGTCTATAAAAATAACAAAAAAAAAGTCTATTCAATATGATATAACATATAGTCATTCATAAGTATACCTTTTTTGTTTAGAAAAGGTGTAGGAATAGAATTCAAATATGAAAAATTCCAAAAGTTCACTGTGAAAAAAGTTAGGGCAGATTAAAATAAATAATGACGGCGCCTTCTAAGAGTTACTTAAAAATCAATACCAAATTTTGATTTATCTCCTCAAAAAAACCCCGTTTAACAAATTTTGTGAAAAAAAAATATTTTTTGCAATAGTTATTCAAAATAATTAAAAAATAATTATAAATCCAAAGAGGGCTCTTGAATTTGTTATTCAAAATTTTCTTTTTAGGGAATGAAAGATCAAAATAATCTGCAGTAGTCGGCAAAAATTCAATTTTGCACGTTTCAGGTTTGTGCCACTTTGGGAACCACCGGTTCTTGTGCTTTCGACAACTTGGAGGAAATAACCCAGGTGTCTCACAGCGAACTCATGTGGTGCCACGTGGATGCCGCGTACGCGGGAACGGCCTTCATTTGTCCCGAATACAGAGTGTGGCTCAAAGGCATCGAAAAAGCCAATTCTATAGCGCTCAATCCGTCCAAGTGGATGATGGTTCATTTTGACTGTACGGCAATGTGGTAAGATGACATTTTCTGTGAAAGATATCGCTAGTTTCAACTTGAAACAATGCTACCAAACAATAACCAAGGAAGAATCGTAAATTTTGGATTGAATCGGTCTTCCCTTGATTATTCTACTGCATATAAAATTAGGGTAAAACACGATTGAATTTCCACGGAATTTATTATACTCGCGACATGTTTCGCTACACTGTAGCTTTATTAAGCGATTATGGTATTCTGACATATTTTTCTTTGGAACCTTACTGAAGTACTTTTCTTTAAGTTCAAGGTCCACACTGTTAGAATATTTATTATTGGATAAGGCAGTGCAAAACAGAACTCAAACTTTTATTAAGAAAATGTACAAAATGACAAATTTCAAAATTATTTTTACATTCACATTTTATCAATAACAACAAGATCATCCAAAGTTGATCCAAAGTAAACTTGATGATTCGACGACTTCCAACACCCCCACTCGACGAATCAATCATCAACCTAACCCATCTGACGTCTAAATTTCCAAAATTTTTCTTTTGACAAAGGCTTTGTCAGTCCATCAGCAATCATATCTTCACTTTGACAGTATGCGAATTCGATTACTCCAGATGTCACCAAGTCCCGTAAATGATGATATTTCACATCGATATGTTTACTTCTGCAACTAACTTTTTCGTTTGTAGCCAATTTTATACAACTCTGATTATCTTCGAAAACACGAGTTGCTTCATCACATGTCAGTCCAAAATCCACCAGAATACGTCTTGTCCAAATTATTTCTTGACTTGCAGAGGCTGCAGCTATATATCCTGCTTCAGTCGATGAAAGAGAAACCGATGTTTGCTTTTTGCTACTCCAGTAAATCGGATTTTCTCCAAGAAACAACACAAAACCACTAACCGACTTTCTATCTGCGATATCGCCTGCCCAATCTGCATCTGCGTAAGTAGTCAAAGTCGTGTTGACATCAGATCTTATTTTCAATTTGAAATAACTCGTTCCCTTCAAGTATTTTATCATTCTTTTGGCGGCATCCCAATCCATTTGACGGGGTTGACTTGTTTTTCTTGTTAAATAACCCACTCCTGTAGCTATATCCGGGCGAGTTGTGGTAGAAAGGTAAAGTAGAACCCCCACTGCTTTGGCATATTTTTCATTGTTGGACAAATATCCTTTTTCTTCGTTCAATTTTGGATAATCGGGATTCATAGGGATTGTAACAGGCGCAGAATCCTTCAAACCGAAGTCATCAATCAAATTATTGATTTTATTTTCTTGGTCAAGGAGAAAACTTCCATCCTGGATTCGTTGAACTCGTATACCCAAAAAATAACTTATTTGTTTCAAATCAACAGTACTTTTCTTTAAGTTCTAGGTCCACACAACCTATCAATTAAAAACTAATTTTCCTATCCATTATCTACATTAATAACAACAGTATACCTGGCATAGTTAATTAACATGACAATAAGATCAACAAAAATAACTTATTAAGGTCTAATTGGTCGTTGAGTTCAATAATTCCTAAAATTTCTGAATAATTAAACTTGATACCTTTATTTTCGACATGAAGTTTTCATCAAAGTAATGATCTTCTTCTAAAATATGATTAGCGTGTGTTCAACTTATTTTCTTTTTCTGATACCTTCTGTGATGTTCATATATGCGGTTTTTAAACGATCTACCTGTCTGACCCACATATACTTTAGGACAAGACCCACAATTCAAAATGTAAAGTCCTGATTGTTCAGATTCCTGTGTCTTGTCTTCATTATATTTAATGACCTTCCTAACGTATTATTTGTTCTATGGGCTATACTTAAATTTTGTTTATGCAAAATTGAGCTTAATTTTTCTGTAGCAGTACCTGAGTAGGTTAGAGTTATTGTCAACGTTTCTGATACTGGGCTAGACTTCTTGGATCGCCTCATTGTGTAGTATTTTAGCCAAAATATTACCTATTAAATCAACCCCGTATATCAATACTATTCGTAAGAACATAAAATTCACAGTAGAAATACAAATAAATTCATGAAATTTTTTGGTTTTGATAATAAGTGAATCCAATAATAAACACAATTTTGCTATTTTTCATTAACTTTCCCATACAGATATCACCATTCACAGTAATTATTTACATCCATACCAACATAAAATATCAGCATACAATTGATAGTATGATTCATAGATTGTAAATGTTCATCTATCAGCAGACAATTTTAGCAAAGAATTGATTATCATTAAACAAATTGCAGTGTATACAGGGTTGATCTAACTAATTAATATTTTGGCTGAAAAACTACACAATTAGTCTACCCCAATATTGGAAACGTTGACAATAACTAGAGAACTTTGATCTGTTTAGGTACAGAAACATCAATCTCATTTTTGCATAAACAACATTTAAAGATAGCGTATAGATCAGATAATGAAGTAAGGTTCAATAAAAATAATAGAGACAAGACACAGAAATCTGAAAAATGAGGAGTCAACATATTGAATTGTGGGTCTTGCTCTGAAGTATATGTAGGCCAGACAGGTAGATCGTTCAAAAACCGCATACGTGAACATCACCCGAGTTGTTTGAGAAAGAGAATAAGTTCAACACCCTCTAATCATATTTTAGAAGAAGATCATTACTTCGAAATTCTTCATGTCGGAAATACAGGTATCAAGCCTAATTATTTAGAACCTTTAGAAATCAATAAACTGAAAAATTTCAATTGTTCACCAAACGACCAATTAGACCCTAATAATTTCCCTAGATGAACTAATTCTCTTGGTAATTAACTTTGTACAAGTATACTGTTCTAGCATTTTACCTGTACTAAACTAATTTTAATGTTATCCTGTACTTGTTTTGGATTTGATGAGACACATTTCTTTGAAAATGTTTTCTTTTCTTTTCTTCACAATAAATTTATAAGTTATTGTTTTTTCCCAGAAATTTGTGTCATCAAATCCAAAACAAGTAGGATAACATCAAAATTAATTTAGTGTAGGTGAATTACTAGAATTAGTAAGCAACACAAGTAGGCAAATTTGATGATGAATGTGGTTGCCCCTCAGATAAGTATACTGTTATTTGTAATTGATTTAGAAAATAATCAGGAAAGTTAGTAATCATTGCTCAGGAACACGGTTTTCAACTGATAAGTTGTGTTGACCCATGGACGAATTATACGTCCATGTGTAGACCTAGTACCCAAAGACAAGCATTAGAGAAAAGTATTTGAGTAAAGTTCCAAAGAAAAATAAGTTTGTTTACCAAAATCGCTTGATATAGCGAAACATGTTGCGAGTATAATAAATTGCGTGGAAATTTAATAGTGCTTACGTCAGTGTTACATAGAATCTTGAATTGTGTGGAAAGAAGTTTGTAATTTTGAGGGTTATTTTAGGGTTAGAAATAGTGGAGCCCTGCACGGAGCATTCAACGTTAATCCGCTATATTTAACTCACGAATATTCAGGTATGAAGGGAACACATTATAGTGAAAAAACATGACTCATAGAGTTTTTTCGATAGGTCTAGCAATTGATTTTATGGTAAGTTGTTTTCATGAACATTACTATACAATATCTGGAAAGCTTTTTCGAATAATCTCTAATTATGAGTTCATTTAATTGTTGCAGCATTGGCAGATACCGCTCAGTAAAAGGTTTAGATCTCTAAAACTGTGGTTCGTTATAAGAAATTATGGAATTTCTGGACTACAACAACACATAAGAAAGGTAATCAAAGATGTTTGCATTTGTGGACAGAATTTTTTTTTTTAAACCTGATTTTCATGTAGTAACTTGTTGTTTAATATATTGATACACAAAATGAAACGATGAATTTTTGTACGACATGGTTACTTCAAATAACCACTAGACACCACTATTGAAGAAAAAGGTTTGGTGTGGTATAGTATTGTATTAGAACAGGGGTCCCAAAATGGAGCCTTGAGGTACTCCCTCGTTAGATTCTTTTGTTTGTGATTTTTTGTTATCAAACATTGTTATTTGTGTACGCTCAGATAGGTTTGACTTTGCTCAGTCAATAAGAGGTATTCCATGTTGTATATCAGCAAGTAATTTGTTAGTTTTTGACAGTGTGCTAATTCAAAAATTTCAGAAAACTGATTTTGGAGATTAGTCTGTAGTTTTTTATGTCCACAACAATCCTTTGTTCTTAACAATTGGCATTTTATTCATCCATTTATTTTGGCATAATCTAATACATGTAGCAGTGTGAAAAATATAACTTAAAAACTAAATATTATAAAGTTATATAAATTATAACAGACACAACATAACAGTGACAACTAATCTAATATAAAATTGCGAAAAAGTATCATGAATAATACAAGTTAAAATGAGTACAAACAAATAAAGTGGTTAATATTCAACATTCATTGAGATTTTGAAATCCTTCTTGTTCAAAACAAATGAGTGAGCTGAATCTTTCAGAAAGTATCGAGATTAATAACTGGAAACATTCTCAGAACCTTCTCAATGACCAACTTGAACTGATTAATTTACCCCGTCTCAATGTTTTCTGGAAACGCATGCAAGATTAGATGTAATCAGTAATGTATTGGTTCTCACCGGTGGTTTATTTGGAGTCAGGTATACAACTGAGCCATAATTAATTAAAAATGAGTACTTAAAAGGACACAGCAAAGGCATAATTCAGAATATCTTCTCCACCTGACGAAGCTATTGTGCAGTGAAACAATTGTCGTGGTTTTGTGAACCTTCATAGTGAAAATCATTCCATTCATAGTTTCATTATCAATATTGAGTAACATGGATTTTCATCAAAAGAATCGGCTACATCAATCAAAACTTGAAGCAGCACACATTAGTGATGATAATCGAACAGCATATCTAAATTCTCAAATAATTTCAGGGCGTGCATTTGGCGGGAAAATTCGAGTCTCTCGTGAAGCAAGACCCTCGTTTCGAAATCCCCTCCGTCAGACACCTGGGGCTGGTGGTCTTCAGGGTGGCCGGAGACAATATGGCGACGGAGACGCTTTGGAAGAGGCTCAACGCCAGGGGCAAGATCCACTGCGTGCCTGCCAGTCTGAAGGGAAAGTACGTCATACGTTTTACCGTAACTTCTCCGAGGACTACCGAGGACGATATTTTGGCCGATTGGGAGGAGATAGTGTCCGTGACTGACGAGTTGTTGAACGACAAGGTTGCCAATGCCACGAGGGTAAAAGTTCCGCTCGGAGGTAAGCGATCGATTGAGATTTCCGACTTGAAATGGAATGTTTAGTGGGCCTTCCAATGGAGGTTTTTTGCACTTTAATAAAGACGCAAATAACCTCACTACCTTACGAAAGACAGTTCGTAGATGAAAACCCCTCAAAACTTTAGGAGTCTTTCAACTTGTTGATTGAATTGAACATCGAAAAGTATAGCGGATTTCTATTCTGGTGTTTCTTAAAAGACCATATTGATTGTTCGTTATTGAAAAGTTCTTGACTATTGGATATTTTTCAATTTTTGCTATGCACGTGATCCAAAACTTGCATCAACAGTTTTCCAAGTTCCGTCCCAGTCAATACAGAAAGGTCTCAGAGATGGTAGTGGGATTCACATTCATGTTTCAGATCACACCAGTGAATCGCAAAGTGACTTCCTTTATTATAACATAAACGTCTATTCGGTGCCTCGTTGGTCAGTACGAAACATCTAAATGTGATGCAAGATGTGACTAGAAATTAGCCCGATATAACATTCCATTTATACTTTGGAATCGAATGCACATTGAGACTGGTACTTATTTAAAAATGCGCTTCACTTTCTGATTCTCCTGTGTGTCAAATAAATAGAAATATATCTCAATATTATTTTTCTAACTGATTACGGTTCATATGGAATGGAATGCTAGAAAACAAATGCATGAGTATATTCCATAGTATATAATTTTCATAAAAAAAAATATCAAACTCTGTCTAAATCATGAAAAAAAAAAACAATATACAGAAATGTAGAAAAATCAATAATTCAATTCCAATCATTTTCAGGCATTTCCTAAAAATGTATCTACTCACCGTTCCAGCCCTTGAAGTGATACAGTCCTTAGTAAAAATAATATTTGGGCAATGTTAATAAACACATCTGCCATCCTAAGCAAAAAAGCCGTATCTACAAATAATGTGAATATGTAGATATTGGTTTCTGTAGTTTTGAAACATTATGAATTTAACTGTCTCCAAAGAAAAACTTGCGTAAACTAGATTTGAATAGCCAATGTTAATCAATCAGTTTGCCTTTAGTACACAAGATTAAGACTTTTCGTACTTAAGATGGTCGAAACTACAGAATCTCAGCTTCAGAGTTATTGCAGATACGGCTTTTTTGCTTAGGACGGCAGACATTTGATTCAACTATTGAAATAAAAAGAATCAAACAGACACTACACACTATCAGAAGTACTTATAGAATATTTAAAGAATGGCATCAACCAAAATAAATACAAATTCTACTTGACTCTCGATTCGACAAACACCATCCTAATTCCTTCTATAGAAACGAACTCGCAATGAAACCAAAATTCATGGTAATGTGCTTTGCAATTTTCTTCACATTATGTGCCTTGAAGCGACACCGACGAAAAAAAATTGTAAACAATTCATAACATTTGGCATCACTAAGTGGTAACAGTGATGTCTGAGTGCAACTCATTTCGTTACGATAATGACAGATGTTTGTGTTAACTGGTGTATATTATAAGCATGTGATTAAGGAACTGTTTATAAGCTTGAGTCTTGAATAATTTATATAAGTTATGCATTAATGTCTCTCAGTATTTTTATCAATCCAAATCAACCCAACTAGTCTACTTTTTTCAGTGAGAAAATGGTTATGACCTAACTTTCCCTCTTTCAATTGCAGCATTGCAAAATGAAGACGAAAGGTGAAAACAAATGTACAAATATCATTTTTCTGTCTTTACATAACATATTTTTTAGCTTATCAGGCTAATACCAAGTGTGGTTAGTAACCAGGGAAGTATAGTAGTTTTCTGTTAGATGTTCACTTCATATTTTTCTCTTGGTGAAAATATTTGGAGAAACCTTTGGAGGGAACTTTGTCAATTGAATTCATATCATTTAATTGATACTCTCCTCAAAACTTTTCGAACTTTGGATTCTCCCATTTACTAAATGAAATAGGACGGTCCAGTTGAAAATGCCCAAATAACAAATCATTTTATGTGTCCTACACCTCTATGCCCAAAGAACATATCAAAAATCCACTAAACAGATACAAACTGTCCCATGAGTCAATCTTTCGTTAGCAGGTGCATTGACATGATGACAAACATCCTAAATGAACACTTTCGGCATTAACAAGTTCATTTTTCTCAAACCGATGGATACAAAAATTCGTCAAAAGTTGAGTTTTTCAACAACTTCGATGCATTTCCAGGTTGGGTATTTCTGACAAATGAAATAGCTGTTCTTTATTAAATATTCATTTTCAGTATTAGAATTCTTATACTTCAACAAGAGTGTAGACGGAAAAATATTGTAATCAACTCTTATATTAAAATGCGATTAATGATCTCGAAAATTAACGCGCTCGCACCGCTCACGCGTTAAAATATCTCGATTATTAATCGCCATCATCAACCAACCACTTGATTAAATAACTATTGAGATATTTGTAATGAACCCAAAAAGTGGTAATTTTTGAAAATAGTTTTGAAAAAATCCCACAAAGCGATTTTGTTGGGGCTGACACCAGGGTTTCCATCTACGAACTATCTTTTAAAAGGCGGTATATGTGATTTGCGTCTTTATTCAAGTGTGAAAATTGCCCCTATTTTTTCCTACAATCATTTCTGCCTGAAAAAGTTCAAGGGTTCTTGTCTTTTTTACAGAAATTAGGGAGAAAAATGAGAATTTTGGAACCAGTTTGTTACTATCTAACATCCCAACATCTCCGAAAATTGTGAACGGCTCATTTGCTGCGATTTACGACCAAAGAGATGTTTTGGACGAGTTTTCGAAAACGATACAATTGAGCAAAGACGCCAAAGATAGTCCTGGTAAGATATGAATGAGAGGCATGTACAAATGATTTTTCGATTTTATTGGGTGAGTTTGGCAACAACCACGAAACCGGTATGCAGGTATTACCTCATTCGAATCGAAACATCGAAGCATTTCTTGTAGAAAACTGTGTCAAGAATCTAACAGTTATAATTCAATAGTCGTAGGGGAAAGTAGCTGTTTTCTGTTTGAGACTTGCCAAAGAAAATACCCATTGTATAGGTTCATTCCGAAGATTGGATAAATAAATCCATTTTTCAAATCAGTTGTTGATTGTTATTCACTCAATAAGGTATATTAAGTTTCTATGAGGTTGATTCTAACTCTTCAGATGTTGTGGTGCTGAGTGTTCACGCAGCTTTGATATAGAGATAGATTACCAACTTGTTTACGCAGTTCAAGGGAAGTAAACGAGTTCGTGAGTGAGGTTTCACTGTTGAGAAGAACTGGTTTATCTTCTAATAGTTCACTATAAATAATATGAAATATTATTTTAGGAGAGCTCAGATCTGTAAATTACCAGGAACTGGCGTATATGCAGTTTGGAAGCTTGTCAAACATCTCTTTCATGGGGCTTGTTTTTTTGAACGAACGGCAAATCTTTACAACTCGATGCATCATTGATTCGAGAAGAACACCAATCCTCAACTCCTTTTTTCTTGGTCCATACTCAACATACAAATATTTTATCGATAAATATGGCTAACATTTTCCATTCCTTAGCTAGGCAAATAATTATGTTCTTCTTTCTCCTTCTAGGAAGATGAAGGAATGAGGGCAGCTACTGTTATACCGAGTGATGGCTGTCTACAGCCTTGCGGGAAAATCTTGAAACGGCCCCCACGGTCTTAGTGGGCAGGTCCGTGATGGGTAGATATTGTGAGCAAATATGTGATTTTTGTTTGTATTTTATTGAGAGAATGGTTGGCCTTGATCGTTGTTGAGGTTAGTTGGTAGAGCATCCCGGTAAAGGCTCTCTGCCAAAAACCGGGATTTGAAGTTGGTCGTATTTAACACTTTGGCTGCCCTTTACGGGTCTGCTTCATCATAACGCTCCTGAAAATTTTCCAGAGCTTGTTGGTTCATACTGTTCCCTGAACATTACAGGACGTTTCTTTCCGTGAAAATGAAAACATCGAAGAAAGGAGAATTTTCTGGAAATGAACCTCGAGTGGTTTTTCCATTTATGGGCACTGTTAGATTGACCTTTCTGTCAAAGAGGTTTGCTGCTGACTGGCTAAGTTGGTTTTGAGACCAAACAAAATTATTTCAGGAATGTGAAGCAGCTACGTTGTTACAACGTCACATTTCGGGTAACGTGGTATCATGTTTTGAATATTTAATGGGACGTCCTGTATACTTTTCCAATGCTTGACGGTTTCTTTATGAATTTTTTTTATTTGAAAAACAAAGATTTTAGAAACATGAAGAATTGGAATACAATGTCACTTCTACTACACTTGATGCTTCAGTTAATGTTCACCTTCATTAATGCAGCATTCAAATCTAAGTAAATTTATTGTGCATGCTGCTCATGCTGCTTGAATACTTTCTGGTGTAACAGATTGGCAAGCTGCTCTGATTCTGTTTCGTAAATCGACTACATCGGTAGGAGCTGTAACATACACTAATCCTTTTAAATATCCCCGAAGAAATCTAACAGGGTAATATCTGGTGAACGAGCTGGCCATACTATTGCACCTATTTACCCAATCCATCTGTCTTAGAATTACTCATCCAGGTATGGACTTTACTCGCTGAGAAGGTGCACCATCCTGTTGCCACCACATAGACGCTCTCTCATGTAGTGGAATGTCCTCAAGCAAATGGGAAAGAATATTCTGAAGGGAATCTAAATACCTTTCGCCTGTCAAAGTCCTGTTGTAATACTACAGCCATTAAACAAACCGCACCAAACATTTCAAATAGTTTGGAAATGCCTTTCTCCCACCCACCTGGAATTTTCAGCCGACCAGTACTGACAATTAAATCAACTATAACGTTATGGTGAAAACGGCTTTCGTCTCTCAACAATATTTCATTTAAAAAAAGGGTCCTCTACGATTTTAATTGATATTTCTAGATCTGCAGAAGTCAGACCTTGCGTTAAATGTTTTTTGTAAGGATATTTGTATTGCTTTAATACCCTCTGGATAGTAGATTGACTTGTTCCTAATTCGTGTTGTTGAAATTTCGATTTTTACCATTTACCAATCTTTCTACAAAAGTTATTAAACACATTTGAAATAAAATTTAAACTTCAACATCATGTATATCCAAAACGAAACATTTGCGGAAACATATAACGTTCATATAACGTTTTTATCTTTAAATTAGTCAAATATTTACCCTTCGAAGTTTGAACAAGTCAAAACCCTGTATATTACGAAACTATTTCAGCCATGCGTCGAAGAATAAGAGGGATACTCATGTCTGGAAAACAGTTTTCGTTGGACTCGAGATTGGATCTGTTTCATGGAATCGAATCCAGTCGTTCAGAAACTTTTGACAATTTACCTTTACTCGAGGATTCAAATGAAGTGGAGGACAGCAATTGCAGTTTATCAGGTAACAGTTGATGATGATTTACAGGGCGTTTCCTAAATACGGTTCCTAACTGCTGGGGGTGATTTGTTAGGTCATTTCAACCCATTAGCACCGTACTCAGTTGAGTCCACCTGTGTTACGCATTCACTACCACCAATCAGACAATGGTTTAACTTTCTGTTAGTTTTATTGCATTTGTTTTATTTCTAGACAAGTTTGTAAAACTCTTCCGAATCAGTCATTTGTTTTACGAAATATTGTGTTCATTTCGAAAAGTGAAATTTTTTTGAGGTGGTCAGTCACTCGGGTATATTATGCAAATTTTGTCCAGAAATTGTGATTCATTTTCTTTCTAGACATTTAAAAGATACCTATGTTTAGCAACAATCATCATTTCATAACCTATATTTATTAAATGTGAATTGGACCTGATAAGATGTGATGGACAATATGGATTTATTGGTCTCTGGATGAGGATTTGGGCGTCAGAATTATTTCTAGATGTAGGGCATGTAATATATTTCTAGAAATAAAAAGGTACATTGTTCTGATAATGATCAAATGAATAAAAATTGCAAAATGTTCAAATTACGACCTCTAATGGGTATTTTCGTCAGTGGGATATTTTCCATAAAAATCTTAGTATTGGCGAAGCAATAGTAAAACATGTTGGGCATCATCCATCTAAACAATTCATTCGCAGAAAGCCAGTGCGATTTGGATCCAAGGACTGAGTGCTATGTAGTTCCACCACTATTATGACACGAGCACTGAAACAAGAGAAAAATCAATAGGCCTTGGTGCCAAGGTAATCTAGTTACTGGATTATTTACAGAATCCAGGTGACCACATATTGTATTTTTTACTACTTATGTCTCATGACTCATCTAAAAACTTAAGTTATTCGTGGAACAGCCTGAAGAAATGTACCGTTAGAAAAAATGGAAAGAGGCACTTACGACTATTGCTTTGACTCTAATAATCAATGATTACTGCTAAATGGAAATGGTGTTTGTTCGATGGCTACTAAGATTATGTTGAACTTTTCAGCTACGTAAAGCAATGGTCCCGAGTCCAAAATAAAATAGTCCGAGGAGGCCGTCAGGCCGAGTTGGACAACACGACGAGTACAATTTTTGCTCGAGTTGCATACCATATTTTTTCTACGTTCGTGCAAAAACCAAAAACTGTTTCATTCAGGTGGTACTAAAGTGCAGGGAAGACATTCTTTTTTCAAATCTAGCTGCTAAAAGTAATATAATGATATTCAAATAAGCTAATTTTATTTTTTTATCAAATTGCATTTTCTAGTAATGTTGTATGTAATCCCAGTATGTAATAAATATGATTGACAATAATATAAAATATGCAACTGAACATAATACAATCTCATGTAAAATGGGCTAAATATGGCGTCGATTTGACTTTTATGTTTATCATGATGACAGAACGCTGTAGCAGAATGACAGATGAGTGCAATGAAGACTTTTTTCCGACGAGCGTGAGTGAAGTAGTACTTTTTCGCACGCATCTGCCTGCGTAAAGTTACACTTTTCCGCACCCCGTGCGGGTAACATCTTTTTCCGCACTGAGTAAGGAAAAGTAAAACTACTCAAGAATCACTAATGTCAAGAGACTCGGAGGCTGGAAATCGACGACTGTAGCCCATTGATGATTCAACAAATCTAAAAAAGGATTTGTCGACTAAAATATTGGCCACGAACACGTGCCCTTCTGCTTTGAGTCAACCTTCATGAAGCCACATGAAGGACTGCCCTCCTGAGGTAAATCAACCTTCATCAAGCCATATTATTACCTGCTCTTCAGTGTTCATCAAGCCGTACCACAAGTCACCCATTAAATGAAGTGACCGGATCAGCAATAAATTTGCAAAATGTAAATCATTGTTCTTTCACTAAATACATTACGAACAAATAATTTAATTTTTTATTGTTATGTAATTGTTTGTTGTATGGTTCTTTCTACCAAGTTTAAATGAAAATTATTCAATAAGTTATACATTTTTATATTCGTTGCTATCTGATATAAAGCTCGTAGAAAAAATTTCGTTCCTAACACGTGCCAAAGTGCCTTTTTCGCACGCAAAAACTTATGCGAACTCCGCTCCGCGTCTTTCGCCTAACTGTGCGGAAAAGTAACACTTTGCGCACTTGTTAGGAAAATAACTATACCGGGTGGGTGAAATTCGAGTAGATGCATGAGGTTCTCGGAAACGGTAAGAGATACAATGAGGGTTATATGGAGGCAAAGTTGCGTATTATGGAGCTGATTACTATGATTTTATTACTATTATTATTAATACAAAAGAAGGACAGAGGTTTTCACCTATTATGCTCAAAAACAATAGAAACGGTTGTGAACACAATTCAAAATTTCAATAAAAACAACAAAGGAAAAGAAAATAAACTGAATTAAGAAGTACAACATTACTGCCAGGAAGAACAAAACTTATCATTATATTGTCAGATTTTACACGTATTACACTAGTATACGATAAGAAAGGCCTTACACGCACTCGAAAAACACACCACGCCCGAGACACACTTTAGTTAGTTCAAACTACCATTGTTGTGATTGCCAAGTCTGTTTTTAAGGCGTTTATGGACGGGGCCGTAACTATGTAATCGGTGAGAGAATTCCATTCCTGGAAAACTCTATTGGCAAAGAAATGTTGTCTAGTAGAGGTTCTGAATTTTTCCTTGGAGAGCTTGAGACTGTGGCCACGAAATCTTTCGTCGGCGTTCAAGGAGAAGATGTGACTCAGATCAACAGAGAAGGTATTACTGAGGATTCTGTAACATTGAATAAGGTCTCCCCGTTTTCTTCTTTCTTTCAAGGTTAGTAAATTCAATGTGGTAAGCCTATCGTGGTATTCCAGTTGGTAGAGATGTGGTACCAATGTTTCCGCTGAACATTCTCGAGTAGTGTGATATCTCTAATAAGATTAGGTGACCACACCATGACATTATATTCGACCAGGGGGCGAATAAAACTTTTATAGAGTTGTAAAAATACCCTGGTATCCGGGGGTTGGAAATACTTCCTTACAATATAAGCAGTTCTATTGGCTCTATTTACGATATTTCCAGTGTGTTCCGACCAAGTCAATAATTTGGTTATTGTCACGCCAAGGACTGTTTGGGATTCCACTGGTTGGATCTGTACGTTACTGTACGTTGGGTGTTCGGGTTGCTTCGACCAATATGCATAACTGTACATTTGGAAGGGTTCAGAGGGATTAACCAATCGTTGCACCAACCTTCCAGTTGTTTCAAGTCAGATTGTAAGCGGTTCGGGACATCAAGAGTGTTGCAGATGAGTTTCGTTTCGTCAGCGTAGATGGAATTAGTGCAGTGTAGGATTGATGGGATGTCTGATGTATATATGAGGAGAAGTATAGGGCCTAGGACAGACCCCTGAGGAACACCAGAAAGAACATCGTGCAGGGTGGAATGAGAGTCGCCCACTCGGACCTTGAAGTTTGTGTTGCTGAGGAAACCTTCTATCCATTTGAGTAGCGGGCTACGAATACCAAAATGTTCCAACTTCAGAAGTAATCGTCTTTGTGGTACTCGATCGAATGCCCTCGTGAAGTCCAAAGATGAAGACAATGAAGTAGGTTGGTTCCAGGGGAACGGCCAGGTAAAAATCCATGTTGGTTATCAGATATTATTCCGTTAATCAGAAGAAAGCTTAGGAGACCGTCTGCAATTATTTTTTCCATCGTTTTGGCACATATCGGGGTGAGGCTAATTGGTCGGTAATTATTGGGGTCAAGTTCATCACCCTTTTTAAATATTGGAGTTACTGACGCGGTTAACTAGGAATCTGGGAGGGTTCCTGATTCAAAGGAGGTTTGCATTATATGTGCCAGAGGTCCGGCGAGTATTGCGGTGCAGTTGGTCAGGACTGTTCCAGATATATTGTCGAGTCCTGGGAACTTCCTGTGCGGTAATTTTTTCAGGTATTCCAGGACTGTTTGCTGAGAGAAGACAATGAGTGTTATGTCTGTTGCCAGTCTTGAGGGCACCGGACGTGGGAGAACTCCTGCAGGTTCTATAGTAGGTATAAGTTGCTTCGAAGATTTTTGCAAATTCTTCAGCTACCCCGGATGATGGAAAATGTAAGCTAGTCATCTCTCTTTCAGAGATATACAGGAAAAAACGGAAAATTTGATTTTTGTTTTTCACTTATATCTTCGTTAATACAATAGATTTACAGAAACTGTTTACACTTTGTCATTGCAACTTTCAGTGGGCTGTTAAAATATGTAAATGAAAGTGTACTACAGAGTGTTGTTTTTCTTGGGCCACCCCTAATTATGAATTTTTAAATACGGACCTGAATTTTCTATCACTTTTTTTCAGGCATCAATGGTCATATTTCATCATGATTGTGAAATTTCAAGTGTTCACAATCATTATAAAATACGACCATTGAAGCCTAAAAAAAGTGATGAAAAATCCAGGTCTGTATTTAAAATTTCATAGTTAGGGGTGGCTCGAGGAAAACAACGCCCTATTGAACACTTTCTTTCACATATTTCTACAGCCCATTGAAAGTTGCAATAACAAAGTGTAAACAGTTTCTGGAAATCTATTGTATTGAAGCAGATATGAGTGAAAAACAAAAATAATTTTTTTCGTTTTTCCTGTATATCTCTGAAAGTTAGAGGGCTAGTTCAGATTTTTCAACATCATAGCAGTGAGCTCCATAATACGCAACTTTGCCTCCATTTAACTCTCTCTGTAGCTCTTACCGGTTTCGAGATCGCCATGCATCTACGGTATAAATAACCAGTTTTTCCACTAAATACAGTTCAATAAAGTTTTGTTTTTTGCATGAAAGTAGAAAAAAATAATTTTATGTCTACTAGTTCATTATTGTGTTTTTATTACCCGTGCGGGCATAAAGTTTACTTTATGGCCCGCGCGGGCATAATAGTTATTTATGTATCAAGGGCGTAAAGTAGGCGTTTATGGCCTGCGGCGTGGATGATGGCCCGATGGCGTTAGCCGAGGGCTATCACACGCACGTGATACATACAAAATTTTATGCACTAGCGGTTTTATAACGCGAATCACAAATTCTGACTTGAATTGCAATGGTCTACACGTTTCATACGTTACGCATACAATAATTAAGGGTAACATAATATGAGGAATGTGAAACTATAGTAGCTGAGTGCTATATTTAGAATCTATTTCAAATAAATAGATCATCACCGAAAAAATTGCCAACGATTATGAACAAATGTTAGAAAGAGTATTGCTCTATTGAACTGAAATGATTCTAATTCGTGTTAGGAATTGCATGAAATGATGTGTGAGTATAGACAATTTGAGAATTTTGTCGACTTCACGGCCCGCCGGGCCATAATGCGCCCACGGGCGGTAAAGTGCCACTTTACGCCAGGCGAACCGGGCGGTAAAGTGTACTTTACCGCCCGCTAGTGAATAAAGAAAAATAATTTCGTCAGGAATTTCAAAATCTTCGTTCATTTTGACTTCTAACTTTGACACATATGGAAATTATTGCGATTTTATGACATTTACGTTTGTCAACATTCACCTAGCAACGATGGTGTCTACTATGATGAAATGGCAATGTTATTAATTCAAACCGGATTTTTTAAAATGTTGATTTGTATTGAGATTGAATTGCAATAACGAACTAGTATGACATAAAGTTATGTTTGTACCGCGGGCATAAACAGATGTGTGTACCATCGGGTGACTTACAAACCCTCAGGCCAGAGGCCCTCGGGTTCGTAAAACGTCGCCCTCAGAGCATAAACATATATTTATACCCTTGGTACATAAATAACTATTTAAAAAAGTTATTTTTGAGTTCATTTATTTGTAACCAGCAATAATATATTTTTTT